>OY821790.1:12424199-15406699 GCA_963682175.1 Triglochin maritima | reverse complement strand
CCAACTTTGCCTCTACATGAATTAAGATATGACTACATCATTAAAACATACAAGACAATAATTGGAATGAAGCTACATGAACTCAAGTATAAAGACTATACCCTACTATGCCTCCACATGAATTAAGATTTCACTACATCATTAAAACATACCAGACATTAGCTAAGGTAAAGGCACAAGAGCACATACACTACAAATTGTGTTTCCAATATTAACTTCATCCATATCCTAACCTTATCATTCCCCATAAAATAGGTCCACTAATCAAAGCATAAGCTAAGCTTCATTCAAGAGCATTAGCATATCAAAGATAAGAGTGAAAACCCATTAGATGGTTATGGAAATCATATAAAGCTCAAGGGATAAAAATAACACACACTTAATACACTACATGATTATATCACATATTTCTCCACCCCCCAAATGGGGATGAAACTACTCACTACTCATTACACTACTGATTAGGCTAAGTAAAGAAAACATTTAACTACGATACTAAAATTACTAAACAAGGAATTAAACAAAGTAAAGCAACCCACACAAAACAAGCAACATAACAAGACAAGATTAAAAGAAACAAATAAACTTTTATTAACAATGACTCACATTGAAGGTAGCATTCTTCTCCACCTTGAGTTTTTGCTTCAAGGCTCACTCCTTAGTAGAGAGAATGCCACCAAGCAATGGGTAATTACAATGGAAGGTGAAGAGTTCTATTTATAAGCATGGAAAAAGCTAATCGGGGACAATCCCCCGATGTGGGACTAAACCAATACCACAAATAGCCTAAACGAACACTAATACAAGTCCAGGAGAAGTTGGGGCGGATCTTGCATGATCCAGACCGCCAATTGGCGGTTCTAGACCGCCAATTGGCGGCCTATAAAGCCCAGATCCGTCTGGGTCTTCTGGTGGGCTTTCCTTGGTGTGTTTCTTGGTCTTAGATGCATCTAACTTGTGTAGTGGAGCTCCGACCCGAATCGAATTGACAAAATACTCCCCATGATGGTGTGGAGTTTCCTGTTTTGCTCTTAGGTCCTTCTGTCTTACGATCAGGTCCTTCTGTCTTGCATCTTGGTCCCCAGGTCTCACAATTAAGTCCTTTTTCCTGCTTTTGGGTCCTTTCATGACTCTTCTCTTCAAACCTCTTTATTTCTGAAAACTAAACATAAAACTCGTCACGTAGCATTGCTTAGGTGTAAGATAATGGATATAAGGTACAAATATAAGCATGAAATGATGTCAATCACATACATTCACATTTATCAACATAATCAAAATATAAAGCATTCCTATCCATTCTTTAATGCATGTATGAACATCATCTCCACCTCCAAAGGGGGATGGATCTACTCACTACACATTATTCTAACAATTAAACTAAAGAAGAAAGGAAACATTCTAACTACTTTAGCCTACAATCAAAGAAATAAAACTAAGCTAAACATGCATAAAGAAACAACATAAGAACAAAATAATGGAAAAATTATTTTATTAAATGACTTCCATCACTAGCAGCATTCTTCTCCACCTTGAGATTTTGCTCCAAGGCTTACTCCAAGTAGCGAGAATGCCACCAAGCAATGGGTGATTACAATAAAAGGCGAAGAGTTCTATTTATAGCCATAGAAAAAGGTAATCCGGGACAATCCCCCGGTATGGGACTAAACCAATACCAAAAATAGACTAAATACGCTCTAATACACGACCCACATAAATCTTAGCGAATCCGGACCAAAAAAGATCACCAATTAGCGGTCTTGGACCACCAATTGGCAGTCTACAGTGTTCGGATCGCTCTGGATTTTCTTCTGGGCTTTTCTGAATGGCTTGGCTTGTCTTTGATTCATCTACTTTGCTTGTTGGAGCTCCGACCCGAATAGAATTACCAAAATACTCCCCATGATGGTGTGGAGTATTCTTGTTTGCTCATTGGTCCTTCGATCTTGCATTCAGGTCCTTCGATCTTGCATCTTAGTCCTTGAATCTCTCAACCCAGTCCTTTTTCATGCTTTTAGGTCCTTTTATGCATCTTCTCTTCAAACCTATTTATTTCTGAAATTCAAACATAAAACTTGTCACGTAGCATTGTTTAGGTGAAAGATAATGGATATAAGATATAAATATAAGCATGAAATGATGTCAATCAAATACCCCCACACCTAACTTTTGCTCGTCCCGAGCAAAACAAAGAAAGAGAAAAGCATGCGAAAAACAAGAAATCCTAACTCACTTTCGTAGGAATCACGGTTGCACTTTGCACGTGCAACAAGCCGTTAAACATCCTTGTCGCCAAGTAGGAGGAGTGTTGTCTCCTGAGGGTTTTCAGCGGTTATACCCACAAAATCCGAACATAGATGCGCTATTCAGTCTAGACACTCGACTCGATGGCTCATTTTGTCGATCATTGGACGCGGTAATCCTACGGGCCGACTATATATATCTAATCAGTCCACACACCTAGCCTAATGAATCATTCGTGAAAGTTAATTAAGGTCTTAAGTGAAAGACATGGGCAAGCTTAACTTCTGAAAGTGATACATTGTGTAAAGTCCATTAAGGTTCTTATTTGACTTTTTTTTCTTTTTCTTTGGAGCATTATTTTGGTTGGTGTTTGATTCTCCCAGGGTTGGGTTTCGTGCATCATTGCCTGTAAGGACTTACACTATCACGTATACCTTCCCCCAAATCTCCACATAGGCCGATCCCTACCACCCGTGTAACGGGAGTTCGGTCGGTGCATCCTAAGTCAGATGACTCGAGAGCTCCAGGCACTAAGTCCCCTCGGACCTAATTTCCCGAGTGATAGGAGCCGTGAGAGAAGAGAGAATACCACTTATTCATTTATCTACATGGGAACAAAAACCCCTACACTTACAGTTTCACAAAAAGAGTTTAAGGGCCCTTGACTACGACAAACTTCCTTATACTAACAGACACAAATTATTTGACTCACTAGGTTCAGTGTGGACTTCTTTAAATGTTTGAGTGCTAGAACCCTATAATTACTCGCCCCCGGAGGGAAAACTGGGGTGCATCCTAATGACTCGATAAGACCTAAAGCCAGTAAAGCAGATATCCTAAGGCATCATGTTCAAGACAATTTTGGGAGCTTTCTTTTTACTTTGCCTCTCAACGGTTTTGCACATGCTAAACACACGCAAAACCTACAAAAACATTTTCTTTCACAAACACATGAAGATTTTGAAAGAAATGTGAAAATTTTAAAGCACTAGTCAAGCAAAAGAATACAAGTCACCCAAGGATCATGGCAAGCAGATATATCGATATTAAATGCAGCACACTAACATGACCTTAGCAGTACAACCAAAATAAAACGAAATAAAAACAAAAAGACACACACACACTATGTACAAACGTGAAAACATCCTCAATGAATGTGAGCATGAAGCGCAACAGGAAGTTCATAGTCATGTTGATGGACATAACACCGAATTCCCAAAAACCTGTGAGATACTGAAGAAGGGAGACAAATATGTGAAGAAATGTGGGCCAAGCACACAAGGGGTTGGGCCCACAACAATCAATGCTCGCTCATTGAGTCTTTTATTACTCGTTTTTTACAAGATATATACATCAACAAAGATATTTTCATAATCATTTGGTCAAGGAACATCAAATGAGAACATCGAGTTATGAGGACCAGAGACTTGCCGAGATGGGCAAACTTCACTGGTACTCTGAGGTGTCATGAGAGGTGAAAGGTCAAAGCTGAAAGGCTCGAACCCCTCATGATATTGGTTGGGTGTAGGAAACATGAATGAGTGAAGTTGTGTTGCCTCACTAGGGTTTAGTTGCTCATCAAACAAAACCCTCCAACCAATAGGTGGGTGCATCAGAATGAGTTCCTCAGGCTCATTCGATGGATGCAGCAGACCTGCATCACTAAGAATGGGGCTTCTCCCCAAGTCATCCAACAAGGACCTCCCACCATCATTTAGATCATCAAGCATAAGCTCGGTCTTAGGTGGGTCCTTGTTGGAGTCAATATGAAGCTCAAAGTGCTCAATAGCCCTGGGACACAGGGTGACGACACCTTATGGAATGGACATATGCTGAGGTGTGTCCCCCACTAATGGTCTCAACTGAATCATGCAACAAACACTCCCTTTGGACATTCATGTTTGATGCCAGCTCACTCTGTTGCATTGCAAAGACAGGCAATGAGTTTTCGCTGGGCCCACAAACATTCTCAATAGGTTGCATTAGTGTTAGGGGTGTTCGTTGATTTTGCGGTGCTTTCTCTTATTGGCGGATGAGATTGAGATTTAAAGGTTGATCCATGGGCTCTTGTTGTCTACCAGAGTTGAACACATGAAACTAGGCACTCATGTTACCGAATGAGAGCTTCATGAGACCATTTCTACAATTAATTAAGGCGTTGGAGGTTGCTAGAAATGGTCTACTCAAAATCAAAGGTATTTGAGAGTGAGAGTGCGCAACAGGATTGGTATCGAGGACAACAAAATCGACTGGAAATACAAAATATCCAACTTTGATAAGCACATCCTCGATAATCCCCTTTGGAATACGAATGGATCTATCCGCCAATTGGAGGGTGATCTTAGTTGGTTTCAATCCTCCCAAGTTCAACTGTTGATAAACAGAAAATGGGAGGAGGTTGACCGCCGATCCTAAATCAAGCAATACATTACTCATGCTAGTGTCCCCTATCGTACACTGAATAGTAGGACACCCAGTGTAAGAACCCAAACTTTTTAAGGAAATTAATCAAGATTAAGTGTTTGATGTTAATTGGATGCTTGGGTGGTTTTTGGAGAATGAAGGGGGTGAATGCAATTTTCCCCAAGCTTTCCACGTGTGTGGTGAAGGAAAGAGTTGAGAGGTGGTGGATTGGATGGCTTATAAAAGGTGAGAAAATGAGTTCTGTTCGTGGAAATCAGAATCATGTGAAGAGGAGAAATCAGAGAAGAAGGAAACGTGAGGAGAAGAAATAAGTTGGTTGGATTTCTTTGTGAAGATGAAGTGAGTGGAGAAAAGAATCATGAGAGAGGGTTTTGCAGAGGAAGAGAAGTGAACGACTGGAGAAGAACTTGGAAGAGAGAAGAGGAGGAAATAAAGGTAAGGTAGATGGATTTTTGTTGAACGTTTTAATTAAACCGCAAGTGCACGGTGTCGGTGAAGAGATGGCAACTACGGGTCGTCCACAGGGAGGTGAGCAGCCTCTCGTTTGCACGAAATCAAGTGGCAAAAATATGGAAGAGAGTTTGATTATCCTAATCTACGCTACACTACACTACGAAATAACGCATGCATAAGCAAACAACAAACGATTAACTAAAACTTAACTAAGAACAAAATAAGAGTGCTGGAATTCATAAATGGAAAACCCCTAAGGGGTGGAGTGAGTGCACACATGCAAAGAGGTGGGTGTTGAACACATTCTTTATGCATAAATCAAGGTGGTGTTATCATGCATAGGAAGTGTCTAAATGTTATGGCAAAACCTATCAATCCATTCACCAACCTAGTTGATTAACATTTACATATACAAGTTGTTTATTTCAGAACCTAAACAAGCATATGAGGTGTCTAATCATTTTGGCAAAACTCATCAAGTTATAAATTCTATCCTAAACAAGCAAGCATACATTCATGTTTTATCAACAAATTGTAAATAAAGCATTCATTCCATTCTCTAATGCATGTATGAACATCAACTCCACCCCCAAAGGGGATGGAACTACTCACTACACATTGGACTAATTATTAAACTAAGCAAGGAAAGCATATTAACTCAGCTACTAAAACTAATGAAATGAAATTAAACAAAGTAAAACAAGCAACATGAAACAAACAACATAATAAAGAAACTTTTATTAAAATGATACACAATTCAAGTAGCATCCTCCTACTTTTGTGTGTGCTTCAAGGCCTCACTTCTAGTAGGAAGAATAGCCACTCAAAATGTGAGGTGATTACAATGGAAGGTGAAGAGTTCTATTTATAGCCATAGAAAAAGGCAATCCGGGACAATCCCCCGATGTGGGACTAAACAAATACCAGAAATGGACTAAATACACACTATTACGCGACCCACCAAAATCTTAGCGGATTTGGGCCAAAATAGACCGCCAATTAGAGGTCTTGAACCGCCAATTGGCGGTCTATATGGTCCTGATCACGCTAGATTTTATTCTGGGTTTTTCTAGATGTCGTTGTTGGTCTTTGATGCATCTACTTCACTTGTTGGAGCTCCGACCCGAATAGAATTGCCAAAATACTCCCCATGATGGTGTGAAGTTTTCTGTTTTGCTCTTTGGTCCTTTGGTCTTACGTTCATGTCCTTCTCCCTTGTATCTTAGTCCCCAGGTCTCACCATTCAGTCCTTTTTCCCAGCATTTGGGTCCTTTTATGCTTCATCTCTTCAAACCTATTTATTTATGAAATTCAAACATAAAACTCGTCACATAACATTGTTTAGGTGAAAGATAATGGATATAAGATACAAATATAAGCATGAAATGATGTCAATCAATTTTTAGTTAATTAGTTGGATTTAATTTTGGTATGATTAATAATTTATGATGTTGATTATTAGCTATTAGTTTTCTGTTGTGCAAGATGAACTAGAAGAAAAGAGGAAATAAGAATTCTGGACATTTGATTTGGGTTGTGGTTGCGAGACTGGCAAGTACTAATTCGTTATTCTTCAGTTTCATATCATGTCTGTCTCTCTTGATATTCGTAGTTGCATGCATGCTGAGTATTGATGTTGATTTTATGGATATGCATATGGTTGCATGGTGGTGTTTCGGTTGACATATCTTGTGGCTGTATGTATGTTTCTGGCTGAGCCACTTAGGAAAGGGCTACCTAGCGGGTAGCGTGGAGCCACCCGAGAGAGGAAAGGGTTGCCTGTCGTTAGTGTGGAGCTACCAGTTGTGCGTTTGACATATTGATAGATTTCAGAAGCACATGGTGTGGTCGAACCCGAATGGGGTTCCAGAGTGTTATGCATGCATTTGATTTGTGATGCATGTCTCTTGATTGTGCTTATTGACTGAATGTCATATTTTGTATTATTTTCCACATGATTATGATTCTAATTGATTGACAGTTGGAACTTATGGGCTGTCGAGCTCACAAATTGTTGATTAGATTTTTCATATTAATTATGGGCCTATCAGATGGATATAAATATCAGAGTGCACAGTAGTCAGGGTCATGGATTGTATCTTAACGCACCGGGTTTAGGCCGGTAAGCACCCGTCCGGGCTCGGGGCGTTACAAATGGTATCAGAGCAATATGATTCTCGGAATTAGTCGGGATTTGTATTTGAAATAGAAATTTGATTGGATTGGAATTTGAGAAATTAGATTTAGAAGTATTGACTATTGATTTAAATGTGAATTTCAACTTGGTTGGATTTGCTATCCAAAGTATGAATAAATAGTTGGAGATGAATTTTAGAATTAATGAAAGTTGGATTGAAAATTATGTTTTGATTTGGATCAAACTATTTTAGGTTTGTGAGAGTTCATTTTAATATGGATATGTGAATTTCAAGTGATATGATATTGAATTCAAATTTCGAGGATGAAATTTCTTTAAGGAGAGTGGATTGTAAGAACCCAAACTTTTTAAGGAAATTAATCAAGATTAAGTGTTTGATGTTAATTGGATGCTTGGGTGGTTTTTGGAGAATGAAGGTGTGAATGCAATTTTCCCCAAGCTTTCCACGTGTGTGGTGGGGGGAAGAGTTGAGAGGCGGTGGATTGCATGGCTTATAAAAGGTGAGAAAATGAGTTCTGTTGGTGGAAATCAGAATCATGTGAAGAGGAGAAATCAGAGAAGAAGGAAACGTGAGGAGAAGAAACAAGTTGGTTGGATTTCTTTGTGAAGATGAAGTGAGTTGAGAAAAGAATCATGAGAGAGGGTTTTGCAGAGGAAGAGAAGTGAACGACTGGAGAAGAACTTGGAAGAGAGAAGAGGAGGAAATAAAGGTAAGGTAGATGGATTTTTGTTGAACGTTTTAATTAAACCGCAAGTGCACGGCGTCGGTGAAGACATGGCAACTACGGGTCGTCCACAGGGAGGTGAGCAGCCTCTCGTTTGCACGAAATCAAGTGGCAAAAATAGGGAAGAGAGTTTGATTATCCTAATCTACGCTACACTACACTACGAAATAACGCATGCATAAGCAAACAACAAACGATTAACTAAAACTTAACTAAGAACGAAATAAGAGTGCTGGAATTCAGAAATGGAAAACCCCTAAGGGGTGGAGTGAGTGCACACATGCAAAGAGGTGGGTGTTGAACACATTCTTTATGCATAAATGAAGGTGGTGTTATCATGCATGGGAAGTGTCTAAATGTTATGGCAAAACCTATCAATCCATTCACCAACCTAGTTGATTAACATTTACATATACAAGTTGTTTATTTCAGAACCTAAACAAGCATATGAGGTGTCTAATCATTTTGGCAAAACTCATCAAGTTATAAATTCTATCCTAAACAATCAAGCATACATTCATGTTTTATCAACAAATTGTAAATAAAGCATTCATTCCATTCTGTAATGCATGTATGAACATCAACTCCACCCCCAGAGAGGATGGAACTACTCACTACACATTAGACTAATTATTAAACTAAGAAAAGAAAACATATTCTCAATGATTTGAGAGTGGGTGTGCGCAACAAGATGCTTGGGTGGAAATTAATGAAGATTAAGTGTTTGATGTTAATTGGACGCTTGGGTGGCTTTTGGAGAATGAAGGGGGTGAATGCAATTTTCCCCAAGCTTTCCACGTGTGTGGTGAAGGAAAGAGTTGACAGGTGGTGGATTGGATGGCTTATAAAAGGTGAGAAAATGAGTTCTGTTCGTGGAAATCAGAATCATGTGAAGAGGAGAAATCAGAGAAGAAGGAAACGTGAGGAGAAGAAATAAGTTGGTTGAATTTCTTTGTGAAGATGAAGTAAGTTGAGAGAAGAATCATGTGAGAGGGTTTTGCAGAGGAAGAGAAGTGAACGACTGGAGAAGAACTTGGAAGATAGAAGAGGAGGAAATAAAGGTAAGGTAGATAGATTTTTAGTTAATTAGTTGGATTTAATTTTGGTATGATTAATAATTTATGATGCTGATTATTAGCTATTAGGTTTCTGTTGTGCAAGATGAACTAGAAGAAAAGAGGAAATAAGAATTCTGGACATTTGATTTGGGTTGTGGTTGCGAGACAGGCAGTACTGATTCGTCGTTCTTCAGTTTCATATCATGTCTGTCTTTCTTGATATTCGTAGCTAGATGCATGCTGATTATTGATGTTGATTTTATGGATATGCATATGGTTGCATGGCGGTGTTTCGGCTGACATGTCCTGTGGCTGTATGTATGTTTCTGGCTGAGCCACTTAGGAAAGAGCTATCTAGCAGGCAACGTGGAGCCACCGATAGAGGAAAGGGTTGCTTGTCGTTAGTGTGGAGCTACCAGGTGTGCGTCTGACAGATTGATAGATTTTAGAAGCACAGGATGTGGTCGAACCCGAATGGGGGTTCCAGATTGTTATGCATGCATTTTATTTGTGATGCATGTCTCTTGATTGTGCTTATTGACTGAATGTCATATTCTGTATTATTTTCCACATGATTATGATTCTGATTGATTGACGGTGGAACTTGAGGGCTGTCGAGCTCACAAATTGTTGATTATATTTTTCAGATTAATTATGGGCCTATCAGATGGATATAAATATTAGAGTGCACAACGGTCAGGGTCGTGGATTGTATCTTAACGCATCGGGCTTAGTCGGGTAAGCACCTGTCTGGCTCGGGGCGTTACACCCAGGGTATTTGGATTTGTGTAGGTGGGATTGGACAAAAGTGAGCTTACATTTGCAGCCAAGAATGCTTTCTTGGGAACATTGGTCTTCCTCTTGGTTGTGCAGAGATCTTTTAACACTTTGGCATATTGAGGTATTTGTTGAATGACATCCAACAAGGGGATGTTAACCTTCACTTGCTTAAACACCTCTAATATCTTGTCCATTGTGTCACTCTGCTTTTTGGTTAACCTACTGGGATAGGGAGTTTTTGGCAGGTAGGTTTTTGCGGTGCTTGAGAAGGAGGAGTTGGTGTATTACCCTCACCCTCAGTCTCTTCTTCACCACCATTCCCACTGAGGGGATGCATAGATGGTGGTGGTGGCAAGGAAATGTGATTGTCAACCTGCTTTCCATTCCTTAAGGTTACAATGTCATTGACATGGTGAACAGGTTCCTCCACATGGTTCACTTGCCACCCCCGAGGTACCACATTCTCATTTTGCGTGTGTTGTTGTTGGTACATGCGTGGGTTAGCCTCAGGCTGGCTAGGTAGAGACCCTCTCTCTCTTTCATGTACAGACTGAGCCAATTGGCCCATCTGATGCTCTAGAGATTTGATGGTCTGCTGATTTGAAGTGAGAACTTGAGTTGTTGTTGACATAAAAAATTTCATTGAGTTTTCAAGTCCACGAGTCAAGGTCTCAAGCGAATTGAATCGGGTTTCCATATTATTGGAATTTGGGAAACCCGATTGATTGGTGATTTGAGCTTGGGGTGGCTGATAAGATTGTGAGTGCATGGGAGGTTTGTATGGTTGGTTAGGTGGTCGAGAGGAGTTTGAAGGACCACCCGAGGCATTATTTTGGTTCCATGAAAAATTAGGGTGGTTCCTCCATCAAGGATTATAAGATGATGAGTATGGGTCATTCCTAGCTCTGTCATAGATGGCGTTGACATGTTCCATCTCAGGAGGAATGGACACACCCTCTCTTTCTACATGACCTATCCTACCACATGAATGACATGGAACTGGACCAGATGTGGACATGTGAGGTGCACCCTGTTGGTTTTGGAGCTCAATCAAATCCATATGGCGCATTAAGGCCGCCATGCGCGCCTCGGTGGTCGTAGTGGTATCGACAACAAATGTGGCACCCAATCTAGTCGAGTTTGCATTCGCGATCCTCGCTCCTATGCTAGATGATGTGATGAGAATTAAATTTATACCGCAAGTGCACGGCGTCAATGGAGACGTGGCAAATACGGGTCGCACACAAGGAGGGAGGGACTTGTTATTAATGTGATTTCGATTGGGGGAAAGAAGGAGAGAAGAAACGAGTTGGTTTTGAGATTTTTGATTTTTAATTATCTAAAGCAAGAAACAAGAACAATTAAAACTAAAACAAGAACAAAGAGGTGAATTCCGTTGGGTGGAGGTTTAGATTTAATGTTTAGATTAGAGAATTCAGAAACTTATAATAAATCATATTAGTTATAAAGCATTACATGATAAATGATTTAACATAAACTCAAGTAATCAAAATATACTAACACGAAATTAAAATAATAACATTCATTCATCTTCTCTTCACCCTAAATCCGTCACCTCCACCCTTTGGAAGGAGTTAGAAACTCATAGAGGGAGGAAGAAGGGGTCCTAGAGACATTACAAAAGAAAAGTAAAAACAAGAAATAAAAGACAGAATTTTATTACTAAAGTGAAGAGTACAAAACTGAAAATAAAAACAACTAAAAACTAGGTCTAAGGCCAAGGACCCTTCTACCATCGTTCTTGGGGCTATTTATAGCCGATACAAGGGATCCCAATATATAAATGGAACGTACACGCGTCAATACAGCATTGGTAAAAATTTGAGCACACAGATCGACTTTTGTGCAGCTAAATCGCCGCAATTTGTACGTGAGGTGCGGCGGAATCGCCACCTTTTTGGCTCGGATTCGATCCAGATTTTTCCTGTGTGTTTATGGTATGATTTGATCCTCCTTTGCGCGTCTGGATTGATTCTTTCCATTCTTTTGAGCTCCGGATTAATTCCTTTATATATATGGAGATTCACATTGATTTTTTCTTTAGATTTTCTCCATAATAATAAAAGCTACTCGTGATTTGCAATTAGGTCCTTGACTTTTTGCAATTAAGTCCCCGACTACTTTTGTGCTTAAGTCTTTGTTCTTTTTGTAATTAGATCTTGAATGCTTTTATGCTTGGATACATTTCCATTTGTAACCTGATAAACTTGAACTTGGTCTTTATGATAGAAATGAGTCTTTTGCACGCGTTTATGCTCGAGATGTGGGTAAATTGCATTCAGGTCCCTGTATTCTGTAAATAAGACTAAACACATACATTAATAGCATTTATTGATATAAAAGTGATCTAAATGAAAGACATATGATGCAATGTATGCAATGCATCAAATACCCCCACACCTAGATTTTACTAGTCCCTAGCAAAATAGAAAATACGAAAAATAAAAACAGGGAAATCCTAACTAACTTTCGTAGGACTCACGGTTGCACTTAGCATGTGCAACAAGCCGTTAAACCTCTTTGTTGCCAAGGAGGAGGAGTGTTGTCTCCTGAGGGTTTTCAGCGGATATACCCACAAAATCCTAAATCAACATTTCATTAATAGTTCTCAATATCCCTACCTCAACCTTATACATCCCACCGAGAATTCTTGCATGCTCATTATATAAATCTAACTCATTAAAAATATGACTTGGTCTTTGTTCCTCCAACATTCACACCATTAACCCTTCTACGCATGTTATTACTTAAATTATTTTGCACGCCTCCTCTGGTGGTGAAGTATCATTCGGATCAACCATGGCATGGATCATTCTTTTAGCTTTGGGCATTGAGTATTTTTTTTTCTTTTCTTCCGTGATTCAACACATTTGCTTTTTGACACTTTTACCCTTTTTGCATTCGTGTAGCGAGTTTGGTCGATAATCCCGAGCTGGTAGACTCAATTTACCGGGTTTCAAGATACCCCTACGGACCAGTGACTCAAAGGCTTGGGCTTTTGTAATCATTTTGCAAAATGTGTTTTCTTCACTTTATTCCTTTATTTTTATTTTTATTTTCCTCAAGGCTTAATTGCTATTAGAAGTCCACACTTCCCGGTATATTTTCCTCAACCTCTGCTTTTTATCAACCACTTCAAAGATTTGATTCATCCAATTTAAGTGCATACATGTCTTAAAGGGCAATGAGTTATTTCTTTGGAACTTAGATTTATGTCATAATTTCTACAAGCAGAACTATATAATAAGGAACAAAAACTCAATGCAATTTGTACACGGGTTTTGGCAGTTCAATCTTAAGCTATGTCATGAACCATTGATATATTTTATTATTATTATTATTATTTTGATTTTTAGAAATAAAAGACAGATCTATAGATAAATATATACATAAACATCCCCCCACACCTAAATCATGCATTGTCCTCAATGTATGTAAATATAAAGCAAATGCACTTATTACCTTGGTGAAATGCGGTGGAAGGATGGAATTTGCTCAAAGTCAACCATAGTCAGAACTGGATAGAATGACACCATATTGGTGCATGTATCCAGTTGAATTGTTCCCCATGTTGCAATGAGAGTTCTGAGTCACAGATTCCACACCGCTCACATAAATAGGTTCTCTTATTTGCTCGAGTGATGGTGGGTGTGTAGATGAATTTCTCCCCTTTTTCTTACTTCCTTTTTGATTTTGTGATGATTCAGAAATCTTATAGATACGATTTCATCACAACATCACTCTGATTGCATATTATTTCTGGCTCACTATCAATATGAAAGATATTAAATTCAGCTTTTAAGTTCCCAAAAGATAATTGCATGAGCCCATTTCGACAGTTTATCAATGCTTCAGAAGTGGCCAAAAAGGGTCTGCCTAGAATTACAGGGATTTGTCGATTAGGATTTACAACAGGTGCAGTATCTAGTACGACAAAATCCACTGGGTAAATGAAGTCACCAACCTTGATCAAAACATCCTCTACTACACCTCTTGGTTTCTTAATAGAGCAATCAGCAAATTGAAGGGTTGTCCTAGAGGGTTTTAGTGGACCAAGGTTCATTTGCTCATAGACAGAGTATGGGAGTAGGTTAACACTAGCACCAAGGTCTAGAAGGGCTTTGTTGATAAAAGTATCTCCTATTGAACATGAAATTGTGGGACACCCAGGATCCTTATATTTTATAGGAGATGTGTTGGACAAAATAGAACTTATGTTTGCAGTTAAGAATGCCTTCTTTGGTACATTCGTTTTTCTCTTTTTAGTGCACAAATCTTTTAAGAATTTAGCATAAGCAGGTATTTGTTGAATCATGTCTAAGAGTGGAATGTTCACCTTAACTTGCTTAAATACTTCCAAGATTTTCTCTATTTGTGCACTTGAGTTCTTTTTGAGTATATTAGGGAATGGAGCTTTAGGAACATAGACTCGCTCAGGTTCAGGTTGAGCTATGGGTTCAGGTTGAGTAGGTGGGTTGGGCGTTTCAGATTGGACGTCAACTTCAATGGTCAGGTCATATATGGGTGCTTGATGGCTAGATTGATTGGACACTCAAGGATTTACCACATTGTTATCAACTTGTCTTCCGGACCGTAATTATACTACTGCATTTATTTGTTGGAACGGTCCTTCCTCATTAACCATTTGAACAGGTCTAGGGTTGTTATTTCCTGAAGGTGCTTGATAGGATTGATATGAATTATTATTAGATCTAGGGTTCACCTCAGGTTGACTTGGAAGCCGACCCTTTTCTCTTTCACCTACTATTTGTGCTAGTTGGCTGACTTGTGTCTCAAGCCTTTGGAAGGTCTGGTTGGTTGTTTGTATAAAGGTTTTCATCAAATGTTCCAAGCTTGTCAACCTAACCTCATGATCGTTATTGTTACTAAACCCAAATGATGTATTATTTTGGTTATACGGGTTTGGTTGTTGTCTAGGAGGTTGACCTTGTTGGCTTGATGAGAAATTGGAATTATTACGCCAACCCGAGTTATAGGTTGATGCGTATGGGTCATTTCTAGCATGGTTATACATGGCATTAACTTGGTCCCATTCCGCACAATCCTCCATTACATGACCAGTCTGACCACATCTAGAGCAAGGGATAGACGAGGCTTGATTCACTCGGTTTTGGGTTCGTAGCTCTAATCTTTCCATTCTGCGCATAAGGATAGCTAGTTTTGCTTCAGCCAGTATGTTGGCATCTACAGCTAAGACACCTGGCTTGGGTTGGCTTGCTATTCTAAATCCAATACTTGGGTTAAGCGGTGTTCTAGCATTGTCCCATTGCATACTGTTTTCAGCTAATTCCTCAAGAAAAGTCCAGGCATCATTTTCATTTTTCGACATAAAGTTCCCTTGGCTTACGGATTCTACCATAACCCTAGATGTGGGTGTCAATCCCTCATAAATAATTTGGCATAATTGCCATCTCGGAATTCCATGATGAGGGCATTGGGTCAGAACACTTTTGAATCTTTCTAGGTAGGAATAGAACGGCTCGCTCTCAGACTGAACGAATGCAACAATTTCATTCCTAATCCTCATAGTCTTATGGTTGGGAAAATATTTTTTCAGGAATACTTGAACAAACTCAGCCCAACTCCTAATAGATCTTTCGGCTAGAGTATATAGCCATTTCTTAGCGTCGTCCTTTAATGCTAGAGGCATGAATTTCAGACGCACTGCCTCCTCAGGGATATGCTGGTATTGCATAAGAGAGCAGATTTCCTCAAATTCTCTAAGGAAGAGATATGGGTCTTCCCTAGAGGTGAACTTAGGCAACATACTCATGTATTGTGCCTTAAGTTCGAAGTCGCGACCCGGTATGGTGGGCATAACGATGCACGATGGCTGAGCAGCCATCGCTGGATAGCATCGATCCCTCAGAGTTATAGGTTGTGCAACAGGCGGGTCCACTACGTTCTCACCCATTAGATCCGGGTGAGGTGGTGCAGCAGATGGATTAGGGCTAAGTTCCAGACTGGAATCTAGATCAACTCGTGAGAGTCGATTACTCAAGGCCCGAATCCAAATCTGAGTGCACCGGGTTGAATCAATTTTTGAATTCAAATTCAAAATTTAAATTCCAAATTTAATTTCAAGAATTAATTACATTTTTTTTTATATTTTCGTTTTTTTTTCAAAAGGGAAACAAACAATAGAATGGGGAAAGATGAGAAATGAATCCTAATCTAGAGAATTGAGGTGAGAAGAGAAAGAAGACTCAGATGAGAAGGGAAACCTAACTCTAAAGATAGAAAGAGGGTTGGTCAGAAAATTCCTAAGAACGCACGGTTCAAACAATCCTAGACCTAGTGTCGCTTAGATCTAGACGACTACTAACTGGTTGAGTCGAATCGATTTGCTTGATTCACCTCCCTCACTAATCAAATCAATCGATTTGCTTGATTCACCCAGAGGGAGGAAGAAGGGGTCCTAGAGACATTACAAAAGAAAAGTAAAAACAAGAAATAAAAGACAGAATTTTATTACTAAAGTGAAGAGTACAAAACTGAAAATAAAAACAACTAAAAACTAGGTCTAAGGCCAATGACCCTTCTACCATCGTTCTTGGGGCTATTTATAGCCGATACAAGGGATCCCAATATATAAATGGAACGTACGCGCGTCAATACAGCATTGGTAAATATTTGAGCACACGGATCGACTTTTGTGCGGCTAAATCGCCGCAATTTGTACATGAGGTGCGGCGGAATCGCCACCTTTTTGACTCCGATTCGATCCAGATTTTTCCTGTGTGTTTATGGTATGATTTGATCCTCCTTTGCGCGTCTGGATTGATTCTTTCCATTCTTTTGAGCTCCGGATTAATTCCTTTATATATATGGAGATTCACATTGATTTTTTCTTTAGATTTTCTCCATAATAATAAAAGCTACTCGTGATTTGCAATTAGGTCCTTGACTTTTTGCAATTAAGTCCCCGACTACTTTTGTGCTTAAGTCTTTGTTCTTTTTGTAATTAGATCTTGAATGCTTTTATGCTTGGATACATTTCCATTTGTAACCTGATAAACTTGAACTTGGTCTTTATGATATAAATGAGTCTTTTGCACGCGTTTATGCTCGAGATGTGGGTAAATTGCATTCAGGTCCCTGTATTCTGTAAATAAGACTAAACACATACCTTAATAGCATTTATTGATATAAAAGTGATCTAAATGAAAGACATATGATGCAATGTATGCAATGCATCATGATGTAGGTGGTTCCCTGACACTCTAGGAAAGCCCATGCCTCCCTTTCATCCTTTCCTAAGAACTCTCCTTGACACATGGACTCAAGGAGCGTTCGGGATAGATGTGAAGATCCTCGTAGACAATCTGACAAAGGCACCACAACTCAATGCCATGGTGAGGGCATGAGGATAGTAGCTTCTTGAATCTCTCTAAATATGCATGAAATGTTTCGGTCTCAGGTTGACAGAACGAATTGATTTCGTTCCTCAATTTTTGAGTCCGATGATTTGGAAAGTACTTTTTGAGAAATGCAGATTGAAATTCATCTCAAGTCGTAAAGGCATTCACCTGGTTACTGTACAACCACTTCTTGGCGTCATTCTTTAGTGCAAAAGGGACAAGCCTAAGATGGATGGAGTTTGTGCTAAGTTGTTGCAGCTTGAACATAGCACAGACCTCCTCAAATTTCCTGAGAAAGATATAGGGGTCACCTTTCCCAGTGAAGTGAGGGAGCATGGAAATAAATTGAGGCTTAACCTCAAAGTGGTTCCCATTCGCCTCTGGTAATACGATGCGTGAGGGTATAGCGGTATGGCTCGGGAAGCATGGATCACGGAGAGGTATGGGAGCCACGACAGGAAGAACAGGAAGCACAAGTGGAACAGGTGGGTCCAGCAACTGCTCCTCCTCGCGGAAATTAGCAGTCATTGAACTCGAACTATGTGCGACACGAGAGGAGGGAGGCTTCGAGAAATCGACCACCAAAGCAGGGTTGACGACACACCTCGTCAAATGGCCACTCTCGTCTCGTGCCCACACAAGCATGCACAAAGGTGCACACACACAAACCAAAACGTTTTTTTTTCAAAATAAAGAATGTGCGTAGAGGAGAATATGGGAGGACAGAGAAGAGAGATAATGACTCAAGAGAGATGGCAAGAAGTCCTTAGGCTACGACGGGTGGGTACAGGTAGAAGCACACAAGCAAACAAGGCTCAAATAGTCCTAAGGTTGTTGTAGGTCCTTACAGCTAGATGACGCATAACTGCGAGGTCACACGGCCTCAACACGCCCAAAGGGGGATGAACATCGGGCATGGATGTATGAACATCATCTCCACCCCCAAAAAGGGATGGATCTACTCACTACACATTATTCTAACAATTAAACTAAAGAAGAAAGGAAACATTCTAACTACTTTAGCCTACAATCAAAGAAATAAAACTAAACTAAGCATGCATAAAGAAACAACATAAGAATAAATAATGGAAAATTTATTTTATTAAATGACTCACAACACTAGCAGCATTCTTCTCCACCTTGAGATTTTGCTCCAAGTAGAGAGAATGCCACCAAGCAATGGGTGATTACAATGGAAGGTGAAGAGTTCTATTTATAGCCATAGAGAAAGGTAATCTTGGACAATCCCTTGGTATGGGACTAAACAAATACCAAAAATAGACTAAATACGCTCTAATACACGACCCACATAAATCTTAGCGGATCCGGACCAAAAGAGACCTCCAATTAGCGGTCTTGGACCGCCAATTGGCGGTCTACAGTGTTCAGATCGTTCTTGATTTTCTTCTGGGCTTTTCTGAACGGTTTGTCTTTGATGCATCTACTTCGCTTGTTTGAGCTTCGACCCGAATAGAATTGTCAAAATACTCCCCATGATGGTGTGGAGTATTCTTGTTTGCTCATTGGTCCTTCGATCTTGCATCTTAGTCCTTGAATCTCTCAACTCAGTCCTTTTTCATGTTATTAGGTCCTTTTATGCCTTTTCTCTTCAAACCTATTTATTTCTGAAATTCAAACATAAAACTCGTCACGTAGCATTGTTTAGGTGAAAGATAATGGATATAAGATACAAAAAAACATGAAATGATGTCAATCAGTGACCCACCGCTTGGCACAAAGCGGTACGGCGGATAGACGCCCCAACTCGCGGAAATAGACCAACATAATGTCATCGCGACATTGGGAACACCTAACCTGAGACAGAATGATAGCGTGCATGTCGAGGACTTATCTTACGCCTGACCTCCACATAGAGGTCTTCTGCGAATAGCCTCTAAAGATAGAGGATCCACTCGTGGCCCGCCGGCCTAGAAACAGAATGTGCCCAGAATTCATTTATTATTAATGCAATGGAAGCTATCTAAAGATCTATATATCTCCAAAGCTACATTAATCAGAATGAGTCTAACGTGAGGAGTATACAATACTCTCCTCATGGCTCCAATCATATCAGAATTAACACAATGCATTAACAACAACAAATAACCATCCATTCATCACCACAACATCGCCAATCACCAATCAGGAATATTATAAACCAATCAGCAACTTCAAGATGATAATATAAACAAACAATCATAGCCGAATTGATCAAACAAGCATAGCAATATAACCTTGTTATCTACGGGTCTTGTAGGAGGGTTATGAGGTCAAGTTTCTAAATCAACACACATGCCCACATGAGCACACTTAGATCAGTAATATAAACAACAACAGAACTCTCAACTCCCACATCATCAATCAACTATAATATACGATACTACGGGTCATGATAGTCTAGTTGATAAGTAAGCTTAATTTCAGATTCAAGCGTGCATACCTATATGTCTCTGAAATTCAGTAAGAACATGTTGTGCATGTGTAACATATATCTTCGTGTTCCATGCGTGAAATCATAAAGCATATGTGAGCAAAAGAACTACATAATGTTTACAAAGTAGCATAGTGATGAGAATTAAATTTATACCGCAAGTGCACGGCCGCGATGAAGCGGTGGCAAGTACGGGTCGAACACAAGGAGGGAGAGATATTGTTATTTTCGTGATTTTCGATTAAGGAGAGAAAGAGAGAACAATAATGAGGTTGGTTTGAGATTTTTGGTTTTTAATTATCTAAAGCAAGAACAACAAAAACAAATTAAAAAGAAAACAACTATGAATGGGAGTCCAGCGGGTGGAGGTTTAGATGTCGGGTTTCGATTAGAGAATTCTGAAACTTATAATAAATCACATTAGTTATATAAAGCATTACATGATAAATGACTCAACATAAACTCAAGTAATCAAAATATACTAATACGAAATTAAAATAATAACTTGATTCTTCTTCTCATCACCCTAAATCCGTCACCCCCACCCTTTGGAGAGAGTTAGAAACTCATGGATGGAGAGGAGGAGAAGGGGTCCTAGAGAAACTAAGAAAGAAAAGTAAAAACACACAAAACAAACCAACATAATTTTATTGCTAAATAATGGGTCAAAACGAGAACTCCCCACAACATCGTTCTCAGGGCTATTTATAGCTGATACAAGAGACCTAAGTATAAAATTGGAAAGTACACGCGTCACACCACGACTGGACAAAATTCGGAGGCACGGATCGACAGGGGTGCGGCAGAATCGCCGCACAATACATGTAACTTTCGGCTAAATCGCCGCCCAATATACTCTGATTGGATCCGGATTTTTGCTGTGTGTTTATGGTATGATTTAATCCTCCTTTGCGCGTTTGGATTGATTCTTTCCTTTCTTTTGAGCTCCGACTTTATTTCTTTGTATATTTGGAGATCCTCATTGATTTTTCTTTAGACTTTCTCCATAATAATAAAAGATACTCGTAATTTGCAATTAGGTCCTTGGGTTTTTGCAATTAAGTCCCTCACTACTTTTGTGCTTAGGTCCTTGGTCTTTTTGTAATTAGGTCTTTGAATGCTTTTGTGCTTGGATGGACTTCCATTTGAATCCTGATAATCTGGACTTGGTCTTTATGATAGAAGTGAGTCTCTTGCACGCATTTATGCTCGGGATATGGGTAATTTGCATTCAGGTCCCTGTATTATGTAAATAAGACTAAACACATACCTTAGTAGCATTTATTGATATAAAATTAATGTAAATGAAAGACATATGATGCAAAGTATGCAATGCATCAAATACCCCCACACCTAGATTTTGCTAGTCCCTAGCAAAACAGAATATAAGAAAAATGAAAACAGGGAAATCCTAACTCACTTTCGTAGGAATCACGGTTGCACTTAGCATGTGCAACAAGCCTTTAAACCCCCAAGTTTCCTTAGGGGACGAGTTTTGTCTCATGAGGGTTTTCAATTGACACACCCACAAAGTCTTAATTCAACATTTCATTAATAACTCTTAATATCTCCACCTCAACCTTATACATCTTACTTAGAATTCTTGCATGCTAATTATACAAATCTAACTTATAAAAAGTCTGAGTTGGTCTTTGTTCCTCCAACATTCAAACCACTAACCCTTCTACACATGTTATCACTTAAATTATTTTGCACGCCTCCTCTGGTGGTGAAGTATCATTCGGACCAACCATGACATGGATCATTCTTTTAACTTTGGGCCTTGAGTATCCTAAAGTATATTTTTTTCCCGTGATTCAACACATTTTCTTTTTCTGACACTTTTACCCTTTTTGCATTCGTGTAACGAGTTTGGTCGATAATCCCGAGCTGGCAGACTCAAGTTACCGGGTTTCAAGATACCCCTACGGACCAATGACTCGAAGGCTTGGGCTTTTGTAATCATTTTGCAAAATGTGCTTTACTCACTTTATTCCTTTATTTTTACTTTTATTTTCCTCAAGGCTTAATTGCTATTAGAAGTCCACACTTCCCGGTATATTTTCCTCAACCTCTGCTTTTTATCAACCACTTCAAAGATTTGATTCATCCAATTTAAGTGCATACAAGTCTTAAAAGGTAATGGGTTATTTCTTTGGAACTTAGATTTATGTCATAATTTCTACAAGCATAACTATATAATAAGGAACAAAAACTCAATGCAATTTGTACTCGGGTTTTGGCGGTTCAATCTTAAGCTATGTCATGAAATATTGATTTTTTTTAATAATTTTTTTTCTTCTAAGAATGTATATATATATATATAGATCGATAGATACATAAACATCCCCCCACACCTAAATCATGCATTTTCCTCAATGTATGCAAATATAAAGCAAATGCACTTATTACCTGGGTGAACTGCGGTGGAGGGATGGAATTTGTTCAGAGTCAACCATAATCAGAACTGGATTGAATGTCACCATGTTGGTGCATGTATCCAGTTGAATTGTTCCCCATGTTGCCCTGAGGTAAAGGTTCCACACCTCTCACATGTATTGATTCTCTTGTTTGTTCGAGTGATGGTGGTTAGGTAGATGACTTACTCCTCTTTTTCGCACTTTCTTATTGATTTTGTGATGATTTATTTGATTCAGAAATCTTATAGATACGTGCTCTCATCACAACCTCACTTTGATTGCATATTATTTCTGGCTCACTCTCAACATGAAAGATATTAAATTCAGCTTTTAAGTTCCCAAAAGATAATTTCATGAGCCCATTTCGACAGTTTATCAATGCTTCAGAAGTGGCTAAAAAGGGTCTGCCTAGTATTACAGGGATTTGTCTATTAGGATTTACAACAGGTGCAATATCTAGTACGACAAAATCCACTGGGTAAATGAAGTCACCCACCTTGATTAAAACGTCCTCGACTACACCTCTTGGTTTCTTAATAGAGCAGTCAGCAAATTGAAGAGTTGTCTTAGAGGGTTTTAGTGGACCAAGGTTGAGTTACTCGTAGACAGAGAACGGGAGTAGGTTAACACTAGCACCAAGGTCTAGAAGGGCTTTGTTGATAAAAGTATCTCCTATTGCACATGAAATTGTGGGACACCCAGGGTCCTTATATTTTATAGGAGATGAGTTGGACAGAACAGAGCTTATGTTTGCAGTTAAGAAAGCCTTCTTTGGTACGTTTGTTTTTCTCTTTTTAGTGCACAGATCTTTTAAGAATTTAGCATAAGCAGGTATTTGTTGAATCATATCTAGGAGTGGAATATTCACCTTAACTTGCTTAAATACTTCCAGGATTTTCTCCATTTGTGCACTTGAGTGTTTCTTAAGTCTATTGGGGAATGGAGCTTTAGGAACATAGACTCGCTCAGGTTGAGCTATGGGTTCAGGTTGAGTAGGTGGGTTGGGCGTTTCAGATTGGACGTCAGGTTCAATGGTTAGGTCATATGTGATTGCTTGATGGCTAGATTGATTAGACATTCTAGGATTTACCACATTGTTATCAACTTGTCTTCCGGACCGTAATGATACTACTGCATTTATTTGTTGGAACGGTCCTTCCTCATTAACCATTTGAACTGGTCTCGAGTTGTTACTTCCTAGAGGTGGTTGATAAGGCTGATATTGATTATTAGATCTAGGATTCACCTCAGGTTGACCTGGAAACTGATCCTTTTCTCTTGCACCTACAATTTGTGCGAGTTGGCTGACTTGTGTCTCTAGCCTTTGGAAGGACTGATTGGTTGTTTGTATAAAAGTCTTCATCAAATTTTCCAAGCTTGTCAACCTAACATCATAATCTCCATTGTTACTAAACCCAGATGATGTATTATTTTGGTTATACGGGTTTGGTTGTTGTCTAGGAGGTTGACCTTGTTGGCTTGATGAGAAATTGGAATTATTACGCCCACCCGAGTTATAGGTTGATGCGTATGGGTCATTTCTAGTATGGTTAAACGTGACATTAACTTGTTCCCAGTCCGCACAATCCTCCATTAAATGACCAGTCTGACCACATCTAGAGCAAGGGATAGACGAGGCTTGATTCACTCGGGGTCGGATTTGTAGCTCTAGACTTTCCATTCTGCGCATAAGGGTAGCTAGTTTTGCTTCAGCCGCTACATTGGCATCTACAACTAAGACACCTGGTTTGGGTTGACTTGCTATTCTAGATCCAATACTCGGGTTAAGCGGTGCTCTAGCATTGTCCCATTGCATACTGTTTTCAGCTAAATCCTCAAGAAAAGTCCAGGCATCATTTTCATTTTTTGACATGAAGTTCCCTTGGCTTACGGATTCTACCATAACCCTAGATGTGGGTGTCAATCCCTCATAAATAATTTGGCACAATTGCCATCTTGGAATTCCGTGATGAGGGCATTGGGTCAGCACACTTTTAAATCTTTCTAGATAGGAATAGAACAGCTCGCTCTCAGATTGGAGGAATGAAACAATTTCATTCCTAATCCTCATAGTCTTATGGTTGGGGAAATATTTTTTTAGAAAAACTTGAACAAACTCAGCCCAACTTTTAATGGATTTTTCAGCTAGACTACATAGCCATTTCTTAGCGTCGTCCTTCAGTGCTAGAGGCATAAATTTCAGACGCACTGCCTCCTCAGAGATATGCTGGTATTGCATAAGAGAGCAGATTTCCTCATATTCTCTAAGGAAGAGATATGGGTCTTCCCTAGAGGTGAACTTAAGCAACATACTCATGTATTGTGCCTTAAGTTCGAAGTTGCGACCCTGTATGGTGGGCATAACGATGCACGATGGCTGAGCAGCCATCGCTGGGTAGCATCGATCCCTCAGAGTTATGGGCGGGTTCACAACATTCTCACCCATTGGATCCGGGTGAGGTGGTGCAATAGGTGGATTGAGGCTAAGCTCTAGACTGGAATCTAGATGAACTCGTGAGAGTCGATTGCTCAAGTCCCGAACCCAAATATGAGTGCACCGGTTTGAATTAATTTTTTTTTCAAATTTGAAATTTAAATTCCAAATTCAATTTGAAGAAATAATTACAATTTTTTTCGTTTTTTTTATATATTTTTTTCTTCAAAAGGGAAACAATCAATAGAAAGAAGAAAGATGAGAAAGGAAACTTAACTCTAAAATATAGGTTCTAGGGTTGGTCAGAAGTTTCCTGAACAAGCACGGTTCAAACAATCCTAGACCTAGTGTCGCATAAATCTAGACGACTCCTAACTGGTTGACTCGAATTGATTTGCTTGATTCACCTCCCTCACTAATCCAACCAACTTGGCCAGGCACTGTATAGCTAGTGGGGGCGCTTCCGACAGAGTCGGTGCCAATTAGACAACCACTTCTCTTGGAAGACTTACGTCAACACAAAAACACTTTCTAGACACCAAATTAAATTCGATCAGCTTCAAGTCATAGCAAGTCAAACCAATCTCCTCCTTAATTGAGTCTGAGTCCTTAGGGGCCAATGTCTAATTGATTTTAATTTTAAAGCTTGGGTGACACTTTAGGATTGTGATTTGTGGGCCACGGAAGGGTGATGAAATCTCCACCGTATCTTTTCCTACGGAGTTGCCCTTAAGATAGTTTAACTTAAATCTAGCAAAGATAGTCAAACAATGGTCTTTAGTGGGGGGCAATTGCAAGGTTGTATGTAAATTAGATTATATGCTTAAATGCAATCGATAAAAACCGCGATACGTACCTTGCCTCCAGCACTCTTCAACAAGAATTAATTTGCAAGAATTTAGCAAGAATAATGCAAACAAAACATTATATGATGCATGCACTAATTTCTTCGAGTTTTGCCAATTTTTAGGTCAGAGTTGAATTATTGCCAATTTTGGAATTTAAGCTTAACACGTGAAGTTCTACAAAAGGAAATTTTCCGAAACTAGAAATTAAGAGGAAAAAGGCAAGAAAGGTTACCTATGCAATGCTCAGTCGGGTTTACCGCCCGCTCTCGAAATTTCAGTAGCTCCACGCGTCCACCCAGAGATGGCGCTACCCAGAAAAATTTGAAGCCCAGAAGCTTCAGATGTGCGGCGGAACCGCCGCAGGTTGTACTTGAGATGCGGCGATTTCGCCGCCCTTATAGCTCCGAATGTGCCCGGATTTCGCCTCGCACTCTGTTGTCTCCTGAAACGCAAATCCAAATAGTTAGATCGCGCACCCGATAAACAGAAAAAATCGAAATCACTAAAATAAACAAAAAACTTCGTCGCCTCCCCGGCGATGGCGCCAAAAACTTGATGAGAATTAAATTTATACCGCAAGTGCACGACCGCGATGAAGCGGTGGCAAGTACGGGTCGAACACAAGGAGGGAGAGATATTGTTATTTTCGTGATTTTCGATTAAGGAGAGAAAGAGTGAACAATAATGAGGTTGGTTTGAGATTTTTGGTTTTTAATTATCTAAAGCAAGAACAAAAAAAACAAATTAAAAAGAAAACAACTATGAATGGGAGTCCAGCGGGTGGAGGTTTAGATGTCGGGTTTCGATTAGAGAATTCTGAAACTTATAATAAATCACATTAGTTATATAAAGCATTACATGATAAATGACTCAACATAAACTCAAGTAATCAAAATATACTAATACGAAATTAAAATAATAACTTGATTCTTCTTCTCATCACCCTAAATCCGTCACCCCCACCCTTTGGAGAGAGTTAGAAACTCATGGAAGGAGAGGAGGAGAAGGGGTCCTAGAGAATCTAAGAAAGAAAAGTAAAAAACACAAAATAAACCAACATAATTTTATTGCTAAA
The DNA here is from genome assembly GCA_963682175.1 of Triglochin maritima. Classification (NCBI taxonomy): domain Eukaryota; kingdom Viridiplantae; phylum Streptophyta; class Magnoliopsida; order Alismatales; family Juncaginaceae; genus Triglochin; species Triglochin maritima. The sequence continues at coordinate 15,380,246 of OY821790.1, read as the reverse complement.
TAATGGGTCAAAACGAGAACTCCCCGCAACATCGTTCTCAGGGCTATTTATAGCTGATACAAGAGACCTAAGTATAAAATTGGAAAGTACACGCGTCACACCACGACTGGACAAAATTCAGAGGCGCGGATCGATAGGGGTGCGGCGGAATCGCCACACAATACATGTAACTTGCGGCAACATCGCCGCCCAATATGCTCTGATTGGATCCGGATTTTTGCTGTGTATTTATGGTATGATTTAATCCTCCTTTGCGCGTTTGGATTGATTCTTTCCTTTCTTTTGAGCTCTGACTTTATTTCTTTGTATATTTGGAGATCCACATTGATTTTTCTTTAGACTTTCTCCATAATAATAAAAGATACTCGTAATTTGCAATTAGGTCCTTGGGTTTTTGCAATTAAGTCCCTCGCTACTTTTGTGCTTAGGTCCTTGGTCTTTTTGTAATTAGGTCTTTGAATGCTTTTGTGCTTGGATGGACTTCCATTTGAATCCCGATAATCTTGACTTGGTCTTTATGATAGAAGTGAGTCTCTTGCATGCATTTATGCTCGGGATATGGGTAATTTGCATTTAGGTCCCTGTATTATGTAAATAAGACTAAACACATACCTTAGTAGCATTTATTGATATAAAATTAATCTAAATGAAAGACATATGATGCAAAGTATGCAATGCATCACATAGCATATCACATGGCAGCACTAGCATAATTCACATTCATTCACTACCTATGTGTTTCAGAGTTGTGCATGGCATAATTACTCTCAATCTCACCCCAGGATGTAACAATAAACATACATACAAAATCAGAGCATCAAACATACAACATGAATCGACTAGCACAAGAAATCAGCAAGCATCAATAACACATTCACGACAGCCACAAGGATTCTTTTATGCATGCACCAACTCCCAGACTTCCCACAACCCTTCCAGGCCTACTCCTCAACATCTCAGAGGGTGGAGGACGTGACCATGGTTGTGCACGATGGTCTGAATCAGCCCACGCCTCAGCAGGACACTTGCACAGCGAACTAAAACTACATCAGCTGCGCAAGCCCCTCCCAAGCACTGATCTTCCCGTGCACGCCCCCCCACAACCCCGACTTGCCTCTTACCGTCCCTGACTTCCCTCCCACGCATCTAGGGTCCAGCCTCCATCGCATGCAAGGAAACTCAAGGAGGGAAACCGAGTGCACCAGCCACTCAAGTCTCCAACAAAGGCCACCATTGCCCCCCTTAGATGCCTGACCAGAGTTGGTCGGATCTCACTGGAGCTCCAGCATGCCTAGCTACACCAACAACCAACCACCAAACGCGCCAGACCTTGCGTGCGTTTGGTAGGGAACTCGGTTAGGTGGTGCAACCGATTGCACCACCTACCACAATGGTGTTCCCCGGCCTTCCAGACAATACTTCCACTCAGTAAACTCCGCAAGGGTCCAGAGTATACCTGGTTTTCTGGAGAAGTAGGCTGGAGTTTGCTGGTGAAATCGCTGCAGCGACCTCCTATGTTCATCGCCTCTTGTTGTAGTAGCCTTCACTTGAAGACTCGTCGGAGGTTGCTTCTTTACCGGAGCTGCTGGCCACCAAGGCACCAGAGGGGAGAGGAGGAAAGTGGGTGGTTGTGTGAAGAAGAGGGATAGGTTGAAGCCACCTGAGAGAAGCTGTTGTAGTCTTCTACGCGTGCCTTGCTTCCTTGCGCGCTCCACCCTTGGCTGCCTGGAGTTGCTGCTTGGTCTGAACGTTGGAGAGGGAGGAGAAGGTTGGATTTTCATGTGGGAGGAGGTGAAGAAACAGGAATGGACAACTAGGGTTGGTGGTTTTTGTTTCAAGCAACCCAGAGAAAAGGCAACAAATGAATGTCAATTATTCTTTTTAAGACCTGCCAAAAACCAAGCAATTCAAAAGTGTGAAAATAAAATCAGATCTCATCCTTACTGACTAGGATGCCAAGTCACCCCTAGCACAATCAACCCTACACGTCACACCCCAAGGCAAGAGCCGAATTTCACATGCAACCATCACCCAACCGACCAGATAGAGTAAATCGATTGTAAACTTGCCCGGTGAGTCGCACCCGCTTATGAGCCACATTTTATCCCCCACAAAGGAAACTTCTCCCAAATAGGAAACCTTTTCACAAAGAGGAAACTTTCCCAGGAGACGGGTTTATTCCCGAGAGAAATCGTTCCCAAAAAGAATACTAAGCATACAATTAAATAATGCACAAACACACATGAAGATGAAGAAGGACCTTAGTCATATAACAGGAGAGCGGATCTTACAATTTTTCTTCTAAGATGGATGGTCTAGGTGATGACCCATCTCCGCCTCAAGCTTTTTTAGAGTATGAGGCCGAGTCGTCTCATGGAGGTGGGGGAGACCGGATTCCATACATGGAGTTTCTCGGTCCACTCCCACCACCACGTAGACCTCCTCCTCCTCCTCCTCTGACTCTAGCGGAAGAGGGTCCCGGTCAGGATTGAGTTCTGGGTGCACCACCACCTTTAGCGTGACATGATCGATCGATAACTTTGTTGGAGTGGACCCATCTTGTTCTGGCCATGCAACCATCTTGCATAGTTCTCCCGTCTGCTCGCAGGAACAACTATGAATTAAAACCTCATTATGTGAGCATTCTTCCTTCCTTTATTGCCAATAAGGAGGATCCATATATCTTTATACGTGAATTTGAGGAGGTATGCTCCATTTTCAAGCTTCAATATCTTGACGAGGATTCCATCCAGTTGAGGATGATTTATTTCACGTTGAAGGATAACGCGAAGAAATGGATGTACAACCTCTTGACGAACTCGATTCGGTCTTGGGATCAATTCGTGACTATTTTTGTGAAGAGATTCTTCTACGTTCGGACACACCATTCTATTGAGGTGTTTTAGGTGGAGTGAGTTGTGGTATAATACCACATTCCTTTATGAATGAGTGGAATTCAATACTCAAGTACTCACCTCCACGATCGGTTCGTAAAGATTTGATTTTCTTATTGAGTTAGTTCTCTACTACATTCTTGAATTCTTTGAACTTCCTGAATGATTCTCTTTTGTTTCGCATTATATAAATGTAACCGTAATGACTATAATCATCTGTGAACGTAATACAGTACCCATAACCATCTCTTGCACTTGTACTCATTGGACAACATACATTGGAATGGATCAAATACAGCAAGTCATTCGCTCTTGGACCTTTCTTCTTCAAACGTCGCTTGGTCATTTTGCCAAGAAGGCAAGGTTCGCATGTCTCCAATGATTTAAAGTCAATGTGACCAAGAAGGTTAGCTTCATGCAATTTCTTGACGTGTTTTCATTGATGTGACTAAGGCGATAGTGCCATAAGATTGTATCATTCATGTGAGTTGTCTTAAGTCTTTTGGTATTGATGTTTAAGATTTGTCTATTATTTATTCAAGCAAATAGAGCTCATTTCTTATGGAAGCATTTGCATAGAAAATTCCATTCTTCGATAAAGACAAGCAAGACTTTGAAATATTTATTATAAAGTCATTCATATTCATGTTAAGTTTCATGTTCTTTATGTTGTTATCTGTCATTTGATGCAATTTTTGTTCACCTGACTTGGTTAGCTTTAGTTTTCTTACTTGCTTATGAGTTGCTTTGCTTTTTTTGTTTTCTTGGTTATGGAGATGAGTAGATAGTAGTCATCCCCATTGGGGGGTGGAGGGTGATGTGAAGTGTTGATGTGTTGTATTACTGTGTGTGTTTGATCCTAATCTTGGAGCCTCACATGAATTCCATAGTCATTTAGTGGGCTCCTCACACTTGCCTTTGATGTGCTAATGGTCTTAATTTATGCTTAGCACATGCTTTGGTTAGTGGGCCCACTTTATGGGGAATGATTAGGTGATGAGAAGATTAGAGTGGTAAAAGATAAAGATGGCATGCGAGAGAATGTGTTCTTGTTGGCCTCATCTTAATTAATGTCTTGTATGTTTGAATGATAATGTTGTATCTTAATTCTTGTGGAGACATAGTTGGGTTTTGGTCATTATGGATTTCATGTTATGCATGTCTTGAGCACTAAATGTTACACACACACGAATACACATCTATACGTTTGCATTCATTCTCCACCTCCTACGGGACTCGTTTTTTATTAGTTGTTTTTGATTTACGTTGCATTTGTCACGTAGTTAGATACCCTCAATCTCCATTGTTCACATAGTTAGATACCCTCAATCCCCCACTAGAGTATGGTCGTTGTCGACCCGCACTCACTCCTACAGGACACGACCCATATTTGCCACGTCTTCACTGACGTCATGCACTTGCAGCATTGAACTTTAAAACTCAATCAAGTTTTTGGCGTCGTTGCCCAGAACAAAATTTTGTAGTCCCATTTACCATTTTGGTGGGTTTTTGTTTGTTTTTGTTTTCTATATGGATGTTGATGCTAGGAATCAGGATGCACAGGAAATATGCCAGAAGAGATGGTTCATCCGCCAGTAGAGGATTAAAACCTGCCAGTGGCTGATCTGGTGCGTCAACTTTGTTTAATTTTTCTGTGGTAGTTGTCTTCTGTTCTTATCTACTATTTCGTTTCTTGTGAACTCAATACATGCTACATAATATAATTAGAACCCATTAAATGTGCATGATTCCCTTTTTTAAGGCAACTTGGACTTTATAACTCAAAGCAAAAGAGTAGAATGATTTCCATCTAGGTCATGCATCATTTGTAGACCTTGCACGCATTCATCTTTCTTTTATTTAGATTTCTATTGTCAATCACTGGCGTGAGGTACGTGCATTTTTCTGTTCTACATGGATGGTTAAAACATGCATTAGTTAGTAAGGTGCATTGGGACAAGTGTGAGGTGAGAGTTTGGTTGGAGAGTTGATTACAAGATTTAAGACTCAAAACGCAACTACGGAGGGTCTGTCCCACACAAGATAAGGTGGGATTTCATCACCCATTCATTCTCCCCAAAAGTCACACTAATTTGAAGCCTTAATGAAAATCAAGTAGACATTGGCCCCTAGGATTCAAACACACTTAGGAGACAATCCAATTCTAGACCTCATGCCTTGAACGTCGTCGTTTGCTTTAGTGCATATAGACTTTTGGGACGTCCGGGTTTTGACTTTCTCATTCGGCTTTGTGATCTTCGCCTGAGGAAGGTGAGGCATTCGGGAGTGTGGGGAGTCACAGTTAGGCATCGTGATCTTCGCCTAAGCTTGTTTGAACCGTGTTTGCTAGATTAAGTTTCTACCCTTACCCGCGCTAGCTCTAGGGATTCTTCCCTTCTCTTCTGAGTCTTCACCTCACACACATTTTGCGTTATAATCTCCTTATTGACATCTATCATGCATATATTCGTGTCTTATATCCTCTATTTTGAATCTAAGCAATGCTATGTAACGAGTTTTATGTTTAAGTTTCAGAAATAAACAAGTTTGAGAAGAAGAGACACAAAAAAGACCAAAATGTGAGAAAATGACTGATCGGTGAGACTTATGGACCTATTTGCAAGAGGGAAGGACCCGGATGTAAGACAAAATGACAAATTATCAAATTGAGAAACTCCACACCATCATGAGGAGTATTTTGACAATGATTTGGGCCTAGACTCCAACAACCAATCCGAGTGCATCCCACGTAAAGAATTGAAGCAATGAAGAAGGCAACAAAAACTGGGGAAAATCAGGCCAAAAGTGATTGTTAATCGCAGCCATAGACTGCCAATTAGCAGTCCACTATGGCCCAAATCCAACTGTCTTTGGCTCGGATGTTTGTTATATCGTTTATGTCATTTCGAGAAGTTTCATTAGTCCCACAACGGGGGATTGTCCCTGATTACCTTTTTTCATGCCTATAAATATAAGTCTTCTTCCTCCTTTGTAATTACTCATTGCTTGGTGGTCATTCTCTCTACTTGGAGTAAAACCTTGAAGCAAAACTCAAGTGAGAAGAATGCTACTTGTAATGCGAGTCATGTTAATAAGATAATTCTTCCTAATTTTGTTTTAATGTTGTCTTTTTTAATGCTTGCATGTTTAGCTTAGTTTTGTTTTCTTCATCTTAGTATAATTAGTTATAATGTCTTTCTTTCGTAATATAGTTTGTAGCTTAATGTGTAATGAGTAGTTTCATCCCCCTTTGGGGGTGGAGATGATGGTTATACATGTAATGAAGAATGAGAATGAATGTTATCTTATAAAATGTGTTGATGAATATGAATGTATGCTTGTTTTTTAGATTAGAACACTTAACTTGATGGGTTTTGTCACAACTATTAGACACCTCACATGCTTGTTTAGGTTCTTAATAACCAACTTGTGTATGCTAATGTTAATCAACTAGGTTAGTGATTGGATTGATAGGTTTTTCCACAATCATTAGACACTTCCTATGAATGAAAACACAACCTACACTTGTACCTTATTCAATGTATTCTTCACCACCTTATTACATGTGTACACACACTCCACCCCTAAGGTGTTTTCCTTGCTGAATTCCATCTTCCCTTTGTTAGTTGTTTAGCTTAGTTTTAGTAGTCTTGTGCTTCATCTTTCTCATTTGTTAGTTTCTAGTTTAGTGTAACCAAACTTCTTCTCCCCTTTGTCACCACTTGATTTCCAAAGAACTAGAGACGACACACCTTCCTGCGGATCGACCCATACTTGCCACTGCTTCATCGCGACCGTGCACTTGCGGTTTAAACTTAATCTTAAACGTCTCCTCATCTGATTACACCGTCTATTTGTGTGTGATTGTTAAGTCGAGTAAAGCACCTTTATACGAGGTTGGACTCATCTTGGTGACGGTGCTCGGCTTCAGAGAGTTGATCCTTTTGTTGAGATGGATGGTCTAGGTGCTCGTCCATCTCCGCCTTGAGATCCCTTGGAGCAAGAGGCCTCGTCGTCTGCTGAGGCTTCCCCAATCCACTCCCATCACCATGTAGACCGTCTCCTCCTCTAATTCGGGAGGAAGAGGGTGCCGCTCTGGATCAAGTTATGGGAGTATCACTACTCTTAGCTCGACAGGATCGACGATGACTTTATGGGAACAGACCCATCCTGTTCGGGCCATGCAGTCATCTTGCGTAGTTCTCCCACCTGCTGACGGGAATAACTCGAGATAAAACTTCAATATGTGAGCATGCTTCCTACCTTCAAATCCAATAAGAAGGATCTGTTTATCTTTATACGTTAATTTGAGGAGGTATGCTCCATCTTCAAGCTTCAACAACTTGACAAGGATTCCGTTCAGTTTAGGATGATTTCTTTCAGAAGAAATGGATGTACAACCTCCCAGCTAACTTGATTCGGTCTTGGGATGACTTTGTAATCGTCTTTCTGAGGAGATTCTTCCCCCAAAGGACGACTCAATAATTACAGCACTAGATACATCAAATGTATCACACTGAGATTGAATCATTTCATGCTTTCTTTGAGAGGTTCAATGACATTCTCCTATAGATCCCTCATCAGGGATTTGAGTTGTGGCAGCTGTGCTAGATTGTTTATGAGGGCCTCAACTACAACACCCATATATTGTTGGAGTCGATGTGTCAGGGTGAATTTCCAAGTGAAACTCATTGATGAGGCATGAGATACTTTTGAATTAATGGCTAAACAGACCCTTGAGTGGGACACCATGAGAGAGCTAACAGATCTTCTGGTCGAGCTGCATCATACCAACTCGAGTAAACTATTGCGTCCGAGGCGAAAATGATTGCTCCGATGTGTAGGATAAAGAGTTTAGAGTTGGACCAAGCTCTTGTAGCTCAGGTCGCTACTCCCGCTTATAGTAGGTGTGGACTTATGGGAGATAGTGACTTGGAATGTGCTTATGATCCAAACGATACTGAGCATGCAAATGCGATGTATCAACAATGGCGCTGTAATGACCCGTACTGTCACTCCTACAACCCAAGATGGTGAAACCACCCTTACAACTCTTGGTGGCCTAGTGGGGGACATGATCAGAACTTGCACACTCAACCCCAACCCCCACCTTATCACCCTCTATGCCCATAATCGATCTACCAATCACTACATCAAAGGTCACACCCCAAACTCACCAACCTCGTCAGGCCTCATCTTTTGGTTATTCTAGTACGACTCCACCCCAACAGATTTTTGACCCACAGGTTTTGACTTTAGAGCAAATCCTTCCAACGTTCATGTAGAGCACGAAAACCATGCTTGTAGCCATCAACATGTCAGTGGAAGTTCATATCAGTAAGTTGACTTACCAACTAATTGAATGCCAGAAGGGTCAGTTGCTGAGTCAACATGTAGTGAACCCTAAGGGTCAACCTGCACAGGCCATGCTGAATGTACACAACATTGAAGATAACCTTTCCCAACTTGCAAATATTATCCATACCTTCAGATCAGGAAGGGTTGTCAACAACAATGTGGAAATGCTTGTGTCTGAACCTCTGAGTGACTCTGTGGAAGAAAGTCCTGAGCCTCCCATGGAACTTGATTGACATCATTTCATGCTTATATTTGTATCTTATATCCATTATCTTACACCTAAGCAATGCTACGTGAGGAGTTTTATGTTTAGTTTTCAGAAATAAAGAGGTTTGAAAAGAAGAGCCATGAAAGGACCCAAAAGCAGGAAAAAAGACTTAATTGTGAGACCTGGGGACCAAGATGCAAGGGAGAAGGACCTGATCGTAAGACAGAAGGACCTAAGAGCAAAACAGGAAACTCCACACCATCATGGGGAGTATTTTGTCAATTCGATTCGGGTCGGAGCTCCACTAAACAAGTTAGATGCATCCAAGACCAAGAAACACGCCAAGGAAAGCCCACCAGAAGATCCAATGGGATCTGAAGCTTATAGGCCGCCAATTGGCGGTCTGGTTAAGCCCAGATCCACTAAGTTTTCTCCTGGACTTGTATTAATGTGTGGTTAGGCTATTTTTGGTATTGGTTTAGTCCCACATCGGGGGATTGTCTCGGATTAGCTTTTTCCATGCTTATAAATAGAACTCTTCACCTCCCATTGTATCCATCTCTCTCTTTGGTGGCATCTTCCCTACTAAGAGTGAAGCCTTGAAGCAAAACTCTGGTGGAGGAAATTCTGCTTGTAATTTAGTGAGTTAATAATAGAAGTTTTCCTTTAATTGTGTTGTTTCTCTCTTAGTTTAATTTCCTTCCATATGCATGCTTGTTTGTTTGTTTTGTTTTATGCTTCTTTAATATTTCTTGCTTGATTAGTATAAATTTCATTTCAGTATAATGCTTCATTTTATTAGAGTAGATAGTTTAAATATGTGTGAGTAGTTCCATCCCCTTTGGGGGTGGAGTACATGTGTGTACATGTTATGTAGATGGTTTGAATGCTTAATATGAATGTTTGTGAAAAATATTAGTATGCTTGCTTGAATGGTTAAGAACCTTACTTGATGGTTTCTGCCATAACTTAGGTACATTCCATGCTTGTTTAAGTGACTTAATAATAACCTTGCATTGCTCATATTAATCACATTAGTTTAGTGTTGTAAATGAGGTTTTGCCATTAGGTACCTCTTATGCATTAACAAACACTAACTAACTTGAGCTTATGGTTTGCATTCAACACCACACTTATTTCATGTGCACACACACACACTCCACCCCTTAGGGGTTTCCATTCCTGTCATTTTATCTCCTTCATTAGTTGATTAGCTTAGTTGTTTAGTTGTTTCATTTCAGCTTGCTTGTTTCCTAGTTTAGATTAGTGTAGTGTAGTGTAATCAACCTCTTTCTCTTTTCTTTACCTCTCGCCTTCGCACAAACCAAGTGTCGACACACCTCCCAGTGGACGACCCATATTTGCAACTGCTTCAACGCGGCCGTGCACTTGCGGTTAATATTATTTTGCAAACATAATTCGAAACAAACAACTTACCTGTCGTGCTTCAGCCTTCCAGTAAGTAACCATCTGCGCAACCACCAGAATGATTAAAGATTTCGACTTATGATGGTTGTATTAAGTGGGTATGAGTATACTCTAAACAGTTTTCAGTCTGACTGTATTAAGTGTAAGCTGGTTATACCCCCGTAGACCACATAATGGTATACTCATACTGATGTAAGGTGAAATGATGGTATACCTGATCTGTCCATACTATAGTCTTAGGGACTTAACTCATAGTATACTATCCAAAGAAGACCGACATTATTTAACACACATTCGACATTTGTTTTCCTAATTTTTTTATTGTATCCCTAATACACTCCTAATGAAAAATAGAAGCGGCAGCCACAAAGATAATCACTGAATTAAGATAGGAACGATATACCAGCTAATATTATGGTATACGCATAGTAGAGACTTAATCTTTAATCATACCATCGAAAAAACAAACCAAAACGTGGTATAACTAGCTTACATACCTGCTTTGAGGAAAACAAGTTACGGAACGAAATGTGGGGGGAGGGGGGGTCGGACACTTAAAGTTCATTACGTTTTAAGTGTAGTCTGACTGACTTGCTAAGGCTTATGGAAATAAGACTTATTTTACTTTGTTCAGATTCCAAATGATTCTGATTGTTAATAGGATTAAAAGGTCCTAAATTTCTAGTCATTTGTAAAGAAAATGATCAAATTATTTTTTTTGACTGAAAACTGTTTTAAGACTATAGGGTACTTTGTAAGGTGAAGTAAAGTGCATACCTGCCTTTCTGTAAGGTGATTATGATGGAATAGAACCTGGGTTTGTTCTTCCTGCTTCAGCCTTCCTGCCAATCTTCAATCCAAGCGTTCCCAAAAACGGCCTCCTGCCTCACTAGGTACTAGCCTCCAGGACTATTCAGAACCAGACATTCAAGCTTTCGACTTAAGATCAAACTTATTATTTTATTCCATGTATAAGCAGATTACAGAGGACCTGGTATGGGTCCTTACAACACTCCTTACATTCCCCTATATGGGAACTACTCACACATATTAGGAGAGATGGAGAGAGAGAAAATGGGGTTTGTTTTTTCGATGGCCCTTACAAATGAGAACTTGCTAATTTATACTACATTTCAAGAGTCCTTCATGCGTCATTGCTTACACATTGGTTTATTAAAGTGGAATCTTGCTTTACTAAAGTAAAGTTTTAACTTTACTTTTGTCGGCTACTTTCCGAAGTGGAAGAGGTAGTGGATGATGTGGAAGTTGTCGGTGCAGTTTCCACTTCTTTTCCTTTCTTTGTCATGTCTTCTTTTGCAAAAGGCGCACTGACAAAGCTGGTGGAGCACTTAGAGCATTCGTCCAAAATGCCTCTCTTTTCTAGGTTCTTCCTTATCTTTTGACATAAAGAAGAGTAGTGGCGTCCGAACACGTGTTTGCTAACAAGTTGTTTCTGGAAGGCCTGAATTTTTGCATAGTCTTCAATACTTATTTCCATGTGGGAATAAGAGAGTACTAGGCAGTTTGAGGTGGCGAGATTTACTCTGATCTTGTCATCTCTGCTGTAGTCAAATACCTTATCAATTAAGATAAGTAATTTCTGACTGGCAATATCGAAAAGATCCTCCTTCTCGAGCTTGGTGTCCATTACCTTACTGGTATTGTAGACTTTTTGTTTGACCATACCGATCTGAACCAAGTGATAAGGTTGCACGGGTTCGTCTTCTTCATCCCAAAAGGGCACTGTGCTCTGGATTTTCAGATAGATTTCTCTATCGCTTCCTTTCATGCACTTGCTTCGATAACTCTTTATTGCTTTCCTGAATTCAGTGGGAAATCTGGAAATTTCTAATAAATTACTAGCAGGATAAACCAAAGCTAATAATCCATAACAGAAAGCTTCAAAAACCATCTCTGGATTTGCATTCTGATAGAAGTTAAAGAGACTGAGGTTCTTTTTGTCCACTGTGAAGAATTTCTCTTCGACAAAACTTACTTCAGTTGCTTCTCTTCCGAGCTTGTAAAGATACCTGAAGCCAGAATAACTGGTATCGGTGGTCTCTTCAATATTTTGCAGAACTGATTTAACTTTTCCAAGTACTGCTTTTGAATTCTTCTTTGGCGTTGTAAGTGCCTCAGAATAAGAGGGTCTTAAACCATTGTCTGAACTGATTAGTTCAAGAGGTGGTTTGAATTCTGCTCTGGTATAAATATCTGCAGAGACCTTTGCTTCAAGGAAGGATTTAAACCTTTTGTGTTTAATCCCAGAGACTCCTTTGGTTGCTTTTTCTGTCATTTCCCAAGTGGTGAAAATACCTGGATTAGGACCGTTATAAACAACATAATAATTTTTTGAGCTTTGAACGCTCGTTCTTTCTTGCGAAAGTACTAAAGATTGCTCTTTAGATTTGATTGGGATTTGAATTCCCCCGTTGGGTCTCAGAATAAAGTCTGAATGTTTAACCAACGTAGATGAGGTCTGTACCTCTGTCATGTTTTTTGGTAAAACATCAACCTTCAACGGATTTGTTGAGTCTTTACCTGGAGCCGTTTGCTCAGGACTAGTTTCGGCTTTCCGAGTTTCCAAGGAAGGTGCAGAAATAACCTTTTGTTGTTCAGTCTTTTCGCAAAGACTTACATACCTGATCTTGTTGCGTACAAGCTCAAGTTCTTGAAGGAGTATGCACTCCTGAAGCCGAAGCTTTTCTAACTCAGTCATTTGTAGGGTGGTTTTCTGAAGCCTATGGCTTTTTCTAATTCTCTCATTGAAAGGCTGGTTGATGCCTTGAGAAGTGTTTTTGGTGGTAGGAAGATGATGAGTTGTGAGGATTACCTTGCAAGGTCATCAGTATTTATAGCCTTCTGAGCTTCCTTTTTCCTGTAACATAATCAACCAATTCGTAAAAAAAGGATGGTATTTATTATGAGTTGTATTCTCTTGTCAAAAAGTCGGCGAGACAGTTTTAGACGCCTTCGATGTGTTCCACATCAAAAGTGTAGCGAGATAGCCATTGCTGCCATCTTACTAGTCTTCCTTGCTTATTGTCTCCCTGTAACTTAATACGAAGAAAATAAGTAATTTTTTTATTATCCGTTCTAATCAAAAATTTGACTGGAGTTAGATAAATAGAAAATTTATTGATAACTCTAATAACTGCAAGATATTCCTTTTCATTGGAATGATAATTCTTTTCAGCATTTTTAAAGTTACCAGAAGCATATCTAAAGATTAATTCTTGATTGGAATTAACTGCTTTCAGAACTCCTCCCCAGAATTCACCAGAGGCGTCTGTCTCAATGATAAGCTTATCATCCGGTAGCGGATGGTAGAGTTTTGGAAAATTCTTAAGATTCTTTTTTACCTTGCTAATATAGCTGGTGTCCGAATCTTTCCATTCCCAAGGAATGTCCTTCTTGAGCTTGACCTGTAATGGTGCACGCAAAGCTGCAAGTTTTTGAATGTAATCAGAAAAATAGGTTAAAATACCTAGAAACCTCTGTAGTTGTTTCTTGTCTTCAATCTTATCAGGAAATTTATGAATATGTTCCAGAATATGGTTTTGAGGACAGTGCGTTTCTTGATCAATTTCTAGTCCTAAGAAATTAATCTTAGTCTTAAAGAGCTGTGCCTTTTTCTTTGATAAGATTATACCTAGATTTTGGCATCTTTTAAGAACTATGGCTATGTATTTTAGATGGTCAGATTCATTATCACTAAAGATTAGAATATCATCTACATAAACACAACAATATTTTTCATAGGCTCTAAATGCGTTCTGCATATGCCTTTGAAAGATGGATGGTGCCTGTTTTAATCCAAAATGGACCACGATCCATTGATAATGTCCTTGTGGATAGGTGAATGCAGTTAATAATTGTGAATCTTTATCTAGCAATACTTGCCAAAAACCGGATTTACAATCAAGAGAACTGAATATCTTTTTACCACGAATGAGGGTTAGTAACTCATCTTTGTTGGGCAAGTTATGGCTGTCTCCTATGGTGGCATCATTAATAGCCTTATAGTTGACTACCATTCGTTTCTTTCCTCTTCTTCTTTCAGCTTCATTTTCTACAAGGAAGGCTGGAGACATATGAGGAGATTTACTGGGTATGATGATTTTCATATCCAGAAGCTCATGAATTTGTCTGGCAAATTCTTCTCGATCCTGTGGACTGTATTTCATGGGTTTTACCTTGATTACAGTATTCGGGTCTTTAAGCTTAATGCTTGCTTTCATCCATTTTTTAGTCTTTTCAGGATCTAATGGATTTTCAGAGCAAACTAAATCTAATAATTTTTCAATTTTAGATTTCTTTTCTATATCAAATATTAGATTTTGACAAATAAAATTCATTTCTTTGAACTTATTAATACTATCCCTCCCCCTCTGAAAAAGTTGGATTTTATTGGGGCTAATATTAATTACTTCAGTTTTCGTAGTTCTAGAATTCTTTTTCATAGAATTAAGGAAACCAATAACACCTACCTTTTTAGCAAAGGTGATTTTTCGAATGAATATCTCTTCATGGTTAAGTGTGAGAATAATCATTTTTGTTAATTGTGTAAAAGGTCCATATAATTGTAAGAAGTTATTACCAATTATAAAGTCAATACCAGTTTCTTGTTGATAGACAGTTGGAATATGAAATATTTCTCCTGCAATCAGTATATCAAGATTTTTACAAACCTTGGTTATTGCTATGGTTTTACCATTGGCAATTTTTACCTGTAAAGGTCTTTCAGCGTTAACCCAGTGTTCTTCTGGAATAACATGCTTACTTGCTATGCATAGACTTGCACCTGTGTCGACATAACAATGTAATTCAATCTGTTTATATCCTGTAAATTTACACTTACCTTTGATATAAATAGAATTGGGATTAGTGATGTTTGACATCGCTAATTCTTCTTCAGTCTGATCCTGAAGAAGTGAAGTCATCCGATTCTGTTGATGATTCGATTTCTTCAATATAGTATACATCTAGTGTATCTTCATAAGGGTCTTCAATAGGAATGAATCCTAATGAGTAAACCTGTTCGAGCATATTTGTTTTATACTCATGTTTTTTCCTATTAGGACACTCGTTGGCATAGTGTCCTTCTTCGTTGCAGACCCAACATCTACAATTCTTTTTGCCCTTTGGACAAAATTTTTGTTTGTTAGTATCATGTTTTTTCCTAACAAATTTACCAGGTTTAAAAGGTTTTCTTTTCTTTTTAAACCTATATTTAGAAGCATATTTTTGCTTTTGTTTTCTAACCTTTCTTTTGGTTGGTTTACAACCATAGTCTAAGGATGGTTCTTGTATAGACTTGCAACAATTCTTGTTGAATTTTTTAAGTCTACATTGTTTTCTCGCCAAGTCACAAACTTGTGAGATTTCTTCTTTGACTAATCGTTGTGCAAAGCCTAAACTAAACTCTATCTCTTTTGTGCTTAAAACCTGCACTCCTCCTAGGACCGCCAGCTTCAGCAGCAAACACTTCAGTTAGAGGGGCTTCCGCTTGCATGTGGTCCTCCTCCAGCTCTAGGTGTTTTGCGGCTTGGTCAAATGTCCTGATGTTCCCATGAGTCAGATGGACCTTCATATGCTCCCAACTCTTCGAAGGCAATGATCTGATGAGAGCAGACACTTGCTCCTCATCGGTCTTAGCACGATCGACAACGCTCAGGTCGCTTATCATGTTTGACATTGCGGTAATATGCTGCCTCATTGTGTGACCTTGGTGCATTTTATACCCATCAAACATGAGCCCAAGCTGGCGGGCCCTTGTGACGGAGGTCACTCCGTACTGAAACTGCACAGCTTCCCACAAGGCCTTTGCAGTTCGCAATTTTTCAAACCGTAGTAACAGATCATCTCGCATCGAACTCAGAATTGTAATGCGAGCAATATGGTCTTTCTTTTTCCATGCATTATAGACATCCATATTTCTGCGATGCTGCGCAGTTTTCCCTTCCTCGGGGGGAGACATAATTTGGGTTATATTTTCTAACATGTCCTGATCCTCTAAGAGATACTCAATTTTTTGATGCCACAGATCGTAATTTCTTTCACCGAGTTTATCTCCTCGAGTCAGATCAGCAACAATGCTTTTGGAAGCAGCCATAAAAATCTAGGACAAAAAACCACATAGCGATACATGAGTTCTAGCATAAAATACAACGAGCCACAATAGTCATAAAAAAAATAAACTAACTTAGTAACTATAGCATTCAGACCAAAGGAAGACATAAAGCGTTCGATCAAATCCTCATGCAATAGTTAATAAAGCTATTTTACCAATTCATATATTACGCTCCATCATGATTTAATAACCCCAAAAAAACATATAAATCATGGCAAATCAGCAGCAAATAAATAATTATCCGCCGGTTGCAAGGTGGTTTACACAAAACACTTCTACCTTGGAACTCCCACTAGGCATGCAAGTTCCAAAAAAATGTTCCTTTCAGAACATTCCAATCAAGATCACACAAAAATTAATTGCTACATTACTTCCATATTGAGCTAAGGATCCCCCATAGGGATTTAGCACTGTAGATGGGAACCTGCATAAGCCTTATTGCAATAATATCGCAATAATAAAAATAAAGGATCCCCTCGTCTCCCTAGGGCAATAAACAGTCCACAGTCCATAATTATTACAGTCCATAAATATTACAGCCCATTACGATATCTATTGCAAATGGAAATGAATGAATGAAATTACGCTCAACTCTCAATAAGGCAGCAAAAATAAATCAACATCCATTCACACCATTCATACCATACAAACGCAATCTTTCCATACGTTAGCACAATCAGACGCATGAATAAAGTGTACACCACTTCCAAATAAGAAGGAAGTAATATATAAGGAAACGACACGTATATGGAGTATAAGAAAAATGTATATGGAAATACCAATCAATCTCCATAATAGTATCTCAAAACATAAATTTTCTTTTCTTCCCCCAATCAACATAATCATGAGAGCGTAAAAATTATCCTACTCGCATTAGGAAAGAAAAATCCGGAAAAATCCTCAATGAGATCAACACATGTATGTGGATTTAATCATAAAGGAAATATTTCAAATGAAATGCATGCTATCATTCCAAAAAATCCGAAATTCCTTAAATGAGATCAACACATATATGTGCATCAAAGGAAAGCATTCAAAAAATACTTTTAAGGCAACAAAACTCCAGCCCATAATATGCTCTAAAAAATTTCAGAATTTGCCAATCTTTCCTTAATCAATATAAGCATGCAATCAACAATAATTATGCTACTTGTATTGGAAAGAAAAAATTCGAAATTTTCAAGAGAACAAAAAGCATATATGCGCATTTTTCAGTAAGGAAACCAATCAATCACATGCATGTTAATGCTCCAAAGACAGCCATATCCGAAATTCTTTGGAGCAACAAGGCAACACAATTATCATGCATTTGCATATGGAAATAAACATCTACTCTAGATGCATGCTCATATTGAAAAATGCTAAATAAACAAGCATATACACGAAATTCCAGCAAACATGTGATCTAGTCATGCATGTACACGAATCAGAGATAACAACATTTGATCCATCCATGCAATCCGACATGCATGATGATATACAAATGACATACAAACATTATCATCTAATTCAAGCATGAAAAAATATCAGAGAATTAAACTACTGATTATCATATAAAACATGCGCAAAAACAGAAGATCATCATGATAGGGTTAACACAGATTTCATGTATACATGCTCAAAGATTAGAATAAATAATATCTAACCCTAATTCGGAAAAATTAGGAAAAATAGACATCTGATTTCATGTATACATGTGCATGATTTAGAAGAATCGACATGGAAAATAACTTCTGATTTTATCTAATACATGCGCAAAGAATAGAGGTAACTACACAGAAAAAATAGAATTCTGGTCACATCTATGTATGTGCAATGATAGGAGAGCAACATATCATATTGGCTCGAAATAAAATCAGGAAAAATCCATCTTAAACCATGCATACATGTGCAAGAATGCAGGAGCAAAATCTCTAGATGCATGCTCTAATGAACCAAAACATGTGCATCATGTAAATAAGGAATGCTGATTTTTCTGTTATCTTTCTTTCTTCAAAAAACATAACAACCGAATTTTTATCTCAAATCATATTATCAAGAAACAAAAATTCATCAAGCATGGTGAGGATTCGAAGGTAACCGAGATGGCTCTGGTACCAATGTTAGCAAACAACGATTCTACAGGTTCAGGAGTACCTTTCTTGGAGAGAACCTGTGGCAGCGGAAGGAAGATCGGAGGTCACCTTACAGAATCCTTTTCACCTGTCGGTCTCCTACTCTCTTGGAGAAGGAGCGCGAGTCCACAACCCAAGAGTCCACGAAATGAGCTTGGTGGAGGTGGAGGGACGAAATATGAGAGAGAGAGGGTGGCGGCTAGGGTGGGTGGAGGCTAGGGTTTGCACACTTGTTCTTCTATCCAATGGGAGGCTCCCCTCCTTATATTGATGGCTCCACCCTAAACCCTTAAATGTGTAGTCCAATAGGGACGCGCCATGTATCAGTGCGTTGGGCAAATATCTTATTAATCCTAGATTAATCCAATAAATTACTCTCTTACAAGATTGACAGTTAAGTACATTAACCCAATGAAAGTACATTGGCCAGAAATAATAAGTCTACCGACGTGGTGAAAATATTTTGTTGAGCGGAACGAAATTTCAAATCGAGATTTCACCTAAACAAGGAGTTTCTTAGTCTTACCATTTAGATTCTAAGTTTATGATCAAGCCTTTCCATCTGAAAAGTTTAAATATGGTAGTTTCATCAACTTTTGGATGACTATTAGAAAATTTAGATAAAAGCTCTTGAATCGTAATTACGATAGTAAGGTTGGAAAAATAAATTTTGTTGGTAGCTATATAATATGTGTGGTATATAAGCGGAAAATTATTCATACAGGGGTCAGTCTTAGAATGACATGGCATATAAGCTTGCAATTGCGTTTGAAAAGAGTATTATTTTTCTGACCATTATCATGTGTTGTTTAAGTAAACCATAATTAACCACCACCTCATAATTCAACTATGTTTAGAAATCAACTAAAAAATACATGCATCAGATCCTTAACATCAGAATTAATTAAGTACCCCGATACAGATAGTTAACTACATCTTAGTTGGCAGCATGCACAAAGTGGTAATAATTAATTATAAAGGTAGATTCCAATCAGGATTAGTCTTATTATGTACCCTTGAGCCCTCGAGTATGGTAGAAGATGGGAGTAGTAACATCTAATTTTTAACCCAATGCCTGTTGAAAATATACTATGGTCTTATATGTATTTGGTGGTGGGAGTGGTCGACAAGAAAAATAGATCAACAAGAGCGGAGTGATCGACAAGAAAAATAGATCAACAAGAAGGGAGAAGCTGAAAACTCTTCTTCTTCTTCTTCTTCTTCTTCTTACTTTAACAAAATAGAACACATCTTTCTTTATTCTTTCTTGCACACATAACACACTTGACTTGTGTGTTATTTATAATACTACAAGGACTTTATAAGGACATTTATCCTTCTATCTTCCATGCCAATAATAATCAATCAAAACTATTCAAAAACGAGTTATTACAACCGTTTTGTAACCTATCGTTTCATCTTCCACATTAAGTTCAACATTCAATACTCCTCAAACTTAATTCTTCTCCCATCTTCCATCCCAAGTATGTTGTGCATCTTCTCATGAACCCTTATCGGCATTGCTTTTCCCTTCAGCTAAAAGACACACCATGTGAACTTCACTTGTTTTCTCATAGATATCACGAAGCGCCCTAGTATTTCTTGGTCTCATCTCTTCCTCATCGGATGATACAGCTTCGTGTTTGGTGGAATCCGCCACCTCCACCTCTTGCTCCTCATTTGGCATACATGGGATTTCCTTCTTGGAACCTCAATCCCACTTCATCTCTTCATTGACCTGCACATCACGATCGACTAATAACAATTTTATTATTAGCGGAAAAAAGAAGCCTATAGGCCTTTGATCGTTCATCATAGGCACTAGCTTGGTGCTCCTGTCATCAAGCTTCACTCTCTTTTCCTTTGGTACATGCGCATATGCTATGCTGCCAAACACCTTTACATGTGAAACCATAGTCTTGTACCCACTCCACGCTTCTTGTGGAATTACATCCTCTAAGCTTGTAGTCTAGCAACAATTTAAGATGTAAACCGCAAAAGCTACCGTCTCCACCCACAACTCCTTAGGCACTTCTTTACTCTTTAACATGATTCGAACCATGTCTAATATGGTTCTATTCTTGTACTCGGCCACTCCATTTTGCTGTGGCAAATAAGGGTCTGTCAAATGGTGTTTTATGACATGTTTCACACAAAACTCGTTGAAGTCGGTTGAGGTGAACTCTCATCCTCGATCCGATCTCAATACCTTAATGTGATTTCCACTTTTCTTCTCTACATATGCCTTGAACTTCTTGAACACACCAAATGCTTGCAATTTCTCGTTCAAGAAATACACCCAAGTCTGGTGTGAAATATCATCAATGAAAGTCAAGAAATAATGATTCTTACTAATTGAACACGGAGTGATTGGTCCACAAATGTCGGTATGCACCAACTCGAGCACCGTCTTTGTTCTATATTCTGCCTCCTTTGGAAAACCTTTCCTTGGCAATTTCCCGACCATGCACCCCTCGCAAAAATCTTCTTTGGATTCAATCATCGACAAACCATGCACCATCTTCTTTCGCGCCATTTCTTGGAGCCCACCAAACTTTACATGGCCATAACGTATGTGCCACAACCAATTATCTCTTTTGACGCGTACTTTCTATCATCTAGCACGAACACATGTTAGATTTAATTTGAACATACGTTTTTTAGACATTTATACCATGACAATCAAAGGCTTGTCTTGTCCTCGCAAGAACACGTATCGATTTTGTATCAAAACCGAATACCCTTTCTCCAAAAGTTGTACCATGCTAAGTATGCTGGTCTTCATCTCCGACACATAGTAGACATTGGAGATGAGCTTGTGTGATCCATCCTTCACTTGGATCATATCTTTGGTTGAAATTTGCTTTCATGCGCATATGTTAGTGTGTGACCCACATACGTTAGGTTTCTACACACTAACAAATGTGAATGGAAGCAATTTTCACCAAGCCGATAAACCCAGACACATGGATACCATGCGGATTTTGATTTTTTGAACAGGTGCCCAAGGAAAAAATCCCATAAAAAGCGTAACGACCTTTAAAACTTACCTACATTTGAAGATGAATTTTAGGATAGCTCAGAGTGCATATACCGACGTAAATATAACAAATATGGAGGGCACTATTGTAGTAATTAAGTCATAGTATACGAAAGTTTAACAAATATTAATTACTAGATAAGTTAAATTTAAGGAAATGATGAAAGCAAAACCAAGGGTATATCGCGATATAAAAGTAATAGCATTTTGGTTTAGTTTTAATTAGGTGAGTTTGGCCTACAGAATAAAACTTAAATACGCATCAAAAAATTTATATTCTTAGGTAGAGTTTAAAATGTCTTGGGGAAATAAAAGTTTAGATTAATACCAATGAAATGGATATTAGACTTCCATCATGCTTTTGCATGTCTACTACTTATTCGAAAATCATTTTCTATATGTGTTTTTTGAAATACCCCATATAATATTTCTTATAATATATTGATTCTATGTTTGGATAAGTCCAATAAAATATTTATTTCTCATTTTTCACTTGAGGTGTAACGTCCCCAAAACAAAGGAAAATTTAAAACAAAAACTCAGGAAATAAAACCAACATACAGCAGGACATAACTCACATTCACATAAAAAAAGTGCACCATTTACAGGTAATCATAACCACCTATAAAGTGAGACTAGAGGAAGCGGTCCTGTGTACTCATCCTTGGTTGCCACCCACTCAATGCAACTCACAGCCTGAAATGCAAATTGAAACAATGCCTGAGTTTCTATAAGGAAACCCCGTATACCAAGCCCACATATATGCATATAAATGTGCAGTACCAGAAACCTAAAATGCTAGTACACGTCGCATATAATAATGTAACATAAAGCCATCCCTAACTAGGTTAATAAAGAACAACAATTCCACCAATAACATCGGGCCCCAAATGGGCATCCGTCACATCCACATAGGGTCGTACAGAGGTATGTTCACACAAGCTGAGCCATAGGCTGCTCTCACAAGATGATACCTCGATTGCTCACACAAGTTGACACATTTGCTCACACAGCTGACACACACACAATGATCACCTCTGCCACCATAAAAGCTGGGAAGTTACCTTCGTCGCCATAAAGGCTAGTAGTCACTTCACCCCATGGAGTTGCATAACAACAGCAAACATTGAAAACCACCATCCCTTAATTCTACCACACATGCCACAAAATGCAACATTGTTCAAAAAAATCATAAAAAGCAATAAATCAAATATGGGTACCAACCAGTCGACCAAAAAAGGCATAGTGGTCGACCGTTTGGTCGTTGAACTGGGAGCAAGTCCAAACTACAACCCAACTGGTCGAACAAACCTACTTACAACGGTTGTACAAAGGTACATGATAGGTCGTTTGTAAGCTTAAAACATTTAAATATTCACATCAACAGTCAAACAGCAAAGGGGTCCCATCCGACCGAAAATAACAGAGTCATCCTACATTTCACAAAACCATACCAGTTGAACAACACACAAGCCAGTCGAACACTAAGGCAGTACACTTAAGTTAACAGTCAAACTGTGTCTTAAAGTGGTCAACTGTTTAGAAGGTCATGTCCCAAACCGACTTACTTAGATGCAACCGGTCGAATGACAAAGAGGCTCCGTCTGACCGAAAATAACAAAGTCTTCTTCCTCCCGTCTATTTGCACAACCTGTCGACCTGTAGAAGGAATCGTTCGACCGGTGAGGAGTAAAACTTAACATTTACTCTATGATTGGTCGACTGCCTACAACATCGATCAACCGTTCCACTGCAGCAAGCCAGCTGCACCTTGTCACTATCTAGGTCTCCGACCTTCCGCAACCCACCAAACTCCTCACACACCTTGTGTGAGTTACTAAATTGAACTTGGCATACCTTTCACACTCACCAGAGCTCCACATGTCGCTGACGACCTCCCTTTCCTTTCTTTTCACTTCCGGCAACCCCGAATCGCAGGCACCCGAGTTCCTTCTTCAAAATTCTCCTTCTTCGTCAACCTCCGCCACCGGAACACCTTGAGAGGGAGAGAGAGTTATACGAGTGTAAGAGAGTGAAGAGTGAGAAGAAAAGAGTGTTTTCATCCTTTGTAGCCTTATACCTCCCAAACCACCAATCAAAAGCCCACACCTCCCCCTCCCCCCACCATCACATCACCCTAACACTTGATTTGTCTCCTGAGTAAGGTTTAAGTCCTAACAAGAGGTATCAATTCTTAAACCAAAATATAAAAAAATAGCTTGAGACCAATTAGATGGGTGCGCCACGAATAGGTTGGCTCATTTAACCGAAGTCCGAAAGGACCTATACGATACCAACACACGTATTTCTAACAATGACCTAAATAAGCATCTTTGTGAATAAAATTTTAACATGAAATTGTAGGGGGAATCCACTCCATTACGTAATTTTATTAGTTATATTAAAGCAATCCATAAGCCAAAGTAGGACCACTTTGTCTCTCCATTGGGACCAAATCCACCCAAGAACTATGCGACTATACGAGTGTCCGACTTGTAGACACTTCGTACAAGAAGAGAAAGTCAGCAACAATTAATCGTGGTTCGAGTTCCTAGATATTGTTGAATAAAGACCAAAACACATGGTGTGGTTTCAAAGGGCATACATCTTATAGTTGACTTTTTATATTTTCAGATTAAATTCCTTCTCTTTCTTCCTCGTTTCTTAGCCTCGCAACTTGCAACCTTCACGTGTCACCAACTCAATCAAATCAGTAATAAACACTTGGGGAATTTATAAAGCACTCAGTCATATTCTAAGAAGCAAAAACAGTGGAAGATTATGCAAGACCAATGGGCAAGTTTGGGCGATAACTCTTTCCACTTATCAAGTGGCACAAATATTTTTTGGAAAGGCAATTGTGAAAATAGAATTTGAGTTTTTATGCTTTAAGTGAACAAATATTTGAAAAAAGTAAACACATTGACATTCTCTTAAAATACGTTTATTTTTCCATTTCTACCCAAAATACCCCAACCCTTTTAAAAAACCAAAAACCTCTCTCTCACGCATCCTTTCTCTCCCTTTCACGCAACCTTTCTTTCTCGCACTCGACCCCTCAATCGAATTCAATCTCGGACCATGTTGAACAAAAATCGAGCTTTCCCATCGTAGTCGAACCAAAATTGGAGAACAATTCTTCCATTCAAGCCGACAACGAAGGACAGTTTAAGGCACATTTTGTGGTTTTTTTACTGATATATATCTGATGATTTTGAAGGTTAGGTTATTATTTTTATCAAATGTGTAGTTGATTACCTCCATATGTTGGTATTGATCAATGTTTCGTGGAGTGGGTTGAATTGATGGAAGTCAGACTAATTTTCTGTATTTCCGACGAAGCTCGATAGACTCGATATGCTTGATTCCTTTTATATTTGTGCTCGATAGGATTAGATTGAGTGTTTTGTGGAGTTCGTTGAATCGATGGAAGTGCTACAAGAAAATATGCCTTTGCCAATGGAATTTTTGTCGGCTGGGATGCCGACGACAATTGGGCTATATGCCGGCGATAATTCTGTTGGAGTGTGAAATCCATTTGCTTTACGAGTAAAATCCTAACCCTTGCCTTATTCAATAAAACCCCAAACGCTACCCCAATCCCTAAACCCAACTCATGCCTCCCCGGCGGTAAGACAACCCATCGATCATCCCAGCTACGCAACTCCTCATCACTGACAACACTACCACCACCCCATCTCGTCCCACCATCTTAGCCCCTCCTTGTCCGACCATCAACTTCGCCAATCGCAAAACACGAGAAACCCCAACCCCAACCGCGATCGATCATAGTGCTCTCTCTCTCTCTCGACTATGGTCCACCCACCTTGTTCGCATCCTGACCCGTTATGTCCACCTTGACTCCTCTTAAGGAAAATCCTAACCCTAACCTCTCCCCCAACTCCTCTGAAGCATGTAACATTTTGCCTTAGGTACCACCTGCCTAGTTGATTATTTAAGGAATTTGGTTGAGATTATATGTTCTTCTTGATATAAGTTTCATATTTGAGTATAACATATTTCCATTTTCTGTTTTGTTGTGTTATGTTCTTAGATTCATGGATTTTAGGCATCAGATTAGTGCTTATATCTTTAGCTATTAGTGATGTTCAAAATAGCAACATGAAATCTAGCCTTGATGTTATACATGATATATTATGCAAATTAGCCATCATGATTTTTATTCATGAACTGATTTTTCATCGAGAACATCTTAAAGGTCATCATATTGTTTTCTTTGGAAAGCTGAGCAATGAAGATAGGGACCATACACGGCATGGATGTTTTATTTCCTTTTCTATGTTTTCTCCATTTGGGATATCTTACTAGAGATGTTGTAGTGCAAACAAGTATCCACCTATTTTTGGGGGTTCTTTTTTCATTATTTTGAAAGGTTAAGGTGGACTACAAGTAACATTTCTTATGAAAAACTAGGGTAGAGTAAATGTAATGTCCCGAAATAGCGTAAAATTTAAACAAAATATCGCAAGGAATAAGACCGGAAAGAGAGAGAGCATTAGTCATAAAATACTCAAAAAGTGCAACATTACATAGGAGTTTAGAAAAAGGTATGATTACATCCGAGTATAGTATAAATAGAAGTAATCATACAACCTAGGAAAGTAAGACTGTAGGATCCAATCCCAGAGTGCACTCGTACTCAGTCGCCACCCACCCAACACGTATTACGGTCCTGAAATGCAAATGGAATAACAATGCTTGAGTTTCTATAAGAAAATCCCATATACCAAGTCCAACTACATGCATATGAAAGTACAGTATAATGAACCTATCATACTAGTAAAGTATGGCATAATAAAATGCAACAGGTAAAATCTTCCCCATCTAGGGTAATAAGAGACCACAACCCCACAAACATCATGGGGTCCCCCAAGGAGACCTACCGCCGACACAAGCAGTTTTACGGAGAGTACGTCATCCACCCCGCATGCAGTTACACTAAACATGGGGTTTGGTGAGGCGTTCACGGACTTCCACGATATATAATCAGATCTGATCTCGTGGACAACACCACACTCGCCGGAGATGTCGCGCAGAGTGGTCACTCACTTCGCTGTGCCACAGCCAAACTACATGCTGGAATACATCATCGGAGAGTCATCATCGCCGCCACTCGGGTGCGGTCCTTCCAGCCGTCACTCGGTCACGTAGGGTCCTTCCCGTCACCACTCGGTCGTGTGGGCCCTTCTCTCTGCCATCAAGGTCGTGCGGTCATATCATTTTCATCAAGGCCGGTTGATCGTATCCGGCGCCCATAAGGCTAGCCGATCGATCCTTTGGGATTTAAGTACGCTAGGTCATCATGCTCCGTGGAATGATGCAATATCACGCATTGGGATCCGTGATCCATCAGGTATACTACCCTAGTAAAAGCCAAAGGAATGATTTATGATAAGCCACTGTCAATAATACAAAAAAGGTGGCTTTTCCCCTACGTATACACACTCTTCCAATCCGTGGTCCCTGGGCAGACACGATCGTTGCACCCACCGTCACATCCCGGCTCACGTACGAAGTAAGGACACGGGCTTCTGTGGATAGAGTTGACACTACACAAGGCAAGGATTCAGATATGGGCACAAACAGTTGACCGAAAAAGGCAAACCGGTAGACCGTTCCCAATCGATAGGGAGATGTTCGAACAAACGCCTAAACCGGTCGAACAATGGGAACACAACTTAAGTCACCATGGTTGAGCAAAAGATCAAGGGGTCTAGGCCAGAATAAAGGCAAATCAATCGGGCAATGATCGAATGGAAAAAGGGTCACGTCTGACCAAAAATATCAGTAACTTCACATGTTCAAAATCTCTATCACTGGTCGAACTAAAGTCACTAGGCGGTCGACCATTCAGAAGGTCAATGCCTGGGGTAAGGTCAAACTACAAAGCAACCGTCGAATGCAGGAAAGACTCGTTTGAGCAAAAATAACAGGGTCTTCCCATGACTAACAATTTGATACAACCAATCGGCCGCCAAAAGGCATCGTTCGATCGGTGCTGGGCAAAACCCTACATTTATACTATGATCGGTCGATCGCCAAAGGCATCAGTCGACCGTTCCTTGACAGACACTTGCTTGCCCCTCATCACCGGTGACATCTCCAGCCTCCAACGATGATTACAACCCCTTACACACCATGTGTGAAAATTCTAAAGGAACTTGCCATACCTTTTACTCGTTCGTCTCTATGCCATCATACCCCAAAGCCACATGTGTCTACTCTGGTCATGCTATACCCACACACCCGCCTTGCTCACTAGCCACCCCGTCTGCCCGAGCTCCAATCACCTCCTCTGATCGCCGGAAATGTAAGGGAGGGAGATAGATGATGAGAGAATGGAGTTGAGGAAGGAAATGGGAGGAGGTGTTTTTTATCCTTTAAATACAAACAACACCCACAAGCCACCCATACCTCCCATCACTTCACCCATACTGCCCTCACCAGAACCTATACCCTTCCAAGCAACCCAAATCAAACCCTACCTAATCAAGATTAGCACCCTAAGTTGGGTCATAATATAACTGTAAATTAATATGAAAAGCTATTTTTTCATGCCTTGCATCGTAGACATATGATATACCTACCTTTCTGGTTTAGGCATTGGACACACTTGGAACGACAAAATGGAGAGTGAACAAGAGGGTTTTTGGTGTTGTGGAGTGATGAGAATTAAATTTATACCGCAAGTGCACGGCGTCTATGAAGACGTGGCAAGTACGGGTCGAACACAAGGAGGGAGAGATTTCGTAGTTGATGTTATTTTCGATTAAGAGGAAGAATGAGAGAAGAATCAATTGAGTTTTTAGGTTTTTGGATTATAATTATCTAAAGCAAGAACAAGAACAAATAAACTAAAACAAGAACAAAGAGAGAAATCCGTTGGATGGAGGTTTAGATTTTGGTTTAGATCAGAGAATTACTGAAACTTATTGTAAATCATGTTAGTTATGAAGCATTACAAGATAAATGACTTAACATAAACTCAAGTAATCAAAATATACTAATCATGAGCTTAAAATAATAACATGCAATTCATCTTCTCTAACCCTAATTCCATCACCTCCACCCTTTGGAAAGAGTTAGAAACTCATGGAGGGAGGGAGAAGAAGGGATCCTAGAGACATTAAAAGAAAAGAGAAACAAAACAAAATAAAACAAAAAATTTATTACTAATGATCTAAGACCAAAGGTTCAAAGATGTGTTACATTCGTCCTACGAGGCTATTTATAGCCGATACAAGGGATACCAATACATAAAAGGAGAGTACACACGTCACTACCGGACTGGAGGAAATTTGAACGCCGGATGATCAAGGGGGCGGCGGATTCACCGCAGATCATGTGTAATGTGCGGCGGATTCACCTCACACGATGCTCGGATCAGGTCCGGATTTTGGCTGTGCGTTTATGGTATGATTTGAGCCTCCTTTGCGCGTCTGGATTGATTCTTTCCATTGTCTTGAGCTCCGGATTAATTCCTTCCATTGTTGGGGATTTATTTTTGACTTTTCTTTTGACTTCTCCAACACAATATTTTTGCCCTTTTATTTTGTAGTCAGGTCCTTGATATTTTGCACTTAAGCCCTTGACCTTTTTGTGATTAGCTCCTTGAATGCTTTTGTGCTTGGATGCATTTCCATTTGAAACTCGATAAACTTGAACTTGTCTTTATGATAGAAATGAATCTTTTGCACGCGTTTATGCTCGGGGATGTGGGTAATTTGCATTCAGGTCCCTGTATTCTGTAAACAAGGCTAAACACATACCTTAGTAGCATTTATTGAATTAAAAGCAATCTAAATGAAAGACATATGATGCAATGTATGCAATGCATCAAATACCCCCACACCTAGATTTTGCTAGTCCCTAGCAAAACAGAATAAGAAGGAATGAAAACAAGGAAATCCTAACTCACTTTCGTAGGAATCACGGTTGCACTTAGCATGTGCAACAAGCCTTTAAACCTCCAAGTTGCCTTAGAGGACGAGTTTTGTCTCGTGAGGGTTTTCAGCTGACACACCCACAAAGTCTTAATTCAACATTCCATTAATAGCTCTCAATATTTTTACCTCAACCTTATACATCTCACTTAGAATTCTTGCATGCTCATTATACAATTCTAACTTATAAAAAGTTTGACTTGGTCTTTATTCCTCCAACATTCACACCACTAACCCTTCTACCCATGTTTATCACTTGAATTATTTTGCACGCCTCCTCTGGTGGTGAAGTATCATTCGGATCAACCATGGTATGGATCATTCTTTTAGCTTTGGGCCTTGAGTATTATTTTTTTTTCTTTTTTTTCTTCCATGATTCAACACATTTGCTTTTTGACACTTTTACCCTTTTTGCATTCGTGTAGCGAGTTTGGTCGATAATCCCGAGCTGGTAGACTCAAGTTACCGGGTTTCAAGATACCCCTACGGACCAGTGACTCAAAGGGTTGGGCTTTTGTAATCATTTTGCAAAATGTGTTTTCTTCACTTTATTCCTTTATTTTTATTTTTATTTTCCTCAAGGCTTAATTGCTATTAGAAGTCCACACTTCCCGGTATATTTTCCTCAACCTCTGCTTTTTATCAACCACTTCAAAGATTTGATTCATCCAATTTAAGTGCATACATGTCTTAAAGGGCAATGGGTTATTTCTTTGGAACTTAGATTTATGTCATAATTTCTACAAGCAGAACTATATAATAAGGAACAAAAATTTAATGCAATTTGTACACAGATTTTGGTAGTTCAATCTTAAGCTATGTCATGGAACATTAATTTTTTTTTTGAAAGAAGAAAACAAACAAATAGATATATATATAGATAAACACCCCCCACACCTAAATCATGCATTGTCCTCAATGTATGCATAGATAAAATAAATGCACTTATTACCTGAGTCGGCTTGCGGTAGAGGGGTTGAGTTTGCTCAGAGTCAACCGTAATCAGAACTGGATTGAATGACACCATATTGGTGCATGTATCCAGTTGAATTGTTCCCCATGTTGACTTGAGGAAAAGATTCCACTCTTCTCACTTGAATTGGTTCGCTTATTTGTTCGAGTGATGGTGGTTGAGTAAATGAATCACTCCCTTTTTTCTTACTTCCTTTTTGCTTATGTGATGATTTATTTGATTCAGAATTCTGATAAATACGTGCTCTCATCACAACATCACTTGGGTTGCATATTATTTCTGGCTCATTATCAATATGGAAGATATTAAATTCTGCTTTTAAGTTCCCGAAAGATAATTGCATGAGCCCATTTCGACAGTTTATTAATGCTTCCGAAGTGGCTAAAAAGGGTCTACCTAGAATTACAGGGATTTGTCGATTATGATTTACAACAGGTTCAGTATCAAGTACGACAAAATCCACTGGATAAATGAAGTCACCAACCTTAATCAAAACGTCCTCTACTATACCTCTCGGTTTCTTAACAGAACAATCAGCGAATTGGAGGGTTGTCTTAGAGGGTTTCAGTGGACCAAGGTTGAGTTGCTCGTAGACAGAAAATGGGAGTAAGTTGACGCTTGCACCTAGGTCTAGAAGGGCTTTATTGATAAAAGTATCTCCTATTGAACATGAAATTGTGGGACACCCAGGGTCCTTATATTTTATAGGAGATGTGTTGGAAAGAATAGAGCATATGTTTGCAGTTAAGAATGCCTTCCTTGGTACATTCGTTTTTCTCTTTTTAGTGCACAAATCTTTCAAGAATTTAGCATAAGCAGGTATTTGTTGAATCATATCTAAGAGTGGAATATTCACCTTAACTTGCTTAAATACTTCTAAGATTTTCTCCATATGTGCACTTGAGCTCTTCTTGAGTCTATTAGGAAATCGGGCTTTAGGAACATAGACTCGCTCAGGTTCAGGTTGAGCTATGGGTTCAGGTTGTGTAGGTGGGTTGGGCTTTTCAATTTGGACGTCAGGTTCAATGGACAGGTCATATGTGGTTGCTTGATGGCTAGATTGATTAGACATTCTAGGGTTTACCACATTGTTATCAACTTGTCGTCCGGACCGTAATGACACTACTGCATTGATTTGTTGGAACGGTCCTTCCTCGTTAATCATTTGAACCGGTCTGGGGTTGTTATTTCCTGAGGGTGGTTGATAAGATTGATATTGATTATTAGTTCTTGGGTTCACCTCAGGTTGACTTGGAAATTGACCCTTTTCTCTGTCACCTACTACTTGCGCTAATTGGCTGACTTGTGTCTCTAGCCTTTGGAATGATTGGTTGGTTGTTTGTATAAAAGTTTTCATTAAATTTTCCAAGTTTGTCAACCTAACTTCATGATTTCCATTGTTATTACCCCCAGATGATGTATTATTTTGGTTATATGGGTTTGGTTGTTGTCTAGGAGGTTGATTTTGTTGGTTCCACGAAAAATTGGGATGATTACGCCAACCCGGGTTGTAGGTTGATGCATAAGGATCATTTCTAGAATGGTTAAACGTGGCATTAACATGTTCCAAGTCTACACAGTCCTCCATTAAATGACCAGTCTGACCACATCTAGAGCATGGGGTAGGGGATGCTTGTCGGGTTTGGTTTGCAGCTCTAAACTTTCCATTCTGCGCATAAGGGTGGCTAGTTTTGCCTCAGCCGCTATGTTGGCATCTATAGCTAAGACACCTGGTCGGGGTTGACTTGCTATTCTAGATCCAATACTCGGGTTGATGGGTGTTCTAGCATTGTCCCATTGCATACTGTTTTCAGCTAAATCCTCAAGAAAAGTCCAGGCATCATTTTCGTTTTTCGACATGAAATTCCCTTGGCTCACAGATTCTAGCATAACTCTAGATGTGGGTGTCAATCCCTCATAAATAATTTGGCATAATTGCCATTTTGGAATTCCGTGATGAGGGCATTGGGTCAAGACACTTTTAAATCTTTCAAGATAGGAATAGAACGGCTCGCTCTGAGACTGAACGAATGCAACAATTTCATTCCTAATCTTCATAGTCTTATGGTTGGGGAAATATTTTTTTAGAAACACTTGAACAAACTCAGCCCAACTCCTAATAGATCTCTCGGCTAGACTATATAGCCATTTCTTAGCGTCGTCCTTCAGTGCTAGAGGCACGAATTTCAGACGCACTGCCTCCTCAGGGATATGCTGGTATTGCATAAGAGAGCAGATTTCCTCAAATTCTCTAAGGAAGAGATATGGATCTTCCCTAGAGGTGAACTTAGGCAGCATACTCATGTATTGTGCCTTAAGTTCGAAATCGCGACCCGGTATGGTGGGCATGACGATGCACGATGGCTGAGCAGCCATCGTTGGGTAGCACCGATCCCTCAGAGTCATAGGCGGGTTCACTACATTCTCACCCATTAGATCCGGGTGAGGTGGTGCAACAGATGGATTGGGGTTAAGCTCCAGACTGGAATCTAGATGAACTCGTGAGAGTCGATTACTCAAGTCCCGAATCCAAATCTGAGTGCACCGGGTTGAATCAATTTTTGAATTCAAATTCGAAATTTAAATTCGAAATTTAATTTCAAGAATTAATTACAAATTTTTAAATTTTTTTTTTTAAATTTTCATTTTTTTATTTTTAAATATGTTTTTTTTCAAAAGGGAAACAAACAATAGAAAGGTAAAGATGAGAAGGGAAAGAAGACTCAGACGAGAAGGGAAACTTAACTCTAAAGGTAAATTCAAGGGTTGGCCAGAAATTTCCTGAACAAGCACGGTTCAAACAATCCTAGACCTAGTGTCACTTAAATCTAGACGACTCCTAACTGGTTGAGTCGAATTGATTTGCTTGATTCACCTCCCTCACCAATCAAACCAAGTTGGCCAGTCAGTGTATAGCTAGTGGGGGCGCTTCCGACAGAGTCGGTGCCAATTAGACAACCACGTCGCTTGGAAGACTTTCGTCAACACAAAAACACTTTCTAGACACCAAATTGAATTCAATTAGCTTCAGGTCATAGCAAGTCAAACCAATCTCCTCCTTAATTGAGTCTGAGTCCTTGGGGGCCAATGTCTAATTGATTTTAAATTTAGGCTTAGGTGACTCTTTAGGATTGTGGTTTGTGGGCCACGGGAGGGTGATGAAATCCCTACCGTATCTTTGCCTACGAAGTTGCCCTTAAAGTAGTTTAACTTAGATCTAGCAAAGATCGTCAAGCAATGGTCTTTTTAATGGGGGCAATTTCAAGGTTGTATGCAAACTAAAGTATATGCTTAAATGCAATCGTTAAAACTGCGATACGTACCTTGCCTCCAGCACTCTTCAACAATAAAAAATAATTTGCAAGAATTTAGCAAGAATAATGCAAGCAAAACATTATATGATGCATGCACTAAGGTCTTTCTAATTTTGCCAATTTTAGGTCCGAGTTGAATTATTGCCAATTATGGAATTGTAAACCCTAACACATGCAATTCTACGAAAGGAAACTTTTTAACAATTCAGATTTTACGAGAAAGGCAAGAAAAGTTACCTCCGCAATGCTAAGTCGGGTTCGCCGCCCGCTCTCGGAGATTCCAGTAGCTTAATGCGACCACCCAGAGATGCCGACGATGCCCCAGAAATTTGAAGACCAGAATCCACACTGGTGCGGCGATTCCGCCGCAAGTCACCTTGTAGATGCGGCGATTCCGCCGCCCAAGTGTCTCAGAACGCTCCCGGATTTCGCCGCGCGCTCTGTTGTCTCCTGCTACACAAATTCAAATACTTAGATCACGCATAACGTAGACAGGATAAAAATCGAAAACACAAAAACACAAAAATCTGCGTCGCCTCCCCGGCAACAAAACTTGATGAGAATTAAATTTATACCGCAAGTGCACGACGTCTATGAAGACGTGGCAAGTACGGGTCGAACACAAGGAGGGAGAGATTTCGTAGTTGATGTTATTTTCGATTAAGAGGAAGAATGAGAGAAGAATCAATTGGGTTTTTAGGTTTTTGGATTATAATTATCTAAAGCAAGAACAATAACAAATAAACTAAAACAAGAACAAAGAGACAAATCCGTTGGATGGAGGTTTAGATATAGGTTTAGATCAGAGAATTACTAAAACTTATTGTAAATCATGTTAGTTATGAAGCATTACAAGATAAATGACTTAACATAAACTCAAGTAATCAAAATATACTAATCATGAACTTAAAATAATAACATGCAATTCATCTTCTCTAACCCTAATTCCATCACCTCCACCCTTTGGAAAGAGTTAGAAACTCATGGAGGGAGGGAGAAGAAGGGATCCTAGAGACATTAAAAGAAAAGAGAAACAAAACAAAATAAAACAGAAAATTTATTACTAATGATCCAAGACCAAAGGTTCAAAGATGTGTTACATTCGTCCTACGAGGCTATTTATAGCCGATACACGGGATACCAATACATAAAAGGAGAGTACACACGTCACTACCGGACTGGAGGAAATTTGAACGCCGGATGATCAAGGGGGGCGGCGGATTCGCCGCAGATCATGTGTAATGTGCGGCGGATTCGCCTCACACGATGCTCGGATCAGGTCCGGATTTTGGCTGTGCGTTTATGGTATGATTTGAGCCTCCTTTGCGCGTCTGGATTGATTCTTTCCATTGTCTTGAGCTCCAGATTAATTCCTTCCATTGTTGGGGATTTATTTTTGACTTTTCTTTTGACTTCTCCAACACAATATTTTTGCCCTTTTATTTTGTAGTCAGGTCCTTGATATTTTGCACTTAAGCCCTTGACCTTTTTGTGATTAGCTCCTTGAATGCTTTTATGCTTGGATGCATTTCCATTTGAAACTCGATAGACTTGAACTTGTCTTTATGATAGAAATGAATCTTTTGCACGCGTTTATGCTCGGGATGTGGGTAATTTGCATTCAGGTCCCTGTATTCTGTAAACAAGGCTAAACACATACCTTAGTAGCATTTATTGAATTAAAAGCAATCTAAATGAAAGACATATGATGCAATGTATGCAATGCATCATGGAGACCACTTGGAGTAAAGGTGGGCGCATGGCTGGTCTTGTTGACTGTGAAGATGTAAGCACAAATGCTGGACTCTTGGTTTCCTTTATGTATGAATATTTTGTTTTATGGTTCTTTTGGTGTCACATTGCTTATAGGTTCCTTTGCTAAAAAAATTAAAGTCAGATGATATAATTGATATGCAATGGAGGTGGGAAGTTAGAAAAGCTAAAAAAATCAACATAGAAAGACATGCCCTACAGTGTAACAAAGAGCTTATGCTTTTGGTACAATATTTTCTGTCTTAGCCAAAAGAAGATGATGCACATTTGGTACAATGGATATTTGTTCAATGGCATTTCACAATTTTAGCTAAGAATTTGATTCACTGAAACAGGTAGCATGAAAATGAGGGATGAAGAGGGATTTTATTATCCCCAATCACTACAGGAGAACTAGTCTTCACCGACGGACCATAACCATCGGTGGATAGTGGTTTCCATCGGTGATGTATTCCACTGACGGATGCATGCCCGTTGGTGTTATGTCGGTCAGTGTACATTTACACCGACGGATGCACCGGCAGACAAGTGTTGTCGGACTTGTTTTTGGTGCCAATTTTCCTGCCCTTTTTACGCGTTGTTTCGTCAAAGGGGAGAATACCAACAGATACACACCGACGGAGCGTCCATCGATGTTTAAGTCCGACGGAAATGTCTGTCAGTGTAAGGTTACTTACCCATTAATAATAGTAATTTTATTCGACGAAAGTTGATATACTTTTACAGATATATACCGTCGATGTACATCTCGTCGATATACACCGACGGAAATCCGTCGGTGATGTAAAACTAAACTTTAATTATATCGATGGTCATTCGTCGGTGTAAACTATTTCTAGAATTCGAAAAGAGCCCATTGGCTTTTGCCGAATTCCAGTTTTCCCTGTTCAA
Source organism: Triglochin maritima (assembly GCA_963682175.1). NCBI lineage: Eukaryota > Viridiplantae > Streptophyta > Magnoliopsida > Alismatales > Juncaginaceae > Triglochin > Triglochin maritima. The sequence goes on along the minus strand of OY821790.1, from coordinate 15,344,156 downwards.
GGAAAAAGAAATGTGTTCCATTCATTCACAATAACACAACCATTCATTCATTAAGTCAAAACCAAACAATCCATAAAACAAAACATTCATTCATTCAAAAAACAGTTTGATTTTCATATGAGTTGGATTTAGTCATTCTATAGTTGATAAAAGTAACAAAATAAATACAACTAAGCCATCACCTCCCGTCTGCCTGCAGGCTCGTGATTGTCATCACTTCTCGGAGGCGGCATCGGTGTGCAAAGAGGGGTCACGTCGTAATCTTGCACATTACAAACATTATGTATTGATAAAATATTGGACATTAACTACAGAATCCGACAATTGAACTGAAGAATGTGTACATTACCTTGCTTGTTAAACCTGCCTTCTCGAGGAGAAAGTTCATTTGGAGCTGCATCTTGCTGAGCGCGGATTGCATTGTCTTCAGCGTATCTTGAGTTATCGCAAGCTCACTACTGACTTGCTTCAACTCTGCAACTGATTCGTCATTCCGCTCCACCTTCGTTCTGGCATTGCGTTATGCTCTGCTTGGCATCCTACGAGGCCCGTACATATCAGCAGGTATGATGTAGCTGGAATACATATGGACCCATCCATCTCCGTCACCCAATACTATGCCAATTAGATCATCAAGAGTGACCGAGGCGATAGAGCCCTGAGAGCTCATCTCACCCGATCAACTCATAGTCTCAAATTGTTCCTGAAATAAAACATTTCAATAGTTAAAGTTTAATACAAACATTAAACATGGTAATAAACTGTACATGTAATTAGCTTACAATAAGTCGAGCGGTTCATGTTGTGGACATGTCCGTCCGTGTGGGATCCGGGGCAGCTGGGTTTTCTGCAATCTGCAGCAAAAATAAAATAGGTATAAGATGTTATAAAACATAAATCAAATGAATCAAATTTACACTAAAAATCAACCAATTACCATCTTCTCCTTATGTTACATAATAGACTTTCTACCACACGTATGTGGTATAATGAGATTTACTCGATTTTCCTGTTGATCTCACTCTTTATCTGCATCCAAAATTAAACACAAGGTTAGATTTCAAATTATTTTCATAACATTAAATTATTAAAACTAAAATATACCTGAAAAACCTCGCTTCCCCAATAATCTAAAAGGGTGGACCATTCCTCCACAGATATGCTTTGTCGCCGATGGGCCATCCGCTCCTCACGGGTCTGTGCTGGCTCCACCTGCTTCTTGTAGAGGTCAAAGTTTTATTCCTACCACTTCTTATTTAGAGACCTCGTGACTTTGTCACTAAATTACTCATGAACAGTCCACTGTGCCTGTAAAACAACGTTAGTACGTAATTATATGAAATAGATAATTAATAAAAAAGTTATGATGAGATGAAATGTTACAAAAATTTGTTCCCATGCCACGTCCACGTCCTTCTTTGGCACCAGTCTCCAGTCTGCATAACGTGATGGAAGTATTTGTGACCTCCTTGCAAGTTACCCAATGAAGTTCTGGAAACTCTCGGCCATGGGACTTTTGGGTTACCCCTCTGGTATGAAATCGATCGGAGGTTGGTCCTTCTTCAACCATTCTTCCAAACACTGAGTAGGACAACGTTCCCTACTACTGTAAAACTGCCACGCGAATTTTTTTGGATTTTTTAAAACCTCGTTCTTGCATGTCTACTTCATCTTCATCTTCCCTTTCCACTGTTAACCAATGAGATTCTCCATATATCGCACATGAATTGGCATTCTCGTTCTCTTTCTAGTACAAAATGCAATGATTCTTGCACGTGTGGATATTTTCATTATAAAATCCTAAATTTCGAGCCAATTTCTTCGTTTGATACGTATATTTTGGCAGACAAGCACCCTCTGGCACAAATTCCTTGAAACGCCAACCATTTCTTGAAAGAAGTGTCCGACCATTTACAAGTGGTCTTCATATGAAATACTGATGGAAAACGACAACTTTGTCAATCCTAGTTTACATCCCGGATACAACGGTTGTTCTTCATCTTTCAAGTAACCTAGAAACTGCTAAGCATATTGCATTATCCCGTGTCTTGACGCATCCTCGCTGACATTACCAGCTTCGACGATGCCGTTTAGCATCCCTTCAATGTCATCCATCTCAACTTCACTCAGCTCATTTTCTGTTGTAAGAGCTCCATTTGTCGGGACTACTGTTTGGGTGCTCGTACTAGCAAGGATTCTCCTTGGAAAATCCATTGCTCATAATTTCGAGCAAAGCCATTAATGAATTATCCAATATCTAACCAAATGAAATCCAATATCTAGAAGCAGCTTCATAATACAAAATGAAATCCAAAATCATATATTGAATTGCTAAAGTCAATCCTAAAACCATCAATGAATGTTCAAGCCAACATTGAATTATAAATCAAATTTCGAACCACTAAGTCGACTACCCATAGATCGAAATTCTAGATAATTTTAAACTAACATGACTAAATGCAAAATAAATCTTAAATCAATTAGTGTAAACCTAGAATTTTACAAGAAATTGGGGCAGAACCTCCCCTATAATTTTAATATTAATTTTTTTAAATTTTGTATTGACAAGAAAACAATATGTATGGTTCAAAACAATACCATACACAATAACATCATACACATCACACACATCATATTTATCTAATACATAGTTTTATTAATCTAAATTCTAACAAATCAAACTTCACATTAAGTTTAATCTAACATTAAATTACAAAACGAGTACAAAGACAACAAATTGTAGAATTTGTTTGTCTACTACTTACTCAGAAGGCTAAATGGTGGTGCAAAGAGAGAGAAGAGAGGGTGCACAGAGAGAATGGGAGAGTCTTGGGTTTCTAGGGTAGTTCTTCACCATTTCTCAACCTAAATCGTGTTTTGGATCTAGTTTTTTGTTCTCCTTCCTGCTATGGGAGAATCCTTGAGTGCTAGTGCTGCCCTCAACGACTTGGAGAGGTTTCCAAGTCTAAGGAGTGCCGAAATGGGCTATGAAGGAGCTAAAGGTGTGGATGCGGAGCAGCCTAGGGAGCTTGCTCAGCCTCGCAAGTGGTCTGAGCTCTTTGAGAAGAGGGTCAAGCCCAGCACCTCCATGGATTTCGTTGCACCAACTATTAGGAAGGGAGGTGCTAGGGTTGCTACTATTTCAAGTAAAGAGCAAGAGGAAGCTAGTGGTGCAAGGAAGAAGGTGTTTTTGGGTTACTTCGTGGGATTCTCTCCCCATTTAGCCACACTTGAGAGGCACTTAGCAAAGGTGTGGAGGATCTCGAGGGAGTTAGAGATTGTGCGACGGGGGTCCAATATGATGATTTTCAGATTCTCGCTAGACACCGATCGAACTTTCGCTCTTGAAAATGGTCCATGGTTTGTGGGGGGGGGGGGGGGGGGCACTTATCCTCCAACCATGGTCGGCTGGCATTAAAACCTTGGACAAGGTTTGCACGATTCCCATTTGGGTGAGGCTCCCCGACTTGGATCTGAAGTTCTAGTCAAGGAAGCACCTAGGCACGATTGCAAGTGTGTTAGGGTCACCGATGTACATGGATGAGAACACGGCAACGGGGCGTTGGTTAGCTTACGCCCGAGTGTGTGTCTGGAGGTAAGCGGTGACTTCGACTATCCATTACAAATATTGGTGCAAAATGAGAAGGAGGAGGGTGAGGTTGTCTTTGTGGAGTACGAATGGAAGCCTTTGTTTTGTAACTTGTGTTCCATGTTTGGTCATTCCGAAGCTCAATGCCCTAGCAAGGGATCAAAGGAGAGGTACATTGTTGGAAGGGAAGCTATGGGACGAGGGAATAAGTGGGTGGAGAAAAGGAAGGAGAAGGAAGGCGAGAATGGGAGTAGGGGAGGAGTTGCTGGTGATGGAAGCAAGGGGACGAGTGGGTTGTTGGAGCTGGAAGTTTTGTCCAAGGGTGCTTCTCCAGCAGGCCTAGCAAGTGCAATGGAAGGGTGTAACGGTGAAGGGGCTGATGGGAGGTGCAAGGGTACCTTGACTAACGGAATTGTGAGTATTCTGTTAGACGAGGAGAGTATGTTCAGTTCTGGAACAGAGATGGGAAGCTCCCTTGTTGTCTCTAACAAGAGCCCTACCAAAGAAGGAAATCGTTTGGGTGGAGCTGCAAAAGATAAACCTAGGGAGGTGGGAACCAATGGGAAGGAGTCTGGAAAAAAGAGGGGACCAATAGAAGCTGAGATAGGAAGTAGGTGTAGGTGCACCAAATAAGAGTGATTCACGTTGGGAGCTAGAGGGATTGCATGGGCTGCAAAGGAGTGGTGTCTTGCAGCTTGAAGAGGGGGAGATACGGAGTGGATGGTTTGCACAAGGGTGGACTCCAGCAGCCTATGGGGGAGCATGCACATGAGGGTGAAGGAAATTCACGTAGGGCGATGGTGCATGGGCTGCATGGGGGTGTCTTGAGGATGGAACAAGAGGCACACTCACCAAATCAGTTCCACCTACTTGCTACGATGGAAGGGAAGGGCGAGAGTAATTTGCTGACTAGTAAGGGTAGTCAGGAACGCATGAGGGTACCCTCACAGCTCAGCCTCGAGGAAGCTACACCGCCTTATCCATTCAGGCACGTGAGGGTGGTGGATGTGGCCAAGAAAAGGAAAAGTAATCGAGGGAATAAGGGAGTTCGCTCCCCAACCTCACATCCATGAAGTGCCTTTGCTGGACTGTATGTGGTGCAAATGCCCAGGGGCACCCGTACATGATCCGAGATAAAATTCACCGGGGGAGAGCGGATTTGGCTTGTATCATTGAGCACAAAGTAAAGAAGAAGAGGCTGACAAGGTTTGTTAAATCTATATGGCAAGACAATTGGGAGTCAAATAGCGAGGTGGTAAATTCTGGGAGGATCCTTGTATTATGGAAGGATTCAAAATACCAACTTCAGAAGACCCGGGAGACGGACCAGCTGGTTCATATGGAGGGTATAGTGCGGGCCACAGGTCAGTAAGTTGCGATTAGCTTTGTGTATGGGGATAACAACTATGTTACGAGAATAGCACTTTGGGAGGCCTTGCATGGGGGCAAACCTGCTGCTGACGTAGCATGGATGGTCTTGGGGGATTTCAATTGTATTAGGAGTGTATGGGAAAAGCGTGGAGGTGGTGGGTTCAATGCGGTGGAAATGGCAGAGTTTAACAATTGGATTGATACAACTAGTTTGGTTGAGGTATAAACAGCAGGAGGCGACTTCACATGGTCGAATTCGACGCATGGGCCCGGACGGATAGAGACGCGGATTGATCGAGCACTTTTCTCCCACGTGTGGTTCGATTGCTTCCCAGATGCAATTTGTTATGTGGATGGGAAAGAGCTCAGCGACCACTGTCCCTTGATGGTGGATCTCGAACCTCATGGTGTGCGGAAGAAGTAGATGTTCCGGTTCGTGAATGCTTGGGCTGGGCATGACCAGTTTTTGGGGTTGGTAAAGGAGGCGAGGTCGACATACACTGTAGGTACCCCATTGTACCGGGTGGTGGGGAAGTTGGAGGCTGTTAAGAGGGCACTTAAGACATGGAGTGATGAGATGTTTGGGAATATAACCGAGCGTCTTACTGAGGCAAGGAATGAGCTCTAGCAGATTCGAATGGAGATGGAGCGCCTTCCGGATGAGGAGGGACTGAGAAGGAAGGAGAGCGAGGTGGTGGATAAGCTATCCCTTCTATTGGGAATTGAGGAGTCGATTATTCCGCAAAAATCTAGGGTGAAATGGTAGAGGGAAGGTGACTCTAACTCGAGGTTCTTCCATGCTTCTCTTAGGGTGAGGAGAGCCACCAACACAGTGCGTAGGATAGTTGAAGGCGATGAGACGATCGAGGACGAAGATCAAATTTGTGAGGCGATACGTCGCCGGTTTGCTAACTTATTTTCTTCTAATGTGCAGGGGGGTAACATTGCGGATGATATTGATCTTCCTAAGTTAGAAACTATGGAGGCTGGGCTACTTACACGTCCAGTGACCATGGCTGAGCTGGAATTCGTGGTGTTGCAATCCAATAATGACAAAGCACCGGGACCGAACGACTTTAATGCAAAGTTTTTCAAGGTGGCTTGGGAGGTTATTAAGAATGATCTTTCAAAGGCTGTTGCTTCTTTCTTTCGCGAGGGTAAACTCCTCAAGCAAGTCAATTATACGGCGATTACATTGATTCCAAAGAAGAGAGGCCCAACTACGATTGATTACTACCGACCGATTTCCTTATGCAATATGGTGTATCGCTATATCTCCAAGATTCTAGCGAATAGCTTGAAGGAGGTGCTGCCCAAGCTTGTAAGTGAGAACCAAAGTGCTTTCATCCGAGGGCGTCGGATTGGGGACAACGTTTTGCTGGCTCACGAATTATGTCACAACTTGCATTCTGAAAAAGGGCTGGGACGTATGACTGTCAAGATTGATTTGAGTAAGGCGTACGACACGGTGTCATGGAGATTTCTGGATGAGGTGTTATGTAGGCTCGGGTTCAATGACAAATGGAGGAAGCTGGTGGGGGAGTGCGTGAAGACCTCGTTCGTTGTGAATGTAAATGGTGCCCATGCGAGGCCTTTCGTGGCTTCCAATGGTCTCCGACAAGGTGACCCATTAGCTCCATACCTCTTTGTGCTTTGCATGGAAGTGCTGGGGGGTTTGATGCGTCGTGAGGAGAGGAGAGGTAGGCTTGGACCGGTTAAATGTGGTTTGATCTCGGTCTCGCACTTGATGTTCACTGATGACGTAATGGTGTTCACGAGTGCCACAAAGGCTGATGCCCGCGCACTGAAAGAGGTGTTGGACGAGTTCTCACGATACTCAAGGCTGCAACTAAACAACTCTAAGAGCCAAGTATTCGTGGGAGGGAGCACACCGGACGGGGAGTGGATTTGCAGCCATCTTCGAATGCAGCAGAGCACCTTCCCGGTGACATATCTTGGGTTGCCACTCTTTTCATCAAGGTTTGCGAAGATGCATTGTGAAGCACTCCTGGACAAGGTACGGGCAAGCTCCTCTCCATGGCTGGGCGAGTGGAGCTAGTGCGTAGTGTGCTTACGTCCTTTTAGTATTTATTGGATTTCAGCCTTCCTTGTGCCACAAAGTGTGCTTCACGAAATAGAAAGATTGATGATGCATTTTGTTTGGGGGGAACGAAGAGGTTGGCTGCTTTCTCGTGGCAGGACATATGCACTCCGAGGCGGGTAGGAGGCCTTGGTTTGCGTCGATTGGTGGACTGGAACGATGCAGGCCCTCTACGTGTATTTTGGATCATTGCGTCACATGATACATCCCTTTGGGCCTCTTGCTTGCGGAGTAAGTACCTAAGGAGGAAGACCATATGGATAATGCGGCCTCCAGCAAATTTCGCTTGGGCGTGGCGAGGTCTCATGCGAGTTTGGAATATGGCGAGGGAGAAAATGATTTTCAGACTAGGTGATGGGCGGAGGGTGAAGTTCTTTGAGGATCCTTGGTGTGGCCCGCCACTTCTAACCTTGCCAAAGGGGGAGAGAATGAGGTATGATCTAGGGGTCCCACAGGATATCACCGTGTCCCACTTCCTCGAAGATGGTAGGTGGAGAGTGCCTCGACTACGCTCTCGAGCTCTCACACAACTTTGGGCCCGATTGCCTACCATCCAGGTGGACTGGGGGGAGGATGAGCTCTCATGGATGGGTTCCTCTCAAAGCACACTTACCTTGAGGGATACGTGGAAGTGGGTCAAGATGGACCGACCCGTCGTGAGGTGGGGGACAATGGTGTGGCACAAATGGGCTGCCCCAAAGCATGCGTTAACATTATGGAGGACAATGCATGGGAAGCTACCTACTCATGATATGATGAGATGGAGGGGGCTAAAGCTATGCATGGTGTCAAGGTGTGCACTAGGTAAGAATGCCTACGAGGAGTTAAATCACCTGTTTTGGGAGTGCCCTTTCGTACAGATTGTATGGGAAGAAATCCGAAGGATCGGTGGAGATATGGGTCGCATGGTTGCAACTACTTTCGACGAGATTTATAGGATTCAGACATGGAGTACACCTACAAAGCATGGGGCACTAACGCTGAAGTTAGCTTTGGGAGCTGTGGTGTTCGAGTGCTGGGCTGAACGGAATAGGCGATGTACGGAGGGTGAGGAATGACGAGTGGAGTCCATTATTCAGCAAGTGAAGGATGTGATTCGGATAAAAGGGCTTGGTATGCTGGAAGGAAATGGAGACGAGCATGAGAGGGTGACATTTGCGACAACATGGAGGTAGCAATGGGTCTCTTTCGTTAGTGTAGCTTTAAATTAAGTAATAGCTAAGCAATGCGGGGCATGCTGTAATTCATTGTCGTAGATGGTGGAACTTGTGATAGAAGTGTGCTAGATACGAATCTGAGCTTGTACCCAGCAAGTTCCGAGTGCCATGGTTGTGTGTTTGTTGGGTTGGTTTGTACGTAAGTCCGTTTACACAAATCAATAAAATTCGAGGCTACGCCTCCCTTTTGCTTTGCAAAAAAAGAAGGCTAAATGGTGGATTGGTGATGGATCATATGTTCAAGGAGTGTTCAGAACTTCTAAAAGTAAGGATAATATGGGATTCTCATTTACATGTAGTTAAAAAAGCAAACAACAATTTATGGAAAATGTTAAATAAAATCAAGAGGTTTCAATAGGAGTAAACTTGTTGGAGCCAATCATTAAAAAGGTTATATAGTTTAGGTACGAACCAAGTTTTTCTTGAAGAAAAACTAAGCAAGAAAACATGATAGAATTAGTCAAGCCCAAGGTTGTAAATGGAGATGTACGTGCTTACGTTGACCTTTGATCTCATAAATGTTTAGTCAGACAGCTTGTATTTGTCATTGCGAAGCACACCAAACTTGACACACTCATATACCCACCTCTGTAACCTTTAGAAATATCTTGGTTAGTACCATTTCAGTTTCTCAAACATTGACTTTGTCTTTGTTTTCACACATGATTAAAGAATTGCAAGTTGGTGCTCATGAAGTCTTCCCATGCATATCTATACCTATAATTTCGAAATCTAATAATTAATCACGAACGCAAACAACCCTCTAACTCTATAAATACCATTGGCCATGAGGTGCACAAAACATCTCATTTTTCTCTTTACTTACTACTATTGTAAGTAATTTTTGCAAACCATGGCACGATCTAAGTTTACAATAAGGAAGAGGAACTCAAAGACAAAAGTTACAAATATTAATCAAAACAATTAATATGAACTATAATCAAAACTATAACATTGAATTCAAGCTATAATCAAATTTAAATCAAACAATTAATGTAAATATATAACATTGAAACTATAATCTAAACAAAAGAATTTCAAAGATAGGTTATGAGGTCGGGTTTGGGGACATATTTGCGGGTTGGGTTTTGTGGATGGGGGTTCAGGGAGGCACAGGGTCGGGTGAGAGGTTGGTTGGGTAGGGGAAAGGCTTGGTTGGGTGGGGGGAAAGGCAGGGTCAGGTTGCGGAAAGGCAAGGTCAGGTGGGAAGGGGGGTGGTCGGGTGGGAAGTGAGGTGGTCAGGTCGGGGCAAGTGGGGGAAGTGTGCAGGGGGATGGGGAATGTGTGGTTGATTGACATCATTTCATGCATTTGTGTCTTATATCCATTACCTTGAACCTAAACAATGCTACGTAACGAGTTTTATGTTTGAGTTTCAGGAAATAAATATGATTGAGGAGAAGAGGCATAAAAGGACCTAAAAGAAATAAAAAGGACTAAGTTGAAAGACTTGTGGACTAAGATGCACAAGAGAGGGACCCAAATGTAAAACCGAAGGGCTAATGTGAAAATCAAGAAACTCCACACCGAGGAGTATTTTGGCAATTAGATTCGGGCCGACACTCCAATAACCAAATTGAGTGCAACCCATGTGAAGAATTGAAGAACTAAAGAACATATCCAAAAATGGGTCAGATCCAGGAAAAAGTGACAGCCCATTGGCTGTCCAAGACCGCCAAATAGCGGTCCGTTTGTTTCCGAATCTGACCCGGTTTCGCTAGGAAATGGGTTATGTGTTTATGTGTATTCTGGGAAGGTTTCATTAGTCTCATACCGGGGGATTGTCCTCGGTTACCTTTTTCATGTCTATAAATAGAACTCTTACTCCTCATTTGTATTCACCAATTGCTTGGTGACATTCTCTTTACTAGGAGTAAAAGCCTTGAAGCAAAAACTCAAGGTGGAGAAGAATGCCACTTGCAATGTGAGTCATGTTAATAAAACAATTTTTCTTAGTTTCTTTTAATATTGTCTTGTCTTTTAATTCTTGCATGCTTCTTTAGTTTAGTTTCCTTTCATTTAGCTTCTTTAATATTTCTTGTTTGCTTAGTTTAATTGCCTTTCATTAGAATGTTTTGTTTTGTTAATGTAGTTTGTAGTGTAATGATTAGTTTGTAGTTCCAACCCCCTTTGGGGGTGGAGATGATGTTCATACATGCATTAAAGAATGGAAATGAATGCTTGATTTTGAAATGTGTTGATAAATGTGAATGTATGCTTTCTTGTTTAGAGTAGAACACTTCACTTGATGGGTTTTGCCACAACTATTAGACACCTCTGATGCTTGTTTAGGTTCTGAAATAACCAACTTGTGTATATGAATGTTAATCAACTAGGTTAGTGATTGGATTGATAGGTTTTGCCATAACCTGTAGACACTTCCTATACATGAAAACACTACTTACATTTGTGCCTATTGAATGCATTCTTCACCATCATATTACATGTGTGCACACACACCACCCCTTAGGGGTTTTCCTTACTGAATTCCATCTTCCTTTTGTTAGTTGTTTATCTCACTTTTAGTAGTCTTGTGCTTTCATCTTTCTCCTTTGTTAGTTTCAAGTTTATTGTAGCTTAGGTTAGTATAATCAAATCTCTTTCCCCTTAGTTGCCACTTAATTTCTGAAGAACCAGAGTCGACACACCTCCTTGTAGATTCGACCCGTACTTGTCGCGTCTTCACTGGCGTCGTGCACTTGCGGTTTATTATAACTGAATCAATCAAGTTTTTGGCGACGTTGCCGGGGAGGTGCTCTGTCCAGACTTTGGTTTGGACGATTCGAGTGGGTTTAGTTTTTTGTTTTTAGTTTTGGTTTGTTTCAGATATTATGAGGAGAAAGGGGAGGCCACTGGAGAAATTGGAGGAACAATTGAGCCAAAGTGATCGCCAATCAGCAGTCTGGGACCACCAACTGGCGACCTGGTGAATTGTGTTTGCTCCAAGTTTTGTTGTGGTGGTTTATGTCTTCAATTTAGTTATTTGGGAGTTCAATTTAGCATGTTTTAACATATAGTTAGCTCCAAGATTAACAATCAATTCCATTTTTAACACAACTCGGACCTTAAAACTCAAAGCAAAAAATTAGATCGATTGTTATCTAGGTCATACATTATTTTTAGACCTTGCACGCATTTGCCTTTTCTTGCTGGTCATTGTGGTCTTCGTTGTAGGGAGGTGAGGCGTGTCGAGACTAGTGATCTCAAAGTTAGGCGTCGTCTAGCCTAAGGACCTATAGCCATAAGTTGTTTGATCCGTGCTTGCTGGATTAGGCTTCTACCCTCTCCCACTACCCACGATAGTTTTAGGGATTCTTCCCTTCTTCTCTGAGTCATCTTCTTCTCACCTATTTCTACGTTCTAGTCTTCTCCCCTTTACACTCTTTGTTAGCGTTTTAGGGTCGAGTCGAGCACTTTTTACGAGCTTGGCCTCGTGGTGGTGAGAGTGGTCGAGTCTAGAGTTTTTTGTTGAGATGGATGGTTACATGGGCGACCATCTATATCATTGTTGGGACCAGGACAATTATCCTTGGTACTCCGGACCCATGCATCCTGGGGTGCCTCAGACAAACAGCCCGTATGGCTGGGACGATCTTAATTGTGTGGTTGAGCAATCTTTATATTGGGGTGATATCAGAGAGTCACCGACTGCTAGACTACCATCTAGTTATGTCAGATCATATGTTGGTCAACAAACTCAGACATTACAAGGACCTTTGTCCTCTTTTATGCATGTGGTAGAAGACATGAGTGCACTGGTAGCTCCAGTAGTTGTACCGAGTGACTATTGCGGGTTGAGTGGTCATGTTTTCGGGGAATGTCCTTTTGTTGCCCCCAAAGACTGAGTATGAGCACACCTTTTCCCAAAATGAACAATGTGACCCTTATGCAACCGCGTACAACCCGAGAGGAGTGGATTTGTGGGGAGACAACTCTTATTCAAATTCTTATACATCATTTCCACCCCAGTATTCTCCTCCCGAATACCCAAAATTCTACCAACACCCTACTCCAAATCATTGGACTCATTCTCAGCCTATCAACACCCAACCCAACAATTTCCCAAATTCTGACTTGAGCCTCACTGTTGACCCCCAGACTTGATTCTTTAGAACAAACCCTCCAAACGTTCATGGAAACCACTCAAAATGTAATGAAGTCCACTCAAAATTCCATGCAAACTATGGAAATGTATGTGAGTCAAATTACACAACAATTAAATAAACGTGAGGAAGGTGACGTTTCTTGTCGACATGAGGATTTATCTTCTGATATCAAACCACCACCACATCAACAAATTCAAAGCACAACATTTCAAAGTCAAACTCTTAGTCAGTCTGAGGGACTTGGGGTTTCATATCACAAACACATGGTGGGGGATTCGATCCAAATTGAGAATAACATGGACCAACTTCAATATGAGTCGGCACAAGATTGTGCCTTATATTTTTGTCCCGTGGCCCTTAAGCCACATGATCTTGACGTTGTGCCTCTTAAGAACTCACCTCATGTGAAGCAAGAGCTCCCTAGTACCCTTAATTTCAAACGACATGATGAGAATTTGCCGCTCACTATTGTTCCTAATCATCTTGGAAATGATGGAACATCAAACAACTACATTGCTAATGAGGGTATTAGGAGTTCCTTGGCGGATACCTTGGGTATGAGATCCACTTTCTATTCGTCTGGTGAGTCGGACATGCATAACGAGGTTCTTGACCTCGTTCCGACCCACCAGCCTGTTGGTTGGAGAGTTTGGATTGACGATCATAACTTCAGTACCGTAATGAGAGAAACTCTTCTTCCATTGCCCCATATTTCCAAAACTCTTGAGAGGTTCAAGCTCTTTCAGTTTCATCCTTTGAATGAGACGCCTTCACGTCTAATTCATGAACCTCTCCTTTCATCTTGTGCTCTTTGTGAGGGGGCCCAAACTTGAGTATTCTGGCCCAGCGTGGTGTCATGTTCCCTTGCATTGACCCACTTTTGAGGTTCCCATTTGATGTCCTTTGAAAATGAAGATGAGAATTTATTTTTGTACATAGTTATATTTAAAAAAAACTAAAAAAAGAAAACAAAAAAAGTACAATAAAAGACTCTATGAGCGAGCATTGATTGTTGTGGGCCCCAACCCTTGTGTATTTCGGTCATATTTCGTTCACGTATTTGTATTCCTTCTTTAGCATCTCACAGGTTTTGAGGAAATTCGGGTTTGTGTACATTAACATAACCATGAACTTCCCTTTGCGCTTCACGTTGGTGAGATCTTGTCATTTTCATGCATAAATTCATGTAGTTTTATGCTCACATTCATTGAGGACAATGCATGATGTAGGTGTGGGGGGTATTTTATGTGTGTACATAGTCGTGTCTTTATCATTTTATTTTGTTTTCTTTTGTTTGTATTGTTAGGGTCATGTTAGTGTGTTGCATTTACTATCTTCTAGTCTCGTCACGTTCACGTAATTGTTGTGTCATTTGACTCACTTGCACTTCCATAGTTTGCATGGAATTCAAGTTGGACTTCAATAAAGTTTGAGTGGTTTCCATGAACGTTTGGAGGGTTTGTTTTCAGGAATCAAGTTTGGGGTTAACAGTGAGGTTCATGTTGGAATTTAGGAAATGGATGGGTTGGGTGTTTATGGGGTACGAATGAGTCTAATGATTGGTCGTGGGTGGTGTCTGGTAGGATTCTGGGTATTTGGACGGAAGATACTCGGGTGAGTATGATGTAAAAAAATTTGAATAAGAATTGTCACCCCACAAATCCATCCCTCTCGGGTTGTACGTGGATGCGTAATGGTTATGTTGAGCATTTTGGGAAAATGTATGTTCATACTCAGGCTCTGAGGGAACATAAGGACATTCCCCGATAACATGACCACTCAACCCACAACAGTCACACGGTATGGCTACTGGAGCCACCACTGCTCTCATGTCGTCTACCACACGCATGAAAGAGTCCAAAGTTTGTTGTAATGTCTTAGTATGTTGACCAACATATGATCCGACATAACTAGATGGTGGTCTAGCAGTCGGTGCCTCTCTCATATTATCCAAATCTGAAGATTGCTCAGCCATACAATTAAGATTGTCCCAACCATACAGGGTGTTTATCTAAGGCGCCCCAGGATGCATAGGTCTGGAGTACCAGGGAGAATTGTCCTGGTCCCAACAATGATATGGATGGTCACCCATGTAACCATCCATCTTGACAAAGAACTTTCGAGTCGACACTCTCACCACCACGAGGCCAAGTCGCAAAAAGTGCTCAAGTCGACCCTAAAACGCTAACAGAGACTGTAAAGGGGAGGAGACTAGAACGTAGAAATAGGTGAGAAGAAGATGACTCAGAGGAGAAGGGAAGAATACCTAAAAACTAGCGTAGGTAAAGGGTGAGGGTAGAAGCCTAGTCTAGCAAACATGGCTCAAGCAACCTACGGTCAGTATAGGTACTTACAGCTAAACGTCACCTAACTGTGAAGTCACACGGCCTCAACACGCCTCACCTCCCTACGACGAAGACCACAAAGCCCAGCAAGTGAGCCAAGATCTGGAGATCTTGTCTCTTCTACTATCGACAAAGTGGGCAACGCCGATCAGGCTATGACGGTCGTGACCAGATCACTCTCCTAATGCACCCGAGTCCTATTGGCCAATGTCTACTTGATTTTAAATTAAGGCTTCACTTGAGTGTGGTTTTTGAGGCTAACGAAGGGGTGATGAAATCCCCCACCTCATCTTTAAGACTATAGGTTGTGCCCCTTAAAAATGTTTTGAAATCTTAGTCTGGCAAGCAACTCACCAAACAAGCACTCACCTCACTCTTGTTACAATGAACCTTACTAACTAATGCATGATCTATAAATGCATGAATGAGAGAATGGGTGCACGTACCTCATGGCAACAATCAACAAGAATGTAAAGAAAAGAAAGATGAGTGTGTGTAAGGTCTACAAATGATGCATGACCTAGATGACAATCAATCTAATCTTTTGCTTTCAGTTTTAATGTCCAAGTTGATTAAAGGGTCTTGATTGTTAATCTGGGAGCCCCCAAAGGGGGATAGAACTACTCACACATTAAAATATAAACTACATGAAGAAAATAAGACATTCTATTTATATTACTATAAAGAAAACAAAACAAACGAAACAAGCAAGCATCAAAATAAAGACAATATAAACTAACAAAACTATAAAGAATTATTTTATTTACATGACTCACATTACAAATGACATTATTCTCCACCTTAAGTTTTTGCTTCAAGTCTTTTACTCCAAGTAGAGAGAATGCCACAAAGCAATGGGTGAATACAAATGAGGAGGAAGAGTTCTATTTATAGCCATAGAAAAAGGTAATCCGAGATAATCACCCGGTATGGGACTAAACGTATACCAAAAATAGACTAAATACAACCTAATTCATGACCCGCCAAAGTCTTAGCGGATCCAAACGAAAACCGACCGCCAATGAGCCATCTTGGACCGCCAATTGGCGGTCTATATGGTCTGGATCCGGCCTTGTTTTGGAGTGTGTTTGTCTGGCTTCATGTCTTCATGTGTGATGCATCCAGATAGGTTGTTGGAGATCAGGATCGAATCGAATTGCCAAAATACTCCTCATGATGTTGTGGAGTTTCTTGATTTGCTCATTGGTCCTTTGGGCTTACATTTGGGTCCTTCCCTCTTGCATCTCAGTCCCCAGGTCTTGCAACTCAGTCATTTTCCTTGCTTTTGAGTCCTTTTTGTGCCTCTTCTCTTAAAACATGCTTATTCCAGGAACCTAAACATTAAACTCGTTACGTATCATTGTTTAGCATTTATAGAGGTTTGGCCTCCCTCCTACTTTCTCTCTTGCAAGCTCCGCCTACGTCTTCACTGTCCAATCTCAGTATGGGTCAAGACTAAGCCTTTACACCACAAACTCACGAACAATCCTCACTGAGCTTGATTTCTTCCTCTCACAACCCGAGAAGGGAACAGTTTGAGCTTTCACCGAAATCCTTGCTTCTTGAACAACATTGTTGAGTGGGACAACACTCACTAGCTTGAGCACACTTTGAGTAGAATTTGGGAATGATCAAATATGTGAAAATGTAAGGCTTTGAGTGTTTGAGGATTCTCTCTAATGTAGGAGGCAAATAGTAGTAGGAGAGTTGTTTGAAAAAGGTTTGGAAACCTCTATTTGTATGCTCTACGAGAGTTATAGACGTTGGGATAAAAGTGGTAAAAGATTGTGTAAGAAACATAAACAGAAAAGCTTAGGACACTGTTCGGGTTATGTTCAGTCGACCGAAACGGGCTTAACAATCTATGTTGAACGTTTTAATTAAAACCGCAAGTGCACGGCCGCGATGAAGCGGTGGCAAGTACGGGTCGTCCTCAGGGAGGTGAGCAGCCTCTTGTTTGCACGAAATCAAGTGGCGAAAATAATGGAGAAGAGAGTTGGTTACACTACTCTACACTAAACTACGCTAAGAAGTACGAAATGCGAAAGAAAGAAATAAACGATCAAATAAAAACTAAGCTAAGGACAAAATAGAAGTGCTGGAATTTCAGGAATGGAAAACCCCTAAGGGGTGGAGTGAGTGCACACATGCAAAGAGGTGGGTGTAGAATACATTCTTTAAGCACATGAAGGTGGTGTTTATCAAGCATAGGAAGTGTCTAAATGTTATGGCAAAACCTATCAATCTATTCACCAACTTAGTTGATTAACATTTACATATGCAAGGTGTTTATTTTAGAACCTAAACAAGCATGAGAGGTGTCTAATCATTTTGGCAAAACTCATCAAGTTATAAATTCTATCCTAAACAAGCAAACATACATTCATGTTTTATCAACATATCAAAAATAAAGCATTCATCCCATTCTCTAATGCATGTATGTACATCTACTCCACCCCCCAAAGGGGATGGAACTACTCACTAAACATTACACTAATGATTAAACTATGGAAAGAAAGCATATTAAAACTAAGCTAGAATTAAAAGACGATTAAACTAAAACATGCATAAACAATAAAAGAAGCATAAAACACACAATGAAATAAACACAAAACTTTATTGATAAAAATGTCTCACATTAAAAGTAGCATCCTCCTACTTTAGTGTGTGCTTCAAGGCCTCACTTCTAGTAGGAAGAATAGCCACTTAAAATATGGAGTGATTACAATAGGAGGTGAAGAGTTCTATTTATAGCCATGGAAAAAGCTAATCCGGGACAATCCCCCGATGTGGGACTAAACAGATACCACAAATAGCCTAAACATCCTCTAAGACATGTGCTGGAGACATTTGAGCGCATTTGGGCCAAAAGTGACAGCCAATTAGCGGTCTTGGACCGCTAATTAGCAGTCTACAGTGTCCGGATCGCTCTGGAATTTCTTGTGGGATTTTCTGGAAGGCTTTGTTGGTATTTGATGCATCTATTTTGCATGTTGGAGCTCCGACCCGAATAGAATTGCCAAAATACTCCCCATGATGGTGAGGAGTATTCTGTTTTGCTCTTAGGTCCTTCGGTCTTGCATTCAGGTCCTTCTTCCTTGCATCTTGGTCCACAGATCTCACAATTCAGTCCTTTTTCCCAGCTTTTGGGTCCTTTTATGCTTCATCTCTTCAAACCTATTTATTCCTGAAAACTAAACATAAAACTCGTAACGTAGCATTATTTAGGTGAAAGATAATGGATATAAGATACAAATATGAGAATGAAATGATGTCAATCAAATACCCCCACACCTAACTTTTGCTAGTCCCGACCAAAACAAAGAAAGAGAAAAGCATGCGAAAAAAACAAGAAATCCTAACTCACTTTCGTAGGAATCACGGTTGCACTTAGCACGCGCAACAAGCCGTTAAACCTCTTTGTTGCCAAGGAGGAGGAGTGTTGTCTCCTGAGGGTTTTCAGCGGATATACCCACAAAATCCGAACAAGATGCATTATTCAATCTAGACCTCGACTCGTTGGAAATATTTTGTCGATCAATGGATGCGGTAATCCTACGGGCCGACTCTATATAGGTAATCAGTCCACACCTAGCCTAATAAACCATTCGTGCAAGTTAAATAAGGAATTAAGTAAAAGACATGGACAACCTCAAGATCCTCAAGTGATACAAAGTGTAAGGTCCACTAAGGTTCTTATTTGCATTACCATTTTTTTTTCTTTTTTTTTCTTTTCACACATTTTTTTTTTCTTTTTATTAGTTGGAGCTTCATTCTCCCAGGGTCAGGTTTCGTGCATCATTGCCCATGAGGACTTACACTATCACGTACACCTTTCCCCAAATCTCCACATAGGGCAATCCCTACCACCCGTGTAACGGGAGTTCGGTCGGCGCATCCCAAGTCAGATGACTCGAAAGCACCAGGCACAAAGTCCCCTCAGACCTACTTTCCCGAGTGATAGGAGCCGTGCGAGAAGAGAGAACATCTACTCACTTATTTCTTAGCTACACATGAACCAAAACCCCTACACTAATGTCTCACAACAAGATTAAGAGGGTCCTTGACTACAACAAACTTCCTAAATTAACAAACACGAATTATTGACTCACTAGGTTCAGGGTGGACTTCTTTGAATGCTTGAGCACTGAAACCCTATGATTACTCACCCCCAAAGGAAAACTGGGGTGCATCCTAACGACTCGATAAATCCTAAAGCCGCGTACTAGATATCCTAATGCATCAAGTTCAAGACAATTTTGGGAGCTTTCTTTTTACTTTGCCTTTCAACGGTTTTGCACATGCTAAACACACGCAAAACCCACAAAACATTTGCTTTCGAAAACACATGAAGATTTTGAAAGAAATGTGAAAATTTTGAAGCACTAGGCAAGCAAAAGAAGACAAGTCACCCAAGGATCATGGCAAGCAGATATATCGATATTAAATGCAGCACACTATCATGACCCTAGCAATGCAAACAAAAGAAAACAAAATCAAAGGAAAAAGACTCAACTATGTACACACGTAAAACACCCCCCCACACCTACTTCATGCATTGTCCTCAATGAATGCAAGCAAGATACTACATGGATTTATGCATGAAAAAGGAGAGATCTCACCAACGTGAAGTACAAAGGGAAGTGTATGGCTATGTTGATGGACACAACCCAAATTCCCTCAAAACCTGTGAGATGCTAAAGAAAGGGTACAAATACATGAAAGAAATGGAGCCCAAATACACAAGGGTTGGGGCTCACAACAATCGATGCTCACTGAAGGAGTCTTTTATTGAACTTTTATATATATATATATATAACTATGTACAAACATAAGTTCCCATCTTCATTTGTCAAAAGACATCAAATGGGAACCTCAAGAGTGGGTCAATGCACTTGGAAAGGGAACATGACACCACGCGGGGCCAGAATACTCATGCGTGGGCCCCCTTCACAAAGAGCACCAGATGAAATGAGAGGTTCGTGAATTGGACGCAAAGGCGTCTCATTCAAAGGATCAAACTGAAAGAGCTTGAACCTCTCGAGAGTTTGGGAAGTAAGGGGCAACGGAAGAAGAATCTCTTCTGTTGCGCTGCTGAAGTTATGATCGTCAATCCAAACTCTCCAACCAACTGGCTGGTGAGCCGGAACGAGGTCAAGAACCTCGTTAGGCATGTCCGACTCACCAGGCGAACAAAAAGTGGGTCTCGTACCCAAGGTATCCTCTAAGGAACTCCTAATACCCTCATTAGCAATGTAGTTGTTTGATGTTCCATCATTTCCAAGATGATCAGGAACAATAGTGAGAGGCAAACTCTCATCAGGTGGTTTGAAATTGAGGGTACTAGGGAGCTCTTGCTCCACCAGAGGTGAGTCCTTAAGGGGCACAACATGAAGATCATGTGGCTCAAGGGCCATGGGACAAAAAGATAGGGCACAATCTTGTGCCGACTCATAATGAAATTGGTCCATGTTATTCTCAATTCGGATCGAATCCCCCACAATGTGATCGTGAATTGAAACCCCAAGTCCCTCAGACTGACTAGGAGTTTGACTCTGAATGATTGTGCTTCGAATTTGTGAATGTGGTGGTGGTTCGATATCAAACGATGAATCCACATGTTGACAAGAAATGTCACCCCCCTCACGTTTACTTAATTGTTGTGTAATTTGACCCACATACATTTCCATAGTTTGCAGGGAATCGTGACTGGACTTCAACACATTTTGAGTGGTTTCCATGAACGTTTGGAGGGCTTGTTCCAAAGAATCAAGTTTGGGGTCAACTGTGAGGTTCATGTCAGAATTTGGGAAATGGATGGGTTGGGTGGTGATGGGCTGAGAATGAGTCCAATGATTGGTCGTGGGGTGTTGGTAGAATTCAGGATATTCAGAAGGAGGGTACTGGGGTGGGAGTGATGTATAAGAATTTGAATAAGAATTGTCTCCCCATGAATCCATCCTTCTCGGGTTGTACGCGGATGCGTAATGGTCATACTGAGCATTTTGGGAAAAGGTATGCTCATACTCAGGCTCTGAGGGAACATAAGGACATTCCCCGCAAACATGACCACTCAACCCACAACAGCGACACAGTACGGCTACTGGAGCCACCGGTGCACTCATGTCTTCTACCACATGCATGAAAGAGGCCAAAGGTTCTTGCAATGTCTCAGTTTGATGACCAACATATGATCCGACGTAACTAGATGGAGATCTAGCAGTCGGTGCCTCTCTCATATCACCCCTATATGAAGATTGCTCAGTCACACAATGAAGATTATCCCAACCATACGGGGTGTTTGTCTGAGCCACCCCAGGTTGCATGGGTCCGGAGTACCAGGGAGAATTGTCCTGGTCCCAACAATGATATGGATGGTCACCCATGTAACCATCCATCTCGACAAAGAACTCTCGAGTCGATCACTCTCACCACCACGAGGCCAACCTCGCAAAAAGTGCTCGACTCGACCCTAAAACGCTAACAGAGAGTGTAAAGGGGAGGAGACTAAAACGTAGAAGTAGGTGAGAAGAAGATGACTCAGAGGAGAAGGGACGAATCCCTAAAAACTAGCGTGGGTAAAGGGTGAGGTTAGAAGCCTAGTCTAGCAAACACGGCTCAAACAAGCTTAGGCTAGCTATGGGTCCTTACAGCTAGACGACGCGTAACTGCGAGGTCACACGGCCTCAACACGCCTCACCTCCCTACGACGAAGACCACAATGCCCAGCAAGTGAGCCAAGATCCGGAGATCTCGTCTCTCCTACTATCGACAAAGTGGGCGACGCCGATCAGGCTATGACGGTCGTGACCGGTTCACTCTCCTAATGCGCCCAAGTCCTAATGGCCAATGTCTACTTGCTTTTAGATTAAGGCTTTACTTGAGTGTGCTTTTTGGGGCTAAGGAAGGGGTGATGAAATCCCCCACCTTATCTTTGAAGACTATAGGTGGTGCCCCTTAAGATGTTTTGATCCTTAAGCTAGCAAGCAACTCACCAAGCAAACACTCACCTCACTCTTGTTTCGATGCAAACCTTACTCACTAATGAATGTCCTAATGCGTGAATGAGTGTTAAGGAATGCGTACCTTGCTCCAGCAATCAACGACAATGATTAAAACTAAGAGAAGACAATTAACATGCTCAAGTCATTACTAGATGATGCATGACCTAAACATAGCAAATGCCTAATCTTTTGCTTTGGGTTTTAGTGTCCAAGTTGATTAAAGGAGGGTTGATTGGTTATTTATTGATCTGGGAGCAAACTATAGGTTCACACATGCCAAATTGGGCTTCCAGATAACTAAACTGTAAATAGAAACAAACAGAAGAAAACTGGGGGTGAAAAGGTCTAACCAGGCCGCCAAACAGCGGTCCCAGACCGCTATTTGGCGGTCTTGAGGGATTGAAGTGTTCCCAAATTTTTCCTGTTGCTTTATCCTTGAATCCCAAATGTCCTGAGACAACACAAAACTAAAAAAAAAATCAAATCCACTCGAATCGTCTAAACAAGAGTCTGGACTGGCACCTCCCCGGCAACGGCGCCAAAAACTTGTTGAACGTTTTAATTAAAACTGCAAGTGCACGGCCGCGATGAAGCGGTGGCAACTACGGGTCGTCCTCAGGGAGGTGAGCAGCCTCTTGTTTGCACGAAATCAAGTGGCGAAAATAATGGAGAAGAGAGTTGGTTACACTACTCTACACTAAACTACGCTAAGAAGTACGAAATGCGAAAGAAAGAAATAAACGATCAAATAAAAACTAAGCTAAGAACAAAATAGAAGTGCTGGAATTTCAGGAATGGAAAACCCCTAAGGGGTGGAGTGAGTGCACACACGCAAAGAGGTGGGTGTAGAATACATTCTTTAAGCACATGAAGGTGGTGTTTATCAAGCATAGGAAGTGTCTAAATGTTATGGCAAAACCTATCAATCTATTCACCAACTTAGTTGATTAACATTTACATATGCAAGGTGTTTATTTTAGAACCTAAACAAGCATGAGAGGTGTCTAATCATTTTGGCAAAACTCATCAAGTTATAAATTCTATCCTAAACAAGCAAACATACATTCATGTTTTATCAACATATCAAAAATAAAGCATTCATCCCATTCTCTAATGCATGTATGTACATCTACTCCACCCCCCAAAGGGGATGGAACTACTCACTAAACATTACACTAATGATTAAACTATGGAAAGAAAGCATATTAAAACTAAGCTAGAATTAAAAGACGATTAAACTAAAACATGCATAAACAATAAAAGAAGCATAAAACACACAATGAAATAAACACAAAACTTTATTGATAAAAATGACTCACATTAAAAGTAGCATCCTCCTACTTTAGTGTGTGCTTCAAGGCCTCACTTCTACTAGGAAGAATAGCCACTTAAAATATGGAGTGATTACAATAGGAGGTGAAGAGTTCTATTTATAGCCATGGAAAAGGCTAATCCGGGACAATCCCCCGATGTGGGACTAAACAGATACCACAAATAGCCTAAACATCCTCTAAGACATGTGCTTGAGAAATTTGAGGGCATTTGGGCCAAAAGTGACCGCCAATTAGCGGTCTTGGACCGCTAATTAGCGGTCTACAGTGTCCGGATCGCTCTGGAATTTCTTGTGGGCTTTTCTGGAAGGCTTTGTTGGTATTTGATGCATCTATTTTGCATGTTGGAGCTCCGACCCGAATAGAATTGCCAAAATACTCCCCATGATGGTGAGGAGTATTCTGTTTTGCTCTTAGGTCCTTCGGTCTTGCATTCAGGTCCTTCTTCCTTTCATCTTGGTCCACAGATCTCACAATTCAGTCCTTTTTCCCAGCTTTTGGGTCCTTTTATGCTTCATCTCTTCAAACCTATTTATTCCTGAAAACTAAACATAAAACTCGTAACGTAGCATTATTTAGGTGAAAGATAATGGATATAAGATACAAATATGAGCATGAAATGATGTCAATCAAATAGGCTTAACAGTCTACTGGAGGACGTCCAGATATGAAGTCCAGAAAAGCCCAAAGACGTCCAAGAACAAAACGGTCGACCGAACATGGGTCGGTTGGATGGACAAGGCTATAACTTAAGTTCACTTAATGAAACGGTCGAACTTAAAAGTGGGACGGTCTACCGTTCAGGGAGTTTTGACAGTCTAGAATAATGTCCAGGAAAGTCCATGGACAAACGGTCGATCAAAGACTTGGGAATGGTCGACCAGAAACTTCCAGGCACTCAGGGGTTCAACAGATGTCTAAGGTTGGTCGATCGTTTAAAGGTCCACGGTCGACGGGTGGTCACATGTATTTTTAGGGTATGGAAAAAATTGTGAATACGACAAGTCTAACGGTCAAATGACACGTGTAGACGGTCGACCAAAATGGTCCCTGTTGACTGGTCGAGCTGTTTAAATCACTATTGGTGAAAAGATCAATTGGTCGAATGCAGGTAATTCGGTCGACCGAATTGGCACAGGCAGTTTAGGTTGTGGTTTAGTGATTTCCGGTCTATATTTGGGTGACCTATTGAAGTCCAAATGATCTGAGCTTTTGTGTGTGACTTCTATAAGGAACCTAGTGTCTATGTGAATGGATTTTAACTCTTCTATGCTCAAGATTACTTAAATTCCTAAAACTCAAAAGAAGTATAAAATTACATGTCTTCAAAAGCTTGATTACATGTCTTGACTTGAATTCCGTTCTTCCTTGAGTCTTGATCACCTGTAGATGTTAGCGTAAAGAAATATATATGATATGCAATATGTGTGCTACACTACATTTGATTGGGATTAAGATTATGTTGATTAAATCATCAAAACATAGATTAAGGCCAAAAGCCAACAATGCTCACCCTATCATTAAGGCAAATATGCATTTCGATATCATAATCATCACTTAGACCTAAAAGCATGCATTTTTGTCCAATGTGTGATCAATCATGAGACATATGATATGGTATAACATTAAGCGTTCAAACTTTTAGATGAGAACCAATTCAATATGAATGATGAGAATTAGAAAATGTTACCCAACTTTTAATCCTCAAATTGGTTCCAATCTTCTTTTGATAGCAAATTTGGCTTTATAAATTCAATCCAAATGTTGACTTAAAGCATGTGAATGACACTTTTTTGCTTGAGCCAATCACTACTGATCCTCCTTCTTCTAAGTGTTGGCTTTTAGGTCATCCATATTGATTTCGTTGATAAATCAAACTAATCTTAATCATTCAAGCTAACCAATCAAAGTGGGAAAACATGATCACATGCATTGCATATATACTTGTATGTTTACAAATCATTTTAATAGGTTCATCAAGTTCATTGATTAGTAGCATATCATCCATCATATTCATTTATATATCCTTAATTGTACCCCAATATTGTGCTACTCGAGTGTTTGTTGTTATATTTCACGTATTAGGTAATAAAGAGGAGAAAGGAAGAGAAAAATGACTGAAACGTAAGAAGAAATGACTTAAATGAAGCATACTGGACCTCTCTGTCATGCACAAGGACCCATCTACAAGAGGGAAGGACCTGGATGTAAGCTGGAAGGACCAAATAGCAAACCGAGAAAGTCCACACCTTAATGAGGAATATTTTGGCAATTAGATTTGGGTCCAGACTCCAATAACCGATCCGAGTCCACCTTACATGAAGAATTGAAGCACTTAAGAAGATATCCAAAATCAGATCCCATCCAACAAAAAATGACAGCCAATTGGTGGTCCATTTTGGTCAGAATCGGACTCGGTTTCTCACGGAAATGGGTTATGTGTTTATGTCTATTCTGGGAATGTTTTATTGGTCCCACATCGGGGGATTGTCCACAGTTACCTTTTTCATGTCTATAAATAAAACTCTTCTTCCTCCTTTGTAACCACCCATTGCTTGGTGGCCATTCTCTCTACGTTGGAGTAAAGCCTTGGAGCAATACTCAAGTGGAGAAGAATGCTACTTGTAATGTGAGTCATGTAAATAAAATATTTCTTAGTTTTATTTTAATGTTGTCTTTCTTAATGCTTGCATATTTAGCTTAGTTTTGTTTCCTTAATCTTGGTATAGTTAGTTATAATGTTTCTCTTCCTTAGTATAATTGTTAGCTTAATGTGTAGTGATTAGTTTAATCCTGCTTTGGGGATGGAGATGATGTTTAAACATGTAGTGAAGAATGAGAATTAATGTTATCTTATGCAATATGTGATGAATGTGAATGTATGCGTGTTTGTTTAAATGAGATTACTTAACTTGATGGGTTTTCCATAACCATTAGGTTATTCCCATGCTTGTTTAGGTTCTTAATAACCAACTTGTTTATGCTCATGTTAATAAACTAGTTTAGTGATTGGAATGATAGGTTTTGCCACAACCATTAGGTACTTCTTATGAATGAAAACACAACATATACTTGTGCCTTATTGAATGCATTCTTCACCACCTTATCACATGTGTACACAAAGTCCACCCCTTAGCGGTTTTCCTTACTAATTTTCATCTTTCTTGTTTGTTAGTTGCTTCGTTTAGTTTTAGTTGGTCTTGCGCTTTCATCTTTCCCATTTGTTACTTGTTAGTTTTGTGTAATCAAACTTTTTCCCAGTTGTTTCCACTTGATTTCTGAAGAACCACAGTTGACACACCTCCCTGTGGACTCGACCCATACTTGCCACTGCTTCATCACGGTTGTGCACTTGCAGTTTAAACTTTAATCAAAACAATCATCAAGAGAAGGAGCATTGGAACAAAGACATCAAAGATGAAGACTTGTAATCAAAGCTCAAGGAGAAGAATTGTAATTTTCTATTTATTGAGTCCATAGGATCATATCTAAACATGAGCACTATGATTCTGTCCAGGTCATGTTCAGTCAACCGAAGACCTAATGGATGACCGAAATCATCTCATCAGTAGTCGTTAGGATACTCTCTGGAATTGTCGATTTGGACAACCAAATGATATTAGGTCGACCGAATTGCCTTGTACCAGTTTTGGATTTACTCTCTGGAATTGTCGATTTGGAGGAGTGAATGACATTAGGTCGACCAATTTGCCTTGGACCAGTTTTGGATTTTACGTAAAGAGTCGTGATTGATCGTTTTATATTAACCGCAAGTGCACGACCGCGTTGAAGTGGTGGCAAATACGGGTCGTCCACTGGGAGGTGTGTCGACGCTTGGTTTGTGCGAAGGCGAGTGGTAAATAAAGGAGAGAAAGGTTGGTTACACTAAACTACACTAAGGTGCAAATGGAAATGGAAGAGAAGCAAGAAAACTAAACCCCAAAGGGGGTAGAGAAATAATGTGAACATAAAGAAGTGTGTGTGTGTGTTCATTAAGCTCCTCACGACATGTAGTGCATGAAATCATAAAACTACATCCAACTTTGCCTCCACATGAATTAAGATAAGACTACATCATTAAAACATACAAAACAATAATTGAAATGAAGCTAAATGAACTCAAGTATAAAGGCTAGACCTTACTATGCCTCCACCTGAATTAAGATAAGACTATATCATTAAAACATACAAGACATTAACCAAGGTAAATACCACAAGAGTACATACACTACAACTTGTTTTTCGAATATTATGTCCATCCAGATCCTAACCTTATCATTCCCCATAAAATAGGTCCACTAATCAAAGCATAGGCTAAGCTTCATTCAAGAGCATTAGCATATCAAAGATAAGAGTGGAGACCCATTATATGGTTATGGAAATCATATAATGCTCAAGGGAATAAGATAACACACACTTAATACACTACATGATTATAACACATATTTCTCCACCCCCAAATGGGGATGGTGTAGGAACGTGTGGGTTATGGGTCCACAATTAAGGCTAATTAACAAATATAATCCTAAACAAACTCTACTTGCAAGTCAAAAGATGATGTAGTGGAATTTAAAACAAATACAAGCAAGTAGGGAATAAATAAGCAAACCACAATCACACGGGGATTTTATAGAGGTTCGGCACCCCACCCGGGTCCTAGTCCTCTCTTGCAAGCTCCGCTCGACTCCGCGAGCTCCGCCTACATCTCCACTAACCACTCCCCGTTCCTGGCCGGGAGAGAACACCTTTTACAAAACAAGCTCCGCGAACAACCTCGCGAGCTTTACTTTCTTCTCTCACAATCTGAGAGGAACAATTCGGACTTGCACCGAAGTCCCTGCTTCTTGAACAACCAAAATTTTGAGTGGAACACACTCTCTAAACTTGAGCACACTTGAATGAGATTGAAATTGATTCTAAGTGTGGAAATTTGAGGCTTTGAGTGTTTAGGATTCTCTCTAATGTTTGGGACAAGTTTGTATTGGGAGAGTTTTTGTTAAAATGTGTTTTACAACTCTATTTATAAGCCTTAGAGAGAATACAACCGATTTGTACCAGGCACTATGGGGTTGACAAACAATGATGTATTCGGTCGACCGAAACATGTCTAGTAGTCGACCGATTTTGTCCAGGAGATTTGGGTTTGTCAAGAGATGAACAAACGGTCGACCGATACATGAAATGTATTTGGGGTATTTTTAGTTTAATACGAATACGACCGTTGGGTATATACGACAAAAATAACGGTTGGAAAATTAAGTTCAAACGGTCGACCGAAAGAGATGGTGCAGTCGACCGAAACCAGACAGGGAAACACAGACAAAATACTTGATCATCCGGTCGACCGAACGGCCTGTTGCGGTCGACCGAATGTGGGCAGATAGTTAGGGTTCAGGTTTAGTGTTTTCCGGTCTAAGTTTGGGTGATCTACTGAAGTCCAAATTATGTGAAATTTCGTGTGTGACTTCTATAAGTAACCTAGTGTGTCTTTAAGTTGATTTTAACTCAAGTATGCTCAAAATACACAAGTTCCTAAAGACTCAAAGAAATACAAAATACATGTCTTCAAATGCGCTTGATTACAAGTCTTGACTTGTTTTCCTTTCTTCCTTGAGTCTTGATCACCTGTAGAGCTTAGCATAAAGAAATATATATGCAATGCAATATGTGTGCTACTCTACATGATCATAATTAAGATTAGGTTGATTAAATCATCAAAACATAGATTAAGGCCAAAAAACCAACAATCTCCCCCTTTTTGATGATGGCAACCTATATCTTAAATATATCTTAATACATGGAATTTGTATTTGTAAGCTACGCATAATAATGCTCCCCCTATGGATGTGTTCAATTTTATTCCAAATTCCAAGTTACCCCCTTAATTATCTCTCCCCCTTTGACATCCATCAAACAATTGATATGAATAAAAACAAAGATTATACAATTGAAGGTCAATGAGGATGTCTTGTAATGAAGTTGCTCCCCCTAAATTTTGCACTTCATTACTCTAAGAAAATGATATTCATTAAGCTCCCCCTATCAATAAGGCTATATGGAAACTAAGAGTATGATTCAAGTTAAGTTCATTTAAGTTTCTACTCAAGCCGTATTCTAACATCCATTCAAAATTTGACATTTATAATCAATGGATGTGATATATGATTTGCAATGAATAGGGTAAAAGATATGTCAATTAAGCATATAAGTAGTCTAGACTAGAACCAATTTAATCAATAATTTTAGAGGATAGGAAATTATACCAACTTGAAGCTTGAATTGGTTCCAATCTCATTTGGTGATGCAACCAGATTTGAATTTAACTCTTAAGCTCACCCGGTCACCACCGATTCCTTCCTCAAGCACCTACAAGTGTAGATTTCGGTACCCAAACAACTTTGGGTCCTTGAATGTTAGCTTTGGGAACCCAAACCGTTTTGGTTTTAGGAGCCCACACACTTGAGGAACTATGGTTTACAACTAAGTGTTTTCCATTTATTGTAGTGTGAGATACATGGTTTTTCAAATTAGCATTGTATCCTAAACCATGTTTTTGCAAAGATTGTCTTTGACTCCCTAATAACATGTTAAGCATCTTAGTTCCGTTAGTGATTTTTTCTAATTATTTTCTTAATTGCACATTGCAAGCTTGAAGATCTAGTGGTTCACAATCTATAGGTGTTGCTTTTAATTTATCAAAATTTGATGCAAAGTTTTCTAGTTTAGCAACCACCTCATTTTTCTCATTCATGCATGTTTCAATTTGGCTTTGGAGATCTTTAATTTGCTTTCTAGCATTTTTGTTCTTTTCACAAATGATCTCATATTGTTTAACTAAGTCATGAAATGCATTTTGAAACTCATCATGTGTATAATTTTCATTATTTGCACTAGAGTTTGAGCTATCACTATAATAAAACTTAGTTGAGCATGAATTATTAGAGAGAGAGTTAGATCCTACCACACTTTGATCATCTTCAATGGCCATGAAGCATGAGTGAGCCACCTCTCTTCGACTTTGCAAGGAAGACGATGATGATGATGGTGATGAAGAATCATCCCATGTAGCCTTGTGTGCTTCCTCTTTCCTTTCTCTTCTCCTTTTCTCTTCTCCTCTCCCTTCTTTCATTCTTCTTCTCCCCTTCTTTTCTCTCATTTTCACTCTCTTCCTTCTCCTTCTCCTTTTCTATTTTCTCACTTCTTCTACCTCTTCTTTCACTCTTTTCTCCTTTATCCTTCTTGAGGTATTTGAAAAAGTCTTTTGCTAGGACTTCGATGTCCTCATCTTCTACACTTCTCCTTGGTTGGTCAATATTTTCATGTAATCCCAAGGTGATTTTGTTCTTGGAGGCTTCCTTCTCCTTCCGATGGTTAATTTGGAGCTCATAAGCCATGAGATTTCCAACGTGTTCCTCCATCTTTAATTTTGAGAGATCATGCGCCTCTTCAATTGCGACGACTTTATCTTCCCAATCGATGCTAAGTGACCGGAGGAACTTCCTTGTCATATCTCCTTCATTGATTTTTCTTCCAAAAACCAAAAGAGAGTTAGTAATATCGGTGAAGCGAGTGTTCATTTCGCTTATGTTTTCACCGATTTGCATAGAAAAAATTTCATATTTATGCATGAGAAGACTAATGCGGGTTTCCTTAGTTTTGCTATCCCCCTCATGATGCATTTGCAATCTATGCCATATTTGATATGCACTTACACAACCCTTAATCCTATTATATTCACCCTCATTAAGGCCACAATACAAGATGTTCATGATTTTCGAATTCATTTCAATTTCTTTCATTTTGGGTCTTGTAAGTGAGTCTAATTCATCTTCATTTGGGGGTGTGTATGGATTTTGAAGGAACATCCAATACTTAAGGTCATTAGAAGTTAGGAATATTTTCATCCTATTCTTCCAATAATCGTAATTTGACCCATTTAGCAAAAGAGGTCGAGGTGTGCATAATCCCTCTACGTGATTAGATGTACTAGCCATGCTAAAAATACGATTAAGTATAGAATTTAGAGCACAAGGCTCTGATACCAAATGTAGGAACGTGTGGGTTATGAGTCCACAATTAAGGCTAATTAACAAATATAATCCTAAACAAACTCTACTTGCAACTCAAAAGATGATGTAGCGGAATTTAAAACAAATACAAGCAAGTAGGGAATAAATAAGCAAACCACAATCACACGGGGATTTTATAGAGGTTCGGCACCCCACCCGGGTCCTAGTCCTCTCTTGAAAGCTCCGTTCGACTCCGCGAGCTCCGCTTACGTCTTCACTAACCACTCCCCGTTCCTGGCCGGGAGAGAATGCCTTTTACAAAACAAGCTCCGCGAACAACCTCGCGAGCTTGACTTTCTTCTCTCACAATCTGAGAGGAACACTTCGGGCTTTCACCGAAGTCCTTGCTTCTTGAACAACCGAAAGCTTGAGTGGAACACACTCTCTAAACTTGAGCACACTTGAATGAGATTGAAATTGATTCTAAGTGTGGAAATTTGAGGCATTGAGTGTTTACGATTCTCTCTAATGTTTGGGACAAGTTTGTAGTGGGAGAGTTTTTGTTAAAATGTGTTTGACAACTCTATTTATAAGCCTTAGAGAGAATAGAGCCATTGGGATTGATTGAGTGTGAGTTGAAGTGTGATTACACAAAACAGAAACTGCAGGACCCAATTCTAGATAAATTCGGTCGACCGGATCGGTCTGAACGGTCGACCGTTAGGCAATTTTGAACTAAGTTCGGTCGAACGGTTAAGCAACGGTCGACCGCCCAATGCTACGACTTAGGTACACTTAAGTGATCGGTCGAACACCTAAAGGGAAACAGTCGACCGATTTGTACCAGACACTTTGGGGTTGACAAACAATGATGTATTCGGTGACCGAAACATGTCTAGCAGTCGACCGATTTTGTCCAGGAGATTTGGGTTTGTCAAGAGATGAACAAACGGTCGACCGATCATGGTCCTCGGTCGACTGTTACATGAAATGTATTTGGGGTATTTTTGGTTTAATACGAATACGACCGTTGGGTATATACGACAAAAATAATGGTCGGAAAATTAAGTTCAAATGGTCGACCGAAAGAGATGGTGCGGTCGACCGAAACCAGACAGGGAAACACAGATAGAATACTTGATCATCCGGTCGACCGAACGGCCTATTGCGGTCGACCGAATGTGGGCAGATAGTTAGGGTTCAGGTTTAGTGTTATCCGGTCTAAGTTTGGGTGATCTATTGAAGTCCAAATTATGTGAAATTTCGTGTGTGACTTCTATAAGGAACCTAGTGTGTGTTTCAGTTGATTTTAGCTCAAGTATGCTCAAAATACACAAGTTCCTAAAGACTCAAAGAAATACAAAATACATGTCTTCAAATGAGCTTGACAAAGCAATATATATGCAATGCAATATGTGTGCTACTCTACATGATCATAATTAAGATTAGGTTGATTAAATCATCAAAACATAGATTAAGGCCAAAAAGCCAACAGATGGAACTACTCACACATATTTAAACTAACTACTCTAACAAAATGAAGCATTATACTGAAATAAAACTACACTAATCAAGCAAGAAATATTAAAGAAGCATAAAACAAAACAATCAAGCAGGCACGCATATGAAAGGAAATTAAACTAAGAGAGACAACACAATTAAAGGAAAAACATCTATTATTAACTCACTCAATACAAGCAGCCATTCCTCCACCCGAGTTTTGGTTCAAGGCTTCACTCTTAGTAGTGAAGATGGCCACCAAAGAGGGAGATCTCTACAATGGAAGGTGAAGAGTTCTATTTATAAGCATGGAAAAAGCTAATCCGGGACAATCCCCCGATGTGGGACTAAACCAATACCAAAAATAGCCTAAACAAACATTAATACAAGTCCAGGCGAAATCTTAGCGGATCTGGGATGATCCAGACCGCCAATTCGCGGTTCCATACCGCCAATTGGCGGTCTATAATGCCCAGATCCGTCTGCTTTTTGTGTTGGGCTTTGCTTGAAGTATTTCTTGGTCTTGGATGCATCTACTTTGTTTGTTGAAGCTCCGAACCGAATCGAATTGCCAAAATATTCCCCACGATGGTGTGGAGTTTCCTGTTTTGCTCTTAGGTCCTTCGGTCTTACGATCAGATCCTTCTTCCTTGCATCTTAGTCCCCAGGTCTCACAAATAAGTCTTCTCTCCTGCTTTTGGGTCCTTTCATGGCTATTCTCTTCAAAGCTCTTTATTCCGGAAAACTAAACATAAAACTCGTCACGTAGCATTGCTTAGGTGTAAGATAATGGATATAAGATATAAATATAAGCATGAAATGATGTCAATCAAATACCCCCACACCTACGTTTTTGTTAGTCCCGAGCAAAACAAAGAAGGAGAAAAGCAAACGAGAAACACGAAATCCTAACTCACTTTCGTAGGAATCACGGTTGCACTTAGCACGTGCAACAAGCCGGTAAAGCTCTTTGTTGCCAAGAAGGAGGAGTGTTGTCTCCTATGGGTTTTCAGCGGATATACCCACAAAATCCGAACAAGCTGCATTATTCAATCTAGACACTCGATTCGTTGGAAATATTTTGTCGATCATTGGACGCGGTAATCCTACGGGCTGACTCTATATAGGTAATCAGTCCACACCTAGCCTAATGAACCATTCGTGCAAGTTAAATAAGGAATTAAGTGAAAGACATGGACAATCTCAACATCCTCAAGTGATACAAAGTGTAAGGCCCATTAAGGTTCTTAGTGGCATTACCTTTTTTTTCTTTTTGTTTCGTTTCTAATTTTTTTTCCTTTTCTTTTTATTAGTTGGAGCTTCATTCTCCCAGGGTCAGGTTTCGTGCATCATTGCCCATGAGGACTTACACTATCACGTACACCTTTCCCCAAATCTGCACATAGGGCAATCCCTACCATCCGTGTAACGAGAGTTCGGTTGGCGCATCCCAAGTCAGATGACTCGAAAGCACCAAGCACAAAGTCCCCTCAGACCTACTTTCCCGAGTGATAGGAGCCGTGCGAGAAGAGAGAACACCTACTCACTTATTTGTTATCTACACATGAACCAAAACCCCTACACTTAATGTCTGACAACAAGATTTAAAGGGTCATTGACTACAACAAACTTCCTTAAGTTAACAAACATGAATTATTGACTCACTTGGTTTAGGGTGAACTTCTTTAAATGTTTGAGCACTGAAACCCAATGATTACTCACCCCTACGAGAAACTGGGGTGCATCCTAACGACTCGATAAATCCTAAAGCCATTGTACTAAATATCCTAATGCATCAAGTTCAAGACAATTTTGGGAGCTTTCTTTTTACTTTGCCTCTCAACGGTTTTGCACATGCTAAACACACGCAAAACCCACAAAACATTTTCTTTCGCAAACACATGAATATTTTGAAAGAAATGTGAAAATTTTAACGCACTAGGCAAGCAAAAGAAGACAAGTCACCCAAGGATCATGGCAAGCAAATATATCGATATTAAATGCAGCACACTAACATGACCCTATCAATACACACAAAAGAAAACCAAAATCAAAGGAAAAGACTCCACTATGTACACACGTAAAACACCCCCCCACACCTACTTCATGCATTGTCCTCAATGAAGGCGAGAAAGATACTACATGGATGTATGCATGACAAAGGAGAGATCTCACCTAGGGGTGCACACGGGTCGGGTTGAACCCGAAACCGACCCGAACCCGACTGGTCGGGTCGGGTTGGGTCGGGTTGGTAGGTGTTTCAGGTTGGGTTGGGTTAGAAATTTCTGAAACCCGAATTTTCGGGTCGGGTTCGGGTTGAAGGGGTCGGGTTGACCCAACCCGACCCGAAACCCGCTAAATCCCCTCCACAGACCCGAATACCCGCGAATAACCCGAATACCCATTAACCCCTAACCCAAATACCCGCTAAATCCGAATCCTCCTCCACTGAAAACCCCCAAATCCAAATCCCTCCCGACCATAGCACTCTAAATCCCTCCCGACCGGCGACCACAGCTCGACGCCACGCGGAAATCTTCGTTTCGGCTTCTCCCTCACGCTCGATCCCCCGTCGGCGCGTCCCTCTCCCTTTCTTCTTCCTCCTCTCCCTCACGCTCTCTCGATCGTCGCCAGGTTGAAGGTCACCGTCAGACGCCGCCGTTAGTCGTCGATCCCGCTTCACCAACACGACGTCCTCTTCAAACTCGGTGCAGGTAATTTCAAACTTCCATTTAGGGTTAGGGTTACTGTTAGGGTTTCAGTTAGGGTTACTGTTAGGGTTAGGGTTACTGTTAGGGTTACGGCTAGGGTTGTTGTTAGGGTTTTGATGCTGAAATTCTGGAATTTCGTTGTTGTGTTACGATTTGTGGAATTTCTGGAATTTCTGGAGTTAGGGTTAGGGTTTTCGTTGTTGTGTTATTTATGTTGCTGTTTCGTTGTTGTGTTACGGTTAGGGTTTTCATTTCTTTATGACGTTGTTATGGTTTGTAATTGAATCTTGATGCTTTTATTTAGTCCTTTGCTGTTGTTGTTTTGATGGAACCCCCAGTTTGATGCTTCTGTTATGTACAATGATGTTGTTTTGATGCTTTTATTTAGTCATTTTGATGTTGTTCAAATTTTGATGTTGTTATGTGCTGAGATCATGTCATCTTATTTTTGGTAGATGTCATCTGATCAACAAAAAGATCATGTAGAGGGGCTTGACATTATTGATGAAGTGGTCGAACCAAGTAGTACTAGATCAGAACTGAAAAGTAGTAAGAAACGTAAATCCGAAGTGTGGAGTCACTTCAAGAGGGTCAAAGGAAAAGGAGGGGTTGAACGAGCTGTCTGTAACTATTGTCATAACACTGATTATTCTTGTAATACTGCTCATGGAACAAGTACAATGTGGAAACATCTTAGGCTCATGTGTCGTAAAAGTCCTCTTAAGTCAGAGGTTCAAGTGGAAGATCAAAGTCAAAAAACCTTGTCATTTTCTGTGTCTGAATCTAAGTTTGGGAGTTGTAGTACTTTGTCTGCATGGAAATTCAATCAAGAGGAGGCTAGAGATGCGTTTACTAAAATGATTGTGGTCGACGAATTGCCTTTTAATTTTGGAGATGGAGAGGGTTTTAAGAATTTCATGAGTAAGGTGCAACCGAAGTTTAAAATTCTTTCTAGAACAACTCATGCTAGAGATGTGGTAAAGTTGTTTGCGTCGAAGAAGAAAGAACTGAAAAAGATGTTGTCTTCCGGTCAAAGGGTTTGTCTTACTAGTGATCAGTGGACATCTAGGAACGAAGTTTCTTACATGTGTCTAACGGCCCATTACATTGATGTCAATTGGAAGTTACATAAAAAGATATTAAGCTTTGTCAGTGTTCCCAGTCACAAAGGGGTAGAAATTGGTAAAGCCATTGAGTTGTTTCTTCTCGATTGGGGAATTGGAAAAGTGGGATGCATCACTTTGGATAATGCTAGTGCCAATGCAGTTGCCGTTGAATACTTGAAAAGTAAACTGGTGAAAAAAAATAGTCTTCCTTCTGGTGGTCAATATTTTCATGTTCGTTGTTGTGCTCACATACTAAATCTAATAGTGAGAGATGGGCTAGCAGAGGTCGACGATTCTGTTAAAAGAATTCGTACGGCTATTAAGTACACTAAAAGTTCAACTGCTAGAGGACAACACTTTAAAGCATGTGTGGAACAGGAAAGCATAACATCGAAGAAAGGCTTGAGTTTGGATGTTTGTACTAGGTGGAATTCGACGTATGAAATGTTAGATAGTGCGTTGAAGTATCAAAAAGCCTTTGAGAGAATGGAAGAGCAAGTTCCATTATTTGTTAGTGATGTTGGTCCAGAGATTCCAACCGAAACGGATTGGGCTAAAGCTCGTACTTTGGTTAGAATTTTGAGACGTTTCTATGAGTCAACGAAGCGTCTTTCGGGATCTACTTATGTTACATCTAACCTTTATTTTAAAGAAGTTTGCTTGGTGGATAGTATGTTGAAGGAGTGGTCTAAGAACAGTGATGCACATTTATCTACAATGGCATTTAAAATGAAAATGAAGTTTGATAAATATTGGGGGAAAAGTGAATCTGTGAATGAGTTGTTGTTAATTGCAGTTGTCCTAGATCCTCGATACAAAATTAAGTTTGTGAGGTTTTGTTATGGCAAATTATATGATACCAAGGACGAAATCGACATAGCAACTGAAAAGGTGTTGAACAAATTGAAGATTCTTTTCGAGGAATACAATTGTCAGAGGTTGCTTGTAGTAGTGGGAATGAGTTGGTGAATGAAATGCAGATTGTTGTGAACACAAATACGGGTGTTGATGAGGACATTGATGATGACCACTTCAGGTTTGATTTCCAAAAGAGATTGAAAGAGGATGACCAAAATGCCAAATCAGAAATGGAGAAGTACTTGGATGAGAATTGTGAAGATGACAACTCAAGTTTTGAGTTGTTAGATTGGTGGAAGGTGGCATCTAGCAAATACCCAACTCTTGCAACAATAGCGAGAGATGTGTTTGCCATTCCGGTTTCTACAGTTGCTTCTGAATCGACTTTTAGCACAGGTGGTCGGATTCTTAGCGATTATCGCAGTTCACTTACTCCAAAGCTTGTTGAGTGTCTAATTTGTACACAAGATTGGATGAGAGGGAACCTTGACATTGAGTGGCCTACAACTTTGGAAGAGCTTCTAGAAGTTGATAGTCTAGGTACGAACCATTTATATTTGCAATCAGTTAAATTTCTTTACGTATCCGATCTCATATTTGTTTGATTTTGATTGTTTCAGCTATTTCGGAAGATAAAGACATCGTGGAGAGACTTGCTCAACTTATTTGATGTAATGTTTAATTTTATTTAGTCATTACGAATATTGGATGTTATGTCGGAATTAGGATTGTTTCATGGCATTGTGTTTTAAGTTAATTGTTAGATTTTGAAGTTATTTTGAACTTATTGCTTCTTGGCTTGACACCTTGAAGGCTTGAATTATTGTCTATTGCTTGCTGATTTTGAAGTTGTATTCATTTAAGGTGTGTTTGAAGTTATGTAGTTGTTTCACTTGGTTGTTTGTTTTTAATTTAGGATTGAAATCAATTTATATAAGTTAGGATTGAATGGTTGTGGTTTTTGGAATATCCATATCATTTTTATTGCTTACATTTCAGGAATTATTTAGCACTTGGTGTGCAAATACTTCATGTCAAATTTTCGGGTTCAACCCGACCCAACCCAACCCGACCCGAAAATTTCGGGTCGGGTTGGGTTCAACCCGAACCGGTTCGGGTTCGGGTTCGGGTTGGGTTTTCCCCTAACCCGAAATTTTCGGGTTGGGTCGGGTTTCACCTCCAACCCGACCCAACCCGACCCGTGTGCACCCCTAATCTCACCAACTGAAGTACAAAGGGAAGTTCAAGGTCATGTTGATGGACACAACCCAAATTCCCTCAAAACCTCTGAGATGCAAAGGAAGTGATACAAATACGTGAAAGAAATGGGGCCCACATACTCAAGGGTTGGAGCCCACAACAATCGATGCTCACTAAAGGAGTTTTTTATTGTACTTTTTTTTCTTTTTTTTATTTTTTTATTTATAACTATGTACAAAAATGGGCTCCCATCTTCATATGTCAAGGGACATCAAATGGGAACCCGCCATCTCTCGAGACAAAAATATACATGCATGGGCTCGCGACATACAAATCAAAATTGCTTGACCACCTGATACCCTTATAGGTGTTGTGGTCGTTTGATGCCTCTTGAGAGTGAGCAATATAGGAGGCATGAATGAGAGGTGAACCTCTATCAGGTTGAAGGGTATCAGGTGGTTGATTCTTAACCCACATGGGGTCCTCAGCAGATACAGAATGAAGATCATGTGGCCCAGAGGCCATAAAAATGGTATGTTGTGGCTCAAAAGCCACATGATCGAAAGGATGTGGCTCAAGGGCCACGTGATCAAAAAGAAGTGGCTCAAGGGCCACATGATCAGAAGAATGTGGCTCAAGGGCCACGAGATGAAAAGGAGGTGGCACTAAGGCCACATGATCAGAACATAAGGCACCTTCTTGTGCCAGCTCAGGTGAAACATCTTCACCACCTTCAGCATTTCCATCGAACAATTCTCTGAAGTACTTGAAGGTCCCCTCAACTTCAATTTCATCCAAACCTTGGTCAGGTTGACCCCAACAGGGTCATTGAAGGCACCTGACTTCTTGCCGATGGTGAAGATGTTGAAATCAGCGCATTGACTACCATAAGTCAACCACATCAGACCGTTGCGACAATTGATCAATGCATTGGAAGTCGCAAGGAATGGTCGCCCCAGAATGACAGGAATTTGTCCAAGTGGGTTTGGCACAGGTTCAGTATCCAAGA
Organism: Triglochin maritima; assembly: GCA_963682175.1. Taxonomy (NCBI): domain Eukaryota; kingdom Viridiplantae; phylum Streptophyta; class Magnoliopsida; order Alismatales; family Juncaginaceae; genus Triglochin; species Triglochin maritima. Next base: position 15,304,699 of record OY821790.1, on the reverse strand, counting down.
CAAAGAAGTCGACTGGATAAATGAACTCTCCTACTTTGATCACCACATCTTCCACCACACCCCTCGGTTTCTTCATAGACCTATCAGCCAATTGAAGAGTGGTCTTTGTTTGTTTGAGGTCTCCAAGACCGAGGTGGACGTACACAGAATATAGCAGAAGATTAACAGATGCACCAAGGTCCAATAAGGCTCGATGTATGGACACATCACCAATCACACAAGAGATAGTAGGAGAGCCAGGGTCCTTGTACTTGACTTGCATGGGTTATGCCAACAAAGAACTCACGTTAGCCGCAAGAAAAGCTTTCTTTGGAACATGAGTTTTTCTCTTCTTGGTGCATAAGTTCTTGAGAACCTTGGCATAAGGTGGCATTTGCTGAATCACCTCCAACAGAGGGATGTTCACCTTAACTTGCCTAAACATCTCAAGCATCTTGTCATGCTGATCTGAGGTTTTCTTTTTAAGGCGCTCAGGGAATGGCGCCTTCGGGGCATAAGGGTCTGAAGGAACATTAAAATTCTGGTCCAAAGAAGCATGAGTGGGGACCTCAGAATCTGATACCTTTGACACAAAAGGAGACAAGGGGACCTCAAGGTTCGGCCCCATTGTCGAAGGAAATGTAGAAGGAACCTCAGCATCAGGCTCCTTCCTGGAAGTATTGGTGGAGGGAACCTCAGGATCCGGCTCCCTCAGAGATGCAGGTATCACCGCAGGTCTGGTGACACCAATAGATGGTGATGACAAGGAAGGCACCCCAATGTGGTTATCCACCTCCTTACCAGACCTCAAAGTATGAATCACATTAATGTGATGGGTCGGTTCAGAGGTAGCATGAGGTACAGGTGGCCTTCCTTGAGAATGGGTACCCCGAGTATTCACCTCATGTTGACTCGGGAACTGACCCTTCTCGCATTCATGGAGTTGATGAGCCAACTGACTAACTTGCATTTCCAAAGCCTTGACTGTACTGTAAACGCTTGAAGGGTCCTTGGGGTCAACCCGCTGGGGTGGTGGAGTCTGGTTGGAATAACCCAACGATGAGGCATGAGGAGGTTGTAATTATGGTTCTGAGACCTTTGATGGGGAGGTTGGTAGGTCGCCGATGGGCGTGGAGGTTGATAAGTTAGAGGCTGAGGTTGAGCGTGCGAGCTCTGACCGTTACCCCACTAGGCCCCCAAGAGAAGTTAGGATGGTTACGCCATCGCAGGTTGTAGGAGTGACTGTACGGGTCGTTACGGGGCCTCTGTTGATACATCGCATTTGCATGCTCAGTATCCCTTGGAGCGTAAGCGCATTCCAAGTCATCATGGCACGTAAGTGCGCAACTACCACACGCGGGAGTAGCGACCTGAGCTACAGGAGCTCGGTCCAACTCTAAACTCTCAATCCTACGCATGAGAGCAGCCATTTTTGTCTCAGACGTGATCGATGACTCAACTTGATAAGATCCAGCTCGACCAGAAGACCTGGCGGCTGGTGGCTCTCTCATGGTATCCCACTCGAAGGTACGTTCAGCCATAGACTCAAAAGTATCCCATGCCTCCTCGATGGGTTTCATTTGGAAGTCACCCTGACACATCGACTCAAACAATGTGCGGGTGTTGTAGTTGATGCCCTCATAAACAATTTTGCACAACTGCCATAACTCAAATCCATGATGAGGGCACTGCGGGAGAAGGTCCTTGAACCTCTCAAAGAAACCATGAAACGATTCGGTCTCGGTCTGATACATTTGATGTATCTGGTGTCGTATCTGTTGAGTTTTCCTTTGAGGGAAGAATCTCTTCAGAAAGACGGTCACAAAGTCATCCCATGACCGAATCGAGCTCGCTGGGAGGCTATACATCCATTTCTTCGCATTATCCTTCAATGCGAAAGAAATCATCCTCAACTGGACTGAATCCTCGTCAAGTTGTTGAAGCTTGAACGTGGAGCATACTTCCTCGAATTCGCGTATAAAGATATATGGATCCTCCTTATTGGCAGTAAAGGTTGTAAGCATGCTCACATATTGAGGTTTTAGCTCATAGTTGTTCCCGCGAGCAGAGGGAACAACTATGCAAGAAGGCTGCGCGGCCCGAATAGGATGGGTCCGCTCCCACAAAGTCATCGGTCTATCCTGTCGAGCTAAAGGTGGTGGTGCACCAAGAAGTCGATCCTGACCGAATATCCCTTCCTCTCGAGTCAGAGGAGCAGGAGAAGGAGGTCTACGTGGTGGCGGAAGCAGACCGAGGTATTCCATGTATGGAACCCGGTCTCCCCCGTCACCGCGAGACGACTCGGCTTCATGCGCCAAAGGAGCACGAGGCGGAGATGGTTGATCACCAAGACCGTCCATCTCAGAAGAATGCAATCTCTCGAGTCAAGCGCTCTCACCAAAACGAGCCCAAGTTCGCATAAAATGCTCGACTCAACTCTAAAATAACACACAACAGAAGGTGTACTAGAGGAGGAGACTATACGTAGAGAATAGATGAGGAGAGGACTCAGGTGAGGAGGGAAGAATCCCTAGAGCTAGCGTGGGTAGTGAATCAGGTAGAAGCCTAACTAGCAAGCACGACTCGAACAATGTAAGGCAATGGGTCCTTAGGCTAGACGACGCCTAACTTCGAGGTCACTAGCCTCGACACGTCTCACCTCGCTACAACGAAGACCACAATGCCCAGCAAGTGATACCAGATCCGGAGATCCAGTACCTCCTACTATCGATCAGGCCATGACGGTCTCAACTAGATTACTCTCCTAGTGAGCCCGCAATCCTAGGGCCAATGTCTACTTGCTTTTAGTTAAGGCTTGATTGAGAGTGATTTTTGGGGCCAAGGAAAGGGTGATGAAATCCCCACCTTATCTTTTAGGGGACAACCCCTCCTTAATAGCGTTTTGATCCTAAATCTAGCAATCAATCGCTCCAATGAAACGCTCGCTCACTCTTGTCCTGATGCAATTCCTACTAACTAATGCATGGGCATACGAGATGAATGAATGAGTGTAGGAAATTGCGTACCTCACTACAACACTCAACAACTGAAAATAAGCTAAAAGAAAAGACAACTACGTGCCTAAGTCAATACATGATGCGTGACCTAAACAAATAAGAACGTCTAGTCTTTTGCTTTGGATTTTAAGACGAAGTTGATTAATGGGGGAGTGATTAATGATCTGGGAGCGAACTAGAAGTCACAACATGCAAAATGGGGCTCCCAGATAATGCAAATTACAGAACTAACTACCGGAACAAAATTGAGAGGCAGACCAGCTCACCCGGTCGCCAGTTGGCGGTTCCAGACCGCCAATTGGCGGTCAGTTTGGAGCTTTTGTTCCTCAAACTTGTCCAGTAGCGTCCCCTTGATCCGATGGTTCCCTGAAACTAAGAAAAACTGGAAACAAAAAATTAAAAACCACTCGAATCATCCAAACCAACGTCTGGACAGAGCACCTCCCCGGCAACGGTGCCAAAAACATGATTGATCGTTTTATATTAACCGCAAGTGCACGGCCGCGTTGAAGTGGTGGAAAATACAAGTCCTCCACTGGGAGGTGTGTAGACGCTTGGTTTGTGCGAAGGTGAGTGGTAAATAAAGGAGAGAAAGGTTGGTTACACTAAACTACACTAAAGTGCAAATGGAAATGGAAGAGAAGCAAGAAAACTAAATCCCAAAGGGGGTAGAGAAATAATGTGAACATAAAGAAGTGTGTGTTTGTTCATTAAGCTCGTCACGACATGTAGTGCATGAAATCATAAAACTACATCCAACTTTGCCTCCACAAGAATTAAGATAAGACTACATCATTAAAACATACAAGACAATAATTGAAATGAAGCTAAATGAACTCAAGTATAAAGACTAGACCTTACTATGCCTCCACCTGAATTAAGATAAGACTATATCATTAAAACATACAAGACATTAACCAAGGTAAAGGCAACAAGAGTACATACACTACAACTTGTGTTTCCAATATTATTTCCATCCAGATCATAACCTTATCATTCCCCATAAAATAGGTCCACTAATCAAGGCATTGGCTAAGCTTCATTCAAGAGCATTAGCATATCAAAGATAAGAGTGGAGACCCATTAGATGGTTATGGAAATCATATAAAGCTCAAGGGATTAAGATAACACACACTCAATACACTACATGATTATATCACATATCTCTCCACCCCCAGATGGGGATGACACTACTCACATATATTTAAACTAACTACTCTAACAAAATGAAGCATTATACTGAAATAAAACTACACTAATCAAGCAAAAAATATTAAAGAAGCATAAAACAAAACAAACAAGCAAGCATGCTTATGAAAGGAAATTAAAATAAGAGAGAAACAACACAATTAAAGGAAAAACATCTATTATTAACTCACTCAATACAAGCGTCCCTTCCTCCACCAGAGTTTTGCTTCAAGGCTTCACTCTTAGTAGGTAAGATGACCACCAAAGAGGGAAATCTCTACAATGGAAGGTGAAGAGTTCTGTTTATAAGCATGGAAAAAGCTAATCTGGGACAATCCCCCGATGTGGGACTAAACCAATACAAAAAATAGCCTAAACAAACATTAATACAAGTTCAGGCGATATCTTAGCGGATCTGGGATGATCCAGACCGCCAATTGGCGGTCTATAATGCCCAGATTCGTCTGCTTTTTGTGTTTGGCTTTGCTTGAAGTATTTCTTGGTCTTGGATGCATCTACTTGGTTTGTTGGAGCTCTGACCCGAATCGAATTGCCAAAAGACTCCCATGATGGTGTGGACTTTCCTGTTTTGCTCTTTGGTCCTTCGGTCTTACGATCAGGTCCTTCTCCCTTGCATCTTAGTCCCCAGGTCTCACAATTAAGTCATTTTTCCTGCTTTTGGGTCCTTTCATGGCTCTTCTCTTCAAACCTCTTTATTCCTGAAAACTAAACATAAAACTCGTTACGTAGCATTGCTTAGGTGTAAGATAATGGATATAAGATACAAATATAAGCATGAAATGATGTCAATCAAGTCGCATTTGAATTTTTCCTTAGAGCCATTTGACTTGTCCATTTGCGGACGACCAATCTCCTATCGGTCAACAAAATCCTTCTTGTCCTTTGACTTGCAACGACTCTTTCCACGTGGCATATGACTATTGCCTACAGTTTGAACCATAACTGTAATTTCCCCGATCTCGTGGGTACGCACGCTGGGGAGTCCAAGCGAATTGAGAAACAAAGTACCTGAGGCAAAACAACAACAAAATAAGTGTAAGTTTTCAATAGGAAAATTCCGTATGCCCCCTGTCAAAAAACAGGATAAAGAGTCATGCATGAAACTCCAAATGCGACACATTAAAACAAGCAAGGGTCATGACTCTTGATTGATTCGTTTTATATTAAACTGCAAGTGCACGGTCGCGTTGAAGTGGTGGCAAATACGGGTCGTCCACAGGGAGGTGTGTCAACGTTTGGTTTGTGCGAAGGTGAGTGAGAAAAAAGGAAAGAAAGATTGATTACACTAACTACGTTAATCTAAACTAGTAAACTAGGAAAGCTGAAATGAAATCACAAAAAAAACTAAACTAATCAACTAATCAAATGAGATAAAACTCAGGAATAAAAACCCCCCTAAGGGGTGGAGTGTGTGTGTGCACATGAAATAAGTGTGGTGAATGCATACAATAAGCTCAAGTGTGGTTAGTGTTTGTTAATGCGTAAGAAGTACCTCATGGCAAGACCTATCATTTACAACACTAACCTCGGTGATTAATATGAGCAATGCAAGGTTGTTATTAAGAACATAACGAGCATGGAGTGTACCTAACTATGGCATAAACCATCAAGTAAAGTTCTTATTAATTCAAGCAAGCATACTAATATCTCTCACAAACAATAATACGTAGCATTCATACCACCTACATAACATGTACATACATCTACTCCACCCCCAAAGGGGATGGAACTACTCACTAATCATTAAACTACTACATTAACAAAATGAAACATATTACTGAAAAGAAATTCAACTAAGCAAGAAAGGAACATTAAAGAAGTTAATTGAAAGAAATTTAAACTAAAGAAACATGCAAGAATTAAAACACAAGATTAAAAGAAACTAGAACAATTATTTTATTAACAATGACTCACATTGAAGGTAGCATTCTTCTCCACCTTGAGTTTTGCTTCAAGGCTTACTCGTTAGTAGAGAGAATGCCACCAAGCAATGGGTAGTTTACAATAGAAGGTGAAGAGTTCTATTTATAGCCAAAGAAAAAGGCAATCCGAGCCAATCCCCCGATGTGGGACTAAACAAATACCAGAAATGGACTAAATACACGCTAATACGCGACTCACCAAAATCTTAGCGGATTTGGGCCAACAACGACCGCCAATTAGCGGTCTGGGACCGGCAATTGGCCGTTTATATTGTCCGGATTACGTTGGATTTTATTCTGGGCTTTTATGGATGTCTTTGTTGGTCTTTGATGCATGTACTTCACTTGTTGGAGCTCCGACCCGAATAGAATTGTCAAAATACTCCCCATGATGGTGTGGAGTTTTCTGTTTTGCTCTTTTGTCCTTTGGTCTTACGTTCAGGTACTTCTCCCTTGCGTCTTAGTGCCCAGGTCTCACAATTCATTCCTTTTTCGCTTCTTTTGGGTCCTTTTATGCTTCATCTCTTCAAACCTATTTATTTCTGAAATTCAAACATAAAACTCATCACATATCATTGCTTAGGTGTAAGATAATGGATATAAGATACAAATATAAGCATGAAATGATGTCAATCAAATACCCCCACACCTAAGTTTTTGCTAGTCCCGAGCAAAACAAAGAAAGAGAAAAGTAAACAAGAAATCCTAACTCACTTTCGTAGGAATCACGGTTGGACTTAGCACGTGCGACAAGCTGTTAAACCTCCTTGTTGCCAAGGAGGAGGAGTGTTGTCTCCTGAGGGTTTTCAGCGGATATACCCACAAAATCCGAACAAGATGCATTATTTAATCTAGACACTCGACTCGATGGACATGTTTTGTCGATCATTGGACGCGATAATCCTACGGGTCGACTCTATATATGTAATCAGTCCACACACCTAGCCTAATGAATCATTCGTATAAGTTAAATAAGGAATTAAGTGAAAGACATGGACAACCTCAACATCCTCAAGTGATACAAAGTGTAAAGTCCATTAAGGTTCTTATTTGCATTTTTTTTCTTTCTTTTTCTTTCTTTTCTCATCACTTTTTATTAGTTGGAGTTTTATTCTCCAAGGGTCAGGTTTCATGCATCATTGCCCATGAAGACTTACACTATCACGTACACCTTTCCCCAAATCTCCACATAGGGCGATCCCTACCACCCGTGTAACGAGAGTTCGGTCGGCGCATCCCATGTCAGATGACTCGAAAGCACCAGGGACAAAGTCCCCTCAGACCTTCTTTCCCGAGTGATAGGAGCCGTGCGAGAAGAGAGAACACCTACTCACTTATTTGTTATCTACACATGAACCAAAACCCCTACACTTAATGTCTCACAACAAGATTTAAAGGGTCATTGACTACAACAAACTTCCTTAATTTAACAAACACAAATTATTGGCTCACTAGGTTCAGGGTGGACTTCTTTAAATGTTTGAGAACTGAAACCCTATGATTACTCACCCCCAAGGGAAAAGTGGGGTGCATCCTAACGACTCGATAAATCCTAAAGCCATTGTACTAGATATCCTAATGCATCAAGTTCAAGACAATTTTGGGAGCTTTCTTTTTACTTTGCCTCTCAACGGTTTTGCACATGCTAAACACACACAAAACCCACAAAACATTTTCTTTCGCAAACACATTAAGATTTTGAAAGAAATGTGAAAATTTTGAAGCACTAGGCAAGCAAAAGAAGACAAGTCACCCAATGATCATGGCAAGCAGATATATCGATATTAAATGCAGCACACTAACATGACCCTAATAATGCACACAAAAGAAAACAAAAATCAAAGGAAAAGACTCGACTATGTACACATGTAAAAACACCCCCCACACCTACTCCATGCATTGTCCTCAATGAATGCGAGCAAAATACTACATGGATTTATGCATGAAAAAGGAAAGATCTCACCCATATGAAGCGCAAAAGGAAGTTCAAGGTTATGTTGATGGACACAAACCCTAATTCCCTCAAAACCTGTGAGATGATAAAGAAGGGATACAAATACATAAAAGAAATGGGGCCCAAATACTCAAGGGTTGGAGCCCACAACAATCGATGTTCACTGAAGGAGTCTTTTATTGTACTTTTATTGTTTTTATTGTTTTTGTTTTTTTAATATAACTATGTACAAACATAAGTTCCCATCTTCATTTGTCAAAAGACATCAAATGGGAACCTCAAGAGTTGGTCAATGCACTTGGAAAGGGAACATGACACCACGTGGGGCCAGAATACTCATGTGTGGCCCCCCTTCACAAAGAGCACAACATGAAATGAGAGGTTCATGAATTGGACGCAAAGGCGTCTCATTCAAAGGATCAAACTGAAAGAGCTTGAACCTCTCAAGAGTTTGGGAAATAAGGGGCAATGGAAGAAGAGTTTCTCCCATTTCGCTGCTGAAGTTATGATCGTCAATCCAAACTCTCCAACCAACAGACTGGTGTGTCGGAACGAGGTCAAGAACCTTGCTAGGCATGTCCGACACACCAGGCGAACAAAAAGTGGGTGTCATACCCAAGGTATCCTCCAAGGAACTCCTAATACCCTCTTGAGCAATGTAATTATTTGATGTCCCATCATTTCCAAGATGATCATGAACAATAGTGAGAGGTAAACTCTCATCAGGTTGTTTGAAATTGAGGGTACTAGGGAGCTCTTGCTCCACCAGAGGTGAGTCCTTAAGAGGCACAACATGAAGATCATGCGGCTCAAGGGCCACGGGACAAAAAGATAAGGCACAATCCTGTGCCGACTCATAATGAAATTGGTCCATGTTTTTCTCAATTGGAATCGAATCCTCCACCAATTGATCGTGAATTGAAACCCCAAGTCCCTCAGACTGACTAGGAGTTTGACTTTGAAAGATTGTGCTTTGAATTTGTGGATGTGGTGGTGGTTCGATATCAAAAGATGAATCCACATGTTGACAAGAAAGGTTACTCTCCTCACGTTCACGTAATTGCTGCGACATTTGACTCACTTGCAGTGCCATATTTTGTATGGACTGTTGAGTCGTTTCCATGAACGTAAGGAAAGTTTGTTTCAAGGACTCAGGTATGCGGTCAACTATGAGGTCCAAGTCCAAGCTTGGGAAATTTTGAGGTTGAGTGTTGATGGGCTGAGAATGAGTCCAATGATTTGAAGTGGGGTGTTGGTAGAATTGTGGGTATTCGGGAGGAGGATACTGGGGTGAAAATGATGTATAAGAATTTGAATGAGAATTGTCTCCCCACGAATCCATCCCTCTCGGGTTGTACGCGGATGCGTAATGGTCATATTGAGTGTTTTGGGAAAATATATGCTCATACTCAGGCTCTGGGGGAATATAAGGACATTCCCCGATAACATGACCACTCAACCCACAAGAGTCGCATGACGGTCTCAACTAGATTACTCTCCTAGTGCGTCTGAAATCCTAGGGCCAATGTCTACTTCATTTTAGTTAAGGCTTGATTAAGAGTGATTTTTGGGGTGACGGAAAGGGTGATGAAATCCCCCACCTTATCTTTTATGGGACAACCCCTCCTTAGTAGCGTTTTGATCCTAAATCTAGCAATCAACTCTCAAATCAAACACTCAACTCACTCTTGTCCTGATGCAATTCCTACTAACTAATGCATGGGCATACAAGATGCATGAATGAGTGTAGGAAATGCGTACCTTAGCCAACGCTCAACAACTGAAAATAAGGCTAAAAGAAAAGACAACTACGTGCCTAAGTCAAGTACATGACGCATGACCTAAACGAGAAAGAATGTCTAATCTTTTGCTTTGGATTTTATGGCCAAGTTGATTAATGGGGATTGGTTTAATGATCTTGGAGCAAACTAGAAGTCACAGCATGCAAAATAGGGCTCCCAGATAACTACAATGACAGAATCAACGACCAGAAGAAAACTGAGAGCACAAAACGCTCACTAGGCCGCCAATTGGCGGTCCCTCTTGAAGCTTTTGTGCTCCAACTCCTCCAGTAGCCTCCCCGTGAGCTCTAGGATCCCTGAAACTACGAAAACACTACAAACAAAAAATTAAAACCACTCGAATCGTCCAAACCAAGGTCTGGACAGAGCACCTCCCCGGCAACGGCGCCAAAAACTTGATTGATTTGTTTTATATTAAACCGTAAGTGCACGGCCGTGTTGAAGCGGTGGCAAATACGGGTCGTCCACAGGGAGGTGTGTTGACGTTTGGTTTGTGCGAAGGCGAGTGGGAAAGAAAGGGAACAAAGATTGATTACACTAACTACACTAATCTAAACTAGTAAACTAGGAAAGCTGAAATGAAATCACAAAACAAACTAAACTAAGCAACTAATCAAAGGAGATAAAACTCAGGAAAGGAAAACTCCTAAGGGGTGGAGTGTGTGTGTGCACATGAAATAAGTGTGGTGAATGCATATAATAAGCTCAAGTGTGGTTAGTGTTTGTTAATGCGTAAGAAGTACCTCATGGCAAGACCTATCATTTACAACACTAACCTAGGTGATTAATATGAGCAATGCAAGGTTGTTATTAAGAACATAACGAGCATGGAGTGTTCCTAACTATGGCAAAAACCATCAAGTAAAGTTCTTATTAATTCAAGCAAGCATACTAATATCTCTCACAAACAATAATATCTAGCATTCATACCACCTACATAACATGTACATACATCTACTCCACCCCCAAAGGGGATGGAACTACTCACTAATCATTAAACTACTACATTAACAAAATGAAACATATTACTAAAAAGAAATTCAACTAAGCAAGAAAGGAACATTAAAGAAGTTAATTGAAAGAAACATAAACTAAAGAAACATGCAAGAATTAAAAGACAAGATTAAAAGAAACTAAAACAATTATTTTATAAACATTGACTCACATTGAAGGTAGCATTCTTCTCCACCTATGTTTTGCTTCAAGGCTTACTCCTTAGTAGAGAGAAAGCCACCAAGCAATGGGTAGTCTACAATAGAAGGTGAAGAGTTCTATTTATAGCCAAAGAAAAAGGCAATCCGAGACAATCCCCCGATGTGGGACTAAACAAATACTAGAAATGGACTAAATACACACTAATACGCGACCCACCAAAAATCTTAGCGGATTTGGGCCAAAACAGACCGCCAATTAGTGGTCTATATAGTCCGGATCACGGATTTTATTCTGGGCTTTTCTGGATGTCGTTGTTGGTCTTTGATGCATCTACGTCACTTGTTGGAGCTCCGACCCGAATAGAATTGCCAAAATACTCCCCATGATGGTGTGGAGTTTTCTGTTTTGCTCTTTCGCCCTTCGGTCTTACGTTCAGGTCCTTCTCCCTTGCGTCCTAGTCCCCAGGTCTCACAATTCAGTCCTTTTTCCCTGCTTTTGGGTCCTTTTATGCTTCATCTCTTCAAACCTATTTATTTCTGAATTTGAAACATAAAACGCGTCACGTAGCATTGCTTAGGTGTAAGATAATGGATATAAGATACAAATATAAGCAGGAAATGATGTCAATCAACTCTACATAGCCACGACTACTGAGTGTCGCCCAATGAGATCCCTTATATTGGAATCCTACCACCAACCGTGCTGGTCTAATCCACAAGTGGGTCACCCGATAGTGTGGCCCACTGCTTGGCACAAAGCCATCTTCCGGATTGACATCCCAACTTGAGGCAAGTCCTACATGATACCATTGCAAGCTGAGTATGTCCGTCCTATAGTAAATGACAATGCACATGTCCAGGTCTCTATACATAGAGGTCCAATGCTTATCGTCAACAGTCATTTGTAATGCGGGCAACGATTTATTGCACGATTAATGACTTTCCCATTTATGGTAATCTATCTAGATATTCTGTCAAAGCTCATAAAGCTTGTCAAATTTGCGAAGAGAATACATGCTCCTTGCAACTTGTGACCAAATTAACCTATTTTGCACTAGTGACGAAATCTTCTTAAATCCACAAGATCTTGCAATATCTCTCCTACATGCTTCGATCGAATTCATCTTCCCAATCCATGAGATTTGCATCCTTGATTGATGACTCATCAATTCCAAACATACCAGCCCATGTGACCAAGAGAATTCTAAATCCAACGCCTCACATGCCCAAAGGAAAGCCAACTGAGCCTAGTTGCATACGCGCCCGGCGTACCACACTTGCTCCACCAAAAAGGAGACTTCTCACAAAATGGAAACTTTTCCTCAAAAATGATACTTTCCGTGAAGAGGGATGTTCCATGAGAGGAGTTGTTCCCGAAAAGGAAACTTTTCCCATAAATGGAAATTTCCCTGAAAATGGAAACTTTCCCAAAATAACGACAAACACCCAAACACAAGCAAACAACATAACAAACCATCACACAAGTATGAAGGATGAAAATAAACTTTATTATAGTGTCAGGGAAACGGGTCTTACCATAATTGTTAGCGTAAAACCCGCCCTTTCATTCGGTCATCTGAATTTACGGCGGTTGACAGAACTAGACTAAGCTTGAAGACAACCAATCTTCACTGTCATATTGAAATGTGCACCCAACTCCTATCGGTAAATGGACATCTATATTTGTTGAATTTGAAGTCCTTTTCTGGAGGTAGCAAACGGTTATCCGAATGTCATTTGGTATACCGAATCACTCTTGATACGGAAGACTATTTATAATTCAGTCGACTGAACCAACCTAGAATTTTGCCCGAGCTTCAAGCTAACTCTATCTTCTCATTGGTTCAAACCTCACCAACTCTCCCAATGGCTCTATTCACTTTGAACCCTATATAACCCTCATTCAAGAGACACACTAGGACACTACTCTTACAATCACTGTTGGAAAATACAGTTACCATGTCGCCTTGATTACTTTGGATTTTGAGAATCCAACGTGGTATTTGGCGTACCACGTCACCATTTGCAAATCCGACGTGATATTAGACATACCACGCCTGATAGATAACGACCGACGTGAATGTTCACGTTACCATGCCGACCCTAATATGTTCGATGATTACTACCATTTCATACATTGCATTCATGCTATATATCATTTATTTCACCCTAATTTTGTGCTACTTGAGTGTTTGATTGATGTGTTTCAGGTTTTTGGTAATAAAGACAAAAAGGAAGAGAAAAGAAACTAAACACAAGAAGAAAGGACCTTATTGAAGCATCTTGGACCTGTTTGTCATGCTCAAGGACCCATTTGCAATTCAGGAAGGACCTAGATGAAACCTGGAGGGATCTGAGCATTAGAAACCATTTCTGGTACAAAAAAACCTCATCATATGATTTTGAAAGGTATTTGGGGAATTAAGACCAAACGGGCTTGAACCCGCAGATTTCGGGTGCACCCACGTATGAAATGACTAAGGTAAGCGGCTGACAAAAATTAGGGCAGATCAGAGAAAACAATATGCCCGTGGAGGAATTTAATCTGACAATGGTGGATCAGGTTGCTCCAAACACGCTACAATTTCTCACATGGCTCGAACTTACTTACTTGGGTGCACCAGACTATAGATAAATTGATTATACCATCAGAATATTGCTACCAGATTATCTACACCACTCTTTCTTCTATAAATAGCAATGTCTCTCCTGCCTTTCATTTCCTCACTCCACCTCCACCATTAGAATAGCTTAGGTTTTACATATTTGGGCTGCATGAATAACTAGGTGGTTGGAGCTTGTAAACTAGTGCTTTCTTTAATCTAATTGTATATTTTTCCCTCTTGTTTCTAGATTTCTTCCTATTTACTTAATTTTGTGTTTTGTTGGTTAGTTTAGTAGTTAGTGATTCTTTCCACGTGTAGTCTTGATTTCTTGCCTTCCATGATTGTAGTGTTGAGGAGAGAGTAGATCCACCCCATTTGGAGTGGAGGTGATGTAGATTATGTGATGTGTTGATGATGGGTTTTTCTTATTTGCGCCATTTCATGTGCTTAATGTATATCTATACTTGTAGCATGATTAAACTTGTATTAGAAGGGATGATGGCCACACTAGGCACTTGTTGGATTTCGTCCCATGCTAATGTGTATATTTTTATAATTTCTATACGGGCAAGCAATATCGTTTTCATATTTTTCAACAATTTTATGTACAAAACTTCGTAGTTGTGTTTCAATATATTTATTGTATTCTATATAACACAATATATATATAGGATCATACATACAAGATTGTCAAATCTTCTAACCAATTTGGAAGTTGGGTTGCACCTCGAATTGCCTCATAATTTCCGCCAAGGATTCACCAAACTCTAAACAAGATTAGAGAGATCGAAGCTAGCCAATCAATCTCTAATGCTTGGGTAGAACGTAGATAATAACCCCTTCAATGCTCCAAAGAACTTAATCTCCAACACCTTAATTAATCTAGAAAATTCTTGGATGGAAGAGATGGAGAAAATATGGAGGAGTGAATTTTGCGTTCAGTTGACAAAGGGAAGGGAGGAGGGACCTATTTATAGGGCATCCGCAAACCCACATCATGTGTAAACCACTTACCCATGATAATTTTGACAAATTATATTTTGACACATCATCACCCCATAACCTCCCTTGACCAAGGTGGATTAAATCAAGCCAGTAATCAGCAAAAAAACTCCTATTAATATGTGCAAAAACGTGGGCAAAACGGTCGACCGAAAGCCTAGTCGGTCCACCGATAAGTTACCTCAATGATAATTTTGGTCGGACCGAATGCCTAGTGGTCAATCAATTCTCCATCTTGAAATGTCTCTGAAAATTTAGGTCGAACCGCGCGTCCAGTCGATCTCCATTCGGTCGACCGTTCCGAAGATTTCGGTCGACCGGTAACAAAACGCTCTACTGTTTAGACTTGTTTTTGCCTTCACAAATTTTGGATTAATATCCAACAAAATTTGAGCTTTGGGGTTTTAGGAAATTTATATGTTATAATGTTCTGGATCACATTATATTATGTAATATATTATCATATATAATGTCAAAACATTATACCCCATAATATGTACCGATCAAAACATTGTTAATTGGTAGCATACCAATGGTTCGGAGATAATTGGCCTTGTACATAACAAAAAATAATGTAATTGACCACATACCCATCCATTATGGTGGGCTCCACATCCGTCTGGTACCGTTTACGTTTTCCGTGATGTTCGTTATTTATTATTGATTTTTTGCTTCCGTACCGATCAAATCATTGTTAATTGACGACGTACCCATGGTTAAGAGAAAATTGGCAATGTACCCATGCTTCAGAGAAAATTGGTGACATACCCATCCAAAACACTGTAATTGTCCTTTTACCCATTCGTTATGGTGGGGCTCACATTCGTCTTGCACCGTTTGCATTTTTTGTGCCGTCCTATGGTTTATCAAACACCACTTACGGGGCTTGTCCTATATAAGATAAAGTAAGCCTCGAAAACCACACTAAAAAGAGCCGTAAGTTTAAAATCAAGTAGACATTAGACATTATGTATCAAGGGTAATTAGTTGATAAGTCAATTTTTAATGTCGTGCCCTGAACGTTGTTGTTTGCTAAATTGCTCGACAATCTCAAACCATCAAGGCTATGGAAAGGGTGATGAAATCTCTTACTTTATCTTAAATAGGACAAACCCCTTAGTGGTGTTTGATAAATCACGGGACATTACGAAAAACGTAAACGGTGACAGACGAATGTGGGTCCACATCAAGTTCAGCCATTTTGAGAGCGTTTTGAAGCTCCTCAAGACTCACCCCTTTGTCACGCAAATGGTCATGCATGATAAAATACTCGTCGGATGGGGCTAGAGAGCAAAGAATAAAATATTCTGTAATGTCACTGGGCATCGGGGAAGAGAACTTTTCTAACTTCTCAAGGTATCCTTGAATCGTGAGAAAGTGCATCGACACAGATGTTCCCTTCGCCATGTGGCACCTTGTGAGTTCTATGGTTGTAACACCCCTAATCTCATGGGTACGCACACTGGGAAAGGAACACAAGTGTCGCAATCAGAGACTTACGTGACGACCGAAAGTGTTACGAAAGAAAGACAATACTGACTAACTCAACAATACATAACAGACATACATGGTTATACAATAAGGGTATAAAACTGAAACAAATGATTATCCTTGCATACATAAACGATCCAATTACAATACATCGAGTTTCAAAGGAAATACAATGACATAAGCGGAAACAAACGATAGCTGAAGGCTCTGGTCGACGTGTCCCTCGTGTACAAAATTTTCGACTACTCGTCCAGTCTGCCCTGTGGAAACCTAAGTACCTGCAAGCACTGCCTTAATAAATGCGTGAGTTTTCAATTAAGAAAACCCAGTATGCCCCTGGCCCAATCAGAGTTATATGGAAAATGCATGCAATCTATCTAAGACAAAAGCATCCGAAACAGAAACAGAAAACACATAATGTATCAGAAGGCTACAACTCCATCAGTCGTGCAAATCAGGTAACACCCGTAAAAATCCCTCCAAGGGAACCAGAACACCAAACATGATGGTCAAAACATAACAGAAAAGCATCAAATGCAACAGAAGGCTACGATTCCATAAGCTGTGCCGGTCGGGCGCACCCGAACCATTCCTCGAAAGGAACCAGAACAACAGCCTCGCTGGTCAAAGGCGGTCACTCGACAGTGACCCACCGCTCGACACAAAGCGGTGTGCCGGATAAGTGTCCTAATTCACGGCAAGTGACCTACATGGTGCCATCGTGAACTTGGGAACACCTACCCTGAGAAAGAATGGCAGTGCGCCTGCCCAAGACTTATCTTACGCCTGGCCTCCCAACGTGAAGGTCTTATGTGAATGGCCTCAGGAGATAGAGGACCCAATCGTGGCCCATCGGCCCAGAAAACAGAGCGTGCCCAGAAATATTAATCATATTAAATGCAATGCAATCTACTTAAGCATCTAAAATCTAATGCATCTACAGTATATGGAACGAGCTCAAGAAGGTGTATCTGAATACCCTCCTAGCAGCCCCGAACCAACTCGGAAATTAGACACACCAATCAGGAATCAAAACACACTCACAACAGCAAGCAATCATAACCAGATCGGCAATTCGAGGTAACCAACAAATCGAGTCATCTACGGGTAATTATGAGGAAGTCATAAGGTCTGATTTCCTAAGTGCCACGCATAATTAACCATAATACTACACAACGGTAACATATAACCATCACATGAATGATAGATCAAGCTCATCGATGAGGGGTGCTACGGATAACCACTACAACCATTCAATGTGATGAATACTAAGTTTCAGAACATATATGGGTTGGAAACTTAGGACTTGATCTGATATTATATGAATCACGGGATAATGCATGAAAATATGATCTTTAATCAGCAACAACTCACGGGGGATTATCTGAATATAATCATGGAATGACGCATGGACATATGATCATGGAATGACGCATGGACATATAATCAGCCAACAATCATGGAAGATTATCTGAATATAATCACTAAGCAATGCATGGACATGTGATCTGAAATCAGCAAACAAATCCTGGAATATTATCTGAATATAATCACTAAATAATGCATGAAAATGTGATCTATAATCAGCAACAAGATCATGGGATATTGTCTGCATATAATCACTAAGTAATGCATGGACATCTGATCTATAATCAGCCAATAATTCATGGAAGATTATCTGAATATAATCACTAAATAATGCATGAACATATGGTCTATAATCAGCAACAAGATCATGGGATATTGTCTGCATATGATCACTAAGTAATGCATGGACATGTGATCTATAATCAGCCAATACATCATGGAAGATTATCTGAATATAATCACTAAATAATGCATGAACATGTGATCTGAACTCAGCAAACAAATCCTGGAATATTATCTGAATATAATCACAAAATAATGCAAGAACATATGATCTATAATCAGCAACAAGATCATGGGAAAATCGCAGGTTACAACATGCTAAACGTTGTCATAAACAACCAAGAAATCACAAGTTCATACAACAAGAGGTGGGTTGCACATCACGCAAAATATGCATGCAAAACACCACTCCGACTTGCTCCCCCACAGCCCACCTCATACCTTCTTGTTTCTTCATCAAACCCCCAAGGAAAGCATGAAGCAAGGGTCGTGTTAGTGGGAGAAAAGCCCAACCCGCCGCTGGAGTCCAGAATGTGCACCACAGTCCACCCTATCGGGTAGATCTCCACCAGCACAAACCCTAGACTTCAGATCGGCCAGCCCACTGGTGTTGGACAAACGTCCGTCCAACACCATGCACTTCTTCCTACATTAAAGGGCTAGGAGCATAGCTGAGAGGGAGGTTGTTGCTGCCAAAAGATCGCCGGAGATCTGCCCTCCGAAATCTTCTTCTAGCCGCTGCAAAAGATGTACTCTAGCTTGCTCCACTTGACTCGCCGGAGCTCCAGCCACTACCATGCCGGAGAGGGAGATGGAGAAGGTCTTAAATTTCATGGGTGAGCGAGAGAGAAGGTAGGGACGGCTGGGAGGGGGTGTAGGGTTGTGTGCTTTTGTTTCATGGAAACAAAGAAAAGGCAACAAGTGAATGGAATTAAATCTCCATTAACACTTGCCTAAAACATGCATATTAAAAATTTGTATGAAAAATCAGATCTCCTCTTAATGACTATGATGCCACATCATCCTACCTGGTTAGTCAGCCCCCCAGCCCCTAATGACAAGGCAAGTCGAATTTCACAAGCAACTCGTCTACGATTGAGGGAATCGATTACAAAATTGCCCGATAAGTTGCACTTGCGAGTCGATTTTACTCGACCAAAAAGGAAGCTTTTCCATGAAAGGAAACTTTCCCGAAACAAAAATAAGCATACAGAACCTGAAGCATACAATCAACTAATGCACAAAAAACATGAAGATGAAAAAGGACTTTATTCATATAACATGAGAGAGCGGGTCTTACAATGGTGGTCTTATAACGCTCCTTTCGAGCAGTATCCATAAACATCTTCGTGAGAGCTTCCATGGTCTTTTTCGGTTTTGTGTCCAAGTATTTTGCTTGAAGCGAGTCACCCATGGGGTCTAGCATTAGACCGTGAACTTGGTTCTCTTGGTCTTCCAACTTTGCTACAACCTCTTTCTCAGCATTGGTTCCTTCTCACTTAGTTTTGGGATTTCACCATCCAAAAAGTGAGATAGTTTTCAAACTTCAACACGATGTTGAACTTGAGCTGCCAGCTATTGAAGTTGGAGTCATCATTTGCCAATGGATGTTTTCAATCATAGATGACACAATAGGTTGTATGTTCAACATTTCTACAAAATAATTTATAAGGGTTTTCATGTGAGTTTTATGTTTATAATAATATGTACTCCAAATAACTAAATATGTCCATAATTGTAGTAATAAAAGATCCTATCGTTTATAACATAGACTAGCTAAGGGCTATCAAATATGTCATAAACTCATGGTAAGAATCATTTTCCAAACATAACCATTTTTTAAATTTGCAAACTTTTGTATTTTCAAACTCTTATGATTCTTTTCATTTTAATTAAGAGGAAATTTGTCCATTGATTGACATCATTTCATGCTCATATTTGTATCTTATATCCATTATCTTTCACCTAAACAATGCTATGTCACGAGTTTTATGTTTAGTTTTCAGGAATAAATAGGTTTGAAGAGATGAAACATAAAAGGACCCAAAAGCTGGGAAAAAGGACTGAATTGTGAGATCTGGGGACTGAGATGCAAGGAAGAAGGACCTGAATATAAGACCAAAGGACCAAAGTGCAAAATAGAGAACTCCACACCATCATGGGGAGTATTTTGGCAATTCTACTCGGGTCGGAGATCCAACAACTCAAGTAACCGCATCAAAGACAACAAATACCAACATGGAAAGCCCAGAAGAAAGCCCAGGACGATCTAGAGTTTATAGACCGCTAATTAGCGGTCTTGGACCGCTAATTGGCGGTCCAAGTTGCTCCAAATTCTCTTAGCTTGTTATGGCCTGTGTATTAGAGCATTCTTAGTCCATTTATGGTATCCGTTTAGTCCCACATCGGGGGATTGTCCCGAATTGCCTTTTTCTATGGCTATAAATAGAACTCTTCACCTTCTTATGTAAACTACTCCATATTTTAAGTGGCTATTCTTCCTACTAGAAGTGAGGCCTTGAAGCACACACTAAAGTAGGAGGATGCTACTTTTAATGTGAGTCATTTTAATACAAGTTTTCTTTATTATGTTGTTTGTTTTATGTTTCTTGTTTTGCTTTGCTTAATCTCATTTCATTAGTTTTATTAGCTTAGTTAATATGCTTTCTTTCCATAGTTTAATAATTAGTGTAATGTTTAGTGAGTAGTTCCATCCCCTTTGGGGGGTGGAGTAGATGTACATACCTGCATTAGAGAATGGGATGAATGCTTTATTTTCAATGTGTTGATTAAACATGAATGTATGCTTGCTTGTTTAGGATAGAATTTACAACTTGATGAGTTTTGCCAAAATGATTAGACACCTCTCATGCTTGTTTAGGTTCTGAAATAAACACCTTTCATATGTAAATGTTAATCAACTAAGTTGGTGAATAGATTGATAGGTTTTGCCATAACATTTAGACACTTCCTATGCTTGATAAACACCACCTTCATGTGCTTAAAGAATGTATTCTACACCCACCTCTTTGCTTGTGTGCACTCACACCACCCCTTAGGGGTGTTCCATTCCTGAAATTCCAGCATTCTTGTTTTGTTCTTAGCTTAGTTCTTATTTCATCGTTTGTTTGTTTCTTTCACCTTTCATACTTCTTAGCGTAGTGTAGAGTAGTGTAACCAACTCTCTTCTCCATTATTTTCGCCACTTGATTTCGTGCAAACAAGAGGTTGCTCACCTCCCTGAGGACGACCCGTACTTGCCACCGCTTCATCGCGGCCGTGCACTTGCGGTTTAAAATAAAACGTTCAACAAGTTTTTGGCACCGTTGCCGGGGAGGTGCCAGTCCAGACTCTTGTTTGGACGATTCGAGTGGATTTAATTTTTGTCTTGTAGTTTTCTTTGTTGCAGGTGACTCACATTGAGAAGGGGAAGCATCTGGTCAAGTTTGGAGGTGATTTGAGAGAAGAAGACCGCCAATCAGCGGTCTTCAACCGCCAACTGGCGGTCTGGTAGCTTCATTTCGCCTTTAAATTTTTGTGGAGTATTTCTTTATCTGTTATAGTGATCTGGGACTCGATTTGGCATGTCTTGACCTATAGTTTGTTCCCAGATCAAGAATCAAACCTCCTTTAAGCAACTTGGACCCTAAAACTCAAAGCAAAAGATTAGGCATTATTTTTGTTTAGGCCATGCATCATGTATGTGACTTAGGCATTTAGATTGTCTTTTATCTTAGCTTTATTTTCTGTTGCTGAGAGCTGGCGTGAGGTACGCACATTCTACTCTCATTCATGCATTTCGTATGACATGCATTAGTTAGTAGGAAGTGCATTGCAACAAGTGTGAGTTGAGCGTTGTTTGGAGAGTTGATTGTTATATTTTGGACTCCAAAACGCTACTAAGGAGGGGCTGTCCCGTAAAAGATAAGGTGGGGGATTTCATCACCCTTTCCTTCGCCCCAAAAACCACACTAATCAAGAGCCTAATTTCTAAAATCAAGTAGACATTGGCCTTAAGGAATTCAGACGCATTAGGAGAGTGATCCGGTCCCGACCGTCATAACCTGATCGGCGTTGCCCACTTTGTCGATAGTAGGAGAGACAAGATCCCCGGATCTTGGCTCACTTGCTGGGCTTTGTGGTCCTCGTTGTAGGGAGGTGAGGCGTGTTGAGGCCGTGTGACCTCGCAGTTAGGCGTCGTCTAGCTGTAAGGACCTATAGCGACCTTAGGATTGTTTGAGCCTTGTTTGCTTGTGTGCTTCTACCTGTACCCATCCGCCGTAGCTTAAGGACTTCTTCCCTTCTCTCCTGAGTCATTCTTTCTCTCCTGTGTTCCCTCGTCTTCTCTTCTACGTACATTCTTCATTTGAAAAAAAAGAAAAAAAAGGGTTTTGTTTTGTGTGTGTGCACCTTTGTGCATGCTTTCGTGGACACGAGACGAGAGTGGTCGTTTGACGAGGAGCGTTGTCAATCCGGCTTCGGTCATCGATTTCTCGACACCTTCCTCCTCTCGTGTCACATGCAGTCCGGGTTCAATGGCTGCTAATTTCCGTGAGGAGGAGCAGTTGCTGGACCCACCTGTTCGACCAGTGCTTCCAGTTGTCGTTCCCATACCTCTACGTGATCGATGCTACCCGAGCCGTACAGCTCTACCCTCATGCATCGTATTACCAGAGGCTAATGGGAACCATTTTGAGGTTAAGCCTCAATTCATTTCCATGCTCCCTCATTTCACTGGGAAAGGTGACCCCTATATCTTTCTCAGGGAATTTGAGGAGGTCTGTGTTATGTTCAAGCTGCAACAACTTAGCACAGACTCCATCTATCTTAGGCTCGTTCCTTTTGCACTAAAGGATGACGCCAAGAAGTGGTTGTACAGCAACCAGGCGAATTCCTTCAGGACTTGGGATGAGTTTCAATCTGCATTCCTCAAGAAGTACTTTCCTAATCATCGGACTCAAAAATTGAGGAACGAAATCAATTCGTTCTATCAACATGAGACCGAACCATTTCATGCATATCTTGAGAGGTTCAAAGAGCTACTATCCTCGTGCCCTCACCATGGCATTGAGTTGTGGCGTCTTTGTCAGATTGTGTATGAGGGTCTTCACATCCCGTCAAGAACGCTCCTTGAGTCCATATGTCAAGGAGAGTTCTTGGGAAAGGATGAAAGGGAGGCATGGGCCTTCCTAGAAGACCTCGCTGAGAAAACCATGCAATGGGAGAGTGTGAGGGAACCACCTGCATCATCTAGTATAGGAGCGAGGATTGCGAATGCAAACTCGACTAGATCGGGTACCGCATTTGCTATCGATACCACTACGGCCACCGAGGCACGCATGGCGGCCTTAATGCGCCGTATGGATTCGATTGAGCTCCAAAACCAACAAAGTGCACCTCACATGTCCACATCTGGTCCAGTTCCTTGTCATTCATGTGGTAGGATAGGTCATGTAGAGAGCGAGTGTGAGTCCATTCCTCCTGAGATGGAGCGTGTTAACGCCATCTATGACAGAGCTAGGAATGACCCATACTCATCATCTTATAACCCTGGATGGAGGAACCACCCCAATTTTTCATGGAACCAAAATAATGCCCCGGGTGGTCCTTCAAACTCCTCTAGACCACCTTACCAATCACACCAACCTCCCATGCATGCGCAATCCTATCAGCCACCCCAAGCGCAAACCACCAATCAATCGGGTTTCCCAAATTCCAATAATATGGAAACTCGATTCAATTCGCTTGAGACCTTGACTCGTGGACTTGAAAACTCAATGAAAATTTTTATGTCTACCACAAGTCAAGTTCTCACTTCAAATCAGCAGACCATGAAATCTCTAGAGCTTCAGATGGGCCAATTGGCTCAGTCTGTACATGAAAGAGAGAGAGGGTCTTTTCCTAGCCAGCCTGAGGCTAACCCCCGCATGTACCAACAACAACAAATGCAAAATGGGAATGTGGTACATCGGGGGAGGCAAGTGAACCATGTGGAGGAACCTGTTCACCATGTCAATTCCATTGTGACCTTAAGGAATGGAAAACAGGTTGACAATCACATTTCCTTGCCACACCCACCACCATCTATGCAGCCCCCCAGTGGGAATGGTGGTGAAGAAGAAGCTGAGGGTGAGGGTAATACACCAAAGCTTTCTTCTCAGGCACAGCAGAAAACCTACCTGCCAAAAGCTCCCTATCCAAGTAGGTTAAACAAAAAGCAGAGTGACAACATGGACAAGATAGTAGAGGTGTTTAAGCAAGTAAAGGTTAACATCCCCTTGTTGGATGTCATCCAACAAATACCTCAATATGCCAAAGTGTTGAAGGATCTCTGCACAACCAAGAGGAAGACCAATGTTCCTAAGAAAGCATTCTTGGCTGCAAATATCAGCTCACTTTTGTCCAATCCTACCTACACAAAATACAAGGACCCGGGGTGTCCTACTATTCAGTGTACGATAGGGGACACTAGATTGAGCAATGTTTTGCTTGATTTAGGATCAGCGGTCAACCTCCTCCCATTCTCTGTTTATCAACAGTTGAACTTGGGAGAATTGAAACCAACTAAGATCACCCTCCAACTGGCGGATAGATCAATTCGTATTCCCATGGGGATTATCGAGGACGTGCTTATCAAAGTTGGAGATTTTATATTTCCAGTCGATTTTGTTGTCCTCGATACCAATCCTGTTGCGAACACCCACTCTCAAATACCTTTGATTTTGGGTAGACCATTTCTGGCAACCTCCAATGCCTTGATTAATTGTAGAAATGGTCTCATGAAGCTCTCATTCGGTAACATGAGTGCCGAGTTTCATGTGTTCAACTCTGGTAGGCAACAGGAACCCATGGATGAACCTTTAAATCTAAATCTCATCCGCCAATTGGAGAAAGCACCACAAAATCAACGAACACCTCTAACACCAATGCAACCTGTTGAGAATGTTTGTAGGCTCAGCGAAGACTCATTGCCTGTCTTTGCAATGCAACAGAGTGAGCTGGCCTCGAACATGAATGTCCAAAGGGACTGTTCGTTGCATGATTCAGTTGAGAGTACTAGTGAGAGTGAGACACCTCATCATATGCCTATACCAGAAGGTGTCTCTACCTCATGTCCCATGGCCATTGAGCCATTTGAGCTTCATATTGACTACAACAAGGACTCACCTATGACCGAGCTTATGCTTGATGATCTAAATGATGGTGGGAGGTCCTTGTTGGATGACTTGGGGAGAAGCCCCATTCTTAGTGATGCAGGTCTGCTGCATCCATCGAATGAGCTTGAGGAACTCATTCCGATGCACCCGCCTATTGGTTGGAGGGTTTTCTTCGATGAGCAATTAAACCCTAGTGAGGCAACACAACTTCATTCTTTGTTGCCCACACCCGACCAATATCATGAGGGGTTCGAGCCTTTCAGCTTTGACCTTTCACCCCTCATGACACCTCAGAGTACCAGTGGAGTTTGCCCATCTCGGCAAGTCTCTGGTCCTCCTAACTTGATGTTCTCATTTGATGTTCCTTGACCAAATGATTATGAGAATATCTTGGTTGATGTATATATCTTGTAAAAAAAAGTAAAAAAAAAGTAAAAAAAAAAGGAAAAAAAAGAAAAAAAAGTGTGTAATAAAAGACTCCTTCAGTGAGCATCGATTGTTGTGGGCCCCAACCCTTGTGTACTTGGGCCCAATCTCTTCACGTATTTATCTCCCTTCTTCAGCTTCTCACAGGTTTTGAAGGAATTTGGGTTTGTGTTCATCAACATGACCCTGAACGTCCCTTTGTACTTCATGTTGGTGAGATCTTTCCTTTTTCATGCATGTATCCATGTAGTATCTTGTTCACATTCATTGAGGACAATGCATGAAGTAGGTGTGGGGGGGTGTTTTACGTGTGTACATAGTTGAGTCTTTTTCCTTTGGTTTTATTTTCTTTTGTTTGCATTGTTAGGGTCATGTTAGTGTGCCGCATTTAATATCGATATATCTGCTTGCCATGATCCTTGGGTGACTTGTCTTCTTTTGCTTGCCAAGTGCTTTAAAATTTTCACATTTCTTTCAAAATCTTCATGTGTTTGCGAAAGAAAATGTTTTTGTGGGTTTTGCGTGTGTTTAGCATGTGCAAAACCGTTGAGAGGCAAAGTAAAAAGAAAGCTCCCAAAATTGTCTTGAACTTGATGCATTAGGATTTCTAGTTTACTGGCTTTAGGTCTTATCGAGTCGTTAGGATGCACCCCAGTTTTCCCTTGGGGGTGAGTAATCAGTGGGTTTCAGTGCTCAAACATTTAAAGAAGTCCACCCTGAACCTAGTGAGTCAAATAATTCGTGTTTGTTAATTTAGGAAGTTTGTTGTAGTCAAGGGCCCTTAATATCTTTTTGTGAAACTTAAGTGTAGGGGTTTTGGTTCCCATGTAGATAAATGAATAAATAAGTGGTGTTCTCTCTTCTCGCACGGCTCCTATCACTCGGGAAAGTAGGTCTGAGGGGACTTTGTGCCTGGTGCTTTCGAGTCATCTGACTTGGGATGCACCGACCGAACTCTCGTTACACGGGTGGTAGGGATCGCCCTATGTGGAGATTTGGGGGAAGGTGTACGTGATAGTGTAAGTCCTCATAGGCAATGATGCACGAAACCTGACCCTGAGAGAATCAAACACCAACCAATAAAATGCTCCAATGAAAAAAAAAATTGAAAAAAAAGAAGAAAAGAAAAAAAAGAGTCAAATAAGAACCAAAATGGACTTTACACATTGTATCACATTTAGAAGTTAAGGTTGCCCATGTCTTTCACTTAAGTCCTTAGTTAACTCTCACGAATAACTCATTAGGCTAGGTGTGTGGACTAATTACATATATAGAGTCGACCCGTAGTATTACCGCATCCCATGATCGACAAAATGAGTCCAACGAGTCGTGTAGCTAGATTGATTAATGCATCTTGTTCGGATTTTGTGGGTGTATCCGCTGAAAACCCTCAGGAGACAACACTCCTCCTCCTTGGCGACAAGGAGGTTTAACGGCTTGTTGCACGTGCTAAGTGCAACCGTGATTCCTACGAAAGTGAGTTAGGATTTCTTGTTTTTCGTTTGCTTTTCTCTTTCTTTGTTTTGCTCGGGACTAGCAAAAGTTAGGTGTGGGGGTATTTGATTGACATCATTTCATGCTCATATTTGTATCTTATATCCATTATCTTTCACCTAAACAATGCTATGTCACGAGTTTTATGTTTAGTTTTCAGGAATAAATAGGTTTGAAGAGATGAAACATAAAAGGACCCAAAAGCTGGGAAAAAGGACTGAATTGTGAGATCTGGGGACTGAGATGCAAGGAAGAAGGACCTGAATGTAAGACCAAAGGACCAAAGTGCAAAATAGAGAACTCCACACCATCATGGGGAGTATTTTGGCAATTCTACTCGGGTCGGAGATCCAACAACTCAAGTAACCGCATCAAAGACAACAAATACCAACATGGAAAGCCCAGAAGAAAGCCCAGGATGATCTGGAGTTTATAGACCGCTAATTAGCGGTCTTGGACCGCTAATTGGCGGTCCAAGTTGCTCCAAATTCTCTTAGCTTGTTATGGCCTGTGTATTAGAGCATTCTTAGTCCATTTATGGTATCTGTTTAATCCCACATCGGGGGATTGTCCCGAATTGCCTTTTTCTATGGCTATAAATAGAACTCTTCACCTTCTTATGTAAACTACTCCATATTTTAAGTGGCTATTCTTCCTACTAGAAGTGAGGCCTTGAAGCACACACTAAAGTAGGAGGATGCTACTTTTAATGTGAGTCATTTTAATACAAGTTTTCTTTATTATGTTGTTTGTTTTATGTTTCTTGTTTTGCTTTGCTTAATCTCATTTCATTAGTTTTATTAGCTTAGTTAATATGCTTTCTTTCCATAGTTTAATAATTAGTGTAATGTTTAGTGAGTAGTTCCATCCCCTTTGGGGGGTGGAGTAGATGTACATACCTGCATTAGAGAATGGGATGAATGCTTTATTTTCAATGTGTTGATTAAACATGAATGTATGCTTGCTTGTTTAGGATAGAATTTACAACTTGATGAGTTTTGCCAAAATGATTAGACACCTCTCATGCTTGTTTAGGTTCTGAAATAAACACCTTTCATATGTAAATGTTAATCAACTAAGTTGGTGAATAGATTGATAGGTTTTGCCATAACATTTAGACACTTCCTATGCTTGATAAACACCACCTTCATGTGCTTAAAGAATGTATTCTACACCCACCTCTTTGCTTGTGTGCACTCACTCCACCCCTTAGGGGTTTTCCATTCCTGAAATTCCAGCATTCTTGTTTTGTTCTTAGCTTAGTTCTTATTTCATCGTTTGTTTGTTTCTTTCACCTTTCATACTTCTTAGCGTAGTGTAGAGTAGTGTAACCAACTCTCTTCTCCATTATTTTCGCCACTTGATTTCGTGCAAACAAGAGGTTGCTCACCTCCCTGAGGACGACCCGTACTTGCCACCGCTTCATCGCGGCCGTGCACTTGCGGTTTAAAATAAAACGTTCAACATCCATCCTCCAAAGAAAAACTTTCTTTCTCAAAACCGAGCGAGTGCTCCTAGGTTTGTTAAGAAAACTTATTTCATTTAATACGAGATATGATTGTCCATTGTATCCATGAACAAATACACTTGGTGTCCACAAAGGGTGGATCTCACGTTATGTATTTATTGACGGCATAACAATGTATATCCTAATATATCCCAATATTTCCAAAGATTGAAGAAATTATCTCCTACTAAGGGTGAGCAGAACGTTTCTCAATCGATGGCTTGTAGTGGATGAAATAAGAAAGAGATGTATTGTTAATTTTTAGTTTGGACAGTTAACAATTTATATGTGATACTAGAATCTACATAGTCATGGATGCATTCATTCATACCTATCCTAACATTCAATCATATACAAGTCAACGCATAAACATAAAATAAATCGATTCACACATATTGGTGTAAGTTTATATGTTCATGTGTCCTTGGCCTTCACTTCTTCTTCTTGAACCATGGATCTAAACATTGCATAATATAACACATTCTCTTAATTTGAATCTTATCAAAACTAAATTGGTTAGTGCAAGTCCTATGTAAAAGGTCCTATCATATGCATGCATACAAAATAAACAACTTTTACATATACATAAGCCCCTGTGATTAATTAATAAAAATAATGATATAGATATCATACATTCACATATGGCGTCGAAGGAACATATAAACTAACTTATTCTTGCAACATAGAACAAACGCAACAACTATACATATACTATATTTTTTAGTTCATCCTTCATCTCTCAATTAAATGATTCAAAATCATTTGAAATCCTTTAAAATGATTCAGTCATCCTTAGTTCAAAATACAAAAATATTTGTACCGAAGTTTATCTAAATCCCAAAAGAAAACTTTAAGGAAAATAAACTTATATGCCCCTTTTTGTTTTGTTAATTCCAAGTCGAATAGTCATTTAAACTAAACAAAAATTCCTCACAATTAGACAGAAGTCTAAAACTTGATTCTAAAATTCCTATGACATGTTTCAAAACATTTAGAACTTTCAAAAGAATCAATTAGAATCAAAATTGAAAAAATAATCCTATTTACTCTATTTTATTTGTTTTTCCAAAAAGATCTGAATTAATCCTTTGATCTTAATGACTAATATATTTTCTAACATTATAAACTAACGTAGAAAAATAAGAAATATAAAAATCTAGGATTCCAACTTGATGCATCCATAAAAATGCAAAAAGGCTTCAGAAGGGCAAATCAAAAATTATTTGATCATGAGATGGTAAACTAAATATATTTATATAGCCTAATTATTGGAAATATGAACAACCAGGCTCTGATACTATTGCAGGAATTCGTCCCATTCTTATGTGTACTTAAAAAAAATTATACATGCAAGCAAGATCTTTTTCATATTTTTCAACAACTTTATGTACAGGAGTTCGTAAATGTGTTCCAATATATATTGTCTATATAACACAATTTATATATATATAGGAACATACCTACAGGATTGTCAAATCCTTTTAACCAATTGGAAGTCAGGTTGCACCTCAAATTGCCTTGGAATTTATTCCAAGTGTTCACGAAACTCTAAACAAGATTAGAGAGATCGAAGCTAGTCAATCAATCTCTAATGCTAGGTTAGAATCTAGCTAATAACCCCTTCAATGCTCCAAAGACTTGATCTCGAGCACCTTAATTAATCTAGAGACTTTTCGGATGGAAGAGATGGAGAAAATATGGAGGAGAGAATATTGCATTCAATTAACATATAGAAGGGAGGAGGGACCTATTTATATGACATCCTCAAACCCACATCATGTGTAAACCACTTACTCATGATCTCTTGTTAATCTCCTATAAACAAATCATATTTTGACACAACATCATCCAATAACCTCCTTTAATCAGCAAAAAATCTCTTATTAATATGTGAAAAAATGTTGGCAAAAAGGTCGACCGAAAGTCTAGTCGGTCGACCGATAAGTTACTTCAATGATAATTTCGGTCGGACTAAACGTGAAACGGTCGACCGATTCTCTATAATGAAAAGTCCGTGATAATTTCGATCGAACCACGTTTCACGCCGGTCGACAATTCTCTTACGAAGAAAGTTCCTGACAATTTCGGTCAAACTACACGACCATTCGATCTCGATCTGATCGACCATTCCAAAGATTTCGGTCGACTAGTCATGAAATGGTCTTCCATTTTGACCAGTTTTTACCTACACAAATTTTGGATTAATGTCCAACAAAATTTGAGCTTTGGGGTTTTAGCAAATTCATATGTTATAATGTTGCGGATCAAAAAATATTATGTAATATATTATCATATATAATGTTAAAACATTATACCCCATAATATATACATCTCATACAAATTTATTTTATTCTAGCTATGCCGTAATCACGACATATTAAATTTTGTTATTCTATCACATACATTTCATTTCAACACATCATATAAAATACAAAATTGTATTTCTTGTTTCCCAATTTTGTGGTGTGACCTGTAAGAGGATCTAAGTTATATTGGTACTGATATAAAACACTTTATATCATAAACTATAAGCATTATCTAGCTACACATTATACTTATCCGAATAACCAAGATGTCTTGCTCACTTGAACAGAACACGATCCATTTAGTGATACGTAATAATATCACTTATGTCTATCCATTGGCTCATGATATTACGAATATTATACAAAGTAGGAATTTGTCAAATTTGAATTATATATTGTTTTCTTGATATCTTAACGTAATTATAAATGTTACTATACATATGTTACATTTTGCACATTATAATTTCATCACTCAAGTTAAGAGGGGCAATGATAATCTTTTGACAGATCATATTTTCCAGCACTGGTCATATATAAGCAACAAATATTATTATCACTATACGAAATGATAGTTTTGATAATAATCAAATTATATACTTCTTATGTGAAAAGATATAGGTCTCATATCTTTTGATTTAAGGACACAATGAAAACATTAATGACAGAAACACAATTCCATAATGATTTTATTTATTAGGTCTATTCAATATATGAAAGAAAACATTGTCTATTCATATTCTCATGTTGTTAAATTCTTGTAGAGCTACAATATCCTTTAACCAACATGACAATCTTATCTCGGTAATTAATATTCCATGTTAATTACCATAATTGTCTGTTACTATTGATTTATGTAAATCATTATCTTTTAGAGCTCTGCGGTTAAGGACCAAGAGCATCTTCCTTAACACTTCCAAAAGACGAATACATTAATTAAGAACAAAATGTTCATACATTCAATTCATAATAAATCACATATAAAAGAATACTTTTAGACACACATTCCTTTCAGTACTTGTCTCATGCGAGATGTAGAGTTTATCTTATTGCTTGTAATGGTTTATCTTTGTATGGAAATGGCTTGATATCTATTTATACTTGATTAGTAGAGAATGCATGAATATATTGAGTTGTATGGATGGTTAATTGATGTCCCAGTGTCCACACTAGATAATTTGTTTATTCCTGAGAACCGAAAGTGCATTTTAACTTCATGTCTAACTATATTAGTCATGTATTCATGTAAATGTAGTTGATGTTAATTAGGGTCCACACTAGTTTCTTTTTTATTTGACCTACATTACACACTTGTGCCTCATGTAATCAAGAACCACACACACACACACACATACTTACACACCTCTACTCCATGGGGGTTTAGTTTAATTATTGATTAATTCATTGTTTAGTGTAGTTAGTTAGCATAATCCCCACCCTCCTCTCCTTTCCCACTCAAGTGTGGTAGTCACAATAACACTTACAACTCCTTGAGGTTTGACCCGTATTTGCCACGTCTTCACCAACGCCATGCACTTGTAGTTATTAAAATGATCAATCATTCGACGTGCATCAACATGATGTTAGAAGTACCACATCGAACAGTTAACGACCAATGTGAATGTTCTCATTACCACGTTAGATCGTAATATGTTCTACGTGCACCATCGTGGTTTTTAGGCTTATCATGTCAGTGCACAGGAAACAACATGGTATATATGCACCATCGTAGCACAATATTTCTGAAGAATTTATCTTATATTGACCGAATGAATTTTGATTGTCCGAACTGGTGATTCTAGATAGCCATTTTGGGGGACCGAATTGTGTTCGGTCGTCCAGGTAGTATGTTACATCCGTATAGGGATTAACCACATCGTTTTGTAGGATAACCGATTTGGTAAAATCTAATTTTTTTTAGTTAATTGTAATGTGTTGTCATATTTAATGTTGAACCCAAAATCAAACACACAAAATGAAAAACCTAATTACAAAATAGGCAAATGCCCATTTTCTTTCGCCATCCCCATCCCTCATGTTAGCTCCAGCAGACCAATCAGTCTGTTCAAACCGACCAATCCCGACAATCTTTTAAATCCAGCACTTTCTCACGAAGGTGCGATCAATGATTCCATTTGCAATGAAATTTAATTACTCTAGTTAAAAATAAATTGTTTTAATTAGTTCCCAGAGAGCATATATCAAAGTTTTGTTTGTTTGAAATTATAATGGAATGGTATTTTATGGACTCAAATGTGTTGTTCTGTTGATGTTGGATTGTTTATTGGTATTTCAATTTTTAGAGGACTAAGAATTGAAATTTATATCTACCATTACATTGAGATTGTTCCTCTTGATTTGTAGAAAATTATGGATCAAAAATGGATTTTCGCTAGTAGATTGAGTGATGAGTACGAGGTTTGGGTTGATGAATTTCTACAATTTACCTTGAAGAATGTAGATTCTAGAAATGTGAGAAATGTCTTATGTTCATGTAGGAGTTGTTTTAACATGTTCTTACGAGATGTAAAAGAGATAAAAGCTTGTTTGTTCGAGAAAGGTTTTGACGATGGATATACTCGTTGGATATGGCACGATGAAAATGAAATAAACACAAAAGAAGAAGATGATTATAGTGACCAGTTGGAGGATATGATCCAAGATGTTGCCGACAATTATTGTTATAAACCTGATGTACTAGAAAGTCTACTATCTGACAACACAAAACGTTTTGTATTCGGGTTGCACCGTGTTTTGTAGGTTGTCTATAGTTTAGGGTTGTATACATTGAAAGCAGCAAACGGTTGGAGTGATGTCAGTTTCTCGGTCCTGCTGAAGTTGTTGAATGAGATTCTTCCATATAGCAACGAACTTCCAGATCATACGTATGAGGTTAAAAAGACATTGTGTCACGTAGGATGAAGTTTAGGAAAATACATGCATGTCCTAATGATTGTATACTCTATATGGGTGACCCTAAAAACCTACATTATTGTCCTGTTTGTAATGTCTCACGGTACAAACAAAAGAAAAATATGAGTGCTAATGACAATGGAAAACTACTAGGTCCCACTACAAAGGTATTGTGGTATCTTCTGATAATTCCAAGCTTGAAGCATTTGTTTGCCTGATTTGAGCAGTAAAAGAACCTGACATGGCATGTAGATCGAGAGACAGTGAATGGTCAGTTGCTTTGGCATCTTGCAGATTCTCCCCAATGAAAGAAAACCAATTCCAACTTCCCGTTATTTGGTGAGGAATGAATATTGAGACCTTATGGTAGTTTGAGTAAACTTCATAGTTTGTGGCTTGTTTTGTAACCCCCCCCCAGATCTCGTGGATATGCATGCTGGGAAACCAAGCGAACTGTCACGATAAGAGTCGTCCGAAGAAGTTACAAAAGAAGAACTACGGATTACACATACAAGACACACTGAGTAGAACATACATGGATGGACTAAACATAAAGGATATCTGAAAAGGGAAATTATCAATATATGGAAATAAATTCAAATACATCACATTGAGTTCAAAAGGTAAATACATCGTAACAATGTGGAAGCAAAAGACAACTAGAAGAACCTGGTCGACATGTCCATCGTGTATAGAATCCGCCGAAACTCCACCAGTCTAACCCCTGAAGGAAACCTAAGTACCTGAGGCAAAATAATAATGAATATGTGTAAGTTTTCAATAAAGAAATCCTGTATGCCCCAGGTCCCAGAACAAGATGAGAAGCAATGCATGAGGCCTAACTACCACACATGCAACAAGAGGGCAACAACTCTACATAGTTGCGCCACTCGGTCTCCACCCGAAGTGTTCCCTCTACATAGGAACCGAACCACTAGCCATGTTGGTCTAATCCACAAGCGGGTCACTCGACAGTGACCCACCGCTAGGCACACATCGATCTTCCGGATTGACATCCCAACTCGTGGAAATTGACCAACATGGTTCGATGGCGACATTGGGAATGCCCGTCCTGTAGCAAATGACACCACGCCTATCGAGGTCACAATCTCCACCTGGCCTCTCTACTTAGAGGTCTTTTTGAATAGGCCTTTCTACATAGAAGTCCTGCCTGTGGCCCGTCGGCCCCAAATCAATTGTGCCCATGATTCATTTTGTTCATTAAATGCACATGCAAGCTATCTATATAACTATATCCAATCTATAGCTAAATAGCCAAGCACAAGCCCAACACAATAACTGTACAATTACACTCACCACCGCTCCAAACATAGTAGAAGTAGCACATACAAATCAGCGGCTTGATAGCACAGTCACAAATAATCAACATAATGTAACCAACTCGAACAAGCATATTATGCAACCACGCTATATAAGGGTCATGTGAATCAAGTTGTTACATGTGATTATGACAATAATATCAATTAAGGCGAACAAATAAGAAATAATTGATCAACATGTCAGACCAAACATATGACTAGTGGATGCTGTCCCAACATGAGCTACGGGTCATGAGTGATGGTTATAAGGTCAAGCTTTACCCTACTTTATGCAAGCACAACATCATGCTTTTACAGAAGAAAATAACATCATTATAATCAATTCAAATTCATGTAACATCAGATTATTAACAATGGAAATAAGGCATGCAACATGATCAATAAACTATGCACGAATCGATCGAAAGATGCATACCATGAGCTAGTAATTTCCAGAAATGAAGATTAATTGCATGCAACAATATATTACTGATATGAACACATATACTCATCATTACATCTCTACTGAAATGAGATTAGCATAAAACCAAATACTCACAAGAAACACATAATGTACACATGAAACAATAAAACAAGAAAGTCAAGGCATGCGTACACCAAAATGAGAAACATCAACAACTGAAATACATGCCTGCACCACCCTTGATTTTTCTCCTGACTTCCAGACCACTCCCTCCATGACTTCTCAAGGTGAGAGACATCAACATTGTGAGGCAAGGCGAACCAGCCAGCCCACGTCGTAGGAGATACGTGTGATGTCAACCGAATCAATAATCAGCACCAACATGCACCCCACACTTTGGCCAGACCTTCCCCCATCCCAGATGCATCCAACCTCCGCCCTACCAGGCTTTACCTCATGCCTCCCGAGGTCAACCACCACCGGAAAACAGCCACACCAGCTGGCTGTCCAGGAGTTGCCCCTAAGTGCGCAGTAGAGACTCTAGACAGCGATGCACGCGCCAGTCGTGCATGTCCTTAAGGTTGGAGCTGTCCCCCCTCCTCCCTTGGAGTATCATGACCGGAACCAGGTCAGACCTCACTGCAGCCCACCACAGACACGCAGGGAACCATCATGAGCCTAATGGTTATGGACATTATGGTGCAACACATGCACCACCAGCCACTCGGGTGACGACCAGCCCTCCAGCCATGACCCCCCACCTCTCCTCTCATTCTCAGGCCAGAAGCATAGCTGAGAAGGAGGATGAAGACGCCTGAAGATTGCCAAAAAACCTGTTGCAGCCCGCCTCTCACACGTGCGCCTCCCTTGCTCACCAGAGATGCCCACCTCGCCGAAGTCACCTTGCTTTGCTGGAAGGGAGGAGAATGGTGGCTGGTGGAGTGCAAAAGATGTGAGGCTAAAAGGAAGGGGCAACTGAGACTTTTAGCTTGCCAAAGACACTTCAAGTTCCACACTTGCATGTGCTCCCATTGGCTAGCAAAAAGTACTTTGGGTGCTTTGTTTTGGATCCCAAATCATTAACCACACGGTAGCCACAAGAGAAACTCCTTTGCCACGTCACCTATCCCTTGCTCAACCATCTATTGTCCTAAACTCATCGGTTGTTTTGGCTGCTTGATCGGTCGCGCCTACGTCGGGTCCAAACATGAAATTCTATGTAATCGGCATACAAGAATAGATGTGTTGATAAAGCAAGGTCAAAATAAAATTAATCACATGGTCAAGGTCTTACTTGTTTTGCTTGTTATTTATAATCTCCACTGTGGTTAGGCATGGAACGCAAATACATGATATTGTCGTTAATGATTTCGGATCCAAAACAATCGGGAAACGACATTGATGTGTACTTAAGACCCTTAATTAATGACCTGAAGACATTGTGGGAAGTTGTTGAGCAAGTGTGGGATTCCCATCGACAATAGTTATTTACTATGCGTGTGATGATCTTTTGCACAATAAATGACTTTCCCATATATGGTAATCTTTCGGGATATTCTGTGAAAGGCCACAAAGCAT
This sequence comes from Triglochin maritima, assembly GCA_963682175.1. Taxonomy (NCBI): domain Eukaryota; kingdom Viridiplantae; phylum Streptophyta; class Magnoliopsida; order Alismatales; family Juncaginaceae; genus Triglochin; species Triglochin maritima. The sequence goes on along the minus strand of OY821790.1, from coordinate 15,267,792 downwards.
GTCCGTGGTGTGAAGAGAACACGTGTTCCTTGCAGGTAGAGCATGGTGGTAAGATGGTGTATCCTTGTCATTGGAGGTTTCTTCCTATAAATCATCTGTATCGTAGATCAAAGAAGGCACTGAACACAAATCGAGAATATAACAAAGCACCCAAAGTAATAACTGCCAAACAAATATATGAACGTGTAAATATTAAATGTGACTTTGCCAAGCCTTACAACCACGAAAATGGTAAGAGGAGTTGGAAAACGAAATCCACCTTTCTTGATCTACCTTACTGACAAACTTTAGAAGTTAGACATTGTATTGATTTCATGCATGTAGAAAAAAATGTTTGTGATAGTTTACTGGGAACTCTTCTGAACATACCTAGTAAGATTAAAGATCATTATAATGACATGCTCGATCCGACGTGACATGTCCTTTTTATTTGTGCCCTTTAAAGGACATACGTGTCCGTTAAATGATAAAAGTTCCCTTTAAAGCACAAGTCTTTTAACGGATTTGTGCTTTAAAGGACTCGTCCTTTAACAGACATACCTGTCCTTTAAGTAACAAAAGTGTCCATTAAGCGGAAAGGACCCTTTCAAATTTAGAGACCACACAAGTATGTGCTTTAAAGGACACTTTATTTGGAGGCAGAAAAAATTTGAACCGTTTTCCAAGTTTTAGAGACAAACTCGTGCTTTAGAGGACAAACCAAACATTTAATGGACACACATAACCTTTAATGGACACAAGTGTTTTTTAAGTGGAAGTGTTTAATCGTTTTAATTAACCGCAAGTGCACGACCGCATTGAAGCGGTGGCAAATACGGGTCAATCCACAAGGAGGTGTGTAGACTCTGGTTTGTTCGAAGGCAAGTGGGAAAAGAGGGGAAGAAGTTGTGATGACACTAAACTAGACTAACTACACTAAACAAGTAAGCATCAAACAAGGAAAACGAAAGCGAGGGAAATTGAAAGCTGGAAATCAGAAATGGAAAACCCCTAAGGGGTGGAGTGTGTGCACACATGTAAAAAGATGGTGAAGAATGCATTCTATAGGCACAAATGTAGGTAGTTTTTTCATGCATAGGAAGTGTCTAAAGGTTATGGCAAAACCTATCAATCCATTCACTAACCTAGTTGATTAACATTCATATACACAAGTTGGTTATTTCAGAACCTAAACAAGCATGAGAGGTGTCTAAGATTTGTGGCAAAACCCATCAAGTGTAGTATTCTACTCTAACAAGCAAGCATACATTCACATTTATCAACACATTCAAAATAAAACATTCATATCCATTCTTTAATGCATGTATGAACATCATCTCCACCCCCAAAGGGGGATGAATCTACTCACTACACATTATTCTACAAACTACATTAACAAAATGAAACATTCTAATGAAAGACAATTAAACTAAGAAAACAAGAAATATTAAACAAGCTAAATGAAAGGAAACTAAACTAAAGAAGCATGCAAGAATTAAAATACAAGACAATATTAAAAGAAGCTAAGAAAAAATATTTTATTTACATGACTCACATTACAAGTGGTATTCTTCTCCACCTTGAGTTTTTACTTCAAGGCTTTTACTCCAAGTAGAGAGAATGCCACCAAGCAATGGGTAATTACAATAGAAGGTGAAGAGTTCTATTTATAGCCATAGAAAAAGGTAATCCGGGACAATCCCCCGGTATGGGACTAAATAAATACCAAAAATAGACTAAAAATAAACTAATACACGCTCCACATAAATCTTAGCGGATCCGGACCAAACGTGACCGCCAATTAGTTGTCTTGGACCGCTAATTAGCGGTCTACAGTGTCCGGATCGCTCTGGATTTTCTTGTGGGCTTTTCTGGAAGGATTTGTTTGTCTTTGATGCATCTACTTTGGTTGTTGGAGCTCCGACATGAATAGAATTGCCAAAATACTCCCCATGATGGTGTGAAGTATTCTTGTTTGCTCATTGGTCCTTCGATCTTACGTTCAGGTCCTTCAATCTTGCATCTTAGTCCTTGAGTCTTTCAACTCAATCCTTTTTCATGCTTTTAGGTCGTTTATGACTCTTCTCTTCAAACCTATTTATTTCTAAAATTTAAACATAAAACGCGTCACGTAACATTGTTTAGGTGAAAGATAATGGATATAAGATACAAATATAAGCATGAAATGATGTCAATCAGGAAGACTTGGACTCGTACCCATTAAAGGATGTCCTATGGTATAAAGACTCTTTCGAAATAAAGAACATACAAGTACTTTAAAGGACGTACGTGTCCTTCAAAGGATACGAGTGTCATTTAAAATTTCAAACAATTGCAATATACAAAAAATGTATATAATTACAATTGAAAATAGAAAAATGCATATAATTATAGTTAACAAGATTCCCCTACAATTTATTGCTATCTAAAATTGGTTTCTAAAGCCGGAGTCCCTAGGCAAATACATTGTCATTTCACCTCTCACTCAGTGTAGATATTTGTTGTCCATTTCAGCTGTGAGATGTACATCGAACATTAAGTATTTTATCTAGTGAAGGACATACACTCCACAATCGCTGCGATTGGGTGCTTGGCGTTGACACTTTCCCCTTTCAAAAGACAACTTCCAATTCAGCCATTATTACCGCTGCTTGTTCATGGACACACACTATTGTTGTTGGATTATCATTGTCTCCAACAACCTGAGGAAGGCTGTTAAGTTTTGTTACTTGTATAGTTCTTCCGCCCACAGTCAAAAGAGTCCAGTGCCCTACTTATATCAACGATTGTGCAATGACCATGTCCTTCTGGGTCCTAGTCTTCACTATTGTAGAATGGGGTTATCATGTCTGAGTTTTCAAAATATCATGTCAGGTTGACCAAAATTGTTCAATGTATGTCTGAGTATCACGTCGACCAATATGTTGACGTGGTATGTAGGTCAAACACGTTGGTAGTTACCAATAACATTGCCGTGGTATTTACAACATACCATGTCAGCCGCAAGACGCCCGACGTAGTATGTCCGATAATTTAAATAAGAAATTTGGAAAAAAAAGAATAAAAGGCCATACAACGTCAGTTTGTTGAAAGAGAAGGCCAACGTGGTCTGTCCTATTATTAAAATAGAATTTTGAAAAAAAAATCAAATAATAGAATATACTACGTCAAATAGTTGGCAAACAACACTGTCGTCGTATGTCCTTTCTTGATTTTTTGTTTGAAAGTCCACGTCTGTTTCAATGAAATACCCGACATGTTATGTCCTTTTATGAATTTTTTATTGTGAAATTCCACATCGATTTCTATGAAATAACCGACATGTTATGTCTTTATATGAATATTTTCGTGTAATTCTGATTTTATTTTTAATATCACATAAAAATCCCTACGATTGGAACAGAAATGCACCACATAAAATTCTGCAATTGAAACTGACATACACCACTACATCCTGATCATCGCATATAAATCTGATTGTGTTCTACTCAATGTATATTCCAAAAATATCATATATAAATATATATCACTTTACATTAGGATCCTTAAAATGTATATACCAAAAATATCACACACACATATCAGTTAACCTATTACACATAATCTCAAAATTTATAATATGTACATCCAAAGACACAGACGTACACCTGCAAAAAAAATTGAAGTTGAAGGTTGTTCAGGTGAAGGTAGTGCTGTAACTTTCTTTGCGGTGTAAACTACGTTGGTGTTGTATGATTAGTAACATATCCTTTATTTTACCACAATTTTGTCTTACTCGAGTGTTTGTTTGATGTGTTTCACATTTTAGGAATGAAAGAAGAGAAAGGAAGAGAAAATGATTGAAATGGAAAATGAAAGGACCTTATTGAAGCATCTCGGACATGTTTGTCATAATAAAGGACCCTTCTGCAATTCAAGAAGAACCTAGATGAAACCTAGAGGGACCTGAACATAAGAAAAATAGTGTTGGTGCAAAAATCCCTCAATACCATGATCTTGATGGGTATTTCGGAAATTAAGGCAAAATGGGCTCGAACCAGTGGACCTGGAGTGCACCCCATGAATGAAATGGACAACTTAAGTTGCGTAGAAAATTTGGAGCAGATCAGACCAACCTGATGTCCACACTAGGTACTTATTGCATGCTTGATAATCAAATATCAATCTTATTGAATGAAATATGTATGTTCATGGTTTGCCATGTAGTGTTGTGTGTCTTATACTTAGATTCTACACTAGCTTCTACCTGTATGCTACATGATTCATATCATATCTTGCAATCTTATACTCTCTGTTTTGAACATAAGCAATTCTATGTAACGAGTTCTATGTTTAAGTTTCAGGAATAAACATGTTTAAGAAGAAGAGGACACAAAAGGACCAAAATATGAAAAAAGGACTGATCAGTGGACTTATGGACCTATCTGCAGTAGGTAAGGACCTGGATGCAAGCAAAAAGACCAATTAGGAAATCAAAACTCCACACCATGATGAAGAGTATTTTGGCAATTGGATTTGGGCCTGGACTCACACAACTGATTAGGGTGCACTCCACGTGAAGAAATGACGTAACTAAGAAGTCATCTGAAAATGGGTCAGATCCGAGTCATCCAAACCGCCAATTGACGGTTCCAAACCGTTAGTTGGTGGTGGCTTCTGCTTTGGATCCGATCCGTCTTCTCTCGGATGTGTGTTAGGTTGTTTTAGTCTATATTTGGTATGTTCCATTAGTCCCCCTTATTTTTCCCATTATTAGGTTGTTTAGTTTAATCAATTTCTTCTCCCCCTTATTTTCCACTTGATTTCTAAAGAACTAGAGTCGACACACCTCCCTGTGGATTGACCCGTACTTGCCCCGTCTTCACCGACACTCGTGCACTTGCGATTAAATTTAATTTCAATCAAGTTTTTGGCACTATTGTCGGGGAGGTACTTTGTCTATACTCTGGTTTGGACGATTCTAGTGGATTTAATCTTTTGTTTTTAGTTTTGGTTTGTTTGAGGGCTTCTCAGGGTGAAGGGGAGGTGCCAGAAGAAATTAGAGGGAGTAAAACGCCAATCAGTGGCCTAGGACCGCCAGTTGGTTGTCTGGTGAGAAGCTTTTGCTTCCTTTTTTCTTCTGTTTGTTGTACATTGAAATCTAAGTGTCTGGATGCCCAATTTTTCTTGTCTAACCTATAGATTGCTTCTAGATTAATCGATAAACCAATCAATCCCCTTTCTATACAACATGGCCCTTAAAATTCAAAGAAAAATAATAGACTGATTGCCTTCTAGGTCAGGCATCATTTGTAAACCTTGGATGCACTCGTCTTTTCTTTACATTCTAGCTGTCGATTGCTGGCATGAGGTACGTGCACCAATTCTCTCATTCATGGATGGTTAAAGCATGCATTAGTTAGTAAGGTGCATCGGGACAAGAGTGAGGTGAGCGTTTGTTTGGAGAGTTGATTGCTAGATTAAGACTCAAAATGCTACTAAGGAGGGGTTGTCCCATACAATATCAGGTGGGGGATTTCATCATCTTTTCTTTTTCCCCAAAAATCACTCCTAATCAAAAGCCTTAATCTAAAATCAAGTAGACATAGGCTACTAGGACTCGGGCACATTAGGAGAGTGATCCGGTCACGACCGTCATAGCCTGATCGATGTTGCCCACTTTGTCGATAGTAGAAGAGATGAGATCTCCAGATCTTGGCTCACTTGCTGGGATTTTTGGTCTTCGTTGTAGGGAGGTGAGGTGTGTTGAGGTTGTGTGACCTCGTAGTTATTCATCGTCTAGTTGTAAGGACCTATAGTGACCTTAGGATGCTTGAGCCGTGTTTGCTAGATTAGGCTTCTACCCTCGCCCACTACCAACACTAGTTCTTGGGTTCCTCCCTTCTCATCTGAGTCTTCTCCTCCTCTATACTCTTCAAGTAGTCTCCTCCTTTGATTACACCTTCTGTTGTGTGTGGTTTAGAGTCGAGTCGAGCGTTTTATGCGAGGTTGGGCTCATTCTGGTGAGAGCGCTCGACTTGATAGAGTGCATTTTTCTGAGATGGACGGGCTAGGTGTTCGTTCATCTCCACCTCGAGCTCCTTTGGAGCATGAGGCCAAAATGTCTCATGGAGAATGGGAAGACCCGGTTCCATACATGGATACCTCGGTCCGCTCCCACCTCCACGTAAACCTCCTTCTCCTCCTACTCTGCCTCAGGAAGAAGAGGGATTCGGTCAGGATCTAGTTCTTGGTGCACCACCACCTTTAGCTCGACAGGATACACTGATGACGTTGTGGGAGCGGGCCCATCCTAATCGGGCCTCACAACCTTCTTGTATAGTTCTCCCAGCAGCTCGTGGGAACAACTGTGAATGGAAACCTCAATATGTGAGCATGCTTCCTACCTTCACTGCGAATAAGGAGGATCTGTATATTTTTATACGTGAATTCGAGGAAGTATGCTCCATGTTCAAGCTTTAACAGCTTGATGAGGATTCAGTCCGGTTGAGGATGATTTCTTTCGCGTTGAAGGATAACACGAAGAAATTGATGTACAGCCTCCCAGCGAGCTCTATTTGGTCTTGGGATGACTTCGTGACTGTCTTTCTGAAGAGATTCTTCCGTCAATGTAAGACTCAACAGATACGGCACCAGATACATTAAATATATCAGACTGAGACTGAATCTTTTCATGCTTTCTTTGAGAGGTTCAAATACCTTCTCTAGTAGTGCCCTCATCATGGACTTGAGCTATGGTAGTTGTGCCAGATTATTTATGAAGGCCTCAACTACAACACCCACACTTTATTGGAGTCGATGTGTCAGGGTGATTTCCAAATGAAACCCATCGATAAGGCGTGGGACACTTTTGAATTAATGGTTGAACGTACCTTTGAGTGGGACACCATGAGACAGACACCAACCGCCAGGTCTTCTGGTCGAGCTGGATCATATCAAGTTGAGTCAACTATCGCGTCTGAGGAGAAAATGGTTGCTCTCATGCGTAGGATTGAGAGTTTAGAGTTGGACGGTCATAGCCTGATCGACGTTGCAAACTTTGTCTATAGTAGGAGAGACGAGCTCCTGTAGCTTAGGTCTCTACCCTCGCATGCAGTAGGTGTGGACTTACGAAACATAATGACTTGGAATGTGCTTATGCTCCAAGGGATACTGAGCAAGCAAATGCGATGTATCAACAGAGGCCCCGTAACTACCTGTACAGTCACTCCTACAACCTAGGATGGTGAAATCACCCCAACTTCTCTTAGGGTCAAGTGGGGCCACAGTCAGAGCTCGAACAGTTAACCTCAAGCTCCACCTTATCACCCTCCATGCCCATCGGCGACCTACCAACGCCCACTTCAAAGGTCTCAGCACCATAATCACCAACCTCCTCAGGCCTCACCATCGGGATATTCTAACCAAACAACGCCTCCATCGATCAAACTCTTCAAGTGTTCATGCGGAGCATGCAAAGTTCGTTTAAAACTTTGGAAGTGCAAGTTAGCCAGTTTGCTCATCATCTCCATGAACGTGAGAATAGTCAGTTCCCGAGTCAACCTGTGGTAAATCCCAAGGGTCAGGCTAGGCAAATGTGCACAGTGTTGAAGATGACCCTTCCCAACATGCAAATGTTGTCCATACCTTAAGATCGGAAAGGGTTGTTGACAACAATGTGGAAATGCTTGCATCCAACCCTGTTGGGGACTCTTCCTAAGAGGGTCGTGAGTCTTGCAAGGAAGTCATTGCTGAGACTCGTCCTCGTGATATTTATGTCCCCAAGGCACCATTCCCTCATTGGTTGACGAATCGTTGCGCTACTTAGGCAAGTCAAGGTGAACATCCTTTTGTTGGACGTTGTTCCACAACTGCCACCGTATGCCAAGTTCCTTAAGGACCTTTGTACAATTAAGAGCAGAACAATGTTCCCAAAAAGGCATTTTTGGCGGCAAATGTGAGTTCGATATTGACACAACCCATGCAAGTCAAATACAAGGACCCCGGTTCTCCGACTGTTTCTTGCATGATCGGTAACGTGGCAATTCCTCAAGCTCTATTGGATCTAGGAGCATCTGTGAACTTCCTATCCTACTCTGTCTATGTCAACGTTGGAATAGGCAGTCTTAAGCCAACGAGAACTACCCTCAAGTTGGCAGACAGATCCGTCAAGATTACACAAGAAAGTGTGGAGGATGTCCTTATTAAAGTGGGTGAGTTTGGATTCCCAATTTATTTCATCATCTTGGATACTGAACCTGTGTCCAACCCGCAAGGACAAATTCCAGTGATCCGTGGGAGGCCATTTCTTGCCACATCTAATGCTTTGATCAATTGTCACAATGGCTTACTGAGGTTATCTTTTGGAAACCTCACAAAGGATTTTAACATTTTTAATCTTGGTAAGAAACATAGCCTCTTCGACGATCCTGTCAGAGCCAATTTTATTCAGGACACGGATAAGCTTGAGTCAGTGGGCATGTTGGAATCACATCGACATATTATTGAGGTACCCAATGACCAGGTTCCGATTGAAGATGATTTTGAGGAATCCGCCTGTGAACTTCTGGATAAGGAGCCACATATGGGTGCTTGCTCCTCTTACCTCGTGGCCCTTGAGCCACTTCAAATTAACTCTGAATTTTACAATGACCCACCTCCAGTCAACCTGAAACTGCTCCCCGATAACCTTAAATACATCTTTTTAGGGGATAATGGGACCTTGCCACTCATTATTGCTTCTGATCTTCAAAGATCAAGAGGCTGCCCTCAAAAAACTGCTCTTTGAAAACAAAGAGGCTATTGGGTGAACATTGTAGGATTTCAAGGGAATAAGCCCTGGTATCGTCCAGCATCAGATCCACATGGAAGTGAATTCAAGGCCCCGTCGGGTCCCACAACGGAGATTGAATCATGTGCTGAAAGCAGCAGTCTGAAAGGAGGTTCTTAAGTACTTAAATGATGGTATAATATCTCCTATTTTTGATAGTCCGTCGGTGAGTCCTGTCCATATGGTTCCGAAGAAGTCAGGCGTAACAGTTGTTGGGAACGAGCATAATGAGCTTATACCAAAACGCTTGCAAATTGGCTGGCGAGTTTACATTGGTTATCGCATGCTCAATGCGGCAACACGGAAAGATCATTTTCCATTGCCATTCATTGATCAGATGTTGGAAAGGTTGGCCGGACTTCGGTTACAACCAAATTACCATCGCCCACGATGATCAAGAGAAAACCACATTTACATATCCCTTTGGCACGTTTGCCTACCGTCGCATGCCCTTTGGGTTATGTAATGCACCAACAATGTGTCAAAGGTGTATGATCAGCATCTTCTCCGATATGGTAGAGCGTTTCCTTGAGATTTTCATAGATGAATTTTCCATATTTGTTGCTTCCTTTGATGAGTGCCTTCATCACATGAGCCTTGTCCTCAAGCGATGCCGTGAGAAGAACCTCGCTCTTAATTGGCAGAAATGTCACATCGTGGTGAAGCGAGGTATTGTACTCAAGTTGGGGAATTGAGGTCGACCCCGCCAAAGTGGGTCTTATTACTAATTTCCCATCATGCCTTTTGGGGCTTGCTGGATTCTATTGGCGGTTCATTCGGGATTTTAGTAAAATTGCTAGACCTCTCACCGCTTGTTGGCTAAGGATGTCATTTTTGAGTTCTCACCAGATTTCCACCATGATGTTTTGACCTTGAAAAAAAGAGTTGACTTCAACTGCCATAATTAAAGCACCGGTATGGACTGAACCCTTTGAGTTGATCTGTGATGCATCTGACATCACTATGGGAGCAATTCAAATTGCCTCATGTGATCTACTATGCTAGTAGAACTGTCAATGATGCCCAATTGAACTACATTGTGACCGAGAAAGAATTCTTAGCGATCATATTCGCTTTGGAGAAATTCTGGTCGTACTTGATTGGATCCCACGTGATTATCTATTCTAATCACACAACCAGCAAGCATCTCATGGAGAATAAAGATGCAAAATCTCAACTCTTGAGATCGATCTTGTTGTTACAAGAATTCGATGTCAAAATTTTGGACAAAAAAAGGTGTGAAAATGTTGTAGCGAACCACCTGTCTCGTCTTGAGATGACCAACCTACATGACCAAATTATTTATGGCAAATTTCCTGACGAGCAATTGTTCACAATCAAAGATAACCCCTGGTTTACTGACATCGTGAACTTACTAGTGACTGAGTAACTTCTTGTGGGTTGGTCAAAATCTGACCAAACCAAATTTAGATCTTATGTCAGATTCCTTCAGTGGGACGACCCCTATCTATTCAAATAATGCTCTGACCAAAATTTGAGGCGATGCGTCCCAAATAACGAGTTCCATAGTGTGCTCCAATTTTGACACTCTGAGGCATGTGGAGGACACTTTGGAGTAAAGAAAATTATCGCCAAGGTCCTTCAATCTGGATTTTACTAGCCTTCGCTTTTCAAAGATGCTTATGAATTTTGTAAGAAATGCGATAGGTGTCAGTGCCTTGGCAGGATAAGTCACGTGATATGATGACTTTGCAAAATATCATTGTCGTCGACATCTTCGATGTATAGGGCATTGACTTTATGGGTCCTATCCCGAATTTGTTCGGGAATGTTTAAATTCTGGTGGCCGTTGACTATGTGTCTAAGTGGGTCGAGGCTATCCCCACAAAGACAAATGACAAGAATGTGGTCACTAAATTTGTAAAGGACATTTTTAAGCAATTTGGTATGCCTCGTACCATGATCAGCGACAGGGGTACCAACTTCTGCAATCGCTCCTCTGACGCACTGATGAGAAAGTATTCGATCACCTACGAGCTTGCGACCCCATAGCATCCGTAAACTAGTGGGCAGGTCCAAGTCTCTAACCGTCAATTAAAGCAAATCCTTGAGAAGACGGTTAATTTCTCGTGGAAGGATTGGTCAACCAAGCCAAATGATGCGTTGTGGGCTTTCGACATCGCGTATTAGACAAATTTGGGTATGTCCCCATATTGGGTAGTGTACGGCAAGGCTTTCCACCTACCCATCGAGCTCGAGCATCAGGCTTTATGGGCGATCAAGAACCTGAATATGGATTTTGATCAAGCAGGGGTGCAGCGTAAACTCGACATCATGGAATTGGAAGAGCCACACAATGATGTATATCAAAATGCCAAAATTCATAAGTCCCAAGCAAAGACGTTTCATTATCGCTTGATTATGCGAAAGGTGTTTACGCCATGGCAGAAAGTGTTGCTCTACAATTCCCAGCTTCATCTGTTTGTGGGTAAGCTCCTCAGTCGCTGGTCTTACCCTTTTAATTGTGCAAACCGTATTTCCTCATGGAGCGGTTGAAATCCTAAACCCAAGGAATGGGGACATGTTCAAAGTTAATAGACAATGCCTCAAACCTTACTTGGAGGGGCATCAACTGAAGTTGAGGAGTTCATGTTCCTTGATGAACCTCTCTCACACTCAACCATTCATGTTCTGGCATGAATGATTGAAATTTCATGTTTCTACACATATACATGTTTTTAAAAATATTGTGGGCCCCAACCCTTGTGTATTTTGGCCACATTTGTTTCATGTACTTGTCTCCCCTCTTAAGTATCTCACAAATTTTTGGGAATTCAGGTATATGTCCATCAACATAACCATGAACTTCCCTCTGCGTTTCACGTTGGTGAGATATTTCCTTTTTCATGCATAAATCCATGTAGGTTTATGCTCACATTCATTGATGATAATGCATGAAGTAAGTGTGAGGGGGGGAAGTGTTTTATGTGTGTACGTACTCGAGTCTTTCTCCTTTTGTTTTGTTTGCATTGTTGGAGTCATGTTAGTGTGCTGCATATAATATTGATATATCTACCTGTCGTGAACCTAGGGTGACTCTCTTCTTTTGCTTGCATAGTGCTTTAAATTTTCACATTTCTTTCAAAATCTTCATGTGTTTGCGAAAGAAAATGTTTTGTGGATTTTTCGTGTGTTTAACATGTGCAAAACCGTTGAGAGGCAAAGTAAAAAGAAGCTCCAAAAATGGACTTGAACTTAATGCATAAGGATATCTAGTATACTGGTTTTAGGATTTATCTAGTCGTTAGGATGCACCTTGGTTTTTCCAGGGGGGGAGTAATCATAGAGTTTCAGTACTCAAATAAACAAAGAAGTCCACCCTTAACCTATTGAGTCAAATAATTTGTGCATGTTAGTATAAGGAAGTTTGTCGTAGTCAGGGACCCTTAAACTCCTATTGTGAAACCTTAAGTGTAGCGGTTTTGGTTCATGTGTAAATAAGAAATAAATGAGTATGGTGTTCTCTCTTCTCACACGGCTCCTATCACTCGGGAAAGTAGGTCCAAGGGGACTAAGTGCCATGTGCTTTCGAGTCATCTGACTTCACATGGATCGACTGAACTGCCGTTACACTGGTGGTAGGGATCGCCCTATGTGGAGATTTGGGGGAAGGTGTACGTGATAGTGTAAGTTTTCATAGGCAATGATGCACGAAACCTTACCCTGGGAGAATTAAACACCAACTAGTAAAAAGAGAAAAAAAATAAAAAAAGAAGAAAAAGAGAAAAAAAAAGAACAAGATGGTAATACAAATAAGAACCTTAATGGATTTTACACTTCGTTTCACTAGAGGATGATAAGGTTGCCCATGTCTTTCACTTAATTCCTTAACTAACTTGCACAAATGGTTCATTAGGCTAGGTGTGTGGACTGAATACAAATATAGAGTCAGCCTGTAGGATTACCACATCCAATGATCGACAAATGTAGGTCCATGGAGTCATGTTGCTAGGTTGAATAATGCATCAATGTTCGGATTTTATGGGCATATCCACTGAAAACCCTCAGGAGACACCACTCCTCTTTGGGGTCAAGGAGGTTTAATGGCTTGTTGCACGTGCTATGTGCAACCGTGATTCCTATGAAAGTGAGTAAGGATTTCCCTGTTTTTCGTATGTTCTTTCTTTCTATCATTTTTCTCTTTCTTTGTTTTTCTCGGGACTATCAAAAGGTAAGTCTGGGGTATTTGATTAATATCACATCATGCATATTATTCATGTCTTATACTCTCTATTTTGAACCTAAGCAATGCTATGTAACGAGTTCTATGTTTAAGTTTCAGGAATTAATAGGTTTAAGAAAAAAAGGACACAAAAGGACCAAAACGTGAGAAAAAGGACTGATCGTTGAGACTTATGGACCTATCTCCGGGAGGTAAGGACCTGGATGCAAGCCAAAAGGACCAATTAGCAAATTGAAAACTCCACACCATCATGAGGAGTATTTTGGCAATTGGAGTCGGGCTTGGACTCACACAACCGATTAGGGTGCACTCCACGTGAAGCAATGAAGCAACTAAGAAGTCATCTGAAAATGGGTCGGATCCGAGTCATCTAGACCGCTAGTTGGTTGTAGCTTCTACTCTGGATCTGATCCGTCTTGTCTCGGATGTGTATTAGGTTGTTTTAGTCTATATTTTGTATGTTCCATTAGTCCCACACCGGGAGATTGTTCCCAATTACCTTTTTCCATGACTATAAATATAAGTTTTCTTCCTCCTTTGTATACTACTCCTTGCTAGGTGGTCATTCTCTTTACATGGAGTAAAGTCTTGGAGCAAAACTCTAGTGGAGAGATGCTACATGTAATGTGAGTGACGAAGAAAAGAAAGTTTTGTTAGTTTCATGTTGTCTCTTTTAATTCTTGCTTGCTTAGCTTAATTTTGTTTTGTCTTAGTAGATTTAATAAGAATGTTTCATTTTCTTAATATAGTTTGTAGCCTAATGAGTAGTGAGTAGTTCCATCCCCCTTTGGGGGTGGAGTAGATGTTTATACATGTCATGAACAATGGGATAAATGTTATTTGTGATGAATGTGAGTGTATGCTTGTTTAAAAGAGAATACTTAACTTGATAGGTTCTGCCGTAATCATTACGTACTTCCCATGCTTGTTTAGCTTCTTAATAACCAACTTGTTTATGCTCATGTTAATCAACTAGGTCAGTGATTTGGATGATAGGTCTTGCCCCAACCCTTAGGTACGTACCTCCTATGCATAAAAACACAACCTACACTTGTGCCCTATTGAATGCATTCTTCACCACTTTATTTCATGTCTACACACTCCACCCCTTGGGGGTTTTCCTTCCTGATTATCATCTTGCTTTGATAGTCTTTAGTTTAGTTTCAATTTCTCCCGCTTTCGTCTTTCTTTGTTGTTGCTTGCTAGTTTAGTGTAGCTTAGTTTAGTTTAATCAACTTCTTCTCCCCCTTATTTTCCACTTGATTTCCGAACACTATTATCGACACACCTTCCTGTGGATCGACCCGTACTTGCCCCATCTTCACCGACGATCGTGCATTTGCGGTTAAACTTAATTTCAATCACTACACACACTACCCTTGTGCCTAATTTCATTGAGCACCCACTCACACACACATCTCTACCCTAAGGGGGTTTAGTTATCTTGTTGATTGTCTAGTTTAGTTAGTTTAGAAGAATCCTGTCCATCTTCTTTACTTTTCTCGTGGTACGAACCGTTTGTTGTTTCATAGTTGCTCTTGGAACACAAGGAGACTATCAAGTAGTCCTTGAACGGTATAATGGGAATCAACTGTGGTGTTGTCCAGCATTTGATTTACAAGGAAGAGAAATCGAGGCCTCATCGGGACCAACAATGAAAGTTGAATCCTGTACTGAAAGAAGCCTTTTGAAAGAAGGTTCTTAAGTTCTTCTATCATGGTATAATATATACCATTTCTGATAATTCATGGATGATCCTGTCCATGTGGTTCCCAAGAAGTCAGGCGTGATGATTGTTGAGAATGAACATAATGACCTTTTACCGACACGCATGCAAACTGAGTGACGAGTTTGCATTGATTATCGTAACCTCAATGCGGCAACACAGAAAAATCATTTCCCATTACCATTCATTGATTAGATGTTGGAAAGGTTGGCCGAATATGGGTTCTCGATGGATACTCGGGCTACAACCAAATTCCCATCACCTACGAGGATCAATGGAAAACCACATTTACAAGTCGCTTTGGCACATTCTCTTACCGTCACATTCCCTTTGGGTTATGTAACGCACCCGCAACATTTCAAAGGTGTATGATTAGTATCTTCTCCGATATGGTGGAGCATTTCCTTGAGATTTTCATGAATGAGTTCTCCATATTTGGTGCTTCCTTCGGTGAGTGCCTGCATCACTTGGGACTTGTCCTCAAGCGATGTCATGAGAAGAACCTTTCTCTTCATTAAGGGAAATGTCACTTCATGGTTAAGCAAGGGACGTACTTGGACATGTCGTCTCGAGTAGGGGAATTTGGGCCGATCCCGCCAAAGTGGGTCTTATTGTAAATCTCCCACCACCACATAATGCGAAGGATATCCATGCCTTTTTGGGGCATGCTGGATTCTATCAAAAGTTTATTAGGGATTTTAGTAAAATTGCTCAACCTCCCATTACTTTGTTGGTTAAGGATGCCAATTTTGATTTCACACCGGATTGCCATCAAGCCTTTATAACCCTCAAGAAAGTGCTCACTTCAGCTCCAACAATTAAAGTGCCAGTGTGGATTGAATCTTTCTAGTTGATGTGTGATCCATCTGACTTTGCTGCGGGAGCAGTGCTTGAGGAACGAATGGACAAATTGCATCATGTGATATATTATGCCAGTAGAACACTCAATGACGCCCAATTGAACTACACTGTGATCGAGAAAGAATTCTCAACGATCATATTCACATTGGAGATACTCCGATCATACTTGATTGGCTCCTACATGATTATCTACTATGATCACACAACCATAAAGAACCTCAGGGCAAAGAAAGATGCCAAGTCTCGACTCTTGAGATGGATCTTGTTGTTAGAAGAATTCGATCTCGAGATTCGGGACAAAGAAGGGTGTGCAAAACGTTGTAGCGGACCACTTGTCTCGCTTGAGATGAAAGATTGACATCATATCATGCATATATTTGTGTGTGATATCCTTTATTTTTATCCTAAGCAATGCTACGTAACGAGTTTGATGTTTAAGTTTCAGGAATAAACAAGTTTGAGAAGAAGTGACTATAAAAGGACCTAAAAGCAAGAAAAAAGACTGAGTTGCAATAGGGAAGGACCAGATGTAAAACCAAAGGACCAATGAGCAAATCAAGAAACTCCATATCATCATGAGGAGTATTTTGGCAATTCGATTCGGGCCTTAACTCCAACAACCAACCTGGGTGCATCATACATTGTGAAATCAAGCCAGACGACACCATACAAAATCCAGGTTGGATCCAAACTCTGTAGACCGCCAATTGGTGGTCTGGGACCACTGATTGGCAGTCAGGTCGGCTCCGGATCCGACGAGCTTCGGGCAGAACGTTTATTAGGGTGGTTTATTTCTATTTCTTGTGTTTTATTAGTCCCACATCAGAGGATTGTCCCTAATTACCTTTTTCTAAGATTATAAATAGAAGTCTTCATCTTCCTTTGTAATCTACCCATTGCTTGGTGGCATTCTCTCTAGTTGGAGTAAGCCTTGGAGTAAAAACTCAAGGTGGAGAAGAATGCTATTTGTAATGTGAGTCATGTAAATAAAATATTTCTTCATAATTTGTCTTAATGTTGTCTTTATTTTAATTCTTGCTTATTTAGTTTGTTTTCTTTTCTTTATCATAGTATAAATACAATGTCTTCTTTTCTGAATGTAGTTTATAGTTTAATGAGTAGTGAGTAGTTCCATCACCCTTTGGGGGTGGAGATGATGTTCATACATGTCTTAAAGAATGGAAATGAATGCTTTATTTTGAAATGTGTTGATAAATGTGAATGTATGCTTTCTTGTTTAGAGTAGAACACTTCACTTGATGGGTTTTGCCACAACTATTAGACACCTCTCATGCTTGTTTAGGTTTTGAAATAACCAACTTGTGTATGTGAATGTTAATAAACTAGGTTAGTGATTGGATTGATAGGTTTTGCTATAACCATTAGACACTTCCTATACATGAAAACACTACTTACATTTGTGCCTATTGAATGCATTCTTCACCATCTTATTACATGTGTGCACACACTCCACCCCTTAGGGGTTTTCCTTACTGAATTCCATCTTCCTTTTGTTAGTTGTTTGTCTTACTTTTAGTAGCCTTGTGCTTTCATCCTTCTCCTTTGTTAGTTTCTAGTTTAGTGTAGCCTAGGTTAGCATAATCACATCTCTACTCCCTTATTTGCCACTTGATTTATGATGAAACAGAGTCGACTCACCTCCTCATGGATCAACCCGTACTTGTTGCGTCTTCACCGACGCCGTGCACTTGCGGTATTTAAAATGTTTAAATAATGACCTACCAACATTACAAAATTATCAGTTATAATTTTCCTAATGAGAAATTATTCACAATCGAGGATAACCCTTGGTTTGCTGACATCGGAACTATCTCGTGACCGAGCAACTTCTTGTGAGTTGGTCAAAATCTGACCAAGCCAAATTTAGATCGTATGTCAGATTCTTTCACAAGGATGACCCCTGTCTATTCAAATAATGCTCTATCCAAATCCTCAGGCAGTGCGTCCCCGATAGCGAGTTCCAAAGTGTTGTCAACTTTTGCCATCCTGAGGCATGGGGGTATTTTGGAGCTAAGAAAATTGCTACAAAGGTGTTACAATTTGGATTGTACTAGACCTCACTATTCAAAGATGCTTATGGATTTAGTAAGAAATGTGATAGGTGCCATCGCCTAAGCAGAATAGGATGACGTGATATGATCCTTTGCAAAATATCCTCGTCGTTGATATCTTCGATGTATAGGCCATCGACTTCATAGGTCCCTTCCCAAATCTTTTGGGAATATTTGTATTTTGGTGGTTGTTGACTACGTGTCGAAGTGGGTTGAGGCTATCTCAACTAAGACCAACGACAACAAAGTTGTCACCAAATTCTAAGGGACATTTTTGCATGATTTGGTACACCTCAAACCATATTCAGCGACCAGGACACCCACTTCTATAATCACTCCTTTGAAGTGCTTATAAGGAAGCATTCAATCACCGACAAACTTGCAACGCCATATCATCCGCACACAAGTGGGCAAGATGAAATTTCTAACCATCAATTAAAGCAAATCCTTGAGAAAATGGTTAATTCCTCATGGAAGGATTCAGTCAATTAAGCTAAATGACACATTGTGGGTTTTCCGCACCACGTATAAGACCAATTTGGGTATGTCCCCATATCGGGTAGTGTACGACAAGGCTTGCCACCTACCCATCGAGCTTGAGCATTGTGCTTTATGGGCGGTTAAGAACCTGTATATGGATCCTTGTCAAGCAGGGGTGCTACGTATGCTTGACATCGTGGAATTGGAAGAGTTACACAATGATGCGTATGAAAATACCAAGATTCATAAGTCCTGAGCCAAAATGTTTCATGATCGCATGATTATGTGAAAAGTGTTTATGTTCAGGTAGAAGGTGTTGCTCTACAATTCTTGGCTTCATCTGTTTGCGAGTAAGCTCCGTGGTCGCTGGTCAGGCCAATTTATTGTGTAAACTATATTCCCTCACATAGCGGTTGAAATCCTAAACCCATGGAATAGAGACGTGTTCAAAGTTAAGGGCAACGCCTCAAACCATACTTGCAGGGGGCACTTGTTGATGTCGAGGAGGTCATGATCCTTCATAAACATCCATCGCACTCAACCATTTAAATGGTTGAGTTTTCATATTTGTACATATTCTTGTTGTTTAAAAAAAACTCGCCCCACTGTTGCTGTTGTAGAATACAAACGCGCAGGCACTATGGGAAACCAGACTCTTCAGGGTTGCAATATTTATTAAGATAATATTTGACTTAAGAGAATATATTGATTAAGAGAATATGGGAGACCAGACGCTTCAGGCACGAAAATCAAAGAACTAAGGTGCATATTTTCCTATATCAAATATTTCCACACACAACCCTAAATATTTAAAGAACCTATTCCTTGCATTTTCTTTCACCCCACGTAGAAAAACATTTCCATTTGCCTCCACACAAACCTAGTAGCTTAGAGCCCCAGATAGAATGCCCATCGCCCAGAATAAACCGGCAGTAGCGTACCATAACCCGCTACTAGCGGGTCCATTGGCGGATTGGTCGTTCACACTTCTCCTAGTGAGTGCCCCTTTTGGTGGCATCTTGCTTCCGTTGTGCTTTGTCAGTTTCCAGATCTCATGTCCTTTCGGTGGTGTGGTGAGTACATTGGCCTTCAAAAATTAATTTTGTTGATTGCAGTTAATCTTTTCAAAACATAGACTATTCATGCTCGAATCACAATTTTGGACCCAGACCTACGTTGTTTGAAACTCACCAAAGCATATGCACATTATTTGGGTCGTGACCACACCACCAATCCGCTAGTAGCGGGTTGCATCCACTAATGGTGGACGGGTTGGCATTAGTTTGCACACAATTTTATTGGTGGTTTGGTCATGAAATATGTTAAATATACCTAGCATTATATTTTCATTTTGCCTGCACTTGATTCACTAGTAGCGGATATTAATCCGTTAGGGGAGGATTGTTTAGTGTAAATTTTACTCTTATTCACCTTGGTGGTTTCTTGGGCTGTGATTGTTTGCTGTGCTATACATGTATCTCCATCTTCACCCGCCACAGTCGTATAGTTTGGGACACCGCGTCAAGCTCAGCTCGAGTAGGCCGCAAGTATAATGGAATCTGACTTTCCATTTATCATTACTTGTTTAAGGATATCTTTTGATGTTCGCATTGCTGAGCTAGGGTGGACCCCTATCCTTTATGGGGACTGGGTAAGTAAGAACATCTTGGGATTGTGGCACCACTGACCTTCTCCGTAGCCTGCCTAGACTTGGTTTATGTCTAAATGACTAGAGCACAACACAGCATCTGCAATGAACTCTTATGCACAATGTATAAAGGTGTACGAGAGGGGAGGCAACCCTTGTCATTACTTCACACAGGAATTTCCAGTCATTTCGACCACTCCTACACTCAAGATCTCATTGACCTAGAGGGGGTCGCAATTGATATCTAGTAGATCACGCATGGCTATACATACACATTTCCTGACTCCTGGCGGGACCAAGACAATGAGGAAGACGTCCATGCCAATTCTTCCGACGGTTCTGAGGACTCAGTGACACATTTTAGCTACGACATTGACACATTGTCATTGTCCGAGTAAAATGAAGTGTTTTCAAAGCAAAATCATAAGATCTACAAGATGCTCAAGAAATTGGAGCCAAGGGGTTCTTCCTCACAATGGTCATCCTCCTCTCGGTGACGACGGAGGTGACAATAATTGGTTTGGCCTTGCATTTTATTCTTTGCATACATTGTGGACAATGCATGACTTAAATGTGGGGGGAGTTTTATCATCTATATATAGTCGAGACTTTTTGTTTTTTTGTTAGGGTCATGATAATGTGCTGCAATTAACATTGATATATCTTGCTAAACCATTATCCTTGGGTGACTTGTCTTCTTTTGCTTGCCGAGTGCATTAAATTTCACATTTCTTTCACAATCTTCATGTGTTTGTGAAAGAAAAATGTTTTGTAGGTTTTGCATGTGTTTAACATTTGCAGAACCGTTGAAAGGCAAAGTAAAATAGAAGTTCCCAGTATTGATTTGAACATGATGCACTAGGAAAAGCAGTACACCGATTTTAGGTCCTATCTAGTCATTAGGATGCACCCCAGTTTCCCCTCGGGAGGAGAGTAATCATAGGGTTTCAGCACTCAAACAAATAAACAAGTCCACCTTCAATCTAGTGAGTCTCCTTCTTTTGAAGGAATTTGTGCCTGTTAGTATAAGGAAGTTTGTTGATGTCAAGGCCCTTAAACTCCTATTCTGAAACCTTAAGTGTAGGAGTTTTCGTTCATATGTAGATAAGAAATATTTAGTATGGTGTTCTCCCTTCTCGCATGGTTTGTATCATTCGGGAAATTAGGTCCAACGGGTCCTAATACATGTTGCTTTCGTGTTATATGACTTGGGATGCACCGACCGAACTCCCATTACACGGGTGGTAGGGATCGCCCTAGGTCGAGATTTGGGGGAAGGTGTACATGCTAGTGTAGCTCCTCACAGAAAATGATGCACGAAATTGAACACTGTGACAATTAAACACCAACCAGTTTTAATTCCTTGTTCTCTAAAAATGAGAAAACAAGAAAAAAATAGATGTATACAAAAAAACCTTAATGGACTTTACACAACGTATAATTTCCAGATATTAACGTTGCCCATGTCATTTACTAAAGTCCTTAGTTAAGTTGCACAAATAGTTCTGTAGGCTAGGTGTGTGGACATGATAAACATATATAGTTGGCCCGTAGAATTATTGTGCCCGATGATAACAAAACTAGGTCCATCGAGTCGTGTTGCTAGGTTGAATAATGCATCAACATTCGGATGTTGTGGGTACATCCGGTGGAAACCTTCAGGAGACAGCACCCCTCCTCCTTGGCGACAAGGAGGCTTAATGTGTTGTTGCACATGCTAAGTGCAACCATGATTTATACGAAAGTGAGTAAGGATTTCTTGGTTTTCGTATGCTTTTCTTTTCTGCCATATTTTCTCTTTCTTTGTTTTCCTCGGGACTAGCAAAAGGTAAGTGTGGGCGTATTTGATTAGTACCATATCTTACATTGCATTCGTGGTATATATCTTTATTTTACCCATATTTTGTGCTACTCGAGTGTTTGTTTGTTGTGTTTCAAGTTTTAGGTAATAAAGAAGAGAAAGGAAGAGCAAATAACAGAAATGCAAAAAGAAAGGACCATATTGAAGCATCTTGGACATGTTTGTCATACTCAAAGACCCTCCTACAATTACGGAATGACATAGATGAAACCCGGAGGGACCTGAACATAACAAAAATAGTTATGTTCCAAAAATCCCTCAATACTATAATCTTGAGGAGTACATGGGAAACTAAGGCGAAACGGCCTCGAACCAGCGGACTTGGAGTGCACCCCACGTATGAAATGGACAACATAGGTTGTTGAGAAATTTTAGAGCAGATCAGACCAACCTGATCTGCCAGTGGTGGATGCAAATCCGCCAATGGCGGGTCTAGTTGGTCGAAATCTGCTCCAATTTCTCAAGCTTAATTGGTTGCACCAGACCATAGGGAAGTCGATTACAGCCATCAAATTGCTTCAAGATTGGTCTACACCTCTCTTTCTTCTATAAATAGCAATGTTTCTCCTACCTTTAGACTTTCTCTCAACCTTCCTCCATTAGAATAGGTTTAGTTTACCCAATTGGGCAGCAAAGGAATGATTGTGGATGAAAGTTTTAATCTTACTCTTTGGTTAATATAATGTTAGATTTGAGTTCCTCTCTTGTTTAGCTTCCTTTCTTTCCAAGTATTTTTGCATTTCGTTGGTTGATTTAGTAGTTTGCTATTCTTGCCATATTTAGTATAGATTTCTTGCTTTCCATGCTTGTTGTTATTAGTAGAGAGTAGATTCACCCCATTTACGGTGGAGGTGTTGTAGACTATGTGATGTGTGGTGATGGGTTCCTCTTATTTGTGTCATTTCCATGTGCTTCATATAGATCTATACTTGTAGCATGCTTAAACATGTATTAGAAGCGATAATGGTCACACTAGGTACTTATCTCATGCTAGATCTAGAGTTTATCTTGTTGCTTGTAATGGTTTATCTATGTTATGGAATTGGCAGGACTAGACGACGCATAACTTCGAGGTCCCACCGAGGACCACTAGTCTGTAGGAAATCAAGAACTTGGAGGTTCCTAAAATCTCTACGAGGCTAGATGGGCAACGACGTTCAGGCCATAATGGTCTTAAATAGCGAAGACCACTAGTCTCTAGGAAATCAAGAACCCGGAGGTTCCTGAAATCTCAGGGAGACTAGATGGGCAACGACGTTAAGGCCATAAGAGTCTTAAACGGTTTTCTCCCCTTAATGCAATCGGAAATCCTAGGGGCCAACGTCTAAATTGATTCTATTTAGGCTCTTTTATTATGTGGTTTTTCGGCCAAGGAAAGGGTGATGAAATCCCCCACCTCATCTCCTTTAGGTCACTGCCCTAGGTGTTTTTCCTAGCTTAATCTAACAAACAACACAAACAATCTCTCACTCTCTTGTTTTGATGCAATCCTACTAATTAATGCGTGCTTTCTAATGAATGTTTGCTGAAAGAAATTACGTACCTTGCGACAGCAATCTACGACATACATCGTAAAGAAAAAATAAATACGATGAATGGAAAGTCTTGTATGATGAATGACTTAGCAAATATTGTCTAATCTTTTGCTATAGGTTATGAAAGGTCAAGTTGCTTCAGGGGGTCGATGAGTTATTAGAAACTAAACATTTAACTAAACAAAACAGGTTTATTTCAGCATGAATAAACATAAATAAACATTTAACTAAACTAAGCATAAATAAATGTATGAACTCGCTAAACTAAACATAAGTTTTTTACATGATCTAAGTTATAGTTTTTTAATATAAAATCTAACTTATAATTTTAATAGAATTACTTGGGTTATTATTTTAAGACAAGAAAACATGTTAAACATAAAATATCATGTTATTAATAACAAATGGGAATATAATTTTATTGAAATTTTGGCATAACCTCCTTTAAAAATTTACTACGTAAAAATCTTCAAATCCCGGGATTAACAAGAAAATCAACAATTTTATGTTTTTTATATATTATCCTATTTTTTTAAAATTTATTGTGCCTACGATTACGTAGTTGAATATGAAAAATACTGATACACATCTGATAAAAACCAACAGCAACACGATTTGGATGACAATTGAAGTCCAAGAGTTTGAGCAACATAGTGTTATTTTGGACAAACATACTAAAAAGCAACAAAAAATAAAACTCGATCACTATATATTATATGATCCACTAATCCTTTACATTGCGATGATTCCAACTTATTCACAACATCTTCCCAACATAATCATAACTGATAACCCCGAAACAATTCCAACTTCAAAATCATAACTAATTCAGAACTCCAAAATTCTCACAATGGGCCTTAGCATAAACAGACAACCCAAAAATCAACGACAACAAAAAAATCCACACCACAAAACCACAAACATAAATAGAGCACATACTAGCAAGGGAGAGGTGATCCTCTTCTCGACAACAAGAATGACACACTACTTCGTCTTCAACCTGATCACCGTCGAACCAAGATCCACCGTCCAACCAAATCACAGGGTGGAGAATCGAACAAGGCATCAGAATGTACCCCGAGACGTGGGTGGATGTCGTGGGTTGTGGCTTCGGTTGCAGAGGAGGTCAGGGGGTCTTGGAGGTGTCTGTGGTGGCGGAGGTACTATTTTGATGGGAGAACAGTCATGGAAGGGGTCGACTAGGGTTTTTTCGGAGAACGGTTTTTGTTGGAATCAATGAAAAAGATGAAATTGTCATAAGACCCATAGACGTCGGTCATAGCCTACAACCGACCTCTGTACCCCGACGTCTATATGCATGGGGCATAGACATTGGCTATAGGCTATGACCGACGTCTATACCTCCCTAATAAACATCGGGTAAAATGATATTCAAACAATCGACGTCTAGAGTACCCCATAGACGTCGGCTATTCATACAGCTGATGTTTATACCCATAGACGTCGGCTATGTGGGCAACCGACGTCTACGGGCGATCACTATTCACTGTTTTGCACTAGTGTGATGCTGTTTTCACTTTACACCTTTAACGAAAACGACATCGTGGATACTGTTATCATTATTCAAAAAAAAGGAAAGAAACGAATGAGAAAAGGGCTGCCAGCCCTTCCTCCCATCCTCCCACCTTGCAAACCTGGCCGTTTTCTCTCTTTCTCTCTCTAGCGAAAAGTAACTCTGAAGGTTAGTTTTTGTTATGGTTTGGGTTTTTGGTTTGGTTTTGATAATGATTGTACAAATGTTATTGTTATGTAATGGATGCAGTTGAAATCGTCTTTGGTGATTTATAAGAGTTTTTTTCTTTCTTTTTCGTGTTATGTCTCTAGCATTAATGTCTCCGGCCATGCTTGATAAGAGAAGAAATAGGACTAGAAGAGTCATCATAGTGGATTTAGAGATACCCATATATGTTTGAGATGAGAAGAATAAGTGCAAAGGCATATATAATTGTAGTTATTTACTTACAAGTTTGCTAAAGCCAAGATAGTATTAAAGAACAACCATCTCAGCATTTCCTTAATGCTAAATTTGTAAGCCAGGGGCTGCAAGTTGAATTGATTTTTAATAATCTTGTAGTTCTTCTTTAGTTGAGAATTCGATGATAATGTTCATCATTTCATTTGAGCTTTGACAAGGAAAGTTGCAGTCAAAATCATGTTGTTATTTAGTAATTGATTACTTATTGCATGTCGAATGATTCTTGACGGTAGAATCAAGTGCGTCCTTTTAGAGCAATCATACTTTATGTACGTAAGCATTCATAATTGATGACTATATGAAATCTGTTGGAGATAAAGGGGTGGTCATATTTCGATATTTGTGGTGGAGGTAGAAGGCAAGAAGAGAAAGGCCCAAACTTGTAGTCTCTAATCTTTCTTGTACTTCTCACACTTTTATATAAATGACTTTGTATGCTATTTATAGCATTACAAATGACTCATAGACTCCCTCTACAGTAAGACGACTTTTGGCCTTCTATCTTTTATGCTAATGACAAGCAATCAAAAATATTCAAAGAAAATTATTACAATGTATTGTGACCTATCGTTTCAACTTCTCCTCACCTTTTCATCTTCCAACTTGATGACTCATTACCTTTGATGACTTGACTGCCAAGTATGATGGATTTAGATCAATTTTCAACACTCCACCTTGATCTTAATCCTCTCTCATCTTCCATCCCAAGTAGGTTGCACATCCTCTCATGTAACCTTATCGGCAATGCTTTTTTTTCTTGAGCTAAAAGACACACCATGTGAACTTCACTTGTTGTCTCATAGATATCACAAAGTGCCCTAGTCTTTCTTTGTCTGATCTCTTCATCATTGGATGATACAACTTCGTGTTCGGTGGAATCCGCCACCTCCATCTCTTCATTGACCTGCACATCACGACTAAAAACAAGTTTATAATTAGCGGGATCAAGAAGCCTATACGCCTTTGATCGTTCATCATAGCCAACAAACACTAGCTTGGTGCTTGATTGACATCATTTCATGCTTACATTTGTATCTTATATCCATTATCTATCACCTAAACAATGCTACGTAACGAGCTTTATGTTTGAATTTCAGAAATAAAGAGGTTTGAAGAGAATAGGCATGAAAGGACCCAAAAGCAGGGAAAAAGGACTTAATTGTGAGACCTAGCGACTAAGATGCAAGGGAGAAGGACCTGAACGTATGACCGAAGGACCTAAGAACAAAACAGAAAACTCCACACCATCATGGGGAGTATTGTGGCAATTCGATTCGGGTCGGAGATCCAACAAGCAAAGTAGATGCATCCAAGACCAACAAA
This sequence comes from Triglochin maritima, assembly GCA_963682175.1. Lineage (NCBI taxonomy): Eukaryota > Viridiplantae > Streptophyta > Magnoliopsida > Alismatales > Juncaginaceae > Triglochin > Triglochin maritima. The sequence continues at coordinate 15,241,298 of OY821790.1, read as the reverse complement.
TACATCAAGAAAAGCCCAGAATGAAAACCAACTCCATCCGGATCCAGTAGACCGCCAATTGGCTGTCTGGGACCGCTAATTGGCAGTCTGGATCACTCCGGATCCGCTAAGACTTCTGGAGCGTGTGTATTAGAGGATGTTTAGTCTATTTTTGGTATTTGTCTAGTCCCACATCGGGGGATTGTCCCGGATTACCTTTTTCTATGGCTATAAATAGAACTCTTCACCTTCCATTGTAATCTCCTCTCTTGGTTGTCATCTTCTCTACTAAGAGTGAAGCCTTGAAGCAAAACTCTGGTGGAGAAAGAGGCTACTTGTAATTGAGTGAGTAATAAATAGATGTTTTACTTTAGTTGTGTTGTTTCTTTCTTACTTGAATTTCCTTTCATATGCTTGCATGCTTGTTTTGTTTTATATCATTTTAGTTCTTTAATATTGCTTGCTTGGTTAGTGTAGTTTCATTTCAGTAGAATGTTTCATTTTGTTAATGTAGTTAATGTAATGAGTAGTGAGTAGTTCCATCCCCATTTGGGTGTGTGTTATCTTAATCCCTTGAGCCTTATATGATTTCCATAGCCATCTAATGGGATTTCACTCTTATCTTTGATATGCTAATGCTCTTGAATGAAGCTTAGCTTATGCTTAGATTAGTGGACCTATTTTATGGGGAATGATAATGTTAGGATATTGATGGAATTAATATTGGAAACACAATTTGTAGTGTATGTACTCTTGTTGCCTTTACCTTGGTTAATGTCTCGTATGCTTTAATGATAATGTGTTATCTTAATTCATGGGAGGCATAGTAGGGTCTAGTCTTTATACATGAGTTCATTTAGCTTCATTCCAATTATTGTCTTGTATGCTTTAATGATATGATCTTATCTTAATTCATGTTGAGGCAAAGTTGGATTTAGTTTTATGATTTCATGCACTACATGTTGTGATGAGCATAATCGAACACACACACACACACACATCTTTTATATTCACATTATTTCTCTACTCCCTTTGGGGTTTAGTTTTATTGCTTATCTTCCATTTCCATTTTGCATTGTAGTGTAGTTTAGTGTAACCAACATTTGTCTCCTTTCTTTCCCACTCGCTTCGCACAAACAAAAAGTCGACACACCTCCCTGTGGAACGACCCATATTTGCTACCGCTTCAACGTGGCCGTGCACTTGTAGTTTAATATAAAATGATATCAATAAAGTTTTTGGCGTCGTTGCCGGGGAGGAGCTATGTCCAGACTTTGGTTTGGAGGATTCGAGTGGTTTTAATTTTTTGTTTTTAGTTTTTGTTGGTTTCAGGGATCCTAAAGCTCACGGGGAGGCCACCTGTCAAGTTTGAGGAACAAAAGCTCCCAACTGACCGCCAATTAGCGGTCTGGAACCGCCAACTGGCGGCCTGGTGAGCTGTTTTTCCTTTCATTTTTGTTCTGGTAGTTTGTTCTTTCATTGTAGTTATCTGGGAGCACTATTTTACATGCTAGGACTTCTAGTTTGCTCCCAGATCATTAAACCAATCCCCATTAATCAACATGGCCTTAAATCCAAAGCAAAAGACTAGACATTCTTACTTGGTTAGGTCACCCATCATGACTTGATTTAGGCACGTAGTTGTCTTTTATCTTAGCTTTATTTTCAGTTGTTGAGCGCTGGCGTGAGGTACGCATTTCCTACACTCATTCATGCATCTTGTATGACCATGTATTAGTTAGTAGGAATTGCATCAGGACAAGAGTGAGTTGAGCATTTGATTGGAGCGTTGATTGCTAGATTTAGGATCAAAATGCTACTAAGGAGGGGTTGTCCCATACAAGCTAAGGTGGGGGATTTCATCACTGTTTCCTTCGCCCCAAAAATCACTCTTAATCAAGCCTTAACTAAAAGAAAGTAGACATTGGCCCAAGGATTTCAGACGCACTAGGAGAGTAATCTAGTTGAGACCGTCATGGCCTGATCGGTGTTGCCTACCTTTTCGATAGTAGGAGGTACTGGATCTCCGGATCTGGTATCACTTGCTAGGAATTGTGGTCTTCGTTGTAGGGAGGTGAGGCGTGTCAAGGCTAGTGACCTCGAAATTAGGTGTCCTCTAGCTTAAGGACCCATTGCCTTACATTGTTTGAGTCGTGCTTGCTAGTTAGGCTTCTACCTGATCGCATTACCCACGCTAGCTCTAGGATTCTTCCCTCCTCATCTGAGTCCTCTCCTCATCTATTTTCTACGAGTAGTCTCCTCCTCTTATTACACCTTCTCTTGTGTGTTGTTTTAGAGTCGAGTCGAGCATTTTATGCGAGGTTGGGCTCGTTCTAGTGAGAGCACTCGACTTGAGAGAGTGCATTTTTTCTGAGATGGACGGTCTAGGTGATCGGCCATCTCCGCCTCGTGCTCCTTTGGAGCATGAGGCCGAGTCGTCTCATGATGACGGGGGACACTGGTGTCCATTCATGGATTACCTCAGTCCGCTTCCACCACCACGTAGACCTCCTTCTCCTCCTCCTCTGACTCGAGAGGAAGGGAGATTCAGTCAAGATCGAGTTCTTGGTGCACCACCACCTTTGGCTCGACCGGATAGGCCGATGACTTTGTCGGAGCGGACCCATCCTTTTCGGGCCGCACAACCTTCTTGCATACTTCTTCCCCCTGCTCGCGGAAACAACTATGAGCTGAAACCTCAATATGTGAGCATGCTTCCAACCTTTACTGCCAATAAGGAGGATCCGTATATTTTTATACGCGAATTCGAGGAAGTATGCTCCATGTTCAAGCTTCAACAGCTTGACGAGGATTCAGTCCGGTTGAGGATGATTTCTTTCGCGTTGAAGGATAACACGAAGAAATGGATGTACAGCCTCCCGACGAGCACTATTCGGTCTTGGGATGACTTTGTGACTGTATTTCTGAAGAGATTTTTCCCTCAAAGGAAAACTCAACAGATACGGCACCAAATACATCAAATGTATCAGAGTGAGACTGAATCTTTTCATGGTTTCTTTGAGAGGTTCAAGGACCTTCTCCAGTAGTGCCCTCATCATGGACTTGAGCTATGGCAGTTTTGCCAAATTGTTTATGAGGGCCTCAACTACAACACCAACACATTGTTGAAGTCGATGTGTCAAGGTGACTTCCAAATAAAACCCATCGATGAGGCATGGGACACTTTTGAGTTAATGGCTGAACGCACCTTTGAGTGGGACACCATGAGAGAGATACCAGCCACCAGGTCTTCTGGTCGAGCTGGATCATATCATGTTGAGTCAACTATCGTGTCTGAGGCAAAATTGGCTGCTCTCATGCCTAGGATTGAGAGTTTGGAGATGGATCAAGCTCCTGTAGCTCAGGTCGCTGCTCCCAGGTGTAGTAGGTGTGGACTGTCGGGACATGATGACGTCGAATGTGCTTACGCTCCAAGGGATACTGAGCTTGCAAATGCGATTTATCAACAGAGGCCCCGTAACGACCCGTACAGTCACTCCTACAACCCGGGATGGCGTAACCATCCTAACTTCTCTTGGGGGTCTAGTGGAGGCCACGGTCAGAGCTTGCACGCTCAACCTCAACCTCCACCTTATCAACCTCCACGCCCATCGGCGACCTACCAACCCCCACATCAAAGGTCTCAGCACCATAATTACCAACCTGCTCGGGCCTCATCATCGGGTTATTCCAACCAGACTCCACTACCCCAGCGGGTTGAGCCGAAGGACCCCACTCTTGAACAAACCCTTCAAGCATTCATGCAGAGCACTCAATCCATGTTTGCGGCCAGCAATAATTCGGTCAAAGCATTGGAAATGCAAGTTAGCCAGTTGGCTCATCCGCTCCATGAACGCGAGAATGGTCAGTTACCGAGTCATCCTGTGGTAAATGCCAGGGGTCAACCTGCCCATTCTAAGCAGAATGTACACAATGTTGAAAGTGACCCTTCCCAACATGCCAATGTTGTCCATACGTTGAGATCGGGAAGGGTTGTTGACAACAATGTGGAAATGCCTGAAGCCAACCCTGTTGGCGAGACTTCCGAGGAGAGTCGTGAGTCTGTCAAGGAATCTAATTCTAAGACTCCTTCTCGTGATTGTTATGTACCCAAGGCACCATTCCCTCGTAGGTTGACTAAAAAACGTGATGAGCATTGGGACAAGATCGTTGAGGTACTTAGGCAAGTAAAGGTGAACATCCCGTTGTTGAACGTTGTCCAACAAAGGCCACCGTATGCCAAGTTTGTCAAGGACCTTTCCACCACTAAGAGAAAAAGAAATGTTCCCAAAAAGGCCTTTTTGGCTGCCAATGTGAGCTCTATATTGACACAACCCATGCAAGCCAAGTACAACAACCCAGTTTGTCCAACTGTCTCTTGCATGATCGGTAATGTGACAATCTCTCAATCTTTATTTGATTTGGGAGCATCTGTGAACCTCCTGCCCTACTCTGTCTATGTCAACCTTGGAATAGGCGATCTTAAACCAACGAGCACAACCCTCCAGTTGGCTGACAGATCCGTCAAGATTCCACGAGGGAGTGTGGACTGTGGACGATGTTGTTGAATCGTTTTAATTAAACCGTAAGTGCACGGCCGTGTTGAAGCGGTGGCAAATACGGGTCGTCCTCAGGGAGGTGAGTAGCCTCTCGTTTGCACGAAATCAAGTGGCAAAAATATGGAAGAGAGTGTATTATGGTACGCTACGCTACACTACACTACGAAGTATGAAATGCGAAAGAAAGCAACAAACGATTAACTAAAAACTTAACTCAGAACGAAAGAAGAGTGCTGGAATTTAGAAATGGAAAACCCCTACGGGGTGGAGTGAGTGCACACATGCAAAGAGGTGGGTGTTGAACACATTCTTTAAGCACAAATAAAGGTGGTGTTATCATGCATAGGAAGTGTCTAAATGTTATGCCAAAACCTATCAATCCATTCACCATCCAAGTTGATTAGCTTTTACATATACAAGTTGTTTATTTCAGAATCTAAACAAGCATGAGAGGTGTCTAATCATTTTGGCAAAACTCATCAAGTTATAAATTCTATCCTAAACAAGCAAGCATACATTCATGTTTTATCAACACATTGGAAATAAAGCATTCATTCCATTCTCTAATGCATGTATGAACATCTACTCCACCCCCCAAAGGGGATGGAACTACTCACTACACATTACACTAATTATTAAACTAAGAAAGGAAAGCATATTAACTAAGCTACTAAAAAAACTAATGAAATGAAATTAAGCAATGTAAAACAAGAAACATAAAACAAACAACATAATAAAGAAACATTTATTAAAGTGACTCACATTTCAAGTAGCATCCTCCTACTTTAGTGTGTGCTTCAAGGCCTCACTTCTAGTACGAAGAATAGCCACTTAAAATATGGAGTGATTACAATAGAAGGTGGAGAGTTCTATTTCTAGCCAAAGAAAAAGGCAATCCGGGACAATTCCCCGATGTGGGACTAAACAAATACCAAAAATGGCCGAAAGATCCTCTAATACATGTGCTGGAGAAAGTTGAGCGGATTGGGACAAAACAAACCGCCAATTTAGCGGTCTTGGACTGCCAAATGGCGGTCTATATGGTTCGGATCCCGCTCAGTTTTGTTGTGGGGTTTTATTGGTATATTTTCTGGTCTTGGATGTATTTACTTGGTTTGTTAGAGCTCCGACCCGAATGGAATTGCTAAAATACTCCCCATGATGGTGTGGAGTATTCTGTTTTGCTCTTAGGTCCTTCGGTCTTATGTTCAGGTCCTTCTCCCTTGCATCTCAGTCCCCAGATCTCACAATTCAGTCCTTTTTCCCAGCTTTTGGGTCCTTTTATGCTTCATCTCTTCAAACCTATTTATTCCTGAAAACTAAACATAAAACTCGCTACATAGCATTGTTTAGGTGAAAGATAATGGATATAAGATACAAATATAAGCATGAAATGATGTCAATCAAATACCCCCGCACCTAACTTTTGCTAGTCCCGAGCAAAACAAAGAAAGGAAAAAGCATACGAAAAACACAAAATCCTAACTTATTTTCGTAGGAATCACGATTGCACTTAGCACGTGCAACAAGCCGTTAAACCTCTTTGTCGCCAAGGAGGAGGAGTGTTGTCTCCTGAGGGTTTTCAGCGGATATGCCACAAAATCCGAAAAATATGCATTAATTAATCTAGCTACACGACTCGTTGGACTTATTTTGTCGATCATGGGACGCGGTAATACTACGGGTCAACTCTATATATGTAATCGGTCCAAACACCTAGCCTAATGGATTATTCGTGAAAGTTAGTCAAGGTCTTAAGTGAAAGACATGGGCAACCTTAACTTCTGAATGTGATACAATGTGTAAAGTCAATTTTGGTTCTTATTTGACACTTTTTTCTTTTTTTCTTTCTTTGGAGCAGTTTATTGGTTGGTGTTTGATTCTGTCAGGGTCAGGTTTCGTGCATCATTGCCTATGAGGACTTACACTATCACGTACACCTTCCCCCAAATCTCCACATAGGGCGATCCCTACCACCCGTGTAACGGGAGTTCCGTCGGTGCATCCCAAGTCAGATGACTCGAAAGCACCAGGCACAAAGTCCCCCTCATACCTACTTTCTCGAGTGATAAGAGCCGTGTGAGAAGAGAGAACACCACTTATTTATTTATCTACATGGGAACCAAAACCACTACACTTAAGTTTCACAAAAAGAGATTAATGGCCCTTGACTACGACAAACTTCCTTATACTAATAGACAAGAATTATTTGACTCACTAGGTTCAGGGTGGACTTCTTTAAATGTTTGAGTTCTAAAACCCTATGATTACACGCCCCCAAGGGAAACCGGGGTGCATCCTAACGACTCGATAAGACCTAAAGCTAGTAAACTAGATATCCTAATGCATCAAGTTCAAGACAATTTTGGAAGCTTTCTTTTTACTTTGCCTTTCAACGGTTTTGCACATGCTAAACACACGCAAAACCTACAAAAACAATTTCTTTCGCAAACATATGAGGATTTTGAAAGAAATGTGAAAATTTTAAAGCACTAGGCAAGCAAAAGAAGACAAGTCACCCAAGGATCATGGCAAGCAGATATATCGATATTAAATGCAGCACACTAACATGACCCTACACACAAAAGAAATCAAAGGAAAAAGACTCAACTATGTACACACGTAAAACACCCCCCCCCCACACCTACTTCATGCGTTGTCCTCAATGAATGTGAGCATGATACTACATGGATTTATGCATGAAAAAGAGAAGATCTAACCAACTTGAAGTGCAACAGGAAGTTCATGGTTATAGCGATGGACACAAACCCGAATTCCCTCAAAACCTGTGAGATCCTGAAGAAGGGAGACACAAACGTCAAGAAATGGGGCCCAAGTACACAAGGGTTGGGGCCCACAACAATCAATGCTCGCTCATGTAGTCTTTTATGACTCGCTTTTTTGTTTTCTTTTTTTTAAAATGATATATACAGCAACAACGATATTCTCATAATCATTTGGTCAAGGAACATCAAATGAGAACATCAAGTCATGAGGACCAGAGACTTACCGAGATGGGCAAACTTCACCGGTACTCTGAGGTGTCATGAGGGGTGAAAGGTCAAAGCTGAAAGGCTCGAACCCCTCATGATATTGGTTGGGTGTGGGAAACAAAGAATGAAGTTGTGTTGCCTCACTAGGGTTTAGTTGCTCATCGAACAAAACCCTCCAACCAATAGGTGGGTGCATCAGAATGAATTCCTCAAGCTCATTCGATGGATGCAGCAGACCTGCATCACTAAGAATGGGGCTTCTCCCCAAGTTATCCAACAAGGACCTCCCACCATCATTTATATCATCAAGCATGAGCTCGGTCGTAGGTGGGTCCTTATTGGAGTCAAGATGAGGCTCAAATGGCTCAATGGCCATGGGACATGAGGTAGAGACACCTTCTGGTATAGGCATATGATGAAGTGTCTCACTCTCACTAGTACCCTCAACTGAGTCATGCAACGAACACTCCTTTTGGACATTTATGTTTGATGCCAGTTCACTCTGTTGCATTGCAAAGACATCCAATGAGTTTTCGCTGGGCCCACAAACATTCTAAATGGGTTGCCTTGGTGTTGGGGGTGTTCGTTTATTTGGTGGTGCTTTATCCAATTGGCGGATGAGATTTAGATTTAAAGGTTGATCCATGGGCTCTTGTTGCCTATCAGAGTTGAACACATGAAACTCGACACTCATGTTACCGAATGAGAGCTTCATGAGACCATTTCTACAATTAATTAAGGCGTTGGAAGTTGCCAGAAATGGTCTACCCAAAATCAAAGGTATTTTAGAGTGGGTGTTCGCAACAGGATTGGTATCGAGGACAACAAAATCGACTGGAAATATAGAATCTCCAACTTTGATAAGCACGTCCTCGATAATCGCCTTTGGAATACGAATGCATCTATCTGCCAGTTGGAGGGTGATCTTAGTTGGTTTCAATTCTCCCAAATTTAACTGTTGATAAACAGAAAATGGGAGGAGGTTGACCACTGATCCTAAATCAAGCAAAACATTACTCATGCTAGTGTACCCTATCGTACACTGAATAGTAGGACGCCCAGGGTCCTTGTATTTTGTGTAGGCGGGATTGGACAAAAGTGAGCTTACATTTGCAGCCAAGAATGCTTTCTTAGGAACATTGGTCTTCCTCTTCCTTGTGCAGAGATCCTTCAACACTTTGGCATATTGAGGTATTTGTTGGATGACATCCAACAAGGGGATGTTAACCTTAACTTTCTTAAACACCTCTAATATCTTGTCCATTGTGTCACTCTGCTTTTTGGTTAACATACTTGGATAGGGAGCTTTTCGCAGGTAGGTTTTCTGCAGTGCCTGAGAAGGAGGCGTTGGTGTATTACCCTCACCCTCAACCTCTTCTTCACCACCATTCCCACTAAGGGGCTGCATAGATGGTGGTGGGTGTGGCAAGGAAATGTGATTGTCAACCTGCTTTCCATTCCTTAAGGTCACAATGGTATTGACATGGTGAACAGGTTCCTCCACATGGTTCACTTGCCTCCCCCGAGGTACCACATTTTCATTTTGCATGTGTTGTTGCTGGTACATGCGGGGGTTGGCGTCAGGCTGGCTAGGCAAAGACCCTCTCTCTCTTTCATGTACAGACTGAGCTAATTGGCCCATATGAAGCTATAGAGATTTGATGGTCTGCTGATTTGAAGTGAGAACATGATTTGTGGATGACATAAAAATTTTCATAGAGTTCTCAAGTCTACGAGTCAAGTTCTCAAGCGAATTAAACCGGGTTTCAAAGTTGTTAGAATTTGGGAAACCTGGTTGGTTGGTGCTTGGAACTTGGGGTTGCTGATATGAATGAGCATGCATGGGAGGTTGGTGTGGTTGATTAGGTGGTCGAGAGGAGGTTGAAGGACCACCCGGGGCATTATTTTGGTTCCATTAAAAATTGGGGTGGTTCCTCCATCTAGGATTATAAGATGATGAGTATGGGTCATTCCTAGCTCTGTCATAGATGGCGTTGACACATTCCATCTCAGGAGAAATGGACGCACACTCACTTTCTATATGACCTATCCTACCACATGAATGACAGAGAACTCGACCAGATGTGGACATGTGAGGTGCACCTTGTTGGTTTTGGAGCTCAATTGAATCCATACGGTGCATTAAGGCCGCCATGCGCGCCTCGGTGGCCGTAGTGGTATCGATAGCAAATGCGGCACCCGATCTAGTCGAGTTTGCATTTTCAATCCTCGCTCCTATACTAGATGATGCAGGTGGTTCCCTTACACTCTCCCATTGCATTGTTTTCTCAGCAAGGTCTTCTAGGAAAGTCCATGTGTCCCTTTCATCCATTCCTAAGAACTCTCCTTGACACATGGACTCAAGGAGCGTTCGGGACAGGATGTGAAAACCCTCGTAAACAATCTGACACAGGCGCCACAACTCAATGGCATGGTGAGGGAATGAGGATAGTACCTCCTTGAACCTCTCTAAGTATGCATGGAATGATTCGGTCTCATGTTGATAGAACGAATTGATTTCGTTCCTCAATTTTTGAGTCTGATGATTTGGAAAATACTTTTTGAGGAATGCAGACTGAAACTCATCCCAAGTCCTAAAGGCATTCGCCTGGTTGCTATACAACCACTTCTTGGCATCATCCTTAAGCGCAAAGGGGACAAACCTAAGATGAATGGAGTCTGTACTAAGTTGTTGCAGTTTGAACATAGCACAAACCTCCTCAAATTCCCTGAGAAAGATATAGGGGTCACCTTTCCAAGTGAAGTGAGGGAGCATGAAAATAAACTAAGGCTTAACCTCAAAATGATTCCCATTTGCCTCTGGCAATGCGATGCATGAGGGTAGAGCTGTACGGCTCGGGTAGCATCGATCACGAAGAGGTATGGGAACGACAACTGGAAGAACATGTCGAATAGGTGGGTCCAGCAACTGCTCCTCCTCACGGAAATTAGCAGCCATTGAACCTGGACTGTGTGCTACACGAGAGGAGGAAGGCGTCGAGAAATCGACGACCGCAGTCGGATTGACAACGCTCCTCGTCAAACGACCACTCTCGTCTCATGTTCAGCAAAGCATGCACAAAGGTGCACACACACCAAAACGTTTTTTTTGTTTTTTTAACAAAAAATGTTCGTAGAAGAGAAGACAGGGGGACACAGGAGAGAAAGAATGACTCAGGAGAGAAGGGAAGAAGTCGTTATGCTACGGCGGATGGGTACAGGTAGAAGCACACAAGCAAACAAGGCTCAAGCAATCCTAAGGTCGCTATATGTCCTTACAGCTAGACGACGCCTAACTGCGAGATCGCAAGGCCTTAACACGCCTCACCTCCCTACGACGAGGACCACAAAGCCCAGCAAGTGAGCCAAGATCCGGGGATCTCGTCTCTCCTACTATCGACAAAGTGAGCAACGCCGATCAGGTCATGACGGTCGGGACCGGATCACTCTCCTAATGTGCCCAAAATCCTTAGGGCCAATGTCTACTTGATTTTAAAAATTAGGCTCTTTATTATTGTGGTTTGTGGGGGCAAAGGAAAGGGTGATGAAATCCCCCACCTTATCTTTTATGGGACAACCCCTCCTTAGTAGCATTTTAGAGTCCTAATCTAGCAATCAACTCTCCAAACAAGCGCTCAACTCACCCTTGTTTCAATGCACTTCGTACTAATTAATGCATGTTCATACGAAATGCATGAATGAGAGTAGAAGGTGCGTACCTCACGCCAGCACTCAGCAACTGAAAATAAAGCTAAAATGAAAGACAATCTATATGCCTAAGTCACATAAATGATGCATGACCTAAACAAAAAGAATGCCTAATCTTTTGCTTTGGGTTTTAGGGTCCAAGTTTCTTAAAAGAGGTTTGATTATTGATCTGGGAACAAACTATAGGTCAAAACATGCCAAATCAAGTCCCAGATGACTACATCAATTATGCAAACAGACCAAAGAAATGAGAGAGCAAACAGAGGTTACCAGACCGCCAATTGGCGGTCTTAGGCCGGTGATTGGCAGTCTACAGTGCCCAGCTTGCCTCAAACTTTCTCCAGGTGTTCCTCCTCCGACACCAAGTCTCCTGAAACAAAGAAAAACTACAACACACAAATTAAATCCACTCGAATCGTCCAAACAAGAGTCTGGACTGGAACCTCCCCGGCAACGGTGTCAAAAACTTGTTGAATCGTTTTAATTAAACAGCAAGTGCACGGCCACGTTGAAGCGGTGGCAAATACGGGTCCTCCTCAAGGAGGTGAGCAGCCTCTCGTTTGCACGAAATCAAGTGGAAAAAATATGGAAGAGAGTGTATTATGCTACACTACACTACGAAGTATGAAATGCGAAAAAAAGCAACAAACGATTAACTAAAAACTTAACTAAGAACGAAAGAAGAGTGCTGGAATTTAGAAATGGAAAACCCCTAAGGGGTGGAGTGAGTGCACGCATGCAAAGAGTTCGGTGTTGAACACATTCTTTAAGCACAAATAAAGGTGGTGTTATCATGCATAGGAAGTGTCTAAATGTTATGGGAAATCATATCAATCCATTCACCATCCAAGTTGATTAACTTTTACATATACAAGTTGTTTATTTCAGAATCTAAACAAGCATGAGAGGTATCTAATCATTATTGCAAAACTTATCAAGTTATAAATTCTATCCTAAACAAGCAAGCATACATTCATGTTTTATCAACACATTGGAAATAAAGCATTCATTCCATTGTCTAATGCATGTATGAACATCTACTCCACCCCCCAAAGGGGATGGAACTACCCACTATACATTACACTAATTATTAAACTAAGAAAGCAAAGCATATTAACTAAGCTACTAAAAAAAACTAATGAAATGAAATTAAGCAAAGTAAAACAAGAAACATAAAACAAACAACATAATAAAGAAACATTTATTAAAGTGACTCACATTTCAAGTAGCATCATCCTACTTTAGTGTGTGCTTCAAGGCCTCACTTCTAGTAGGAAGAATAGCCACTTGAAATATGGAGTGATTACAATAGAAGGTGATGAGTTCTATTTATAGCCAAAGAAAAAGGCAATCCAGGACAATCCCCCGATGTGGGACTAAATAAATACCAAAAATGACCTAAACATCCTATAATACATGTGCTGGAGAAAGTTGAGCGGATTTGGGCCAAAACATACAGCCAATTATCTGTCTTGAACCGCCAATTGGCGGTCTATATGGTTCGGATCCTGCTCAGTTTTGTTGTGGGGTTTTATTGGTATATTTGCTGGTCTTGGATGCATTTACTTGGTTTGTTGGAGCTCCGACCCAAATGGAATTGCTAAAATACTCCCCATGATGGTGTGGAGTATTCTGTTTTGCTCTTAGGTCCTTCGGTCTTACGTTCAGGTCCTTCTCCCTTGCATCTTAGTCCCCAGATCACACAATTCAGTCCTTTTTCCCAGCTTTTGGGTCCTTTTATGCTTCATCTCTTCAAACCTATTTATTCCTGAAAACTAAACATAAAACTCGTTACATAGCATTGTTTAGGTGAAAGATAATGGATATAAGATACAAATATAAGCATGAAATGATGTCAATCAGATGCCCTTATCAAAGTGGGTGAGTTCGTATTTCCAGTTGATTTCATCATCTTGGACACTGAACCCGTGTCTAACCCTCTAGGACAAATTCCTGTGATCCTTGGGAGGCCATTTCTTGCGACATCTAATGCTTTGATCAATTGTCGCAATGGCTTTATGAGGTTGTCTTTTGGAAACCTCACGGTGGATTTCCACATCTTTACTCTTGGTAAGCAACCCGGGCTCTTTGACGATGCAGTCGGAGCTAATTTCATTCAAGACACGGATGAGCCTGAGTCATTAGGCATGTTAGACACACATCGACAAATTATTGAGGTGCCTAATGACCAGGTTGCGAGTGAAGAGGATCTTGAGAAATCCGCCACCGTATCTCTGGACGAGAAGGCACATCTGGGTTCTTGCTCCTCTTACCCCGTGGTCCTTGAGCCACTTGAATGTAACTCTGAATCCGACATGAACCCACCTCTGGCCGAGCTTAAACCCCTCCCCGATAACCTAAAGTTCATCTTTTTAGGGGATAATGAGACATTGTCATTCATTATTGCTTCTGATCTTGAACAAGATCAAGATGTTGCCCTCAAAAGAGTACTCTTTGAAAACAAGGAGGCGATCGGGTGGTCCTTGAAGGATATCAAGGGAATTAGCCCTGGTATTGTTCAGCATCGGATCAACTTGGAAGAGGATTCTAGGCCCCGTCCGGACCCCCAGCGAAGATTGAATCTTGTACTGAAAGAAGCCGTCCGAAAGGAGGTTCTTAAGTGCTTGGATCATGGCATAATCTATCCTATCTCTGATAGTTCGTGGGTGAGTCATGTCCATGTGGTTCCCAAGAAGTCAGGCGTGACGGTTGTGGATAATGAGCATAATGAGCCTATCCCGACACGCCTGCAAACTGGCTGGCGAGTTTGCATTGATTATCGCAAGCTCAATGCGTCAACGCGGAAAGATCATTTCCCATTGGCATTCATTGACCAGATGTTGGAAAGGTTGGGCAGACATGAGTATTATTGTTTTCTTGATGGATATTCCGGTTACAACCAAATTCCCATCGCCCCCAAAGATCAAGAGAAAACCACCTTTACTTGTCCCTTTGGCACGTTTGCCTACCGTTGCATGCCCTTTGGGTTATGTAATGCACCGGCAACGTTTCAAAGATGCATGATCAGCATCTTCTCCGATATGGTTGAGCGTTTCCTTGAGATTTTCATGGACGACTTTTCCTTTGATGAGTGCCTTCATCACTTGAGCATTGTCCTCAAGCGATGCCATGAGAAGAACCTCGCTCTCAATTGGGAGAAATGTCACTTCATGGTGAAGCGAGGGATTGCACTTGGACATGTGGTCTCAAGTAGGGGAATTAAGGTGGATCCCGCCAAAGTGGGTCTTATTGCTAATCTCCCACCACCACGTACTGTGAAGGATATCCGCGCCTTTCAGGGGCATGCTGGATTGTATCGGCGGTTCATTCGGGATTTTAGCAAAATTGCTCGACCTCTCACCTCTTTGTTGCCTAAGGATGTCATTTTTGATTTCACACCAGACTGCCACCATGCTTTTTTGACTTTGAAGAAAGAGCTGACTTCAGCTCCCATAATTAAGGCACCGGTGTGGACTGAACCCTTCGAGTTAATGTGTGATGCATCTGACTTCGTTGTGGGAGCAGTGCTTGGGCAACGATTGGACAAATTTCCTCATGTGATCTACTATGCCAGTAGAACACTCCATGATTCCCAATTGAACTACACTGTGACCGAGAAAGAATTCTTAGCGATCATATTTGCTTTGGAGAAATTCTGGTCGTACTTGATTGGCTCCCATGTGATTATCTATTCTGATCACACAACCATTAAGCACCTCATGGCGAAGAAAGATGCAAAATCCCGACTCTTGAGATGGATCTTGTTGTTACAAGAATTCGATCTCGAGATTCAGGACAAAAAATGGTGTGAAAATGTTGTAGCGGACCACCTGTCTCGTCTACAGACGACCAACCCACAGGACCAAATTATTGATGACAAATTTCCTGACGAGCAGTTGTTCACGATCGAAGATAACCCTTACTTTTCCGACATCGTGAACTACCTCGTGACCGAGCAACTTCCCGTGGGTTGGTCAAAATCTGACCAAGCCAAATTTAGATCTTATGTCAGATTCTTTCACTGGGACGACCCCTACCTATTCAAATACTGCTCTGACCAAATTTTCAGGTGGTGCGTCCCAGATACCGAGTTCCAAAGTGCTCCATTTCTGCCACTCTAAGGCATGTGGAGGACACTTTGGAGCAAAGAAAACTACCGCCAAGGTTCTCCAATCTGGATTCTACTGGCCTTCTGTTTTCAAAGATGCTTACGACTTTTGTAAGCAATGTGATAGGTGTCAGTGCCTTGGCAGGATTGGTCGGTGTGACATGATGCCTTTGCAAAATGTCCTTGTTGTCGACATCTTCGATGTGTGGGGCATAAACTTTATGGGTCCCTTCCCGAACTCGTTCGGGAATGTTTACATTCTTGTGGTCGTTGACTATGTGTCTAAGTGGGTTGAGGCTATACCCACAAAGACCAATGACAACAAGGTGGTCACCAAATTCTTAAGGGACATTTTTGCACGATTTGGTACTCCTCGTACCATAATCAGCGATAGGGGTACCCACTTCTCTAATCTCTCCTTTGAAGCGCTTATGAGGAAATATTCGATCACCCACAAGCTTGCGACCCCATATCATTCGCAAACTAGTGGGCAGTTTGAAGTCTCTAACCGTAAATTAAAGCAAATTCTTGAGAAGACGGTTAATTCCTCGAGGAAGGATTGGTAAACTAAGCGGAATGACGCATTGTGGGCCTTCCGCACCGTGTACAAGACCAATTTGGGTATGTCCCCATATCGGGTAGTGTACGGCAAGGCTTGCCACCTACCCGTCAAGCTTGAGCATCGTGCTTTCTGGGCGATCAAGAACCTGAATTTCGATCTTGATCAAGTAGGGGTGCAGCGTAAACTCGACATTGTGGAGTTGGAAGAGCTACGCAATGATGCGTACGAGAATGCCAAAATTCATAAATCTCGAGCCAAGATGTTTCACTATCGCATGATTATGTTAAACGTGTTTACGGCCAGGCAGAAGGTGTTGCTCTACAATTCCTGGCTTCGTCTGTTTGCGGGTAAGCTCTGCAGTCGCTGGTCTGGCCCTTTTCTTGTCCAAACCGTGTTTCCTCATGGAGCGGTTGACATCTTGAACCCAGGGAATGGGGACGTGTTCAAAGTAAATGGACAACGCGTCAAACCCTACTTGGAGGCGGCACCAGCCGAAGTCGAGGAGGTCATGTTCCTTCATCATCCTCTCTCGCACTCAACCATTCATGCTCCTGCATGAATGGTTGAGCTTTCATGTTTGTATAAAGTTAAATTTGAAAAAAAAGAAAAAAAAGAAGACTCCTTCAGTGAGCATCGTTTGTTGTGGGCCTCAACCCTTGAGTATTTGGGCCCCCTTTTCTTTCACGTATTGTGTCTCCCTTTTTAAGTATCTCACTGGTTTTGAGGGAATTCGGGTTTTTGTCCATCAACATAACCTTGAACTTCCTTTTGCACTTCATATTGGTGAGATATGTCTTTTTTCGTGCATAAATTCATGTAGTATCTTGCTCACATTCATTGAGGACAATGCATGAAGTAGGTGTGGGGGGTGTTTTACATGGGTACATAGTCGAGTCTTTTCCTTTGATTTTTATTTTCTTTTGTGTGCATTGTTAGGGTCATGTTAGTGTGTTGCATTTAATATCGATATATTTGCTTGCCATGATCCTTGGGTGACTTGTCTTCTTTTTTTGTGGGTTTTGCGTGTGTTTAGCATGTGCAAAACCGTTGAGAGGCAAAGTAAAAAGAAACTCCCAAAATTGTCTTGAACTTGATGCATTAGGATATCTAGTACTGTGGCTTTAGGATTTATCTAGTCGTTAGGTTGCACCCGAGTTTTCGCTCGGGGGTGAGTAATCATAGGGTTTCAGGGCTCAAACATTTAAAGAAGTCCAATCTGAACCTAGTGAGTCAATAACGCGTGCCTGTTAAGTTAAGGGAGTTTGTTGTAGTCAAGGACCCTTTAAATCTTGTTGTGAGACATTAAGTGTAGGGGTTTTGGTTCATGTGTAGATAAGAAATAAGTGAGTATGTGTTCTCTCTTCTCGCACGGCTCCTATGACTCGGGAAAGAAGGTCTGAGGGGACTTTGTGCCTGGTGCTTTCGAGTCATCTGACTTGGGATGCTTCGACCGAACTCTTATTACACTGGTGGTAGGGATTGCCCTATGTGGAGATTTGGGGAAAGGTGTACGTGATAGTGTAAGTCCTCATAGGCAATGATGCACGAAACCTGACCCTGGGAGAATGAAGCTCCAACTAATAAAAGAAAAGAAGAAAACAAATGAGAAAAGAAACAAAAAGGAAATAAATGGTAATGCAAATAAGAACCTTAAGGGACTTTACACTTTGTATCACTTAAGGATGTTGAGGTTGTCCATGTCTTTCACTTAATCCCTTATTTAACTTGCACGAATGGTTCATTAGGCTAGGTGTGTGGACTGATTACCTATATAGAGTCGGCCCGTAGGATTATCGCGTCCAATGATCGACAAAATTTGTCCAACGAGTCGAGTGTCTAGATTGAATAATGCATCTTGTTCGGATTTTGTGGGTGTATCCGCTGAAAACCCTCAGGAGACAACACTCCTCCTCCTTGGCAACAAGGAGGTTTAACGGCTTGTTGCACGTGCTAATTGCAATTGTGATTCCTATGAAAGTGAGTTAGGATTTCTTGTTTCTCGTTTGCTTTTCTCTTTCTTTGTTTTGCCCGGGACTAGCAAAAGTTAGGTGTGGGGGTATTTGATTGACATCATTTCATGCTTACATTTCTATCTTATATCCATTATCTTTCACCTAAACAATTCTACGTAACGAGCTTTATGTTTGAATTTCAGAAATAAAGAGGTTTGAAGAGAAGAGGCATGAAAGGACCCTAAAGCAGGGAAAAAGGACTTAATTGTGAGACCTAGGGACTAAGATGCAAGGGAGAAGGACCTGAACGTATGACCAAAGGACCTAAGAGCAAAACAGAAAACTCCACACCATCATGGGGAGTATTTTTGCATTTCGATTCGGGTCGGAGGTCCAACAAGCATAGTAGATGCATCCAAGACAACAAATACATCAAGAAAAGCCCAGAATGAAAACCAAGTCGATCCGGATCTAGTAGACCGCAAATTGGCGGTCTGGGACCGCTAATTGGCGTTCTGGATCACTCCGGATCCGCTAAGACTTCTGGAGCGCGTGTATTAGAGGATGATTAGTCTATTTTTGGTATTTGTTTAGTCCCACATCGGGGGATTGTCCCGTATTGCCTTTTTCTATGGCTATAAATAGAATTCTTCACCTTCCATTGTAATCTCCTCTCTTGGTGGCCATCTTCTCTACTAAGAGTGAAGCCTTGAAGCAAAACTCTGGTGGAGAAATAGGCTACTGGTAATTGAGTGAGTAATAAGTAGATGTTTTACTTTAGTTGTGTTGTTTCTTTCTTAGTTGAATTTCCTTTCATATGCTTGCATGCTTGTTTTGTTTTATGTCCTTTTAGTTCTTTAATATTTCTTGCTTGGTTAGTATACTTTCATTTCAGTAGAATGTTTCATTTTGTTAATGTAGTTAATGTAATGAGTAGTGAGTAGTTCCATCCCCATTTGGGGGTGGAGAAATATGTGATATGATCATGTAGTGTATTAAGTGTGTGTTATGTTAATCCCTTGAGCCTTATATGATTTCCATAACCATCTAATGGGATTTCACTCTTATCTTTGATATGCTAATGGTCTTGAATGAAGCTTAGCTTATGCTTAGATTAGTGGACCTATTTTATGGGGAATGATAAGGTGAGGATATGGATGGAATTAATATTGGAAACACAATTTGTAGTGTATGTACTCTTGTTGCCTTTACCTTGGTTAATGTCTTGTATGTTTTAATGATAATGTGTTATCTTAATTCATGTGGAGGCACAGTAGGGTCTAGTCTTTATACATGAGTTTATTTAGCTTCATTCCAATTATTGTCTTGTATGCTTTAATGATATGATCTTATCCTAATTCATGTTGAGGCAAAGTTGGATTTAGTTTTATGATTTCATGCACTACATGTTGTGATGAGCATAATCGAACACACACACACACATCTTTTATATTCACATTATTTCTCTACTCCCATGGGGGTTTAGTTTTATTGCTTATCTTCCATTTCCTTTTGGCATTGTATTGTAGTTTAGTGTAACCAACCTTTCTCTCCTTTCTTTCCCACTCGCCTTCGCACAAACCAAAAGTCGACACACCTCCCTGCGGATCGACCCGCTTCAACGCGGCCGTGCACTTGCGGTTTAATATAAAACGATATCAATCAGTGCTCCTGTCGTCAAGCTTCACTCTCATTACCTTTGGTACATGCGCATATGCTATGCTGCCAAACACCTTTAGATGTATGACTGTAGGCTTGTAACCACTCCACATTTCTTGTCGAGTCACATCCTCTAAACTTACGGTCTTGTAGCGATTTAAGATGTAAACCACACAAGATATTGCCTCTGCCGACAACTCCTTGGGCACTTCTTTACTCTTTAACATGCTCCCGAACCATATCTAGTATGGTTCGAATATTGTGCTCGGCCACTCCATTTTACTGTAGAGACTAAGGGGCCGTCAAATGTCATTTTATGCCATGCTCCTCACAAAACTCGTTGAAGTCAGTTGAGATGAACTCTCCTCATCGATCCGATCTCAATACCTTAATATAATTTCCACATTGCTTCTCTACATATGCCTTGAACTTCTTGAACAAACCAAATGCTTCTGATTTCTCCTTCAAGAAATACACTCAAGTCTTGCCCAAAAAATCATCAATGAAAGTCAAGAAATAACGATTCTTACTAATTGAACACAGAGTGATTGGTCCTCAAATGTCAGAATGCACCAACTCGAGCACCTCCTTTGTTCTATATTCTGCCGCCTTTGGAAAACTTTTCCTTGGCAATTTCCCCGACCATGCACCCCTCGTAAAAACCTTCTTTGGATTCAATAATCGGAAAACCATGCACCATCTTCTTTCGTCCCATTTGTTGGAGCCCACCAAAATTCACATGCCCATAATGCATGTGCCACAGGCAATCGCCTTTGACGCATGGTTTCCAGCTTCTAGCACAACCACATGTTAGATTTAATTTGAACAAACATTTTTTGGACATTTCTACCTTGGCAATCAAACACCCATCTTTTCCTCACAAGAACATATATCGGTTTTGCATCAAAACCGAATAACCTTTCCCTAAAAGTTATTGCATTCTAAGTATGTTGGTCTTCATATCCGACACATAGTAGACATTGTAGATAAGCTTGTGCAATTGATTGGCATCATATCATGCATATATTTGTGTCTTATATCCTTTATTTTTAGCCTAAGCAATGCTATGTAACGAGTTTATGTTTAAGTTTCAGGAATAAATAGGTTTGAGAAGAAGAGATTCAAAAATGACCCAAAAGCAAGGAAAAGGACTAAGTTGCAAGACTTATGGACTAAGATGAAAGAGAGAAGGACCCGGATGTAAAACCAAAAAGATCAACGAGCAAATCAAGAAGCTCCACACCTTAATGAGGAGTATTTTGGCAATTAAATCTGGGACCAACCATCAACAACCAAATCAGATTCATCAAACACCAAGAAATCAAGCTAGAACCAAGCCAAACAAATCCAGACCTGATCAGACAAATACAGACCACTACTTAGCGGTCCTAGACCACTAATCAGCGGTAAAGATTGCCTCAAAACGCACATGCCTTGGTCGGGTGTTAGATTAGGCTGTTTGGAGTCCATATTTGGTATGTTTTTAGTCCCATACCGGGGGATTGTCCCCGGATTAGCTTTTCTCATGCCTATAAATAAAACTCTTTACCTTCCTTTGTATTTACCCATTGCTTGGTGGCATTCTCTCTACTTGGAGTAAGCCTTGGAGCAAAACTCAAGGTGGAGAAGAATGCTACTTGTAATGTGAGTCATGTAAATAAAATAATTCTTCATAGTTTATTTTAATGTTGTCTTTGTTTTAATGCGTGCTTGTTTAGCTCGTTTTGTCTGTCTTAATCTAAGTTGCAGTCATTAGCATGTCTCCATTTCCTATCTTAATTACCTTAATTTTGTTTTGTCTTCTTTTAATGAGTAGTGAGTAGTTCCATCCCCCTTTGGGGGTGGAGATGATGTTCACACATGCATTAAAGAATAGAAATGAATGCTTTATTTTGAACTGTGTTGATAAATGTGAATGTATGTTTGCTTGTTTAGAGTAGAACACTTCACTTGATGGGTTTTCCCACAACTATTAGACACCTCCCATGCTTGTTTAGGTTCTCAAATGACCAACTTGTGTATGTGAATGTTAATCAACTAGGTTAGTGATTGGGTTGATAGGTTTTGCCATAACCATTAGACACTTCCTATACATGAAAACACTACCTACATTTGTGCCTATTGAATGCATTCTTCACCATCTTATTACATGTGTGCACTGATTGACATCATTTAATGCTTATATTTGTATCTTATATCCATTATCTTACACCTAAGCAATGCTACGTGACGAGTTTTATGTTTGAGTTTCAGAAATAAAGAGGTTTGAAGAGAAGAGACATGAAAGGACCCAAAAGCAGGGAAAAAGGACTTAATTGTGAGACCTGGAGACTAAGATGCAAGGGAGAAGGACCTGAACGTAAGACCGAAGGACCTAAGAGCAAAACAGAAAACTCCACACCATCATGAGGGAGTATTTTGACAATTCGATTTGGGTCGGAGCTCCAATAAACAAAGTAGATGCATCAAAGACCAACAAACACATCAAGCAATGCCCAGCATCAAACCAGAGGGATATGGATCCTGTAGACCGCCAATTGGCGGTCCGGATCTTCTCGGATCCGATGAAACTTCTGGAGAGCGTGTATTAGATGATGTTTAGGCTATTTTTGGTATTTGTTTAGTCGCATATCGGGGGATTGTCCCGGATTAACTTTTTCTATGGCTATCAATAGAACTCTCCCTCCACTCATGTAATCGATCTCCCTCTTTGGTGGCCATCTTCCCTACTAAGAGTGAAGCCTTGAAGCAAAACTCTGGTGGAGGGAGGGCTGCTTGTATTGAGTGACTTAATAATAGATGTTTTCCCTTTAATTGTGTTGTTTCTCTCTTAGTTTTAGTTTCCTTTCATATGCATGCTTGCTTCTTTATTTTGTTTTATGCTTCTTTAATATTTCTTGCTTGATTAGTGTAGTTTAATTTCAGTATCATGCTTCATTTTGTTAGAGTAGTTAGTTTAAATATGTGTGAGTAGTTCCATCCCCTTTGGGGGGTGGAGTAGATTTGTGTACATGTTATGTAGATGGTATGAATGCTTGATATAAATATTTGTGAGAAATATTAGTATGCTTGCTTGAATTAATAAGGACTTTACTTGATGGTTTCTGCCATAGTTAGGTACATTCCATGCTTGTTATGTTCTTAATTACAACCTTGCATTGCTCATATTAATCACATAAGTTAGTGTTGTAAATGATAGGTTTTGCCATTAGGTACTGATGCATTGCATACATTGCATCATATGTCTTTCATTTAGATTACTTTTATTCTTATTTACAGAATACAGGGACCTGAATGCAAATTAACCACATCCCGAGCATAAACACGTGCAAAAGACTCACTTCTATCATAAAGACCAAGCTCAAGATTATCGGGTTTCAAATGGAAATGTATCCAAGCATAAAAGCATTCAAGATCTAATTACAAAAAGAACAAGGACTTAAGCACAAAAGTAGCCGGGGACATAATTGCAAGAAGCCAAGGACCTAATTGCAATTCACGAGTTATTATGGAGAAAATCTAAGGAAAAATCAATGTAGATCTCCAAACATATAAAGGAATTAATCCGAAGCTCAAAATAATGGAAAGAATCAATCCAGACGCGCAAAGGAGGATCAAATCATACCATAAACATTCAACCAAAATCCGGACAAAATCAAGGCAATATATGCGGCGTTTCCACCGCAAATTACACTTGATGTGCGGCGTTTCCGCCGCACCAGAGGCGATCCGTGTGCTCAATTTTTGTCCAGTCGTGTCTGGACACGTGTACTCTCCAATTCTATACTTAGGTCTCTTGTAACAACTATAAATACCCCCGAGAACGATGTTAGAAGGGTCCTTGGCCTTAGACCTAGTTTTTAGTTGTTGTTTTTATTTGTCTTTACTTTAGTAATAAAATTCTGTTGTTTTATTTCTTGTTTTTTTAGTTTTCTTTTGTAATTCCTCTAGGACCCCTTCTCCTTTCTCCCATCCATGAGTTTCTAACTCTTTCCAAAGGGTGGGGGTGACGGATTTAGGGTGATGAGAAGAGAATAAAGTTATTATTTTAATTTCGTGTTAGTATATTTTGATTACTTGAGTTTATGTTAAATCATTTATCATGTAATGCTTTATAACTAATGTGATTTATTATAAGTTTCAGAATTCTCTAATCTAAACCCGATATCTAAACCTCCACCCAACGAAATTCACCATCTTTGTTCTTGTTTTAGTTTTATTTGTTTATGTTTCTTGCTTTGGATAATTAAAAACCAAAAATCTCAAAACCCAATTTATTTCTTTTCTCCTTCTTCCCCTTAATCGAAAATCACACAAATAACAAGATCTCTCCCTCCTTGTGTTCGACCCGTATTTGCCACGTCTCTATTGACGCCGTGCACTTGCGGTATAAATTTAATTCTCATCAAGTTTTTGGCGCCGTTGACGGGGAGGCGACGCAGATTTTGTTTTTTTTGTTGATTTCGATTCTATCATGTTTATCTTGTGCGTGATCTAACTATTTGGGTTTGCGTTTCAGGAGACTACATAGTGCACGGCGAAATCCGTGCACATTTGGAGCTAAACGAGCAGCGAAATCGCCGCACCTGAAGAGTAACTTGCGGCGAATCCGCCGCACACTTGGAGCTTCTGGGCTTCAAATTTTTCTGGGACGCGACTCATCTGTGGGTGAACGCGTGGAGCTACTGAAATTTAGAGAGCGGGCGGTGAACCCGACTAAGCATTGCATAGGTAACCTTTGTTGCGTCTTTTCCTCGTAATTTCTATTTTCAGAAAATTTCCTTTTATTAGAATTGCACGTGTTAGGGCAAAAATTCCATAATTCGCAATAATTCAACTCTGACCTAAAATTGGCAAAATTAGAAATGCCTTAGTGCATGCATCATCTAGTGTTTTGTATGCATTATTCTTGCTAAATTCTTGCAAATCAATTTCTGTTGAAGAGTGCTGGAGTCAAGGTACGTATCGTGGTTTTCATCGATTGCATTTAAGAATATAATATAATTTGCATGCAACCTTGAAATTGCCCCCGTCTAAAGACCATTGTTTGACTATCTTTGTTAGATCTAAGTTAAACTGTCTTAAGGGCAACTCCGTAGGGAAAGATACGGTGGGGATTTCATCACCCTTCCGTGGCCCACAAATCCCAATACTAAAGTGTCACCTAAGCCTTAAAATTAAAATCAATTAGACATTGGCCCCTAAGGATTCAGACTCAATTAAGGAGAAGATTGGTCTGAATTGCTATGACCTGAAGCTGATTGGATTTAATTTGGTGTCTAGAAAGTGTTTTTGTGTCGACGTAAGTCTTCCAAGCGAAGTGGTTGTCTAATTGGCACCGACTCTGTCGGAAGCGCCCCCACTAGCTATACACGGCCTGGTCAAGTTGGTTTGATTAGTGAGGGAGGTGAATCAAGCGAATCAATTCGACTCAACCAGTTAGGAGTCGTCTAGATCTAAGCGACACTAGGTTTAGGATTGTTTGAACCGTGCTTTCTTAGGAATTTTGTGACCACCCCTCTTTCTATCTTTAGAGTTAGGTTTCCCTTCTCATCTGATTCTTCTTTCTCCTCTCACCTCAATTCTCTAGATTAGGATTCCTTTCTCATCTTTTCCCATTCTATTGTTTGTTTCCCTTTTGAAAAAAAACATAAAAAAAATATAAAAAAAGCGAAAATATAAAAAAAAATTGTAATTATTTCTTGAAATTAAATTTGGAATTTAAATTTGGAATTTGAATTCAAAAATTGATTCAACCCGGTGCACTTAGATTTGGATTCGGGACTTGAGCAATCGACTCTCACGAGTTCATCTAGATTCCAGTCTAGAGCTTAGCCCCAATCCATCTGCTGCACCACCTCACCCGGATCCAATGGGTGAGAATGTAGTGGACCCAGCTGTTGCACAACCTATAACTCTGAGGGATCGATGCTATCCAGCAATGGCTGCTCAGCCATCGTGCATCGTTATGCCCACCATACCGGGTCACGACTTCGAACTTAAGGCACAATACATGAGTATGTTGCCTAAGTTCACCTCTAGGGAAGACCCATATCTCTTCCTTAGAGAATTTGAGGAAATCTGCTCTCTTATGCAATACCAGCATATCCCTGAGGAGACAGTGCGTCTGAAATTCGTGCCTCTAGCACTGAAGGACGACGCTATGAAATGGCTATATAGTCTAGCCGAAAGATCTATTAGGAGTTGGGCTGAGTTTGTTCAAGTATTCCTGAAAAAATATTTCCCCAACCATAAGACTATGAGGATTAGGAATGAAATTGTTGCATTCGTTCAGTCTGAGAGCGAGCCGTTCTATTCCTATCTAAAAAGATTTAAAAGCGTACTGACCCAATGCCCTCATCATGGAATTCCAAGATGGCAATTATGCCAAATTATTTATGAGGGATTGACACCCACATCTAGGGTTATGGTAGAATCCGTAAGCCAAGGGAACTTGATGTCGAAAAATGAAAATGATGCCTGGACTTTTCTTGAGGATTTAGCTGAAAACAGTATGCAATGGGACAATGCTAGAACACCGCTTCACCCGAGTATTGGATCTAGAATAGCAAGTCAACTCAAACCAGGTGTCTTAGCTGTAGATGCCAACATAGCGGCTGAAGCAAAACTAGCTACCCTTATGCGCATAATAGAAAGTTTAGAGCTACAAACCCAAAACCGAGTGAATCAAGCCTCATCTATCCCTTGCTCTTGATGTGGTCAGACTGGTCATGTAATGGAGGATTGTGCGGACTGGGAACAAGTTAATGCCATGTATAACCATGCTAGAAATGACCCATACACATCAACCTATAACTCGGGTTGGCGTAATAATTCCAATTTCTCATCAAGCCAACAAGGTCAACCTCCTAGACAACAACCAAACCCGTATAACCAAAATAATACATCATCTGGGTTTAGTAACAATGGAGATCATGACGTTAGGTTGGCAAGCTTGGAAAATTTGATGAAAACCTTTATACAAACAACCAACCAGACCTTCCAAAGGCTAGAGACACAAGTCAGCCAACTAGCACAAATAGTAGGTGAAAGAGAAAATGGTCGGTTTCGTAGTCAACCTGAGGTGAACCCTAGATCTAATAACTCATATCAATCCTATCAACCACCTTCAGGAAATAACAACCCTAGACCGGTTCAAATGGTTAATGAGGAAGGACCGTTTCAACAAATAAATGTTGTAGTATCATTACGGTCCGGAAGACAGATTGACAATATTGTGGTAAATCCTAGAACGTCTAATCAATCTAGCCATCAAGCTACCACATATGACCTAACCATTGAGCCCGACGTCCAATCTGAAACGCCCAACCCACCTACTCAACCTGAACCCATAGCTCAACCTGAACCTGAGCGAGTCTATGTTCCTAAAGCCCCATTCCCTAATAGACTCAAAAAGAACTCAAGTGCACAAATGGAGAAAATCTTGGAAGTATTTAAGCAAGTTAAGGTGAACATTCCACTTTTAGATATGATTCAACAAATACCTGCTTATGCTAAATTCTTAAAAGATCTGTGCACTAAAAAGAGAAAAACGAACGTACCAAAGAAGGCATTCTTAACTGCAAACATAAGCTCTATCCTGTCAAACTCATCTCCTATAAAATATAAGGATCCTGGATGTCCCACAATTTCATGTGCAATAGGATATACTTTTATCAACAAAGCTCTTCTAGACCTTGGTGCTAGTGTTAACCTACTCCCGTACTCTGTCTATGAGCAAATGAACCGTGGTCCACTAAAACCCTCTAAGACAACCCTTCAATTTGCTGATTGCTCTATTAAGAAACCAAGAGGTATAGTAGAGGATGTTTTGATCAAGGTTGGTGACTTCATTTACCCAGTGGATTTTGTCGTACTAGATACCGCACCTGTTGTAAATCCTAAACAACAAATCCCTGTCATTCTTGGCAGACCCTTTTTAGCCACTTCTGAAGCATTGATAAACTGTCGAAATGGGCTCATGCAATTATCTTTTGGGAACTTAAAAGCTGAATTTAATATCTTTCATATTGATAGTGAGCCAGAAATAATATGCAATCAAAATGATGTTGTGATGAAATCGCGTATCTATAAGATTTCTGAATCATCACAAAATCAAAAAGGAAGTAAGAAAAAGGGGAGGAATTGATCTACACACCCACCATCACTGGAGCAAATAAGAGAACCAATTTAAGTGAGGGGTGTGGAACCTGTGACTCAGGACTCTTATTGCAACATGGGGAACAATTCAACTGGATACATGCACCAATATGGTGTCATTCAATCCAGTTCTGACTACGGTTGACTTTGAGCAAATCTCATCCTTCCACCGCAGTTCACTCAGGTAATAAGTGCATTTGCTTTATATTTGCATACATTGAGGACAATGCATGATTTAGGTGTGGGGGGTGTTTATGTATATATTTATCTATATATCTGTCTTTAAAAAAATAAAAATAAAAATAAATCAATGTTTCATGACATAGCTTAAGATTGAAGTGCCAAAACTCGTGTACAAATTGCATTGAGTTTTTGTTCCTTATTATATAGTTCTGCTTGTATAAATTATGACATAAATCTTAGTTCCAAAGAAATAACCCATTGCCCTTTAAGATATGTATGCACTTAAATTGGATGAATCAAATCTTTGAAGTCGTTGATAAAAAGCAGTGGTTGAGGAAAATATACCGGGAAGTGTGGACTTCTAATAGCAATTAAGCCTTGAGGAAAATAAAATTAAAAATAAAGGAATAAAGTGAGGAAAGCACATTCTGCAAAATGATTACAAAAGCCCAAGCCTTTGAGTCACTGGTCCGTAGGGGTATCTTGAAACCCGGTAACATGAGTCTGCCAGCTCGAGATTATCGACCAAACTCGCTACACGAATGCAAAAAGGGTAAAAGTGTCAAAAAGCAAATGTGTTGAATCGCGGAAGAAAAAAAAATAGTCAATGCCCAAAGCTAAAAGAATGATCCATGCCATGGTTGATCCAAATGATACTTCACCACCAGAGGAGGCGTGCAAAATAATTTAAGTGATATCATGTGTAGAAGGGTTAGTGGTGTGAATGTTGGAGGAACAAAGACCAAGTCATATTTTTAATGAGTTAGATTTATATAATGAGCATGCAAGAATTCTTAGTGAGATGTATAAGGTTGAGGTAGGATATTGAGAACTATTAATGAAATATTGATTCAAGATTTTGTGGGTATATCCGCTAAAAACCCTCAGGAGACAACACTCCTTCCCCTTGGCAACAAGGAGGATTAACAGCTTGTTGCACATGCTAAGTGCAACCGTAATTCCTACGAAAGTGAGTTAGGATTTCCCTGTTTTTATTTTTCGTATTTTCTATTTTGCTAGGGACTAGCAAAATCTAGGTGTGGGGGTATTTGATGCATTGCATACATTGCATCATATGTCTTTCATTTATATTACTTTTATATCAATAAATGCTACTAAGGTATGTGTTTAGTCTTATTTACAGAATACAGGGACCTGAATGCAAATTAACCACATCCCGAGCATAAACGCGTGCAAAAGACTCATTTCTATCATAACGACCAAGCTCAAGATTATCGGGTTTCAAATGGAAATGTATCCAAGCATAAAAGCATTCAAGATCTAATTACAAAAAGAACAAGGACTTAAGCACAAAAGTAGCCGGGGACATAATTACAGGAAGCCAAGGACCTAATTGCAATTCACGAGTTATTATGGAGAAAATCTAAAGAAAAATCAATGTAGATCTCCAAACATATAAAGGAATTAATCCGAAGCTCAAAATAATGGAAAGAATCAATCCAGACGCGCAAAGGAGGATCAAATCATACCATAAACATTCAACCAAAATCCGGACAAAATCAAGGCAATATATACGGCATTTCCGCCGCAAATTACACTTGATGTGCGGCGTTTCCGCCGCACCAGAGGCGATCCGTGTGCTCAATTTTTGTCCAGTCGTGTCTGGACACGTGTACTCTCCAATTCTATACTTAGGTCTCTTGTAACAACTATAAATACCCCCGAGAACGATGTTAGAAGGGTCCTTGGCCTTAGACCTAGTTTTTAGTTGTTGTTTTTATTTGTCTTTACTTTAGTAATAAAATTCTGTTGTTTTATTTCTTGTTTTTTTAGTTTTCTTTTGTAATTCCTCTAGGACCCCTTCTCCTTCCTCCCATCCATGAGTTTCTAACTCTTTCCAAAGGGTGGGGGTGACGGATTTAGGGTGATGAGAAGAGAATAAAGTTATTATTTAATTTCGTGTTAGTATATTTTGATTACTTGAGTTTATGTTAAATCATTTATCATGTAATGCTTTATAACTAATGTGATTTATTATAAGTTTCAGAATTCTCTAATCTAAACCCGATATCTAAACCTCCACCCAACGGAATTCACCATCTTTGTTCTTGTTTTAGTTTTATTTGTTTATGTTTCTTGCTTTGGATAATTAAAAACCAAAAATCTCAAAACCCAATTTATTTCTTCTCTCCTTCTTCCCCTTAATCGAAAATCACACAAATAACAAGATCTCTCCCTCCTTGTGTTCGACCCGTATTTGCCACGTCTCCATTGACGCCGTGCACTTGTGGTATAAATTTAATTCTCATCAGGTACCTCTTATGCATTAACAAACACTAACTAACTTGAGCTTATTGTATGCATTCAACACCACACTTATTTCATGTGCATACACACACACTCCACCCCTTAGGGGTTTTCATTCCTGTGTTTTTTATCTTCTTCATTAGTTGTTTAGCTTAGTTTGTTTAGTGATTTCATTTCAGCTTTGCTTGTTCACTAGTTTAGATTAGTGTAGGGTAGTGTAATACATCTTTCTTCCCTTTCTTTCCACTCGCCTTCGCACAAACCAAGCGTCGACACACCTCCCTGTGGACGACCCGTATGTGCCACCGCTTCAATGCGGCCGTGCACTTGCGGTTTAAAATGAAACGATCAATCAAGTTTTTGGCGCCGTTGCCGGGGAGGTGCTCTGTCCAGACCTTGGTTTGGGCGATTCGAGTGATTTTAATTTTTTGTTTGTAGTGTTTTCTTAGCGTCAAGGATCCTAGAGCTCACGGGGAGGCTACTGGAGGAGTTGGAGCACCCAAGCTTCAACAAGGACCGCCAATCAGCGGTCTAAGACCGCCAATTGGTGGCCTGGTGAGGGTTTCTGACTCTCAGTTTTCTTCTGGTAGTTGATTAGTTCATTTTTGTTATCTGGGAGCCTTATTTTGCATTCTATGACCTCTAGTTTGCTCCCAGATCATTAAACCAATCCCCATTAATCAACTTGGCCTTAAAATCCAAAGCAAAAGATTAGACATTCTTATTTGTTTAGGTCACGCATCATGAACTTGTTTAGGTATATAGTTGTCTTTTCTTTTAGCTTTATTTTCAGTTGTTGAGCGCTGGCGTGAGGTACGCATTTCCTACACTAATTCATGCAACTTGTATGCCCATGCATTAGTTAGTAGGAATTGCATCAGGACAAGAGTGAGTTGAGTGTTTTATGGAGCGATTGATTGCTAGATTTAGGATCAAAATGCTACTAAGGAGGGGCTGCCCATAAAAGATAAGGTGGGGGATTTCATCACCCTTTACTTAGCCCCAAAAATCACTCTTAATCAAGCCTTAACTAAAATCAAGTAGAAATTGACCCTAAGAATTGCGGACGCACTAGGAGAGTAATCTAGTTGCGACCGTCATGACCTGATCGGCGTTGCCTACCTTTTCGATAGTTGGAGGTAATGGATCTCCGGATCTGGTATCACTTGCTAGGCAGTGTGGTCCTCGTTGTAGGGAGGTGAGGAGTGTCGAGGCTAGTGAACTCGAAGTTAGGCGTCGTCTAGCCTAAGGACCCATAGCCTTAAGTTGTTTGAGCCGTGCTTGCTAGTTAGGCTTATACCTGATCCAACTACCCACGTTAGATCTAAGGATTCTTCCTCCTCATCTGAGTCCTCTCCTCATCTATTCTCTACATGTAGTATCCTCCTCTGAGTACACCTTCTGTTCTGTGTTGTATACAGTCGAGTCGAGCATTTTAATGCGAGGTTGGGCTCATTCTGGTGAGAGCGCTCGACTAGAGAGAGTGCATATTTCTGAGATGGACGGTCTTGGTGATCGACCATCTCCGCCTCGTGCTCCTTTGGAGCTAGAGGCCGAGTCGTCTCGTGATGGTGAGGTAGACCGGGTTCTATACATGGATTACCTCGATCCGCTCCCACCACCACGTCGACCTCCTTCTCCTCCTCATCTGACTCAAGAGGAAGGGAGATTCGGTTAGGATCGAGTTCTTGGTGCACCAACACCTTTAGCTCGACAGGATAGACTGATGACTTTGTGGGAGCGGACCCATCCTGTTCGGGCCGCGCAACCTTCTTGCGTAGTTCTTCTCCCTGCTCGCGGGAACAACTATGAGCCGAAACCTCAATATGTGAGCATGCTTCAAACCTTTAGTGCCAATAAGGAGGATCCGTATATTTTTATACGCGAATTTGAGGAAGTATGCTTCATGTTCAAGCTTCAACAGCTTGACGAGGATTAAGTCCGGTTGAGGATGATTTCTTTCGCGTTGAAGGATAACGCAAAGAAATGGATGTACAGCCTCCCGGCGAGCTCCATTCGGTCTTGGGATGACTTTGGGACCGCATTTCTGAAGAGATTTTTCACTCAAAGGAAAACTCAACAGATACGGCACCAGATACATCAAATGTATCAGACTGAGA
Source organism: Triglochin maritima (assembly GCA_963682175.1). NCBI lineage: Eukaryota > Viridiplantae > Streptophyta > Magnoliopsida > Alismatales > Juncaginaceae > Triglochin > Triglochin maritima. The sequence goes on along the minus strand of OY821790.1, from coordinate 15,209,047 downwards.
CCGAATCTTTTCATGCTTTCTTTGAGTGAAAAATTATTGACTTGAGCTATGGCAGCTGTGCCAAATTATTTATGAGGGCATCAACTACAACACCCGCACATTGTTGGAGTTGATGTGTCAGGGTGACTTCCAAATGAAACCCATCGAGGAGTCATGGGACAATTTTGAGTCCATGGCTGAACATACCTTCGAGTGGGACACCATGAGAGAGCCACCATCCGCCAGGTCTTCTAGTCGGGCTGGATCATATCATGTCGGGTCAACTATCACGTCTGAGACAAAATTGGCTGCTCTCATGCGTAGGATTGAGTGTTTAGAGTTGGACCAAGCCCCTGTAGCTCAAGTCGCTACTCCTTGGTGTAGTAGGTGTGGACTTACGTGCCATGATGACTTGGTGTGCGCCTACGCTCCAAGGGATACTGAGCATGCGAATGCGATGTATCAACAGAGGCCCCGTAACGACCTGTACCGTCACTCCTACAACCAGGGATGGCGTAACCATCCTAACTTCTCTTGGGGTCCTAGTGGGGGTCACGGTCAGAGCTCGCACGCTCAACCTCAACCTCCACCTTATCAACCTCCACGCTTATCGGCGACCTACCAACCCCCACATCAAAGGTCTCAGCACCATAATTACCAACCTGCTCATGCCTCATCGTCGGGTTATTCCAACCAGACTCCACCACCCCATCGGGTTGACTTCAAGGACCCTTCTTGTGATCCGACCCTTAAAGCGTTGCAAAGTACAGTCAAGGCTTTGGAAATGCAAGTTAGCCAGTTGGCTCATCAATTCCATGAACTCGAGAAGGGTCAGTTCCCGAGTCAACCTGTGGTAAATACCAGGGGTCAACCTGCTCATGCTAGGCAGAATGTACACAATGTGGAAAGTGACCCTTCCCAACATGCCAATGTTGTCCATACCTTGAGATCGGGAAGGGTTGTCGACAAGAATGTGGAAATGCTTGAAGCCAACCCGGTTGGCGGGACATCCGAGGAGAGACTTGAGCCTGTCAAGGAACCTAATTCTGAGACTCCTCCTCGTGATTCGTATGTCCCCAAGGCACCATTCCCTCATAGGTTGACTAAAAAACGTGATGAGCATTTGGACAAGATCGTTGAGGTACTTAGGAAAGTCAAGGTGAACATCCCATTGTTGGACGTTGTTCAACAAATGCCACTATATGCCAAGTTCCTCAAGGACCTTTGCACCACTAAGAGAAAAACAAATGTTCCCAAAAAGGCCTTTTTGGGTGCTAATGTGAGCTCAATATTGACACAACCCATGAATGTCAAGTACAAGGACCTAGGTTGTCCAACTGTCTCTTGCATGATTGGGAATGTGACAATCTCTCAAGCTCTATTGGATTTGGGGGCATCTGTGAATCTCATGCCTTACTTTGTCTATGTCAACCTTGGAATAGGTGATCTTAAACCAACGAGGACAACCCTCCAGTTGGCTGATAGATCCGTCAAGATTCCATGAGGGAGTGTGGAGGATGTCCTTATCAAAGTGGGTGAGTTCGTATTTCCAGTTGATTTCATCAACTTGGATACTGAAACCGTGTCCAACCCACGAGGACAAATTCCTGTGATCCTTGGGAGGCCATTTATTGCGACATCTAATGCTTTGATCAATTGTCGCAATGGCTTGATGTGGTTATCTTTTGGAAACCTCACGGCGGATTTCAACATCTTCACTCTTGGTAAGCAACTCGGGCTCTTCAACGACAGTGTCAGAGCCAATTTCATCCAGGACACGGATGAACCCGAGTCATTAGGCATGTTCGACTCACAGCGACACATTACTGAGGTGCCTAATGACAAGGTTGCGAGTGAAGAGAATCTTGAGAAATCCGCCAACATTTCTCGGGATGAGGAGGTACATCTGGGTGCTTGCTCCTCTTACCCCGTGGCCATTGAGCCACTTGAAAGTAACTCTGAATCTGACATGGACCCACCTCTGGTCGAGCTTAAACCGCTCCCCGATAACCTAAAGTACATCTTTTCAGGGGATAATGAGACCTTGCCACTCATTATTGCTTCTGATCGTGCACAAAATCAAGAGGTTGCCCTCAAAAGAGTACTCTTTGAAAACAAAGAGGCGATCAGGTGGTCCTTGAAGGATATCAAGGGAATTAGCCCTGGTATTGTTCAGCATCAGATCCACATGGAAGAGGATTCTAGGCCCCGCAGGGACACACAACGGAGATTGAATCCTGTACTGAAAGAAGCCGTCCGAAAGGAGGTTCTTAAGTGCTTGGATCATGGCATAATCTATCCTATCTCTGATAGTTCGTGGGTGAGTCCTGTCCATGTGGTTCCCAAGAAGTCAGGCGTGACGGTTGTGGAGAATGAGCATAATGAGCTTATCCCGACATGCCTGCAAACTGGCTGGCGAGTTTGCGTTGATTATCGCAAGCTCAATGCAGCAACGCGGAAATATTATTTCTCGTTGCCATTCATTGATCTTATGTTGGAAAGGTTGGCCAGACATGAGTATTATTGTTTTCTTGATGGATACTCCGGTTACAACCAAATTCCCATCGCCCCCGAGGATCAAGAAAAAACCACATTTACTTGTCCCTTTGGCAGGTTTGCCTACCATCGCATGCCCTTTAGGTTATCTAATGCGTCGGCAACATTTCAAAGGTGTATGATCAACATCTTTTCCGATATGGTTGAGCGTTTCCTTGAGATCTTCATGGACGACTTTTCCATATTTGGCACTTCCTTTAATGAGTGCCTTCATCAATTGAGCCTTGTCCTCAAGCGATGCCGTGAGAAGAACCTGGCCCTCAATTGTGAGAAATGTCACTTTATGGTGAAACGAGGGATTGTACTTGGACATGTGGTCTCAAGTAGGGGAATTGAGGTCGATCCCGCCAAAGTGGGTCTTATTGCTAATCTCCCAGTGCCACGTAATGTGAATGATATCCGCGCCTTTTTGGGGTATGTTGGATTCTATCGGCGGTTCATTCGGGATTTTAGCAAAATTGCTCGACCTCTCACCGCCTTGTTGGCTAAGGATGCCATTTTTGAGTTCACACCGGATTACCACCATGCCTTTTTGACCTTGAATAAAGAGTTGAATTCAACTCCCATTATTAAGGCACCGGTGTGGACTGAACCCTTTGAGTTAATGTGTGATGCATCTGACTTCGCTGTGGGAGTAGTGCTTGGGCAACAATTGGACAAATTGCCTCATGTGATCTACTACGCCAGTACAACTCTCAATGATGCCCAATTGAACTACACTGTGACCAAGAAGGATTTCTTAGAGATCATATTTGCTTTGGAGAAATTCCGGTCGCACTTGATTGGATCCCATGTGATTATCGATTCTGATCACACAGCCATCAAGCACCTCATGGCGAAGAAAGATGCAAAATCCCGACTCTTGAGATGGATCTTGTTGTTACAAGAATTTGATCTCGAGATTCGGGACAAAAAAAGGTGTGAGAATGTTGTAGCTGACCACCTGTCTCGTCTAGAGATGACCAACCCACAGGACCAAATTATTGATGACAAATTTCCTGACGAGCAGTTGTTCACGATCGAAGATAACCCTTGGTTTGCTGAGATCGTGAACTACCTCGTGACCGAGCAACTTCCTGTGGGTTGGTCAAAAACTTACCAAACGAAATTTAGATCTTATGTCAGATTCCTCCACTGGGACGACCCCTACCTATTCAAATACTGCTCTGACCAAATTTTCAGGCGGTGCATCCTAAATACCGAGTTCCAAAGTGTGCTCCATTTCTGCCACTCCAAGACATGTGGAGGACACTTTGGAACAATGAAAACTGCTGCCAAGGTGCTCCAATCTGGATTCTACTGGCCTTCTCTTTTCAAGGATGCTTACGACTTTTGTAAGCAATGTGATAGATGTCAGTGCCTTGGCAGGATTGGTCGACGTGACATGATTCCTTTGCAAAGTGTCCTTGTTGTCGACATCTTCGATGTATGGGGAATTGATTTCATGGGTCCCTTCCCGAACTCATTCGGGAATGTTTACATTCTGGTGGCCGTTGACAATGTGTTTAAGTGGGTTGAGGCTATACCCACAAAGACCAATGACACAAGGTGGTCACCAAATTCTTGAGGGTCATTTTTACGTGATTTGGTACTCCTCGTACCATAATCAGCGATAGGGGTACCCACTTTTGTAATCGCTCCTTTGAAGCGCTTATGAGGAAATATTCGATCACCCACAAGCTTGCAACTCCATACCATCCGCAAACTAGTGGGCAGGTCGAAATCTCTAACTGTCAATTAAAGCAAATTCTTGAGATGACGATTAGTTCCTCGAGGAAGGATTGGTCTACTAAGTTGAATGACACGTTGTGGGCCTTCCGCACCGCGTACAAGACCAATTTGGGTATGTCCCCATATCGGGTAGTGTACGGCAAGGCTTGCCACCTACGCGTCCAGCTTGAGCATCGTGCTTTCTGGGCGATCAAGAACCTGAATATGGATCTTGATCAAGTAGGAGTACAGCGTAAACTCGACATTGTGGAGTTGGAAGAGCTACGCAATGATGCGTACGAGAATGCCAAAATTCATAAGTCTCGAGCCAAGATGTTTCACGATCGCATGATTATGTTAAAGGTGTTTACGGCCAGGCAGAAGGTGTTGCTCTACAATTCCTGGCTTCATCTATTTGCGGGTAAGCTCCGCAGTCGCTGGTCTGGTCCTTTTATTCGTCCAAATCGTCTATCCTCATGGAGCGGTTGACATCTTGAACCCAGGGAATGGGGACGTGTTCAAAGTTAATGGACAACGCCCCAAACCCTACTTGGAGGGGGCACCAGCCAAAGTCGAGTAGGTCATGTTCCTTCATGAACCTCTCTCGCACTCAACCATTCATGCTCCTGCATGAGTGGTTGAGCTTTCATGTTTCTATAGAAAAGAAAAAAAGAAGAAAAGAAAAAAAAGAAAAAAAAGAGAAAATACTCGTTCAGTGAGCATCGTTTGTTATGGCCCCCAACCCTTGAGTATTTGGGCTCCATTCTTTCACGTATTTGTATGCCTTCTTTAGCATCTCACAGGTTTTGAGGGAATTTGGGTTTGTGTCCATCGACATAACCATGAACTTCCCTTTGCGCTTCATATTGGTGAGATCTTTCCTTTTTCATGCATAAATTCTTGTAGTCTTTTGCTCACATTCATTGAGGACAATGCATGAAGTAGGTGTGGGGTGGGTGTTTTACGTGTGTACATAGTTGAGTCTTTTCCTTTGATTTTTGTTTTCTTTTGTGTGTATTGTTAGGGTCATGTTAGTGTGCTGCATTTAATATCGATATATATGCTTTCCATGATCTTTGGGTGACTTGTCTTCTTTTGCTTGCCTAGTGCTTCAGAATTTTCACATTTCTTTCAGAATCTTCATGTGTTTGCGAAAGAAAATGTTTTGTGGGTTTTGTGTGTGTTTAGCATGTGCAAAACCGTTGAGAGGCAAAGTAAAAAGAAAGCTCCCAAAATTGTCTTGAACTTGATGCATTAGTATATCTAGTACAGTGGCTTTAGGATTTAGCGAGTCGTTAGGATGCACCCCAGTTTTCCCTTGGGGATGAGTAATCATAGGGTTTCAGTGCTCAAACATTTAAAGAAGTCCACCCTGAACCTAATGAGTCAATAATTAGTTCAACACATAGACAGTGCAAGATGACAGAGTCTGGAGGTTGTTGTAGGTGAGTGGATTTGATATCGTTTCTCATTTGCCCCAATTGCAACTTGATTGAAATTTGATCTATTTTGTGGTTGAGTGGTGGAGACATGAGACTCATTTTTTATTTCAGACATAGGGAGATGACGGTGACATTCCAAGATGTTGGTATTCTTAGTGGTATGCCCATCGACAGACTAGATATTTGTGCCACCTTAGACCACGATTGTTGTGAGTTTTACATGAACATGTTGGGTATTGACGAAGATCAAGTGACAACTACAGTGGATTGTGGATACATGACGTTGTATTGGTTGCAACATAATTACCGTGTCGCTACACCAGACACAACAAGTAAGCAAGTACTGCAACACACTATAGCATATATCTTATTTCAGTTAGGTTCTGGAATCCTTGGTGACAAAAGAGTTAATAAACTCCATCTCACATACTTGCTTCTTCTAGAGGATCTTGCCATATATCGTAACTATAGCTACAAATATGCGTCGTTGGCAGTTTTATACATCTATTTGGACCAAGCTTGTTTGAAAAAGGGGAAAAACCTAGCTGGTTTCTTAACCTTATTGCAAATTTGATGTTGGGATCATCTAGATGTTGGACGACCATCAGCAAGTCCAGGTATGCGACTCCTACATGATATTTTCCTTGCTTTAGATTCACGTTGGAGGACTCCTAGATACTGCCTAAATAATGTGAAGACGTCTCCAGTAGAGATTTTTACAGAAATGAGGTAGATGTTCAATAAGAAAGAAGAAGAACAAGTATGTTGGACCACTTATGAGAATGTGGATACGTTGAGTTTACCAGCTGCTTGTAGACAAGGACATGAAATATGGATGATGAGAACCTTGTTAGTTTCGTTTGGAGTTTCCGCTATGCACGTTCCTGATAGGGTGATACGACAATTTGGATTGCAACAACATATTCCACAAAAAATGAAGATTTGTAAGATGAAGAAGGTGCAATGGAAACCTAAAATTAACCGGTTGCAAGAACAACAAGCATATATTCAGGTTTGGTCACGTCGGCAATATTTTGTTCAAATTCGGACATTGTTACTGTAAGAGGACTTTATTCGGAGTACGTGTCTTTACATGCAGTGGTATTGGTAGACTACTATCCGATGGATGATGGAAAATGTTGATATCCCACAACCGCCAACTTATAGGCCTCTAGGAACTAGAGATTGTTATTTGGTAATATAATTGTCTTTTAAGTTCAAATTTAAATTTTCATTTGATAATTATAATCATACATGTCTTGTCAGGTTTCAACTTCACGGCTTGCATAGATTACATTAAGAGATATACATTCTTGAAGGCATGCATAGCATACATAGTCTGATGATGTCAATGACTCAAAAACTTATAAAAAATAAAGAGATGATGGAATGTTTCGATTCAAGAATGGTCTGTCATTGAATTTGTTGGAAGACATAATACCCCAACATCTATTTGAAGAATTTGAGGAAAATGTGCCACCTATTGGAGTGTCAGGGGATGATGATGCTAATAGTCATTATCACTGGCATTTCAGGTTATGACGGTGGGATTGTGACTCAAGAGGTGCATGAGACATCAATTTTCCAAGGTGAAGGTTCTTCATTTCAGGTACTCGGGTCGAAGTAGGTGAAGATGGTAAGATTACTCAAGAGAAAGTGCATGGTTAGCCCTCAAAAGTTCAACGATAGCGTGGGAGAACCGAATGACCAACCAAAGTTTTCCTCTCACCTTAGATTGGATGAAATGTTATTGTTTAAACAATCTTGGGGATTCATGTTTGCTGCATATCAAAAAGAAAATTGTATGAAGTTTTATCCCCACAGATGTGGAATACTTGGATTTTTAATCCAAGAAATTAGCATCCAAAACAGATTTTACTAGAATGTCTTCTACTAAATCGACACTACCAATGACGGTTTTATTTAACAAAAATGCATGGAATTGTATGTGTCTTTTTTATATTACATAAATAGCAGTGCTAGTGCCGTTTTTGTTCTAGACAAACCATTTTTCAAGTGTTTTAACTTGAACTTTATATTTGGTTTGAACGTGAACTTAGAAGTTTGTTTTATCATGAACGTACAAATCATCAAAGAACAAACATGACAATAGAACTCACACTTAATAATCTACCATTCATTGACTTAAAGAGGTATAAGTTCAACGACATAAAAGACTACAAAATGGAATTTCAATTTTTTTGTCTTCAGTTTGTGATGATACACAAGGTATTATTGGTAGGGCACTATCTCGATCAGGTAGGCTTCCGGTGAAGTTTTGGTACCACATTACCATCCGTATTTGCTAATGGCATATTTAAATTTGCCATTGTCAAATGAGATTTGCATTCTTGTTCCGAAATTTCTTCTATGACATCATGTTCCTTTGTTGAGTTGTTTTCTAATATTAACTGCACCATGCATGCTCTGTACCAATTCCAGAATTCAATCTTATGTGCATGATCCCCAATTTGGCAACATCTCTGATCTCCGGAGACATCCCTTAAAATCCAAAGGAAATAATTAGTTAATTTCTTATATATGTCATGCATGATTTGTACACATGACACACATTCGTCTTTTCTTTTCTTTATCTTTTTGTTTTTCAGTGTTGCCATAAGGTAGGTGCACCCTTTTCTCTCATTTGTGCATGGTCAAAGCATGCATTAGTCATTACACTGCATCAGGACAAGAGTTAGGTTGAGTGTTTGTTTGGAGAGCTTGATCGCTAGATTTAGGGATCAAAATGTTATTAAAGGGGTTGTCCCATCCAAGATAAGGTGGGGGATTTCATCACCCCATCCTTAGCCTTAACAACAACCATGAAAAAGAGCCATAAGATAAAAGCAAGTAGACATTGGTCCCTAAGGACATCAGGCAAATTAGGAGATAAACCCACTTGACGCATCAAGACCTAATCATTGTTGCTTTGCTTAGTTCCTTTAGGATTGTCAAGACATCTAGGCCTTTAGATTCTCCATTGTTTTTGCGACCTTTGGTCGAGGGAGCTGAAACATTCGAGGATGTGGGGAGTTGAAGTTAAATGTCGTTTATTCTAAAGACCAGTAGACAACCTAAGCTAGTTTGAGTCATGTCTTCTAGTTAGGCTTCAACAATGATCCCATTTCCCACACAAACTCTATGGATTCTCCCTTCTCATCTAGGTCTTCTTCATCTCACCTACTCTCCAAGATATAGTTTCTTCCTTTAATACACCATCTATGTTTGTTTTTGTGTGTGTTTTGAGAGTTGTTGAGAACTTGTGTTCGTGGTTTTTCTCACACTGGTGACGGTGCTCGACTTGAGAGAGTTGATCCAATTGTTGAGATGCACGGTTAGGGTGGCCATCTTTCTCCGTCATTTGCTCCTTCACAGCAAGCAGCTTCATCTTCTATTGGGGTTGGGAGAGCTCCTCTAATATGAATACCTTCCATGGTGTTTCTTCCTCCTCCCTTTCGTACTCATCCTCCGCCCACTCAAGAGGAAGAGGGTCACAATCAAGATCGAGGTATGGGTCTCCCACCACCCTTATCTCGATATGATCGACCAATAAATTTGTAAGAGCAAACTCGTTGTGCTCAGGTCGCATAGTCTTCTTGTATAGTTCTTCCGCTGGCCCACATAGATAATTATGAGTTTAAACCTAGAGAATTTCGATGGGGCCCTTGGGTTATTCCGGGGTAGGACATGGGTTGGACCGGGGAGGGGGGCGAGAGGGTGGGGTGGAGTGGAGGAGGTGGAGGAGGAGGAGGAGGAGGAGAAGAGGCGAAGAAAGTGTGAGAGTTGGGACGGAGTGGATAGGTTTTGAGAAGTATGTCGGGTAGGGTTATGAATATATAACGTCAGTTTCTAGAAACCGACGTGAAAACACTTGAAAAATTGCTTATCACGCCGATTTTGGAGTAATCAACGTGACACATTAGTCTTTCACGTCAGTTTTAGAAAAACCAACGTAGTAAGGTCCTTTCACATGGTTGTTTTAAATTCGACGTGAAATGTCGATGTTATAAAAAAATTCCACCAGTGCTGGTCTAACAAAATCGACCAATTTAATATCGTCTAATTCGACTCAATCTTGGATAAAATTTCCGTGCCCATACTCAGGGACTTCAGGTGCTTCGTCTTACATGATATATAAATCTCTCGGCAACATATGCACAATGACCAACCATTGGTCGTCGCTTTGTCTTTCTTTAGGCTCTGCGACATAAAATATTGCTTTACTTTGGATGTGACTACAAATGGTTATTCTGGTTTCAGAAATCTATTGGAGATCACCAATGTAAATCTATATTTGTCGAATCTAGTGGTATTGTCCTGACCAAGAACACCGTACCACTTGCACTTGAACAAAATATATTTCACATCACCGTAATATTGAAGTTCAATTATATTTTGCAATACACAGAAGTAGTGGACTAGTTCACGGATAGGATTGTTATCTCGTGCCGTCGAGTAACTTTCTCTTGTTGAGTCAACAAACACGCCAGAATTCTGAGTTTTTCCTTTGAACTCCAATTTTTCTGTACGAAATTGAAACTCATTGATGATAAATCCTGAATATCTCTTTGCCACGATATTTGGACCTCGAGCAAGTGCTTCGATTTCAACACACTCAATGTTTTCATTTTGAAAGGTCTGCCTGAACCAATCACTAAATCTCTTATGTCATGTATTTGATTATTGTCTCCGATTACGATGTAGGCCTACTCCCATAGAAGCATTGTAATAGTTAAAGTGTCTGTAAATGGTGAATTTCTTCGTTAGCGATGAAATATTCGAATTTAAGAAATAAGTAACAAAAACGTCCTCTTGATATTCATTAACAATGGTGGTGTTATTCGAAACCCAATTGTGTGCCTTCTCTAGATCAACAACATTGATTGACATCATATCATGCATATATTTGTGTCTTATATACTCTATTTTAAACCTCAGCAATGCTACATAACGATTTTAATGTTTAAGTTTCAGGAATAAACAAGTTTGAGAAGAAGTGACAAAAAAGACTAAAACGTGAGGTTAAAAGACTCATCAATGAGACCTATGGACCTATCTACAAGATGGAAGGACATGGATGTAAGCCAAAAGATCAATGAGCAAATCGAGAAACTCCATAACATCATAAGGAGTATTTTGGCAATTAGATTCGGGCCTACACTCAAACAACCAATTCGGGTGCACTACGCATGAAGAAATCAAGCCAAAAAAGTGTCATCCAAACCCGGGCTGGATCCCACCAATCTAGGCCGCTAATTGGTGGTTCCAGACTGCTGATTGGTGGTTGGATTTGCTCCAAACCCGAATAGGTTTAGTCGGGTGTTCTATTAGAGTGTTTTATATCCATTTATAGTATGACATTAGTCCCACATCGGGGAATTGTCCTTAGTTACCTTTTTCCATGACTATAAATAGAAGTTTTCCTCCTCCCTTGTAATGTGCCCATTACTTGATGACCATTCTCTCTACTTGGAGTAAGCCCTGTAGCAAAACTCTAGTGGAGAGATACTACTTGTAATGTGAGTGATGAATGAAATAATTTTTCTTAGTTTGTTCTCATGTTGTCTCTTCTAATTCGTGCATGTTTAGCTTAATTTTGTTAGGTCTTAGTAGAATTTATTATAATGTTTCCTTTTCTAAATGTAGTTGGTAGCTTAATGAGTAGTGAGTAGTTTCATCGCCCTTTGGGGGTGGAGTTGATGTTTATACATGTGATGAAGAATGGGATGAATGCTTTCTTTTGTTTTATGTGATGAATGTGGGTGTATGCTTGTTTGTTTAAAAGAGAATACTTAACTTGATGGGTTTTGCCATAATTATTAGATACTTCCAATGCTTGTTTAGGTTCTTAATAACCAACTTGTTTTTGCTAATGTTAATCAACTAGGTTAGTGATTGGAATGATAGGTTTTGCCACAACTGTTAGGTATTTCCTATTCATGAAAACACAACCTAACTTGTACCCTATTGAATGCATTCTTCACAACTTTATTTCATGTGTACACACACTCCACCCCTTTGGGGCTTTCTTCCTGATTCTCATCTTGCTGTGATCGTACTTAGTTTAGTTTCAATTCCTCTCGCTTTCGATTTCTCCCGCTTTCAATTTCTCTTGCTTTTGTTTACCTTGTTTGATGCTTGCTAGTTTAGTGTAGTTTAGTTTAGTATAATCAACTTCTTCTCCGTTTTTACCCCACTTCATTTCCGAAGAACTAGAAGTCAACACTTCTCCTTGCGGATCGACCCGTACTTGCTACGTCTTCACCGACACAGTGCACTTGCGGTTAAACTTAATTTCAATCAAATTTTTTTGGCACCATTCCCGGGGAGGTGCTCTGTCTAGCTTCTCGTTTGGACGATTAGAGTGGGTTTAATATTTTGTTTTTAGTTTTTCTTTGTTTTAGGGACATGTCAACATTAAGGAGAGGTACCAGGAGAAATTCAAGAGCATAAAAGTCATTGTGACCGCCAATCAGTGACCTAAGACCGCCAACTGGCAATTTGGTGAGCAGCTCTTGGTTCATAATTTCTTTTGTTTGTTTGTTCTTTAAATATAGTGGTCTAGGAGCTCAATTTGGCATGTTCTGACTTATAGGTTGTTCAAGGATTAAAAAGAGACCAACCAATTCCCTTTCTATACAACTTGGACCTTAAAACTCAAAGCAAAAGATTACATTGATTGTCATCTAGGTCATGCATCATTTGTAGACCTTGCACGCACTTGTCTTTTCTTTACATTCTTGTTGTCGATTGCTGACGTGAAGTACGTGCACCCATTCTCTCATTCATGCATGGTTAGAGCATGCATCAGTTAGTAAGGTGCATTGTGACAAGGGTGAGGTGAGTGATTGATTGGAGAGTTGATTGCTAGATTGAGATTCAAAAACATTACTAAGGGGTGTTGCCTCATACAAGATACGGTGGGAGATTTCATCACCCTTTCCTTAGCCCCAAAAATCACTTCTAATCCAAAGTCTTAATCTAAAAGCAAGTAGGCATTGGCCCCTAGGACTCGGGCGCATTAGGAGAGTTATCCGGTCACGACCGTCATGGCATGATCAGCGTTGCCCACTTTGTTGATTGTAGGAGAGACGAGATCTCCAGATCTTGGCCCACTTGATGGGCTCTGTGGTGTTCGTCGTAGGGAGGTGAGGCGTTTTGAGGCTGTATGACCTCACAGTTAGGTGTCGTCTAGTTGTAAGTACCTATAGTGACCGTAGGTTGTTTGAGTTGTGTTTGCTAAGTAGGCTTCTACCCTCACCCACTACCCACGCTAGATCTAGGCATTCTTCCCTTCTCATCCTAGTCTTCTCCTTCTCTATATTCTACGAGTAGTCTCCTCCTCTGATTACACATTCTGCTGTGCGTGGTTTTAGAGTCGAATCGAGCATTTTATGCGAGGTTGGGCTCATATTCTGGTGTGAGCGCTCGACTTGAGAGAGTGCATTTTTCTGAGATGGACTGTCTAGGTGATCACCCATCTCTGCCTTGGCCTCCTTTGGGGCGTAAGGCCGAGATGTCTAATGGAGATGGGGGAGACTGGATTTAATACATGGATTACCTCGGTCCACTCCCACCCCCTCGTAGACCTCCTTCTCCTCTTCCGACTCAGGAGGAAGAGGGATTTGGTCAGGATCAAGTTCTTGGTTCACCGCCACCTTTAGTTCGACGAGATAGACCGACGACTCTATGGGAGTGGATCCATCCTGTTCGGGCCAAGCAACCTTTTTGCATAGTTCTTACACTAGCTTACGGGAACAACTATGAATTCAAACCTCAATATGTGAGCATGTTTCCTACCTTCACTGCCAATACGTGAATTCGACGAGGCATGCTCCATGTTCAAGCTCTAACAGCTTGACGATTATTCAGTCTGGTTGAGGATGATTTCTTTCGCATTGAAGGATAATGCGAAGAAATGGATGTATAGCCTCCCGACGAGCTCTATTCAGTCTTCGGAGGAATTTGTAACCGTCTTTCTGAAGAGATTTTTCCCTCAAAGGAAAACTCAAGAGATACGGCACCATATACATCAAATGTATCAAACGGAGATCGAATCTTTTCGTGCTTTCTTTGAGAGGTTCAAAGTCCTTCTCCAGCAGTGCCCTCAACATGGACGTGAGCTATGACATCTCTGCCAGATTGTTTATGAGGGCCTCAACTACAACACCCGCACATTGTTGGAGTCGATGTGTAAGGTTGATTTCCAAATGAAACTCATCGATGAGGCGTGAGATGCTTTTGAATTAATGGCTGAATGTACCTTCGAGTGGGACACCTTGAGAGAGCCACCAACAGCCAAGTCATAGTTGGATTTCGTGTCCCTATGTATGTGTACATTTTAAAAAAATTAATACAAGCATACAAGATCGATTTCATATTTTCAGTAATTTTATGTATATTATTTTGTGTTTATTCTAATATCATACAAATGTACATATATTAAAACAAACAAATAAGAGAGGATCATACCCAAAGGTTCTCTAAAACCTTTACGAAGATCCGGAGTTCCGTTGCTCATCGAATCGCTCGCCGATTCGCCTCTAAGTGTTCACCATACTCTAAACAAGATTAGAGAGAAACGAGCTAGTCAATCAATCTCTAATTAAGATTAGAATCTAGCTAATAACCCCTCTAAAGCTCCACGAGATTTAATCTCCAAAAGCTTCAAACAATTAAGAGAAATTCGGATGGATTAGTGAGGAGGTTAGGGAGAGAGAGAATTTTTTCATTCGTATATGAAACAAGTAGGTGAGAGGACTCATTTATAGCCTCTCAAATCACCCACATCATGAACTATTCTCTAGCCATGATCCCTTGCTATTATTCTCTCCCTTAAACCAATCACAATTTGCCACATAATCATCCTAAAAAACATTTACCCACAGCTGGAATTAATCCAGCCCATGATCTGAATTATTCTCATAATAATTCCGGCAAAACCGTACGGAACTGTCGATCAAAACTAACTAACTGGTCGATCGATTGTTTAGTCAATTGAAATTTCGATTGGACCATGAAATCCTTCGGTCGACCTATCACACGCTCTCAAAGCTACTTTGAATTTCCGGTCGAACAGAACACATAAACGGTCAACCAATTCAACACGAGAATTAGCTACTGGATGTTTTCGATCGGACTGAGTCATAAGTCGGTTGACCAATTACCCCTAACAAAAATACGCGGAAGTTCCTAGAAGTTTTCGGTCGAACCAGACTTGCTACCGGTCGACCGATTAATTTAGGAAAGAGTTCCTAGAGTATTTCAGTCGACCAACACGTCTTATCCGGTTGACCGTTGATTGACATCATTTCATGCTTTTATTTGTATCTTATATCCATTATCTTACACCTAAGCAATGCTACGTGATGAGTTTTATGTTCGAATTTCGGAAATAAATAGGTTTGAAGAGATGAAGCATAAAAGGACCCAAAAGCAGGGAAAAAGGACTGAATTGTGAGTCCTGGGCACTAAGATGCAAGGGAGAAGGACCTGAACGTAAGACCGAAGGACCAAAGAGCAAAATGGAAAACTCCACACTATCATGGGGAGTATTTTGGCAATTCGAGTCGGGTCGGAGCTCCAATAAACGAAGTATATGCATCAAAGACCAACAAAGACATCGAGAAAAGCCCACAACAAATTAGAGATGGATCCAGAACCGATAGACCGCTAATTGGCAGTCTGGGACCGTGAATTGGCGGTCTGGGACAGCTAATTGGTGGTCTGTTTGGCTCCGAATCCGCTAAGCTTTGGCGGGCATGTGTATTAGAGTGTGTTTATTCTATTTTTGGAATATGTTTAGTCCCATACCGGGGGATTGTCCCGGATTACCTTTTTCTATGGATATAAATAGAACTCTTCACCTTCCATTGTAATTACCCATTGCTTGGTGGCATTCTCTCTACTAGGAGTAAGCCTTGAAGCAAAACTCAAGGTGGAGAAGAATGCTACCTTCAATGTGAGTCATTTTTAATAAAATAATTGTTCTTAGTTTTTTTAATCTTGTCTTTTAATTTTTGCATGCTTCTTTAGTTTTATGTCTTTTAGTTAACGTGTTGTTTAGTCTTCTTATAATTAGTTTAAGCATGTCTCGTTTCCCTAGTATAAATATTAGTTTAAATATGTGTGAGTAGTTCCATCCCCTTTGGGGGTGGAGTAGATGTGTGTACCTATTATGTAGATGGTATGAATGCTAGATATTATTGTTTGTGAGAGATATTAGTATGCTTGCTTGAATTAATAAGAACTTTACTTGATGGTTTCTGCCATAGTTAGGTACATTCCATGCTCGTTATGTTCTTAATAAAAACCTTGTCATGCTCATATTAATCACCTAGGTTAGTGTTGTAAATGATAGGTCTTTCCACTAGCCTTCGCACAAACCAAAAATCGACACACCTCCCTGTGGATCGACCCGTATTTGCCACCGTTTCATCGCGGCCATGCACTTGCGGTTAATATATAACGAATCAATCAAGTTTTTGGCGTCGTTGCTGGGGAGGTGCTCTGTCCAGACTTTGTTTTGGACGATTCGAGTGGTTTTAATTTTTGTTTTTAGTTTTTGTGTGTTTCAGGGATCCTAGAGCTCAAGGGGAAGCGACTGGAGGAATTGGAGAGTGAACGGCCCAACAGTGACCGCCAATCAGCGGTCTGGGACCGCCCATTGGCGACCTGGTGAGCCTCAAAATCTCTCAATTTTATTCGGGTTGTTGTTTTGTTCATTGTCGTTATCTGGGAGCACTATTTTGCAAGGTGTAACTTGTAGTTTTCTCCCAGATCATTAAATTAGTCCCCATTAATCAACTTGGCCTTAAAATCCAAAGCAAAAGATTAGACATTCTTACTTGTTTAGGTCACGCATCATGTACTTGACTTAGGCACGTAGTTGTCTTTTATTTTAGCTTTATTTTCAGTTGTTGAGTGCTGGCGTGAGGTACGCATTTCCTACACTCATTCATGCATCTTGTATGACCATGCATTAGTTAGTAGGAATTGCATCAGGACAAGAGTGGGTTGAGCGTTTGATTGGAGCGTTGATTCTAGATTTAGGATCAAAATGCTACTAAGGAGGGGTTGTCCCATAAAAGATAAGGTGGGTGATTTCATCTCCCTTTCCTTGGCCCCACAAATCACTCAAGTAAAGCTTTAATTCTAAAAGCAAGTAGACATTGGACCTAAGGAGTTTGGATGCACTAGGAGAGTGATCTAGTTGAGACCGTCATGGCCTGATCGGCGTTGCCTACCTTGTCGATAGTAGGAGGTACTGGATCTCCGGATCTGGTATCACTTGCTGGGCATTGTGGTCTTCGTTGTAGGGAGGTGAGGTGTGTCGAGACTAGTGACCTTGAAGTTAGGCGTCGTCTAGCCTAAGGACCCATTGCCTTACATTGTTTGAGCCGTACTTGCTAGAGTAGGCTTCTACCCTCTCCCGTTACCCACGCTAGCTTTAGGGATTCTTCCCTTCTCCTCTGAGTCATATTCTTCTCACCTACTTCTACATCTACTTTCCTCCCCTTTACACTCTCTGTTAGCGTTTTAGGGTCGAGTCGAGCACTTTGGGCGAGCTTGGCCTCGTGGTGGTGAGAGTGGTCGACTCGAGAGTTTTTTTTTTGTCGAGATGGATGGTTACATGGGAGACCATCCATATCATTGTTGGGACAAGGAACATTCTTCCTGGTATTCTGGACCCATGCAACTTGGGATGGCTTAGACTAACACCCCGTATGGTTGGGACAATCTTAATTGTGTGACTGAGCAATCTTCACATTGGGGTAGTATGAGAGAGGCATTGATTGCTAAACCATCATCTAGTTACATCGGATCATACACGGGTCAACAAACTGAGACATTACAACAAACTTTGGCCTATTTCATGCGCACGGTAGACGACATGAGTGCACCGGTGGCTCCAGTAGTTGTGTCGTGCGACTGTTGTGGGTTGAGTGGTCATGTTATCGGGGAATGTCCTTATGTTCCCCTTGAGCCTGAGTATGAGCATACATTTTCCCAAAATGCTCAATATGACCAATACGCATCCGCGTACAACCCAAGAGGGATGGATTCGTGGGGAGACAATTGTTATTCAAATTCTTATACTTCATTTTCACTCCAGTATCCTCCTCCCGAATACCCAGAATTCTACCAACACCCCACTTCAAATCATTGGACTCATTCTCAACCCAACACCACCCAACCCCAAAATTTCCCAAGCGCTGACTTGGACCTCACAGTTGACCCCATACTTGATTCTTTAGAACAAACCCTCCAAACGTTCATGGAAACCACTCAAAATTTATTGAAGTCCAACTTTAATTCCTTGCAAACTATGGAAGTGAGTCAAATGACGCAACAATTACGTGAACGTGAGGAGTGTAACTTTTCTTGTCAACATGACGATTCATCTTTTGATATCGAACCACCACCATCACATCCACAAATTCAAAGCACAATCTTTCAAAGTCAAACCCCTAGTCAGTTTGAGGGACTTGGGGTTTAAATACACGATCATTTAGTGGAGGATTCGATTCAAATTGAGAATAACATGGACCAACTTCATTGTGAGTCGTACAGGATTGTGCCTTATCGTTTTGTCTCGTGGCCCTTGAGCCACATGATCTTCATGTTGTGCCTATTAAGGACTCACCTCTGGTGGAGCAAGAGCTCCCTAGTACCCTCAATTTCAAACAACCTGATGAGTGTTTGCCTCTCACTATTGTTCCTGATTATCTTGGAAATGATGGAACATCAAACAACTACATTGCTAATGAGGGTATTAGGAGTTCCTTGGAGGATACCTTGGGTAAGAGACCCACTTTTTGTTCGCCTGGTGAGTCGGACATGCCTAACGAGGTTCTTGACCTCGTTCCGACCCACCACCCTGTTGGTTGGAGAGTTTGGATTGACGATCATAACTTCAGCACCGTAACGGGAGAAACTCTTCTTCCATTGCCCCCATATTTCCCAAACTCTTGAGAGGTTCAAGCTCTTTCAATTTGATCCATTGAATGATATGCCTTTGCGTCCTTTCATCTTGTGCCCTTTGTGAGGGCGGCCCAAACATGAGTATTCTGGCCCCGCGTGGTGTCATGTTCCCTTTCCAAGTGCATTGACCCACTTTTGAGGTTCCTATTTGACGTCTTTTGACAAATGAAGATGAGAACATATGTTTGTACATAGTTATATTCCAACAAAAAAGGTACAATAAAAGACTCCACGAGCGAGCATTGATTGTTGTGGGCGCCAACACTTGTGTATTTGGGCCCCATTTCTTTCACGTATTCGTATCCTTTCTTTAGCATCTCACAGGTTTTGAGGGAATTCAGATTTTTTGTCCATCAACATAACCTTGAACTTCCTTTTGCGCTTCATATTGGTGAGATCTTTCATTTTTCATGCATAAATCTGTGTAGTATTTTGCTCACATTCATTGAGGACAATGCATGAAATAGGTGTGGGGGGTCTTTTTTCGTGTGTGCATAGTCGAGTCTTTTCCTTTGATTTTTGTTTTCTTTTGTGTGCATTGTTAGGGTCATGTTAGTGTGTTGTTTTTAATATCGATATATCTGCTTGCCATGATCCTTGGGTGACTTGTCTTCTTTTGCTTGCCTAGAGCTTCAAAAATTTCACATTTCTTTCAAAATCTTCATGTGTTTGCGAAAGAAAATATTTTGCGGGTTTTGTGTGTGTTTAGCATGTGCAAAACCGTTGAAAGGCAAAGTAAAAAGAAAGCTCCCAAAATTGTATTGAACTTGATGCATTAGGATATCTAGTACAGTGGCGTTAGGACTTATCTAGTCGTTAGGATGCACCCTAGTTTTCCCGCGGGGTGAGTTATCATAGGGTTTCACTGCTCAAACATTTAAAGAAGTCCACCCTGAACCTAATAAGTCAATAATTCGTGTCTGTTAAATTAAGGGAGTTTGTTGTAGTCAAGGACTCTTTAAATCTTGTTGTGAGACATTAAGTGTAGGGGTTTTGGTTCATGTGTAGATAAGAAATAAGTGAGTAGGTGTTCTCTCTTATCGCACGGCTCCTATCACTCGAGAAAGTAGGTCTGAGGGGACATTGTGCCTGGTGCTTTCGAGTCATCTGACTTGGGATGTGCCGACCGAACTCTCGTTACACGGGTGGTAGGGATTGCCCTATGTGAAGAATTGGGGAAAGGTGTACGTGATAGTGTAAGTCCTCATGGGCAATGATGCACGAAATCTGACCCTGGGAGAATGAAGCTCCAACTAATAAAAAGAAAAAAAGAAAAGAAACAAAAAAGAAAGTAATGCAAATAAGAACCTTAATGGACCTTACACTTTGTATCACTTGAGGATGTTGAGGTTGTCCATGTCTTTCACTTAATTACTTATTTACCTTGCACGAATGATTCATTAGGCTAGGTGTGTGGACTGATTACATATATAGAGTCGGCCCGTAGTATTACCGCGTCCAATGATCGACAAAATATGTCCAACGAGTCGAGTGTCTAGATTGAATAATGCATCTTGTTCGGATTTTGTGGGTATATCCGTAGAAAATCCTCAGGAGACAACACTCCTCCTCCTTGGCAATAAGGAGGTTTAACGGCTTGTTGTACGTGCTAAGTGCAACCGTGATTCCTACGAAAGTGAGTTAGGATTTCTTGTTTCTCGTTTGCTTTTCTCTTTCTTTGTTTTGCTCGGGACTAGCAAAAACTTAGGTGTGGGGGTATTTGATTGACAAAATGTTATGTGTATATTTGTATCTTATATCCATTATCTTACACCTAAGCAATGCTACGTGACGAGTTTTATGTTCAAATTTAAGAAAAAAATAGGTTTGAAGAGATGAAGCATAAAAGGACCCAAAAGCAGGGAAAAGGACTGAATTGTGAGACCTGGGACTAAGATGTAAGGGAGAAGGACCTGAACGTAAGACCGATGGACCAAAGAGCAAAACAAAAAACTCCACACCATCATGGGGTGTATTTTGGCAATTCGAGTGGGGTCGGAGCTCCAATAAATGAAGTATATGCATCAAAGACCAACAAAGACATCCAGAAAAGCCCACAACAAATTATAGATGGATCCAGAACTGCTAATTGGCGGTCTGGGACCGCTAATTGGCTGTCTGTTTGGCTACGAATGCGCTAAGCTTTGGCGGGCATGTGTATTAGAGTGTGTTTATTCTATTTCTGGAATATGTTTAGTCCCATACCGGGGGATTGTCCCGGATTACCTTTTTCTGTGGCTATAAAAAGAACTCTTCACCTTCCATTGTAATTACCCATTGCTTGGTGGCATTCTCTCTACTAGGAGTAAGCCTTGAATCAAAACTCAAGGTGGAGAAGAATGCTACCATGAATGTGAGTCATTTTTAATAAAATAATTGTTCTTAGTTTTTTTAATCTTGTCTTTTAATTTTTGCATGCTTCTTTAGTTTTATGTCTTTTAGTTAACGTGTTGTTTAGTCTTTTTATAATTAGTTTAAACATGTCTCGTTTCCCTAGTATAAATATTAGTTTAAATATGTGTGAGTAGTCTCATCCCCTTTGGGGGTGGAGTAGATGTGTGTACCTATTATGTAGATGGTATGAATGCTAGATATTATTGTTTGTCAGAGATATTAGTATGCTTGCTTAAATTAATAAGAAATTTACTTGATGGTTTCTGCCATAGTTAGGTACATTCCATGCTCGTTATGTTCTAAATAACAACCTTGCCATGCTCATATTAATGACCTAGGTTAGTGTTGTAAATGATAGGTTTTGCCATTAGATACTTCTTATGCATTAACAAACACTAACTAAACTTGGGCTTCTTCTATGCATTCACCACACTTATTTCATGTGCACACACACACTCCACCCCTTAGGGGCTTTCCATTCGTGAGTTTTATCTACCTTCATTAGTTGCTTAGTTTAGTTTGTTTTGTGATTTCACTTCATCCTTTCTAGTTTACTAGTTTAGATTAGTGTAGTTTAGTGTAATCAATCCTTTATCTCCTTTCTTTCCCATTCGCCTTCGCACAAACCAAAAGTCGACACACCTCCCTATGGATCGACTCGTATTTGCCATCACTTAAACGCGGTCGTGCACTTGCGGTTAATATAAAATGAATCAATCAACGGTTCGCACACGTAACATCTACTGTAGAATTTTGGTCGACCAGTCTCTGAAAAAATGTTTGATCGTTTGGTCTGATTTTTTGCCTTTGTCAAATTTTGTGGTTTTAGCAATTTCATATCTTATGTAATATATTATCCTATGTAATGTTAAATCAATTACACCCCATAATATGTACACCTTATATGAATTTATTTATGATTCTAATAATGTCAATTTTCGTGACATATTGATTTTATTGATTCACCAAATGTGCCCTTTTCACATGAAACCCGACACATCATATGAACTCAATATCAAGCTTCTTGTCTCCCAGTTTTGTGGTGTGACCTATAGGAGTATCTAAACTAAATTGGCAGTGATATTAAACAATTAATATCTCAAACTATAAGCGGTATCTAGCTACACATTATAGTTACCCAATTAGCATAGATGTCTTGTTCCAATTGAACCAATCACGATCCATTTAGTGATGTAAGTGCACCACTTGTGTCTATCCTTTGCCTCATGATATTAAGGATATATACAATGTAGAAATGTGTCACCTTTGTATTATATTCATTTCTTGATCTCTTTAAGCTAATTATAACTATGTAACTTAACTCAAGTTACATTATGCACAATATAATTTTGATTTATCAAGGGGCCCACTAATATCATCACTCAATTAAGAGGGGCAATGACAATCTTTTGACTAGCTATCTTTTCCAACACAAGTTAAGTTCAACTAACTATTGCCTTTATCGCTATGCTCATTGATAGCTTTTGACAATAATCAAATGAAACACTTCTTATGTGAGAAGATATAAGTCTCATATCTTAGGATTCAAGACACATAACACAATTCCATAATGTTTCACTTGTCAGGTCTATTCAATATATACATGTAACCATTTGTAGAGCTACAATAATTGATGACGAACACAACAATCTTATCTCGGTAATTAATGTTCCATGTTAATTACCATGATTGTGAATAACTTTTGTTTTATGTAAACCATTATCTTTTAGAGCTCTACAGTTAAGGACCAAGAGTCTCTTCCTTAACACTTCCAAAAGACGAATACAATAATCAAGGAACAAAATATTTGCACATTCAATTCATAACAATTGACATATAAAAGTAAAATTTTTAGAACACATTCTGTTCAATCATGCGGCCGAGCAGGATCATATCAAGTTGAGTCAATTATCACGTATGAGGAGAAAGCGTAGGATTGAGAGTTTAGAGTTGGACGGAGCTCCTGTAGCTCAGGTCGATACTCCTACATGTAGTAGGGTGTGGACTAATGGGATATAATGACTTGGAATGTGCTTACGCTCCAAGGGATACTGAGCATGTAAATGCGATGTATCAACAGAGGCCTCATAATGACCCGTAAAGTCACTCCTACAACCCGAGATGGCGAAACCACCCTAACTTCTTTTGAGGGCCTAACGGGGGCAACAGTCATAGCACGCATGCTCAACCTCCACCTTATCACCCTCCACGCCCATCGGCGATCTACCAACCCCCACATTAAAGGTCTCAGCCCCATAATCACTAACCACATTAGGCCTCACCATCGGGTAATTCTAGTCAGCTTCTACCTCAGTGGGTCTACCCAAAGGACTCCACTCTTGAACAAACCCTATACGCATTCATGTAGAGCACCCAAACCATGGTTGCGGCCAATAACACCACGGTCAAAGCATTGGAGTGCAAGTCAGCCAGTTGGCTCAACAACTCCATGAACGTGAGAATGGTCGGTTGCCGAGTCAACCTGTAGTCAACCCTAGTGGTGAACCTGCTCAGGCTAGGTAGAATGTGCACAGTGTTGAAGATGACCCTTCCCAACATGAAAATGTTGTCCATACCTCAATAATGGGAAGGGTTATTGACAATAATGTGGAAATGCCTGCATCCAACCTTGTTGGTGACTCTTCCGAGCAAGGACGTGAGTCTTGCCAGGAATCTATTCCTGAGACTCCTCCTTGTGATATTTATGTCCCCAAGGTACCATTTCCTCATCGGTTGACTAAAAACTGTGATGAGCATTGGGACAAAATCGTTGAGGTACTAAGGCGAGTCAAGGTGAACATTCCGTTGTTGGAAGTTGTTCAGCAAATGTCACCATATACCAAATTCCTTAAGAACCTTTGTAGCATTAAGAGGAGAAAAAATGTTCCCAAAAAGCCATTTTTGGTTGCCAATGTGAGTTCAATATTCCCACAACCCATGCAAGTCAAATACAAGGACCCCGGTTGTCCAACTATTTCTTGCATGATCGGTAATGTGGCAATTCCTCAATCTCTATCAGATTTGGGAGCATCTGTGAAGCTCTTGCCCTACTCTATTTATGTTAACCTTTGAATAGGCAATCTTAAGACAAAGAGGACTACCCTCTAATTGGCTGACAAATCCTTCAACATTCCACAAGGAAGTGTGGAGGATGTCCTTATTAAAGTGGGTGAGTTCGTATTCCCAGTTGATTTCATCATCTTGGATACAGAATCAGTGTCTAAACCACAAGAACAAATCCCTGTAATCCTTGGGAGGCCATTTCTTGCGACATCTAATTCTTTGATCAATTGTCACAATGGCTTGATGAGATTGTCTTTTGGAAACCTCACGGTGGATGTCAACATCTTTAATCTTGGGATGCAACTTGGGCTCTTCGACAATCCTGTCAGAGCCAATTTCATTTAGGACACAGATGAGGTTGAGTCAATGGGCATGTTCGATCACATCAACATATTATTGAGGTGCCCTATGACCAGGTTATGATTGAAGATGATTACCTGTGAGCTTCTAGACTAGGAGGCACATCTGGGTGCCCGCTCTTCTTATCCTATGGCCCTTGAGTCACTTGAAATTAACTCTGAATCCAACAAGGACCCATATCAGGTTGAGTTTAAATCGCTCTTCGATAACCTTAAATACATCTTTTTAGGGGATAATGAGACCTTGCAACTCATTATTGCTTCTAATCTTGCAAAAGATCAAGAGGCTGCCCTAAAAAAGGTGTTGCTGCAAAACAAAGAGGCTATCGGGTGGCCCGTGAAGGACATCAAGGGAATAAGCCTTGGTATTGTCCAGCTTCGGATCCACATGGAAGAGGATTCTAGGCCCCGTCGGGATCCACAACGACGAATGAATCTTGTGCTTAAAGAAGTCATCTGAAAGGAGGTTCTTAAGTGCTTCTGATAGTTTGTGGGTGAGTCATTTCCATGTGGTTCCCAAGAAGTCAGGCATGACAGTTGTTGAGAATGAGCACAATGAGCTTATACCAACACGCCTGCAAATTGGCTAGCGAGTTTGTGTTGATCATCGTAAGCTCAATGCGGCAACGTAGAAAGATCATTTCTTGTTGCCATTCATTGATCAGATGTTGGAAAGGTTGGCTGGACATGAGTATTACTATTTTCTTGATGGATACTCTGGTTACAACCAAATTCCCATCGCCCCAGAGGATCAAGAGAAAACCACATTTACATGTCCTTTTGGCACGTTTGCCTACCGTCGCATACCCCTTGGGTTACGTAATGCGGCGGCAACATTTCAAAGGTGTATGATCAACATCTTCTCCGATATGGTAGAGCGTTTCCTTGAGATTTTCATGGACGACTTTTCCATATTTGGTACTTCATTTGATGAGTGCCTTCATCACTTGAGCCTTGTCCTCAAGCGATGTCGTGAGAAGAACCTCGCTCTTAATTGGGAGAAATGTCACTTCATGGTAAAGCGAGGGATTGTGTCTGGACATGTGGTCTAAGGTAGGAGAATTGTGGTCTACCCCGCCAAAGTGGATCTTATTGCTAATCTCCCACCGCCACATAATGTGAAGGATATACGTGACTTTTTGGGGCATGTTGGATTCTATCGGAGGTTAATTCGAGATTTTAGTAAAATTGCTCGACCTCTCACCACCTTGTTGGCTAAGGATGCCATTTTTGAGTTCCCACGGATGTTACTCCGATGGATTCTTTTCGTCGGTGAAACGATATATCTAGTAGTGTTTCTTCCCTCACTCGAGTATGGTCAACGACGTCCTACACTCGCTCTATGTAGGCATGACCAGTACTTGACACTGCTTCAATACGGTTGTGCACTTGCGATTTTAAACATCACATATGATAACAACCCAAGGGTAGAAGTACCTTTCAAGTACCTTAGTACTCTATCGAAAGCTTCCCAATGAGTACGATCACGAAAACTTGTGTATCTACTTAGCTTGCTCACTGAGAAGGGAAAATCTGGTCGTGTACAAATTGCATGATAACTCAAGCTACCTATCATTTGAGAATATCTCAACTGTGTAACTGGTACACTACTCTTGTTCTTGTACAAATGTTTTGATGATTCATATGGGCTTTTAACAGATCTACAGTATATATGGAAAAATCTCTTAAGAACCTTCTGAATATAATGAGATTGAGATATGGACATACCATCAACTAACCTTGTCCATTTGAGGCCAAAAATAACATTTGTAACACCCATATCCTTGAATTTAAACCTTGTTCACAAGGACTTGTTTTCATGTATTCACTATAATGGAACAGTGTTTCACCGACGTTATTGATCCATGGGTTTAAGTCACTATCCGTCGATGTAGGTGAGCGCTAACGGATATACCAATCATTTGTGGTACTTGTGTCAGTGTTTCTGTACTATGACGGATGTACTGACAAATAAATGTTGTCGGTGTTAATTTCAGTATGAAATTTCCCGCCAAAAATTTCCACCTTCTTTTGTCAGATCGCAGAACACCGACGACCAAACACCGACAGACATTCATTGGTGATCTACACCGATGGACACATACATCATTATAAATTACACCGACTAATACATCGTCCTATGAATAATGACGTACATCGATGGATTAAGTTCATCGGTGAATAATATTGGTAAGCTTCACCGACTATATGTATTGTCAGTGTGCATTTATAGATAAACATCAGCACCTACACTAACGGATACTTATCATCGATGTACGTTTATAGATAAACGTTGGAACCTACACTGACGAATATGTACCATCAGTGTACGTCTTGTCCATAATCAGGAAAACCTATTTGCTCTTTCCAGGTTCTAATTTCCTTCTCAAAATAAACATTCATGCATCACAACTCAAACATCTAAACACAAGAACTCATATATAATTATGGATGCAATACTTTCCCCGTGAAAACCTGTTGCTAGTAATTACCAGCAATGTCATTTACAACATTTCTTGCATGGGCATAAGATCTTCCCATCACGAATGTATTGGTTGTGAGGACCAAAGGAAAGGTTTAGGAATGGCTCAACTTTTTGTGAATGTCTAACTAATTCTCTTGTCATACATCCAATTTCTGTCCGAGGCCATGATTCTATTGATTTAAAATAAAAATTTATTAAACATAACATGTTAAAAATTTTGACTACGAGAAAACACAATTGTATAGAGATTTTGGCAGAACCAAAACCAATATAAAAGTTTCAACCTTTACCATTAACAATTCGACGGTTTCAAATTTCAACCCTTACCACAAATCCTATTTCCAACTAATCCTAAATTCAGTCTCTACCCAAACTTCCACATCCAAATCATTGTCAACTAACACATCCAAAATATTCCACTCAATCTAATTAACACATCCAACTCATCCAAATCAATCGAAATAAACCCAATCAAACTAGCACATGTAACACAATCCAACTCAATATAAGTAAATTGAGAATTTTTTTATTGAATTGTATTTTAAATTCTCTTACATTTGACTTGACTAAAACATTTTCCTTAATTATTTATGTTTGTATTCTTATATTATTTATTTGTATTTGGTTTAATTTTCCTTTATCTCCTTCATATTTGTAAATACAAATAACATAAATACATTGTTTTGAATTTTTTTAGTAAATTCCAGTAATATGCATGAACAACAGAATTTCAATTCCATCAATTTTTTTGTAAATTCCAGTTACAAACACAAACGACTGAATTTCGTCAAATAAAATTTAAGTTCCGCTGGATTCTGCTTTCCATTGTTCTACTTTTGACTCTCAAAATCCACTTTCAACTTGTTCCTTGTGCACAAATACCACTTTATTAGGGTTTAGTATGTCCTTTTAAGCCCTATTGGTGCTAATGAATGAAATTTTTTATATTGTAAACTTTCAATTACTTTCAACCGTCAAACTATACGTGGAAATCATTTAAATTTCAACACCACTGATGTGGCAGTCATATTAGGACTTAAAAGGGGAGGAATACCATTCAACATGAGTAAAAAACAATCAACCAAACGATTTGGTCATACATTGTAGAAGAAGGAATTAAAGATACAACTCAGAGAGACAAGGGAAAGATGAGAGACACTGAATATGTCAAACTACTGATATCTCTTCTTTTGACTACAATCATGTTTTATGATGGCAAAACGAGAGTGAAGGAATGATACATGTTTTCTATTGAAAGACTTGAAAGCATGAGAAAGTATGCTTGGGCATTGGTGGTTTTTGAGTACCTACATGCTGTCATAAAAAACTAGTATAGAACTGAACAAAAGGAAATCTTTAGGCAACCTTACCCCAAAGAAGGGGAACGTTAATGGATGCCTGGCTATACTCTAGGTATAAAAAAATTCAGATTTGAAATATTTGCAAAATATTTATGTTTTTAATAGGTTTTCGTGACACCAAATATCGACATATTGTTGTAGGTATGGATGTGTGAGAAGTTAACAATTGAGAATGCAAAGCCACATTGTATTCCAATAGTCGATAGATGGATTTCTTTGCTTGGGTCACAGAAGATACTTAAAACACTGAAAATGTAGGGTATCGCCATCCAAAAAATAGCCAGTGACAAGTGAAAGTTCGACAATTAGAAGAGCTAGAACAACCTGAATATTTAGAGACAAGTGAGATTTACGAACATGTTGACCCTTGTACCACTAGTGAGTAAAGAACGAACAACATTCCACGAGACATAGAGCCTCAAAGAATAACCATTGGAGCCCACAAACAACCCATGGGATCCACTACAAGATGAGGTGGACTACACAGAGGCAGAGCATACCAACAAAGAGCTCAATCAAAAATTGGCTAAGAATGCACAAGACATATAGTTCTTGAAAATATAGCAATGGAGAACGCAAAAGATTCCTTTCCAGAGTATACCCAAAACACACCAGTAGATCCACCTTCTCTAGTAGGGGAAAGAAAGAAAGAACTTGGAGATGATAGCTTAAGAACACTTGTTGCAGGTGCCTTAACATCCCAGGTTGAAGCCACAAAATCCTACATCAATATAATGGTATGTTCTTTCAAACACACTACCAAGTCCTTTAAAGGACACATATGTTGACTTTAAAAAGGGCCATCAATCCTAACAACATATGCCCTTTATACTCGTATTGTCCTTTAAACTCATAATGTGTTTTAAAAACAAAGTTTGTCCTTTAAAGGATTTTTTGGTCATTTAAAACAAGAAAATGTCCTCAAATAACAGTCCAGTCTTCTAAATGACATATGCGTCCTTTGAAGAACACATGTCCTTTATACAAATAGTCATTTAAGCTCTTAGTGTCCTTTACATGTTTTGTCCTTTAAATTATTCTTATCCAAATAAATTGAATTTGTTCTTTAAAAAAACATGTCCTAAAAAGGACACATGTTCTTTTAGCCACAACTCTAGTAGTAATTATCTTACATGACATTTAAATAAGAAATGATGAATTTGTCATTCTTTGGTGCAAAAGAAGCAGCAAGGAGTAAGGATGAGGAGCAGAAGGATAAAGAGGAAAGGCCAAAAACTAGAGGAATAAAGAAGAAAGGAAGAAGTAGTGAAGAAAAAGAAAAAGAAGGATGAAGAAAGAAAAACAGAAGAGGAAAAAAGAAGAAAAGAAGAGGAAGAACATATTGAAAAAGAAGAAGAAGAAGAAGAAGAAGAAGAAGAAGAAAGAATGAGGAGGAGGAGGAGAAGAAGAAGAAGAAAGAAAGTAAGAAAGAAAGAGGAGAACAAGAGGAAGAAAGAATAAATGAATAAGAAGGGGAGAAGAAAAAGAAAAATAAAAAGATGATGAAGAAGAAAGCAAGAAAAAAGAAGTGGAAAAAGAAGAAAATAAGAGGAAGAACATATAGAAGAAGAAGAAGAAAAAAAATAATAAAGAATAAAGGAAGAAGAGGAGAAGAAAAAGAAAAAGGATGAAAAAGAAAGAAAAAAGGAAGAGGAAGAACACATAGAAGAAGAAGAAAAAAGAGAAGAAGAAAAAGAAGAAAAAAGAAAGAAAAAAGAAGAGTATGTAAGAAGAAGTGAAGAGGAAGAAAAGTGAAAAGAAGAATGGGAGAACATGAAATGGGGATCCAAAAAGCAAGGAAAAAAGAGTCCCCTAAAAGAAGAAACCGAAAAAGCACAGGGAACAAAGAAGAAGACTAAGAAGTCCGAACAAGAAAAAAGAGTTTCAAAAGAAGAACCTCAGTAAAGGAAAGAGGACAAATCATAGAAGACTCGGTTGTGCTGAAGAGGTCTAAAGATGATGGAAATCAAATTTCAAACAAAGAACAAGTGAATTCTCCAAAAAACGCTACCTAGCCAACCGATGCACACAAGGACAACCTTTAGAGGGCACGAGTCCAAGTATGTCCTATAAAGGGCACAAATAAAAGGTACATGTCACGTCAGGACATAGCCTTAAAACTTACTTGTTATTTTTTGAAATTCTTTTCTGGGGCAAGAATATGTTTTCTTATAAATTCTCAATTGATCTCCTACAATTCAAAACCCTAGTTGCACAACATTCAAAACCCTACTCAAGAAAACATAAAAACAACACAACCTATAAAGAAGTAAAGAAAACTAGAATTAACCAAAGCAAGTGAACAAAATTTGCATCAAATGAAATACAACATTAAGAACATAAAAACTTACTTGATTAAGAAAATGAAGAATACAAAGTTGTTCCTTTTCTCCTCCACTACACTAAAACCTACTCTAATAAACAAGAAATAAAACTTACTCTACTAAACAAGAAAAGAAACTAACCTACGGAGGAGAGGAAGGAAGAAGAAGAAAGTAGGAATTTATAAGTGTATTTATAGAAGATTAGAGGGTTTGGATGAATCTGGGGGCAATTGGATGGCTGTAAATCGATCTAGAGGTTGCATATTTGGTTAACCCGACCCGCCTCTGAAATAAGGGCTTAAACGGAGCCGAAACATCTGCTAGTGGCAGCGCCAAATCCGTTAATGGCGGATCAAATGGCTCCGATCAACTTCAAAGTTTGCTAACTAGTTAAGTTTGGTTTTTTACACGTGGGGTTGAGTCGTGGTCCATAGTCTCGAGCCGATTGGATTTTAATTGTTGATTTAATCCTCATGTTATGGACTTTTGTGACACAATATATTTCATTACTCTTTGGTCCCCCTGAGTTTTCACTTGGGTCCCTCCGTGTTTTCTGTCCAGTCGTTGGGCATTACAAACATGTCCAAAGATCTTCCAAATCAGTCCATTATTCTTGCGTTTATATCCTCTTATCTTCCTTTCTTTTCTTTATTGTCTAAACCCTGAAACAGATCAAACCAACACTCGAGTAGCATAAATATGGGATAAAGTAAAGGATATATAGCATGAATGCAATGTATGATATGCTACTAATCAAAAGGGCATTTATGTCATTTAACGGACACATATGTCCTTTAAAAGGAACAAATAAAGGTACATGTCATGTCAGAACATATCCTTAAAGCTGACGTGTCATTTTTTGAAATTGATTTCTAGGTAAAAATATGTATTCTTACAAATTTCTCAACTAATCTCCTACAATTCAAAACCATAGTTGCTAAGCATTCACTTTAATTTCTGTCACAACAAATTTATCATCGGAAGCGGGCCGGCCATTCACCTAGAAAGAACAAAACAAACAAGAATAAACTCAAATGTGCAATGTAAGTTGGGTTAGTTAATAAACACAATGAACTCATGAGGGCTTAACATAAACTAATAAAAGACTAGGTCAACCTTTAATATTTTCTTTTTCAGTTTTTGTTATCAGGATCTTCCATCCATATTCCTTCATGATGATCCTCCCGGATAATTAAGTTATCAACATTTCTATCATCATCGACTGACTTCAATTCAGGCACTTGTGTTGAAAATGGGGAATTTCTTCAATATCATTGACATCTTCTTCAGAAAAAAATGTAGTTTTCCCTCTACACTCCTGCAAAATAGATTTTTCCGTCGATTTTTTGACTTACTATGTCAAGTTGCCCACCCTCGTTGACCGACGCCGGAAGGGGAGACGTGAGTTCTTTATGTCATTCCAAAAAACGACGTGATATGTAGGGATACCATGTTCATTTATCATAAAACCGACATTGTATCCAAACATATCACATCCGTGTTTTACTATAAACCAACGTTTATATAGTGATACCATGTCAGTTTCCATTGGAACCAACGTAGAAAGTCTTGCTGAAACAAAAAATAATAATAAACTTATTATATTATATATATATGTTATATCAATTCTTGTATTTACACAACAAACAAATGCACATAATGTAATCTAAATACACTTGTGTTTACACAAATGCTAAACAAAAACAATTAAAATAATATTCTAACATTCTCACAATATATATCAACTATAACAAATCTTTTATCTATACAAGTAACATAACATAACAATAAAATGGAATATATATTAAATATTAAGTAGCAACATACACTACACTACAAATAACTAAGAAGGCGCTACCACGAATACTAATGTGAAAATGTGGTTAGAACTTCAAGTTAATAAAACTTCACCCTATACCACAATAATTAAAATAACTGCTACAATTGATTGTATATCATGTGTACTTTTGACATTCAGAATCTCCCAACATCAAGCTTGTGACTCCTTATCCAGTTTTCTCCTCAAAAGCACTTCCTAGTTGTTTGCATATAACATTCTAGCGCCTACAAGCATATAATCATAATCACATGAGGAAGAAAAACAAAAATGGCAAAATTGGGATAATAATGGTAACAATCCAAGTGAGTAAGCGAACCCAATTGTTGGAGCTTGTAATGGTCTCTACAATAAAACACAAACAAGAGGCATTAAAATGAAACTTTGAACATCGATCAACTTGTAAATCAAAATAGAAAATAACATTGTTTGAGATCCTCAGATCATGAATCCTACGCGAAGGTCCTACCAGACATCAAAAACTATAAATTAATACAAAATTGACTCAGAGGTTACTAATTACTAATTTGGTACCAAATTGAAATGTGAAAAATAATAATATATTTCTTATATTTACATATATATTTTTATCTTATATCAATTCCTGTATTTACACAACCAACACATGCATGAAATTTCCTTAAAAGGAATGGGAAAATTCAACATTAATTCATACTACAACAGTTACTTAAACTAAGAAAATGTTTACAAAGAAACCTTGACGTGGTAAAACCAAATATAATTATACAGTGCATATATTGTATGAAATAAAAAGTGGATGTTTAAGCTAAGAAACATCTACAACATCATAACTCTTAGTTGTATTAGCTGCAATTACTTAGACTGAAGAGCACTGCTGGAAAAATAAACTATAACATCGAGATTTCACGTCGAATTTAAAAAACCAACGTGAAATGACCATATCACGTCGATTATTGAAAACCGACGTGAAATACTAATATATCTCGTCGGTTTTAGAAAAATCGACGTTAAAAAGAACTTCTCACGTCGATTTTTAGAAACCCGTTGTGATATATTGAAGAAAACACGTTGGTTTTTAAAAAACCGACGTATTTTTTCTTGTTTTTTTAAATAACCATTTAACCCTAGCCGACATCTACTTCTCACTCCCATCTCAAAACAATGCAAATCCCACTCCGAAAACTCCGTCCAACGTCCTCCCCCGCAACTCCGCCCAATCCAGCCCCCGTGTGACCACGCCCACCGATTCCATGAGCTTTGACGTCTGGATTGTTGTTGTTTGCTACAAATTTCGATTGGATTTGTGGTATTTGTGAGTGTTTCAGTCGATTCGGGTTTGGTTGAGTTCTACAAGTCTTTCTCGTCTTCTCTTTCTTCAATTCGTTCGGTTTTTTTAGGTAAATTTTAGTAGTTTTCCGTGAATTTCGGTTTCAAATCGATTTTGTCTTCGATCTCGATTGCTCTATTGAATCTTAATCTGCGAAAGTTTGTTTGGTCTATTTGATCGTAGTTAGGGTTAGGGTTTGTTGTTCTTTTCGATGTGATAAAGATCCAAATAATGTTTCCGGAAATTAGGGTTTAGATTGGAATTCGGCTTTCTGAAGTTCAGCTATTAGGTTGGAATTGGGGCGTGAATTATATCGTAGATGTCTAAATTGTTGTAAAATTTTAGGTTTTGTGGTATTCATTTGATTACACTATTTTGATATTTGAATGATGGTTTCAGTATTGGAATTTTAACTGTCTTTAAGAAATTATTTTCAAGCATTGAAACAAATACAATTGTGACTTGTAGGGTTTTCAAGTATCAGAATCTGTCTACCTGGATGTTGGTTCATCCCTAATCCAATTAGATAATCTGATTTTCCAAAATCCGTTTAGATCTCAAAATGAGTTCTCAAACGTACTCTAGCCTTAGTACGAAGATCTGAGTTTTTAGATATTAATTGAAAACCAAATTTGATTTTAGATAAAAATGATTATCAATCAAATGGACCCTTACCATCTAATAACTTTATGTTGGACAATTTTAGTAGACTATGTTGTGTATCTTGTTGTGGTTCTGCTTAGCAATCTGATCTTCTTTGCTGCAGGTGTTAGGTACTTAGCGTTTCAGTAATACAAATGGTTATTTCTGTCGAATCTCAATTCCTTCTCTAGTCTCGGTTCCCAATCGACAGTAAGCATTATGTTCTCTGTCTTACTCTTATTGGCCATAACCTTTTCAGTTTTTATCTCATGATTGGGTATGCCTATGCGCGCAAGCACGCCGAGGGTTCCACGTCGAGCTAGGTGAGCGCGAGAAAGCCATAAGTATTGAATTAGGCTTGTCCCATCTTGTTGCTGCGCATCTTTGATTATGCTGTCAAATTTAAGGGGTCAAATCCTTGATTTTGGTTACTTCTTGCATATCACGTCAGTTTTTTACCAACATGGTGTGTCCCCCTTTTCACGATTTTACATAACCGACGTATAAAATCCTGCATATCACGTCAGCTTTTGACCGATGTGATATGTCCCCCTTATCGCGTCGGTTTTTGAACTGACGTGATATCTTCTTCCCTATTACGTCTCCCAATCATGATGTCGGTATATTTGAACAGTAAATCTGACGTGATATGGTCAAAAAAAACTGACGTGAAAACCTTTTTTTCAGTTGTGGAGGCACTAATCTCTGCCAACATGGTATTGCCCAATTTTGTGTAGTTTTGGACAGATGCATCCTTCATGGAATGCAAGTGGCCAATCAGTACCTTGTTCGCTTGTGGTCAACACATAAGAAAAAGAGGGGCAATAGCATCATATATATTTTCGCTACTGATGATTACTTCAGTTTCTGAAAAGAAAAAGAGCAAAATCCATGAATTGAAGAAGAGCATATAGAAACATGTAATTTCATGAAAGTCTTTTGTAATTCATGATTTTCTTCCTAGTGGCAATGATTTTTTCCTACATTCATCAGAATTTTCCTCATCAATAGTCATTGCCAGGTCAATCCATTTGAATAAAATAATATCTTTGTGAACATATCATAGATTTCAACAACAGACCTATATAACATTTGAATAAATAATTTTCTTTGTAAACGTATCATAGATTCCATAGTAACATAACCTAATCAATTTATTATTTTTATTACTTGTAATTAAGTAGTGTGATGCCCATCCAAAATACAATCTAAACATACACTCCTCGGTGTTAGCAGAGGCACCTCTATGTTCATTATCATCTCCATGTGGAGTTTGTGTCAATAGGTCTTTAATATTGATGGGATCTAGACCGTGCCAAGTTCTCCTTCTATTGTCTGTTATAGTTCAATGATCGTAAACCTTGTATGTCTGATTGAAGTTGTAATAAGAATTTACTAGCTGGACCAGAAAACCCATATTTGTAAGTGCTTGTCTGCATCAAGGGCCAGTAATTATTCCCCTACATTATCTAAAGAAACATGTGATATATCAGAAGTAACCAACTTTTTAATCTTCAAATATTGCTATGATATTTGTTATTGACAGAAAAGTTAGATAATGGAGATGGGAAGCTTTTTGATAGAAAATGAAGTAAATGAAGAAGCTTGAATGGATAGATCTAGTCAATCCATATGAAAGAAGAAAGGAACAAAGTGCTAGAAGTATTATAGATGTTTTCTATTCAAACAACAAAACAACTTAGCTCAGCAGAACATTATTGATTAGTACTCATCCATTGTACCCCATATTAGCTCAGAAGAGAGAGGAAAAGAAAATGACCCAAATGCAAGAAGAATGCACTGATTTCAAAGGTTTCTAGACCTGTTTGTAATGCACAAGGACTGGAGTGAAAACACGGAAGGGACCTAAGTGTAAAGAAAAATATGTTGGTTGCAAAAGTACATTATCTCCTGAACCTGAGGAGTAATTAAAAAATTAATACCAAATGGGTTTAAACCAACGGTTCCAGTGCACCCTAGGTGCTAAAATGGTACAATTAAGCTGCTCGAGAAATTTGGGGTTGATCCGACCCAAATGATCCGTCATTGGTGGATCTGGTTGGTCGAATTGCGTTCGAATTTCTTCTGAGGGTCTGATTGTCGGGTTAGAGCACTATAGAACATCGAGATCTGATTTTGAGCCGTCCGATTTCACCCAGATTAATCCAGACCTTCTAATCTTTTCTAAATACACTTGTAACCCTTCCATTCTCCTTCTTCCTTCCTCTCCTCCTTAGGTTAGATTTATTTCTTGTTTATTAGAGTAGGTTTTAGTTTCTTGGTTAGTAGTGTAGTGGAGGAGAAGTGGAGCAGACTTTGTAATCATCATTTTATTAATCAAGTAAGCTTCATGTTCTTTATGTTCTTATCTTTCATTTGATGTAATTTTTGTTAACTTGTCTTGGTTAGCTTTAGTTTTCTTTACTTGCTTATGAGTTGTTTTGCTTTTGTTATTTTCTTGGTTATGAAGATGAGTAGAGAGTAGTCCATCCCTATTGGGGGTGGAGGGTGATGTGAAGTATTAATGTGTTGTATTAGTGTGTGCGTTTAATTCTAATCCCAGAGCCTCATATGAATTCCATAGCCATTTTGTTGGGTTCCTCACTCTTAGCTTTGATGTGTTAATGGTTTTAATTGATGCTTGACACATGCTTTGGCTAGTGGGTCACTTTATGGGGAATGATAAGGTGAGGATAAGGTTGGAGTATGTGAAGAGATAAGGATGGCATGTGGGAGCATGTAATCTTGTTGGCATCATCTTAATTAATGTCTTGTATGTTTTAATGATAATGTTAAATCTAAATTCATGTGGAGACATAGTTGGGATTGTGGTCATTATGGATTCCATGTTCTCTATGTTATTAAACATGTAATCATGTGGTTGTCTTTTTCCTCGTCTTGAGCAGTGTTTTGTATGTTTCAATGATCGTGGTAAAACTCAATCCATGTATAGAGAGACTTAGGGTTGTGGCATTATAAGATATACATGTTATGCATGTTATTAGTGCTTAATTGTTACATACACACGAACACACATCTCGACTTTCACATTCATTCTCCACCTCCTACGAGACTCGTTTGTTATTAGTTGTTTTTTTATTTCCGTCGCACGTGTCGTGTAGTTAGTTTAGCATAATCCGCTCATTCTAGTCTCATTTCCCACTCTAGTATGGTAGTTACAACAACACTCCAAACTCCTTGAGGTTCGACCCGTATTTGCCATGTCTTCACCGACATCGTGTACTTGCTGCTATTAAAACGATCAATCAAGTTTTTTGGCATTGTTGTTGGGGAGTTGGTCATTGTCGTTGTTGTTTCCACCATTTCTGAGTTTTTTTCTCACATTTCCTTTTAGTTTTCTTACTGGACAAGGGACTTAGTGGACTAGGGAGCATAATTGAGTGAAAGAAGAAGCCAAGAAGAGTTTGGGGACCAGAATCCCCAAACTATCCGGCAATGGCAGATTTGATGAGCCGAATTGCGTTTATGTTTCACCTGTAGCTCTTTCTTGCTATTCCTCGTTGATATATGTCACTTTCCACTTCACATATGCTATTTTTGATTCCAAAAAATATTTTCACATGCATATTCCCCTCCTTAAGATAACTTGGACATTAAAACTCAAAGCAAAAGAGTAGATGAATGTCATCTAGGTCATGCACCATACATAGGCCTTGCTTGTATATTGTCTTTCCTTTGCTTT
The DNA here is from genome assembly GCA_963682175.1 of Triglochin maritima. Classification (NCBI taxonomy): domain Eukaryota; kingdom Viridiplantae; phylum Streptophyta; class Magnoliopsida; order Alismatales; family Juncaginaceae; genus Triglochin; species Triglochin maritima. The sequence continues at coordinate 15,170,899 of OY821790.1, read as the reverse complement.
ACTTTCTTGTTGTCGATTGATGGAGTGAGGTACGACACCTTTTTCACTCATTCATGCATTAGTTAGTATGGTTGCATTGGAACAAGAGTGAGGTGAGTGTTTGATTGGAGGGCTTGATTTCTAGTTTAAGGATCAAACTACCCTAAGGGGGTTGTCATAGTGAAAGATAAGGTAGGGGATTTCACTAATCAAAAAACTTTAATCTAAAATCAAGTAGACATTGACTCCTAGGATTCGGGAACACTTAGGAGACATTCTCATTCTTGACATCATGGCTTGAATGTCTTCGTTTGCTTAGTTGCATTGAGACTTTTGGGACCTCAGGGTCTTGACTTTCTCATTGGGCTTTGTAACCTTTGGCCATGGGAGGTGAGGCGCTCGAGATTGTCGGGAGTCACGGTTAGGCATCGTCTAGTTAAGGACCTATAGCCAGCCTAAGCTTGTTTGAATCGTGTTTACTAGATTAGGTTTCTACCCTCACCCTTACCTACGCTAGCTCTCAAGGCTTCTTCTCTTCTTATCTGAGTCATCCTTTTCACCACTTATATCGTTTAGTCACCTCCCCTTTACACAGTTTCTTTTAGTGTTTTTAGTGTCGAGTTGAGCACCTTTTTAGTGAGTTTGATCTCATAGTGGAGAGAGTAATCAATTTGAGAGTGTTATTGTTGAGAGATGGCTACATGGGTGATCATTCATTTCATTTTTGCGACCAAGACTACTCTCCCTGGTATACCAAATCCATGCATTCTGGGGGTGCCTCAGACAAACACCCAAGTTGGTGGGGGGACAATTTTAATTATGTGGTTGAGCAGTCTTTAGATTGGGGTAATGTGAAAGAGGCACCAACTGCTAGACCATCATCTAGTTGTGTCGGATGGTATGACTAGATCTGTGGTTCCAGTAGCCATGCCAGATGACTCGATTGGTTTAAGTGGTCAGATGTTCGAAGAGTGTTCATATGTTCCTCCTAAACCTGAGTATGATGATGTTTTTCCCCAAAGGACTCATTATGACCCATACGCATTCACGTCTTACCCAGGGAGGACGTATTCATGAGGAAACCTTTGAAATCCTGAGTATGATACTTCATGCCTACCCTAGTTTCCACCTCTCGAATACCCAGAATTCTACGAACACCCAACTACCAATCATTGGACTCATTCTCAATCCATCAACACCCAAACAAACAAAACATCAAATATTGTCTTCAACCTTACAGTGGACCCCAAACTTGATTCCTTAGAGCAAACTCTCCAAACGTTCATGGAAACCACTCAAAATTCCTTGCAAACTATGGAAATGCAATTAAGTGAACGTAAGAAGGGTGGCCTTTCTTGTCAACATGAGGATTCATATTTTTATATCGAACCCCCACATCTACCAATTCAAAGCACAATCTTTCAAAGTTAAACTCCTTGTCAGTCTAAGGGACTTGGGGTTTCAATTCACGATCACTTGGTGGAGCATTCGATCATAATTAACAACAACATGGACCAACTTGATTTTCAGTTGGCACAGGATTGTGCCTTATCTTTTTGTCCCGTGACCCTCGAGCCACATGATCGTAATGTCGTGCCCCTCAAAGACCCACCTCTGGTGGAGCAGCAGCTCCCTAATACTCCTATCTTCATTAGACCGGATGAGAGTATTGGGATGTCTAGAGGATATCTTGGGTAAAAGACCAACCTCCTATTCCCCAAATGTGTTGGGCGAGCATAATAGGGTTCATGACCTCATTCTGACACACTATCTTGTTGGTTGGAGAATTTGGATTGATGATCCTGATTTAAATACAACAGTGGGGGGAACTCTTCCGTCGTTGCGCAATTGCTGCCAAACTCTTGAGAGATTCATTTTCTTTTAGTTTGATCCTTTAAATCAGATGCATTTACGTCTAATTATTGAACCCTCCCGATATCTTGTACACATTATGAGGGGGGCACACATGAGTATTTTGGCTCAACCTGGTGTCATGTTCTCATTCCAGGTACAATGATCCACTATGAGGGTCCCTTTCATTGTCCTTTGACAAAGGACGATGAGAGCTTCTTTTTGTATATAGTTATATTAAAAAAGAAGAAGAAAAGGTTGTCGTGGCTCCCACTCCTTGAGGATTGGACTCCATTTGTTAACGTATTTATATTCCCTTTTAAGTATCTCACAGGTTTTGGGGAATTCAGGTTTATGTCCATCAACATAGACATGAACTTCTATTTGCGCTTCACGTTGGTGAGATCTTTTCTTTTCATGCACAAATCCATGCAGTATCATACTCACATTCATTGAGGACAATGCATGAAGTAAGTATGGTGGGGTACGTTATGTGTGTTCGTAGTTGAGTCTTTTTTCCTTTCTATTGGTTCTTTTGTTTGTATAGCTAGGGTCTTGATAGTGTGTTGCCTTTTACATTGATATTAACATCTTCATGTGTTTGCGAAAAAAATGTTTTGTGGGTTTTGCATGTATTTAGCATTTGCAAAACCGTTGAGAGGCAAAGTAAAAAGGAAGCTCCCAAAATTGAATTGAACATGATGAATTAGGATATCTAGTACACCGACCATAGGGCCTATATCTAGTCGTTAGGGTGCACCCAAGTTTTCCGTACTCACAAGGTTTCAGTACTCAAACAAATAGAGAAGTCCACCCTGACCCTAGTGAGTCAAATAATTCGTGCATGTTAGTATAAAGAAGTTTGTCGTAGTCAAGGACCCTTAAACTCTTGAAGATAACAAATAAGTTAGTATGTGTAGGGGTTTTGGCTCATATGAAGATAACAAATAAGTTAGTATGGTGTTCTCTCTTCTCGCACGACTCCTATCACTCGAGAAATTAGGACCGAGGGGATTTAGTACTTGGTACTTTCGAGTCATCTTACTTGGGATGCACCGACCGAACTCCCTTTACAAGGGTGGTAGGGATCGCTCTATGTGGACATTTGGGGGAAGGTGTACATGATAGTGTAAGTCCTCACAGGCAATGATGCACTAAACCTCACCCTGGGAGAATTAATCACCAACTAGTTTAAAAAAATGAAAAAATAAGAAATAAAGGAAAAATAGTAATACAAATAAGAACCTTATTGGACTTTTTTTTGGCAAAGCAAAAGGGATTAATATTTATTAATCTAATGAATGTTACATTCTACTTAAGGTATGTACATTGTGGGACTCGGAACTTGTCATGTACAAGCTCGGATCACTCATATGGACATTACAATCCATTCACTCACATACCATATGTCTCACACATACAACTCACGACCATGTAATACCAAATGAAGCTGATGCTTGCAGGTCGCCTAACGCTTCAATAGCCCATGTGCCCTTGATGCGCACCACATCCTTTATTGCCCGAATGATCTCGCTGATTTGCTGCTCTTCCCCATCGAAGGTACGCCTATTTCTTTCCATCCAACACTCGTATACCATTGCTCCCAACGCGAGTTTATGGCCAAGGCTGGCATACTTGTTGTTGGCTTGCCATCGTGCTATTCTTGCAACCTCCTCCCCCAATGTTTGGCCTATCTGCTCAGTGTCGCCCGCCAACCTACGAATGTCGTCCTATACACCTCTAACATACCCACATTCCTAGAAAAGGTGCGCACTTGCCTCATATGCACCCATGCACAAGGTACACCGTGATACAATACACAACTTCATCTTCCTACGCCGCATCATATCATAAGTGTTCAACTTCCCTTGGACAGCCCTCCAGAGAGTGAGTACATGCTCTGGAATTTGCCAAATATGCCACACTACCGAGGCCCATGGAACCATTGGCCTCTCGGTCCGCACCCAAGTCCATGCACAAAGAGAGGTATCATTGGAGGCTATGAACCAGAATAGGCGAAGTGGCCCCGCATCGTTCCAATCCACCAACCGTCATAGTCCAAATCCATATTTCCACCTTTGGTGCGCATATATCATGCCACGAAATAGCCACAACTTTCTTTGGTCCCCACACTAAGCGCATCATAATTTGTTCAACCTCTCGAAGCACACTCTGTGGCACAAGGAAAGTTGATGTCCAAAAAATGTTGAACGTTGTGAGGACACTACGAACCAGCTCCACACGTCCCACCGTCAACCGAAGTTTCCCTTTCCATATGCTAAGCCACCTTTTGATTTTCTCCAACAAAGACGTACAATGGTCCTTGCTCATCCGTGTAGAGAAGAAGGGCAGCCAAAGGTAAGTAACTGACAAGTCACTCCTTTCCATACTCAAATGCCGACAAATCTAGTCACCATGCGGGGTGTTCTCGCCCATAAAGATCTGACTTTTGGTGTTGTTGAGGTGCAAACCTGAGCAACTGGTGAACGTTTGCAAGACACGCTTGATTATGTGGGCGTCCTCCTTCGTAGCATTTGCAACAACATAACCTCATCCACGAACATCAAATGGGATACCAGAATCACACCACACATAAGTGGATGGAGATTTCCCAATTGTTCCTCTCGTCGTATCATGGCACCTAAAATTTCCATACACATCACTAATAAGTAGGGTGCAATGGGGTCACCTTGTCGAAGCCCATTAGCTGCTGAAAAAGACGTAGAGTGGGCACCATTAACCGTAACAACAAATGATGGCTTGACACATACCGCCATCAGCTTTTTCCACTTTGCAATAAACCCGACGTGACCAAGTGACTTGATTGACATCATTTCATGCTTATATTTGTATCTTATATCCATTATCTTTAACCTAAACAATGCTACGTGACGAGTTTTATGTTTGAATGTCAGAAATAAATAGGTTTGAAGAGAAGAGGCATAAAAGGACCTAAAAGCATGAAAAAAGGACTAAGTTGAGAGATTCAAGGACTATGATGCAAGATTGAAGGACCTGAATGGAAGATTGAAGGACCAATGAGTAAACAAGAATACTCCACACCATCATGGGGAGTATTTTTGCAGTTCTATTTGGGTCGGAGCTCCAACAAGCGAAGTAGATGCATCAAAGACAAACACAGACATCCATAAAAGCCTAGAAGAAAGCCCAAACGGATCCGGACTCTGTAAACCGCCAATTAGTGGTCTGGGACCGCTAATTGGCGGTCTTGGTTGCTGTAAATCCGTTAATATTTATGTGGGGCGTGTATTAGTGTGTATTTAGTCTATTTCTGGTATTTGTTTAGTCCCATACCGGGGGATTGTCCCAGATTATGTTTTTCTATGGCTATAAATAGAACTCTTCACCTTCTATTGTAATCACTCCATGCTTTGTGTCCATTCTCTCTACTTGAAGTGAAAGCCTTGAAGCAAGAAACGTAAGTGGGGAGATGCTACTGGTATTGTGAGTCTGAAATTGTTGAACATTTTATTTAAAACCGCAAGTGCATGGCCGCGATGAAGCGGTGGCAAGTACGGGTCATCCTCAGGGAGGTGAGTAGCCTCTTGCTTGTACGAAATCAAGTGGCAAAAATTGGGGGAGAAAGATTGATTATGCTACGCTACACTACACTACGCTAAGAAGTACGAAATGTGAAAGAAACAAACAAACGATGAAATAACAACTAAGCTAACAACGAAATGCTGGAATTCAGGAAATGGAAAAACCCCTAAGGGGTGGAGTGAGTGCACACATGCAAAGAGGTGGGTGTAGAATACATTCTTTAAGCACATGAAGGTGGTGTTTATCAAGCATAGGAAGTGTCTAAATGTTATGGCAAAACCTATCAATCTATTCACCAACTTAGTTGATTAACATTTACATATGCAAGGTGTTTATTTCAGAACCTAAACAAGCATGAGAGGTGTCTAATCATTTTGGCAAAACTCATCAAGTTTTAAATTCTATCCTAAACAAGCAAGCATACATTCATGTTTAATCAAAACATTGAAATTAAAGCATTCATCACATTCTCTAATGCATGTATGTACATCTACTCCATCCCCCAAAGGGGATGGAACTACTCACTAAACATTACACTAATTATTAAACTATGGAAAGAAAGCATATTAAAACTAAGCTAGAATTAAAAGACGATTAAACTAAAACATGCACAAACAATAAAAGAAGCATAAAACAAACAATGAAATAAACACAAAACTTTATTGATAAAATGACTCACATTAAAAGTAGCATCCTCCTACTTTAGTGTGTGCTTCAAGGCCTCACTTCTAGTAGGAAGAATAGCCACTTAAAATATGGAGTGATTACAAAAGGAGGTGAAGAGTTCTATTTATAGGCATGGAAAAAGCTAATTCGGGACAATCCCCCGATGTGGGACTAAACAGATACGACACATAGCCTAAACATCCTCTAATACATGTGCTGGAGAAATTGGAGCGCATTTGGGCGAAAAGTGACCGCCAATTAGCGGTCTTGGACCGCTAATTAGCGGTCTACAGTGTCCAAATCGCTCTGGAATTTCTTGTGGGCTTTTCTGGAAGGCTTTGTTGGTATTTGATGCATCTAGTTTGCATGTTGGAGCTCCGACCCGAATAGAATTGCCAAAATACTCCCCATGATGGTGAGGAGTTCTTTGTTTTGCTCTTAGGTCCTTCTGTCTTGCGTTCAGGTCCTTCTGTCTTGCATCTTGGTCCCAGATCTCACAATCCAGTCCTTTTTCCCAGCTTTTGGGTCCTTTTATGTTTCATCTCTTCAAACCTATTTATTCTTGAAAACTAAACATAAAACTTGTAACATAGCATTGTTTAGGTGAAAGATAATGGATATAAGATACAAATATAAGCATGAAATGATGTCAATCAAATACCCCCACACCTAACTTTTGCTTGTCCCGAGCAAAACAAAGAAAGAGAAAAGCATACGAAAAAAACAAGAAATCCTAACTCACTTTCGTAGGAATCACGGTTGCACTTAGCACGTGCAACAAGCCGTTAAACCTCCTTGTCGCCAAGGAGGAGGAGTGTTGTCTCCTGAGGGTTTTCAGCGAATATACCCACAAAATCCGAACAAGATGCATTAATCAATCTAGATACACGACTCGTTGGACTCATTTTGTCGATCATGGGATGCGGTAATACTACGGGTCGACTCTATAAATGTAATCGGTCCACACACCTAGCCTAATGGGTTATTCGTGAGAGTTAGTGAAGGACTTAAGTGACAGACATGGGCAACCTTAACTTCTGAATGTGATACAATGTGTAAAGTCCATTTTGGTTCTTATTTGACTCTTTTTTTTCTTTTTCTTTTTCTTTTTCCTTTTTTTTTCTTTTTTTTTTCTTTGGAGCATTTTATTGGTTGGTGTTTGATTCTCCCAGGGTCAGGTTTCGTGCATCATTGCCTATGAGGACTTACACTATCACGTACACCTTCCCCCAAATCTCCACATAGGGCGATCCCTACCACCCGTGTAACGGGAGTTCGGTCGGCGCATCCCAAGTCAGATGACTCGAAATCACCAGGCACAAAGTCCCCTCAGACCTACTTTCCCGAGTGATAGGAGCCGTGCGAGAAGAGAGAACACCACTTATTTATCTATATGGGAACCAAAACCCCTACACTTAAGTTTCACAAAAAGAGATTAAGGGCCCTTGACTAGGACAAACTTCCTTATACTAACAGACACGAATTATTTGACTCACTAGGTTCGGGGTGGACTTCTTTAAATGTTTGAGTTCTGAAACCCTATGATTACACGCCCCCCGAGGGAAAACCGGGGTGCATCCTAACGACTCGATAAGACCTAAAGCCAGTAAACTAGAAATCCTAATGCATCAAGTTCAAGACAATTTTGGGAGCTTTCTTTTTACTTTGCCTCTCAACGGTTTTGCACATGCTGAACACACGCAAAACCTAGAAAAACATTTTCTTTCGCAGACACATGAAGATTTTGAAAGAAAAGTGAAAATTTTAAAGCACTCGGCAAGCAAAAGAAGACAAGTCACCCAAGGATCATGGCAAGCAGATATATCAATGTTAAATGCGGCACACTAGCATGACCCTAACAAACACACAAAAAGAAAACAAAATCAAAAGAAAAAGACTCGACTATGTACACACGTAAAACACCCCCACACCTACTTCATGCATTGTCCTCAATGAATGTGAACAAGATACTACATGAATACATGCATGAAAAAGGAAAGATCTCACCAACATGAAGTACAAAGGGACGTTCAGGGTCATGTTGATGGACACAAACCCAAATTCCCTCAAAACCTGTGAGAAGCTGAAGAAGGGAGATAAATACGTGAAAAAATTGGGGCCCAAGTACACAAGGGTTGGGGCCCACAACAATCGATGCTCACTGAAGGAGTCTTTTATTATTATTTTTTTCTTCTTCTTTTTTTTTTCTTCTTTTTTTTCTTTTTTTTTCTTTTTTTTACAAGATATATACATCAACCAAGATATTCTCATAATCATTTGGTCAAGGAACATCAAATGAGAACATCATGTTTTGAGGACCAGAGACTTGCCGAGATGGGCAAACTCCACTGGTACTCTGAGGTGTCATGAGAGGTGAAAGGTCAAAGCTGAAAGGCTCGAACCCCTCATGATATTGGTTGGGTGTGGGCAACAAAGAATGAAGTTGTGTTGCCTCACTAGGATTTAATTGCTCATCGAAGAAAACCCTCCAACCAATAGGCGGGTGCATCGGAATGAGTTCCTCAAGCTCATTCGATGGATGCGGTAGACCTGCATTACTAAGAATGGGGCTTCTCCCCAAGTCATCCAACAAGGACCTCCCACCATCATTTAGATCATCAAGCATAAGCTCGGTCATAGGTGGGTCCTTGTTGGAGTCAATATGAAGCTCAAATGGCTCAATGGCCATGGGACACGAGGTAGAGACACCTTCTGGTATAGGCATCTGATGAGGTGTCTCACTCTCACTAGTACTCTCAACTGAATCATGCAATGAACACTCCCTTTGGACATTCATGTTCGAGGCCAGCTCACTCTGTTTCATTTCGAAGACAGGCAATGAGTTTTCGCTGGGCCCTCGAACATTCTCAACGGGTTGCATTGGGGTTAGGGGTGTTCGTTGATTTTGTGGTGCTTTCTCCAATTGGCGGATGAGATTTAGATTTAAAGGTTCATCCATGGGTTCCTGTTGCTTACCAGAGTTGAACACATGAAACTCGGCACTCATGTTACCGAATGAGAGCTTCATGAGACCATTTCTACAATTAATCAAGGCATTGGAGGTTGCCAGAAATGGTCTACCCAAAATCAAAGGTATTTGAGAGTGAGTGTTCGCAACAGGATTGGTATCGAGGACAACAAAATCGACTGGAAATATAAAATCTCCAACTTTGATAAGCACATCCTCGATAATCCCAATGGGAATACGAATGGATCTATCCGCCAATTGGAGGGTGATCTTAGTTGGTTTCAATTCTCCCAAGTTTAACTTTTGATAAACAGAGGATGGGAGGAGGTTGACCGCTGATCCTAAATCAAGCAAAACATTGCTCAGTCTAGTGTCCCCTATCATACACTGAATAGTAGGACACCCAGGGTCCTTGTATTTTGTGTAGGTGGGATTGGACAAAAGTGAGCTGATATTTGCAGCCAAGAATGCTTTCTTAGGAACATTGGTCTTCCTCTTGGTTGTGCAGAGATCCTTCAACACTTTGGCATATTGAGGTATTTGTTGGATGACATCCAACAAGGGGATGTTAACCTTCACTTGCTTAAACACCTCTAATATCTTGTCCATGTTGTCACTCTGCTTTTTGTTCGTACAAGGGTATAGTGTAGACTGGCACCTCCCCGGCATATTGAGGTATTTGTTGGATGACATCCAACAAGGGTATAGTGTAGACTGGCACCTCCCCGGCAACGGCGCCAAAAAACTTGTTGAACGTTTTATTTAAAACCGCAAGTGCACGGCCGCGATGAAGCGGTGGCAAGTACGGGTCATCCTCAGGGAGGTGAGTAGCATCTTGCTTGTACGAAATCAAGTGGCAAAAATTGGGGGAGAAAGATTGATTATGCTACGCTACACTACACTACGCTAAGAAGTACGAAATGTGAAAGAAACAAACAAACGATGAAATAACAACTAAGCTAACAACGAAATGCTGGAATTCAGGAAATGGAAAAACCCCTAAGGGGTGGAGTGAGTGCACACATGCAAAGAGGTGGGTGTAGAATACATTCTTTAAGCACATGAAGGTGGTGTTTATCAAGCATAGGAAGTGTCTAAATGTTATGGCAAAACCTATCAATCTATTCACCAACTTAGTTGATTAACATTTACATATGCAAGGTGTTTATTTCAGAACCTAAACAAGCATGAGAGGTGTCTAATCATTTTGGCAAAACTCATCAAGTTTTAAATTCTATCCTAAACAAGCAAGCATACATTCATGTTTAATCAAAACATTGAAATTAAAGCATTCATCACATTTTCTAATGCATGTATGTACATCTACTCCATCCCCCAAAGGGGATGGAACTACTCACTAAACATTACACTAATTATTAAACTATGGAAAGAAAGCATATTAAAACTAAGCTAGAATTAAAAGACGATTAAACTAAAACATGCACAAACAATAAAAGAAGCATAAAACAAACAATGAAATAAACACAAAACTTTATTGATAAAATGACTCACATTAAAAGTAGCATCCTCCTACTTTAGTGTGTGCTTCAAGGCCTCACTTCTAGTAGGAAGAATAGCCACTTAAAATATGGAGTGATTACAAAAGGAGGTGAAGAGTTCTATTTATAGGCATGGAAAAAGCTAATCCGGGACAATCCCCCGATGTGGGACTAAACAGATACGACACATAGCCTAAACATCCTCTAATACATGTGCTGGAGAAATTGCAGCGCATTTGGGCCAAAAGTGACCACCAATTAGCGGTCTTGGACCGCTAATTTGCGGTCTATAGTGTCCAAATCGCTCTGGAATTTCTTGTGGGCTTTTTTGGAAGGCTTTGTTGGTATTTGATGCATCTAGTTTGCATGTTGGAGCTCCGACCCGAATAGAATTGCCAAAATACTCCCCATGATGGTGAGGAGTTCTCTGTTTTGCTCTTAGGTCCTTCTGTCTTGCGTTCAGGTCCTTCTGTCTTGCATCTTGGTCCCCAGATCTCACAATCCAGTCCTTTTTCCCAGCTTTTTGGTCCTTTTATGTTTCATCTCTTCAAACCTATTTATTCCTGAAAACTAAACATAAAACTCGTAACATAGCATTGTTTATGTGAAAGATAATGGATATAAGATACAAATATAAGCATGAAATGATGTCAATCAGAAATCAATAAAGTTCTCCTTGTTTTGTTGCTTCGTATATAGTTCTTGCATGTTTAGTTTAATTGTCTTTTATTAAATCTAGCTTAGTTAGTATGTTTTCTTATCTTAGTGTAATAGTTAGTTTAATGTTTAGTGAGTAAAACCACTCCCCTTTTGGGGGGTGGAGATGATACTTATATATGCAATTATTGTGAAAATACTCCCCATGATGGTGTGAAGTATTCTTGTTTACTCATTGCTCCTTTGATCTTACATTCAGGTCCTTCAATCTTGCATCTTAGTCCTTGAGTCTCTCAACTCAGTCCTTTTTCAGGCTTTTAGGTCCTTTTATGCCTCTTCTCTTCAAACCTATTTATTTCTGAAATTCAAACATAAAACTCATCACGTAGCATTGTTTAGGTGAGAGATAACGGATATAAGACACAAATGTATGCATGAAATGATGTCAACCAGCAACGTCAAATGCCTTGATTAATGGTCGTACTCGACTCATGAAATTGTCGTTCGGGAACTTGACCGCGACATTCCATGTGTTCAATATGTCTAGGCAGTCGGCATCTTTCGGGGACCCCATGAAAGTTAATCTTATCCGGGACTTGGAAGAAGAAATAGAAGAAGAGTACCCCCTGATTCATGACAATCTAAGTGCTTACCTCATGGATGATTCCGATCATGAAGAGGACGGGGGCGAGTTGAGAAATGATGTGCATGTTGTTCAGTGCATGCGAGCTCCTCCTATCTTACATCTCGAGCTAGATATCACGCCTCGCCTTGAGAAACCACCCACAATTGAGCTTAAAGAACTCCCTAAGGAACTGAAACACGTTTTTCTCGGTCCCAATAGGTCATTCCGGTGATTATTTCATCGATGTTGATTGGTGATCAGGAAGAACGTCTGATTGAAATCCTAAAGGAGCACAAATCAGCCATTGGGTGGTCCTTGAAGGACATTAAAGGGATGAGTCCCGACATCGTACATCACCACATCATTATGGAGATGAGTGATTTACATCATTTCATGTTTATATTTGTATCTTATATCAATTATCTTTCACCTAAACAATGCTATGTTACGAGTTTTATGTTTAGTTTTCAGAAATAAATAGGTTTGAAGAGAAGAGCCATGAAAGGACCCAAAAGCAGGAAAAAGGACTTAATTGTGAGACCTAGGGACTGAGATGCAATGGAGAAGGACCTGATCGTAAGACCAAAGGACCTAAGAGCAAAACAGAATACTCCACACCATCACGGGGAGTATTTTACCAATTCCATTCAGGTCGGAGCTCGAACAAGTCAAGTAACCGTATCAAAGACCAACAACGCCCGAAAGAAAAGGCCACAAAAAATTCCAACGCGATCCGAAGAGTTTGGACCGGTAATTGGCGGTCCATATTACTCAGGATCCGCCCAAATTTCTCCTGCACTTGTATTAATGTTTGTTTAGGCTATTTGTGGTATTGGTTTAGTCCCACATCGGGGGATTGTCTCCGATTAGCTTTTTCCATGCTTATAAATAGAACTCTTCACCTTCCATTGTAATTACCCATTGCTTGGTGGCATTCTCTCTACTAAGGAGTGAGCCTTGAAGCAAAAACTCAAGGTGGAGAAGAATGCTACCTTCAATGTGAGCCATTTGTTAATAAAATATTCTTCTAGTTTCTTTAAATCTTGTCTTTTAATTTGTGCATGTTTGTTTAGTCTTTCCTTTCCTTTTATGTTTCTTTAATGCTTCTTGCCTTCTTAGTTAACTTTCATTTCAGTATTATGCTTTATTTTGCTAATATAGTTAGTGTAATGAGTAGTGAGTAGTTCCATCCCCATTTGGGGGGTGGAGAAATATGTGATATAATCATGTAGTGTATTAAGTGTATGTTATCTTTATCCCTTGAGCTTTATATGATTTCCATAACCATCTAATGGGTTTTCACTCTTATCTTTGATATGCTAATGCTCTTGAATGAAGCTTAGCTTATGCTTTGATTAGTGAACCTATTTTAATGGGAATGATAAGGTTAGGATATGGATGAAGTTAATATTGGAAACACAATTTGTAGTGTATGTGCTCTTGTTGCCTTTACCTTAGCTAATCTCTTGTATGTTTTAATGATGTAGTGAAATCTTAATTCATGTGGAGGCATAGTAGGGTATAGTCTTTATACTTGAGTTCATGTAGATTCATTCCAATTATTGTCTTGTATGTTTTAATGATGTAGTCTTATCTTAATTCATATGGAGGCAAAGTTGGATGTAGTTTTATGATTTCATGCACTACATGTTATGAGGAGCTTAATGAACACACACACACTTCTTTATGTTCACATTATTTCTCTACCCCCTATGGGGCTTAGTTTTATTGCTTATCTTCATTTCCTTTTTGCATCTTAGTGTAGTTTAGTGTAACCAACATTTCTCTCCTTCTTTTTACCTCTCGCCTTCGCACAAACCAAGTGTCGACACACCTCCCAATGGACGACCCGTATTTGCCACCGCTTCAACGCAGCCGTGCACTTGCGGTTAATATAAAACGATCAATCAAGTTTTTTGGCGCCATTGCCGGGGAGGTGCTCTTTCCAGACGGTTGTTTGGACGATTCGAGGGGTTTTTAATTTTTTGCTTTCAGTTTTTCTTAGTTTCAGGGAACCTGAGGATCAAGGGGAAGCGACCGGAGGAATGGGAGAGCAAAAGACCCCAAAGTGACCGCCAATCAGCGGTCTGGGACAGCCAATTAGCGGCCTGGTGAGCCTCAATTGCTCTCAAATTTGTTCCAGTGCTTATGTTATTCATTTTACTTATCTGGGAGCACAATTTTGCATGCTGGGACTTCTAGTTTGCTCCCAGATTTAATTTCAATCGCCTTTAATCAACTTGGACCATAAAACTCAAAGCAAAAGATTACACTCCTTGCCATCTAGGTCATGCATCATGTGTAGACCTTGCATGCATTTGTCTTTTCTTTTCTTTACATTTTGTTGTTGATTGCTCGCGTGAGGTACGTGCACCCAAATCTCTCATTCATGCATGTTTCGATCATGCATTAGTTAGTAAGGTGCATCGGGACAAGAGTGAGAGAGCGTTTGATTGGAGCGATTGATTGCTAGATCTAGGATCAAAACGCTACTAAGGAGGGGTTGTCCAATAAAAGATAAGGTGGGGGATTTCATCACCCTTTCCTTGGCCCCAAAAAACACTCTTAATAAAGCGTTAACTAAAAGCAAGTAGACATTGGCCCTAGGATTGGGGGCGCACTAGGAGAGTAATCTAGTTGAGACCGTCATGACCTGATCGGCGTTGCCTAATTTGTCGATAGTAGGAGGTACTGGATCTACGGATCTGGTATCACTTGCTGGGCATTGTGGTCCTCATTGTAGGGAGGTGAGACGTGTCGAGGCTAGTGACCTCGAAGTTAGGCGTCGTCTAGCCTATGGACCCATTGCCTTACATTGTTTGAGTTGTGCTTGCTAGTTAGGCTTCTTCCTGATCCCTCTACCCACGCTAGCTTTAGGGATTCTTCCTTTCTCCTCTGAGTCATCTTCTTCTCACCTTCTTCTACGTTATAGTCTCCTCCCCTTTACACTCTCTGGTAGCGTTTTAGGGTCGAGTCGAGCACTTTTTGCGAGTTTAGCCTCGTGGTGGTGAGAGTGGTCGACTCTAGAGTTCTCTGTTGTGATGGATGGTTACATGGGCGACCATCCATATTATTGTTGGGACCAGGACGATTCTCCCTGGTATTCCCGACCCATTCATCCTGGGGTGGCTCAGACTAACACTCCGTATGGTTGGGACAATCTTAATTCTGTGACTGAGCAATCTCATATTGGGGTACTATGAGAGAGGCACCGACTGCTAGACCACCATCTAGTTACGTCGGATCATATGTTGGTCATCAATCTAAGACATTACAAGAACCTTTGGCCTCTTTCATGCATGTGGTAGATGACATGGGTGCACCGGTGGCTCCAGTAGCCGTACCGTGTCACTATTGTGGGTTGAGTGGTCATGATTTCGGGGAATGTCCTTATGTTCCTCCTGAGCCTGAGTATGAGCACACATTTTCCCAAAATGCTCATTATGACCATTACGCATCCGCGTACAACCCGAGAGGGATGGATTTGTGGGGAGACAATTCGTATTCAAATTCTTATACATCATTTCCACCCCAGTATCCTCCTCCCGAATACCCAGAACTCTACCAACACCCCACTTCAAATCATTGGACTCATTCTCAGCCCATCAACACCCAACCCCAAAATTTCCCAAGCTCTGACTTGGACCTCATAGTTGACCGCATACCTAATTCCTTGAAACAAACTTTCCTTACATTCATGGAAATCACTCAACAATCCATACAAAATATGGCACTGCAAGTGAGTCAAATGTCGCAGCAATTACGTGAACGTGAGGAGAGTGACATTTCATGTCAACATGAGGATTCTTCTTTTGATATCGAACCACCACCACATCCACAAATTCAAAACACAACCTTTCAAAGTCAAACTCCTAGTCAGTCTGAGGGACTTGGGGTTTCAATTCACAATCACTTAGTGGAGGATTCGATTCAAATTGAGAATAACTTGGACCAATTTCTTTATGAGTCGGCACAGGATTGTGCCTTATCGTCTTGTCTCGTGGCCCTTGAGCCACATGATATTATTGTTGTACCTCCTAAGGACTCACCTCTCGTGGAGCAAGAGCTCCCTAGTCCCCTCAATTTCAAACAACCTGGTGAGAGTTTGCCTCTCACTATTGTTCCTGATCATCTTGGAAATGATGGAACATCAAACAACTACATTGCTCATGAGGGTATTAGGAGTTCCTTGGAGGATACTTTGGGTATGAGACCCACTTCCTGTTCTCCTGGTGAGTTGGACATGCATAACGAGGTGCTTGACCTCGTTCCGACCCACCAGCCTGTTGGTTGGAGAGTTTGGATTGATTACCATAACTTCAGTTCCGCAACGGGAGAGATTCTTCTTCCGTTGCCCGTTATTTCCCAAACTCTCGATAGGTACAAGCTCTTTCAGTTTGATCCTTTGAATAAGACGACTTTGCGTCCAATTCGTGAACCTCTCATTTCTTCGGGTGCTCTTTGTGAAGGGGGCCACGCATGCGTATTCTGGCCCCACGTGGTGTCATGTTCCCTTTCCAAGTGCATTGACCCACTGTTGAGGTTCCCATTTTATGTCTTTTGACAAATGAAGATGGGAACTTATGTTTGTACATAGTTATATAAAAAAAGTACAATAAAAGACTCCTTCAGTGAGCATCGATTGTTGCAAGCCCCAACCCTTGTGTATTTGGGCTCCATTTCTTTCACGTATTTGTATCCTTTCTTTAGCATCTCACAGGTTTTGAGGGAATTCGGGTTTGTGTCCATCAACATGACCTTGAACTTCGCTTTGTACTTCATGTTGGTGAGATCTCTTCTTCTTTATGCATAAATCCATGTATTATCTTGCTCACATTCATTGAGGACAATGCATGAAGTAGGTGTGGGGGGGTGTTTTACGTGTGTACATAGTCGAGTCTTTTCTTTTGATTTTGTTTTCTTTTGTTTGCATTTTTAGGGTCATGTTAGTGTGCTGCATTTAATATCGATATATCTGCTTGCCATGATCGTTGGGTGACATGTCTTCTTTTGCTTGCCTAGTGCTTTAAAATTTCCACATTTCTTTCAGAATCTTCATGTGTTTGCGAAAGAAAATGTTTGGTGGGTTTTGCGTGTGTTTAGCATGTGCAAAACCATTGAGAGGCAAAGTAAAAACAAAGCCCCCAAAATTGTCTTGAACTTGATGCATTAGGATATCTAGTACAGTGACTTTAGGATTTATCGAGTCGTTAGGATGCACCCCAGTTTTCCCTTGGGGGTGAGTAATCATAGGGTTTCAGTGCTCAAACATTTAATGAAGTCCACCCTGAACCTAGTGTGTCAATAATTCGTGTCTGTTAACTTAAGGAAGTTTGTTGTAGTCAAGGACCCTCTAAATCCTGTTGTGAGACATTAGTGTAGGGGTTTTGGTTCATGTGTAGATAAGAAATAAGTGAGTAGGTGTTCTCTCTTCTCGCGCGGCTCCTATCACTCGGGAAAGTAGGTCTGAAGGGACTTTGTGCCTGGTGCTTTCGAGTCATCTGACTTGGGATGCCCCGACCGAACTCCCGTTACACGGGTGGTAGGGATTGCCCTATGTGGAGATTTGGGGAAAGGTATACGTGATAGTGTAAGTCCTCATGGGCAATGATGCACGAAACCTGACCCTGGGAGAATGAAGCTCCAACTAATAAAAAGAAAAATAAGAAAAAAAAATGTGAAAAGAAAAAAAAATATATTATAATGCAAATACGAACCTTAATGGACTTTACACTTTGTAGCACTTAAGGATGTTGAGGTTGTCCATGTCTTCACTTAATTCCTTATTTAATTTGCACGAATGGTTCATTAGGGTAGAGGTGTGGACTGATCACCTATATAGAGTCGGCCCGTAGCATTACCGCGTCCATTGATCGACAAAATATTTCCAACGAGTCGAGTGTCTCAGGAGACAACACTCCTCCTCCTAGGCAACAAGGAGGTTTAACGGCTTGTTGCACGTGCTAAGTGCAACCGTGATTCCTACGAAAGTGAGTTAGGATTTCTTGTTTTTCGTATGTTTTTTTCCTTTCTTTGTTTTGCTCGAGACTAGCAAAAACTTAGGTGTGGGGGTATATGATTGGCATCATTTCATGTTTATATTTGTATCTTATATCCATTATCTTTCACCTAAACAATGCTATGTGACGAGTTTTATGTTTAGTTTTCAGGAATAAATAGGTTTGAAGAAAAGAGCCATGAAAGGACCCAAAAGCAGGAAAAAAGGACTTAATTGTGAGACCTCGGGACTGAGATGCAATGGAGAAGGACCTGATCGTAAGACCAAAGGACCTAAGAGCAAAACAGAATACTCCACACCATCATGGGGAGTATTTTACCAATTCCATTCGGGTCGGAGCTCCAACAAGTCAAGTAACTGCATCAAAGACCAACAATACTAGCAAGAAAAGGCCACAACAAATTCCAACGCGATCCGAAGAGTTTGGACCGCCAATTGGCGGTCCATATTACTCAGGATCCGCCCAAATTTCTCCTGGACTTGTATTAATGTTTGTTTAGGCTATTTGTGGTATTGGTTTAGTCCCACATCGGGGGATTGTCCCCGATTAGCTTTTTCCATGCTTATAAATAGAACTCTTCACCTTCCATTGTAATTACCCATTGCTTGGTGGCATTCTCTCTACTAAGGAGTGAGCCTTGAAGCAAAAACTCAAGGTGGAGAAGAATGCTACCTTCAATGTGAGTCATTTGTTAATAAAATAATTCTTCTAGTTTCTTTAAATCTTGTCTTTTAATTTGTGCATGTTTGTTTAGTCTTTCCTTTCCTTTTATGTTTCTTTAATGCTTCTTGCCTTCTTAGTTAACTTTCATTTCAGTATTATGCTTTATTTTGCTAATATAGTTAGTGTAATGAGTAGTGAGTAGTTCCATCCCCATTTGGGGGGTGGAGAAATATGTGATATAATCATGTAGTGTATTAAATGTATGTTATCTTTATCCCTTGAGCTTTATATGATTTCCATAACCATCTAATGGGTTTTCACTCTTATCTTTGATATGCTAATGCTCTTGAATGAAGCTTAGCTTATGCTTTGATTAGTGAACCTATTTTAATGAGAATGATAAGGTTAGGATATGGATGAAGTTAATAGTGGAAACACAATTTGTAGTGTATGTGCTCTTGTTGCCTTTACCTTAGCTAATCTCTTGTATGTTTTAATGATGTAGTGAAATCTTAATTCATGTGGAGGCATAGTAGGGTATAGTCTTTATACTTGAGTTCATGTAGCTTCATTCCAATTATTGTCTTGTATGTTTTAATGATGTAGTCTTATCTTAATTCATGTGGAGGCAAAGTTGGATGTAGTTTTATGATTTCATGCACTACATGTTGTGAGGAGCTTAATGAACACACACACACACACTTCTTTATGTTCACATTATTTCTCTACCCCCTATGGGGCATAGTTTTATTGCTTATCTTCATTTCCTTTTTGCATCTTAATGTAGTTTAGTGTAACCAATATTTCTCTCCTTCTTTTTACCTCTCGCCTTCGAACAAACCAATCGTCGACACACCTCCCAGTGGACGACCCGTATTTGCCACCGCTTCAACGCGGTCGTGCACTTGCGGTTAATATAAAATGATCAATCAATAATCTTCATTGTGCGACTGAGCAATCTTCATATAGGGGTAACATGAGAGAGGCACCGACTGCTACACCACAATCTAGTTATGTCGGATCATATGCTGGTCAACAAACTGAGACATTACAACAAACTTTGGCCTCTTTCATGCGTATGACAGACGACATGAGTGCACCGGTGGCTCCAGTAGCCGTATCGTGTCACTATTGTGGGTTGAGTGGTCATGATTTCGGGGAATGTCCTTATGTTCCCCCAGAGTCTGAGTATGAGCATACCTTTTCCCCAAATGCTCAATATGACCATTACGCATCCGCGTACAACCCCTAGAGGGATGGATTCGTGGGGAGACAATTCGTATTCAAATTCTTATACATCATTTCCACCCCAGTATCCTCTTCCCGAATACCCAGAATTCTACCAACACCCCACTTCAAATCATTGGACTCATTCTCATCCCATCAACACCCAACCCCAAAATTTCCGAAGCTCTGACTTGGACCTCATAGTTGACCGCATACCTGATTCCTTGAAACAAACCCTCCAGACGTTCATGGAAACCACTCAAACTTTATTAAAGTCCAACTTGAATTCCTTGCAAAATATGGTAATGCAAGTGAGTCAAATGACACAACAATTCCATGAACGTGAGGAGGGTCACCTTTCTTGTCAACATGAGGATTTATCTTCTGAAATCGAACCACCACCACATCCAAAAATTCAAAGCACAATCTTTCAAAGTCAAACTCCTAGTTTGTCTGGGGGACTTGGGGTTTAAATTCACGATCACTTGGTGGAGGATTCGATTCCAATTGAGAATACTATGGACCAGCTTCTTTATGAGTCGGCACAGGATTGTGCCTTATCTTCTTGTCACGTGGCCCTGGAGCCACATGATCTTATTGTTGTACCTCCTAAGGATTCACCTCTGGTGGAGCAATAGCTTTCTAGTCCCCTCAATTTCAAACACCCTGATGAGAGTTTGCCTCTCACTATTGTTCCTGATCATCTTGGAAATGATGGAACATCAAACGACTACATAGCTCATAAGGGTATTAGAAGTTCCTTGTAGGATACCTTTGGTATGAGACCCACCCTCTTTTGCCTGGTGTGTCAGACATGCCTAACGAGGTTCTTGACCTCGTTCCGACGCACCAGCCTATTGGTTGGAGAGTTTGGATTGACGATCATAACTTCAGCAGCGCAACAGGAGAAACTCTTCTTCCGTTGCCCCTCATTTCCCAAACTCTTGAGAGGTTCAAGCTCTTTCAGTTTGATCCTTTGAATGAGACGCCTTTGCGTCCAATTCATGAACCTCTCATTTCATCGGGTGGTCTTTGTGAAGGGGGCCCACGCATGCGTATTCTGGCCCTGCGTGGTGTCATGTTCCCTTTCCAAGTGCATTGACCCACTCTTGAGGATCCCATTTTATGTCTTTTGACAAATGAAGATGGGAACTTATGTTTGTACATAGTTATATAAAAAAAGTACAATAAAAGACTCCTTCAGTGAGCATCGATTGTTGTGAGCCCCAACCCTTGTGTATTTGGGCTCCATTTCTTTCATGTATTTGTATCCTTTCTTTAGCATCTCACTGGTTTTGAGGGAATTCGGGTTTGTGTCCATCAACATGACCTTTAACTTCCCTTTGTACTTCATGTTGTGAGATCTCTCCTTTTTCATGCATAAATCCATGTAGTATCTTGCTCACATTCATTGAGGACAATGCATGAAGTAGGTGTATGGGGGTGTTTTACGTGTGTACATAGTTGAGTCTTTTTCCTTTGATTTTATTTTCTTTTGTGTGCATTGTTAGGGTCATGTTAGTGTGCTGCATTTAATATCGATATATCTGTTTGCCATGATCCTTGGGTGACTTGTCTTCTTTTGCTTGCCTAGTGCTTCAAAATTTCCACATTTCTTTCAAAATTTTCATGTGTTTGCGAAAGAAAATGTTTTGTAGGTTTTGCGTGTGTTTAGCTTGTGCAAAACCGTTGAGAGACAAAGTAAAAAGAAATCTCTCAAAATTGTCTTTAACTTGATGCATTAGGATATGTAGTACAGTGACTTTAGGACTTATCGAGTCGTTAGGATGCACCCCAGTTTTCCTTTGGGGGTGAGTAATCATAGGGTTTCAGTGCTCAAACATTTAAAGAAGTTCACCCTAAACCTAGTGAGTCAATAATTCGTGTTGTTAACTTATGGAAGTTTGTTGTAGTCAAGGACCCTTTAAATGTTTTTGTGAGACATTAAGTGTAGGGGTTTTGGTTCATGTGTAGATAAGAAATAAGTGAGTAGGTGTTCTCTCTTCTCGCACAGCTCCTATCACTCGGGAAAGTAGGTCTGAGGGGACTTTGTGCCTGGTGCTTTCGAGTCATCTGACTTGGGATGCGCCGACCGAACTCTCGTTACACGGGTGGTAGGGATTGCCCAATGTGGAGATTTGGCGAAAGATGTACGTGATAGTGTAAGTCCTCATGGGTAAGGATGCATGAAACCTGATTCTGGAAGAATGAAGCTCCAACTAATAAAAAGAAAAAAAGAAAACAATTGAGAAAAAAACAAAAAGAAAAAAAAATGGTAATGCAAATAAGAACCTTAATGGACCTTACACTTTGTATCACTTGAGGATGTTGAGGTTGTCCATGTCTTTCACTTAATTCCTTATTTAACTTGCACGAATGGTTCATTAGGTTAGGTGTGGACTGATTACCTATATAGAGTCGGCCCGTAGAATTACCGCGTCCAATGATCGACAAAATATTTCCCATGATTCCAGTGTCTAGATTGAATAATGCATCTTGTTCGGATTTTGTGGGTATATCCGCTGAAAACCCTTAGGAGACAACACTCCTCCTCCTTGGCAACAAGGAGGTTTAATGGCTTGTTGCACGTGCTAAGTGCAACCGTGATTCCTACGAAAGTGAGTTAGGATTTCTTGTTCTTGTTTCTTTATCTCTCTTTGTTTTGCTCGGGACTAGCAAAAACTTAGGTATGGGGGTATTTGATTGACATCATTTCATGCTTATATTTGTATCTTATATCCATTATCTTACACCTAAGCAATGCTACGTGACGAGTTTTATGTTTGAATTTCAGAAAAAAAGAGGTTTGAAGAGAAGAGCCATGAAAGGACTCAATAGCAGGAAAAAGGACTTAATCGTGAGACCTGGGGACTAAGATGCAAGGGAGAAGGACCGGAATGTAAGACCGAAGGACCTAATGAGCAAACAAGAATACTTCACACCATCATGGGGAGTATATTGGCAATTCTATTCGGGTCGCAGCTCCAACAAGCGAAGTAGATGCATCAAAGACAATTAAAGCCTTCCAGAAAAGCCCACAAGAAAATCCAGACCAATCAAAACACTGTAGACCGCTAATTAGCAGTCTAAGACCGCTAATCGGCGGTCACTTGGGGCCCAAATCCGCTACAATTTCTCTGGGTTACGTATTAGTGTGTATTTAGTCTATTTCTGGTATTCGTTTAGTCCCACATCGAGGGATTGTCCCGGATTACCTTTTTCTATGGTTATAAATAGAACTCATCACCTTCTATTGTAATTACCCATTGCTTGGTGGCATTCTCTCTACTAAGGAGTGAGCCTTGAAGCAAAAACTCAAGGTGGAGAAGAATGCTACCTTCAATGTGAGTCATTTGTTAATAAAATAATTCTTCTAGTTTCTTTTAATCTTGTCTTTTAATTTGTGCATGTTTGTTTAGTCTTTCCTTTCCTTTTATGCTTCTTTAATATTTCTTGCATGATTAGTGTAGTTTTATTTCAGTATAATACTTCATTTTGTTAGAGTAGTTAGTTTCAATATGTGTGAGTAGTTCCATCCCCTTTGGGGGTGGAGTAGATGTATGTACATGTTATGTAGGTGGTATGAATGCTTAATATGAATGTTTTGTGAGAAATATTGGTATGCTTGCTTGAATTATTAAGAACCTTACTTGATGGTTTCTGCCATAGCTTTGGTACACTCCATGCTTGTCTAAGTGTCTTAATAACAACCTTGCATTGCTCATATTAATCACCTAGGTTAGTGTTGTAAATGATAGGTCTTGCCATGAGGTACTTCTTATGCATGAACAAACACTAACAACACTTGAGCTTATAGTATGCATTCAACACCACACTTATTTCATGTGCACACACACACACACTCCACCCCTTAGGGGTTTCCATTCCTGTCTTTTTATCTTCTTCATTAGTTTTAGCTTAGTTGTTTAGTTATTTCATTTCAGCTTGCTTGTTTACTAGTTTAGATTAGTGTAGTGTAGTGTAATACATCTTTCTCTCCTTTTACCGCTCGCCTTCGAACAAACCAATTGTCGACACACCTTCCAGTGGACGACCCGTATTTGCCACCGCTTCAACGCGGCCGTGCACTTGCGGTTAATATAAAACGATCAATCAATGAGACACGCCCAAGTCGTAACATACAGAGGCGTTTAAATCCAGCCATGACAGAAGTATTTAAGAAAGAGATCATCAAGTGTTTAGATCATGACATCATTTTCCCCATTTCAGACAGTACTTGGGTAAGTCATGTCCAGGTTGTGCCCAAGAAGTTGGGTATCACTGTTGTCCAGAATGACAACAATGAGCTTGTACCCACACGACTTCAAACTGGGTGGCGAGTTTGTATTGACTATAGGAAGTTGAACGCGGTCACGCGTAAGGACCACTTCCCTCTACCTTTCATCGACCAGATGTTGGAGAGACTCGTTGGGCACGCCTATTATTGTTTCCTTGATGGTTATTCGGGGTACAATCAAATCCCAGTCGCCCCGAAGACCATGAGAAAACAACGTTCACTTGTCCTTTTGGGACGTTTGCTTATCGACGGGTGCCTTTTGGACTATGCAATGCGCCGACAACATTCCAACGTTGCATGTTAAGTATCTTTTCCAATATGGTCGAGAACTTCCTTGAGATCTTCATGGATGATTTCTCAGTTCGTGGCACCACCTTTGATGAGTGCTTGCACCACCTGAGCCTTGTTCTCAAAAGGTGTTCGGAAACGAACTTAGCCCTTAATTGGGAAAACTGTCATTTCATGGTTACAAAAGGCATCGTCTTGGGTCACGTGGTATCGAGGTGGATAGGGCAAGGATGGATCTTATTTCTAAGCTTCCGCCACCTACCTCGGTAAAAGAAATTCATTCATTCCTTGGACACGCCATTTTTTACCTGCGATTTTTTAAGGATTTCAGCAAAATAGCTCTCCCCTTGACGAGCTTGCTTGCTAAAGGTACCTCTTTAGAGTTTACACCCGAGTGCATGACTGCGTATGAGTTTCTGAAGCGTGAGTTGACCTCCGCTCCTATTATTAAGGCACCGGTGTGGACTCTACCTTTCGAGCTGATGTGTGATGCATCTGATTATGCGATAGGAGAGGTTTTGGGTCAGAAAGTCGACAAATTGCCTCATGTGATCTACTATGCAAGTTGTACTCTCAATGACGCCCAACTCAACTACTCCGTTACTGAGAAAGAGTTCCTCGCGATCTTATTTGCGTTGGAAAAATTTTGCCAGTACCTCATTTGGTCGCATATCATCATCTACACTTATCACTCAGTTGTCTGCTACCTTTTATCTAAAAAGGATGTGAAACCCCGTCTCCTGCGTTGGATCTTGTTGTTACAAGAGTTCGACCTTGAAATACGGGATAAGAAGGGATGCGAGAATGTCGTGGCTGATCACCTCTCTCGCATCCCAGTTGATCTTTCATCGGATCCACCAGTGAACGAGTTCTTCCCTGATGAGAACCTTATGGCAATAGCCACAACCCCCTGGTTCGCTAACATTGTGAACTATTTAGCAACCGGGGAGGTGCCGGCTCATTGGAGACATAGTGAGATAGCAAAGTTCAAGTGGTTAGTCAAGCACTTCTATTGGGATGATCCCTACTTATTTAAGTATTGTGTCGATCAAATCATAAGGAGGTGCATTCCTGACGACGAGATTCAGAGCGTCTTGTCCTTTTGCCATAAGGAGGCATGTGGTGGGCACTTTGGTGCCAAGAAAACCACTGCCAAAGTGCTCCAATGCGGTTTTTACTGGCCCACGTTGTTCCAAGACACCTTTGCATTTTGCAAAGAATGCGATAGGTGCCAATGTGTGGGCCGCATTGGTAGACGTGATATGATGCCACTCAATCCTATCTTAGTTGTCAATATCTTTGATGTTTGGGGAATTGACTTCATGGGTCCTTTCCCCGTGTACCATGGTCACACATACATCCTTGTGGTGGTTTATTATGTGTCAAAGTGGGTTGAAGCAATCCCCACTCGCACTAACGATTGCAAGGTTGTGATCAAAATTCTTAAAGAACACATCTTTGCAAGGTTTGGGACACCTCGTTGTATCATAAGTGATCGAGGGACACGGTTTGTGAACAGATCCCTTGAGGCAGTGCTGAGGAAATACTCCATCACGCACAAGTTGGTCACACCTTATCATCCTCAAACCTGTGGCCAAGTGGAAATTTCCAACCGTCAACTCAAGCCAATTCTAGAGAAAACGGTTAATGCTTCAATGAAAGATTGGTCGGTCAAGCTTAATGATGCATTGTGGGCTTTCCGCACTGCATTTAAAACCGACCTTGGCATGTCCCCCTACCGGCTAGTTTATGGCAAAACCTGCCATCTTCCGGTAGAGCTTGAGCACCGGGCATTATGGGCAATCAAACATCTTAACATGAGTCTTGATGTTTTCGGTGCCAATCGCAAGTTAGACCTCAACGAGTTGGAGGAGTTGAGAAATGAAGCTTATGAGAATGCCAAGATCTGCAAGTCCCGTACTAAAAAATTCACGACCGCTTGGTGCGAATCAAAACCTTCGAGGTGGGACAAAAGGTTTTGTTGTATAATTCTCGCCTCCACTTGTTTCCGGGGAAACTTTGGAGTCGTTGGTCAGGGCCCTTTATTGTTTTAACTGTCTCCCCTCATGGGGCGGTTGAGATTCAAAATCCAAGGAATGGGGACGTATTCAAAGTTAATGGACAACGCCTCAAACCGTACTTGGAAGGGACCACGACAGAGGTCGAGAAGGAAGTCGTGTCTTTACACGAACTCCCCACGGGTGTGGTCACTTAATGTGATCCATCCCTTCATTTGTTTGTACATATCCTTGTTTTCTTGGAAAGAAAATAAATTAAAAAATGAAGAAAAACAAAAAATTGGAAGGCCTTTTGGATATTTTCTCTTTCCTTTGTTTAAAACGCGTGATTCCTTTGCCCTACTCATTCGCCAGCAGAAGAAAACACGTCCTTCCCTTTGCTTGCGCCACCAACCAAATGCCACCCCCAAATCGCACGAACAGACCGCTAATCAGTGGTTTTTCACCGCCAATCAGCGGTCTATTGTGCTCTTTTTTTTCTCTTCGTCGGGTCGCGTGATTTTGGGTGTTCTATTAGTTTCATCGGTGGAGTTTCTGTTTTGCGGCTGGTGTCGGCGTGCGGTGGTCTCCATCCCTCTCGTGTCGTGTTCGTCTTCGCCGTCGTGTGCTCCGCCATTAAAGCTCGCCAAGGTAGGTGCAGGTATGGCCAGCCACCATTTAATTCCAGAACTCAATTTTGCCTCCCTGATTCGAGAATTCGGAGAACCCTTCTATGATCGAATCGTAGCTAAAGGGAGGTACCATTTGTTGTATGATTTCTGAATCAAATAAATCATCACAAAATCAAAAAGAACGTGAGAAAAAGGGGAGTAATTCATCAACCCAACCACCATCACTCGAGCAAATAAGAGAACCAACACATGTGAGGGGTGTGGAATCTTTACCTCAGGGCAACATGGGGAACAATTCAATTGGATACATGCACCAACATGGTGACATTCAATCTAGTTCTGACTATGGTTGACTCTGAGCAAATTCAAATCTCTCTACCGCAAGTTGACTCAGGTAATAAGTGCATTTGCTTTATCTTTGCATACATTGAGGACAATGCATGATTTAGGTGGGGGTGTTTATCTATCTATCTATCTATATATTATGTTCGTTAAAAAAAATTATTCAATGCTCCATGCCATAGCTTAAGATTGAACTGCCAAAACCCGTGTACAAATTGCATTGAGTTTTTGTTCCTTATTATATAGTTCTGCTTGTAGAAACTATGACATAAATCTAAGTTCCAAAGAAATAACCCATTACCCTTTAAGATATGTATGCACTTAAATTGGATGAATCAAATCTTTGAAGTGGTTGATAAAAAGCAGAGGTTGAGGAAAATATACCAGGAAGTGTGGACTTCTAATAGCAATTAAGCCTTGAGGAAAATAAAAGGGGAATAAAAGTGAGGAAAGCACATTTTGCAAAATGATTACAAAAGCCCAAGCCTTCGAGTCACTGGTCCGTAGGGGTATCTTAAAACTCGGTAACTTGAGTCTGCTAGCTCGGGATTATCGACCAAACTCGTTACACGAATGCAAAAAGGGTAAAAGTGTCCAAAAAAGCAATTGTGTTGAATCACGGAAAAAAAGAAAAAATATACTCAAGGCCCAAAATTAGAAGAATGATCCATGCCATGGTTGATCTGAATGATACTTCACCACCAGAGGAGGCTTGCAAAATAATTTAAGTGATAACATGTTTAGAAGGGTTAGTGGTGTGAATGTTGGAGGAACAAAGACCAAGTCAGAATTTTTATGAGTTAGATTTATATAATGAGCATGCAAGAATTCTAAGTGAGATGTATAAGGTTGAGGTGGAGATATTGAGAGTTATTAATGAAATATTGAATTAAGACTTTGTGGGTGTGTCAACTGAAAACCCTCACGAGACAAAACTCGTCCTCTAAGGAAACTTAGGGGTTTAAAGGCTTGTTGCACATGCTAAGTGCAACCGTAATTCCTACGAAAGTGAGTTAGGATTTCTCTATTTTCATTTTTCTTATATTTTGTTTTGCTAGGGACTAGCAAAATCTAGGCGTGGGGGTATTTGATGCATTGCATACATTGCATCATATGTCTTTCATTTAGATTAATCTTATATCAATAAATGCTACTAAGGTATGTGTTTAGTCTTATTTACATAATACAGGGACCTGAATGCAAATTACTCATATCTCGAGCATAAACGCGTGCAAGAAACTTATTTCTATCATAAAGACCAAGTCAAGATTATCGGGCTTCAAATTGAATTTGATCCAAGCATAAAAGCATTCAAAGACCTAATTACAAAAAGGCCAAGGACTTAAGCACAAAACTAACCAGGGACTTAATTGCAAAAAAAACTGAGGACCCGACTGCAAATTACAAGTACCAAAATATTATTTTGGAGAAGTTCTAAAGAAAAATCAATTTGGATCTCCAAATATATGAAGAATTAATTCGGAGCTCAAAAGAAAGGAAAGAAATCAATCCTGACGCGCAAAGGACAGCTAAATCATACCATAAACATACAGGAAAAATCCGGATCCAATCAGAGCTAAAATTGCGGCGATTCCACCGCACATCACATACAACTTGCGGCGAAAATGCCACACCCCTTTCGATCTGTGGCCCCGGATTTTGTCCAGTCGTATCATGACGCGTGTACTTTCCTATTTTATACTTGGGTCCCTTGTATCGGCTATAAATAGCCCCGAAACGATGTTATAAAGCCCCTTAGTTTTTATTCCATGCTTTAGTAATAAAATTATGTTGGTTTATTTTGTGTTTTTTGTTTTCTTTTGTAGTTTCTCTAGGACCCCTTCTCCTTCCCTCCATCCATGAGTTTCTAACTCTCTCCAAAGGGTGGGGGTGATGGATTTAGGGTGAGGAGAAGAAGAATGATGTTATTATTTTAATTTTGTGTTAGTATATTTTGATTACTTGAGTTTATGTTGAATCATTTATCATGTAATGCTTTATAACTAATGTGATTTATTATAAGTTTCAGATTTCTCTAAACAAAACCCGACATCTAAACCTCCACCCGCTAGACTCTCATCAATCTTTGCTTTATTTTTAATTTTTTTTTGTTGTTCTTGCTTTAGAAATTAAAAAATCCAAAAATCTCAAACCAACCTTATTTCTCTCTCTTTCTTTCCTTAATCGAAAATCACAAAAATAACAATATCTCTGCCTCCTTGTGTTCGACCTGTACTTGCCACGTCTTCATTGACGTTGTGCACTTGCGGTATAAATTAAATTCTCACCAAGTTTTTGGCGCCGTTGCCGGGGAGGCGACGAAGATTTTTTTTTTATTTTTGGTGATTTCGATTCTATTCTGTTTATTGTGTGCGTGATCTAACTATTTGGGTTTGCGTTTCAGGAGATAACAGAGTGCACGGCGAAATCCGGGCATAGTCGGAGCAAGAAGGGCGGCGAAATCGCCGCATCTAAAGAACAACTTGCGGTGGATCCGCCACACGTCTGAAGCATCTGGATTTCAAATTTTTCTGGGGTCGTTTCCATCTCTGGGTGGACGCGTAGAGCAACTGGAAATTTTTGAGAGCGGGCGGTGAACCCGACTGAGCGTGCGTAGGTAACCTTTGTTGACTTTTTCCTCGTAATTTCCTTTGTAGAACTGCACGTGTTAAGCTCAAATTCCATAATTGGCAATAATTCAACTCTGACCTAAAAATTTGCAAAATTAGAAAGACTTAGTGCATGCATCATATAATGTTTTGTTTGCATTATTCTTGCTAAATTCTTGCAAATCCGACGCCCCCGAATAAACGCACTCTGGTGCTCCCCTACCAGCTTGGGCCACACTTCCTTTAGACGATTTACAAGGATCTTCAAGATGTAGCGATACACCTTGTTGCATAATGAAATAGGCCTATAATCATCGATTGCAGATGGAGTCTTCTTCTTTGGAATCAATGTGATCGAAGTGTAATTGACCTGCTTCAACAACTTCCCACTACGGAAGAAGGAGTCCACCGCCTTGAGTAGATCCAGCTTCACCACGTCCCATGCTGCCTTGTAGAATCGTGCATTAAATCCATACGGTCCTGGGGACTTATCATCATTTGAGTGCTTAAACACGAACTCCAACTTCTCCATTGTAACATGGCGCGTGAAGCATTTAGCCTCGGAAGGATCTAGAGTAGTGAGCTCAAGATCAATGGGGATATGACATTCTTGCACACTACAAGTAAAAAGGTTAGAAAAATGGCACCTAAACGCCTCTCGGATATGGTGTTCCTCCTCAATCGCCTCACCACCCTAAACTATCCTACGCATAGTGTTCGTGGCTCTCCTCACTCGAAGGGAGGCATGATAGAACTGAGAGTTTGAGTCGCCTTCGCGTAACCACTGCACTCTTGACTTATGTCATATAATAGACTCCTCAGCCTCCAAAGCACGAGAAAGATTATCAATGGTTGAAGACACTTGTTGTTGGAAGTCTACGTTTCCCAGATCCAACTTGATATTAACACACGTTTGGCAAAGCATATTCCGTGCCTCAGCTATCCGGTTATCAATGTTTACAAAAGCTCCAAATGACCATTGCTTCAATTCTCTTTTCACAGCATTCAAATTGCCCACTACCCGGTACATGGGAGTGCCATCAATATAAGTGCTCCATGCTATTCTCACCACCCCAAAAAACTGGTCATCCATCGTCCATGCATCGACAAACCTAAACATCAGCTTTTTCCGTATGCCATGTGGGTCGAGATCGATCAAAATTGGACGATGGTCACTAAGCTCATTGTCACCGGCAAGGCAAAGCACGTCCGGAACCATTCCAGCCATAGATGAGAGCATAACGCATGGTCAATTCTAGTTTCAATTCTCCCGGACCCTCGAGATGAATTCAACCATGTGAACTCCTCACCCATGGTTTGGATCTCCAACATCCGAATATTATCTAGGCAATCATTGAATTTAGTCATGGTCGTCATATTCCCACCTCCTCCTCCCAACTTCTCCCCTTGGTAGAAAATGCAATTAAAGTCTCCCATTATTAACCACGCCACGCCCATGCTAGGCTCACACCTCTGTATGTCCTCCCAAAGTGCTCCTCGTGCAAGATCATTGTTATCACCATAAATCATAGTAATCGCAAGAGGTTGCCCCGTAGCTTGACTGTGGCCTTCAAGGTGACAAAGTTGAGCCGTTTCATACAACTTGCTCATGTCATACACCGATTTCTTCCACAAAACTAGGATTCGACCAGAGTTGACTACTTCACTATTTGACGTCCAATCATCATGCCATATTGAGATCACAAACCGATCAATCCTATTCCGCTTAATTTTGTGCTGAAGTAAGCCTACGAAATCCACTCCCTCCCAGGTTATTTTGTCCTAAATCATGTACGGGCACCCATGGTTATTTGTGGCACGCATATTCCAACTCAGAAGCTTCATCGTCTTTTTGAAGGGGAGCGGGACCCCCTCTTACCCTTCATTGTTCATCTTTTCTTGGTGGCCTCTACCTTCCTCACATCCCGAAGACTCCGGCGGCATGGATCAACCGAAGTAGGTGCTGAGTGCAATTCTCGGCTCTTCCCATCCCGTCCCCTCCCTGCGGCATCCTCATTATCCCAGCAGTACACATCTTCCATGTCTTACTCCTCGACTTTCCCCCTATTAATAACGTTGAATATATTTGGTGACCCTTCACTTGAAATCCTAAGTTGCCCCGATATTGGTGATTGGTGTCGACCCATATTTTCTCCCAAACGTGTGGTCACATGCAAATAGCTGAGGTCCTTCACCTTCTTTTCACGAGACACGTCATCTTGTAAATTGCCTCCATATTTTTCACTTTTGGTGAGCTAGCCATGAACCCTTCCAAGCCCTCCATACATGGTCTAGCCTCATATTAGGGGCTCCCTTGCTTTCCACTTGAAGCACAAGTGTTGCTTCGATTGTGTGTGCCTTCCATGCTATTCCCATCTTCAATTGTTACACTATGCAAATTTTGTCCTCCTTCCTTATGTTGTATTTCTTTTACCCCCAATTGGAGATGCTTCCTTTGGGTAATGACCTCCACTAACTTCAGCCTTGTTCTACCCACTTAACTTTGATGTCATTGGAGGAGAAATTTCTTCCCCCACTACCTCATACATGCATCTTTCCTTAGCTTCCTCATGTGATGTATCCTCATGCAAATATGTCCCATGGTCTTCATGTGACTCAATCCCATCACAAGTGTTGCACCCAAGATGTGTACATTCTACTCCATTTTCATTATTTGTTGTTTCCCCATGCATGATATATCATTCTCTCTCACGTGGGTTTCGCCCTTCCTCTTGTGCATTATGATCCTTTGGGTAGTGACCTCCACTACCTTTAGCCTTGCTACCCCCACTTAGCTTCAATGCCATTGGAGGAGAAGCTTCCTCTTCCATTAAAGGATGCATACACCTTCCTTTTGTGGTACATGCAGTACTATATTTGGCCTTGTGCTCCCCATGCTCCCACTAGAACCAAACTCTTCCATAGCACTTAGCTTGGTTCCTATTGGCTGCACCTCTTCCCTTTGGCCTCCACAATTGGCTAGTTCCCCACCAAACCGTTGCTTACCCCCTTGCTTTGGTAATTTGAGGAAAAATGACCCTTCTTCTTTCCTTTGGTAGCTTTGACCAATCAAACATCATCCTCCTTGCCCCCTTTATCTAACGGAGTGTGACTTTGAGCATTATGTTGCCCTTGACCACTCACATTCCCGTTCTCCTCTTCCGTTACAACCATGACCTCCGTTGCACCCTCATCATCTTCAACCTCATGCTCCAACATCCCCTTCATGGCATCTAATGAACTATGCTCCTCATTGCCTCCATGAGCAATATTGATGGCTACATCCATCTTTGATTACTCGACCCAAACTCGTTTGCTTAAATTTTGGGGCTCCACCAACGCCTGCAATGGTTGCCTTGGACATCGACCACCATGATGACCAAAAGTAATACATAGCACGCATTAAATTTGGCTTCCATTCGTACTCCACTTGCACCGCCTCTCCCTCATCCTTCTCATCCTTGACCAAAATGTGAGAAGGATACTCAAACTCGCCATCAATCTCAATACAAAGCCGAGCATATGCAAGTCGACGTCCCGTCGCCGTATTTCCATCCATGCAAAGCGGTGTTCCCAACACACTTGATAGAGCACCAAGGATTTTTGGCAACCAGAACTTTACGTCTAGGTCGGGCAAACGAATCCAAATTATCATTGTATTCACCTTGGCTTGAGTTTGAACCTTATTGCTCAGGTTATTGGTCTTTACATGCTATATCCCTTGAGGATGTAAGGTTGCCTATGTCTTTCACTTAAGTTCTAAATTAACTTGCACGAATGGCTCCTTACGCAAGGTGTGTGTAGTGGATACATATATATAGTCAGCTCATAGGATAACCATGTTCAATGATCAACAAAAGTTGGTCCATTAAGTCATGTTACTAGGTTGAATAATGCATAGATGTTTGAATTTTGTGGGCATATCCGAGCAGGAGATATCACTCATCCTCCTTGGGGACAAGGGGGTTCAATGGCTTGTTGCACGTGCTAAGTGGAACCGTGAGTCCTACGAAAGTGAGTTTAGATTTCTTGCTTTTCGTATCTTTTTTTTTCCTTTATTTCATGTTTTCTATTTCTTTGTTTTTTCTCGGGACTAGCAAAAGATAAGTGTGAGGGTATTTGATTAGTAGCATATCATACATTGCATTCATGCTATATGTCCTTTATTTTACCCAATATTTGTGTCACTCGGGTATTTCGTTTGTTTATTTCAGGGTTTAGGCAATAAAGAAAAGAAAGGAAGTGAGAAGGACCTAATGCAAGAAGAATGGACTGGTTTGAAAGGTTTCTGGACGTGTTTGTAATGCACTAGGACTGGACTGAAAGGTCCATAATCTCCTAAACCTAAGAAGTCAATCAACAATTAAAACAAAACGGGTTCGAACAATGGGCTCCGGGTGTACCCCACATGCTAAAATGGTACACTGAAGCTGATGGAGAAATTTGGGGTTGATCCGACCCAAATGAGCCGCCACTGGCAGATCCGGTTGATCGGATTGCGCTCGAATTTATTCAACGGGTCGGGTTGTTGGGTTGGAGCACTCCGAAACTTCGAGATCTGATTTCGAGCCATCCGATTGCGCCCAGATTAATCAAGACCTTCTAATCTTTTGTAAATACACTTGTAACCCTTCCATTCTCCTTCCTTCCTCTCCTCCTTAGGTTAGCTTTATTTCTTGTTTAGTAGAGTAGGTTTTATTTCTTGTTTATTAGTGTAGGTTTTAGTTTCTGGGTTAGTAGTGTAGTGGAGGAGAAAAGGAGAAAACTTTGTAATCATCATTTTCTTAACTGAGTAAGCTTCATGTTCATTATGTTGTTATCTTTCATTTGATGCTATTTTTGTTCTTTGCCTTTGTTTATAAGCTTATGGGTTGTTTTGATTTTGTTGTTTTGTTGGTTATGAAGATGACTAGAGAGTATTCCATTCCCATTGGGGGGTGGAGGGTGATGTGAAGTGTTGATGTATTGTATAGTGTGTGTATTTAATCCTAATCTTTGAGCCTCATATGAATTCCATAGCCATTTTATTTGGTTCCTCACTCTTGCCTTTGTTGATGAGGTGAGGATAAGGTTGGAGTGGGTGAAGAGATAATGATGGCATGTGGGAGCATGTGCTCTTGTTTGCATCATCTTAATTTATGTAATGTATGTTTTAAATATTTTGTTATTCTTAATTCATGTGGAGACATAGTTGGGGTTGTGGTCATTATGGATTCCATGTTCGTTATGTCATTAAACATGTAATCATGTGGTTGTCTTTGTCCTCATCTTGAGTAGCTGGGGTTGTATGTTTTAATGATGGTAATAAATTCCAATCCATGTAGAGACACACTTAAGCTTGTGACATTATAAGATTTTCATGTTATGCATGTCATTAGCACTTAATTGTTACACTCACACGAATACACATCTACACTTTTGCATTCATTCTCAACCTACAACGGCACTCATTTTTTATTAGCTGTTTTAGTTCCGTCGCATGTGTCGACTAGTTAGTTTAGCATAATGCCCTCATTCTCGTCTCATTTCCCACTCGACTATGGTAGTCACAACAACACTCACAACTCCTTGAGGTTCGACCCATATTTTCC
The DNA here is from genome assembly GCA_963682175.1 of Triglochin maritima. Taxonomy (NCBI): domain Eukaryota; kingdom Viridiplantae; phylum Streptophyta; class Magnoliopsida; order Alismatales; family Juncaginaceae; genus Triglochin; species Triglochin maritima. Next base: position 15,135,424 of record OY821790.1, on the reverse strand, counting down.
ACATCTTGACCGACGCCATGCACTTGCGGTTATTAAAACGATCACTCAAGTACCCCCAACACTCTGTATTTAGGCATAGTATAGAACAAATAGACTTCTCCTCCATTTCAACCAAAACCACACCATTTAAAGACTACCATATTGAATTGTCCGAAGTTCAACAACCATTTATTTTCAATTTGACCGTAGTATCACATCTCTGCATGTATAGGATTTTTATCATTCGAACTCGAGATATTCAAAGCTTCAACAACAAAACTGACCCTGCTATTTTGCATTGTGCTTTTGTCGTCTTCCATTTTCATGTCGAAGGAGTATCCATTGACATTGTAATCGCTATAAGATGTGACAATAGGATTCGGCCTATAGGCAAACCACTTCAAAGTCTCAGAAACATTATGGTTGTACACTGTTTTCCTAAATTAATCAATGAATATTTTAGTGTGAACATTAACTATTTGTTTATCATTCCATGTAGGATGTTTTTCCTTCATTGGGGACATGCATGTGCTCTTTCAAAAAAGACTGAACTTCGTTGGAATTGCACAAGACATAATACACCTTAAAGAGCCCTCTGGACTTATCAACTTTGCTTCATGTATACCTTTACCTTCCCCCTGTTGTTGTGACGATTCTTAGGAAGTCCAACACTTTTTGTATGAGTAAGGTACTCATTACAGAACTCAATAACCTCCTAGGATATGTAATCTTCAACAATGCTAGCATCGGGCCTCTGTCAATTGTTAGAATAACCTTTCAACACACCAATGTACCACTCGAAAGGATACATCCACCTCAGAAATATTGGTCAACTAATTTAATTTGTCAGACTAGATGAATAACCAAATGCACAATGATGCCAAAAAACGATGGGGGGAAGTACATCTCCAACTGAAAAATTGTAACCACTTCGTGCTGCAACTTATCCAAGTAGTTCAAATCAAGTACTTTGCTGCAAATCATGTTAAAGAATAAATAAAGTTTGATAATTACGTGTCTGATGTATTTCAGCAATATTGATCTAATAGAAACAGGCAGAAGTTGCTGCATCAATACATGGCAATCATGAGACTTCAAACCAAGTAGTTTCAAATCTTTCATCAAAACCAGACTACTAATATCTGTAGAATACCCTTATGGCATATCAACACCGTGTACACTTTGACACAAAGTTATCTTTTCTTTTCTGGACAATGTGTAACAAGCTGGTGGTATAAAATTTACAGGTCCCTTTATCCTCTGGTGCTAGTTTTGCTCGTATACCAAGTTCTACTAGATCATGTCTGGCATATAAGCATCTTTAGTCTTACCAGGTATGTTCCGAAGAGTTTCCAGTAAACTATCACAAACATTTTTTTCTACATGTGTGGGATCAATACGATGTCTAACTTCTAAAGTTTGCCAGTAAGATAGGTCAAAACCTATGGATTTTGTTTTCCAACTACTCTTACCCTTTTCGTGGCTGAAAGGTTTGCCAAATTCACAATTAATGTTCTTCACACGTTGGTATACTTGTTTGCCACTATTTACTTTGGTGCTTCATTATATTCCTGCCTTCTTCAATCTATGCTACAAATGAATTATAGGAAGGAATCTTTGATGAAAAATATACACAATCTTACCGTCATGCACTAGCTTCCAAGAACGTATGTTCTCTTCACAACATGGACATGCTTTGTGGCCTTTCACGGAATATCCTGACATATTACCATATGCGGGAAAGTCATTTATTAAGCAAAAGATCATCACACACATAGTAAATGACTATTATCGATGGGCATCCCACACTTGCTCACCATCTTCCTACAATTTCTTTAGGTCATCAATTACGGGGCTCAAGTATGCATCGATGTTGTTTCGCAGTTGTTTTGAACCCGAAATCATTAACAAAAATGTCACGTATCTATGTTCCATGCCAAAGCAATTTATCATCCGCTGCTTCTTGATATGCATGTCTTGTCAAATTCTTCAAGTCCTTAGAACATGCAAACAAATGCTTCATCAACCTTTCAATTATTGTAAGATACCACAACACCTTTGCAGGGGGACATTGTAGTTTTACATTCTCATCAGCACTCAAAATTTTCTTTTGTTTGTACCACGAGAAATTACAAACAGGACAATAAAGTAAGTTTTCAGTCACTCATATAAAGTATACAATCATTAGGACATGCATGTATTTTCCTATACTAATGGGACACTACCTTTTTAGCCTCATAGGTACAATCTGCAAGTTCGTTGCTATCAAGAACCTCTTTAAACAACTTCAGTAGGGCAGTGAAACTTACATCACTCCAACCATTTGCTACTTTCAAGGTATACAACCTTAAAACTGCAAACAAGCTATTGAAACTGGTTCAACCTGGAACAACGATTTTTCATTCTCAGACAGTAGACAACCAAGTACTTTGGGTTTATCACAATAATTGTTGGCAACATCTCAGATCATATCCTCGAACCGGTCACTATGATCACCTTTTTCTTTGGTGCTTCTTTCATTTTATTCATGCCATATTGAACGAGTATATCCATTGTCAAAATCGTTCTCAAACAAATGATCTTTTATCTCTTTTACATCTTGTAAGAACATGATAAAACAACTTCTACATGGACATAACACCTTTCACTCATTTTTAGCATCTGCATTTGTCTGGGCAAATTGTAGAAATTCATCAACCCCAACCTCATACTCATGACTCCATCTACTACCGAAAATCTATTTTTGATCCATAATTTTCTACATATCGAGAGGAACAATCTCAATGTAAAGATAGATATAAATTTCAATTCTTAGTCCTCTAAAAGTTCAACTACCAATAAACAATCCAACATCAATAGAACAACACATTAGAGTCCATAAAATACCATTCCATTATAAATTTCAAACAAACAAAACTTTGATATATGCTCCCTGGGAACTAATTAAAACACATTCTTTTAGTTAGAGTAAATAAAAACTTTGTTGAAAATGGAAGCATTGATCACCCTTTCATGAGCAAGTGCTGGATTTAAAAGATTGTCGGGGCTGGTCGGGCGGCCTGGTCGGGTAGGGGTGATCGGTCGGGTCTGGTCAGTCTGAACAGGCTGATCGGTCGGGTGGAGCTGATGGGGGAAAGAAAATTGTGTTTGTCTAGCTCATAATTAGATTTGTCAGTTTGTGTGTTTGATTTTGGGTTGAATATTAAATATGACAATGCATTAAAATTTAGTAGAAGCTTTTAGGGATAACCATGTCGATTAACCTAAGCAATGACGTGGTTAATCCCTATATAGATGTAACGTGCTAACCAGACGACCGAACACAATTCGGTCCATTGAAACCGCTAACTAGAAACACTAGTTTGGACAACCAAAATGACTTTCGTCAATATAAGACAAAATGTTTGGGAAATATAGCGCTACGATGGTCAAAATGCACCACTTCGGTTTGCATTGAACATAGTTTGGCTGACGTGGTAGCGCGAACATTCACGTTAACTGTAACAATCTGACATGATAAGCTTAACACCATGTTCAGTGCAAGTTAAACATATTATGACCGACGCGGTAATGCAAACATTCACGTTGGTCGTAAACTATTTGACATGATAAGACTAAAACCACGTGGCTGCACGTCTAACATATAACGGCCAATGTGGTAAAATGAATATTCATGTTGCCCGTAAGCTGTCTAATGTGGTAAGTCTAACATTACGTCAGATTTTAAGTTACCGACGTGGTTCACCTATTACCATGTCGAATTCTCAAAATTTGACGTAGTCAAGGTGATTTATACCCATATTTTCCAGCAATGTCACTTCACAACCCTCAACTACCAAACATGGACCATTAAGAATATTACGACGAATGACAGGCACATGATGTCCTGTGCAGAGAAAGGGTTCTCCCAGAAGGTAACTTCAGTTCAACACGTCCAACACCAAGCACCGTTGCAATATTTCCATTCACCATTACCACAACCTTTCCATCAATAAACTGGTAAGAGACAAACATGGACTTATTAGCACATACATGCACATTTGCCACAATGTCAACCAACCACTCATATGGTTCATAAATGGAAAGGACTTGAGGATCAACAGAAATAAACTTACTATTGTTTTCCTCCATAACAATCAAAACATTGACCTGTGGAGTCGAATTACTGGCACCTTATTGGCATTTGGCTCTCTTTGAAGGACCATCCTAAGCTAAATGCCCAACCTATCCACAATTTCAACATGGTTTGTTGTTTGGCTTTTTCTGGATTTGGCCTTAGGTTTTACTTTGTTGGGTTGATGTAATTTTCCTTTATTATTTGGCTTATAGGATCCAATTAACATGTTTGCTTTTGGTTGAAATTGAAGAAGCATCACAAGTTTTCACCATGATGTTCATCCTCGATGCTATGACAACCATGGGATCATCCATAGTCAATTTTTCTTTCTTGTGCTTCAGAGACATACCAAAGTCCTCCTTATTAGTAGCATATCATACATCGCATTCATGCTATATTTCCTTTATTTTATCCCAACTGTGTGCTAATCGAGAGTTTGTTTGTAGTGTTTCAGGTATTAGGTAATAAAGAAGAGAAAGGAAGAGAAAATGACTTAAATGTAAGAAGAAAGGACTCAAATGAAGCAAAGTGGACTTGTTTGACATGCAAAAGGATCCATCTGCAAATCAGGAAAGACCCAGATGTAATCTAGAGGGACCTGAATGCACTAAAAATATTTTGGGCACAAAAATCCTTCAATACCATGATCTTGAGGAGTATTTGAGAAATTAAAGACAAACGAGCTCAAACTAGTGGCCCGAGAGTGCACCCAACGTGCAAAATACAACATTTCAGTTACTGGAGAAAAACTAGGCCGATTAGAAGCAAATGATCCGTCCGTGGTGGATTTTGATCCGTCATTAGCGGATCAAGTTGCCCCAACTCGGTCCCAATTTCTCCCGTGTCTTCTTCTTGATAATTTAGCGACACTAAGGTATAGAGAAAGTGATTACAACCGTCAGATTGCTTCCAGATCCATCCAAACCCATATTTCTTCTATAAACAACAATGTCTCTTCTACCTTTCTTCTTCTTCTCAGACTTCTATAAAAGTCAAAGCAAAAGATTAGTGGATTGCCATCTAGGTCATGCATCATTTCTTGACCTTGTATGCATTCATCTTTTCTTTGCTTTCTTTTTTTGTGTTGTTCAGTGCTAGCGTGAGGTACGTGCACCCATTCTCTCATTCTTGAGTGGTTAAAGCATCCATTAGTTAGTAAGGTGCATTGGAACAAGAGTAAGGTGAGTGTTTGTTTGGTGAGTTGCTTGATAGATTAAGGATTTAAAACATCTTTAAAAGGCCCCACAAAAGGTGGGCGATTTCATCAGCCCTTCCTTCAGCCCCACAAAACACCTCTCAAAAAGCCTAATTATAAAATCAAGTAGACATTGATCCCTAAGGACCTCAGACGCATTAGGAGAGTGATGTGCTCGTGACCGTCATAGCTTGATTGACTCACTGACTTTGTCGATAGTAGGAGAGACAAGATCTCCGGATCTTGGCTCACTTGCTGGGCTTTGTGGTCTTCGTCGTAGAGAGGTGAGGCGTGTTGAAGCCTTGTGACCTTGCAGTTAGGCGTCGTCTAGCTATAAGTACCTATAGTGACCTTAGGCTATTTGAGCCATGTTTGCTAGATCAGACTTCTACCCTCACCCACTGCCCACGCTAGATATAAGGATTCTTCCCTTGTCATCTGAGTCTTCTCTAATTACACCTTCTGTCATGTGTAGTTTTTTGAGTCGGCTTGAGCGTTTTATGCGAGGTTAGGCTCATTCTGCTGAGAGCGCTCGATTTGAGAGAGTGCATTTTTCTTCTAAGATGGACGGTCAAGGTGATCGCCCATCTCCTCCTCAAGCTCCTTTAGAGCACGAGGCTGAGTCATCTCATGGAGGTAGGAGAGACTGGGTCCCATACATGGAGTTTCTCGGTCAACTCCCACCACCACGTAGACCTCCTCCTCCTCTGACTCTAGAGGAACAGGGTCCCAGTCAAGATCGGGTTCTCAGTGCACTACAACCTTTAGCTTGAATGGATCAGCTGGTGACTTTGTAGGAACGAACCCATAAAGTTCGGACCATGCAGCCGTCTTGCACAGTTCTCCCACCTAATCGTTGGAATAACTATGAGTTAAAACCGTAATATGTGAGCATGCATCCTATCTTCACTGCCAATAAGGAGGATCTGCATATCTTTATATGTGAATTCGAGGAGGTATGCTCCATGTACAAGATTCAATAACTTGACGAGGATTTCATCTGGTTGAGGATGATTACTTTTGTGTTGAAGGATAACGCGAAGAAATGGATGTACAGCCACCTGGAGAACTCGATTTGTTCTTGGAATGAATTCATGACCATTTTTATGAAAAGAATCGTCCTCCAAAGGAAGACTCAACATATACGGCATTAGATACATCAAATGTATAAGACTGGGACCAAATCGCTTCATGTTTTCTTTGAGAAGTTCAAGGACTTTCTCCTACAGTTCCCTTATCATAGACTTAAGCTATGGTAGTTGTGTCAGATTGTTTATAAGGGCCTCAACTACAACACTCGCATATTGTTGGAGTCGATGTCTTAGGGTGATTTCCAAATGAAACCCATCGATGAGGCGTGAGACACTTTTGAATTAATGGCTGAACGTACCCTCGAGTGGGACATCAATGAGAGAGCCACCAGTCGTCAGGTCTTCTGGTTAAGTTGGATCATACCAAGTTGAGTCAACTATCATGTCTGAGGCAAAAATAGTTGGTCTCATGCATAGGATTGAGAATTTAGAGTTGAATCGAGCTCCTGTAACTTAGGTCACTACTCCCACTTGTAGTAGGTGTGGAATCACGGGACATAGTGACTTGGAATGTGCTTATGCTCCAAGCGATATAGAGCATTAAAATGTGATTTGTTAGCAACGGTCTCATAATGACCCATACAATCACTCCTATAACCCAGGATGACAAAACCACTCTAACATCTCTTAGGGGCCTAGTAGGGGGCCTGGTCAGAGCTCCCACGCTCAACCTGAACCCTCACTTTATCACCCTCCACGTCCATCGATTACCTACAAAACCCCTACATCAAACGTCTCAGCCTCATACTCACCAACCTCCTTAGGCCTCATCTTTGGGTTATTCTAATCAGACTCCACCCCAGTGGGTTGACCCAAAGGACTACACTCTTAAACAAACCCTTCAATCATTCAAGCAGAGTATGCAAAGTTCAGTCAAAACTTTGGAAGTGCAAGTTAGCCAGTTGGCTCATCAGCTCCATGAATGTGAGAAGGGTCAGTTACCAAGTCAACCCAAGGTGAATTCTTGGGGTACCAAATCGCATCCCAGGAAGGCCTCTAGTACCTCGTGCTACCTCTGAACCGACCAATCATGTTAATGTGATTCATACTCTGAGGTTTGGTAAGGAGGTGAACAACCAAATTGGGTTACCTTCCTTGCAATCACCATCTCTTGATGTCACCAGACCTGCAGTGATACCCACGTCTATGAGAGAGTCGGATCCTGAGGTTCCCTCAACGAATACTTCCAGGAAGGAGCTTCATCCTGAGGTTCCTTCTACTTTTATTTTTACAATGCGGCCGAACACTGAGGTTCCATTGTCTCATCGTGTGTCAAAGGAATCAGAGTATGAGGTTCCTACGCAAAAGTGCACATGCATTGGTCCATCTGAGGTCACTACTCATGTGTTCTAAAGGAATTGAGTGTTGACGTTCCTTCGAATGACCCTTGTGCCCTGAAGGCGCGATTACCTGAGCACCTTAAAAACAAAACTTCATATCAATACGACAGAATGCTTGAGATCTTTTGGCAAGTTAATGTGAACATTCCATTATTGGAGGTGATTCAGCAGATGCCACCTTATGCCAAGGTTCTTAAGGATTTATGCACCAACAAGAGAAAAACCAATGTTCCCAAGAAAGCTTTTCTTACGGCAAATGTGAGTTCATTGTGGGTACAACCCACGCAAGTCAAATACAAGGACCCTAGTTGTCCTACTATTTCTTGTGTGATTGGTGATGTGTCAACACATCAAGTTTTATTAGACCTAGGTGCAGCTGTCAATCTTTTGTCGTATTATGTCTAAGTCCACCTTTGCCTGGGAGACCTCAAACAAACAAAAACCGCTCTTCAACTGGCTGATAGATCAATGAAGACACTGAGGGGCGTAGTTGAAGATGTTCTTATCAAAGCGGGTGAGTTCATTTATTCAGTCGATTTTTTTGTTTTGGAAACTGAACTTGTGTCAAACCCACTTGGACAAATTCCTGTTATTTTGGGGTGACCATTTCTAGCGAGTTCCAATGCCTTGATCAATTATCGTAATGGTCTGATGCGTTTGACATATGTTTAGTCAGTGCGCTGATTTCAGCATCTTGACCATCGGGAAGAAGCCAGGTGACTTTGATGACCCTGTAGAGGTGAATCTTATCCAAGGCACGGATGAGAACGAAGTCGAAGGCACCTTTAAGTATTTCAGAGTTGTTCGATGGAGATCTTATTGGTGGTGAAGATGTTTCAACTGTGCTGCGACAAGAAGGTGTCTTGTCTTGTGCTCATATGGCCTTTGACCCACATCCTTTTAATCATGTGGCTCTTGAGCAACAAGATAGCATTTTGTGGCCTTTGGGCCACCTGCTCTTTACTCAGTATCTGTTGAGGGCCCAATGAGGGTTAAGAATCAACCACCTGATACCCTACGCTTCAAACAACTGGACGAAGATTGACCTCTCATTCATGCCTCCTATCTTTCTCATTCTAAAATGGCATCAAACGAGCACAATGCTTATGAGGGTGTTAGGTGGGCAAGCAATTCTGTTTCTGGACTTTGCCATCTGAGAAATAAGTCCACGATGTCACTTTTGTGCGGATGAAATGATCTATGTGCACCTAAATGTCAGTTGGAGGGTATATATTGATGACCCTCTGCTTTGTCGCAGAATGGAAACATATTTGTTTCCATTTCCTTTCACAATCCCTAGTTTTGATAGGCAGGAACCATCATCCTTGGTTCATAAACCTCTCAACAATTCTCTAGTTTCTCTTGTTGCGAGCCCATGCATGTGCATTTCGGGCTCGAGAGATGGCGGGTTCCCATTTGATGTCCCTTGATAAATGAAGATGGGAGCACATTAATGTATATAGTTCTCCTAAAAAACAAAACAAAAGATGAAAAAAAGACCACAAGGAGCATTGATTGTTGTGGGCCCCAACCCGTAGGTATTTAGGCCCCATTTCTTCCACGTATTTGTCTCCATTCTTAAGTATCTCACAGGGTTTCGGGAATTCAGGTATATGTCCATCCACATAACCACGAACTTCCTTTTGAGCATCAGGTTGGTGAGATCTTTTACTTTTCATGCATAAATCCATGTAGTATCATACTGGCATTTATTGAGGACAAACATGAAGTAAGTGTGGGGGGTGTTTTACGTGTGTACATAGTCGAGTTTTTTTCTTTCCTTAGGTTTTCTTTTGTTTCCATTGTTGTGGTCATGATAGTGTGTTGCAATTTACATTGATATATCTGCTATATCATGATCCTTGGGTGACTTGCCTTGTTTTGCTTGCCTACGACTTTAAAATTCTCATTTCTTTCAAAATATTCATGTGTTTGCGAAATAAATGTTTCATGGGTTTTGCATGTGCTAGACATGTTCAAAACTGTTGAGAAGCAAAGTAAAAATGAAGCTCCCAAAATTGACTTAAACATGATACATTAGGATATCTAGTACACCGGCTTTATGTCTTATCTAGTCATAAGTGTAGGATCGTGTATGGCCCTAACTAATCTATCAATTTCACTTAATCTCTACTAAGCATGCAGTGGAATAAACAATTTAAAGAGAAGTAGAGAAAAGCAAACCACAAGGAAGACAAAGGGTTTTTGTAGAGGTTTGGTCTCCTACCTACTTCCTCTCTTGCAAGCTCCGTTGGACTCCGCGAGCTCTGCCTACATCTTCACTATCCAATCTCATTCCGGGCCGAGATTAAGCTTTTACAACTTCAAGCTACCGAACAATCCATGTTGAGCTTGGATCCTCATCTCACTACCCGAGAGGGACACTTTGGGATTTCACCGAAGTCTTTACAAGTTGCCTCGGGCTCTCACCGAGACCTTTGCCTCTTTGACAAATGAGTTTAGTGGATCAAAATACTCTCTAACTTGAGCACAGTTTGAGTATGATTAGAATTGGATCAAAGTGGTGGAAGTTTAAGCTTGAGTGTAGGATTTGGGGCATTGAAGATTTGGGAGAAGTCTCTCTAGTATATAGAGCAATTGAAAGTGTGAGAGATTTGTAAATAAGGTGTATGGAACTCCATTTTTAAGCTCCCAGAGAGATATAGCCGTTAGGGAAGAATTGTGTCAGTTGTGTGTAAGATACACATATCAGAAATTGAAGTTCTGCAATTCTGTCCCTAAACGTTGATCGAAAAGGGAAGAATGGTTCATTGTTTCCTTAAGTATAAGGAAACATTCGAACCATATAAATCTTCGGTCGAACCTATCTAGTTTATGACTTAACTGATTGGTTGGCCGAAAATGGGGTGGTCGACAGAAATCAGGGTTTTGGCTAATTAAAGGATATACCGGTCGACCACAAAAGGAAGTTCCAGTCGACCAATGATGCATTGCATACATTGCATCATATGTCTTTCATTTAGATTGCTTTTAATTCAATAAATGCTACTAAGGTATGTGTTTAGCCTTGTTTACAGAATACAGGGACCTGAATGCAAATTACCCACATCCCGAGCATAAACGCGTGCAAAAGATTCATTTCTATCATAAAGACAAGTTCAAGTTTATCGAGTTTCAAATGGAAATGCATCCAAGCACAAAAGCATTCAAGGAGCTAATCACAAAAAGGTCAGGGGCTTAAGTGCAAAATGTCAAGGACCTGACTACAAAATAAAAGGGCAAAGTTATTGTGTTGGAGAAGTCAAAAGAAAAGTCAAAAATAAATCCCCAACAATGGAAGGAATTAATCCGGAGCTCAAGACAATGGAAAGAATCAATCCAGACGCGCAAAGGAGGATCAAATCATACCATAAACGCACAACCAAAATCCGGACCTGATCCGAGCATCGTGTGAGGCGAATCCTCCGCACATTACACATGATCTGCGGCGAATTCGCCGCCCCCCTTGATCATCCGGCGTTCAAATTTCCTCCAGTCCGGTAGCAACGCGTGTACTTTCCTTTCATATACTGGTATCCTTTGTATCGGCTATAAATAGCCTCGTAGCACGAATGTAACACATCTTTGAACCTTTGGTCTTGGATCATTAGTAATAAATTTCTGTTTTATTTTGTTTTGTTTCTCTTTTCTTTTAATGTCTCTAGGATCCCTTCTTCTTCCTCCCTCCATGAGTTTCTAACTCTTTCCAAAGGGTGGAGGTGACGGATTTAGGGTTAGAGAAGATGGATTGCATGTTATTATTTTAAGTTCATGATTAGTATATTTTGATTACTTGAGTTTATGTTAAGTCATTTATCTTGTAATGCTTCATAACTAACATGATTTACAATAAGTTTCAGTAATTCTCTGATCTAAACCTAAATCTAAACCTCCATCCAACGGATTTCTCTCTTATTTCTTGTTTCAGTTTTATTTGTGCATGTTTAGCTACTTAATCCAAAAACCTAAAAACCCAATTGATTCTTCTCTCCTTCTTCCTCTTAATCAAAAATAACATCAACTACGAAATCTCTCCCTCTTGTGTTCGACCCGTACTTGCCACGTCTTCATAGACGCCGTGCACTTGCGGTATAAATTTAATTCTTCAACAAGTTTTTGGCGCCGTTGCCGGGGAGGCGACACAGATTTTGTGTTTTTGTGTTTTCGATTTTATCCTGTCTACCTTGTGCGCGATCTAAGTATTTGAATTTGTGTAGAAGGAGACATCAGAGAGCGCGGCGAAATCCGGGAGCGTTCTGAGACACTTGGGTGGCGGAATCGCCGCATCTACAAGGTGGCTTGCGGCGGAATCGCCGCACCAGTGTGGGTTCTGGTCTTCAAATTTCTGGGGCATCGTCGGCATCTCTGGGTGGTCGCATTAAGCTACTGGAATCTCCGAGAGCGGGCGGCGAACCCGACTGAGCATTGCGGAGGTAACTTTTCTTGCCTTTCTCGTAAAATCTGAATTGTTGAAAAGTTTCCTTTCGTAGAATTGCATGTGTTAGGGTTTACAATTCCATAATTGGCAATAATTCAACTCGGACCTAAAATTGGCAAAATTAGAAAGACCTTAGTGCATGCATCATATAATGTTTTGCTTGCATTTTTCTTGCTAAATTCTTGCAAATTATTTTTTATTGTTGAAGAGTGCTGGAGGCAAGGTACATATCGCGGTTTTAACGATTGCATTTAAGCATATACTTTAGTTTGCATACAACCTTGAAATTGCCCCCATTAAAAAGACCATTGTTTGACCATCTTTGCTAGATCTAAGTCAAACTACTTTAAGGGCAACTCCGTAGGCAAAGATACGGTGGGGATTTCATCACCCTCCCGTGGCCCACAAACCACAATCCTAAAGTGTCACCTAAGCCTAAATTTAAAATCAATTAGACATTGGCCTCTAAGGACTCGAACTCAATTAAGGAGGAGACTGGTTTGACTTGCTATGACCTGAAGCTAATTGAATTCAATTTGGTGTCTAGAAAGTGTTTTTGTGTTGACGAAAGTCTTCCAAGCGACGTGGTTGTCTAATTGGCACCGACTCTGTCGGAAGCGCCCCCACTAGCTATACACTGACTGGCCAACTTGGTTTGATTGGTGAGGGAGGTGAATCAAGCAAATCAATTCGACTCAACCAGTTAGGAGTCGTCTAGATTTAAGTGACACTAGGTCTAGGATTGTTTGAACCGTGCTTGTTCAAGAAATTTCTGGCCAACCCTTGAATTTACCTTTAGAGTTAAGTTTCCCTTCTCGTCTGAGCCTTCTTTCCCTTCTCATCTTTACCTTTCTATTGTTTGTTTCCATTTTCATAAATAAAAAAAAGGTAATTGATTTTTGAAATTGAATTTGAAATTTAAATTTCAAACTCAAATTCAAAAATTGATTCAACCCGGTGCACTCAGATTTGGATTCGGGACTTGAGTAATCGACTCTCACGAGTTCATCTAGATTCCAGTCTAGAGCTTAACCCCAATCCATCTGTTGCACCACCTCACCCGGATCTAATGGGTGAGAATGTTGTGAACCCGCCTATGACTCTGAGGGATCGGTGCTACCCAACGATGGCTGCTCAGCCATCGTGCATCGTCATGCCCACCATACCGGGTTGCGATTTCGAACTTAAGGCACAATACATGAGTATGCTGCCTAAGTTCACCTCTAGGGAAGATCCATATCTCTTCCTTAGAGAATTTGAGGAAATCTGCTCTCTTATGCAATACCAACATATCCCTGAGGAGGCAGTGCGTCTGAAATTTGTGCCTCTAGCACTGAAGGACGACGCTAAGAAATGGCTATATAGTCTAGCCGAAAGATCTATTAGGAGTTGGGCTGAGTTTGTTCAAGTGTTTCTAAAAAAATATTTCCCCAACCATAAGACTATGAAGATTAGGAATGAAATTGTTGCATTCGTTCAGTCTGAGAGCGAGCCGTTCTATTCCTATCTTGAAAGATTTAAAAGTGTCTTGACCCAATGCCCTCATCACGGAATTCCAAAATGGCAATTATGCCAAATTATTTATGAGGGATTGACACCCACATCTAGAGTTATGCTAGAATCTGTGAGCCAAGGGAATTTCATGTCGAAAAACGAAAATGATGCCTGGACTTTTCTTGAGGATTTAGCTGAAAACAGTATGCAATGGGACAATGCTAGAACACCCATCAACCCGAGTATTGGATCTAGAATAGCAAGTCAACCCCGACCAGGTGTCTTAGCTATAGATGTCAACATAGCGGCTGAGGCAAAACTAGCCACCCTTATGCGCAGAATGGAAAGTTTAGAGCTGCAAAACCAAACCCGACAAGCATCCCCTACCCCTTGCTCTAGATGTGGTCAGACTGGTCATTTAATGGAGGACTGTGTAGACTTGGAACATGTTAATGCCACGTTTAACCATTCTAGAAATGATCCTTATGCATCAACCTACAACCCGGGTTGGCGTAATCATCCCAATTTTTCGTGGAACCAACAAGGTCAACCTCCTAGACAACAACCAAACCCATATAACCAAAATAATACATCATCTGGGGGTAATAACAATGGAAATCATGAAGTTAGGTTGACAAACTTGGAAAATTTAATGAAAACTTTCATACAAACAACCAACCAATCATTCCAAAGGCTAGAGACACAAGTCAGCCAATTAGCGCAAATAGTAGGTGAAAGAGAAAAGGGTCAATTTCCAAGTCAACCTGAGGTGAACCCAAGAACTAATAATCAATATCAATCTTATCAACCACCATCAGGAAATAACAACCCCAGACCGGTTCAAATGATTAACGAGGAAGGACCGTTCCAACAAATCAATGCAGTAGTGTCATTACGGTCCGGACGACAAGTTGATAACAATGTGGTAAACCCTAGAATGTCTAATCAATCTAGCCATCAAGCAACCACATATGACCTGACCATTGAACCTGACGTCCAAATTGAAAAGCCCAACCCACCTACACAACCTGAACCCATAGCTCAACCTGAACCTGAGCGAGTCTATGTTCCTAAAGCCCCATTTCCCAATAGACTCAAGAAGAGCTCAAGTGCACAAATGGAGAAAATCTTAGAAGTATTTAAGCAAGTTAAGGTGAATATTCCACTCTTAGATATGATTCAACAAATACCTGCTTATGCTAAATTCTTGAAAGATTTGTGCACTAAAAAGAGAAAAACGAATGTACCAAAGAAAGCATTCTTAACTGCAAACATATGCTCTATTCTTTCCAACACATCTCCTATAAAATATAAGGACCCTGGGTGTCCCACAATTTCATGTTCAATAGGAGATACCTTTATCAATAAAGCCCTTCTCGACCTAGGTGCAAGCGTTAACTTACTCCCATTTTCTGTCTACGAGCAACTCAACCTTGGTCCACTGAAACCCTCTAAGACAACCCTCCAATTCGCTGATTGTTCTGTTAAGAAACCGAGAGGTATAGTAGAGGACGTTTTGATTAAGGTTGGTGACTTCATTTATCCAGTGGATTTTGTCGTACTTGATACTGAACCTGTTGTAAATCATAATCGACAAATCCCTGTAATTCTAGGTAGACCCTTTTTAGCCACTTCGGAAGCATTAATAAACTGTCGAAATGGGCTCATGCAATTATCTTTCGGGAACTTAAAAGCAGAATTTAATATCTTCCATATTGATAATGAGCCAGAAATAATATGCAACCCAAGTGATGTTGTGATGAGAGCACGTATTTATCAGAATTCTGAATCAAATAAATCATCACATAAGCAAAAAGGAAGTAAGAAAAAAGGGAGTGATTCATTTACTCAACCATCATCACTCGAGCAAATAAGCGAACCAATTCAAGTGAGAAGAGTGTAATCTTTTCCTCAAGTCAACATGGGGAACAATTCAACTGGATACATGCACCAATATGGTGTCATTCAATCCAGTTCTGATTACGGTTGACTCTGAGCAAACTCAACCCATCTACCGCAAGCCGACTCAGGTAATAAGAGCATTTATTTTATCTATGCATACATTGAGGACAATGCATGATTTAGGTGTGGGGGGTGTTTATCTATGTATATATCTATTTGTTTGTTTTCTTCTTCCAAAAAAAAATATTCAATGTTCCATGACATAGCTTAAGATTGAACTACCAAAATCTGTGTACAAATTGCATTGAATTTTTGTTCCTTATTATATAGTTCTGCTTGAAGAAATTATGACATAAATCTATGTTCCAAAGAAATAGTTCATTACCCTTTCAGACGTGTATGCACTTAAATTGGATGAATCAAATCTTTGAAGTGGTTGATAAAAAGCAGAGGTTGAGGAAAATATACCGGGAAGTGTGGACTTCTAATAGCAATTAAGCCTTGAGGAAAAAAAAGAAAAAAAAAAGAATAAAGTGAGGAAAGCACATCTTGCAAAATGATTACAAAAGCCCAAGCCTTCGAGTCACTGGTCCGTAGGGGTATCTTAAAACCCGGTAACTTGAGTCTTCCAGCTCGGGATTATCGACCAAACTCGTTACACGAATGCAAAAAGGGTATAAGTGTCAAAAAGAAAAAGCAAATGTGTTGAATCACGGAAAAAGAAAAAATACTTTAAGATACTCAAGGCCCAAAGCTAAAAGAATGATTCATGCCATGGTTGATCCAAATGATACTTCACCACCAGAGGAGGCGTGCAAAATAATTTATGTGATAACATGTGTAGAAGGGTTAGTGGTGTGAATGTTGGAGGAATAAAGACCAAGTCAAACTTTTTATAAGTTAGAATTGTATAATGAGCATGCAAGAATTCTAAGTGAGATGTATAAGGTTGAGGTGGAGATATTGAGAGTTATTAATGAAATATTGAATTAAGACTTTGTGGGTGTGTCAACTGAAAACCCTCACGAGACAAAACTCGTCCTCTAAGGAAACTTAGGGGTTTAAAGGCTTGTTGCACATGCTAAGTGCAACCGTAATTCCTACGAAAGTGAGTTAGGATTTCTCTATTTTCATTTTTCTTATATTCTGTTTTGCTAGGGACTAGCAAAATCTAGGTGTGGGGGTATTTGATGCATTGCATACATTGCATCATATGTCTTTCATTTAGATTGCTTTTAATTCAATAAATGCTACTAAGGTATGTGTTTAGCCTTGTTTACAGAATACAGGGACCTGAATGCAAATTACCCACATCCCGAGCATAAACGCGTGCAAAAGATTCATTTCTATCATAAAGACAAGTTCAAGTTTATCGAGTTTCAAATGGAAATGCATCCAAGCACAAAAGCATTCAAGGAGCTAATCACAAAAAGGTCAGGGGCTTAAGTGCAAAATGTCAAGGACCTGACTACAAAATAAAAGGGCAAAGTTATTGTGTTGGAGAAGTCAAAAGAAAAGTCAAAAATAAATCCCCAACAATGGAAGGAATTAATCCGGAGCTCAAGACAATGGAAAGAATCAATCCAGACGCGCAAAGGAGGATCAAATCATACCATAAACGCACAGCCAAAACCGGACCTGATCCGAGCATCGTGTGAGGCGAATCCGCCGCACATTACACATGATCTGCGGCGAATTCGCCGCCCCCCTTGATCATCCGGCGTTCAAATTTCCTCCAGTCCGGTAGCAACGCGTGTACTTTCCTTTCATATACTGGTATCCTTTGTATCGGCTATAAATAGCCTCGTAGCACGAATGTAACACATCTTTGAACCTTTGGTCTTGGATCATTAGTAATAAATTTCTGTTTTATTTTGTTTTGTTTCTCTTTTCTTTTAATGTCTCTAGGATCCCTTCTTCTTCCTCCCTCCATGAGTTTCTAACTCTTTCCAAAGGGTGGAGGTGACGGATTTAGGGTTAGAGAAGATGGATTGCATGTTATTATTTTAAGTTCATGATTAGTATATTTTGATTACTTGAGTTTATGTTAAGTCATTTATCTTGTAATGCTTCATAACTAACATGATTTACAATAAGTTTCAGTAATTCTCTGATCTAAACCTAAATCTAAACCTCCATCCAACGGATTTCTCTCTTATTTCTTGTTTCAGTTTTATTTGTGCATGTTTAGCTACTTAATCCAAAAACCTAAAAACCCAATTGATTCTTCTCTCCTTCTTCCTCTTAATCAAAAATAACATCAACTACGAAATCACTCCCTTCTTGTGTTCGACCCGTACTTGCCACGTCTTCATAGACGCCGTGCACTTGCGGTATAAATTTAATTCTTCAACAACCAAAAATAACAGGCACCTTTGGTGTCTCGAAATATTTATATGCAGTCGACCATTTCTAGGTCCACAGTAGACCAGTGACTAAATGTATTTTGGGAGTTAGATGAAAAATACAAATACGACCGTTGTATAATACGACAAGAATAATAACCATATGAAAATACGGGTAATCGGTTGAGTGGAAGGTCAAAGTCGGTTGACCGAACCAAGGGTAATGTTTGCACATGTCAACCGGTCGACGGATGGGTTGCCTATTCAAGTCGGATTGATATAGAAATTTGTATGTGACTTCTATAGGTTACCTAGAGTCTATGTGAATGGCTTTTAACACTTGTATGCTCAAGTTCACATAAATTCCTAAGACTCAAAATTTAAACAAAATTACACATCTTCAAAAGCTTTATTACATGTCTTGACTTCAATTCCATTCTTCCTTGAGTCTTGATCACTAGTAGATGTTCGTATAATACAATATATCTTCTATATATGCATAATATGTGCTACTCTATAATTGATTGTGATTAAGATTAGGTTGATTAAATCATCAAAATACGAATTTAGGCCAAAAAGCCAATAGTAAGGATGCACCCCGGTTTTATCTCGAGGGGAGAGTAATCATATGGTTTCATCACTCAAATAAATAAAGAAGTCCACCCAAAACCTAGCGAGTCTAATAATTTGTGTCTATTAGTATAAGGAAATTTGTTGTAGTCAAGGACCCTTAAACTCCTGTTGTGAAACCTTAAGTGTATGGATTTTGGTTCATGTTTAGATAAGAAATAGATGAATAGGGTGTTCTCTCTTTTAACACAGCTCCTATCACTCAAGAAATTAGGTCTGAGGGGACTTAGTACATGGTGCTTTCGAGCCATCTAACTTTGGATGCACCAACCAAACTCCCGTTACACTAGTGGTAGGGATCACCCTATGTGGAGATTTGGGGGAAGGTGTGCGTGATAGTGTAAGTGCTCATAGGCAATGATGCACGAAACCTGACTCTGGGAGAATTAAACACCAACTAGTAAAAAAATGAAATGAAGAAGAAGAAAAAAGGTAATACAAATAAGAACCTTAATGGACGTTACACTTTGTATTACTTGGGGATGTTAAGAATTGTCCATGTCTTTCACTTAAGTCCTTAACTAACTTGCACGAATGATTCTCTACGCTAGGTGTGTGGATTGTACATATATAGAGTCGGCTCATAGGATTACTGTGTCCAATGATCGAGAAAAGTAGGTATATCGAATCGTGTTGCTAGGTTAAATATTGCATTAATTTTTGGATTTTGTGGGTATATATGTTGAAAACACTAAAGAGACACCACTCCTCCTCCTTGGTGACAAGGTGGTTTAATGGCTTGTTTCACGTGCTAAGTGCAACCGTGATTCCTACGAAAGCAAGTTAAGATTTTCTCGTTTTTCGTATGTTTTACTTTCATTTTTCTCTTTCTTTGTTTTGCTCGGGACTTGCAAAAGGTAAGTGTGGGGGTATTTGATTAGTAGCTTATTATACATCGCATTTATGTTATATATCCTTTATTTTACCCCAATGTGTGCTACTCGAGTGTTTGTTTATAGTATTTCAGGTATTAGGTAATAAAGAAGAGAAATGTAATAAGGACCTAGATGTAATTCAGAGAGACCTGAACGCACGAAAAACATTTCAGGCGCAAAATACCTTCAATATCTATCATGATCTTGAGAAGTATTTGAGAAATTAAAGACAAACGGGCTCGAACCAGCGAACCCGGAGTGCACCCGACGTGCAAATTACAACATTTAAGTTTCTGGAGAAAAACGGGGCGGATCTGAAGCAAATGATCCACTAATGGCCGATCAAGTTGCCCCAATTTGGCCACAATTTCTCATGTGGCTTCGTCTCGATTATTTGGGTGCACCAGACTATGGAGAAAGTGATTACAGTCGTCGGATGACTTCCAGATCCATCCAAACCCTTATTTCTTCTATAAATAACAATGTTTCTTCTACCTTTGTTCTTCTTCTCAACCTCCACCATTAGAATAGCTTAGGTTTGCCCATTTTGGGCAGTAGAGAAGGTGGGCTTGGAAGCTTGTCTTTGTTTATTTGAGTACTGAAACCCTATGATTACTCTCCCCCAAGGGATAACTGGTGTTCATCCGAACGACTAGATAATGCCTAATGCTGGTGTAGTTGATATCCTAATGCATCATGTTCAAGTCAATTTTGGGAGATTCTTTTTACTTTGCCTCTCAACGGTTTCACACAGGTTAATCACACGCAAAACCCACAAAACATTTTTCTTTCGCAAACACATGAAGATTTTGAAAGAAAATGAAAAATTAAAGCATTAGACAAGCAAAAGAAGACATGCACCTAAGGATCATGGGAAGCAGATATATCGATACTAAATGCAACACACTAACATGACCCTAACAATGCAAACAAAAGAGTAGGTAAAAGACTAGACTATGTACACATGTAAAACACTCCCTCACACACACACTTACTTCATGCATTGTCCTCAATGTATGCAAGCATGATATGACATGTATTTACGCATGAAAAATAAAAGATCTCACCAACGTGTAGCGCAAGATGAAGTTCATGGTTATGTGGATGAACATATACCCAAATTCCTGAAAACCTGTGAGATACTTAAGATGGGAGACAAATACATGAAACAAATAAATCCCAAATACACAAGAGTTGGAGTCCACAACAACATGTGCTTACTCTTAAAGTTTTTTTTATTTTTTTTAAACTATGTACAAAAATAAGTTCACATTGTCATTTGTGAAAGGACATCAAATGGGAACCTACTAAGTGGGTCAATGCACTTGGAATGGGAACATGACACCACACGGGGCCA
The DNA here is from genome assembly GCA_963682175.1 of Triglochin maritima. Taxonomy (NCBI): domain Eukaryota; kingdom Viridiplantae; phylum Streptophyta; class Magnoliopsida; order Alismatales; family Juncaginaceae; genus Triglochin; species Triglochin maritima. Next base: position 15,114,661 of record OY821790.1, on the reverse strand, counting down.
AAATACTCATGTGTGGCCCCCCTCACAAAGTGCACAAGATGCAAGGAGTGGTTCATGATCAAGACGCAAAGCGTTTAATTCAAATGATCAAACTTAAAGAACTCGAACCTCTCAAGAGCTTCGTCACATTAAGCAACAGAAGAAGAGTTTCTCCCGTTGTGGTATTGATGTTATGATCGTCAATCAAAACTCGTCAACCAATAGGCTGGTGCGCCGGAACGAGGCCAATAACCTTATTATCCTTGCCTGATGTACCAGGTGAACAGAAAGTGTCTCTTACCCAAGGTATCCTTTAAAGAACTCCCAATACCCTCATTGACAATGTAATTGTTTGATGTCCCATCATTTTCAAGATGATCAGGAACAATAGTGAGAGGCAAACTCTCATCCGGTCGTATGAAATTAAGGGTACTAAGGAGTTCTTGCTCCACCACAGGTGAGTCCTTAAGAGACACAATATTAAAATCACGTGACTCAAGGGCCACGGGATAATTTCCCTTGCTGATTCTTTTTAATTATGTAGCTTGTATATAAATTTTAAAGCTTTCAACCATGTCGATAGGTGTAATAATTCAAATAGTTTTCTCTTTGAAACGAAATACAAAAAAACTCCAAAATAATTGTGGGACTATAAGGATGTAATGGAACTGTCTTGATTCAGTCGATCCAACAAGTAACTCTAAAGCTTGCTAAAAAAGAAATATAATGTCTGCTAAAATAGAAATGTACACAATATACAAATAATACTTCACATGAATTCAAAATCGGGCATTTGTTACCTTTTATACTTCTTATCATATAGCTAGCCCCACAATATTTACAATGTACTCATAAACATTTCAATTATTTAGGTTACATGGGATTTCTCTAGTGAGTCCAGGGCTTAATTTTTCAAAATTAAGCCCCCACAATATCTACCACTCATTTCAAATTGTAACGTAAATTAAGAAAAAACGGTTATGCTAATGAATGGTGAGATTAATTGTAAATAAGATCCAATGGTGAGATTATAGGAGGCTTAAATTAAATTTGATGAGCCCTGGGCTCAATAGAGCTTGACCCTATTTTTTATATAATATTTACATAAGTCTATGTTGGAAAGTTCAAATAAACTATTGCCAAATATTTGGCCGTGCGTTGTTTTGGCTAACGATAAGGTAAGCCAACGAAGTAGAAGGAAATATTTATTTTAATTTATTTTTAATCAATTTAAAGTAATAATAGTAGCAGATATGTCGAAACACACAGAACGGAATGACCACATAAACATTAACGTCCGAGTTTTAAAAGTCTACAATCATAAATCTGATCAAACAATATCGCAAGATGAAACTCCCATTTTCCAAGCTAAAGTCCTCCCAACTATTTTTCTTATGATTACTTAATCTCGTAAAATATTGATTTCATCATATGCGATAATAAAAAACAGTTGTCAAACCAGGGCACTTCAAATTTACAAAAATAGACTGAAAACAGGTAACATCACTACGAAAGAAATCTAAGAACAAAAAGAGTGATGGCAAAAATCTTAGAATGGATGATCTCTAGACCTGATTAGGCAACGATCATCTCAAATGTTTAAAATCAGTTTTTTAGAAGTGACCTTAATCTTTATTGATGTTACAGGAATACCTTTTTATTAGAAAATTTTCTATATTGGGTTTGTGCTAAACAATGTATTCGTTGGAGGACTGACTTTCGTTGGATTTGTGGTTATGTACATAGTGTTATTTTGGTGGAGTAATTGTCGTTTGGTGTCATGATTTTTGTAAAGAAAGTCTTCTTCGAGTTTGACAGTTTGAAGGTTACATAAATGACATATCTATGCATACGATCCTTGATTTTCGATTTGAATAGCCATGGCTAGCCAACAGATTCTCGGTGTGTGGAGATCTTTCCTTTATGGGTGCTAAGAGGCGACCGTGCCTCCAGTCGTGAATAAGAACGTGAGTTTATTGGTCAATCAAATATTGGGCACAAATACATATAAGAAGTCGAATTACATAAATCGGAATTTTCATAGGCCTTCCGGCTCGTCGCAAGTAAACGTTCAGGTTCGCTGAAAAAAGCCTGGAGCCTGAGCAAGGACTGCGTGTTAAGGGTTGGCTGAAAAAGGCCTGAAGCCCTTGGATGTTTGGGTTGACTGAAAAAGGCCTGGAGCCTTTGGTCGTGTCGTGGTAGCTGCGGTTGGCTGAAAAAGGCGTGGAGCCCAGCTTAGCGACGAGTGTGTGTTGCGGTGGTTGGGTGAAAAAGTCCAGGAGCCTCGTGACTGTGGTGGGTGTTGTGGTTGGGTGAAAGAGCCCTGGAGCCCAGCCTTCTTGTGATGATTTTCTTGTTAGTAGAATTGCATGCTAGGGTATTTTTCATTTCATGCATGGTAGAGTTTGTCATACGGGGTTTCCTTCTGGAAACTCACGCATTGTTGCATGTTTACTTTCAGGGCGTGACCGGCATTAGGTGGGGTGGTGACCGAGGAGAGGAGCACTGCTACCTGATCCTGCTTTCTGTCATTTGAGGTCGAGTGATTACTTGTATTTATTGTTGGCTTTTTAGCCTTAATCTTTATTTAGTTTTGATGATTAAGTAATCTAATCTTAATCTCTATTTAATCAATCAACCTAGACAATCAAAGTAAGCAAACATGAATACATGCATTGCATATATATTCGTGTACTTGCGATATTCTTAATAGGTTGATGAAGAATCAAGCTAAGGAGCTTGGGGACAAGAAGATAAAGACTCAAGACATGTAATCAAGCTTTGGACCAATATGTAATTTAGTATAATTTGAGTCCTTACGATTAATGTAAACTTGAGCACATTAGGATTCTGTCCCGTATCCCCACGGTTAACCGAACCCCACTCGGTAAACCGAATCTTGTAGAGTTCGGTCCACCGAACACCTTGCGGTCAACCGTGTAGAATCCTTTAGGTGTTCCCTGGAATAACCACCTCGGTATACCGAACCGCCTTCGGTAGACCGAATTAGCCTGGACCGGTTTTGGACTTTGCTCCAACGGTCGTATTTAAATCTTGACCTAAAGCTAAATTGACTTATCCATATTCGGTACACCGAACTTCATTCGGTCAACCGAATCATATTGCTTTAGGAGACCAACGGCTATTTAACTTGACCGTTATTGGTAAACCAATCTCCCACGCTTTGTCAGCGCAATTCCCGCGCTACTTCGGTATACCGAAGTAGACACGGTCAACCGAACTTGAGTATATCAGAGCCCAATCAATTCTACTGTCCACCTTGGAACGATGAACCGAATGGACTTCAGTGAACCGAATTTAATTAGGGCTAAATAGATAAAAGCTACTGGAGGTTGGTGAACGGTGATCCGATACATAATCGGTCAACCGAGTTCTTTGTTCAGACCAATGTTTCGGACTACCGTGTGGATAACGGTCGACCGAATCTGTCTCGATTTCTGGCCGAGCTTAAGTCACATCTTGCTTTCTCATTGGTCCATTCCCCACCAACTCCCAAACGGCTAGATGAGCTTGAAGGCTTATAAATAGGACCTCATTTGGTTGCTTTGGATATCTTGAACACTTCCTATCTATCCAATACTCAAAGCCAAATCCTCTCCATCTTCAAGCTCTCAATCCACAACACTCAAGCCTAAACTTCACCACTTGCATATCCAATTCCATATCATATCCAAGTGTGCTCAAGTATAGAGTGCTAGTTAGATTGTGATTCCAATTCCTTATTCAAGAATCACCAAGTTGTAAAGCTTCGAGGAAGCTCCCTCTCAGGTTGTGAGAGGAGACACGAGCGAGGCGAGGTTGTTCGCGAGGCTCGGTGTTGTAAACGGCGTTGGTCTCGGCCCGGAACGGAGATCGGTTAGTTGAACCGTAAGCAAGGCTCGGGGGATCGAGCGAGGCTTGCGAGGAGGACTAGGACCCGGGTGTGGGTGCCGAACCTCTCTAAACTCCGGTGTCGACGAATTTGTGGTTTGCAATTGTCTCTTCCTTAATCCTTCGATTAGTATTTTTTAATTCCGCATTTTTCTATCGATTAGAGGGCCATAGATCCTAACAATTGGTATCAGAGCATTAGGTTGCTAATTTCATTTACTTAATCGTAATTTAGCATGACATCTACTTCTAATCATTGTGAAGGATTATCCACATCTAAGCCACCTTTGTTTAATGGGTTAAATTATGACTATTGGAAGAAAAGAATGAGAATATATTTGCAATCAAATGATTTGAAATATTGGACATTCATATTAAACTCATATACACCTCCTAATGATGATGAAATTGTATCCTTAACAAAACCCAAAATTAAGGAAGCGGAGATGAATTCCCGCATTATGAATATCTTGTATTGTGGGTTAAATGAAGGGGAATACAATAGGGTAAGAGGTTGTGAAAGTGCTTATGATATTTGGCATACATTAGAAATGCATCATGAGGGTTCAAATAGATTGAAAGAAACTAGGATTAATTTGCTCATGCATAAATATGAACTATTTCGTATGCAATCCGGTGAAAACATAAGTGAGATGCACACTCGCTTCACCGAGATAATTAACTCTCTTAAAGCACTTGGCAAGGATTTTAGTAAGGGAGAGATTACTCGAAAGATTCTCCGATCACTCACCGACGATTGGGAGGAGAAGACGACCGCCATCGAAGAAGCACAAGATCTCACAAAATTATCGGGCGAGGAGCTAATGGGTAGTCTCATGACATATGAGATACAAATGAAAGACCGCATTGAGAAGAGAGTCAAGAAATCCTTAGGGCTACACGCCGTCGCCAATTCGATAAAAGGAGATAGTGATATCGAGGAACAATTGGCGACACAACAATTTAAGGAATTTCTCAAAGAAGAGAAAGAAAGAAGAAAAGAGAAGAAGAAGAGCAAGAGAAAAGAGAAGAAGAAAGCTCTTAAAGCTACTTGGAACACTTCATCATCTTCATCAATTGAAGGCGAATTCGCCTCAATGTGCTTCATGGCAATAGAAGACGATGATAGTGAGGTATCTTCTTGCTCTAGTCATGATTCAAATGATTCAAATGCATATAATGAACTTCAATGTGAATTCAATGAATTGCTTGAAAATTTTGAGAAAATTTGTCAAAAGAATAAACTAGCAAGAAAGAAAATCAATGAGCTACAATCTCAAATTGAATCTATCATGAATGATAAGAATGAATTACATGCTTGTCATGATAAAATTGCATTAGAGAACACTCAATTGATTGATGAAATTGCAACTCTAAATGCAAAACCTTCATGTAGTGTTGATATTCAAGATCTAATTGCTAAGAATGTTCAATTACAAAAGGATCTTGAAAAATTCACAAGTGGAAAGAAAATGCTTGATATGCTTATTGGTAGTCAAAGACAATCACTAGATAAACATGGTATAGGTTTTTATGCTAATAACTTTAAGAACCATGTTATTCACACTACTTTGAATGGAAAGCATTTTGTAGTGAATAAAACTTCCTCAAGTATTTGGGCACCTAAAACCAAAATGGTTTGGGTTCCAAAAACTAACATGATTGGACCCAAGCAAAAATGGGTACCAAAATCTTCAATTGTAGGTACTTGAAGGAGGAAATCGGTGGTGACCGGATGAGCTTCAAAGAAAAATTTAAAGCCGGTTGCATCACCGAATACGGGTTGAGTCAATTCAAAGCGCCACGACGGTATAAATTTTGATTGATTCTAATCTAAATTTTAGAGCTTAATAGACATATCTTATGATATAATTCATTGCATATCTTATACCCTATTTCATTGCATATCGTATAACACATCCATAATCATAAATGTAAAATTGTAAAATTGGATGTTAAATAGGCTAAGAGGGAGAATAGAAATGCACTTAATTGTTAATACTCATTGTTGCTATTTAGCCTAATTGATAGGGGAGCCTAAAATTGCAAAATCATATAATTAAGGGGGAGAATTAGATATCTTTTACCTTTGCATCAAATGCTTAATGTTTGCTTTTTGATTGATGTCAAAGGGGGAGAAGAATTAGGATGAGCTTCAATTTTAAATAAACTATGCATGTTGTTAGGGGGAGAAATCTTGTAAATGCATATATTACATATATGTTAAGAAACAAAACATATAGAAAGGGGAGAAATACAATTGAACTCAAATATTAAGATATAGATTTGCCATCATCAAAAAGGGGGAGATTGTTGGCTTTTTAGCCTTAATCTTTATTTAGTTTTGATGATTAAGTAATCTAATCTTAATCTCTATTTAATCAATCAACCTAGACAATCAAAGTAAGCAAACATGAATACATGCATTGCATATATTCGTGTACTTGCGATATTCTTAATAGGTTGATGAAGAATCAAGTTAAGGAGCTTGGGGACAAGAAGATAAAGACTCAAGACATGTAATCAAGCTTTGGACCAATATGTAATTTAGTATAATTTGAGTCCTTAGGATTAATGTAAACTTGAGCACATTAGGATTCTGTCCCGTATCCCCACGGTTAACCGAACCCCACTCGGTAAACCGAATCTTGTAGAGTTCGGTCCACCGAACACCTTGCGGTCAACCGTGTAGAATCTTTTAGGTGTTCCCTGGAATAACCACCTCGGTATACCGAACCGCCTTCGGTAGACCGAATTAGCCTGGACGGGTTTTGGACTTTGCTCCAACGGTCGTGTTTAAATCTTGACCTAAAGCCAAATTGACTTATCCATATTCGGTACACCGAACTTCATTCGGTCAACCGAATCATATTGCTTTAGGAGACCAACGGCTATTTAACTTGACCGTTATTGGTAAACCAATCTTCCACGCTTTGTCAGCGCAATTCCCGCGCTACTTCGGTATACCGAAGTAGACATGGTCAACCGAACTTGAGTAGATCAGAGCCCAATCAATTCTACTGTCCACCTTGGAACGGTGAACCGAATGGACTTCGGTGAACCGAATTTAATTAGGGCTAAATAGATAAAAGCTACTGGAGGTTGGTGAACGGTGATCCGATACATAATCGGTCAACCGAGTTCTTTGTTCAGACCAATGTTTCGGACTACCGTGTGGATAACGGTCGACCGAATCTGTCTCGATTTCTGGCCGAGCTTAAGTCACATCTTGCTTTCTCATTGGTCCATTACCCACCAACTCCCAAACGGCTAGATGAGCTTGAAGGCTTATAAATAGGACCTCATTTGGTTGCTTTGGATATCTTGAACACTTCCTATCTATCCAATACTCAAAGCCAAATCCTCTCCATCTTCAAGCTCTCAATCCACAACACTCAAGCCTAAACTTCACCACTTGCATATCCAATTCCATATCATATCCAAGTGTGCTCAAGTATAGAGTGTTAGTTAGATTGTGATTTCAATTCCTTATTCAAGAATCACCAAGTTGTAAAGCTTCGAGGAAGCTCCCTCTCGGGTTGTGAGAGGAGACACGAGCGAGGCGAGGTTGTTCGCGAGGCTCGGTGTTGTAAACGGCGTTGGTCTCGGCCCGGAATGGAGATCGGTTAGTGGAACCGTAAGCAAGGCTCGGGGGATCGAGCGAGGCTTGCGAGGAGGACTAGGACCCGGGTGTGGGTGCCGAACCTCTCTAAACTCCGGTGTCGATGAATTTGTGGTTTGCAATTGTCTCTTCCTTAATCCTTCGATTAGTATTTTTTAATTCCGCATTTTTCTATCGATTAGAGGGCCATAGATCCTAACATTTATTGTTTAGCCTTTTGATGTAATCACCCTTTTGGGAAATATTCGGATATATATATTATATGTTGGTGCACCGTCTTTCCTGTGTTTGAGTAATATCCTCTGTTGATTGTTGTTTAGAAAAAAATTAAATTTTTCCGCTGTGTTTGAGGATGTTACAACTTGGTATCAGAGCGGTCGGTTTAAGTGTCCTTATCCAAAGAAACCACCCTTAGAGTTTAAAGTCTGCATTAGTTCATGCATTCATGGTTTTGACGTGTGTTGTCTTCTTGTGTATAGATGCCTCCGAGACGCGTGAGACCACCCCCACGGGACCGTAGCACCAGCGGTGAGACTGGGGGCACGGACTGGGCAGAGGGGCGGCGGATGCTCTATGACACGGTGGGGCGACTAGGTGCGATGTTAGATCGCCAGTTAGGCAGAGGAGAGCCAGCAGTGGCAAAAGCGATGCTCGACCACTTTATGAGACAACACACGCCTACCTTCGATGGTAGAGGAGAGTCTGAGGCTGCGGAGGACTGGGTCCTGAAGATTCAGGAGATCCTTCAGGCGATTGAATGCCCTCCTGAGAGGCAGGCAGGCATGGCAGCGTATGTGTTGGGCGGAGACGCGTCCAACTGGTGGAGGACCACTTCTGCGGTGGTGTTTGAGGGCAGGACCGACATCAGCTGGGAGGACTTCCTGCGGGAGTTCAATGACAAGTATTTCCCAGAGCATGTCAGAGATGGGAGGAGAGAGAAGTTTATGAACCTCGAGCAAGGAGATGCGACCCTGGCTGAGTATTCCTGGAGGTTCAACGCGCTGGAGCGTTACTATCCGGAGATTTCTGTGACACCGCTGCAGAGGGCGAGGAAGTTCATACGGGGGATCAGGAAGCACCTCCGTACTCAGGTGACATACAATATCCAGAGAGGTTGGCCGATGTGGTGAGGTTTGCCACGATCATTGATCAGGATTACCAGCAGAATTATGCTGAGGCCAGGAGAGCACCGGGGAAGGTCAGTGGACGTCCAAGTGCTCCGCTAGCAGGGAACCCAGGCAAGAGGCCCCGGATTGGAGGAGGTGGATCACGCTAGCCTGAGGCGTGTAGAGGTTGTGGCCGAGTTCATTCCATAGAGTGTTGGGGCCGTGGAGTTTGTCAAGGGTGTGGCAATCCAGGCCATTTTGTACGAGATTGTCTGAGTGGGCCAGGTGGGTCCAGCAGGGTTTCAGGGCCGCCAGAAGCAGGCAGAGGCGGAGGTCGCCGACCTTTTGCGCCGCCACAGCAGGGTCAGAGGACTGGACGAGTCTTTACCATCCAGGCGGATGAGGCGAGAGACGCCAGCACGGTGGTGGAAGGTACGGTCTTTGTTGTTGGGTTGAGTGCGAGAGTGATGTTTGATTGTGGGGCCACACACTCGTTCATTTCGGAGCGATTTGTGAGCGTGTTGGGTCGTACCCCTGTGATGTTGACTGCCACGTTGGAAGTCAGCACACCCTTGGGTCTGGTGAGCATTGTGGGGAGCTTCCTACCCAACGCCATGATTGATTCAGAAGATCAGGAGTTTCCGCCTGACCTGATCTTGTTGCCGATGGAGGACTTCGACGTCATACTGGGGATGGATTGGCTATCCCAGTATGATGTGCGAGTCTTGTGCCGGGAGAAGAAGATTCTGATCCCGAGGAAGGGTCTACCTGATGTGCTGATTAGGGGGACGAATGACAGAGGAGGCAGAGTAGTTGTATCAGCATTGAGGGCACAGAAGCTGTTGCAGCAGGGCTGCAGAGCGTTCGTGGCCACTCTGGTAGTTCCAGATCTAGAGGCGAGGAGATTGGAGGATATTGAGATAGTTTAGGAGTTTCCAGAGGTCTTTGCCGATGATATCTCCGGGTTGCCGCCTCAGAGAGAGATTGAGTTTGGTATTGACTTGGTAGCTGGGACTACGCCGCAGTCAAAGGCGCCGTATAGGATGACACCTGCTGAGCTGGCAGAGCTGAAGAAGTAGTTGCAGGATCTGATGGATACAGGGATTATCCGCCCCAGTGTCTCGCCTTGGGGAGCACCGGTACTCTTCGTGAAGAAGAAGGATGGGTCGCTGCGGATGCGTATTGACTACAGGATGCTGAACAAGGTTACCGTTAGGAATCAGTATCCCTTGCCCAGGATCAAGGACCTGTTTGACAAGTTGTAGTCAGCGAAGGTGTTCTCGAAGATTGATCTGCGATCCGGTTATCATCAGTTGAGGATTAAAGAGGCAGATGTGCAGAAGACAGCGTTCAGGACGAGGTATGGGCATTACGAGTTTTTGGTGATGTCGCTTGGGTTGACGAACGCGCCTGCAGCGTTTAGGGATTTGATGAACAGGATGTTCAGTCATTACCTCGACCAGTTTGTGATTGTCTTCGTAGACGATATTTTGGTCTACTCGCCAGATGTGGAGCAGCATCGAGAGCACTTGAGAGTTGTACTTGGCATTTTGAGGGATCATCAGTTGTATGCCAAGTTTTTGAAGTGCGAGTTCTGGCTGAGCAGTATCGCCTTTCTGGGACACATCATGTCGGGAGATGGAATTTCAGTAGATCCAGCGAAGGCCGAGGCGGTGACGCAGTGGAGAACCCCGGCTAGTGTGGCGGAGGTCAGGAGTTTTGTGGGACTGGTAGGGTAGTATCGCCGTTTTATTCAGTACTTCTCCAGGTTAGCTTTGACGCGGAAGGGCGTCGAGTTCGTGTGGTCCCAGAAGTGCGAGGACAGTTTCCAGGAACTGAAGATTGGACTGGGATGCGTACTCATGCAGCACGGGAAGGTGGTTGCGTACGCTTCAAGACAGCTGAAGGTGCACGAGAGGAGCTACCCCACTCATTATTTGGAGTTGGCGGCAGTTGTGCATGCTTTGAAGACTTGTAGACATTACTTGTATGGCAAGCAGTTCGAGGTTTTCACAGACCATCAGAGCCTGAAGTATCTATTTTCACAGAAGGAGCTGATTATGAGGCAGCGTAGATGGCTCGAGCTGATTAAGGATTATGATTTCACCATCTCGTATCATCCGGGGAAGGCGAATTCGGTTGCTGATGCTTTGAGCAGGAAGGTGGAGGTCACCGCAGCAGGTCTTTGTATCGAGGAGTGGAAGTTGCTTGAGGCATTGACCGAATGGAGGCCGTTCATCAATGAGTCGCGAGGTGCGGTGATTACCGGGCTGAGAGTGGAGCCTCAGTTGGTTTCGAGTATTGTTCAGGCTTAGAGTGCTGATGATGAGTTAGCTGGGTTGTTACAGCTAGCTGCCAGACATGGGTCAGACTTCAGTATTGGAATTGATGGAGGGCTGAGGTTCAGAGGTCGTGTTTGGGTGCCGAAGGGAGGAGATCTGTGGAAGGTATTCTGGAGGAGGCACACAGATCCCATTATTCGATGCACCCGTGCAACACGAAGATGTATAGGGATCTTCAGAGGAATTTCTGGTGGAAGAGGATGAAGACGGAGATCACAGAGTTTGTTGATAGATGTGTGATTTGTCAGCAGGTGAAGATTGAGCACCAGAGACCTGCAGGGTCGATGCAGAGGATCGAGCTTCCAAAGGGGAAGTGGGAGCACGTGACGATGGATTTTGTCACCGGGCTGCCGAGGACGAGAGGATTCCATGACGTGATTTGGGTTATAGTCGATCGACTGACCAAGTCGACGCACTTCTTAACGATCCGGACCACTTTACCTCTTGAGGGTCTAGCTAAGTTGTATATTGAGGAGATCGTTACACTTCATGGAGTGCCTGTGAGCATTATTTCGGATCGAGATCCGAGGTTCACTTCCAAATTCTGGGGGAGTTTGCAGCAGGCCTTGGGGACTCAGTTGAAGTTCAGTACGACATTCCATCCGCAGACAGACGATCAATCTGAGAGGACCATCCAGACGTTGGAGGATATGCTGCGAGCTTGTACTCTAGATTGGGCAGGTCATTGGGACGAGCATTTGCCGTTGATCAATTTTTCCTACAACAACAGCTACCATTCAAGCATTGTGATGGCACCGTACGAGGCTTTGTACGGGAGACCGTGTAGATCACCGATATGCTGGAGTGATGTAGGCGAGAGACAGCTTGTTGGTCCTAAGATTGTGTAGATGTATGCTGAGAAGGTTGATGTGATCAGGCAGAGACTAGCGACAGCTCAGAGCAGGCAGAAGAGCTACGCTGGTAGGCGTAGGCGGGAGCTGAGGTTTGAGGTAGGTGACCATGTCTTCCTGAGGATTTCACCATCTCGAGGAGTGATGAGGTTCGAGAAGAAGGGGAAGCTCAGTCCAAGGTATGTCGGACCGTTTGAGATTCTTGATCGGGTGGGAGAGGTTGCCTACAGGGTTGCGCTGCCGCCGCAGTTTTCGGGCCTTCACAACATCTTCCACGTTTCGATGTTGAGGAAGTATGTACCAGATCCTTCTCATGTGATTCAATTGGAGGTTCCGGAGATCCGTCAGGATTTGTCTCTTGAGGAGAGACCGGTTGAGATTGTGGATCAGATGGAGCATCGTTGAGGAGGAGGACCATTCTGATGGTGAAGGTCAGGTGGCAGCACCACAGTGAGCGAGAGGCCACTTGCGAGATCGAGGAGGAGGTCCGGAAGGAGTTGCTAGAGTTGTTTGGTGAGCTTCGGTCTTAATTTCGAGGACGAAATTATTTTAAGAGGGTGGATTGTGGGATCCTGATCCTAATCCTAATTGAGAGTTGGTGATGTTTTAGGTGGTGATTAAGACGAGATGAGATGGACGACTCAGATGGAGTGTGATGGATGACCGGTGGAGATGGATTGGGGATGGAATGGTTGGTGAGTATTGAAGGAGTGGATGATATTTAGGGGTGATCTCTCTCTCCCTCTCACGACTCTCTCATTCTCTCCCTCACGCTTCTCTCTCTCTCTCAGAGGTGGTGCTCCGGCGTGGAGGTTGTGCTCCGGCGAGAAGGAGGTGTTCGTCGCGTTGCGGTTGCGTGTGGAGGTGAGTGTTGGGTTCTCAACCCTTCCCGCTCGTTTTGGTTTCTCTCCCTCGACCTAACTTGTTATTGTGGCCGTGGTTGCTTGGTGGAGGCTGACGAAGGTGGAATCGTGAGTGTGGATTATCGAGGAGGTGTTGATCGGGGTTCGAATGTGAGGTTCGTCGACGGATCGTGATTTTAGGGAGACGTGCTCGTGGAAGCGCCGTCGTGGTTCTTCAAAGGTTTCTTCAAACCTTCCGGTATGTCAACTCGCTCACTTAAGTAGTGTGAGTATTTGGAAGTCGACGGTAGGCCTTCCGGCTCGTCTCAAGTAAACGTGCAACAGATTTTACTGCCTGATCGGTCGACCGGTCGGTGCAAACGGTCGAACGATGCCCTTCTGGCGGTCGACCGGTTGTGCATTGGAGGCAAGCCTGGATGGTTTCTGTCAAACGGGCCCCCTTTGCCGTTCGACCGTGTGCACCGTCATGGGCCGGGTAAGGCGTTGACCAGCTAAACAGTCGACCACCTGTATGACCTTGTCCGACCGTGACTTAAGTTGGAATAGTGGTCGGTTCGACGAAGGTGGTTTCGGTCGACCGGACTTGATGTGGAACGTTGGGGGAATTCCCTGGTGGAATTCGGTCGACCGAGAGTGCTCGGGTGTTCGACCGGATTCGTTGGTTGAGTTTGGGGAATTCCCTGGTGGAATTCGGTCGACCGAGAGTGCTCGGGGGTTCGACCGGATTCGTTGGTTGAGTGAGGGATTTGTCCCTGGTGACTTTCGGTCGAACGGGTCCACTTTGACGTTCGACCGATTGGTCATTTTGTTCGTTGAACCTGGGTGTTGACCATCTAAACGGTCGACCGCCCCTTGACTTTTGTTCGACCTAACGAGTGTTGTTGGTGGGAATCGGTCGACCGATGGAGTGTCGGTCGAGGCGATTGCCATGTGTTTGCGTGATTCAGTCGACCGAGACTTTTGGTTCGGTCGACCGTTTGTGTCCAGTTTTGCACTATGGAGGTGCGGTTGTTGTGGTCGTCTGTGTGGGGCGAGTTGTGGTGCCGATGTTCTTCCGGAAAGTGTGCTAGGGTGCACGAGTGTTGCGGTGGTTGGGTGAAGAAGTCTTGGAGCCCCGTAACTGTGTGAGAGCTTGGGTTGGGTGAAAAAGCCCTAGAGACCAGCTTAGAAAATGTGGTGTTACAGTGGTTGGGTGAAAGAGCCCTGGAGCCCCGTAACTGTGTGAGAGCTACGGGTTGGTGAAAGAGCCGTGGAGCCCAGCTAGTCTGTACGGGATTGGGTGAAAAAGCCCTGGAGCTCCGTAGTGCGTTCAGGTTGGCTGAAAAAAGCCTGGAGCCTGAGCAAGGACCGCGTGTTAAGGGTTGGCTGAAAAAGGCCAGGAGCCCTTGGACGTTTGGGTCGTCTGAAAAAGGCCTGGAGCCCTTGGTCGTATTATGGTAGCTGCGGTTGGCTGAAAAAGGCATGGAGCCCAGCTTGGCGACGAGTGTGTGTTGCGGTGGTTGGGTGAAAAAACCCTCGAGCCTCGTGACTGTGGTGTGTGTTGTGGTTGGGTGAAAGAGCCCTGGAGCCCAGCCTGCTTGTGATGCTTTTCTTGTTAGTAGAATTGCATGCTAGGGTGTTTTTCATTTCATGCATGGTAGAGTTTGGCATACAGGGTTTCCTTCTGGAAATTCAGGCATTGTTGTATGTTTACTTTCAAGCCGTGACCGGCGTTAGGTGGGGTGGTGACCGAGGAGAGGAGCACTGCTACCTGATCCTGCTTTCTCTCATTTGAGGTCGAGTGATTACTTGTAGTTATTGTTTAGCCTTTTGATGTAATCACTCTTTTGGGAAATATTCGGATATATATATATATATTATATATGTTGGTGCACCGTCTTTCCTGTGTTTGAGTAATATCCTCTGTTGATTGTTGTTTAGAAAAAAAATAAATTTTTCCACTGTGTTTGAGGATGTTACACGGTCGACCATATTCTGTCCAGAATTGGCGTCTAGACAGTTCCAGAGACGTCCAGGGACAAAACGGTCAATCGAGCAGGGAATGGGCGAACGAACAAGGCTATAACGTAAGTTCACTTAATTGAACGATCGAACTAAAGGTGGAACGATCGACTGTTCAGGGAGTCCAAAATTGATGTCCAGGAAAGTCCAGGGAAAAACGGTCGACCAGAATGGTTTGGTCCGTCGACCGACAAAAATTGGCACTATGGGGTTGTCCAAAGGTTTATGTTTGGTCGACCGAAACTAGGTCAACGGTCGACCAGTGGTCAAATGTATTTCTAGGGTATGGATAAAAATGTGAATATGACCATTGGTATAATACGGTAAGTCTAACGGCCAAATGACACGTGTAGATGGTCGATCCGTCGAGCAGATTAAATAACTATTGGATAATTGATCAATCGGTCGAACGAAGATTGTTCGGTCGACCGAATTGGCACAGGCAGTTCAAGTTTGGGTTTAGTGATTTCCGGTCTAAGTTTGGGTGAGCTATTGAAGTACAAATGATCTGAGATTTTGTGTGTGACATCTATAAGGAACCTAGTGTCTATCTGAATGGATTTTAACTCTTGTATGCTCAAGATTACTTAGATTCCTAAGACTCAAAAGAAATATAAATTTACATGTCTTCACTAGCTTGATTACATATCTTCACTTGAATTGCTTTCTTCCTTGAGTCTTGATCACCTGTATATGTTAGCACAAAACAATATGTATGTCATGCATAATGTGTGCTACACTACATTTGATTGTTATTAAGGTTAAGTTGATTAAATAAACAAAACATGGATTAAGGCCTAAAAGCCAACATGGGAGAGATGTAGGTTTTCTCTTCAAGTTTTATGGAGTGGAAGAAGAAGTTTCTGGGTTTACATGGTTGCAAAGTTAACTTGCTTTTGTAAGATAATGAAGAATTTCGATTCCCGTGGTTACAACAAGTTAGGAGTGTTAATATCACGGTTCAAACAGATAGGCATTGTTTTATCTCTTGCCATTCTTATCTCACTCTTAGTAACCAGTTGCGAGATCACGAGCTTCTTAGGGGGCCCTTAACAGGTGCCCCATGGCTGGGCGCCCACCCCCCTTAGGTGGTGGGGGGGAGGGGGGGGGGGACATCTCCAGGTGGAGCCTCAGTGCTCCCACCCGGGACGCCTTTGTGGTGGGGGGCACGTGCCCCCGCATTGGTTTATTTTGTTTAATAAACTTTAATAATAATAATAATTAATGTTAATAATGTTAATGTTAGTTAATAGATGAATTTGTTAATTTAGTATGTATTTTAGTTTAATTTGAAAATGTAATATTGTTTAAAATAGTTATGTAAATTCTTTAAATTAAATGTGTAATTTTCTACAATAAAAAAATAATTTATTAAAATTAAACAAATACTAAATTCCAAATTGAAATCCAAATGTAATACATTGCCTTAGAAAATAATACATTACCTTACCAAATACAAATAAATTACGAAATACAAATAAAATACATAGTAGCTATAAACTACAACATAAATTACGAAATACAAATAAAATACATAGTAGCCATTGGATTCCACCAAATCGATGAGTTTCTTTATTATTTTTTGATCATGTTTGGTCTGGTTTCTTTTTTCAGCAAAAAGTGTAGCATGTCAAACTTTATATTTTTTGACACATTCAAAACTTCCACTCTGCTCGTTTAATTTGGCCTCCATTTTCATGTCATCTTCTCTAACTTTGGTGTTATATGCAATTTAAGCACCAAGTTCATATACACGGGGTTCAGTATCGACATGTAATGTACTTTTACCCTTTTTTGCCTTATTCACACCTTCAGAACGTCTGATTGGTTTTGATGTCATTTCCTCTTGCGTCTGTAGCATCATTGTTACTGTAAACCCGCAAAATATCTTCTCCCAACTACAAATGAGTGAACAATATTGGTTTTACTACATCTCCTCATCTCTTATTACTTACTTCCTCTCCCAATGGCTTCCTTTGACATATCTTCCAGTTCAAAGTCCGCATTATCTGATGAGGACAACAGTCGTGACGCAGACGTCCTATTGGACCATGTAATGGAAAATGGTTGGTCAAATGGTGGCTCAACTGACTACATGCCCTAAGAGATGTAGAAAGTGAACTTTGAACCTGGTTAGAGATCGTAGGTTACAAACGCCTTATTACTGATTATTTTTCTGACAACCCTGTGTATTCTTATACTATTTTTAGGAGAAGATTTCAGATAAGAAAGCATGTCTTTCTTCGCATTGCTAATGTCATTGAGTCATCTTATGTCTTCTTTCAATGAATATTGGACGCCACTGCTTGGATGAGCATCTCGGGCTTACAAAAAAGTACGACAACACTACAAATGCTAGCCTATTACGTAACAACTGATGAGGTCGACGAGTATTTACATATGAGTGAAGCAACAACCAAAAACTCCGTCTAAATATTCTATGAAGGTGTCATTCAAAACTTCGGTGGTGAGTATCTACGAAGACCTACTACAATTGACTTAACACGACTACTTCACATTAGTGAGCAACTTGGATTCCTAGGCATGATGAGGAGTATCAATTGTATGCACTGGGAGTGTAAAAATTACCCAGCTGCTTGGAAGGGACATGGCAATGAGATAAACCAGGGCGCACAAGGGTTTCCCGGTCAAGGTTATTGATAGCCTTACGTGCTTTCTTATGAGGAAGCTACGTAGGCAAAGCGTGCGTCTCGCGTCGAATGCAAGCGTGAGCGTCTTGCAATCCCTTTTTATACTGCAGTATGGAGAAGGTGATTGATTTGATCTAATAGTCAAATTGTTAGCTTAGCTAACCATGACATCTCGGATGCTTTGTTTTGTCCAGTAACTTTTCAGTTCATACATTTCAATACAGTTGTAGATAGAATATCGGTAATTTAATAACTATCACCTACATAAGATATCTTGAAATAGTTCATTTTTGTTATTTGCTCTACAAGGCAATGTTTTGAAACATGAGCAACATAGCTCGCCAACCTAAGGTTGTTTACGAACTAGGATCAACCATGTAGTTAATTTGTTTGGTAGTCTTATATATGACATTATAATGACTTAACTAGATGCTTTGTTATTATCAGAGGCATTACTTTTTTGGGTTATTGGCTTAGGTGCACCCCAAAAGTGGCATATTTGGATCTTCACACTTGGATTTCAACTAGTTCCTTGAGTGCACATACATTCCCATCTTATTTGCTTGTATGCACCTCCGTCATTAGTGGGACCCACTCGGACACCGTCTCCATCCAACACCTATAGAAATTTTACAAACTAAATACCATTAACGAATAGGAAAACGATTTGCTGGCGCGGTGTGTCCAGGACGTCATTGACGTGGTCAATCTAGTCAGCAAAAAAAATTATTTATTATCAAAGATTAATAAAATCACATATTATTTATTTATTTTGTGTCACATCACACGCACACTAAACTATGCGACCTTTGATATCCACCATACATATCTCCTCAAAACCTTCCATTATCTCCCAAAACCATTTATTCTCCATCATTTTCTCCCGGTCGAAGGCGAGATCGGTAAGAGGGATACCGAGGGAGACGATGTGGGAGTGGGTCTTAAGGTAGGTGGGGATGCCGATGACGTTGGTTAGGACGTCGCGGTGAAGTTGGTCGGCAAGGAGGAGGAAGTGATCGGCGTTGGAGCTCGTCTCGAGGCGAGGAGGAGGAATGTGGTTCTTTGAAGTTGATTTGAGTTTTTTGTGTGATATTTTTGGGAAAGTTTGGTTTTTTGTGACTGATTTGAAGTTTTGATTTTGTTCTGTGATGGATCGGTCTTGATTTTTTTGGAAGTGTGGTTCTTTGTAGCTGATTTGAGTTTTTTTTGTGTTGAGTTTTTGGGAAAATGTTTCTTTGTGACTGATTTGAAGTTTTTGGTTTTGTTTTGTGATGGATCGTTCTTGGTTTTTTATGTTATTTTGGAAAGTTTGTTTATTTGTAACTTTTGTTCTTCGTAGTTGTTTAGGTTTTTTGTGTGGTGTTGTTGGGGAAAGTTTGGTTTTTTGTAGCTAATTTGAGGTGTTGTGGTGATGATTTTTTTGTTGGGTTGTTGGTGTTTGTCCTGAAAGTTTGGTTTTTTGTCTTTGATTTTGGTTTGTAGTGTTCTTGTCTAAAGTTCGGTTGTCTTTGATATTAGTTTTTGGGGGTTTCTGATTTGTTTTCACGGAATTGGGATTTATTTCGTGTTCTTGTTTGCTAATTTCAACTTTGGTTGTTAAAAAAGACAACCGATATGATAAAAAAGACAAACACAAGTGATAAAAATGACAAACTCATACTTAAAAAGGACAACCCATTACTTAAAAAGGACAAAACATCGACATAAAAAGGACAACCCATTACTTAAAAAAACAAATCATTACTTAAAAAGGACAAACCCCTACTTAAAAATGACAAATCATTACTTAAAAAGAACAAACAATTACTTAAAAAGGATAACCCACAAATATAAGGACCGACCCAACTGTTAAAAATGACAAAATCATACTTAAAAAGGACAAACCATTACTTAAAAAGGAACAAAACTTCGACATAAAAGGACAACTCACCAATATAAATAAAGTTACATAGTGTCTATTTATCTTTCATAAAGAGGCATTTTCATGGGTTTGCCTTGGTATCGTGTTCATACTATCGTATTGAATGATCCAGGTTTGTTGTTTTCTGTCCATATAATGCATACTGGTTGGGCCGGTTCAATGGCTCTGTACTAATTAGTGGTTTTTGATCATTCTGACATTGTTCTTGATCCAATGTGGACACAGATTATGTTTGTTATACCAATCATGACACAAGTGTTTTGCTTCGGAGGAAGCTACTCACTCTTGGTTTTGACATGAAGAATCAAATTCGGCAAAGATATTTGTGAGCTTGGATTGTAAAATGTATTTTTCTCGGCCCTGAACATTTATCGGATTAGTGAAGTCGTGAATCGAGTAGGATTGCAAGAGAAGAATATGACCAGTTGGGGGTGTCAAACCTCAATAAAAGTCTTCGGTTTCATGTTTGCTTGTCTCTACTTTTGTTTGGCTCTGCTGCACACATCATAATTAGTAGAGTCATTTAGATAGGTTAGGGTCTATAGATATTTATTTTTATTTCGTTGGTGATTACTTTTTTATGAATCTCCATTTTTACTTTCACCGATGTTGATTTTCTGCTGTGTTTAATTCGAGCGTTTATTGATTGCCAGTCGTTATCCTCTTTGTCGGCGGCGACGATTCATTAATCATGACTTACTCCCGTCAGTAAATACAGTTAATTTTACTTTAAAAGAAGACTTGCCACCTTCGAATCTGAACATCGACCTGTCAAATAGGTGGGTTACGTTGTGAGGTGCGAATGGTTTTTGAGAACGTGAATTTAAACCGCTTGGCAACCCCCAACACCCAAAGCGGATTGGTTCTGACCCCAACCCACCAAGATCGAATCCATTTACACCCCTACCGTGTGGTCCCAGTCAAAGATGTTAAATTACAAGATGTGACTCAAATTAGAGCATAAATTGTATTACATACAAAGAAAATAAGTAAAAGAGGTAATCTATTAATTAAACCAAAAAAATTGGGTGACGCCCTATTCGCACCCAGTATGTTGCGTTGATTAAATGTTTCCGTGCTTTAGTGTTGATAGGTTGAAAGTTAGCTTTTCAATCTAAAATCTTCACTGTATTTGACTTATGTACAGCTAGATTAGAATTCGATAATATTGGCGAATTCTTGAACTTCATGTATAATTAGCTCTCCAACCCATTGATCAATTCCGTCGTAAATATATGCACAATAAAAAATAATTACTGTTAGTATCAACACAATTTAATCCAAAAGAAAGGAAAATAAAATACGATCTGTGAATTATATATTCTAGGCTATTGTTAGACAAGAAACACTCAACATTCAATATGACATCTTCCAATACAAGCCAAATTTCCCTTTATATTTGCATATCAAAACAACAAGAATCAACAACATCATTTTGATGCTCGAATGGTACTCATGAAATCCAACGCAAAAAAACACAATCACTTTATTAAAGAAGGCAACTTATTAAAATACATATAAAAGAACACCGATAGAAACCATAATTAGGATTAGCTTCTGCATCGAGCGAGAGCGTTGCAACCTCGTTTGTACTGGTTGGCCGATGCCCCAGGCTTACAATTGTAATACGAAGCTCCATTGACGTTGCACGGAGTCGAGCCTTTCTTCAAAGCATTGTAGCTGATGTAGTTGCTCGTCGCAAGAACTCTCCGACTGATCTCCGAATCCATCATGAATTCTTGCTCATTCAACCATTCCCCAGCTGAGACAGTTGAGACCACCATAAGAGCAACTACGACAAAAATCGCCAATCGACACCCTAGCCTTCCACCTTCCATTTTGGACTCCGTACGTACTTATGTTCTTAGGGAATCAACTTGTGAGTTGCGGAAGGGGAAGGGAATCGGATATAGATTGCTGTCAGGAGGGCGGGTTGGTGGTTATATAAAACATTTATTTAACAAGTGACCTTACGGGTTTTAGATATTACCGGAATGGCATTAGAGTTGAAGGGTTGACTGTATTGGTTTGTGGTAACCACGTAGTTGTTATTTTATTGCTATGTTATTACCGGAAATTCACGCTGATCGTTATGATTGAATAAAATAAGGTTGGATTAGGAATTGGAAGATTAAAAAGACGCCAGATCCACAATCAGGCAGCTTATTTTCAAGATTTGAAAAGTCACAACAGGTATTGGCGCCGTCTTGATCTATGTTTCAAGACCTTCGTGTATGCTTTTCGATAATGTCCTTTTCTATATTTTTCTTCGAAGAACTTTTTATTAAAACGCTTATTTATAATATTTATACAAAATAACGGCGGAAAATCTTGTTCCTACAGCTTCCACCAGAGCTATTTATATTTTAAAAGGTTATTTGCAATCCACGACCTTTCACTGTGAAAATGCTCCACGCTTGTCATTTGAAAATGTGCACTTACTCTTCATGACTTTTTTGACTTCCGTACACTACAAAAATTGGGCGTTGTAGTTCCAAAGTAGCGACGAACGTAGCGTCGCTAATGATTGAGTCGTTGTAACTTGAACACTGCAAGGAAAGAAAGTCACTGCAGAGTACTACATTTGTATATAGCGACGAGCTTCATTTTGTAGATGCTGACATATTCAACTAACAGCAGCAAGTTAGAAGTTTTTGAGCATAAGTTTTCTACAGCGACGCACCTAATTATATGTTGCTATTTATCATTAGCGACCCCCAACTTGCTATTTTTCTTTCGGTATTGGACCATTCTTTTAGAGTGTTAATTTGCTACCCTCTCTAATTTTTCTTCCCAAATTACACTAACTATTAAAAACTAAATTTTCATTTGTCATCATTTTTACTTATTTTTTCCTTTCTCAAGCCTCTTTTTGTCTCTTTATTGTCAATTTTTTGCGAAAAAAATAAAAACTAAAAATATCAAGGAGTGGGGACGTTATCTTGAAAAATATGGATAATTCTGGAAGATAAATTAAAGAGGCCGTGGGACATTACCAAAATCACAAAAATCAAGAGGCATATGTGACTATTTCTAGAGGACATGAGTGCGAAGTGCAATTGAGTTAAAAGTCAGAAAACGCAAATGAAGCCTATTAGAAAAAAATCAACTTGTGTAAATTAACGGATTTCACCCTGATTTCAATAAGCTCTAAAATAACCCATCTTATACTAGACAAATTAAGAATTAATTAAGAAATTCATAATCCAGTTAGGTAAATCATCAAAAGTAAGCTAATTTTGTTAAAGTAGGAGGTCATCTACTAGTATGGAAATTAAGGAAAATGAATATAATACCAAACAAGGTACAAGTAAATTGAAGGTTCTTTCCAAGTTTCTGTTCTAAAATTTGTCATTTCGAACTAGTCTCGTTGTTACTTACTTTTTTGAATTTGAAACGTTGTTCACCGATATTTATTTATTTTGGTATGTTGTTTGTAAAGTATATTCTCAATCATAACTTTTTGATAAAGTTTGGATCGAATCAATTGTCATATATTGTCCGTATTTGGATAAGACTTTATACCAATTAGACCAAAATATGAACCAAATTTGACATCCATCCCATTGGAATTTTATCATAGAGTTGAAATATGAAGTAGGCTTGGCAAACAGCATAAAAAATCCAAAAATAATAGTCAAAATTTTTAAAATTTGTATTTTATAAATTCAGTGGAGTCAAAGTGGAATTACAGGATGAGATGATCGACATCTTTAATAGTTCAAAACGGCAAAATGATACCAAACCGTCGGCATATTATAAAATTCAGTGGAGCCAAAGTGGTATGACAGAAGAAGATGATCGACAAGTTCAAAAAGTCAAATTAAGTGATACCAAACAATCGGGAGATAGCTTTTACTGACAAACCATAATTAACCCTAAACAAATTTGCGAGACATGCAGTACGAGTAACGACTACTAATTAGATGCAAACATTCACTCTTCCTAACGTAAACCCGAATGATAGATGGGATTTAAAATAGTGGTGGAGTAGATAAAATCGAAATAGATGGCTATCATATATTGATAATCGATTCTTATACTTTACTATCCAGTCTTCCTAACGTAACCCCGAATGGCGGGTTCTTACTCATATATAATTTAATTGTTTCACTTATAAGGCAAAATTCTTACTGAAATTTTAAAGAGGCGTTTTTTCCCCTTCCGTTTCCCGCATATTTATTCGCTCACTTTAATTGTGGTTTGTGTATTCATATATATGTCCACATCTTTTCGTCCTGTATATATCCATATTGGACACAAAATAACAAAAGTCGTGCAGTTAATATTATTGTTAGTATTAGTATATATTATAGGGTTAATTACAGTTTGACCCCCTAAACTATGCATTGGTATCACTTTGTCCCCCTGAACTTTCAAAGTTAACAGTTACCTCCCCTGAACTTTAATTTTGTAACACTTTGCCCCCCTGAACTTCAAAAACTCATTATTTAACACACATTCGACGTTTTTTTCCTAATTTTTTTGTTGTATCCCTAATACACTCTTAAACCTATATTTACATGAAAGTTTGTATCGAAATGGAGGTCGGATATGATTGGAATTGGGGTCAAATTGAGTGTCAAACCAACCCAAATTGCAACCATATCCGACCTCCGTTTCGATCCAAACTTTCACGTAAATATAGGTTTAGGAGTGTATTAGGGATACAACAAAAGAAATTAGGAAAAAAACGTCGAATGTGTGTTAAATAATGAGTTTTTGAAGTTCAGGGGGGCAAAGTGATACCAATGCATAGTTCAGATGGTCAAACTGTAATTAACCCTATATTATAACACTCCTGACTCAAAATATATCCCTTTAAAACAAAAAATCGAGCATCTGATGTTAGCGAAGCTACAAAGGTTATGTTTGACGTTCAATCTCCAATACAAGCGTTGGAAGGAAATGAAAGTTCTAAAAGCTTCAGTACTTTTATAGAAGCAAATGGGTGGCTTAGATTCATTATATTTGGGATTGCTAGAAATTTTCCACGTCTGAAACGTGGCACTCAGATATTGCGAAATATTTAAGTGTATTCGAGAAGAGTGCTTATCACATCGCAAATATAAAATTAAAACTCCATCCCTATCAAAAAGTCACTGGAGACGCGGAAAGAGCTCGATAATATGTTTATTTAAACGTTAGTGATTAATGTTTAAGTGTAATGATGTGAAACCAACAACTTCAACCAAGACTTCAAGGAACACACTCTGCGTGCGTGCACACATTGCAATTGAATAATTACTATGTGGGGCCAATTGATATTTTATGTCGACAACTTTATTTTCAATTAGTTTGATTACTACGTTGCATTGGTAGAAACTGCAATTAAAAGTATTTTGTTTTCCAAAGCATTTTAATAGATTATGTGGTGTAGAAAAATAAAATTAAGTTTATGTTTGGCTCACTACAATTGTATTACGTGTAGACCACGTCTGTATAACTAAATTACATTCCAACAATTGAATTTCATTTAATCAACTTATATTGCTCGGTAAAATTGGAGTTCACAACATGAATCGGTAATCTAGCTAGTTTAAGAAATATAATTTTGTAATTCAATAAATTTGATAAATGTCCGAAAAGGTTGCCGAAGCTCTGAAATACTTCAAGCATAATCAAGGTTGTTTTTTGACAACTTAACAATATTTCAGTAATTTGAAATGGGTCCCGCGACACCCACGCGTGACCCAACCCTATTTCTCATGCAGATGTGATGTGGACTACACGTGTGATGGAATATGCGGTTGAGTTGGCACATTGTTTCTGTAGATTGTCTTTTGGTTTGAACCCCACGCAAGAGAGATCTTTTGAGATGACGCCCTTAGATTTTTCCTCTTCGATTTTTCAGAGGTGCACAATGACGTCCTCTGGGTAAAGCAGTTTAGGGTAACAGAGGAACCCATCTTTACCCCAAAATTTCTATTTTTTCCCTTCCTCTTTCCCCGTTTTCTCACCCACATTGCTTTGAACTCCATCGTTTTCCTCCCATCAACCGCATTTTTTTGGATGATTTTTCAGGAACCTCCGGTCTCTTTTCCCCAACCTCCTCAACCACTTGAATATCAGTTTCACGTGTTTTTTTTATTTTGTTTAGTTTCTAAAAGTTTATCTGCGATTTTTTTGGTTTTATCTATTTATCAGTAGGTTTTATTTGGTTAAATGTATTTTCACACCAACATGAGAAACATTTCCTTCTAAAACGTTTTTGGGTATCGAAAATGTATTTTTCCGCTCAACCCCCTAAATTTGTTAGATTTTTTGGGGACCAAATGTTTTTTGGGTTTTTTATAGTTATTAAGACCCATTTTTTGCCATTGTCTTTTTAATGTATTACTTGTATTTGTTTTTTGTATTACTTTGACTTTTTACTTATAATACTTCAACCATATCTAGTTTTTTCAAATCTAATGTTAAACAATTTTTAAGGTTTTGCAAAGCTAAAAACATATTTGTTTGCTTTACATAGATAGAATTGTTATCGGTAGTGAAAGCAACTGTATTTTAAGTGTTAATTTTTCAGCTATATTTTGAAGAAATTTATAATGGTTAGGGTTGTAAGCTTAATTATTTTTGGGGTTAGTTGAAATCAGGAGCAGGGTAAGTTGGGTTACAAATAGGGTTTTAAAAATTGATTTGTGAGGGTAAATTTATGGATGACTGGGGTTAGTTAGATTCAGTAACAAATGGGGTAGTTCAGTTGTTTTGGTTGTTTAGTATTTGTGGTACATATGTTTTGTGGTAGACCTTATAATTAATTTGTTATATTTGTAACTTTTTTTTGCTATTAGAAATAGGTAGTAAAGGGAATTTAGAGTTCATTTGGGGTATCGTCATAATAATATGGAGTCACTATTGTAACATGATACAAGTTAGTAATTAAAAAAATAAACCTTTGTTCTTTTTCAAAATCTCCAGTAGGACTATTCATTAAATAATTGGGAAAGTATTTGATTAGACATTTTTATATTTGGATGTGGCTAATTTTGTTCTAAAAGTGTTTATCTTAAGATAAATTCCCGTTATAATATTTTTTAGGTTGTGATAGAGGAGTACACCCACAGTCATTTGTCTCTCATTCATTGGCTGAAAGCAGCCAAAAATATGAGAGATCCTCACAAAGAGCTTTTTCTGCAACCCCTTTGGGCATTTTTTGGAGATGGAAAACATTGTCGTTAATGACGAGCTAGTGTGGGACCTAATAGGATGTTACTCAACGAGACGGAAAACATTCATTATGGGAGGATACGAGTTGCAGTTTGAAGAAATGGATGTGGCTTGCATATTGGGACTACCTCTTGGAGGTCAAAATTTCCACAATGTTATAGCGAACACAGAGGAGAGTCAATTCCATGGACGTTTTTCCAGTAAGAAACTACCAACACATTCTGGTGTTCGTGCTTTGGAGCAGAAATTACTCTCTTCAGGTGATCCGCTTGACGTTGCTGATTGTGTGCGTCTCTACATTGTGCACTTATTCTGTGTATTCTTGTTTGTTGGTACATCAATGCATGTGTAGAAATGGATGACTTATATAGTCGAAGATCCAAATGCTTTACATTCAGTTGGTTGGGGGTCCTGTGTGTACCACTATGTAATCAAAGCCCAAAACAATGCCCGATTGAAATACAATGAATTGACTAGTGGTGAAGAAATCCATCTGGGACGCATTGAAGGATGCACAGTTGTTCTTATGGTAAATGAAGTGCTTTTTTTGGGGCCACATTGTATGTGTATGTCTCATCAAATTGATGTGATATTTCGTTTTATTTTTCTGCAGGTTTGGCTTTTTGAACACCTCAACATTTGTGAGGTGGTTGGTGGTACACCGCTGATTAATCGTTGGGGGGGGGGGGGGGGGGGTACATTGGTGAAGCGTGATCTTGATACACGCTTGAAGGTCAAGGGCTTGAAGTTCACCAACTTACATGCAAAATTCTTCAAGTTGGAAAGGATTGTGCCAACGGCCACTGAAATTGAGCAATACAACATACCAAATAATCCAGTTAGTGGGGAGGTTGTCAAAATAATCAAGTCGTTGGGAGGGTACATTGGAAGGTTGTAGTTGAGGGTGAATGATCTTGAGGAGATGCTATTGCAGTCTAATCAGGGGTGCACCACTTTACGCAATGAGCTTCGTGAGACACAAGAAATGTTGCATAGTAAAGAAGACGAATGTGCTCAGCTGAAGGGACTTCTTACTGAACCATTCTGACCGCCATCGCCATCTTTAACCTTTGTACCACCTTATCCAGTCGTAATCCAAGAACAGTCTTCGTTGGATCCAACCATTCTGCCTTCTAACGAGCATGAGCCCCATAATATGTGGATGAGTTACAAGGAAGTCCATTAGAGAGCATGCCAATTTCTGTCACTCTTAGTGTCCTTAAGAAAAGGGCACAGAAGGGTAGATATTCATCTTCAAGAAAGGGGAAAAAATGGTAGAGCTAACTAAAAACATCAATGAAGCTGATGAAGACCGTATAGTGGGTGAGGCTGACATGTCATGTTCTAGGTTGAACAATGATGTTAAGACATGTTCTGGGCTATCAATGAATAGGACAGTTGAGGTTACAGAAGACTTTTGTTGTGGTCTTGAAAATGAAGATTGGGTTCTTGATCGTTCAGGGGAAATACCGGGAGCGAACGTTGTCGCTGAGGTTGATAAAGAAGTTGCTGCTGAGGGAACAATAAACATAGAGGAGATGGAAATAGAAAAAAATATAGACAATCTAGGAAAAACAACGGAGATTTTTTGAAGCAATCCCCAGGTTTTTTATGTATCTTTGATAGCTGTAGAAAAGGCAATGTGCCCTTATAAAGATGTGGATCAGGTTATTAGAAGTGTGCTACATCAAATACATGATCCAACTACTACTACTACTACTAGTACTACATTGAGACGTGGAAGAGGAAGGGTTTCACCTTATCAACTTCGTAGTCGTGGAGTTGCGAAGTATGGTAGTTTGAAGGTTGGTTCTCTTAAAAACATCGTTATTATAAATTAATTAAGCAGTAGTATATTTTATAGAATGATCATCATTTGGCTT
Organism: Triglochin maritima; assembly: GCA_963682175.1. Taxonomy (NCBI): domain Eukaryota; kingdom Viridiplantae; phylum Streptophyta; class Magnoliopsida; order Alismatales; family Juncaginaceae; genus Triglochin; species Triglochin maritima. The sequence goes on along the minus strand of OY821790.1, from coordinate 15,086,381 downwards.
TAAAGAATATATTTGTAATATTTGACAGAAACGAGCAACACGTTCTCGTTTTCGTGGTAAGAGACCAAAAGATGTTGTGGAATACCTGGAGTCAACCGTAATCAATCATTCAATTTTTATAACCAGGAAAGAACAAGACGTTATTGACACACTTGTTTATGAATAAATTTTCAGGGTTTGACAGTAGACGAAAACACTCAATCTGAGAATAACCAGGTTGTTGTTCTTTCTTATAGACATTGAAGTTGTTGTGTGTGAAGAATAATTTGTTCATTTTTGTTTGTTTTTGTTTCCTACATTGTTGTAATATAATGACTAGCTTTATAAATTACGACGTAGTGAGATATAATGGTAATGTGTCATACAAGCACATATTGTCTGAAATTACCCCATATTAGCATTGAAGATACCCCAAATACTTATTTACATTAACAAAATATGCTCTTTCAAATATAACATATTTGTTCTTTCATTCTATTTGATTTCTCTTAAAATGTTAATACAATTTGTTGTTTCACTATTAATGTATGATATTAGCATCCTTCAAATGTCGAAGTGGTATTTTGTCAAGTTAGATCAGAAGCGCACACTACTACTGGGAAGGAAAAAACTAAACAGGTAAGAAAGAAAAATACGAGTGTTGATAGTAGTTAATGTAGTCCTATTTAGCCTTAGGTGTATGCAGAAAAAACTAAACATTTCCTTTATGTGTTGTTTGGTTGACGTTTGGGGGTATGCAGGACAAACTGTTGAGTTAATAGTGGGAAATGTCGATAAAGTTTGTTGAGTTAATAGTGAGAAATAAGAGGTTTGTTCAGTTATAAATTGGGGTAATTTCATATATTATCAGTTTATGGTGGGAAATAAGGGTTTGTTCAGTTATAAGTTAGGGTAATTTCATATATTATCCGTTTATATTGGGAAATAAGGGGTTTGTTCAGTTTATAGTGGGAGCTAATGTTTGATGTATGACATCGGAATTCTACGGATGTTGGACAAGTTATTTGTGAAGCTAGATTAGAAGCACACACTAATAAAGGGAAGCAAAATACTGAACAGGTAACAAAGAAAACTCATGTTGTTAATGTAGTTATTAGTTGTTATTGTAGAGGTTTGGGGGTATGGAGGACAAATTGTAGATGCAGTCGAAGTTTGTTCCGTTAATAGTGGGAAATAAGGGGTTTGTTCAGTTATAACATGGGGTACTTCCATATTTTATTTCAGTTATAACATGGGAAATAGTTTGTGGTGCAAGATCATTTTGGGCATTTTACAAGTGATCACCTTTAAATTTTCGGGAAATATTGGGGTTGATCCAGTGACATGTGGGGGTAGTTTAGAATGTTGTTTGGAGTAAAAGCATGAGGTTTCAAATGTAATATATTGTTGCTTATTTAGTAAAAGCTAGCAGAACGTGTGAGTTATCATTGGGACATTGTAACATGCATGAGTAAAAGCATGAGTTGATGTAACATTGCAACATGTAGTGCTAGATATAGTTGTTATTTAACGTATGGGTTAAACTTTAATATTAGTTGATGTATTCAGCTTAACCCGAAGAGTAAGCTGGAACTTATTAGAGAAAATGAGGGAATAGTGATTGAATGGGCCAAATTGACAAGAGGGTGCAGTAGTTATGCTGTAAGCTTTTGGAAATTGATGTTTGTTGCTTTGTAAATAACTTTCTATATATTTTCATAGGCTGATTTGTTTTTTGGATTAAGGACATACATTCCTTTAATAAACTTGTGTTGGATGTCCGAGATTTTTACGAGCCCAGTGGGCCGTTCGAGTTTCAAGGTAGGCTTTCACCAACGCAGTCTGGGATCCCAGAATTCTTCAATGGGGAGTGTTCTGAAATTGACGAAGATGTTATGGGTAGCCTTACTGACAAAGAGAAAAAAGTTATTCGATGCGTAACCTGGAAAAATGTTTCTACTGAAGATGTAATTTTTAAAGGTAAATCCGTCGTTGTCCGAAGATTCGATTTAATCAACGTAATGAGCAAAGCTGGTCCAACAAGTCCAGAGGTATATATTTATGTATAGATCATTAATTGAAGTTCAATAACGATAAGGTTGCTAATTACTTTTACGATGTTTGTTTGTAGATTTTAGATGCCTACACAAAAGTTCTCTTCACAAGGTATTCTAAGGCTTGCTACTCTGGTTGGGTTGATATCATGCCAACTGCTTTATCAGGTTTGCTAGAAAAACGTAAATTTGAAGCTGCAACTAACTTAATTGAATTGCATATGGATCGATTCTCTGAGAAATTGAACATCATATGCCATCCAATTCATGGCAATGATAAATGGTCTATGCTGGTCATCAACTCGGAAGCTAAATTAATAAAACACTATAATTGCTCGGCTAGGGAGCTTGCCTTGGATGAGCCTTCAGGAGAGGCTGATGGATTCCATGAAGAGGATGCGTCGAAGGCCTCTATTTTTTGGAGATAATATCTGAATTGTTTATGGCCTCTAGAATTCATGTGAAATTGCCCACAACTGGATGGTGTTAATTATAGTGGCTTGTTTGTTATTCATTGGATTCGCAGGTTACTAACTGGACTACCACCAGATAGTGCTGAAGATGCAGAACATGTGCACAAAATTTGTGGGGAGATTACAATGGCAATCATGAGGTTTGAAATGACAGTCTCCCAGAATTTGGTCAAGTGATTACAACATTTGTTTTGTTGTAGGAACTTATTAAACATTGTTAACTTAAGAATATGTTTGTAATGCAAATGTGTTGTTACATTTTATGTACTGAATGTCGTACAATTTTTGTTATTTTTTACAGGACCAGGGAAATCTGATTATGTAGAAGACATTAAATGGATTGTTATCCATTTAATGTCTTCGATATATTGGATAGTATTGTTTACATCATGCATACACGACAAACTTATGTATTCCCGGGTAAATTGAATTTAGGAGCAGGGGATTCTGGATTAAGTTGTAGGATTGTAAGAATGGCTCGTGTGGGTAAACTAATCGATGATTGGGGTAGGTTGAAGTAAGGACGAGAGTAAATTGGTTAACTATCAAGAATAAATGGACTATTATTGAACTGGAATCGTGTTTACATCTTTTCTTGAACATTTTACATAAAATGTTGAAATAGTTGGGGTAAAATTTATTCGTCTTAGTTGTAATTTATGTTCAGTAGCAGGATCAACTTATCGATAGTTGGATTAGGTTGAATTTAGGAGCTGGGTGAATTGGAGGTAACACAAATTTATAGATGAGGTACTTAGTTTATATAGCAAGGTAAATTGGAATACAGTGTTGGGGTAAATTTAATTGATGAACAGGTAAATTTGGGTTAATCTTGTTCGATCTAGCAGGGTATATATATATATATATATATATATATATATATATATATATATATATATATATATATATATACGGGGGTAAGTAAAATCTAATAGTCAGGTAACCCTGAATGAATAACATGGTAAGTTTGTTTATCCGTGTTACTTAAAAAATAGGTAATATCACCAACCAATTACTAGGAAGGTTAATCTATGTTCAATTGCAAAATCGCAGAAACTACACAACAATAAACCACACAAACCCAGTTAAATCCCATTTAATCGGAACAGGCGCGCTATTGTAGTTGTGTGTACTATCCTATTCATAGATCACATGCAATATCCCTTTCAATGCGTTTTGGTACGGTGTTATTTTCTTTTCAACAGTAGACTTCATCTTAGAATTACTTTGGCCACCTTTGCTCTTCACCAAATTACGGTCTAATACGTTTAACGGTGTCCTTGTCATTAAGTTAGACGGTGATCCATTCAGATGGAAAATATTTGCAGCGGGTGTTTTTGGGCTGCCTATGAAGGTAACTTCTTGTTACTGTCAAGGTAAATTGGTTTACAGGGTTGGGATAAAATTAATAGATGAACATTAATTACCGTCCGGAGGTAATATAAAATACACTAAAGGGTAAAACTGGTAGACTTGTGCGGTAACCTCACATGTGTTAATGAGTAACTCAGTCAGTGAATACGCTCGGGTAAAACCTAATAACATTGGTGACTAACTAAGTGAGTGTTTCATTTAATTTTGGAAATTAAGGTTGATTAATAGTTGAATATTACCAGTGACATAGCATATGACGAGGTAAAAAAGAATGTTCTAATTAGTAAGTTTGTGTTGTTAGAATAATTGAAAAAGTTAAAGCATTAGACCTTTTGAATAGTTTTTTTACAACTTTTGAACTGGTATCATGAGTTTGATTTTGAGCAAGTTGCGGGTGAAGGCTTCATCCTGGTCAGACCATTCGATACGAGAGTCAGAGTCCAGTTCGATTGTAGCTGTAATTTAAAAAAAAAATCAAACAATCGATGAGGGAAACCTTCATTTAATGCATGTTACCTTCGTTTAATGCATGTTTGTCCAACTCATTTATTCGACCCTTTACCCAAAATTTTGTTATTTTGTCTGAAACCTTCATTTAATGCATGTTACCTTCATTTAAAACTGGTGGACATTTAATATGAGCACATTGATAGTAGGAAAACAAGGAGGAAAACGTAAGAATAAAGAGATTTCTTTCAATTTTTAGCAGTGAAATATGCATGAAAGATTGGCAAACTATAAACTAACAGAGGAGAATAGCTTACATTTACCGGATGACATTGCAGGCCAGGAAAAGGGTGTTGTGGATGCAATATTCTGGGTAGGGTTGAAGTTTATGGTACTTTCAAAAATTCAAAATGAAGGTAGTTCTAAAACTTTCTTCCATTATTCTTTGGTTCTTAGTATTAGAGTTATTTTCCAACACATTTGTTCTTTATTCTGTGTAGGAGAAGACATTATTGATTAGATTTTTAGAGTTTTTGATAGAGAGAGAGAAGGATGTTTGTCCCCAGTTACCTCATATGGAAGCTAAATTTACCCCAACAACTAAATTGGACCTCCCCTACAGTATGATGGAGCAGATATTGGTAAGAAAGAGAGAGGAAGAGAAGTATGGAGTGTTTTGCTGTTGATTTGATGTTATTGGCTAGGCATTAAGTGTTTGCTGCATAAAGAGAGAGGAATAGAAGGATGAAGTTGATTGGTCATTAATTTTTTATTGTAGACTTGGTACTAGGTAGTAGGAGAATATTGTATAGCAGGCATGTATGTTTGTCCCCAGTTACCCCAGAAAGGAACTGAATGTACCCCACATAGAAGCTAAATTTATCCCAAGAACTAATAAATGTCTGGAACGATATAATTTGGTACAGAGTTGCCCAACAGAGTATGTAGTGTTCTCTAGTTGATTTGATATTATTGGCTGGTCATTAAATGTTTGCTGCACAAATGAAGGATGAAGTTGATTGGTCATTAAAAGTTTGTTGTAGGCTTGGTACGTAGTAGGTTTATTGTGGGTAGTTATTTGTTGTACTAGGTTTGCTGAGCAAACCATGTGAGCTTGTGTGGCCATTCATGTCAGCATGTCTAGGTCATCCTGCGTGAGATGTGCGTGGGGTTTTGGGTAAAATTCAACTTTTCCATTTGAAATAACTTGATTATTTTGTAATGTTGTTAGGTTAGACCTCCAATGATGATCCCCAATTATCTTGAAAAGGATGTAATTAGATTGCCTTCATGGAGAGTCATTAGTGAAAATTAGAAATCCTAAGTTGAGGTGAACAGATGATGACCAGTTGACCTATAACTTGTCAATTCAAAATCAATAAAGACAACATAAAAAAGGAAATAATTGTATTTTTGATGTTTCTCATGGTTAGAAACCCTAGCGTAGATGTTAGAGCATTGTCACCAAGCTCCTCCAGCATGTGTTGTCTTAGCCGAAGGACTTACTAAAAAGCCATGTTAAGGATGTTGTTGCATATGTAACTTAACTGGGGGTAAAACCAGAAGTACACATGTGAATGTGTTAGAAGCTTTCAAAAGATCATTCCATGAACTTTTTTCATGAACGTGGTAAAAGCGTGCTTCCTTAAAAAGCTTGTCCCTTGAAGTTCTTGTTTGGATGTTGCTGTCCAACTACTAGAGGATATAACTGGATGAAAAGCTCTCGTTAGCTGCATCCAAGCATAGCCATCAGCCCATGAAGTGAGGTAAATCTGTTCTGATTATATATAAAAAATGATTATTCAAAATTGGAAGGTCAGATCACCTTCAACTATTATATTACATTTAGACATTAACACTTGTCTAATGAATATCGGTGGGATACATCATACATGTTTTGCATAAGAAGTGGTGGGTTTGAGATGGAGGGAAGAGAACTCACATATCACTTTTGTTTTGCTGGTGTGAAGTTGAAGGAATTCAGGTAAAGGTTATGGGTATTCCGGTCTTTTTTGCGATCTCTCTAGTTCAGAAAAGGAAATATACGTTGGGTATAAGACTTATATACGTTGGGTATTTGCGTTCCAGAATCCAATGTTTATTTATGTGTCGTCTATATATAGACGTCGGTCACCAAAAGGTCGACGTCTATTCTCTGAGTATACACGTCGGATATAAAACACAATCGACGTCTAATGTCGAGTATATGCGTCGTTCTAACTAAGAGCCGACGTCTAATGGAGGGTAATACACATCGGATATACAACACATCTGACGTCTATTCCTTTTTCAAATTAAAAAAATAAATGTAAAAAAGACTGGGCGTCGCATTAACCTAATAACCGACGTCTATAGGACATATTATGCATAAGATTAATCTAATACCCGACGTCTATAACCTTTCAAAATTAAAATAAATAAATGTAAAATACAACATGTACAACAAGCAAACACATTCATCCTACACAACAAACAGATTCATCCACAAATTGTTGTCAATCAATAAACATATTCATCTTGCACAACACATTCATCCACAATCATACACAATAATCAATCACAAAGATATTCGATCATATTAAAGTAAAAATTGTGATCATATAAAGTAATAACTTGTTGGTAATACAAAGAAGGTGGTTAAGTAAAATTGCATGTTTAATTACAATGAATGTGTAACATGATATCAGGTGTTGTTAATGAGTTCATTAAGTACATGTTGGTAACAAAGTAGCGAGCCCATCGCTCGCGAGTATCATCGAGCTCCTCTTGCGAATACGGATCACTATTGTTTTGGAAGAACCTATGAAAATATAAGTACACAATATAAATGTATAAATAATGAAACTATAATTATACCACTGAAACATTACACCTATACTACCTCAAATAGCTCTACGTTTTCATGTGCAATCTCGATCCCACCGTAATATCTTCTCCACTCCACAATTTCCATTGGAGTGCAATTCCGAGCAACTTTGCTTTTTCCATTTCCTGGAAAAGCATCCAGTCTAGAAGCAAAACTTTATTGGCAAAATCATGGGAGTGATTAAAAACGATTAGAAAGAGATGTGGTTGCCATTCCCAAGTCTCTCCACCCACGCGTGGAAGAGTGTGTGACAAAAGCGATGCGAACGCAACTCAACACAACTCTCCAACTAAACACTTACCACTCGTGCGTGCATGCGTTAGATTTCCTGCATGTATCTCATAACGTGGTACTCACATTTGGTTTGCTTACGGTACTACGTACAAAGATATAAATTCACTAAATATATATACGTTCAAGTACTTAAAAAAATTAACAAAAAAGGAAGAAACTTACTCTCATTGAATGCCAAGTTACGCCAATATTTTTGGTGGTCCTTCCACCAACAATTTTGTAAACCTTAAATGTCCCGACTAACATGAGTTATTCAATATAAAGTCAATAATAATAATAAAATTACACGAATTACAAATACGATAATTAAAACAAACTTACATTGAAACAAGTTTCTGTAAGGATGACCTTGGTGGAGTCAACCCCAAAGGATCAAACCAATATGCCGAATTAGCTTCGGGGCAAAGAACGACTAGCATCCAATGAACTCTGATTGTATATATAATTAGATGTTTATTGCAAAATCAAATTGTAATTATTACTTTTAATTAACACACTTACCTATCATGATATTCGCAAGCACACCCGAATTATCGTCACTCCCGTGTATAAAATAGATGGACACAGAAATCCAAATACTTTATCATTGAGGAAGACTGACCTTCTAATGTCATCAAGATGTCTACAAGATTAGAAATTACGTTCATTATATTTACGATAAAATTATTCAATACATTTCATATTATACACAAGATAACACTTACTTTGCTTGTACGTCGATAATTGACATGCACAATTGATCCATTACCAGGAATTGCATGACATCCTGTATGCCGACTTATACATCCGACAGGAAACCTTTAACCTCCCCTGAATGCATGGTAGTTAAGGATTGTGCTTCCCTAACTAGCATTATTTGATACAACATTTTGCACCTATTTGGTAGCAAATTAATGTTGATCGGAGGTTGGTTGTTTGATTCTTTGCCCTGGGGGCTTGAAACCTTACCAAGATATATACAAACGTTAGAAATACAATTAGTAACCAAATGGTACTTTATTTGTTTTCAAAATTAAAGGATACCTCAAGTGTATCATGAAGTTCTACTAATTGACAAGGCCACCTCAGCAACCCACCACAAGCATCGCCGAGGGTATCAACCTCTTCTTCGGGAATAGGCACCAAAACATCAGGATCTAATTTTTTTCCCATGGCAACCTTCACGAGTCCCTCTTCCAGATCTTTGAAGTGGTGTTTATAGAGGTTGTAAATGGTTTCGTGTCCCACCCATCTTTGCTCAGGGTCTTCAACAAATAGACGACATCTACTGCCATCTTGAAATTTACCAAGCGAGGGTCCGTCGACGAGGGCCAATTCTGGAGAATGAGATGCAAAATCAGATGGTCGGTCAGGGCTGACCACTGGCTGCAATGGAGGAGTGGACACAGGGGAAGAAGCTGTCCTACGGCTGGTTGGAGTAGGCAAATCATGATCCAATATCTCCATAACAAGTTTCAATTTATTTTGCAAATCTAAAATTTGTTGCTCGCATTTGCTATGAACTGTCGACGAACTTGGGTGACTATTTTTTCCATAATACTTTCACAGTCCAACCCTACTCCTACCCCCCCCCCCCCCCCTTCCCGTACACGATCGAGATGTTCGTCAGTTCCCAACGCTTCGCGATGAATGTCAATCCGACCGTCTGATACAAAATCGCCTTCCCTCAACTTCAAAGAGTCCTAAAGTTTTAAAAAATTGTTACAAACAATTGAAAAATATAAATTCAGTGAATGTGATTTAATGACTATACAAGTGATACAACTTACTATCTTCGAGCAGAGAACTTGCGACTCGTCTGTGATGTACTCCCCTTTAGAGTTTACCCTTTCTCTCTTCCATCGAGCTACGGGGGAAGGAGGAGATAAGTTACTTGCTTGCTCCTCACTCATACCAGAGTCAATTGCTCGTTGTTTCTTCAGGGCCATTTTTTCGACCATCATTTATTGTTCTAATTTTCAATATCCCAATCGAGTGAGACGATGAAGATACTAGTTATTTGATCGACGTTCTTGGTTTATTTCTCGGAGAGCCTAGAACCAATTTCATTAGATTATAATTTGAAGCGATAACTTAATAAGTTCATATTCTAAATTAAACTTGGTTACCTGAAACTCTGGGGATTCTCTTTCTTTTTTGAATTGATCCCATGTAGTCAGAGTGATGATGTTATAGTAATCACAAGGATTTCTGTCCTGATACTCTCCGAATATCCACTTGTTTGTTAACTTCGTCTTGAAGTCCCTCCAATGGGCCGACACGTATCTCATCCACTTTTTCTTCAAAGTGGCAGTGCATTCAAACTCAAAACTTGCCTATAGCACGTTACTATTTTCAATTTCTTTAAATTAAAAGATGGACTGAAACTAAAGAAAATTATAATGGACTCATTATCTGCACGTTGTCCCAAACGGTGTCTTTTTGCTTCTCATCAACTTCAGTCCAACTCGACAAATATATGTCAATTTCGGACCTCGCTAGGCTCCCCACATAACTATTCTAGTGATCAGACTGCATGCCTATCGGCTCAAGACGACTATCAAACTAGATAGGAATTTTACCGTCTCTATTCGTTTTGCCCACAAATTCTTTCATTAGAGTACGACCTCGTGAACTGTAAGTCTTCGAGCCCTCACACTCTGATGGAGTGGGTTTCTTTTTTGGATCCATGATACTATAAAAAGTAAAATCAAGACTCAAGACATTAGATGGTTATCATTAGATTTTGTTAACAAATTTTGCACATATAGAATTTCTTTTTTCTTAATGGATTTTCAAACCATATACCATCACTGTGGTCATCTCTTGTTATTAAACCCTCAACATGTATTTCTTCCTGTAGTGTGCTCAACTTGGGTACTTGCTTAGAGAAAGGTGGTGTCTCTTCTTACTCGATGAGACTACCATCTGATACATTTTCCCTTCTAGTATTATTAACCATTTTTTATCACATGGATTAGCCATATAGAAGACTTGTTTCTCTTGGGAAGCCAAAATAAAAGGTCTCCTTTAAATCCTTCTTTCCAAAAATTAATTAAAGTGAACCCCAAGTAATCCACTCGAACTCCACTTTTATTATCAACCCACTTGCAATTAAATACATGCACTTTGAATTTAACAAAGTCTAGCTCCCATATCTCTTCAATTACCTCGTAATAGGACATGTTGGCGTACACATGATTCTTGTCTTTAGAACCTGACAAATGCAAAGACTCTATTATTAAAGTCACCCCACTGTTCTGAACAGTACTTTCGACATCTTCACGAAAAGTGTAGAATGAGTATTGATTGACATCATTTCATGCTTATATTTGTATCTATATCCATTATCTTACACCTAAGGAATGCTACATGACGGGTTTTATGTTTGAATTTCAGAAATAAAGAGGTTTGAAGAGAAGAGACATGAAAGGACCTCAAAGATAGGAAAAAGGACTGAGTTGAGAGACTCGAGGACTAAGATGCAAGGGAGAAGGACCTGAACGTAAGACCGAATGACCAAAGAGCAAAACAGAAAATTCCACACCATCATGGGGAATATTTTGACAATTCGATTCGGGTCGGAGCTCCAATAAACAAAGTATATGCATCAAAGACCGACAGAAATCCAGAAAAGCCCACAACCAATTCCAGATGGATCCATAGTTTATGGACCGCCAATTGGCGGTCTGGGACTATAATTGGCGGTGCGGATCTCTCCGGATCCCCTAAGACTTCGTGTGCACATGTATTAGTGTTTGTTTAGGCTATTTTTGGTATTTGTTTAGTACCTACCGGGGGATTGTCCCAGATTACCTTTTTGTATGGCTATAAATAGAACTCTCCCTCCTCTCTTGTACCCCATCTCTCTCATGGTGGCCATCCTCTCTACTAGGAGTTCAAGCCTTGAAGCAAAAACCTTGGTGGAGAGAGGCTACTTGTAATTGAGTGAGTAATAATAGATGTTTTCCTGTAGTTATGTCGTTTCTTTCTTAGTTTAATTTCCTTTCATATCCTTGCATGCTTCTTTAGTTTTATATCATTTTAGCTTCTTTAATATTCCTGGCTTGCTTAGTTTAATTTCATTTCAGTAGAATGTTTCATTTTAATGTAGGCTGTAGTGTAATTATTAGTGAGTAGTTTCATCCCCATTTGGGGGGTGGAGAAATATGTGATATGATCATGTGGTGTATTAGGTGTGTGTTATCTTAATCCCTTGAGCCTTATATGATTTCCATAACCATCTAATGGGATTTCATTCTTATCTTTGATATGCTAATGCTCTTGAATGAAGCTTAGCTTATACTTAGATTAGTTGACCTATTTTATGGGGAATGATAAGGTGAGGATATGGATGGAATTAATATTGGAAACACAATTTGTAGTGTATGTACTCTTGTTGCCTTTACCTTGGTTAATGTAATGTATGTTTTAATGCAATGTGTTATCTTAATTCATGTGGAGGCATAGTAGGGTCTAGTCTTTATGCATGAGTTCATTTAGTTTCATTCCACTTATTGTCTTGTATGTTTTAATGATATGAACTTATCTTATTTCATGTGGAGGCAAAGTTGGATTTAGTTTTATGATTTCATGCACTACATGTTGTGAGGAGCATAATTGAACACACACACACACACACATATTTATATTCACATTATTTCTCTACCCCATATGGGGTTTAGTTTTATTGCTTGTCTTCCATTTCCTTTTAGATTTTAGTGTAGTTTAGTGTAATCAACCTTTCTCTCCTTTCTTTCCCACTCGCCTTCGAACAAACCAAAAGTCGACACACCTCCCTGTGGATCGACCCGTCTTTGTCACCGCTTCAACGCGGTCGTGCACTTGCGGTTAATTAAAACGTATCAATCAAGTTTTTGGCACCATTGCCGGGGAGGTGCTCTGTCCAGACTTTGGTTTGGACGATTCGAGTGGTTTTAATTTTTTGTTTTTAGTTTTGTGTGTTTCAGGGATCCTAGAGCTCAAGGGGAAGCTACAGGAGGAATTGGAGAGTGAAAGACCCAACAGTGACCACCAATTGGCGGCCTGGTGACCCTCAAAATCTCTCCATTTTGTTCTGGTTGTTATTTTGTTCATTGTAGTTATTTGGGACACTATTTTGCATGCTGTGACGTGTAATTTGCTCCCATATCATTAAATAAATCCCCATTAATGAACTTGGCCTTAAAATCCAAAGCAAAAGATTAGGCATTCTTACTTGTTTAGGTCACGCATCATGTACTTGACTTAGGCACATAGTTGTCTTTTATTTTAGCTTTATTTTTAGTTGTTGAGTGCTAAAGTGAGGTACGCATTTCCTACACTCATTCATGCATCTTGTATGACCATGCATTAGTTAGTAGGAATTGCATCGGGACAAGAGTGAGTTGAGCGTTTGATTGGAGCGTTGATTGCTAGATTTTTGATTAAAACGCTACTAAGGAGGGGTTGTCCCATAAAAGATAAGGTGGGGGATTTCATCACCATTTCCTTTCCCCCAAAAAATCACTCTTAATCAAAGTCTTAATTCGAAAAGCAAGTAGACATTGGCCCAAAGGATTGCGGACGCACTAGGAGAGTAATCTAGTTGAGACCGTCATGGCCGGATCGGCGTTGCCTACCTTGTCGATAGTAGGAGGTACTGGATATCCGGATCTGGTATCACTTGTTGGGCATTGTGGTCTTCGTTGTAGGGGGGTGAGGCGTGTCGAGGCTAGTGACCTCGAAGTTAGGCGTCGTCTAGTCTAAGGGCCCATAGCCTTAAGTTGATTGAGCCGTGCTTGCTAGTTAGGCTTCTACCTGATCCCATTACCCACGCTAGATCTAAGGATTCTTCCCTCCTCATTTGAGTCCTCTCCTCATCTATATTCCACGAGTATTCTACTCCTCTGATTACACCTTCTCTTGTGTGTTGTCTTAGAGTCGAGTTGACCATTTTATGCGAGGTTGGACTTGTGCTGGTGAGAGAGCTCGACTTGAGAGAGTGCATTTTTCTGAGATGGACGGTCTTGGGGATCGACCATCTCCGCCTCGTGCACCTTTGAAGCATTAGGCCGAGTCTTCTCGTGGTGACGGGGGAGACCGTGTTCCATACATGGATTACCTCGGTCCGCTCCCACCACCACGTAGACCTCCTTGTCCTCCTCCTCCTCTGACTCGAGAGGAAGAGGGATTTGGTCAGGATCGAGTTCTTGGTGCACCACCACCTTTAGCTCGACAGGATAGACCAATGACTTTGTGGGAGCGGACCCATCCAGTTCGGGCCGCGCAACTTTCTTGCATAGTTCTTCCCCCAGCTCGTGGAAACAACTATGAGCTCAAACCTCAATATGTGAGCATGCTTCCTAGCTTCACTGCCAATAAGGAGGATCCGTATATTTTTATACGTGAATTCGAGGAAGTATTCCATGTTCAAGTTTCAACAGCTTGATGAGGATTCAGTCCGGTTGAGGATGATTTCTTTCGCGTTGAAGAATAACACGAAGAAATGGATGTACAACCTCCCGACGAGCTCTATTCGGTCTTGGGATGACTTTGTGATCGTATTTCTGAAGAGATTTTTCCCTCAAAGGAAAACTCAACAGATACGACACGAGATATATCAAATGTATCAGACTGAGACCGAATCTTTTCATGCTTTCTTTGAGAGGTTCAAGGACCTTCTTCAGCAGTGCCCTCATCATGGACTTGAGCTATGGCAGCTGTGCCAGACTTTTTATGAGGGCCTCAACTACAACACCCGCACATTGTTGGAGTCGATGTGTCAGGGTGATTTCCAAATGAAACCCATCAATGAGGCACAAGACACCTTTGAGTTAATGGCTGAACGTACATTTGAGTGGGACACCATGAGAGAGCCACCAGCCGCCAGGTCTTCTGGTCAGGCTGGATCATATCATGTTGAATCAACTATCGCGTCTAAGGCAAAATTGGTTGCTCTCATGCGTAGGATTGAGAGTTTAGAATTGGACTGAGCTCCTATAGCTCAGGTCGTTACTCCTGGGTGTAGTAGGTGTGGACTTACGGGCGATGATGACTTGGAATGCGCTTACGCTCCACGGGATACTGAGCATGCAAATGCAATGTATCAACAGAGGGCCCATAATGACCCGTACAGTCACTCCTACAACCCAGGATGGCGTAACCATCCTAACTTCTCTTGGGGGCCTAGTGGGGGTCACGGTCAGAGCTCGCACGCTCAACCTCCATGCCCATCGGCGACCTACCAACCCCCACATCAAAGGTCTCAGCACCATAATTACCAACCTGCTCAGGCCTCATCGTCGGGTTATTCCAACCAGACTCCACCACCCCAGCGGGTTGACCCCAAGGACCCTTCTAGTGATCCGACCCTTCAAGCGTTCATGCAGAGCATGCAAGGTACAGTCAATGCTTTGGAAATGCAAGTTAGCCAGTTGGCTCCAGTTCCATGAACGCGAGAAGGGTCAGTTCCCGAGTCAACCTGTGGTAAATCCCAGGGGTCAACCTGCTCATGCTAGGAAGAATGTACACAATGTTGAAAGTGACCCTTCCCAACATGCCAATGTTGTCCATACCTTGAGATCAGGAGGGTCTTGAGTCTGTTAAGGGACTAATTCTGAGACTCCTCCTCGGGATTGTTATGTCCCCAAGGCACCATTCCCTCATAGGTTGATAAAAAATGTAATGAGCATTGTGACAAAATCGTTGAGGTACTTAGGCAAGTAAAGGTGAACATCCCGTTGTTGGACGTTGTTCAACAAATGCTACTGTATGGCAAGTTCCTCAAGGACCTTTGCACCATTAAGAGAAGAACAAATGTTCCCAAAAAGGCATTTTTGGCCACCAATGTGAGCTCAATATTGACACAACCCATGCAAGTCAAATACAAGGACCCAGGTTGTCCAATTGTCTCTTGCATGGTCGGTAATATGACAATCTCTCAAGCTTTATTGGATTTGGGAGCATGTGTAAACCTCCTGCCCTACTCTGTCCATGTCAACCTTGGAATAGGCGATCTTAAACCAACGGGGACAACCCTCCAGGTCGCTGACAGATCCGTCAAAATTCCACGAGGGAGTGTGGAGGATGTCCTTATCAAAGTGGTTGAGTTCGTATTTCCAGTTGATTTCATCATCTTGGATACTGAACCCGTGTCCAACCCACAAGGACAAATTCCTGTGATCATTGGGAAGCCATTTCTTGCGACATCAAATTCTTTGATCAATTGTCGCAATGGCTTGATGAGGTTGTCTTTTGGTAACCTCACAGTGGATTTCAACATCTTTACTCTTGGTAAGCAACCCGGGCTCTTGGGAGCCAATTTCATCCAGGACACGGATGAGCCTGAGTCATTAGACATGTTTGACTCACATCAACATATTATTGAGGTGCCTAATGACCAGGTTGCGAGTGAAAAGGATCTTGAGGAATCCGCTAGCGTATCTCTGGACGAGGAGGCACATCTGGGTGCTTGCTCCTCTTACCCCATGGCCCTTGAGCCACTTGAAAGTAACTCTGAATCCAACAAGGAGCCACCTCTGGTTGAGCTTAAATCGCTCCCCGATAACCTAAAGTACATCTTTTTAGGGGATAATGAGACCTTGTCACTCATTATTGCTTCTGATCTTGTACAAGATCAAGAGGTTGCCCTCAAAAGAGTACTCTTTGAAAACAAAGAGGCGATCGGGTGGTCCTTGAAGGATATCAAGGGAATTAGCCCTGATATTGTTCAGCATCGGATCCACATGGAAGAGGATTCTAGGCCCCGCAGGGACCCACAATGAAGATTGAATCCTGTACTGAAAGAAGTCGTCCGAAAGGAGGTTCTTAAGTGCTTGGATCATGGCATAATCTATCCTATCTCTGATAGTTCGTGGGTGAGTCCTGTCCATGTGGTTCCCAAGAAGTCAGGCGTGACGGTTGTTGAGAATGAGCATAATGAGCTTATCCCGACACGCCTGCAAACTGGCTGGCGAGTTTGCATTGATTATCGCAAGCTCAATGCGGCAACGCGAAAAGATCATTTCCCGTTGCCATTCATTGATAAGATGTTGGAAAGGTTGGCTGGACAAGAGTATTATTGTTTTGCTTGATCGATACTCCGGTTACAACCAAATTCCCATCGCCCCGAGGATCAAGAGAAAACCACATTTACTTGTCCCTTTGGCACGTTTGCCTACCGTCGCATGCGCTTTGGGTTATGTAATGCGCCGGCAATGTTTCAAAGGTGTATGATCAGCATCTTCTCTGATATGGTAGAGCGTTTCCTTGAGATTTTCATGGACGACTTTTCCATATTTGGCGTTTCCTTTGATGAGTGCCTTCGTCACTTGAGCCTTGTCCTCAAGCGATGCCGTGAGAAGAACCTCACTCTCAATTGGGAGAAATGTCACTTCATGGTGAAGCGAGGGATTTACTTGGACATGTGGTCTCAAGTAGGGGAATTGAGGTCGATCCCGCCAAAGTGGGTGTTATTGCTAATCTCCCACCGCCACGTAATGTGAAGGATATCCGCGCTTTTTGGGGCATGCTGGATTCTATCGGCGGTTCATTCGGGATTTTAGCAAAATTGCTCAACCTCTCACCGCCTTGTTGGCTAAGGATGCCATTTTTGAGTTCACATCGGATTGCCACCATGCCTTTTTGACCTTGAAGATAGAGTTGACTTCAACTCCCATAATTAAGGCACCGATGTGGAGTTAATCTGTGATGCATCTGACTTTGCTGTGGGAGCAGTGCTTGGGCAACGATTGGACAAATTGCCTCATGTGATCTACTATGCCAGTAGAACACTCAATGATGCCCAATTGAACTACACTGTGACCGAGAAGGAATTCTTATCGATCATATTTGCTTTGGAGAAATTCTGGTCGTACTTGATTGGCTCCCACGTGATTATCTATTCTGATCACACAACCATCAAGCACCTCATGGCGAAGAAAGATGCAAAATCCCGACAAAAAAAGGTGTGAAAATGTTGTAGCAGACCACCTGTCTCGTTTAGAGATGACCAACCCACAGAACCAAATTATTGATGACAAATTTCCTGACGAGCAGTTGTTCACAATCGAAGATAACCCTTGGTTTGCCGACATCGTGAACTACCTCGTGACCGAGCAACTCCCTGTTGGTTGGTTAAAATCTGACCAAACCAAATTTAGATCTTATGTCAGATTCTTTCATTGGGACGACCCCTACCTATTCAAATACTGCTCTGACCAAATTTTTAGGCGGTGCGTCCCAAATAACGAGTTCCAAAGTGTGCTCCATTTCTGCCACTCCAAGGCATGTGGACGACACTTTGGAGCAAAGAAAACTGCCGCCAAGGTGCTCCAGTCTGGATTCTACTGGCCTTCTCTTTTGAAAGATGCTTACGACTTTTGTAAGCAATGTGATATCTGCCAGCGCGTTGGCAGGATTGGTGGACGTGACATGATGCCTTTGCAAAATGTCCTTGTTGTCGACATCTTCGATGTGTGGGGCATCGACTTTATGGGTCCCTTCCCAAACTCGTTCGAGAATTTTTACATTTTGGTGGCCGTTGACTATGTGTCTTAGTGGGTTGAGGCTATACCCACAAAGACCAATGACAACAAGGTGGTCACCAAATTCTTAAGGGACATTTTTGCACGATTTGGTACTCCTCGTACCATAATCAGCGATAGGGGTACCCACTTCTGTAATCGCTCATTTGAAGCGCTTATGAGGAAATATTCGATCACCCACAAGCCTGCGACCCCATATCATCCGCAAACTAGTGGGCAGGTCGAACTCTCTAACCGTCAATTAAAGAAAATTCTTGAGAAGACGATTAGTTCCTTGAGGAAGACCAATTTGGGTATGTCCCCATATCGGGTAGTGTAAGACAAGGCTTGCCACCTAACCGTCGAGCTTGAGCGTCGTGCTTTCTGGGCGATCAAGAACCTGAATATGCATCTTGATCAAGCAGGGTGCAGCGTAAACTCGACATTGTGGAGTTGGAAAAGTTACACAATGATGCGTATGAAAATGCCAAAATTCATAACTCCTGAGCCAAGTTATTTCACGATCGCATGATTATGCGAAAGGTTTTTATGACCGGGCAGAAGGTGTTGCTCTACAATTCCCGGCTTCATCTGTTTGTGGGTAAGCTCCACAGTCGCTGGTCTGGTCCTTTTATTGTCCAAACCGTGTTTCCTCATGGAGCAGTTAACATCTTGAACCCAGGGAATGGGGACGTGCTCAAAGTTAATGGACAACGCCTCAAACCCTACTTGGAGGGGGCACCAGCCGAAGTCGAGGAGGTCATGTTCCTTCATGAACCTCTCTCGCACTCAACCATTCATGCTTCTGCATGAATGGTTGAGCTTTCATGTTTGTATAAAGTATAAAAAAAACGAGTAATAAAAGACTCCATAAGCAAGCATTCATTGTTGTGGGCTCCAACCCTTGAGTATTTGAGCCCCATTTCTTTCACGTATTTGTATCCCTTCTTTAGCATCTCACAGGTTTTGAGGAAATTCGGGTTTGTGTCCATCAACATGACCATGAACTTTTCTTTGTACTTCACGTTGGTGAGATCTATTCTTTTTCATGCATAAATCCATGTAGTATTTTGCTCACATTCATTGAGGACAATGCATGAAGTAGGTGTGTGTGGGGGGGTGTTTTTACGTGTGTACATAGTCGAGTCTTTTCCTTTGATTTTTGTTTTCTTTTGTGCGCATTGTTAGGGTCTGTTAGTGTGCTGCATTTAATATCGATATATTTGCTTTCCATGATCCTTGGTTGACTTGTCTTCTTTTGCTTGCCTAGTGCTTCAAAGTTTTCACATTTCTTTCAAAATCTTCATGTGTTTGCAAAACAAAATGTTTTGTGGGTTTTGTGTGTGTTTAGCATGTACAAAATCGTTGAGAGGCAAAGTAAAAAGAAAGCTCCCAAAATTGTCTTAAACTTGATGCATTAGGATATTTAGTACAGTGGCTTTAGGATTTATCTAGTCGTGCTCAAACATTTAAAGAAGTCCACCCTGAAACTAGTGAGTCAATAATTTGTGTTTATTAAATTAATGGAGTTTGTTGTAGTCAAGGGCCCTTTAAATCTTGTTGTGAGACATTAAGTGTAGGGATTTTGGTTCATGTGTAGATAAGAAATAAGTGAGTAGGTGTTCTCTCTTATCGCACGACTCCTATCACTCGGGAAAGTAGGTCTGAGGGGACTTTGTGCCTGGTGCTTTCGAGTCATCTGTTCGGATTTTGTGGGTATATCCGCTGAAAACCCTCAGGAGACAACACTCCTCCTCCTTGGCAACAAAGAGTTTTAACGGCTTGTTGCACGTGCTCAGTGCAACTGTGATTCCTACGAAAGTGAGTTAGGATTTCTTGTTTCTCGTTTGCTTTTCTCTTTCTTTGTTTTGCTCGGGACTAGCAAAAACTTAGGTGTCGGGGTATTTGATTGACATCATTTCATGTTTATATTTGTATATTATATCCATTATCTTACACCTAAGCAATGCTACGTGACGAGTTTTATGTTTGAATTTCAGAAATAAAAAGGTTTGAAGAGAAGAGGCATGAAAGGACCTAAAAGATAGGAAAAAGGACTGAGTTAAGAGACTCGAGGACTAAGATGCAAGGGAGAATGACCTGAACGTAAGACCGAATGACCAAAGAGCAAAACAGAAAACTCCACACCATCATGGGGAATATTTTGACAATTCGATTCGGGTCGGAGCTCCAATAAACAAAGTATATGCATCAAAGACCGACAGAAATCCAGAAAAGCTCACAACCAATTCCAGCCGGATCCAGAGTTTATGGACCGCCAATTGGCGGTCTGGGACTATAATTGGCGGTCCGGATCTCTCCGGATCCCCTAAGACTTTGTGTGCACATGTATTAGTGTTTCTTTAGGCTATTTTTGGTATTTGTTTAGTCCCTACCGGGGATTGTCCTGGATTACCTTTTTGTATGGCTATTAATAGAACTCTCCCTCCTCTCTTGTACCCCATCTCTCTCATGGTGGCCATCCTCTCTGCTAGGAGTTCAAGCCTTGAAGCAAAAACCTTGGTGGAGAGAGGCTACTTCTAATTGAGTGAGTAATAATAGATGTTTTCCTGTAGTTATGTTGTTTCTTTCTTAGTTTAATTTCCTTTCATATCCTTGCATTTTTCTTTAGTTTTATGTCATTTTAGCTTCTTTAATATTCCTTGCTTGCTTAGTTTAATTTCATTTTAGTAGAATGTTTCATTTTAATGTAGGTTGTAGTGTAATGATTAGTGAGTAGTTCCATCCCCATTTGGGGGGGTGGAGAAATATGTGATATGATCATGTGGTGTATTAGGTGTGTGTTATCTTAATCCCTTGAGCCTTATATGATTTTTGTAACCATCTAATGAGATTTCACACTTATCTTTGATATGCTAATGCTCTTGAATGAAGCTTAGCTTATGCTTAAATTAGTAGACCTATTTTATGGGGAATGATAAGGTGAGGATATAGATGGAATTAATATTGGAAAAATAATTTGTAGTGTATGTACTCTTGTTGCCTTTACCTTGGTTAATTTCTTGTATGTTTTAATGATAATGTGTTATCTTAATTCATGTGGAGGCATAGTAGGGTCTAGTCTTTATACATGTGTTCCACTTATTGTCTTGCATGTTTTAATGATATGATCTTATCTTATTTCATGTGGAGACCAAGTTGGATTTAGTTTTATGATTTCATGCACTACATGTTGTGAGGAGCATAATTGAACACACACACACACACACATCTTTATATTCACATTATTTCTCTACCCCCTATGGGGTTTAGTTTTATTGCTTGTCTTCCATTTCCTTTTGCATTTTAGTGTAGTTTAGTGTAATCAACCTTTCTCTCCTTTCTTTCCCACTCACCTTCGAACAAACCAAAAGTCGACACACCTCCCTGTGGATCGACCCGTATTTGTCACCGCTTCAACGCGGCCGTGCACTTGCGGTTAATTAAAACGTATCAATCAAGTATCCATTGATATCATATCCACTATAACTTGTAACAGCAGAATGCGGACCATAGGCCAACCAGTGCATTGTCTCCAAACCATTACGCTTGAAGTAACCCTTTTGAACCAAGAGATAAAATTCTTATTGTGACTATTAATTACTTGTTGATCACTCCATAAAGGATTCCTTTATTTTAAAAGATTCATGTGTTCATTTAGATAAGGTTGAACTTCATTAGAATTGCACAACAAATAGAAATATGATGTCATTAAGTCATTGCCATTGGGATTTACCATTTTCATCCCACGCGGTCCTTTACCATTAGAATGTTTATCATGACGATTGTTAGGAAGTCCAATACTTTTGGTGTTCTCTAGGTATCCAATGCAAAAATCGATAACCTCCTCCGCGATGTATCTTCAACAATACTAGCATCTGTCATTTGACGATTTTTACAATAACATTTCAACACTTTCATATAGCGCTCAAAAGGATACATCCACCTTAAAAAAATAGGTCTACACAATTCAACTTCTCTAACCAAATGAATAACCAGATGAATCATAATGTCGAAAAAAGCAGGCGTAAAATACATCTCCAACTGGATTTCATCCTGCAACTGATCAAACTGCACGAGATCGACCACTTTACTGCAAATCTTGTTGAAAAGGAACACAACTTTACTATGGCATGTCTAACATGTTTCGGTAATATAGATCTCAGTGCTACAGGTAGCAATTGCTGCATTAAAGTGTGGCAATCGTGTGATTTCATCCCCACAAGTTTCAAATCATTCATAACAACAAGACCACTAATATTTGAAGAATAACCTTGTGGAACCCTTACATCATGCAAACACTGACAGAAAATGCTTTTCTCCTTTCTAGACAATGTATAACAAGCTGGAGGTAAGTAGTTACAATCTCTCTTCTTCTCTGGTGCCAGCGTTGTGCGTATACCAAGGTCAACCAGATCAGGTCTAGCATTATATCCGTCTTTTGTCTTACCAGGTATGTTCAACAGAGTGACAACAAGACTATCACAAATGTTTTTCTCTACATGCATGACATCAATACAACGTCTACCGTCTAATGTTTTCAAGTACAAAAGATCAAAAAATATGTATCTTTTTTTTCAAGAACTTTTGTCAGATCCTCGTTTGTACGATTTTCCAAATTCACACTCAACATTCATTACACCTTCATACAACTTTTCAACGTTGATTTCAACTGGCGGATCTAAAACTCTTGTTTTCCGTTGAATGCTTCTTCAACCTACGATAAGGATGGGAGTTTGGCAAAAATCTTCGATGACCAAGATAGATTGTCTTACAACCATTAACAAGTTGCAAGGAGCATGTATTCTCTTCACAAATTGGACAAGCTTTATGATCTTTAACAGAATATCCAGACAAATTACCATAAGCTGGAAAGTCATTAATCTTGCACTAAATCATTCCTGCATTACAAATGATTGTTGACGATAAGCATCAAAACCTGGCTCTCTATCATCCCACAATCTCTTTAGGTCATTAATTAAGGGTCTTAAATACACATCGATGTCGTTTCGAGGTTGCTTCGGACAAGAAATCATTAAGGACAACATAATATATCTGTGTTTCATGCATAATCACGGTGGTAGATTGTAAATTACAAGCAAAACATGCCAAGAACTGTGAATGCTACTCAGACTACCGAACAAATTCATTCCGTCGATACAAAGTCTAAGTCGTATATTCCTCGATTCTTCATGAAACAAAGAGAAGTTCTAATCTACTTTTTTCCACTAAGGTGAATGTACAGGATGACGTAGCAACTGATCATCTGGTTTCTCACGAAAAGCATGCCAGGTCAAGTTTTTGGAATCCTCCTTACACGCAAACAAATGTTTAAGCCTTGGTATTATCAGAAGATACCACAACACTTTAGCAGGAGGTCCTATGATTTTCAAACCATCACCATCTACATTGTGTTTCGATCCATTGCATTTCATTTTGTATCGTGAAACATTACACATGGGGTAGGAATGTAAGTTTTCAAACTCACCCTTATACAATAACAATCCTTCAGACATGTATGTATCTTCCTATATAGGACACAACACTTTCTTAGCATCATAAGTTCTATCCAGCAGTTCATTATCATTTGGATCTCTTTCAATACCTTCAAAAGTAATGTGAAACTGACATCGGTCCAAGCATTTCCTGGTTTTAAATTGTACAATTTCAACACCACTTACAATCTAGTAAATTTGGTGCAACCCTTATACAACGGCTTCTCAATGTCAGTCAACAAACTACCAAGTAAATCGGGGTTGGACGAAAAAAATTCAGCTATATCCTGAACCATCTCCCCTAACTGATCTCCCACACTTACATTGTCCACGTCATTCTTGGGACCACTAAATGGTTCATTTTCACCATGCCATATCCACCGTCTATAACTTGTGTCGAAACATTTCTCAAATAAATGATCTTTTATCTTCCGAAAACTCAGAACTGACATATTATGACTTACTGCATGGACAATATGCCATGTCTCTGTGATTCCTATTCTTTGACTGTTTTTTTGGCAAACTCTAAGAACATATTCACTCCGTTCTCATACTCATCACTCAATCGGTTTGAAAGAATCCAATCTCGACTCATTTCAATCTAAACATTAAGAAAAATGATAGTTATTATTGAAGTCAAGAAATAAAATTTCAATTTAAAAGAAGGTGTTTGTAGATGAGAAGATCCGAAGACATTAAGACGAGAAAAGAATGACTCAGGTGAGGGGAGATGAAGTCCTTAATCTAGCGTTAGAATAAGGAAGGTTAGAAACCTAACTAAACAATCAAGGCAAAAGCAGGCCTATAGTCCACCATAGGTCCTTAACACTAGACGACGCCTAACTTTGAGGTCCCAAAGAGGACCACTAGTATGTAGGAAATCAAGAACCCGGAGCTTCCTAAAATCTCTACGAGGCTACATGAGCAACAACATTCAGGCCATAACGGTCTTAAACAGCGAGGACCACTAGTCTGTTGGAAATCAAGAACCCGGAGGTTCCTGAAATCTTAGGAAGAATAGATGGGAACGACGTTCAGGCCATAACAGTCTTAAACCGTTTCCTCTCCTTAATGCATCCGGAAATCCTAGGGGTCAATGTCTAAATTGATTTTATTATGGCACTTTTATTATGTGGTTTTTGGGCCAAGGAGAGGGTGATGAAATCCCCCACCTCATCTCCTATAGGTGACTACCCCCTATGTGTTTTTCATACCATAATCTAACAAACAACACACCAAACAATCAGTCACTCTTTTGTTTCAATGTAATCCTATTAATTAATGTGCTTTCTAATGAATAATGAGTGAAAGAGATTACATACCTTATGCCAGCAATCTACAACAGAAATCGTAAAATAAAAACTAAATATGATGAATGGAAAGTCCTATATGATGAATGACTTAGGAAATATTATCTATTCTTTTGTTATAGGTTATTAAAGGCCAAGTTGCATAAGGGGGTCGTTGAGTTATTATCATACTAGCAACATATTTACAAACAATATGTAAACAATATTAAAAGCAAGTATTAAAAACAATTAATTCGATTATAATTTTAGGATGGAAAAACATGTTAAACATAAAATGTCATGTTATTAATAACAATTAGGATTATAATTTTATCGAAATTTTGGCAGAATGTCCCCTAAAAAGTTGCTATCTAAAAATCTTCAAATCCTAGGATTAACAAGAAAAATGTATAATATTCTCCACTACATCACATTCACATTACAAACGTCAAACATTTATATCATGTTTACTTATTTCCACTATACCACATAGACATTACAAATAAAAAACATACAACTTCAATTCAATCCCAAAATCGTCTATTACTCCTAATTACAACCTACATGGCTATGTTGATATTTGAATTTTTGAGACGATAGTAACTTCTCTGCTTGCGCACTTACTAAACCAAAAAATTAAGTTGATATAAATCAAACTAGAAAATCCAACTAAAATTCTAGCAATTTAATATCTACTGAAATTCGACTAAAATTTGTGTCATTTGTAAAATCCAACTAAAATCTAGCAAATCCAACTAAATATTTTCAAAATCTAGCACACATGTTTCAAAACCCAAAACAATTCATTATTGTTTTTCATAACAACAAAAGAACATTATTGGTACAAATGATGTTGGGTACAAACCTAAAAACAAAATGTGTACTGAAAAAAAAAATGTTAGAATTAAATCGAAACAAAAATGTATACTGAAATGGAAATGTGTACTGAAATGTACACCAACGTAGCTGGGTGGCTGAGGAGGTCGCGGCTGGGATGTCATGGAGGTCGTTGCTGTCGAGGGCACGACTGTGGTGGCGGAGGAGGTCCCTGCCTATGGTTCGAGATTGGTCGTAAGGGACCTAGGGTTTTGTCGAATAAAAGATAAAATGAAACGGTTGCAAAAGCCCTATGGAGTTTGGTCATATCTTACAACCGACGTTTATACCCCATAGTGGAAATAGACGTAGGCTACAAGCTATGACCGACGTCTATACCCCTGTCACCTAATAGACGTTGGGTAAAAGGTTATTTAAACAACCAACGTCTAGAGGACTATAGACATTGACTTTATTAATAGCCGACGTTTATACATATAGACGTCGCATATATGGGCGACCAACGTGTATTTTGCACAAGTGTCAAACTTGTAGTTTCGATTAATTTTTAATGGAGGAGGTGGTGTTTGAGGTATGTGAAGTGAAACATGAACGTAATTATAGGTTAAATGTGTTGGACATATCTATATATATTATTTAGATATTCAATGTCATATTTAATTATTATGCTCACATACAATCTTTTAGGTGACCACATGCGTATTGGGCCCAACTGGGCTGGAGTCCGGTAACATATATTTATACTATAGGGTTTGCCATAAGCTGGAGGTAACACCGGTGGGGATTCCAAGAACTTGATCTCTCACTGTGTAATAGTTTAAGCATCATAAACCCAAAACCATTTACCTCCAACAATCTTAAGTATTAGATATGGTGGTCGGATTCGGGCGTGTGAGTAGTCAACTTGAAAATCTCGAGGAA
Organism: Triglochin maritima; assembly: GCA_963682175.1. Classification (NCBI taxonomy): domain Eukaryota; kingdom Viridiplantae; phylum Streptophyta; class Magnoliopsida; order Alismatales; family Juncaginaceae; genus Triglochin; species Triglochin maritima. Next base: position 15,059,868 of record OY821790.1, on the reverse strand, counting down.
AGGAATATGTTGGTGCCACCTTTTTGTCGATCTGACGGTCCGATCGCCAGAGATATGGGTTTTAAATTTCGGGAGATGAATTTTTCAAGGGATAGAAACCACATGGAACATGGTCTACTCGTCGAGATGAACATTTTGAGTGGTAAATCGTGACAAACATAGGTCGGACGTGAAAGTTATCACCGTTTGAAGTTCTCAGTCTATTTTCAACAACTTTCGAAGGTCACTTTTCCGGCGACTTGTGCAGTCCTTCTGAGGGTTTTGAGCGCTCCAGACTTAAATCGAAGGTCTACTTGGTGAGATCTCCTCTCTAGAAGGTGATTGGGTCAAAGATGTTGTCTCTACTCGATCCCAATATGCATTCCTTCTTTGCTTGTTGATGGCTAAAATTGTTGATATATTAAAGTTGCAATCCTTTTAGGTCACTGAGTTTCATGGGTGAAAATTTCACGTCCATTTCGGAATGAAGGAACGTGATATTGTTTACACGGTTTTAAGTGACTATGCAACTTGGACCGAAAATGTAGATGAATATCAATGGAAAAAAGATGAAGTTTTTTGTAGAGGTTACCTATTAACTTCTTTGAATCTACATTTTGCCATGACCTATAGTGAGGATAAGTCAACGAAGGATATATGTGATCATTTGAATTCTCAGTTCCAAAACCAAGAGAGACTCTCGAAAACCCTCCTCGTGGAGAAATTCTTTGAATTCAAGTTCGATATGAATTCTAGTGTCACCTCACAATTAGTTGAGCTTGAGAACATGAGAAATAAGTTGAAAGAGGATAACTCTGTTTATCCGATAATTTCTTTATTAGTCTTGTGTTGAGTAAGCTACCTATTGAATGGAATTATTTTAAGACTAAAAACCACAGACTAAAAGAACAGATGGGGCTAGATGAACAAAAGACATACATTCATATTGAATATCGAAACAATGCGAGGAAGTGTTTGGAACATGTAGTTTCACAAAGGTCCGTGGCTAATTTAGTTTCACATTCCAAAAGATCTCATAAGTCATCCAAGTCATCTAAAGGTGAATTCTCTTCACATTTAGAGACCAAAAGGCCTTACTTCAAAGGGAAGAAGAAGGGCAAGTGTCATAACTGTGAGAAGTGTGGTCACTGGGCAGCAGAGTGTGTAAGCAAGACAAAAGACACCAAAGTCTAACACACAAATAAAGTAGTTTAACATGGTGGTTAGTGAATGTGAACCTCGAGCCTTCATTAGCATGATGAAGAAGGGAAGGGCCAGTTTCTCCTCCGAGTGGTGGTTTGTGATTTATCCAATTATAATACCGCAAGTGCACGGCCGCGATGAAGCGGTAGCAAGTACGGGTCAGGTCCACTAGGAGTGCGTACGAGTCAGAATCCATAATGCTCGAGTAGGAAAAGAAGAGAGAGAAATGAGGTCGAATTACACTACGATGTGTATGAATTAGAAAACAAATGATAAAAAGAAACCCCTTAGGGGGTAGAGAAAGAATGCGGAAATAAAAATATGTGTACGTGTGTGTGTTCATTTGTGTTCATCACAACATATAATACATGAAATCCATAAAACCGAATCCAACTTTGCCTCCACATGAAATAAGATAAAGCATTATCATTAAAACATACAATACAATAATTGAAATGAGGCTAATATGATGACATGCATAATGACCAAACCCTACTATGTCTACACATGAAATAAGATTTAACACAATCATTAAAACATACAAAACATTAATAAGGATGAGGCCAACATCAGCACATGCATGCACATGTCATGTTTCCTTCTTCCACTCCATCCTTATGCTCACAACATCATTCCCCATAAAATAGGCCCACTAATCTAAGCATATGCTAAGGATCACTCAAGAGCATTAGCACATGAAAGATAAGAGTGAAAATTCCATTAGATGGCTATAGAACTCATGTGAGGTTCAAAGGTTAGGATTAACACACATTTAATACATCAAATAATCACATTACCTTTGTGTCCACCCCCAATGGGGATGGACTACTCCCTACGCATCTTTAAACTCAAGAAAGCATAAAAAAACTAAAACCATTAGAAAATTAAGAAAACTAGATTAGGAAAACACCAAACATGAAGGAAATTGCATCAAATAGAAAACATCAATGTAAAGAACAAGAACTAAACTATATTGAATTGAAAGATGACAAGGTTTTTCCCCTTCTCCTCCTTTTACAATAATGAGCAGAAAAAATAAACCTAAACTAATGGAGGAAGGAAGAAAAAGAAAAGAGGAGGGATTACAATGGTATGTATAGGAGAAATAAGGGTTTGGACGGATCTGGAAGCAATCTGACGGCTGCCATAACTTTCTCTAAAGTCTGTTGCACCCAATTAATCAAGTTCGAGTCATGTTTGAAATTTTAGAGGATTTGGACAAACGTAACTTGCCAGTGGCTGATCAGATTGATCTGATCCCCCCAACCATGCTCACTAACTTAAGTGACGTATGTAGCATGTGGGGTGCACTCCTGGTCCGCTGGTTTGAGCCTATTTGTTCTTAATTGCCCAAATACTATTCAAGATCATGGTATTGAGGGATTGTTTCCCCTGAAATGTTTTCCATGCATTCAGGTTCCTCTGGATTTCATCTGGGTCCTTCCTGATTTGCAGATGAGCCCTTGTGCATGACAAACATGTTCATTTTGCTTCATTTGAGTCATTTTTTCTGAAATTTCAGTCTTTTTCTCTTCATTTCTCTTCTTTATTATCTAATACCTAAAATACCACAAACAGACACTCGAGTAGCACAAAATTATGGTAAAATAAAGGATATATAGCATGAATGGAATGTATGATATGCTACTAATCAAATACCCCGACACTTACCTTTTGCTAGTCCCAAGCAAAACAAACAAAGAGAAAAATGAAAGAAAGGAAAACATACGAAAAACATGGAAATCCTAACCTTTTTTCGTAGGAATCACGGTTGCACTTGGCATGTGCAACAAGCTTTTAAATCTGCTTGTCGCCAAGGAGTATTGTTTCTTGAGGCTTTTAAACAGATAAACCCACACAATCCCAACAATGAAGCATTATTCAACCTAGCAAAATGACTCGATGGACCTACTTTTGTCGATCATTGGACACGGTAATCCTACGGGCCGACTCTACGATCATTGAATGAAATGGAAAATTTAAAGCATTAGTCAAGCAAAAGCAGACAAGTCACCCAAGGATCATGGCAAGCAAATATATCAATATTCAATGCAGCACACTATCACGATCCTAATCAATACACAAAAGGAAATGAGAAAGAATCGACTATGTACACACGTAAAACGCCCCCACGCTTACTTCATGCATTGTCCACAATGAATGTTAGCATGATACTATATGGATTTATGCATGAAAAAGAAAAGATCTCACCAACGTGAAGCGCAAAAGTAAGTTCATGGTTATTTGGATGGGCATATATCCAAATTCTCAAAAACCTGTGACTTAAGAAAAGAGACAACTACATGAAACAAATGTGGCCCAAATACACAAGGATTGGGGCCCACAACTATCAATGCTCACTTGTGGAGTTTTTCCCAATTTTTTTCACTATTTTTTCTTATTTGTATAACTAAGTACAAACATGAAATCTCAACCATTCAAATGGTTGAGTGCGAGGGAGGTTCATGAAGGAGCATAACCTCCTCGACTTCAGCTGGTGTCCCCCCCAAGTAATGTTTGAGGTGTTGTCCATTAACTTTGAACATTCCCCATTCAACCGCTCCATGAGTAAATAGGATTTGCACAATAAACTGGACAGACCAGCGACTACGGAGCTTACCCTCAAAGTAATGAAGCCGGGAGTTGTAGAGCAACACCTTCTTCCCGGCCGTAAACACTTTTCGCATAATCATGCGATCGTGAAACATTTTAGCCCGACACTTACAAAATTTGGCATTTCATACGCATCATTGCGTTGCTCTTCCGATTCCAAAAGGTTGAGTTTAAGTTGCACGCCTGCTTGATCAAGATCCATACTCAGGTTTTGATCGCCCAGAAAGCACAATGCTCTAGTCGAAGAGTAGGTGGAAAGCTTTACCGTATACTACCCGATAAGGGGACATACCCAAATTGGTCTTATACGCGGTGTGGAAAGCCAACAACGCGTCATTCAGCTTAGTCGACCAATCCTTTTTTGAGGAATTAACCGTCTTCTCAAGAATTTGCTTTAATTGACGATTAGAGACTTCGAACTGCCTATTAGTTTGCGGATGATATGGGGTCGCAAGCTTGTGGGTGATAGAATACTTCCTCATAACCGCTTCAAAAGAGCGATTACAGAAGTGGGTGCCCCTGTCGCTGATTACAGTACGAGGCGTACCAAATTGCGTAAAAATGTCCTTTAAGAATTTGGTGACCACCTTGTTGTCATTGGTCTTTGTGGGGATATCCTCTACCCACTTAGACACATAGTCAACGACCACCAGAATGTAAATATTGATGAATGAATTCGGTAAATGACAGATAAAGTTGATGCCCCACACAACGCGATGTCGATGACGAGGATATTTTGCAAAGGCATCATATCTCGCCAACTTATTTTGCCAAGGCGCTGACATCTATCACCCTGCTTACAAAATTTGTAAGCATCTTTGAAAAGCAAAGACCAGTAAAATCCAGATTGGAGCACCTTGGTTGCTGTGTTCTTTACTCCAAAGTGTCCTCCACATGCCTCAGAGTGACAAAATTAGAGCACACTTTGGAACTCATTATTTGGTACGTACCACCTGAAAATTTGGTTAGAGAAATATCTGAATAGACATGGGTCGTCCCAGTGAAATAATATGACATAAGATCTAAATTCTCCTGTTTGGTCTGATTTTTAACAACCCATAGGAAGTTGCTCGGTCACGAGGTAGTTCACGATGTCAGCAAACCAGTGGTTATCATCGATCGTGAACAATTGCTTGTCAAGAAATTTTTCATTAATAATTTGGTCCTGTGGGTTGGTCATCTCAAGGCAAGACAAGTGGTTCGCTACAACATTTTCACACATTTTTTTGTCATGAAAATCGAGATCGAATTATTGTAACTACAAGATCCATCTCAAGAGTTGAGATTTTGCATCTTTCTTTGCCCCGAGGTGCTTAATGGTTGTGTGATCAGAATAGATTATCACGTGGGAGCCAATCAAGTACGTCCAGAATTTCTCCAAAGCAAATAGCTAGCTAAGAATTCTTTCTCTGTCACATTGCAGCTCAATTGGGCATCATTAAGTGTTCTACTAGCATAGTAGATCACATGAGGCAATTTGTCCAATTGTTTCCCAAGCACTGCTCCCACAAGAAAGTAAGATGCATTACACATCAACTCGAAGGGTTCAGTCCACACCAGTGCCATAATTATGGGAGCGGAAGTCAGTACTTTCTTCATGGTCCGAAAAGCATGGTGGCAATCCGGTGTGAACTCAAAATTGGCATCCTTAACCAACAAAGCGGTGAGAGGTCGAGCAATCTTACTAAAATCCCGAATGAACCACTAATAGAATCCATTATGCCCCAAAAAGGCGCGGATATCCTTTACATTACGTGGCGGTGGGAGAATAGCAATAAGTCCCATTTTAGCAGGATCGACCTCAATTCCCCTACTAGAGACCACATGTCCAAGTACGATACCTCGCTTTACCATGAAGTAACATTTCTCCCAATTAAAAGTGAGGTTCTTCCCACGACATCGCTTGGGGACACAACTCAAGTCATGAAGGCAGTCATCGAAGGAAACACCAAATATGGAGAAGTCGTCCATGATAGTCTCAAGGAAACGCTCCACCATATCAAAGGAGATGCTAATCATACACATTTGAAACATTGCCGACGTGTTACATAACCCAAAGGACATGCGACAATAAGCAAACATGCCAAAGGGACATGTAAATGTGGTTTTCTCTTGGTCCTCGAGGGTGATGGGAATTTGGTTATAGCCAGAGTATCCTTCAAGAAAACAATAGTACACTTGTCCGACTACTCATTCCAACATCTGATCAATGAATGACAACAGGAAATGTTCTTTCCGCATTTCCACATTGAGCATGTGATAATCAACACAAACTCGCCAGCTAGTTTGCAGGCGTGTCGGTATAAGGTCATTATGCTCATTCTCAACAACCATCACGCCTGACTTCTTGGCATCCACATGGACTGGATCACCCATGAACTATCAAAAATGGGATATATTATACCATGATCCAAGCACTTGATAATCTCCTTTGGGACAACTTCTTTCAGTGCAAGATTCAATCTTCGTTGTGGGTCTCGATGGGGCCTAGAATTCTCTTGCATGTGGATATGATGCTGGACAATACTAGGGCTTATTCCCTTGATGTCCTTCAATGACTACCTGATAGCCTCTTTGTTTTCCAGGAGAACATTTTTGAGCAACCTCTTGATCTTTTGCAAGATCATAAGCAATAATGAGTGGGAAAGTCTCATTATCCCGTAAAAAGCTATATTTAAGGTTATCAGAGAGTGGTTTAAGCTCGACCAGAGGTGGGTCCTTGTTGGATTCAAAGTTAATTTCAAGTGGCTCAAGGGCCACATGATAAGAAAAGCATGCACCCAGATGTGCCTCCTCATCCAGAAGTTCACAGGAAGATTCCTCGAAATCATCTTCAATCGCAACCTGGTCAGTGGATACCTCAGTAATATGTCGATGAGATTCAAACATGCCCATTGACCGAAGCTCATCTATGTCCTGAATGAAATTGCCTCTGACAGGATCGTCAAAGAGCCTAGGTTGCTTACCAATATTAAAGATGTTGAAATCCACCGCGAGGTTTCCAAAAGATAACCTCATCAAGCCATTGTGACAATTGATCAAAGTATTAGATGTCACGAGAAATGACCTCTCTAGGATCATAAGAACTTGTTCTTGTGGGTTGGACACAGGCTCAGTATCCAAGATGATGAAATCAACTGGGAATACGAACTCGCCCACTTGAATAAGGACATCCTCTACACTTCGACGTAGAATCTTGACAGATATGTCAGCCAACTAGTGGGTAGTCCTCATTGCCTTAAGATCGCCTATTCCGAGGTTGACATAGATAGAGTAGGGCACGAGGTTCACAGATGCTCCCAGATCCAATAGAGCTTCAGGGGATTGTCACGTTACTGATCATACAAGAAACAATTGGACGACCGGGGTCTTTTTATTTGACTTGCATGGGTTGTGTCAATATCGAACTCACATTGGCGGCCAGAAATGCCTTTTTAGGATCATTTGTTCTCCTCTTAATGGTGCAAATATCCTTAAGGAACTTGGCATATGGTTGCATTTGTTGAACAACGTCCAACAACAAAATGTTTACCTCGACTTACCTAAGATCCTGAACAATTTTGTCTCAATGCTCCTCCCAATTTTTAGTCAACCTATGAGGAAATGGTGCCTTCAGGACATAAATATCCTAGGAGGAGTCTCAGGAATGAGTTCCTTGCAAGACTCATGACCCTCATCCGAAGAGTCACACACAGGATTGGATGCAGGCATTCCACATTGTTGTCAACAACCCTTCCTGATCTTAAGGTATGGACACCATTAGCATGTTGGGAAGGGTCATGTTCAATGTTGTGCACATTCTGCCTAGCCTGAGCTGGTTGACCTTTGGGATTTACCATAGGTTTGTTGGATTTTTGGCCTTAATCTGTGTTTTGATGATTTAATCAACCTAATCTTAATTACAATCAAATGTAGAGTAGCACACATAATGCACAGAAGATATATTGCTTTGTGCTAACATCTATAGGTGATGAAGACTCAAGGAAGAATCAAATGAAGTCAAGACATGTAATCAAGCTCTTGAAGACATGTATTTTGCCTTTATTCTGAGTTTTACGAACTTGTGTAAACTTGAGCATACTAGAGTTAAAACTCACTCACATACACATTAGATTCCTTGTAGAAGTCACACATAAAATTTAACATCAATTGGACTTCAATAGATCACCCAAACCTTAGCCGAAAAATCACTGAATACCAAACCCTAATTTCCTATGCCAATCGGTCGATCAAAGGAGTTCTCTATTCCACCGATTATAACAGACGTTCCAAGTGTATTTTCTAGGTTCCACTGGTCGACCACTCTTGACCTTTCGGTCGTCGGTTCCCGCATTTTCTCATGACCATTATCTTTGTCGTATTATACAACTGTAACATTCGTATAAATTCAATCTACCGTTAAAATACAATTGGCCATCGGTCGAACATTGACCCAGAAACGGTCATCCAGTTGAACACTTTGCTTGAGGCTAAAGTGCGTGATATTTTCGATCGAATGTAACCGATATTTGTGTTTGATCGTTATACCTTTACCTTGGCCAAGACCCATAGATCAATCAACCAAACCCTTTCCTGGTTCGACATGAGAACTATGCAAGATGGATGCATTGCCCGAACAGGATGGGTCCACTCCCACAAAGTCATCGTTCTATCCTATTGAGCTAAAGGTGGTGGTGCACCCAGAACTCGATCCTGACCGAATCCCTTTTCTTGAGCCTGAGGAGGAGGAGGTCTACGTGGTGGGGGGAGTGGACTGAGGTAATCAATGTATGGCACTTGGTCTACCCCACCTCCATGAGATGACTCAGCCTCATGCTCCAAAGAAGCTCGAGGCGGAGATGGACGATCACCCAGTCTGTCCATCTCAGAAGAAAAATGTACTCTCTCAAGTCGAGCGTTTTCACCAAAACGAGCCCAACCTCGCATAAAACTCTCGACTCAACTCAAAAAACTAAACACAATAGAAGGTGTAATAAGAGGAGGAGACTAATCGAAGAATATAAAGGAGGGGAAGACTTAGATGAGAAGGGAAGAATCCATAGATCTAGCGTGGTTAGTGGGTGAGGGTAGAAGCCTTATCTAGCAAACACGGCTCAAGCAAGCTTAGGCTGGCTATGGGGTCCTTAAGATAGATGACGCCTAACCGCGACTCCCCACACTCCCAAACACCTCACCTCCATCGTCCGAAGGTTGCAAAGCCAAATGAGAAAATGAAGACCTGGAGCTCCCAAAAGTCTCAGTGCAACTAAGGAAACGACGACGTTCAGGCCATAACGTCGAAAATGAGATTGTCTCCTAAGTGTACCCGAATCCTAGTGACCAATGTCTACTTGATTTTAGATTAAGGCTTTTGATTAGGAGTAAATTTTGGGGCTAAGGAAAAGGTGATGAAATTCCCTACCTTATCTTTTGTGGGACAACCCCGCTTATAGTAGTTTGATTCCTCACTAGCAATCAAACACTCAACTCACTCTTGTCCTGATATACCTTACTAACTAATGTATGCTTTAACCATGAATGAAAGAATGGGTACACGTAACTCACGCTAGCAATCGACAACGAGAAATTAAAGCAAAGGAAAGACAATAAGCATGCAAGGTCTACAGATGATGCATGACCTAGATGACAATTGGTCTAGTATTTTGTTTTGAGTTTTAGGATCCAAGTTGTGTTAATAGGGGTCATGCAAGTAAAATTAATTACTAGCACTTAAACAGAGCATGCATGGCATCAACAATGGAATGAAACAACTAGAAATAGGTAAAGTAAGCTACTATAAGACCAAAAATCACAACTGACTCACCCGATCCACCAATGGCGGATCCAAATCGTCTATTGGCATGTTTTCTGGGGATTCTGCTCCCTAGACTTCACCAGCACGCTCCAAAGCTCGTTTAGGGCTCCTTGTCCACTTGTAACCTCTTCAACTAACCAAAAGAGAAAAGAAAACGTAAAGGCAACAGAAAAACCCCACCGAAATGGTGAACTCGACTACGAAAATGACACTCCCCGACAAACTTGCTCAGTAACTTAGGCGATGTATTTAGCATGTGGGGTGGACTCCTGGTTTGCTGGTTTGAACCTGTTTGGTCTTAGTTACCCAATTACTCTTCAAGATCATGGTATTGAGGGATTTTCGCTCGCAAAATGTTTTCCGTGCGTTCAGGTCCCTCTGGACTTCATCTAGGTACTTCCTGATTTGTAGATGGGCCCTTGTGAATGACAAATAGGTTCATTTTGCTTCATTTGAGTCACTTATTCTTACATTTCAGTTGTTTTCTCTTCCTTTCTCTTCTTTATTACCTATTACCTGAAATACTACAAACAAACACTCTAGTAACACAAAATTGGGGTAAAATAAAGGATATATAGCATGAATGGAATGTATGATATGCTATTAATTAGTTGGATAGTGGTGCTACTTCTCATGTTGTCAATAACATGAACTTGCTCACTGAGGTCACAACATTGAAAGATTTTGTTGAAAATTGCAATGGTTGTAAGGTTGAAGTGACTCACACTGGAACTACAAATATGGTGCTTTCTTCAGGTAGACTACTAACTTTAAAACATGTTAGAGTAGTACCTTCAATTACTAAGAATTTGATATCAAAAAGTTTACTTGATAAAGCTGGCATGTCTATTTTAACCACGAATGGTAGAAAGACCTTAACTGTTATTTCATAATTTTTTGGTTGTGCATTCACAATTAATGGTATGTATAGATTGAGCTTAGAAATTGATAGCATAAATCATGAAAGCTCTAAGTTGATTGATCCGAAGTTATTGCATATTAGACTTGGGCATGTGAACTACATGAAATGCATCATTTAGCTAAGATTCATAACATCTCATTGAACACATCTATTCGATTTGACAAATGTGAAGTGTGTGCTCAGACCAACATTATTAGGAAACCTTTTAAGTCAGTTTCTAGAAGCACTCAACCTCTTGAGTTGATACTTTCATATATATGTGATTTCAAGAATTTTATCATTGAAGGTGGTCGAAAGTATCTATTAACATTCATAGATGATTGTTCTAGATATTATCATGTTTATCTGTTGAAATCGAAAGATAAAACTTTTGCAAAATTTTCAAATTTTCAAATCAAGAGTTGAAAATCAACTAAATTGAATATTAAGAGGTTTAGAAGTGTTAGATGAGGAGAATATAGATCAACAGAGTTTAAGGAGTTTTGTGCTTCAGAAGGCATAATCCTTGAAACTACTGCTCCTTACTCACCCCAATCAAATGATGTTGTAGAGCGTAAGAATAAAACATTAACTAAGATGTTAAATTCTACGTTACTTATAACTATCATGCCTTCCTCTTATTGGAGAGAAGCAGTTATGACTTCCAATCACATTCTAAACATGTTGCCGCACTCAAAGTTGTCTAAGACACCTTATGAGATATGACATGAGCATTGATTGATCTCGTTTTATATTTAACCGCAAGTGCACGGCCGCGTTGAAGCGGTGGCAAATACGGGTCGTCCACTGGGAGGTGTGTCGACACTTGGTTTATTCGAAGGCGAGAGGTAAAAAGAAGGGGGAAAGATGTATTACACTAATCTAAACTACAAAGCTGAAATGAAATGCAAAGGGAATGAAGATAAGCAATAAAACTAAACCCCAAAGGGGGTAGAGAAATAATGTGAACATAAAGAAGTGTGTGTGTGTTCATTAAGCTCCTCACAACATGTAGTGCATGAAATCATAAAACTACATCCAACTTTGCCTCTACATGAATTAAGATAAGACTACATCATTAAAACATACAAGACAATAATTGGAATGAAACTAAATGAACTCATGTATAAAGACTAGACCCTACTATGCCTCCACATGAATTAAGATGACTACATCATTAAAACATACAAGACATTAGCTAAGGAAAAGGCAACAAGAGTACATACACTACAAATTGTGTTACCAACAATTACTTCATCCATATCCTAACCTTATCATTCCCCATAAAATAGGTCCACTAATCAAAGCATAAGCTAAGCTTCATTCAAGAGCATTAGCATATCAAAGATAAGAGTGGAGACCCATTAGATGGTTATGGAAATCATATAAAGCTCAAGGGATAAAAATAACACACACTTAATACACTACATTATTATATCACATATTTCTCCACCCCCCAAATGGGGATGGAACTACTCACTACTCATTACACTACTGATTAGACTAAGCAAAGAAAGCATAATACTGAAATGAAAGTTAACTAAGAAGGCAAGAAGCATTAAAGAAACATAAAAGGAAAGGAAAGACTAAACAAACATGCACAAATTAAAAGACAAGATTTAAAGAAACTAGAAGAATTATTTTATTAACAAAATGACTCACATTGAAGGTAGCATTCTTCTCCACCTTGAGTTTTTGCTTCAAGGCTCACTCCTTAGTAGAGAGAATGCCACCAAGCAATGGGTAATTACAATGGAAGGTGAAGAGTTCTATTTATAAGCATGGAAAAAGCTAATCGGGGACAATCCCCCGATGTGGGACTAAACCAATACCAAAAATAGACTAAGAATACACTAATACAAGCCCAGCACAAATCTTAGCGGATCTGGAGACATATGGACCGCCAATTAGCGGTCCAAGACCGCCAATTGGCGGTCTATAAGTTCTGGATTCATCTGGGATTTGTTGTGGGCTTTGCTGGTGGTCTTTGTTGGTCCTGGATGCATCTACTTGGTTTGTTGGAGCTCCGACCCGAATCGAATTGCCAAAATACTCCCCATGATGGTGTGGAGTTTCCTGGTTTGCTCTTAGGTCCTTTGGTCTTACGATCAGGTCCTTCTCCCTTGCATCTTAGTCCCCAGGTCTCACAATTAAGTCCTTTTTTCCTGCTTTTGGGTCCTTTCATGGCTCTTCTCTTCAAACCTCTTTATTTCTGAAAACTAAACATAAAACTCGTCACATAGCATTGCTTAGGTGTAAGATAATGGATATAAGGTACAAATATAAGCATGAAATGATGTCAATCAAATACCCCCACACCTAAGTTTTTGCTAGTCTCGAGCAAAACAAAGAAAGAGAAAAACAAACGAGAAACAAGAAATCCTAACTCACTTTCGTAGGAATCACGGTTGCACTTAGCACGTGCAACAAGCCGTTAAACCTCTTTGTTGCCAAGGAGGAGGAGTGTTGTCTCCTGAGGGTTTTCAGCGGATATACCCACAAAATCCGAACAAGATGCATTATTCAATCTAGACCTCGACTCGTTGGAAATATTTTGTCGATCAATGGACGCGGTAATGCTACGGGTCGACTCTATATAGGTGATCAGTCCACACCTCTACCCTAATGAACCATTCGTGCAAGTTAAATAAGGAATTATGTGAAAGACATGGACAACCTCAACATCCTCAAGTGCTACAAAGTGTAAAGTCCATTAAGGTTCTTATTTGCATATATTTTTTTTCTTTTTGTTTCTTTTCACATTTTTTTTTCTTTTACTTTTTATTAGTTGGAGCTTCATTCTCCCAGGGTCAGGTTCCATGCATCATTGCCCATGAGGACTTACACTATCATGTACACCTTTCCCCACATCTCCACATAGGGCAATCCCTACCACCCGTGTAACGGGAGTTCAGTCGGCGCATCCCAAGTCAGATGACTCGAAAGCACCAGGCACAAAGTCCCCTCAGACCTACTTTCCCGAGTGATAGGAGCCGTGCGAGAAGAGAGAACACCTACTCACTTATTTCTTATCTACACATGAACCAAAACCCCTACACTAATGTCTCACAACAGGATTTAGAGGGTCCTTGACTACAACAAACTTCCTTAGGTTAACAGACACGAATTATTGACTCACTAGGTTCAGGGTGGACTTCATTAAATGTTTGAGTACTGAAACCCTATGATTACTCACCCCCAAGGGAAAACTGGGGTGCATCCTAACGACTCGATAAATCCTAAAGCCACGTAATAGATATCCTAATGCATCATGTTCAAGACAATTTTGGGAGCTTTCTTTTTACTTTGCCTCTCAACGGTTTTGCACATGCTAAACACACGTAAAACCCACAAAACATTTTCTTTCGAAAACACATGAAGATTTTGAAAGAAATGTGAAAATTTTGAAGCACTAGGCAAGCAAAAGAAGACAAGTCACCCAAGGATCATAGCAAGCAGATATATCGATATTAAATGCAGCACACTAACATGACCCTAAAAATGCAAACAAAAGAAAGCAAAATCAAAAGAAAAGACTCGACTATGTACACACGTAAAACACCCCCCCACACCTACTTCATGCATTGTCCTCAATGAATGCAAGCAAGATACTACATGGATTGATGCATAAAAAGGAGAGATCTCACCAACATGAAGTACAAAGGGAAGTGCAAGGTCATGTTGATGGACATAACCCGAATTCCCTCAAAACCTGTGAGATGCTAAAGAAGGGATACAAATACGTGAAAGAAATGGAGCCCAAATACACAAGGGTTGGGGCTCACAACAATCAATGCTCACTGAAGGAGTCTTTTATTGAATTTTTTTTTTCTCTTCTTTTTTTTCTCTTTTTTTTTATATAACTATGTACAAACATAAGTTCCCATCTTCATTTGTCAAAAGACATCAAATGGGAACCTCAAGAGTGGGTCAATGCACTTGGAAAGGGAACATGACACCACGCGGGGCCAGAATACGCATGCGTGGGCCCCCTTCACAAAGAGCACCAGATGAAATGAGAGGTTCATGAATTGGACGCAAAGGCGTCTCATTCAAAGGATCAAACTGACAGAGCTCGAACCTCTCGAGAGTTTGGGAAATAAGGGGCAACGGAAGAAAAATATCTCCCGTTGCGGAACTGAAGTTATGATCATCAATCCAAACTCTCCAACCAACAGGCTGGTGGGTCGGAACGAGGTCAAGCACCTCGTTATGCATGTCCAACTCACCAGGAGAACAGGAAGTGGGTCTCATACCCAAGGTATCCTCCAAGGAACTCCTAATACCCTCATGAGCAATGTGGTTGTTTGATGTTCCATCATTTCCAAGATGATCAGGAACAATAGTGAGAGGCAAACTCTCATCAGGTTGTTTGAAGTTGAGGGTACTAGGGAGCTCTTGCTCCACCAGAGGTGGGTCCTTAAGAGGATCACAATGAAGATCATGTGGCTCAAGGGCCACGGGACAAAAAGATAAGGCACAATCCTGTGCCGACTCATAATAGAACTGGTCCAAGTTATTCTCAATTTGAATCGAATCCTCCACTAAGTGATCGTGAATTGAAACCCCAAGTCCCTCAGGCTGACTAGGAGTTTGACTTTGAAAGGTTGTGCTTTGAATTTGTGGATGTGGTGGTGGTTCGATATCAAAAGATGAATCCTCATGTTGACAAGAAAGGTGACCCTCCTCGCGTTCATGGAATTGTTGTGTCATTTGACTCACTTGCAATTCCATATTTTGCAAGGAATTCAAGTTGGACTTCAATAAAGTTTGAGTGGTTTCCATGAATGTTTGGAGGGTTTGTTTTAAGGAATCAAATTTGGGGTCAACAGTGAGGTCCAAGTCAGAGCTTGGGAAATTTTGGGGTTGGGTGTTGATGGGCTGAGAATGAGTCCAATGATTTGAAGTGGGGTGTTGGTAGAATTCTGAGTATTCGGGAGGAGGATACGGGGGTGAAAATGAGGTATAAGAATTTGGATAAGATTTGTCTCCCCATGAATCCATCACTCTCGGGTTGTACGCGGATGCGTAATGGTCATAATGAGCATTTTGGGAAAATGTGTGCTCATACTCAGGCTCAGGGGGAACATAAGGACATTCCCCGATAACATGACCACTCAACCCACAACAGTCGCACGGTACGGCTACTGGAGCCACCGCGGCACTCATGTCGTCTGCCATACGCATGAAAGAGGCCAAAGTTTGTTGTAATGTCTCAGTTTGTTGACCAACATATGATCCGGCATAACTAGATTGTGGTCTAGCAGTCGGTGCCTCTCTCATGTTACCCCAATATGAAGACTGCTCAGTCACAAAATTGCGATCATCCCAACCATACGGGGTGTTAGTCTGAGCCACCCCAGGTTGCATGGGTCCGGAGTACCAGGGAGAATCGTCCTGGTCCCAACAATGATATGGATGGTCGCCCATGTAACCATCCATCTCAAAAAACTCTCGAGTCGATCACTCTCACCACCACGAGGCTAAGCTCGCAAAAAGTGCTCGACTCGACCCTAAAACGCTAACAGAGAGTGTAAAGGGGAGGAGACTATAACGTAGAAGAAGGTGAGAAGAAGATGACTCAGAGGAGAAGGGAAGAATCCCTAGAGCTAGCGAGGGTACAGGGTGAAGGTAGAAGCCTAACTAGCAAGCACGGCTCAAACAAAGTAAGGCAACGGGTCCTTAAGCTAGACGACGCCTAACTTCGAGGTCACTAGCCTCGACACGCCTCACCTCCCTACAACGAGGACCACAATGCCCAGCAAGTGATACCAGATCCGGAGATCTAGTACCTCCTACTATCGACAAGGTAGGCAACGCCGATCAGGTCATGACGGTCTCGACTAGATTACTCTCCTAGTGCGTCCGAATTCCTTAGGGCCAATGTCTACTTGCTTTTAGTTAAGGCTTTATTAAGAGTGGTTTTTGGGGCCAAGGAAAGGGTGATGAAATCCCCCACCTTATCTTTTATGGGACAGCCCCTCCTTAGTAGCGATTTGATCCTAGATCTAGCAATCAATCGCTCCAATCAAACGCTCTCTCACTCTTGTTTCGATGCAAACCTTACTCACTAATGAATGTCCTAATGCGTGAATGAGTGATAAGGAATGCGTACCTCGCTCCAGCAATCAACGACAAAATGTAAAGCAAAGAAAAGAAAGATGCATGCAAGGTCTACATATGATGCATGACCTAGATGGCAAGAAGTCTAATCTTTTGCTTTGAGTTTTATGGTCCAAGTTGATTAAAGGGGGAGTGATTAATGATCTGGGAGCAAATAAGAAGTCACAGCATGCAAAATTGGGCTCCCAGATAACAAAAATTACAACACAAATAACCACAAAAAAAATTGGAAGACAGAATCCCTTACCAGGCCGCCAATTGGCGGTTCCAAACCGCTGATTGGCGGTCTGTTGTAGGATTTGCTTCCTCAAACTTCTCCAGTGGCCTCCCCGTGATCAGAGTGTCCCCTGAAACTAAGAAAAACTGAAAAAGAAAAATTAAAAACCCCTCGAATCGTCCAAACCAAGGTCTGGACAGAGCACCTCCCCGGCAACGGCGCCAAAAACTTGATTGATCTCGTTTTATATTTAACCGCAAGTGCACGGCCGCGTTGAAGCGGTGGCAAATACGGGTCGTCCACTGGGAGGTGTGTCGACACTTGGTTTATTCGAAGGCGAGAGGTAAAAAGAAGGGGGAAAGATGTATTACACTAATCTAAACTACAAAGCTGAAATGAAATGCAAAGGGAATGAAGATAAGCAATAAAACTAAACCCCAAAGGGGGTAGAGAAATAATGTGAACATAAAGAAGTGTGTGTGTGTTCATTAAGCTCCTCACAACATGTAGTGCATGAAATCATAAAACTACATCCAACTTTGCCTCTACATGAATTAAGATAAGACTACATCATTAAAACATACAAGACAATAATTGGAATGAAACTAAATGAACTCATGTATAAAGACTAGACCCTACTATGCCTCCACATGAATTAAGATGACTACATCATTAAAACATACAAGACATTAGCTAAGGAAAAGGCAACAAGAGTACATACACTACAAATTGTGTTACCAACAATTACTTCATCCATATCCTAACCTTATCATTCCCCATAAAATAGGTCCACTAATCAAAGCATAAGCTAAGCTTCATTCAAGAGCATTAGCATATCAAAGATAAGAGTGGAGACCCATTAGATGGTTATGGAAATCATATAAAGCTCAAGGGATAAAAATAACACACACTTAATACACTACATTATTATATCACATATTTCTCCACCCCCCAAATGGGGATGGAACTACTCACTACTCATTACACTACTGATTAGACTAAGCAAAGAAAGCATAATACTGAAATGAAAGTTAACTAAGAAGGCAAGAAGCATTAAAGAAACATAAAAGGAAAGGAAAGACTAAACAAACATGCACAAATTAAAAGACAAGATTTAAAGAAACTAGAAGAATTATTTTATTAACAAAATGACTCACATTGAAGGTAGCATTCTTCTCCACCTTGAGTTTTTGCTTCAAGGCTCACTCCTTAGTAGAGAGAATGCCACCAAGCAATGGGTAATTACAATGGAAGGTGAAGAGTTCTATTTATAAGCATGGAAAAAGCTAATCGGGGACAATCCCCCGATGTGGGACTAAACCAATACCAAAAATAGACTAAGAATACACTAATACAAGCCCAGCACAAATCTTAGCGGATCTGGAGACATATGGACCGCCAATTAGCGGTCCAAGACCGCCAATTGGCGGTCTATAAGTTCTGGATTCATCTGGGATTTGTTGTGGGCTTTGCTGGTGGTCTTTGTTGGTCCTGGATGCATCTACTTGGTTTGTTGGAGCTCCGACCCGAATCGAATTGCCAAAATACTCCCCATGATGGTGTGGAGTTTCCTGGTTTGCTCTTAGGTCCTTTGGTCTTACGATCAGGTCCTTCTCCCTTGCATCTTAGTCCCCAGGTCTCACAATTAAGTCCTTTTTTCCTGCTTTTGGGTCCTTTCATGGCTCTTCTCTTCAAACCTCTTTATTTCTGAAAACTAAACATAAAACTCGTCACATAGCATTGCTTAGGTGTAAGATAATGGATATAAGGTACAAATATAAGCATGAAATGATGTCAATCAAGCATCCTTGTAGATATGATAATATTAAGACTTGGGGTTGTTTGGCTTATGTAAAGTTGCATGACCCTAAGAGACCTAAGGTGGAACCTAGAACTACCACTTGTGTATATCTAGGTTGTCCAAAAGATAGTGTTGCATAGAGGTTCTTGGATCTATCTACTATGACACTAGTAGAATCTAGAGATGTAGAATTTTTTGAGAATAAGTTTCTCAAAGACCATGTGCTATCTGTGCCTGGGTTTACAAATATGATTTAAGAATCTCATGTAGAACCTGAGGCAAGTCCTTTTGACAGTTATCCCACAATACCAACTATTGAATCTTCTTCAGTTCGATTATCTACAAGAGAGAGAATTCCTAAGTGCTTTGGTGAGGACTTTGTAACACCATTTAGAGGGTGCTCCATTCTTCTATCAGGAAGTAATGAGATCTAGGGAATCTCTGATGTGCGTAGAAGCCATTGATGAAGAAATGATCTCTCTACTATAGAACCACACTTGGCAGTTAGTCGATTTGCCAAAAGGAGCTATGACTTTAGGTTGTAAGTGGGTACTAAAGAAGAAACTGAATAGTGATGGATCAACAGCCAGGTATAAAGCACATTTAGTTACTAAAAGCTATAAACAAAAGAGTGGAATAGACTACTTTGATATCTATTCACATGTGTGCCATCTATCAACTATAAGAATTCTTTTAGCTTTGACTTCTATTGAACATTTTGTAGTGCATTAAATGGATGTAAAGACAACTTTCTTAAATGGTGAGCTGAGTGAGAAAATTTACATGAATCAACCGAAGGGTATGTTGTAAAAGACCTTCAGAACAAAGTGTGTAAATTAAACAAATCATTATATGACCTTAAACAAGCACCTAAGATGTGGCATCTTAAATTTGACAAAGTGGTAATGATCATTTTCTTGTATGTTGATGACATGTTAATTCCTGGTTCCGATCATTCTGTAGTAAGTGACGTTAAATCTATTTTAGCTAAAGAATTTAACATGAAAGATCTTGGTGTTGTTAGCAAGATACTTGGTATGAAAGTAAGCCTTGAAAGGCAAGTAATCTCCCTTAGCCAGTTTCATTACGTTGAGCAGCTACTTTCTACCTATGGACATAGTGAGTGCAAACCGATTGAGACAACTTGTGATTAATAAAAGACTGAATCCAAATTACAGGACCAATGTGGATCAGTTACGATATTCTAAACTCATTGGTAGTCTCATGTATGCTATAAGTTTCACCAGAGCAGACATAGCCTTTACAGGTGGCATGTAGTCTCATGGATGCCCTCGATAGGCTGATGAGATACCTTAAAGGTACTAAGGATTATGTTATATGTTATTCTGGTTTTCCTCAAATTGTTGATGAATATTTTGATGCCTCATGGTGCTTAGAAATAGGCAATAGTGGGTCTACCAGTGAGTTTGTATTCACTTTTAGTGGAGCTGCTATTACTTGGAAATCCAAGAGATAGACTTGAATCGCATTGTCATCTATGGAATCAGAATTATATGCTCTATCTTTAGCTGGCGAAAAAGCATAGTGGATAAATAATCTGATTATGGATATTCCTTCGACTAGACTAAAGACTAATTCTTTAAGTCTATTTTGTGATAATCAAGCAACAGTAAGTCATCAATAATGCTCTTTTTAATTAAAAAAGAGGACATGTGAGACTGAGACATGCTTTGTTGAATTATCTTAAAGAAAATGGAGTTATCACTTTGGTTGATGTGTGATCGAAGGATAACATGGTCGGTGCTCTTACAAAGGGTATGTATAAAGATCCTTTATTCAAAATAGTAGGGGAAATGGGGTCAAAGACTTTAAGAGATAGGTATTAATCATCATTATTCTACATGTCATTGTGTATTTTTAATATCCAATCTACCCTTTGTTTGCCAAAAGAAAAGCACATTGTTATGTTTCATCGATGCTCATAGTTGCTAACATATTGGAAAGAGAAGTTGTCTCATTACAAATCTAATGTAGATGACTCTCACCTGACCAATATGTTCAACTTAGGAAAGCGTGTGTCATTCCAAATCTGCTTATACAACCCAACCAGCTTGAACTTGTCCTGCTTAAATAGTCACATTCCGAATTTTGGAGGAGAACTTGAGTGGGATCCCGACGACCTACTTGGTGAATGACTATATCATTTGCAATGTGTGTGAGGGACTTTGAAGTTCACTTGCAATGCCCAATTTTGGGTGAATGATCATATCATTTGCAGTGTGTGTGAGGCACTTTGAAGGTCACTTGCAATGCCCAATTTTGATGGAATCTATTTCATTACAGACTTACATATATGTTGTGCATGCTTTATGAACACTAGGTTTATCTAATATTTGTAAGAATATGCTTTGTTTGACATGTCTACTTATATTTTCATGATATGCATATGTTGGTTGTGAACTGATTTCGAGATATTTTCTTTGTTGTTAGGATTGGAGGAGTTTAGATTGACTATAAAACTCTTTATATATATTTATTTGATCTTGAAAAAGATTCATGATAGTTGTTATGCACCTATATGTATTGTGTTGTATAGTGAACATAATAGGAGATTGTTGGATATATTGATATTTATTATTTAGATATTCAGTGTTATATCCAATTATTATGTTCACATACAAGCTTGTTGGTGACAACATGTGTATTGGGCCCAACTGGGCTGGAGCCCGGTAACATGTATTTATACTCTTGGGTTTGCCGTAACCTGGAGGTAACACCGGTGGGGATTCCAAGAAGTTGATCTCCCATAGTGTAATACTTCAAACACCATAAACCCAAAACCTTTTACCTCCAACAAAATATGTAATTTGCCTTGGTTTGAGCTTTAAGGAAATTATATGATTTCGTTCAACCAAGCATCCAAGGTTAAAGAGTTATCTTTTTGTACGACAGTCATCATTGAAATTTAGTTGATGACTTGAAGAGATTTTCATGTTTGCTTTGGCTAACTAGAGTTTTGATATGTCCAACTGACTTTAGCTTACTTGGGCATCTCAACATGTGTATTTGCATGTTTCAGATTTAAAATGGAGTTGGATGTAGTGCAGATAAAATCATAAATTAGACTTGTGAAAAAGATAAAAAAGCAATGAAAAGTAAAGATTAAATTCGATTGGGTAAGTATGAAATTTTTATTGGGTTTGTATATTTATCTATATATTTTTTAAAAAGTGGCATTCTTACATTTTAACGAATAAACGATAATGCTTTCGTTGTAGGGTACTTGCTATGGTTCTAGACATTAGAGATCAATATTTCTTCTGACTATCTCTAGTTTTAGAGTGACGAGTGAAGATTAATTTGTTTAGGATATTATCTAATTCTCATTTATCTTCTTGAAGTTTGACATATATCCAAAAATATAAAAAGAGAGACGATATTTCTTTCAAATATTTTCCATTTATTTTCTCTTTTATTTTGAAGTTGTTATTGAACGGACTAATAGTGCTACAAAGAAAAATATACATGCATACACAAATTGGTGAATTATACCTTCATTTTATTATTCCTTTTTATACAACTAATTCTTAAAACTATAGTTATATCTCTACGTCTTAGTATTTTTATTATTGCAAAACACCCTAACATATTTGTTTTTATGTCTTTTTTATTGTGCATACAACGAGATCAATGGTAAGGCAAGACATGACACAAGAATCAAAGAAAAATTCATTTTGGTTGACTAGTCAGATTGCCAACTGATTGGCTGGTACTATTGATCAATCAATCATTTTTTGATCCAAAAAAATTTAGACTCTAAATCTGACCAAAGGGGGTCAACCAACCTTGCGTGTGAGACTCGAAATGGGTCGACTAGTCCACTAAAGGGGTCGATTGGTCCAATACAAATGTTTGAAATATATTTTATTTGACTGGATTTGCCTAATTTTCTTCCATATTTAGTTTGCCTCTACATTATCTCTAAATTGGACCCTAACCTTTGCTTTTAACACTCTTCACACCCATTACATACAAACATAGTGATTTTGAAAACTCCCCTCTCACTTTCTTTATCTCCTTCTTCGCTTATATTGTTTCGTTATATCCTTGCCGTAAACTTACCTTTCATTGATCAAGGATCTTGCCATTACGGAGTGCTAGGTGGTACCTTGCTGTAAACACCCCCACGAAATTAAGAATTGAAGCGGTAAAAGGCCATCAAAACACCAAATGGGTATCATGGTTTGTTTGTTACTAACGTCTAATCTTCTCCTACCATTTCATATGGAAATTTTGCCAAGAAGATTCCATGAAAGCACACAATATGACTCCTCGACCAAAACCCGAGCGAAACTCTTCAGAAACACAAAACCCTAAAATATTGGCAATTAGATTGTCAATCATCACCCACCCACAAAACCCTACCAGCAGGCCCTTCAACTAGTCCACTAATCAAAATCCTAAGAAAATCCTACCAAACTAAACCCTACATTACCCAAGATGACATAGCCCACTTGACTCATTGCAAACTCAACTCTACTTAATCCAAAACTCATCTGAGCTCTTAATCACATCCTGAAACACTTCATCCAACATCTAAAGCTCAACTGAACAATTAATACACCTAATCACCACTAATCACCCACTAGAAGACACATAAACTTACTAATCAACTGACCCGATTAAACTTCTGATCCTAAACAAAACACTAAACCTATGACAAATGTAATTGCCCAATAGAAGGTTTAAATTCTCACCATCTGAACCTAATCATCTTGGTGAAGAACAATTAGCCTTTATTAAGGAAATCGAAGCCCTAATTAAGCCTAAATCTATCTTAAGCCACGAGTTTGACGATTGTCTGAATTAAAACCCTAATTTACTCCCTAAAAACCCTAATCAACACTATTCAACCATTAAAACGCTGAGGAAAAACATATAAAACACCTAAAGGACACTTTAAAACTTAATCGGAAAAGCATTTTAAGCCTTAGTCCACCCAAAACTCACAACAAACTTTAATCAAACTTCCACAATCCTGAAAAAACACTACAACACACCTAATGACACTCTAAACACTCTCATCGACATAACACATCCTAATTAAAGCCAATTTTCAAAGCAGTACACTAAACACTAAAACTACACGTAAAAAGGTAAACTGATTCCTTTCACACTTAACACATCTCTATATTGTTGGCTTTTAGTCCTTAATCCATGTTTTGATGATTTAATCAACCTAATCTTAATAACAATCAAATGTAATGTAGCACACATTATGCATGGAATACATATTGTATTGTACTAATATCTACAGGTGATCAAGACCAAGGAAGAAAGGAATTCAAGTCAAGACATGTATTCAAGCTATTGAAGACATGTAATTTATATTTCTTTTGAGTCTTAGGAATCTATGTTATCTTGAGCATATAAGAGTTAAAATCCTTTCACATAGACACTAGGTTCCTTATAGAAGTCACACACAAAATCTCAGATCATTTGGACTTCAATAGGTCACCCAAACATAAACCAAAAATCACTAAACCCAAACCAGAACTGCTTGTGCCAATTCGGTCGACCGAACCACCTTCGTTTGACCGATTGATTAATTAACCAATAATGATTTAAACTTCTCGACCGGTCGACCGTGACCTTTTCCGCCGACCGTCTACAAGTGTCATTTGACTGTTAGACTTGTCGTATTATACCAACAGTCGTATTCACATTTTTATCCATACCCCATGAATACAAGTGACCATCATCGGTTGACCAGTGACCTAGTTTCGGTCGACCAAATATAAACGTTTTGAGACCCCGTAATGCCAGTTTTTGTCGATCGACCGACCAAACATTTCTAGTCGACCGTTTGTCCCTAGACTTTCCTGGACATCAATTTTGAACTCCCTGAACGGTCGACCGTCCCACCTTTAGTTCGTCCGTTCAATTAAGTGAACTTAAGTTATAGCCTTGGTCGTTCAACCATTCCCTGCTCAGTCACCTGTTTTGTTCCTGGACGTCTCTGGAACTTTCTGGACATTATTTCTGGACGTCGTCCGGTCGACTGTTAAGCACGTTTCGGTCGACCAAACTTAACCCGAATAGTGACCTGTGCTTTTCTATTTTGTGTTTCTCACGCATTCTTCTACCACTTTTGTCACAACGGCTATAACACCTTAGGAGCTTATAAGTAGAGGATTAAACACATTGTTTAGACAACTCTCCCACTTGCAATTGTCTCATACATTAGAGAGAAGTCTCCCAATCTTCTAATCTCCAAATCATACACTCGAAGCCTAAATTCCACACCTTTGATCAATTTCCAAGTGTGCTCAAGTTTAGAGAGTGTGATCCACTCAAGTTCTCAGTCAAGCAAAGTTTATAAAGGTTGAAAGCCCGAAGCATCCTTCTGAGATTGTGAGAAGAGGATTCCAAGCTAGGCTAGGGTTGTTCGCTAGCTTAAAAATTGTAACGACGTTGTCCCCATGCCCGGAACGGGGAACGGATAGTGAAGACATGAGCGGAGCTTAAAGTGTCGAGCAGATCTTGCAAGAGAGGACGTAGGCGGGTGGCCGAAGCTCTGTAAAATCCCCAGGTTATTTGTGGTTTGCTCTTTTCTCCCCTACTTTGTTTAAATTATTTTCGCTGCACATCTTGTTTGTTTAAGTAGGGATTCACGCTTAAAATTGATTAGATTTATCGACTCATAACGATCCTACATTTGGTATCAGAGCATAGGGGCTAAATTTCATATACTTAACCGTATTTAAGCATGGCTTCAACATCTAATCGTGTAGAGGGTTTGTACACTACTCGACGTCCTTTGCTTAATGGGTCAAATTATGATTATTGGAAGAATAGAATGAAAATATTCTTAATATCAAATGACCTTAAGTATTGGATTTTCCATCTATATCCATACACATCTCCAAATGAAGAAGAACTTGCTTCTTTGACTAGAGCTAAATGAAAGAATATGAGATGAACTCTAGTATAATGAACATCTTATTTTGTGGCTTGAATGAGGGAGAATACAAAAGTATTAGAGGGTGTGAAAGTGCACTTGAGATTTGGCATAGACTACAAATGCATCATGAGGGAGATTGTAAAACTAAAGAAACTCGCATTAGTCTCCTCTTGCATAAATATGAAATTATCACTGTGTAAATCGGTGAGAACATAAGCAAAATGAACACTCACTTCACCGATATCACTCATTCTCTTTTGGTTCTTGGAAGAAAAATTAGTGAAGGAGAGATGACAAAGAAGTTCCTCCGATCACTAAGCAATGATTGGGAAGACAAGGTGGTTGCAATTGAATAAGCACATGACCTATCCCAACTAAATATTAAGGAGCTAATTGGAAACCTCATGACTTATGAGCTCCAATTAAGTCATCGGAAGGAGAAGGAAGCTTCCAAGAAGAATCCAACCTTGGCATTACATGCAAAATCCATCGAGCCAAAGGAGAAGAGAGGAGAATGAGGACATTGAAGTCCTTGCTCAAGACTTCCATAAATTCCTCAAGAAGGATAAGGAAGAAAATGAGAGAAAGAAGAGGATGAAGAAGTGAGAAGAGAGAAAAATAAAAGAAGAAGGAGGAGAGTGAAAATGAGAAGAGAAAGGAGAGAAGGGAGAGGAGAAAAGAAAAGGAGAAGAGCAAGAGAAGAGAAAGGAAGGAGGAAGCTCACAAAGCTAGTTGAGATGATTCTTCATCACCAACATCATCATCCTCTTCCTTGCAAAGTAGAAGTGTAAGACCCGCTGTCCTGCCACTTTATTTAAAAACTTATTTATCCTTGTGGTCTCTTCTTTTTCGACGTCTTCCAGGTGTGCTTATTGTATGCCTGTGTCTTCATGCTTAGACTTAATAAAGTTTATTTTTTGGTGAGTTCATGTGGTTTGTGGTCTGGTGCGACACATCGGGCAGTTTTTGCAATCGGTGGCTTAATCGAGTCGATCGGGTGCAAACCATGTGTGTGTGGGCTTAGTTTTTGGTTGAGCTCGGATTTGGATGGGCTGGGCTGGCGTGTGGATGGTGGTTTGGCTACCATGTCATCAGGAGATGATTCACTTGGATCCTTGCAAATTTTGAAATCTCACGCATTTGGAAAGTAGGGATGGGGCCAGCTAGAGATATGATTTATTGCCTTTGAAGTTTATTTCTTGAAACACAAATTGTGCAACCCTAGAGCAGCCGACCTCTTACTCTCTTCTCCTCCCCACGTCACAAAGCCTTGTCCCCATAACCACCACCACATCTGGTTCCTGCTGGTGGAGATCCGGCAGCTTGAGGAGTAGAAGCAAAGGCTTCTATTGTAACGCCCCGAAAACAGCGGAAAATTTAAACAATAATAAAGACCGTCAACGGTCAACACAGGGCACGTCACGGGAAACAAACCAACATATATATATATATATAATATATAAGATACAGACCCACGTGGAAGTCAAACTATATAAATGAGTCAACTGTGATTACAACAAAAGTGAATATACATGTAATCACTACCTCAAACAAAAGAAGATATAAAAGAGAACAGGATCTAATCCCGGGGGCACTCTCCTCGGTCACCACCTGACTCTAATGCTACTCGCTACCTGAAATGAAAACAAACAAACATGCCTGAGTTCCCTGAAGGAACCCCGTATACCAAGCCTCCTAAAAATATAAAAAGGAATTAAAGACAATGCAATACAATGCACATGATCATCCACCTCGGGCCCACAATAATGTCCTCACCGCCTCCGCGGCACTAAACCACTCCTGCCACTAGGGTCAAGTCAGTCCATCGCTGCCTCACAAGGGTCAGTCGACACCACTGCTCCCAAAAAGTGCAGGAAGGAACCCCCGGTACACGCCGCACTCCAGGAGCGAGTCAGCCCGCCGAATACACAACTCGGGTCAGACGACAGCCGCTGCTCCCCCAAGAGCTGCCAAACGCGCACCCTGCCGGAACATCCTCGGCCTACCGCTAAACCCTCGCAAACTGCCCAAGGTTTACGGCACACATCTCTCACACCCCGCTCGGTAAGAGAGGAAACAGTAGTACAATAATACGCCTTCGTCGAAGGTGAAATCCGTAGCTCTCAAAGCCGGTAATCAACCGTCGCCTCGGAGTAGGTAGTCGACCTGACATCAACGGATCGCGTGTGGATAAATCCACCAACCTGCGGCAGATCGGTCGACCGCTAAAAAAGCACACCGGTCGACCGGTCCCCCACACAGTACACAGTACTGTACAAACAAGTCTACCGGTCGAACCACGCCAACCGAATTACCGACCAATCGGTCGAACAAAAGTCATCTAGCGGTCGACCGTTTGGAAGGTCTACGCTATACAATTATATATAATATATATATCCGATCGGTCGAACCAAGGGGCCGTTCGACCGATAACAGGACTTTCCGCATTTTGCCTAAGTGATATTCGGTCGACCGGAACTGCTATACAGTTCGACCGAATCAACACAGGCACTCAACCGCTTAAATAATATGCTCACTCGGTCGACCGAAAGTTAAAGAGCGGTCGACCGTTTTGATGGTCAAAGCTCCCAACCGACTAAGCATCAAATGGATCGGTCGAACAAGGTTAAGGACGTTCGACCGTTTAATAAGTCAAAATCCCCAACCGACCCATTCTCATCGTTATTCGGTCGACCGGCTAAGTGGTCCCGTTCGACCGATAACAGCATAACCCTTTTTCCCGCACAAATCTGGCATAACGGTCGACCGTCTAACGACATCGTTCGACCGTTTGCGGGTAAACATCAATATAATAATAGGATCGGTCGACTACCCACAGGCACCAGTCGACCGATCGTCGTCTTCAACCTCTGAATTGGTTGAAATCCGACGGGGAATTCGACACCAACGTCGATCCCCAACACTCACAAAGCTCATGTGAGTTATAATGAAGATTTGGCATACCTTTTTGACGGTTGTGGAAGCCTCCCAAGCTTTGGCAACCTCAACCCACTTCTTCTTCTTCTTCTCCTCTTCCTCTTCTTCTCTCCTTCTTCTTCTTCTTCACCAAAATCGCCTCTCTCACGCTCTGGTTAACGAAACAAGTGAAGAAAACGTTTCAATTAACCCTCTCCCACTTATTTATAGTAACATCCAAGCTTATCTTCAATCCACCTCTTAAACTTCAAATCAAAACAAGCCACATCATCCTTCACTAATCAAGGTTTAATTAGGTTAATTGGTTTAGTTTAGTTTAATCAGGGTGCTTAGATTAGGTTATTACATCTATTAGGCACAGCTTTGGAGTCTTGTGCTAGCTCAGGCGACCCCTACAACTCAGGTATGCCTCTAGCCTTTAGAATAGGATGTAGTGGTAGGATTGGGTGGAGTTTTGGTCCAGCATCAAGGTCTGGTCGGGTTGGAGAGCTGGGTGCGGACCATTTCAGGGTGCAACTCGGGTAAGCTTGGTGTAGCTTAGGAATTCGTTCCTGGCTGAGCATATCTGATCATTGCATGACTCCTACCCCACGTACCTGGTGGTACTCTGATGGTAAATCAGAAGGGAGGAGGCGGGGCAAAGGAGAGCTCCTTAGGAAGGGTTGTTGCACGCGTTTCGCGTGATGTGCAACCCTACCTGCTTCATCGGTTGTTGAAGTTTTGTTGGTCTGATTGCATTGTGTTCATGCGGTAGTTTAATCTCATCATTGGCTGTATTATTGCTTCACAATTTCACTTATTGATACGGGTGCATTACTGGTTATGTTTATGAATAAACTCCATAAATTATTATGGATTTCAGACCTCGTGTTAAAGCGTGATGCACCAGAAACAGTCCTGATATTCATGCATGATGTGCTGATTTGCAAGGTTCATAAGCTAATTACTCATTAGAGGACAAGTTCTTATCTAGTAACCATTAATTATATTTTCATAACCTCTGATTTAGTGCCTAGATCTACATTGAGAATCCATGCACGTTCTGGAGTGTTAGTGTTCATGTTACGTAAGTCCTTAGTGGTTCATTGTGCTGTTTATTGCTGTTGCCTATATTTCATTATCATGATCATGCATGTATGTACTGATATAGATGTTATTTCGTGCTCATATAGGTTCTGATCATGTTCTGAAATTCCATTTTCCATAGCATACGTGTTCTGAAAATGATTGTGCATATTATCGACTGTCTATGACGTTAGGTCTTAGTGTCTCTAGCATCTGTGTTGTTTATGTTGCTCTGTTCATGTTCATTTATGTCTGACCTGGAGTATCATGTGGTGGTCAGGCATGGCAAATAGGATATCAGACCTTACAACTCCATATCATGACCCGTAGATGAATTCGTTGATTGTCGTACCATTTATTGTTCTAGCTAAGATTAATTGCGACCGTGAGTGGTTGTGCAATATGATCTTTTTGAAGTCTGATTTGGTGTGAGGAGCTGCAAGGAAGCAATTATGTGCCTTCCTTAAGCTCGCACTAGATTTTATAACTACCCGGGATATATAGATCCTCGGGTAGTTTGCATTGCATATAATCCGATGAAGTAATTTGGGCACGTATTGTTTTCTGGGCCGACGGGCCACGGGTGGGTCCTCTAGTTCCGGAGGCCATTCGACTAAGACCTTCACGTTGGGAGGCCAGGCGTAAGATAAGTCCTGGGCAGGCGCGCTGCCATTCTGTCTCAGGTTAGGTGGACCCAATGTCGCGATGGCACCATGTAGGTTATTTTCCGCGAGTTGGGACATCTAACCGGCGCACCGCTTTGTGCCGAGCGGTGGGTCACCGACGGGTGACCACCTCTGACCAGCGAGGCTGGTGTTCTGGTTCCTTGCGAGGAACGCGTCGGGTGCATCCGGCAGGCATGGGTGGTGGAGTCATTGCCCTTCTGATGCATTCTGTGCACTTGTTTCTGTTCGACTGCTGCTAGTCTTAGTTAGACTTATTGCATGTGTTATATTTATTTCATTTGTGTTGGCTGAGGCATACTGGGTTTTCTTAATTGAAAACTCACACATTTGTTAATGCGGTGCTTGCAGGTACTTAGGTTTCCACAGGGCGGACTGGACGAGTAGTCGAAGATTTTGTACACGAGGGACACGTCGACCATATTCTTCAGTTTGTCTTTTGCTTCCGCATTATTTACGATGTATTTCCCTTTGAACTCGGTGTAATGTATTTGACCTTCTTACCATATATGGATATTCTATCACTTTTCAGTTATGTTTTATGTTAGTCTATCAATGTATGATCTCTCTACGTATTGTTGAGTTGTTGTTTGGTCTGTCTTTTGTAACTCCTTCGGTCGTCGCGGAGGTCTCTGATCGCGACACTTGTAGTCTTTCCCAGTGTGCGTACCCGCAAGATCGGGGGCGTTACAAGTTGGTATCAGAGCAGGTCGGTCCCTAAAGTGTACAAAATCTGAAGACTCTCCAGTGTGGCATCTTGCCCAAACCCTGTCGGTAATTTCTTATCTTTTAGAATTGCTTTCTGATAGTGATAGATTATATTTTCATTGGTTAAATTGCTTCTTGTGGATTGTCTCGTGTACTTGGAGAACGAACCACCCAACCCTATCTGTCTTTATCAGTTCCCTCACCTCCTCCTACGTTTTGGTGCTGAGATCTCCAACAAGTCCCATTGGTCAAACAAGCAAGAAGTGCAAGTGCAAGAGGTGACTAGCTAGCAAGCATGGGAGGCGGTTGCAGCTGAATTCCAGCAAACTCAGGTGTCCTTCTCCATTAGTTTCAGGTATGCTCCTACCCCTTTAGCATAAGAGGATGTAGAGTGAGTGTCGGACGAAGTTTTGTCCAGCACCATTGTGTTTGCCGATCTAAGGTTTAGTATGCACTAGTGGAGATCCACCGATTGTGTGGACTGTGGTGCACCATCCGAATTTCAGAGGTGGCTAAGCACCTCCATCTCTGCCACGACTTGGGCCTCAGTCTTCCTTGGTGGTTTGCTGGAGAAACCAGAGGAAGTGGGGTCGATCGTGGAGAGCTAGTTGGGGAGGGCTTTTGCTTTCATGTTGAGTGATGTGTTAATAACCTTGTGGTGTAGAATCGTGTGATCTTTTAGATGTTAAGTTCATGCATGATATTGTAATCAAGTCCGGATTTTCTCGCATGATATGCTTACTGATGTTAGATGTCATAATCACATGTTAATTTTTTTGATTTGGATCAGGCGTCATGACATGTTATTGATTTCAAATCTAGTTTCTATGGTGATCTGATTTTATGTTCAAGGAATGCTGCATTTATCGATTGGAATGTTAAGAGGAATTAAATGTGTGATTTTATCCCAGTCATGACTAATCAATGTATATGCTCTGATTTGTAATCCATCTGAGATATATTCTTTACAACATCTGAGCATAAGTTATATATTTTAATATAAATGTTGATGCAATTGGTATAAATGCATGTATTGACTCTAATGTTGCTATGAGTTTCTCAAGTCTGATTTTATCCCCACCATGTTCAGTTTACGTGTATGATCTGATTTCCATAAACCTGCTCTGCTTTGACTTGTTATGCTCTCACATGAATATTATATCAGAATTTATGAGTTATGCTATTCATCCTATGCCGTCTATTTTTGTGCAAATCCTTATGCATGTAGATTTATATCGATCATGAATATGCTCCGACTTCTGATTTCTAGATATATGCTTTCCTTGTTAGATTACTGATATATTCATATATTAATTCCTGTTCATATGCTCTCGTGCCATTTTCTGAATCACTATCTTCTAATGCATATACGTTCTGAAATTTCGATGGGTGCAATCAGTTGGATTATAGGTGTTGTTTGTGATGACTTCTTATTTGAGTTGATTTCATTCCAGTAGTAAGCATAACACATTCGTGATCTGTTTTTGTATACCTTCTCTGATGTTATCGTTATGCTTTCATTTAGAATAAAATATGTACTCATCCATGACATATGCAACTTATTCCATGACTTATCTTAATCCGAATGCATGCATGTATAGTATTTATGGATATATGTAGACTCCTGATCTCATATGCATGTTCACCATGTTGTATTACTGATACATGTATTGTTTCATGTCGATATAATCTCTGATCATGGCCTTATTTGCAAGATTGTAACGCATATATGTCCTGAAATTTATGACTCGTGCTATCGAACGCTTGTAGCTTTTTACTACGATGCCTTTTACTATTGTACGCATTCTATTACTCATTTCATGTTTAGATTGATGTTAGGAAGTTATACTAGTACGCATGAGTTAGTTCTTGGAAACAAGAAATTGCACTATATGAAAAGGTTAACCAAACAGTTTTGATTCTACTATGTGCATGATGCTATGCCCTGAAATGTTGAAATCAGAAGTAACTCACCATCCATTCATGCATGCATGCCTATCACTTGTATTGTCATGATTGCATCGTGGGATCTTATATTATTCATATAATCTCAATCTTAGTATGTTTAATATATAATGCAACTAATGCAAATTTCAGGTGTTTATATGCAATTAGAGGTTGAGTTTACAGCCTCGATGTCTTGCATGATGAGCCCTGAAATCAGTCACATTATTGTCTCATATTTCTCCTAATTATATTTAGATTCGTGTTTGAATAAATTCAAAACCCATGAATGCGTTACTATAGATTGAAGTAAATGTTGTATAATCATCTCATCATGACCCATAGCTCTTGCTGGTTGCATGTTCGATTTCAATGATCCATGCTTACTATAGCATGTGCTTTACCAAATTTATTATAATTGTTCATGTTGTTGTTATGGGTATGATGATGTAAGTGCATGCAAGTAAGTTCATGTTGTGATGTTATGACTATGATTTCATGATTTAGTTATTGCCTGGATACATCATGCACATGTATATTTAACCATCAAAATTTTATTATAATTACACATTTAATTTGTTGTCCTCATAACTCATGTACATGTAAATATAGAAATCCATGGGGATCTTGTTATTATGACACGATTTAATTGTTGCCTACATATGTCTCGTGCAGGAGTATTGTCTATGAAGATCTTGTAATTATTTCCATGATTTATTTGCTGCCTAAATACATCATGTGCACGTATGTTTATCTATAGAGAGCTTGTTATTCCTTCTTCATTTAATTGCGGTCTTGATACATTACATGTATGATATGTATTATTTAGTTGCTGGAACTATATGATCTCATGATTAGGTTGCTGTTAAATACCATATGTTATTTACGTTTTGTTGCCGCTAAGACGTCACATATGCATGTATTAATTGGTTGATGGAAATTATATGATCCTCATGGATAATTACTATGAAGATGTCGCATATGTATGTATATATTAGTTGCTAGAAATTTTATGATTGTCAATGTATCATAGGTTCATACATTATTACTTGTTGGATTTCATGTGACCCTTCTATTTAGATTGTTGTCAACATATACTATCATCATGTATGATTATTTGCTAGATTTGATGTGACTTTCCCGATTAGTTGTTATCAAGGTGCCATACGAGTATACACTACTACTTGCTAGATTTTAGGTGATCTTCATGGTTAAATTGCTGTCCACAAGTCATATTTTCTCTTATTATTACTTGCATATTCATGTGATTTGTTCATGATTGGTTCTCAGGATCTATGACTATCATGACACTTGTATTTCATTGTCTTATGGCTGTTGTTATTTCTGTTTGAGTGTAATGATGTGGATGAAGGTTTATAGGTCAAGAATTTGATACTATAGGTATTGTTTCATAGCCGTTGTTGGCAACGTTTTTGCGGTGCCCCTTGTTTACGTTATTACTGAAAAGTTTGTGTCTGGAGGATTATATGAGGACTTTGTATCCCGAGCATTTTGAGGGTTAGGGATAGCAAATTTCGAGGACGAAATTTTGTTTAAGGGGGGTAGGTTGTAAGACCCGCTCTCCTGCCACTTTATTTAAAAACTTATTTATCCTTGTGGTCTCTTCTTTTTCGACGTCTTCCAGGTGTGCTTATTGTATGCCTGTGACTTCATGCTCAGACTTAATAAAGTTTATTTTTTGGTGAGTTCATGTGGTTTGTGGTCTGGTGCGACACATCGGGTAGTTTTTGCAATCGGTGGCTTAATCGAGTCGATCGGGTGCAAACCATGTGTGCGTGGGCTTAGTTTTTGGTTGAGCTCGGATTTGGATGGGCTGGGCTGGCGTGTGGATGGTGGTTTGGCTACCATGTCATCAGGAGATGATTCACTTGGATCCTTGCAAAATTTGAAATCTCACGCATTTGGAAAGTAGGGATGGGGCCAGCTAGAGATATGATTTATTGCCTTTGAAGTTTATTTCTTGAAACACAAATTGTGCAACCCTAGAGCAGCCGACCTCTTACTCTCTTCTCCTCCCCACGTCACAAAGCCTTGTCCCCATAACCACCACCACATCTGGTTCCTGCTGGTGGAGATCCGGCAGCTTGAGGAGTAGAAGCAAAGGCTTCTATTAGGCACAGCTTTGGAGTCTTGTGCTAGCTCAGGCGACCCCTACAACTCAGGTATGCCTCTAGCCTTTAGAATAGGATGTAGTGGTAGGATTGGGTGGAGTTTTGGTCCAGCATCAAGGTCTGGTCGGGTTGGAGAGCTGGGTGCGGACCATTTCAGGGTGCAACTCGGGTAAGCTTGGTGTAGCTTAGGAATTCGTTCCTGGCTGAGCATATCTGATCATTGCATGACTCCTACCCCCACGTACCTGGTGGTACTCTGATGGTAAATCAGAAGGGAGGAGGCGGGGCAAAGGAGAGCTCCTTAGGAAGGGTTGTTGCACGCGTTTCGCGTGATGTGCAACCCTACCTGCTTGATCGGTTGTTGAAGTTTTGTTGGTCTGATTGCATTGTGTTCATGCGGTAGTTTAATCTCATCATTGGCTGTATTATTGCTTCACAATTTCACTTATTGATACGGGTGCATTACTGGTTATGTTTATGAATAAACTCCATAAATTATTATGGATTTCAGACCTCGTGTTAAAGCGTGATGCACCAGAAACAGTCCTGATATTCATGCATGATGTGCTGATTTGCAAGGTTCATAAGCTAATTACTCATTAGAGGACAAGTTCTTATCTAGTAACCATTAATTATATTTTCATAACCTCTGATTTAGTGCCTAGATCTACATTGAGAATCCATGCACGTTCTGGAGTGTTAGTGTTCATGTTACGTAAGTCCTTAGTGGTTCATTGTGCTGTTTATTGCTGTTGCCTATATTTCATTATCATGATCATGCATGTATGTACTGATATAGATGTTATTTCGTGCTCATATAGGTTCTGATCATGTTCTGAAATTCCATTTTCCATAGCATACGTGTTCTGAAAATGATTGTGCATATTATCGACTGTCTATGACGTTAGGTCTTAGTGTCTCTAGCATCTGTGTTGTTTATGTTGCTCTGTTCATGTTCATTTATGTCTGACCTGGAGTATCATGTGGTGGTCAGGCATGGCAAATAGGATATCAGACCTTACAACTCCATATCATGACCCGTAGATGAATTCGTTGATTGTCGTACCATTTATTGTTCTAGCTAAGATTAATTGCGACCGTGAGTGGTTGTGCAATATGATCTTTTTGAAGTCTGATTTGGTGTGAGGAGCTGCAAGGAAGCAATTATGTGCCTTCCTTAAGCTCGCACTAGATTTTATAACTACCCGGGATATATAGATCCTCGGGTAGTTTGCATTGCATATAATCCGATGAAGTAATTTGGGCACGTATTGTTTTCTGGGCCGACGGGCCACGGGTGGGTCCTCTAGTTCCGGAGGCCATTCGACTAAGACCTTCACGTTGGGAGGCCAGGCGTAAGATAAGTCCTGGGCAGGCGCGCTGCCATTCTGTCTCAGGTTAGGTGGACCCAATGTCGCGATGGCACCATGTAGGTTATTTTCCGCGAGTTGGGACATCTAACCGGCGCACCGCTTTGTGCCGAGCGGTGGGTCACCGACGGGTGACCACCTCTGACCAGCGAGGCTGGTGTTCTGGTTCCTTGCGAGGAACGCGTCGGGTGCATCCGGCAGGCATGGGTGGTGGAGTCATTGCCCTTCTGATGCATTCTGTGCACTTGTTTCTGTTCGACTGCTGCTAGTCTTAGTTAGACTTATTGCATGTGTTATATTTATTTCATTTGTGTTGGCTGAGGCATACTGGGTTTTCTTAATTGAAAACTCACACATTTGTTAATGCGGTGCTTGCAGGTACTTAGGTTTCCACAGGGCGGACTGGACGAGTAGTCGAAGATTTTGTACACGAGGGACACGTCGACCATATTCTTCAGTTTGTCTTTTGCTTCCGCATTATTTACGATGTATTTCCCTTTGAACTCGGTGTAATGTATTTGACCTTCTTACCATATATGGATATTCTATCACTTTTCAGTTATGTTTTATGTTAGTCTATCAATGTATGATCTCTCTACGTATTGTTGAGTTGTTGTTTGGTCTGTCTTTTGTAACTCCTTCGGTCGTCGCGGAGGTCTCTGATCGCGACACTTGTAGTCTTTCCCAGTGTGCGTACCCGCAAGATCGGGGGCGTTACAAGTTGGTATCAGAGCAGGTCGGTCCCTAAAGTGTACAAAATCTGAAGACTCTCCAGTGTGGCATCTTGCCCAAACCCTGTCGGTAATTTCTTATCTTTTAGAATTGCTTTCTGATAGTGATAGATTATATTTTCATTGGTTAAATTGCTTCTTGTGGATTGTCTCGTGTACTTGGAGAACGAACCACCCAACCCTATCTGTCTTTAACAGTTCCCTCACCTCCTCCTACGTTTTGGTGCTGAGATCTCCAACAAGTCCCATTGGTCAAACAAGCAAGAAGTGCAAGTGCAAGAGGTGACTAGCTAGCAAGCATGGGAGGCGGTTGCAGCTGAATTCCAGCAAACTCAGGTGTCCTTCTCCATTAGTTTCAGGTATGCTCCTACCCCTTTAGCATAAGAGGATGTAGAGTGAGTGTCGGACGAAGTTTTGTCCAGCACCATTGTGTTTGCCGATCTAAGGTTTAGTATGCACTAGTGGAGATCCACCGATTGTGTGGACTGTGGTGCACCATCCGAATTTCAGAGGTGGCTAAGCACCTCCATCTCTGCCACGACTTGGGCCTCAGTCTTCCTTGGTGGTTTGCTGGAGAAACCAGAGGAAGTGGGGTCGATCGTGGAGAGCTAGTTGGGGAGGGCTTTTGCTTTCATGTTGAGTGATGTGTTAATAACCTTGTGGTGTAGAATCGTGTGATCTTTTAGATGTTAAGTTCATGCATGATATTGTAATCAAGTCCGGATTTTCTCGCATGATATGCTTACTGATGTTAGATGTCATAATCACATGTTAATTTTTTTGATTTGGATCAGGCGTCATGACATGTTATTGATTTCAAATCTAGTTTCTATGGTGATCTGATTTTATGTTCAAGGAATGCTGCATTTATCGATTGGAATGTTAAGAGGAATTAAATGTGTGATTTTATCCCAGTCATGACTAATCAATGTATATGCTCTGATTTGTAATCCATCTGAGATATATTCTTTACAACATCTGAGCATAAGTTATATATTTTAATATAAATGTTGATGCAATTGGTATAAATGCATGTATTGACTCTAATGTTGCTATGAGTTTCTCAAGTCTGATTTTATCCCCACCATGTTCAGTTTACGTGTATGATCTGATTTCCATAAACCTGCTCTGCTTTGACTTGTTATGCTCTCACATGAATATTATATCAGAATTTATGAGTTATGCTATTCATCCTATGCCGTCTATTTTTGTGCAAATCCTTATGCATGTAGATTTATATCGATCATGAATATGCTCCGACTTCTGATTTCTAGATATATGCTTTCCTTGTTAGATTACTGATATATTCATATATTAATTCCTGTTCATATGCTCTCGTGCCATTTTCTGAATCACTATCTTCTAATGCATATACGTTCTGAAATTTCGATGGGTGCAATCAGTTGGATTATAGGTGTTGTTTGTGATGACTTCTTATTTGAGTTGATTTCATTCCAGTAGTAAGCATAACACATTCGTGATCTGTTTTTGTATACCTTCTCTGATGTTATCGTTATGCTTTCATTTAGAATAAAATATGTACTCATCCATGACATATGCAACTTATTCCATGACTTATCTTAATCCGAATGCATGCATGTATAGTATTTATGGATATATGTAGACTCCTGATCTCATATGCATGTTCACCATGTTGTATTACTGATACATGTATTGTTTCATGTCGATATAATCTCTGATCATGGCCTTATTTGCAAGATTGTAACGCATATATGTCCTGAAATTTATGACTCGTGCTATCGAACGCTTGTAGCTTTTTACTACGATGCCTTTTACTATTGTACGCATTCTATTACTCATTTCATGTTTAGATTGATGTTAGGAAGTTATACTAGTACGCATGAGTTAGTTCTTGGAAACAAGAAATTGCACTATATGAAAAGGTTAACCAAACAGTTTTGATTCTACTATGTGCATGATGCTATGCCCTGAAATGTTGAAATCAGAAGTAACTCACCATCCATTCATGCATGCATGCCTATCACTTGTATTGTCATGATTGCATCGTGGGATCTTATATTATTCATATAATCTCAATCTTAGTATGTTTAATATATAATGCAACTAATGCAAATTTCAGGTGTTTATATGCAATTAGAGGTTGAGTTTACAGCCTCGATGTCTTGCATGATGAGCCCTGAAATCAGTCACATTATTGTCTCATATTTCTCCTAATTATATTTAGATTCGTGTTTGAATAAATTCAAAACCCATGAATGCGTTACTATAGATTGAAGTAAATGTTGTATAATCATCTCATCATGACCCATAGCTCTTGCTGGTTGCATGTTCGATTTCAATGATCCATGATTACTATAGCATGTGCTTTACCAAATTTATTATAATTGTTCATGTTGTTGTTATGGGTATGATGATGTAAGTGCATGCAAGTAAGTTCATGTTGTGATGTTATGACTATGATTTCATGATTTAGTTATTGCCTGGATACATCATGCACATGTATATTTAACCATCAAAATTTTATTATAATTACACATTTAATTTGTTGTCCTCATAACTCATGTACATGTAAATATAGAAATCCATGGGGATCTTGTTATTATGACACGATTTAATTGTTGCCTACATATGTCTCGTGCAGGAGTATTGTCTATGAAGATCTTGTAATTATTTCCATGATTTATTTGCTGCCTAAATACATCATGTGCACGTATGTTTATCTATAGAGAGCTTGTTATTCCTTCTTCATTTAATTGCGGTCTTGATACATTACATGTATGATATGTATTATTTAGTTGCTGGAACTATATGATCTCATGATTAGGTTGTTGTTAAATACCATATGTTATTTACGTTTTGTTGCCGCTAAGACGTCACATATGCATGTATTAATTGGTTGATGGAAATTATATGATCCTCATGGATAATTACTATGAAGATGTCGCATATGTATGTATATATTAGTTGCTAGAAATTTTATGATTGTCAATGTATCATAGGTTCATACATTATTACTTGTTGGATTTCATGTGACCCTTCTATTTAGATTGTTGTCAACATATACTATCATCATGTATGATTATTTGCTAGATTTGATGTGACTTTCCCGATTAGTTGTTATCAAGGTGCCATACGAGTATACACTACTACTTGCTAGATTTTAGGTGATCTTCATGGTTAAATTGCTGTCCACAAGTCATATTTTCTCTTATTATTACTTGCATATTCATGTGATTTGTTCATGATTGGTTCTCAGGATCTATGACTATCATGACACTTGTATTTCATTGTCTTATGGCTGTTGTTATTTCTGTTTGAGTGTAATGATGTGGATGAAGGTTTATAGGTCAAGAATTTGATACTATAGGTATTGTTTCATAGCCGTTGTTGGCAACGTTTTTGCGGTGCCCCTTGTTTACGTTATTACTGAAAAGTTTGTGTCTGGAGGATTATATGAGGACTTTGTATCCCGAGCATTTTGAGGGTTAGGGATAGCAAATTTCGAGGACGAAATTTTGTTTAAGGGGGGTAGGTTGTAAGACCCGCTCTCCTGCCACTTTATTTAAAAACTTATTTATCCTTGTGGTCTCTTCTTTTTCGACGTCTTCCAGGTGTGCTTATTGTATGCCTGTGACTTCATGCTCAGACTTAATAAAGTTTATTTTTTGGTGAGTTCATGTGGTTTGTGGTCTGGTGCGACACATCGGGTAGTTTTTGCAATCGGTGGCTTAATCGAGTCGATCGGGTGCAAACCATGTGTGCGTGGGCTTAGTTTTTGGTTGAGCTCGGATTTGGATGGGCTGGGCTGGCGTGTGGATGGTGGTTTGGCTACCATGTCATCAGGAGATGATTCACTTGGATCCTTGCAAAATTTGAAATCTCACGCATTTGGAAAGTAGGGATGGGGCCAGCTAGAGATATGATTTATTGCCTTTGAAGTTTATTTCTTGAAACACAAATTGTGCAACCCTAGAGCAGCCGACCTCTTACTCTCTTCTCCTCCCCACGTCACAAAGCCTTGTCCCCATAACCACCACCACATCTGGTTCCTGCTGGTGGAGATCCGGCAGCTTGAGGAGTAGAAGCAAAGGCTTCTATTAGGCACAGCTTTGGAGTCTTGTGCTAGCTCAGGCGACCCCTACAACTCAGGTATGCCTCTAGCCTTTAGAATAGGATGTAGTGGTAGGATTGGGTGGAGTTTTGGTCCAGCATCAAGGTCTGGTCGGGTTGGAGAGCTGGGTGCGGACCATTTCAGGGTGCAACTCGGGTAAGCTTGGTGTAGCTTAGGAATTCGTTCCTGGCTGAGCATATCTGATCATTGCATGACTCCTACCCCCACGTACCTGGTGGTACTCTGATGGTAAATCAGAAGGGAGGAGGCGGGGCAAAGGAGAGCTCCTTAGGAAGGGTTGTTGCACGCGTTTCGCGTGATGTGCAACCCTACCTGCTTGATCGGTTGTTGAAGTTTTGTTGGTCTGATTGCATTGTGTTCATGCGGTAGTTTAATCTCATCATTGGCTGTATTATTGCTTCACAATTTCACTTATTGATACGGGTGCATTACTGGTTATGTTTATGAATAAACTCCATAAATTATTATGGATTTCAGACCTCGTGTTAAAGCGTGATGCACCAGAAACAGTCCTGATATTCATGCATGATGTGCTGATTTGCAAGGTTCATAAGCTAATTACTCATTAGAGGACAAGTTCTTATCTAGTAACCATTAATTATATTTTCATAACCTCTGATTTAGTGCCTAGATCTACATTGAGAATCCATGCACGTTCTGGAGTGTTAGTGTTCATGTTACGTAAGTCCTTAGTGGTTCATTGTGCTGTTTATTGCTGTTGCCTATATTTCATTATCATGATCATGCATGTATGTACTGATATAGATGTTATTTCGTGCTCATATAGGTTCTGATCATGTTCTGAAATTCCATTTTCCATAGCATACGTGTTCTGAAAATGATTGTGCATATTATCGACTGTCTATGACGTTAGGTCTTAGTGTCTCTAGCATCTGTGTTGTTTATGTTGCTCTGTTCATGTTCATTTATGTCTGACCTGGAGTATCATGTGGTGGTCAGGCATGGCAAATAGGATATCAGACCTTACAACTCCATATCATGACCCGTAGATGAATTCGTTGATTGTCGTACCATTTATTGTTCTAGCTAAGATTAATTGCGACCGTGAGTGGTTGTGCAATATGATCTTTTTGAAGTCTGATTTGGTGTGAGGAGCTGCAAGGAAGCAATTATGTGCCTTCCTTAAGCTCGCACTAGATTTTATAACTACCCGGGATATATAGATCCTCGGGTAGTTTGCATTGCATATAATCCGATGAAGTAATTTGGGCACGTATTGTTTTCTGGGCCGACGGGCCACGGGTGGGTCCTCTAGTTCCGGAGGCCATTCGACTAAGACCTTCACGTTGGGAGGCCAGGCGTAAGATAAGTCCTGGGCAGGCGCGCTGCCATTCTGTCTCAGGTTAGGTGGACCCAATGTCGCGATGGCACCATGTAGGTTATTTTCCGCGAGTTGGGACATCTAACCGGCGCACCGCTTTGTGCCGAGCGGTGGGTCACCGACGGGTGACCACCTCTGACCAGCGAGGCTGGTGTTCTGGTTCCTTGCGAGGAACGCGTCGGGTGCATCCGGCAGGCATGGGTGGTGGAGTCATTGCCCTTCTG
Organism: Triglochin maritima; assembly: GCA_963682175.1. Taxonomy (NCBI): domain Eukaryota; kingdom Viridiplantae; phylum Streptophyta; class Magnoliopsida; order Alismatales; family Juncaginaceae; genus Triglochin; species Triglochin maritima. The sequence goes on along the minus strand of OY821790.1, from coordinate 15,017,062 downwards.
ATGCATTCTGTGCACTTGTTTCTGTTCGACTGCTGCTAGTCTTAGTTAGACTTATTGCATGTGTTATATTTATTTCATTTGTGTTGGCTGAGGCATACTGGGTTTTCTTAATTGAAAACTCACACATTTGTTAATGCGGTGCTTGCAGGTACTTAGGTTTCCACAGGGCGGACTGGACGAGTAGTCGAAGATTTTGTACACGAGGGACACGTCGACCATATTCTTCAGTTTGTCTTTTGCTTCCGCATTATTTACGATGTATTTCCCTTTGAACTCGGTGTAATGTATTTGACCTTCTTACCATATATGGATATTCTATCACTTTTCAGTTATGTTTTATGTTAGTCTATCAATGTATGATCTCTCTACGTATTGTTGAGTTGTTGTTTGGTCTGTCTTTTGTAACTCCCTCGGTCGTTGCAGAGGTCTCTGATCGCGACACTTGTAGTCTTTCCCAGTGTGCGTACCCGCAAGATCGGGGGCGTTACAAGAAGAGAAGTTTCTCACTCATGCTTCATGGCTATTGAGGATGAATAAAGTGAGGTAGCTTCTAACTCTTGCTCTACTAGACCAATTTCATGCTCAACTAAGTTATATTCTAGTGATAGCTCAATCTCAAATGCTAATGATGAATCATACACACATGATGAGCTTTAAAATGCATTGCATGATTTAGTTAAACAATATGAGATCATTTGTGTAAAGAACAAGAAAGCTAGAAAGCAAATAAATGATCTCCAATATCAAATTGAAACGATCATGAATGAGAAAACTGGGGTGATTTCTAGACATGAAAAATATGCATTAGAACATGGTAATCCAAATGCAACACCTATTGATGTTGGACAACTAGATCTTAGAGCTTCTAATGAACAATTAAGAAAAAATCTAGAAAGGTTCACTAATGGAACCAAAATGCTTAACATGCTTCTAGGTAGTCAAAGGCAATCTTTAGATAAACATCGCTTAGGATACAATGCGAAATTGAAAAACCATATATCTCATACTACTTTAAATGACAAGCATTTGTCTGTTAATCAAAGTTCTTCATGTAGGATATACTAGCCCCTAATCTTAGTCAAAAGGGGGGTGGGTGAATAGACTAATTAAGGTTGTTTAACAAGCTATGCCAAATTAAAAGCTAAGACAATTAATATGAAGGAGAGAACAACAAACCACAACTCCAGATGTATAGAGGTTTGGATCCAACTAGCGGATCCTAGTCCTCTATTACGAAATGCTCTTACTCGAGCAACTTCGCGTCCTCCAATAATCCAATTTCCGTTGTGGGCCGAGATCACGCCTTTACACCACAAGCTTTGCAAACACTCTCACCTAGCTTGGACTACCTTCCCACAATATGAGAAGAGCTTCACGCCGGAAGCTTAGTACAACTCTTGAAGACTTCACTTCAGCAACTAATCTTGAGCACTTGAATTGAATGATGCAATCAAAGGATGGTGATTTCAAGTGACAAGATGTGAGCACAAGTGTTTAGAGCAACTATGAAAGTAGTAATGAGATTTGAGCTTAGAGAAAGATTGGTTGTCTTAGATGAGTGTTCTCAGCTCTATTTATACGCTCTAAACGAGTTCTAGTTGTTGGGATTGAAATTGTAAAAAGTTGTGCATGAAAACACAAGTCAGGAAGTGACAGGACACATTTCAGGACCCGAATGGTCGACCGGATCGTGTTATTCGGTGGACCGGAATGCAACAGTAAAAGGTTCGGTCGAGCGAAGATGCAAACGGTCAGTCCAATTTGGCTAGAACTTAAGTGATCGGTCGAACAGATTGGATCACCAGTTCAACCAAAAACGAGCCGTAGGACTTGATCTGGAAAAGATGCAAGTATCGGTTGAACGTGAAGAGAGTTTCGGTCGACCGTTTGACGTGTTGGATATTAGAAAAGATAAAATCAAATGCAATGGGTCGAACAAAATGAATTGAGGTTTCGACCAAAAACTCCCAGTAAAAATGTGTTTGGGAAGTTTTCAAGATTCGGTCGACCGTTAAGAAACTTTTGGTCGACCGGAAGACCAAATCCAAAAGAGGGGTTAGGTGAGAAATGTGTATACGACCGTTGGAGTATACGACAAGTATAACAGTCATATTTAATACAAATACGGAAATGCAATCGGTCGAGAACTAAGTTTCGATCGACCAAAAGTCTCACTAACCAGGACACGTGTCGACAAGTGATAGGCTGAAGGATTTGTATAGGATGAACTAATTCCTATAACTTGACAAGGTGAGACGGTCGAACAAAATTGGTATTTCAGTTGATCGATTTCAGACAAGCGAAATAGATTGAAGGAACGGTCGAATTGAATGGATATGCCGGTCGACCAATTTCAGACAGGCAAAACATATTGAAGGAACGGTTGAACTGGAAATGTAAGTCGGTCGACCGTTTTGGACAAAATAAGATTTCTAGGATAGTCTATTGAAATCCGGTCGAACCAAATGGTTCTACCGGTCGACTGCTTCAGTGTAGAAATCTTGTTCTAGGTTTCTAATGAGTTTCGATGATTTTCTATTGAAGTCTAAGATAATTGGAATGTTATGTGAGACTTATATAGGTTTTCTAAGTGTCACGCAATGCAATGAATCAAAGATTCCAAGAGCCAAGTTACATTTGTAACCTAAATAAATATAATTTAAACCCAGCTACGCTTCAATCTTCATCTCTCAATTCAACTCAAACTTGGTTCCAGAAATGTTAGATAATACAAGTATATGCAAGCAATGATCTTTAATTGATACATGTGTTTATTGATATGTTGATTAATCATCAAAACAGATTAACGATTATTAGCCAAAAAGCCAACACTTCAAGTGTGTACGAGCTCCCAAAACCAAAAGGGAATGGGTTCCCAAAGCTAATGTTGAAGGACCCAAAGTTGTTTGGGTACCTAGATCTACACTTGTAGGTACTTGAAGAAGGATGGGAGATCGGTAGTGACCGGGAAAGGTTGAAGAGTCAAATTCAAAGTCAGTTGTACTATCGAAAGGACATTGGAACCAATTCGAGGATCAAATTGGGTAAAATTTATCTACCTCTAGATTCATATTAGATTGGTTCTAATCTAGGACAAATTGAATGCTTCATTGTTATATCTTTTATATCATTTATTGAATATCTTATAAATTTGGGAGAAAATCACATCATATGCTTAATTGTCAAATTGTCAATGGATATCAAAGGGGAGAAAATTGAGCTTAATAGACAAACCATATTGATAAGGGGAGCTTAATCAAAATCTTTATCTAGAAAGGGTAATGACATGCAAAATTAAGGGGGAGCAACTTCATTACAAGAACTTTGGGGGAGAGAATAAATTCATTGAAAAATCTTATTTTTGATGGATGCCAAACGGGGAGAGAATATTAGGAGGCTTGGATATGCAAAATCTTGAAATTGACTTGAAAATTGAACAAAAACTATGCACACTCTTAGGGGAGAATTTATATGCATAGTTTACTGATGTGATTATTTAGTTTAACCGCAAGTGCACCGCCGGCGGTGAAGATGTGGCAAATACAGCTGGATCCACAGGGAGGGGTGTCGACTCTGGTTCTTTCAAACGCAAGTGGAAAATATGGGAGAAGAAATGGGGTTGTAATTACAGTACAATGCGTAAGGAAATCAATAAACAAACAATAAAACTAAATCCCATAGGGGGTACAGAAAGAATGAGAATACGAAAATGTATGTATGTATGTGTGTGTTCATTTGTGCTCGTCACAACCTGTAGTACATAAAAACCATAAAACCAAATCCATTTTTTCCTCCACATGAAATAAGATAAAACATTATTATTAAAACATACAAGACAATAATTGGAATGAAGCTAAATGAACTCATGCATAAAGACCAAACCCCACTATGTCTCCACATGAAATAAGATTTACACAATCATTAAAGCATACAAGACATTAATTAAGGTGAGGCCAACAAGAGCACATGCTACCACATGTCATGTTTCCTTCTTCCACTCCATCTTTATCCTCACCTCATCATTCCCCATAAAATAGACCAACTAATCTAAGCATGTGTTAAGCATCACTCAAGGGAATTAGCATATCAAAGATAAGAGTGAAATCCCCTTAGATGGTTATGGAAATCACTTAAGGCTCGAAGGAATAAGATTAACACACACCTAATACATCACATCACCACCCCCAAATGGGGATGGATTACTCTCTACTCATTAGTCTAACAATCATATAAAGAAAGGAAGACATTCTAATTATACTACGGTTATGAAAATAAATTCAAGGTAAATATGCAAACATTGAAAGAGATAACATGAAGATAAAACTAGAAGAATTATTTTATTTACATGACTCACATTACAAGTAGCATTCTTCTCCACTTCATTTTTTCTCCAAGGCTTACTCTAAGTAGATAGAATGCCACCAAGAAATGGGTAAATACAAAGGAGGACGAAGAGTTCTATTTATAGTCAAAGATAAAGGTAACCGCAGACAATCCCCTAGTATGGGACTAAACACATACCGTAAATGGACATAAAACAACACAACTGAACATCCGACTAAACCATGAATCATTTAGAGACATTTGGACTGCCAATTGGCGGTCTATAACAGCAAATTGGCAATCTAGATGCCTCTGATCGAGTCTCAATTTTGGTGGCTCGGTTGTGGCTTGATTTTGTGATGTTTGATGAACCCGATTTTGTTGTTGAGGGTTAAACCAGGACCTAATTGCCAAAATACTCCTCATGATGGTGTGGAGCTTCTTGATTTGCTCAATGGTTCTTTTGGTTTTACATTCGGGTTCTTCTCTCTTTCAACTCAGTCCATAAGTCTTGTAACTTAGTCATTTTCCTTGCTTTTAAGTACTTTTTTAGTCTCTTCTTCTCAAACCTATTTATTCCTGAAAGTTAAACATAAAACTCGTTCCGTAGCATTGCTTAGGCTAAAAATAAAGGATATAAGAAACAAATATATGCATGATATTATGTCAATCAAATACCCCCACACCTAACTTTTGCTAGTCCCGAGCAAAACAAAGAAACGGAAAAATGAAAGAAAGGAAAAAGCATACGTAAAATAGGGAAATCCTAACTCACTTCCGTAGGAATCACGGTTGCACTTAGCATGTGCAACAAGCCATTAAACCTCCTTGTCGCCAAGGAAGAGTTGTCTCATGAGGGTTTTCAGCGGATACACCCACGAAATCCGAACATAGATGCTGAAAGGAATGTGTTCTAAAAGGTTTACTTTTATATGTCAATTATTATGAATTGGATGTGCAAATATTTTGTTCCTTGATTATTGTATTCGTCTTTTGAAAGTGTTAAGGAAGAGGCTGTAAGAGCTATTCGCCTGTGACACTATTATGTCTTATTTATCCATATGCTTGATTATGGATCATCTTTATGTTGTTGTATGCTTGTGATTTTGGTTGTATTTTGGGAAAGTTTCCTTCCGAGGAAAAGTTTCCTTTTTGGGAGAGTTAAATTGACTCGTGGGCGGGTGCGACCCGTCGGACGATTTTGTAATCAGTTGACTTAATCGCGTCGATCGGGAGCAAATCGAGTGTTGGAGTTGGCTTGGAGTTGGTTTAGGCGTGTAGGGCTGACGTGTTGGAATTGGATGACGTGGCTGCCATGTCATCTTGAGGAGATTGTTGAGATTGTATATAATTTGAATGGGGTGTTTTTGGTATGTTATTATTTGGCTTTTATTTGCAATCAAAGTCTTCCTTGTGTGTTTGTTTCCTTGAAACAAATGCACAAACCAGCCCAGACGTCCCTCCCCTTTCTCCAGATCTTCCTCACACACTCCACCTTCTGTCCACCTGCACTACCTCAATCTCCGGCATGCTGCTGGCTGTTCTCTGGTGGATTTTCGTAGAAGCAACTAGTGCAACTCGTGGGCAGCTAGAAGAAGGACCTTGGTTGATCTCCTTCCAGCTCAGGCGTCCTCTTGCTTTTAAGGTATGCCTCTAGCCATATGAATAGGATGTGGTGGTGGGTGTTGGGCGGAGTTCTGCACAACACAAGTGGCTGGTCGTTCGTGAGGGTTTGCAAAACTAAAGTTCTACCGATTGGGTGGGCTGTGGTGCAACTTGGATCTCCAGTGGCTGCCCGTGCATCTTTTCCCCCTAGCATGTCCCCTACTCCTTGTTTCCTTGGTGGATTGATGGAGAAATTAGTTGGGAGGAGGCTGGACAGTGGGGAGTAAGTTGGGTAGGGTTGTTGCATGCATCTTGCGTGAGGTGCAACCCTACTCGTGTAGATTGATCTTGAGATGTTTTGGTGGTTTGTTATCATGTTTAATTTGCTGTAGCTTAGTGATTCTCTTGGATGTATTACTGTTTTGAGAGTTCTCTTCCTAATATGATTTTATGACTTGTTATGTTGATAGTCTCGTGAATCACCTTAGATTTCAGATCTTATATGTATACGCAGTCCAGCTATTTTGTCCAAAGAGTATTGCATGTTTTGTTCTTATTCTTGATCATATGTCTTGCATAATTTTGTGTCCATGATCAGATGATTCTCCCATGATATATTTCTGGTTATAAGACATACATTCATGCATTATTTAGTGACTATAATCAGATAAGCTTCCATGACATAGTGGCTGATGTAGATTGCATATCCATGCATTAATTCGTAACTATATTCAGACAATATCTTGTGCCTTGTTTGCTGATTATCAAGTCACGTATACTTGCATTACTTCTTGGTTTCATTCAGATAAAATTCCATCAATTGTTTTCTGACCATAGGTCACATAATCATGCGTTAGTTGAGGTCTATGTTCAGACCATATTCCATAATGGGTTTGCCAATTTTATATCATATGTGCTAGCATTGCTTAGTGATTATATCTGGATATTCTCCTATAAATTATATTCTGATTGCAGACAATATGTTCATACATTGTCTCGTGATTTGATTCATATAATCTCTGATCTAGTCTGGAATACTAAGTTTGTATCATATACACATGTTCTGAAATCCATGATGCATGATATCGATAGCTTGTGATGTTGGTTTATGATACCTCCTTGTATGGTTCATGTTCCATTACTTATTTCGTGTGTATGTTTCCGATATAAGTATAATGTTGTGGCTATGTATGCCACATAGGATTTCAGACCTTATAACATCCTTATCATGACCCGTAGATGACTCGATTAGTTGTTATCTTGATTTGCAGATCTGTTTATGATTGCTTGCTGTTGTGAGTTTCGTTTGATTTCTGATTGAGATGTTCTGATTCTGATTTGTTTGGGGCTGTTAGGAGGGTATCCGGATACTCTTCCTTGAGCACATTACATATACTATAGTTACATTAGATCTTAGATGCTTAAGTAGCTTGCATTGCATTTAATCTGATTAATAATTTTTCGCACGTTCTGTTTTCTGGGCCGACGGGCCACGAGTGGGTCCTCTAGCTTCAGAGGTCATTCGCATAAGACCTTCATGTTGGGAGGCCAGGTGTAAGATAAGTCCTGGGGAGGCGCTCTACCATTCTGTCTCAAGGTAGATGTTCCCAAGTTAGCGATGACACCATGTAGGTTTATTTCCGTGACTTGGGACATTTATCCGGTGCACCGCTTTGTGCCGAGCGGTGGGTCACTGTCCAGTGACCACTTCTGACCAGCGAGGCTAGTGTTCTGGTTCCTTGCAAGGAACGTGTTGGGTGCGCCCGGCTAGCATGGCTTGTGGAGTCATAGCCTGGTGATGCATTATGTGCTCTTATGTTCTATTATGTTTTTATGCTTGTCTTAGTTAGACTTCATGCATAGTTCTATTATTGTTTGGTTGGGGCATACTGGGTTTTCTTAATTGAAAACTCACACATTTGTTAATGCAGTGCTTGCAGGTACTTAGGTTCCCTACAGGGTAGACTGGGCGAGTGTCGAAGATTCTGTACACGAGGGACATGTCGACCAGAGTCTTCAGTTATCGTTCGTTTCCACTTATGTCATTGTATTTCCTTTGAAACTCGCTGTATTGTAATTGTATCATTTATGTATACATGAATAATCATTTGTTTCAGTTTTGTATCCTAATTGTCTATCCATGTATGTCTGTTATGTATTGTTGAGTTAGTCGGTATTGTCTTTCTTTTGTAACTCCTTCGGTCGTAGCGGAAGTGTCTGATCGCGCAACTTGTGTTCCTTTCCCAGTGTGTGTACCCGTGAGATCGGAGGCATTATAGCTTGATATCAGAGCAGGTTGGTCCCTAAAGTGTACAGAATCTGAAGACTCTCCAGTGGGGGCATCTTTCCCAAACCCTATCAATAATTTCTTATCTTTTAGAATTGCTTTCTGATAGTGATAGATCATATTTATTGAGAATTGAACTTAATCCTAGGTGGCATCCTAGTCACTTGTCACATCACCTATGGAGGGTGAGTCATCTAGGAGTTGATGACTCAACAAAAAGGAAGAAAAAAGGTTGTAGGAAAGGAAGAGACAAGGGACACTTCATTTTTTCTATGATTTTCGTCCTATTTTATGATGCAATTTAAGTAGAGGTTGTAATGATCTTGAATGATCATCTTTATGTAGTTTATGTTATGTTTGTGTTATAGGGTAAGTTGAAGAGTCTTTGTAAGTGCCTATATAAGCACAAGAGTTCTCCATTTGTAAAACAAGCCAAAAAAACAAATCAAGTCAAGTGAGAAAGAAGAAAGAAAGGATGAGTATTTGGTGCAAATCTCGTTTTGCTTGTGAGTGTTAAGTAGTTTGTTTTCTTCTTTCATTCGTGTCCACCAATTGAGTAGATCAAAGTATGGATCTAGTGATGGCAATAGAAGGCCCTCAGCATGGAGGACAAGGCGAGCCGAAGCAGTCCACCAGGCGCAACTTCTGAACCGCTGGTTGGCGGTCCAGGTGTGTCTGGTGGAGGTGTTCTTTTTGGGGTGGGTTGGTGTGGTGCTCTCCGTCTTTCTCCCGCATCTAACATCTGGTATCAGAGCCTCGTCTGATGGGGAGCTCAGGAATGACCTCGTTTGGTCATGTATCGTTGCCTCGCCTTTCGAAGGGGAACTACGACAATTGGAGTATCCAAATGCGTGCCCTGCTCGGTGCGCATGATGTTTGGGATCTTGTGGAGAACGGCTTCGAGGAGGAGGCCGTTACGGGGGTAGGAACTGTCACACAAATCAAAGCACAAAAGGAGAGAAGAGCCAAAGACAAGAGTGCTCTCTTCCTTCTCTTCCAAGTGGTTGATGAGAGTGGCTTTGAGAAGATCGCTGAAGCGAAGACGTCGAAGGAGGCGTGGGATACTCTTGAAAGGAGCTACAAGGGGGCTGATCGAGTGAGGCAAGTGCGCCTCCAAATGCTTCGAGGCGAGTTCGAGGCATTAAAGATGAAAGAATCGGAAGGAGTTGCCGATTTCGTGACGAGAGTTCGGTGGTGGCGAACAAGTTAAAAAGAGATGGGGAGGCGATGACCGAAGGAAGAGTGGTGGAGAAGGTGTTGCGTTCTCTCACCGAGGACTTCGAGAATGTGGTGTGCGCAATCGAGGAATCAAAGGACCTCGAGAAGATGACTATTGATGATCTAGCTAGCTCGTTGGAAGCACACGAGCAAAGAAAGAAGAAGAAAAGACAAGATGTCTTGGAGGAGGCGTTGCAAGCGAAGATGTCGCTTAAGGAGGAGAAACCTCGCAATGTAGATCGTGGAAGCGGTCGTGATTATGGAGGCCATCCAAGAAAGAAGGAGGTCGAATGGTTCAAGTGTGGGAAGCGTGGTCGTTTTGCGAAAGAATGTTGGTCTCAAAAGAAGGTGGAGGAGAGCTCCAGCCGTGTCCGTGGTGATCGCGGATCGAAGAAGGTGATTGAGTGCTTCAATTGTGGGAAGCATGGACACTACGCAAGCGAATGTTGGTCGAAGAAAAGGGTGGAAGAAAACTCCAACCTTGTTGCCGTAGAGGAGAATGCTTGCGAAGGAGGAATGGCCTTGTTCGTGAATAACGAGGGAATCACAAATCATGTCATGCATGCTCTAGTCGAACATGATGATGGGAGATGTGAAGGAAGAGAAGAAGAAAAAGAAGAAGAAGAAGAAAGAGAAGAAGTGGCGGCTTCTAACCACGAGGAGTTGACAAATCATGCTCAAGTTGATGATGAGCATGAGGAGGAATACGAAGAAAACAATGAGAATGAGGAGCAAGAGGTGGAGGTGGTAGATTCCACCAAGCATGAAGTTGTATTATCCGATGATGAAGAGACGAGACCGATGAAGAAAAGGAGTCTTGATGATCTATACGAGGAAACAAGTGAGCTAGACTTGGTTTGCCTCTTGGATCAAGGTGAGAGCATTCCGTTCGAAGAAGCGGTGGTGGGAAAAGAAAGAAGACAAGTCACGATGGATGAGGAGATGGGGTCGACAGAAAAGAATGAGTCTTGGGAGCTAGCTTCGCTTCCAATACATCACAAAACCACTAATGTCAGGTGGGTGTATAAGAAGAAGATAACCCCCATAGGAGAGGTCGAAAGATGCAAGGCACGCTTGATAGCAAAATGCTACAAGCAAAGGACCGGCATAAATTATGAAGAAGTGTTCGCGCTGGTGGCTGGCATGGAGACAATCCCTCATTGTGTGGCTTATGAACAAGTGAGGTTCACATGGTGTGTCTTTTAGCTCAAACAAAAATGTTGTCAATAAGGTTGCAGGAAAGGATGCGCAACCTACTTGGGATGGTGGATGGAAGAGGATTAAGTTCAAGGAGGAGTATTGAGAATTGAACTTAATCCTAGGTGGCATCCTAGTCACTTGTCACATCACCTATGGAGGGTGAGTCATCTAGGAGTTGATGACTCAACAAGAAGGAAGACAAAAGGTTGTAGGAAAGGAAGAGACAAGGGACACTTCATTTTTTCTATGATTTTCGTCCTATTTTATGATGCAATTTAAGTAGAGGTTGTAATGATCTTGAATGATCATCTTTATGTAGTTTATGTTATGTTTGTGTTATAGGGTAAGTTGAAGAGTCTTTGTAAGTGCCTATATAAGCACAAGAGTTCTCCATTTGTAAAACAAGCCAAAAAAACAAATCAAGTCAAGTGAGAAAGAAAGAAAAGATGAGTGTTTGGTGCAAATCTCGTTTTGCTTGTGAGTGTTAAGTAGTTTGTTTTCTTCTTTCATTCGTGTCCACCAATTGAGTAGATCAAAGTATGGATCTAGTGATGGCAATAGAAGGCCCTCCGCATGGAGGACAAGGCGAGCCGAAGCAGCCCACCAGGTGCAACTTCTGAACTGCTGGTTGGCGGTCCAGGCGTGTCTGGTGGAGGCGTGCTTTCTGGGGTGGCTTGGTGTGGTGCTCTTCGTCTTTCTCCCGCGTCTAACAATATTTGCATTGGTTAAGTTGCTTTCTTGTGGATTACCTTGTGTACTTGGAGACCGAACCACCCAACCCTATCTGTCTCTATCAGTTCCCTCACCTCCTCCCACGTTTTGGTGTTGAGATCTCCAACAAGTCCAACCGGTCAAACAAGCAAGAGGTGCAAGTGCAAGAGGTGACTAATATGCAAGCATGGGAGGCAGGTGCAGCTGGATTCCAACAAACTCTGGGGCCCTTCTCCATCAGTTTCAGGTATGCTCCTACCCCTTTAGCATAAGAGGATGTAGAGTGCGTGTTGGACAAAGTTTAGTCCAGCACCATTGTGTTTGCCGATCTGAGGTTTGGTATGCACTAGTGGAGATCCACCGATTGTGTGGACTGTGGTGCACCATCCGAATTTCAGAGGCGGCTAAGTACCTCCCTCTCTACCACGACTTGGGCCTCATGTTTTCCTTGGTGGTTTGCTGGAGAAACCAAAGGAGATGGGTTGGAACATGGAAAGCTACTTGGGAAGGGGTTTTCCTTGATTGTTGAGTGATGTGTTAACCACCTTGTGGTCACTACAAGAAAGTAGAGTTTTAGCCACTGTAGGCTAAACGGTGGCTAAAATATCCGTGGCTGATTTAATAAATCAGCGACGGAAATGTGTGATTCCGTGGCAGATGACCCCCTTTAAGCCCAAAAAACCCCGACCCCTCGCCTCCCACTCCCTCAAATCACAAAAAACCTCAAACATTTGCCATCATCCAAAGTCCCTTCTCCAGCCCGCCCTGCTACGCCTCCGACCGTCCCTCTTCCACCTCCGTGGTGTTCAATCCACGCCCATGTGGTTCCTCCGCTGCCCTTGTCGTTTGCCCCCCACCATCATTGTTCGCTTGCCACCCTCGTTGTTCGATGGTCGTCACTCGCACCCTCCTCATCGTCGGTATTCCAATTTGGTTAGATTCTTGTTCGGATTTGTCTTGCTGGGATTTGGGTCCTTAGGGTTTGGTTGGAATTGAAGTTATTTTGGTGGAGAAATTTTGGTTGGGAAACACAGGCTTGAGAAAAATGTCCTTCACTTCAATTTCACGTCGCCATTAATCCCTCCCTTTGCTGGTGTTGTCCCAGTGAGGTTTGATTTGGAGGGATTCAGACTTCTTTTCCATGTATGGTTTGTTTTGGATTTGAGTGTTCTTTTGTTCCAATTTGGGCGATTTTGCGTTCTTTTTATACTTAGAAATGGGTAATCTCTTTTTCTTAAAAAGATATTTAGGGCATCATTTGTCCTTGATTTTTGTGATTCCTTCGTGAAGAGTTAAAGTACTTTGATTTATGCTAAGTATCATTAATGAATCTTTTATGTTGGATTTAGCTATAAAATGATGTTGCCAATTTCATTTCCTGCTTAACATGTTGACACAACCTTTAATTAAACATGTCCTGTTCAGGTTGTTGATAATTATGCTTCACAATTTTGCTATCTATTAAGTCCAGTGACATTGTGGGGTTTCTGTTTGCATGTGCCAATCTAAATTTAACATATGAATAGACTGCAACACCAAGTAGAGTTTTTTTATTTTCAGTATCAAATTTATTTATTTTCCTTTTGATTATTTGAGTTGACCAGTTCAAATGGTTATATGGTTTCTGTAGTGACGGATTAAATGGATTCATATGCTCCTGTGAAGATCAAATGGGCAAAGTTTGCAACTTGGCTTGTCCTAAGAAGAAGATGGAAGATATAAAGGATCATGTCATGTAAGTTGCTAATAAACATGACTATCTAGATGAGTACAATAGTTGTTGTACCCTCACTCTGCTTGCAAACCTTAATAGTGTGACATTTTTTTCTCCAAATAAATCGCAAAACTTGTTGATGGGGTTGAAGTTCCTACCAAGGTATGTTGATAAATGATAAAGAAAAATAAACACCTTTTTTATTTGTTTATGTTTTATAAATGATTGCAGACTATCACAGAGATACTTCTCTTCAATTCTTTATTTTAGCTAGGAGTGTTTCGTTTGTGATTGTGTGATTGCATGAGTTCACTTGCTGCAATTGTTGATTCATTTTTGGATTATTCTACTGACTTTGCCTAATTATTGACTTGAAATTGAGCTCTCTTAAAATTCTGATTTTGCCTTGAATTGCTAATTTTCGTCTCGACTTGAGTTGGTATTTGCTTGATTAATCTTGAATTATTGTGTCTCTCTTGTGCTGAATTTTTTAGTTGAATCACATCTAATCCTCTGCTGCATTTGTGCTGAATAATTGAGCTAATATTGTGATGCAACTAGGCTATTTAAGTGTCAAATTTTGGTTGCAATTGTAGCTGTGCTTGAGATACATTTGGGCTGCTTTATTACTGAATTGAAGAGCTATTTTGTGTGCTGAAGTTGCTGGAGTTTGTGCTGAGATTTTGGATTGAATCTTTGGCTGCATCTTGGCTAATTTTGGTAGTGATTTTTGCTGAATTTGACAGTGCTTTGTGCATTTTTTTGTGCTTTATTCAAGCAAAAGTGGAAGAAGTAAAAATTTAAAATTTTGAGATGCTTATATCAATGTCAAAGTAGTTGTTTGTATTTTATTAAATGCGTGAATAGTGGAATCATATTTGTCTATTTATTTGTCGATTAGGATATTGATTCGGAATGAAATATCAATTTGAATATTGTTAGTGTTATTTGACAAGATCATATTCATTTTGTATTATATAATTGTTTATAAGAATTTGATTGTGGTTTACAATGTTATGTAATTGTGGATGTTGATAAGTATAGGTGTACAAGTGATTTATTCAATGCTGAAAATTTATGTTTAACTTTTATACTCTTGTCGAGTTGTCGCACTTAAAGTTAAATCACATTTATAGTTACGAATCGAACATTTGTATTTTTTTTGAGAGATATGTGTTATATAAGATGATGATTTGTTGAGATTATGAGTTATGAATGTTGAAAATAGGGATATGTTTATGTTTTATTTATTGCGCGGTTGTAAGTTATTAGGATGAATCTAGATATGTTTATAAATATAGGTGTATTAGTGATTTATTAAATGCTGAGAATTTATATTTTTTTTTCTGAGAAAAACCTTTAGCCACGGGAAAAATCCGTCACTATAGGTCTTAGAATCCGTCACTAAAGGTCTTTTTCATCCCGCCATTTCTTCCCTCCAAAAAGTATCAGTAACGGTACACATTCGTCACACAATCCGTCGCTGTTACCCTACAGTGACGCCAGCAATAGCCACGGTAAAAATCCGTGGTTGTTGCTTCATAGTGACGGATACTTAGCTACAGCCACGGATAACTACCGTGGCTAAAGGGTAAAATTGTCGTAGTGGGTGTTGAATCTTGTAATCTTTTGGGATGTCAAGTTTATGCATGATATAATGATCAATTCTCAATATTCTAGTGAGATATGCTTACTGATATTAGATCTCATAATCACGTGTTATTTCATGATTTCGATAAGGCATCATTCATATGACATGTTACTGATTTCAAATTTAGCTTCTATTGTGATCTGATTTTATGTTCAAGGAATGTTGCATGTATCGATTGGAATGTTAAGAGGAAGTTATCATGTCTAATTTTATCCCAGTCATGACCAATCAATATATATGCTATGATTTATATTTTCTCTAAGATATATTTTTTACAGCATCTGAGCATAAGTTATATATTTTAATTTAAATGTTGATGTAATCGGTATAAATGCATGTATCGACTCTAATGTTGCTATGAGTTTCTCAAGTCTAATCTTATACCCACCATGTTTAGTTTATGTGTATGATCTGATTTCCATAAACCTTCTCTGTTATGACTTATGCTCTCACATGAAACTATATCAGAATTTATGAGTTATGCTAGTCATCTTATGTCGTCTAGTGTTGTGCAAATCCTTGTGCATGTAGATTTATATCGATCATGAATATGCTTAAAATTCTGATCTCTAGATATATGCTTTCCATGTTAGATTACTGATATATTCATATATTAATTCATGTTCATATGATCTCGGGCCATTTTCTGAATCGCTATCTTCTAATGCATGTACGTTCTGAAATTATGATGGGTGCAATCAGTTGGATTATAGATGTTGTTTGTGGTGACTTGTTATTTGAGTTGATTTCATTCCAGTAGGAGGCATAACACATTCATGATCTGATTTTGTATACCTTCTTTGATTTTATCGTTATACTTTCATTTAGAATAAAATATGTACTCATCCATGACATATGCAACTCATTCCATGACTTATCGTAATCCGAATGAATGCATGTATATTATTTATAGATATATGTAGACTCCTGATCTCATATGCATGTTCACCATGTTGTATCACTGATAAATATATTGTTTCATGTCGATATAATCTCTAATCATGGCCTGATTTGCAAGAGTGTAACGCATATATGTCCTGAAATTTATGGCTCATGCTATCGAATGTTTGTATTATTTTACTATGATGCCTTTTACTATTGTACACATTCTATTACTCATTTGATGTTTAGATTGCTGTTAGAAAGTTATTCTGGTACGCATGACATAGTTGTTGTAAACAAGAAATTGCACTATATGAAAAGGTTAACCAAACATTTTTTATTCTACTATGTGCATGATGTTATGCCCTGAAATGTTGAAATCAGAAGTAACTTACCATCCATTAATGCATGCACGCCTATCACTTGTATTGTCATGATTGCATTGTGGGAGCTTATATTATTCTTATAGTCTCAATCTTAGTATGTTTAATATATAGTGCAACTAATGCAAATTTCAGGTGCTTATATGCGATTAGAGGTTGAGTTTAGAGCCTCGATGGCTTGCATGATGAGGCCTGACATCAGTCACGTTATAGTCTCATATATCTCCTAAATATACCTAGATTTATGCATGAATGAATTATAAACCCATGGATGTGTTACTAAAGATTAAGTGAATGTTGTATATGAAGGGAATGTGTTCTAAAAGTTTTACTTTTAAATGTCAATTATTATGAATTGAATGAGAAATCATTTTGTTCCTTGTTTATGTTATTCATCTTTTAGAAGTGTTAAGGAAGAGGCTCTTAGTTTTCTAAGTCTTTGGAAGGAGAAATCTCAGATATTAAGGAAGGGGTTTGTAGCTAGATTCTAAGCTTGTTTGGAGATTGATTGGCTAGCTCCTTTCTCTCCAACCTTGTTTAGGGTTTCAGTGAACACTCGGAGGCATCCGGCGCAACGGGAAGCGACGATCGTCTTCTTCAGCATCTCCGGATCATCAAGAAGTTTTAGAGAACTTCTAGGTATGAATTTCGGAGCCCATGTTTGTTTTAATGAGTTTTTGAAACTAGTTATTAAAACAAACCGATGCATGCATGAAATAAATCGTAGAAAATTGTAATTGGTCCTTATTATGCATACAAATTCGAAAAATATACATGCATAATTAAACCTGAAATCCTACAGTGGTATCAGAGCATAGGGTTCAATTTTCTTATGATTTAAGGCTGTAAACAAATTTAATTTACAATCTAGGATTTAAACAATTCGTTTTACCGGTTTTTCGGTCTTTAAATGTTTTGTTGAAATAATTCTTTGTAATAATTCGTTTTGAATGTTTTAAGTAGTTTAAAACATGCTATGTAATTATTAGAATTATGATTTAGAGATAAGTCTAACTTGCAATAATTTCGTTTTAAGTATAAACGATTATTTTGTAAGAGAATCAACAAAACCGAAAAACTGCGGTTCGTCTTTCCTTTTAGGAAATTGGATGGACAGCGGTTCAAAATTATTTTTGAACTATGGATGGATGAAAAACGTTTTTAATGGATTTCAAAATGTTTTTTCAAAGAATTGTTTGAGATTCTAGATGATTGATAAACTAGATTGCATAGTTTATAACAATATTGCGTGCATGGATGCTCGAGTTGTCTTTGCAGGAATTGTGGGTTTATATGTTCCAAATCAGCAATTATGAATGTATGTAATCATTATTATACAGGGGCTTATGTATGTAAAAGCCAAAATTCTCTCTCTTTCCGTCTTTTAGATAGTTGCATTTGCATATGAGAGGTTTTTACATAGGACTTGCACTAGTCGGTTTTTATCGAATGTGAGGAGCATGTTTATTTTCTGTAAAATCTACATCTCCGGTGCAAGAAGAAGTCGCCGCTGTAGCGCATCGATCGAGGATCGAAGATCAGGGATCGAGGATCGAGGATCGAAGGGAACATATAAACTCACACGATGTGGATTGTGTCAATATTTAATTTATGTTTTTATCTTGCTATGCATGTGATGAATGTGTTGAATGTTAGGATGTGTATGAATAATAATATGCATGATAACCTAAAATTCTGAATCACATGTTAAATTGTCCAACAAAAAATTAAGAATAATTTTCCTTCTTATTTCATCAACTAGCACCATTGATCGTGGGATACTCTGCTCGCCCTTAGCGGGAGATAGCTCCCTCCATCTTTGGGAATAGTGGGAGATATAATGGTTGTCTATTGTTGTGCCACAATTAAATATATGAGGTGTGTTTCACTCTAGTGAACCCCAAGTATGCTTAGTTGTGAATACAATAGATAAACGTATCTCGTATCAAATGAAAATAAGTTTTCTTAACATCACCTAGAGCCCTCGCTCGGTTTTGGGAAAAAGTTTTTCTTACGAGGATAGGTTGTATTCCCTCATAATTAAAACGACAAGAGTCACAAGAATTTGAAGATGCTAATGTTGCTAAAATTCAAAAAGGTTGTGATTAGAAAATGTTTTCTTACCTTGATATTGTAATGTATTCGATAGCCCTTAGCTGGTTTATATTACAATTGATGGGATCTTGGATTGTTGCATTTATGGGCAAAATTTTTATTTGCAACATTTACATTTATCTTCGATATATGTATGCATGTGTTTTAAAACATAAAATTGTCATTAAAATCCTGTATAATTTATTTTGTAGAAATGTCTAATATCCAACCAATTGTGCGATCTATGATCGAAAAGAATCCTTTGCAAAATGATGGCTCAAACTTCATGAAATGGCAACTCAACCTTAATATCGTGTTGAGGTTTGAAAAACTGTCTCATATTTTGGATGGTGAAATCCCAAAATTGAATGAGAAGGCAACCGATAATGAGAAAGAGGCGATAGCCAAGTGGGAAGACCAAGAGAACCAAGTTCACGGTCTTATGCTAGCATCCATGGGTGACTCGCTTCAAGCGAAATACTTGGATTCAAAACCCAAGAAGACCATGGAGGCTTTATCCAAGATGTTCATGGATAGTGCCCGAAAGGAGCGCTATAAGACCACCATCGCACTCACAAGGTGCCATATGGCGGAGGGAACATCGGTATCCATGCATTTTCTCACGATGCAAGGATACCTTGAGAAGTTGTCGAAGCTCTCTTCTCCAATGCCCGAGGACATTGCCGAAAATCTGATTCTTGGCTCTCTAGCCCCGTCCTTTAAGGACTTTGTGATGCACTATCATGTGCGTGAAAAAGGGGTGAGTCTTGAGGAGCTTCACAACGTTCTCAAAATGGCAGAAGTTGACATGGGCAAGGGTAGGGACAATTACGTCCTAGCTGTCCATGAGAGGACCAAAAAGATCAACAAAGGTAAAGACAAATTTACCAAAGATACGTCAATCGAGAGCAAGGGAGTAGGAGGTGCTCAAAGGAGTGCCTCAAGGGGAAAATCTTTGAAATCTTCAACTCCCAACACGGAGTGCTTTTACTGCGGTGAAAAGGGACACATCCGACCTAATTGCCCCAAGTACAAGGAAGACCTTGAAAATGGGATGATTGAACGTAGGCGCCCAAGAAACGCCGTAGGTATATTTGTTATTGAGATAAATTTAATCACCTCTGTCCTTGATTTGGTAATGGTTACCGGATCTTGTGCTCACATAATTTTGATGTGCAGCTATTGAAGGATAGGAAGGAACTCGTAGAGAACGAGATAATATTGAAGATCGGAAATAGAACAAGCATTGCGGCGATTGTACAAGATTCTATGGAACTTCAATAGTCTAGTGATTTAAATTTATGCTTTGAAGGATGTTTATTATGTGCCTTCGATTAGCAAGAACTATTCTGTATCATGCTTTGGATATGGATAACTTAATATATATATTTCTAATTCTTGCCTGTCTATATCGAAGAATGAAATTTTCTATGCAAATACGTTCGTATTGAATGGATTCTATTTGCTTGAAATGAATAATAAAAAAACTCAAACAAACAATAACAAAAGGAAACTAAGATAACTCACATGAATGATTCAATCTTGTAGCACTATCGGATTGGTCAAGTAAATGACCAAGAGACCTTTCAAGAAGAAAGGAACGAAAACGAATGACTAATTAGATATGATACATTTTAATGTATGTGGTCCGATAAGTATAAGTGCAAGAGACCGTTTAAGGTACTTCATTTTGTTCACGGACAACTAGAGTCATTATGGCTATATTTGTCCAATGGGAAACAAAAGTGAATTCTTTGACGACTTCAAGGAATTCGAGGATGGAGTAGTGAACCGACTCAACAAGAATATCGAGTCTATACGATAGGTTCGTAGGGGTGAGTGCTTAGGATACCTAATTTGACTCATTCCTAAAGAAGGAACATGATATTGCTCGACATGGTTCGATCAATAATAAGTCAATCTAAAATAGCCTATTTACTTTTGCAATTATACGCTACAAATAATGACAAACTCACTAAATAAAGTTCCATCCAAGTCCGTGGAGAAAGTGTCTTGTGAGCTATGGAGTTGAAAGACACCTAAGCACGACTTTCTCAAGATTTGGGGTTGTGAGGTATACATCAAGAAATTGATGTCAACCAAGCTTCAACCAAAAGCGGATAAGTGCTTCTATATAGGTTATCCTCGTGTGACAAAAGGATACTACTTTTGATGTATCACCTCCAATTGAAAGATTGTAGAGAGAGATATGGTTTTTCTAGAATTTCTGGAAAAGAGAGAAAAGTAGTGGGATTAGAGTTAAGCTTGAGGAAACTCAAGATACTCTACAAGATCATGATGTGAATATTGCATTCAAAATCATGAAGGCCCAACCGAGATTCATTTGGTAAGTGGGAGCATGAGTGAGAGACCCTCGCAAGAAATTGTGAGAGAATCTCAATCATCCCCACCTAGTGTGCGTTCAAGAGTTAAACGTGAACCTATTCCTCAAGAAATTGTGGAATAAGTTCGAGAGACACGAGAAGAACCAAAAGAATAGAGAAGGTCGACAAGGGAAAGGAAGAAACCCAATAAGTATGTGGGACTTCATGAGATCGTGGTACTAGGTACCAAAGATCCCTCGACCTTCCCAGAAGCAATGGAAAGGGAAGACTCCAGACTATGGCTAAAGGTCGTGGAATCCAAAATAGAATCCATGTATGACAATCAAGTATGGAACTTGATTTACCTTCCTCAGGAGAAAATATCATTTAGTATAAACGAGCTTTTAGGAGGAAGATTGACATGGATAATAACTTGACAACCTAGAAAGCAAGGCTTATAGCAAAAGTTATACTTAAATTCAAGAAATTGACCTTGATGAAATTTTTGAGAGGTTGCCATCTATTCGGATTAAGCTCACTGTTACCGCATTTCACAATTGTGGGATATGGAAGATGGGTATCAAAATGGCGTTCCTTAAATGGGAACTTGGAGGAGGATATGTACATGGTACAACTTCAAGGTTTTGATGATCCAAATAATAGTGAGAAGAAATGCAAGTTTCGAGGATCCATTTATGGATTGAAGCAAGCATCGAGGAGTTGGAACAAACACTTTGACAAAGAGGTGAAAAAGATTCACTTCATTCAAAGTAAATGAAACCTTGTATATACAAGGAGATTAGTGGGAGCCATGTAGTACTTCTGATCTTATATGTCGATGACATATTGCTCATGAGCGATCATATACCTTTGCATTAGCAAACGAGAAATTTCGTTGAAATCAGTATGTTCAATGAAAAGATGTGAGTGAGGCTCAATACATCTTGATTATCAAGATATAAAGAGATACATCTCATAGACTCATTGGTCTAAGTCAACGTGTATTCATTGACAATGTCTTGGAAAGGTTCAGGATGAACAATTCCAATATGGACGATGTGCCAATAAGTATGAGTATAGGTGTGCAACTCAAGAAGTCTCAAACGTGTCCAATCACGTAATGACTTGGAGTACATGAAGGTATCCCTTATGCTTCAGCAAAAGGAAGGACCATTTACACGATGACTTGCACAAGACTCAATATCTCGTATGCTCTAAACGTGACAAGTGGTCACCAATCCGACGCAAGTCCTAAGCATAGGATTGCGGTCAAGAATATTCTGAAGTACCTTAACCGGACTAAAGATAAAGTTCTTGTTTATGGAGGACAAAGGAGAAAACAGCCAAGGGCTTTTTTGATGCAATCTTCATAGGGATTCTTGACAATAGGAGGTTGGAATGATGATGAGTCATCATTATCGAATGTGGAGGTATGAGCTAGTGTAGTTAGGAGTAACATCACTACGGCTAACTCAACCACCAACGAAAGACAAAATAAATAAATGGGTGGACACAACAGTGACACAACTAATCCATTCAACAAACCTTCATACCAAGCTAAGGGGCGAAATATATTTCGAGTCCATAGATCTGAGGATCCATGTGGATTGGCTTGATAGGTGATTTAAGAAGGTTACCCTAGTTATTAATGTTTTATACATTGAGAATGTATGTGAAAGAAAACTTTGATAACAAGTGGGAGATTGAAGGGAATGTGTTCTAAAAGTTTTACTTTTAAATGTCAATTATTATGAATTGAATGAGAAATCATTTTGTTCCTTGTTTATGTTATTCGTCTTTTAGAAGTGTTAAGGAAGAGGCTCTTGGTCCTTAACCGTAGAGCTCTAAAAGATATTGGTTTACATAAAACAAAAGATATTCGCAATCATGGTAATTAACATGGGACATTAATTACCGGGTTAAGATTGTCATGTTGGTCATAGATCATTGTAGCTGTACAAGTGAGTGACAACACGGGTACACAAAAGAGGAAAATATTACTTTTGTATACTGAATAGACCTAATAAGTAAAATATTATAGAAATGTGTTTCTGTGTCATTAATATTTTACTGTGTCTTCGGTCCTTTGATACGAGACTTATATCCAATCACTTAAGGAATGCTTAATTAGATCAGTGTCTTGAACTATCGATAAGTGTAGTGTAAAGGCATTGGTTGGTTAAGTACAACTTTTGTTGGAGAAGATAGTTAGTCAAAAGATTATCATTGCCC
Source organism: Triglochin maritima (assembly GCA_963682175.1). Classification (NCBI taxonomy): domain Eukaryota; kingdom Viridiplantae; phylum Streptophyta; class Magnoliopsida; order Alismatales; family Juncaginaceae; genus Triglochin; species Triglochin maritima. The sequence continues at coordinate 14,994,438 of OY821790.1, read as the reverse complement.
CTGTTAATTGAGTGATGATATTAGTGGGCCCCTTGATAAAGCCAAGTTATAATGTGCACAATGTGATTTGAGTTAAAGCACATATTTATAACTAGCTTAAAGAGATCAAGAAATGAATACTAATACAAAGATGACACAATACTACTTTGTGTGTATTCTTAATATCATGAGGCAAGGGACAGACACAAGTGGTGCACTCCATCACTAAATGGATCGGGTTTTGGTTCGAGTAGAATTAAGACATCTAACTAATTGGGAGCTATAATGTGTAGCTAGATACCACTTATAGCTTGTGATATTAAGCTCTTAATATCACTGCCAACTTAGTTTAGATCCTCCCATAGGTCACACCGCAAAAACCGGGAAACAAGAAGCTTGATTTTTGGTTCATATGATGAGTCGGGTTTCCTATAGAAAATATGACTCATGTGGTGAACGAGTAAAATCAATTATGTTTCATATAACATAATTAGAATCATGATAAATTCATATGAGATGCATATATTATGGGGTGCAATAATTTATTATTGCATAGAATAATATATTGCATAAGTTGTGAATTTGCTAAAACCCCAAAAGTTCAAATTTTGTTGGAAATAAAACCAAAATTTGAAAAAGGCAAAATCGGGTAGAAGTTCGGTAATCCGTTATGGTTCAGTCGACCGAAGGATCTATGGATCGGTCAACCGAATGTGGAACGGATAGTCGTAACTGATTGACCGAACTTGACCAAAGTGTCTGGATCTTTGGTACGGTGTTCCGAACCAGAAATGGTCGACCGAACAATGTCAAGTTCCGATATTTTCGGTTAACCGAATAGCACTCGGTCTTGGACGAGAATTAGTCCGATCGGTTAAGGAGAATTTTTCTCCTTAAGATGCGCTCATCCGTCGCGTACTCGGTAAACCGAATCACGATCGATTTTCTGCCTTTGATAATTAAGAGATTAATTTGATCGATGGTTGGATTAGCTCCAAACTTGGTCAAACGTTTTGTGGATGCATGTAATGCATTTTGGAATCAGTTTGTGAGAGAAAATGTCAAGAATTCGTGGCTTAAGAATAGCCATGATTGAGAGTAAGATTGGAGCCTATAAATAGGTCCTTATTCTCCTTAATTATGTTAGAAGTTTTGCTAAATATTTTCTCTCCTAATTCACCACAAAAATCCACGAAAATTCTCTTAGTTTTCTAAGTCTTTGGAAGGAGAAATCTCAGAGATTAAGGAAGGGGTTTGTAGCTAGATTCTAAGCTTGTTTGGAGATTGATTGGCTAGCTCATTTCTCTCCAACCTTGTTTAAGGTTTCGGTGAACACTCGGAGGCATCTGGCGCAACGGGAAGCGACGATCGTTCTTCAGCATCTCCGGATCATCAAGAAGTTTTAGAGAACTTCTATGTTTGAATTTCGGAGCCCATGTTTGTTTTAATGACTTTTTGAAACTAGTTATTAAAACAAACCGATGCATGCATGAAATAAATCGTAGAAAATTGTAATTGGTCCTTATTATGCATAAAAAATCAAAAAATATACATGCATAATTAAACATGAAATCCTACAGTATATCATCTCATCATGACTCATAGCTCCTGCTGGTTGCATGTTCGATTTCCATGATCCATGATTACTATAGCATGCGCTTTACAAAATTTATTATAGTTGTTGTTGTTGTTGTTGTTGTTATTGGTATGATGATGTAGGTGCATGCAAGTAAGTTCATGTTATGATGTTATGACTACGATTTCATGATTTAGTTCTTGTCTAGATACATCATGCACATGTATATTTAACCATCGAAATCCTATTATAATTACACATTTAATTTGTTGTCCTCATAAATCCTGGATATACTGGGTCTTCTTAATTGAAAACTCACGCATTTGTTAATGCGGTGCTTGCAGGTACTTAGGTTCCCTACAGGGCAGACTGGACGAGTGTCGAAGATTCTGTACACGAGGGACATGTCGACCAGAGTCTTCAGTTATCGTTTGTTTCCGTTTATGTCATTGTATTTCCCTTGCTACTCGATGTATTGTAATTGGATCGTTTATGTATACATGGATAATCATTTGTTTCAGTTTATATCCTAATTGTCTATCCATGTATGTCTGTTATGTATTGTCGAGTTAGTCGGTATTGTCTTTCTTTCGTAACTCCTTCAGTCGTCGTAGAAGTCTCTGATCACGACACTTGTGTTCCTTTCCTAGTGTACGTACCCACGAGATCGGGGGCGTTACAGATGCGCTTGGTCCTTAATCGCAGTGCTTTAAAAGATAATGGTTTACATAAATCAAAAGATATTCAGAATCATGGTAATTAAACATGGAACATTAATTACCGAGATAAGATTGTCGTGTTGGTCATCGATTGTTGTAGCTCTACAAATAATTGACGACACAAGTATATAAAAGCGGAAAAGATTACTTTTATATATTGAATAGACCTAATAAGTAAAACATTATGGAATTGTGTTTCATGTGATTAATGTTTTACTGTGTCTTGGATCCTAAGATATGAGACTTATATCTTTTCACTCAAGAAGTGCTTTATTTGATTATTGTCAAAAGCTATGAATGAGTATAGTGATAAAGGATTGTCTTGAGTATAGTGATAAAGTAGAGGAGGTGCAACACATAGAGTTTTCGTGGAATACGAGTGGCATCCCGGTTATTGCAAGGATTGTCTTGAGTTTGGTCACGAGGAGGAGAAATGTCCAAAACAGAAGTTACCCTCAAAGGTGCTTGCTTCAAAACCTCACGTTGCTGAAAAATGGGTGGTAGTTACTCGTGGAAAGGGGGAGACTTGAAGGTGAGGAGGAAATGGAGGGAGAGGTGAGTGGAAGTGGGTGTGGAAATGGGGATAGGGTAGATGGTTTGGTGAGGGTGAGTGAGGCTCACGAAGAGAGGGAGGGGGCTGGTGGTGAGGGAGGCATGGGAGGAGAAGGTGGAAGGGATGATGAGGTGGAGGTTGGTGCAGCTGAGGTGGAGATAGACACGAGTGTGGAGGTGCCATGTGGAAAGGCGGGTGAGGTGGAGAAAGATGCATTGGGAGGCAATCCACTAAGCAATCCGCTAAGCAAGGACCAAATCCGATTGGGAGATGCACATGAGGAAAGGGTTAGTGGTTTAAGACATTCCATGTCTCACGACAAGTTGGATCTCTCTCCATGGAGCCCAACGGTTTGTAGCTTGGGATTGCAAGGGGGAGACATAATTGGTGGACAAATAAGGCAAAGAGAAGTGGGTGGGAAAAGTGCTAGGTCTTTTTATGGACCTACCAATGAGGAGGGAGGTGAGTGCTCTACAAAAAGCTGGGCCAATAAGGAGAGGAGCAGCCCTCTTGCAAAGAATGAAGGGGGGGACCAGGTGGAAATGATTGGGGTCTCTTTAGTGGAGGAGGTCCTAGCTGAAGATTGTGGGCAAAATTCGAAATGTGTTAGTGGGGCATTGGAAGCAATGGACTCACGTGAAGATGGAGTGGTTTTGAGTGGGGGACATTTAGTGAGGCCCTTTCAAGGTGAAGAGAGTGAATATAGAGAAGTGGTTTGCTTGCATGGGCTGGAGACAATCATAAGCACATGTGGTGCGAGTGTGAGCCATGCACATAATACAATTATTATGGGAAAGGAAGAAATCACGCACAATAATAGTGGGCTGGAGGAATGTGGGGGACAAACCAAGGTGGAGAAATGTGAACCAAGTGAGCTAGCCTCGTTGATGCCAAAGGAGAAGGGCTGGACATCTCCTTCGAAGGTGGCTCGGGGAAAGGAAGTCCCAAAGACTAGCAACGTGCAAAATGGGGGAAAATTTGATCTCCTTAGGAGTGAAGTGAGTTCGATGATGGAAGATCAAGGAAGTAGAGTGATTGCTGGGCAGCAAGCTTGCTCCCCACCCCTCACTCTCCGGCGCTCCGGTAGGAAGATAAGTAGTAAAACTTTCCCATGTGGAGGTCAAGGGGGTCACCCCACACCTTAAACCCATGAATATCCTAGTGTGGAATGTGCGCGGTGCAAATGGACCCGGCCGTGCACTTATGATTAGGGGTCGTATAAAGGAGGTAAATCCGGATGTGGTTTGCCTTGTGGAACACAAGGTGAAGCTTAAGAAGATTGAGCACTTCAAACGAGGGATTTGGCCTAGTGCTTGGATGTCAAATAGTTTGGTTATGGACTCCGGCCGAATTTTGGTTCTTTGGAACGACCAAATAATGGATATGCGTGTTGCCTATGAAACATCACAACTACTCCATTTCAGGGCACGTTGGTTGCGGGATGGTCTTGATTTTGACCTCACGGCTGTTTATGGTGATAATGGTCATGTGGATCGGCGTCACTTGTGGAGTGACCTTCTCCATGTAGCACCACCCGCATCTAGGCCATGGATGGTGGGGGTGATTTCAATTGTATTCGGAGGGTGAGTGAGAAGAGAGGAGGGATTGCTGGAAATGAGGTCGCTATGGCAGAATTTAATGATTGTATTGATGCTCTCGAACTCCTTGAGATGCCGTCTACCAGGGGGAATTTACATGGTCGAACTCCTCCGAAGGTAGCGCATGTATTGAGACACGGATTGACCGAATCTTGATTAACAATGCATGGCTTGAGTTATTCCCGGAATCCTACTATCTTGTCGGTGCAAAGGACTTGAGTGATCACACCATGCTTATTATGAAGACAGACGGAAATGCAAGGGGGAAGAAGAAGATGTTTCGCTTTGAAAATCATTGGGCTGGGCATGAGGACTTTCATGGGCTGGTTGTGCATGCATGGTCCACCTATGTGAGGGGCACATCCATGTTTCGAGTGGCAGCAAAACTACAAGAAGTAAAGAAGATGCTTGTTCGGTGGAGTAGTTCAAAATTTGGAAATGTTTCAAATAAGGTGGGAGAGGCACGTGCTATGCTCGAGGAAGTGAGGAAAAACATCTTGAAACCCCCCTTGATGCTGACCTCTCCCGCGCCGAAGGGGCTGCAAAGTACTCCCTTGCCCGAACTCTTGCTTGGGAGGAGTCTATCACTCGGCAGAAATCAAGGGTGAAGTGGTTAAAGGAGGGGGACCGGAACACTAGGTTTTTCCATGCGCACCTTCAAGTGAGGAGAGCCACCAACCAAGTGAGACGAGTGTGTGAGGGTGCCACCATCATTGAAGAAGAGGGTGCAATCCGTGACGCATTTTGGCATTTTTATGCTAACTTGTTTGCTAATGATTTGCAGGTAATACCCATTCCCCCTCCCTCTCCTTACCACACCTCCGTCTGGAGGGGGCGGAGCTTCTACGTGACCTTGACATGAAAGAGTTGGAGGATGTAGTGCTTAACGTGTTCAAGGCCATACACTCCTATCTGGACAGCGGAAAGGTGCTGGCCAAATGGAACTTCACTTCACTTACGCTCATCCCAAAGAAGAAGGCACCGGTTTCAGTAGAAGACTATAGACCCATAGCTTTGTGCAATATGACATATCGATTCACCTCAAAGGTGCTTGCAAACCGCCTTAAGAAGTTGCTGCCACGCCTTATTGGAGAAAACCAAAGTGCGTTTGTCAAAGGCCGGAGGATTGGGGACAACATTTTCCTTGCACAGGAGCTATGTCACAACCTCCACCTCGACAAAGGAAAAGGAAGAATGTGTATCAAACTTGATATACGGAAAGCATATGACTCCATCTCATGGACTTTCTTAGATGGAGTTTTGGAACTCTTTGCTTTCACGGTTAACTGGAGACGCCTCATTATGAATTGTGTTCGGGCTTCGTTTGTGGTGACGGTAAATGGTGCAAACTCCTCAAGTTTCGTGGCCAGAAATGGATTGAGACAAGGTGACCCTTTGGCCCCCTACCTATTTGTTATGTGTATGGAAGTTCTGAGCGAGATGGTAAAAATGGCGGTTATGGATGGGCGCATTCAGCCACTCACTTGTGGGGATATTGATGTATCACATCTTCTTTTTGCTGGTGATGTCCTCCTTTTCGCACAAGCAACAAAGGCAAATGCAAGGGCAATTCGAGGAGTCCTTGAGGAGTTCACATCTTGTTCGGGGCTGAGCTTTAGTGTGTCAAAAAGCCAAATTTTTATGGGAGGTGAAGCACGGGATGGCACATGGATTGCAGCACACCTTGGGATGGAGCGAAAGGATTTCCCCGTCACCTATCTTGGGCTACCATTGTTTTCGGGAAGGATGGGGAAAACCCATTGCACGACACTCGTGAATAAGGTTAAAGCACGACTAAGCACATGGCAGCAAAACTTCTTGTCCATTGCTGGAAGGGTGGAACTTGTAAGGAGTGTGCTCGTGTCCCTCAGTGTTTATTGGACCTCCGCTTTCTTCATGCCCCGGAAAACCTTACAGGAGATTGAGAGTCTCATGTGCCACTTCATTTGGGGAGGTCCAAGGAAATGGGCTGCGGTAGCATGGACAGATATATGCACACCAAAGGAAGAAGGTGGCCTTGGTCTCAAACGCCTATTGGATGGAATGATGTCGGCCTTCTGCGTCTTTTTTGCCTTGTGGTGGCGGAAGAACAATCACTTTGAGTCAAGTGTGTGCGCCGGAAATACTTGAGGAACCGATCCATCTGGCTAGCACGTCCCCCACCCACCTCCTCTTGGGCTTGGAAGGGTCTCCTTAGAGTGTGGGACATAGCGAGACGGCATATCCGGTATGAGGTGGGAAATGGTGAAGACATACGCTTCTTCCAATATCCTTGGTGTGGACAGCCGTTCCAATGTGAAAGTTGGGGGGGGACCGATTACATTATGAGTTGGGAGTGCCTTGGGACATAAAAGTCTCATACTTTATAAAAGACGGAATGTGGATGCTGCCCCCCCCCCAAGATCTACATTGATGGAGGAAATTCATTCGAGGATCGCGAACACTCAAATTCATGGGGGCATGGACCAGACAAAGAGGATAGATGGTAAGGGAACCATACTTGGTATAAGAGAAGTGTGGACATGGGTAAAGCCACCAGGAAGGATGGTTGCGTGGGCTGGTATGGTGTGGCATAAACATGCTATCCCGAAGCACGCACTCACGGCTTGGAGGGCGTTGAGGGGTCGGTTACTCACAAAGAAACTTATGAATCAACGCGACGCGAAGCACGACCCGATTTGTAGCCTTTGTGAGAGGGACGAGGAGGACTTGGAGGACCTTTTCTGGGGTGTATGTTTATCAAGGAGGTTTGGCTAGCCCTTCTACACTTACTGAAAATCAGTGACCGACATGCACGTTCGTTAGAAGGAGAAGCGATACGACTAACACATCCGCGTGGCAGCCGGCTTGGGAAAGTGGTAAGGCGTTGGGCTTTCAACGCCATGATACACGAGTGCTGGCTTGAACGACATCGCGAAATCTTTGAGGGAGAGAAGATATTGCCGAAGGACATAGTAGCTACCATCAAAGACACCATTCGCTGCCTATGGGATAGAGTGAAGAACCTTGCGAAGGATGCTGAGGAGGAGCATGATTTCCAGATCATGTGGAGTTAGGAGCTAGTGTTTTCTCTTTTTCTGTTTCGTTAGACTCATTGTATAAGAAGGAAACTTCTTTTGTCTTTACCTACTATGTTCTTCAGGTCCTACATACATGAGTAGTGGGGAGAGGCCGGGTATGCATGTAGTATGCCCCGCACACTTTTGTTTCAGAAATTTTGGTAGGATGTAATCACTTTACTACAGTAATATACTTCGAGGCTAAGCCTCCCTTTTTGCCTTGCAAAAAAAGTATAGTGATAAAGGCAATAGTTGGTTGAACATAACTTGTGCTGGAAAACATAGCTAGTCAAAAGATTATCATTGCCCCTCTTAATTGAGTGATGATATTAGTGGGCCCCTTGATAAAGCAAAATTATAATGTGCACAATGTAACTTGAGTTAAGTTACATAGTTATAATTAGCTTAAAGAGATCAAGAAATGAATATAATACAAAGGTGACACATTTCTACTTTGTATATATTCTTAATATCATGAGGCAAGGGATGGACACAAGTGGTGCACTAACATCACTAAATGGATCGTGTTTAGTTCGAGTGGAACATGACATCTATGCTAATTGGGTAACTATAATGTGTAGCTAGATACCGCTTATAGTTTGAGATATTGAGTGTTCAATATCACTGCCAATTTAGATTAGATCCTCCTATAGGTCACACTACAAAACTGGGAAACAAGAAGCTTGATTTTGGGTTTATTTGATGTGTCGGGTTTCATGTGAAAAGATACGCATGTGGTGAATCAGTAAAATAAATATGTCACGAAAATTGACATAACAAGAATCTTGAATAAATTCATATGAGGTGTATATATTATGAGGTGTAATCATTTAATATTACATATGATAATATATTACATAAGATACGAATTTGCTAAAAATCCCAAAAGATCAAAATTTGTTGGATGTAAATCCAAAATACGAAAAAGGCAAAATCAGGGTCAAAATGGTCCACCGTTTTGGGTTCGGTCGACCAGGTTTGTTGGAAACGGTCAACTGGACGAAGATCAGATAAACACGATTGGTTGGCTGAAATTGTATAGAGTGCCTAGACAATTGGAATCGGTCAACCGAAGAAAAATATTCCGAAGCTCTCTTCGGATATGACGGTCGATCGATAGAGACACGGTCGTCCAAATAGATTTACCAGGAGAAATTTTGGTAGGTCAACAATCGACGTGAGCAAGACGTGGTTCGACCGAAATTTTCAAGGGAATTTTTCTTATGAATATTCGATCGACCGTCTAGTTCACGGTCATCCGAACATAAAACTGAATGGTTTGGTCGACCGAATGGAAATTTTGGTTAACCGAACAACACAATTTCTGCTTGAATTATTAAGAGAATAATTAGATCATAAGTTGGATTAATTCCAGATTTGATCAAACGTTTTGTAGGATGCTTATGTGGCAAATTGGGATTAATTTTACGAGAGAAAAAACAAGAGATCATGGCTAGAGAATAGTTCTTGATGTAGGTGATTCTAGAGGCTATAAATAGGTCCTCTCACCCTACTTGTTTCATAAGAATTAATCCAAAATTCTCTCTCCCTAATTAAGATCTTAGGAGCTTTTAGAGGGGTTATTAGCTAGATTCTAATCTTCATTAGAGATTGATTGGCTAGCTCCTTTCTCTCTAATCTTGTTTAGAGTTTCGTGAACACTTGGAGACGAATCGGTGGGCGATTCGATGAGCAACGGAACACCAGATCTTCTAAAAGGTTTTAGAGAACCTTTGGGTATCATCCTCTCTCTTTTGTTTATTTTAATATGTGTAGGAATGCATGATATTAGAATAAACATAGACATGTACATATAATCAATGAAAATACGAAATCGATCATGTATGTTCGTATTAATTTTTTAAAAATATACACATGCATAGGGACACGAAATCCTACAGATGCATTATTCAACTTAGCAACACGACTCATTGGATCTATTTTTGTAGATAATTGGACACGATAATTCTACGGGCCGACTCTCTATATGTATTCAGTCCACCCACATAACCTAGGGAACCAGTCGTGTAAGTTAAGGACTTAAGTGAAAGACATGAGCAACCTTAACATGCTCAAGTGATACAAAGTGTAAAGTCCATTAAGGTTCTTATTTGCATTACGATTTTATTTTCTTTTTGGTCTTTTTTTCATTTTATTTTTGTCTAGTTGGTGTTTGAGTCTCCCAGGGTAAGGTTTCGTGCATCATTGCCTATGAGAACTTACACTATCACGTAATCTTTCCCAACATTTCCACATAGGGCGATCCCTACCACCCATGTAACGGGAGTTCGGTCGGTGCATCCCAAGTCAGATGACTCGAAAGCACCAGGCACTAAGTCCCTTCGGACCTAATTTCACGAGTGGTAGGAGCCGTGCGAGAAGAGAGAACACCTACTCGCTTATTTCTTATCTACACATGAACCAAAACCCCTACACTTACGGTTCCACAAAAGGATTTAAAGTTCGCTGACTACGACAAACTTTCTTATACTAACAGACACGAATTACTTGACTCACTATGTTCAGGGTCGACATCTTTGTTTATTTATGTACTGAAACCCTATGATTACTCTCCCCCTCCCCCCCCCCCCCCCCCCCCCCGAAGGAAAACTAGGGTGCATCCTTACGACTATATAAGACCTAAAGCCGGTGTACTAGATATCTTAATGCATCATGTTTAAGACAATTTTGGGAGCTTCCTTTTAGTTTTCCTCTCATGGTTTTGACATGCTAAACACACGCAAAACCTACAAAATATTTTATTTCGCAAACACATGAAAATTTTGAAAGAAATGAAAATTTTAAAGCACTAGGCAAGAAAAAGAAGACCAGTCACCCAAGGATAGCAAGCAGATATATCGATATTAAATGCAGCACACTAACCTGACCCTAACAATACAAACAAAACAAAACAAAATGAGAAAGACTCAACTATGTACATACGTAAAACACCCCCTAGCTTACTTCATGCATTGTTGTCAACGAATGTGAGCATGATACTACATGGATTTATGCATGAAAAAAAGAACTCACCAATGTGAATCACAAAGGGAAGTTCATGGTTATGTTGATGGACACAAACCTAAATTACCCTCAAAACCTATGAAATACTAAAGAAGGGATAAAAATACGTGAAAGAAATGAGCCCCAAATATACAAGGGTTCACTCGTGGAGTCTTTTATTGTTTTTTTTTAAATATAAATATTTACAAAAATAAGTTCCCATCTTCATTTGTCAAAGGCCTCAGATGGGAACCTCAAAAGTAGGTCAATGCACTTGGAATAGGAACATGACACCACGCGGGGCCAAAATACTCATGTGTGGACCCACTCACAAAGAGCACAAGATGAAAGGAGAGGTTAATGAATTAGACGCAACGACATCTCATTCAAAGGATCAAACTAAAAGAGTTCGAACCTCTCAAGAGTTTGGGACATATTGTGCAATGAAAAAAGAGTTTCTCCCATCGCAGATCTGAAGTTATGATCATCATCCAAACTCTCCAACCAACAGGCTGGTGGGTCGGAACGAGGTGAAGAACCTTGTTAGGCATGTCTGACTCACCAGGCGAACAGAAAGTGGGTCTCTTACCGAAGGTATCCTTTAAGTAACTCCCAATACCCTTATTGGCAATATAGTTTTTTGATGTCTCATCATTTCCAAGATGATCAGGAACAATAGTGAGAGACCAACTCTCATCAGGTCGTATGAAATTAAGTTTACTAGGGAGCTCTTGCTCCACCAGAAGTGAGTCCTTAAGAGGCACAACATAAAGATCATGTGGCTGAAGGTCCACGAGACAAAAAGATAAGACACAATCCTGTGCCGACTCATAATGAAGTTGGTCCATGTTATTCTCAATATTGATCGAATCCTCCATCATGTGATCGTGAATTGAAACCCCAAGTCCCTTATACTGACTAGGAGTTTGACTTTCAAAGATTGTGCTTTGAATTTGTGGATGTGGTGGTGGTTCGATATCAGAAGATAAATCCTCATGTTGACAAGAAAGGCTACCCTCCTCACATTCATGTAATTGTTGTGTCATTTGACTTACTTGCATTTCCATAGTTTGCAAGGAATTCAAGTTGTACTTCAATAAAATTGGAGTGGTTTCCATGAACGTTTCGAGGGTTTGTTATAAGGAATAATGTTTGGGGTCAACAATGAGGCTCATGTTAGTATTTGGTAAATTTTGGGGTTGGGTGTGGATGGGCTGAGAATGAGTCCAATGATTGGGAGTAGGGTGTTGGTAGATTCTGGGTATTCGGGAGGAGGATACTGGGGTGGGAATGATGTATAAGAATTTGAATAAGAATTGTCACCCCATGAATCTATCCCTCTCGTGTTGTATGCAGATGTGTACAAGTCACATTAAGCATTTTGGGAAAAGGTGTGCTCATACTCAGGCTCTGATGGAGCATAAGGACATTCCCCGAAAACACGACCACTCAACCCGCAATACTCACACGATACAACTACTGGACCTACCAGTGCACTCATGTCATCTTCCACATGCATGAAAGAGGCCAAAGGTTCTTGTAACGTCTGAGATTGTTGACGAACATATGATCCAACATAACTAGATGGGGGTCTAGTAGTCAGTGCCTCTCTCATATTACCCCAATTTGAAGACTGCTCAGTCACACAAACAAGATTGTCCTAACCATACGGGGTGTTTTTCTGAGCCACCCCAGGCTGCATGGGTCCAAAATACCAGGGAGAATTGTCATAGTCCCATAATTATATGTATGGTCGCCCATGTAACCATCTATCTCTCCAAAGAACTCTCGAGTCGACCACTCTCACCACCACGAGGCCAAGCTCTCAAAAAGTGTTCGACTCGACCTTAAAATGCTAACAAAGAGTGTAAAGGGGAGGAGACTAGAACGTAGAAGTAGGTGAGAAGAAGATGACTGAGAGGAGAAGGGAAGAATCCCTAAAGCTAACGTGGGTAAAGGGTGAGGGTAGAAGCCTAGTCTAGCAAACACGGCCCAAGCAGCCTACGGTGACTATAGGTACTTACAGCTAGACGACGCCTAACTGCGAGGTCACACAACCTCAACACACCTCACCTCCCTACGAAAAAGACCACAGAGCCCTGCAAGTTAGCCAAGATTTGGAGATCTCATCTCTCCTACTATCGACAAAGTGGGCGACGTCGATCATGCCATGACGGTCGTGACCGGATCACTCTCCTAATGCGCTCGAGTCCTAGGGCCAAAGTCTACTTGCTTTTAGATTAAGACTTTACTTGAGTGTGTTTTTTGGGGTTAAAGGAGGGGTGATGAAATCCCCTACCTTGTTTTTGAAGACTATAAGTGATGTCCCTTAGAGATGTTTTGAAATATTAGGCTAGCAAGCAACTCACCAAACAACGACTCACCTCACTCTTTTTACAATGTACCTTACTAACTAATGCACGATCTAAACATGCTTGAATCAGATATCGGGTGCACGTACCTTACGTCAGCATTCAACAACAAGAATATAAAGCAAATGAAAGACAAGGTGCATGCAAGGTCTACAAATGATGTATGACCTAAATGACAATTTGTCTAATCTTTTGCTTTGAGTTTTATGGTACAAGTTGTCTTAAGAAGGGGAATTGATTGATCTGGGATCAAACTACAGCTCACAGCATGCCAAATTGAGCTCCTAGACCACTAGATTGAAACCATAAACAACCAAAAGAAAGGAGAGAGCAAGCTAAGCTCACCAGGCCAACAGTTGGCGGTCCACCAATGCTGATTGGTAGTATGTTTCTCTCTGTTTGCCTCCAAACTTCTCCTGATGCCTCCCCTTGATGCTGCAAAGTCCTTGATAAAACCAAAAACTAAAGACAAAAGATTAAACCTACTCAAATCGTCCAAACCAGAGTCTGGACAGAGCACCTCCCTGGCAACAGTGCCAAAAACTTGATGTGAATATTTAGTTTAACCGCAAGTGCACGGCCGTCAGTGAAGACATGATAAATACAGGTCGAACCACGGGAAGGTTTGTCGACTATGGTTATTTGAAAGGCAAGTGGAAAAGATGGGAGAAGAAATGAGGTTGGAATTACAGTACAATGCATAAGGAAAACAATAAACAAACAATAAAACTAAATTCTATAGGGGTAGAGAAAGAATGCAAATACGAAAATATGTGTATGTGTGTGTTCATTTATGCGCGTCACAACATGTAGTACATGAAAACCAAAAAACCAAATCCAATTTTGCATCCACATGAAATAGGATAAAACGTTATCATTAAAACATATAAGGCAATAATTGGAATGAAGTTAAATGAACTCATGCATAAAGACCAAACCCCACTATGTCTCCACATGTAATAAGATTTACACAATAATTAAAACATACAAGACATTAATTAAGGTGTGGTGAACAAGAGCACATGCTACCACATGCCATGTTTCCTTCTTCCACTCCATCCTTATCCTCACCTCATCATTCCCCATTAAATATGCCCACTAATCTAAGCATGTGCTAAGCATCACTCAAGGGCATTAGCACATCAAATATAAGAGTGAAAATCCCCTTAGATGGTTATGGAAATCAAGTAAGGCTCAAAGGATTAAGATTAATTGTACACCCCAATCTCCCGGGTACGTACACTAGGAAGAAAACTATTGTCGCGATCAGAGGCTTCCGCGATGACCGAAGGAGTAACAATAAACAAATGAACAATGGACCAACTCGACGAGACATAAAGGACATACAAGGATTGGCAACTTATAGAAATAACCAAAGCAAATAAAATATCCATATTTTAAATGGTTCAACAAGAATATCGGAGTTTCAAAGGAAATACAACAATATAAAGGGGAAGTAAAGATAACTGAAGACTCTAGTCATTGTGTCCCTCATGTACAAAATCTTCGACTACTCGTCCAGTCTGCCCTGTACGAACCTAAGTACCTGCAAGCACCGCATTAACATATGCACGATTTTTCAATAAAGAAAACCCAGTATGCCCAAGCCATACACTTACAGAAATATGAATGAAGTCTAACTAAGACAAAAGCATCAGAACATAATAGAAAAGCATAATATGCAACCGAAGCTACGACTCCAATAGCCGCACCAGTCGATCGCACCCGGGCACATTCCTCTAAAGGGAACCAGAACACCAGCCATGTCGGTCAGAACAGAACACCAGCCATGCCGGTCAGAACAGAACACTAGGCAGGCTGGTTAGAAACAGAAGTGGGTCACTCGAGAGTGACCCACCGCTCCTCACAAAGTGGATAGATGCCTCAAATCACAGAATTAAACCTACATGGTGCCATCAAGAACTTGGGAACACCTAACGTAAGACAGAATTACTGAACGCCTGCCCAGAACTTATCTTACGCCTGGCATCCACATAGAGGTCTTGTATAAATGGCCTCTGAAGCTACATGACCCACTCATGGCCCATCGGCCCAGAAAACAGAATGTGACCAGAATTAATTATCAGATTAAATGAAATGCAAGCTACTTAAGAATCTAAAATCTAGTGTAGCTACAGAGTCCAGTACGAGCTCAAGGAAGAGTATATGAATTTCCTCCTCACCGTCCAAAACAAATTCAGAATCGGAACATCCTAATCAGGGATCCAATCATAACTAGATTGGAAAATCGATATAACAACCAATCGAATCATCTACGAGTCATGATAAGGATGTTACAAGGTATGATGTCCAAAGCAACATACATAACCAAATAATAACACTTCACATCAGTAATATATCAGTATTAAAAGAACATAATGTGTATAACAGCAGGATGTGTCATGATCAAACACTACAAGTAATCGATAGCATACATCATAAATTTCAGAACATACATGCATTAGAACACTACTGTAGAAAAGGGAATATACGTCGGATATACGGGATATATACATCGGATAGACGACTCCCTAGATCCGACATCAATGTATACGTCATATATACATAGACATCGGTCGCTTAACAACCGACGTCTATACCTTGAGAATACACGTCGGCCGTTACATCCATCCAACATCTATTGTATAGGTATAGACGTCGTCTGTCTCTTGCCCCCGACGTCTAATCTTTAGGTATAGATGTCAGTCGTCTCTAATAACCGACGTGTATTCCTTTTCTAAAACCAATAGACGTCGGCTTATAGAAACATCCGACCTATACTCCTGGTTGACATCATATCATGCATACATTTGTTTCTTATATCCATTATTTTCACCTAAACAATGCTACGTAACATGTTTTATGTTTAAGTTTCAGGAATAAATAGGTTTGAGGAGAAGCGGCACAAAAAGGACCTAAAAGCAAGAAAAAGGACAGAGTTGTAAGACTTATGGACTGAGATGGAAGAGAGAATGACCCAAATGTAAATCGAAAGGACCAACGAGCAAATCAAGAAATTCTACACCATCATGAATAGTATTTTGGCAATTCGATTCGGGCCTTAACTCCAACAACCAACTAGGGTGCATCACACACGAAGAAATTAAGCCAAACAAGCACACTCCAAATCCAAACCCAATCCAGAGTCTATAGACCGCTGATTGATGGTTCCAGACCGCTGATTGGCGGTCGGGTCATCTGCAAATCCGATACGATTTTGTCAGGTCATCTATTAGAGTGTTTTATGCCTATTTTTAGTAGTACATTAGTCCCACATCGAGGGATTGTCCCTGATCACCTCTTTCTATGACTATAAATAGAACTCTTCATCTTCCCTTGTATTTTCACTACATTCTTGGTGGCTAATCCCTCTACTTCGAGTCAAGCCCTTGAGGAAAAACTCAAGTGGAGAGATGCTACTTGTATTGTGAGTCTAATATTAAGTAAAATTTTCTTTGTTATGTTGTCTATTTTGTGTTTATTGCATGCTTAGCTTAGTTTCCTTTCATTAAATTTAGTAGGCTTAGTTAACATATTTTTCTCTCTTAATATAATAGTTAGCTTAATGAATAGTGAGTAGTTCCATACCCCTTTGGGGTGGAGATGATGTTCATACATGTATTAAAGAATGTAAATGAATGCTTTATTTTGAAATGTGTTGATAAATGTGAATGTATGCTTGTTTGTTTAGAGTAGAACACTTCACTTGATGGGTTTTGCCACAACTATTAGACACCTCTCATACTTGTTTAGGTTCTGAAATAACCAACTTGTGTATGTTAATGTTAATCAATTGGGTAGTGACTGGATTGATAGGTTTTGCCATAGCCATTAGACACTTCCTATACATGAAAACACTACTTACATTTGTGCCTATTGAATGCATTCTTCACCATCTTATTGCATGTGTGCACTCACGCCACCCCTTAGGGGTCACTCTTCCTGATTTGTAGCTTTGCACTGAGTTCACTTAGTTTAATTTGAATCACTCATTAGTTGTTTTCTTTCACATTTCTTCTTACTAGTTTAGTGTAGCTTAGATTAGCATAATCAAAGCTCTTTACCCCTTTTTGGCCACTTGAATTTGTTCAAACCAGAAGCTACTCACCTCCCCACGAATTGAATCATATTTGCCACATCTTCACCGACGTCGTGCACTTGTGTTATTTTAAACGATTTAACGAGTTTTTGGCGCCGTTGTCGGGGAGGTGCTCAGTCCAGACTCTGGTTTGGACGATTCGAGGTGATTTAATTTTTGTTTGTAATTTTCTTTGTTCCAGGAGACTTTGAGGATCAAGGGAAGTCACTATAAGAAGTTCAGAAGAGAACAAAGCCACTTGGACCGCCAATCAGGGGCCTGAGATGCCAATTTTTGGTCTGGTGAGCTGCAATTTTATTATTCTTTCTTTGGTTTACTTCTACGTTTGATATAGTTGTCTGGGGTTCAATTTGGCATGTATTGACTTGTAGTTTGTCCCAAGATCAATAATCAATCCCCTTTAAATCAACTTGGCTACTAAAACCGAAAGAAAAGGATTAGGCATTCTTGCTTGTTTAGGTCATGCATCACATACTTGACTTAGACACGTAGTTTGTCTTTTACTTTAGCCTTACTTTTAGTTGTTGAGCACTGGCGTGTTGTACGCATTTCCTACTCTCATTCATGCATTTTGTATGACCATGCATTAGTTAGTAGGAATTGCATTGCAACAAGTGTGACTTGAGCATTTGTTTGGAGAGTTGCTTTCTAAATTAAGACTCCAAAACACTACTAAGGAGGGGTTGTCCCATATAAGATAAGGTGGGCGATTTCATCACCCTTTCCTTGGCCCCAAAAATCACACTAATCAAGAGCCTAACTTAAAATAAGTAGACATTGGCCCTTAAGGAACTTGGGCGCATTAGGAGAGTGATCCGGTCACGACCATCATGGCCTGATCGGCGTCACCCACTCTGTCGATAATAGGAGAGACGTGTTCTCCGGATCTTGGCTTACTTGCTGGGCTTTGTGGTCTTTGTCGTAGGGAGGTGAGGCGTGTTGAGGCCGCGTGACCTCGCAGTTAAGTGTCGTCTAGCGGTAAGGACCCATAGCGACCTTACGTTGTTTGAACCTTGCTTGGTTGTGTGCTTCTACCAGTACCTACCCGCGGTAGCATAAGGACTCCTTCCTTTCTCTCCTAAGTCATTCACACTCACATGTCTCTTCCTGTCTTCTCCTCTGCGCACATTCAACTTCTTTGTTAAAAAAAGAGTTTACTTTATTTTTTGTCTGACTCATGTGGGTGTGCAACTTTGTGCATGCCAGTGTGGTCATGAGATGTTGCGGGTCGTTTGACGAGATACGACATCGATTTGTCTTAGATTGTCGACTTTTCAAACACATCCCCGTCCCGTGTCCTACAGAGTCCCGGGACCATGGCGAGTTGTGGACCACATGAGGATGACTCAGGTTTTGGACCTCCACCACCCACTGATCCAGAAGGTGGGGTCCACAACCTTATTAATTGATGCCCTAAGTTCCCATTCCCCTTCGCGATCGATGCTACCCAAGTGGTACTGCTCCACCTTCTTGCAATGTATTACCAGAGGCGAATGGGAACAACTTTGAGGTTAAGCCTCAGTTTATCTCCTATCTCCAATCTACATTCCTCAAGAAGAACTTTCCAAATCATCGGACTCAAAAATTGAGGAACAAAATAAATTCGTTTTATCAACATGAAATCGAATCATTTCATGCATACTTAGAGAGGTTCAAGGGGCTACTGTCCTCATGCCCTCACCATGGCATCGCGTTGTAGGGCCTCTGTCAGATTGTCTACGAGGGTCTTCACCTCCCACCCCGAATTCTCCTTGAATCCATGTGTCAAGGAGAGTTCTTAGGAAAGGATGAAAGGGAGGCATGCGCTTTCCTAGAAGACCTCGCTGAGAAAACCATGCAATGGGAGAGTGTGAGGGAACCACCACCATCATCTAGCGTAGGGATTAGTAGCATATCATGCATCATATCCATGCTATATATCTTTTATTTTACCCCCAATATTTTGCTACTCGAGTTTTTATTTGTAGTGTTTCAGGAGTTAGGTAATATAAAAGAGGAAGAGCAAAAAGGACCTAAATGTAACAAGTATGGACTGATTTGGAAGATTCTGGACCAATTTGTAATGCACAAGGATTGGAGCGTAAATCAGGAAGGACCCAAGTGCAAACCCGAAGGGACCTGATTGTGAAGTGCAAAACATGGTGACACATGACTTGAATCAGATCGGTATTTCACCAATTAAACTTACAGTGATTCGAGCCAGCAGACTAGGGCTTCACCCTATGTGCCAAATGAAGAACTAAAGCTCGACACAAAATTGCGGCCCGAACAAAGCCATTTGATCCACCAATGGCGGATTTGGATCCGCCACTGGCGGATCAAGATGGTCCAAAGAGGATGAAATTTCGTTCGTGGGTTGGATATTAGGTTTGAAGCATTTATGGACTATCACATGTAATTTAAAGTCGTCTGATTATTCCTAGATCCATCCAAACCCTTATTTCTTCTATAAATACCATTGTAACCCCTCCTCTCCACCTTCTTCCTCCTTCCCCCATTAGAGTAGGTTTTAGTTCCTTGTTTTAGAAGTGTAATAAAGGGGTTGGAGAGGAGCAAACTTTGTATTTTTGTTTCTTAATCTAGTTTTATTCTTGTTCTGCACTTTAGTATCTTTACTTAGATGCAATCTCTTTTATGTTGTTGTTTGGTTAATCTTGTTTTCAGTAATTTACATTATGGGTTCTTGTTGTTTTTATGCTGTCTTTAGTGTAGAGGTGAGTAGAGAGTAGTCCATCCCCATGGGGGGTGGAGAGGAAGGTGATTTGATGATGTGATTGATTAGTGTGTGTTAATCTTAATCCTTTGAGCCTTACATGATTTCCATAACCATCTAATGCGATTTCACTCTTATCTTTGATGTGATAATGCTCTTGAATGAAGCTTAGCACATGCTTACATTAGTGGGCCTATTATATAGGGAATCATAAGATTAGGATAAGGATGGAGTGGAAGAATGAAACAAGGCATGTGCATGCATGTGGTCATGTTGGCTTTATCCAAATTAATGTCTTGTACGTTTTAATGATTGTGATAAATCTTATTTCATGTGGAGACCTAGTTGGATTTGAGTCATTTTGCATGTGAACATATTATCTTCATTTCGATTATTGTTACGTATGTTTTAATGATAATTTCTTATCTTATTTGATGTGGAGGCAAAGTTCGAATTGCGTTTTGTGGATTTCATGTATGACATGTTTTGATGAGGACATTTGAACACACACACACAACACACATTTTCGTATTCGCATTCTTTCTCTACTCTCAAGGGGTTTAGTTTATTGCTTATTTTTTGATTTCTTTTGCATTGTAGTGTAGTTTCGATCACATCTCTTTTTTCGTCTCCCCCACTCGAGTATTGTGAATCTGACTCACACGCGCTCCCTATGAACTGACCCGTATTTGCCACCATTTCAACACAGTCGTGCACTTTCAGTATTTAACCGTTTCAATCAAGTTTTGGCACCGTTGCCGGGGAAGCGTCGTTTTCATAGTCGAATTCACAATTTCGGTGTGGTTTTTCTTTGTTTTTTTGTTTTCTTTTTTGTTTTGGTGACTGGAAGGTTCACAAGTGAACAGGAGGACCTACTGGAGCTTAGAAGAACACTGCTGAATTCTGGGGACCTAAATCCCTAGAAGATCCGCCAGTAGCGGATTGGGTGAGCTATTTTTTATTTATGTTTCTACGGTAGCTTCCTTTGTTTATTTCAAGTTGTTTACTGTCACTTTTGATGCCATGCTTGCTCTGTGTTAGCTAAAAATTAATTTGGCTTGCATGACTTCTCGTTAAGATAGCTTGGACCATAAAACTCAAAGCAAAAGATTACACTTATTGCCATTTAGGTCATGCATCATTTCTAGACCTTGCATGCATTTGTCTTTTCTTTTCATTGCATTCTTGTTGTTGATTGCTGGTGTGAGGTACATGCACCCTATCTCTCATTCACGGATGTTTAGATCATGCATTTGTAAGTAAGGTGCATTGTAACAAGAGTGAGGTGAGTATTTGTTTGGTAAGTTACTTGCTAGCTTAAGCTTTCAAAACATTCTTAAGGGGCACCACCTATAGTCTTCAAGATATGGTGGGGGATTTCATCACCCCTTCCTTAGCCCCAAAAACCACACTCAAGGGAATCCTTAATCCAAAATCAAGTAGGCATTGCCCAACAGGAGTGGGACGCATTAGGAGAGTGATCCGGTCATGACCGTCATGGCTTGATCGGCGTTGCCCACTTTGTCGATAGGAGGAGAGACAAGATCTCCAAATCTTGGCTCACTTGCTGGGTTTTGTGGTCTTCGTCATAGGGAGGTGAGGCATGTTGAGGCCATGTGACCTTGCAGTTAGGCGTCATCTAGCTAAGGACCCATAGCCAGCCTAAGCTTGTTTGAGCCGTGTTTGCTAGACTAGGCTTCTTCCCTCACCCACTACCCATGCTTGCTTTAGGGATTCTTCCCTTCTCCTCTGAGTCATCTTCTTCTCACCTACTTCTACGTTCTAGTCTCCTCTCCTTTGCACTCTTTGCTAGCATTTTAGGGTCGAGTCAAGCACTTTTTGAGAGCTGGGCCTCGTGGTGGTGAGAGTGGTCGACTCGAGAGTTCTTTGTCGAGATGAGTGGTTACATGGGCGACCATTCATTTCCTTGTGGGGACCAGGACTATTCTCCCTGGTATTCCAGACCCTTGCAGCCTAAGGTGTCTCAAACGAACACCCTGTATGGTTGGGACAATCTTATTTGTATGGCTGAGCAATCTTCGTATTTGGCTAATATGAGAGAGGCACCGACTAGTGGTCAACAAACTGAGACAATACAAGAACCTTTGGCCTCTTTCATGCATGTGGTAGATGACATGAGGGCACTGGTGGCTCCAGTAGTCGTACCGTGTGACTGTTGTGTGTGGAATGGTCACATTATCGAGGAATGTACTTATGTTCCTCCTGAGCCTGAGTATGAGTAGACATTTTTCCAAAATGCTCAATGTGACCTTTACGCATCCGCGTACAACCCAAGAGGGATGGATTCGTGGGGAGGCAATTCTTATTCAAATTCTTATACATCATTCCCACCCAAATATCCTCCTCCCGAATACCTGAACTCATTCTCAGCCTATCAACACCCAACCCAGCAATTTCTCAAATTTTAACATGAACCTCACTATTGACCCCAAACTTGATTCCTTAAAACAAACCCTCCAAACGTTTATGGAAACCACTCAAAATTTATTGAAGTCCAACTTGAATTCCTTGCACACTATGAAAATGCAAGTGAGTCAAATGACACAACAATTACGTGAATATGAGGAGGGTAACCTTTTTGTCAACATGAGGATTCATGTTTTGATATCGAACCACCACTACATCCATAAATTCAAAGCACATTCTTTTCGAGTCAAACTCCAAGTTAGTCCAATGGACTTGGGGTTTTAATTCACGATCACATGGTGGGGGATTCGACCCAAATTGAGAATAAATGGACCAACTTCATTATGAGTCAACACTTGATTGTCCCGTATCTTTTTGTCTCGTGGCCCTTGAGACACATGATCTTCATATTGTGCCTCTTAAGGAGCCACCTGTGGTGGAGCAAGAGCTCCCTAATACCCTTAATTTCAAACGAGCTGATGAGAGTTTGCCTTTTGCTATTGTTCCTGGTCATCACGGAAATGATGGGACATTAAACAAATACATTGCCAATGAGGGTATTGGGAGTGCCTTAGAGGATACCTTCGGTATGAGACCCACCTTTTGTTCACCTGGTGAGTAGGACATGCATAATTACATTCTTGACCTTGTTCCGACCCACTAACTTGTTGGTTGGAGAGTTTGTATTGACGATTATAACTTCAATTCTGTAATGGGAAAAACTCTTCTTCCGTTGCACATTATGTCCCAAAATCTTGAGAGGTTCAAGCTCTTTGAGTTTGATCCTTCGAATGAGACACCTTTGCGTCTAATTCATGAACCTCTCCTTTCATCTTGTGCTCTTTGTGAGGGGGCACACATGAGTATTCTGGCCCCGAGTGGTGTCATGTTCCCATTCCAAGTGCATTGACCCACTTTTGATGATCCCATTTGATGTCATTTTGATAAATGAAGATGGGAACTTATTTTTGTACATAGCTATATTTCAAAAAAAATCAAAAAAAGAAAAGAAAAAAAGAACATAGAAAAAAGAAAAAAAACAATAAAAGACTCCATGCGTGAGCATTGATTGTAGTGGGCCCAACCCCTGTGTATTTGGGCACCATTTCTTTCACGTATTTGTCTCCCTTCCTTAGTATTTCACCGGTTTTGAGAGGAATTCAGGTTTCTGTCCATTGATTGACATCATTTCGTGCTTATATTTGTATCTTATATCCATTATCTTACACCTAAGCAATGCTACGTGACGAGTTTTATGTTTGAATTTCAGAAATAAATAGGTTTGAAGAGATGAAGCATGAAAGGACCCAAAAGAAGAGAAAAAGGACTTAATTGTGAGACCTGGGGACAAAGATGCAAGGGAGAAGGACATGAATGTAAGACCGAAGGTCCAAAGAGCAAAACAGAAAACTCCACACCATCATGGGGAGTATTTTGGCAATTCTATTCGGGTCGGAGCTCCAACAAGTGAAGTAGATGCATCAAAGACCAACAAAGACATCCAGAAAAGCCCAGAATAAAATCCAGCGTGATCCGGACCATATAGACCGCCAATTGGCGGTCTAATACCGCTAATTGGCGGTCTGTGTTGGCCCAAAGCCGCTAAGATTTTGGTGGGTCGCGTATTAGTGTGTATTTAGTCCATATCTGGTATTTGTTTAGTCCCACATCGGGGGATTGTCCCGGATTACTTTTTTCCATGCCTATAAATAGAACTCTTCACCTTCCATTGTAATTACCCATTGCTTGGTGGCATTCTCTCTACTAAGGAGTGAGCCATGAAGCAAAACTCAAGGTGGAGAAGAATGCTACCTTCAATGTGAGTCATTTGTTAATAAAATAATTCTTCTAGTTTTTTTTAATCTTGTCTTTTAATTTGTGCATGTTTGTTTAGTCTTTCCTTTCCTTTTAAGCTTCTTTAATATTTCTTGCTTTCTTAGGGTAATTTCATTTCAGTATTATGCTTCATTTTGTTAATATAGTTAGTGTAATGAGTAGTGAGTAGTTCCATCCCCACTTGGGGGTGGACAAATATGTGATATGATCATGTAGTGTATTAAGTGTGTGTTATCTTAATCCCTTGAGCTTTATATGATTTCCATAACCATCTAATGGGTTTTCACTCTTATCTTTGATATGCTAATGCTCTTGAATGAAGCTTAGCTTATGCTTTGATTAATGGACCTATTTTATGGGGAATGATAAGGTTAGGATATGGATGGAATTAATATTGGAAACACAATTTGTAGTGTATGTACTCTTGTTGCCTTTGCCTTAGTTAATGTCTTGTATGTTTTATTGATGTAGTCTTATCTTAATTCATGTGGAGGCATAGTAGGTCTAGTCTTTATACATGAGTTCATTTAGCTTCATTCCAATTATTGTCTTGTATGTTTTAATGATGTAGTCTTATCTTAATTCATGTGGAGGCAAAGTTGGATGTAGTTTTATGATTTCATGCACTACATGTTGTGAGGAGCGTAATAGAACACACACACACACATCTTTATATTCACATTATTTCTCTACCCCCTATGGGGTTTAGTTTTATTGCTTATCTTTCATTTTTTTTGCATCTTAGTGTAGTTTAGTGTAATCAACCTTTCTCTCCTTTCTTTACCACTCGCCTTCGCACAAACCAAACGTCGACACACCTCCCAGTGGACGACCCGTATTTGCCACCGCTTCAACGCGGTCGTGCACTTGCGGTTAATATAAATCGAATCAATCATCCATCAACATAACCATGAACTTCCATTTGTGCTTCACGTTGGTGAGATCTTTTCTTTTTCATGCATAAATCCATGTAGTATCATGCTCACATTCATTGAGGACAATGCATGAAGTAAGTGTGGGGGATGTTTTATGTGTGTGCATAGTCGAGTCTTTCTCATTTTCTTTTGCGTTCTTTTGTTTTCTTTTGTGTGCATTGTTAGGATCATGTTAGTGTGCTGCATTAAATATCGATATATTTGTTTGTCATGATCCTTGGGTGACTTGTCTTCTTTTGCTTGCCTTGTGCTTTAAATTTTCACATTTATTTCAAAATCGTCATGTGTTTGCGAAAGAAAATGTTTTGTGGATTTTGCGTGTGTTTCGCATGTGCAAAACCGTTATGTGGCAAAGTAAAAAGAGAGCTCCCAAATTTGTCTTGAACATGATGAATTAGGATATCTAGTATACCGGCTTTAGGTCTTATCGAGTCGTAAGGATGCACCCTGGTTTTCCCTCGGGGGGAGAGTAATAATAGGTTTTCAGTTCTCAAAGAAATAAGGAAGTCCACCATGAGCCTAGTGAGTTGAAAAATTGGGAGTTTGTGCCTGGTGCTTTCGAGTCATCTGACTTGGGATGCACCGACCGAACTCCAGTTACACGGGTGGTAGGGATTGACCTATGTGGAGATGTAGAGAAAGGTTTACGTGATAGTGTAAGTCCTCATAGGCAATGATGCATGAAACCTCACCCTAGGAGAATTACACACCAACTAGTAAAAAGAAAAAAACAAAAAACAAAAAAGGAAAAAATGGTAATACAAATAGGAACCTTAATGAACTTTACACTTTGTATCACTTGAGGATGTTAAAGTTGTCCATGTCTTTCACTTAAGTCCTTCATTAACTTGCATGAATGATTTATTAGGCTAGGTGTGTGGACTGGATAAATAAATAGAGTCGGCCCATAGTTTTACCGTGTCCAATGATCGACAAAACTATGTCCAACAAGTCGTGTTGCTAGATTGAATATTGCATTAATATTCAGATTTTGTGGGTATATCCGCTAAAACCCCTCAGGAGACAACACTCCTCCTCTTTGGCGACAAGGAGGTTTAATGGTTGTTGCACGTGCTAAGTGCAACCGTGATTCCTACAAAAGTGAGTTAGGATTTCCCTATTTTTCTTATGTTTTCCTTTCCTTCATTTTTCTCTTTCTTTGTTTTGCTCAGGGCTAGCAAAAGGTAAGTGTGGGGGTATTTGATTACTAGCATATCACGCATCATATTCATGTTATATATCCTTTATTTTACCCCTAATTTTGTGCTACTCGAGATGTTATTTGTAGTGTTTCTGGAGCTAGGTAATAAAGAAGAGGAAAGGAGCAAAAAGCACCTATGTAACAAGTATGGACTGATTTGGAAGGTTCTGGACCAACTTGTAATGCACAAGGACAGAAGCGCAAATCAGGAAGGACCCAAGTGTAAACCCGGAGGTACCTGATTGTGAAATGCAAAACATTGTGACACATGACTTGAATTAGATCAGCATTTCACCAACTAAACTTAAAGTGATTCGAGCCAGCAAACCAGGGCTTCATCCTATGTGCCAAATGAAGAAATCAAGCTGGACACAAAATTTTAGCCCGATCAAAGCCATTTGATCCGCCAGTGACGGATTTGGATCTTCCACTGGTGGATCAAAATGGTCCAAAGCGGCTGACATTTTCTGTCGAGGGTCAGGTATTAGGTTTGCAGCATTTCTGGACAATCAGATCTAATTTAAAGCCGTTCGATTATTCCCATATCCATCCAAACCCTTATTTTTTCTATAAATATCATTGTAACCCCTCCTCTCCACCTTCTTCCTCCTTCCCTCATTAGAGTCCATTTTAGTTCCCTATTTTAGTAGTGTAATATGGGGTTGGTGGGGAGTAAACTTTGTATTTTTGTTTATCTAGTTTTGTTCGTGTTCTACATTTTAGTGTCTTTACTTAGATGCAATTTCTTTTATGTTGTTGTTTGGTTAATCTTGTTTTCAGTAATTTACATTATGGGTTCTTGTTGTTTTTATTCTTTGGTTTAGAGATGAGTAGGGAGTAGTCCATCCCCATAGGGGGTGGAGAGGAAGGTGATTTGATCATGTGATTGATTAGTGTGTGTTAATCTTAATCCTTTGAGCCTTACATGATTTCCATAACCATGTAATGGGATTTCACTCTTATCTTTGATGTACTAATGCTCTTGAATAAAGCTTAGCACATGCTTAGATTAGTGGGCCTATTATATGGGGATGATGAGGTTAGGATAAGAATGAAGTGGAAGAAGGAAACAAGGCATGTGCATGCATGTGCTCATGTTGGCTTTATACAAATTAATGTCTTGTATGTTTTAATGATTGTGATAAATCTTATTTCATGTGGAGACCTAGTTGGATTTGAGTCATTTTGCATGTGAACATATTATCTTCATTTCAATTATTGTTATGTATGTTTTAATGATAATTTCTTATCTTATTTCATGTGGAGGCAAAGTTCGAATTGAGTTTTGTGGATTTCATGTATGACATGTTTTGATGTGCACATTTGAACACATGCACACAACACACATTTTCGTATTCACATTCTTTCTCTACTCCCCGAGGGGTTTAGTTTTGTTGCTTATTTTTTATTCTTTTATATTGTAGTGTAGTTTCAATCACATCTCTTTTTTTGTCTCCCCCACTCGAGTATTGTGAATCTCACTCACATGCGCTCCATGTGGCCCGACCTGTATTTGCCACTGCTTCAACGCGGCCGTGCACTTGCAGCATTTTAACTAATTCAATCACGTAGGAGAGAGGATCGCAATCGCAAACTCGACTAGAGTGGGTCCCCCATTTGCTGTCGATACCACTATGGCCACTGACGCACGCATGGCAGCCTTAATGCACCGTATGGATTCGATTGAACTCCAAAACCAACAAGGTGTGTCTCATGTTTCTGCATCTGTTCCGGTTCCTTGTTATTTGTGTGGTAGGATAGGTCATGTAGGAGGCGAGTGTGCATTTATTCCTCCTGAGATGGAGCATGTCAATGCCATCTATGGTAGAACCAGGAATGACCCATACTCATCATCATATAATCTCAGATGGAGGAACCACCTTAACTTTTCATGAAACCAAAACAATGTCCAGGGTGGTCCTTCAAACTTCTCTAGACCACCTAACAGAGCACACCAACCTCCCACGCATTCATTGTCTTTTCAGCCACCCCAAGCCCAGATCACCAACCCACCGAATTTCCCAAATTCTAACAACATGGAAACCCATTTTAATTCTCTTGAGAACTTGACTCGTGGACTTGAGAACTAAGTATTTTTTTATGTCCTCCACAAGTCAAGTTCTCACTTCAAATCAGCAGACCACCAAATCTCTAGAGCTTCAGGTGGGGAAATTGGCCCAGTCTGTACATGAGAGAGAGAGAGAGAGTGACTTTGCCCAGCCAACTTGTGGCTAACCCCCGTCCTCAACATCAATTGAACATGCATGTTGCGAGTTCGAGACCGCAGGGGGGAAGTGAACTGTGCGGAAGAACCTGTGGACCATGTCAATTCCATTGTGACCCTGAGAAATGGGAAGCAGGTCAACAACCATGTTTCCTTGCCACTAAATCCATCTGTACCGCCTATGCAACCCCTTTGTGTGAATGATGGTGAGAAAGAGGCCAAAGATGACGGTAATACACCAACACCGCTTTCTCAGGCACCAGAAAAAACCTACCTTCCAAAAGCTCAATATCCTACTAGGTTAACTAAGAAACAGAGTCACATTGTTGACAAAATGCTGGAGATATTCATGAAAGTGAATGTCAACTTTCCCTTGTTAGACATGATTCAACAAATACCTCCCTATGCAAAATTTCTGAAGGATCTCAGTACGACCAAGAGGAAACCAACATCCCTAGCAAAGCCTTTTGGCGGCTAATGTGAGCTCGATTATTTCGAACCCAACATACATAAAATTGAAGGACCCAGGAAGTCCAACAATTTCATGTGTTATTTGGGACTCTCACATTAATAATGTCTTGCTAGATCTAGGGTCAGCAGTCAACCTCTTCCCAGCTTCTGTGTATCAACAATTAAGCCTATGTCAGCTCAACGAAAACAACTTTACAGTTGGCTGATCGTTCGGTCAAAGTCCCAATGGGGGTCATTGAAGATGTCCTAATCAAGGTCGGCAATTTCATATTCCCTGTTGACTTCATCATCCTTGAAACTAAACCAGTGAAGACTACCCACTCTCAGATTCCATTGATTTTGGGTAGACCTATTTTGGCGACGTCAAATGCTTTAATCAATTGTAGAACTAGACTCACGAAGTTGTAATTCGGGAACATGACCACGACATTTCATGTGTTCAATATCGCTAGGCATCCGACATCTTTCGAGGACCCCATGGGAATCAATCTTATCTGGGACGTTGAAGAAGAAATAAAAGAAGAGTGCCCCCTGATTCATAAAAATCTAAATGCTTACGTCATGGATGATTCCGATCATGAAGAGGATGTGGGCGAGTTGAGCAATGATGTGCATGATATTGAGTACATTCAAGCTCCTCTCTTACATCTCGAGCTATATATCACGCCTCGCCTTGAAGAGCAATCCATAATTGAGCTTAAAGAACTCCCTAAGGAAGTGAAACACATTTTTCTTAGTCCTGATAGGTCCTTTCCGGTGATTATTTCATCGATGTTGACTCGGGATCAAGAAGAACGTTTGATTCGAGTCCTAAAGGAGCACAAATGAGCCATTGGGTGGTCCTTGCAGGACATTAAAGGGATAAGTCCCGACGTCGTGCAGCACCACATCTTTATGAAGGATGAGGCACGACCACGTCACGACCCACAAAGGCATCTAAATCCAACCATGACAGAAGTAGTTAAGAAAGAGATCATCAAATGTTTAGATCATGACATCATTTTCCCATTTCATATGAGTAAGTTGGTGAAGCATGTAAATCTAACAAGGCATATACCAAAAAGAGACTGCAGTGGTTGCAGGGACGGTGGTTGTCTTGGAGGCTCTGGCAACGGAGGAAGGGAAGGTTGAGGAGGCTGCAATGGAGGTCGAGGGGGTCGCAGAGGCTGCAATGGAAGTCGAAGTTGTAGTGTAGGTCGTAAAGGTTGCGCTGCAGGGGACTAGGGTTTGGTCGGTGTCAAGACGGTGGCTATGGTGGATTTGGTCATAGTCAAGGCAGTGGTTGGCGGTTTGGTCGCGGTTCGGTCGCAATGGGGTTAGGATTTGGTCTAGGAGAAGAGGTTGGGGGTTTTGTTGCTGTTAAAAGATCAAAAATTGTAGAACGGTTAAAGTATAAAGACTGATAGATGTCGGTTGTATATATAGCCGACGTCTATACTCCAACCTCTCGCCCAATAGACGTCGGCTGTAAAAAATCTGACGTCTATAGTCTGACCTCTCAACAAATAGACGTCGGCCTATTATACAGCCGACGTCTATACCCCGAGCTCTCACACAATAGACGTCGGTTGTATTAACATCCAACGTCTATACCTATAGATGTCGGATGTTAATACAACCGACATCTATTGGGCAACGAGTATGCCCTGTTCTGCACTAGTGAAAGCCTGTGATTCAGAACATGGTCAGAGATTATATGGACAGGAATTAATATATAAATATACAGGAATTCTCTAGTGAGCCTAAGGCTTAATTTTTCTAAATTAAGCCCCCACAATATCCACCACTCATTTCAAATTGTAAGGTAGATTAAGAAAAAAATGGTTATGCTAATGAATAGTGAGATTAACTGTAAATAAGATCCAATGGTGAGATTGTAGGGGGCTTAAACTAAACTTGATGAGCCCTAGGGTCATTAGAGCTTGACCCTATAAATATATCAGTAATCCAACATGGAAAGCATGCCTCTGAAATCAGGAGTCTAAATATATTCATAATTGATACATATATACATGCATATATATTTGCGTATTTCTAGATGTCATAGGATGAATTGCATACATCATAGATAAATTCTGATTTTGTCTAATGTGAGTGCATAACAAGATATATTAGAGAAGGCATACGAATATCCAATCATATACATGAACTAAACATTGTTGGTACAAAATCAGATTGATAAACTCATAGCAACATTCAAGTCGATACATGCATCTATACCGATTGTATTATCATCTAGATGGAAATATGCAACTTATTCTCAGATGGAATGTCATTAATATATCTTAGGTAATTGTCCAATCAGAGCAGATACGTCTAATATCAATCATTACTGGACTAAAATAAGAATGAGTCATGCTGTATTATTTAGACATATTAGCTAGATCACGCATAGATATAAGATCTGAAATCAGTGATGACTTACGAACTATCCACGTAACATGTCACGAAATCAAGCAAGATTAGGTGATCTAAACCAGTAACAATTCATGTAACTAATGTCTGAACGAAATCATGAAACCATACATGAATATAACACCGAAATCAGCAAGCACCTCATGCAAGGAAACTTGGACAGAATTGCTAAAACTCACAGCACACATGATCTGAAATTGATCAGATATGATCTACGAACTACCAGCATAACAAATCATATAATCATACTAGAAAGAGGACTCATAAATCAGTAACACATCTAGGAGAAGAGAATGCTACAGCAAGTTAAAAACACGCTCACGAAACCACCAAACGAAATCAAGATCAAATCACCCGAGTAGGGTTGCAATTCACGCAATATGCATGCAACAACCCTACCCGACACCGTCCCCACAGCCCAGCCTCCTACCCTCTGGTTTCTCCATAAAACCACCAATAAAAACAAGGAGTTGGTGACGTGCTAATGGGAGGGATACCCGGCCAGCCGCTGATGTCCCGAGCTTGCACCACAGTACACCCTATCAGGTAGAACTCAAGATGTGCAACCCTAGACATCCAAACCAACTAGCTCCTGGTGTTGTGCGGATCTCTGCCCAACACCCAACACTATTTCCTATACAAATGGCTAGAGGCATACCTGATCAGCAAAAGGACGCCTGAGCTAGCCGGAGATCATCCAAGACCCTTCTTGCTGCCCACAAGGAGGTCCACTAGCTTCCTTCTAGAAAAGCCACCGGAGAGGGAGAGGTGGTCAGAGATTTGGTTTCATGGGGGAGGAGAGTGGGTAGGGACAGCTAGGGTTGAGACCTTTTTGCTTCATGGACACACAAGGCAAATCACAAATAAGGAAAATCTTCAATGCAATTGATATCCTATCAATACATGCCTAAATTTTGATGATTCATACGTTTGCAAAATATAATAGAGATTTCTCCAGCTGAGTAGGATGCCACGTCACCCACTCAAGCCCGATCAGCCCTACACGCCCAAACACTAAGCAAAGGCCGACTTCCACATGCAACTCGCACCCGATTGACCCGATTGAGTAAATCGGTTACAAAGTTGCCCGGTGAATCACACCCGCTTACGAGCCGCGTTTGCTCGCCCGTAAAGGACACTTTCCCAAAACAAAAAATAACAAAACATGCGTCAAGCATAAAGAAAACCATAAATAAGCATCAGAAGAAATGAGACTTAATAGTGTAGTAGGAGAGCGGGTCTTACATTAACACACGCACCTAATACATCACATAATCACATCACCTTCTTCTCCACCCCCAAATGGAGATGGACTACTCTCTACTCATTAGTCTAGCAAACATATAAAGAAAGGAAGACATTCTAATTACCCTACGATTAAGAAAATAAATTCAAGGTAAACATGCAAACCTTGAGAGATAACATGAAGATAAAACTAGAAGAATTATTTTATTTACATGACTCAAATTACAAGTAGCATTCTTCTCCACTTGAGTTTTTCTCCAAGGATTACTCCAAGTAGATAGAATGCCACCAAGCAATGGGTAAATACAAAGAAGGAGGAAGAGTTCTATTTATAGTCATAGAAAAAGGTAATCGGAGACAATCCCCTGGTATGGGACAAAACACATACTATAAATGGACATAAAACAACATAATCGAACATCCAACTAAACCATGAATCATTTAGAGACATTTGGACCACCAATCGGTGGTCTGAAACAGCGAATTGGCGGTCTGGATCCCTATGATCGAGTTTGGATTTTAATAGCTCGGTTCTGGCTTGCTTTCTTGATGTTTGATGAACCCGATTTGGTTGTGAATGTTTAGGCCCGGATCTAATTGCCAAAATACTGCACATGATGGTGTGGAGCTTCTTGATTTTCTCCTTGGTCCTTTTGGTTTTACATCCGGGTCCTTCTCTTTTTCATATCAGTCCCTAACTCTCGCAACTTAGTCCTTTTCCTTGCTTTCATGTCCTTTTTGAGTCTCTTCTTGTCAAATATGTTTATTCCTAAAACTTAAACATAAAACTCATTATGTAGCATTGTTTGGGCTAAACATGAAGGATATAAGACACAAATATATGCATGATATGATGTCAATCATTTACGTCTCTATATTTCAAGTAATTAGGATATAGGTTGCCATCATCAAAAAGAGGGAGATTGTTGGCTTTTAGGCCTTAATCCATATTTTGATGATTTAATCAACCTAATCTTAATAACAATCAAATGTAGTGTAGCACACAATACGCATGGAATACATATTGTATTCTGCTAACATCTACAGGTGATCAAGACTCAAG
Source organism: Triglochin maritima (assembly GCA_963682175.1). NCBI lineage: Eukaryota > Viridiplantae > Streptophyta > Magnoliopsida > Alismatales > Juncaginaceae > Triglochin > Triglochin maritima. Next base: position 14,960,950 of record OY821790.1, on the reverse strand, counting down.
GAAGAAAAGGAATTCAAGTCAAGACATGTAATTTATATTTCTTTTGAGTCTTAGGACTCTATGTAATCTTGAACATACAAGAGTTAAAATCCATTCAAATAGACACTAGGTCCTTATAGAAGTCACACACAAAATCGCAGATCATTTGGACTTCAATAGGTCACCTAAACTTAGACCGGAGATCACTAAACCCAAACCTGAACTGCCTTCGTTTGACCGATTGATCAATTAACCAATAGTGATTTAAACTTCACGACCGTTCGTCCGTCTGCACATATCATTTGACCATTAGACTTATTGTATTAAATCAACAGTCGTATTCACGTTTTTCTCCATCCCCAAGAATACAAGTGACCACCGGTCGACCGTTGACCTAGTTTCGGTCGACCAAACATAAACGTTTTGACAAGCCCGTAGTTCCAGTTTTTGTCGGTCGACCGACCAAACCTTTCTGGTAGACCATTTGTCCCAGGACTTTCCTGGACATAAATATTGGACTCCCTAAACATTCGACCGTCCCACCTTTAGTTCGATCGTTCAATTAAGTGCACTTAAGTTATATCCTTGTTCGTTCAGCCGTTCCCTATTTGGTCGACTGTTTTGTTCCTGGACATCCCTAAACCTTTCTGGACATTATTTATGGACGTCGTCTGGTTGACCGTTAAGCCCGTTTTGGTGGACCGAACTTAACCCGAACAGTGACCTGTGCATTTCTATTTTGTGTTTATCACACATTCTTCTACCACTTTTGACACAATGGTTATAACACCTTTGGAGCTTATAAATAGAGGATTGAACAGATTGTTTAGACAACTCTCCCACTTCCAATTATCGCATACATTAGAGAGAAGTCTCCTAATCCTCTAAGCTCTAACTCATACACTCCAAGCCTAAATTCCATACCTTTGATCAATTCCTAATCTACTCAAAGTGTGCTCAAGCTTAGAGAGTGTGATCCACTCAAGTTCTCAGTCAAGCGAAGTTTGTAAAGGCTCCGGTGAAAGCCCAAAGCATCATTCTCGGATTGTGAGAAGAGGATTCCAAGCTAGGCGAGGGTTGTTCGCTAGCTTGAAGATTGTAATGCCGTTGTCTCCCGGCCCGGAATGGGGAGCAGATAATGAAGACGTGATCGAAGCTCGAAGTGTCATGTGGAGGTTGCAAGAGAGGATGTAGGCAGGTGGCCGAACCTCTGTAAAATCCCCGAGTTATTTGTGCTTTTCTTGTTTCTTACCTACTTTGTTTAAATTGTTTCTGCTACACATCTTGTTTGTTTAACTAGGGATTCAAGCTTAAAATTGAATAGATTTAGTGACCCATAACTATCCTACATATACACCCCTCCATTAGAATCCTAATCCTTATCTACTTGCATCCTTAAGCTAGATTGTCACACGGGGGTGGATATCGTAAACTAGATGAGACAGTGTTAGCCGAAAAGGTTACCAAGAAGAAGCATGAAGCTTTAGATGCTGGCTTGAGCAAAGAGCAAGCCAGTAATTTGGTCATTTGTCTCCTTCAGATGGGAGTTACATTTAATTCTTGTGTTTCTCATACTATCTAATTAATTAATAAAATTGTAATATCCTGAATTTTTAGTTGAGTTAATAATCAAATATCTTAATGGACTAATTAAGATTATTGGATGATTGTGTGGTTTTAGGAGAAGATGAAATTTTGAGAAGAATATAGAGAAGAAAAAGATGGAGATTTTGAGGCAAGTACTGATTCGTTATTCTTCAGTTTCATATCATGTCTGTCTCTCTTGATATTCGTAGTTGCATGCATGTTGAGCATTAATATTGATTTTATGGATATGCATATGATTGCATGGTGGTGTTTTGGTCGACATGTCCTGTGGCTGTGTGTATGTTTCTAGCAGAGCAACTTAGGAAAGAGCTGCCTAACGGACAGCGTGGAGCCACCCGAGAGAGGAAAGGACTGCCTGTCGTTAGTGTGGAGCTACCAGGTGTGCGTCTGACAGATTGATAGATTTCAGAAGCACAGGATGTGGTTGAATCTGAATGGGGGTTTCAAATTGATATGCATGCATTTTATTTGTGATGCATGTCTCTTGATTGTGCTTATTGACTGAATGTCATATTCTGTATTATTTTCCACATGATTATGATTCTGATTGATTGATGGTTGGTACTTGCGGGCTGTCGAGCTCACAATTTGTTGATTATATTTTTCAGATTATTATGAGCCTATCAGATGGATTTAAATATCAGAGTGCGCAGCGGTCAGGATCGTGGATCGTATCTTAACGCACCGGGTTCGGGCGGGTGAGCAGTTGTCCGGGCTCGGGGCGTTACAAATGGTATCAGAGCAATACGATCCTCGGAATTAGTCGGAATCGGATTTGAAATAGAAATTTTTGATTGAATCGGAATTAGTCAGAATTTAGATTTAGAAGTTTCGACTATTGATTTGAATATGAATTTGGAGTTATTCGGACTTGAGTTCAAAATGTGAATTTCGACTTGGTTGGATTTGCTATCCAAATTATGAATAAATAGTTGGAGATGAATTTTAGATTTAATGAAAGTAGGATTGAAAATTTTGTTTTGATTTGGATCAAACTATTTTAGATGTGAGAGTCTATTTTAATATGGATATGTGAATTCCAAATGATATGATGTTGAATTAAAATTTCGAGGACGAAATTTCTTTTAAGGAGGGTAGAATGTAATATCCTGAATTTTTAGTTGAATTAATAATCAAATATCTTAATGGACTAATTAAGATTATTGGATGATTGTGTGGTTTTAGGAGAAGATGAAATTTTGGGAAGAATATAGAGAAGAAAAAGATGGAGATTTTGAGGCAAGTACTGATTCGTTATTCTTCAGTTTCATATCATGTCTGTCTCTCTTGATATTCGTAGTTGCATGCATGTTGAGCATTAATATTGATTTTATGGATATGCATATGATTGCATGGTGGTGTTTCGGTCGACATGTCCTGTGGCTGTGTGTATGTTTCTAGCAGAGTAACTTAGGAAAGAGCTGCCTAACAGACAGCGTGGAGCCACCCGAGAGAGGAAAGGGCTGCCTGTCGTTAGTGTGGAGCTACCAGGTGTGCGTCTAACAGATTGATAGATTTCAGAAGCACAGGATGTGGTCGAATCTGAATGGGGGTTTCAAATTGATATGCATGCATTTTATTTGTGATGCATGTCTCTTGATTGTGCTTATTGACTGAATGTCATATTCTGTATTATTTTCCACATGATTATGATTCTGATTGATTGATGGTTGGTACTTGCGGGCTGTCGAGCTCACAATTTGTTGATTATATTTTTCAGATTATTATGAGCCTATCAGATGGATTTAAATATCAGAGTGCGCAACGGTCAGGATCGTGGATCGTATCTTAACGCACCGGGTTCGGGCGGGTGAGCAGTTGTCCGGGCTCGGGGCGTTACAAAAATAGTGTTTAGTGTTAGGCAATGATATAGTTTTGAATATTCTTGTGTTGCATAATAGAACGATCTTACACTGCAAGCTTCCCAAGGCGAATTGTTTTCAGATGGTAAAAAATGTATTTTCACTGTAGCCCCGGGCGAAGAGGAGCACGTTGGACGATTATGTCATATCGGTAGTCGAATAGGATACAACAATACTTTGGGTCATGCTCCTCGAACTCTTGTAGGAAAGGAATTCACACGGATTGCAAAGAAAAGATCCATATGCTGCAAGAACAAATGAGTCTGGTACTTAATAAATTGAATGCATTCACCGATATTGCCACACATATTTAGACTCCATGAAGTACTGCAGGAAGTGTGAATCCTGAAGATGAAGCCCAATTCCAATCCATGAGTAAGCAAAAGTAAAAATAATAAAGAAGGCAATCGTAACCTTTGAATTTTATAACTTCATAATTGTAGATATATTGCTCATGTTGTTTTGTTCTAATAATATTTCTTTGTATTTAAGAATAATGTTCCCATCAAAAGTATCTTCTCCTTGGGAGTTGTATGATGAGAGTGATTTGCCTGTGAAATGCAGAATGTTGTACATTATTGTAAAGAGTAAATCTGGAGATTCTACAATACAAGGTGTTATGTGGAAAGTAATGGTAGGCAAAACAACCAAGGGTGGCATAGAAGCCATGGTATTTGTCTGCATTAGTGATGTCATGCAGTTTCTGAAGATGGAAAGATTGTGTATAACAATCATTCAAATTCACTTGAAGTAAGTCATGTTTGTCTTTTTCACTTGTTTATGTTACATCTAAATTTTAATGGTGTTAATTTTCTTGAATTAGGAATCTGTACTAAATGCCCAATGGCAAAAAATAGGGTTATGTGTGTCCCACTCTAATGTACAAACAATGACCTCCAAATGAAGCAACAGATGTTCCAGTTTGCAAGCACAGTGCAGACATCGACACAAAGTTAACTTCTCCATAAGGCAATCAAACCACTTCATGCTGCAACTTATCCAAGTAGTTTGGATCAAGTACTTTGCATCAATCTGGTTAAATAAAAAAATGTTTGATGATTGCGTGTCTAACATGCAAACTCAGTTGTTTCAAATCATTCATTGAACCAGACAAGTAATATTTAAAGAATACCCCTGTATCTCTTTGACACCGTGTAGACATCAACACCAAGTTAACTTCTCTTTCCAATGCGTAACAAGCAGGTGGTAAATATTTATATTTCCCCTTATCCTCTCGTTCTAGTTTTGATTGTATAACAAGTTATACTAGATCAAGTCTAGCATTATATCCATCTTTAGTCTTACTAGATATGTTCAGAAGAGTTCCTAATAAACTATCACAAACATTTTTTTCGATTTGCTTGGGATCAATACAATGTCTAACTTCTAAAGTCTTCCAGTAGGGTGGGTCAAAAGGTTGAATATTTTTTCAAACCATTTTTTTGATTTCCGCTACGGTATGGATGACTTACATATATATATATATATATATATATATATATATATATATATATATATATACAACCCTTAAAAATGGTTGTTCAACCCTTTGCTCTGGGCTTGACACCTTACATATATATATATACAACCGTTAAAAATACAATTATTAACAAAATTGCAATTTACAGTCTTTCAAAATTAAAGCGTACCTCGTGTGTGTCATTTAGCTCTACTAAATGACTAGGCCACCTCACGAACCCACCGATAGCATCGCCACGGGTAACAACCTCTTCTTCCAGAATTGGCACCAGAGTACCATCATCTAAGCAACTCCCCACTGAAACCTTCACTTTTCCCTCTTCCACCTCTATGAAGTGGTGTCTGGATATGTTATAAACGTTGTCGTGTCCCACCAATCTTCGATCAGGGTCTTCGACAAATAGAGCATATCTAGATCCATCCTCAAACTTTCAAAAGGAGGGACCTCCTATGAGGGCCAATTCTCGATCGGGGTTGAACACTGGCTGCACTGGAGGAATGGTCACCAGGGAAGAAGTGGTCCTACAGTGGGTAGGAGAAGTAGGCAAATCACGATCCAATCTCTCCATAACAAGTTGCAATTTATTTTGCAAATCTGCAATTTGTTGCTCATATTTGGTATGAGTTGTCGATGAAGTTGACAGTTGACTCTTTCATAATATTGTACACGACCGGGATGTTTGTCATTTCCCAAGGCTTTGCATAGAATGCCATTCTAGCCATCAGCAGCAAATTCACCTCGGGATTCTCTCAACTTAAGAGGGTCCTAAAGTTTCACAAAAAATGTTACCAACGATTGAAAATATAAAACTACTGAATGTGATTTAATAAAATATACAAGTGATACAACATACTATCTTTGAGCTGATCGCTTGCGACTCGTCTATGACATACTCCCCTTTGGAGTTTACCCTTGCTCTCTTCCAAGAATCACAACGAGCTCCGGGAGAAGGAGGAGACAAGTTGTTTGCTTGCTCCTTACTCATACCAAAGTCAATTGCCTCTTGTTTCTTCCGGGCAATTTTTCATCCATCATTTGTGCTTCTAACTTTTGATACCCCATTCGAGACATACGATGCGTAGAGAGGGTCTTGTGGATGTGAAAGAAGAAACCAAGACACTCTCAGAAGCCGCTAACGCCACAACATTGTACGAGATCTGGAATTGTTAGAAGATCTAATCTTTTTGGTGTTTTACTCGGATGACCTAAAACCAATTTTATTAGATTCTCATTTAAAACAATAACTTAATATGTTCATATTCTAAATTAAACTCAGTTACCTCAAACTCCGGGCTATCTCTTGCTTTTCAGAATTGCACCCATTGATTCGGAGTGATAAAATTATAGATATCGCATGGATTTCTATCCTGGTAGTCTCCAAATATGTACTTGTTGGTTAAATTTGTTTTGAAGTCCCTCCAACGAACTGACATGTATGTCATCCACTTTTTCTTCAACTAGTCAGTGGATAGGAAGTCAAAAGTTTCCTACGTCACGTTAATATTTTTAATTTATATATCTCAAAAGTTCGACTAAAACTAATGAATTTTATAACAGACTCAAAACCAGCACGTCATCGCATATTGTGCCCTTCAGCTTCTCATCAACATCGGCCCAACTCGACAAACCAATGTGAACTTTGGCCCTCACTAGGCTACCCATATAACTTTTCTAGATATCACACAACATGCCTATCCGCTCAAGACAGTCATCAAACTGGATTGGAACTCCACCGTCTCTATTTCTTCTCCCCACGAATTCTTTCATCACACAAGAACCTCGTGAACTATAAGTCTTCGAGCCTTCAGACTCTGATGGAGTGGGTTTCTTTTTCGGAGCCATGATACTATAAAAGGTAAACTAAAGACAATAACAAGTAAAATCAAGACATTAAATGGTTATAATGTCTCTTCATGTAATGTATTAATCAAGACCAAATGTATTACAAGAAATTTTGCACCTTTACAATTTCTTTTTTCTTAATGGATTTTCAATCCATATACCTTCATCATGGTCATCTCTAAACATACAAGTCTCAACATTATTTCCTCGTCGACAGAGTTCAACTCCGGTGCTTTCTTAGAGAAATGTGGTGTCTCTTCATACTCGATAAGACTATCATCTGATACAATTTTTTTCTTCCCTTCCAAAATTACTACCAATTTCTAATCACATGGATCAGCCACATAAAAGACTTGTTTCGCTTGGGAAGCTAGAATAAAATGTTCTCCTTTATATCATTCTTTTGAAAAATCAATTAAAGTGAACCCCAAGTCATCCACTCGAACTCCACTTTTATTATCAGACCACTTGCATCTAAATACAGGTACTTTGAATTTAACAAATTCTAGCTCACATATGTCTTCAATTACACCATAATAGGACATGTCGGCGTATACAAGATTCTTGTCTTTAAGACTAGACACATGCAAAAGACTCTGCTAGTAAGGTGACCCCACTTTTCTGACCAGCACTTTTGGCATCTTCACAGTCTCTGTAGAATGAATATCCATTGATATCATAGCCACTGTAACTTATAACAGCAGAATGCGGACCGGACCGTAGGCCAACCACTGTCTTGTCTCAGAAACATCACGTTTGTGACTATTAATTACTTGTCGATCACTCCATAAAGGATTTCTTTCCTTTAGAAGCTTCATGTGTTCATTTAAGTAAGGTTGAACTACATTAGAATTGCACAACACATAGAAATATGTTGTCATTAAGTACTCTCCATTTGGATTTAACATTTTCATCCCACGTGTCCCTTTACCATCGAAACGTTCATCATGATGATTCTTTCGATGTCCAACACTTTTGGTGTTTGCTAGGTATCCAGTGCAAAACTCGATAACCTCCTCAACTATGTATCCTTCAACAATACTAGCTTCTGGCCTTTGACGATTTTTACAATAACCTTTAAACACTTTCATATAACGCTCGAAAGGATACATCCACCATAAAAAACTGGTCCACATAATTTAACGTCTCTAACCAAATGAATAACTAGATGAATCATAATGTCGAAACAAGTAGGTGGGAAGAACATCTCCAACTGACATAAGGTAACCACAATTTCAATCTGCAACTTATCTAACTACACGGGATCGGCCACTTTACTGCAAATCTTGTTGAAAAAGGAACACAACTTTATTATTGCATGTCTAACATCTTTCGGGAATATGGATCTCAGTGCTATAGGTAACAATTACTGCATTAGAGTGTGAAAATTGTGAGACTTCATCCCCACAAATTTCAAATCTTTCATAACAACAAGACTACTGATATTTGAAGAATAACCTTGTGGAACCCTTAGATAATGCAAACACTGACAAAGAATCCTTTTCTCCTTTCTACATAATGTATAACTAGCTGGAGGTACTGGAGGTAAATAATTCGGGTCACCTTTCTTCTCTGGTGCCAACATTGCTCGTATACCAAGGTCAACAAGATCAATTCTAGCATTATATCCATCTTTTGTCTTACCAAGTATGTTCAACAGAGTGCCAACAAGACTATCACAAAAGTTTTTCTCTACGTGCATCACATCAATACAATGTCTCACTTCTAAAGTTTTCCAGTAAGAGAGATCAAAAAATATGGATTTTTTCCAACGACTTTTGTCATTTGCTTGTATGTATGGTTTCCAAATTCACATTCAACGTTCATTACACATTTATACACCTTTTCGACGCTGATTTCAACTTATGGATTCTAAAACTCCTATTTTTTGTTAAATACCTTCTTCAACCTACGATAAGGATGAGAGTTTGGTAAAAATCTACGATGACCAAGATACACAGTCTTAGAACCATTAACCAGTTGCAAGGAGCATGTATTCTCTTCGCAAATTGGATAGGATTTACGACCTTTGACCGAATATACAGATAGATTACCATAAGCTGGAGAGTCGTTAATCGTGCAAAAAATCATTGCCCGCATTACAAATGATTGTTGATGATAAGCATCAAAAACTATCTCTCCGTCATCCCACAATCTCTGTAGGTCATCAATTAAAGGTCTTAAATACACATCTATGTCGTTCCCAGGTTGCTTCGGACAAGAAATCATAAAAGACAACATAATATATTTGCATTTCATGCATAACCACGGGGGCAGATTTGAAATTTTAAGCAGAACATGCCAAGAACTGTGAATGCTACTCAAACTACCGAAACGATTCATTTTGTCCATACAGAGTCGAAGTCGTACATTCCTAGATTCTTCACCAAACACAGGAAAGACGTCATCTATTTTTTCCATTGAGGTGAATCTGTAGGATGACGTAGCAACTGATCATTTGGTTTCGCACGATCAGCATGTCATGTCATGTTTTTGAATCCTACTTACCCGCAAACAAACTTTTAAGCCTTGGTTTTGTCGGAAGATACCAGAAAATCTTAGTAGAAGGTCCTTTGATTTTCATCTCATCAGCATCTTCATTGTGGTTCGGTCCACTACGTTTCATTTTGTATCATGAAACATTACACCTGGGACAGGAATGTAAGTTTTCAAACTCACCCCTATACAATATACAATCATTCGGACATGCATGTAGCTTCCTATATGCTATTCTCATATGACCCAATACTTTCTTAGCATCATAAGTTATATCTGGCAGTTCATTGTGCTCTGGAAGCATCTCTTTCAATAGCTTCAATAGTGATGTGAAACTGACATCCGTCCAACCATTTCTTGCTTTTAAATTGTACAACTTCAACACCGCTGACAATCTAGTAAATTTGGTACAACCCTTATACAACGGCTTCTCATTGTCACACAACAAACTAGCAAGTAAATCGGGGTTGGACGAAAACTTTTCAGTTATATCCTGAACCATTTCCTCTAAGTGATCTCCCGCATAAACATTGTCCCCGCCATTCTTGGAACAACTAACTCATTCATTTTTTCCGTGCCATCTCCACCGTCTGTAACTTAGGTCAAAACCTTTCTCAAACAAATGATCTTTTATTTTCCGAAAAGTCAGGACTAATATATTATGACACTTACTGCACAGACAATGCGCCATGTCTCTGTCATTCGTATTCTTTGAATGAATTTTAGCAACCTCTAAGAACATATTAACTCCATTCTCATACCCATCACTCAATCGGTTTGAAAGAATCAACTCTCGATCCATTTCAATCTAACCATTAAGAAAAATGATAATTATTATTGAAGAAAATAAATAAAATTGCAATTTAAAAGAAGCTATCCGTAGAAGAGAAGATCCGGAGACATGAAGCTGAGAAAAGAATGACTCAGGAAAGAGGAGATGAAGTCCTTAATCTAGTGTGGGAATAAGGAAGGTTAGAAACCTAACTAAGAAATCAAGGCCAAAGCAAGCCTAAAGTCCACTATATGTCCTTAGTACTAGACGACACCTAACTTTGAGGTCCCACGGAGGACCACTAGTCTGTAGGAAATCAAGAACCTAAAGGTTCGTAAAATCTCAGGGAGAATAGATGGGCAACGACATTCAGTCTGAAACGGTCATAAACAACGAGGACTACTCTTTAGGAAATCAATAACCTCGAGGTTCCTAAAATCTCAGGTAGACTAGTTGGGCAACGAAGTTCAGGCCATAATGGTCTTAAACGGTTTCGTCTCCTTAATGCGTCCGAAAATCCTAGGCCCAACGTCTAAATTGATTTTATTAAGTGGTTTTTGGGCCAAGGAAAGAGTGATGAAATCCCCCACCTCATCTCCTATAGGTGATTGGCCCGTAAGGGTTTTTCATTCTTTAGTCTAACAAAAAACAAACAAAACAAACACTGACCTCACTCTTGTTCCAATGCAAGTCCTACCAACTAATGCGAGATTTCTAATGAATGATGAGTGAAAGAGATTACGTACCTTACGCCAGCAATCTACGACAGAAATCGTAAAATAAAAAATAAATACGATGAATGGAAAGTCCTATATGATGAATGACTTAGCAAATATTGTGTAATATTTTGCTCTAGGTTATTAAAGGTCAAGTTACTTAAGGGGGTCGATGAGTTATTATCATAATACCAACATATTTACAGACAATATGTAAATTTTATTGAAAATTCAAAGAAGTAAGGCAATAAACATTTTAAGTATTAAAAGCAAGTATTAAAAATAATTACTTGGATTGACAGAAAAACATGTTAAACACAAAATATCATATTATTAATAAGAATTGGGAATAAAATTTTATCGAAATTTTGGCAGAACCTCCCTTAAAATTTGATATCTAAAATTCTTCAAATCATGGAATTAACAAAAAAAAGTATAATATTCTCCACTACATCGCATTCACATCTACTCATGTTGAAATACATATGTATGAGATCCATGAAGAACGTTAGTTTTTACATTCAAATTTACTCAATAATGCATCCCAAACAACGACCATATGATAATAACCTCTGAATTCTATCACTTAGCAAAATGGACAACTCATCCGTTCACTTAGGCTTCGTTAAATAATCCTAAACATAATGATAAGTTGCATTTTAATAGGCATTACATCTAGAAAACTCGATTTATCGAAAATCACCCCCAAAACATCCACATCCCAAAATCACTCCAAAACACAGAACACATCCACAAAGAAACCTCACAAATATCGTGCATTCAACAACCATATATACTGAAACAATGTTCGTGCAATCCAAGCAAAATGTGTTCTGAAAAAACAAAATGTGGGAAAAATCCATCCTAAATTGGTTTGGTCGAACAAGGTGAAGCATGTAAATCTAACAAGGCATATACCGAACGAGGTGGAGAATTGAACAGAGGTTGCAGTGGTTGCAGTGACAGTGGCTGTCGCGGAGCAGAGACTCCAACGAAGGTCGAGGAGGTCACGGAGGCTGCAATGGAGGTCGCGGTCGAGTAACTTGGGGGGTTTATCACGGTGGAGGGGGCTAGGGTTTGGTCGGAAATTGGTCACGGTGGACGGGGCTAGGGTTCGATCGAGGTCGCTGCGGCTGGCTGTCTAGGGTTTTATCGGGGTGAATAATTTTGTCGGAATAAAAGAAAAAAACTAAAGGCTCATAGACATCAGATATATGGTCCAACTGACGTCTATACCTTGACGTCGGTTGTACCACATATTCGACGTCTATTGGTCATAACCGTCGGGGTATAGACGTCGGTTGCCATGCATTTTCCCTACATCGATGTCTATATGTCTCAATAGACGTCGGCTATTTATACAACCGAGAACGTAAAAGTAGGTGAGAAGAAGATGACTCAGAGGAGAAAGGAAGAATCCCTAAAGCTAGCGTGGGTAGTGAGTGAGGGCAGAAGCCTAGTCTAGCAAACAGAGCTCAAATAGTGATTAGTAGCATATCATGCATCATATTCATGCTATATATCCTTAATTTTACCCCAATATTGTGCTACTCGAGTGTTTGTTGTTATATTTTAGGTATTGGGAAATAAAGAAGAGAAGGGAATAGAAAAATAACTGAAACATAAGGAGAAAAGACTTAAATGAAGAAAAATGGACCTCTCGGTCATACACAAGGACCCATCTGCAAAAGGGAAGGACCCAGACGTAAGCCCGAAGGGACCAAATAGCAAATCGAGAAACTCCACACCATCATGAGGAGTATTTTGGTGATTAGATTCGAGCCTAGACTGCAATAACCAATCTGAGCGCACCCCACGTGAAGCGTTGAAGCACTAAAGATTTTTGATTGATTTTGGCATAAGATTTAGACACTTCCCATTCCTAGTTTCCTCACGTTTATTGGCTGAAATTTCCTGTTGGATATGCTACATATTAGTCGTGTGTTTGCATTAGTGTTTACTCGCTTGATTGATTGAAGAAACTTTGTTTTGATGGGTTTTGCCAAGAAATTAAGACACCTCCCATGCTTAGCTTTGTTCTTCACATGAGTTCCTGATTTTTTATGAGTCTTGCCATAATTTTAGACACTTCTAATGTTGAGCCTCATCTTGTAATAATTGGTAATATGTTGTGTGAATGGATTTATAGGTCTTGCCAAATCTTTAGACACTTCCTATGCATCAAGACACACATGACACACACACACATACATGCTTTCATGTGTCATTCACCACTTCTCCCACTTCATATGTGCACACACTCATTCCACATAGTTTGCTGAATTTTTCTAGTTGTCATCACATCGTAATCTAGTTTGTTTTGCGTTCGTAGCATAATCGTCTTTTAATAGTAACGTAATAATATCTTCTTCCATTGTTATTTCCCACATGATTTCTCTCACTCGAAGATTGGCAACACTCCCTGTGGATCAGCCCGTACTTGCCCCATCTTCACCGACGACCGTGCACTTGCGATTAATTAATAAAATGTTTAACAAGTTTTTGGCGTCGTTGTCGGGAAGCGCCTTGTCCCAACCTTTGTTTGGGTGATTTAAGTGGTTTTAATTTTTTGTTTTAGTTGGCGTGATGTCTTGGTGCTCAAGGGAGTTCCATATTTTGGGGGGGAGCTTAGGAGCCACCTTTTGAGCAACCTTAGTAAGGTTTGCATTGAAACAAGAGTGAGGTGAGAGTTTGTTCGGTGAGTTGCTTACTAGCTTATGAATCAAATCAAATTAAGGGGCACCACCTATAGTCTACAAAGATAAGGTGGGGTTTTCATCACCCCTTCCTTAGCCTCAAAAACCACCCCTAAAGTCTTAATTCTAAAAGCAAGTAGACGTTGGCAGATTGACATCATTTCATGCTTACATTTGTATCTTATATCCATTATCTTTCACCTAAACAATACTACGTAACGAGCTTTATGTTATAATTTCAGAAATAAATAGGTTTGAAGAGAAGAGACATGAAAAGACCTAAAAGCAGGAAAAAGGACTGAGTTGAGAGACTCGAGGACTGAGATGCAAGATCGAATGACCTAAATTCAAGATAGAAGGACCAATGAGCAAACAAGAATACTCCACACCATCATGGGGAGTATTTTGGCAATTCTATTCGGATCGAAGCTACAACAAGCGAAGTGATTGCATCAAAGACCAACAAATACATCCAGAAAAGCCCAGAAGAAAATCCAGAGCGATCCGAACATTGTAGACCGCTAATTGGAGGTCACTTTTGGTCCGGATCTGCTAAGATTTATGTGGGGGCATGTATTAGTGTGTATTTAGTCTATTTCTGGTATTTGTTTAGTCCCATACCGGGGGATTGTCCCGGAATACCTTATTCTATGGCGTTAAATAGAACTTTCACCTTCTATTGTAATCACCCATTGCTTGGTGGCATTCTCTCTACTTGGAGTAAGCCTTGAAGCAAAACTCAAGGTGGAGAAGAGTGCTACCTTCAATGTGAGTCATTTTAATAAAATAATTGTTCTTAGTTTCTTTTAATCTTGTCTTTTAATTCTTGTATGCTTCTTTAGTTTTACTTTCCTTTCCTTTTAGCTTCTTTAAAATTTCTTGCTTGCTTAGTTTAATTTCATTTCAATACAATGTTTCATTTTGTTAATGTAGTTAGTGTAATGATTAGTGAGTAGTTTCATCCCCATTTGGGGGTGGAGAAATATGTGATATGATCATGTGGTGTATTAGGTGTGTGTTATCTTAATCCCTTGAACCTTATATGATTTCCATAACCATCTAATGTGATTTCACTCTTGTCTTTGATAAACTAAAGAAAACATAAGAACAACATAAACCCATAATGGAAATGTAGAAAAGTAGATTAAGCAAACATCAAACATGAACAAAATTTGCAACAAATGAAATACAATAACATGAAGACCATAAAATCTTACTTGATTAAGAAAATGAAGAATACAAAGATGCTCCTTCTCTCCTCCACTACACTAAAACCTACTCTAATAAAGAAGAAATAAAACCTACTCTACAAAACAAGAAAAGAAACTAACCTACGAAGGACAGGACGGAAGAAGTAGAGAGGCATTACAAGTATATTTATAGAATATTACAGGGTTTGGATGGATCTGGGCATAAAACGATTGTAACTCGGATATGGATGTTGCATATTTCTCTAACCTGAAAACCCAACCCGCTGGAGAAATCCGACTACCACACTCTTAACTGGATTGCTAGTGGCGGATCAATTTTGTCTGATCACCTCCAAATTTTAACCATGGCTTAAGTTCAAATAATAAAAACATGGGGTGCACCCGAGGTAGTTCGTTCGAGTCCGTTTGGTTTTAATTGTTGATTTACTCCTCAGGTTCACGAGATTACAGACTTTTGCAACCAACATGTTTTTTTACACGTAGGTCCCATTGGGTTTTTAATTGGGTCATTCCTGACATACAGGTCCTTGAGCATTACAAACAAGTCCAGAAACATATCAAGTCTATTCTTCTTGCGTTTAGGTCCCTTTCTCTTCCTTTCTCTTCTTTAATTCTTCAACCCTGAAATAAATCAAAAAGACACACGAGTAGCACAAATATGGGGTAAAATAAAGGATATATAGCATAAATGCAATGTAAGATATGCTACTAATCAGCGGTAAACTGGTGATAACATCTGGGAAATCTGATACCTCCTCACTATCCTCCAATCTCCTCGTTTGAAGGTCTGGGACTACCAGCATAGCCAATAATACGTTGCAGCCCTGGTGAAACAATTTTTGTGCCTTTACTGCCGACACAATGATACGACCTCCATTGGTCTTCATCCCCCTGATCAGCCAATCCATCCCCGGTATAACATTGAAGTCCTCCATCGGTAGCAAGACCAGATCTGCCGGAAAAACCTGGTCTCCCGAAACAACTGTGGTGTCGGGGAGTAAGCTCCCCATAGTGCCCACCGAACCCATGGGCGTGCAAGACTTCCAAACTGGTCGTCCGTCGTTCAGGGCTACGACCCAACACGCCTGTAAACAGTTCCGAAATGAAGGAGTGTGTGGCGTTGTAATCAAAAAGTACTCTAGCAACAGGACTATCAACTGAAAGTGTACCTTCCACCACCGTGTTGGCGTCTCTCACCTCCTCGGTCTGGATGGTAAAGACACATCATGAACCTCTCCCTTAACACGGTTCGGGCACTCCCGAACGAAGTGTCCAAAATGCCCACAACCCATACAAGCTCCTGAAAACCTCTGATCTGGAAGAGCTGCTCTCCTCTATTCGAGGCCTATTGCCCAAATTTCCTCCACGAACTGGTTCACGACCACCACGATTCCCCTATAGCCTTCGGGGTTCCTGGTAGTTCTCCTGAAAATCTCTGTCAGGGATCGTCGCAGACTTCTCTACATCAGCAAGTGTCCACAACATGCTAGGTCCAGAGTAGCTTCCGGAGCCCCGTGTGAACTTCATCGCTCTCTGCTCCTGTGTCACATAGATCCCAGGATAGAAGCGCTCTAAGTCATTAAACTTGTTGACGTATCTCTCTAACGTCAACTTCCAATGTACAAAAGCCAGGAACTCCTCTCTCTTAGCATCACAGACATGCTGCGGGAAGTAGTTCTGGTTGAACTCTTCCAAGAACTCCTCCCAACATACGTCCTCTCTATCAGCAAAACCCACTACAGATGTGGTCCTCCACCAGTTCGATGCAGCACTGCCCAAAATATAGGTGGCCAGATCCACCTTCATTTCTGGGCTGCATACGATCGCCCTGAATATCTTCAAGATCATGAAGACCCAGTCCTCTGCTGCCTCAGGGTTAACTCTACCCTCAAAAGTAGGTAGATGTTGACCTATAAATCTATTATAAATCACACCCACTCCATTCTGCTAGCTACGGGCTGCTTGACGTTTCAGGAACTCGCCCAATCTTCCCACTGTGCCATAGAGCGTCCGTTGCTCCTCCTCCCATGCCACATCCCAAATCGCCTCACCGGAGCTACGTGCACGTGGAGCGGGTCTCACCCATCTCGGAGGCATCTAGCACCAAAACAAAACAAAAAAATCAACTCAACAATGCATGCATGATCTACTGAAAGAAATGCATGACTCAACGCAACTATTCCTAAGGGTGGTTTCTTTGAATGACTACGTCAGAACCGATAGACTCTGATACCAAATTGTAACGTTCCTGAAAATAGCAAAAATTTAAGTTTTGAAAGATACACAAAGACATCAACCTCAGATCACAAGAGTATGCTACTAAAAATATATATATCATAAGGTTCACCGTAGGATATATATACCACAAAGTACCTAGAAGGTCCTGAAAAGAAACATGTATAACAATGCCCGAGTTTCCATAAGAAAACTCTGTATACAAAGCTCACCTACATGCACATGCAATACATAATCTATCATACTAGTATTATGGCAACATAAAAAAACATAACAAACATCTCCCCCACACTGGGGTCATATGTCACAACATAACTGGGCATCCGAAGAAACCTACCATAGGCACGTACAGTCATACAGAGAGTATGCGACACACACCCACTCGCGGCTACACTAGCATGAGGGATCGGTCAAGGTCGGATGCACTTCTGACTCATCATCAGATCTTATCCGGTTGTCGCAATTTCACACCCGCCAAAGTCGTTACTTTTGTCGGCCATACTCGTCGAGTCGTGCCACAACCCGGACAATCATACCCGCTGGAACATCATCGGTCGGTCATCTCCATCGCCATACAGGCTAAGGTCATCTCTGTTGCCACTCTGGCTAACGACCATCTCCGTTGCCACACAAGCTAACAATCAACTTGCTCTGTAGAGCCACATATAAATCATGCAAATGGGGATTATGGTCCCTCGGGCTACTACGTAAGGTTCAATGCATGTGTCATGAAATCATGATAGTCATAATAGCAGCACACGCTCATAAACATAAATAAAAAATTTGTGCACCAACGTTCAATCGATTGGTCGTTAATACCGGTAGACGGTTCAAACCACAAACCATCGGTCAAACAAAACATGCATCAAAAGGTCTTACAAAAGTCCATAAGTGGTCCACATTGGAAGGTCTACGCCACATATAATATTAAACAATTCATCCCAATGGTCGAAGGACATTGGAATTCCAGTCAACCGACAATAACAGGGACTTCCAATGTTTTCTCAAAGCAATCACCGGTCAAACCAAAATACGAATCGGTCAAACCAACATTAAGTTCACTTAAGTTATCAGTCGAACCAAATATTAGGGTGGTCGACCATTTAGATGGTCTAGGCCCCAACTGACTTGCTTAGATCCAATCGGTCAAACGACAAAGGGGTCTTGGTCAAACGACACTAATAGAGTTATTTCTTTCTGTGAAATCAAGCTTAACTGGTCGACCGTTCGTGGGCATTGTTCGACTGGTGCGGGTAAAAATCGTACATTTACACTACGACCGGTCGACCAATACTCACATCGGTCAATTATTTCAGTGCAGTAAACCTGCTGCACTTCGACATCGACGAGGTCTCACACCTCCGACGACTCCCACAACCACCCACACATCTTGTGTCAACATCTAATTGAAGTTAGCATTGCTTTTTCACGGTCGAAGACTCTCCAAACATCGATGGCAATCAGCACTCTCTTCTTCACACCTCTGGCGAGTCGACGTGCCGGAGCTCGAATTTTCTCCTTCCGACCTTTCTCCTTCTTTTCTTCTTTTGCTTCTGATTCCTTTTCTCTCAAACTCTTTCTTCTCAGAAATACCCCTACTATCACCTTCACCTCCCTTTTATAACCCAACTCCCTTCACCTCCATTCACCCAACCACCCACACGTAAGCACGTGGAAAGGCTTGTGTAAATTGCAATCGAACTCTATCTCCACCTAAATCCAATAAACTTGATTAATTTCTTAAAAATGTTTGGGTTCTCACATAATCCACCACCAATGGGTTGTGAATTTAAACCCCAAGTACTTTAGACTGACTAGGAGTTTGGTTTTAAAAAATTGTGCTTTGAATTTGTGGATATGGTAATAGTTCCCTATCAGAGGATCAGTCCTTATGATGACAAGAAATACCACCTTCCTCACGTTTACTTAATTATTGTGTCAACTAACTCACTTGCATTTCTCAAGTTTGCAAGGAAATCATGTTGGACGTGATCAAATGTTTAGTGGTTTGGATGAACATTTGGAGGGTTTGTTCTAAGAAATCAAATCTGGGGTCAACTATGAGGTTCAAGTCATAATTTTGGAAATTTTTGGCTAAGGTGTTCATGGGTTGAGAATGAGTTCAATGATTGGTAGTTGGGTGTTTCTAGAGATCTAGCTATTCAAGAAGACGATACTCGGGTAGGCCTGATGTATGATACTTAGGATTTCTAAAGTTTTCCCATGAATATGTCCTCCGTGGGTCATACACAAATGTGTATGGACAATAATGAGTACTTTAGGAAAAAACATCATCATATTCGACTTTAGGAGGAACATACGAACATTACTCAAACACATTACCACTTAAACCCCTCTGGGCATCTGACGTGACTTCAAAACCACCGATTAAGCTTCTACCCTTACCCACGCTAACTCTACGGATTCTTCCATTCCCTTCTGAGTCTTCCCTTAATCTACATTCTACGTTATAGTCTCCTCCTCTGATTACACCTTCTATTTGTGTGTGGTTGTCAAGTCGAGCACTTTTATATGAGATTATACTTGTTTTAATGGATGCTCTAGGTTATTATCCCTCTCCGCCTCGAGTTCCCTTGGAGCACGAGGCCACGTCATCTCTTGGAGGTGGAGGAGATCAGGTTCTATACATGTAGTTTGATTGAATCAGTTAAAATACCGCAAGTGTACGACCGCGTTGAAGTGGTGGCAACCACGGGTCAATCCACAAGGAGCGTGCGCGAGTCAGATTCGCAATACTCGAGTGGGGGAAGAAAATGAGATTAAGGTCGAAACTACACTACAATGCAAAAGAAATTGGAAAATAAGCAATAAAACTAGACCCTGAGGGGTAGAGAAAGAACATGGAATTGAAAATGTGTAGTGTAGTGTGTGATCAAATGTGCTCATCAAAAAATGTCATTCATGAAATCCATAAAACTCAAATTCAACTTTGCCTCCACATGAAATAAGATAAAACTTTATCATTAAAACATACAAGACAATAATTGAAATGAAGCAAATATGTTCACATGCATAATGACTCAAATCCAACTATGTCTCCACATGAAATAAGATTTATCACAATCATTAAAACATACAAGACATTAATTCGGATAAAGCCAACATGAGCACTTGCATGCACATATCCTTTTCCTTTCTTCCACTCCATCCTTATCGTAACCTCATCGTTCCCCATAAAATATGTCCACTAATCTAAGCATGTGCTAAGCTTCATTCAAGAGCATTAGCACATCAAAGATAAGAGTGAGATCCCATTAGATGGTTATGGAAATCATGTAAAGCTCAAAGGATTAAGATTAACACACACTAATCCATCACATGACCAAATCACCTTGTTCTTCACCCCCCCCCAATGGAGATGGGCTACTCTCTACTCATCTTTACACTAAAGAAAGCATGAAAAGAACATAAACCCATGAAAGAAATGTAGAAGACTATATTAAACAAACAACATAAAAGAAATTGCATCAAAGGAAAACATCAACATAATGAAAAAAACTAAACTAGATTAAGAAAATAAAAGACAAAGTTTGCTCCTCTCCAACCCCCTCATTACACTACTAAAACAGGAAACTAAAACCTACTCTAATGGGGGATGGAGGACGAAGGTGGAGAGGAGGGATTACAATGGTATTTATAGAAGAAATAAGGGTTTGGATGGATCTGGGAATAATCGGACGGCTTTAAATTAAATGTGATGGTCCATAAATGCTTCAAACCTAATACCCGACCCACGAACGAAATTTCATCCTCTTTGGACCATCTTGATCCGCCAGTGGCGGATCCAAATCCGCCACTGGTGGATCAAATGGCTTTGATCGGGCCGCAATTTTGTGTCGAGCTTTAGTTCTTCATTTGGCACATAGGGTGAAGCCCTAGTCTGCTGGCTCGAATCACTGTAAGTTTAATTGGTGAAATACCGATCTGATTCAAGTCATGTGTCACCATGTTTGGCACTTCACAATCAGGTCCCTTCGGGTTTGCACTTGGGTCCTTCCTGATTTACGCTCCCATCCTTGTGCATTACAAATTGGTCCAGAACCTTCCAAATCAGTCCATACTTGTTACATTTAGGTCCTTTTTGCTCCCTTCCTCTTCTATATTACCTAACTCCTGAAACACTACAAATAAAAACTCGAGTAGCAAAATATTGGGTGTAAAATAAAAGATATATAGCATGAATATGATGCATGATATGATACTAATGCCTACGCTAGATGATGGTGGTGGTTTCCTCACACTCTCCCATTGCATGGTTTTCTCAGCGATGTCTTCTAGGAAAGCGCATGCCTCCCTTTCATCCTTTCCTAAGAACTCTCCTTAACACATGGATTCAAGGAGCATTCGGGATGGGATGTGAAGACCCTCATAGACAATCTGACAAAGGCCCCACAACTCGATGGCATGGTGAGGGCATGACGATAGTAGCCCCTTGAACCTCTCTAAGTATGCATGAAATGATTCGGTTTTATGTTGATAAAACGAATTGATTTCGTTCCTCAATTTTTGAGTCCGATGATTTGGAAAGTTCTTCTTGATAATGCAGACTGAAATTCATCTCAAGTCCTAGAGGCATTCACTTGGTTGTTGTACAACCACTTCTTGGAATCATCCTTTAGTGCAAAGGGGACAAGCCTAAGATGGATGGAGTATGTGCTAAGTTGTTGGAGGTTGAACACAGCACAAACCTCCTCAAAATCCCTGAGAAAGATGTAGGGGCACCCTTCCCAGTGAAGTGAGGGAGCATGGAGATAAACTGAGGCTTAACCTCAAAGTTGTTCCCATTCGCCTCTGGTAATACAATGCAAGAAGGTGGAGCAGTACCACTTGGGTAGCATCGATCGCGAAGGGGAATGGGAACTTGGGGCATCAATTGATGAGGTTGTGGACCACACCTTCTGGATCAGTGGGTGGTGGAGGTCCAAAACCTGAGTCATCTTCATGTGGTCCACAACTCGCCATGGTCCCGGGACTGTGTAGGACACGGGACGGGGATGTGTTTGAAAAGTCGACAATCTAAGACAAATCGATGTCGTATCTCGTCAAACGACCTGCAACATCTCATGACCACACTGGCATGCACAAAGTTGCACACCCACACGAGTCAGACAAAAAAAAAGTAAACTCTTTTTTTAACAAAGAAGCAGAATGTGCGCAGATGAGAAGACAAGAAGACACATGTGAGAGCGAATGACTCAGGAGAGAAAGGAAGGAATCCTTATGCTACCGCGTGTAGGTACTGGTAGAAGCACACAAGCAAGCAAGGTTCAAACAACCTAAGGTCCCTATAGGTCCTTACAGCTAGACGATGCCTAACTGCGAGGTCACGCGGCCTCAACACGCCTCACCTCCCTACGACGAAGACCACAAAGCCCAGTAAGTAAGACAAGATCCGAAGATCTCGTCTCTCCTATTATCGATAGAGTGGGTGACGCCGATCAGGCCATGACGGTCGTCACCGGATCACTCTCCTAATGCGCCCAAGATCCTTAAGGGACAATGTCTACTTATTTTAAAGTTAGGCTCTTGATTAGTGTGATTTTTGGGGCCAAGGAAAGGGTGATGAAATCCCCCACCTTATCTTATATGGGACAACCCCTCCTTAGTAGTGTTTTGGAGTCTTAATTTAGAAAGCAACTCTCCAAACAAACGCTCAAGTCACACTTGTTGCAATGCAATTCCTACTAACTAATGAATGGTCATACAAAATGCATGAATGAGAGTAGGAAATGCGTACAACACGCCAGCGCTCAACAACTGAAAGTAAGGCTAAAGTAAAAGACAAACTACGTGTCTAAGTCAAATATATGATGCATGACCTAAGCAAGCAAAAATGACTAATCTTTTTCTTTCGTTTTTAGTGGCCAAGTTGATTTAAAGGGGATTGATTATTGATCTTGGGACAAACTACAAGTCAATACATGCCAAATTGAGCCCCAGACAACTATATCAAACGTAGAAGTAAACCAAAGAAAGAATAAGAAAACTGGAGCTCACCAGACCAAAAATTGGCATCTCACGCCCCTGATTGGCGGTCCAAGTGGCTTTGTTCTCCTCTGAACTTCTTATAGTGACTTCCCTTGATCCTCAAAGTCTCCTGGAACAAAGAAAACTACAAACAAAAATTAAATCACCTCGAATCGTCCAAACCAGAGTCTAGACTAAGCACCTCCCCGGCAACGGCGCCAAAAACTTGTTAAATCGTTTCAAATAACACAAGTGCACGACGTCGGTGAAGATGTGGCAAATATGATTCAATTCGTGGGGAGGTGAGTAGCTTCTGGTTTGAACAAATTCAAGTGGCTGAAAAGGGGGTAAAGAGCTTCGATTATGCTAATCTAAGCTACACTAAACTAGTAAGAAGAAATGTGAAAGAAAACAACTAATGAGTGATTCAAATTAAACTAAGTGAACTCAGTGCAAAGCTACAAATCAGGAAGAGTGAACCCTAAGGGGTGGCGTGAGTGCACACATACAATAAGATGGTGAAGAATGCATTCAATAGGCACAAATGTAAGTAGTGTTTTCATGTATAGGAAGTGTCTAATGGCTATGGCAAAACCTATCAATCCAGTCACTACCCAATTGATTAACATTAACATACACAAGTTGGTTATTTCAGAACCTAAACAAGTATGGAAGGTGTCTAATAGTTGTGGCAAAACCCATCAAGTGAAGTGTTCTACTCTAAACAAGCAAGCATACATTCACATTTATCAACACATTTCAAAATAAAGCATTCATTTACATTCTTTAATGCATGTATGAACATCATCTCCACCCCAAAGGGGTATGGAACTACTCACTATTCATTAAGCTAACTATTATATTAAGAGAGAGAAATATGTTAACTAAGCCTACTAAATTTAATGAAAGGAAACTAAGCTAATGCATGTATGAACATCATCTCCACCCCCAAAGGGGGATGGATCAACTCACTACACATTACTCTAACAATTAAACTAAAGAAGAAAGGAAACATTCTAATTACTTTAGCCTAGAATCAAAGAAATAAAACTAAGCTAAGCATGCATAAAGAAACAACATAAGAACAAAACAATGGAAAATTTATTTTATTAGATGACTCACATTGAAGGTAGCATTCTTCTCCACCTTGAGATTTTGCTTCAAAGCCTACTCCAAGTAGAGAGAATACCACCAATTAATGGGTGAATACAATAGAAGGTGAAGAGTTTTATTTATAGCCATATAAAAAGGTAATCTCGGACAATCCCGGATTACCTTTTTCTGTGGGCTTTTCTGGAAGGCTTTGTTTGTCTTGGATGCATCTACTTTGCTTGCTAGAGCTCCGACCCGAATAGAAATGGCAAAACACTCCCCATGATGGTGTGAAGCATTCTTGTTTGCTCATTGGCCCTTTGATCTTACGTTCAGGTCCTTCGATCTTGCATCTTAGTCCTTGAGTCTCTCAACTCAGTCCTTTTTCATGCGTTTAGGTCATTTTATGTCTCTTCTCTTCAAACCTATTTATTTCTGAAATTCAAACATAAAACTCATCACGTAGCATTGTTTAGGTGAAAGATAATGGATATAAGATACAAATATAAGCATGAAATGATGTCAATCAAATACCCCCACACCTAACTTTTGCTAGTCCCGAGCAAATCAAAGAAAGAGAAAAGCATACGAAAAACAAGAAATCCTAACTCACTTTCGTAGGAATCACGGTTGCACTTAGCACGTGCAACAAGCCGTTAAACCCCTTGTCGCCAAGGAGGAAGAGTGTTGTCTCCTGAGGGTTTTCAGCGGATACACCCATAAAATCCGAACAAAGATGCATTATTCAATCTAGCTACATGACTCGTTGGACTCATTTTTATCGATCATTGGACGCGGTAATCCTACGGGCCGACTCTATATAGGTAATCAGTCCACACACCTAGCCTAATGAACCATTCGTGCAAGTTAATTAAGGACTTAAGTGAAAGACATGGACAACCTTAACATCCTCAAGTGATACAAAGTGTAAAGTCCATTAAGGTTCTTATTTACATTACCTTATTTTTCTTTTTTTTGTCCTTCTCTTCTTCTTTTTTTTTTTTTAGTTGATGTGTAATTCTCTCAAGGTCAGATTTCGTGCATCATTGCCTATGAGGACTTACACTATCACGTACACCTTTCCCCACATTTCCACATAGGTCAATCCCTACCACCCGTGTAACGGGAGTTCGGTCGGTGCATCCCAAGTCCGATGACTCGAAAGCTGCATGTACAAAGTCCTTTCGGACCTAATTTCCTGAGTGATAGGAGTCGTATGAGAAGAGAGAATATCTACTCACTTATTTCTTATCTTCACATGAACCAAAACCCCTACACTTAATGTCTCACAACAGGATTTTAAGGGTCCTTGAGTACAACAAACTTCCTTATATTAACAGACACGAATTATTCAACTCACTAGGTATAGAGTGGTCTTCTTTATTTGTTTGAGTACTGAAACCCTATGATTACTCTGAAGGGAATGTGTTCTAAAAGTTTTACTTTTAAATGTCAATTATTATGAATTGAATGAGAAATCGTTTTGTTCCTTGTTTATGTTATTCGTCTTTTAGAAGTGTTAAGGAAGAAGCTCTTGGTCCTTAACCGTAGAGCTCTAAAAGATATTGGTTTACATAAAACAAAAGATATTCGCAATCATGGTAATTAACATGGGACATTAATTACCGAGTTAAGATTGTCGTGTTGGTCATAGATCATTGTAGCTCTACAAGTGAGTGACGACGCGGGTATGCAAAAGAGGAAAATATTACTTTTGTATACTGAATAGACCTAATAAGTAAAATATTATAGAAATGTGTTTCTGTGTCATTAATATTTTACTGTGTCCTTGGTCCTTTGATATGAGACTTATATCCGATCACTTAAGAAATACTTGATTAGGCTAGTGTCTTGAGCTATCGATAAGTGTAGTGTAAAGACATTGGTTGGTGAAGTATGACTTTTGTTGGAGAAGATAATTAGTCAAAAGATTATCATTGCCCCTCTTAATTGAGTAATGATATTAATGGGCCCCTTGATAAAGCAAAGTTATAATGTGCACAATGTGATTTGAGTTAAGTCACATATTTATAACTAGCTTAAAGAGATCAAGAAACGAATACTAATACAAAGATGACACAATACTACTTTGTGTGTATTCTTAATATCATGAGGCAAGGGACGGACACAAGTGGTGCACTCCATCACTAATTGGATCGGGTTTTGGTTCGAGCTGAATTAAGACATCTAGCTAATTGGGAACTATAATGTGTAGCTAGATACTGCTTATAGTTTGTGATGTTAAACTATTAATATCACTGTCAATTTAGCTTAGATCCTCCCATAGGTCACACCATAAAACTGGGAAACAAGAAGGTGATTTTATGTTCATACGATGTATCGAGTTCCGTATACATGTGGTGAATCGATAAAATCATTATGTCATGAAAATGACATATTTAGAATCATGAATTTATATATGAGATGTAAATATATCATGGGGTGTGATTGTTTGATATTACATATGATGATATATTGCATAGGATATATAAATTAGCTATAACCCCAAAGATCGAATTTTGTTGGGAATTAATCCAAAATTCGATAAGGCATATTAATTAATTAAATTTGCTAAAACCCCAAATACGAATTTTGTTGGGAATTAAACCAAAATTCGATAAAGGCAAATTAATTAAATTTTCTAAAACAAAAAAAACGAATTTTGTTGGGAATTAATCCAAAATTCGATAAATGCAAATTAATTAAGGAATTATTGATCATGGTTTTGACTTGGTCAATTATGATTATATTTGGATGTGGATTAATAAATTTAATATTGGAAATTGGTCTTAAGAGAGAAAAACATGGAAGAATGGGTCAATGCATGGACCATGATGTGGAAATTAAAGGAGCCTATAAATAGGCCTAATTTCCTTCATTAAAAAATATATGCAAAATTCTCTCTCTCTAACCACCCCAATTAATCCATCCAAAATTCCTTAGTTAATTTAAGTTTTTGGAGAGTAAAATCTCAAGAAAGAAAAAGGGGGTTATTAGCTAGATTCTAAACCCGTTTGGAGATTGATTGGCTAGCTCCTTTCTCTCGAACCTTGTTTAGAGTTTGGTGAACACTCGGGGGCAATCCACCGGGCGATTCGACCGGCAACGCGACTCCGGATTTTAAAGAGGTTTTAGAGAACGTCTAGGTATGATTCTCTTTGCAATTGTTTGTTTGTTCTAATGCATGTTAAATAATTAGGACAAACAAATGCATGTCTATATGAAAATCGAAGAAAATATGAATGTTTCGATCCTATATGTTTATAAAATTTCGAAAATATATACATACTATGGGGCACGAAATCCAACATACTCTCCCCCCGATGGAAAACCAGGGTGCATTCTTACGACTAGATACGACCTAAAGCCGGTGTACTAGATATCCTAATGCATCATGTTAAAGACAATTTTGGGAGATTCCTTTTACTTTGCCTCTCAACGGTCACATGTCAAACACACGCAAAACCCACAAAACATTTTCTTTCGCAAACACATGAAGATTTTGAAAGAAATGTGAAAATTTGAAGCACTAAGAAAGCAAAAGAAGACAAGTCACCCAAGGATCATGGCAACCAGATATATCGATATTAAATGCAGCACACTAACATGACCCTATCAATACAAATAAAAGAAAACAAAACAAGGGGAGAAAGACTCGAGTATGTACACACGTAAAACAACCTCCAACAATTACTTCCTGCATTGTCCTCAATAAATGTGAGCATGATACTACATGGATTTATGCATGAAAAAGAAAAAATCTCACCAACGTGAAACACAAAAGAGAAGTTCATGGTTATGTTGATGGACACAAACCCAAATTTCCCTCAAAACGTGTGAAATACTTAACAAGGGAGACAAATACGTGAAAGAAATGGGGTCCAACTACATAAAGGTAGGGACCCACAACAATCAATGCTCACTCTCGGAGTATTTCTTGTTTTTTTTCATCTTTTTTTTGAAATATAACTATGTACAAATATATGTTCTTATCTTCATTTGTCAAAGGACATCAAATGGGAACCTCAAAAGTGGGTCAATGCACTTGGAATGGGAACATGACACCACGCGGGGCCAGAAAACTCATGCATGGATTTTCCACGATGTATCACTTGAGGATGTTAAGGTTTCCCATGTATTTTACTTAAGTCATTAATTAACTTACACGAATGGTTCCCTAAGCTACGTGTATGGACATGATACATATATAGAGTCATCCTGTAGGATTAGTGTGTCCA
The DNA here is from genome assembly GCA_963682175.1 of Triglochin maritima. Taxonomy (NCBI): domain Eukaryota; kingdom Viridiplantae; phylum Streptophyta; class Magnoliopsida; order Alismatales; family Juncaginaceae; genus Triglochin; species Triglochin maritima. Next base: position 14,932,735 of record OY821790.1, on the reverse strand, counting down.
ATAATCGACAAATGTAGGTCCATCGAGTCGTGTTCCTAGGTTGAATAATGCATCAATGTTAATATTTTGTAAGTGTATCTACTGAAAATCCTCAGGCGATACCACTCCTCCTAGGCGATAACAGGGTTTAACGGCTTGTTGCATGTGCTAAGTGCAATCGTGAGTCCCACGATTCCTACGAAAGTGAGTTAGGATTTCTTGTTCTCCGTATGTTTTTCCTTTCTTTCATATTTTCTTTTTCTTTGTTTTGATTAGTAGCATATCATACATTGCATTCTTGCTATATATCCTTTATTTTAGCCCAATTTTGTGCTACTCGAGTTTTGTTTGATGTGTTTCAGGTTTTAGGTAGTAAAGAAGAGAAATGAAGAGAAAATTACTGAAATACAAAAAGAAATGACCTCATTGAAGCAACTTGGACCTGTTTGTCATGTTCAAGGACCCATCTGTAATTCAGGAAGGGTCCAGGTGAAAACTGATTGACATCAGTTCATGCTTACATTTGTATCTTATATCCATTATCTTTCACCTAAACAATGCTACGTAATGAGTTTTATGTTTGAATTTCAGAAATAAATTGGTTTGAAGAGAAGAGGCATAACAGGACCAAAAAGTAGGAAAAATGACTGAGTTGAGAGACTCGAGGACTAAGATGCATGATCGAAGGACCTGAATGTAAGATCGAAGGACCAATGAGCAAACAAGAATACTCCACACCATCATGGGGAGTATTTTGACAATTCTATTCGGGTCGAAGCTCCAGCAAGCGAAGTAGATGCATCAAAGACAAACATAGCCATCCAGAAAAGCCCACACGAAACCCCAGACCGATCCAAACCATGTAGACCTCCAATTGGCGGTCTGGGACCGCTGATTGGTGGTCTGGGTTGCTCCGGATCCACTAAGATTTCTGTGGGGCGTGTATTTAGTCTATTTCTGGTATATGTTTAGTCCCATACCGGGGGATTGTCCCAAATTACCTTTTTCTATGGCTATAAATATAACTCTCCCTCCTCTCTTATATCCCATCACTCTCTTGGTGGACATCCTCTTTACTAGGAGTAAAAGCCTTGAAGCAAAAACTCCTGGTGGAGAGAGGTTATTTGTAATTTAAGTGAGTAATAATAGATGTTTTCCTTTGGTTATGTTGTTTCTTTCTTAGTTTAATTTCCTTTCATATGTCTTGCATGCTTCTTTAGTTTTATGTGTTTTTAGCTTCTTTAATATTTCTTGCTTGCTTAGTTTAATTTTCTTTCAGTAGAATGTCTCATTTTAATGTAGGTTGTAGTTTAAATATGAGTGAGTAGTTCCATCCCCATTTCGGGGGTGGAGAAATATGTGATATGATTATGTGATGTATTAGGTGTGTGTTATTTTAATCCTTTGAACCTTACATGATTTCCATAACCATCCAATGGGATTTCACTATTGTCTTTGATATGATAATGCTCTTGAATGAAGCTTAGCATATGCTTAGATTAGTGGACCAATTTTATGGGGATGATAAGGTGAGGATATGGATGGAATTGATGAAGGAAACATGACTTGTAGTTGCATGTACTCTTGTCGCCTTTACCTTGGTTAATGCCTTGTATGTTTTAATGATAATGTGTTATCTTATTTCACGTGGAGGCATAGTAGGGTCTAGTCTTTATACATGAGTTCATTTAGCTTCATTCCAATTATTGTATTGTATGTTTTAATGATATTGTGTTATCTTATTTCATGTGGAGGCAATGTTGGATTTAGTTTTATGGTTTTCATGCACTACATGTTGTGATGAGCATAATTGAACACACACGCATACACATATTTTTATATTCACATTCTTTCTCTACCCCTTATGGGGTTTAGTTTTATTGCGTATTTCCCATTTCTTTTCGCATTGTAGTGTAGTTTAGGTCGTAACTCATTTCTCTCTCTTCTTTCACACTCACCTTCGAACAAACTAAAGTCGACACACCTCCCTGTGGATCGACCCGTATTTGTCACCGCTTCAACGCGGCCGTCCACTTGCGGTTATAATTAAAATGTTCAATCAAAACCCAGAGGGACCTAAGTGTAAAGAAAAATATGTTGGTCGCAAAAGTCCATAATCTCCTGAACCTGAGGAGTAAATAAACAATTAAAACCAAACAATCTCAAACCACAAGCTTCAGGTGCACCCCACGTTCAATATGTTAATTAAATGTGTTTTCCAAATTTGGAGCCGATCGACACAAATGATCCGCCACTGACGGATCTAGTTTTTTTGGTTGGCCCTCAGATTTCTCCAACAGTTCGGGTTCTCGAGTTAGAGCTACGCAACACCCAAATCGGATTTACAGCCGTCGAATTGCTCCCAGATTCATCTACACATCTCTTTATTCTATAAATAGCAATGGTTCTCTAGCTTTTGCCTTTTCTCCACTTTCCTCCATTAGAGTAGCCTTAGTTTACCCAATTTTGCAGCAAAGGATTGATGGTGGATAAGGATGTCATCTTACTCTTTGATTAATCTAATGTTAGATTTGAGTTCCTCTCTTCTTTAGTTTTCTTTCTATCCAAGTATTTTTACATTTTGTTGGTTGATTTAGTAGTTTGCTATATATTCTTGCCATGTTTAGTGTAGATTTCTTGCTTTCCATGCTTGTTGTTATGAGTAGAGAGTAGATTCACCCCCATTTGGGATGGAGGTGATGTAGATTGTGTGTTGTTGTAGGATCGTATGGGTCAGCTAAGCTAATCACTTTTATCCCTAATTACCCACTTGTTTAACTATCAAAGATAAGCGCAGCAGAATTTAAACAAACAAGCGAGTAGGGAAGGAATATGCAAACCACAATGGAACACGGGGGTTTTTACAGAGGTTCGGCCACCGCCTACGTCCTCCCTTGCAAGCTCCGCTCGACACTTCGAGCTCCGCTCACGACTTCACTAACCACACCCCGTTCCGGGCCGGGATAGAACGTCTTTACAATCTTCAAGCTCACGAACAACCCTCGCCAAGCTTGGCTACTCCTCTCACAATCCGAGAGGGATCACTTCGGGCTCCCACCGAAGTCTATACTTGTGTCTTGGGCTTTCACCAAGACCCTTGCTTCCTTGACAAACAATTGGAGCGGAGCAACACTCTCTAAACTTGAACACACTTGAGTAGAATATGGAATTGATCACTTAGTGTGGAAGGTTTGAGCTTTTGAGTGTGTGGAGGTTTCTCTCTAATGTTGGGGACAAATAGGTGTTGGAGAGATGTCTTAAAATGTGTTTTACATCTCTATTTATAAGCTCCAAAAGAGGTATAGCCGTTGGGATTGATTGGGTAAGAATTGGTGTAGGATACACAAAATAGAGACCTGCAGGACCCAATTCTGCCTAAAAACGGTCGACCGAAATGGGTATGTCGTTCGACCGTTTGGTCAAATTTCAGCTTTGACTTAAGTTAACTTAAGTTAACGGTCGAACGGGCTCAGGGGATTGGTCGACCGAATAAGTCCAGGCACTTCTGGGAGACCAAATTGTGTTGGTTCGGTCGACCGTTAGGAAAGTTTCGGTCGACCGGATGTTTGGTAATTTTGGGGTATTTGGGAATAATATGAATACGACCGTTGGGTATAATACGACAAAACAAACGGTCTTGTGACACGTGTGAACGGTCGAACGAAAAGGTTTCAACGGTCGACTGTTTTTGTCCAGGCAGTTCAAGTTTTGTTTAGGTGTTTTCCGGTTCTAGTTTGGATGATCTATTGAAGTCCAAATTATGTGAAATTTTGTGTGTGACTTCTATAGGGAACCTAGTGTGTGGTTGAGTAGTTTTTATCTCAAGTATGCTTAATTACACAAGGTTCCTAAAGACTCAAAGAAATACAAAATACATGTCTTCAAATGAGCTTGATTACATGTCTTGACTTGATTTCTTTTCTTCCTTGAGTCTTGATCACCTGTAGAGGTTAGCACAAGGCAATATATATGCAATGCAATATGTGTGCTACTTACTCTACATGATTATAATTAAGATTAGGTTGAATAAATCATCAAAACATAGATTAAGGTCAAAAAGCCAACAATCTCCCCCTTTTTGATGATGACAACCTATATCTTAACTATATCTTAATACATGGAATTTTTATAAGTAAATATGAATATAAATGCTCCACCTATGGATGTGCATAGTTTTTATTCAATTTAACTCAAATTCCAAGTTTTACCCCCTTAATTATCTCTCCCCCTTTGACATCCATAAAAAATGATATTTATATAAACAAAATATACAATTTAAGTTCAATGTGGATGTCTTGTAATGAAGTTGCTCCCCCTAAATTTTTCACTTCATTACACTAATAAAATGATATTCAATATGCTCCCCCTATCGATATGAATATGATTTGTCAATTAAGCTCATTTATATTTCTCCCCTATTAAGGTCAATCAAATACTACAATTAAGCATGTGATATTTTCATTTCCCCTTTTTACATCCACTTAGACAATATGACTCTTAAAACTACGGATGTTATTCAACCATTTATGATTTGTAATGAATGGGTAAATGATATGTCAATCAAGCATGTAAAACCTAGACTAGAACCAATTTTATTGACAAATTTAGAGGATAATAAAATTATACCAACTTGAAGCTTGAATTGGTTCTATCTCCATTCGGTGATGCAACCGGCTTTGAATTCGACTCTTAAGCTCACCCGGTCACCACCGATTTCTTCTCAAGTCCCTATAAGTGTAGATTTTGGTACCCATTTTTGTTTGGGTCCATTCAATTTAACTTTTGGTACCCAAACACTTGAGGTTCTTTTCAAGGCAATATGATGCTTTTCATTTATGTTGTCTTGAACAAGATGGTTTTTAACATAAAAGACGTTGTAGCCTAAACCATGCTTGTCTAAGGATTGTCGTTGATTTCCTAAAAGCATATCAAGGTTTTTCTTGCCATTTGTGAACTTATGCAAGTCATTTATCAAAGTTTTATTTGATGCATTTAGTTCACTATTTTTAAGCACAATAGATTCATTCATGCATTTTAGATTTTGAATTAAACAAGTATGTTTTTCATCTATTTGATGCATGTGAATCTCTAATTCGACACATTTGTTGGTCATGCAATTCAAGTCTTTTAATAATTTCTTGCTTTCAAGATACGATTTGTCAAGTTTCTTAAGCAAGTCATTTTTATCACTTTCAAGCATATGACTATCAATTGCAATAGATGGGTTGGGTTTATTTTTCAATTTCTCATTCTCGTCTTTTAAACAGGCATTCTCTAAAATGAGCTTATCAATTTTAGCAAGTAAATCATTTTTCTCAATCAAGGTTGATTCATTTAGACAATGAAGATCATGATTTACTTCTCTAGCTAACTTGTTCTTTTGACATAGAAGCTCATATCTTTCAACGAGTTCATGGAATGCATTTTGTAGTTCTTTAAAAGAATATGATTCTTCATTAGAACTAGAACTTGATGAGCAAGATTTAGAAGATACCTCACTTTCTTCATCGATTGTTACAATGAGACATGTGTGAGCACCTTCTTTCTTGGATGAGCTTGATGAGGAATATGATGTGGATGTGCTCTTATCCCATCTTTCTTGAGCTTCATCCATTTGGCTTGATTCCCCCTCTTCCTCGGTTGGTGACTCTTCCTTGTCACCATACTTATCTTGAAGAACTTGCCAAATCTCATGTGCACATTAACAAGAAGACACAATGTCAAAAAGTTCATACTTAAGTGCACAATGTAATACATTCATAACCTTGGCATTCAAGCAAGCTAATTTCTCTTCTTCTAAACTCCATAGATTATAATCAACTTTAGGCAAGTTATATGGAGTTAAGATTATGGACCACATATCTAGATTAGTCATGGATTTCAAGTATGTTTTCAATTTACTTTTCCATGAACAAAAATTAGTTCCATCAAAATATGGTGGTCTAGAAGAGCATGTAGGTGATTCTAGATCATAAGAGGTGGATGTGGATGCAATTTCGACCATGCTTACTACGATTAAGTAGATGATTTAAGCACCTATGCTCTGATACCAAATGTAGGATCGTATGAGTCGGCTGGGAGAGAACGCATTTATAATCTTCAAGCTCGCGAACAACCCTCGCCGAGCTTGGCTACTCCTCTCACAATCCGAGAGGGATCACTTCGGGCTCTCACCGAAGTCTATACTTGTGTCTTGGGCTTTCACCAAGACCCTTGCTTCCTTGACAAACAATTGGAGTGGAACAACAGTCTCTAAACTTGAGCACACTTGAGTAGAATATGGAATTGATCACTAAGTATGGAAGGATTGAGCTTTTGAGTGTGTGGAGCTTTCTCTCTAATGTTGGGGACAAATTGGTGTTGGAGAGATGTCTTAAAATGTGTTTTACATCTCTATTTATAAGCTCCAAAAGAGGTATAGCCGTTGGGATTGATTGGGTAAGAGTTGGTGTAGGATACACAAAACAGAGACCTGCAGGACCCAATTCTGCCTAAAAACGGTCGACCGAAACGGGTATGTCGTTCGACCGTTTGGTCAAATTTCAGCTTTGACTTAAGTTAACTTAAGTTAACGGTCGAACGGGCTCAGGGGATTGGTCGACCGAATAAGTCCAGGCACTTCTGGGAGACCAAATTGTGTTGGTTCGGTCGACCGTTAGTAAAGTTTCGGTCGACCGGATGTTTGGTAATTTTGGGGTATTTGGGAATAATATAAATACGATCGATGGTGAAGTCAAAAACCACAAACAAACGACCGCGTTGAAGCGGTGGCAAGTACGAGTCGATCCATGGGGAGCTTGAGTCACTCGTTGTCGACCTTACTCGAGTGGGAAGAGAAAATGAGATGAATGGTGTATCTACACTAAATTATGCTAATGACAATTTACAAAACAAATGCGACTAATCCCATAGGACAAGGAGAATGCATGCAAAAGTGTAGATATGTGACGTGTCTATACAATTAAGCTCCTAATGACATGAAGATCGTAAAAATCCCTAAATGACCACAACCCCAACTATTTATCAACATGAATTAAGATTTATCACCATCATTAAAACTTAGAAGACATCAATCAAATAAAGACAAGAAGACAACATGTTTCCACATGTCTTCTTTATCTCTTTATCTACTTCAATCTTATCCTCACCTCATCATTCCCCCATTAAGTAGACCTACTAATCAAACCATTTGTTAAGTATCCATAAGGACGATTAACACATCAAAGGCAAGAGTAGAAACCCTAAAAATTGCTATGGAAATGATGCATTGCATACATTGCATCATATGTCTTTCATTTAGATTACTTTTACATCAATAAATGCTAGTAAGGTATGTGTTTAGTCTTATTTACAGAATACGGGGACCTGAATGCAAATTACCCACATCCCGAGCATAAACGCGTGCAAAAGACTCATTTCTATCATAAAGACCAAGCTCAAGATTATTGGGTTTCAAATGGAAATGTATTCAAGCATAAAAGCATTCAAGACCTAATTACAAAAAGAACAAGGACTTAAGCACAAAAGTAGTCGGGGACTTAATTGCAAAAAGACAAGGACCTAATTGCAAATCACGAGTAGCTTTTATTATCTTGGAGAAAATCTAAAGAAAAATCAATGTGGGTCTCCAAATATATGAAGGAATTAATCCGGAGCTCAAAAGAATGGAAAGAATCAATCCAGACACGCAAAGGAGGATCAAATCATACCATAAACACACAGGAAAAATCTGGATCGAATCCGAGCCAAAAAGGTGGCGATTCCGCCGCACCTCATGTATAAATTGCGGCGATTTAGCCGCACAAAAGTCGATCCGTGTGCTCAACTTTTTACCAATGCTGTATTGACGCGTGTACGTTCCATTTATATATTGGGATCCCTTGTATCGGCTATAAATAGCCCCGAGAACGATGGTAGAAGGGTCCTTGGCCTTAGACCTAGTTTTTAGTTGTTTTTATTTTCAGTTTTGTACTCTTCACTTTAGTAATAAACTTCTGTCTTTTATTTCTTGTTTTTACATTTCTTTTGTAATGTCTCTAGGACCCCTTCTTCCTCCCTCTATGAGTTTCTAACTCCTTCCAAAGGGTGGAGGTAACGGATTTAGGGTGAAGAGAAGATGAATGAATGTTATTATTTTAATTTCGTGTTAGTATATTTTGATTACTTGAGTTTATGTTAAATCATTTATCATGTAATGCTTTATAACTAATATGATTTATTATAAGTTTCTGAATTCTCTAATCTAAACCTTAAATCTAAACCTCCACCCAACGGAATTCACCTCTTTGTTCTTGTTTTAGTTTTAATTGTTCTTGTTTCTTGCTTTAGATAATTAAAAATCAAAAAATCTCAAAACCAACTTATTTCTTCTCTCATTCTTTCCCCCAATCGAAATCACATTAATAACAAGTCTCTCCCTCCTTGTGTTCGACCCGTATTTGCCACGTCTCCATTGACACCGTGCACTTGCGGTATAAATTTAATTCTCATCAGGAAATCATATGAAACATAAAGATTAAAATTAAATAGACTCACCAATCTAACTACATCCACACTTCACATCATCCTCCACCCCCTAATGGGGATGGACTACTCACTAATCATATTAACAACAAAGAAAGCAACAACAACAAGAATGAAATCAAAACTTGATTAAGAAATAAAGATTCCAACGACTTCATCTTTATCCCTTCACTACACTACTAAAATAAGAAATAAAGCCTACTCTAACGAGGAGAGGGGAGGAAGGAAGCAAAATGGTAGAGTTACAAATTCATTTATAGAAGATTAGAAGTCTGCATTAATTTTGTACAAAATCCGACAGATGAAATTCAGATCTTAATGCTCCAGAGTGCACCTATCCGAATAGCCAACCAGTTGGAGAAATTTCAGGGTTGGCGGATAAAAATCTTTTTTTGGCAGTTCTGATTGACCCGATATGCCTGAAACTGGAGCAACATGTTAAGTTGGCTTTTAAGCACGTGGGGTGAAACCTTGGTCCATTGACTATAGTCACTTTGGTCTGAATGGTAGAATTTCTCCACAAGCTCTTGTATGCATGGAATATGTTTGACCAAATTTGATTGGTATTAAGATTAAGTTGATTAATTATCATAATTAACATTATTGAAATCTAAAAGCCATCAAACAAATGTCTGACCCTATTCAAGAATCGTTGGGCAATGAAAGCATCATCGTGTTCGGATCACAAACTGATTCTTTCATCATCGACTCAGCTAGTTAAATCTCATGTTGATAACATGTTGTAAAACTAGGGACTTGGTTAACAGAACAAAATACAAAGTTTGGAGGAGGAAAATAATTTTGATTATTTTGCAACCAATAACATTATAATATCCGTCTTTTATACAAAGGAGGCAATACACAAAATATAACTACAATTGGAAAGTATGTCAATACTGTAGGATCGTGTGGGTTATGGGTCCACTAATCACTATTAATCTAATCACCTACTTGTTTAGACAATCGAGTAAATGCAGCGGAAATTAAAGCAAACAAGCAAGTAAGGAAGAATAATGCAAACCACAAAGAAGACACGTCGGTTTTTATAGAGGTTCGGCCGCGCCTACGTCCTCTCTTGCAAGCCCCTATCGAATCTTCGTTCGAGCCCCTCTTGCGTCTTCACTATGCCTCCCCGTTCCGGGCCGGGAGCAATGCCTTTTACAAGTCTTCAAGCTCGCGAACAACCCTCGTCGAGCTTGGCACCACCTCTCACAATCCGAGAGGAACACTTCGGGCTTTCACCGAAATCCTTGCTTCTAGTCTTGGGCTTTCACCAAGACCCTTGCTCTCTTTACAACAAATGTAACCTTGAGTGGGATTCACTCTCTAATTGAGCACACTTTGAGTAGGATGAGTATATGATCAAATGTGTGAAGTTTAGGCTTATGGAGTGTAGAATTGGGAGCTTTGAGGATTGAGGTTTCTCTCTAATGTATAAGGACAATTGGAGTTGGAGAGTTATGTTAACAACAAGTCTTGATCCTCTATTTATAAGCTCCTAAGGTATTCTAGCCGTTGGGGATAGATTTGATTGGGTTTTGTGCAAGATACACAAAGCAGAAAATCGGGCTGCAAATCTGTCCAAAACCGGTCGACCAAACTAGTAAACCGGTCGACCGTTAACTTGATTTCAAAGAGAACGGTCGAACAAAAGAATATTCGGTCGGACAAACGAGCTAGAACTTAACTCTACTTAAGTGAATCGGTCGAACCAAAGTATGGGGCGGTCGACCGAGAAGGGGATTCGGTTGAGACAAAAGTCAATCGGTCGAACGAGAAATGTGTCGACCGATAGCAGGGAATTTGGTTTCTGAAAATATGTTCAACCGGTCGACCGAAACAAGGTCTTCGTTCGACCGGTTACCGAATGTATTTTGGGGTTAAGTTTTGTTTTATACGAATACGACCGTTATAGGAATACGACAAGAAAAACGGTCGTATTAAAATCCGGGATCGGTCGACCGAAAAGGTAGAACCGGTCGACCGGTAGAGTTCGGTAAAATCACTGTGGAGAGTCTGTTATAAACTGGTCGAACTGAGAACTGGTTCGGTCGACCGGTGCACACAGGAAATCTAGGTTTAGGTTTTAAGTGATTTCCGACTAAGGTTTGGGTGATCTAATGAAGTCCAAATTAGGTGAAATTTTGTGTGTGACTTCTCTAAGGAACCTAGTGTGTGAATACATGCATATTAGCTTAATTTATGCTCAATTCACATAAGTTCCTAATACTCAAAGAAAGGTAAAATTACATGTCTTCAATCCTAGCTTGATTACATGTCTTGACTTGATTTTTCTTCTTTCTTGAGTCTTGATCACCTGTAGAGGTTAGCACAATACAATATATATGCAATGCAATATCTGTGCTACTCTACATCATCATAATTAAGATTAGGTTAATTAAATCATCAAAACATATATTAAGACCAAAAAGCCAACAATCTCCCCCTTTTTGATGATGGTAACCTATATCTTAATTCTATCTAAATACATGGAATTTGTATATGTAAACTATGCATATTAATGCTCCCCCTATGGATGTGCATAGTTTTTGTTCAATTTTATGCCAAATTCCAAGTTACCCCCTTAATTATCTCTCCCCCTTTGACATCCATCAAAAATAAAAATAAATATGACTTTAAGCATAGAATTTGGATGTCTTTTAATGAAGTTGCTCCCCCTAAATTTTGCACTTCATTACTCTAAAAGATATAACATTTAAGCTCCCCCTTATCAATAAGGCTAAATGGAAACAATGAGTATGATTCAAGTTAAGTTCATTTAAGTTTCAATTTAAGCCTTATTCTAACATCCATTTAAAATTTGACATTTAGAATCAATGGATGTGATAAATGATTTGCAATGAATAGGGTATATGATTTGCAATGAATTGGGAATATGATTTGCAATGAATTAAACTATATGATATGTCAATTAAGCATATGAAGCTAGATTAGAGCTAATTTAACATGAATTGTATAGATAGGAATTTATACCAATGTTGAATTCGAATTTAGCTCCAATCTCATTTGGTGATGCAACCGGATTTGAATTTGACTCTTGAGCTCACCCGATCACCACCAATCTCCTCCTCAAGCTCCTACAAGAGTAGATTTAGGTACCCAAACAACTTTGGGTCCTTGAATGTTAGCTTTGGGAACCCAAACCATTTTGGTTTTGGGAGCCCACACACTTGAGGAACTATGGTTTACAACTAAGTGCTTTCTATTTAGAGTAGTGTGAGATACATGGTTTTTCAATTTTGCATTGTATCCTAACCCATGTTTTTGCAAAGATTGTCTTTGACTACCTAATAGCATGTTAAGCATCTTAGTTCCATGTGTGAATTTTTCTAGATCTTTTCTTAATTGCACATTGCAAGCTTGAAGATCTAATTGTTCACAATCTATAGGTGTTGCTTTTAATTTATCAAAATTTGATGCATAATTTTCTAGTTTAGCAACCACCTCATTCTTCTCATTCATGCATGTTTCAATTTGGCTTTGGAGATCTTTGATTAACTTTCTAGCATTCTTGTTTTTATCACAAATGATCTCATATTGTTTAACTAAGTCATGGAATGCATTTTGAAGCTCATCATGTGTATAATTTTCATTATTTGTACTAGAGTTTGAGCTATCACTATAATAAGACTTAGTTGAGCATGAATTACTAGAACAAGAGTTAGAATCTACCTCACTTTGATCTTCAATAGCCATGAAGCATGAGTGAGCCACTTCTCTTCTACTTTGCAAGGAAGAAGACGATGATGATGGTGATGAAGAATCATCCCATGTAGCCTTGTGTGCTTCCTCCTTCCTTTCTCTTCTCTTGCTCTTCTCCTTTTCTTTTCTCCTCTCCCTTCTCTCCTTTTTCTTCTCCCCTTCTCTTCTCTCATTTTCACTCTCCTCCCTCTCTTTTTCTTTTTCTCTTTTCTCACTTCTTCTACCTCTTCTTTCATTCTTTTCTCCCTTATCCCTCTTGAGGTATTTGAAGAAGTCTTTGGCTAGGACTTCTATGTCCTCATCTTCTATACTCCTCCTTGGTTCATCTAAATTTGCATGTAATGCCAAGGTGGAGTTTTTCTTTGAAGCTTCCTTCTCTCTTCGAATACTCAATTGGAGCTCATAGGCCATGAGATTTCCAATGAGTTCCTCCATCTTTAATTTTGAAAGATCGTGCGATTCTTCGATTGCCACGACCTTGTCTTCCCAATCGTTGCTCAATGACCGGAGGAATTTTCGAGTCATCTCTCCTTCATTTATCCTTCTTCCAAGAATCAAAAGAGAGTTAGTGATATCGGTGAAGCGAGTGTTCATGTCGCTTATGTTCTCACCGATTTGCATAGAAAATATTTCATATTTATGCATGAGAAGACTAACCCTAGTTTCTTTAGTTTTACTATCACCCTCATGATGCATTTGTAACCTATGTCATATTGCATTTGCACTTTCACAACCCCTAATTCTATTGTATTCTCCCTCATTAAGGCCACAATAAAGAATGTTCATGATTTTAGAGTTCATTTCAATTTCTTTCATTTGAGCCCTAGATAGAGAATCTAAATCATCTTCATTTGGGTGTATGTATGGATTTTGAATAAACTTCCAATACTTAAGGTTATTTGTTATTAAAAAGATTTTCATTCTATTTTTCCAATAATCATAATTTGACCCATTAAGCAAAGGAGACCTTGTGGTGCATAAACCCTCTAAGTGATTAGATGTGCTAGCCATGCTAAAAATACGATTAAGTATAGAATTTAGCTAACAAGGCTCTGATACCAAATGTAGGATCGTGTGGGTTATGGGTCCACTAATCACTATTAATCTAATCACCTACTTGTTTAGACAATCGAGTAAATGCAGCGGAAATTAAAGCAAACAAGCAAGTAAGGAAGAATAATGCAAACCACAAAGAAGACACGTCGGTTTTTATAGAGGTTCGGCCGCGCCTACGTCCTCTCTTGCAAGCCCCTCTCGAATCTCCGTTCGAGCCCCTCTTGCGTCTTCACTATGCCTCCCCGTTCCGGGCCGGGAGCAACGCCTTTTACAAGTCTTCAAGCTCGCGAACAACCCTCGCCGAGCTTGGCACCACCTCTCACAATCCGAGAGGAACACTTCGGGCTTTCACCGAAACCCTTGCTTCTAGTCTTGGGCTTTCACCAAGATCCTTGCTCTCTTTACAACAAATGTAACCTTGAGTGGGATTCACTCTCTAATTGAGCACACTTTGAGTAGGATGAGTATATGATCAAATGTGTGAAGTTTAGGCTTATGGAGTGTAGAATTGGGAGCTTTGAGGATTGAGGTTTCTCTCTAATGTATTGGGACAATTGGAGTTGGAGAGTTGTGTTAACAACAAGTCTTGATCCTCTATTTATAAGCTCCTAAGGTATTCTAGCCGTTGGGGATAGATTTGATTGGGTTTTGTGCAAGATACACAAAGCAGAAAATCGGGCTGCAAATCTGTCCAGAACCGGTCGACCAAACTAGTAAACCGGTCGACCGTTAACTTGATTTCAAAGAGAACGGTCGAACAAAAGAATATTCGGTCGGAGAAACGAGCTAGAACTTAACTCTACTTAAGTGAATCGGTCGAACCAAAGTATGGGGCGGTCGACCGAGAAGGGGATTCGGTTGAGACAAAGGTCAATCGGTCGAACGAGAAATGTGTCGACCGATAGCAGGGAATTTGGTTTCTGAAAATATGTTCAACCGGTCGACCGAAACAAGGTCTTCGTTCGACCGGTTACCGAATGTATTTTGGGGTTAAGTTTTGTTTTATACGAATACGACCGTTATAGGAATACGACAAGAAAAACGGTCGTATTAAAATCCGGGATCGGTCGACCGAAAAGGTAGAACCGGTCGACCGGTAGAGTTCGGTAAAATCACTGTGGAGAGTCTGTTATAAACCGGTCGAACTGAGAACTGGTTCGGTCGACCGGTGCACACAGGAAATCTAGGTTTAGGTTTTAAGTGATTTCCGACTAAGGTTTGGGTGATCTAATGAAGTCCAAATTAGGTGAAATTTTGTGTGTGACTTCTCTAAGGAACCTAGTGTGTGAATACATGCATATTAGCTTAATTTATGCTCAATTCACATAAGTTCCTAATACTCAAAGAAAGGTAAAATTACATCTCTTCAATCCTAGCTTGATTACATGTCTTGACTTGATTTTTCTTCTTTCTTGAGTCTTGATCACCTGTAGAGGTTAGCACAATACAATATATATGCAATGCAATATCTGTGCTACTCTACATCATCATAATTAAGATTAGGTTAATTAAATCATCAAAACATAGATTAAGACCAAAAAGCCAACAAATACGAGATTGTATCATCAAATTACAATCTAATTTAGAAGAGGAAAAGCAAGGTAGATCATCCAAATTTCGATACTAGTTTGTAACAACTTTTACATCTAAACTAAAGATCATCATAAAAAAAGTGAAAAAGTACACATTGTAGCCGGGAGGTGTGAAGATAAGTAATTTTTGTGATTTTTTATAAGGATACTAGCGACATTCCGGTGCTTTGCACTAGTATTTATCAAAGTAGGTACAAATACGTCATAATAAATACAAACATTTTCAAATGTGTTTCTAAGTTATTGAAAATGGATATCAAACACTTATCTTAACTTCAATCAATTTATTTGAAAGTTCTTAAAATAAATTTAGAAATAGAGTTTGTGTCTAGATAGCGAATTAGATGTTGTACCCTCTACCATTCTAGCTTTAAAGTATACTATATTTTTTTTGAAATGGTGATAATTTTTTGGGTGGCATAATGTAAAAAGATAACGTTTATGGAATTTATAAGAGTTGATTACGCAATAATATCCTTGAAAATGACCTTAATGCATTCAAAAATCCACGAATCAGCACGACGTGGTTTATAAAATTGGTTGGAGGCACAGTAATCAATTTCAGAGGAATTGACTTAGAAATTCACAACTTAAGTGTATTGAAAATGAAAAAAAATAGATGTAAGAGTGTGATCAGCTGGAAAATGTTTACAAAAAAGGACATCTGAACAAAAAACAATTTTTTATTAGTGCTTTAAAATAAAACAAGAAATTGAAAAATAAGTAAAGGTATTTGATTGGTTTTAGGAAAATGCTCCATTTTCTTAATATCTTTTAAATATTTTTTTTATAAAAACCAAGTGATAGAAGGGTCTTAGTGTAAAAGGAAAAAATACATTTACTTAAATATAAGAAATGAAAAACATTTGATTGGTTGGAGTGACACAAGCTATCCCTTAGACGAGATATCAGATTTTGTAAATATAAGAAAAAAAATATTTGTGCTTTGTTGTAGGTACACATGCTCTCGTCTTAGTGGAGATTTTAGATAAATTGGTTTACCGAAAAAAATATTTTGTAGGACTTTTGCTGAATGAAATATTTGCAGAAAGATATAAAATAAATAATAATATTAAGATATTATAGTCAGAAATTGCAATTCATTTTAGGAATTAAATTGTCACGTTAAGAGTTTTTTAATTGTAATCTTTCAAAGAACATGGAGCTTGAAGTAAATCTTAGAATTTTTTAATTTGAAAATAGAATGGGTATTAACCTAGAAAACTAAATGCATGTCTTATAAATGATTGGTGGAAAAAACATATAAAAGCATTATTAAGATCTTATGATCACAAATTGCATTTCATTTTAAGAATTAAATTGTCACTTTAAGAGTTTTTTTGAAGTTATAAATTATTAAGAACTTGGGGCTTGATGTAAAGCTGGGTACCGGGCCGGCCCTTACCCAGCTCTTCCAAAACTATGAAACCTTTTTAAATTTCTTAAATAAATAAAAAAATGCAACTTTTTCTTTCATTTGGGATTTACTTAAAAAATATAAAATGTTTCTAGGAAACACCTTGCCAATCGATTTCCGGACTAAAAACTAATTAAGCTAGCACTGGTCCGTGGTTTGACAATCCAACTTATTCGGTTTTCAAAAGAGAAAAAAAAAGAAGACGAGCCACCTTATTCGTCTCTTGCGAAAATTTAAAAAGCCTAGACCGGAGTGTCAACCTCTGCTCCTTCCCACGCACACCTCTTCATTCCCGCTTTTTCCCCATTCCCATCTTCCCTCGGACGCTTCAACCCAAACACTATAAATACCCCCTCTTCACTTTTAACCAACCCACACTCAGGCAGCGATGTCTCTCTCCAATCTCAATTTCCACGAGCTCCGGTCCCAACTCGCCGATCGCCAACTCGACACCTCCGGCACCAAACCCACACTCGTATCCACTTTTCTATTCAAAAATATAATCTCTCATCACTATTATTATTGTTATTCTGCTGATGTGGAATTCTCACTTAAAGGTGAAGAGACTTGAGGAGGCCGTCGCGAAAGACGCCCAACTCGTCGGGAAGAAGCGGTCGGGGATCCCCTGGACGAAGGGGCGCTGCGGAAGATGACCGGTCACCAGTTGCGCGAGAGAGCCGAGGCGTTGGGACTCGCAACTACCCGTTTGAAGACGGACATTGTGGGGAGGATAGTTGCCCAATCAGAAGATGGGAAGGTTGAGGACAAGACGGAGAGTATGCAATTTAAGGATTTTTTTTATTTTGTGTGCTTTTGGTGTTTTTAGGGTTTGGTTTTGGATGATGGTTTTGTGATGTGAGTAGATGAAGAGGTTGTCGGACGGAAGGGCAAGAGGTCGGCGAAAGTGGAAGAGGCGGGTGAGAATGACGGCTCCAAAGGTATCATTAAATTGCGTGGATTTTGAGACTACGAATTCAGTGTTATGAGGTTAGGATTCGGTTGAGTGTTTGTTTAATAGGTGCAGATTTGAAATTGGAGGAGAAGGACAAGAAGGAAAAATTGGTGACTGCCACCAAGAAGGGTGGAGCCATTTTGGACCAGTGGCTGCCTGACCACATGAAGTCCAGCTACCATGTTTTGGACCGTGTAATCCTTACTTTATTGTTTGAATTCTCAAGAATTGAGTCAATGTTTGTTTCGACACATACATGAATTGAGCTTTTTTCTATTTTTTGAAACTAGTAATTGGATAACCATTTTTAGTTTGTATCTTGCCCATTTATAATAGATTAATAGCATTTCAATTTAATGTCGGTTGCTTCCTGTCTTGAAGAACTTATGACACTTTGCTATTTTTTTGTTCACTTTCCAAATTTAGTTTGCTTATTATCTGAACTGTCAAGGATCTGTGGGTGGAGATGACTGTTATATCTTCGAGCTTTTATCTATATGCCTAAGCCAATACAATTTAATGTAATTTTTGTTAAGTGTTTCGTGCAGTTGCTCAAATTGGATGAATTTTTTTGGAGGATTTGATCATTTGAAGAAAACAACCAAATAATCATCTCTTTTCTTCTATAATGAATTAAATCAAATTTATTTGTTTTTTGACCTAATTAATTTGATTGGTTAGAATTCAATCTCTTAGATATTCTCTTTCTGTTTGTTTATACAGGGAGAAGACATATATGCTGCTATTCTAAATCAAACAAATGTGGGAGATAATAACAACAAGTTCTTCATAATCCAAGCTCTGGGTTGGTTCTTCATAATCCATTTTTTTTTCAAGCACATCTTCTAGTCTTTATCTCTACGAATAGATCCTCTAAATTTTTATTTAAAGAGCATGTGTTTGTTTCTCTTTGTAATCATCATGTTTTTCTGCTTATTAGAGTGCAGTGCCTTTTTGTTACTAAATTTACATTGTTCCCACCCATTTCAAATTTGATAGCAAATTATGTTTTTCATAGCATTGTTTTTGTTTCAAATTTTAATTTTCATCACTTTAAAAGTGATTTACTTCATAAGATTACGTTTACCTTTTTTTATTTATTAAAACGGTGCGGGAGGAAGAATGTGTATATTTTTGATGATTAATTAGTTTGCTAATACATGAGAGATACTTATACATGGAGTTTATATCCGTTATACATTTATTCTGGGTTGGATCTCCCAAGAGGTGCCTCTTAATGGAGAGCCGTTGCATTCAATGGGAGCCGTTGTATTCAAGGTATGTTCTTTAACACGCCCCCTCAAGTTGTGTCTGGAACGGGTTGACAGATCCCAACTTGAAGAGAAGGTTGGAGAAGGTTCTGCGATCAAGAGCTTTGGTGAAGATATCTGCAAGTTGTTCTTTGCTTGAAACATAGGGAACTTCTATTTGTTTTGACTGTATTTTTTCTCTGATGAAATGACAGTCAACTTCTATATGCTTGGTCCTTTCGTGGAAGACAGGATTTGTGGCAATGTGTCGTGCTGCATTGTTGTCACAGAACATTTTTGTTGGTTCCTGAGTTATGATATTCATGTCTTTGAGGAGTTGTCGGAGCCAGATTAATTCGTTGGTGGTGGAAGCCATCCCTCGATATTCAGCTTCTGCACTAGATCGTGCAACAACATTTTGCTTCTTACTTCGCCATGTTACCAAGTTGCCTCCTACAAAGGTGCAAAAACCGGTAGTTGATCTTCGATCATGGCTTCCAGCCCAATCTGCATCGGAATATCCAATTATTGAGTTAGAGTTATTAGGTTTCATTAAAAGTCCTTGTCCAGGGGTTCCTTTAAGGTAGCATAAGATTCTTTTTACCATATCTAAGTGATGAGTGTGAGGGGCATGCATGAATTGGCTTATTTGACTAACAGCATAAGTAATGTCGGGTCGAGTAACAGTGAAATAGATGAGTTTTCCTACTAATCTTTGAAATTGTCTAATATTGGTTAGAGGGGTGTCATCTGTTGGCCCTAGTTTTTTGTTGATTTCTATTGGAGTAGTTATGGGTTTTGATCCTAGTTTTCCAGTTTCTTTGAGTAGGTCTAGGGTGTATTTGCGTTGGGAAAGAAACAGACCTTTCTTGGAGTGTGCAATTTCTATTCCTAAAAAATATCTCATAAACCCTAAGTCTTTGATGTCAAATTTAGATTTTAGATATTCCTTGACTAAGGTGATTTTGTGGTCATTATTCCCGGTTATAATAATGTCATCCACATAAATGAGTACAATGATAGTGGTATTATGACTATGTTTTGTAAACATTGATGCATCAGCACAACTTTTAATGAATCCATAACTAATAAGAGAGAGACTAAGTTTGGCATACCATGTTCGAGGTGATTGTTTTAGTCCATATATAGACTTATGAAGCTTGCATACCTGATTTGGATGTGTGGTGTAGCCAGGCGGTGGAGTCATATAAACTTCTTCTTCAAGGTTTCCCTGTAGAAAAGCATTTTTAACATCCATTTGGAAGAGATTCCAACCTTGATTAACTGCAATTGATAGGAGAACTCTAACAGTGTTCATTTTGGCTACGGGAGCAAAGGTTTCTTGATAGTCAAGACCATAGGTTTGAGTGTAGCCTTTAGCTACAAGACGGGCTTTATATCTTTCTATGTTGCCATTGCTATGATATTTGATTTTGTAGACCCATCTGCAGCCGACAGGCTTTATGTTGGGTTGTAGAGGAACTAGAGTCCAAGTTTGATTGGATTCTAAGGCACGTAACTCATCTTTCATGGCTTTCTTCCAATTTTGGTTTCCTATAGCCTCTTGATATGTTGTTGGTTCCTTATTTTGATCTAGCTTTCCTAAGAAGGCCTGATGGTTGGATGAGAATTGGTGATAGGATAAGTGATTCTGAATAGGATACGTCACGTGTGAAAGAATATAGTCATTAAATCTAGGGGGAGGTCGTGAAGTACGAGAGGATCTTCTCAGAAGTTCTTCTTCTCCGTCTTCTCCCTCCCTTTGTTCTTCTCTGTCTTCTCCCTCCCTTTGTTCGTCTTCTTCCTCCCTTTGTTTGTTTTCTTCCTCGAGAATGGGTGAGGCAGCGGATATCTCTTGAGGAAAGTTTGGTAGAACAGAGGAAGAGGAGGAGTTTTCAGGGATGGAGTTTTTAAAGAAGGGTTCAGCTTCGAAGAAGGAAACGTCTCTGGAGATATAGAATTTCCTATTTGCTGGATCATAACACTTGTATCCTTTCTTCTTGAAGGAATATCCTAAGAAAATGCATTTAACGGAGGTGTAGTCAAGTTTGTGTTCACGTTTTTTGTGAACAAAACATGTACACCCAAAGACTTTAAGATGATTAATACTAATTTCTTTATCGTACAAGAGTTCTAGAGGTTTTTTATTATTAATTGTAGGACTAGGAATGCGATTAATTATATAAGCAGCAGTGAGAACAGCATCAGACCAGAAATGTGTTGGAACATTATTCTGAAAAAGAAGAGATCGAGTAACATTTAAAAGGTGTCGATTTTTCCGTTCTGAAAGCCCATTTTGTTGTGGTGTATTTATACAAGATGTTTGGTGAAGAATACCTTTTTGTTTTAAAAGGTTTTGAAACATATTGCTCATTTATTCGGAGCCATTATCAGATCGAAAAATCTTAATCTTTGCATCAAACATATTTTCAATAAAACGTAAAAATTCACAAAACACTGGATAAGCATCAGATTTATGTTTTAATAAGTAAATCCAGGTGGTTCTAGAAAAATCATCAATAAAACTAATAAAATATCGAAAACCATTGTAGGATTCTTTGGGAGCAGGTCCCCAAATATCGGAGTGAATAATGGTAAATGGAACATAAGTTTTTGTACTGGAATTTGAAAACGGTAGTCGGGTTTGTTTAGCAAAACGACACACATCACATAGTAAATTAGATTTAAAAGAGGGAAAAAGACTTTTTAGAACATTTGATGAGGGATGACCCATCCGCTTATGCCAGAGAAGGTGATTATCAAGAGTTTGGGTATGATATGCCCTTTTGTTTGTTTCAAGGACATATAAACCATTTGTGAGGATGCCTTTACCAATCATCCTCCCTGTGGTACGATCCTGAAAAAACACATTATTAGGGGAAAAATCACATTACAATTGAGTTCAGTAGTAATTTTAGCAACTGAAATTAGGTTAGCATTGAGATTGGGAATATACAAAATATTGTCACATGTGTTATTAATCAAGTTTGCTTTTCCTATTCCTTGAATTTGAATTTTATCTCCATTTGCAACGGTAACAAAATTATTTAACCATCTTAAATTTTGGTTAATGTTACTAAGAAGTTTTGGATTACCGGTCATATGATCTGTAGCACCGGTATCAACAATCCAATTTTCATTTGATTTAGTAAATAAGCTAGAGACATTAGCAAAAACAGGATTCTGTTTCATACCTGAGTAATTACCTGAAGCAGGAGGGTTGTTTTGCAATAAAACATTAAGCTGGTCCACCAGGTTGCTTAACTGGATCGGGTTAATGGATCCATTGGTGGACCCGAGAAACTCGGATCTGGAAGATCCGACTTCTGAGCGGATATGGGTTGGCGGGCGGAGCGGGTCAGCGGATCCGGATGCGTTGGTATAAAACGCGTTTTTTTAAGCGGAATCCGAAGGGTTAGGGTTTTGTGAGAAGATGATTCGGCGGTCGCCGCTCCCGTTGTGTTGCGCGATGCTGCCGGCGACTCCCTCCACCAGATTAGCCTTCCCATTTCTTTCGTTTCTTGGTGGTCGGAGATGTGGGTAGAGGAACCAACAGTTATTTTTGTTGTGCCCAGTTTTCTTGCAGTTTTCGCAGTTCTCTTCCTTGCGATTTCCGAACCTTTTTTCCGTTCTGGTTTTGATTTTTTCCGGCAAAAAAGGCATGGTTTTCTGCTTCAGTGGTTGTTGGTGTCCCTTGCGGATGAGTCATGGTTCGCCTTCGTGTTTCTTCGCGAAGGACCATGGCGGTGACTGACGCAAGGGAAGGGAGTTCTGGTGCCATCATCACCTGACTCCTGATGTTTTCGTAGCTTGTGTCTAGACCTACCAGGAACTGGTAGATCCGGTCTTGTTCTGCTCTTTGTTGGATTATTTTGACTTCGGTAGTTGGGGGTTCGTAAACCCCTAACTCATCCCAAGCCCTTCTGAGAGTACCAAGGTACTCAGTGACTCCGCGGCTATTTTGGCGAGTTTGTGAAATTTCCTGCTTTATTTTGAAGATATGTGCGAAGTTCTGAGCTTTTCCATAGTGCTCACGAACCGCTTCCCAGAGGTCTTTTGCACTTTCTTTGTAGATGAATATGTCAGCAATGTTGGCCTCCATGGACGCCAGGAGCCAGGACATTACTTGGTGGTCCATGGTTTGCCACTCATCTTGGTCTTTGTCTGAGGCGTCGGTTTCTGGTTTTTGTGTTTTCCCGGTGATGTGACCTAATCTCCCCCGGCCGCTGAGGGAGAGAGAAACGGCACGCGCCCATGATAGATAGTTGTTGGTATTGAGGAGCGTTGTGACAAGGCGATGGGGGTTGCTTTCTGATTGGTTTCTTCTGTTGCCGTCCGACATTTTTGGGGTTTGGATGAGGGTTTTGATCGACCTTCAACCCCCTTGATGAGGTGAGGCCGATGATGAACTCCGGGGGAGTCTGAGGCTGTTTTTGAGTGGATCAGTGCTCTGATACCATATTAAAACGGTGCGGGAGGAAGAATATGTATATTTTTTATGATTAATTAGTTTGCTAATACATGAGAGACACTTATACATGGAGTTTATATCCGTTATACATTTATTCTGGGTTGGATCTCCCAAGAGGTGGCTCTTAATGGAGAGCCGTTGCATTCAATGGGAGCCGTTGTATTCAAGGTATGTTCTTTAACATTATTGATAGGTGATTACGTTTACATAACATACCATTTACAATTTTTACATGCGCATGTGTAATTGTCTCAACAATTCCCTCTTACATCTTGTGTAAATGCAGAATCAGACAATGGTGGAACTTTTATGGTTTACAATCGATGGGGTAGGGTTGGAGTGAGAGGTCACGATAAGTTACATGGCCCTTACACATCAGTGGGAAGTGCTATAAGTGAATTTCAGATGAAGTTTTTTGTAAAGACAAAAAACCAATGGGCAGATCGAAAGAGCTTCGAGTCCCACCCAAAATGTTATACTTGGTTGCAAATGGACTACAGTGAAACTGAAAAACAAATGGTTAAGTGTAACTCCACGAGCAAGTAGACCTTATATAATTTGTTTTCTTTTTATCATTTTTTTAATTTTTGTAATATAAGTTCTCAATTCTTTTGTTGTAAATTATGTGGTTTCGTGGATTATGTTTCTTCACTTATTACTTTAATTGAATTATCTAGATCTTAGAGCTCATAAGTGCTTTCATAAGTTTGGCCATGAATATATCTTTCTTTTTCAGGATGAGAACAAGTCTAGTAAAGTTCTCACTGGGCGCAACCTAAAGAATCACGACTTGAACCTCGTGTTGCACTATTCATTTCTCTAATCTGCAATGTCAGCATGATGAGACAACAAATGTTGGAGATAGGTTGGTGTTCTCATTATTTTGCACAAACTTCATGGAATATATGAATAGCAATCTAGGCACTTTTCAAATGTACGGTGTGTATGGGTAATAATCGAGCTCAACTGCCTGGACATGAGCGAACAAAGTTTGTTTGTGTAAAGCTCGTTACATTTTTGGTTGTTCGGGTTCAGCTCGTGTTCAAGCTATGTTCATTACATTTGGTTCATGTTCGTCATTTTTTTTTTGTTCGCATTTAGCTCGTTATAACTCGTTAACAAACAAGTTGTACACAAACTTGAACTAAAGTTGGTTACTCTTGTTTTGTCCCGTACTAGTTATGCTACTATACTATACATGTATTATTAATATATGTTTTCTATACGTTATTTACATGTGGCTAGAAATTAATGAGACTTTTATTAGTGATTCATCTATGTTTTGATCAAGTATTTGTAAGTATATGTTATAATATATTATACATAAACATTCTCGAACTCGAGCTGTTAACGCACAAACTGATTTGAGTTCATGTTCAGCTCGTTAAACTATCAAGTTTGAAAAGTAAGCTCGTGTTCGGTTCATTAAGTTCCAAACCGAACATGAATGAGCTCATATTGAGTTGAACTCCAACAAAACTTAAGACAGCTTGGTCCAATAGACAGCCCTAATGGCATCACAGAGCCAAGGATTGTTAAAAGCATTGTTTTGAAAACCGGACTGGTTGGACTGTGAACTGGAGGCCTGCCCGGTCCGATAACCCTTGGAAAACCGTTTTTGCGTCGAACCGTTCCGGACCGGCGGTGGAACCGGTTCGACCGGCCGGTCCAGCCGCGCTTCTCGATAAACGGATATTCGTCGGAAGAACGTCGGCACCACAACTCGCCCCACACGGACGACCACGACAACAGCACCTCCATAGTGCAAAACAGGACACAAACGGTCGACCGAACCAAAAGTCCCGGTCGACCGAATCAAGCAAATACAGGGCAATCCACTTCGACCGGCACTCCATCGGTCGACCGACTCCCAACACCACACTCGTTCGGTCGAACCCAAATCAAGGGACGGTCGACCGTTTAGATGGTCAACTCCCGGTTCAACGAACTAAATGACCAATCGGTCGACCGACAAAGGGGTCCCGGTCGACCGAAAGTCACCAGGGAACAAAATCCCACAACTCCACAACGAATTCGGTCGAACGCCGAGCACATCTCGGTCGACCGAATCTGTCCAGGGAATAATCCCTCACTCGCGCCATAAATTCGGTCGAACGCCGAGCACATCTCGGTCGACCGAATCTGTCCAGGGAATAATCCCTCACTCGCGCCATAGATTCGGTCGAACGCCGAGCACATCTCGGTCGACCGAATCTGTCCAGGGACTAATCCCTCCAGAGCGTTTCCCACGCTCAACGCACAAGTCCAGTCGACCGAAACCACGTTCGGTCGAACCGACCACAAGTCCACTTAAGTCACGGTCGGACGAGATCAAAGAGCGGTCGACCGTTTATATAGTCTACGCCCCCAACCGACTTAAGACAGTGCACACGGTCGACCGGCAAAGGGGACCCGGTCGACCGAAACTCACCAGACTTGTCTCCAATGCACAATCGGTCGACCGCCCCACAGGCATCATTCAACCGATTTGATGCAGAGCCCGAATTCTCTTCACGAACGGTCGACCGTTTGCACCAACCGGTTGACCGATCAGGCAGTGAAATCTGCTGCACATTTACTCGCGACGAGCCAAACGGCCTACCGTCGACTTCCAAATACTCACGGTATTAAGTGAGCGAGCTTGACATACCTAAAGGTCTGAAGAGACCTTAGAAGAACCACGACGACGCCTCCACGAGCGCGCCTCCCCAAATCACGATCCGTCGACGAACCTCGCGTCCAAACGACGATCAATCGTCTCCTCGACGATCCACAACACCACACTACCTCCGGCAACCCCACAATCCAACCACAACCACCAAAACCCGAGTGAGGTCAAGAGAGAGAAACCAAAACGAGCCGGAAACGAGCCGAGAGAGTAACACTCACCTCAAACCACCAACTCCCCGGAGCTGATCTTCGCCTCGCCGGAGAACACCACCACCACGCCGGATCACCATCTCTGAGGTAGAGAGAGAGTGAGCAAAGGGAGAGAGAGTCGTGAGTTAAGAGAGAGAGAGAGCTCACCATATATATCTCAACCATCCAATCCAATCCAATCCAATCCATCTCCACCACTCATCTCATCCCCTCTCCATCTCAACCCTCCATCCATCCATCTTCAATCCAAGCCATCCATTCCAAAACTCCTCTAATCACCACTTAATCAACCACAAAGCACAATTAGGATAGGATTAGGATCAGAATCCTACAATCCACCCTCTTAAAAGAATTTCGTCCTCGAAATTAAGACTGAAGCTTACCAAACAACTCTCGGAACTCCTTCCGGACCTCCTCCTCGATCTCCCAAGTGGCCTCTCGCTCACTGTGGTGGTGCCA
Source organism: Triglochin maritima (assembly GCA_963682175.1). Classification (NCBI taxonomy): domain Eukaryota; kingdom Viridiplantae; phylum Streptophyta; class Magnoliopsida; order Alismatales; family Juncaginaceae; genus Triglochin; species Triglochin maritima. Next base: position 14,906,433 of record OY821790.1, on the reverse strand, counting down.
CCTGACCTTTACCATCGGAATGGTCCTCCTCCTCAACTGATGCTCCATCTGATCCACAATCTCCACCGGTCTCTCCTCAAGAGACAAATCCTGACGGATCTCTGGAACCTCCAACTGAATCACATGAGAAGGATCCGCTACGTACTTCCTCAACATCGACACGTGGAAGACGTTGTAAAGACCTGAAAACTGCGGCGGCAATGCAACCCTGTAGGCGACCTCTCCAACCCGATCGAGAATCTCAAACGGCCCGACATACCTCGGACTGAGCTTCCCCTTCTTCCCAAACCTCATCACTCCTCGAGATGGTGAAATCCTCAGGAAGACATGGTCACCCACCTCAAATCTCAGCTCTCGTCTACGCCTATCCGCGTAGCTCTTCTGCCTGCTCTGAGCCGTCACTAGTCTCTGCCTGATCACATCAACCTTCTCAGCATACATTTGCACAATCTCCGGGCCAACTAGCTGTCTCTCGCCTACATCACTCCAGCATACCGGTGATCTACACGGTCTCCCGTACAGGGCCTCGTACGGTGACATCCCAATACTCGAATGGTAGCTGTTGTTGTAGGCGAACTCGATCAATGGCAGATGCTCATCCCAATGACCTGCCCAATCCAGAGTACACGCTCGCAACATATCCTCTAGTGTCTGAATGGTCCTCTCAGACTGACCGTCTGTCTGCGGATGAAATGCCGTACTGAACTTCAACCGCGTCCCTAAGGCCTGCTGCAAACTCCCCCAGAATCTGGAAGTGAACCTCGGATCTCGATCCCAAATAATACTCACGGGCACCCCGCGCAGTCTGACGATCTCCTCAATATACAACTTAGCTAGACCCTCCAGAGGTAAAGTGGTCCGAATAGCTAAGAAGTGCGCCGACTTGGTCAATCGATCGACTATAACCCAAATCGCGTCATGGAATCCTCTCGTCTTCGGCAGCTCGGTGACGAAATCCATCGTCACATGCTCCCATTTCCACTCTGGAAGCTCGACCCTTTGCATCGGCCCTGCAGGTCTCTGGTGCTCAATCTTCACCTGCTGACAAATCAGACATCTGCCAACAAACTCTGTGATCTCCGTCTTCATCCTCTTCCACCAGAAATTCCTCTGAAGGTCTCTAAACATCTTCGTGCTGCCCGGGTGGATCGAATAACGGGATCTATGCGCCTCCTCCAGAATGTCCTGCCTCAGATCTCCTCCCTTCGGCACCCAGACACGGCCTCTGAACCTCAGCCCACCATCAACTCCAATACTGAAGTCTGATCCATCTTTGGCAGCTAACTGCAGCAACCCAGCTAACTCATCATCAGTACTCTGAGCCTGAACAATACTCGAGACCAACTGCGGCTCCACTCTCAGCCCGGCAACCACTGCACCTCGCGACTCATCGGTGAACGGTCTCCACTCAGTCAACGCCTCAAGCAACTTCCACTCCTCGATACAAAGACTTGCTGGGGTGACCTCCACCTTCCTGCTCAAAGCATCAGCAACCGAATTCGCCTTCCCCGGATGGTACGAGATGGTGAAATCATAATCCTTAATCAGCTCGAGCCATCTGCGCTGCCTCATATTCAGTTCCTTCTGCGAAAACAGATACTTCAGGCTCTGATGGTCCGTGAACACCTCGAATCGCTTGCCATACAAATAATGCCTCCAAGTCTTCAGAGCGTGCACCACTGCCGCCAGCTCCAAATCATGAGTGGGGTAGTTCCTCTCGTGCACCTTCAACTGCCTCGAAGCGTAAGCAACCACCTGCCCATGCTGCATAAGTACACATCCCAGCCCAACGCCTGACGCGTCACTGTAAATCACAAAACCACCACTGCCACTGGGAAGTGTCAGAACTGGAGCAGTCGTCAGCCGACTCTTCAGTTCCTGAAAACTGTCCTCGCACTTCTGGGACCACACGAACTCGATGCCCTTCCGAGTCAGAGCCGTCAACGGCAAAGCCAACCTCGAGAAATCCTGAATAAAGCGGCGATAATAGCCCACTAGACCCACAAAGCTCCTGACCTCTGCCACACTCGTCGGGGCTCTCTACTGTGTAACGGCCTCGACCTTCGCTGGATCTACGGAAATCCCGTCACCAGATATGATGTGTCCCAAGAAGGCGACACTGCTCAGCCAGAACTCGCACTTCGACAGCTTGGCATACAACTGATGATCCCGCAAAATGCCAAGTACAACTCTCAAGTGCTCTCGATGCTGCTCCACATCTGGCGAGTAAACCAAAATATCGTCCACGAAGACGATCACAAACCGGTCGAGGTACTGACTGAACGTCCTGTTCATCAAATCCATAAACGCTGCAGGCGCGTTCGTCAACCCGAACGACATCACCAGAAACTCGTAATGCCCGTACCTCGTTCTGAATGTTGTCTTCTGCACATCTGCCTCTCTGATCCTCAGCTGATGATAACCGGATCGCAGATCAATCTTCGAGAACACCTGCGCTGACTGCAACTGGTCAAACAGGTCCTCGATCCTGGGCAAGGGATACTGATTCCTCACGGTAACCTTGTTCAGCATCTTGTAATCAATACACATCCGCAGTGATCCGTCCTTCTTCTTCACGAAGAGTACTGGCGCTCCCGAAGGTGAGATGCTGGGGCAGATAAATCCCGAATCCATCAGATCCTGCAACTGCCTCTTCAGCTCTGCCAGCTCCGCAGGTGCCATCCGATACGGCGCCTTCGACTGCGACGTAGTCCCAGCTACCAAATCGATCCCAAACTCAATCTCTCTGTGAGGCGGCAACCCAGTGACATCATCTGCAAATACATCTGGGAACTCCCGAACAATCTCAATGTCCTCTAATCTCCTCACCTCTGGATCTGGAACTACCAAAGTGGCCACGAAAGCTCTGCAACCCTGCTGCAACAACTTCTGTGCCCTCACTGCTGATACGATCACTCTGCCTCCTCTATCTTTCGTCCCCCTGATCAGCACATCAGGTAGACCCTTCCTCGGGATCAGAATCTTCTTCTCCCGGCACAAAACTCGCACATCGTACTGGGACAGGCAATCCATCCCCAGTATTACGTCGAAGTCCTCCATCGGCAACAAGATCAGGTCAGCCGGAAACTCCTGATCTCCCAAAACAATCGTGGCGCTGGGGAGGAAGCTCCCCACAATGCCCACCAGACCCAAGGGTGTGCTGACTTCCAACGTGGCAGTCAACATCGCAGGGGTACGGCCCAACACGCTCGCAAATCGCTCCGAGATAAACGAGTGTGTAGCCCCACAATCAAACAGCACTCTCGCACTCAACCCAGCAACAAAAAACGTACCTTCCACCACCGTGCTAGCATCTCTCGCCTCATCCGCTTGGATGGTAAAGACCTGTCCCGACTGCCTGCTGGACCCGCCTGGCCCACTCGGACAATCTCTCATAAAATGGCCTGGCTTGCCACACCCGTGGCACACTGCGCGGCCCCAACACTCTCCAGAGTGAACTCGGCCACAACCTCTGCACGCCTCTGGCTAGAGTGATCCACCTCCTCCGATCCCGGGCCTCTTGCCTGGGTTCCCTGCTAGTGGAGCACCCGGACATCAGAGTATACAAAAGTTGTGATTACATCAAAAGCATATACAAAGGAAGCAGTAATCACACGACCTCAACTGAGAGAAAGCTGGATCCGGTAGCAGCGCTCCTCTCCTGGGTCACCACCCCCTAACGCCGATCACGGACTGAAAGTAAACATGCAACAATGCCTGAGTTTCCAGAAGGAAACCCCGTATGCCAAACTCTAAATGTACGAAATAAAAGCATCCTAGCATGCAATTCTACCACCCAAGAAAAGCATCTCAACACGCCCAACACCAGGGCTCTCTCAAACTCAACCACAGGACACACTACTGGTACGGGGCTCCAGGTCTAATCTCAACCAACCGCCGCACACACCACAGTCACGGGGCTCCAGGTCTAATCTCAACCAACCGCCGCGACTCACACTCGTCGCCAAGCTGGGCTCCAGGTCTAATTTCAACCAACCGCAGCAACCACGACACGACCAAGGGCTCCAAGTCTAATTTCAACCAACCCAAACGTATAAGGGCTCCAGGTCTAATTTCAACCAACCCCTACACGCGGTCCCTGCTCAGGCTCCAGGTCTAATTTCAACCAACCCGAACGCACTACGGAGCTCCAGGTCTATTTTCAACCAACCACAGCTCTCACACAGTTACGGGGCTCCAGGTTTCTTTCAACCAACCGCCGCAACACCACAATTCTAAGCTGGGCCTCAGGCCTATTTCAGCCAATCCCAAGCTCACACACGGTTACGGGGCTCCAGGTCTAATCTCAACCAACCACCGCAACCCTCGTGCACCTAGCACACCTGCCGGAAGAACGTCGGCACCACAACTCGCCCCACACGGACGACCACGACAACAGCACCTCCATAGTGCAAAACAGGACACAAACGGTCGACCGAACCAAAAGTCTCGGTCGACCGAATCAAGCAAATACAGGGCAATCCACTTCGATCGGCACTCCATCGGTCGACCGACTCCCAACACCACACTCGTTCGGTCGAACCCAAATCAAGGGACGGTCGACCGTTTAGATGGTCAACTCCCGGTTCAACGAACAAAACGACCAATCGGTCGACCGACAAAGGGGTCCCGGTCGACCGAAAGTCACCAGGGAACAAAATCCCACAACTCCACAACGAATTCGGTCGAACGCCGAGCACATCTCGGTCGACCGAATCTGTCCAGGGAATAATCCCTCACTCGCGCCATAAATTCGGTCGAACGTCGAGCACATCTCGGTCGACCGAATCTGTCCAGGGAATAATCCCTCACTCGCGCCATAGATTCGGTCGAACGCCGAGCACATCTCGGTCGACCGAATCTGTCCAGGGACTAATCCCTCCAGAGCGTTTCCCACGCTCAGCGCACAAGTCCGGTCGACCGAAACCACATTCGGTCGAACCGACCACAAGTCCACTTAAGTCACGGTCGGACGAGATCAAAGAGCGGTCGACCGTTTATATAGTCTACGCCCCTAACCGACTTAAGACAGTGCACACGATCGACCGGCAAAGGGGACCCGGTCGACCGAAACTCACCAGACTTGCCTCCAATGCACAATCGGTCGACCGCCCCACAGGCATCGTTCGACCGATTTGAGGCAGAGCCCGAATTCTCTTCACGAACGGTCGACCGTTTGCACCAACCGGTCGACCGATCAGGCAGTGAAATCTGCTGAACATTTACTCGCGACGAGCCAAACGGCCTACCGTCGACTTCCAAATACTCACGGTAATTAAGTGAGCGAGCTTGACATACCTAAAGGTCTGAAGAGACCTTAGAAGAACCACAACGACGCCTCCACGAGCGCGCCTCCCCAAATCACGATCCGTCGACGAACTTCGCGTCCAAACGACGATCAATCGTCTCCTCGACGATCCACAACACCACACTACCTCCGGCAACCCCACAATCCAACCACAACCACCAAAACCCGAGTGAGGTCAAGAGAGAGAAACCAAAACGAGCCGGAAACGAGCCGAGAGAGTAACACTCACCTCAAACCACCAACTCCCCGGAGCCGATCTTCGCCTCGCCGGAGAACACCACCACCACACCGGATCACCAGCTCTGAGGTAGAGATAGAGTGAGCAAAGGGAGAGAGAGTCGTGAGTTAAGAGAGAGAGAGAGAGCTCACCGTATAAATATCTCCTCCTCCTCCAATCTCAACCATCCAATCCAATCCAATCCATCTCCACCACTCATCTCATCCCCTCTCCATCTCAACCCTCCATCCATCCATCTTCAATCCAAGCCATCCATTCCAAAACCCCTCTAATCACCACCTAATCAACCACAAAGCACAATTAGGATAGGATTAGGATCAGAATCCTACACAGAAAGTCTCCATAAACATGTTTACTTCCAACCTTCGCAAGCCTTGGTTATTTACTTCCATTCCATCTTACAAGTGACCGACAGAAAAAGCTGTAAATGACACTTGATCTTGAATCGTAAAGGCAAACCAAAAATTTAACTTAGGTCAACTAATATCTGCTCGGAAATTTAGATTTTGTAGAATCAATACTCACATGAAATAATAAAATACTATGTATATGTAATGTAATATAGTGTAATGATATGGAGATTCTAAAGAAGACAAAACCTGATCCCTGCAGACATCTATTTTCTTTGTTGAAAGGGTAATGCCATTTAGTTTAGAATACAAGGTTGGATGATAATTTTCCTTAAAAGCTATTGATTACCTTGAAATTTCATTTTTTAAAGAATATGGTGAAATATGAGGTTTTTTCACTAGACATTTAATAGTTAACTGTCTTATATTGGCAATGAATATTGACTTGGAGGAAACAAAAAACTGCTGAAGGTCCTGAAATGCTAACTGCAGTACGATGTTATGGAATTCATATACCTTTCAAATCTTGTGTTCAATGTTTTTATTGCAAGTCCCTCAAGTTTATAACTGTGGCATCATAAATCCATTCTGATACACTTGCTACTGTTTTAGGGCTACGATGTATTGCGAAAGATATCCAATATTATTGGACAATCTGACCGAAAAGAACTAGAAACGTTAAGTGGGTAAGCTCTTCTGCAGGCTTCTAACTCATGTCGCACATTAGTATGCTTGAATTATTACTGCTGATGTCCAATGAATTTCTCCCATAATATTTGCAGAGAGTTCCATACTGTTATCCCACATGATTTCGGTTTCAAAAAAATGCGTACGTCATAGATTTTGTGTACACACTTGGAATTATCCGATTAAATCTTTACCTTTGTAGAAATTAGTGACATGCCTTGCATACAATTTCAGGTGATTTTGTAATTGACACTCCTTCCAAATTAAAGCACAAACTGGAAATGGTACTTTTCTTTTCTTTTCCTTCTCAGTTACATGTCATCTCACTTTTCTTCGTCAGAGTGCTTTAAAAGATGTAATATTTAATTTGACTTGGTAACCCCAAAATGATCTTGCAGTATGTTGGAAAGTTATTACTTTAATAGCGGATTGTATACAAGGTTTGCATGTAACAATTTTCTGTATTTTTAATAGCTAATGTTGATATGAATTACGTCTTTGGTTGTGTTAATTAAAGTTATTCTCTATCATGTGGTCTTTCTCCGTGCTTTACATTTAATGCTACTGTTATTGGTATAATGTGAAGCTTATATATATATATATATATATATATATATATATATATATATATATATATATATATATATATATATATATATATATATATATAGGTCGAAGCCCTTGGTGAAATTGAGATAGCAACTAAGTTGTTACAAGAAGACATTGAATCAATGGTATGATTTTACATGTCTTGCTTAGTAAATTGAATATCATTGAGTTTCCCCTGTATGGCTTATATATGTAAAGAATGGCATAGGAAAACCTTTTTTTTTGTCCGACGTTCTTTAATATATTAAATTGGTTGAGAATTTGTTTCTTACAAATGATATTTATACGATGGTTTAAACATTCAAGTTGTTGGATTTCAGATTTTGTGGTATTTTTTCTCTTATTTCCTTGCTCTGCTCTCTTCTCTACCCTAATTATCTGTAGAAGCTTTTGAGGCCAACCATTGCTCTTATAGCAGAATTAGAACTTGCATCAACCACGTTAAGGACACGTATCTAGATGTCTAGAAAATCCTGTGAGTCACAAGTCATATAACTAATAACTCATATTAAGACATCAACATAAGTGCAGGAGTAACACTGTCGAATGACAAAGAACGGATAAGCGCTTGAATAACACAAGAGAGAACACTTGCAGGGACCAAAGGTCCGAGTTAAGATGATTTTGACACTTTAAGAGTTATTCCACTTCAATTTTGATGCTTTCTGTTGGACATGACCATGTCTAATTTAATATCTTTGGTGGTTGAAACTGTGAAATTCTACTTTCAGTGCTTTTAACTTTCACGTAGTTTTATTTCTCCATAAATAATTAGTTAGGTGCAACATGACGGCCTCAAAAATAAGTTAGTGATAGAGAAGGTGTATGATTTTTTTTGGTGTGGATGGCCTAATGACATTAAATTCTGTTGTGTAAATACAAAACGTGGGATTTAGTTTTTTTATGATACACTGAACTTAGTATCTTGTGCTTATTACTTAAAGAACTTAGATACAGATGATCCTTAAAGATATTTTGATACTTAAACACTGGATGAATTGTATATCTATCGTTAGTTACATGAGTTTCGAACTATTAAAGAACGTCGGTTATCTTCTTACTTGGCAGGATCCCTTGTATTCTAGTGACCAGCACCTCAATTGTGATTTGCGTCCTGTGGAGGTTGATTCAATGGAATTCTCTGTGGTAATATCTCTAACCATAATAAATATGAAATATCGCATTCATGTATTGTGCACTTGCTATAATCTTGGTATTGTAGTTGGAGTCCATTGATTAAGTTGCCATTCAGCTATTTGTCAAATACCATTTTTTCCACTTTTGCTATGTTGCTCCATTAACTCATAGGTCCATACATGTATAGAGTAAGCTAAGTTTGCACCAAAAAAACTAATCCTAAAGTAGTCCTTGCTTTTGCATAAGCTCACTATTTAGAAGAAAAAAATCATTTATTTCAAAATTTCAATTATTTCTCACTTTGCGTTTCTTCTTTGAGGATATAATTGAGAAATTACCGTTGTGTAATTTAAATGTACATATATATATTTCTGAAATATATATGTCGAACTCAACAATTGGTTACTTCACAATTTTTAAGTTAAAATGTGGTTGGTATTGGAATATGAAGTAATTTATTTAGTTGTGCGGATCATTCTTCAAAGTTTTGTGCTTCTTTAGCAATTTCTGATTCCGACAGCAAAAAACTATTTTCGGCTCGAGGAAGCAAGTTGCATCATTATTATTTATTTTCTCAAAGTCTTTGGTTGCAATGCTACATCTATATTAACCTTTCATTGTCTTGTACAGTCTAACGATGCTTTTGCCCTTTTATATGCAGATACAAAAATACTTGCTCAATACTCATGGTGAAACACACAATAACTACTCTGTGAACATTGAAAATATATTTAAAGTCTCGCGTAAAGGTGAATTTGAGCGTTTTAAAAAGGTGAGCAGTTTTTTGTTTAAAATCTGAACCAAACAAATCTGGCTTTTGTAACTACTTATGAGTTTGTAATGCCGCACTTACCAAGTATGGCGAAATCTTGCAGTTCTCTTCTACAGAGAATAAGATGCTTTTATGGCATGGTTCTCGCCTAACTAACTGGACAGGCATTTTATCACAAGGTTGTCATTAGTTCTTTCTTTCTACTATTGATTAACCTTATTTGAGTTTATCCATGTGTATTGTCAACCTTGGTTATGCTTGAATGATGATTTAACATGTGAAACAAATATTGAATCTTTTGCTCTTTGTGCTGGTTATTTTGCATTTTGAACTTGGTGGCTTATATTTGAAAAGCATAGATTCATATTGCTTAATAATGTATGTTTTCCCTGGTATATTTGTGATAGGATTACGAATTGCTCCACCGGAGGCACCTGTGAACGGTTACATGTTTGGGAACGGTGTTTATTTTGCAGATATGTTCTCAAAGAGTGCAAATTACTGTTGCGCATCATCTGTGTCACGTGCTGCCGTGTTGCTTTTGTGTGAGGTAGTCATGAACATTTCAAGAATAATCTAGTTCCTTGAATGCTATTGTAAGTTGGTTGTGAGAAGGTTGGATCACGGATGTTTGTCTCCTTTGCTCTCAGGTTGCTCTAGGTGATATGGCAGAACTCACAACTGGTAATTACCATGCAGACCGCTTACCACAAGGGAAACTCAGGTCTATACGCTTTCAAAAAGTGTATTTCTTTTTTTATAGAATGTCAGGCTAATTTTTGTCTTTAGCATCTTTGACTTTTGTATCCATATGCTACGTACTCAAATAAGATGACGTAAGAACCGTAAGTTATGGATTATGTGACGATGCTATATAATGTTCGTGTAACCTTCAAATTTTAGTACGAAAGGAGTTGGAAATACTGAACCAGATGCTTCTGAATATGAGAAGCTTGATGATGTTGTTGTTACGCTTGGAAAACCTAAGAAGAGTTCAGTTTCAAAGGTAAACATTCCTAAATTCTTGATTATAAATTATTTTATGTTTTAATATTGTATGACACTGCTACTTTGCCTCATTTCTTATTTCAGTGTCGTCTGTTGTATAATGAGTACATTGTGTACAATGTGGAGCAAATACAAATGAGGTATGTTGTTCAGGTTAACTTCAATTTTAGCAGATAAAGTTGATACGATGCTGCGACTACGAAATTGTTGAAAAGTCATTGGTTCTTCTCATGCCGGTTGTGCGTTGTTTAGTTTAAGGAGTTTATAGTTGTATTTGCAAGATGTATTTGGACCAACAATCGTTTGTTCTCTTTCCCTCTCTTTTCCATAAATAATGTAATGTCTATGTGTTTGAACAAATTCATTCTTTTCATGAAGTTTTTAGTGGATCCATCCGAATGGGGGTAGATAATAATGTAAGATTACATGGTTTAATGTTCAATTTGTGCTTCTAGTGTACATTAATGTCCTTAATGGCTCTATATATGTATGTCGTGGTTCGAAACTTCAAGTTACTTAAGATTTATTGAAGTTTAAAAAGGTTTTTAACGCATGCTTACATGTAAGGATTTGTTTTTCATGAAACTTGTATGCATGTCATGTATGGTTAGATATAGATGTTAAACTATTTTGTGAAAATAGTATTTTCATGAAACTTGAGTATGCATGTGTACATCTTATTGTTGCTTAAGCCTACTATCTTACTTTTGCATGTTTTACACTAACTCATGTTGAGATAAAGCATAGTGAAGTCTAAATTGGACAGTTTAATGTTAATTCAGGTACGTAATTGTGACTTCCATGTTTACATTAATGAGCTGACAAATGGGTAGGATGCACTGACCACAAAAATCACTTCATTATTTATCAGCTACAATTGATATGTTTGTGGCTTGGTTGTATGTTGGATTAGTTTGGATTGAGATATAAATATGTTTTGGCCTTTTAGCTATGGATGCAAACTGGAAACTGATGACGGATAGAATGTCTTTTTAGTAGAGTTCGTACTCCGTGTAGTTTTAATGCAAAATTGATTAGAGATTACAATTTGTTAAAACATCAGTGTCCCAAAATATGTTTAGGCTGACACTTACTTTTCATGAGAAGGTTGAAAATTCACTACATTTTAACTTTTTATGCTCAAAGTAAAGAAATTGAAGAAAAAAAAACATTCACGTTGATATCCTTTCTATTTCTCTCCAAAATACTCATCTCCTTTAAATAACTAAAGAAACCTCACTCTCTCGGGCGTCCATTCTCTCTCTCTCTTTCCAAACGTGCAATCATTCTCTCTCGCACTTGACCCCTCAATCGAATTCAGCTCGAGCCAAATCGAATCCAATCGTGGCATAGCTGTTGAGTCGTGCGATGCCGGCGCGACCTAGGAGCCGTGCCGGATCCGTGCCCATCCCATGTCGGATTCGTGCTCGGATCCGGGGGTGGTTGGGTTGGGTTTTCTTCGTTGGGTACTTGGGTCAGGTCGGGTTTTGATTTTTCGGTTGTTTTTTTAATTTGATGTAAGTAGACATTCATGGTTAAATTAACAAAAACAAAAACACAATTTATTTTTTCCCAACGTAACCAATTTATTTATTAGTAATTGTTAACTCAATTCGAGAAACAATATATTGGTTAAATATCAAAAAAGCCTGAATGCTAGCTAAACCTTACGAGTAATGGAAAAAATCCTAAGGGGTATTAGGAAAAATTACTGATTTAACAGAATGATTTAGCTAATTGTCTTCAATCTTCGTCGTTATTGCTGTCGTGAATATTCAAGTTCTGCATTCTATCTGCAGCGTCAATCTAATCCTTCAGCATAGGCTCATTTCGATCGACTTGTCGGACAAGCTTTGCCTCTTCTCAGACAAGACACATTTATTTGCACTAAAAGCAGTCTCCGACGCCACAGTTGACGCCAGATGATATAATAAGTCTCACTCTATCAAAAAGACTAGTGGAAACCTACCTGAGTTCTTTCTCCACCAACCTAAAACGTCAAAACATTTTAACTCAGTTGTACTTAAATAAAATTCAACGTTTAAATATGCAGTTAATTTATTTTGGGTGTCAGTTTGTACTAATTTTGTCTTTTTGACTTAATCAATTCCATTGGCAGTCATCTTCTTGATCCGCTGCAGCAATTGGAGGTGGTTGTGCTGATGAACTAGCAACATTTGAACTCATTTGATTTACATTATATAGTCTTTCATATTCTTCAAAATATTTGATTAACAAACACCTACACCTATCTACATGATTTTGGAAATTTTCATAATTCATATTTTCATAAATGTATTCCAAGAAAACTTGTAAACCAGTAATCTTAAATCTAGGATCCATAATAAAAGCTAAACAAAAACTAAAGAGAAAGATTCCAATATTTATAAAAGTTAGCCTCTATTTCAGTTAAAAATTGAACAAAACTAGCATTTTGCCTATATTTCGCAAATATTTTAGTAGTTGGAAGTAATTCATAGATAAATATGTTAAAGATGGGGTAATATTGTCCACTTAATCTAGTAGTGAATGTGAAAAATTGTTATAAAAAATCATGCATAATTTGACAATTATTCCAATCTAAATATGTTGACATGCTCTCATTTTGTTTTTCGTTATAAAAGGTTGAAATTGCAAGATGATAAGGAAGACAACGTTTTAACATTTTATATGTAGAATTCCATCTATGATGGACATCTAATTTAAACTTCCTAGGTTTAATTTCATTATATGTACAAAATTCTCTAAATTCATGATATTTAGATGTACTAGTACAACCTACATAAACAATTGCATTCCTAATATTTTATAAATAAGGTTTAATTATGTCAAGTCCATCTTGTACTACCAAGTTCAAAGTATGACAAACACATCTAATATGAAAGAGTAACCATGTAGAGGTGGATGACAATAATTAATAAGCATTTGTATTGTAAAAGTATTATTAGTAGCATTATCAAATGCAATTGCACAAACTTTATTTTCAAGATTATTAGCTACGATGACATCTTTAATGTGACCAAATATAACCTTGGTAGTGTGTGGATGCAAAATATGTAAAAAAGAAAGAATTTTTTATATTTAAAAACCATGAATCATCTAGATAATGAGCTACACAACAATAAAGATAATTATTTGGACTGGTCCAAACATCACTAGTCAATGCTACTTTATTGTTCATTGAAGAAAAACAATTAATCGTGATTTCTCTTTCTTTACCAAATTTATCAAATGCAATATTTGTAATCGTTTTTTCTAGAAAATGGTTTAAATTGCGGATTATGGTAGAGAATTGCTTCCCTAGGCATTTAGATTTACATATATTAAATGGTAGTTCATCTCTAATTATGAAATCAATTATTATCTCTCTATTTTTAATTGGACAATATTTTCTGAAATTTAAAGTTCCACTAGCTGTGTCTAAAACAGTTTGACATGAACCCACTACCGATTCAGGATTATTCTTAACTTTACATGAAAGTTGACGTCTACCTAAATAACTGGTTCCTCCACTTGACTTAGTTGAATATACATTACCACAATGTTTAATTACAAGTAACAATTGGATTAACCTACTCGTCTCGTTCTTCATCAAAATCATCCCATACTGAACTAGTTTTTTTATAGTACCCATAGTTTTATTAGATCTAGGTGGATTAACAGGACGAGGTTGTAGGTTATTATCTTCAGAATCATTTGTTAAAGTCATGTAAATTACTAAATATGCGAACAAAAAGTGAATTTTTTCCATATATGAGAAAATCATGATTATGATTTATTAACTAAAATTAACTACTAAAAAAATAGAAAAACCTGGGAAATGAAGAGCGGAGGAGTCACGAAATCAGCGGTATGCTAGTAAGTTTAGGCTTCAGAATTTAGCTCAAACTCGACCCGTGTCCACCAAAATCAGAGCTATTAAAAAAATATTAGAGAAGATTTGAGAGATTTGCGTGAAGAGAATGAGAGGAGTTTGAAGGTTATATAGGATAGAAGAGAGGTAGTTGTAATTTCTTTAAAAAAAATTATACTTCAACAACTCTAAAAGCCGTTGGAGCTACTGTGCCGGACCGAGCATAGCACGGCCCAGCCCGACACCGAAGTCTATCTGTCTCCAATATTTTGTGTTCGTGTTAATATAATTTGATTCTAACGTTGTACATTATACCCCACATGCAAAAGCAGAAAATAATCTTCGTTTGATTCTAACGTTGGCCCCTTGATTACCTTTCCTTTTCCATGCGCGTCTTATTCTTCCTTTTTTCCCATCATTGGAATCCCAACGGGTTTTCTTTTCTTTTGAATTGTAATGTACCATGACGACTTTGGCGAGGCAAACAATTTTCATGATTTGGTTAGTTCCGCTCCGAATTCGTTTGTTAGCTGTCATTTCATTTACATTATTGAACCTATATATATTTTTCATTGTTTTATATTTGAAATATCTAAGACACACAATATTACATTATCAAAATTCTAATTCATGAACTTAATGCATTTTATCTTTAATTATCTCGTTATTCCTTTCATTTCAAAACATTTGTACGTTATTAGTTGTCAGTTTTTTATAGTATATATATTGATTTTTTCAGTATCATAAATTCATTTGTTTATCATTTTAAATATCCACAAGTCAGTTTTTTTTATATTTGAAATGATTGAATTGATTTTCCATTGGTTATCATTAGTTTGAAACTTTAGTAGCGTACATTTACAATGAAATTAAAATGCTCCATTGGAATTATAAAGATGTTGATTTTGGAATTAAAAAATAGTCATTTGTAGCTAAGTGCGTAAATGGTTCGGGTTAAAATTCAAATGCAACCCAACCACTATGATGAAAAGGTATTCGGGTAAGGTTGAACCTGATTCAAAATTTTCTAACCGCAACCCGATCATGTTAAGCGGATTCAAATCGGGTTGTTGGGTTAGAAGGGCCAATGTTTCTGCATATACTATAAACATTTAAGTCTTACGTTCGCACATATAATTCTCATGTACAAGATATTCACCATATAAAAATATCAACTCTCTTAAACAAAACATGGGCTTCTCAACAACCGTGAGAGTTTGATGTTAAAATAATGGTCGGCTCAGACTCTTAACGGTCATCACAACCAATCAAGGATTCTTCCATCTCAGCCATAAACAACCCAAGGAAACAAATACTCATCACGCATTTATCTAGATTCACATCTTATGTAATAGGAAACTACAAATCATGCACAACGGCTATATTCCTCAGCCGTATATATGTATGACACACATTCTGTAAACAATACAAATCATAATCCCAAATTCAACATGGTATCAGAGCACTGATCGAATCTTAGAATCGGGAATCATCACCGACGGCGATCTTTCCGATCACCGCCTCAGACGACCCCATACATCATACACCCGATCATTCAAACCAAAACAAAAACCAAAACCATCGTCGACTGAAAACGGTCTCAGAAACCCAAATTCATCACTAACGCATCGGCCTCAGGAAACTTAAGGGGGCTGACGCACAAAGGTGACGACCTTCCCTCTAATGGCCACAGAAGGAGCACAGCCCCAAAGGCTCACCACTCAACTCCTAAATGGAACGAATTACCTCTCCTGGGCACGGTCTCTTACTTTGTCTCTCAGCGGCAAAGGTAAGCTAGGCCACATCACTGGACGCGCAACAAAGCCAACCACCGACGACATCAAACTCGATGAATGGCAAACCGCCGACCACCTCGTAATGACGTTGGTGCTCAACTCAATGCAACCTCAAATTGCGGAGCTCTTCATCTACTCTAACACAGCCAAGGAGTTGTGGGATGTCATCCACGATCTGTACAGGAAACAACAAAACTTTGCCCACGTTTTCAAGATCAAGCAAGAGCTTTCACAAACAAAGCAAGGGCAAAAATCCGTCACAGAATACCTTGGTGCATTAAAAAGTCGGTGGGACGAGCTAAGTATCTATGAACCTCCAACCTCAGAAGCTAAAATCATCAAAGAGAGGGTCGAGCAAAATCAAATCTACCAATTTCTGGTAGGACTAGACTCTAGTTACGAGGCCCTTAGATCCCAAATCCTTCTATCATCTGAGCTACCGCCCCTCACACAAGTCATAAACATGGTACAACGGGAAGAAACCCGAAGACATGCCATGCCACAACACACAGACAAGGAAAACCAAGCTTTCGCCATAGCATACAACCAAAACCAAAACACAAAAGGGAAAGCATTCGGAAAGCGCAAAGATGAACATTGTGACAACTGCAAAAAACAAGGACATAGCCGCGACCGATGTTGGTTCCTCTACCCACACCTCCGGCCACCCAAGGATGGAACCGACGAGGGAAGGGGCGATGTAAGAGTAAACACCAGTGGCGGTGGCAGACCTGACGCAAACCCAAACCCTAGCATTGGAGGTGGAAATCAGAAATGGGGTGGTTTCGGATCAAGCTCCGGAAGTCGGGGTTATATATCCGAAAGTTTTGCGGATACACAAACACCCGATTACCAAGCAGATTCGGGCGGAGCGCGCACACCGGATCTGGGTTCATATGTTGGTGCGGGGGAGCGTGTAGCAATGGGACGTGGGCCTGGTCATGGGCCGAATTCGGTCCAGAAGGAGTTGGGAAGCGTTTTAGCCCACTTAAACAGTTTAGTGCAGATGTCAAACCAAAACCAAACTCACTCAGGTAACAGCACATGTATTAATCCCCTTGCTAATTTTTCAAATTGTAGTATTACTCCTAATTCATGGGTTATATACACGGGTGCCACTGATCACATGACAGAAAATTTAGATTTATTACGTAATATATATCATGACTCCAACACAAATAAATTTGTCACAGTAGCTAATGGAAGTCGAGTTAGAATCAATGGGGTTGGAAAATCTACTCTATTGAATAACACATTTGAGAATGTTTTATATGTTCCTGAATTCACATCTAATCTTCTTTCTGTAGCTAAGATAACGAGGAACTTAAATTGCAATGTGATTTTCTCAGCTTTCAATGTGCTATTTCAGGACCGAACATCAGGGAAGATGATTGGTAGAGGATTACTTATAAATGGTCTATATGTGTTAGATTCGAACAATTTTTTGCTTGCTAATAACATGTCACATCAGACACCAAATCTTTGGCACAAACGCATGGGACACCCATTTCCCCTGTTTTAAAACATTTACTTCCGAACTTAAAATTAAATACTGAATTGTGTTGTGAGATATGCCGCCTAGCAAAACACACCAGGTTGCCTTTTTATTCTTCTACGTCTAAAACAGGGAAACCTCTGGAGTTGATACATTCTGACATCTGGGGACCAACCCCCGTTGAGTCTTATAATGGTTTTAAATATTTTGTCACATTCATTGATGATTTTTCTCGCACAACTTGGTTATACTTGTTAAAATCTAAATTCGAGGTGTTTTCTATTTTTTATGAATAAGTTGCTTTAGTAGAAAGTATGCTTGACACAAAAATAAAAACTCTCAGATCTGATAATGGATATGAATACACCAGTAATGTGTTTCAATTTTTTTTGAGAGAAAATGTATTTTTCATCAGACTACGTGTATTAACAACCCTGAACAGAATGGTATTTCATAGAGAAAAAATCGTCGTCTTCTAAATGTTACTAGATCGCTTCTCTTTCAAAATCATGTGCCTAAATTTTTTTGGTCTGAAGCTTTATTAACTGTTGTGTATCTTATCAACCGTCTTCCTAGTCCTGTAATTCAAAATAGGCAACCCTTAGAAATTTTGAATGGTAGACGCATGAGTATTGATCATTTGACATTTTTTGGATGTAGCTGTTATGTGCATAAAAAACGGATTGATAAACTTGATCACCTTTCTGTTAAAACTGTGTTTTTTGGGTACTCCTTCCAAAAGAAAGGATACAAATGCTATGACCCTTTGGATGATAAAATGTACATTTCTCGGGATGTATCCTTTTTTGAACATGAACCATATTTATCTACAAAGCCTACTTTTGCAGGTGAGACTCTCCCTTTTCCAGCAACCGCTTGGCTTGAATTCCCTTCTCCTCTTGAGGCAACTATCGTCCCTCAAAACGGAGGAGAAGAACTCACGAATGATCACAATGACGAACAGGGCGAAGTTCATGAAGATGGCAAACAGGATGAAACTCACGAGGAGGTTTCCACTGAGGGTCCTACAAGAAGGTCCACAAGAATCACTCATACTCCTTCTCATCTACATGATTTCGTCACCTACAATACAACCTACCCTATTCAAGACTATATCTCCTATAATGCCATAACTCCCACTCATCGTGATTTTTTGGATATAATTGATAAAAATAGTGAACCCACCTCATACCAAGAAGCACTTAGGAATCCTAATTGGGTTAAAGCCATGAATGATGAACTAGAAGCCTTGGGAAAAAATCAAACATTGACCATGGTACCTATAAAACAAGGAATTAAACCTGTAGGGTGCAAATGGATATATAAGATTAAATATAACAGTAATGGCTCCAATGATCATTACAAGGCTAGATTAGTCGCTAAAAGTTACACTCAAACTTACGACCTTGATTATTTAGAAACATTTTCTGCTGTAGCAAAAATGAATATTGTTAGGGTTCTTCTTTCTATTGTTGTTAATTATGGATGGAATCTTTATCAAATGGATGTTCGAAATGCCTTTCTTCATGGTATCTTAGAAGAAGAGATCTATATGACCCCTCCACAAGATTACAATTCTCCTCACAATCACGTTTGCAAACTCAACAAATCCATCTACGGATTGAAACAATCACCAAGAGCATGGTATGGAAAACTCAGTCACTTTCTTACTCAATTTGGTTTTACGAAATGTTCCGCTGATGCATCTATGTTTATCAAGTATTTTAACAACATTTCCATCATTATCCTTGTTTATGTAGACGACATCATAATCACATGAAATAGTGATAATGAAATCAATCTTGTAAAATCATACTTAAAAAACAAATTTGATATCAAAGATCTAGATTTTATGAAGTACTTTTTAGGCATTGAAATTGCTCATTCTAAGAAAGGCCTATTTTTGTCTCAAAGGAAATATGTTCTCGATCTTCTTAAGGAAACTGGTAAATTAGGAACTAAACCCGCCAACACTCCCATCGAGACAAACCGAAAGGTTAGTCCTACTGATGGAGAATCTCTAAACAATATAGGACCAAAGCCAAAGAAATTGAAGTTCCATACGTCCAAAGCAAAAATCAACTTGCTGATATCTTCACCAAATCATTGGACCAAAGCCAATTTCACGGTATTCTTCACAAGTTGGGATCCTTCAACATCTTTTAGACCCAACTTGAGGGGGAGTGTTAAAATAACGGTCGGCTCATACTCTAACGGTCATCACAGCCAATCAAGGATTCTTCCATCTCAGCCATAAACCCCCCAAGGAAACAAATACTCATCACGCATTTATCTAGATTCACATCTTATGTAATAGGCAACTACAAATCACGCACAACGGCTATATTCCTCAGGCGTATATATGTATGACACACATTCTGTAAACGACATATACAATACAAATCATAATCCCAAATTCAACATTTGAAGCGGAACATTTGTTTAGTGGTGGTTGAGAATTAGGGATTTTGTTTTTTCATCTAAATCTAAAAGAATTTTTTGGGACTTTTGGTTTAGTATCTACGGTTATATATAGTTTATATAGGTATAGATAAATTCCTGAAAAATATTATTTATAATGTATTATGCGGGTTGACAGGTGGTGATATTTGGACAATCCTAACCCAACCCGTTTATTTAATTTGTTGGCAGTTTAGTGGATTGACGGGTTAAAATATATTTACCCATATACGTGTTTGGTGGTTTCGGGTCCGATCAGATTGACTGATTAATGGTTACCCATGCTCACCCTTACTTGTAGCTTGACTTCGATGGTTTAATGAGTATTTGAAACTTATTATGAATTTTCAATATATATCCGTTGTCGATTTGCCAGTGAGAGTGAGAGAAAGAGACAGATAATTTCATTTCTTCGGAAATGATTAAATTTGGTATTATGCCATGTATGGTGTAATGGTGATGGCTTAAAAGAATTTTTTTTATACGCTTGGTAAGTTGCTTAGAAAATCTTTTCTACGATGA
Organism: Triglochin maritima; assembly: GCA_963682175.1. Classification (NCBI taxonomy): domain Eukaryota; kingdom Viridiplantae; phylum Streptophyta; class Magnoliopsida; order Alismatales; family Juncaginaceae; genus Triglochin; species Triglochin maritima. The sequence goes on along the minus strand of OY821790.1, from coordinate 14,886,198 downwards.
ACATTACAAAGCATCAAGCATAAATGCTACTACTCAAACAAAAATACGGACAACAAAGACAATGACAAAGGACAAAGACATGTTGTGGTCCAACGGGAGGTTAGGTGGGACATTAAAGTTAACGGCCAACTACACTTCCATCAAGGAAGGTTGGGTGGTGACTGGTTGGTATACACGAGAGACTGGAGGTTGGAAAAGATCTGGGAAGTTGTTTGCACGTGTTAGGAATCGGTTTTGGTTCACCTCAAAAATGTTTGGGCACCAATAGCGTAATTTAGGGCAGTGTTTCTGCAATCAAACTTCAATTTCTCATTTGCAATTCAAGTTATCGGAATAATGCATGACCATGTGTTAGTGGCGATATTTAGTTTTTGTAAGCATTACATAATAAAATTTTAATTAAATTTAAGATATATCTAATCACATAGTCGGATCAACGGCAGACCTACAATTTACAAAGAGGAGACCAAATTTTCACCAGCATACTAATATCAACCATTAGTGTCTCCAGACTCACCACTAACAACACGAATATATCAATTGCAAAATCACATTTTTGTTTGGTAATTTGTGCATATTTTGGTAATCTTGAATTCAACAAAATGTTATTTTCTTTTAATATATGTTAATATAATTAACTAGCCTTGGCCCACAGGCAACATGAAATGTAATACAAAGTCCATTCAAATTTACATAGCTAATTAATAACACATCTTTATATATGATTTTATGGGGGGATTTTTTTATTTAAAATAATCCTCCAAAAAATAATGATCGGAAGAATTAAGCTTGGAAAAATTATTTGGCAAAATGTGAAGCAAATAAACGACACCTCTATTACCTTTTTGTTAAATGAAAAAATAGCATCATGGATGTTGTGTTTGTTATACATGTTTAAAGAAAATGACATCGCGGATACTGTTTTTATGAAAGAGAAAATGGTATTCGAGATACCATTTTTGACTAGGGCAAAAAATTGGTCGTTGGCCCCTTATTCCCCACCTCTCCCCACTCTGATCCTTTGCTCCCCTGCCGACGAGTGCTGCCCCAACACGTTGTCCCCACCACCTCCTCCATCGTGCTGGTTCAGGTATATAGATTATTAAGTTTTTTTATAGGTCATTTGATCATTAAGTATATGCATTATATGATTACCGTAAAGGTAAAAATCTATCACATAGTTTCAACAAAATGGTGTTGTAGGTTTTTCACTGCTACAATACAGGATTATTATGTTGGGTTTTTTGACTTATCACATCGGGTTTACCGACCATCGTTGACCGACGTGTATCCGGGAGACATGGTAAGGGAGGAGATATCACGTTGGCCAATAATCCGACGTTGTAAGTAGGTATACAACACCGGTAACTATAACGCTGACGTACTATTTACGCAATACTACGTCTGCCGCACCTAGAAGGCGAACGTGGTATGTCCTATTATTTAAACCAGTCATTTGGAAAATCCAATAATAGGCCATACCATGTCGGTTTATTGGAAAATGACCGACACGGTTTGTAGACACACCACGTTAGTTGAAACAGAAGGCCGACATGGTCTGTCCTATTATTAAAAAAAATCAACAAAATTTTAAGGCAATGTCGACATCGTTGTAATGTCCCAACTCTTGCTTTACTGTTTGGTTTGGTATGAATGTCAGGTTGAAAATCCAATACATCAACACCAATGACATCATGTATATATTCATCTATTATAATAAAATATTACTAATCTTAAATCTGCCGCTTTCACTCCCTTCTCAACAAGTTGATCCATATACGTCATTATGAAGTACTCACATTCAATATTTCAACTTGTTTACAATATTACAATTAAGATGTCATGTATATTAGGAAAATAACGAAATTAATGCAAAGTATAATGTATATTATCAGAACAAACATTTCCGAATCATCTTATCTTCATGACACGCCAAGTTACTTCCCTTTTTTGCAGACCTTTGAACACCCGAGTATTTACATGGCACAAGGCCCCTACCAAAATATGTAAATGTTCGAAAATGGACTCAAACATTCAATAACAACAAATTAACTTAGAATATGAACAAAATTATTCTTAAATAACTTAAGTTTGAATAATGATCATTATATCTTTTTCGGGTTTCTATGATGTCAAAAGATCAAACCAATAGACTGTCGACGTAACGAGTTCTACCACAACTAACATCCAATGTTCACCGAAAACCACTCATGTTAAAATACTTCGTCAATTAGATCAATGCTAATATTCTTTATGATTCCCAAATGAAATATAATGAAATTGAAGGTATTATAAAATATAACGAGCTACTTCTCCCAATATGTTACTAGAAATAGGCAGATTTCTTTGATGCTTGAAACACCTTCACAAACTTTGAACGTTGGTTGTCTACGTTTGGAGGTCCTCGTTTATACATTAGACTGGGACACCCATAATTATAGTTTTCGCATTCCACATTTGGTACAAATTCCTAAAATAAACAAATTAACACCATTAAAATTTAAATGTAACATAAACAAGTATGAAAAAGACAAACATGACTTATTTCAAGTAAACCTGAATGATTGTTATACACAATCTTTCCATCTTCAAGTAAACCTGCAATTGGTTCCCTCTGGATTTTCAAATAAGTCCTTCCTAACTTGCAATTAGGTCTTCGACCATTACAAATAGTTTCATAATCAAACTAATCTTAATCACAATCAAATTGGATTAAACACATTCCATTCATTGCAAATATACTTGTATTGTACATCTTTCTATGTTAATAGGTAGTTAAGACTCAAGGACAAAGTGATTCAAGTCAAGACATGTAATCAAGCTTTTAAAGACATGTAGTTTTATCTATATTTGAGTATTTAAGAACCTTTAGGATATCCATCCACATTCACTTTAGGTTCCATCTAGAGATGATGCTAACCCCAGAAAAATTTGAAGCCCAGATGCTTCAATTGTGCGGCGATTCCGCCGCCCTTGTTGCTCAGACTGCGCTCAAATTTCGCCGCGCGCTCTGTTGTCTCCTGAAACACAAATCCAAATAGTTAGATCGCGCACAAGATAAACAGAATAGAATCGAAATCAACAAAAAACAAAATCTGCGTCGCCTCACCGGCAGCGACGCCAAAAACTTGATGAGAATTTTATTTATACCGCAAGTGCACGGCGTCAATGAAGACGTGACAAATACGGGTCGAACACAAGGAGGGAGAGATTCTGTTTTTAGTGTGATTTCGATTGGAGAAAAGAAGGAGAGAAGAAATAAATTGGGTTTTGAGATTTTTGGGTTTTAATTATCTAAAGCAAGAACAAGAACAATTAAATTTAAAACAAGAACAAAGAGGTGAATTCCGTCGGGTGGAGGTTTAGATTTAAGGTTTAGAAACTTATAATAAATCATATTAGTTATAAAGCATTACATGATAAATGATTTAACATAAACTCAAGTAATCAAAATATACTAACACGAAATTAAAATAATAACATTCATTCATCTTCTCTTCACCCTAATCCGTCACCTCCACCCTTTGGAAGGAGTTAGAAACTAATAGAGGGAGGAAGAAGGGGTCCTTGAGACATTACAAAAGAAAACTAAAAGTAAGAAATAAAAGACAGAATTTTATTAATGAAAAGAAGAATACAAAACTAAGATTAAGAATAAAAACTACAACCAAAGACTAAGGACAAATAAAAACAACAACTAAAAACTAGGTCTAAGGCCAAGGACCCTTCTAACATCGTTCTCGGGGCTATTTATAGTTGTTACAAGAGACCTAAGTATAGAATTGGAGAGTACACGTGTCCAGACACGACTGGACAAAAGTTGGGCACACAGATCGTCTCTGGTGCGGCGGAATCGCCGCATGGCATGTGTAATGTGCGGCGGAAACGCCGCACATATTGCTCTGATTTTGTCCGGATTTTGGTTGAATGTTTATGGTATGATTTGATCCTCCTTTGCGCGTCTGGATTGATTCTTTCCATTCTTTTGAGCTCCGGATTAATTCCTTCATATATTTGGAGATCCCCATTGATTTTTCTTTAGATTTTCTCCAAGATAATAAAAGCTACTCGTGATTTGCAATTAGGTCCTTGACTTTTCGCAATTAAGTCCCCGACTACTTTTGTGCTTAAGTCCTTGTTCTTTTTGTAATTAGATCTTGAATGCCTTTATGGTCGGATACATTTCCATTCGTAACCCGATAATCTTGAACTTGGTCTTTATGATAGAAATGAGTCTTTTGCACGCGTTTATGCTCGGGATGTGGGTAAATTGCATTCAGGTCCCTGCATTCTATAATTAAGACTAAACACATACCTTAGTAGCATTTATTGATGTAAAAGTAATCTAAATGAAAGACATATGATGCAATGCATCAGTTTTCGTCAAAATTTGATTTAGTTTGGTTTTGGAAGTTGGTTGTTGTGGTATTGACTCTTTTTGGTGGTTTGCGTGATTCCTTTTGCTTGAAATTTGTTCTATTTGGTTGTTTGATTGGTGTTTTGATGATGGGCTTATATTAAATTTGTTCTATTTGCTTGAAATTGATGTTTTGATGATGGTCTTATATTAAATTGGTTGTTTGATCGGTGGCGTGGTGTTGTCTTGTTTCGGCATGGTGGAGATGTGAATGCTACAGATAGAACGAGACAGAATGCGCTTCACTAGAGTGCAGTGAGGGGAGCTGTACAAGTTGTTGAGCTCTTGCTTAAGGAGGGAGCTTGTGTGAATGCTTCAGATTTTTACGGGTACCAGGTTGGTTTGGTTCACTTGATTGAGTTTATAGTTTTCATGAACATAAGCCGACCATCAATGGACACATAGTCTACCACCACTGCTCAAACATCTGCCTCGAAACCAGTCAGGAGATTATAATCGGTGATATGCGTAGATCTTTTATTATGTAAAATCGTAGTTTTCATTTCTTGTTGTTTGACTTGTTTGGCACAACATTTTGTTCAAACATTGTAACTCTGGTGTATAGAGAATGTGAAGTGTAGCATTACAATGTCCACAAAGAAGTGATGATATGTGTCTTGGATAATCTCGTTTATATTTTCAGATTTTCACTTACAATCTGCAAATCTCTATAAACACAATCATAATTCATACGCATTTTCAACTCTATATTGATAATTGAATTTAGCAAACACATATTTTCGAATAACAATTAACTAACATACTAGAATTAACCTCAAATTCACAAATGGAAGAAGATTGTGGGAAGAAGAAGCAGAAGAAAGTCAGGTTGAATTGTAATATTATTGAGATTAAAGTAACAATTTTTTATTTATAAATTAAATGTTGTTTGGATTGTAATATTATTGATGTTAGGGACTTGGAGCAACATATTTTCATTTATAAATTAAACTATAGGTAGAAAAAAGTTTTTCATACTTTCTTGTAGTAAGCACAAACATAAGAATATGTTTTCCGTCGGATTCCAGAAACAACAGAAACTGTTTTCTGTTGGATTCCAGAGACAAACACAAATAACAAAATTCAGTCAAAGGGAAACTATTTTTCACTGGATTCTGTTTTCTTATGTTTTCCGTTTGACTCCGAAAATCACTTTCCGGAACTTTCCACACCACTAACACCCCCTAAAGCTAAATTCACCGCTTGTTATCCTGAATCCTATCCTACACAAGTGTGCTCAAGTCTAGAATATAGATAAGTGATTACCACTCCTACTTTGTTGAATTACAAGAGTTGTACAAGCTTTGGAAGGAAGCTCCCATCTCGGATTGTGCGAGGAAGAATCAAGTGTTGGTTTTTTTACCTTAATCTATGTTTTGATGATTTAATCAACCTAATCTTAATTGTGATCATTTAGAGTAGGACACATATTGCATTGCATATATATTGCTTTGTGCTAACTTCTACAGGTGATCAAGACTCAAGGAAGAAATGAAATCAAGTCAAGACATGTAATCAAGCTCTATTGAAGACATGTAATTTGCATTTCTTTAAGTCTTAGGAACTTTGTGTAATTGAGCATACTTGAGCTAAAAACTACTCAAACACACACTAGGTTCCCTATAGAAGTCACACACAAAATTTCATATAATTTGGACTTCAATAGATCACTCAAACTTAGACCAGAAAACACTTAACATGAACTGTTTGCCACATTCGGTCGACCGAAACAGACCGTTCCCTCGGTCGAGTGATCATATATTTTGTTAGTGTTTTACTGCCCAAGTTCGGTCGACCGAAAAGGTATGGATGGTCGTATTCATATTATCTCCATATACCCCAAATACATTTAGTGTATCGGTCGACCGAACTTAAGACATCTCGATAAACCCAAAGTGACTGTCGGTTTTCGATCGACCGTGAACCTTGTTTCGGTCGACCAAATTTGATCTTGTTTGTCAACCCAGAAGAGTATGTTAGTTTTCGGTCGACTGAACCTATCTCGGTGTTCGACCGATAACTTAAGTGTACCTAGATTATAGCTGACTGACATCATTTCATGCTCATATTTGTATCTTATATCCATTATCTTACACCTAAGAAATGCTACGTAACGAGTTTTATGTTTGAATTTCAGAAATAAAGAGGTTTGAAGAGAAGAGCCATGAAAGGACTCAAAAGCAGGAAAAAAAACTTAATTGTGAGACCTCGGGACTAAGATGCAAGGGAGAAAGACCTGAACGTAAGACCGAATGACCTAAGAGCAAAATAGTAAACTTCACACCATCATGGGAAGTATTTTGGCAATTCGATTCGGGTCGGAGCTCCAACAAGCGAAGTAGATGCATCCAAGACCAACAAATATATCAAGGAAAGCCCAAAACAAAATTCAACGCGATCCGGATCCTGTAGACCGCCAATTGGCGGTCCGGATCTTCCCGGATCCGCTAAATACTTCTGGTGCGCGTGTATTAGAGGATGTTTAGGCTGTTTTGGGTATTTGTTTAGTCCCACATCGGGGGATTGTCCCGGATGACCTTTTTCTTTGGCTATAAATAGAACTCTCCCTCCTCTCATGTATCCTATCTCTCTCTTTGGTGGCCATCTTCCCTACTAAGAGTGAAGCCTTGAAGCAAAACTCTGGTGGAGGAAGGGCTACTTGTAATTGAGTGAGCTCATAATAGATATTTTCCTTTAATTGTGTGTTTCTCTCTTAGGTTAATTTCCTTTAATGTGCTTGCTTTGATACTTGTTTTGTTTTATGTCATTTCAGCTTCTTTAATATTTCTTGCTTTATTAGTGTAGTTTCATTTCATTATAATGCTTCATTTTGTTAATGTAGTTAGTGTAATGAGTAGTGAGTAGTTTCATCCCCATTTGGGGGCGGAGAAATATGTGATATGATAATGTAGTGTATTAGGTGTGTGTTATCTTAATCCCTTTAGCCTTATATGATTTTCATAACCATCTAATGGGATTTCACTCTTATCTTTGATATGCTAATGCTCTTGAATGAAGCTTAGCTTATGCTTAGATTAGTGGATCTATTTTATAGGGAATGATAAGGTGAGGATATGGATGGAATTAATATTGGAAACACGATTTGTAGTGTATGTACTCTTTTTGCCTATACCTTGGTTAATGCCTTGTATGTTTTAATGATATTGGGTTATCTCATTTCATGTGGAGGCATAGTAGGGTCTAGTCTTTATACATGAGTTCATTTAGCTTCATTCCAATTATTGTCTTGTATGTTTTAACGATATAGTCTTATCTTATTTTATGTGGAGGCAAAGTTGGATTTAGTTTTATGATTTCATGCACTACATGTTGTGAGGAGCATAATTGAACACACACACATCTTTATACACACATTATTTCTCTACCCCTTATGGGGCTTAGTTTTATCGCTTATCTTCCATTTCCTTTTGCATTTTAGTGTACTTTAGTGTAATCAATCTTTCTCTCCTTTCTTTACCACTCGCCTTCGAACAAACCAAAAGTCGACACACCTCCCTGTGGATCGACCTGTATTTGCCACCGCTTCAACGCGGCCGTGCACTTGCGGTTTAATATAAAACGAATCAATCAAGTTTTTGTGGCACGCCCGGTGGGACATCTCGACAAACCCAAAGTGCCTGTCAGTTTTCGATCGACCGTGAACCTTGTTTCGGTCGACCAAATTTGATCTTGTTTGTCAACCCAGATGAGTCTGTTAGTTTTCGGTCGACTGAGTCTATCTCGGTGTTCGACCAATAACTTAAGTGCACCTAGATTATAGATTTTGGCGGTTGACCGTTCTTTAACCGGTTTACTGAACGAGTTCAATATTGCCAAACGATCGACCGTTCAGCCCGATCCGGTCGACCAAAATTACTCAGAATTGGGTCCTGTTAGTTTCTGTTTTGTGTGTCTTACACAATCTTTACACATTTCATCCCCAACCGCTATAACTCTTTAGGAGATTATAAATAGAGTTGTAAAACACATTTTAACACATCTCTCCCACTACTATTTGTCCCCTATATTAGAGAGAAAGCTCCACACACTCAAAAGCTCAAAACCTTCCACACTTAGTAATGAATTCAATATTCTACTCAAGTGTTCTCAAGATTAGAGAGTGTTGTTCCACTCAACCATTGTCAAAGAAGCAAGGGTCTTGCTGAAAGCCCAAGACAAGAGTATAAACTTCGGTGAGAGCCCGAAGTGATCCCTCTAGGATTGTGAGAGGAGTAGCCAAGCTTGGTGAGGGTTGTTCGCGAGCTTGAAGATTGTAAAGGCGTTCTCTCCCGACCCGGAACGGGGAGTGGTTAGTGAAGTCGTGAGCGGAGCTTGCAAGAGAGGACTAGGACCCGGGTGGGGTGCCTAACCTCTGTAAAATCTCCCGTCTCCATTGTGGTTTGCATTTTCCATTCCTTTACTTGCTTTTTTAGTTTTAAATTCCACTGCACATCTTTGATTGTTAAACAAGTGGATAATTAGGATTAAAAGTGAATAGAATTAGAGACCCTCACGATCCTACATCAAGTTTGGCAAGGTTGTTCATGAGCTTGCTTTGTACAAGGCTTGATCTCAGGCCAGATTGGATATTAGATTATTGAAGTTGTGACCGGGGCTCGTCGTGATCGAGCGAGTGCTTGCAACAGATAATTAGGACCTAATTGGGGTCTCGGACCTCTATAAAGATATCCACGCTACATTGTAGTTTGATTATCCCTTTCTAGTATGTTTATTTCTGTCACATTTACTTTTATTAGTGATAAGATTTATGACCATCATTGATCACAACAATAGGTATTAAAGCTTAGGTGCTAAATTCATCTACTTAACCATAGTCTAGGATGACTTCATCATCATCTAATCATTGTAAGGGTTTATCCACATCTAGACTACATTAGGTTGAAGGGACAAACTATGATTATTGGAAGAATAGAACAATTTTTTTTTACAATTTAGTGACCTTAAGTATGGGATATTCCTTCAGAACCCCTATATTCCCCCTAAGGAAGATGAATTAGCTACCCTTACTAAAGCCAAAATGAAAGAAGTTCAGATAAACTTTCATATCATGTCCATTCTTTATTATGGATTAAATGTTGTGAGAGTGCATATGATAAACTTCAAATGCATCATGAAGGAGATAGTGTCATCATGCATAAATATGACCTCTTCACTATGCAACACGGTGAGAACATAATCGAGATGACACTCGCTTCACCGAGATAGATAACTCTCTTAAATTTCTTGGTATATTTTTCAGAGAGGGAGGTGATAGCCATTGAAGAAGTACGCGATCTCTCCAACAAAATGTGGAGAACCTAATTGGCAACCTCATGGAATATGAGTTACTAATGAAAGACCGAAAACAGAAAGACACCTCCAAGAAGAAATAATTCTTGGTGTTACAATCAATAGCCAATTCCGATGAACCAAGGAGAAGAGAGGGATGAGGACATTGAAGTCCTTACACAAGATTTCTTCAAATTTCTCAAAAGAGACAGAGAATGAAAGAAAGAAAATGAAAAGAAAGAAGAGACAAAGATGAAGAAAATGAGAAAAGAAAAGAAAAAGAAAGAAGAGAAAATTTGAGAAGGAGAGGAGTGAAAATGAGAAAAGAAGAAAAGAAGAGAGAAAGGAAAACACGAGGAGGAGAAAGAAAAAGAAAAGGAAAAGAGAAAAAGAAAGAAGCTCAAAAGGACACATGATATGACACATCATATTCTTCATCTTCATCAACAAGGGAAGTTGTCTACATGTGCTTCATGGCATTAAAAGATGAAGAACATGAGGTGTCCTCTAGATCTTGCTCTAGCTATAGTTCTAACAATGATTCATATTCTTTTGATGAGCTACAAATGCATTTCATGAGCTAGTTGCTAAATATGAGGTCATTTGTTAAAACAACAAATTAGCTAGGAAGCAAGTAGATGATCTTAAATGCAAAATTGAATCTATCATGGATTTAAATAATGAGGTGCTTGCTAGACATGATAAACCTGCATTAGAACTTAATAGTCTAAAAGCAACACCCATCGATGTTGAACACATAGATATTTAGGAATGCAATGTTCAATTAAGAAAAGATCTAAAGAAGTTCATCAAAGGAAAGAAAATGCTTGACATGCTTCTAGGTAGTCAAAATTAATCCTTAGATAAGCATGGTTTGGGCTTTAATGTAAACTTCAAGAACCATGTAGTTCATACCACTTTGAATGGAAACCATTTCTTTGTGAAGCAAAACTCCTCAAGTGTTTGGGTTCCCAAAACAGAATATGTTTGGGTACCAAAGACTAATGTTCAAGGACCCAAGGTAGTTTGGGTATTCAAATCTTCACTTGTAGGTACTTAGAAGAAGAAGGATTAGTACTTATCATCTCAAGCAAGAAAAAATCGATCCAAGCTTCAAGTCAACATTTGGATAAAACTTACCAAGCCAATTTTGCTATCAAAAGGGAGATGGGAACCAAATATCAAATAAAGGATCAAGAGTTGGGTAAAATCCTCAATCCTCTTATTTCCTATTGAATCAACTCTAATATTAAGAAAATCGAATACTTAATGTTATATCATAATCATGCATGCTTTAGGCCTAATTTTGATGATTTGGAAAGCAAAATGCATGCTAGCCTTGATGATAGGGGAGGAGGATATTGAACATCATTGTTTAATTAAGGGAAGAAACATGTCATCCTTTACATCTCATGCTTGATATGTTTAAATTTGATTGATGTCAAAAGAGGGAGACAAATTGAAATTCAAAATTGAGAGTTTCAGCTTAAATTCATAGGGGGAGCATCATCTACATGCATAGTTTACACATAGAAAGGGAAAATACAATTTAAATTTCAAGTATCAAGATATAGGTTTGCCATCATAAAAAAGAGAAGATTGTTGGCATTTAGGTCTTAATCTTGTTTATTTTGATGATTTAATCAAACTAATCTTAATCACAATCAAATTGGGTCAAACACATTCCTTTCATTGCACATACTTATATTGTGCAAACTTTTATCTTATTAGGTAATTAAGACCCAAAGAGAAAGGGATTCAAGACAAGACATGTAATCAAGTTGTCCAACACCTCCAACACATGTTTCCCACTCAGCCCCTCCTGCACTATCTGAATCCCTACCTTATGAGAACCCAAAAAACAAACAAAATCAGCAAAACCTAAACAAATTGAAGGAAAAGGAGCAACAAGAAATAGGTGGGAACTTACGCTCTCGGATCATAATCGTCTGGACTTTGGTGGTCACCATGGATGCCAGAAATGGTTGAAGGTGATGACAAGTTCTTTTGATGGTGGAGAAAGTGACGTCTGATCTAGGGTTCAGAATTGGGAGAAAAAAGTTAGGGTTAGGGATTGAATGGGATGGTAGGAGGGGCATCAATGGGGTTCTTATGGGCATTTGGTTGGTGGTTGGAGGGGTTTGGTGGGATATCGAGGGGTGTAGACTACCGTGGTAGCTCGTTGGGGCTAACCATAGAGGTGTTAGGATGGAAGCGGTGAGGGAAAGCTACTGGGAAGGAGGCAAGTAAGGGAAGCCATGAAGGGTGGAAGTGTCGAGTGGGGATTGCAGGTTTTGGTGTGAAGGGGAGAGGTTGAAGGGATTAAGGGATTTTGACCTTACTTTTAACCACAAATTGATAGATTTTTGTTGTTTCCGACGAAGGGGCTATTCGGAAACCTTCAATAGAAAATAATAAAATTAACGTGTGGAAGTAAAATTTAAGTAAATATTATAAATAATCATGAATAAATTTCTAAATTGACATATATTAGACAATAAACATTATAGAAATCTTGTAAATGCTCGTATCCACCCAATATAGGTATATCCATATTCCTTTGCATATACGCCAAAATTAAAAATCACATATTAGTATCCATATGAAAAAAAACTTGAAAAATAATTATTTGTATCCCTAAAATAGGGATACACATATGACATTATTCACGGATAATTTATATTCGTGTTGCACCCCTCAGTAGAACCTTTAAGACATTATTTCTGTAAAATCTCAAAATAAAACTATCTATCTAAGGGGTTTGTACACCCTGAAACCAAAAGGGAAAAATAGTTTCCCTTTGATCCTAGTTTTTCAAGGTATTTGTTACAATTTTGGAAAAAGAAAATCTTTACTCTTTATCTCCCACATATGAAGAAGAAAATTCTCAAACTTGAAGTAAGTTTTGAAAATCTTGGAGGATCTAAATGACCCTAATAGATGTCTAAAGGGGGGTGAATAAACCAAATAAAGTGCAACTGCCAAATTAAAAGATTAGTGGAAGAAGATCACAAACAACAAAAAGGAACACTAATGAAAAGAGGTTCGACACCCACAAGCCGGGTCATAGTCCTCTATTATACAAGCCCAACTTCCATCATGCAAATAATTCTCGACGTGAAAACACAGAGACTCAATATCCAATTTGCGTTCGGAGCCGATATCGTATTTTCCTTACAACACAACCACACGGACAACCCCCATAATGGTTGAACGTCTCCCACAGCATAGGAGAACACTCCAATATTGAGTAACAACCTTCGAATCAGCAAGAAGTGTTGAACTCTAATTTGGTACTTGAATCACAAAAATGAGAGTGGTGTTGATCAAGTGTGCGTGGAAGCTTAGAGTGGTGAGCAATGAGAGCAAGAGAGCAATAAGAGATTTCAACAAGTGTAATGGGTCTATTCTCTCTTGGCTCTATGATGACTATTTATGTGCTTACAAGGGATAGGGGTAAAACCAAGTAAAGGCCCAAAGAGACAAGGAAACAATTTCTACTCTGATCCACATTCGGACCACCAAACAAGAACTGGAGTTGTCCGAAAGCTTGATCAATCCTACAAGTCAAAGACTAGTTCACAGATTCGGACGAGTACTGAATTGAAGTCTAGGACGTCCGAAGTGCTCTAGTCAACAAAATTAAGTTTGGTCAATGAAGATTCAGATGACTGGAATGAACGTCCGATTTTGTTGACATTGTATTTCATGATTTACTGGAACAAGATTCTGACGGCCAAAGGCAAGACCAGTTGTCCAAAATGTTACCTATGGGATGTCTGAATAGGTAATGCTACGTCCAAAATAAAGGTGGTATAATTAGACAAATTTAGATATAGTCATTGGAAAATCTCTGACATAATACAATGACTATTTTTGCTTTAATCACCTTTAATCAAACATGGTTCAGATGACTAAAAGAGTCAACCAGTCGTCTGAAATATCAAGTCTAAGAGACATTATGGATGAGAAAATTTGGAGGACTAATCGAGCCAACCAGTCGTCCAAAATAAATCGGGAAAATATTTGAAAATGCAAGAAATTGTTCGGACCACTAAACAAGAGAAAAAGTCATCTGGAATTGGGTAAATAAAGACTGAGTTTATTGATTGTGGATCCGAACGACTGAATGGGTGAAGGGGTCGTTCGAAACTGGATAGACAACGTTTGAGCTCTTTTGTTCATGGTTTTGGATGACTGAACGGGTGATGGGGGTCGTCCGAAATTGGGTGATCAAGAGATGTTGTTGGATTCTAACTACTGGACAGAGACTTTAATCGTTTGATAGTGCCATGCACAGAAATTAAAGATTTTCTAAGTGTTTGATCATTAGTTAAATCTGTGTCCAAGTTTACATATGATCCTAGGACTCAATAAAAGGTAAAATTACGAATCTTGAGCTTGACTAAATGTATTGTCTTGAGTCTATTTCGCTTTGAGTCTTCAACACCTAATATGATAGAAAGATGCACAAGTATGGTGTATAATTGTAGCATCCTAATCCTAATCCTAATTGGGTTTTGTGTTGTTTAGGTGGTGATTAAGGGAGATGGAATGGATGGCTTGGATTGAAGATGGATGGATGAGGGGTTGAGATGAGTGGAGATGAGATGAGTGGTGGAGATGGATTGGATTGGATGGTGAGGATTTGATTGGAGGAGGTATTTGGGGGTTTCTCTCTCCCTAAACCTCACTCTCACTCACGTCTCTCTCTCTCTCTCCTAGGTTGACTCCGGCGTGAGTTTGTGATCCGGCGAGGAAGGTGGTGGAGATCTCCGGCAAGGTGAAGATCAGCTCCGGGGAGTTGGTGGTTTGAGGTGAGTGTTACTCTCTCGGTTCGTTTCCGGCTCGTTTTGGGTTTTCTCTCTCTTGACCTCACCTGGGTTTCGGTGGTTGTGGTTGGCTTGTGGAGGTTGCCGGAGGTAGTGTGGTGCCGTGGATTGTCAAGGAGACGATTGATCGTCGTTTGGACGCGAGGTTCGTCGACGGATCGTGATTTGGGAAGGCGCGCTCGTGGAGGCGTCGTCGTGATTCTTCTAAGGTCTTTTCAGACCTTTAGGTATGTCAAGCTCGCTCACTTAATTACCGTGAGTATTTGGAAGTCGACGGTAGGCCGTTCGGCTCGTCGCGAGTAAATGTGCAGCAGATTTCACTGCCTGATCGCTCAACCGGTTGGTGCAAACGGTCGACCGTTCGTGAAGAGAATTCGGGTTCTGCCTCAAATCGGTCGAACGATGCCTGTGGGGCGGTCGACCGATCGTGCATTGGAGGCAAGCCTGGTGAGTTTCGGTCGACCGGGTCCCTTTTGTCGGTCGACCGTGTGCACTGTCTTAAGTCGGTTGGGGGCGTAGACCATCTAAACGGTCGACCGCTCGTTGATTTTCGTCCGACCGTGACTTAAGTGAGAATAGTGGTCGGTTCGACCGAATGAGGCTTCGGTCGACCGGACTTGTGCGCTGAGCGTGGGGAACACTCTGGAGGAATTCGGTCGACCGAGATGTGCTCGGCGTTCGACCGAATTCATGGCGCGAGTAAGGGATTTTTCCCTGGACAGATTCGGTCGACCGAGATGTGCTCGGCGTTCGACCGAATTCGTTGTGGAGTTGTGGGATTTTGTTCCCTGGTGACTTTCGGTCGACCGGGACCCCTTTGTCGGTCGACCGATTGGTCGTTTCGTTCGTTGAACCGGGAGTTGACCATCTAAACGGTCGACCGTCCCCTGATTTGGGTTCGACCGAACGAGTGTGGTGTTGGGAATCGGTCGACCGAAGGAGTGCCGGTCAAAGTGGATTGCCCTGTATTTGCTTGATTCGGTCGACCGAGACTTTTGGTTCGGTCGACCGTTTGTGTCCTGCTTTGCACTATGGAGGTGTTGTTGTCGTTGTCGTCCGTGTGGGGCGAGTTGTGGTGCCGATGTTCTTCCGGCAAGTGTGCTAGGTGCACGAGGGTTGCGGTGGTTGGTTGAGATTAGACCTGGAGCCCCGTAACCGTGTGTGAGCTTGGGATTGGCTGAAATAGGCCTGAGGCCCAGCTTAGAATTGTGGTGTTGCGGCGGTTGGTTGAAAGAGACCTGGAGCCCCGTGACTGTGTGAGAGCTGTGGTTGGTTGAAAATAGACCTGGAGCCCAGCTAGTCTGTGCGGGGTTGGTTGAAAAAGACCTGGAGCTCCGTAGTGCGTTCGGGTTGGTTGAAAAAGACCTGGAGCCTGAGCAGGGACCGTGTGTAGGGGTTGGTTGAAAATAGACCTGGAGCCCTTAGACGTTTGGGTTGGTTGAAAAAGACCTGGAGCCCTTGGTCGTGTCGTGGTTGCTGCGGTTGGTTGAAAATAGACCTGGAGCCCAGCTTGGCGACGAGTGTGTGTCGCGGCGGTTGGTTGAAAAAGACCTGGAGGCCCGTGACTGTGGTGTGTGCGGTTGTTGGTTGAGATTAGACCTGGAGCCCCGTACCTATGGTGTGTGTTGTGGTTGGGTGAGAGAGCCCTGGAGCCCAGCCTGGTTGTGATGCTTTTCTTGTTTAGTAGAATTGCATGCTAGGGTGCCTTTTCATTTCATACATTTAGAGTTGGCATACGGGGTTTCCTTCTGGAAACTCGGGCATTGTTGCACGTTTACTTTCAGGCCAAGATCGGCGTTAGGGGGTGGTGACCGAGGAGAGGAGCGCTGCTACCGGATCCAGCTTTCTCTCGGTTGAGTTCGTGTGATTACTGTTTCCTTTGTTTATGCTTTGATGTAATCACAACTTTTGTATACTCTTATGTTCATATATATATATATTATATATGTTGGTGCACCTTTGTCCCTTTATTGCGTAATATCCTCTGTTGATTGAGTGTTTATAAATTTTAAAATTTTCCGCTGTTTTGAGAATGTTACAATAATGTGTATGTCTGTGTAAGAATTGGTTCATTAATAGATTAAGTGTTAATGTTTTAGAGACAATCAAAACAAAAGAGTAAATTAAAGCTTATCAAGCCAACAAATATTACTTATTTTAGTATTTAAAAGAATACATATAGATTACAAATTTTGCATTACCCTTCTGATGGAAGAATAGTATGTGAAATTAAAAGGATGGCCATACTGGGAATTAGTTATTTGGTGGACAATCTATGGACACTAGCTCAAGAAAATTGTATTTTGGAGATATATGAAATAAGCTGAAAATATACAATAAGGCCAAGGAATAAGGGGTTATTTATTTGAGGACCATTAACTTTTCATGGTCTTAGAAAGAATACCAAATGTCACATTTACCATTTCTATTTTTGTCCTAATTACAAATCATATCCTTCTCCTTCGCAAGATCCCTATTTCTCCCAACTCTCTCTCCCAACATATTTCTCCCTTAAACCTAGAACCTCACTCCAACCATCGTACCAACTCTGACGATCCATCCTACATGGCCGACCAAATTCGGTGATCCATCATACTTCGACAACCACCTCCGACGATCCAATCAACACATGTTCCACCTACTCCGTAAGGCTCCACCGAAGGCTCCCGAGCACCCAACGGAGTATAAAGATTCATTTCGATAATGTAAGATTTATTTTGGTCTCTTTTTTCGGTCTTATCTCTTGATTTTTAACCTTTTCGTGATTTATTTTTGGTTATCTTCTATTGGGTTTGGATCATCACCAATTTGGTCTTGGTTTTTATATTTGTCAATTTTAATTGTTTTGGGTTGTCACCACAAGTCTAAACTAGTTGGTGGTGTGGTTTACTTTTTATGTTCATATCTAACCACCAAATTGATTGATGACCTTTACTTGATTTACATGATTTAGAAAGATCTAAACAAGTTATATTAGTTTTGTCAACTCATATAACTTGGAACAAGTTGTATGAGTTGAGTTTTATTCACAGATTGATTGGTAAATTCTACTTGATTTAGATTTGTACGCAGGTTTGGAAGGAAAAAAATTCACCACAATTGTTTGCTTACTTGACTTAAATGAGTAAGCAAGAAGTAGATATTTTGTAACTTTTTGGAGAAAATTTAAAAAGAGTTTGCTTGAGAGTATTGAAAACCAAAATGAGTTATCTTGTTGGACCAAATAAGCTGGCTCATTGTTCCAAACAAATTGGCTCATTTTGTCCAACGAGCCGACTCATGTTGGTCCAAACAAGCTGACTCATTGCCACAAACAAGCTAGCTCATTGTTCCTAACAAGTTGGCTCATTTTAAAATGAGCCAGTTTGATTTGGTCCGAACAAGCTGGGTTGCTCGCTCAAACAAGTTGGCTTGTTTGGTCCAAACAAGCTGACTCGTTGGAACAAACAAACTGGCTCATTGCAACAACTGAATTGGCTAAACAAGTTGGTTTATTTGCACCAAACAAGTTGCCTCATTATCGCACCTATTGAAAACAAGCCAAACAATAAAGTCAAAATGACCTAGGTAATTGCAACTTAATTAACAATCTAGGTCATTTAAACAAATAGATTATCTTAGGTCCTCAAAAAATTAGTAATTGCTTATTATCTTTAAAAATGTTATTATTATTCTAGTGTGATTTTGATGCAGGTCCTGAAATGAGTTTTTGTTTTATGTTTTGATATAAGAATCAAGTTTAACTCCACAAATTAAAGATGAATACCACACATGTTGAATTGATGGATTTTGTTTGATCATATGGGCAATGTTTAAGTCCTAATCTACTATTCTATTATGAAGTGCCATAAGTTGATGATAGTATTGGTACTCCTGTTACTAACGCTGATGTACATCTTCTTCTTTTATTACTCTCAAGTATTGGTTTGTCTTGCGTTAAGATTGACGTCGTTGTGCCCATCGACGTTGAGTTTCCTAACATGGAGGCACATACAACCATTAATATACAACCATTAATGTACCAATTGTGGAGGTGACTATAGAAAAAAACATGTTCCTAAAGAAGCTTTATTGTTTGAAACACTCATACGTTCCATTGTTAAATTGAGTCCAATAAGCACACCAAAGACAAATAGTCCTTATGAGGTCTCTAGTGGATCAAAGAGAATGAAATTGTCACAGTTCTCGACAAACGTGGAAGACAATTTGCAGTTCTATTCCATTGAAGATTGTATGAAGCAATCTGGTAGTGGAGCAAGTACTCCGAATAGACTGATCGATTGTTGGGAAATGGAGATTGAAAGTGTTGGTCAAGAATTTGAAAATGCTATAACATTTTCGAAATGTCTCATAAAATATGCAATATCTTGTGGTTTCAAGTTTCAACTACATGTTTCTAAGAAATTGTCCTTCCAGAGTTACCACACGTTGTGCAAAGGATAATTGTTCATGACGTGTGCATACAATCAAATCTTCTCGTTATGGTAGTTTTCTCATAAAAGGATTTGTGAAAGAACAACTTGTGGTGGCGGTGAAATTGGAACAACAGATCATCCATGAACATAAAAGAGTTTGTTGCTGACATCGTGACGCCTATGTTGAAACAACGGTCAATGTATCGACCATGTGAATTGCGAACAAATATATCTCGTGAACTTCAAGTGTAAATACCATACATTCGAGCCATGTAAGGTAAAGAGCTAGAGACAAATAAGTTATATGGTGATGAAAGTAAATATTTTGATAGACGTAGATGATATCGAGAGGTCATACTTGCAAGCAATCTAGGTTCTCTAGTGGACTTGGATTGGGACACTGAAACCCGACGATTTAGAAGACTTTTTTGGGCATTTAATGGTAGTATAGATGGTTTAGAGATTCAACCATTATTAGTTTTAGATGGTACTTTCTTGAAGACGAAGTACCAAGGCATTCTTCTTGCGTCTACCGGAGTCAACGGGCAAAATGAGATGTTCACGTTGGCTTTTGCCGTGGGTTTTGCAAACCTTAAAGAAAATTCTTGTAGCGAGTATATCTTTAACATTCATCTCCAATCGTTTTAAAGGTCTCACTTCATGTGTTGTATAGATTTTCCCAACTTGTCACTGTGCCTATTGTTTACGCCATTTGGAAGACAATTCACTATAACAGTTTTATCTTTTATCCATAGGAATTATCCATGGTTGTAGATCAATATCCGTCACTAGGCACCAACCACGGAAAACTACCATCACTAATGTGGTGGTCATTGTAGACATTCAACCACGGATGTTGTGACGATTATATACCGACGTTGTTGCTTTTTGGTGGGAGAATTTGGTGCTTTAAGTGGGTAACAATGACAGATAATTTTCGTGGCTATTACTGTAACTGTAGTAACAACCACGGATTTTATCTGTGGCTAAATGCTAGATGTGAATTGCACATTGTATAATTTCTCATGTTGGACCATGTTTTAGACAATAAATTCACAAATCATGAATATAAGATCCCAACAACATACACCAATTCTCCATCATTCCAAAAGCACAAGCATACAAAAAATTCATTTGTCGAATACACTTATCCATACTGAACATTGGTATTAATTAGGTTAAGTAAAACAACAATTCTAGTTAAAAATTTGCTAGTCCAAGTAAATTAAACCAAAGTTGCAAGTTTGTAAGATTCAACAAAATAAAGCAAACTAACTTAAACATCTCCCTGTCCATTCCTTCTAGTCATTGGAGAAGATTCATTTTGCACTCCATCTTCAATCTTAGTTTCATGAAAATTTGATTAAAAAACTTTCAATTAGTGTAAATTTTTATAACTTGTTAAAAAAATTTATAATTACCATGTCACTCAAGTTGATGCCAAGTCTTCTCGACAATTGGAGAAAAAAATGTTAGTGTTGAGCACTCTGAGCTTCTATCTGACTCATCCTATCTTTCATCTCATCAATTTCCTTTGTTGCTCCGCTATCATTTCTTGTTGCTCGATTATCTTTTATTGCTGACTTCCCATGCCTTCCATTCTCTAGTTGATTCCAACTTCGTCTCGGAAATTAATCTCTTCGAGAGTTGGAGCACATCTACAACCAAACACGTCGGTAGGAGTAACAAGAGAACCTACTCCTCAAACACGACCATGCTCGTCGTTGCCCATTACTTTTTGAAGATTGTCGTGTCTACCGATGCTAACCATAGAACCAAAATATCGCATATTGGCTTCCTCTTCTCTCAGTTTACTCTGCAATGATACATTCATCAATCTTATATAAAAAAATTGACATATACAAACAAGAAACAAACATAAAAAATATATTACCCCTTAATGTCCACTGAAGCAGGAACTTTGTCAGAATGCAACAAACACCACATTTCTACTCGAGTTGGAGGTGGGTCTTCTGGATTCGCTCTTCACTTCAAAATGCATAACAACCATGTTTGCATCACTACACATAATGCATTTTTACAAACCAAGGAATAAAGATAAATAAGGCATGTACTAAAATAAGGCATATACTTTATGTCTCCAAGACCAAGTCTTAAGCCTCGTTCTGAAATAACTAAAGCTTGCAATTCAGTCATACCTGTCAAGTTGTTTATGACAACAACTTAAACTAAACCAAACAGTTCCAACAAATAAAGACTAAGTAATTAAGTATCAAACTTTAGCAGTAATGCATTGCATACATTGCATCATATGTCGTTCATTTAGATTAACTTTATATCAATAAATGCTACTATGGTATGTGTTTAGTCTTATTTACAGAATACAGGGACCTGAATGCAAATTACCCATATCCCAAGCATAAACGCGTGCAAGAGACTCATTTCTGTCATAAAGACGAAGTTCAAGATTATCGAGGTTCAAATTGAAGTTCATCCATGCATAAAAGCATTGAACGACCTAATTACAAAAAGGCCAACAACCTAAGCACAAAAGTAGCCAGGGGACTTAATTGCAAAAAGCCGAGGACCCGACTGCAAATTACAAGTACCAAAATATTATTTTGGAGAAGTTCTAAAGAAAAATCAATTTGGATCACCAAATATATGAAGAATTAATTTGGAGCTCAAAAGAAAGGAAAGAAATCAATCCGGACGCGTAAAGGACATTTAAATCAGACCATAAACACACAAGAAAAATCCGGATTAAATCTGAGCCAAAATTGCGGCGATTCCGTCGCCCATTACATGTGATTTGCGGCGAAAACGCCATACCCCTTTCGATCCGTGCCCCCGGATTTTGTCCAGTCGTGTCATTACGCGTGTACTTTCCTATTTCATACTTGGGTCCCTTGTATTGGCTATAAATAGCCCCGAAACGATGTTGTAAAAAAAACTAACTTTTATTCCATTCTATAGCAATAAAATTCTGTTCGTTTATTTTGTGTTTTTAGTTTTCTTTTGTAAGTTCTCTAGGACCCCTTTTCCTTCCCTCCATCCATGAGTTTCTAACTCTCTCCAAAGGGTGTGGGGGGTGTTTATCTATCTATCTATATATTCTGTTGGTTTAAAAAATATATTATTCAATGCTCCATGACATAGCTTAAGATTGAACTGCCAAAACCCGTGTACAAATTGCATTGAGTTTTTGTTCTTTATTATATAGTTTTGCTTGTAGAAACGATGACATAAATCTAAGTTCCAAAGAAATAACCCATTACCCTTTAAGACATGTATGCACTTAAATTGGATGAATCAAATCTTTGAAGTGGTTGATAAAAAGCAAAGGTTGAGGAAAATATATCGGGAAGTGTGGACTTTTAATAGCAATTAAGCCTTGAGTAAAAAAAAGAAGTGAGGAAAGCACATTTTGCAAAATGATTACAAAAACCCAAGCCTTCGAGTCATTTGTCCGTAGGGGTATCTTAAAACCCTGTAACTTGAGTCTGCCAGCTCGGGATTATCGACCAAACTCGCTACACGAATGCAAAAAGGGTAAAAGTGTCAAAAAAAGCAAATGTGTTGAATCACTTTAAGATACTCAAGGCCAAAAGTTAAAAGAATGATCCATGCCATGGTTGATCCTAATGATACTTCACCACCAGAGGAGGCGTGCAAAAATAATTTAAGTGATAACATGTGTAGAAGGGTTAGTGGTGTGAATGTTGGAGGAACAAAGACTAAGTCAGAATTTTTATGAGTTAGATTTATATAATGAGCATGCAAGAATTCTAAGTGAGATGTATAAGGTTGAGGTGGAGATATTGAGAGTTATTAATGAAATGTTGAATTAAGACTTTTTGGTGTGCCAACTGAAAACCCTCACGAGACAAAACTCGTCCTCTAAGGAAACTTAGGGGTTTAAAGGCTTGTTGCACATGCTAAGTGCAACCGTGATTCCTACGAAAGTGAGTTAGGATTTCCCTGTTTTCATTTTTCTTATATTTTGTTTTGCTAGGGACTAGCAAAATCTAGGTGTGGGGGTATTTGATGCATTGCATACATTGCATCATATGTCTTTCATTTACATTAATTTTATATCAATAAATGCTACCAAGGTATGTGTTTAGTCTTATTTACAGAATACAGGGACCTGAATGCAAATTACCCATATCCCGAGCATAAACGCGTGCAAGAGACTCATTTCTATCATAAAGACCAAGTTTAAGATTATCGGGGTTCAAATTGAAGTCCATCCAAGCATAAAAGCATTCAAAGACCTAATTAAAAAAAGGCCAGGGACTTAAGCACAAAAGTAGTGAGGGACTTAATTGCAAAAAGCCGAGGATCCGACGGTAAATTACGAGTACCAAAATATTATTTTCGATAAGTTCTAAAGAAAATCAATTTGGATCTCCAAATATATTAGGAAATTAATTCGAAGCTCAAAAGAAAGGAAAGAAATCAATCCGGACGCGCAAAGGACAACTAAATCATACCATAATCACACAGGAAAAATCCGGATCAAATATGATCAAGAATTGCGGTGATTCCGCCGCACATTACATGTAAATTGCGGCGTTTCCGCCGCACCCCTGTGGATCCGTGGCTCGCGCTTTTGTCCAGTTGCGTGTTGACGCATGTACTTTCCTATTTTATACTTGGGTCCCTTGTATTGGCTATAAATAGCCATGAAACGATGTTGTAAAAAAACTAACTTTTATTCCATTCTATAGTAATAAAATTTTGTTCGTTTATTTTGTGTTTTTAGTTTTCTTTTGTAAGTTCTCTAGGACCCCTTCTCATTCCCTCCATCCATGAGTTTCTAACTCTCTCCAAAGGGTGTGGGGGGGGTGTTTATCTATCTATCTATCTAAATATTCTGTTGGTTTAAAAAAAAATTATTCAATGCTCCATGACATAGCTTAAGATTGAAATGTCAAAACCCGTGTACAAATTGCATTGAGTTTTTGTTCTTTATTATATATTTTTGCTTGTAGAAACAATGACATAAATCTAAGTTCCAAAGAAATAACCCATTACCCTTTAAGACATGTATGCACTTAAATTGGATGAATCAAATCTTTGAAGTGGTTGATAAAAAGCAGAGGTTGAGGAAAATATATCGGGAAGTATGGACTTCTAATAGCAATTAAGCCTTGAGTAAAAAAAGAAGTGAGGAAAGCACATTTTGCAAAATGATTACAAAAACCCAAGCCTTCGAGAC
Organism: Triglochin maritima; assembly: GCA_963682175.1. Lineage (NCBI taxonomy): Eukaryota > Viridiplantae > Streptophyta > Magnoliopsida > Alismatales > Juncaginaceae > Triglochin > Triglochin maritima. The sequence continues at coordinate 14,862,060 of OY821790.1, read as the reverse complement.
ACTGGTCCGTAGGGGTATCTTAAAACCCGGTAACTTGAGTCTGTCAGCTCGGGATTATCGACCAAACTCGCTACACGAAGCAAAAAGGGTAAAAGTGTCAAAAAAAGCAAATGTGTTGAATCACTTTAAGATACTCCAGGCCCAAAGTTAAAAGAATGATTCATGTCATGGTTGATCCTAATGATACTTCACCACCATAGGAGGCGTGCAAAAATAATTTAAGTGATAACATGTGTAGAAGGGTTAGTGGTTCTAAAGAAAAATCAATTTGGATCTCCAAATATATGAAGAATTAATTCGGAACTCAAAAGAAAGGAAAGAAATCAATCCGGACGCGCAAATGACATTTTAATTATACCATAAACACACAGGAAAAATCCGGATTAAATCTGAGCCAAAATTGCGGCGATTCCGCCGCCCATTACATGTGATTTGCGGCGAAAACGCCGCACCCCTTTCGATCCGTGCCCCCAGATTTTGTCCAGTCGTGTCATGACGCGTGTACTTTCATATTTCATACTTGGGTCCCTTGTATCGGATATAAATATCCCCGAAACGATGTTGTAAAAAATACTAACTTTTATTTCATTCTATAAAAATAAAATTATGTTCGTTTATTTTGTGTTTTTAGTTTTCTTTTGTAAGTTCTCTAGGACCCCTTCTCCTTCTCTCCATCCATGAGTTTCTAACTCTCTCCAAAGGGTAGGGGTGACAGATTTAGGGTGGCGAGAAGAAGAATGATGTTATTATTTTAATTTCGTGTTAGTATATTTTGATTACTTGAATTTATGTTAAGTCATTTATCATGTAATGCTTTATAACTAATGTGATTTATTATAAGTTTCAGATTTCTCTAAACAAAACCCGATATCTAAACTCCCACTCGCTGGACTCTCATCCATATTTGTTTTATTCTTAGTTTGTTTTTGTTGTTCTTGCTTTAGAAAATTAAAAATCCAAAATCTCAAACCAACCTTATTTCTCTCTCTTTCTTTCCTTAATCGAAAGTACAAAAATAACAATATCTCTCCCTCCTTGTGTTCGACCCGTACTTGCCACGTCTTCATTGACGTTGTGCACTTGCGATATAAATTAAATTCCCATCAAGAAGCAAACATAAATCCCTCAAAACAAATTTAAACTATCACAACTTACAATTTCCTGAGCTTTCTGAGCAATTTACTTCGTGTGACGTAGGTGTGTGGTATTATACTTTTAGATTTGTTGTTCATTTTTGCTTCACTTTTGCGCTAATTAAATTTACAGAAAATGATGTATTAGTTAAAAAACAAACCAAAATATATCACAATTTTGACTTATTTAAAAAACCAAATTACCTTAAATTCAGATGTTTCCCAATAGTCTAGTAATGTAACCCAGTGTTGAGAATTAACTTCATTGGGTCTAATAGCAAGTCGATCAGATATGTTCTCCAAACCCTCAACTAAAACATGTAATTTATTTTTCCATCGTTTCCATCTCAGATTCATCCAAGCAATCATCTTCTTCTTATGATGTTCCTCAATGTTAAATCGCTACTAATTTCTAAAAGCATTTGATAAAGAATATAACTTACATTACGCTAACTAAAATTTGAATATGTAAATGTATCTTAACAATGTTCCACGCCTTTCCTTTATCAGATTTAGGAACAGAACGCCAATCAGAATACGTTAGTGGAAGAAGACTACCCTTCCTTACAATATTACCCACAAATATTGCTAATGTAGCTACATTAGGTCCGACAGGAAGCCCATTCGTGTCCCAACTCAACATTAACTTCTTTTTCGGTCGTTTTAAAAATATATAATTCTCTCTAAGATATGAAAGAACTTGTCCAACATGAGACAACTTAATTAACAACATATCTAATTGTAGATGATTGTTTTTGAGTGTTCAGCCATTAGTATGTAGTACAATTTCTGAACTATTTGTGTTGTTATGAAAAATCATATGTTTAAAAATAACATTATGACACCGTTGTTAGATTCAAATTCAATCAAGATAAACAAGTTGAAAACATCACAAACCAACTTGCCAACACGTTAACTTGTACACACACAAACATTGAGACTAAAAAAACAACTTGTTACATGGACACATTGAATCAAGATAAATGTGTTGTAAAAAACACCAAACAAGTTGGGTCGTTCTACCAAACAAGTTGGCTTGGTTTCACCAAACGAGTTTGGTCATTCAATTAAACGAGTTGAGTCGTTCGATCAAACGAGTTGGGTCATTTTTACTAAACAAGTTGGGTCATTTGACCAAACGAGTTGGGTTGTTTCGTCGAAATGAGTTGAGTCATTGCAACTTAATTAATAACCTGACTCATTTATAAAAAAATCTCTGTAAGACGTGAAACAATTTGTCCAACATGAGAAAACTTAATTAACAACATATCCAATTGTAAATGATTGTTTTTTAGCGTTTAGCCATTAGTATGTAGTACAATTTAATTTCTTAAGTGAACTTCCTATGTTCAATTTCTAACTATTTTTGTTATGAAAATTCATATGTTTTGAAATAACTTTATGGTACCATTGTTAGATTCAAATTCAATGAAGACAAACTAGTTGAAAACATCACAAATCAACTTGTTACAAGTTAACTTGTGCGCACATGAACATTGAGACAGGAAACCAACCTGTTACATGGACACATTGAATGAAGATAAACGAGTTGTAAAAATCACCAAACAAGCTTGATCATTGTACCAAACGAGCTGGGTCATTTTCACCAAACAAGTTGGGTCTCTAAACCGAATGGATTTCTAGGGACAAGAGATTCTCGAACACCAAATGATCTCTTCTTGTTGCGGGACTTCTCAACGAATAATTGCTCATCAACCGATCTTTCATCGGTATTCATATGTGATTTAACAAAACATATTTTAAATACGCTGGGTCGTTTAATAATACTAAAAAGTTAGGTCGTTTTTTAATACTAATAAGCAGAGTCATTTTTTAATACTAAATAAGTTGTGTTGTTTTTTAATGCTAAATAATCTGGGCCATTTTTTAATACTAAATTAAGAGTAAAGAAAACAAAGCATAAATCGGAAGCATACCAGAAAATACCCACTTCTTTGCACTTCAAAAATCAATCTCAAGTCAAACATTACGCTTTCCTTCTTGAACGATCTTCTTCCCCAGGCTTGAATAACAAATGATGTAGGGTATTAACTTGATTTTAAACTTGGACTGTAACATCCAGAAACAGCAGAAATTTAAAAATTTATAATCAAGGCAACAGAGCTCAATAATCAAAGACGGGACTGTTACTTCTCATAAAACATAAAAGCGGTACACCATATTACATCAGAGTTTGTCAAAATGATAGATGATTACAATAGAACAACAAAAGGAAGATAAATGTAATCAGGTCGACCTCAGTGGTCCAAATAGAGGATCCGATCCCAAGATGCGCGCGCCCGCTGATCACCACTCAACTGGACCTACTGCGGTCCGGAAAAAGATGCAACAACAATGGTTGAGTTTCCATAAGGAAACCCCGTATGCCAAGCTCACCTATATGCATGCAGTAGTACAACTGAACCTATCAAACTAGTAGCATGTCATGTCATCAACAATAAGGAAAACAGTTCCCCCGAAGTCTGCCAGGTCATCAGGCTCCACGAGCCACAAACACCAACCGCGCCGCTATAAAAGCAGGGCAGCGACCTCCGTAGGCCCTCAGGCCGGTAGTCACCTCACCCAACGACAGTTGCGTGCCCGCACAATCATCATACATTGGGATCTGCGATCCCTCAGGCCTGCTACTCTACAATGAGTCCAATCAATCCATCATATTAGTCATGATCCATACATTGAGGTGCCACGTCCCGAACACCCACACTCTTCCACACTGCGGTCCCTGGGCAGGCACGCCTAACGCGCCCACTGTCACCTCCCGGCTCACACACAAGGCGAGGACACGGGTTTCCGTGGACAGAGTTGGCATTCAAAAAGGGAACCAGTAATTCAGTCCTGTGCAAAAACGGTCGACCGAAAGAGTCATCTCGGTCGACCGTTTCCTCAAGGGAATCAGTCGACCGAACATCTGAAACTGTCGAACTATTTGCGCAAAACTTAAGTCCCAACGGTCTACCGAAAGTCTAAAACCGGTCGACCGAAACGAGGTCAAAATCCAGAGTCTGGTCAACATCAATTTAAAACTATCGGTCGACCGACTCAAGGGTCTCGGTCGACCGAAAACTAACAGGGCATCCTAGTATTTCTACGTCAAATAACGGTCGACTGCCCACATGCATAATAACCAGTACACTTAAGTTCTGGTCGACCGAACACAAGGAACCGGTCGACCGAAACACAACAGACAGACAAAAGACACTACATTCGGTCGACCGCCCGAAGGGCCCGGTCGACCATTGGTCGTCTTCAACCTCGCGCCAGCCAAGGTTTTCCACAAAAACTCTTCGTCGGAGAGGTCTCCGACCTCCCCCGACCGACCAACACAACCCTCCCACGAGGATTAACAACAAAAACACACTAAGGAGCGGCATACCTCAAATGTGCGATCACCGGAGAAGATCGGATATTCGCTCCACGATCAAGCCGCGCCTCGCACCACCCGCGCCGACGTTGACTCCACCACCTCTGGAACACCCGAAAAAGGAAGAAGAACAGAGGAATGATTGCTGGAATGGAGAGGAAGAAGAAGAAGAAGAAAGGAAGACACGTTTTGGGTTATAAAACCAAAACTCGTCTCAACAGTGCCCTACTCATCCAACCCATCACCTCTCACCCCTCAACAGTGCACGCCCCCTCTTCCCTTCCCCATGCAAAGCCTCCTCTCTCCTCTTAAACCCTTCTCCCAATCACCATTACCCTTAAGAAAGGGTTAGGGATCTAACAATCCACCCAACTTAAAAGGATTTCGTCCCGAAATCAAAGCAAACTACTCACCAAAAAGCTCTGGATACTACTTTCTGACTTCCTCCTCGATCTCCCAAGTGGCCTCGCGCTCACTATGATGCTGCCACCGAACCTTCACCATCGGAATGGTCCTCCTCCTGAGCTGATGGTCCATGTGATCGACTATCTCCACTGGTCTCTCCTCAAGAGACAAGTCCTGCTGAATCTCTGGCACTGCTATCTCAATCACGTGAGTTGGATCCGAAAACATGGAATACGTTGTGAAGACCCGAAAACTGCGGTGACAATGCAATCCGGTAGGCAACCTCTCCAACTCGGTCGAGGATCTCAAACGACCCAACATACCTCGGACTGAGCTTCCCCTTCTTCCCAAACCTCATCACTCCTCGGGCTGGGGAAATATTCAGAAACACATGGTCGCCCGCCTCGAATCTCAACACCCGTCTGGGTCGATCACCATAACTCTTCTGCCTGCTCTGTGTCGTGGCTAGTCTCTTCCTGGTCACATCAACCTTCTCTGCATACATCTGCACAGTCCCTGGCCCCACTAACTGCCTCTCGCCCACATCACTCTAGCATACCGGTGATCTGCAAGGCCTCCCGTACAATGCCTCATACGGTGCCATCCCAATACTCGAATGGTAGCTGTTGTTGTAGGCGAACTCTATCAGCGGCAAATGCTCATCCCAGTGTCCTACCCAATCCAGTGTGCATGCTCTCAGCATATCCTCCAAGGTTTAAATCGTCCTCTCTGACTGGCCATCTGTCTGTGGGTGGAACGATGTACTGAACCTCAGATGCATCCCCAAAGCCTCCTGCAGACTACCCCAAAATCTGGAAATGAAACGAGGATCTCGATTGGAGATGATGCTCACTGGCACTCCATGCAACCTGACTATCTCCTCCACATACAACTTAGCCAGACCCTCCAAAGGCAACGTGGTCCTGATCGCTAAGAAGTGCGCCAACTTGGTCAGTCGATCGACTATCACCCAAATCGCGTCGTGGAATCTCCTCGTCTTTGGTAACCCTGTGACAAAATCCATCGTCACGTGCTCCCACTTCCACTCAGGAAGCTCAATACACTGCATCGGTCCCGCTGGCCTTTGATGCTCAATCTTCACCTGCTGACAAACCAAGCATCACTCTACAAACTCTGCAATGTCCCTCTTCATGCCCTTCCACCAGAAGTTCCGCTGCAGGTCCTTATACATCTTCGTGCTCCCCGGGTGAATGGTGTATCTAGCTCTGTGTGCCTCCTCCATGATGTCATCTCTCAGCCCATCGACCTTCGGCACCCAGATCCGACTCCTAAACCTCAAACCACCATCAACCCCTACACTGAAGTCTGACTCAGCTCTGGAAGCCAACTGTAGTAGACCAGCTAACTCATCATTCCCATGTTGAGCCTGCACCACCCGTGAGACAGTCAGCGGCTCCACCCGAAGCTCAGCAATCACTGCTCCCTCTGAACCCTCTGTGAACAGTCTCCACTCTAACAATGCCTCGAGTAGCCTCCACTCCTGGATGCACAGACTCGCAACTGAAACCTCCACCTTCGTGCTCAGTGCATCTGCAACTGAATTCACCTTCCCTGGATGATAGGAAATGGTGAAGTCGTAGTCCTTAATGAACTCAAGCCATCTGCGCTGCCTCATATTCAGCTCCTTCTGCGAGAACAAATACTTCAGGCTCTGATGATCTGTGAATACCTCGAAATTCTCGCCATAAAGATAGTGTCGTCAGGTCTTCAACACGTGAACTACCGCTGCTAACTCCAAATCGTGAGTAGGGTAGTTCTTCTCGTGCACCTTCAACTGCCTCGAAGCGTACGCCACCACCTTCCCGTGCTGCATCAGAACACAGCCCAAGTCAATCCCTGACGTATCGTTGTATATCACATAACCTCCACTGCCACTCGGTAGAGTCAGAATAGGTTTGTCGTCAATCGCCTCTTCAGCTCCTGAAAGCTGTCCTCGCACTTCTGGGACCAAACGAACTTGACGCCCTTCTACGTCAACGTTGTCAGCGGCGATGCAAGTCTGGAGAAATCCTAGATGAACCGTCTGTAATACCCTGCCAGTCCCACAAAACTCCTGATCTCTGTCACGCTCATTGGGGCTCTCCACTGAGTCACAGCCCCGACCATCGCCGGATCCACCGAAATCTCATCCGCTGACACAATATGCCCCAGAAAAACCACTTGATCCAACCAAAACTCACGCTTCGTGTACTTAGCATAAAGCTGCTGATCCCTCAAGATGCCAAACACAATCCTCAGGTGCTCTCTATGCCGCTTTTTATCAGGTGAGTATACCAAGATGTCGTCCACGAATACAACGACAAATCTGTCGAGGTACGGCTGAAAGGTCCTATTCATCAGATCCATGAATGCTACAGGTGCATTCATCAGTCCAAACGGCATCACCAAGAACTCATAATGCCCGTACCGTGTCTTGAAGGCTGATTTCTGAACATCTGCCTCTCTGATCCGCAACTTGTGATAACCCGAACGCAGATCAATCTTTCAGAACACTCTCGTCGTCTGCAGCTGATCAAACAAGTCATCAATTCTGGGCAAAGGGTACCGGTTCTGAACGGTAACCTTATTCGGCATCCTGTAGTCAATGTACATCCGCAACGACCCATCCTTCTTCTTTACGAACAACACAGGCGCTCCCCACAGCGAGGCACTCGGTCGGATAAACCCAGAGTCCATCAACTCCTGCTACTGCTTCTTCAGCTCTGTCAACTCAGCAAGTGTCATACGATACGGAGCCTTCGACTGAGGTGTCATACCCGCCACCAACTCAATGCCGAATTCGATCTCTCGGTGCGGCGATAATGCTGGAATCTCCGCTGGAAATACATCCGGGAACTCCTACACAACCTCTATGTCCTCCAGCCTCCTCGTCTCAGGATCAGGAACAACCAGCGTGGCCCCAAACGCTCTGCATCCCTGCTGTATCAGTCTTTGTGCTTTAACTGCAGACACAATCAGGCGACCCCCTCTGCTCCTCGCACCTCTGATCAAAACATCTAGCAAGCCCTCCATCGGAATCAGGATCTTCTTCTCACGGCAAAAGACTCGCACGTCGTACTGTGACAGCCAGTCCATCCCCAGTATGACGTCGAAGTCCTCCATCGGTAACAAGACCAGATCTGCCAGAAAATCATGGTCTCCCGAAGCAACTGTGGTGCCGAGGAAAAAGCTCCCCATAGTGCCCACCTCACCCCTGGGCGTGCTGACCTCCAAAACATCAATCAGCAGCACAGGGGTCCGACCCAACTCGCCAGCAAACTTCTCCGAAATGAAGGAGTGAGTGGCACCCCAATCAAACAACACACGCGCTGCCAAACCAGAAACATAAAGTGTACCTTCCACGACGGTGTTAGAGTCTCTCGCCTCCTCAGCCTGAATAGTGAAGACTCGCCCGGTCCTCCTGCCCTGACCTGGTGAAACGACTGATCGGCTGCCTCCACCTCTCCCTACCACTGGTGGTCCAGACCTCCTGCTAGGCTCGCCTGGCCTAGTCGGGCACTCCCGCACAAAGTGACCCAACTGCCCGGACCCCATGCAAGCTCTGGTGCGCCTGAAGCACTCCTGACCTGGGTGAAACCTCCCACAGAACGTGCACGCTCCAGACTGACGTGCTCCTCCTCCATCAAACCTGGGCCTCTTTCCCGGGTTCCCTGCTCCCTGACTGACTGGTCAGCTACCGGTGCTCACTGGTGCCTTCCTCGCCTCCTGAAGACACTCCCTCTGGTCCTGCTCAATGATAGTAGCGTGCTTCACCACATCTGCAAGGGTCTGCGGCATACTATTGATCACACGTGATCAGAGCGGCTGCCTCAGTCCCTTCACAAACTTCCTTGCCCGCTGCTCTGGGGTCACAAAAATCTCAGGGCAGTAACGCTCCAAAGCGTTGAACCTGCTGATGTAACTCGCCAGAGTCATCTCCTTCTGCTCTAGGGACATAAACTCCTCCCTCTTCCGATCCGTGACATGTTGGGGAAAGTACTGCTCATGAAATACCTCCAGAAACTGCTCCCAGCTGACGTCCTCCCGGTCCTCAAACGAAACCGTGGACGTGGTCCTCCACCAATTGGCCGCCTCGCCATCGAACACATAGGTGGCCAGATCCACCCTCGTCTCAGGTGCAACTCTAATCGCTCGGAAGATCTTCTCCATCCTGAAGATCCAGTCCTCTGCTACCTATGGAGAACTCCTGCCATCAAAACTCGGTGGGTGCTGACGCATAAACCGATCATGCTCAGCGCCCACCCGCCATGCACATTCTGAGCTGCCTGACGCTCCAGAAACTCGCCCAACATGTTCTAGTTGGCGCCCTCAGAGGCGTCGCTGGGATCGCGATCACGCGGGGAACTCCGTACGCGTCTAGGAGTCATCTGACAGAAGAAACAATCACAAACTTCAGCTATGAATGCATGCTAGAAAATAAAATGCATGTGTCCTATTACTACAAGGGTGATTTCATTGGGAACCGCATAGGAATCGACCGCTCTGATACCAAATTGTAACTTCCCGAAACAGCCGAAATTTAAAAATTTATAATCAAGGCAACAGAGCTCAATAATCAAATACAGGATTGTTACTTCTCATAAAACATAAAAGCGGTGCACCATATTACATCAGAGTTTGTCAAAATGATACATGATTACAACAGAACAACAAAAGGAAGATAAACGTAATCATGTCGACCTCAGTGGTCCGAATAGAGGATCTAATCCCAAGATGCGTGCGCCCGCTGATCACCACCCAACTGGACCTACTGCGGTCCTGAAAAAGATGCAACAACAATGGCTGAGTTTCATGCAACAACATAAGGAAACCCCGTATGCCAAGCTCACCTATATGCATGCAGTAGTACAAATGAACCTATCATACTAGTAGCATGTCATGTCATCAACAATAAGGAAAACAGTTCCCCCGAAGGGTAACATGGGACATCAGTCCGACAATCATCATCGGGTCTCCCGAGGAGACCTACCGTAGGCACATACGGTCTAACGGAACAAGACGTGATACTCCCCACACGCGAGTACACTAATCATGGGGTTCGGCAGGGAGCATCTGCCAGGTCCGCGCCATAAGAAATAGATTTGTAACTTCGTGGTCGAAACCACACCAACAGAGCCGTCGCTCGGTCGGTCCATCAATCATCATCTCAGTAGGTGCTCATCTTAGGAACATAGCCGGAACATCATCATCGGCTCATCAATCATCATCGCCGGAACAACATCGGCGACATTACCGGCGCTGCAACGGTGGTCCATCAATATGTCTGGCACATCATCGGAAGGTCCAGACCGAAGTCTGCCAGGTCATCAGGCTCCACGAGCCGCAAACACCAACCGCGCCGCTATAAAAGTAGGGCAGCGACCTCCGTAGGCAATCAGGCTGGTAGTCACCTCACCCAACTACAGATACGTGCCCGCACAATCATCATACATTAGGATCCGCGATCCCTCAGGCCTGCTACTCCACAATGAGTCCAATCAATCCATCATATTAGTCATGATCTATACATGGAGGTGACGCGTCCCGAACACCCACACTCTTCCACACTGCGGTCCCTGGGCAGGCACGCCTAACGCGCCCACCGTCACCTCCTGGCTCACGCACAAGGCGAGGACATGGGTTTCCGTGGACAGAGTTGGCATTCAAAAAGGGAACCAGGAATTCAGTCCTGTGCAAAAACGGTCGACCGAAAGAGTCATCTTGGTCAATTGTTTCCTCAAGGGAATCGGTTGACCGAACGTCTGAAACGGTCGAACTATTTGCGCAAAGCTTAAGTCCCAACGGTCTACCGAAAGTCTAAAACCGGTCGACCGAAACGAGGTCAAAACCTGGAGTCTGGTAAACATCAATTTAAAACTATCGGTTGACCGACTCAGGGATCTCGGTTGACCGAAAACTAACAGGGCATCCTAGTATTTCTACGTCAAATAATGGTCGATCGCCCACATGCATAATAACCAGTACACTTAAGTTCCGGTCGACCGAACACAAGGAACCGATCGACCGAAACACAACAAACAGACAAAATACACTACATTCGGTCGACCGTTGGTCGTCTTCAACCTCGCGCCAGCCGAGGTTTTCCACCAAAACTCTTCGTCGGAGAGGTCTCCGACCTCCCCCGACCAACCAACAAAACCCTCCCACGAGGGTTAACAACAAAAACACGCTAAGGAGCGGCATACCTCAAATGTGCGATCACCGGAGAAGATCGGAGATTCGCTCCACGATCAAGTCGCGCCTCGCACCACCCGCGCCGACGTTGACGCCACCACCTCTGGAACACCCGAAAAAGGAAGAAGAACGGAGGAATGAGTGCTGGAATGGAGAGCAAGAAGAAGAAGAAAGGAAGAAACGTTTTGGGTTATAAAACCAAAACTCGGCTCAACAGTGCCCTACTCATCCAACCCATCACCTCTCACCCCTCAACTGTGCACGCCTCCTCTCTCCTCCTAAACCCTTCTCCTAATCACCATTACCCTTAAGCAAGGGTTAGGGATCTAACATGGACAACGACAAAGCCCTTCTAAGCAGTCATCTCAATTTTTAACCACATAATGGTGATACATGTGTTACCTTCAAGCTAAACTTCTCAACTCTCTCAAAGAAAATAAAAGAGAACATACCAACATGAGACAAATACTTGTATTCGTCAAAAGTAAAGCTAGAAGAAAGAAAATTCTCAAGAATTATAAACATCTAACTGATGTTCAACGAAAAAAAATAACAACTAAGAGAAAGCACTTGAACAGTCAAAATTAAACCCCAAAGTCTCAAACTAGAAGCACCAAATTTTTCAAATTTGAACTTGAACAAGAGCTCAAGATCCAAAATAAGGACCAAAGACAAGACAATGAAATCATCCCAAAAAAAACCCAAAAACACCCAATTACTAAAAAAACCAAACAAACTTGAATCTAAACCAAAGAAATGATTCCCAAATTAAACAAAACCACCACAACAAAATAGAGAACACTTGAATAACTAAAAAAGCACACCACCACACACAAAGCTAATCAACGACACATTCAACCCGTAAAATAGATCAAAATCATTCAAAACCAACCACGAGGGCGGCGACGGGACTTAGGGGCTGCAAGGGTGGAGGGACTTGGGGAAGGGGGCCATGGGGGCGGTGGGCTCTTGGGAGTGGCAGGGTTGAGGCGGCGGGGGTGGTGGTCCTAGGGGAGGGGGCGGGGTTGTCGGTGGTATTGGAATATTTGGGAGTTGGTGTGGGAATGAGGAGGATTTGGTGTTGGAATGTGGAGGATTTAGTGGTTTTATTTGGGACGTGGGAGATGTGTAGTGTTATAATATTTTTGAAGGTGGTGTGGGTACTTTGAGGATAAAATTGGAAATGAATTTAAAAAAATTAATTTTTTATTATCTCAAAGAACATTTGAATTCCCTGCTTGCTCTTTTAATTTATTCTCCCGGAAATAAATGTCTTCATTTGTACCCTTTGTTTCAATTCGTAATTCCAACCAACTACATTCACAGAATAATCCACCAATTAGATTAGGTCAATAACAATTGGATCTGGTACATTTAACAGACTTCACTCTTTCAAGCTACTTATACCCCACCTTCTAAACATTATCTCGCAAGCAGTACCACACACTACACAATGGGAACAACAGTTGTTTCCTCTTCTTCTTGTTCTTTTCTTCACAATTTTCTATTTCTACTGCTATTACTCCTTCCAAGTCTACAAAATGTAAGATGTGTGCCAACAAGCAGCTCGGGTAGTGACGTTCCAAGAAAAGACTTCCCACTTGATTTTGTCTTTGGCGCCGGGACCTCCGCTTATCAGGTACTGAAGTTGGGTTTGGGGTCAAACTGATTTTTTAGTGTTCTCTAAACCAGCACGTACGACACGACATTGCACAAAATTAAAACAAAAGGTAAAGATTTTTTTATGATATAATATTGCATTTGTCCTTTAACAGGTTGATTTGCATGACCTCTGTAAACCCGAAACCCCCTCTTTCATAAGATTCACACTGATGATGTTATGTTGAGACTTGAAGACACCAAATTAAATTAAGTATTCTTCAGTATTTTGCTTACAATTTCCGATTTTTTTACTCTCCGTAAAATTATATTCCGCTAAAGTACTTTGTAGCTTTTGCCTTCGTCTTAAGTTCCTAACTATATAACAATCATTTTTTTGTTTGTTTTAACAACAGTCAACAGCTACTAACTTAAGCTAGCAAAATCTCCTTCGAGAAAACTTAAGCTACCAAAATTCCAAATATTTCTCATTCATCTATGTATTGAATTTTTTTAATGTATGAAACTTATAAGAAGTTACGTTGTAGATAGGACCACCAAAATTCCACCAGACACTACCTAATCTAATTAAAATTTGAGTAAATTCTGAATGATTCGAAATATCGTTAATCAGGCGGAAAATCTTAAGGATGTTGGTGATATTCTTGAAACAGTTGGAGATTATTTGTCAAATTATCTCTTAACAGTTTCATTTTTTATATATTGTAGTATGAAGGAGCGGCGGCAGAGGATGGGAGGTCTCTGAGTATTTGGGATACCTTCACACACCAGGGTACGTGTGTACCGTGTACCTAACGTTTTCGGAAACTAATATATTGTTCCCTACAATATCATATATTATTTATTTATTTATGTCAGGGCAATGTTTTGAGTTGTTTCATTAGTTATTCCACGATTTCACTGTGAATTGTGGACTGGTCGGGGCTTAATTTGATATCGATGGGCTTAGACAATCATTAACCACAACCCAAAAATCCCCCTCCAATTCAATTTCTCTTTCTACTACGTCAGCAAAAAATACTATACAACCCACAACTCAACCCAACTCATTTTTCATTTTTTAACCCCAACTCCACTTTCAACACACTCTCTCCTCCAATTTATTTCCTTTTACCTCATTTTTTATTCCACCACAAAAATACACAAACTATTAAATAAATTATTATTACAACGATTTTATCTTATTAATTTTCATTTATTTTAATTCTTAGAAATTAATTCTAATTATATAAAACAATATACATATCAATTAAATAATTTACCTAATTTTTTTAATATTGATAATAGTTAATAATGTTAATATATTTATTTTAAAGTCATTTTAAATCTTTTTTCAATTTTTTTCTGTAAATATGTTTTTTATTTGTTTTCATTTTTTTAAGATTTTTTAAAATTATTTTTTTTACCAAAGATTGATCTCCAAATAACGTAGAGGGGAGAGAATTTAGGGTATTTGGTTATTTATTTTAATTTTCCAAAAAATAATTATAATTATATAAAAATATATATATCAATAAAAAATTATTAAAGATATAAAAAATTATTTTTTAATCGTTTATTTAAAAAACAACAACCAACCCTGGGTTGGCCACGTGGCCAATTCCGGTCACAAATCAGGTCGGGTCGCCGACCCAGGTCGGGACCCGACCTCCCTTTTCCCACGCTAAGGGAGTTAGGGGTGGGTTGAATCCCGCCCCGCCCCACCCGACCTCCCCTTTTCCCGCGCTAACAGAGTTGGGGTGGGTTGAATACCGTTCCGCCCGTGTTTCTCCACGGCTAAGGATGCTCTTAGACTACAGGTGGGTCTGAAATCAACTTCACCACCTGAGCCCAGACTGAACAAATTGCTTTCGCTTGATAATTGATTTATATATAGCGATAATAACATATATTGTGACAACAATATGACAGTATTTATGATATTCTCAACGTTTCCGGAAAAAAAGAGCAACCCTACTTTAGAGTCCAAATCAAATTGACACCAAACACGACTGCCACTGAAGTAAATCATGTTTCTTAGGTACTTACTACGAAATATGAAGTTGATTATATATTTATATTCTTTATTTTTCGTAAGCGTTAATTAGATTGAGTCGATGAATATCAAGTGAGTTTGATTGACGAACAAACTATCTGAGTCAAACAGAATGATGGAGGTTAAGACACGGCTCCTTGATATATCCTTGGCGTCACTAAAAGCTTATGTTCTAAGTTCTAGCACATAACTGGGGTCGAGGGAGCAAAGCCTGCTCTCCCGATGGGAGAGGGGCAGGGAGGGAGGATTTTAAGCCCGACTAGAGGTTCACATATGACTATCTACTTTATACGTATACATCATTCTAGAACTTGTTACTTGAAATCAAATAAAATTTAGAAGCAAAACACCCTTGAAGATTTAAGATTATGTCGGCATTTTGCATAAGGGTAGTTCATCAAATCAACATATATTTGTTTACATTTTTCTTATACTCCGTTTATATATAATTTATTTATGATGAGTTGGTACGTCATAATATGTGGCAGGCCGGATAAACAATAGCACAGCAGATGTAGCGGCTGATGGATACCACAAGTACAAGGTATATATACATATATATCTGCATGCATTTATACATCTTTTTTTTAATAGAAGATGCACAATGGATATTGGGTTTGTTTGGTACATTAGCTGGTTCCAATACAATGTATGATAAGATGTAGATTTAAATGTCTTTGGGATCGATTAAAATTTGGGCAACTAAACTTTGTCTTGATTTAAGAATGAGTCTCTAAACTTAATATTTGGTTAATCACTTTGTAGACATTACATTTGTAACGCCCTGAAACAGCGAAAGAATTTAAACTTTTAAAAGATATATTAACCAAATCAAATCACCCAGGGACGCTACGAAAAAATCATAATATATACCACAAGTGATGCACCACAAAATACAGAGTGTCAAGAGTATGATTACATCATCAAAAGATATACAAAATATACATGAGTAATCATATTAACCTCAAAAGAAAATAGAAAGCAGGACCCGATTCCTAGTGAACTCTCCTCGGTTACCACCACCAAATGATGCTCGCGTCCTGAAACGTAAACATAAGCTATGCCTGAGTTTCGAATGAGAAAACCTCATATGCCAAACGCATCTAAATGCATGAGTAACAAGAATGCAAATATACAACAACAATAGTAATAATAATAACAATCACAACTCGCACCACTCACAACAACACAACCAATCTACGCCATCAAGCTGGGCACCAAGAATATCAATCCCATCCACCACGGGCACCAAGGATATCTATTCCAACCACAACTCACCAACATCGTCATGCTGGGTACCAAAAACGTCAATCCTAACCACAACGGGCACCAAGGATATCAATTCCAACCACAGCTCACACGACACGCAAACTGGGCACCAAGAGCAGCTGCCCCAACCCCGTAGGGAACCAAGGACATCTGCCCCAACCCACACATCGCACGTGCTCACATAGCACGATTGGGCACCAAGAACGTCAATCTCAACCACAACGGGCACCAAGGATATCAGTTCCAACCCACACCAAACTGAAACAACAACGATCGTCATCAGGCCGGAAACGTCCATACCGTCGCCCCAAAAAGGTTTGGGACTCGTCGCCCTCCAACAGAACAACAACATCTCAAAGCAACAAGAAAAAACTCGACAGAAATGGTTAACCGAACAAAGCACACGGTCAACTGAAACCCCACACAAAAGGTCTATCCAACAGAAATAACAACCAACCGGTCGAACCGAAGAACAAAAGCGGTCGACTGAAAACAACCAGGGCATCATACATAGGATTAAGACTACACCGGTTGACCGAAACAAACAACTGGTCGAACCAACATTAAGTTAAATTAAGTCATCGATCGAACGAGATCTCAGGATGGTTGACCGTTTTGAAGTCTACACCCCCAACCGACTTAAAACAATGCATTCAGTCGAACGACAAAGGTGACTCGTTCGACCGAAAACACCTAGAGTCCTCTTCTTCTTCACAATTACACTACGACCGGTCGACCGAAACCACCACCGGTCGACCGTTACAATGCAGAAAACTGTTGCACACCACCTCCGACGAGTCTTTCGGCCTACCGTAGACCACTCAAACACTCACACAATCATAGGTGAGCATAAAAACAAAGTTTGACATACCTTGGAAGCTTGAAAAAGCTATTTCAAGCTTCAGAAGATCAACGACGCTTCCACGACACCGGCGATCACCACCACCTCTCTTTGAATCCGACAAAACGGCGAACTCGAACTCCTTCCACCTTCACTGATCACGCCGCCACGATTCTCCCTTACTCACCCTTCGTCCTAACTCGCCGGACCAGAGGGAGAAAGGGCGAGTGAGTGAGTAGAGAGAGAGTGAAGAACATTGAGAAGGGAAGAGTGTTTCCACTCTTATACCCACCCCATTTCCATCCACCATTCACCAACCTCCACCTCACCCCCAACCATCACATCACCCTAAACCAAACCAAAACAAAATTAGGATTTAATCAAGGGCCAGGATCTAACAACATTTATAACATTTACCACCATCTGCTTCATTAATTTTAATTTACAATATAATCGTTATTTTTCATCCCCTGATTCATATTTTGCTACGGTTGCGTTTGGATGCAGTATTTGCAAGTTCCGTGGAATTCACAATTGATAGGATTTACAAATCTTTTGATTTATAAATGGAGTGATTCATATTTATAATGTTTAGACAAACATGTTCTTTCAAAATGACAATAAAAATTTGTTTTCTTTTTTGTTTGCGTGCCACTCCAAAATATCGAAATTGCCAAAATACCACTTGAAAACATATATTTGCCAAAATGTAACCGAGCAAAACTCATTTTCTTGGATATCATTCGACTTAAAACTTATGTCACTCCGTTAAATTTCCATTAATATTGTTACTAACATCATTAACCATGTTATTATTAAATTTAAAATTTTGCAGAACTAACCTAAACTATCTACAATTTACTAGTTATCTTTATTTTGTTGTAATTTTGCAAAATCTACTCATACTATTCACTTATCTCTTCTCTCTCTCTTTGTCTCTCTCTACATCACGTTCATTCTCTCTCTCTACATTCACATACCTTCTCTCTTTTTCCACTCGTTTCTCTCTCACCAATTTTTTTTATACTGGTAATAATATTTAATAAATTTTATTTTATTAAAAAATTAAAAACAAAAAATAGAAAACTTATCAAGAATTAGTAATAAAACGAATGAGAACAAATAATATATGAAAACATGTTATTTTTAAAAAGCTTTTTATAATTTTTATTTTAATAAAATAATTTATTTAATATTAAAATTATATTTTACTATTAGAATAATTTTGGTGACAAAGAAAAATGAATGAGAGAGACGAGATGTAAGAGATAGAGAAAAAAAAGATAATGGATGTGAATGTAGAGAGAGGGAGAGAATGAGAGAGAGAGAAGAGATAAGTGAATTGTATGAGTAGAGTTTGCAAATTTTACAACAAAATAAAGATAACTAGTAAATTATAGATAGTTTATGTTGGTTTTGAAAATTTCAAGTTAAATAATAATATAGTTAACAATGCTAGTAACGGTGTTAAAACGGAGTGACATAAGTTTTAGGTCAAATGACATCTAAGAAAATAAGAGTTTTGCTTAGTGACATTCTGGTAAAAAGTAATTTTCGAGTGGTATTTTGACAATTTCAATGTTTTAGAGTGACATGCAAGAACCCCCCCCCCCCCCCCCCCCAATTATATAATATTTCATTCATTCCCCAATTCAAGATTGTATCCAAATGATAAAAACCACGTATTATTGTGTATATACTATATAATCATATTCGCGACATAAAATTAATATTTTGTATTAGTTCGAAAAACTAAAGTTACAAAAAGTTGCGTGTTATTTTGAAATTCCGCCTCTCGACATGGAATTTGTTTTTGATAAATTTTGTATACAGGTGGAATTTCAAAATACCATGTGGTTGCATTTGGTAGCGTCATTTCAACCTGGAATTTCACTAAATATGAAATTTCAAAGTACTACATGTGCAACTACCATGTTGGATTGAGATTATGTTAGAATTTGCAATCCTTTCTAACATTTTAAAGTTCCACCTCTATAGAAAAATTGCCAAAACCAAATTCCTTGGTGAGAGGTTGAATTTTGAAATTCAACGTAATTTTTTTAATTTTAGTCATTCAAATAATACAAAAACATTGATGCTATGTTTCAAATATGATATATGCACTATAGTATGTAGTTTTTATGGTTTGGATACAACTCCTAATCGCGAATCTAATAAAATATCATATAATTGCTGTTATCATTTAACATGCTTGTTCAATCATAGGAAAAACATATCTTGTCATTTATAAATCCTTCGATTTGTAAATCACATCAGTTGTAAAATTCCATGAAACTTGCACATATCCCATCCTAAAGCAACATAAAGAAGGATTTGCAAATTCCAAAACAATCTCAACCAAACATTGTAGTTCCAAATGTAGCATTTTAAAATTCCATGTTCAAACGAAATTCTACATTGCAGTGACGCAACCAAACATAACCTATAAGGATACTCAGGATATTGACTTAATGACAAAGTACAATTCAAATTTGCTTCAATTTTTTATTGGATTTGTATCATATTAGTGTGAAATTGGCATTCCATTATATTTGAGATCTGACAAAAAATAGTTACATAATGTATTGTACCATTACCGAAATGGAGACGATATTTCCAATATTTTGAAATTTCGACTAATTGGACATAGTTCTGTTGAAATTGTTAAAAAAAGGAAATTTAGTTAATTTTTTAAGTAATCATTCATATCTTTTTGTAAATGCAGGATGATGTGAAACTAATGAGAGAAATCAACTTGGAGGCTTATAAATTCTCCATCTCATGGTCAAGGGTAATTCCAGGTATATACCAACATTATCACTCTATAATTATTTTTACCCTTTGTTTATAAATATGTGCTTCTTGCTGATGAAGAGACAATTAGACAAGTATTTATGTACTTTGTAGATGGGAGAGGAGCAATAAACCCCAAAGGTCTAAAATACTACAACGATCTCATTGACGAACTCATTAGCAGAGGTAAGCGTCACTTCTAAATAGTATGTATGACAAATTGACAACCATTTACTATTGTCCATCCAATCAATAATGTTCTTACACGTGTCATCCGCAAACTAGTTTTTTTCCTGGTCCCTCTGCTACACAAGAACCGTTAGATTACTAACTTCTTATTGAGCTTAGTCATCCATCCAAGAGACTCCTCTTACCACCCACTCAATGATATATCAACCATTGGATCTTTTGCACATAATACCACCCGTTAGATCTTTTGTAACTAACAAGAATAAAATGATGTTTGATTTGGGAAAGGATGTTAGGGGTTAAGATTCAGCATCTATTCCTAATTATTATTTTTCAAATCCACTTCGATAATAATTATGAAGTACAATACCAATTTTTTGCTTGGTGTACATAGTCATTTTTGCATAATATCGATTGAGTTGTCTAATTTGAAGCAAATATAAAAGACTTTAAGTAAAAGAATTGCAAGAGAAAAATATTCGAAATGTAAAAATGCCTATCATGCAAATCATATTTAACAACGTTGATTGTGCGACATAAAAGTTACTTGAATTGATTTAAAATAAACCAAATATTGATGAGTAATGGTATGTATTTTGAAATTTGAATGCAGATGTCCATTCAGACTACATAAGCTTACAACGTACGCGGACATAGATATAAACCAAAAAGTTTATCAAATACCAAAAAAATTGAAGATTGAATGGAAAACCTTTTATCTTTAAGATAATAATTGTACTTATTTACTATTTCATTGTAATAACTGTGCACCGCATGGGTCAAACGCTAGTTTTATAGAATATTAACAAGTAATGATTCGTTTTCATACGGAAAAATTGTTATTCTTTTCAATTTATTTATTTCTTTTGGCACACTAAGGCTAGTTACCATGTTTATTGGTATCGTAACTCTAAACCAAATCTATGTATTATTATCTCACTTTCATTTCATATGAATTGGAATCTATAAAAGCTTCAGTGTTTGACCACCTTCGGTAAGTTAAGGCAAATTGAGATCGAAATTCCCATGAAACACAACATCATATAGGCTCTAAAAAATCTATATGATATGCTGAGTGTTGCAAATATTAAGAGGTCAATACAAGACTCAAAAGGTTGTCCAATAAGGACTTGTTTAGTTTGTTGTAACCACTACTACAGTGCAATAGCTTGCATCTCTGATTACATCACGATGTTTGCTTCGCAAAAGTTAAAATTTTGCAATAATTTGAGAGTCCAATTACACCTTGTCATGCAAATTCGATTGCCTTAGTTGAGGTTGTAACCAAATTCCGTTACAATGTAATTAATTTGTTTAATTTACTGAAAACTTATGCCGTTAACGAAGCTTGACCTCGACCATGCTGGAAGTTTGCCGGTGCTCCGAAGACCTCGATGGACATTCACTGGTGCTTTAGAATTACCTTACAGTTTTTCAACATCATGGTTTCATTAGAATCAATGTGGTGAATTTGTGTTACCAAAGGATGTAATTAAATCAGAAATAATTCAATTTATATGAATACAATTTGATTAAATAAAAAGATTATTCTTTGGATTCTGATTAAAGTGAATCTAGATAACCCAACTTAACGAAAATGAATTTTCTTAAAACTTCACAGCATCAAATATCTTGTGAAAAATATGACATCTCCAACTCAATTGGAGATTGAAATATTTGTTTCTCTAGTTTGTGATTGCGTTTTATGTTTGACCAGGTATTGAACCACACATTGTACTCTATCAATTGGATCTTCCTCAAATACTTGAAAATGAGTACGACGGATGGATCAGCCCAAGGACAATGTAAGTACTATGACACCCGCTCTTAATGTTAGGACGATATATATTTTCTAAATCTAAACAAAACTGTTTGGCATTTTCCTGCAGAGATGATTTTACAGCATATGCTGATGTATGCTTCAAAGAGTTTGGAGACAGAGTCACCCACTGGACAACAATAGACGAGCCCAACATAATAGCCACTTCCTATGACAACGGCGCTTTTGCTCCAGGTCGATGCTCCGAACCTTACTGCGCCACGCCTGGACAAGGACAAGGAGACTCCACCACTGAACCCTACATTGTGCTAAAAAATGTTCTCTTGGCTCATGCTTCTACTTACCAACTCTACAAATCCAAGTACCAAGTCAGTTTCACTTTGAGCTCTGTGATCTTTGCTTTTAATTTCTTATGTTCCTGGAGGAAGGATTGGGAAATCTTATTATAGTTCAAACGCTAAATTTGTGGCAACTTGGGTAGAAATCAATGACAGCAAAATCTTAATGGAATCTATGATTATTTGGAAGTTCTGACTTTTAGCTTCTCAAATCTTTGATCCATTTTTATTTACTTAGAATCAAATCCATAAGAATCAAGACATGCCTAACATATGTATAGAAACAAGTGACTTGTCTAAAATATATAGAAACAAGTTCTTTTGTGAATTCTCTAACACTAACTTATCTAAAATGGATATTTGGTGATGTTCATCTTAAAATCATATCTTACCAAAAAATGCAAGTCCAAAATATGAAGTTCCTATTGCTGAACTGAACAGTCCCTTTTCGCCATTATAACTGATAACACATGTTGACATTTGAACACAATTTTGTTATCTTCCTTGGTATGCACCTTATTAGTGCTGATAGTATTGAACCTGTTGTGAGGTATTGTCGACGGATTTTAATGTTACCAGATAAGTAGAATTCCAATTCAGACGAAAATTTACTTTCTTAAACTCGTGTAATGATTAATCACATAGTATCTGTTTCTACATTCATTGTCTCAACCACTTCAATTGTCAATACTAACTTCTTATCGGTAATCCACTAAATATTGAAATACAAAAAAATCTTATCATAGTTTAGCCAAATGTTTCATATGATGCGCTACCCGAGTGCAATATCAAATTTCACCCTTCTTGAATTCATTAAATTTGAAGATAAATCTTCATCCTACCATTTTCTGTTAAATTGTAATATTTTCTGTTGCATGAATTTAGGTTTGAAATTCCCTTTTGGTTTTGTATGAGATATTATTTGGTTCCATTAGGCTCGATATCAACCTGTTGTATTCTAATCCATTAGGTAATTTGTGACTGTAATGTGGTAACATAATTTTCTCATTTTTAATAAATGTAGGCTTCCCAAAAGGGAACCGTAGGAGTCAATGTCTACACAATTTCTCTCTCTCCGCAAACCAACTCTGAGGCTGACATAGAAGCTACAAAAAGAGCTAAGGACTTCATGATGGGATGGTAATGACCAACTAAACCTTAAACTAGTTCATCAATTTGTTTTTCTACAATCTCTATCTTCTATGCCCACTTAGTTATTACATTATCACCTGTTAATTATTACATGTGAAATATACAGTCTTAATTCTTACTAGTCTAGCTTAAAGAGGTTTAAACTAATCTGAGAACTAGTTAAAAAAAAGCTATTCCTTTAACTTGGTCAGCCCAAACCCAATGAAACCATAAAAATATCTAAAGAAACCAGCTAATGTTTAGTTTTATGTTCATTAGAAGAACGTTGCAACTGAAAATTTCATAAGATCCGGCAAGCCTCAGAATCCATTTCTAGACAGTCCAAAGCTATATCCAAACGGATTCTATTTAAGAATTTAATTCCTAACCTATGGGAACAAAGAGGAAACTAAATTGTAGAAAAGCTGAATCACAGATTCCAGTAATTGCAATTTTCGCAGTGTTTCTAAACAATAGTTGACTAATATTGGGCTAAAGCTTGAGAATTGTTAAGCAAGTTATGCTTTAATGTTTTGATTCCTTACAGCCTTCATGAAGATTTAAGACTTATTCAAATGCGAAAAACGAAGTTGTTTTGGACAACTTGACCAATACGCACTGTTATGATTTGTAATTTGTAATCTCTTTGAATTTCATGAAGTAACATTAAGGAGAAGATTCACGTGTATGTTATTCTTACTTGTACATCATCGTCTATTCTAAATTCAGGATGCTTGATCCTCTTGTTTATGGTGATTATCCGAAGACCATGAAGGAAATAGTGGGGCGTAGGCTTCCTATCTTCACTCCGGACGAGTCCCAACTTGTGAAGGGATCTTTCGACTTCCTTGGCATTAATTACTACTCTTCCATCTTCGTTACGAATGATAATTACTCTGATAATCTTCGGGACTACAATGCTGACATGAGGGTCAAGTTTGCAGGTTCGATTCCGGTTTCTATTATTTTTCTTACTAATATGACCAGAATTCGTGCCGACCAAAGAGTTTCAGATGAGTTTTGTTGATGTGGCCAATTTAAGTTCAGATATGGCAAAGTTGGGTTCAGTAAGGACAAATGCTTTCTTCATTCCTTCGCTTATTGATATTCCACTAGAAAGTCAAAACTCGAGTTAGATACTTGGAATGTTCAATTTAATGTAGCGTAGCCATTCCTATAGGATGAATGATTCAATGACTTCATTGCAAAACTGTTACAAATTCACCATGCAAAAACATATACGCCAACTTAGAATACAAAGGTAACATGTGATGTTTAAGACGGGTCATATTTGTAATTTTTTCAAAAAGATTTTTATTATTTAAGGAGAGAATGTATACAAACTTTAGCCTCGGGAAGAATGGGGAATGGTGAAAATACTGACCGCTTGCGGCTAGGCGGGGTTTGAACGTGCAACCTCCTTTCGGGGTAACACCAAAAATGACCATTTGAGCTATCTCAACTTGTCAACTTGTCAAGTTGAGATGTTGTTTATTAGGATTGAACATTCTACTTTAAAATCTTATCCATTTGTCTTGTTAAGTATTGCGTACACCCAGATGTTGAAAGTGAAACAATTCGTATATCCATAGAACAAGTCAAATTAGTACATTTCTAAACCTTTTGCGAATGTATGTCTTTTGTTTCTCATTGAACACTATTGTTAAATGATTGAACAATTTATTTTCTGAAACAAGCTTCCTGTACAACCTTCTTTTGATTTATCCCCTACATCAACAACACATTTAATTTTGGCAACTTAATGCAGGATCAAAGAGCGAAACACCATCCTCAGGGGTAAGTTATTGACTAAAACTTTTGATAGATAAAGTTTTGCACAACTTTTTCTAGAACTTACCTAATTGGAAGAACTCATGTTGTGTTTTGCTTATATTTGGTTGAACAAATCAATAATCTTTCAACTACTGATTTAACAAGAGAATTCAATTGAATTTCAGTTCAGAAAGGATAATATAGCTTAGTTAGACGTTTGCCTATGTCAAAATACACTTTGAAAAGCAATTTTATATTGCTATATTTGAAGTAAAATCGCATCAGTACTAAGTTGATCTAAACATTCCCTTGAAATTAAATTTCATCAATACTTATTGATATATACATGGACAGTATATACCTCACAATCCATATGCTGATCCTTCTGGCCTGCAAAACGTTCTAGAGTACCTACAAAAGGACTACAACAATCCTACCATTTACATTCAAGAAAGTGGTAATTTTCTCTTCTCATTTTTGCAGCTATATATGTTCTTACATTTTTTTAAATCATTAATCAAGTTTAGTCAAAATACTGTCTTGCAGGTTTTGGGAAACCATATAATAGCACCCTCGACGACGATGATAGAATATGCGTCCTAAAAGCTTACATTGGTGTTGTCCTATCTAGCATGAGGTAACTAAGCCGTTAAATATAAAAGGGATTGCATACCGACATTCTCAAATAACAGATTCGGTAAATATAAGCATCTCTGAACTATGCCTACATACATCGGTCTAGTTTGCTGCACCGAAGAAAGAGAACAAGGTTGTTATAAAAAAATTAATTACCAATGATTCCGGTGTAGAACCATTTCTGTACTATTTTCACGAGATTTTTTCATGAAGTACCATAAGAAAAGTAGTATTACAAAACAACAACGGATAGTCAAGATTAATATTTATGTTAGGATCGTCGTGAAATAGTTATTTTCTTTTATATGCCTCTAGATTTCAGTATTTTCTCTCTGTGCAGGAATGGACTGAACGTAAAGGGTTACTTTGTTTGGGCATTCGTCGACGTCTTCGAATTCTTATATGGATACGAGACAAGATATGGATTGTATCATGTCGATTTTGAGGACCTCAATAGAAAAAGGACGCCAAAGAAATCAGCATTTTGGTACAAAGATTTTCTCATGAGAGATAAGCCCCCAAATATCCAAAGTGTTGGACTGAGCTCTGCGTACTTGAATTCGATACTATGATGTTTCAGCTTTCAACTTCAAGTGCAAGTTTCTGAAGGCGCTCTTCTGTATTAGCTTTGACTATTGTAACTATGAACATTACGATAAGTCCATGATAAAGACTTATCGACGGTGTAAGATTTATTTTAGTTGTTAAGTAAGAAATAAGACTCTATTGTATGAATTTTGATGCATGTTATTGATAATCTAAGGATTTTAGTTGTCCATAACTAGGAATGTCATCAGGGTGGGGCTAAAGTTAAGAAAAAATTATCATCATATATGTGGTAAAAAACTACAGATGTGTCCGTCGGACTACAAGCATTGAATAGTATGAATACTAAATTTCAGAACATATATGCGTTGGAAACTTAGAACTTCGGACTTGATCCGAGATTATATGAATATAATCACGAGGTAATGCATGAACATATGATCTTTAATCAGCAACAAATCACGGGGGATTATCTGAATATAATCATGAAATAACGCATGAACATGTGATCTATAATCAACCAACAAATCATGGAAGATTATCTGAATATAATCACTAAGCAATGCGTGGACATGTGATCTATAATCAGCAAACAAATCCTGGAATATTATCTGAATATAATCACGAAATAATGCAAGAACATATGATCTATAATCAGCAACAAAATAATGGGATATTGTCTTAATATAACCACTAAGTAATGCATGGACATGTGATATATAATCAACCAATAAATCATGGAAGATTATATGAATATAATCACTAAATAATGCATGAACATGTGATCTATAATCAGCACACAAGTCATGGAATGTTATCGGAATATGGTCATTAATTAACGCATGAACCTGTGACCTATGATCAGCAGACAAATCATGGAAAAAATGGCAGGTCACAGCATGCTAAACGCTTTCACAAAACAACCAAGAAATCACAAGTTCATACAACAAGAGGTGGGTTGCACATCACGCAAAATATGCATGCAATAACCCTTCCCCCAACGTGCTCCCCACAGCCGAGCCTCATCCCTTCTGATTTCTTCATCAAACCACCAAGGAAAGCATGAGACAAGGGTCGTGATGATGGGAGGGACGCCCATCCAGCCACTGAAGTCCAGGGCGGGCACCACAGTCCACCATACCGGGTAGATCTCCACTAACACAAGTCCTAGACACAGACCGGCCAGCCCACTGGCGTTGGACAAACCTCCGTCCAACACCCACTACTTCCTCCACTAACAGGCTAGGAGCATACCTGAATCTCCGGAAGAAGCCTGAATTAGCCGGAGATCAATCCACTAAAGCCTCTTCTAGCCGCACAAATGATGCACTCAAGCTGCTCCACAAGGTTCGTCGGACCTCCAGCCACCAGCATACCGGAGAGGTAGATGAAGGAGGTCTGAGGTGGTGTGCGTGGGAGAGAAGGGAAGGGGTAGGGGGATGGCTGTAGGTAGGGCTGAAAATGGGGCGGATATTATCCGTCAATCCGACCCGACACGTTTAGTTCGGGTAGCGGATGAATTTTTCTACCCAATTATACGTCAACCCGATTAGCTGCTTACCCGACTATTCAACGGGGCGAGTAGCGGTTATAGTTCCTACCCGCCCCGTTTATACATTTACCCGTATATTAATAAATTAAATTATTAATAATTGAATATATTAAATATATATACCTATACCCGGTTGAATAAATGTTTTATGTTTCTAGTTATTTTGTTCTTTGGTGTTATTGGTGTTAGAAATTTAGATTACCCAGTATTGTTGGTGATTTTTGTTATTGGTGATTACCAGTTATTGTTTTGTTCAAAGTTTTTGGTAGCAAATGAGTAGAAATAAAAAATACAGGCTTTATCCATTTATCCGTTTATCCACCCCGCCCCGAATATTCGTTTATCCGACCTTAAACGGATCGGATAGCAGATGAATATGTTTTTACCCAATCCCGCCCCGCCCGGATTATCAATTTATTTTAGGCAGGTCGGGTAGCGGTTCGGCAAAAACCCGACCCGACCCGTTTACATGGCTAGCTGTAGGGTGGGGAGTTTTGTCTCAAGGAAACAAAACAAAAGGAAGGGAATGATTGCAATTAAAAGCCAATTAAAACACACCAACAATCCATTGATTCAAATATTTCCAAATTCCCAAGGATTTCCTCTTGAAACCACGTCACCAAACCCTGACCAGTCAACCCTACATGCCTCCACCAAGGCACAAGTCGACTCACACTCTAATCGCACCCGATTGACTCAATTGAGTCCATCGACTGAAAAAATGCCCGATGAGTTGCACATGCCTATGAGTCGATTTAACTCGCCCAAAAATGAATTTTTTTTCCGAAAGAAAACTTTTCCGAACCGGAACAAAATCAGACAATACACACAATAAGCATATAGATAACATATAATCAAGCATGGAGATGAAAAGAGGACGTATTAAAGTAGCAGGGGAGAGCGAGTCTTACAAGAGCACTCCGGAACACTTAGATCTGATTTTCAACAGTCCGATTGCACCCAGATTAATACAGTTGTAATCTCCCTTCCTCTCATCTTCTTCATTTTCCCCATAAGAGTAGGTTTTATTTCTTGCTTAGAGTAAGTTTTATTTCTTGTTTAGAGTAAGTTATATTTCTTACTTAGTATTAGGTTTTATTTCTTGCTTAGTAGTGTAGTGGAGGAGAAGAGAAATATCATCTTGTAATCTTTCTTTTTTAATCAAGTTTAAGTTTTATTTTCTTTATATTATTGTCTTTCATTTGATACAATTTTTATTCCATTTCTTTGGTTATATTTTCCTATACTTGTTGATGTATTGTTTTTCTTTTGTTATTTTTTTTGTTATGGATATGATTAGTGAGTAATCCATCACCATTTGGGGGATGATGTGAAGTGTGAATATTGTTAGATTTGTGTGTGTTTTAATCTTAATCTTGAAGCTTCAAATGATTTCCATAGTCATTTTGATAGGTTTCTCACTCTTACTTTTGATGTGTTTATGGTCCTAATGAATGCTTAGCACATGCTTTGGTTAGTGTCCCACTTTATGGAGAATGATGAGATAAAGATGATTGAAGTGGATAAAGATAGGGGTGAGCTTCGGTCCGGAACCGGACCGAACCGAAACCCGAACCCTCGGAAATCTTGGACCGAAGACTGGACAAAATTCGGTCCGGTCCGACCCGAACCGAACCTTGATTAACCGAAGTTTTTTTCTGAATTTCAATAACAAGTTCACAAGCTCTAAGTTAATAATCACAGGTTCATAACCATTGATAACTTCATTTGTCCTCGAATGAGATTCACAAGGTTGAGTTAGTAAAAACAACTTTGAAACTAAACCTTTTTCAAAATTTCGACACGAAATTGACAATCTCATCCAAATCCAGGAACAACAACCTCAAGTGAAAATTTGCAATCGGAAATTACCCGGTAGATGCAAGCATGGATTTGGCGACATGAACATCCGGATTAAACTAAATAGTCCCAGCAAGCGCAAGAGGCGTCTCCACAGCAACACTTCACCTCACAGCATCCACCAACCTCTATGCATTAATACAAACACATTCAACGTGGCACAACCTTCTCCCCAACTGGAACACAACAGTTATGCCCATAATGAATAAGCAAGTCCGCCCCGACGGTGGTGGTGGCAAGGTCTTCGACGCAGCAGGCGCCATAGGTGGGGTCGGCGAGGACGTGGTCGACGTTGGCGAAGGCGAGGTGGATGTCGGCGATGGGGAGGGCGAAAAGGAGGAGGTCGTCCGGGAACTGGAGACCGACGCGGCGGGCGGAGAGGGAGAGGACGCGGTGAACGGTCTTGTGGATCTCGAAGTTGTAGTGGGTTGTAGGAGGGCGATGACGGCGTTGAGGGAGGGGTTGGTGAGGATGGAGGAAGGGATTGGGTTGCAGATGAACCGCGTCGGGGTGGGTTTTGGGTTCTGATTGATTACGTGTGGAATCTGATTGAATAAACACACATATGGACCTGCTTGGTCGGAAATCGGAAGGAAGGCCGGAGTACGGTGGAGTCTCAGGCGGTCTGGATCCCGCGGGGGGCGGGAGTAGGTGGATTTCGGAGAAGAGGAGTAACGTGCGAAGAGGATCTGGGTGAAGTCTATTGTTACCCCGCCACCTCACCGGCAAGGTGGAATGCCGCTCGTTCAACGGGGAGCGAGACCCCCGAACGGCTTGTCGATGTGGTTTAATAGTATGGTCTAATATCACGCGTGCACTTTAATCACGCTTCCACTGAGCAATCACGCGTGCACTTTAATCACGCTTCCACTGAGCAAACACGCGTGCACTGTTTTCAATCACGCATGCACTTTAATCACGCTTTCACTGAGCAAACACGCGTGCACTGTTTAATCACGCGTGCATTGTTTCTTAACTTTGAGTGTAATATTTACTATTTCAGTTGATCTTAAATGTAATGTGGCTCCGTAATATTTAATAATAATTTCGTGATTTAGCAGTAATTATTAACAATATTTCGAGTTAAAATAGAATTGTAATGTTATTAGAATTAGAATTATATAAAATGTAATTTGTTAAATGTTGTGTGAAAATTATAATTGTTTAATTAAGAAATGATGTGGATGAAAGAGAGTGTAGGGTGGGTGGGTGTAGCCTGGGCATGAGTAAGGGTTTGTTTTTGGTGGGTTGGGTGAGCTGACGTGGCAGAGAGAGAGTGCAGGGCGCCCGGGAGTAGCCTGGGCGCTGTTATTTGTGCTCTTAGTCTGTTTGGGTGTATATTCGGGGTTTCGTCCCGATTCGGGTTTTAGACCGGACCGAATCCGAATTTTGTGAATGTGGCAGACCATATACCGAACAGAAAAAAATTGGTCCGGTCCAGACCGATCGGTTCAGTTCGGTCCAAAAATTCGGGTTGGACCAAATTTTGCTCACCCCTAAATAAACAGATAAGATTGACATGTGAGCATGTGGTTATCTTTAGTCTTATCTTAAGTAGTGTTTTGTATGTTTTAATGATGGTTAGAAAACTTAATCCATGTGGAAACACACTTAGGATAATGGTCATTATAGAAGTTCATATTAGTTCATGTCATGAGAGCATAATTGTACACACGAGTCACACATCTACATTGTTGCACGCATTCTCAACCTCTTATGGGATTAGTGGTTGATTGAACGTTTTAAAATAGTCGCGTTGAAGCGGTGAAAAATATGGGTCGATCCACAGGGAAGTGTGTCAACTTTGTTTAGTTCGAAAGCGAGTGGGAAAGATAGGAGAGAAATGAGTTACGATCGAAACTACACTAAAATGCAAAAGGAATTGAAAAATCAATAATAAAACTAAACCCCATAGGAGGTAGAAAAAGGATGTGAATACAAAAATATGTGTATGTGTGTGTGTTCAATTGTGCTCATCACAACATGTAGTGCATCAAAATCATAAAATTAAATCCAATTGTGCCTCCACATGAAATAAGATAACACATTATCATTAAAACACACAAGACAATAATTGGAATGAAGCTAAATGAACTCATGTATAAAGATCAAACCCCACTATGCCTCCACATGAAATAAGATTTACACAATCATTAAAACATACAAGACATTAACCAAGGCAAAGGCAACAAGAGTACATGCAATTACAAGTCATGTTTCCTTTATCAATTCCATCCATATCCTCACCTCATCATTCCCCATAAAATAGGTCCACTAATCTAAGCATATGCTAAGCTTCATTCAAGAACATTAACATATCAAAGACAAGAGTGAAATCACATTAGATGGTTATGGAAATCATGTAAGGTTCAAAGGATTAAGATAACATACACCTAATACATCACATAATCACATCACATATTTTACCACCCCCAAATGGAGATGGAACTACTCACTAATCATTACACTACAACCTACATTAACAAAATGAAATATTCTACTGAAAGGAAATTAAACTAAGCAAGCAATTGAAAGGACATAAAACTAAAGAAGCATGCAAGACATATGAAAGAGAATTAAACTAAGAAATAAGCAACATAACTAATGAAAAACTTTATTAATTTCAAACTTACAATACAAGTAGTCTCTCCCTACTTGATTTTGCTCCAAGGCTCACTTCAAGTAGAGAGCATGACCACCAAGCATGTGTAGAATACAAGGGAGGAGGAATTCTATTTATAGTCAAAGAAAAAGGCAATCGGGAATAATTCCCTGGTATGGGACTTAACATATACCAAAAATAGACTAAATACACCCTAATACATGACCCGACTAAACCGCATCGGATCTGGACCAATCCAGACCGCCAATTGGCTGTTTATAAGGTCTGGATCGGGTCAGGTGTTGGGTGTTGGTTTTTTGGCCTTAATCTATATTAATTTTGATGATTAATTAAACTAATCTTAATCGATCAACCTAATCAATCAAAGTGAGCAAATACGATTACATGCATTGCATATATATTTGTATACTTGCAATCATCTTAATAGGTTGATCAAGACAATCAAGGAGATGAGCATTTGGACAAGGACATCAAGACTCAAGACTTGTAATCAAAGCTTTGGACCAAGACATGTAACTTTATATTTATTGAGTCCATAGGATTTTATGTAAACTTGAGAACTAGGATTCTGTCCCGTCATCTCTCGGTAAACCGAACCTATTTCGGTAAACCGAAATCTACCCAGTTCGGTCCACCGAACACCTATCGGATAGCCGAATACTTCCCAACAGTGAAACTTAGGTGTTCTCTGGAATTACCCCAACGGAAGACCGAAACACCTTCGGTCGACCGAATAGCCCTGGATCGGTTTTGGACTTTGCTCCAACGATCGCATTCAAATCAAGACCCTAGAGCCAAATTAACTTGACCCTCTTCGGACGACCGTACACACTTCGGTCTACCGAATTGTTATTGGCTTTAGGAGCCCAACGACTATTTAACTTGACCGTTATCGATAAAACAATTTCCCACGCATTGTCAGCAGAATAGCCGCGCTACTTCGGTCTACCGAAGTATACACGGTCAACCAAACTTGAGTAGATCAGAGCCCAATCAATTCTACTGTCCACCTTGGAACGGTGAACCGAATTTAATTAGGGCTAAATAGATAAAAGCTACTGGAGGTTGGTGAACGGTGATCCGATACTTAATCGGTCAACCAAGTTCTTAGTTCAGACCAATGTTTCGGACCGTGTGGATAACGGTCGACCGAATCTGTCGCGATTTCTGGCCGAGCTTAAGTCATATCTTGCTTTCTCATTGGTCCATTCACCACCAACTCCCAAACGGCTATATGAGCTTGAAGGCTTATAAATAGGACCTCATTTGGTTGCTTTGAAGATCTTGAACACTCTTATCTATCCAATACTCAAAGCCAAATCCTCTCCATCTTCAAGCTCTCAATCCACAACACACAAGCCTAAACTTCACCACTTGCATATCCAATTCAATATCATATCCAAGTGTGCGCAAGTATATAGTGTTAGTTAGAGGGTGATTCAACTTCCACATCAAAGAATCAAAGAGTTGTAAAAGCTTCGAGGAAGCTCCCTCTTGGGTTGTGAGAGGAGACACGAGCCAGACAAGGATTGTTCGCGAGGCTCGGTGTTGTAAGCGACGTTGATCTCGGTCCGGAACGGAGATCGGTTAATGGAACCGTAAGCGAGGCTCGGGGGATCGAGCGAGGCTTGCGAGGAGGACTAGGACCCGGGTGTGGGTGTCGAACCTCTCTAAACTCTGGTGTCGACGATTTTGTGGTTTGCATTGTCTCTTTCCTTAATCCTTCACTTAGCATTTTAATTCCACATTTTAAGTAGCGATTAGAGGGCCATAGATCTTAACATTGTGGTGATGTTGTCTGGCTTGATTTCTTTACGTTTGATGCATCCTAATCAGTTGTGTGACTTGCGACCCGAATCCAATTGCCAAAATACTCATCATGATGGTGTGAAGTTTCTTCATTTGCTCATTGGTCCTTTAGTTTTGCATTCGAGTCCCTCTCTCTTGCATCTTAGTCCCAATGTCTTGCAATTCAGTCATTTTCCTTGCTTTTGAGTCCTTTTTGTGCCTCTTCTCCCCAAACCTGCTTATTCCTGAAACTTAAACATTAAACTCGTTATGTAGCATTGTTTAGGTGAAAGATAACGAAAATAAGACACAAATGTTTGCATGATTTGATGTCAATCAAATACCCCCACACCTAAGTTTTGCTAGTCCCGAGCAAAACAAAGAAAGGGAAATATGAAAGAAAGGAAAAAACATACGAAAAAAGGGAAATCCTAACTCACTTTCGTAGGAATCACAGTTGCACTTAGTACGTGCAACAAGCCATTAAACCTCCTTGTCGCCAAGGAGGAGGAGTGTTGTCTCCTGAGGGTTTCAGCGGATATACCTATAAAATCCAAACATACATGCATTATTCAATCTAGAAACTCGACCCGATGGACTCATTTTTATCGATCATTGGACGCGGTAATCCTACGAGCAAACTCTATATATGTATCCAGTCCACACACCTAGCCTAATGAATCATTCGTGCAGGTTAATTAAGGACTTAAGTGAAAGACATGGACAACCTCAACATCCTCAAGTGATACAAAGTGTAAAGTCCATTAAGGTTCTTATTTGCATTTCCATTTTTTCTTTTCTATTTATTAGTTGGAGCTTCATTCTCCCAGGGTCAGGTTCCGTGCATCATTGCCTATGAAAACTTACACTATCACGTACACCTTTCCCCACATCTCCACATAAGGCAATCCCTACCACCCGTGTAACGGGAGTTCGGTCGGTGCATCCCAAGTCAGATGACTCGAAAGCACCATGCACAAAGTCCCCTCAGACCTAATTTCCTGAGTGATAGGAGCCGTGCGAGAAGGGAGAACATCAATAACAAAAACAAAAGGATGGGAACAAGACCCCGTCACAACCAAAAACAAAGGTAAAATGTCAGAACAACCCCACAAGAAGTGGGGAAAGAAAAGGAGATAGAATAAATCACAATAACCCCAACAAGATATTGTTCTACAATAGAAACTCTGTTGTACTTCCAGAAGTTTGTAGCCACTGATAGACATCTCGAATAGTCTTTTGCCAGATCTCCCAAATTACAATTCTCTTGTTATCAAAACGTAGTCTATTACGTGCGACCCAACTATTCCACCATAAGGCAAGAGGACCAAGATTTCCAGCCAACTTAGCAGGTCCACTAGGAATGTTCGAGTCCGCCTACACCAAAATTCTCTGAAAATCACCTACATCCGCCATACCCTTACCAAGCTTATATGCAAGCTTATCTAACAAAGTTTTGGTAACCTCACAATTTCTGAAGATGTGATCATTATGCTCTTCTTCCTTCAAACAAAGTGGGCATCGACAAGACAAATACCACCCCCACGATTTCAGGGCGACCTCCGTCAAAGTCTTACCATGAAACATAAGCCAAGCAAGGACACAATTTTTTTGCGGCGCATTATTGTTCCAAATCAACGAAACGATGTCTAGGGACGGCCCTGGGCAAAGAAGAATATGATATAGGGATTTGACAGAGAAAGAAAAATTAGATCGGAACTTCCAAATAAGAGAGTCGTCAACAATAATGGAGAAGGAGCACGAATTTAACAAGCCCAGAAAAGAGCAAAAGTGAGAGGATTCCCGATCCGTGAGGGACTGGGAGAAAGCTGAATTCCAAGTTGATGACGAATCTTGCCATGTAAGTAGATCAATGATTGATCATCTTATTTAACCGCAAGTGCACGGTCGCGTTGAAGCGGTGGCAAATACGGGTCGTCCACTGGGAGGTGTGTCGACGTTTGGTTTGTGCGAAGGTGAGTGGTAAAGAAGGGAGAGAAAGATTGATTACACTAAACTATACTAGAATGCAAAAGGAAATGAAGATAAGCAATAAAACTAAACCCCATAGGGGGTAGAGAAATAATGTGAATATAAAGATGTGTGTGTGTTCAATTAAGCTCCTCACAACATGTTGTGCATGAAATCATAAAACTACATCTAACTTTGCCTCAACATGAATTAAGATAAGACTACATCATTAAAACATACAAGACAATAATTGGAATGAAGCTAAATGAACTCATGTATAAAGACTAGACCCTATTATGCCTCCACATGAATTAAGATAACCAAATATCATTAAAACATACAAGAAATTAACTAAGGTAAAGGCAACAAGAGTACATACACTACAAATTGTGTTTCCAATATTAATTCTATCGATATCCTAACCTTATCATTCCCCAAAAAATAGGTCCACTAATCAAAGCATAAACTAAGCTTCATTCAAGAGCATTAGCATATCAAAGATAAGAGTGAAAACTCATTAGATGGTTATGGAAATCATATAAAGCTCAAGGGATTAAGATAACACACACTTAATACACTACATGATCATATCACATATTTCTCCACCCGCAAATGGGGATGGAACTACTCACTACTTATTACACTAACTATATTAACAAAATGAAGCATAATACTGAAATGAAACTACACTAAGGAAGCAAGAAATACTAAATAAACTTAAAAGGAAAGGAAAGACTAAACAAGCATGCACAAATTAAAAGACAAGATTAAAAGAATCTAGAACAATTATTTTATTAACAATGACTCACATTGAAGCTAGCATTCTTCTCCACCTTGAGTTTTTGCTTCAAGGCTCACTCCTTAGTAGAGAGAATGCCACCAAGCAATGGGTGGTTACAATGGAAGGTGAAGAGTTCTATTTATAGGCATGGAAAAAGCTAATCCGGGACAATCCCCCGATGTAGGACTAAACAAATACCAAAAATAGCCTAAACATCATCTAATACACGCTCTCCAGAAGTTTCATCGGATCCGGACCACCAATTGGCGGTCTACAGGATCCAGATCCGTCTGGTTTTGATGCTGGGCTTTGCTTGATGTGTTTGTTGGTCTTTGATGCATCTACTTTGTTTATTGGAGCTCCGACCCGAATCGAATTGTCAAAATACTCCCTCATGATGGTGTGGAGTTTTCTGTTTTTGTCTTAGGTCCTTCGGTCTTACGTTCAGGTTCTTCTCCCTTGCATCTTAGTCCACAAGTCCCACAATTAAGTCATTTTTCCCTGCTTTTGGGTCCTTTCATGTCTCTTCTCTTCAAACCTCTTTATTTCTGAAATTTAAACATAAAACTCGTCACGTAGCATTGCTTAGATGTAAGATAATGGATATAAGATACAAATATAAGCATGAAATGATGTCAATCAAATACCCCCACACCTAAGTTTTTGCTAGTCCCGAGCAAAACAAAGAAAGAGAAAAGCAAACGAGAAACAAGAAATCCTAACTCACTTTCGTAGGAATCACGGTTGCACTTAGCACGTGCAACAAGCCGTTAAACCTCCTTGTTGCCAAGGAGGAGGAGTGTTTTCTCCTGAGGGTTTTCAGCGGATATACCCACAAAATCCGAACAAGATGCATTATTCAATCTAGACACTCGACTCGTTGGACAAATTTTGTCGATCATTGGGCGCGGTAATCCTACGGGCCGACTCTATATAGGTAATCAGTCCACACACCTAATCTAATGAACCATTTGTGCAAGTTAAATAAGGAATTAAGTGAAAGACATGGACAACCTCAACATCCTCAAGTGATACAAAGTGTAAAGTCCATTAAGGTTCTTATTTGCATTTTTTTCTTTTTGTTTCTTTTATCATTTTTTTCTTTTCTTTTTATTAGTTTGAGCTTCATTCTCCCAGGGTCAGGTTTCGTGCATCATTGCCCATGAGGACTTACACTATCACGTACACATTTCCCCAAATCTCCACATAGGGCAATCCCTACCACCCGTGTAACGAGAGTTCGGTCGGCGCATCCCAAGTCAGATGACTCGAAAGAACCAGGCACAAAGTCCCCTCAGACCTACTTTCCCGAGTGATAGGAGCCGTGCGAGAAGAGAGAACACCTACTCACTTATTTCTTATCTACAAATGAACCAAAACCCCTACACTTAATGTCTCACAACAAGATTTAAAGGGTCCTTGACAACAACAAACATCCTTAAGTTAACAGACACGAATTATTGACTCATTAGGTTCAGGGTGGACTTCTTTAAATGTTTGAGCACTGAAACCCTATGATTACTCACCCCCAAGGGAAAACTGGGGTGCATTCTAACGACTCGATAAATCCTAAAGCCACTGTAATAGATATCTTAACGCATTAAGTTCAAGACAATTTTGTGAGCTTTCTTTTTACTTTGTCTCTCAACGGTTTTGCACATGCTAAACACACACAAAACCCACAAAACGTTTTCTTTCGCAAACACATGAAGATTTTGAAAGAAATGTGAAAATTTTGAAGCACTAGTGATGAGTATTAAATTTATACCGCAAGTGCACGGCCGCGATGAAGCGGTGGCAAGTACGGGTCGAACACATGGAGGGAGAGATATTTATTTTTGTAGTTTTCGATTAAGGAGAGAAAGAGAGAACAATAATGAGGTTGGTTTGAGATTTTTGGTCTTTTTAATTATCTAAAGCAAGAACAACAAAACAAATTAAAAAGAAAACAACTATGAATGGGAGTCCAGCGGGTGGAGGTTTAGATGTCGGGTTTCGATTAGAGAATTCTAAAACTTATAATAAATCACATTAGTTATATAAAACATTACATGATAAATGACTCAACATAAACTCAAGTAATCAAAATATACTAATACGAAATTAAAATAATAACTTGATTCTTCTTCTCATCACCCTAAATCTGTCACCCCCACCCTTTGGAGAGAGTTAGAAACTCATGGATGGAGAGGAGGAGAAGGGGTCCTAGAGAAACTAAGAAAGAAAAGTAAAAAACACTAAATAAACCAACAGAATTTTATTGCTAAATAATGGGTCAAAAACAAGAACTCTCTACAACATCGTTCTCGGGGCTATTTATAGCTGATACAAGAGACCTAAGTATAATATTGGAAAGTACACGCGTCACACCACGACTGGACAAAATGCGGAGGCACGGATCGACAGGGGTGCGGCGGAATCGCCGCACAATACATGTAACTTGCGGCTAAATCGCCGCACAATATGCTCTGATTGGATCTGGATTTTTGCTGTGTGTTTATGATGTGATTTAATCCTCCTTTGCGCGTCTGGATTGATTCTTTCCTTTCTTTTGAGCTCCGACTTTATTTCTTTGTATATTTGGAGATCCACATTGATTTTTCTTTAGACTTTCTCCATAATAATAAAAGGTACTCGTAATTTGCAATTAGGTCCTTGGCTTTTTGCAATTAAGTCCCTGTCTACTTTTGTGCTTAGGTTCTTGGTCTTTTTGTAATTAGGTCTTTGAATGCTTTTGTGCTTGGATGGACTTCCATTTGAATCCCGATAATCTTGACTTGGTCTTTATGATAGAAATGAGTCTCTTGCACGCATTTATGCTCGGGATATGGGTAATTTGCATTCAGGTCCCTGTGTTATGTAAATAAGACTAAACACATATCTTAGTAGCATTTATTGATATAAAATTAATCTAAATGAAAGACATATGATGCAATGTATGCAATGCATCAACTAGGCAAGCAAAAGAAGACAAGTCACCCAAGGATCATGGCAAGCAGATATATCGATATTAAATGCAGCACACTAACATGACCTTAACAATGCACACAAAAGAAAACAAAAATCATAGGAAAAGACTTGACTATGTACACATGTAAACCACCCCCCCACCTACTTCATGCATTGTCCTCAATGAATGCAAGCAAGATACTACATGGATGTATGCATGAAACAGAAGAGATCTCACCAACATGAAGTACAAAGGGAAGTTCAAGGTCATGTTGATGGACACAAACCCGAATTCCATCAAAACTTGTGAGATGCTAAAGAAATGATACAAATACGTGAAAGAAATGGAGCCCAAATACACAAGGGTTGGAGCCCACAACAATCGATGCTCACTGAAGGAGTTTTTTATTGTACCTTTTTTTATAACTATGTATAAACAGTTAGTTCCCATCTTCATTTGTCAAAATACATCAAATGGGAACCTCAAGAGTGGGTCAATGCACTTGGAAAGGGAACATGACACCACGCGGGGCCAGAATACTCATGCGTGGGCCCCCTTCACAAAGAGCACAAGATGAAATGAGAGGTTCATGAATTGGACGCAAAAGCGTCTCATTCAAAGGATCAAACTGAAAGAGCTTGAACCTCTCAAGAGTTTGGGAAATGAGGGGCACTGGAAGAAGAGTTTCTCCCGTTGCGCTGCTGAAGTTATGATCGTCAATCCAAACTCTCCAACCAACAGGCTGGTGCGTCGGAACGAGGTCAAGAATCTCGTTAGGCATGTCCGACACACCAGGCGAACAAAAAGTGGGTCTCATACCCAAGGTATCCTCCAAGGAACTCCTAATACCCTCGTGAGTAATGTAGTTGTTTGATGTTCCATCATTTCCAAGGTGATCAGGAACAATAGTGAGAGGCAAACTCTCATCAGGTCGTATGAGATTAAGCGTATTAGGGAGCTCTTGCTCCACCAAAGGTGAGTCCTTAGGAGGTACAACAATAAGATCATGTGGCTCAAGGGCAACAGGACAAAAAGGTAAGGCACAATCCTGTGCCGACTCTTGATAGAACTGGTCCATGTTATTCTCAGTTGGAATCGAATCCTCCACCAAGTGATCGTGAATTGAAACCCCAAGTCCCTCAGACTGACTAGGAGTTTGTCTTTGAAAGATTGTGCTTTGAATTTGTGGATGTGGTGGTGGTTCGATATCAAAAGATGAATCCTCATGTTGACAAGAAAAATTACTCTCCTCACGTTCACGTAATTGCTACGACATTTGACTCACTTGCAATGCCATATTTTGTATGGACTGTTGAGTGGTTTCCATGAACGTAAGGAAAGTTTGTTTCAAGGAATCAGGTATGCGGTCAACTATGAGGTCCAAGTCAGAGCTTGGGGAGTTTTGGGGTTGGGTGTTTATGGGCTGAGAATGAGTCCAATGATTTGAAGTGGGGTGTTGGTAGAATTCTGGGTATTCGGGAGGAGGATACTGGGGTGAAAATGAAGTATAAGAATTTGGATAAGAATTGTCTCCCCACGAATCCATCCCTCTCGGGTTGTACGCTGATGCGTAATGGTCATAATGAGCATTTTGGGAAAATGTGTGCTCTTACTCAGGCTCAGGGGCAACATAAGGACATTCCCCGATAACATGACCACTCAACCCACAACACTCACTCGGTGTGGCTACTGGAACCACCGGTGCACCCATGTCATCTACCACATGCATGAAAGATGCCAAAGGTTCTTGTACTGTCTCAGTTTGATGACCAACATATGATCCGACGTAACTATATGGTGGTCTAGCAGTCAGTGTCTCTCTTATACTACCCCAATATGAAGATTGCTCAGGCAGACAATTAAGATTGTCCCAACCATACAGGGTGTTAGTCTGAGCCACCCCAGGTTGCATGGGTCCAGAATACCAGGAAGAATTTTCCTGGTCCCAACAATGATATGGATGGTCGCCTATGTAACCATCCATCTCAACCAAGAACTCTCGAGTCGATCACTCTCACCACCACGAGGCCAAGCTCGCAAAAAGTGCTCGACTCGACCCTAAAACGCTACCAGAGAGTGTAAAGGGGAGGAGACTATAACGTAGAAGAAGGTGAGAAGAAGATGACTCAGAGGAGAAGGGAAGAATCCTAGAGCTAGCGTGAGTAATGGGATCAGGTAGAAGCCTAACTAGCAAGCACGACTCAAACAATGTAAGGCAATAGGTCCTTAGGCTAGACGATGCCTAACTTCGAGGTCACTAACCTCGACACGCCTCACCTCCCTACAACGAGGACCACAATGCCCAGCAAGTGATACCAGATCCGAAGATCTAGTACCTCCTACTATCGACGAGGTAGGCAACGCCGATCAGGCCATGGCGGTCTCAACTAGAGTACTCTCCTAGTGCGTCCAAAATCCTAGGGCCAATGTCTACTTGATTTTAGTTAAGGCTTGATTAAGAATGATTTTTGGGGCCAAGGAAAGGGTGATGAAATCCCCCACCTTATCTTTTATGGGACAACCCCTCCTTAGTAGCGTTTTGATCCTAGATCTAGCAATCAACACTCCAATCAAACGCTCAACTCACTCTTGTCCCGATGCACCTTACTAACTAATTCATGATTGAAACATGCATGAATGAGAGATTTTGGTGCACATACCTCACGCTAGCAATCAACAACAAAATGTAAAGCAAAGAAAAGGCAAATGCATGCAAGGTCTACAAATGATGCATGACATAGACGGCAAGAAGTCTAATCTTTTGCTTTGAGTTTTATGGTCCAAGTTGATTAAAGGGAATTGATTTTTAATTTGGGAGCAAACTAGAAGTCACAACATGCAAAATAGTGCTCCCAGATAACTACAATGAACAAAACAACAACCAGAACAAAATTGAGAGAGATCGAGGCTCACCAGGCCGCCAATTGGCGGTCCCAGACCGCTGATTGGCGGTCCCAGACCGCTGATTGGCGGTCCCTTTTGGGTCTCTAGCTCTCAAATTCCTCCATTTTCTTCCCCTTGTTCCCCAGAATGCCCGAAACACACAAAAACTAAAAACAAAAAAATTAAAACCACTCGAATCGTCCAAACCAAAGTCTGGACAGAGCACCTCCCCAACAACGACGCCAAAAACTTGATTGATCATTTTATTTAACCGCAAGTGCACGACCGCGTTGAAGCGGTGGCAAATACGGGTCGTCCACTGGGAGGTGTGTCGACGTTTGGTTTGTGCGAAGGCGAGTGGTAAAGAAAGGAGAGAAAGATTGATTACACTAAACTACACTAGAATGAAAAAGGAAATGAAGATAAGCAATAAAACTAAACCCCATAGGGGGTAGAGAAATAATGTGAGTATAAAGATGTGTGTGTGTGTGTGTTCAATTAAGCTCCTCACAACATGTAGTGCATGAAATCATAAAGCTACATCTAACTTTGCCTCAACATGAATTAAGATAAGACTACATCATTAAAACATACAAGACAATAATTGGAATGAAGCTAAATGAACTCATGTATAAAGACTAGACCCTACTATGCCTCCACATGAATTAAGATAACCCAATATCATTAAAACATACAAGAAATTAACTAAGGTAAAGGCAAAAAGAGTATATACACTACAAATTGTGTTTCCAATATTAATTCCATCCATATCCTAACCTTATCATTCCCCATAAAATAGGTCACTAATCAAAGCACAAACTAAGCTTCATTCAAGAGCATTAACATATCAAAGATAAGTGTGAAAACCCATTAGATGGTTTTGGAAATCATATAAAGCTCAAGGGATTATGATAACACACACTTAATACACTACATGATTATATCACATATTTCTCCACCCACCAAATGGGGATGTAATTACTCACTACTCATTACACTAACTATATTAACAAAATGAAGCATAATACTGAAATGAAACTACACTAAGCAAGCAAGAAATACTAAATAAACTTAAAAGGAAAGGAAAGACTAAACAAGCATGCACAAATTAAAAGACAAGATTAAAAGAATCTAGAACAATTATTTTATTAACAATGACTCACATTGAAGCTAGCATTCTTCTCCACCTTGAGTTTTTGCTTCAAGGCTCACTCCTTAGTAGAGAGAATGCCACCAAGCAATGGGTGGTTACAATGGAAGGTGAAGAGTTCTATTTATAGGCA
This sequence comes from Triglochin maritima, assembly GCA_963682175.1. Taxonomy (NCBI): domain Eukaryota; kingdom Viridiplantae; phylum Streptophyta; class Magnoliopsida; order Alismatales; family Juncaginaceae; genus Triglochin; species Triglochin maritima. Next base: position 14,818,303 of record OY821790.1, on the reverse strand, counting down.
TGGAAAAAGCTAATCCGGGACAATCCCCCGATGTGGGACTAAACAAATACCAAAAATAGCCTAAACATCATCTAATACACGCTCTCCAAAAGTTTCATCGGATCCGGACCGCCAATTGGCGGTCTACAGGATCCAGATCCATCTGGTTTTGATGCTGGGCTTTGCTTGATGTGTTTGTTGGTCTTTGATGCATCTACTTTGTTTATTGGAGCTCCGACCCGAATCGAATTGTCAAAATACTCCCTCATGATGGCGGTCTTACGTTCAGGTCCTTCTCCCTTGCATCTTAGTCCCCAAGTCTCACAATTAAGTCATTTTCCCTGCTTTTGGGTCCTTTCATGTCTCTTCTCTTCAAACCTCTTTATTTCTGAAATTCAAACATAAAACTCGTCATGTAGCATTTCTTAGGTGTAAGATAATGGATATAAGATACAAATATAAGCATGAAATGATGTCAATCAATCAACAACCCACGCCTCCTTATCCACCGTTAACCTATAGAGTAGGGGAAAAGTTACCATAAGTGACGACTGACCCACCCATCTATCTAACCAGAAGTTAATAACCTCCCCATTTCCTACACCACACCTCATTCCCAGTTGTACCACATCCTCCCCTTCAAGAACACCCTTCCATAGACCTTTGATAGTTTTGATATGAGTAGGGAAACATTCAGAAGAGCCACCGTAGTATTTATCCCGGATTAAACATTTACACAAAGGTGGATCTGGGTCAGGCGGACCAGACAATCTCCAAACCCATTTACCCAACAAAGCTTGGTTAAAAGACTTGATATCTCGAATGCCCAGTCCTCCCCTTGATTTTGGTTGACACACAATCTTCCATGGAACAAGAGGATAACCAGTTTTTTTCTCACCTTTTCCTCCTTTCCAGAGGAAGTTCCATTGTAGACTACTCATTTTTTTGCCACACTTAAGGGGACCACAAAGATTGACATAAAATATATGGGTAAATTAGACAAAACAGATTGGATTAACGTCAATCTACCCCCTAGACAAAAACTTTCCTTTCCAACCTGCAAGTCTAAGATCCATTCTCTCCAAAATCGGATCCCAATCTTGTTTGTGAATGTTTTTGGGTGAGAAAGGTAGTCCTAGATATTTACATGGGAAAGTCTCAACTTTGCACCCAAGCATGTTTGCACGGTCATATATTTCTCCATCTCTTATATTTAGACCTAACAGAGAAGATTTATTCCATTTTACAGATAGTCCTGACACCCACTCAAATATCGTAATTAGGAAAATAAAGTTCTGATTGATTCCTTATCCCCATTACAAAACAACAAAGTATCATCTCCATATTGAAGGAAATGGACTTCCTCCCCGCTTCTACCCACCTTAAATCCTTCCCACATTTTATGTTGTTTTAGTACCTCTACCACCCCCAAGGATTTATCCAAAAGGGTAAAAAGTAGTGGAGAAATATGGTCCCCTTGCCTAATCCCTCTTGAACTCTTAAAAAACCCACAAGGTGAACCATTTGCTAGGATTGAGAATTTGGCAGTAGACACAATAGCATTAATCTACCCCCTCCAGTTGTTTCCAAAGTTCATAAGTTGCATCACTTTGTCAAGAATCTCCCAATCCACACAATCGTATGCTTTTGCTAGGTCTAATTTAAGCACTAATCCAGGTTTTTAAGAATGTGATCTAGCCTCCACACATTCTTGACTGACTAGGAAACCATCAGTAATTAGTCTATCCTTAAGAAATGCAGACTGGTAGCACGAAGAAAGTTTTGGTAGAACCTATTGGATCGTGTGGATTATGGGTCCACAATACTAATCACAATCTTACGCTAATTACCTACTTGTTTAACAAACAAAGATATGTGCAGCGGAAATCAAACTAAACAAGTAAGTAGGGAGGGAATAAGCAAACCACAATGAGACAGGAGATTTTTACTGAGGTTCGGCCACCGCCTACGTCCTCTCTTGCAAGCTCCACTCGACACTTCGAGCTCCGCTCGCGTCTTCACTATCCACTCCCCGTTCCGGGCCGGGAGAGAACACCTTTTACAAAACAAGCTCCACGAACACCCTCGCGAGCTTGACTTTCTTCTCTCACAATCCAAGAGGAATGCTTCGGGCTTTCACCGAAACCTTTACTTCATTTTGACAGCAACAAACTTGAGTGGAACACACTCTCTAAACTTGACAACACTTGAATGAGATTGGATTTGTGATTAAAGTGTGGAAGGTTTGAGGCTTTGAGTGTGTTGGGTTTCTCTCTAATGTATTGGACAAGTAGTGGTAGGAGAGTTGTGTTAAAATGTGTTTTACAACTCTTTATATAGGCATTAGAGAGAATAGAGACGTTGGGGTTGATTGGGTGAGTGTTAGTGTAGGATACACAAAATAGAAACTCGTAGGACCAAATTCTGAGTTAATTCGGTCGACCGGATAGGGATGAACGGTCGACCGTTTGGCAGTTTTCAACTCAGTTCGGTCGACCGGTTAGGTAACAGTCGACCGCCCAATGCTAAGACTCAGGTACACTTAAGTGATCGGTCGAACACCGAATAAGGTTCGGTCGACTGATTTGCACCAGGCACACTGGGTTGACAAACAATGATCTATTCGGTCGACCGAAACAAGGTCTAGTGGTCGACCGATTTCCACCAGGAGGTTTGGGTTTAACAAGAGACGGAAATGCGGTCGACCGATCAAGGTTCTCGGTCGACCGATACTTGAAGTGTATTTGGGGTATTATTGCTTTAATACGAATACGACCATTGGGTATATACGACAAAACAAACGGTCGGAAAAATAAGTTCACACGGTCGACCGAAACTGGGCAGTGAAAACACAAACATGATGAGTGATCACTCGGTCGACCGAACGGCCTATTACGGTCGACCGAATGTGGGCAGACTATTAGGGTTCCGGTTTGGTGTTTTCCGGTCAAAGTTTGGGTGATCTATTGAAGTCCAAATTATGTGAAATTTCGTGTGTGACTTCTATAAGGAACCTAGTGTGTGTTTGAGTTGAGTTTAGCTCAAGTATGCTCAATTTACACAAGTTCCTAAGACTCAAAGAAAATACAAAATACATGTCTTCAAAAGAGCTTGATTACATGTCTTGACTTGATTTCCTTTCTTCCTTGAGTCTTGATCACCTATAGAGGTTATCACAAAGCAATATATATGCAATGCAACATGTGTGCTACTCTACATGATCCTAATTAAGATTAGGTTGATTAAATCATCAAAACATAGATTAAGGCCAAAAAGCCAACAATCTCCCCTTTTTTGATGATGGCAACCTATATCTTAACTATATCTTAATACATGGAATTTTTAAAAGTAAACTATGCATATAAATGCTCCCCCTATGGATGTGCATAGTTTTTGTTCAATTTAACTCAAATTCCAAGTTTAACCCCTTAATTATCTCTCCCCCTTTGACATCCATCAAAAAATGATATTTATATATGAAAATTTATACGATTGAAGTTCAATGTGGATGTGTTGTAATGAAGTTGCTCCCCATAAATTTTGCACTTCATTACTCTAATAAAATGATATTCAATAAGCTCCCCCTATCGATATGAATATGATTTGTCAATTAAGTTCATTTCTATTTCTCCCCTATTAACATCAATCTAATACTACAATTAAGCATGTGATGTTTTCATTTCCCATATTTACATCCATTTAAACAATTTGACTCTAAAACTATGGAAGTGATTCAAATTTAAGATTTGCAATGAATGAATAAATGTTATGTCAATTAGGCATGTAACCTAGACTAGAACCAATTTGATTGAATTGTTTTTAGAGGATAAGAAATTATACCAACTTGAAGCTTGAATTGGTTCTACCCTTCATTCGGTGATGCAACCGGCTTTCAATTCGACTCTTAAGCTCTCCCGGTCACCACCGATTTCTTACTCAAGTACCTACAAGTGTAGATTTAGGTACCCAAACAATTTTGGGTCCTTTAATGTTACCTTTGGGAACCCAAACCATTTTGGTTTTAGGAGCCCACACATTTGAGGAAGTATGCTTTACAACTAAGTGCTTTCCATTTAAAGTTGTATAAGATGCATGGTTTTTCAATTTGGCATTAAATCCTAAACCATGTTTTTGCAAAGATTGTCTTTGACTTCCTAATAGCATGTTAAGCATCTTAGTTCCATTGGTGAACTTTTCTAGATCTTTTGTTAATTGCACATTGCAAGCATGAAGATCTTATTGTTCAATATTTATAGGTGTTGCTTTTAATTTATCAAGATTTGATGCATTATTTTCAAATTTAGCAAGCACCTCATTTTTCTCATTCATGCATTTTTCAATTTGACTTTGGAGTTCTTTGATTAGCTTTCTAGCACTTTTATTCTTTTCACAAATGATCTCATATTGTTTAACTAAGTCATGGAATGCATTTTGAAGCTCATCATGTGTATAGTTATCATTACTTGCACTAGAGTTTGAGCTATCACTATAATATGACTTAGTTCAACATGAGTTATTAGAACAAGAGTTTGATTCTATCTCACTTTGATCTTCAATAGCCATGAAGCATGAGTGAGTGATGCATTGCATACATTGCATCATATGTCTTTCATTTAGATTAATTTTATATCAATAAATGCTACTAAGGTATGTGTTTAGTCTTATTTACAGAATACAGGGACCTGAATGCAAATTACCCATATCCCGAGCATAAACACGTGCAAAAGACTCGTTTCTATCATAAAGACCAAGTCAAGATTATCGGGATTCAAATTGAAGTCCATCCAAGCATAAAAGCATTCAAAGACCTAATTACAAAAAGGTCAGAGACTTAATTGCAAAAGCCGAGGACCCGATTACAAATTACGAGTACCGAAATATTATTTTGGAGAAGTTCTAAAGAAAAATCAATTTGGATCCAAAGATATGCAATAATTAATTCGGACGCGCAAAGGACAGCTAAAACATACCATAAACACACAGGAAAAATCCGGATCGATTCCGAGCCAAAAAGGTGGCTATTGCGCCTTATCTCATGTACAAAATGCGGCAATTATGCCGCACAAAACTCGATCCGTGCGCTCAATTTTTTACCAATGCTGTATTAACGCGTGTACGTGCCATTTATGTATTAGGATCCTCGGTTGAGGCTATCAATAAAGCCGAATCATGTATTGAAGGGGGCTCGTCTCCTTTCCTCTTCTTTTTAGCAATAAAATTCTGTTCTTTTATTTCTTGTTTTTAGTTTTTTTTGTAGTTTCTCTAGGACCCCTTCTCCTTCCCTCCATCCATGAGTTTCTAACTCTCTCCAAAGGGTGGGGGTGACAGATTTTGGGTGATGAGAAGAAGAATGATGTTATTATTTTAATTTCGTGTTAGTATATTTTGATTACTTGAGTTTATGTTGAATCATTTATCATGTAATGCTTTATAACTAATGTGATTTATTATAAGTTTCAGATTTCTCTAAACAAAACCCGATATCTAATCCCCCACCCGCTGGACTCTCATCCATATTTCTTTTCTTTTTAGTTTTTCTTTTGTTGTTCTTGCTTTAGAAAATTAAAAACCAAAAATCTCAAACCAAACATATTTTTCTCTCTTTCTTCCTTAATTCGAAAATCACAAAAATAACAATATCTCTCCATCCTTGTGTTCGACCCGTACTTGCCACGTCTTCATTGACGTCGTGCACTTGCGGTATAAACTTAATTCTCATCAAGTTTTTGGCGCCGTTGTCGGGGAGGCGACGAAGATTTTGTTTATTTTTTGTGGTTTCGATTCTATCCTGTTTATCGTGTGCGCGATCTAACTATTTGGGTTTGCGTTTCAGGAGACAATAGAGTGCGCGGCGAAATCCAGGCAAAATCGGAGCAAGAAGGGCGACAGAATCGCCGCACACCAAGAAGAACCTGCGACGGATTCACCGCAAATTTGGAGAATCTGGGCTTCAAACGCTCCATCTCTGGGTGGACGTGTAGAGCATCTGGGAATTTTCGAGAGCGGGTGGCGAACCTGGCTGAGCATTGCGGAGGTAACTTTTCTTGCCTTTCTCGTAAAATCTTAATTTTCGAAAAGTTCCTTTTCGTAGAACTGCACGTGTTAGGGCAAAATTCCATAATTGGCAATAATTCAACTCTGACCTAAAAATTGGCAAAATTAGAAGGACTTAGTGCATGCATGATATAGTGATTTGTTTGCATTATTCTTGCTAAATTCTTGCAAATTAATTCTTGTTGAAGAGTGCTGGAGGCAAGGTACGTGCGCATTTTTTATTATCGATTGTGTTTAAGCATATAATCTAGTTTGCATACAACCTTGCAATTGCCCCCCACTAAAAGACCAATGTTTGACTATCCTTGCTAGATTTCAGTTAACTATCTTAAGGGCAACTCCGTAGGAAAAGATACGGTGGGGATTTCATCACCCTTCCGTGGCCCACAAATGACAATCCTAAAATGTCACCCAAGCCTTAAATTAAAATCAATTAGACATTGACCCTAAGGATTCAGGCTTAATTAAAGAGAAGATTGGTTTGACTTGCTATGACCTGAAGCTGATCGAATTTAATTTGGTGTCTAGAAAGTGTTTTTGTGTTGACGTAAGTCTTCCAAGCGAAGTGGTTGTCTAATTGGCACCGACTCTGTCGGAAGCGCCCCCACTAGCTATACACTGCCTGGCCAAGTTGGTTTGATTAGTGAGGGAGGTGAATCAAGCGATCCAATTCGACTCAACCAGTTAGGAGTCGTCTAGAATTAGGCTCCCTTAGGTCTAGGATTGTTTGAACCGTGCTTGTTTAGGAAACTTCTGACCAACCCTCTCATCTATCTTTTAGAGTTAAGTTTCCCTTCTCCTCTGAGTCATCTTCTTCTCACCTTCTTCAACGTTAGAGTCTCCTCCCCTTTACACTCTCTGGTAGCGTTTTTAGGGTCGAGTCGAGCATTTTTTTACGAGTTTAGCCTCGTGGTGGTGAGAGTGGTCGACTCTAGAATTCTTTGTGAAGAGGGGTGGTTACATGGGCGACCATCCATATCATTGTTGGGACCAGGACAATTCGTCCTGGCATTCCGGACCCATGCAACCTGGGGTGGCTCAGACGAACACCTCGTATGGTTGGGATAATCCTCATTGTGTGACTGAGCAATCTTTATATTGGGGTAACATGAGAGAGGCACCGACTGCTAGACAACAATCTAGTTATGTTGGATCATATGCTGCTCGACAAACTGAGACATTACAACAAACTTTGGCCTCATTCATGCGTAGGACAGACAACATGGGTGCACCGGTGGTTCCAGTAGCCACACCGAGTGAGTGTTGTGGGTTGAGTGGTCATGTTATCGGGGAATGTCCTTATGTTGCCCCTGAGCCTGAGTAAGAGCACACATTTTCCCAAAATGCTCATTATGACCATTACGCATCCGCGTACAACCCGAGAGGGATGGATTCGTGGGGAGACAATTCTTATCCAAATTCTTATACTTCATTTTCACCCCAGTATCCTCCTCCCGAATACCCAGAATTCTACCAACACCCCACTTCAAATCATTGGACTCATTCTCAGCCCATAAACGCCCAACCCCAAAACTTCCCAAGCTCTGACTTGGACCTCATAGTTGACCGCATACCTGATTCCTTGAAACAAACTTTCCTTACGTTCATGGAAACCACTCAACAGTCCATACAAAATATGGCATTGCAAGTGAGTCAAATGTCGTAGCAATTACGTGAACGTGAGGAGAGTAATTTTTCTTGTCAACATGAGGATTCATCTTTTGATATCGAACCACCACCACATCCACAAATTCAAAGCACAATCTTTCAAAGTCAAACTCCTAGTCAGTCTGAAGGACTTGGGGTTTCAATTCACGATCACTTAGTGGAGGATTCGATACACATTGAGAATGACATGGACCAATTTCATCATGAGTTGGCACAAGATTGTGCCTTATCTTCTTGTCCCGTAGCCCTTGAGCCACATGATCTTCATGTTGTGCCTCTTAAGGACTCACCTCTGGTGGAGCAAGAGCTCCCTAGCACCCTCAATTTCAAACAACCTGATGAGAGTTTGCCTCTCACTATTGTTCCTGATCATCTTGGAAATGATGGAACATCAAACAACTACATTGCTCATGAGGGTATTAGGAGTTCCTTGGAGGATACCTTGGGTATGAGACCCATTTTTTGTTCTCCTGGTGAGTCGGATTTGTCTAACGAGGCTCTTGACCTCGCTCCGACGCACCAGCCAGTTGGTTGGAGAGTTTGGATTGACGATCATAACTTCAACACCGCAACAGGAGAAACTCTTCTTCCGTTGCCCATTATTTCCCAAACTCTCCAGAGGTTCAAGCTCTTTCAGTTTGATCATTTGAATAAGACGCCTTTGTGTCCAGTTCATGAACCTCTCATTTCATCAGATGCTCTTTGTGAAGGGGACCCACGCATGCGTATTCTGGCCCCGCGTGGTGTCATGTTCCCTTTCCAAGTGCATTGACCCACTTTTGAGGTTCCCATTTGATGTCCTTTGACAAATGAAGATGGGAACTTATGTTTGTACATAATTATATTAAAAAAAAGTACAATAAAAGACTCCTTCAGTGAGCATCGTTTGTGTGGGCTCCAACCCTTGAGTATTTGGGCCCCATTTGTTTCCCGTATTTGAATCCCTTCTTTAGCATCTCACAGGTTTTGAGGGAATTCGGGTTTTGTCCATCAACATAGCCATGAACTTTCCTTTGTACTTCACGTTGGTGAGATCTTTCCTTTTTCATGCATAAATCCATGTAGTATCTTGCTCACATTCATTGAGGACAATGCATGATTTAGGTGTGGGGGGGGGGGGTGTTTATCTATCTATATATTCTGTTTGTTAAAAAAAATCAATATTCCATGACATAGCTTAAGATTCAATTGCCAAAACCTGTGTACAAAATGCATTGAGTTTTTGTTCCTTATTATATAGTTCTGCTTGTAGAAATTATGACATAAATCTAAGTTCCAAAGAAATAACCCATTACCCTTTAAGACATGTATGCATTTAAATTGGATGAATCAAATCTTTGAAGTGGTTGATAAAAAGCAGAGGTTGAGGAAAATATACCGGGAAGTGTGGACTTCTAATAGCAATTAAGCCTTGAGGAAAATAAAAGTAAAAAAAAATAAAGGAATAAAGTGAGGAAAGCACATTTTGCAAAATGATTACAAAACCCAAGCCTTCGAGTCACTGGTCCGTAGGGGTATCTTGAAACCCGGTAACTTAAGTCTACCAGCTCGGGATTATCGACCAAACTCGCTACACGAATGTAAAAAGGGTAAAAGTGTCAAAAAAGCAAATGTGTTGAATCACGGGAAAAAAATACTTTAAGATACTCACGACCCAAAGCTAAAAGAATGATCCATGCCATGGTTGATCCGAATGATACTTCACCACCAGAGGAGGCGTGCAAAATAATTTAAGTGATAACATGTGTAGAAGGGTTAGTGGTGTGAATGTTGGAGGAACAAAGACCAAGTCAGATTTCTTATAAGTTAGATTTATATAATGAGCATGCAAGAATTCTAAGTGAGATGTATAAGGTTGTGGTGGAGATATTGAGAGTTATTAATGAAATGTTGAATTAAGACTTTGTAGGTGTGTCAACTGAAAACCCTCATGAGACAAAACTCGTCCTCTAAGGAAACTTGGGGGTTTAAAGGCTTGTTGCACATGCTAAGTGCAACCGTCATTCCTACGAAAGTGAGTTAGGATTTCCCTGTTTTCATTTTTCTTATATTATGTTTTGCTAGGGACTAGCAAAATCTATGTGTGGGGGTATTTGATGCATTACATACATTGCATCATATGTCTTTCATATGATCTATGTCTTTCATTTGATGCATTACATACATTGCATCATATGTTTTTTGTGTAGGGACTAGCAAAATCTATGTGTGGGGGTATTTGATGCATTACATACATTGCATCATATGTCTTTCATTTAGATTAATTTTATATCAATAAATGCTACTAAGGTATGTGTTTAGTCTTATTTACAGAGACCTGAATGCAAATTACCCATATCACGAGCGTAAACACGTGCAAAAGACTCGTTTCTATCATAAAGACCAAGTCAAGATTATCGAGATTCAAATTGAAGTCCATCCAAGCATAAAAGCATTCAAAGACCTAATTACAAAAAGGTCAGAGACTTAATTGCAAAAGCCGAGGACCCGACTGCAAATTACGAGTACCGAAATATTATTTTGGAGAAGTTATAAAGAAAAATCAATTTGGATCTACAAATATATGAAGAAATTAACTCGGATCTCCAAAGATATGCAATAATTAATTTGGACGCGCAAAGGACAGCTAAAACATACCATAAACACAGGAAAAATCCGGATCGATTCCGAGCCAAAAAGGTGGTGATTCCGCCGCACCTCATGTACAAAATGCGGCGATTCCTCCGCACAAAAGTTGATCCGTGCGCTCAAATTTTTACCGATGCTGTATTGACGCGTGTACGTGCCTTTTATGTATTAGGAGCCCCGATTGAGGCTATAAATAAAGCGGAATCATGTATTGAAGGGGCTCCTCTCCTCTCCTCTTCTTTTTAGCAATAAAATTCTGTTCTTTTATTTCTTGTTTTTAGTTTTTTTTGTAGTTTCTCTAGGACCCCTTCTCCTTCCCTCCATCCATGAGTTTCTAACTCTCTCCAAAGGGTGGGGGTGACGGATTTAGGGTGATGAGAAGAAGAATGATGTTATTATTTTAATTTCGTGTTAGTATATTTTGATTACTTGAGTTTATGTTGAATCATTTATCATGTAATGCTTTATAACTAATGTGATTTATTATAAGTTTCAGATTTCTCTAAACAAAACCCGATATCTAATCCCCCACCCGCTGGACTCTCATCCATATTTCTTTTCTTTTTAGTTTTTCTTTTGTTGTTCTTGCTTTAGAAAATTAAAAACCAAAAATCTCAAACCAAACATATTTTTCTCTCTTTCTTCCTTAATTCGAAAATCACAAAAATAACAATATCTCTCCATCCTTGTGTTCGACCCGTACTTGCCACGTCTTCATTGACGCCGTGCACTTACGGTATAAACTTAATTCTCATCAGTGAGCCACCTCTCTTCTACTTTGCAAGGAAGACGGCGATGATGATGGTGATGAAGAGTCATCCCATGTAGCCTTGTGTGCTTCCTCCTTCCTTTCTCTTCTCTTGCTCTTCTCCTTTACTCTTCTCCTCTCCCTTCTCTCCTTTTTCTTCGCCCCTTCTCTCCTCTCATTCTCACTCTCTTCCTTCTCCTTCTTTTCTCTCTTTTCACTTCTTCTACCTCTTCTTTCATTCTCTTCTTCTTTATCCTTCTTGAGGTATTTGAAGAAATCTTTTGCTAGGACTTCAATGTCCTCATCTTCTACACTCCTCCTTGGTTGCTCGATATTTGCAAGTAATGACAAGAAGGGTTTGTTCCTTGAAGCTTCCTTATCCTTTCGATGGTTGATTTGGAGTTCATACGCCATCAAGTTTCCAATTAATTCCTCCATCTTGAGTTGGGAAAGATCGTGTGCTTCTTCAATTGCAATCACCTTATCTTCCCAATCGTGGCTTAATGACCAGAGAAATTTCCTTGTCATCTCTCCTTCATTTAATCTTCATCCAAGAACCAAAAGAGAGTTAGTAATATCGGTGAAGCGAGTGTTCATTTCGCTTATGTTTTCACTGATTTGCATAAAAAATATTTCATATTTATGCATGAGGAGACTAATGCGGGTTTCCTTAGTTTTGCTATCCCCCTCATGATGCATTTGCATTCTATGCCATATTTCATATGCACTTACACAACCCCTAATCCGATTATATTCACCCTCATTAAGGCCACAATACAAGATGTTCATAATTTTCGATTTCTTTCATTTTGGGTCTTGTAAGTGAATCCAATTCATCTTCAGTTGGGGGTGTGTATGGATTTTGAAGAAACATCCAATACTTAAGGTCATTAGAAATTAGGAAAATCTTCATCCTATTCTTCCAATAATCATAATGTGACCCATTTAGAAAAGGAGGTCGAGTTATGCATAATCCTTCTATGTGATTAGATGAAGTAAAGGCCATGCTAAAAATACGATTAAGTATGAGAATTAGCTAACAAGGCCCTGATACCAAATGTTGGATTATATGGGTTATGGGTCCACAATACTAATCACAATCTTACGCTAATTACCTACTCGTTTAACAAACAAAGATATGTGCAGCGGAAATTAAACTAAACAAGTAAGTAGGGAAGGAATAAGCAAACCACAATGAGACAAGGGATTTTTACAGAGGTTCGGCCACCGCCTACGTCCTCTCTTGCAAGCTCCGCTCGACACTTCGAGCTCCGCTCGCGTCTTCACTATCCACTCCCCGTTACGGGCCGGGAGAGAACGCCTTTTACAAAACAAGCTCCACGAACACCCTCGCGAGCTTGACTTTCTTCTCTCACAATCCAAGAGGAATGCTTGGGGCTTTCACCGAAACCTTTACTTCACTTTGAAAACAACAAACTTGAGTGGAACACACTCTCTAAACTTGAGCACACTTGAATGAGATTGGATTTGTGATTAAAGTGTGGAAGGTTTGAGGCTTTGAGTGTGTTGGGTTTCTCTCTAATGTATTGGACAAGTAGTGGTAGGAGAGTTGTGTTAAAATGTGTTTTAGAACTCTTTATATAGGCATTAGAGAGAATAGAGCCGTTGGGGTTGATTGGGTGAGTGTTGGTGTAGGGATGAACGGTCGACCGTTTGGCAGTTTTCAACTCAGTTCGGTCGACCGGTTAGGTAACGGTCGACCGCCCAATGCTAAGACTCAGGTACACTTAAGTGATCGGTCGAACACCGAATAAGGTTCGGTCGACCGATTTGCACCAGACACTCTGGGTTGACAAACAATGATCTATTCGGTCGACCGATTTCCACCAGGAGGTTTGGGTTTATCAAGAGACGGATATGCGATCGACCGATCAAGGTTCTCGGTCGACCGATACTTGAAGTGCATTTCGGGTATTATTGGTTTAATACGAATACGTCTGTTGGGTATATACGACAAAACAAATGGTCGGAAAAATAAGTTCACACGGTCAACCAAAAGTGTATACACGGTCGACCGAAACTGGGCAGTGAAAACACAAACAAGATGAATGATCACTCGGTCGACAGAATGGCCTGTTACGGTCGACCGAATGTGGGCAGACTGTTAGGGTTCCGGTTTGGTGTTTTCCGGTCAAAGTTTGGGTGATCTATTGAAGTCCAAATTATGTGAAATTTTGTGTGTGACTTCTATAAGGAACCTAGTGTGTGTTTGAGTTGATTTTAGCTCAAGTATGCTCAATTTACACAAGTTCCTAAGACTCAAAGAAAATACAAAATACATGTCTTCAAAAGAGCTTGATTACATGTCTTGACTTGATTTCCTTTCTTCCTTGAGTCTTGATCACCTATAGAGGTTAGCACAAAGAAATATATATGCAATGCAACATGTTTGCTACTCTACATGATCATAATTAAGATTATGTTGATTAAATAATCAAAATATAGATTAAGGCCAAAAAGCCAACAGAACCGATTTGAGCCATACCGATAAAATTTTGGGATTTTTTTTATGATAGAAATTGAGAAGGCTAATAGGTCTAAAGTCATTCATTGTGATCGCCGCGACCGACTTTGGAATTAGGGAGATGAAAGTTGAGTTGACCGGGGAAATATCACGACCCTCAAAATAGTCCATAATAAAACCCTCAACCTCTGGGGCCACAATTTTCCAACACTTTTGGTAAAACATAATAGGAAAATTGTCAGGTCCAGGGGAACCATCCGACCGCATTTTAAAATAGTGTCCTTGATTTCTTGTTTTGTTATTTCAGCCTCAAGAGTCATGCAATCCTCATCGGTAAGAGATCTAAAATTAACATTAGTGGCCCACGGGAACGATCCAGCCCTTTTCTCAAAGAGTTTTTTTGAAAAAGCCTATCATCTCTTAACAAAGGCCCTCTTTATCCGACACAACCCCTGAATTAGTTTGTAACTCACGAATGTTATTGAAACGTTTTCGACCATTTGCATTTGCATGGAAAAACTTGGTATTTTTGTCTCCTTTTAACCATTTAACTCGAGATCGTTGTTTCCAAAAAAATTCTTCATTTTTCAGCATTTGTTCCCAATCAATTTTTAATTTTCTACGACTAATTTTTGACCCTCAGAAAGCGATTGTTTCTCCTGCAAACCATCTAACAACTGAAGCTCCTTAAGGATCTGATCCTTAATGGTACTAACATTCCCAAATTCTTCCTTGTTCCAAAATCTGATTTGAGATTTAACTTCTTTTAACTTCAGGGTCAAGGTGAGGATTTTATTCCTTTTCGGGGGCACCATTTTCCACCATCCCTCAATTTTTTTAGTAAGGACACATTTTTCAAACCACTTTTTTTCAAATCGAAAAGGGACAGGGCCCCAATTAGGACACTTTGTGTCAAGACAAATAGGTACATGATCAGAAATGACGCGAGGTAAGCCCACAACCGCAAAAAAAGGAAACGTCCTGTCCCACTCAGTGCTCACCAGGAATCTGTCCAATTTGGAAAGTGCAGGAGTATCTTTAAAATTGGACCAGGTAAAATTCTGATTGGACAGAGAAAGGTCAATTAAACCGAGATCATTGATAAGGTTTGAAAACTAAGACATCGATCTCCCACGCCTAACAACCGAGCTCCTTTGAAAAGTAAACCTTATGATGTTAAAATCACCCCCGATGACCCATGGTTTTGTAAATTGAGACCCCAATGGTTAAGCTCAGCAAAAAAATCATCCCTTCGATTGTCCTCACAAGGACCATAAACATTTGTGAAAATAAACTCGAAATCCGAAGAGACACCCAAAAAGAATCGAAATGGAAAAATCCCCAATCCATTGGTTAATCAGACCAAGCTTATTATTATTCCAGAAAGTGATTAAACCACTTGAGGCCCCAATTGAATCCTTATCCAATATCAAATACTTCTATCCCTCAACGAGAATAGCGATTCTAAGGTCACCCGATTGAAATTTTGACTCTCGAATTGCCATGATCCATGGCTTATACTTCATCCAGAATTCCTTTAGTGATCTACGTTTATCGTAATCCCCCAAACCTCTTAGATTCCAAGAAATAAAATTCATTTGGGAACTACATTTTCCCCACTTTTTTTGGTTTTCCTACCCCCTGTGATTGTGAGATCTAAAATGGGTCCAAGATCACAAAGTTCCCTAAATCCCCCCGATTTATTCTTACGAGGCGTGTGTTGCCCAGGTAAGATACTTTTGGACTACTTAGATCTAACAGATTGGATAAATTTTTGGGTTAATTCGGGATAGTTGTCCACTGGCACCCTGAGCAAATGAGCAACAGATTTTAGAGAATTAATCCATTCCACTTCATCATTCCCAGTAATCCTCGATTGGTTAACATTTGACTCTGGAAAGACTACCGCTAATGGCTCTCCATGTTTTCCTTCTTCATTAGGCCTATCAGTATCGACTTCCTCTATTGCTATGTTATCTTCTATGCTAATAATATTCCAAACTTTCAACCTGATCCTCTCATTTTAGGTTCGTCACCACCCATCCTATTGACCTCTCCTCCACCCATAATTTTGTTATGACCCGACTTCACACCATTTTCTTCCAAACCTACCCAAAACTCTGTCCCATTACCATTGGCCACATCACTTGTCGCATAAACTTTCCCCCTACTCCATCCACCATAACCTCCTCCAAAGTGGGTTGAAAAACTTGACCGTGGTCATCGTCACCAACTAGGGGAGAATATGCCCAAAAATTAGGATTCGGAAGTAAGGAAAATGCTAGCAAAGGGTTAGAACGATCAATGGATGGGAACAAAAAGAAGGGTTGGGAAGAGCCCAAGAGACCCTACCATCGCTGATTCAGACCCTAACTTACCACCAAACTTTGTCCCAAGTTTGAGTTACTTCCATGGAGACTCAGAATAGAAGGATTGGATGATGGCACCCAAATAGTCCATGGTACCAGTATAACCGGAGTGTTAGCTAGGGAGGCCCCTCAGGGTGATCCACTACATCAGTGCAAGGGAAACTACCAACGTCAACCTCAGGAACCGCGATTTGCTGTCCACATCTTATGGGTAGAGGGCTGAATTTAGAGAGACCAGCGAGGAAGATTGGGCATAGGTCCAACTAAGATCAGGACTGGGGAAGGGTGTTCCTGCCGACGGTAGAGGAGGGCAATCAATGTTGTGGTCGAGCAGTTCAGGCGAGACCAAAGTGTTATTTGGTGCAACCAAAATCCTTGGTTGGTCAGATCCAACCTGAAGTGGATGGGTCCAATATGCATGGTTTTGCTACTCAGCTGACATTCGTTGGGCTTGGTGTAATGGGCTGGATTAATCAGATCCAGTCCAGAAGTTAAAGCATGACTACAGGAACTCAGGTAAACGAATCCACCACAAACCCGCTCCTCTATGTGGACGTGGATAAATTTATATAGGGTTCCCAGGTGCTTATCTTCTTCATCCATAACAGCATGCAGCGGCAACAACTTATCCCAAGACGTCTCCTCGTCTTCCCCTGTAGCATTGAAGGACATGCTACTTTCTACATTGGCAACAACACCAACGACCTCCTCGACTGACTCCCACTGTCGATTGGTGTTCCCCATATCTACATCTCGCGACTGACCAACTTCTGGAAGTATTGGGGGAGATTCCGACGATGGCTCGCCCCCGGCGAACAAAAAAGGCTTAGGGGCTGCCACCACATCTCTTGTTCCGTCAAGGACAAGGGTTAAAAGTAAGGGAATTTCATCCAGGATGATCATTTTGCTTTCAAGGATTACTGTTTTGTCCCATACAACCAGGTGGATCCACGCCATGTCTAGTTGTGCAAAGGACTTGGTTATCTCCTCCACCTTCAACAAGCAAACTCCTTGGTGATTTGTTCAAAAATTTCTTCCTTCCAGTAGTATTGCGGGAGGTTCTTGATCTCGAGTCTAACCCCTAATGGAGAACCCATCCTTTCAAAGTGACAAGATGGAGTGTCCCATATAGATAAGGTTATACGCACGCCTTCAATCATAACACTACCTTCCAACAAGATGTCAACAACACTGTCTTTCATTGTCTTAATTAAGACATAACCGTCAAGCCATCTAATAACATTGCCCGACTTGTCATACTCCCGGTTGAGCCAATCCTGTAACTTTCGTCTATCAACTTCTCCACTGTTCTGATGAGCAAGTACCAAGGTTTGGCCATTGGAATCGGTGTGTTCTTCCACCTCAGTATTGTTAATCACTTGGGCTCCTTCTTTCAACATAAACCGGTATGTGACATCTGGATTCAACTTCACCAGGGGGAGGATCGGGTGTGATGGTCGTGCAATGTCCTTCTTTGGAATCCATAGCACAGGATTATTGGAGGCCTTGGTGCAAGCTTTCTCTTGGTGGCCCACTCCATGACACCTTCGACACACCACAACGTTTCGGCATTCAATTGCCCAATGTTCGGAATCGAAACATTTGAGGCATGTGATTTTGTTCTTTCTTGGATGTAATTTTTCACTTGTCTTGTTGGTTGCAATCATTCCTCTAGAGACAGAAGCACCACTTACACCATTTTTCAAAATGTCAGCATAGGAATGAACTTGACTGGTTGTAGGTCTATTTCCTAACACCCCGACACCTCCACCAACAGGAACAACGTTAGCATCCGATCTGGGACGTTATCTGAGTTCATCAAAGTTGAAGGTAGAAGTCCTGGACAATTTCGAACAGGTGAAGTTAGTTTGAGTCTTTCCTCCTCCAATCTTCTTTCCTCTTCCCCTAGCCGAACTCTATGTCTCTGAATCTCCCTACTAGTCCATCTTATTCTTTGAAACTTGGCTGACCTTCCACGGGATCTTCCCCGAAAATGGTTTACCTGCTCTCGTGGGTGAGACTGATACTGGGAATTACTAACGTGAACATAGGTCTCCCTTGGTCGGAACCGGAACTCGCTCTCCCTCTCTCATCTTCTCTCCCAAAACCGCTACACTTAATGTCTCACAACAGGAGTTAAAGGGTCCTTGACTACAACAAACTTCCTTATATTAACAGACACGAATTATTGACTCACTAGGTTCAGGGTGGACTTCTTTAATTGTTTGAGTACTAAAACCCTATGATTACTCGCCCCCCGAGGGAAAACCAGGGTGCATCCTAACGACTCGATAAGACCTAAAACCGGTTTACAAGATATCCTAATGTATCAAGTTCAAGACAATTTTGGGAGCTTCCTTTTTACTTTGCCCCTCAACAGTTTTGCACATGCTCAAACACACACAAAACCCGCAAAATATTTTCTTTCGCAAACACATGAAGATTTTGAAAGAAATGTTAAAATTTTAAAGCACTAGGCAAGCAAAAGAAGACAAGCCACCCAAGAATCATGGCAAGCAGATATATCGATATTAAATGCAGCACACCATCATACCCTAACAATGAACAAAATCAAAGGAAATGACTCAACTATGTACAAAGGTAAAACACCCCCCACACCTACTTCATGCATTGTCCTCAATGAATGCGAGCATGATACTACATGGATTTATGCATGAAACAGGGAAGATCTCACCAACATGAAGCGCAAAAGGAAGTTCATGGTTATGTTGATGGACACAAACCTGAATTCCCTCAAAACCTGTGAGATGCTAAAGAAGGGATACACATACGTGAAAGAAATGGGCCCCAAATACAATTAATGCTCATTCATGGAGTTTTTTTTCTTGTTTTTTAACTATGTACAACAATGAGCTCCCATCTGTTGGCTTTTTGGCCTTAATCCGTATTTTGATGATGTAATTAAACCTAATCTTAATTAGGACATGTAGATTAGCACATATAGTATAATAGTATACATGTTGTATTGTGCTAACATCTACAGGTGATCAAGACTCAAGAAAGAAGAAAAATCATGTCAAGACATGTAATCAAGCTAGGATTGAAGACATGTAATTTTACCTTTCTTTGAGTATTAGGAACTTATGTGAATTGAGCATAACATAAGCTAATATGCATGCATTCACACACTAGGTTCCTTGTAGGAGTCACACACAAAATATCATATAATTTGGACTCCATTAGATCACCTAAACACCTAAAATATTGGTCGCCAGTCTACCTGAGTTCGGTCGACCGTTCACCTTTCGGTCGACCGGTTATACACAATATTTGTTATACCAGACCAATCCGTTCAACCGATCACATTTCTATCAACCGATTACCCAGACCTGTTCGGTCGACCGGTAGACCTTCGGTCGACCGTTTCGTTTGCCATTTCTGGTAAAAATATTACCGTTTTATTTGTCGTATTATACAACGGTCGTATACACATTTTTCTCAAAATTCACCCCCATATACATTAGAACCGGTCGAACAAAATACATCTTTCGGTCGACCGTTTAATTCGTGAAAAACCCCCTGCTATCGGTCGACACAAGTTTGTCCAACCGATCAAGATTTCTCTCTACCGAACCCAGTAGTTCGGTCGACCGGTACCTGTTCGGTCGACCGTTGACCTATAGAACTTAAGTGATTCGGTCGACCAATACCTATGTTCGGTCAACCGATCCATCAACAGACTCAAGGGTTCGGTCGACCGATACACCTTTCGGTCGACCGTTTCTGGACAGATTTCTGAACCCGATTTTCTGTTTTGTGTATCTTGCACAAAACCCAATCAAATCTTGTCCAAACGGCTAGAAATCTTTAGGAGCTTATAAATAGAGGTTCACACTTAGTTTTCCACAAGATTTCACAACTCCAAAGTGTCAAACTTATAGTGAGATTTTCCACAACCTCAAAGCTCCAAATTAGTGATTCCAAAGCCTAATTTCCACATCCTCCATCATACAATCATCTAGCAATTGTTGTGCTCAATACTAGAAGAGTGAATCCCACTCAAGGTTACATTTGTTGTAAAGAGAGCAAGGGTCTTGGTGAAAGCCCAAGACAAGAAGTAGAGATTTCGGTGAAAGCCCGAAGTGATCCTCTCGGGTTGTGAGAGGTGGTGCCAAGCTCGGCGAGGGTTGTTCGCGAGCTTGAAGACTTGTAAAAGGCGTTGCTCCCGGCCCGGAACGGGGAGGCATAGTGAAGACGCAAGAGGGGCTCGAACGGAGATTCGAGAGGGGCTTGCAAGAGAGGACGTAGGCGCGGCCGAACCTCTGTAAAACCGACGCGTCTTCTCTTTGTGGTTTGCATTATTTCCTACTTGTGTTTGATTTGTTTTTAATTTCCGCTGCATTTCTTTGATCGATCAACCAAGTAGTTAATTAGGGCTTAATAGTGATTAGTGGACCCATAGACCCACACGTTCCTACATTTGGTATCAGAGCCTCGTTCGTTAATTTTGTTCTTAATCGATAAATTAACATGGCTCTTAATGCATCCACACCAAATGAATCATTTAAACCACCATATTTTGATGGAGATAACTTTGTATCATGGAAATCTGAAATGTCTTCATTTGTTAAATCCATGAACATTAACATGTGGTTTATGATTCAAACTCCTTATGAATCACCTAGATATCATATTAGTAAATGGAGTTTAGAAGATGAGAAAAATGCATCCCTAAATGCTAAGGCTATGAATGTCATATTTTGTGCATTAGGAGATGAACTTTTTAATGTTGTTTGCTCATGTGATAGTGCTTATTCAATATGGCAAACATTAGAAAAGAATTTTGGTGAAGGAGATTCACCTACCGGGAAGAAGGGAAAAGCAAATCCTAAGGATGTAGCTCAAGCAAAGAAAATGGAGATTAACTCAACATCTTCATCATCATTAAGCTCATCCGATGGAGAAAGTGAAGATGAGGTATCCTCTAGCTCTTCTTCAAGTAGTAGTTCAAAAGATAATGCCCATGATTTTAATGAACTACAAAATGCATTTCAAAGATTATTTGAAAAATATAAAGAACTTCACAAGACTAATCAATTAGCAAATGAGCAAATCCATGATCTTAAATGTCAAAATGCATCTATCTTAGATGATAAAACGAATTTGCTTGCTAAAATTGATGCTCTTACTTTAGAAAATGCATGCTTGAAGAATGAGTGCTTAAATGATAAATCTACCTCATCTAATGCAATTGAAAGTCATATGCTTGAAAATGACAAAATTGACTTGCTAAAGAAACTAGATAAATCATATCTTGAAAGCAAGCAAACTTTAAATGACTTAAATTGCATGAATGAAAAAGTTGCAAATTTAGAGATTCACATGCTTAACATGAATGAAAAGCATAATTCTATGATTAAAAATCTAAATTGCTTAAATGAATCTCTAGCAACTAAAAACAGTGAACTTAATGTCTTAAATGAAAATTTGTCAAATAAATTGCATAAGTTCACACATGGCAATAAAAACAATTTTTATGTTAAAAACTTTCCTATTCAAATAAATGTTAAACATAATTTTGCCATGAAAAAGAAAGTAAGTGTAGAGGTACCAAAATCAACTTGGATTTGGGTACCAAAAGCTAAACTTAATGGACCCAAGCAAAAATGGGTACCAAAATCTACACTTGTAGGTACTTGAGGAAGAGATTGGTGGTGACCGGGTGAGCCAAAGCGTCGAATTCGAATCCGGTTGCATCACCAAATCAAGATTGGAGCTATTCAAGATTCAAGTTTGGTATAAAAATTTCTATCTCTAAAATTTCTGAAAAATAGCTCTAATCTAGTTAATATGCTTAATTGTCATATCCTTAGAGTTCAATTCATTGAAAATCATTTACCCTATTCATTGCAAATCATTTATCACATCCATTGATTCTAAATGTCAAATTTTAAATGGATGTTAGAATAAGGCTTAAGTTGAAACTTAAATGAACTTAACTTGAATCATACTCATTGTTTCCATTTAGCCTTATTGATAGGGGGAGCTTAAATGTTATATCTTTTATTAGAGTAATGAAGTGCAAAATTTAGGGGGAGCAACTTCATTACAAGACATCCAAATTCTATGCTTAAAGTCTTAAATAATTATTATTTTTGATGGATGTCAAAGGGGGAGAGATAATTAAGGGGGTAACTTGGAATTTGGCATAAAATTGATCAAAAACTATGCACATCCATAGGGGGAGCATTTATATGCATAGTTAACATATACAAATTTCAAGTATTAGGTTGATTTAAGATATAGGTTGCCATCATCAAAAAGGGGGAGATTGTTGGCTTTTTGGCCTTAATCCGTATTTTGATGATGTAATTAAACCTAATCTTAATTAGGATTAGCACATATAGTATAATAGTATACATGTTGTATTGTGCTAACATCTACAGGTGATCAAGACTCAAGAAAGAAGAAAAATCATGTCAAGACATGTAATCAAGCTAGGATTGAAGACATGTAATTTTACCTTTCTTTGAGTATTAGGAACTTATGTGAATTGAGCATAACATAAGCTAATATGCATGCATTCACACACTAGGTTCCTTGTAGGAGTCACACACAAAATATCATATAATTTGGACTCCATTAGATCACCTAAACACCTAAAATATTGGTCGCCAGTCTACCTGAGTTCGGTCGACCGTTCACCTTTCGGTCGACCGGTTATACACAATATTTGTTATACCAGACCAATCCGTTCAACCGATCACATTTCTATCAACCGATTACCCAGACCTGTTCGGTCGACCGGTAGACCTTCGGTCGACCGTTTCGTTTGCCATTTCTGGTAAAAATATTACCGTTTTATTTGTCGTATTATACAACGGTCGTATACACATTTTTCTCAAAATTCACCCCCATATACATTAGAACCGGTCGAACAAAATACATCTTTCGGTCGACCGTTTAATTCGTGAAAAACCCCCTGCTATCGGTCGACACAAGTTTGTCCAACCGATCAAGATTTCTCTCTACCGAACCCAGTAGTTCGGTCGACCGGTACCTGTTCGGTCGACCGTTGACCTATAGAACTTAAGTGATTCGGTCGACCAATACCTATGTTCGGTCAACCGATCCATCAACAGACTCAAGGGTTCGGTCGACCGATACACCTTTCGGTCGACCGTTTCTGGACAGATTTCTGAACCCGATTTTCTGTTTTGTGTATCTTGCACAAAACCCAATCAAATCTTGTCCAAACGGCTAGAAATCTTTAGGAGCTTATAAATAGAGGTTCACACTTAGTTTTCCACAAGATTTCACAACTCCAAAGTGTCAAACTTATAGTGAGATTTTCCACAACCTCAAAGCTCCAAATTAGTGATTCCAAAGCCTAATTTCCACATCCTCCATCATACAATCATCTAGCAATTGTTGTGCTCAATACTAGAAGAGTGAATCCCACTCAAGGTTACATTTGTTGTAAAGAGAGCAAGGGTCTTGGTGAAAGCCCAAGACAAGAAGTAGAGATTTCGGTGAAAGCCCGAAGTGATCCTCTCGGGTTGTGAGAGGTGGTGCCAAGCTCGGCGAGGGTTGTTCGCGAGCTTGAAGACTTGTAAAAGGCGTTGCTCCCGGCCCGGAACGGGGAGGCATAGTGAAGACGCAAGAGGGGCTCGAACGGAGATTCGAGAGGGGCTTGCAAGAGAGGACGTAGGCGCGGCCGAACCTCTGTAAAACCGACGCGTCTTCTCTTTGTGGTTTGCATTATTTCCTACTTGTGTTTGATTTGTTTTTAATTTCCGCTGCATTTCTTTGATCGATCAACCAAGTAGTTAATTAGGGCTTAATAGTGATTAGTGGACCCATAGACCCACACGTTCCTACACCATCTTCATATGTCAAGGGACAACAAATGAGAACCCGCCATCTCTCGAGCTACAAAATGCAACTGTATGGGCTCACAACATAAGAAATTGTAGGATTGTTAAGAGGTTTATGAACCACAGATGGTGGTTCATGCTTCCCAAAAGCATGGTTTGTGAATGGAAATGGACAACAAAAAATTTTCCACTCCACGACAAAGTTGATGGTTATCAATGTATACCCTCAAACCGATGTTTGGGTGTACCAGAATCATTTCATCCCCACAATGTGACACCCTGGTTTTATTATCCAGATGACAGTCCAAAAACAGAATTGTTTGACCACCTGACACCCTTATAAGCCTTATGGTCATTTGATGCCTCTTGAGAGTGAGCAAGATAGGAGGCATGAATGAGAGGTGAACCTCTGTCTGGTTGTTTGAAATGTAGGGTATCAGGTGGTTGATTTTTAACCCACATGGGGTCCTCAACAGATACATAATGAAGAGCAAGTCGCTCAAAGGCCACAAAAATGGTATCTTGTGGCTCAAGACCCACATGATCAAAAGGATGTGGCTCAAAGGCCACGTGATCACAAGATAAGGCACCCTCTTGTGCCAGCCCAAGAGAAACATCTTCACTACCATTAGGATCTCCATCGAAGGATTCTCGAAAGTAATTGAAGGTGCTTTCGACTTCAATCTCATTTGTGCCCTAGATAAGGTTGACCCCAACAGGGTCATTGAAGGCCCATGGCTTCTTGCCGATGGTGAAGATGTTGAAATCAGTGCACTGCCTACCATATGTCAAGTGCATCAGACCATTGCGACAATTGATCAAGACATTGGAAGTCGCAAGAAATGGTCGCCCCAGAATAACAAGAATTTGTCCAAGTGGGTTTGGCACATGTTCAATATCCAGAACAAAGAAATTGTCTGGATAATTGAACTCTCCCACTTTGATCAGAACGTCTTCCACCACGTCCCTCTGTTTCTTCGTAGACCTATCAGCCAATTGAAGAGTTGTTTTTGTTCGTTTGAGGTCTCCAAGACCAAAGTGGACGTAGACCGAATACGGCAGAAGGTTAACAGATGCACCAAGGTCCAATAAAGCTCCATGTATGGACACCTCACCAATCACACAAGAGATAGTAGGACAACCAGGATCCTTGTATTTGACTTGCATGGGTTGTGCAAACAAAGAACTCACGTTAGCCGCAAGAAAAGCTTTCTCGGGAACATGAGTTTTTTCTCTTCTTGGTGCATATTGTAGGATTTTGTGTCCCCATGTATGTATATATTTTAAAAAATTTAATACAACATACAAGATCAATTTCATACTTTCAACAATTTTATGTACATTACTTTGTGTTTATTCTAATATCATGCAATCCTACATATATTAAAATAAATCACAAAGAGAGAATCATACCCAAAGATTCTCTAAAACCTTTCGATGATCCGGAGTCGCGTTGCCTGTTGAATCGCCCGCCGATTTGCCTCTAAGTGTTCACCAAACTTTAAAAAAGATTAGAGAGAAAGGAGCTAGACAATCAATCTCTAATTAGGCTTAGAATCTAGCTAATAACGCATCTTTAAGCTCCTGAGATTTTCTATCTCCAAAACTCAAATTACTAAGAGATTTTCGTGGTGATTAAGGGAGAGATTAATGAGAGAAAGAATTTTTGCATTAACATAAACAAGTAGGAGGAGGGGTCCTTTTATAGGCTCCCAAAAAATCCTTATCAAGAACTATTCTTTAGTCATGATCTCTTGCTTATTCTCTCCTAAAATTAATCTTTAAATGCCACATAAGCACCCCAAAAAATGTTTTATTAAATCTGGAATTAATCCAACCCATGATCTAATTAATCTCTTAATAATTCACGCAGAAATAGTATTGTTCGGTCGACCGAGAAATTTTCTCGGTTAACTGAACCATTCGGTTATAACACATGTTCGGTGCACCGTGAGATAGACGGTCGACCGAATCCACATGAGAAAAATTCTCTAGAAAAATTCAGACGAACCACGTCTTCTCTTCGGTCTACCGTTGACTCACCAAAATTTCTCCTAGAGCATAGTCATCGGATGACCGTGTCACCTTCGGTCTACCGAAAATATTCTTTCTTGGTTGATCGTTCACACTCGGTTAACCAAACTTGATTGTCTAGACACTCTAGACAATTTCGGTCAACCAATTATGCTTACCCGTTCCCCATTCGGTTAACCGACCTGAAGATTCCCCGGTCGACCGAACCCTGAACGGTTCACCGTATTTGACCCCGATTTTGCCTTTGTCAAATTTTGGATGTATTTCCACCAAAATTTGATCTTTTGGGGTTTTTAGCAAATTCATATCTTATGTAATATATTATTTTATGTAATATTAAATTATTACACCCCATAATATACACACCTCATATGAATTTATGATGATTCTAATTATTTCAATTCTCATGACATATTGATTTTATTCGTTCACCACATTTGTCCATTTTTCACATGAAACCCGACACATTATATGAACTCAAAATCAAGATTCTTGTTTCCAAGTTTTGTGGTGTGACCTATAAGAGGATCTAAGCTAAATTGGCAGGGATATTAAACACTTAATACTCAAACTATTAGCGGTATCTAGCTACACATTATAGTTACCCAATTAGCATAGATGTCTTTGTTCCACTCGAACTAAAACACGATCCATTTAGTGATGTAAGTGCACCACCTGTGTCCGTCCCTTGCCTCATGATATTAAGAATATATACAAAGTAGAAATGTGTCACCTTTGTATTATATTCATTTCTTGATCTCTTTAAGCTAATTATAACAATGTAACTTAACTCAAGTTACATTGTGCACATTATAATTTTGCTTTATCAAGGGACCACTAATATCATCACTCAATTAAGACGGGCAATGATAATCATTTGACTAGCTATCTTTTCCAACACAAGTCATGTTCAACCAACTATTGCCTTTAACACTATACTCATTCCTAGTTTTTGACAATAATCAAATGAAGCACTTCTTGAGTGAAAAGATATAACTCTCATATCTTAGGATCCAAGACATAGTAAAACATTAATGACACGAAACACAATTCCATAATGTTTTACTTGTTAGGTCTATTCAATATATAAAAGTAATCTTTTCCTCTTTTATATACTCGTGTCGTCAATTATTTGTAGAGCTACAACAATCAATGACAAACACGACAATCTTATCTCGGTGATTAAAGTTCCATGTTAACTACCATGATTGTGAATAACTTTTGATTTATGTAAACCATTATCTTTTAGAGCTCTACGGTTAAGGACCAAACGCCTCTTCCTTAACACTTCCAAAAGACGAATACCATAATCAAGGAACAAAATGTTTGCACATTCAATTAATAATAATTGACATATAAAAGTAAAACTTTTAGAACACATTCCTTTCACATAAGTCCTTGAGAACATTGACATAAGGTGGCATTTGCTGAATCACCTCCAATAGAGGGATGTTTACCTTAACTTGCCGAAAGATCTCAAACATCTTGTCATGCTAATCCGAAGTTTTCTTTTCAAGGCGCTCAGGGAATGGCGCCTTCGGGGCGTAAGGGTGTTCTGAAGGAACCTCAGAATGCTGGTCCAAAGAAACATGAGTGGGAACCTCAGAATCTGATTCCTTCGACACAAGATGAGACAAGGGGACCTCAGGGTTCAGCCCCTTTGTCGAAATAAATGTTGAAGAAACAACATTATCAAGCTCCTTCCTGGAAGTATTTGTTGAGGGAACCTCATGATCCGGCTCCCTGATAGATGCATGTATCACCGCAGGTCTGGTGACACCAAGAGATGTTGATTGCAAGGAAGGTACCCCAATGTGGTTGTCCACCTCCTTACCAGACCTCAAAGTATGAATCACATTAATATGATGGGTCGGTTCTGAGGTAGCATGAGGCACTGGTGGCCTTCCTTGAGAATAGGTACCCTGGGGATTCACCTCAGGTTGACTTGGCAACTGACCCTTCTCACATTCATGGAGCTGATGAGCCAACCGACTAACTTGCATTTCCAATGCTTTTACCAAATTGTTGCTGGCCGCAAACATAGTTTGTGTGCTCTGTATGAACTCTTAAAGAGGTCCTTTGGGTCAACCAGCTGGGGTAGTTGAGTTTGGTTAGAATAACCCGACGATGTGGCCTTTGATGTGGGGGTTGGTAGGTTGCCGATGGGATGGAGGTTGATAAGGTTGAGCGTGCGAGCTCTGACCGCGACCTGTAAGACAACTCAGGATGGTTACACCATCCTGAGTTGTAGGAGTGACTGTACGGGTCGTTATGGAGCCTCTGTTGATACACCACATTTACATGCTCAGAATCCCTTGGAGCGTAAGCACATTCCATGTCATCATGTCCCGTAAGTCCACACCTACTACATGCGGGAGTAGCGACTTGAGCTACCAGAGCTCGGTCCAATTCTAAACTCTCAATCCTACGCATGGGAGCAACCATTTTCGCCTCAGACGCGATAGTTCACTAAACTTGATATGATCCAGCTCAACCAGAAGATCTTGCTGGTGGCTCTCTCATGGTGTCCTACTCAAAGGTACGTTCAGCCATTAATTCAAAAGTGTCCCATGCCTCATTGATGAGTTTCATTTGGAAATCACCTTGACACATTGACTCCAACAATGTGCGAGTGTTGTAGTTGAGCCCATCATAAACAATTGGCACAACTGCCACAACTCAATTTCATGATGATGGCACTACAAGAGAAGGTTCTTGAACCTCTCAAAGAAAGCATGAAACGATTCAGTCTCGGGCTGATAAATTTTGTGTATCTTGTACCGTATCTGTTGAGTCTTTCGTTGAGGGAAGAATCTCTTCAGAAAGACAGTCACAAAGTCATCCCAGGACCGAATCGAGTTCGCGGGAGGTTGTACATCCATTTCTTCACATTATCCTTCAACGTAAAAAAAATCATCGTCAACCGAACTGAATCCTCATCAAGCTGTTGAAGCTTGAACATGGAGCATACCTCCTCAAATTTACGTATAAAAATATACGGATCCTCCTTATTGGAAGTGAAGGTAGGAAGCATGCTCACATATGGAGGTTTCCGTTCATAGTTGTTCCCGCGACCTGGGGGAAAAACTATGCAAGAAGGCTTCACGGCTCGAACATGATGGGTCCGCTTCCACAAAGTCATCGGTCTATCCCGTCGAGCTAAAGGTGGTGGTGCACCAAGAACTCGATCCTGACCAAATCCCTCTTCCTCCCGAGTCAGAGGAGGAGGAGAAGGAGGTCTACGTGGTGGTGGGTGCGGACCGAGGTAGTCCATGTATGGAACCCGGTCTCTCCCATCACGACGAGATGACTCAGCCTCATGATCCAAAGGAGGACGAGGCGGAGATGACCGATCACAAGGACGGTCCATCTCAGACCAATGCACTCTCTAAAGTTGAGCGCTCTCACCAGAACGAGCCCAACCTCACATAAAATGCTCGACTCAACTCTAAAATAACACACAACAGAAGGTGTACTCAGAGGAGGAGACCACTCGTAGAAAATAAATGAGGAGGGAAGAATCCTTAGAACTAGCGTGGGTAATGGGTGAAGGTAGAAGCCTAAATTAGCAAGCATGACTCAAACAATTTATGGCTATGGGTCCTTAAGCTAGACGACGCCTAACTTCGAGATCCCTAGTGTCGACACACCTCACCTTCCTACAACGAAGACCACAATGCCCAGCAAGTGATACCAGATCCGGAGATCCAGTACCTCCTACTATCGACAAGGTGGGCAACGCCGATCAGTCCATGATAGTCTCAACTAGATCACTCTCCTAGTGCGTACAAAATCCTTAGGGCCAATGTCTACTTGATTTTAGAATTAAGGCTTTTATTAAGAGTGATTTTTGGGGCAAAGAAAAGGGTGATGAAATCCCCCGCCTTATCTTCTATAGGACAACCCCTCGTTAGTAGCGTTTTGAGTCTTAATCTAGCAATCAACACTCCAATCAAACGCTCAACTCACTATTGTCCCGATGCACCTTACTAACTAATGCATGCTTTAATCATGCATGAATGAGAGAATAGGGTGCATGTACCTCACGCCAGCAATTAACAACAAAAATGTAAAGCAAGGAAAACACAAATGTGTGCAAGGTCTACAAATGATGCATGACCTAGATGGCAATCAATCTACTCTTTCGCTTTGAGTTTTAAGGTCCAAGTTGATTAAAGGGGATTGATTATTAAACTGGGAGCAAACTACAATTCACAACATGCAAGATTGAGGTCTCAGACAACTAAACTTAAGAAAAGAACAACTACAACGAAATGTGGAGCAAAACAAATTGGCCTGGCCGCCAATTGGCGGTTTCCGACCGCTGATTGGTGGTCACTTTGGCACAATTGTTCCTCTAATTTCTCCAGTAGCCCTCCCTTGCTCCTTACAATACATGAAACAAATCAATACTAACAACAAAAAGATGAAACCCACTCGAATCGTCCAAACCAAAGTCTGGACAAAACACCTCCCCGGCAACGAGACCAAAAACATGATTGAATGTTTTAAAATAACCGCAAGTGCATGACCGCGTTGAAGCGATGACAAATACGGGTCGATCCACTGGGAGGTGTGTCGACTTTTGTTAGTTCGAAGGCAAGTGGGAAAGAAAGGAGAGAAAGGAGTTACCATCGAAACTACACTAAAATGTGAAAGGAATTGAAAAATCAACAATAAAACTAAACCCCATTGGGGGTAGAGAAAGAATGTGAATACAAAAATATGTGTATGTGTGTGTATTCAATTGTGCTCATCACAACATGTAGTGTATGAAAATCATAAAAGTATATCCAACTTTGCCGCCACATGAAATAAGATAACACATTATCATTAAAACACACATGATAATAATTGGAATGAAGCTAAATGAACTCATGTATAAAGACCAAACCCCACTATGCCTCCACATGAAATAAGATTTACACAATCATTAAAACATACAAGACATTAACCAAGGTCAAGGCAACAAGAGTACATGCAACTACAAGTCATGTTTCCTTTATCAATTCCATCCATATCCTCACCTCATCATTCCCCATAAAATAAGTCCACAAATCTAAGCATATGCTAAGCTTCATTCAAGAGCATTGGCATATAAAAGACAATAGTGAAATCCCATTCGATGGTTATGGAAATCATGTAAGGTTCAAAGGACTAGGATAACACACACCTAATATATCACATATTTCTCCACCCCCAAAAATGGGGATGAAACTACTCACTAATCATTACACTACAACCTTCATTACCAAAATGAAACATTCTACTGAAAGGAATTAAACTAAGCAAGCAAGAAATATTAAAGGAGCTAATTTAAAGGACATAAAACAAAAGAAGCATGCAAGACATATGAAAGGAAATTAAACTAAGAAAGAAGCAACATAACTAAAGGAAAACTTTATTAATTTCAAACTCACAATACAAGTAGCCTCTCCTTACTTGAGATTTTTCTCCAAGGCTCACTTCAAGTAGAGAGCATGACCACCAAGCATGTGTAGAATACAAGGGAGGAGGAGGAGTTCTATTTATAATCAAAGAAAAAGGCAATCGGGGACAATCCCTCGGTATGGGACTAAACATATACCAAAAATAGACTAAATACACCCTTATACATGACCGACTAAACCGCATCGGATCCGGACCAATCCAGACCACCAATTGGCGGTGTTGGACCACCAATTGGCGGTCTACAAGGTCCAGATCGGGTCAGGTGTTGGGGTGATGTTGTCTGGCTTGATTTCTTCATGTTTGATGCATCTTAATCGATTGTGTGGCTTGCGACCTGAATCCAATTGCCAAAATACTCCTCATGATGGTGTGGAGTTTCTTCATTTGCTCATTGGTCCTTTGGTTTTGCATTCGGGTCCCTCTCTCTTGCATCTTTGTCCCCAAGTCTTGCAACTCAGTCCTTTTCCTTGTTTTTGAGTCGTTTTTGTGCCTCTTCTCCTCAAACCTGCTTATTCCTGAAAGATAAACATTAAAATCGTTAGGTAGCATTGTTTAGGTGAAAGATAACGGATATAAGACATAAATGTATGCATGATATGGTGTCAATCAGTCACATTTTTTTACAAATTGTAATTAGCGTAATTTAGTGTAGGTACGTACACTCACTCATTCCTCATTTACTTCCACACTCGAGTATGGTCGATGTCTACCTGCACTCACTCCTCGTGGACATGACCCGTACTTTACACCACTTCAACTTGGTCGTGCAGTTATGGTTTTGAACTTTTAAAATTTCCCAACAAGGTGGTTGATTAGTGGCATATCATGTAGTCTATTCGTGCTATATATCCACTATTTCACCCCATATTTGTGTGACTCGGGTTGTTTTAATATTATTTCAGGAATAAGTAGGTACAAAGGAGCATAAGAGTGAAAAGGATATAAAAGTAGGAAGAAATGGCTGAAACGTGCATGCAATTAAACGTGTATACAATTAGACGTGCATGCTTTGACCAAAAGGGGAGGGACATGCATGCAAAAATTCCATGATTTAAATTGGTCAAACAAAGAATCCTCCAAGCAGAATCCCACGCACAAAAGAAAACGAAAGGAATATAAAATCAAAACGGATTTGGCAAGACGAGAAGATTGCATCCGATTTATTTCCTTCCAGCAAAAAGAAAGTTTGGACTGTCAACACATGTCACTTGTTTTATTCATAGCATCCATATACAAATACGAAATTTGATGATTCAAGATCCGTTGGAAAGACAATTTAAAGGTGGAAATACTCGTCTCTCTTGAGACTTCCCAAATTCTGATGATATGAGAGCTAAAAACGTTTATCAAGTCAGACGTATTTGGAAACCGGGCATCTGATAGATCATCCATAATTGGGGCATAACGTCTTGATACGATATCCAAATAAGATGATTCATGCAAATTCCACATGCACAACTTCGGTATTCTACAATTTTCCAAATTCAGAAGATACCCTACTTGTAAAAGGCGTGTAAGACTTCTTATGTGGGAGAATATAAAACCCTACTTGTGTTAGCTATATATCCCTCGCTCGTGCATCTTTCTCGATCTCTTGCCCTCTTGCATTTTTTTAATTTGTTGTTGCTGCTGCTGCACCCCTTGTAATCCTTGGAGAATTTTGGTTTTTGCTGGAAGGGAGGAAGTTGTTAATCATTTTATTAATTAACCGCAAGTGCACAGTCGTCGGTGATGACGGGGCAAGTACGAGTCGATCCACGGGGAGGGGAGTAGTCTCTGGTTTGTTTGAAATGAAATGGCGAAATAGGGGAGAAGAGATTTGATTATGCTACGCTAAACTACACTAAACTAGTAAGTAACAAATGCAAAGAAGGCAACTAGCGAAGGATTAAAATTAAACTAAGAGAGCTTAATAACTAGGCTGGATTCCAGAAGAGAAACCCCTGAGGGGTGGAGTGAGTGTACACATGAAATAAGATGGTGAAAAATGCATTCAATGGGCACACATGTAGGTTGTGTTTTCATGCATAGGAAGTGTCTAATGGATATGGAAAAACCTATCAATCCAGTCACTAACCTAGTTAATTAACATCAGATACACAAGTTGGTTATTTCAGAACCCAAAAAAGCATGGGAGGTGTCTAATATTTGCGGCAAAACCCATCATGTGAAGTGTTCTACTCTAAAAAAGCAAGTATACATTCACATTTATCAACACATTTCAAAATAAAGCATTCATTTCCATTCTTTATTGCATGTATAAACATCATCTCCAACCCCAAACGGGATGGAACTACTCACTACTCATTGAACTATAAAGTACATTTAGAAAAGGAGACATTCTAATTATACTACGATAAAGAAAACAAACAAGCTAAACATGCAAGCATTAAAACAAAGACAACATTAAAATAAACTATGAAGAATTATTTTATTTACATGACTCACATTAAATATAACATTCTTCTCCACCTTGAGTTTTTCTCAAAGGCTTACTCCAAGTAGAGAGAATGCCACCAAGCATATAGTGGGATATAAGGGAAGTGGAAGAGTTATATTTATAGTCATAGAAAAAGGTAATCAGGGTCAATCCCCCGATGTGGGATTAACGCACTACTAAAAATAGACATAAACACTCTAATACATGACCCTCCTAAATCTTATCAGATCTGGGGAGGACCCAACCGCCAATTGGCGGTCTGTAGGCTCTGGATCGGGTCTAGATTTAGAGTGTGGTTGTCTTGCTTGATTTCTTCGTGTGTGATGCACCCGAGTTGGGTGTTGGAGTTTAGGCCCGAATCAAAATTCCAAAATACTTCTCATGATGGTGTGGAGTTTCTTCATTTGCTCATTGATCCTTTCGGTTTACATCCGGGTTCTTCTGTGTTGCATCGCAGTCCATAAGTCTTACAACTCAGTCATTTTTCTTGCCTTTTGGTCCATTTTGTGCCTCTTCTCCTCAAACCTGTTTATTTCTGAAACTTAAACATAAAACTCGTTACGTAACATTGTTTAAGTGAAAGATAACAGATATAAGACACAAATGTGTGAATGATATGATGTCAATCAAGTACCCCCACACCTAACTTTTGCTAGTCCCGAGCAAAATAAAGAAATAGAAAAATGATAAAAAGGAAAAAAAACATACGTAAAAAAGGAAATCCTAACTCACTTTCGTAGGAATCACGGTTGTAATCCTTCGAAAATTTTGGTTTTTGCTGGAAGGGAGGAAGTTGTTAAACGTTTTATTAATTAACTGCAAGTGCACAACCATCAGTGAAGATGAGGCAAGTATGGGTCGATCCACGGGGACATGAGTAGTCTCTGGTTTGTCAGAAATCAAGTGAAAAAATAAGGGAGAAGAGATTTGATTATGCTATGCTAAACTACACTAGTAAGTAACAAATGCAAAGAAGGCAACCAGCGATGGATTAAAACTAAACTAAGAGAGCTTAATAACTAGGCTATAAATAAGGGAGAGAAACCCCGGAGGGGTGGAGTGAGTGTTCACATGCAATAAGATGGTGAAGAATGCATTCAATGGGCACAAATGTAGGTTGTGTTTTCATGCATAGGATGTGTCTAATGGATATGGCGAAACCTATCAATCATCCAATCACTAACCCAGTTGATTAACATTCACATACACAAGTTGGTCATTTCAGAACCTAAACAAACATGGGGGTGTGTAATAGTTGTGGCAAAACCCATCAAGTGAAGTGTTGTACTCTAAAAAGCAAGCATACATTCACATTTATCAACACATTTCAAAATAAAGCATTCATTTCCATTCTTTATGGCATGTATAAACATCATCTCCATCCCAAAAAGGGGGATGGAACTACTCACTACTCATTAAACTATAAACTACATTAAGAACAGGAGACATTCTAATTATGATAAAGAAAACAAACAAGCTAAACATGCAAGCATTAAAACAAATACAACATTAAAACAAACTATGAAGAATTATTTTATTTACATGACTCACATTACAAGTAGCATTCTTCTCCACCTTGAGTTTTGCTCCAAGGCTTACTCCAAGTAGAGAGAATGACACCAAACAAGTAGTGGAATATAAGGGAAGAGGAAGAGTTCTACTTATAGTCGTAGAAAAAGGTAATCAGGGACAATCTCCTGTTGTGGGACTAATGCACTACTAAAAATAGACATAAAACACTCTAATATATGACCTCCCTAAATCTTATCGGATCTGCTGAGGACCCGACCACCAATTGGCGGTCTATATGCTCTGGATCGGGTCTGGATTTGGAGTGTGGTTGTTTGGCTTGATTTCTTCGTATGTGATGCACCCGAGTTAGTTGTTGGAGTTTAGGCCCGAATAAAAATTCCAAAATACTCCTCATGATGGTGTGGAGTTTCTTAATTTGCTCATTGGTCCTTTTGGTTTACATCCGGGTCCTTCATCTCATTCCATAAGTCTTACAACTCAGTTATTTTTCTTGCTTTTTGGTCCATTTTGTGCCTCTTTTCCTCAAACCTGTTTATTTCTGAAACTTAAACATAAAACGCATTACGTAGCATTGTTTAGGTGAAAGATAACAGATATAAGACACAAATGTGTGAATGTTATGATGTCAATCAAGTACCCCCACACCTAACTTTTGCTAGTCCCAAGCAAAATAAAGAAATAGAAAAATGATAAAAAGGAAAAAAACATACGTAAACCTAACTCACTTTCGTAAAAATCACGGTTGCACTTAGCACGTGCAACAAGCCGTTCAATCTCCTTGTCGCCAAAGAGGAGGAGTATTGTCTCTTGAGAGTTTTCAGCGAATGCACCCACAAAATCCGAACATTGATGCATTATTCAATCTAGCAACATGACTCATTGGACCTATTTTTGTTGATCATTGGACACGGTAATTCTATGGGCCGACTCTCTATGTATTCAGTCCACACACCTAGCCTAGGGAACCATTCGTGCAAGTTAATAAGGACTTAAGTGAAAGACATGGGAAAACTTAACATCCTCAAGTGATACAAAGTGTAAAGTCCATTAAGGTTCTTATTTGCATTACCATTACCATTCCCTTTTTTTTCTTTTTTTCTTCTTTATTTTTTCTTTTTTTTGTTGTGTAATTCTCCTAGGGTCAGGTTTTATGCATCATTGCCCATGAGGACTTACAATATCATGTACACCTTTCCCACATCTCCATATAGGGCGATCCCTACCACCCGTGTAAAAGGAGTTAGGTCGGTGCATCCCTAGTCAGATGACTCAAAAGCACCAGGGACTAGGTCCCCTCAGACAAAATTTCCTGAGTGATAGGAGTCGTACTAGAAGAGAGAACACCACTTATTTATTATCCACATGAGAATCAAAACCCCTACATTTAAAGTTTAACAACAAGCTTTTAAGGGCCCGTGACTACGACTATGACAAACTTCCTTATACTAACAGACATGAATTATTCGACTCACTAGGTTCAGGGTGGACTTATTTATTTGTTTGAGTACTGAAACCCTATGATTACACGCCCCCCGAGGGAAGACCAGGGTGCATTTTTATGACTCGGTAAGACCTAAAGCTTGTATAATAGATATCGTAATGCATCATGTTCAAGTCAATTCTGGGAGCTTCTCTTTTGATTGCCTCGAAATGGTTTTGCACATGCTAAACACACGCAAAACCTAATTGGCGATCACTTTTTCCCGGTTTCGACCCATTTTCGGATATCTTCTTTAGTTCTTCAATTCTTCCCATGGGTGCACTCAGTTATTGGAGTTTTGACCCAGATCTAATTGCCAAAATAGTCCTTATGATGGTGTGGAGTTTCTTGATTTTCTTAATGGTCCTTTTGGTTTACATCCCGGTGCTTCTCTCTTGCATCTCCGTCCATGAGTCTCACAATTCCATCTTTTTTCTTGGTTATAGGTCCTTTTTGTGCCTTTTCTCCTGAAACATATTTATTCCTGAAACTTAAACATAAAACTCGTTACGTAGCATTGTTTAGGTGAAAGATAATGGATATAAGACACAAATGTATACATATTTATTTCCATATCGTTTGCTGAAGTTCATTAATTTTCATTTGTATCGTAATTTAGTTTGTTTTGCTTTCTTGGTATAACGTCTTTTCAGTAGTAGCGTAATAATCTCTTCTTCCATCGTTATTTCCCACTTGATTTCGCTGGCTTGAAGGTTGGCAACGCTCCATGTGGATCAACCCGTACTTACCCCATCTTCACCAACGGCCATGCACTCGCGGTTAATTAGTAAAACGTTCAACAAGTTTTTGGTGCCATTACTGGGGAGCGCCTTGTCCCATCCTTTGTTTGGGTGATTCGAGTGGTTTTAATTTTTTTTTGTTTTAGTTATCGTGTTCTCCAGGTGATCAGGTGAGCTCCAAATTTGATAGGGAGCTTGGGAACCGCATTTGGAGCAAAACAGACCGCTCGACAGTGGTCGGGAGTCGTCAATTGGCGGTTGGTAATCTTTGCTAGTCCAATAGTTTCTCATGTAGCTCACACTTCATATTTAGTTTCTGAGAGCATATTGCCTGATTTGTTTTTTTCAGCACCAAGTTTACCTCTTAACCTAAATCACCTTTAATCAACTTGGACACTAAAACCCAAAGCAAAATATTAAGCATTTCCTATTATGAGATCCTAATCGTTGATTAATGTCTTCATCAGGTTTAGGGTGATGAGATGAAGAGGTTTGAGGTGGACGACTAGGATTTGTTGTGGAAGGAGTATAAAAGGTTTGTTTTCTCTCTCTCTCTCTCACACTCGTCTCTCAATTCTCTCTCTCACTCTCTAGTCTTTTTGCTCAAGCTTCTTGAGGCTCCGGCGAGGTCGAGAAGATCGTGTACGGAGTTGTGGTCATGTTTGCCGCACTTGGGGTGATCGTTGCTCGGGAGGATTTCACCGGAGGTAGCTCGTTAGCGTGGAAACGCTCACGGTTGATCTTCTAATGCTTCTTCAAGTCTTAAAGGTATGTCAAGCTTTGTTGTCCTTACTCACCTAAGTTGTGTGGGTGTTGGAGTAGTCGACGGTAGGCCAAAAGGCTCGTCGAAGTTGGTGTGAAGCAGATTTCTGTACTGGAACGGTCGACCGATTCTTGTATCGGTCGACCGGTCGTGGTATATTTGTGAAGAAGATGAGGACTCTGGTTGTTTTCGGTCGAATGGTTCCCTTTTGCCGTTCGACCGAAAGCACTATTTTATGTCGGTCAGGGGTGTGGACCACAAAACAGTCGACTGCTGTGTGACCCTGTTAGACTGACGACTTATGATAACTTAAATTGTGTTTGAACATTCATTTTTTGGTCGACTGGTACAATTTGATTCGAAATATGAATTTACTACCTTTTTCCGGTCGACCATGGATTTTGGTTTGTTCGACTGTTTGTGCTTTTTTGGCGGCAAGAAGTGGATTTTACTAGATGTTTTTGGTCGAACGGGTCCCCTTTGCCGTTCGACTGGTTGGTTGTTGTTGTGGTTGGAACCAGTTTTCATGGTGGGGTTTTGGTCGATCGCTTGTGGATTTCGGTCGACCGTTTCGGCCCAGTTTTATATATGTTGCTTGTGATGTTTGTGGTTTTGATTTGCCTCAAGGGCAACGGGTCCCCGACCTTTTTGGGGCGACAGTACAGACATTCCGGCCTGAGAGAGATCGTGGTTGTGGCTCTGAGGAGTGGGTGCCATGTGTGCATGTGTGGTTTGTTGGCCGATGATTTTCTGGCAGGTGCCTTGTATGCACGAGTTGTGGTGGGGTTGGGGTGAGAGGACCCTTGAGACCTGTGGCCGATGATTTTCCGGCAGGTGTCTTGTGTGTATGAGTTGTTGTGGGGTTGGGGTGTGAGGACCCTTGAGACCTCTGTTGTTGCATCAGCTGTGGTTGGGAGAGAGGTCCCGAGAACCCATTTGGACGGTGGCAGTTTTGATTTATTGCATTTGTCACATCATGTGACGTATTTGTCCTATTCATGTTTTTAGGAGTTTGGCATATGGGGTTTTCTTATGGGAAACACATGCATAGTTTTATGGTTACATTTCAGGTCGTAAGCATGTTTAGGAGGTGGTGAATGAGGGTGGCAGTACCTGGACCGGATCCTGCTTTTCTTACTCTTGAGGTTGTCATGATTACACCTGTATATGTTGTATATCTTTCGTTGATGTAATCATACCATTGACATCTTGTATTATACGGTGTACCACCGGTTATATATATGTGTGTGTTTTTCGTAACGTCCCTGGTGTTTGATATCTATCTTTTAAAGTTTCAAATTTTTCTGCTGTTACGGGGCATTACAATTTGGTATTAGAGTTTTTGGTTCTAGTGTACTTGTCCATAGAAACCACCTTAGAAGTCTTGCATCGTCAGTTTTGTTGTAGAGCATGCATGCATAGTCATTTGATTTCATTTTCGTTTCCTGTTTTATTGTGTAAATGCCTCCGAGACGTGTGAGGCCACCTTCACGTTTTAGGGGTTCCAGCAAGGAGACTGGTGGGGAGGATAGGGAGGAAGGGAGGAGGACACTCCAGGGTGCTTTGGGTAGGTTGGGGAGTTGCTTGAGCACCAGGGTGCCTAGTCTGAGCAGGAAGGGGTGGGCGTAGTGCATGACAGGTTTATGCGTCAATACCCACCTTCCTTTGATGGTAGTGGTGACACAGAGGCAGTTGATGATTGGGTTTTCAAGATCTGGAAGATTTTTCGAGCGATCGGATGTCCTCCCGAGAGGCAGGTGGATCTGGCCACCTAAGTGTTGGACGGCGAGGCAACCAGTTGGTGGAGGTCCACGTCGACTGTTGTTTTTAAGGACAATGAGCAGATTTGCTGGGAGGATTTCCTTGTGGAATTCAACCAGCATTACTTCCCACAGGATGTCCGTGACCGGAAGAGGGAGAAGTTCCTGGCACTTGAGCAGAGAGAGATGACTCTAGAAGCCTATATCAATAGGTTCCACGCTTTGGAGCATTATTGCCCAGAGATTTATGTGACTCAGGAGCAGAGGGCTTGGAAGTTTGTCCTAGGATTGAGGCTACAATTCAAATCTCGTGTTACTACGAGTATGCCGTAGACGTTAGTTGATGTCGTGAAGTTTGCGACGATTATTGATCAGGACTACCAGGAGATGGTAGAGACCAGGAAGACGAGACGAAGATGGGTGCATGATTGACATCATTTCATGCTTATATTTGTATCTTATATCCATTATCTTTCACCTAAACAATGCTATGTTACGAGTTTTATGTTTAGTTTTCAGGAATAAATAGGTTTGAAGAGATGAAGCATAAAAGAACCCAAAAGCTGGGAAAAAGGACTGAATTGTGAGATATGGGGACCAAGATGCAAGGGAGAAGGACCTGAACGCAAGACAGAAGGACCTAAGAGCAAACAGAAAACTTCACACCATCATGGGGAGTATTTTGGAAATTCTATTCGGCTCGGAGCTCAAATAAACGAAGTAGATGCATCCAAGACCACCAAATACACTAAGCAAAGCCCAACACAAATTCCAGAAGGATCCAGACTTTTTAGACTGCTAATTGGAGGTCCATTTTGGCCCAAATCCGCTCAAATTTGTCCAGCACATGTATTAGTGGATGTTTAGGCTATTTTTGGTATCTGTTTAGTCCCACATTGGGGGATTGTCTCGGTTTGCCTTTTTCCATGGCTATAAATAGAACTCTTCACATTCCATTGTAATCACTTCATATTTTAAGTGGCTATTCTTCATACTAGAAGTGAGGCCATGAAGCACACACTAAAGTAGGAGGATGCTATTTGAAATGTGAGTCATTTTATCAATAAAGTTTTGTGTTTCTTTCATTGTTTGTTTATGCTTCTTTTATTGTTTGTGCATGTTTTAGTTTAATCGTCTTTTATTTCTAGCTTAGTTTTAATATGCTTTCTTTGCTTAGTTTAATAATTAGTGTAATGTTTAGTGAGTAGTTCCATCCCCTTTGGGGGGTGGAGTAGATGTACATACATGCATTAGAGAATGGGATGAATGCTTTATTTTTCATGTGTTGATAAAACATGAATGTATGCTTGCTTGTTTAGGATAGAATTTATAACTTGATGAGTTTTGCCAAAATGATTAGACACCTCTCATGCTTGTTTAGGTTCTGAAATAAACAACTTGCATATGTAAATGTTAATCAACTAAGTTGGTGAATAGATTGATAGGTTTTGCCATAACATTTAGACACTTCCTATGCTTGATAAACACCACCTTCATGTGCTCAAAGAATGTATTCTACACCCACCTCTTTGCATGTGTTCACTCACTCCACCCTTTAGGGGTTTTCCCATTTCTGTATTCCAGCATTCTTCCTTTGTTCTTAGCTTAGTTATTATTTAATTGTTTGGTTCTTCCTTTCGCATTTCCTACTTCTTAACGTAGTATAGAGTAGAGTAGCATAAACATCTTTCTCCCCCTATTTTTGCCACTTGATTTCGTACAAGCAAGAGGCTACTCACCTCCCTCAGGATGACCCGTACTTGCCACCGCTTCATCGCGTCCGTGCACTTGCAGTTTAAATTAAAACGTTCAACAAGTTTTTGGCGCCATTGCCGGGGAGGTGCCAGTCCAGACTGTTGTTTGGACGATTCGAGTGGATTTAATTTTTGTTTTGTAGTTTTTCTTTTTTTAAGGAGACTTGGAGTCGAAAGGAGAGGCATCTGGAAAAATTTGGAGGAAAGCTGGGCAGTTTGGACCGACAATCAGCAGCCTGAGACCGCCAATTGGCGGTCTGGTGAGCTGCTTTTGCCTTCTTATTTCTTTGTCATGTTGCCATAATTGATCTAGTAATCTGGGACTCAATTTTGCATGTTTTGACTCTTACATTGTTCCCAGATTAATAATCAACTTCCCTTAAGCAACTTGGACCCTAAAACTCAAAGCAAAAGATTAGGCATTCTTTTTGTTTAGCTCATGCATCATGTATGTGACTTAGGCATTTAGATTGTCTTTTATCTTAGCTTTATTTTCTGTTGCTGAGAGCTGGCGTGAGGTACGCACCTTCTACTCTCATTCATGCATTTCGTATGAACATGCATTAGTTAGTAGGAAGTGC
Source organism: Triglochin maritima (assembly GCA_963682175.1). Lineage (NCBI taxonomy): Eukaryota > Viridiplantae > Streptophyta > Magnoliopsida > Alismatales > Juncaginaceae > Triglochin > Triglochin maritima. The sequence goes on along the minus strand of OY821790.1, from coordinate 14,775,998 downwards.
ATTGCAACAAGTGTGAGTTGAGCATTTTGTTTGGAGAGTTGATTGTTAGATTAAGACTCCAAAACACTACTAAGGAGGGGCTGTCCCGTAAAAGATAAGGTGGGGGATTTCATCACCCTTTCCTTCGCCCCAAAAACCACACTAATCAAGAGCCTAATTTCTAAAATCAAGTAGACATTGGCCTTAAGGAATTCGCACACATTAGGAGAGTGATCCGGTCCCGACCGTCATAACCTGATCGGCGTTGCCCACTTTGTCGATAGTAGGAGAGACGAGATCTCCGGATCTTGACTCACTTGCTGGGCTTTGTGGTCCTCGTTGTAGGGAGGTGAGGCGTGTTGAGGCCGTGTGACCTCGCAGTTAGGCGTTGTCTAGCTGTAAGGACCTATAGCGACCTTAGGATTACTTGAGCCTTGTTTGCTTGTGTGCTTCTACCTGTACCCATCCGCCGTAGCATAAGGACTTCTTCCTTTCTCTCCTGAGTCATTCTTTCTCTCTTGTGTCCCCCCGTTTTCTCCTCTACGTACATTCTTTGTTATTTTTTTTTGGTGTGTGTGCACCTTTGTGCATGCTTTCATGGACACGAGACGAGAGTGGTCGTTCGACGAGGAGCGTTGTCAATCCGGCTTCGGTCATCGATTTCTCGACACCTTCCTCCTCTCGTGTCGCACATAGTTCGGGTTCAATGGCTGCTAATTTCCGCGAGGAGGAGCAGTTGCTGGACCCACCTGAGCGTCCTGTTGTCGTTCCCATACCTCTACGTGATCGATGCTACCCGAGCCGTACAACTCTACCCTCATGCATCATATTACCAGAGGCTAATGGGAACCATTTTGAGGTTAAGCCTCAGTTTATTTCCATGCTCCCTCGCTTCACTGGGAAGGGTGACACCTATATCTTTCTCAGGGAATTTAAGGAGGTCTGTGCTATGTTCAAGCTGCAACAACTTAGCATAGACTCCATCCATCTTCGGCTCGTTCCTTTTGCACTAAAGGATGACGCCAAGAAGTGGTTGTATAGCAACCAGGCGAATGCCTTTAAGACTTGGGACGAGTTTCAACCTGCATTCCTCAAGAAGTACTTTCCAAATCATCAGACTCAAAAATTGAGGAACGAAATCAATTCGTTCTATCAACATGAGACCGAACCATTCCATGCATACTTAGAGAGGTTCAAGGAGCTACTATCCTCATGCCCTCACCATGGCATCGAGTTGTGGTGCCTTTGACAGATTGTTTACGAAGGACTTCACATCCCGTCAAGAACGCTCCTTGAGTCCATGTGTCAAGGAGAGTTCTTGCGAAATGATGAAAGGGAGGCATGGACTTTCCTAGAAGACCTCGCTGAGAAAACCATGCAATGGGAGAGTGTGAGGGAGCCACCTGCATCATCTAGTATAGGAGCAAGGATCACGAATGCAAACTCGACTAGATCGGGTGCCGCATTTGTTGTCGATACCACTACGGCCACCGAGGCGCGCATGGCGGCCTTAATGCGCCGTATGGATTCGATTGAGCTCCAAAACCAACAGGGTGCACCTCACATGTCCACATCTAGTCCAGTTCCCTGTCATTCATGTGGTAGGATAGGTCATGTAGAAAGCGAGTGTGTGTCTATTCCTCCTGAGATGGAGTGTGTCAACGCCATCTATGACAGAGCTAGGAATGACACATACTCATCATCTTATAATCCTGGATTGAGGAACCACCCCAATTTTTCATGGAACCAAACTAATGCCCAGGGTGGTCCTTCAAACTCCTCTACACCACCTTACCAATCACACCAACCTCCCTTGCATGCATAATCCTATCAGTCACCCCAAGCACAAACCACCAATCAATCGGGTTTCCCAAATTCCAACAATATGGAAACCCGATTCAATTCGCTTGAGACCTTGACTCGTGGACTTGAAAACTCAATGAATTTTTTTATGTCAACCATGAGTCAAGTTCTCACTTCAAATCAGCAGACCATCAAATCTCTAGAGCTTCAGATGGGCAATTGGCTCAGTCGGTACATGAAAGAGAGAGGGTCTTTTCCTAGCCAGCCTGAGGCTAACCCCCGTGTGTACCAGCAACAACACATGCAAAATGAGAATGTGGTTCCTCGGGGGAGGCAAGTGAACCATGTGGAGGAACCTGTTCACCATGTCAATGCCATTGTTACTTTAAGGAATGGAAAACAGGTTGACAATCACATTTCCTTGCCACACCCACCACCATCTATGCAGCCCATCAGTGGGAATGGTGGTGAAGAAGAGGCTGAGGGTGAGGGTAATACACCAACACTTCTTTCTTCTCAGGCACCGCAGGAAACCTACCTGCCAAAAGCTCCCTATCCAAGTAGGTTAACCAAAAATCAGAGTGACAACATGGACAAGATATTAGAGGTGTTTAAGCAAGTAAAGGTTAACATCCCCTTGTTGGATGTCATCCAACAAATACCTCAATATGCCAAAGTGTTGAAGGAACTCTGCACAACCAAGAGGAAGACTAATGTTCCTAAGAAAGCATTCTTGGCTGCAAATATCAACTCACTTTTGTCCAATACTACCTACACAAAATACAAGGACCCTGGGTGTCCTACTATTCAGTGTACGATAGGGGACACTAGAATGAGCAATGTTTTGCTTGATTTAGGATCAGCGGTGAACCTCCTCCCATTCTCTGTTTATCAGCAGTTGAACTTGGGAGAATTGAAACAAAGGAAGATCACCCTCCAATTGGCGGATAGATCCATTCCTATTCCCATGGGGATTATCGAGGATGTGCTTATCAAAGTTGGAGATTTTATATTTCCAGTCGATTTTGTTGTCCTCGATACCAATCCTGTTGCGAACACCCACTCTCAAATACCTTTGATTTTGGGTAGACCATTTCTGGCAACCACCAATGCCTTGATTAATTGTAGAAATGGTCTCATGAAGCTCTCATTCGGTAACATGAGTGTCGAGTTTCATGTGTTCAACTCTGGTAAGCAATAGGAACCCATGGATGAACCTTTAAATCTAAATCTCATCCGCCAATTAGAGAAAGCACCGCAAAATCAACAAACACCCCTAACACCAATGCAACCCGTTGAGAATGTTTGTGGGCTCAGCGAAGACTCATTGCCTGTCTTTGCAATGCAACAGAGTGAGAAATATTTGATTGACATCATTTCATGCTCATATTTGTATCTTATATCCATTATCTTACACCTAAGCAATGCTACGTGACGAGTTTTATGTTTAGTTTTCAGGAATAAAGAGGTTTGAAGAGAAGAGCCATGAAAGGACCCAAAAGCTGGGAAAAAGGACTGAATGGTGAGATCTAGGGACCAAGATGCAAGGGAGAAGGACCTGAATGTAAGACAGAAGGACCTAAGAGCAAAACAGAATACTCCACACCATCATGGGGAGTATTTTACCAATTCTATTCGGGTCGGAGCTCCAACAAGTCGAGTAACCGCATCAAAGACCAACAATACCAGAAAGCAAAGCCCACAACAAATTCCAACACGATCCGACAATTTTGGACCGCCAATTGGCGGTCTTGGACCGCTAATTGGCGGTCCATATTGCTCAGGATCCGTCGAAATTTCTCCTGGACTTGTATTAATGTTCGTTTAGGCTATTTTTGGTATTGGTTTAGTCCCACATCGGGGGATTGTCCCCGATTAGCTTTTTCCATGCTTATAAATAGAACTCTTCACCTTCCATTGTAATTACCCATTGCTTGGTGGCATTCTCTCTACTAAGGAGTGAGCCTTGAAGCAAAAACTCAAGGTGGAGAAGAATGCTACCTTCAATGTAAGTCATTTTGTTAATAAAATAATTCTTCTAGTTTCTTTAAATCTTGTCTTTTAATTTGTGCATGTTTGTTTAGTCTTTCCTTTCCTTTTATGTTTCTTTAATGCTTCTTGCCTTCTTAGTTAACTTTCATTTCAGTATTATGCTTTCTTTGCTTAGTCTAATCAGTAGTGTAATGAGTAGTGAGTAGTTCCATCCCCATTTGGGGGGTGGAGAAATATGTGATATAATCATGTAGTGTATTAAGTGTGTGTTATTTTTATCCCTTGAGCTTTATATGATTTCCATAACCATCTAATGGGTCTCCACTCTTATCTTTGATAGGCTAATGCTCTTGAATGAAGCTTAGCTTATGCTTTGATTAGTGGACCTATTTTATGGGGAATGATAAGGTTAGGATATGGATGAAGTTAATGTTGGAAACACAATTTGTAGTGTATGTGCTCTTGTTGCCTTTACCTTAGCTAATGTCTTGTATGTTTTAATGATGTAGTGAAATCTTAATTCATGTAGAGGCATAGTAGGGTATAGTCTTTATACTTGAGTTCATGTAGCTTCATTCCAATTATTGTCTTGTATGTTTTAATGATGTAGTCATATCTTAATTCATGTGGAGGCAAAGTTGGATGTAGTTTTATGATTTCATGCACTACATGTTGTGAGGAGCTTAATGAACACACACACACTTCTTTATGTTCACATTATTTCTCTACCCCCTTTGGGGTTTAGTTTTCTTGCTCTTCTTCCATTTCCATTTGCGTTTTAGTGTAGTTTAGTGTAACCAACCTTTCTTCCCTTTCTTTACCTCTCGCCTTCGCACAAACCAAGTGTCGACACACCTCCCAGTGGACGACCCGTATTTGCCACCGCTTCAACGCGGCCGTGCACTTGCGGTTAAATATAAAACGATCAATCAAGTTTTTGGCGCCGTTGCCGGGGAGGTGCTCTGTCCTGACGTTGGTTTGGACGATTCGAGGGGTTTTTAATTTTTTTTTTCAGTTTTTCTTAGTGGCAGGGAACCTGAGGATCAAGGGGAAGCGACTGGAGTAATTGGAGAGCAAAAGACCCCAAAGTGACCGCCAATCAGCGGTCTGGGACCGCCAATTGGCGGCCTGGTGAGCCTCAATTGCTCTCAAATTTGTTCCAGTTGTTATGTTGTTCACTTTAGTTATCTGGGAGCCCAATTTTGCATGTTGTGATCTTTAGTTTGCTCCCAGATTTAATTTCAATCCCCTTTAATCAACTTGGACCATAAAACTCAAAGCAAAAGATTAGACTTCTTGCCATCTAGGTCATGCATCATATGTAGACCTTGCATGCATCTCTCTTTTCTTTGCTTTACATTTTGTCGTTGATTGCTGGAGCGAGGTACGCATTCCTTATCACTCATTCACGCATTAGGACATTAATTAGTGAGTAAGGTTTGCATCGAAACAAGAGTGAGGTGAGTGCTTGTTTGGTGAGTTGCTTGCTAGCCTAAGATTTCAAAACATCTTTAAGGGGCATCACCTATAGACTTCAAAGATAAGGTGGTGGATTTCATCACCCCTCCCTTAGCCCCAAAAAGCACACTCAAGTAAAGCCTTAACTAAAAGCAAGTAGACATTGGCCCTAGGAATTCGGACGCACTAGGAGAGTAATCTAGTTGAGACCGCCATGACCTGATCGGCGTTGCCTACCTTGTCGATAGTAGGAGGTACTGGATCTCCGGATCTGGTATCACTTGCTGGGCATTGTGGTCCTCGTTGTAGGGAGGTGAGGCGTGTCGAGGCTAGTGACCTCGAAGTTAGGCGTCATCTAGCCTAAGGACCCATTGCCTTACATTGTTTGAGCCATGCTTGCTAGTTAGGCTTCTACCTTCACCCTGTACCCTCGCTAGCTCTAGGGATTCTTCCCTTCTCCTCTGAGTCATCTTCTTCTCACCTTCTTCTACGTTATAGTCTCCTCCCCTTTACACTCTCTGTTAGCATTTTAGGGTCGAGTCGAGCACTTTTTGCGAGCTTAGCCTCGTGGTGGTGAGAGTGGTCGACTCGAGAGTTTTTCTTGAGATGGATGGTTACATGGGCGACCATCCATATCATTGTTGGGACCAGGACGATTCTCCCTGGTACTCCGGACCCATGCAACCTGGGGTGGCTCAGACTAACACCCCGTATGGTTGGGATGATCGCAATTTTGTGACTGAGCAGTCTTCGTATCGGGGTAACATGAGAGAGGCACCGACTGCTAGACCACAATCTAGTTATGCCGGATCATATGCTGGTCAACAAACTGAGACATTACAACAAACTTTGGCCTCTTTCATGCGTATGGCAGACGACATGAGTGCCCCGGTGGCTCCAGTAGCCGTACCGTGCGACTGTTGTGGGTTGAGTGGTCATGTTATCGGGGAATGTCCTTATGTTCCCCCTGAGCCTGAGTATGAGCACACATTTTCCCAAAATGCTCATTATGACCATTACGCATCCGCGTACAACCCGAGAGTGATGGATTCATGGGGAGACAAATCTTATCCAAATTTTTATACCTCATTTTCACCCCCGTATCCTCCTCCCGAATACCCAGAATTCTACCAACACCCCACTTCAAATCATTGGACTCATTCTCAGCCCATCAACACCCAACCCCAAAATTTCCCAAGCTCTGACTTGGACCTCACTGTTGACCCCAAATTTGATTCCTTAAAACAAACCCTCCAAACATTCATGGAAACCACTCAAACTTTATTGAAGTCCAACTTGAATTCCTTGCAAAATATGGAATTGCAAGTGAGTCAAATGACACAACAATTCCATGAACGCGAGGAGGGTCACCTTTCTTGTCAACATGAGGATTCATCTTTTGATATCGAACCACCACCACATACACAAATTCAAAGCACAACCTTTCAAAGTCAAACTCCTAGTCAGCCTGAGGGACTTGGGGTTTCAATTCACGATCACTTAGTGGAGGATTCGATTCAAATTGAGAATAACTTGGACCAGTTCTATTATGAGTCGGCACAGGATTGTGCCTTACCTTTTTGTCCCGTGGCCCTTGAGCCACATGATCTTATTGTTGTGCCTCTTAAGGACTCACCTCTGGTGGAGCAAGAGCTCCCTAGTACCCTCAATTTCAAACAACCTTATGAGAGTTTGCCTCTCACTATTGTTCCTGATCATCTTGGAAATGATGGAACATCAAACAACTACATTGCTCATGAGGGTATTAGGAGTTCCTTGGAGGATACTTTGGGTATGAGACCCACTTCCTGTTCTCCTGGTGAGTTGGACATGCATAACGAGGTGCTTGACCTCGTTCCGACCCACCAGCCTGTTGGTTGGAGAGTTTGGATTGATGATCATAACTTCAGTTCCGCAACGGGAGATATTTTTCTTCCGTTGCCCCTTATTTCCCAAACTCTCGAGAGGTTCAAGCTCTTTCAGTTTGATCCTTTGAATGAGACGCCTTTGCGTCCAATTCATGAACCTCTCATTTCATCTGGTGCTCGTTGTGAAGGGGGCCCACGCATGCGTATTCTGGCCCCGCGTGGTGTCATGTTCCCTTTCCAAGTGCATTGACCCACTCTTGAGGTTCCCATTTGATGTCTTTTGACAAATGAAGATGGGAACTTATGTTTGTACATAGTTATATAAAAATAAAAAATAAAAAAAGAAAAAGAAAAAAAAAGAAAAGTACAATAAAAGACTCCTTCAGTGAGCATCGATTGTTGTGAGCCCCAACCCTTGTGTATTTGGGCTCCATTTCTTTCACGTATTTGTATCCTTTCTTTAGCATCTCACAGGTTTTGAGGGAATTTGGGTTGTGTCCATCAGCATAGCCATACACTTCCCTTTGTACTTCATGTTGGTGAGATCTCTCCTTTTTATGCATCAATCCATGTAGTATCTTGCTTGCATTCATTGAGGACAATGCATGAAGTAGGTGTGGGGGGGTGTTTTACGTGTGTACATAGTCGAGTCTTTTTCCTTTGATTTTGTTTTGTTTTGTTTGCATTGTTAGGGTCATGATAGTGTGCTGCATTTAATATCGATATATCTGCTTGCCATGATCCTTGGGTGACTTGTCTTCTTTTGCTTGCCTAGTGCTTCAAAATTTTCACATTTCTTTCAAAATCTTCATGTGTTTTCGAAAGAAAATGTTTTGTGGGTTTTGCGTGTGTTTAGCATGTGCAAAACCGTTGAGAGGCAAAGTAAAAAGAAAGCTCCCAAAATTGTCTTGAACTTGATGCATTAGGATATCTAATACGTGGCTTTAGGATTTATCGAGTCGTTAGGATGCACCCCAGTTTTCCCTTGGGTGTGAGTAATCAGTGGGTTTCAGTGCTCAAACATTTAAAGAAGTCCACCCTGAACCTAGTGAGTCAAATAATTCGTGTTTGTTAGTTTAGGAAGTTTGTTGTAGTCAAGGGCCCTTAATATCTTTTTGTGAAACTTAAGTGTAGGGGTTTTGGTTCCCATGTAGATAAATGAATAAATAAGTGGTGTTCTCTCTTCTCGCACGGCTCCTATCACTCGGGAAAGTAGGTCTGAGGGGACTTTGTGCCTGGTGCTTTCGAGACATCTGACTTGGGATGCACCGACCGAACTCCCGTTACACGGGTGGTAGGGATCGCCCTATGTGGAGATTTGGGGGAAGGTGTACGTGATAGTGTAAGTCCTCATAGGCAATGATGCACGAAACCTGACCCTGGGAGAATCAAACACCAACCAATAAATGCTCCAAAGAAAAAGAAAAAAAAGGAAGAAAAGAAAATGAAAAAAAAGAAAAGAAAAGAAGAGTCAAATATGAACCAAAATGGACTTTACACTTTGTTTCACATTCAGAAGTTAAGGTTGCCCATGTCTTTCACTTAATTCCTTAGTTAACTCTCACGAATAACTCATTAGGCTAGGTGTGTGGACTGATTACATATATAGAGTCAACCCGTAGTATTACCGCATTCCATGATCGACAAAATAAGTCCAACGAGTCGTGTAGCTAGATTGATTAATGCATCTTGTTCGGATTTTGTGGGTATATCCGCTGAAAACCCTCAGGAGACACCACTCCTCCTCCTTGGCAACAAGGAGGTTTAACGGCTTGTTGCACATGCTAAGTGCAACCGTGATTCCTACGAAAGTGAGTTAGGATTTCTTGTTTCTCGTTTGTTTTTCTCTTTCTTTGTTTTGCTCGAGACTAGCAAAAACTTAGGTGTGGGGGTATTTGATTGACATCATTTCATGCTCATATTTGTATCTTATATCCATTATCTTACACCTAAGCAATGCTACGTGACGAGTTTTATGTTTAGTTTTCAGGAATAAAGAGGTTTGAAGAGAAGAGCCATGAAAGGACCCAAAAGCTGGGAAAAAGGACTGAATGGTGAGATCTAGGGACCAAGATGCAAGGGAGAAGGACCTGAATGTAAGACAGAAGGACCTAAGAGCAAAACAGAATACTCCACACCATCATGGGGAGTATTTTACCAATTCTATTCGGGTCGGAGCTCCAACAAGTCGAGTAACCACATCAAAGACCAACAATACCAGAAAGCAAAGCCCACAACAAATTCCAACACGATCCGACAATTTTGGACCGCCAATTGGCGGTCTTGGACCGCTAATTGGCGGTCCATATTGCTCAGGATCCGTCGAAATTTCTCCTGGACTTGTATTAATGTTCGTTTAGGCTATTTTTGGTATTGGTTTAGTCCCACATCGGGGGATTGTCCCCGATTAGCTTTTTCCATGCTTATAAATAGAACTCTTCACCTTCCATTGTAATTACCCATTGCTTGGTGGCATTCTCTCTACTAAGGAGTGAGCCTTGAAGCAAAAACTCAAGGTGGAGAAGAATGCTACCTTCAATGTAAGTCATTTTGTTAATAAAATAATTCTTCTAGTTTCTTTAAATCTTGTCTTTTAATTTGTGCATGTTTGTTTAGTCTTTCCTTTCCTTTTATGTTTCTTTAATGCTTCTTGCCTTCTTAGTTAACTTTCATTTCAGTATTATGCTTTCTTTGCTTAGTCTAATCAGTAGTGTAATGAGTAGTGAGTAGTTCCATCCCCATTTGGGGGGTGGAGAAATATGTGATATAATCATGTAGTGTATTAAGTGTGTGTTATTTTTATCCCTTGAGCTTTATATGATTTCCATAACCATCTAATGGGTCTCCACTCTTATCTTTGATAGGCTAATGCTCTTGAATGAAGCTTAGCTTATGCTTTGATTAGTGGACCTATTTTATGGGGAATGATAAGGTTAGGATATGGATGAAGTTAATGTTGGAAACACAATTTGTAGTGTATGTGCTCTTGTTGCCTTTACCTTAGCTAATGTCTTGTATGTTTTAATGATGTAGTGAAATCTTAATTCATGTAGAGGCATAGTAGGGTATAGTCTTTATACTTGAGTTCATGTAGCTTCATTCCAATTATTGTCTTGTATGTTTTAATGATGTAGTCATATCTTAATTCATGTGGAGGCAAAGTTGGATGTAGTTTTATGATTTCATGCACTACATGTTGTGAGGAGCTTAATGAACACACACACTTCTTTATGTTCACATTATTTCTCTACCCCCTTTGGGGTTTAGTTTTCTTGGTCTTCTTCCATTTCCATTTGCGTTTTAGTGTAGTTTAGTGTAACCAACCTTTCTTCCCTTTCTTTACCTCTCGCCTTCGCACAAACCAAGTGTCGACACACCTCCCAGTGGACGACCCGTATTTGCCACCGCTTCAACGCGGCCGTGCACTTGCGGTTAAATATAAAACGATCAATCAATGGCCTTAAACATGAATGTCAAAAGGGAGTGTTCGTTGCATGATTCAATTGAGAGTACTAGTGAGAGTGAGACACCTCATCATATGCCTATACTAGAATGTGTCTCTACCTCATGTCCCATGGCCATTGAGCCATTTGAGCTTCATATTGACTCCAACAAGGACCCACCTATGACCGAGCTTATGCTTGATGATCTAAATGATGGTGGGAGGTCCTTGTTGGATGACTTGGGGAGAAGCCTCATTCTTAGTGATGCAAGTCTGCTGCATCCATCGAATGAGCCTAAGGAACTCATTCCGATGCACCCGCCTATTGGTTGGAGGGTTTTCTTCGATGAGCAAATAAGCCCTAGTGAGGCAACACAACTTCATTCTTTGTTGCCCACACCCAATCAATATCATGAGGGGTTCGAGCCTTTCATCTTTGACCTTTGACCCCTCATGACACCTCAGAGTACCAATGAAGTTTGCCCAGCTCGACAAGTCTCTGGTCCTCAAAACTTGATGTTCTCATTTGATGTTCCTTGACCAAATGATTATGAGAATATCTTGGTTGATGTATATATCTTGTAAAAAAAAATAAAAAAAACAAAAACAAAAAAGAAAAAAAAGTGTAAGAAAAGACTCCTTCAGTGACCATCGATTGTTGTGGGCCCCAACCCTTGTGTACTTGGGCCCAATCTCTTCACGTATTTATCTCCCTTCTTCAGCTTCTTACAGGTTTTGAGGGAATTTGGGTTTGTGTCCATCAACATGACCCTGAACGTCCCTTTGTACTTCATGTTGGTGAGATCTTTCCTTTTTCATGCATATATCCATGTAGTATCTTGTTCACATTCATTGAGGACAATGCATGAAGTAGGTGTGGGGGGTGTTTTACGTGTGTACATAGTCGAGTCTTTTCTTTTGATTTTTTTGTTTTCTTTTGTGTGCATTGTTAGGGTCATGTTAGTGTGCTGCATTTAATATCGATATATCTGCTTGCCATGATCCTTGGGTGACTTGTCTTCTTTTGCTTGCCTAGTGCTTTAAAATTTTCACATTTCTTTCAAAATCTTCATGTGTTTACGAAAGAAAATGTTTTTGTAGGTTTTGCGTGTGTTTAGCATGTGCAAAACCGTTGAGAGGCAAAGTAAAAAGAAAGCTCCCAAAATTGTCTTGAACTTGATGCATTAGGATTTCTAGTTTACTGGCTTTAGGTCTTACCGAGTCGTTAAGATGCACCCCGGTTTTCCCTCGGGGGGCGTGTAATCATAGGGTTTCAGCACTCAAACATTTAAAGAAGTAGACCCTGAACCTAGTGAGTCAAATAATTCTTGTTTGTTAGTATAAGGAAGTTTGTCGTAGTCAAGGGTCCTTAATCTCTTTTTGTGAAACTTAAGTGTAGGGGTTTTGGTTCCCATGTAGATAAATGAATAAGTGGTGTTCTCTCTTATCGCACGGCTCCTACCACTCGGGAAAGTAGGTCTGAGGGGCCTTTGTGCCTGGTGCTTTCGAGTCATTTGACTTGGGATGCACCGACCGAACTCCTGTTACACGGGTGGTAGGGATCGCCCTATGTGGAGATTTGGGGGAAGGTGTACGTGATAGTGTAAGTCCTCATAGGCAATGATGCACGAAACCTAACCCTGGGAGAATCAAACACCAACCAATAAAATGCTCTAAAGAAGAAAAAAAAGAGAAAAAAAGAAAAGAAAAAGAGAGTCAAATAAGAACCAAAATGGACTTTACACATTGTATCACATTCAGAAGTTAAGGTTGCCCATGTCTTTCACTTAAGTCCTTAACTAACTCTCACGAATAACTCATTAGGCTAGGTGTATAGACTGATTACATATATAGAGTCGACCCGTAGTATTACCGCGTCCCATGATCGACAAAATAAGTCCAACGAGTCGTGTAGGTAGATTGATTAATGCATCTTGTTCGGATTTTGTGGGTATATCCGCTGAAAACCCTCAGGAGACAACACTCCTCCTCCTTGGCGACAAGGAGGTTTAATGGCTTGTTGCACATGCTAAGTGCAACCGTGATTCTTACAAAAGTGAGTTAGGATTTCTTGTTTTTCGTATCCTTTTTCCTTTCTTTGTTTTGCTCGGGACTAGCAAAAGTTAGGTGTGGGGGTATTTGATTGACATCATTTCATGCTTATATTTGTATCTTATATCCATTATCTTTCACCTAAACAATGCTATGTTACGAGTTTTATGGATGAAGCATAAAAGAACCCAAAAGCTGGGAAAAAGGACTGAATTGTGAGATATGGGGACCAAGATGCAAGGGAGAAGGACCTGAACACAAGACAGAAGGACCTAAGAGACAAACAGAAAACTCCACACCATCATGGGGAGTATTTTGGCAATTCTATTCGGGTCGGAGCTCAAATAAACGAAGTAGATGCATCCAAGACCACCAAAATACACTAAGCAAAGCCCAGCACAAATTCCAGATGGATCCGGATTTTTTAGACCGCCAATTGGCGGTCCATTTTGGCCGAAATCCGCTCAAATTTCTCCAGCACATGTATTAGAGGATGTTTAGGCTATGTTTGGTATCTGTTTAGTCCCACATCGGGGGATTGTCCCGGTTTGCCTTTTTCCATGGCTATAAATAGAACTCTTCACCTTCCATTGTAATCACTCCATATTTTAAGTGGCTATTCTTCCAACTAGAAGTGAGGCCTTGAAGCACACACTAAAGTAGGAGGATGCTACTTGAAATGTGAGTCATTTTATCAATAAAGTTTTGTGTTTCTTTCATTGTTTGTTTATGCTTCTTTTATTGTTTGTGCATGTTTTAGTTTAATTGTCTTTTATTTCTAGCTTAGTTTTAATATGCTTTCTTTGCTTAGTTTAATAATTAGTGTAATGTTTAGTGAGTAGTTTCATCCCCTTTGGGGGGTGGAGTAGATGTACATACATGCATTAGAGAATGGGATGAATGCTTTATTTTTGATGTGTTGATAAAACATGAATGTATGCTTGCTTGTTTAGGATATAATTTATAACTTGATGAGTTTTGCCAAAATGATTAGACACCTCTCATTCTTGTTTAGGTTCTGAAATAAACAACTTGCATATGTAAATATTAATCAACTAAGTTGGTGAATAGATTGATAGGTTTTACCATAACATTTAGACAATTGCTATGCTTGATAAACACCACCTTCATGTGCTTAAAGAATGTATTCTACACCCACCTCTTTGCATGTGTGCACTCACTCCACCCCTTAGGGGGTTTCCCATTTCTGTATTCCAGCATTCTTCCTTTGTTCTTACCTTAGTTATTATTTCATTGTTTGGTTCTTCCTTTCGCATTTCCTACTTTTTAGCGTAGTATAGAGTAGAGTAGCATAAACATCTTTCTCCCCCAATTTTTGCCACTTGATTTCTGATAAACAAGAGGCTGCTCACCTCCCTGAGGACGACCGGTACTTGCCACCGCTTCATCGCGGCCGTGCACTTGCGGTTTAAATTAAACGTTTAACAGTGCACGTCTCGGAGGTCAGCCTTCAGGGAATCTGACAAGAGGCCCCAGATTGACGAAGGTGGGGCACCGCAGTTTGGGGAGTGTAGGCGGTGTGGTAGAGTTAATCCAGGGCAAGGGTGCGTGTCCTGTCTAGGCGCTTGTCATGGTTGTGGCCAACTGGGTCACTTCAATCGTTCTTGCCCGAGCAGATCAGGCGGGACTGGTAGTCAACCGGGATCATCCTCAGCTAGTGGAGCGAGACTGAGTCGACCAGTTGCACCATCTCAGCAGCAGAAGAGTGTCGGTCATGTTTTCACCATCCAGGCGGAGGAGGCCAGAGATGCCAATGCGGTGGTGGAAGGTACGCTTTATGATGATGATTTGCTAGCTAAAGTGTTTTTTGATTGTGGGGCCACACACTCATTCATCTCTGAGCAGTTTGCAAGCGTGTTAGGCCATACCCTTGCGATGTTGAGTACCACTTAGGAAGTCAGCACACCCCTGGGTTTGGTGGGCATTGTGGGGAGCTTTCTTCCTGGCACCACGATTGTTTCGGGAGACCAGGAGTTCCTGGCAGACCTGGTCTTGTTACCGATGGTAGACTTTGATGTCATACTTTGGATGGATTGGCTGTCCCAGTACGATGTTCGAGTCTTATGTCGAGAAAAGAAGATTTTGATTCCGAGGTAGGGTCTACCAGATTTGCTGATCAGGGGGACAGAAGAAAGAGGAGGTCAGGTAGTGGTATCCCCAGTGAGGGGACAAAAGTTGATTCAGCAGGGTTACAGAGCTTTCATGGCCACTTTAGTAGTTCCAGATCCTGAGCTGAGGAGATTGGACGACATCGAGGTAGTCCAGGATTTTTCAGATGTGTTTGCGGACGATGTCGCTGGTCTGCCGCCTCACAGGGATATAGAGTTTGGCAAAGATTTGGTAGCCTGGACTAGACCGCAGTCGAAGGCGTCGTATAGGATGGCACCTACTGAGTTACCTGAGCTGAAGAAGCAGTTGCAAGATTTGATGGATACTGGGTTTATCCGACCTAGTGTCTCAACTTGGGGAGTACTAGTACTCTTCATGAAGAAGGATGGCTCATTGTGGTTGTGTATTGATTACAGGATGTTGAATAAGGTTACCATTAGGAATCACTATCCTTTACCCAGGATCGAGGACCTTTTCGACCAATTGCAGTCAGCAAAGGGTTCTTGAAGATTGATGTGGAATCCAGTTATCATCAGTTGAGGATCAGAGAGGCAGATGTCCAGAAGATAACGTTCAGGACGAGATACAGACACTATGAGTTTCTGGTGATGTCGTTTGCTTTGACGAACACGCCGACAACTTTCATGGATCTGATGAACCGGACGTTCAGTCAATACCTTGATAGATTTATTATTGTCTTCGTGGAAGACAGGTTGGTGTACTCTCCAGACTTAGAGCAGTACAAAGAGCATTTAAGGATTGTACTTGGCATCTTGAGGGATCAACAGTTATATGCCTAGTACTCGAAGTGCAAGTTCTGGCTGGACAATGTTACTTTTCTGGGGCACATAGTATCGGGAGCTGGGATATCAGTGGATCCAGCGAAGGTCAAGGTAATGACTCAATGGAGTGCCTCGACGAGTGTGACTGAGATTAGGAGTTTTGTTGGATTGGCGGGTTATTACCGTCAGTTCATCAAGGACTTCTCGAGACTTGCTTTGCCTTTGACGGCATTGACACAGAAGGGTGTGAAGTTTGTGTGGTCCCAGACGTGCAAGGACAGTTTTCAAGAACTGAAGAGTCGATTGACGACTGCTCCAGTTCTGACTCTCCCGAGTGGCAATGGAGGATTTGTGATTTACAACGATGCATCATGGATTGGTCTAGGTTGTGTGCTTATGCAGCACAGGAAGGTGGTTGCGTACTCTTCGAGGCAGTTGAAGGTACACGAGAGGAATTAGCTGACTGTTGATTTGAAATTAGCAGTAGTGGTTCATGCTTTGAAGACTTCACCAATTCGTATCACCCAGGGAAGGCGAATTCAAATGCGAATGCCCTGAGTACGGATGTGAAGATGTCAGGTACTAGTTTGTGCATTCAGGAGTGGAGGCTACTCGAGACTTTGTTAGAATAGAAGCAATTCACTGATGAATTCCGGGGTGCAGTGATAATGGGTTTGAGGGTGGAGCCTAAGACGGTCACGAGTATTGTTCAGGCTTCGAGTTCTGATGATGAGCTGACTGGTCTGTTACTGTTGGCTGCCAGAGATGGATCCGATTTCAGTATAGGAGTTGATGGAGGTCTGAGATTCAGAGGTCGGGTTTGGGTGCCGAAAGGAGATATGAGGAAGGAAATCATGGAGGAGGCACACAGGTCCCGTTACTCGATACACCCAGGCAGCACGAATATGTACAAGGAACTTCAGAGCAATATTTGGTGGAAGAGGATGAAGACTGAGATAACTGAGTTTGTTGACAGATGTCTGGTTTGTCAGCAGGTGACGATTAAGCATGAGAGACCAACAAGGCCAATGCAGAGGATCGAGCTTCCAGAGTGGAAATGGGAACACGTGGCTATGGATTTTGTCACTGGGCTGCCGAAGACGAGGAGATTCCACGACACGATTTGGGTTATAGTCGATCGACTGACCAAGTTAGCACACTTTCTGGCTATCAGGACCACTTTACCTTTGGAGGATCTAGAGAGGTTGTGCATTGAGGAGATAGTCCGACTACACAGAGTTCCAGAGAGCATTATTTTTGATAGAGATCCGAGGTTCACATCCCAATTTTGGGGTAGTCTGCAGAAGACTTTGGGGACTCAGTTGAAGTTCAGCATGACTTTCCACCCATAGACAGACGGTCAGTCCGAGAAGACCATCCAGACATTAGAGGATATGTTGAGAGCTTGCACTTTGGATCGGGTAGGACATTGGGATGAGTACTTTCTATTGATCGAGTTCGCCTACAGCTACCATTCGAGTATTGGGATGGCGCCGTACGAGGCTTTGTACGGGAGGCCTTGCAGATCGCCGGTATGCCTGAGTGAGGTAGACGAGAGGTAGTTAGTTGGGTCTGAGATTGTTCAGATGTATGTTGAGAAGGTTGGCATAATCAGGCAGAGATTGGCGACTACTCAGAGCAGGCAGAAGAGCTACATGGATAGGTATAGGCAAGAGTTGAGATTTGAGGTAGGCGATCATGTTTTCCTTAAAATCTCCCCAGCTAGAGGAGTGATGAGATTTGGGAAGAAAGGGAAGCTCAGTTTGAGGTATGTCGGGCCATTTGAGATCCTTGATCGTTTTGGAGATGTTGCCTACAGAGTTGCTTTGCCGCCACAATTTTTGGTTCTTCACAACGTCTTCGATGTCTCCATGTTGAGGAAGTACGTGTCAGATCCAGCACATGTGATTTAGTTAGAGGTGCCAGAGATCCGTCAGGATTTGTCTCTTAAGGAGAGACAGGTAGAGATTGTGGATCAGATGGAGCACCAGCTCAGGAGGACAATTCCTATGGTGAATCAGGTGGCAACATCAAAGTGAGCACGAGGCCACGTGGGAAGTTGAGCAGGAGGTCCAGAAGAAGTATCCGGAGTTGTTCCGTAGGTAGCTTTAAAAGAATTTCGTGGACGAAATTCTTTTAAGGAGGGTGGATTGTGAGATCCTAATCCTTGATTAGTGTTTTGATCAATTTTAGGGTGATGAGATTAAGACGTTTGAGGTGGACAACTGTGATTTGTTGTGGAAGGAGTATAGAAGGTTTGTTTTCTCTCTCTTTCTCACTCGTCTCTTAATTCTATCTCTCACTCTCTAGTCTTTTCGCTCAAGCTTCTTGTGGCTCCGGCGAGGTCGAGTGAAGATCGTGCATGGAGTTGTGGTCGCGTTTGCCGCAGTTGGGGTGATCGTTGCTCAGGAGGATTTCACCGGAGGTAGCTCGTTAGCGTGGAAACACTCACGGTTGATCTTCTAAGGCTTGTTCAAGGCTTAAAGGTATGTCAAGCTTTGTTTTCCTTACTCACCTAAGTGGTGTGGGTGTTGGAGTAGTTGACGGTAGGCCGAAAGGCTTGTCGGAGTTGTTGTGTGATTAACGTCATTTCATGCATTCATTTGTATCTTATATCCATTATCTTGAACCTAAATAATGCTACGTAATGAGTTTTATGTTTGAGTTTCAGGAATAAACAGGTTTGAAGAGAAGAGGCATAAAAGAACATTAAAGCAAGAAAAATGACTGTGTTGCAAGACTTGGGGACTGAGATGCAAGAGGGAAGGACCCGGATGTAAGCCCAAATGACCAATGAGCAAATCAAGAAACTCTACACCATCATGCGGAGTATTTTGGAAATTTGATTCAAGCCTGAGCTCCAACAACTGACTTAGGTGCATCACACATGAAGAAAGCAATCGAGAAAAGCCCACACAAAATCCAGACCGGATCCAAACCCTTTAGACCGCCCATTGGCTGTTTGGAACCACTGATTGGGGGTTGGGTTGGGTCCGAATCCGACAGGCTTCGGGCGGATCATGTATAATTGTGTGTTATGTCTATTTTTGGTATTGTATTAGTCCTACACCAGAGGATTGTCCCCAACTACCTTTTTCTATGACTATAAATAGAACTCTTCCTCTTCCTTTGTATCCATCTCTCTCTTGGTGTCCATCCTCTCTACTAGGAGTAAAAGCCTTGGGGCAAAAACTCAGGTGGAGAGAGGCTACATGTAATTGAGTGAGTAATAATAGATGTTTTATTAAGTTTTCTTCATATTGTCTTGTCTTTTCAATTCTTGCATACTTAGTTAACTTGTTGTTTTAGTCTTCTTATAATTAGTTTAAGCATGTTTTCTTTCCTTAGTATGAATGTTAGTTTAAATATGTGTGAGTAGTTCCATCCCCTTTTGGGGGTGGAGTAGATGTCTATACATGTTATGTAGATGGAATGAATGCTAAACATTGTTGTATGTGAGAAATGTTAGTATGCTTGTTTGAATCAATAAGATTTCTTAACTTTAGGTACATTCCATGCTTGTTTATGTTCTTAATAACAAACTTGCCATGCTCATATTAATCACCTAGGTTAGTGCTTTGAATGAAAGGTCTTGCCATTAGGTACTTCTTATGCATTAACAAACACTAACTACACTTGAGCTTATTGTATGCATTCACCACACTTATTTCATGTGTATACACACTCCACCCCTTAGGGGTTTTTCCATTCCTGATTTCTATCTTCTTCAATTACTCACTTAGTTTCATTTCGTTTCACATTTTCATCTTGTTTGTTGCTTACTCGTGTAGTGTACTTAGTCTAGTTAGTTTAATCAATCTTTTCTCCACCTTGATTCCCACTCACCTTCAAACTAACCAAAGTCGACACACCTCCCTGTGGATCGACCCGTATTTCCCACCGCTTCAATGCGACTGTGCACTTGCAGTTATAATTAAAACGTTCAATCAGTGTGCAACAGAGTTTTGCAGTGGAACGGTCGACCGGTTCTTGTATCGATCACCCGGTCGTGGTGTTTTTGTGAAGAAGATGAGGAGTCTGGTTGTTTTCGGTCGAACGGGTCACCTTTGTCGTTCGACCGAAAGCTCTGTTTAATGTTGGTTGGGGGTGTAGACTACAAAATGGTCGATCACCATGTGACCTCGTTTGACCGATGACTTATGATATTTTAAAGTTTGTTCGACCGTTTATTGTTCTGGTCGATCAGTATAATTTGATTCGAAATTTGAATTTACTACGTTTTTCTGGTCGACCGTGGTTTCTAGTTCGTTCGACCGTTTGTGCTTTTTGGGGCGAGAAGTGGATTTTACTGGATGATTTCGGTCGAACGGGACCCCTTTTCCGTTCGACCGGTTGGTTGTTGTTTCGTTTGGAACCAATTTTGGTGGTGGGGTTTCGGTCGACCGATTGTGGATTTTGGGTGACCGTTTCTGCCCAGTTTTGTATATGTTGCTTGTGATGTTTGTGGTTTTGATCTGCCTCAAGAGCAACGGGTCCCCGACCTTTTTGGGGTGATGGTACGAACATTCCAGTCTGAGAGAGATCGTGGTTGTGGCTCTGAGGAGCGGGTGCCTTGTGTGCATGTGTGGTTTGTTGGCCGATGATTTTCTGGCAGTGCCTTGTGTGCACGAGTTGTGGTGGGGTTGGGGTGAGAGGACCCATGAGACCCATGACCAATGATTTTCTGGCAGGTGCCTTGTGTGCACGAGTTGTTGTGGGGTTGGGGTGTGAGGACCATTGAGACTTGTGTTGTTGCGTTAGATGTGGTTGGGAGGGAGGTCACGAGAACCCAGTTCGACGGTGTTGGTAGTTGTGATTTACTGTATTTTTCATATCATGTCATGTATTTGTCCTATTCATGTTTTTATGAGTTTGGCATATGAGGTTTCCTTATGGGAAACTCAGGCATAGTTTTATGGTTAAATTTCAGGTCGTAAGCGTCTTTAGGACGTGGTGACTGAGGGCGGGCGCACCTGAACCGGATCCTGCTTTTCTTGCTTTTGAGGTTGTCATGATTACACCTATATATGTTGTATATCTTTCATTGATGTAATCATACCTTTGACATCTTGTATTATATGGTGCACCATCGGTTATATATATATATATATATATATGTGTGTGTGTTTTTCGTAGCGTCCCTGGTGCTTGATATCTATCTTTTAAAGTTTCAAAATTTTTCGTTGTTTCGGGGCGTTACAACTATGTTTAGGTCACACATCATCTAGTAATGAATTGATCATGTTATATTTCTTCTCTTAGTTTTAATTTCTGTCATTGATTGCTAGAGCGAGGTACACATTCCTTAACACTCATTCACGCATTAACACATTCATTAGTTAATAAGGTTTGCATTGAAACAAGAGTGAGGTGAGTGTTAATTTGGTGAGTTGCCTGCTAGTTTGAGGATGAAATCAAATTAAAGGGCACCACCTATAGTTTACAAAGATAAGGTGGGAGATTTCATCATCCCTCCCTTAGCCCCAAAAACCACCTCTCAAGCCTTAATTCTAAAAGCAAGTAGATATTGGCCATTAAGGATTTTGGATGCACTAGGAGTGATCCAGTTGAGACCGTCATGACCTGATCGACATCGCCTGCCTTGTCGATATTAGGAGTTACTAGATGTCCGGATCTTGCATCATTTGTTGGGCATTGTGGTCTTCGTTGTAGGGAGGTGAGGCGTGTCGAGACTAGTGACCTATAGACATAAGGACTTCTCCCCTTTCCTCATAAGGACCTATAGCCTAAGTTGTTTGAGCCGTGTTTTATTGCATGTCTTCTACCCTCACCCATACATCGTAGCTTAAGGATTTCTCCCCTTTCCTCTGTGTCCTTTGGTCTTCTCATCTACGCACCCTTCTCCGTTTTTTTGTTTTTATTAAAAAAGGTTTTACGTTTGGCTTGTGTGTGCATCTTTGTGCACGCTTGTGTGGGCACGAGACGAGAGTGGTCATTTGACCAAACACGACAACGATCCTGCCTTGGTAGTCGATTTCTCGACACCGTCCCGTTCTTGTGTACCACATAGTCCAGGTTCCATGGTGATCAGCACCGCGAGGAGGAGGAGGTGCTGGATCGACCTGTTCCCTTTCCTGCACGAACAATTGTTTCGTCTTGTATCGCGTTGCCCCAGGCAATAGGGAACCACTTTGAGGTAAAACCTCAATATATCTACATGCTCCCTCATTTCTCGGGTAAGGGTAATCCTTATCTCTTTTTCCTAGAATTTGATGAGGTCTGTGCTATGTTTAAGTTGTAGCAACTGAGCACAAATTCCATATATCTTCGACTGGTCCCTTTCGCTCTGAAAGATGACGCAAAGAAGTGGTTGTATAGCCACAAAGCGAGCACCTTCACAACTTGGGATCAGTTTCAATCTGCATTTCTCAAAAAGTATTTCCCTCATTAACTCAAGTTGAGACAAGAAATCAATTCTTGCTATCAACTCATTTCTAAAACATTCAATGCATACTTGGAGAGGTTTAAGGAGCTACTTTCCTTGTGCCCTCACCATGACATTGAGTTGTGGCGCCTTTGTCAAATTTTTTATGAAGGTCTTAACACTTCATCCCGATCATTTCATGAATCCATGTGTCAAGGAGATTTCATGGGAAAGGAAGAGAGGCACATTGGCTTATCTCGAAGACCTTGCTGAAAAGTCCATGCAATGGCAATGTGTTAAGGAACCACCTGCATCACGTAGTATCATAGGAGCGAGGATCGCAAATTCCAACCAAGCGAAAGCAAGTTTGGTTTTTGTCGTCGATTCCGATACGGACAATGGGGCACGCTATACAACCTTGATGCGTCGTATGGACTCAATGGAGCTCCGTTTCATGTCATAGGTGTGGTGTGGTCGTTCATGTGAGCGAGGAGTGTGGTTGCATGGCCCCAGAAATGGAGCAGGTCATTGCTATCAACTAGCACCCCAGAAATGACTCATATTCTTTATCTATAACCCAGGTTGGATGAACCACCCAAACATCTCTTGGAGCGAAAATAATGGCCAAGGTGGTCCTTCTAACTATTCACACCCCAACCACCACCTTACAAACACAACATGCATTCATCATCCATGCATCTGATTCACATCCTACCCAGGTCCAACCCGTTGGACCACCAGGGTTCCCCAATAGAAGCAATAATGAAATTAGTTTCGGCTCGCTTGAGAACATGGTCAAAAATTTCCTATCTAAGCAGGCGAAGCCCTCACGACCACTAAACAAGATCTCGCTTCCACTAAGCAATCCATGAAATCTCTTGAGCTTCAAGTGAGCTAATTACCCCAGTCTATACATGTAAGAGAACCAGGGATGCTTCCGAGCCAGCATGAGGCTAATCCCCGCATGTACCAGCAACCACACACAAAAAATGATAGTTCGGTACCTCGAGGGTGGCAAGTGAACCATGTGGAGGAAACTATTCACCATGTCAATGCCAATGTAATCTTAAGGAATGGAAAGCAGGTCGACAATCACATTTCCTTGCCGCCACCACCTTCTATGCAGACCCTCGGTAGGAATGATGGTGAGAAAGAGACTGATAGTGAGGGTAACACACCAATATCTCCTTCTCAGGCACCGTAGAAAACCTACTTGCCAAAAGCTCGCTATCCTAGTCGGTTAACCAAAAAGTAGAGTGACATAATGGATAACATATTGGAGGTCTTCATACAAGTGAAGGTTAACATACCCCTGTTGGATGTCATCCAACAAATACCTCAATACGCCAAAGTGTTGAAAGATCTCTGCACAACAAAGAGGAAGATCAATGTCCCTAAGAAGCATTCTTAGCTGCGATTGTGAGCTCACTTTTGCAAATCCCACATACACAAAGTACAAGGACCCCGGGTGTCCTACTATTCAGTGTATTATATGGGACACTAGCATGAGTAACGTATTGCTTGATTTAGGATCAGTGGTCAACCTCCTCCCATCGTCTATTTATCAATAGTTGAACTTGGGAGAATTGAAACCAACTAAGATCACCCTCCAATTGGCTGATAGATCCATTCGTGTCTAAAAAGGGATTATTGAGGACGTGCTCGTCAAAGTTGGAGATTTTATATTTCAAATAGATTTTGTCGTCTTCGATACCAACCCTGTTGTGAACACCCCTCTCAATTACCTTTGATTTTGGGTAGACCATTTTTGGCAACCTCGAACACCTTAATTAATTGTAGAAATGTTCTCATGAAGCTCTCATTCAGTAACATGAGTGCCGAGTTTGATGTATTCAACTTTGGTAGGCAACATGAGCCATTGTGTAAACCTTTAAATCTCAACCTCATCCGCCAATTGGAGAAAGCACCACAAAATCAACAAACACCCCCAACACCAATGCAACTCGTTGAGAATGTTTGTGTACCTAGTGAAAAATCATTGCATGTCTTCACAATGCAACAAAGTGAGTTGGCATCAAACATGAATACACAACGAGTGCTCAAAAACTTGATTCAATTTGTTGGATGATTCAGTTGAGACTTTTAGTGAGGGGGACACAAAAACATGATTGAATCAGTTTAATTACTGCAAGTACACGACCACGTTGAAGCGGTGGCAAGCACGGATTGATCCACAAGGAATGTGTGCGAGTCAGATTCACGATAGTCGAGTGGGGAAAGAAAAGGAGATGAAGGCCGAAACTATACTACAATGCAAAAGAAGTCGGGAAAATAAGCAATAAAACTAGACCCCTTTGGGGGTAGAGAAACAACATGGAAATGAAGATGTGTGGTGTAGTGTGTTTATTTGTGCTCATCAAAACATGTCATACATGAAATCCATAAAACTCAAATTGAACTTTGCCTCAACATGAAGTAAGATAAAACATTATCATTAAAACATACAAAACAATAATTGAAATGAAGAAAATATGTTCACATGCATAATGATTCAAATCCAACTATGTCTCCACACGAAAAAATATTTATCACAATCATTAAAACATACAAGACATTAATTTGGATAAAGCCAACATAAGCACATGCATGCACATGCCTTGTTCTCGTCTTCCACTCCATCCTTATCCTAACCTTATCATTCCCCATAAAATAGACCCACTAATCTAAGCATGTGCTAAGATTCATTTAAGAGCATTAGCACATCAAAGATAAGAGTGACATCCCATTAGATAGCTATGGAAATCATGTAAATCTCAAAAGATTAAGATTAACACACACTCATCCATAACATGACCAAATCACCTTCTTCTCCACCCCCCAATGGGGATGGACTACTCTTTACTCATCTTTACACTAAAGAAAGCATAAAAGCAACATAAACCCAAAAGAGAAATGAAGTAAAAACAAGATTAAGTAAACAACAATATAAAAGAAATTGCATCAAAGTAAAGACACTAAAGTAAAGAACAAGAACAAAAACCAGATTAAGAAAATAAAAGACAAAGTTTGCTCCTCTCCAACCCCCTTATTACGCTACTAAAACAAGAAACTAAAACCTACTCTAATGGGGGAAAGAGGAAGAAGGTGGAGAGGAGGGATTACAATGGTATTTATAGACTAATACATGATTAGGATTAGTCTGGGAATAATCCGACAACTCTAAATCCCATCTGATAGTCAAGGAATGCTCTGACCCGACAACCCGAACCACAACTAAAATTGGAGACCATTTGGACCATTTTGATCCGCCAGCTGCAGATCAAATGGATCCGATCGGTCTGAAATTTTGTGTCCCACTTTATTTCTTCATTTGTCATGTAGGGTGAAGTCCTGGTCTTCTGGCTAGAAACACTTTGAGTTTAATTGGCGAAATACTGATCTCATTCAAGTCATGTGTCACCATATTTTGCACTTCACAATCAGGTCCCTCCAGATTTGCACTTGGGTCCTTCTTGATTTGTGATACACTCATTGTGCATTACAAATAGGTCTAGAACCTTCCAAATCAGTCCATACTTGTTACATTTAGGTCATTTTTGCTCGCTTCCTCTTCTTTATTACCTAACTCCTGAAACACTACAAACAACAACTTGTGTAGCACAATATTGGGGTGAAATAAAGGATATATAACACGAATACAATGCTTAATATGCTAGTAATCACCACACGTCATCATATGCCCATACCAGAATGTGTCTTTACCCCATGTCCCGTGGCCGTTGAGCCTCATGAGCTTCATCATGACTCCAACAAGGACCCACCTGCGAACGAGCTTATGCTTGATAATATACAGGAGGTTGGGTGGTCCTTGCTGGACGACTTGGGGAGAAGCCCCATACTTAATGTGACAGGTGTGTCACATCACATGAATGAGCTTGAGGAACTCATTCCAATGCACCTGCCTATTGGTTGGAGGGTTTTTATTGACGAGCAACTAAACCCTAGTGAGGCAACACAACTCCACTCATTCACATTGCCTACACCCAACCAATATCATGAGGGATTCGAGCCATTTCACCCCTTACGATACCTCAGAGAACCAATGAAGCAGGACCATCACGACAGATCTCTGGTCCGCATGACTTGATGTTCTCATTCGATGTTCCTTGACAAAATGTTTATGAGAATATTTTTGTTGATGTATATATCTTGTTTATAACAAAAAAAGAACAAAAAACCCCAGAAGTGATCATTCGTTGTTCTTGACCCCAACCCTAATGTCTTTGGGCCCCATTTGTTTCACGTATTTGTCTCCCTTCTTAAGTATCCTATAGGTTTTCATGAATTTGGGTATATGTCCATCCACATGACCATGAACTTCCTTTTGTGCTTCACGTTGGTGAGATTTTTCCTTTTTCATGCATAAATCCATGTAGTATCATACTCACATTCATTGAGGACAATGCATGAAGTAAATGTGGGGGGTGAGTGTTTTACGAAACAACAATTTTCTCACTAATTCCGTTATCCGTATATACAAACACCAAAAAGGAGGTTGGGTCACATTAAATTATAAGAGATTAAAAAAAACACACCCCAATTCCATATTTTTTGCTTTTCATTTTCTTTTCATTAAGAAAATGACTTGATTTCTTCTAAAAGTGAATATAGCAAATCCATGGCTTGAATTTGAATAAAGTAAAAAACCAATCAATATGAGATAGAAATAGACCCGTGGACTTATTTATCCACGACCAAATTCTATTTGTTCAATACATCATTGTCAATATGAATTAAACGTTGAGAAAACAAATAAAATTAAATAAATCAAATAAAGGATTTTTTTGTTGAAATGGCACCATATAAAATAAATAAAAATTGTGAGAAAAAAATGAAAAATAGGGAAGAATTATAAAAAAATCTAGGATCTATTCAATCAATACATATACAATAATTTGAGTATGATTAACCCACTCTTTGTTAACAAATCCCCACCACAAGAAAAAATGTATAAATAGAGTAGAGGAATATGTCAAAAAAATGATAGAAAATTAGTCGACTGCATTTTACGTTGATATATCTGCTATTTCATGATCTTTAGGTGACTTGTCTTCTTTTGCTTGTCTAGTGCTTTAAATTTTCTCATTTATTTCAAAATCTTCGTGTGTTTGCGAAAGGAGATGTTTTGTGGGTTTTGCGTGTATTTAGCATTTTTGAAACCATTGAGAGACCAAGTAAAAAGAGAAGCTCCTAGAATTGACTTGAACATGATGCATTAGGATATCTAGTAGACCTGCTTTAGGTCCTTTCTAGAGTCGTGAGGATGTACCCCAATTTTCCCTTGGGGGGAGGGTAATCATATGGTTTCAGTACTCGAACACATAAAGAAGTCCACCCTGAACCTAGTTGTCGAATAATTCGTGTCCGTTAATGTAAGGACGTTTGTCGTAGTCAGTGACCCTTAAACTCCTGTTGTGAAACCGTAAGTGTAAGGGTTTTGGTTCATTTGTAAATAAGGAAGAATTTAGTAGGGCGTTCTCTCTTCTCGCACGACTCTTATCACACGGGAAAGTATGTCCGAGGGGACTTAGTATCTTATACTTTCGAGTCATCAAACTTGGGATGCACCGATCAAACTCTCGTTACACGGGTGGTAGGGATCGCCCTAGGTGGGGATTTGGAGGAAGGTGTACGTGATAGTGTAAGACCTCATAGGCAATGATGCACGAAATCCAACCCTTAGAATTAGACACCAACCGATTTCAATTCCTTGCTCTCTAAAACAAAACAAAAGAAAAAAGAAAAAAGAAGACGAGAGAAATACATATAAAAACCTTAATGGACTTCACACAAGGTATCACTTGAGGATGTTAAGGTTGCCCATGTCTTCTACTTAAGTCATTAACTAACTTGCACGATTGATACCCTAGGTTAGGTGTGTGGACGAATTACAATTATAGAGTCGGCCTGTAGGATTACCACATCTCATGATCGACAAAGATGGGTCTCTTTAAGTTGTCTTCCTAGATTGATTGATGCTTGAATATTCAGATTTTGTGGGTGTATCCGCTGAAAACCCTCAGGAGACAACACTCCTTCTTGACGACAGGAAGGTTTAACGCTTGTTGCAACACTAAGTGCAACCGTGATTCCTACGAAAGTGAGTTTGGATTCTCCTGATTTTCGTATGTTTTTCGTTTCTTTAAATTTTTTTCTTTCTTGGTTTTTGCTCGGGACTAGCAAAAGGTAAGTGTGTGGGCATTTGAATAGTGTCATATCATGTAGTATATTCATGTTATATATCTATTTTTTCACCCCATATTTGTGCTACTCGGGTTGTTTTATTATTATTTCAGGAATAAGTAGGTACAAAGGAGCATAAGAGTGAAAAGGATTAAAAAGCGGGAAAAATGGATGAAACGTGCATGTAATTAAACGTGTATACAATTAAACGTGCATGCTTTGGACCAAAAGGGGAGGGAGATGCATTTAAAAATTCCATGATTTAAATTGATCAAACAAAGAATCCTCCAAGCAGAATCCCATGCATAAAAAGAAAAGGAAAGGAAGATAAAATCAAAACGGATTTGGCAAGAGGAGAAGATTGCATCCGATTTATTTCGTTCCGGAAAAAAAGAAAGTTTGGATTGTCAGCACATGTGACTTGTTTTATTTCCACATCCAAATACCAAATTTGATGATTTAAGATCTGTTGGAAATAAAATTTCAAGATGGAAATAATTGTCTCTCTTGAGACTTGCCAAATTCTGATGATATGAGGGTTAAAAACGTTTATCAAGTCAGATGTATTTGGAAATCGGGCATCCAACAGATCATCCGTAATTGGAGCATAACGTTTTGATACAATATCCAAATAAGGTGATTCATGATACTCTACACAGAAAAATTGCACATGCACAACTTTGGTATTCGGCAATTTTCCAAATTCAGAAGATACGGGGCTCGTAAAAGGCATGTAAGACTTCTGATGTGGGCGAACAGAAAACCCTACTTGTAGTGGTTATGTATCCCTCTCTTGTGTTTTTCTCGATCTCTTCCCCTCTTGCATTTTTTTCATTTGTTGCTGCTGCAGCACCCCTTGTAATCCTTGGATAATTTCGGTTTATGCTGGAAGGGAGGAAGCTCTCTTTCTGGAAATTGTAATGTCTCTTCCATCTTAAAAAAATAGTTCGGTTTTTAGTTTCTCTCCTTTCTTGTTGTTAGCGAAGAATGTTTTTCTTTTGCAATAGCAATATGTTCTTCATGTTTCGTGAGTAGTTCCATCTCCCTTTGGGGGATGGAGATGATGTACATGTATGTTTTGAGATTTTCATGCATTGATAGATTTCGAGTTCTGTAGACTTGCATGTTTGTATGTTTATCGGGTTCATTTTGATCATCTACATGTTGGGGGATTTCTGCTGGGTTTTGCCATACCTTTTAGACACTTCCCATCCTTGGTTTCCTCAGATTTGTTGGCTCAAATCTCCTGTTAGATATGCTACATGTTAGTCGTTTGTTTATATAAGTGTTTGCTTGCTTGATTGATTAAAGAATATTTGTTTTAATGTGTTTTGACAAAAAATTCAGACACCTCCCAAACTTAGCTTTGTTCTTCCCATGAGTTCCTGATTTTTGATGAGTCTTGCCATAATTTAAGACACTTTTCATGCTGAGCCTCGTCTTCTGATAGTTAAGTAGTAGTTGCTAATATGTTGTGGGAATGGATTGATAGATCTTGTCAAATCTTTAGACACTTTCTATGCATGAAGACACACACATACAAGCTTTCATGTGTCATTCATCACTTCTCACACTACATATGTTCATGCCCTCAACCGCTCAGGGGTCCATCTGTTGGATTTTTGGCCTTATTCTATGTTTTGATGACTTAATCAACCTAATCTTAATTATAAATCAATGTAAAGTAGCACACATATTGTATTGCATATATATTGCTTTGTGCAAACTTCTATACGTGATGAAGACTCACGGAAGAAATGAAATCAAGTCAAGACATGTAATCAAGTTCATTTGAAGACATGCAATTTGTATTTCTTTGAGTTTTAGGAACATTGTGTAAATTGAGCTAAAACCTACTCAAACACACTAGGTTCCTTATATAAGCCACACACAAAATTTCATATAATTTAGACTTCAACAGATCATCCAAACTTAGAGCAGAAAACACCAAACCAAAACCTAACACTGCCGACATTCGGTCGACCGAAACAGACCGTTCGGTCGACCGTGATCATAAATCCTGTTAGTGTTTTACTGCCCGGTTTCGGTCAACCGTGCATACCATTTCAGTCGACCGTGTAAACTTATTTATCCGACTGTTAGATTTGTCGTATTATACCCAACGGTCGTATTCGTATATTTTCCATAAACCCCAAAATACATTTAGTGTATCGGTCGACCGAGGACCTTGTACGGTCGACCAAACGTATGATAACTCGACAAACCCAAACTGCATGTTGGTTTTCGGTCGACCGCGGAACTTGTTTCGGTCGACCGAATATGATCTTGTTTGTCAACCCCGTAGAGTCTGCTACAAATCGGTCGACCGAACCTATCTTGGTGTTCGACCGATTACTTAAGTGTACCTAAGTCATAGCCTTTGGCGGTCGATCGTTCCTTAACCGGTCGACCGGACGGAGTCCAAAATTGCCCAACGCTCGACCGAACATACCGATCCGGTCGACCGAACTTATGTAGAAATGCATCCTGCAAGTTTCTATTATGTTTATCTTCCACAATCTTTTACCAAACTTGTCCCAACGGCTATAACTCACTTAGAGCTTATAAATAGGTGTTCCTATGACACAATTAAAGAACTCTTACATTTCCTATTGTCATATACACCTAAGAGAAACTCCCAAGTCTCCCAATCCCCAAATCTACTCTCCAAGCCTAAACTTCCACACTTTAGCATCAATTCCACATCCTAAGATAAGTGTGCTCAAGTTAGAGTGTGTGTTCCACTCAACTTCTCAGTTGTAACGAAGCAAGGACTTCGGTGAAAGCCCGAAGTGTTCCACTCGGATTGTGAGAGAAGAAAGTCAAGCTCGCGAGGTGTTCGCGGAGCTTGTTTTGTAAAAGGCTTAATCTCGGCCCGGAACGAGATTGATAGTGAAGACGTGAGCAGAGTGATTGACATCATTTCATGCTTATATTTGTACCTTATATCCATTATCTTACACCTAGGCAATGCTATGTGACGAGTTTTATGTTTAGTTCTCAGAAATAAAGAGGTTTGAAGAGAAGAGCCATGAAAGGACCCAAAAGCAGGAAAAAAGGACCTAATTGTGAGACCTGGGGACCAAGATGCAAGGGGGAAGGACCTGATCGTAAGACAGAAGGACCTAAGAGCAAAACAGGAAACTCCACACCATCATGAGGAGTATTTTGTCAATTCGATTCGGGTCGGAGCTCCACTAAACCAGCTAGATGCATCCAAGACCAAGAAACACACCAAGGCAAGCCCACCAGAAATCCCAGCCGGATCTGGGCTTTATAGGCCGCCAATTGGCGGTCTGGAACCGCCAATTGGCGGTCTGGTTAAGTCCAAGTCAGCCAAGATTCGTCCTGGACTTGTATTATCATGTGTTTAGGCTATTTTTGGTATTGGTTTAGTCCCACATCGGGGGATTGACCCGGATTAGCTTTTTCCATGCTTATAAATAGAACTCTTCACCTCCCATTGTATCCATCTCCCTCTTGGTGGCCATCTTCCCTACTAAGAGTGAAGCCTTGAAGCAAAACTCTAGTGGAGGAAGAGCTACTTGTAATTGAGTGAGTTAATAATATAAGTTTTCTCTTAATGATGTTGTTTCTCTCTTAGTTTAATTTCTTTTCATTTGCATGCTTGTTTGTTTGTTTAGTTTTATGCTTCTTTAATATTTCTTGCTTAAGTAGTATAAATTTCATTTCAGTATTATGCTTTCCTTTGCTCAATTAGTTAGTGTAATGAGTAGTGAGTAGTTCCATCCCCATTTGGGGGGTGGAGAAATATGTGATATAATTATGTAGTGTATTAAGTGTGTGTTATTTTTATCCCTTGAGCTTTATATGATTTCCATAACCATCTAATGGGTCTCCACTCTTATCTTTGATATGCTAATGCTCTTGAATGAAGCTTAGCTTATGCTTTGATTAGTGGACCTATTTTATGGGGAATGATAAGGTTAGGATATGGATGAAGATTAATGTTGGAAACACAATTTGTAGTGTATGTACTCTTGTTGCCTTTTCCTTAGCTAATGTCTTGTATGTTTTAATGATGTAGTCATCTTAATTCATGTGGAGGCATAGTAGGGTCTAGTCTTTATACTTGAGTTCATGTAGCTTCATTCCAATCATTGTCTTGTATGTTTTAATGATGTAGTCTTATCTTAATTCATGTAGAGGCAAGATTGGATGTAGTTTTATGATTTCATGCACTGCATGTTGTGAGGAGCTTAATTGAACACACACACACACACATCTTTATGTTCACATCAGTTCTCTACCCCATTTGGGGCTTAGTTTTATTGCTTATCTTCATTTCCTTTTGCATTTCATTTCAGCTTTGTAGTTTAGATTAGTGTAATACATCTTTCTCCCTTCTTTTTACCTCTCGCCTTCGAATAAACCAAGTGTCGACACACCTCCCAGTGGACGACCCGTATTTGCCACCGCTTCAACGCGGCCGTGCACTTGCGGTTAAATATAAAACGAGATCAATCAAGTTTTTGGCGCCGTTGCCGGGGAGGTGCTCTGTCCAGACCTTGGTTTGGACGATTCGAGGGGTTTTTAATTTTTCTTTTTCAGTTTTGCTTAGTTTCAGGGAACACTCTGATCACGGGGAGGCCACTGGAGAAGTTTGAGGAAGCAAATCCAAGAACAGACCGCCAATCAGCGGTTTGGAACCGCCAATTGGCGGCCAAGTGAGGGATGCTATCTTCCAATTTTTTTGTGGTCATTTGTGCTGTAATTTGTGTTATCTGGGAGCCCAATTTTGCATGCTGTGACTTCTTATTTGCTCCCAGATCATTAATCACTCCCCCTTTAATCAACTTGGACCATAAAACTCAAAGCAAAAGATTAGACTTCTTGCCATCTAGGTCATGCACCATTGGTAGACCTTGCATGCATTTGTCTTTTCTTTGTTTTACATTTTGTCGTTGATTGCTGGCGTGAGGTACGTGCACCCACATCCCTCATTCATGCATGTTTCTTTCATGCATTAGTTAGTAAGGTGCATCGGGACAAGAGTGAGAGAGCGTTTGATTGGAGCGATTGATTGCTAGATCTAGGATCAAATCGCTACTAAGGAGGGGCTGTCCCATAAAAGATAAGGTGGGGGATTTCATCACCCTTTCCTTGGCCCCAAAAATCACTCTTAATAAAGCCTTAACTAAAAGCAAGTAGACATTGGCCCTAAGGAATTCGGACGCACTAGGAGAGTAATCTAGTCGAGACCGTCATGACCTGATCGGCGTTGCCTACCTTGTCGATAGTAGGAGGTACTGGATCTCCAGATCTGGTATCACTTGCTGGGCATTGTGGTCCTCGTTGTAGGGAGGTGAGACGTGTCGAGGCTAGTGACCTCGAAGTTAGGCGTCGTCTAGCTTAAGGACCCATTGCCTTACTTTGTTTGAGTCGTGCTTGCTAGTTAGGCTTCTTCCTGATCCCACTACCCACGCTAGCTCTAGGGATTCTTCCCTCCTCATCTGAGTCATCTCCTCATCTATTCTCTACGTTTAGTCTCCTCCTCTAGTACACCTTCTGTTGTGTGTTTGTTAGAGTCGAGTCGAGCATTTTTATGCGAGGTTGGGCTCGTTCTGGTGAGAGCGCTCGGCTCGAGAGAGTGCATACTTCTGAGATGGAAGATCTTGGTGATCGACCATCTCCGCCTCGTGCTCCTTTGGAGCAAGAGGCCGAGTCGTCTCGTGGTGGCGAAGGGGACCGGGTTCCATACATGGACTACCTCGGTCCGTTCCCACCACCACGTAGACCTCCTTCTCCTCCTCCTCCTCTGACTCGAGAGGAAGGGAGATTCGGTCAGGATCGAGTTCTAGGTGCACCACCACCTTTAGCTCGACATGATAGACCGATGACTTTGTGGGAGCGGACCCATCCTGTTCGGGCCGCGCAACCTTCTTGCATAGTTGTTCCCCCTGCTCGCGGGAACAGCTATGAGCTAAAACCTCAGTATGTGAGCATGCTTCCGACCTTCACTGCCAATAAGGAGGATCCGTATATCTTTATACGCGAATTCGAGGAAGTGTGCTCCATGTTCAAGCTTCAACAGCTTGACGAGGATTCTGTCCGGTTGAGGATGATTTCTTTCGCATTGAAGGATAATGCGAAGAAATGGATGTATAGCCTCCCGGCGAGCTCGATTCGGTCATGGGATGACTTTGTGACCGTCTTTCTGAAGAGATTTTTCCCTCAAAGGAAAACTCAACAGATACGGCACCAGATACATCAAATGTATCAGACCGAGACCGAATCTTTTCATGGTTTCTTTGAGAGGTTCAAGGACCTTCTCTAGCAGTGCCCTCATCATGGATTTGAGTAATGGCAGCTGTGCCAAATTGTTTATGAGGGCATCAACTACAACACCCGCACATTGTTGGAGTCGATGTGTCAGGGTGACTTCCAAATGAAACCCATCGAAGAGGCATGGGATACTTTTGAATCCATGGCTGAACGTACCTTCGAGTGGGATACCATGAGAGAGCCACCAGCCGCCAGGTCTTCTGGTCAAGCCGGATCTTATCAAGTTGACTCATCGATCGCGTCTGAAGCGAAAATGGCTGCTCTCATGCGTAGGATAGAGAGTTTGGAGATGGACCGAGCTCCTGTAGCTCAGGTCGCTACTCCCGGGTGTACTAGGTGTGGACTGTCGGGACATGATGACTTGGAGTGCGCTTACTCTCCAAGGGATACTGAGCATGCAAATGCGATGTATCAACAAAGGCCCCGAAACGACCCGTACAGTCATTCCTATAACCCGGGATGGCGTAACCATCCTAACTTCTCTTGGGGGTCCAGTGGAGGCCACGGTCAGAGCTCGCACGCTCAACCTCAACCTCCACCTTATCAACCTCCACGCCCATCGGCGATCTACCAACCCCCACATCAAAGGTCCCAGCACCAAAATTACCAACATGCTCATGCCTCATCGTCGGGTTATTCCAACCAGACTCCACCACCCCAGCGGGTTGACCCTAAGGACCCTTCTTGTGATCCGACCTTTCAAGCGTTGCAAAGTACAGTCAAGGCTTTGGAAATGCAGGTTAGCCAGTTGGCTCATCAACTCCATGAACGCGAGAAAGGTCAGTTCCCGAGTCAACCTGAGGTGAATCCCCGGGGTACCCATTCGCAAGGAAGGACACCTTTACCTCATGCTACCTCTGAACCGACCCATCATATTAATGTGATTCATACTTTGAGGTCTGGTAAGGAGGTGGACAACCACATTGGGGTGCCTTCCTTGTCATTACCATCTTTGAGGGAGCCGGATCCTGAGGCTCCCTCCACAAATACTTCCAGGAAGGAGCCAGATCCTGAGGTTCTTTCTACATTTCCTTCGACAAAGGGGCCGAACCTTGAGGTCCCCTTGTCTCCTCTTGTGTCGAAGGAACCAGATTCTGAGGTCCCCACTCATGTTTCTTTGGACCTGAATTCTGGGGTGCCTTCTCATCCTTATGCCCCAAAGGCGCCATTCCCTGAGCGCCTTAAAAAGAAAACCTCTGATCAGCATGACAAGATGCTTGAGATGTTTCGGCAGGTTAAGGTGAATATCCCTCTTTTGGAGGTGATTCAGCAAATGCCACCTTATGCCAAGGTTCTCAAGGACTTATGCACTAAGAAGAGAAAAACTCATGTTCCCAAGAAAGCTTTTCTTGCGGCTAACGTGAGTTCCTTGTTGGCACAACCCATGCAAGTCAAGTACAAGGACCCTGGCTGTCCTACTATCTCTTGTGTGATTGGTGATGTGCCCATACACCGAGCCTTGCTGGACCTCGGTGCATCTGTTAATCTTCTGCCATATTCTGTCTACGTCCACCTCGGTCTTGGAGACCTCAAACAAACAAAGACCACTCTTCAATTGGCTGATAGGTCTATGAAGAAACCGAGGGGTGTGGTGGAAGATGTGCTGATCAAAGTGGGAGAGTTCATTTATCCAGTCGACTTCTTTGTCTTGGATACTGAACCTGTGCCAAACCCACTTGGACAAATTCCTGTCATTCTGGGGCGACCATTTCTTGCGACTTCCAATGCCTTGATCAATTGTCGCAATGGTCTGATGCGCTTGACTTATGGTAGTCAATGCGCTGATTTCAACATCTTCACCATTGGCAAGAAGCCAGATGCCTTCAATGACCCTGTTGGGGTTAACCTTATCCAGGGCATGGATGAGAGTGAAGTTGAGGGCACCTTCAAGTACTTCAGAGAATTGTTCGATGAAGATCCTGAAGGTGGTGAAGATGTTTCACCTGGGCTGGCACAAGAAGGTGCCTTATGTTCTGATCTTGTGGCCCTTGAGCCACATCCTTCTGATCTTGTGGCCCTTGAGCCACATTCTTTTGATCACGTGGCCCTTGAGCCACAACCTTTCGATCACGTGGCTTTTGAGCCACCAGATACCCTTTTTATGGCCTCTGGGCCACATGATCTTCATTCTTTATCTGATGAGGACCCCATGTGGGTTAAGAATCAACCACCTGATACCCTTCAACCTGGTAGAGGTTCACCTCTCATTCATGCCTCCTCTTTTGTTAACTCTCAAGAGGCATCGAACGACCACAATGCGAATAAGGGTGTCAGGTGATCAAGCAATTCTGTTTTGTATGTTGCGAGCCCATACAGGTGCATTTCTGGCTCGAGAGATGGCGGGTTCCCATTTGATGTCCCTTGATATATGAAGATGGGAGCCCATTGTTGTACATAGTTTAAAAAAAAAAAAAAAAAAAAAAGACTCCTTCAGTGAGCATTGATTGTTGTGAGCCCCAACCCTTACGTATTTGGGCTCCATTTCTTTCACGTATTTGTATCCCTTCTTTAGCATCTCACAGGTTTTGAGGGAAGTTGGGTTGTGTCCATCAACATAGCCATGAACTTCCTTGTGTCCTTCACGTTGGTGAGATCTCTTCTGTTTCATGCATGCATCCATGTAGTATCTTGCTTGCATTCATTGAGGACAATGCATGAAGTAGGTGTGGGGGGGGGGGTGTTTTACGTGTGTACATAATCGAGTCTTTTCTTTTGATTTTGTTTTCTTTTGTTTGCATTGTTAGGATCATGTTAGTGTGCTGCATTTAATATCGATATATTTGCTTGCCATGATCCTTGGGTGACTTGTCTTCTTTTGCTTGCCTAGTGCTTCAAAGTTTTCACATTTCTTTCAAAATCTTCATGTGTTTTCGAAAGAAAATGTTTTGTGGGTTTTGCGTGTGTTTAGCATGTGCAAAACCGTTGAGAGGCAAAGTAAAAAGAAAGCTCCCAAAATTGTCTTGAACTTGATGCATTAGGATATCTAGTACGTGGCTTTAGGATTTAACGAGTCGTTAGGATGCACCCCAGTTTTCCTTTGGGGGTGAGTAATCCTAGGGTTTCAGTGCTCAAACATTTAAAGAAGTCCACCCTGAACCTAGTGAGTCAAATAATTCGTGTTTGTTAATTTAGGAAGTTTGTTGTAGTCAAGGGCCCTTAATATCTTTTTGTGAAACTTAAGTGTAGGGGTTTTGGTTCCCATGTAGATAAATGAATAAGTGGTGTTCTCTCTTCTCGCACGGCTCCTATCACTCGGGAAAGTAGGTCTGAGGGGACTTTGTGCCTGGTGCTTTCGAGTCATCTGACTTGGGATGCACCGACCGAACTCCCGTTACACGGGTGGTAGGGATCGCCCTATGTGGAGATTTGGGGGAAGGTGTACGTGATAGTGTAAGTCCTCATAGGCAATGATGCACGAAACCTGACCCTTGGAGAATCAAACACCAACCAATAAATGCTCCAAAGAAAAAAGAAAAAAAAAAGAAAAAAAAAGAACAAAGAAAAGAAGAGTCAAATAAGAACCAAAATGGACTTTACACTTTGTTTCACATTCAGAAGTTAAGGTTGCCCATGTCTTTCACTTAATTCCTTAGTTAACTCTCACGAATAACTCATTAGGCTAGGTGTGTGGACTGATTACATATATAGAGTCGACCCGTAGTATTACCGCATTCCATGATCGACAAAATAAGCCCAACGAGTCGTGTAGCTAGATTGATTAATGCATCTTGTTCGGATTTTGTGGGTATATCCGCTGAAAACCCTCAGGAGACACCACTCCTCCTCCTTGGCAACAAGGAGGTTTAACGGCTTGTTGCACGTGCTAAGTGCAACCGTGATTCCTACGAAAGTGAGTTAGGATTTCTTGTTTTTCGTATGCTTTTTCCTTTCTTTGTTTTGCTCGAGACTAGCAAAAACTTAGGTGTGGGGGTATTTGATTGACATCATTTCATGCTTATATTTGTACCTTATATCCATTATCTTACACCTAGGCAATGCTATGTGACGAGTTTTATGTTTAGTTCTCAGAAATAAAGAGGTTTGAAGAGAAGAGCCATGAAAGGACCCAAAAGCAGGAAAAAAGGACCTAATTGTGAGACCTGGGGACCAAGATGCAAGGGGGAAGGACCTGATCGTAAGACAGAAGGACCTAAGAGCAAAACAGGAAACTCCACACCATCATGAGGAGTATTTTGTCAATTCGATTCGGGTCGGAGCTCCACTAAACCAGCTAGATGCATCCAAGACCAAGAAACACACCAAGGCAAGCCCACCAGAAATCCCAGCCGGATCTGGGCTTTATAGGCCGCCAATTGGCGGTCTGGAACCGCCAATTGGCGGTCTGGTTAAGCCCAAGTCAGCCAAGATTCGTCCTGGACTTGTATTATCATGTGTTTAGGCTATTTTTGGTATTGGTTTAGTCCCACATCGGGGGATTGTCCCGGATTAGCTTTTTCCATGCTTATAAATAGAACTCTTCACCTCTCATTGTATCCATCTCCCTCTTGGTGGCCATCTTCCCTACTAAGAGTGAAGCCTTGAAGCAAAACTCTAGTGGAGGAATAGCTACTTGTAATTGAGTGAGTTAATAATA
Organism: Triglochin maritima; assembly: GCA_963682175.1. Taxonomy (NCBI): domain Eukaryota; kingdom Viridiplantae; phylum Streptophyta; class Magnoliopsida; order Alismatales; family Juncaginaceae; genus Triglochin; species Triglochin maritima. Next base: position 14,737,003 of record OY821790.1, on the reverse strand, counting down.
TAAGTTTTCTCTTAATGATGTTGTTTCTCTCTTAGTTTAATTTCTTTTCATTTGCATGCTTGTTTGTTTGTTTAGTTTTATGCTTCTTTAATATTTCTTGCTTAAGTAGTATAAATTTCATTTCAGTATTATGCTTTCCTTTGCTCAATTAGTTAGTGTAATGAGTAGTGAGTAGTTCCATCCCCATTTGGGGGGTGGAGAAATATGTGATATAATTATGTAGTGTATTAAGTGTGTGTTATTTTTATCCCTTGAGCTTTATATGATTTCCATAACCATCTAATGGGTCTCCACTCTTATCTTTGATATGCTAATGCTCTTGAATGAAGCTTAGCTTATGCTTTGATTAGTGGACCTATTTTATGGGGAATGATAAGGTTAGGATATGGATGAAGATTAATGTTGGAAACACAATTTGTAGTGTATGTACTCTTGTTGCCTTTTCCTTAGCTAATGTCTTGTATGTTTTAATGATGTAGTCATCTTAATTCATGTGGAGGCATAGTAGGGTCTAGTCTTTATACTTGAGTTCATGTAGCTTCATTCCAATCATTGTCTTGTATGTTTTAATGATGTAGTCTTATCTTAATTCATGTAGAGGCAAGATTGGATGTAGTTTTATGATTTCATGCACTGCATGTTGTGAGGAGCTTAATTGAACACACACACACACACATCTTTATGTTCACATCAGTTCTCTACCCCCTTTGGGGCTTAGTTTTATTGCTTATCTTCATTTCCTTTTGCATTTCATTTCAGCTTTGTAGTTTAGATTAGTGTAATACATCTTTCTCCCTTCTTTTTACCTCTCGCCTTCGAATAAACCAAGTGTCGACACACCTCCCAGTGGACGACCCGTATTTGCCACCGCTTCAACGCGGCCATGCACTTGCGGTTAAATATAAAACGAGATCAATCACAGAGCTCGAGGGAGATCGAGCGGAGCATGCAAGAGAGGAAGTAGGGAGAGGTCGAACCTCTATAAAATCCAGTGTCATCAATGTGGTTTGCTTTACTTGCTTGTTTTTGTTTAAATTCCGCTGCACATTATTTGATTGCTTAAACAAGTAGGTAATTAGCTTAAAAGTTATTACAATTAGAGACCCTAACGATCCTACATTTGGTATCAGAGCCTTGTGAGCTAAATCGCATACTTAATCGTATTTTTAGCATGACTTCAACATCTAATCATGTAGAGGGATTGTGCACCACTAGACCACCTTTGCTAAATGGGTCAAAGTATGATTATTGGAAAAATAAGATGAAAACATTCCTAATATCTAATGACCTCAAGGATTGGATGTTTCTTCAAAATCCCTACACCCCCCAATTAAGATGAATTAGATTCACTTTCAAGACCAAAAATGAAAGAAATTGAGATGCATTAAAAAATCATGAACATTCTTTATTGTGGTCTTAATGAGGGTGAATATAATAGGATTAGGGGTTGTGAAAGTGCATATGAAATATGGCATAGATTGCAAATGCATCATGAGGGTGATAGCAAAACTAAGGAAACTCGCATTAGTCTCCTCATGCATAAATATGAGATTTTTTCTATGCAAATCGGTGAAAACATAAACGAAATGAACACTAGCTTCACCAATATTATTAACTCTCTTTTGGTTCTTGGAAGAAAACTAAATGAAGGAGAGATGACAAGCAAATTCCTCCGGTCGCTAAGCAACGATTGCGAAGATAAGGTGGTCGTGATTGAAGAAGCACATGACCTTTCCCAACTCAAGATGGAGGATCTAATTGGAAATCTTATGGCTTATGAGTTCCAAATTAACCATCGGAAGGAGAAGGAAGCCTCCAAGAACAAACCTACCTTGGGATTACATGCAAATATTGAGCAACCAAGGAGGAGTGTAGAAGATGAGGATATTGAAGTCCTAGCCAAAGACTTCTTCAAATACCTCAAGAAGGATAAGGAAGAAAAGAATGAAAGAATAGGTAGAAGAAGTGAAAGGAGAGAAAAGAATAAGGAGAACAAGGAGATTGAAAATGAGAGAAAAGAGAAGGAGAAGAAAAATGAGAGAAGGGGGAGAAGGAGAGAAAAGGAGAGGAGTAAGAGAAAAGAAAAGAGGTTGGAAGCTCACAAGGCTACTTGGGACGATACATCATCATCATCCTCATCCCAATAAACCACACCTTCATCAACAAAGGAATATGCACATATGTGCTACATGACAATTCAAGATGAAGGAAGTGAGGTATCCTCTAATTCTTATTCTATTAGATCATGCTCAACTAAGTCTTATTATAGTGATAGCTCAAATTCTAGTTCAAATGATGAAACATATAGACATGATGTGCTTCAAATGCTTTCAATGACTTAGTTAAACAATATGAGATCATTTGTGACAAACATAAGAATGCTAGAAAATTGATAAATGATCTCCGAAGCCAAATTGAAACATGCATGAATGAGAAGAAAGAGGTGCTTGCTAGGCTTGAAAACAATGCATCAACTATTGATAGCCTAAAAGCAACACCTATTAATAGTGAACAACTAGATCTTCAAGCTTGCCATGTGCAACTAAGAAAAGATTTAGAAATATTCACTAATGGAACTAAGATGCTTAACATGCTTTTAGGAAGTCAAACACAATATTTGCAAAAACATGGTTTACGATATAATGAATCATATGTTAAAAACCATGTAATTCATTCAACTTTAAATGGAAAGCACTTAGTTGTAAAGCATAGCTCTTCAAGTGTGTGGGCTCCTAAAACCAAAATGGTTTGGGTTCCCAAAGCTAACATTCAAGGACCCAAAGTAGTTCGGGTACCTAAATCTACACATGTAGGTGCTTGAAGAGGAGATCGGTGGTGACCGAGCAAGCTTGAGAGTCAAATTCAATGCTGGTTGCATCCCCAAATGGAGATTGGAACCAATTCAAAGATTCAAAATGGGTATAAATTTCTTATCCTCTAAATTTCTTGAATCAATTGGTTCTAGTCTAGGTCTTACATGCTTAATTGACATATCATATATTCATTCATTGCAAATATTTAAGTTTGAATCACATCCAATGTGTTAGTGTCAAATTTATAAATGGATGTCAAAAAAGGGCAAATTAAAACATCACATGCTTAATTGTAATTTTTGGTTGAGGTTAATAGGGGAGAATTAAAATTGAACTTAATCGAAAAATCATATTCATATTGATAGGGGGGCTTAATGAATATCATTTTCTTAGCGTAATGAAGTGCAAAATTTAGGGGGAGCAACTTCATTACAAGACATCCACAATTCTATGCTTAAATCTTATAATTTTTTATGGATGTCGAAGAGGGAGGGATAATTAAGGGGGTAATTTGACATTTGATTATATAAATGAACAAAAACTATGCACATTCATAGGGGGAGCATTTTTATGCATAGTTTACATCTAGAAATTTCATGTATTAAGATATAGGTTTCCATCATCAAAAAGGGAGAGATTGTTGCCTTGTTGGCCTTAATCTATGTTTTGATGACTTAATCAACCTAATCTTAATTATAAATCAATGTAGAGTAGCACACATATTGCATATATATTGCTTTGTGCTAACTTCTACAGGTGATCAAGACTCAAGGAAGATAAGAAATCAAGTCAAGACATGTAATCATGCTCATTTGAAGACATGCAATTTGCATTTCTTTGAGTCTTAGGAACATTGTGTAAAATGAGCATACTTGAGCTGAAATCTACTCAAACACGCACTAGGTTCCTTATAGAAGTCACACACAAAATTTCATATAATTTGGACTTCAATAGATCACCCAAACTTAGACCGGAAAACACCAAACCAAAACCTGAATAGTCTGCCCACATTCGATCGACCGAAACAGACCGTTCGGTCGACCGTGATCATAAATCCTGTTAGTGTTTTATTGCCCGATTTCGGTCGACCGTGCATACCATTTCGGTCGACTGTGTAAACTTATTTATCCGATCGTTAGATTTGTCGTATTATACACAACGGTCGTATTCGTATTATTTCCATATACCCCAAAATACATTTAGTGTATCGGTTGACCGAGGACCTTGTTCGGTCGACCAAACATATGAGAACTCGACAAACCCAAACTACATGTTGGTTTTTAGTCGGCCGTGGACCATGTTTCGGTCGACCAAATATGTTCTCGTTTGTCAAGCCCGTAGAGCCTATTACAAATTGGTTGACCGAAACTATCTCGGTGTTCGACCGATCACTTAAGTGTACCTAAGTCATTGCCTTTGGCGGTTGACCATTCCTTAACTGGTCGACCGAACCGAGTCTAAAATTGCTCAACGCTGGACCGAACTTATGCAGAAATGCATCCTGCAAGTTTCTGTTTTGTGTATCTTGCACAATTTTTTACCAAACATCTCTTAATGGATATAACTCACTTAGATCTTATAAATAGGTGTTCCCATGACACAATTACAGAACTCTTACACTTCCTAGTGTCCTATACATCTAAGAGAAACTCCCAAGTCTCCCAATCCCCAAATCTACTCTCCAAGCCTAAACTTCCACACTTTAGCATCAATTCCACATCCTAAGATAAGTGTGCTCAAGTTAGAGTGCGTGTTCCACTCAACTTCTCAGTTGTAAAGAAGCAAGGACTTCGGTCAAAGCCCGAAGTTTTCCACTCAGATTGTGAGAGAAGAAAGTCAAGCTCGCGAGGTATTCGCGGAGCTTGTTTTGTAAAAGGCTTAATCTTGGCCCGAAACGAGATTGATAGTGAAGACGTGAGCAGAGCTCGAGGGAGATCGAGCGGAGCATGCAAGAGAAGAAGTACGCGGGAGGCCGAACCTCTATAAAATCCGGTGTCATCATTGTGGTTTGCTTTACTTGCTTGCTTTTGTTTAAATTCCACAACACATTATTTGATTGCTTAAACAAGTAGGTCATTAGCTTAAAAGTGATTATAATTAGAGACCCTCATGATCCTACACCATCCATATTTCGTTCCATATCGTTAGCTGAATTTCTTTAGTTTTTATTTGTATCGTAACCTAGTTTGTTTTGATTTCTTAGTATAATCAACTTTTCAGTAGTAGCGTAATAAACTCTTCTTCCATCATTATTTCCCACTTGATTTTGTTTGCTCGAAGGTTGGCAACGCTCCCTGTGGATCGACCCGTACTTGCCCCGTCTTCACCGACGGCCATGCCTTGTGGTTAAGTAGTAAACTGTTCAACAATGGTAGGCCGTGGAGGTTGTGGGTAGGGGGAGGAGTGTAGGATCGATGTGGGTCGCTAAATCTAATCAATTTTAAGCTTAATCTCTACTTTCTTAGAAAACAAAGATGCACAGCAGAATTTAAACAAGAAAGCAAGTAAAGAAGGAGAAACAACCAAACCACAATGGACACAGAGATTTTTATAGAGGTTGGGCCTCCCGCCTACTTCCTCTCTCGCAATCTCCACTCGACACTTCAAGCTCTGCTCACGACTTCACTATCTGCTCCCCGTTCCGGGCTGGGAGACAACGCCTTTACAATCTTCAAGCTAGCGAACAACCCTCACCAAGTTTGTAATCATCTTCTTGCAATCCGAGAAGGATGCTTTGGGCTTTCACTGGAGCCTTTACTCTTTTGACAAACGAACTTGAGTGGAACAACACTCTCTAGCTTGAGCACACTTTGAGTAGGATTTGGATATGATCAAAGATGTGGAAGTTTAAGGCTTGGAGAGTATGTTTTAGGGCTATGAGGATTGGGAGACTTCTCTCTAATGTGCTGGACAATGGTGTGTGCGAGAGTTGTCTAAACAGTGTGTTTAATCCTCTATTTATAAGCTCCTAACGTGTTGTAGCCATTGAAGATGAGTGTGGTAAAAGGTTGAGCAAGAAACACAAGAAAGAAAACTACAACACACTGTTCTGGGTAAGTTGGTCGACTGAACGGGACTAACGGTCGACCGGATGCTGTCCAAAAATGGAGTCCTACAGAAACCAGAAACTAGATGGTTGACTGATAAAGGGATGGTTATGGCTACAACTAAAATTCACATAAGTTATTGGTCGACCATAAAGTGGACGGTCGACCGTTTAGGCAGTCCAAAAAGAGTGTCCAGAATAGTCCAGGGACAAACGGTCGGCCAGAGACAAGGGAACAGTCGACAAAAAACTTCCAGCAACTAAAGGGTTCAAGAGATGTTTAAGTTTGGTCGACCGAAATAAGGTCCACGGTCAACGAATAGTCCAATTTATTTCTGGGGTATGGATAAAAATGTGAATACGACCGAAATAAGGTAACTCGGTCAACGAATAGTCAAATGACACGTGTAGATGGTCGACCGAAAAAGGTTACGGTCGACCGGTTGAGCAGGCAAAATCACTATTGATTGAAAGATCAATCGGTGGAACGAAGGTGGTTTGGTCGACCAAAATTACGCAGGCAGTTCAGGTTCGTTTTAGTGATTTCTAGTTTGAGTTTTGGTGACCTATTGAAGTCCAAATGATTTGAGATTTTGTGTGTGACTTCTACAGGGAAACTAGTGTATATGCGAGTAGTTCTTCAAGTCTAGTACGCTCAAGTATACACAAGTTCTTAAGACTGATAAGAAATACAAAATTACATGTCTTCAATAACTTGATTACATGTCTTGACTTGAGTTCCTTTCTTCCTTAAGTCTCGATCACCTGTAGATGTTAGCACAAAGCAATATATATGCTATGCAATTTGTGTGCTACTCTACATTGATTTCTCTTAAGAATAGGTTGATTAAATCATCAAAACATAGATTAAGACCTAAATTCCAACAATCTCCCCCTTTTGATGATGGCAACCTATATCTTAATTAATCGAAATTTAGAGATGTAAACTATACGTAAAAATTCTCTCCCTATGAGTGTGCATATTTTTTGTTCAATTTTCAATCTAATTTCAATTTAACCCTGATTGATCGTTTTATATTAACCGCAAGTGCACGGCCGCGTTGAAGCGGTGGCAAATATGGGTCGTCCACTGGGAGGTGTGTCGACACTTGGTTTGTTCGAAGGCGAGAGGTAAAGAAAGGGAAGAAAGGTTGGTTACACTAAACTACACTAAGATGCAAAAAGGAAATGAAGATAAGCAATAAACTAAGCCCCAAAGGGGGTAGAGAAATAATGTGAACATAAAGAAGTGTGTGTGTTCATTAAGCTCCTCACAACATGTAGTGCATGAAATCATAAAACTACATCCAACTTTGCCTCTACATGAATTAAGATAAGACTACATCATTAAAACATACAAGACAATAATTGGAATGAAGCTACATGAACTCAAGTATAAAGAATATACCCTACTATGCCTCTACATGAATTAAGATTTCACTACATCATTAAAACATACAAGACATTAGCTAAGGTAAAGTCAACAAGAGTACATACGCTACAAATTGTGTTTCCAATATTAACTTCATCCATATCCTAACCTTATCATTCCCCATAAAATAGGTCCACTAATCAAAGCATAAGCTAAGCTTCATTCAAGAGCATTAACATATAAAAGATAAGAGTGAAAACCCATTAGATGGTTATGGAAATCATATAAAGCTCAAGGGATAAAGATAACACACACTTAATACACTACATGATTATATCACATATTTCTCCACCCCCAAATGGGGATGGAACTACTCACTACTCATTACACTACTGATTAGACTAAGTAAAGAAAACATTTAACTAAGATACTAAAATTACTAAACAAGAGATTAAACAAAGTAAAGCAATCCACACAAAACAAGCAACATAACAAAACAAGATTAAAAGAAACAAATAAACTTTTATTAACAATGACTCACATTGAAGGCAGCATTCTTCTCCACCTTGAGTTATTGCTTCAAGGCTCACTCCTTAGTAGAGAGAATGCCACCAAACAATGGGTGATTACAATGGAAGGTGAAGAGTTCTATTTATAGGCATGGAAAACTAATCCGGGACAATCCCCCGATGTGGGACTAAACCAATACCAAAAATATACTAAGAATACACTAATACAAGCCCAACACAAATCTTAGCGGATATGGAGACATATGGACCGCCAATTGGCGGTCTATATGATCCAGATCGAGTTGGTTTTGGTTGTGGGCTTTCCTGATGGTCTTTGTTGGTCTTTGATGCATCTACTTTGTTTATTGGAGCTCCGACCCGAATCGAATTGCCAAAATACTCCTCATGATGGTGTGGAGTTTCCTGTTTTGGTCTTAGGTCCTTCGGTCTTATGATCAGGTCCTTCTCCATTGTATCTTGGTCCTCAGGTCTCACAATTAAGTCCTTTTTCCTGCTTTTGGGTCCTTTCATGGCTCTTCTCTTCAAACCTCTTTATTCCTGAAAACTAAACATAAAACTCATCACGTAGCATTGCTTAGGTGTAAGATAATGGATATAAGGTAAAAATATAAGCATGAAATGATGTCAATCAAACCCCTAATATTTTCTCCCCTTTTGACATCTATAAAATTTTTGCAATGAATTCAATTTCTCCCCCGAAGTTTTTGTTATGAAGTTTCTCCCCCTTAATTTTTCATTTCATTACCCTAATTAAAAGATATTCATTAAGCTCCCCCTGTCAATATGAATATTATATGGCAATTAAGTTCAATTATATTCTCCCCTTTTAAAAAAAATGTCCCATGAATGATATCAAAGATATGACAATATTATCATTCAAAATCCTATTGGAACCAATTCTATATGATTAGGAGGATTATGGAATGTTACCCAACTTTGCATTCCTCAAAAGTGGTCCAATTCTCCTTTCAATAGTGCAACCGGCTTTGAATTTGACTTTCCAAGCTTGCCCGGTCACCACCGAGATCCCATCCTTCTTCAAGTACCTACAATTGTAGATCTAGGTACCCAACCAACTTTTGGTCATTGAACATTAGCTTTAGGATCCTAAACCATTTTGGTTTTGGGAGCCCACACACTTGAAGAACTTTTATTAACAAACAAATGCTTTCCATTTAAAGTAGTGTGAGAAACATGGGTTTCAATTTGGCATTATATCCTATACCATGTATATCTAGTGATTGTATTTGACTACCTAGAAGCATGTCAAGCATTTTTGTTCCATTTGTGAACCTTTCTAGATCTAGTTGTACATTACAAGCTCTAAGATCAAGTTGTTAATCATGTATAGGTGTTGCTTTTAGACTAGCAAGTTCTAATGCATGTTTTTCATGTCTAGAAATCACCTCATTTTTCTCATTCATGATTATATCAATTTGGCATTGGAGATCATTTATTTTCTTTCTAGCATCCCTGTTCTTTACACAAACGATCTCATATTGTTTAACTAAATCATGAAATGCACTTTGAAGCTCATCATGTGTGTATGATTCATCATTAGCAATTGAGATTGAGTTATAACTAGAATATGATTTAGTTGACCATTAATTTGATCTAGTAGAGCATGAGTTTGAAGCTACCTCACTTTGTTCATACTCAATAGCCATGAAGCATGAATGAGCAACTTCTCTTCTACTTTGCAAGGATGTTGATGATGATGATGAATCATCCTGATTGAACGTTTTAAAATAACCGCAAGTGCACTGCCGCGTTGAAGCGGTGGCAAATACAGGTCGATCCGCAGGGAGGTGTGTCGACTTTGGTTAGCTCGAAGGTGAGTGAGAAACAAAAGAGAGAAAGATTGATTAAACAAACTAGACTAACTACACTACACAAGTAACCAACAAACAAGATGAAAGTGCGAGAAGAAATGAAACTAAGTGACTAATAGAAGAAGATAGAAATCAGGAATGGAAAACCCCTAAGGGGTGGAGTGTGTGTACACATGAAATAAGTGTGGTGAATGCATACAATAAGCTCAAGTGTAGTTAGTGTTTGTTAATACATAAGAAGTACCTAATGGCAAGACCTATCATTCAAAGTACTAACCTAGGTGATTAATATGAGCATGACAAGTTTGTTATTAAGAACATAAATAAGCATGGAATGTACCTAAACATTATGGCTGAAACCATCAAGTTAAGATTTCTTATTAATTCAAACAAGCATACTAATATTTCTCACATACAACAATGTTTAACATTCATTCCATCTACATAACATGTATAAACATCTACTCCACCCCCAAAGGGGGATGAAACTACTCACTAATCATTACACTAACTACATTAACAAAATGAAACATTCTAATGAAAGGAAATTGAACTAAGCAAACAAGAAATATTAAAGAAGCTAAATGAAAGGAAATTAAACTAAAGAAGCATGCAAGAATTAAAAGACAATATTAAAAGAAACTAAGAAAAATTATTTTATTTACATGACTCACATTACAAGTGGCATTCTTCTCCACCTTGAGTTTTTGCTTCAAGGCTTTTACTCCAAGTAGAGAGAATGCCACCAAGCAATGGGTAGGATACAAGGGAGGAGGAGGAGTTCTATTTATAGTCAAAGAAAAAGGCAATTGGAGACAATCCCCCGATATGGGCCTAATACACTACAAAAATAGACATAAAACACTATAATACATGACCCGACGAAGTTTTATCGTATTTGGACCAAAACAGACTGTCAATCAGCGGTCTTGGACCGGGTTGTGTTTTGGAGTGTGGTTGTCTGGCTTGATTTCTTCATGTTCAATGCACCCTAATCGACTGTGTAGCTTGCGACACGAATCCAATTGCCAAAATACTCCTCATGATGATGTGACGTTTCTTCATTTGCTAATTGGTCCTTTGATTTTTGCATTCGGGTCCCTCTCTCTTGCATCTTAGTCCATAAGTCTTGCAACTTAGTCCATTTCTTTCTTTTAAGTCCTTTTAGAGTCTCTTTCTCAAACCTATTTATTCCTGAAACTTAAAAATAAAACTCGTTACGTAGCATTGCTTAGGCTAAGAATAAAGGATATAAGACACAAATATATGCATGACATGATATCAATCACATCCCAAGTAGCTTTGTGAGCTTCCTCCTTCCTTTCTCTTCTCTTTCTATTCTCCCTTTCTCTTCTCCTCTCCCTTATCTTCCTTTTCTCCTCCCTTTCTCTTCTCTTATTTTGACTCACTTCCTTCTCCTTTCCTTTTTCTCTCGTCTTACTTCTTCTTCCTCTTCTTTCTCTCATTTGTTCCTTACCCTTGTTGAGGAATTTGAAGAAGTCTTGAGCAAGGACTTCAATGTCCTCATTCTCCCATCTTCTCCTTGGCTCAATGGATTTTGCATGTAATGCCAAGGTTGGTTTCTTGGAGGCTTCCTTCTCCTTTCGATGATTTATTTTCATCTCATAAGCCGTGGGATTTCCAATTAGCTCCTCCGTGTTTAGTTGGGAAATGTCATGTGCTTCTTCAATTGCAACCACCTTGTCTTCCTAATCGTTGCCTAGCGATCAGAGGAACTTCCTTGTCATCTCTCCTTCACTATATATTCTTCCAAGAACCAAAAGAGAATTAGTGATATCGGTGAAGTGAGTAATCTTTTTGCTTATGTTCTCACCGATTTGCATAGTGAAAAATTCATATTTATGCATGAGGAGACTAATGCGAGTTTCTTTGGTTTTACTATCCCCCTCATGATGCATTTGTACTCTATGTCATATTTCATATACACTTCACATCCTCTAATCCTATTATATTCACCCTCATTTAAGCCGCAATAAAGTATATTCATGATAGTTGACTTCATTTCTTCATTTGGGGGGTGTATGGATTTTGGAGGAAGATCCAAAACTTGAGGTCACTAGATACTAAGAAAATTTTCATTCTATTCTTCCAATAATCATAGTTTGACCCATTAAGTACTGGAGGCCTACTTGTGCACAATCCTTCTACATGATTAAATAAAGTAGATGTCATGCTAAAATATAGTTAAGTTTATGAAATATGGCACCTATGCTCTGATACCAAATGTAGGATCAATGTTGGTCACTAAATCTAATCAATTTGCAGCTTAATCTCTACCTGCTTAACAAATAAAGATGCACAACGAAATTTAAACAAGCAATCAAGTAAAGAAGGAGAAATAAGCAAACCACACTGGACATGGGGATTTTTATAGAGGTTGGGTCTCCCGCCTACTTCCTCTCTTGCAATTTCCGCTCGACACTTTGAGCTCCACTCACGACTTCACTATCCGCTCCCCATTCCGGGATGGGAGACAACGGCTTTACAATCTTCAAGCTAGCGAACAACCCTCGCCAAGCTTTGAATCCTCTTCTCGCAATCCAAGAAGGATGCTTTGGGCTTTCACTGGAGCCTTTACTCTTTTGACAAATGAACTTGAGTGGAACAAACACTCTAGCTTGAGCACACTTTGAGTAGGATTTGGATATGATCAAAGATGTGGAAGTTTGAGGCTTGGAGAGTATGTTTTAGGGCTTTGAGGATTGGGAGACTTCTCTCTAATGTGTTGGAAAATTATGTGTGCGAGAGTTGTCTAAACAATGTATTAAATCCTCTATTTTTAAGCTCATAAGGTGTTATAGCCATTGGAGATGAGTGTGGTACAAGGTTGTGCAAGAAACATAAGACAGAAAACTACATCACATTGTTATGGGTAAGTTCGGTCGACCGAACGGGACTAATGGTTGACCGAATGCTGTCCAGAAATGGAGTCCAGCAAAAACCAGAAACTAGACGGTAGACTGATCAACGGACGATTGACTGAAATACGGCTATAACTAAAATTGACTTCAGTTATCGGTCGAACAGAAAGTGGATGGTCGACCGTTTAGGCAGTCCATAAAGAGTGTCCAGAAAAGTCAATGGACAAACGGTGGACCAGAGAAAAGGGAACGGTTGACCGGAAACTTCTAGGCACTAAGGGGTTCGAGATATGTTTAAGTTTGGTCGACCGAAGTAAGGTCCATGGTCTCCCGGTGGTCAAATGTATTTCTGGGGTAAGGATAAAAATGTGAATACGAGCGTTGGTATAATACGACAAGTCTCACGGTCAAATGACATGTGAAGATGGTCGACCAAAAAAGGTCACGGTCGACCGGTGGAGCAATTAAAATCACTATTGATTGAAAGATCAATCGGTTGAAAGAAGGTGGTTCGGTCGACCAAACTTTCGCAAGCAGTTCAGGTTTTTTTAGTGATTTGTGGTCTGAGTTTGGGAGACCTATTGAAGTCCAAATGATCTGAGATTTTGTGTGTGACTTCTAAAGGGAACCTAGTGTATGTGGAGTAGTTATTTAACTCTAGCGTGCTGAAGTATACACAACTTCCTAAGACTCAAAAGAAATACAAAATTACATGTCTTCAATAGCTTGATTACATGTCTTGACTTGAGTTTCTTTCTTCTTGAGTCTCGATCACCAGTAGATGTTAGCACAAAGCAATATATATGCTATGCAATATGTGTGCTACTCTACATTTGTTATTTTGAAGATAAGGTTGATTAAATCATCAAAACATAGATTAAGTTCTAAAAGCCAACAAGGAGGAGATGTTGGTCGGGGGAGTAGGTGGTGTCAGGCGGGGGAGGGAGGTGGCTAGGGTCGGGGAAGAGGAGGAGGCAGCGAGTCAACAGGGTTATTGCAATGTTGAGACAAGGCTCAACCATGGCCATAGTGAGGAGGAGGAGTCTTGTGGGTTGCGGCAAAATCTCAAGGCTGGTGGCATCGAGGGGTAGCGACACGAGCATCGTCGATTAAGGTTTAGGAGGGGATAGGCATTTGGGAGGACAGAAGAATGAAGAGAAAGCCCAATTCGGGCTACTTAATGTGATCTTGTGAGTTGGTGTTGGCATGGGGATTAAGTTCTTTAACGGTTTGTTTTTAAACGATACATTGACGACACCTATCTATCGTTATATATTCATATGTATTGTTTGACAGATATATATGTCATTGTCTAGTAATTTATCCATCCGGGTTCTTTTTTGCGCCAAAAAATTATTTTTCCTCTGCATAATTTTTCAGAATAATGCACCAACATAGTTATCCGTCATTGTCTGTTACTCACCCGATGAAATTGAAGAAAATATAGGTCGATCAGATATATCCATCAGTGATATTTGGGATATCTGACCTTGTATATTACCACGGACTGATAGGGCACCGACGTATACATATCCGTCACTGAGACCTATTTTGTAATAGTGATTGATAAGTACAAAGCCTGATTACTTGCCAAGGACGTTAAAGAAAAGGAAGGAGTAGATTATTTTGATACCTATTCCCTAGTGTCTTGCATGACTACTATCCGAGCTCTTTTAGCATTGGCCTCCATATATGATTTTGAAGAGGCCAATCCTAAAAGCACTCAGATTGTAGTCTTGGGAAGGATCAACTTGATGTTTCCGTAAAATTGCTTTTCTTCATAGTGATGCTGAAGAAGAAATATATATAGATTAGACTGAGGGATTTGTATCTTCTGGAAGTGTGAGAAAAGTTTGTAAACTTGTTTAGTCACTTTATGGATTCAAACAAGCTCCTAAAGAATGACACAAAAAAATTGATGAAGTCTTCTTCTCATTTGGGTTCCAAGTCATTGATTCTGACAAGTGTGTCTACTATAAATTAAAGGTGATGCCTGCATCGCATTGTGTTTATATGTTGATAACATACTACTATTTGGATCAAACCTTGATTAATATATGAAATAAAGTAATTGTGTACTAAGTTTGAAATGACGAATAGGTATATATGTTGCAAATGTGATCTTGGCCTCAAACTGACTAGGCTAGTTGAGGGTATTTCCATATCTCAATCTCACTATGTTAAGAAGATTTTTGAGAGATTGGGCTATATAAACCGTAGATCTATGAAAACCACATATGATTCTTCATGACCTTTGTACAAGAACAAAAGTGGTGCAATGAGTAGCTTGATGTATCATGCAAATTGCACACGACCAAATATTTTTTTCTTGCTGAGCAAGCTAAGTAGATACACAAGTTGTCATTATCGTACTAATTTGGAGGCTTTTGATAGAGTTATGATACTTGTAGAGTACTTTTAATATTAGGCTGCATTATGGGAAATTCCCAGTTATACTAGAAGGGTATAGTGATGCAAGTTGGATAGCCAAAAACTCAAGGATTAACGGTGTTACAAGCTTTGTTTTTACTCTGAGTGGATGTATATCTCCTAGAGGTCTACAAAAAAGACCACATTCTCTCGATCTACGTTTGAGGCTGAGCTTTGTGCTTTGGACACAAGTGGAATGGAGGCTGAATGGTTGAAAGGATTCCTTTCTGAATTGCCAATGACTAGCAAACCATTGCAAAAGCTGAGAATTTCAAACTATAATGAAAATCAAAGACATCACATCCAAGTCACTATTAAGTATGTAAGGAGGTTATCTTGGAAAGGGTGATAGCTGTTGACTTTGTTACCCAATAACGTTGATGTAGTTACCCACCCTGCCAAAACTAGTTGCTCTGCCAAAAGTGTTGGAATTTCATGAGGATTATAGAGGTGAAAAAACTAATTTCGTCCCCTTTAATCGTCAAAATTGATCGTCTATATTGCTAACTTCAAACAAATAATTAATCAGACACTTTGCATACAAGATTAAAAACCTCATCTACACTTATGCAAATACATCTAAATCGAGATTCAGGATTTAGATTTCATACCTTTGCCTAGTGAAAAACAAATTTCTCTAGAACGCTTGAAGAATCTTCACATTTTTTCCTCTAAGGTTCACCTTGATGAGGATTATAGAGGTGAAAAAACTAATTTCGTCCCCTTTAATCGTCAAAATTGATTGTCTATATTGCTAACTTTAAACAGGGCCAATGTCTACTTGCTTTTAGAATTAACAATTTGATTAACAGTTTTGTGGGGGCAAAGGAAAGGGTGATGAAATCCCCACCTTATCTTATATGGGGCAACCCTCCTTAGAAGTGTTTTGAGTCTTAATCTAGCAATCAACTCTCCAAACAAATGCTCACCTCACTCTTGTCCCGATGCACCTTACTAACTAATGCATGCTTTAACCATGCATGAATGAGAGAATGGGTGCACGTACCTCACGCCAGCAATCAACAACAAGAATGTAAAGAAAAGAAAGACGAGTGCGTGCAAGGTGTACAAATGATGCATGACCTAGATGGCAATCAATCTAATCTTTTGCTTTGTGTTTTATGGTCCAAGTTATCTTAAAAGGGGAATCGATTGATCTGGGAGCTAACTACAAGTTAAAACATGCAAAATTGAACTCCCAGACAACTAAAATGAATAAGCAAACAACCAGAACAAAAATTGGGGCAAACGAAGCTCACCAGGCTGCTAGTTGGCGGTCCTGGACCGTTGATTGGCAGTCACTTCAGTGTCTTGCTTCCTCAAATTTCTCCAGTTGCCTCCCCTTGATCCTTAGGATCCCTGAAACAAACCAAAACTAAAAAAAATTAATCCCACTCGAATCATCCAAACCAAAGTATGGACAAAGCACCTCCTCAACAATGGTGCCAAAAACTTGATTGAATCAGTTATAATAACCGCAAGTGCACGACCGCGTTGAAGCAGTGGTAAATATGGGTCGATCCACAGGGAGGTGTGTCGACTTTTGTCAGTTTGAAGGCGAGTGGGAAACAAGGTGGAGAAAATGTGATTACACTACACTAAACTAAGAGTGACAAATAATAAAACTAAACCCCGTGGAGTGGACGTGTGTAGGTATGTGTAAGTGGGTCTTCTTTTCAATTAGAAACAAGTGTAGTTTGTGTGGTATACAAGTAGAAGCTAGTGTAGAATCTAAGTGTAGGATACACAACACTACATGGCAAACCATGAACATGCATATCTCACATAAAGTTGAGGTTGATTTTAGATTATCAAGCATGCAATAAGTACCTAGTGTGGCCATTAAAGCATCAATCAATCCTACATACAACCTTATTCATGTAAATGTGCACCAAACATGGATCTATAGATAACAAGCCATTTCCACCAAATCATAACAACCAACAAGATAACTCTAAAGCTAGCATGAGATAACTACATAGTGTGGACATTATCCCATCTAATACAAGTTTAAACACACTACAAGTATAGATCTATATTAAGCATATGAAATGGCACAAATAAAAGAACCCAAAAACATCACATATTTTACATTACCTCCACCCCCAATGGGGATAGAGCTACTCACTACTCATTAAGAAAGAAAGACAAAATGAAATTAAACTAAGCATGCAAAAAGTGACAATATAAAACTAACGGAGAAAAAATATTTTATTGACAAAACTCACATTACAAGTAGCATTCTTCTCAACCTTGAGTTTATGCTCCAAGGCTTACTCTAACTAGAGAGAATGCCACCAAGCAATGGGTAAATACAAAGGAGTCATAGAAAAAGGCAATCGGGGACAATCCCCCATATGGGACTAAAAACATAATATAAATGGACATAAAACAACATAACCAATGACCCGACTAAACCGTGAACACTTTCAACACATTTGGACCGCCAATTGGCGGTCTGGGACAGCCAATTGGAGGTCCATATGTCTTCGATTGAGTCTGGATTTTCGTGGTTCATTTCTGGCTTGATGTCTTTATGTTTTATGAACCCGATCTTGTTGTGGATGTTTGGGCAAGATCTAATTGCCAAAAAACTCCTCATGATGGTGTGGAGCTTCTTAATTTGCTCATTGATTCTTTTGGTTTACATCCGGATCCTTCTCTGTCGCATCTCAGTCCATAAGTTATGCAATGCAGTCCTTTTTCTTGCTTTTAAGTCCTTTTATAGTCTCTTCCACGTAAACCTGTTTATTCCTGAAACTTAAACATAAAACTCGTAATGTAGCATTACTTAGGCTAAGAATAAAGGATATAAGACACAAATATATGCATGATATGATGTCAATCAACCATGTCATCTGTATTATGTTCGATATGCATCGATGTGGTTTTAGGCTTATCACGTCAGATAGTTTACAAACGATGTGAATGTTTGCATTACCACGTCAGCCGTAATATGTTCATCAGGTGATAAAACAAACGTGGTGTATATTGGCAATGGTAGCGCAATATTTCCCAAGCATTTGTCTTATATTGACCGAATGCATTTCGATTGTTTTAACTAGTTATTCTAGTTAGTGATTTTGGTGGACCGAATTTTGTTCGGTCGTGCGGTTAGCACGTTACGTCCATATTGGGATTAACCACGTCATTTCTTAGGTTAACTGTTTAATCGATTAAGTTTAGACCGCAAGTGCATGGTGTCAGTGAAGATGTTGCAAGTACGGGTCGATCCACAGGGGGGTGAGTAGCTTCTGGTTTGTCCGAAATCAAATGGCGAATAAAGGGAGAAGAGATTTCATTATGCGACGCTAAACTACACTAAACTACACTAAACTAGTAAGTAACAAATGCAAAGAAGGCAACTAGTGATGGATTAAAACTAAACTATGAGATCTTAATAACTAGGTTGGAAATCAGGAAGAGAAACCCCTAAGGGGGTCGAGTGAGTGTACACATCTGTAAGATGGTGAAGAATGTATTCAATGGGCACAAATGTAGGTTGTGCTTTCATGGATAAGATTTTTCGAATGGATATGGAAAAACCTATCAATCCAATCACTAACCTAGTTGATTAACATTCACATACACAAGTTGGTTATTTCAGAACCTAAACAAGCATGGGGGTGTCTAATAATTGTGGCAAAACCCATCAAGTGAAGTGTTCTACTCTTAACAAGCAAGCATACATTCACATTTATCAACACATTTCAAAATAAAACATTTATTTCCATTCTTTATTACATGTATAAACATCATCTCCGCCACCCAAATGGGGATGAAACTACTCACTACTCATTAAACTATAAACTACATTAAGAAAAGGATACATTCTAATTATACTACGATAAAGAAAACAAACAAGCTAAACATGCAAGCATTAAAACAAAGACAACATTAAAATAAACTTTGAATATTTTTTTACATGACTCACATTACAAGTAGCATTCTTCTCCACCTTGAGTTTTGCTCCAAGGCCTACTCCAGGTAGAGAGTGACACCAAGCATATAGTAAATACAAAGGAGGAGGAAGAGTTCTATATAGTCATAGAAAAAGGTAACCGGGGACAATCCCGCGATGTGGGAGTAATGAAACCTTCTCAGAATAGACATACACGTGTAACCTATATCCACAAGAAACTAGGTCCGATTCAGAGAAAAGAAACTGCTAATTGGCGGTCTTGGGCCACCAATTTGTGGTCACTTTTCTCGGATCAGACCCATTTTTGCATATGTTCTTTATTGCTTCAATTAGTCACGTGGAGTGCACTCAAATCAGTTATTGGAGTCTAGGGCCGAATCTAATTGCCAAAATTCTCATTATGATGGTGCAAAGTTTCTCGGTTTGCTATTTAGTCCCTTCGGGCTTACAACCATGTCTTCCCCTCTTGCAGATGGGTCCTTGTGTATTACCGAGAGGTCCATTTTGCCTCATTTAAGTCGTTTCTTCTTACGTTTCAGTTCTTTTCTCTTCCGTTATCTTCTTTATTACCTAATACCTGAAATATAACAACAAATACTCGAGTAGCACAATATTGGGGTAAAATTAAGGATATATAGCATGAATATGATGCATGATATGCTACTAATCATTAACCAACGTGGTAAAATCTAATTTTTTTTTACTAAATTCTAATGTGTTGTAATATTTAATATTCAACCCAAAATCAGACACACATTGACAAACAAAACTATAAGGTATGCAAACCCCCATTTTCTTTAACCATCCCCCTTGTTAGCTCCACCCGACCGATCGGCCCGTTCAGACCGACCGATCATTCTTGCCTCACCAGGCTCGCCCGACCTGCCCCAACTATCTTTTACATCCAACACTTGCTCACGAAGGTGAGATCAATTCTTCCATTTGTATGGAAATTTAATTAATCTAACTCAACTTAATTAGTTCCCAAGGAGCATATATCAAAGTTTGTTTGTTTGAAATTTATAATGAAATGGTATTTTATGGACTAGAATGTGTTGTTCTGCTGATGTTGGATTGTTTATTTGTAATTGAGCTTTTAGTGGACTAAGAATCGAAATTTATATTTGTCTATACATTGACATTGTTCCTTTTAATGTGTAGAAAATTATGGATCGAAAATGAATTTTCGCTGGTAGATTGAGTTATGAGTATGATGCTAGGGTTAATGAATTTCTACAATTTTCTTGTATAATGTAGATGCTAGAAATGAGAGAAAGGTCTTATGTCCATGTAGGAGTTGTTTTAGCATTTTCTTACGAGATGTAAAAGATATAAAAGTTCATTTGTTTGAGCAAGGTTTTGACAAAGGATATACTAGTATGAAATGGATATGACACAGTGAAAATGAAATAAGCACCGAAGAAGAAGGTGATCATAGTGACTGGTTAGAGGATATGATCCGAGATGTTGCCGATGTGATAAACCCGATGTACCTTGTAGTCTACTATTTGACAATGAAAAACCTTTGTATCTTGTTTGCATCAAGTTCAGTAGGTTATCCGTAGTTTTAAGGTTGTATATGTTGAAAGCAGCAATCGGTTGGGGTGATGTCAGATTCACTGCCCTGCTGAAGTTGTTGAAATATATTCTTCCAAATAGCAATGAACTTTTGGATCGTACCTATGAGGAAAAAAGATATTGTGTCCCATATGTATGCAATATAGGAAAATACATGCATGCCCTAATGATTGTATACTCTATATGGGTGACTTTAAAAACCTGCATTATTGTCTTGTTTGTAATGTCTCACAGTACAAACAAAAGAGAAAAACGAGTGTTGATGAGAATGGAAAACTACAAGGTCCCCCTACAAAGGTGTTGTGGTATCTTCCGAAAATTCCATGTTTGAAGCATTTGTTTGCTTGTTCTAAAGACTCAAAGAACCTGGCATGACATGTAGATCGAGAGACATTAAATGATTAGTTGCTTCGGCATCCTGCATATTCAACCAGTGGAAGAAATTAATTCCAACTTCTCGTTATTTGATTAGGAATCCAGAAACCTAAGACTTGGTCTGTGTACTGACGAAATGAATCCTTATGGTAGTTTGAGTAGCCTTTATAGTTCGTGGCATGTTTTGCTTGTTATTTACAATATCCCACCGTGGTTAGGCATTAATCATAGATATATGATGTTTTCGTTAATAATTTCAAGTCCAAAATGACTGGAAAATGACATCGATGTGTATTTGAGACCCTTAACTGATGGCCTAAAGACATTGTGGGAAGATTGTGAGCAACTGTTGGATGCCCAACAACAGTCATTTACAATGCGTGCAATGATTTTCTGCACAATAAATGACTTTCCCGTATATGGTAATCTATCGTGATATTCCGTGAAAGGCCACAAAACATGTCAGTGTTGTAAAGAGAACACATGTTCCTTATAGCTAGCGCGTGGCGGTAAGTCGATGTATCTTGGTAGGTTGAAGAGAAGTCGTGAATCATTTGAGATTCCTTCCTATAAATCACACTTACCATTGATTGAAAAAGGCATTCAACAGATAGCAGGAATATAACGAAGCACCCAAAGTAATCAGTGATGGATTGGGATTTACAGTTCAAAACTGCAAGTGCATGACCGCGTTGAAGCGGTGGTAAGTATGTGTCGTGTCCATGAGAAGCGAGAGTGGGTTGTCATCAACCATACTCGAGTGGGGGAAGAAATATGAACGCTCAGTGTATTTGAATTAACAAACTAATTCGAGTATAATACTACATGGATTTATGTAGGAACAAGAAAAGATCTCACCAACGTAAAGCGCAAAAGCAAATTCCCTAAGACCTGTGAGATACTTAAGAAAAGAATACAAGTTAACAATGTAGTCCAAATCCTCAAGGAGTGGGAGCCACGACAACCAAAGTTTTTATTTTTTTAATATAACTATATACAAAAAGAAGCTTTCATCATCCTTTGCCAAAGGAAAGGACAACGAAAGGGAACCTCATAGTGGATCAATGTACCAAGAATGGGAACACGAGACCACGTGGGGACAAAATACTCATGTGTGGGCCACCCTCACTAAGTGTACCATATATAGGGAGAGGTTCATGAATTGGACGAAAAGATATCTTATGCAAAAGATCATTCTGAAAAAGCTCGAACCTCTCAAGAGTTTGCCAACAATTGCTCAATGGAAGAAGAGTTTCCCCTATTGCAGTATGAAAATCATGATCATCAATCCAAAATCTTCAACCAACAGGCTTATGTGTCCGAAAGAGGTCAAGAACCTGGTTATGCTTACCCAACACACTAGACGAACAGAAATGTGTCTTTTCACCCAATATCCTTTAAGGATCTCTCAATACCATCATCAGGTTTTATGAAAATAGAAGTATTGGGGAGCTGCTACGCCCCCAAAGATGGGTCCTTTAGGGGCACAACATTAACATCATGTGGCTCAAGGGCCGCAAGACAAAAAGATAAGGCATAGTCCTATGCCTTACGGGGATAGATTACTCACTAACCATATCCATAACAAAGAAAAGAACAAAAGAAAAGCAACACATGAACAAGTAAAGGAAACTAAATATAAGGAATACAAATTGCGTGAAATTAAAGACAAGAACACAAACAACATGAAACTAAAACTTGATTAAGAAAGAAAGATTACAAGATGGTGTTTCTCTTCTCCTCCACTACACTACTAAGCAAGAAATAAAACCTACTCTAAAAAAGAAATAAAACCTACTCTAAGCAAGAAATAAAACCTACTATTAAGCAAGAAGTAAAACCAACTCGAAGAAAGAAATAAAACCTACTATTAAGCAAGAAATAAAACTTTAATGGGGGAAGAGCAAAGGAAGAAAGGAGGAAGAAGGATTACAAGTGTATTTATAGAAGATTAGACGGTCTGGATGAATCTGGTTGCAATCGAACGCCTGGAAATCCGATCTAGATTTTAGTAGTGCTCTGACCCAACAACCTGACCCACTATAGAAATTGGGGGTCAAACAGACCCAGATGATCCACCATTAGTGGATTTGGATCAGCTAATGGCGGATGTTGTGGGTCTGATCGGTCCCAAATTTTACCAGAAGCTTTAGTTGAACATTTTAATAATTGGGGCAGACCTGGAGCTATTGATTCGAGCCTGTGTCGTATTAATTGTTAAATTACTCATCAAATTCAGGATATTATGGGCTTTTGCAACCAACATATTTTTCTTTACACTTAGGACCTTCCGGGTTTTCACTTCGGTCCGTCCTAATTTTCCGTACAGTCCTTGAGCATTACAAACATGTCCAGAAACATTCCAAATCAGTATATTCTTCTTGTTTTTAGGTCATTTTCTGTTGCTTGCTCTTCTTTGTTACCTAAACCCTGAAATATAAGAAGAAAATACCCGAGTAGCACAATTATGGGGTAAAATAAAGTTTATATAACATGAATACATTGTATGATATGCTACTAATCAGTGCGAAAAAAGTATATGAACGTGTAAAGAACATTAAATGTGAATTCGGAGGGCCTTATGGTCAATGAAATGGTAAGAGTAGTTGGAAAAGAAATCTGTATTATTTGACCTACCTTACTGTAAACTTTACAAGTTACACATTGCATTGATGTCATGCAAGTAGAAAAAGTTGGTTTTGATTGTTTGCTGGGTAATCTTTTGAACATACATGGTAAGACTAATGATGGTTATAAAGCTAAACTTGATCTAGTAGACTTGGTTTACGACAAAATTTAGCACCAGAGGATAAGGGGACCCATAAATGTTTTCCACTACCTTATTACTCATTGTCTAGAAAGGAGAAGATAACTTTGTGTCAAAATCTACACAATATCAAAGTACCACAATGGTGTTTTTCAAATATTAGTAGTCTCCTTTCGATGAAAGATTTGAAACTACTTGGTTTGCCATATATTGATGCAGCAACTTTTGTCTCTTTCTATTAAATCGATGTTGCTGACACACGTCAGACACGTAATTATCAAACTTTCTTTATTCTTTAACAAGATTTGCATCAAATTAGTTGATCTAAACTACTTGGATAAGTTGCAGCATGAAGTGGTTGTTAAAATATGTCAGTTGGAGATGTACTTCCCCCATTGTTTTTTGACATCATGGTGCATTTGGTGGTTCATCTAGTTTGAGAAATTTAATTAGCTGGACTTGTATTTTACAGGTGGATGTATCCTTTCGAGCGGTACATGGGTGTGTTGAAGGGTTATTGTATCAATCCATAGAGGCATTTGGGTGGATGAGTTGGGATTTACCTTGGTGAACCTTGGCAAGCTAGGAATCAAGGAAGAACCTTTTATTTTATCATCTCAAGTAAAATATATTTTTAGGTAGCAGACCCTTGTGATAATTACTGTTTGGTCGTTTTAGAAGGTAAATGACATATTATTTCTCAAGAAGATGTCAAAGATATTGAAATAAATTTCCCCCATTTTCAACAGAAGTGCCTGAATTAAAGTCAGTTAATGTTGATAGAAATAATGATAAATTATTATTCAAGACGATCATAGTGAAGGAATATGGATCGAAGGTCCTGATAATAAAAAATGAAAAAGAAAACATATTAGTTTTATTAGTTTATGTTAAGAACTCATGAGTTAATTGTGTTTATGAACTGACCCAACTTACAATGTACATTGAATTTATTCTTTTTTCTTCCAGGTGGATGGCCCCCTGATTGACATCATTTCATGCTCATATTTGTATCTTATATCCATTATCTTTCACCTAAACAATGCTATGTCACGAGTTTTATGTTTAGTTTTCAGGAATAAATAGGTTTGAAGAGATGAAGCATAAAAGGACCTAAAAGCTGGGAAAAATGACTGAATTGTGAGATATGTGGACCAAGATGCAAGGAAGAAGGACCTGATTGCAAGACAGAAGGACCTAAGAGCAAAACAGAATACTCCACACCATCATGGGGAGTATTTTACCAATTCGATTTGGGTCGGAGCTCCAACAAGTCAAGTAACCGCATCAAATACCAAGAATACCATCCAGTAAAGCCTCCAAGAAAGCCCAGACGAATCTGGACCCTGTAGACCGCCAATTGGCGGTCTGAAACCGCTAATTGGCGGCCCAGGTGGATCCGAATCCGCTTAGTTTTTTCTGGAGTGTGTATTAGAGAGTGTTTATGCTATTTCTGGTATTGGTTTAGTCCCACATCGGGGGATTGTCCCGATTTGCCTTTTTCCATGGCTATAAATAGAACTCTTCACCTTCCATTGTAATCACTCCATGCTTGTGGCCATTCTCCCTAATTGAAGTGAAAGCCTTGAAGCAAGAAACTCAATGGGGGAGATGTTACTGGTATTGTGAGTCTTCAATCAATAAAATTTCCTTAGTTTTGTGCTTCTTTTATTGTTGATGCATGTTTTAGTTTAATTGTCTTTTATTAAATCTAGCTTAGTTAATATGTTTTCTTTGCTTAGTTTAATAATTAGTGTAATGTTTAGTGAGTAGTTCCATCCCCTTTGGGGGGTGGAGTAGATGTACATACATGCATTAGAGAATGGGATGAATGCTTTATTTTTGATGTGTTGATAAAACATGAATGTATGCTTGCTTGTTTAGGATAGAATTTATAACTTGATGAGTTTTGCCAAAATGATTAGACACCTCTCATGCTTGTTTAGGTTCTGAAATAAACAACTTGCATATGTAAATGTTAATCAACTAAGTTGGTGAATCGATTGATAGGTTTTGCTATAACATTTAGACACTTCCTATGCTTGATAAACACCACCTTCATGTGCTTAAAGAATGTATTCTACACCCACCTCTTTGCATGTGTGCACTCACTCCACCCCTTAGGGGTTTCCCATTTCTGTATTCCAGCATTCTTCTTTTGTTCTTAGCTTAGTTGTCATTTCATTGTTTGGTTCTTCCTTTCGCATTTCCTACTTCTTAGTGAAGTGTAGTGTAGGTTAGCATAATAACATCTCTTCCATCTTTTTTGCCACTTGATTTCGGATAAACAAGAGCCTGCTCATCTCCCTGAGGACGACCCGTACTTGCCACCGCTCCATCGCGGCCGTGCACTTGCGGTTTAAAATAAAACGTTCAACAAGTTTTTGGCGCCGTTGCCGGGGAGGTACCAGTCCAGACTCTTTTTTGGACGATTCGAGTGGATTTAATTTGTGTTGTGTAGTTTTTCCTTGTTTCAGGAGACTTGGAGTCATCAGGAGGAACGCCTGGAGAAGGTTTGAGTGAATCTGAGCATTTACGACCGCCAATCAGCGGTCTGGTAAGCTCGGTTTTGTCTCGTATTTCTTTGGTTGGTTTTCATAATTGATGTAGTGATATGGGATTTAATTTGGCATGTTTTGACTTATAGTTTGTTCCCAGATCCATAATCAACCTCCTTTAAGCAACTTGGACCCTAAAACTCAAAGCAAAAGATTAGGCATTCTTGTTGTTTAGGTCATGCATCATGTATGTGACTTAGGCATTTAGATTGTCTTTTATCTTAGCTTTATTTTCTGTTGCTGAGAGCTGGCGTGAGGTACGCACCTTCTACTCTCATTCATGTATTTCGTATGAACATGCATTAGTTAGTAGGAAGTGCATTGAAACAAGTGTGAGTTGAGCGTTTCGTTTGGAGAGTTGATTGCTAGATTAGGACTCCAAAACGCTACTAAGGAGGGGCTGTCCCATAAAAGATAAGGTGGGGGATTTCATCACCCTTTCCTTCGCCTCAAAAACCACACTAATCAAGAGCCTAATTTTAAAATCAAGTAGACATTGGCCCTAAGGATTTCGGGCGCATTAGGAGAGTGATCCGGTCCCGACCGTCATGACCTGATCGGCGTTGCCCACTTTGTCGAAAGTAGGAGAGACGAGATCCCCAGATCTTGGCTCTCTTGCTGGGCTTTGTGGTCCTCGTTGTAGGGAGGTGAGGCGTGTTGAGGCTGTGTGACCTCGCAGTTAGGCGTCGTCTAGCTGTAAGGACCTATAGCGACCTTAGGATTGCTTGAGCCTTGTTTGCTTGTGTGCTTCTACCTGTACCCATCCGTCGTAGCATAAGGACTTCTTCCCTTCTCTCCTGAGTCATTCTTTCTCTCCTGTGTTCCCCCATCTTCTCCTCTATGCACATTCTTTGTTAAAAAAAAGGTTTTGTTTTGTGTGTGTGCACCTTTGTGCATGCTTTCGTGGACACGAGACGAGAGTGGTCGTTTGATGAGGAGCGTTGTCAATCCGGCTTCGGTCATCGATTTCTCGACACCTCCCTCCTCTCGTGTCGCACGCAGTTCGGGTTCAATGGCTGCTAATTTCCGTGAGGAGGAGCAGTTGCTGGACCCACCTGCTCCACCAGTGCTTCCAGTTGTCGTTCCCATACCTCTTCGTGATCGATGCTACCCGAGCCGTACAGCTCTACCCTCATGCATCGTATTACCAGAGGCTAATGTGAACCATTTTGAGGTTAAGCCTCAGTTTATCTCCATGCTCCCTCATTTCACTGGGAAAGGTGACCCCTATATCTTTCTCAGGGAATTTGAGGAGGTTTGTGCTATGTTCAAGCTGCAACAACTTAGCACAGACTCCATCCATCTTAGGCTCGTTCCTTTTGCACTAAAGGATGACACCAAGAAGTGGTTGTACAACAACCAGGCGAATTCCTTTAGGACTTGGGATGTGTTTCAATCTGCATTCCTCAAAAAGTATTTTCCAGATCATCGGACTCAAAAATTGAGGAACGAAATCAATTCGTTCTATCAACATGAGACCGAATCATTTCATGCATACTTAGAGAGGTTCAAGGAGCTACTATCCTCATGCCCTCACCATGGCATTGAGTTGTGGCGCCTGTGTCAGATTATCTACGAGGGTCTTCACATTCCATCCCGAACGCTCCTTGAGTCAATGTGTCAAGGAGAGTTCTTGGGAAAGGATGAAAGGGAGGCATGGGCTTTCCTAGAAGACCTCGCCGAGAAAACAATGCAATGGGAGAGTGTGAGGGAACCACCTGCATCATCTAGCATAGGAGTGAGGATCGCGAATGCAAACTTGACTAGATCGGGTTCCACATTTGCTGTCGATTCCACTACGGCCACCGAGGCGCTCATGGCGGCATTAATGCGCCGTATGGATTCGATTGAGCTCCAAAACCAGCACGATGTATCTCATGTGTCTGCATCTGGTTCAGTTCCATGTCATTTATGTGGTAGGATAGGTCATATAGGGGGTGAGTGTGCATCCATTCCTCCTGAGATGGAACATGTAAACGCCATCTATGATAGATCCAGGAATGACCCATATTCATCATCATATAACCCTGGATGGAGGAACCACCCTAATTTTTCATGGAACCATAACAATGCCTCAGGTGGTCCTTCAAACTTTTCTCGACCACCTAACCGACCACACTACCCTCCCATGCATTCACAGTCTCATCAGCCACCCCAAAGTCAGAATACCAACCGACCAAGTTTCCCAAATTTAAACAACTTGGAAACCCAGTTTAATTCGCTTGAGAACTTAACTCGTGGACTTGAGAACTCTGTAAAAAACTTTATGTCATCCACGAGTCAAGTTCTCACTTCGAACCAGCAGACCATCAAATCTCTCGAGCTTCAGATGGGTCAGTTGGCTCAGTCTGTACATGAGAGAGAGAGGGAGCCTGCCTAGCCAACCTGTGGCTAACCCCCGTGCTCACCAGCACTCGAACATGCAAAATGCAAGTTCAAGACCACAGGGGGGGCAAGTGAACTACGTGGAAGAACCTGTAGACCATGTTAATGCCATTGTGACCCTGAGAAATGGGAAGCAGGTCAACAACCACGTATCCTTGCCAGAAAATCCATCTGTGCCGCCCCCTTGTGGGAATGATGGTGAGGAAGAGGCCGAGGGTGAGAGTAATACACCAAAGCCTCATTCTCTGGCTCCGCCCAAGACATACCTACCAAAAGCTCCTTATCCGAGTAGGTTGTCTAAGAAACAGAGTGACAGTTTGGATAAAATGATGGAGATATTTAAGAAAGTGAATGTCAACATTCCTTTGTTAGACATGATTCAAGAAATACCTCTATATGCAAAATTCCTGAAGGACCTCTGTACAACTAAGAGGAAAACCAATGTCCCTAGCAAAGCGTTTTTGGCAGATAATGTGAGTTCGATCATCTCGAACCCAACGTACGTGAAATTGAAGGACCCGGGCAGTCCAACAATTTCATGTATCATTGGGGATTCTCACATTAACAATGTTTTGCTAGATCTAGGGTCGGCGGTTAACCTCTTACCTGCTTCTGTGTATCAACGATTAAGCCTAGGCACTCTCAAGCCTACGAAAACAACTTTGCAGTTGGTTGATCGTTCGATCAAAGTCCCGTTGGGGGTCATTGAAGATGTCCTAATCAAGGTCGGTGATTTCATATTTCCTGTTGATTTCGTCGTCCTTGAGACCGAACCAATTAAGACTACCCACTCTCAGATTCCATTGATTTTTGGTAGACCTTTCTTGGCGACGTCAAATGCCTTGATCAATTGTTGTACTGGACTCATGAAATTGTAATTTGGGAACTTGACCGCGACATTCCATGTGTTCAATATGGCTAGGCAGCCGGCATCTTTCGAGGACCCCATGGAAGTCAATCTTCTCCGGGACTTGGAAGAGGAATTGGAAGAAGAGGACCCCCTGATTCATGAGAATTTAAATGATCACTTCATGGATGACTCCGATCATGAAGAGGACGGGGGTGAGTTGAGCAATGATGTGCATGTTGTTCAGTACATGCGAGCCCCTCCTATCTTACATCTCGAGCTAGATATCACGCCTCGTCTTGAGGAGCCACCCGCGCCTGAGCTCAAAGAACTCCCCAAGGAATTGAAACACATTTTTCTTGGTCCCAATAGGTCATTCCGGTGATTGTCTCATCGACGTTGACTGGCGATCAGGAAGAACGTTTAATTCAAGTCCTAAAGGAGCACAAATCAGCCATTGGGTGGTCCTTGAGGGACATCAAAGGGGTAAGTCCCGACATCGTGCAGCACCACATCTTTATGGAGGATGAGGCACGACCACGTCGTGACCCACAGAGGCGTTTAAATCTAGCCATGACAGAAGTAGTTAAGAAAGAGATCATCGAGTGTTTAGATCATGGCATCATTTTCCCCATTTCGGACAGTACTTGGGTAAGTCCTGTCCAGGTTGTGCCAAAGAAGTCGGGTATCACTGTTGTCCAGAATGACAACAATGAACTTGTTCCCACACGACTTCAAACTGGGTGGCGAGTTTGTATTGACTATAGGAAGTTGAACGCGGTCACGCGTAAGGACCACTTCCCTCTACCTTTCATCGACCAGATGTTGGAGAGACTCGCCGGGCACGCCTATTACTGTTTCCTTGATGGTTATTCGGGGTACAATCAAATCCCAGTCGCCCCCGAAGACCAGGAGAAAACCACGTTCACTTGTCCTTTTGGGACGTTTGCTTATAGACGAATGCCTTTTGGGCTATGCAATGCACCTGCAACATTCCAACGTTGCATGTTAAGTATCTTTTCCGATATGGTCGAGAATTTCCTTGAGATCTTCATGGATGATTTCTTGGTTCATGGCACCTCCTTTGATGAGTGCTTGCACCACCTGAGCCTTGTTCTCAAAAGGTGTTCGGAAACGAACTTAGCCCTTAATTGGGAAAAGTGTCATTTCATGGTCACAAAAGGCATCGTGTTGGGTCACGTGGTATCTCGTGATGGTATCGAGGTGGATAGGGCAAAGATTGAGCTTATTTCTAAGCTTACGCCACCCACCTCGGTAAAAAAAATCCGTTCATTCCTTGGACACGCAGGTTTTTACTGGCGATTTATTAAGGATTTCAGCAAGATAGCTCGTCCTTTGACGAGCTTGCTTGCTAAAGGAACCTCCTTTGAGTTCACACCCGAGTGCCTGACTGCTTTTGAGTTTCTGAAGCGTGAATTGACCTCCGCTCCTATTATTAAGGCACCGGTGTGGACTCTACCATTCGAGCTGATGTGTGATGCTTCTGATTACGCGATAGGAGCGGTTTTGGGTCAGAAAGTCGACAAATTGCCTCATGTGATCTATTATGCAAGTCGTACTCTCAATGACGCCCAACTCAACTACTCCGTTACTGAGAAAGAGTTCCTCGCGATCATATTTGTGTTGGAAAAATTTTGCCAGTACCTCATAGGGTCGCATGTCATCATCTACACTGATCACTCAGCTCTTCGCTACCTTTTGTCTAAAAAGGATGCGAAACCCCGTCTCCTGCGTTGGATCTTGTTGTTACAAGAATTCAACCTTGAAATACGGGACAAGAAGGGATGCGAGAATGTTGTGGCTGATCACCTATCTCGCATCCCCATTGATTTTTCACCGGATCCACCGGTGAAAGAGTTTTTTCCTGATGAGAACATTATGGCAATAGCCTCACCTCCCTGGTTCGCTGACATTGTGAACTATTTAGCAACCGGGGAGGTGCCGGCTCATTGGAGACACAGTGAGACAGCGAAATTCAAGTCGTTAGTCAAGCACTTCTATTAGGATGATCCATACTTATTTAAGTATTGTGCTGATCAAATCATAAGGAGGTGCATTCCTGACGACGAGATTCAGAGTGTCTTGTCCTTTTGCCATAAGGAGGCATGTGGTGGGCACTTCGGTGCCAAGAAAACCGCTGCCAAAGTACTCCAATGCGGTTTTTACTGGCCCACGTTGTTCCAAGATGCTTTTGCATTTTGCAAAGCATGCGATAGGTGCCAACGTGTGGGCCGCATTGGTAGACGCGATATGATGCCACTAAATCCTATCTTAGTGGTTAACATCTTTGATGTTTGGGGAATTGACTTCATGGGTCCTTTCCCCGTGTCCCATGGTCACACCTACATCCTGGTGGCAGTCGATTATGTGTCAAAGTGGGTTGAAGCAATCCCCACTCGCACTAACGATCGCAAGGTTGTGATCAAATTTCCTAAAGAACACATCTTCGCGAGGTTTGGGACACCTCGTTGTATCATAAGTGATCGGGGGACACACTTTGTGAACCGATCCCTTGAGGCAGTGCTGAGGAAATACTCCATCACGCACAAGTTGGCCACACCTTATCATCCTCAAACCTGTGGCAAGGTGGAAATTTCCAACCTTCAACTGAAGCAAATTCTTGAGAAAACGGTTAATGCTCCAAGGAAAGATTGGTCGGTCAAGCTTAATGATGCATTGTGGGCTTTCCGCACTGCATTTAAAACCGACCTTGACATGTCCCCCTACCGGCTAGTTTATGGCAAAGCTTGCCATCTTCCGGTAGAACTTGAGCACCGGGCATTGTGGGCAATCAAACATCTCAACATGAGTCTTGATGTTTCCGGTGCCAATCGCAAGTTAGACCTCAACGAGTTGGAGGAGTTGAAAAATGAAGCTTGTGAGAATGTCAAGATCTGCAAGTCCCGCACTAAAATTTTCCACGATCGCTTGATGCGAATGAAAACCTTCGAGGTAGGACAAAAGGTCTTGTTGTATCATTCTCGCCTCCACTTGTTTCCAGGGAAACTTCGGAGCCGTTGGTCAGGTCCCTTCATTGTTTTAACCGTCTCCCCTCATGGGGCGGTTGAGATTCAAAATCCTAGGAATGGGGACGTGTTCAAGGTTAATGGACAATGCCTCAAACCATACTTGGAAGGGACCACGGCAGAGGTCGAGGTGGAAGTCGTGCCTTTGCACGAACTCCCCACGGATGTGGTCACTTTATGTGGCCCATCCCTCCATTAGTTTGTGCATATCTTTGTTTTGTGTTAAAAAATAAAAAAATAAAATTGGAAGACCTATGTGATATTTGCCCTTTCCCTTGATTAAAAACGCGTTTTCTCCTGCCCTACGCATTAGTACAGCAGAGCCAAAACGCGTTTCTCCTTCACATAGCGCCTCCACCCAAATATCTCCCCCAGATCCACTGAACCGACCGCTAATTAGCGGTTTAGAACCGCCAATCAGTGGTCGTTTGGTCTTCGTTTCCTGATTTTCTTCGTCGGGGTGTTGGATTTGGTATTCTCTGTTGGCTTCGTGGTTGGGCGTCTGTGTTGCGGTGGGATCTCCGACGCGACTGGGATCCCCTTGGTTGATGAGCTCGCGCTTACCCACGATATCAATTTTTATCGATCTATGCTTGGGCGTGGGCAGCCTGTATCATCACATGGGGGAGTACCGAATGCGCACATTTACTCCAATGTGCACATTGTAGCCAGGTGGGTCTGTAGAAATGTGTTGGGCCAAGAGCGGACCTCCACATTTTTTACACCTAGTTTGAGAATCGTGTATAGTCTGATGGACGGTTCACCACACTGCATTTGTCGAACATTGTTCAACGTTTTAGTGAACACCAGTCTGAAAGATATACATTGTTTGCCGACTCTGGTTACCAAATTGTGTGGCATGTTGGACACCCCATGATTTGAGCGCATGCTGAGGCGCCAAGGCACCGACCTCGAGGTAGCGAAGATGACGCCGTCATTTCGCCATTGCCTTCCTGAGGCATGGGTGCCTGACTTTATGGATGAGGATGTTAGAGCCAGTTCCTCAAGCTCGTCTGTGAGCTTAGGAACGCTCTTCAACACCGACATTTCTGAGATGGCGGTCGAGCAGCAGAACGTCATCTTAGCCAAGCAAAACCGGAAGATCTATAGGAAGTTGTCGGCTCTTGAGAGAGGTGCCTCTTCAGGCACTTCTGGCCGTCGTCATTAGTCTGGTACACCCTATCCATGCATTGGCACCATTTTGCCATACATTGAGGACAATGATTAGGTGTGGGGGGTGTTTTCACGTTTGCACATAGTTTGTGTTTTGTTTTGATTTTTTTTTGCTTTCTTTTGGTTGTACTGCTAGGATCATGTT
Organism: Triglochin maritima; assembly: GCA_963682175.1. Classification (NCBI taxonomy): domain Eukaryota; kingdom Viridiplantae; phylum Streptophyta; class Magnoliopsida; order Alismatales; family Juncaginaceae; genus Triglochin; species Triglochin maritima. The sequence goes on along the minus strand of OY821790.1, from coordinate 14,703,301 downwards.
AGTGTGCCGCATTTAACATTGATATACCTGCTTGCCATGATCCTTGGGTGACTTGTCTTCTTTTGCTTGCCGAGTGCCTTAAAATTTTCACATTTCTTTCAAAATCTTCATGTGTTTGCGAAAGAAAATGTTTTTGTGGGTTTTGTGTGTGTTTAGCATGTGCAAAACCGTTGAGAGGCAAAGTAAAAAGAAAGCTCCCAAAATTGTCTTGAACTTGATGCATTAGGATTTCTAGTTTAATGGCTTTAGGTCTTGTCGAGTCGTTAGGATGCACCCTGGTTTTCCCTCAGGGGGCGTGTAATCATAGGGTTTCAGTACTCAAACATTTAAAGAAGTCCATCCTGAACCTAGTGAGTCAAATAATTCGTGTCTGTTAGTATAAGGAAGTTTGTCGTAGTCAAGGGCCCTTAATCTCTTTTTGTGAAACTTAGTGTAGGGGTTTTGGTTCCCTTGTAGATAAATAAGTGGTGTTCTCTCTTCTCGCACGGCTCCTATCACTCGCGAAAGTAGGTCTGAGGGGACTTTGTGCCTGGTGCTTTCTAGTCATCTGACTTGGGATGCACCGACCGAACTCCCGTTACACGGGTGGTAGGGATCGCCCTACGTGGAGATTTGGGGGAAGGTGTACGTGATAGTGTAAGTCCTCATAGGCAATGATGCACGAAACCTGACCCTGGGAGAATCAAACACCAACCAATAAATGCTCCAAAGAAAAAAAAAGAAAAAAAAGAGTCAAATAAGAACCAAAATGGACTTTACACATTGTATAACATTCAGAAGTTAAGGTTGCCCATGTCTTTCACTTAATTCCTTAGTTAACTCTCACGAATAACTCATTAGGCTAGGTGTGTGGACTGATTACATATATAGAGCCGACCCGTAGTATTACCGCATCCCATGATCGACAAAATAACTCCAACGAGTCGTGTAGCTAGATTGATTAATGCATCTTGTTCGGATTTTGTGGGTATATCCGCTGAAAACCCTCAGGAGACAACAGTCCTCCTCCTTGGCGACAAGGAGGTTTAACGGCTTGTTGCACGTGCTAAGTGCAACCGTGATTCATACGAAAGTGAGTTAGGATTTCTTGTTTTTCGCATGCTTTTCTCTTTCTTTGTTTTGCTTGGGACTAGCAAACGTTAGGTGTGGGGGTATTTGATTGACATCATTTCATGCTCATATTTGTATCTTATATCCATTATCTTTCACCTAAACAATGCTATGTCACGAGTTTTATGTTTAGTTTTCAGGAATAAATAGGTTTGAAGAGATGAAGCAAAAAGGACCTAAAAGCTGGGAAAAAGGACTGAATTGTGAGATCTGGGGACCAAGATGCAAGCAAGAAGGACCTTATTGCAAGACAGAAGGACCTAATAGCAAAACAGAATACTCCACACCATCATGGGGAGTATTTTACCAATTCGATTCGGGTCGGAGCTCCAACAAGTCAAGTAACCGCATCAAATACCAAGAATACCATCCAATAAAGCCTCCAAGAAAGCCCAGACGAATCCGGACCCTGTAGACCGCCAATTGGCGGTCTGAAACCGCTAATTGGCGGCCCAGGTGGATCCGAATCCGCTTAGTATTTTCTGGAGTGTGTATTAGAGAGTGTTTATGCTATTTCTGGTATTGGTTTAGTCCCACATCGGGGGATTGTCCCGATTTGCCTTTTTCCATGGCTATAAATAGAACTCTTCACCTTCCATTGTAATCACTCCATGCTTGTGGCCATTCTCCCTAATTGAAGTGAAAGCCTTGAAGTAAGAAACTCAATGGGGGAGATGCTACCGGTATTGTGAGTCTTCAATCAATAAAATTTCCTTAGTTTTGTGCTTCTTTTATTGTTGATGCATGTTTTAGTTTAATTGTCTTTTATTAAATCTAGCTTAGTTAATATGTTTTCTTTGCTTAGTTTAATAATTAGTGTAATATTTAGTGAGTAGTTCCATCCCCTTTGGGGGGTGGAGTAGATGTACATACATGCATTAGAGAATGGGATGAATGCTTTATTTTTGATGTGTTGATAAAACATGAATGTATGCTTGCTTGTTTAGGATAGAATTTATAACTTGATGAGTTTTGCCAAAATGATTAGACACCTCTCATGCTTGTTTAGGTTCTGAAATAAACAACTTGCATATGTAAATGTTAATCAACTAAGTTGGTGAATAGATTGATAGGTTTTGCCATAACATTTAGACACTTCCTATGCTTGATAAACACCACCTTCATGTGGTTAAAGAATGTATTCTACACCCACCTCTTTGCATGTGTGCACTCACTCCACCCCTTAGGGGTTTCCCATTTCTGTATTCCAGCATTCTTCTTTTGTTCTTAGCTTAGTTGTCATTTCATTGTTTGGTTCTTCCTTTCGCATTTCCTACTTCTTAGTGAAGTGTAGTGTAGGTTAGCATAATAACATCTCTTCCATCTTTTTTGCCACTTGATTTCGGATAAACAAGAGCCTGCTCATCTCCCTGAGGACGACCCGTACTTGCCACCGCTTCATCGCGGTCGTGCACTTGCGGTTTAAAATAAAACGTTCAACACCCGCTTTTGGGGATATATTTGTTGTGGCAACAATTAAAGTGAATGTTGTGCAACTAGGTTTTTGAATTGTAGGAGATTAACTAAGGAATTTATAAGAAAACATATTGTTTCCAAGAAATCAATTTTAAAAAATAACATGTCGTTTTTAAGGCTATAATCCAATTTTAAGACATACATGTCCTTTGAGCGACATAAGTATCCTTTAAGAGGAAAGGGCCCTCTCAAGTTCAGAGAACAAACAAGTATGTGCTTGAAAGGACACACGTGTCCTTTGAACGACACCTTATTTGGAGGCAGAAAGAATTTGAACCGTCTACAGAGTTTCAAGGACAGACGGATACTTTAAAGGACAAACCAAACCTTTAGCAGACACACTTGTCGTTTAAAGGACACAAGTGTTCTTTAAGCGGAAGACTTGGGCTTGTGCCCTCTAAACGCTGTCCTTGTGGTTGAAGGACCCTTTCGATATAGTGAATAGACAAGTACTTGAAAAAGCATACGTGTCGATTAGAGGATATAAGTGTCCTTTAAAGCACATGCTTGTGGTTTAAAAGACCCATTTCAAGTTTTAAAGAACAGAACACAGTGTGCTTTAAAATTGAAAATTGAAAATTTATTGCCTTACTTTAAATTTTCAAACAATTACAATTTCAAGAGTTCTAATTTTGTATACAAAAATGTATATAATTATGAGTGAAAATTTACAAAAACTGCATATAATTATAGTCAACAAGATTCCACATCAATTTTCTGCTATCAAAAATTAGGTATTCAAGTTGGTGTCCCTAAGCTAATACATTGTCATTTTGCCTCTGACTCGGTAAAGATTATTGTTAGTCATACGTCTAACAATAAGCATTTTATTAAGTGAAAGACATACACTCGACAATCCACACTATTGGGTGATTGGCGTTGGCATTATTCCCTTTCATAAGACAGTTTCTAGTCGATATTAAAGTAGAATCTCCAGAATTCTGCCTTTATTACCGCAACATGCATATTCATGGACACCCATTGTTGTTGGATCATTGTCTCTTTCAACCCAAGAAAGATTGTTAAGGTGTTGTTGACACCAAAAAATTGTGTTTATCTCAAAATATTAATAAGACTATTAAAATCGAAGAAGCATAGATTGAAACTTATATGAATGTAATGATAAGGATGTTAAAATGATGATTCCATATTTCAAGTTTTAAATGGAAAAAAACTGAAAATGCCCAATTAAAATACAAAAAAGAAAAGTCAGGAGATAACTTGCACGCCCCCTCCCCCCGCCCATGCATGTAAGTTGAAGCATGGATCATTATTTTTATTTTCTTTTACACAAAAAAAGTCATGTACATTTATGCATGCAAGTCTCACCGCACCTCTTCTTAACCACCCTTGTTCTCTCGCACGACTCACCCATGATGTCCATCCACTCCTGATCATTACATTTCTATAAATAAACTATTAATTCTTTGAAGATGAGGTTTTTTTTTGCATACACATCAAAACCAGAAAAAAACGTGAGAAGAGAAGAGGAAGAAGAGAGGGTGACGTGAGGGAGCTGAGAGGTGTTTGTTGTTGGATAGAGGAAGATAAACATCGTCGCAACAAGCAACCTCAACGACTCCGGTTTCATCCAACACCGTCTCCAACAACCACACCCTGCTCCATCAATTCCAACTTCGCTAATGGAGAAGGGATCGCTGGTGTGTATTGGGTATACTCTGGAAATGCATCTTTTGTGTTCTTTATTGCTCTATCTTTCTAGAACTGTATTCCTTTTGTGTTCTCAACCAATTTTTGATTGAGCTCTTTGTTGGTCTACTTTACCTCCAGTTATCTTAATTTCATTTTTGTGAAGTCCACCTCATCTTATAATGGATCTCTTGGGATTTCGTGGGTTACAACGATTATTCTTTGAGGCTCTATGTCAAAGTCGTTCGTTCTTTGCTTACTGGTGGTACATGAGAGGAATGTGTGTTCCAAAAGTTTAGTTTTATATGTCTTTATTATCATTGAATGTATAAACATTTTGTTCCTTGATTACTATATTCGTGTTTTAGATGTCTTAAGTAAGACACTCTTGGTCCTTAACCGTAGAACTCTACAAGATAATTGTTTACATAAATCAAAAGTACTTCACAATCATGGTGATCAACATGGGACATTAATTACAGAGATAAGATTGTCATGTTGGTTAATGAATATTGTAGCTCTATAAGTATTTAACGACAACAGTTTATGAAATGGAAAGGGATTTCTTTCATATATTGAATTGACCTAATAAATGAAACATTATGGACTTGTGTTTATGTCATTAATGTTTTCAATTTGTCTTTGAATCCTAAGATATGAGACCTATATATTTTCACATGAGAATTATATGATTTGATAATTATCAAAACTTATCATTACGTATAGTGATAAATATAATAATTGGCTATACAAGACTTGTGCCTAAAAAGATGATATGTCAGAAGATTATCATTGGCCTTATTGACTTGAGTGATGATATTAATGTGCACATTGATAAAGAAAAATTATAATGTGCACAATGTAACTTAAGTATAGTTACATATTTTTAATTAGCTTAAGAGATCAACAAAAGAATATATAATACAAAGATGACATATTCCTACTTTGTATAATATTCATGATATCATGAGGCAATGGACATAGACAAGTGATATTACTTATATCGTTAAATGGATTGTGTTTTGTTCGAGTGAACAAAATATCTTTGTTATTTGGGTAACTATAATATGTAGTTATATACCACTTATAGTTTATGATATAAAATGTTTATATCATTGCGAACATAACTTAGATCTCATATAGATCACACAACAAATTTGAGAAATAAGAAATATAATTTTATATTTTATGTAATGTATTGAATTTCGTATGATATGAAATAATATACCTATGGTAAAATGATAAAATTAATATGTTGTAATTACAACATGGTTAGAATAACAAATAAATTTGTATGAGATGTATATATTATAGGGTATAATGTGTTGATCTTATATATGATAATATATTAGACGATATAAAGTTATCTGCAACATTATAACATATAAATTTACTAAAACCCCAAACTCAAATTTGTTGGATGTTAATCCAACATTTGTGAAAGGAAAAAATAGAGGAAAACGGTAGACCGTTTCGTGACCAGTTGACCGAATGCTTCGAAACGGTCGACCTGATAGAGATCGGATGGACGCGTGGTTCGACCCAAATTATCAGTAGCGTAACTTGTTAAGAGAACGGTCAACCAGCGTGCTATACGGTCGACCAAAATTATCAGGAACTTTTCCAGATAACGGAACGGTCGACCGACTAGGTTTCTTGATCGACTGTTAATTTGCCCACGTTTTTGCACATATTAATAATAGATTTTTGCTGATCATGTCCTGGATTTTATCCTATGTGGTCAAAGGGTTATGGGACGATGATGTGTCAAAATATGATTGGTTTAGAGGAGAAATTAACAAGAGATCATGGGTATGTGGTTTACAGATGAAGTGGGTTTGAGGATGCCCTATAAACAGGTATCTCCTCCCTTGCATTTGTTAATTAATTCTAAATTCTCTCCCCTCCATATTTTCTCAATCTCTTCCATCCCAAAATTCTCTAGACTAATTAAAGTGCTGGGATTAAATTCTTTGCAACATTCAAAGGGTTATTAGCTAGATTCCAACCTTGAATTAGAGATTGATTGGTTAGCTTCGATCTCTCTAATCTTGTTTAGAGTTTGGTGAACACATGAGGAAATTCCAACGCGATCAAATGTGCAATCCTACTTTCGATGAAAAGGGGTTGACAATCATTTTCAGTTATAATTGAACCAATACATTTCATTATTATGTAGTATACATCATATTGAAATGCTATAGGAAGTTTTGTACATTAAATTGTTGGAAAAAATATGAAACTCGATCCTCCTTGTGTATAAAAATTTAAAATTATATATGCAGGCATAGGGCACGAAATCCAACAATGGTATCAGAGATTTTTGTTCATATTTTCAATAATTAGGCTGTTTAATAAGGTTTTGTTTGTCATCTCTTAATGAAATAGTTGATGTATACTGCCCATTTTGAGTCCTTTTTTATTTTTGATGGATGCATCAAATTGTAATCATGGATTTTAAGTTTCTAATTTTCTTACATTAGTTTTTAATGTTAGAAAATATATTATCCATTAGTATTAAATGATTAATTTTCATCTTTAGGTGAAACAAAGAAAATCGGAAAGAATGATTGTTTTGTCGGTTTTGATTCTAATAATTCTTTTGAGAGTTTTAAATGTTTTAAAACATGTCATATGAATGTTAGAATCAAGTTTTAGAGCTGTATCTAATTTTGTAAATTTTTCATTTATTTTAATTTACTTGGAATTGACTAAAACAAAAGGGGCAAATAAGTTTATTTTCCTTAAAAAAATATTTCGGGAATTTAGATAAACTTTGGTTCAAATATTTTTGTATTTTGAACTAAGGATTCTTGAATCATTTTAAAGGATTTCAAATGGTTTTTGAATTATCTAATTGAGAGATGATGAATCAACTAAATTGTGTAAAATAGCATATGTACATATTATTGCACTTGTTCGGTTTTGCAGGAATAAATGAGTTTATATGTTCCCATAAAAGAAATAAGTGAATGAATGATATATATATATATATATATATATATATATATATATATATATATCATTTGTATTATTAATTAATCACAGAGACTTATGTATATGTAAAAGCCATTATTTTTGTATGCATGCATAAGAGAGGACTTTCATATAGGACTTGCACTAGCCAATTTTATTCAAATTGTGAGATGCATGTTTAAATATTGTGAAATATTTACATCCATGGTGCAAGAAGAAGAAGCGAAGGCCAATGACGTGGTAACATATAAACTGACACCAATGTTGAATGGATTTATTTTATGTTTGTGTGCTTGGCTTGTATGTGATTGAATGGTTAGGATAAGTATGAATGAATGCATACATAACTACCTAAATTCTAGTATCACAAATAACTTGTTTTACTGTCCAAACTAATAATTAAGAAGTCATTTCTTTCGTCTTTCATCCACTAGAAGTCATCGATCGAGAAATGTTCTGCTTGCCCTTAGCGGGATATAGTTTACTCCATCTTTGGAAATAGTGGGAGATATTAGGACATCCATTGTTATGCCATCAATAAATACATAAATTGAGAATCACCCTTAGTGGACATCAAGTGTATTTGTTCATGGATAAAATGGACAATCGTATCTCGTACCAAATGAAATATGTTTTCTTAACAAACTTTAAGCCATCGCTCGGTTTTGAGAAAGAGAGTTTTTCTTAGGACGATTGCACAAATTCCCCCTTAATTAAAATGACCAGAGCCATGAGAGTTTGAAAAATGCAATAGCTTGCAAAATTTAAAAATGGTTATGATTAGAAAAGGTTTCTTACTTTGAGTTTATGACATATTTGATAACCCTTAGCTAGTTTATGTTATGAATGATAGGAGCTCGTCTGACTGCAATTACGGACATATTTATTATTTGCCGTAAAAAATTATATACATCAAACTTAGATAAAACCCTACAATTTTTTTTGTAGCATGTCGAACATTCAACCTATTGTGCGATCCATGATTGAAAAAATCCACTAGCAAATGATGGCTCCAACTTCAATAGCTGGCAAATTAAGCTCAACATTGTGTTGAAGTTTGAAAAACTATCTCACATTTTGGATGGCGATTGATTGAAATCATATCATGGATATCTTTGTGTCTTATATTCTTTATATTTAGCCTAAGCAATGCTACGTAACGAGTTTTATGTTTAAGTTTCAGGAATAAACAAGTTTGGGAAGAAGAGACTCAAAAAGGACCTAAAAGCAAGGAAAATTACTAAGATGCAAGACTTATGGACGGAGATGCAAGAGAGAAGGACCCGGATGTAAAACAAATGGGACCAATGAGCAAATCAAGATGCTCCACACCATCATGAGGAGTATTTTACCAATTAGATCAGGGTTTAACCATCAACAACCAAATCGGGTTCATCAAACATCATGAAATCAAGCCAGAATAAAGTCACCCAAAACGAGACCCGATCAACCCAACCTAGACCGCCAATTGGTGGTCCATTTGGATCCAAACCAATTACGACTTAGCCGGGTATTGTATTAGTATGTATTTAGTCCATTTATAGTATGTGTTTAGTCCCATACCGGGGGATTATTCCCAGTTATGTTTTTCTATGGCTATAAATCGAACTCTTCCTCCTTTGTAATACATCTCTCTTGGTGGTCATCCTCCCTATGAGGGGTAAAGCCTTGGAGCAAAACTCTGGTGGAGAGAGGCTACTTGTAAGTGAGTGAGCAAAAAAAGATGTTTTGTTAGTTAATTGCTCTTTCTTTTGGTTCTTGCATGCTAAGTAATTTTGTTATTTTAATCTTCGTAGAATTAATTAACATGTTTTCTTTCCTTAATACGAATGTTAGCTTAGTAATGTTTGAGTAGGTCCATCCCCCTTTAAGTGGTGGAGATGATGTTCATATATGTTGTGAAGTTTGGATGTTTGATGAATTTTTGATTGTGTAGACTTACATGTTTGTATGTTCATTGGGGGTATTTTAATAATGTACATGTTTGGGGATTTTTGTTGAGTTTTGCCATAATATTTAGACACTACCCATGCTTAGTTTTCTCATGTTTATTGACTGAAATTTCCTGTTGAATACAGTACATGTTAGTTATGTGTTTGTATTTGTGTTTGCTTGCTTGATTGATTGAAGAACTTAGTTTTGATGGGCTTTGCCATAACATTTAGACACTTCCCATGCTTACCTTTGTTCTTCACATGAGTTCCTGGTTTTTTATGAGTCTTACCATAACTTTTAGACACCTCTTATGCTGAGTCTAGTCTTATGCTAATCAAGTAGTAATTGCCGATACCTTGTGTAAATGGATTGATATGTTTTTCCATATCTTTAGACACTTCATATGCATGAAGACAAACACATGACACACACACATACATGCTGACTTACGTCTTCATCACTTATTTAACTTCATATATGCACACACTCCACCCCTTAGGGGTTTTCCATTCCTGATTTCCAGCTTGTTGTCTTAGTTAGTTTAGTTTCATTGTTGTGTGCTTTCACTTCCTTGTTTGTGATTACTAGTTTAGTTTAGTCTAGTTTAGCAAAATCAATTCCTTCTCCCCTCTTTACCCACTTTCCTTCGAACAAACAAGAGTTGACACACCTCCTCGTGGACACAACCCGTATTTGCCACATCTTCACCGACGTCGTACACTTGCGGTAATATAAAACAAACACAATCAAGTTTTTGGCACCGTTGCCAGCGATGTGCTCTAACCAAACTTTGGTGTGGACAATTCAAGTGTTTTTTTGTAGTTTTTATTTGTTTCAGGAGGCTCTAAAGATCAAGAGACGTGACCAGGAGAAGTTTGAAGGGGAACAAAGGCGAACATACCTCCAATCAGTGGTAGTGGACCGCCAACTGGCGGCCTGGTGAGCTCAATATTCCCTCTAATTTATTTTGGTTGTTTCTACATTCACTAGGTCATCTGGGGGCTCGATTTGGAATGTTTTGACTTGTAGTTTGCTCCTAGATTAACAATCAATCCCCTTTAATCAACTTGGCCACTAAAATCCAAAGCAAAAGATTAGGCATTCTTGCTTTTTAGGTCATGCTTGACTTAGGCACGTAGTTTGTCTTTTGTTGTAGCATTACTTTCAGTTGTTGAGTGTTGGCGTGAGGTACGCTCTTCCAACTCTCATTCATGCATTTTGTATGGCCATGCATTAGTTAGTAGCAAATGCATTACAACAAGAGTGAGGTGAGCATTTGTTTGGAGAGTTGATTACTAGATTAAGACTCAAAACGCGACTAAGGAGGGGTTGTCCGATAAAAGATAAGGTAGGGGATTTAATCACCCTTTCCTTTGCCCCAAAAATCACTCTTAATCAAAGCCTTAATTCTAAAAGCAAGTAGACATTGGCCCTAAGAATTTTGGATGCACTAGGAGAGTGATCGAGTTGAGACCATCATGATCTGATCGGCGTCGCCTTCCTTGTCGATAGTAGGAGGTACTGGATCTCCGGATTTGGTCTCACTTGTTGGGCATTATGGCCATCGTTGTAGGGAGGTGAGGCGTGTCGAGACTAGTGATCTCGAAGTTAGGCGTCATTTAGCCTAAGGACCTATAGCCATAAGTTGTTTGAGCCTTGTTGCTTGTGTCCTTCTACCTTCTCCCATTACCCACGCTAGCTCCTGGCGAGCTCTATTCGGTCTTAGGATGACTTTGTGATCGTCTTTCTGAAGAGATTTTTCCCTCAAAGGAAAACTCAATAGATACGACACCAGATACATCAAATGTATCAGACTGAGACCGAATCTTTTCATGCTTTCTTTGAGAGGTTCAAGGACATTCTCCAGCAGTGCCCTCATCATGGAATTGTGCTATGGAAGTTGTGCCAGATTGTTTATGAGGGCCTCAACTACAACACCCGCACATTGTTGGAGTCAATGTGTCAGGATGATTTCCAAATGAAACTCATAGATGAGGCGTGGGACACTTTTGAATTAATGGTTGAACGTACCTTTGAGTGGGCACCATGAGAGAGCCACCAGACGGGTCTTCTGGTCGAGCTGGATCATATCAAGTTGAGTCAACTATCGCGTCTGAGGCGAAAATGACTACTCTCATGCGTAGGATTGAGTGTTTAGCATTGGACCGAGCTCTTGTAGCTCAGGCTGCTACTCCCGCGTGTACTAGGTGTGGGCTTACAGGACATGATGACTTGGAATGTACTTACGCTCTAAGGGATACTGAGCATGCAAATGTATTGTATCAACAGGGGCTCCGTAACGACCCTCACAATCACTCCTACAACCCACGATGGAGAAACCACCCTAACTTCTCTTGGGGTCCCAGTGGGGGCCACGGTCAGATCTCGCACGCTCAACCTCCACCTTTTCACCCCCATGCCCATTGACGACCTACCAACCCCCACATCAAAGGTCTCAGCACCAAAATTACCAACCTCCTCAAGCCTCATCGTCGGGTTATTCTAACCAAGCTCCACTACCCAAACAGGTTGACCCAAAGGACCCATATAGTGATAAAACCCTTCAAGCGTTCATGTAGAGCATGCAAAGTTCGTTCAAAACTTTGGAAATGCAAGTTAGCCAGTTGGCTCATCAGCTCCATGAACGTGAGAAATGTCAATTCCCAAGTCAACCCGAGGTGAATCCCGACCAGTGAGCCCACCCTGAACCTAGTGACTCAAAAAAATTAAAAAAAAGAGAAAAGAAAGAAGACTCCACCAGTGAGAAATACTTGTTGTGGAATCCAACCCCTGTGTATTTGGGCCCCACTTCTTTCACGTATTTGTATCCCTTCCTTAGTATTTCACAGGTTTTGAAGGGAATGCGGGTTTGTCCATCAACATAACCATGAACTTCCCTTTGTGCTTCACGTTGGTGAGATCTTTTCTTTTTCATGCGTAAATCCATGTAGTATCACATTTGCATTCATTTAGGACAATGCATGAAGTTTGGGGGTGTTTTACGTGTGTACATAGTCGAGTCTTTCTCCTTTTTTTGTTTTCTTTTGTGTGCATTGTTAGGGTCATGTTGGTATGTTGCATTTAATACCGATATATATTTTCTTGTCATGATCCTTGGGTGACTTGTCTTCTTTTGCTTGCCTAGTGCTTTAAATTTTCACATTTCTTTCCAAATCTTAATATGTTTGCGAAAGAAAAATATTTTGTACTTTTTGCGTGTGTTTTAGCATGTGCAAACTCGTTGAGAGGCAAAGTAAAAAAGAAGCTCCCAAAATTGTGTTGAACTTGATGCATTAGGATATCTAGTACAGTGACTTTAGGTCTTCTCTAGTCATAATAATGCACCTTGGTCTTCCCTCAGAGGCGTGTAATCATAGGGTTTCAGTACTCAAAGAAATAAAGAAGCCCACCCTGAACCTAGTGAGTCAAATAATTCGTGTATGTTAGTATAAGGAAGTTTGTCGTAGTCAGGGACCCTTAAACTCCTTTTGTGAAACCATATGTGTACGGGTTTTGGTTCATGTGTAGATAAGAAATAAGTGATAAGGTGTTCTCACTTCTCAATAGTCGGGAAATTAGGTCTGAGGGAACTTAGTGCCTAGTACTTTCAAGACATCTGACTTGGGATGCACCGACCGAACTCCTGTTACATGGGTAGTAAGGATCACCCTCTGTGGAGATGTGAGGAAAGGTGTACGTGATAGTGTATGTCCTTATAGGCAATGATGCACGAAACTTGACCTTGGGAGAATTACACACCAACTAGTAAGAAAAAGAAGAAAAAAGAAGAGAAGAACAAAAAGAAAAAAAATTGGTAATGGAAATAAGAACCTTAATGGACTTTACACTTTGTATCACTTGAGGATGTTAAGGTTGTCCATGTCTTTCACTTAAGTCCTTGATTTACTTGCACAAATGATTCATTAGACTAGGTGTGTTGACTGGATACATATACAAAGTCAGCCCGTAGGATTACCGTGTCCAATGATCGACAAAAATAAGTCCATCGAGTCGAGTTTCTAGACTGAATAATGCATCAATGTTCGGATTTTGTGGGTATATCGCTGAAACCCTCAGGAGACAACACTCCTCCTCTTTGGCGACAAGGGGGTTTAACGGCTTGTTGCACGTGCTAAGTGCAGCCATGATTCCTACGAAAGTGAGTTAGGATTTCCCTATTTTACGTATTATTTTTCCTTTCTTTCATTTTTCCCTTTCTTTGTTTTGCTCGGGATTAGCAAATGTTGGGTGTGGGGGTATTTGATTGACATCATATCATGCATATATTTGTGTCTTATATCCTTTATTTCTAGCCTAAGCAATGCTACGTAACGAGTTTTATGTTTAAGTTTCAGGAATAAATAGGTTTTAGAAGAAGAGACTCAAAAAACACTTAAAAGCAAGGAAAAGGACTAAGATGCAAGACTTATGGACTGAGACGCAAGAGAGAATGACCAAGATGTAAACAAAAAGGACCAATGAGTAAATAAAGATGCTCCACACCATCATGAGGAGTATTTTGGCAATTAGATCAGGGCCTAACCATCAACAACCAAATCGGGTTCATCAAACATCAAGAAATCAAGCCAGAATCAAGCCACCCAAAAGCAGACCCGATCAACCCAACCCATACCACCAACTGATTGTCCTAGACTGCCGATTGGCGGTCCATTTGGATCCAAACCCGATAAGACTTAGCCGGGCGTTGTGTTAGTATGTATTTAGTCCATTTATGGTATGCGTTTAGTCCTATACCGAGGGATTGTCCCCGGTTACGTTTTTCTATGGCTATAAATAGAACTCTTCCACCTCCTTTGTAATACACCTCCTCTCTTGGTGGTCATCCTCTCTACTAGGAGTAAAGCCTTGGTGCAAAACTCTGGTGGAGAGAGGCTACTTGTAAGTGAGTGAGCAATAAAGCATGTTTTGTTAGTTTTATATTCTCTTTTCTTGCATGTTTAGTTAAATTCATTTTGTCTCTTTTCTTAATAAGTAGTGAGTAGTTTCATCCCCCTTTGGGGGTGGAGGTGATGTAGATTATGTGGTAGTGTTGGGTTATTTTATTTGTGCCATTTTAAATGCTTAAACTCGTATTAGATGGGATGTCCACACTAGGTACTTATCTCATGCTTGCTTTAGAGTTTATCTTGTTACTTTTAATGGTTTGATGGGAATGACTTGTTATGTATGGATCCATGTTTGGTGCACATACACATGAATGATTTAGGATGTATGTAAGATTGATTGATGCTCTAATGGTCACACTAGGTACTTGTTGTATGCTTGATAATCTAAAATCAACCTCAACATCATGTGAGACATGCATGTTAATGGTTTGCCATGTAGTGTTGTGTCTCCTACACTTAGATTCTACACTAGCTTCTACTTGTATGACACACAAACTACACTTGTTCCTAATTGAAATGAAGACCCACTCACACATACCTACACACCTCCACTCCATGGGGGTTTAGTTTTATTGTAAGTTCATTTGTAGCTTAGTGTAGTTACGTGATTGAACGTTTTAATTAACCGCAATTACACAACCGCGTTGAAGCGGTGGCAATACGGGTCTATCCATAGGGAGGTGTGTCGACTTTAGTTTATTCAAAGGCGGGAAGATAGGAGAGAAAGGATTGATTAAACTAAACTACACTAAACTAAACTAGTAAACTAGAAAGGAGGAAATGGAAGCACTAAATGAACTAAACTAAGCTAAGCAACTACTAAGAAGAAAGATAAATCTCACGAATGGGAAAACCCCTAAGGGGTGGAGTGTGTGTGCAAACGTGAAATAAGTGTGGTGAGTGCATACAATAAGGTCAAGTGTAGTTGGTGTTTGCTAATGCATAAGAAGTACCTAATGACAAGACCTATCATTTAAAGCACTAACCTAGGTGATTAATATGAGCATGACAAGTGTGTTATTAAGAACATAAACAAGCATGGAATGTACCTAAACATTATGGCACAAACCATCAAGTAGAAGTTCTTATTAATTCAAACAAGCATACTAACATTTCTCACAAACAACAATGTCTAGCATTCATACCATCTACATAACATGTATACACATCTACTCCACCCCCAAAGGGGATGGAACTACTCACACATATTTAAACTAACATTTATACTAAGGAAAGAAAACATGCTTAAACTAATTATAAGAAGACTAAAACAACAAGTTAACTAAGTATGCAAGAATTGAAAAGACAAGACAATATGAAGAAAACTTAATAAAACATCTATTATTACTCACTCAATTACATGTAGCCTCTCTCCACCATGGGTTTTTGCTTCAAGGCTTTTACTCCTAATAGAGAGGATGGCCACAAAGAAAGAGACGAGATACAAGCGAGGACGGAGAGTTATATTTATAGCCATAGAAAAAGGTAATCCGGGACAATTCCCCGGTATGGGACTAAACATATACCAGAAATAGACTAAATACACTCTAATACACGACCCAAAGAAATCTTAGCGGATCCGGAGCAACCCGGACCGCCAATCAGCGGTACCAGACCACTAATTGGCGGTTTACATGGTTTGGATCGCGTTGGGCTTTCGTCTGGGCTTTTCTGGATGGCTTTGTTTGTCTTTGATGCATCTACTTCGGTTGTTGGAGCTCTGACCCGAATAAAATTGCCAAAATACTCCGCATGATGGTGTGGAGTATTTTTATTTGCTCATTGGTCCTTCGATCTTACATTCAGGTTTTTCTACCTTGCATCTTCGTTCTCGAGTCTCTCAACTCAGTCTTTTTTCCTGCTTTTAGGTCCTTTATGCCTTTTCTCTTCAAACCTATTTATTTCTGAAAATCAAACATAAAACTCGTTACGTAGCATTGTTTAGGTGAAAGATAACGGATATAAAACACAAATGTATGCATGAAATGATGTCAATCATTAGCATAATCAACAACTTCTTCTCCTTATTCCCACTCAATTTCTGAAGAACCAAAGTTGACACACCTCCTCGTGGACACGACCTTTATTTGCCACATCTTTACCGATGTCGTGCACTTGTGGTATTTTAAAATGAACAATCAGTGGCCATCCCAAAATTGAGTGAGAAGGCAACCAATGCTGAGCGTGAGGTTGTAGAAAAGTGGGAAGACCAAGAGAACCAAGTTGACGTGCTAATGCTTGGCTCCATGGGTGACTCGCTTCAAGAGAAACACTTGGACTCAAAACCCAAGAATACCATGACAACTCTCACCAAGATGTTTATGCATAACGCTAGGAAAGAGTGCTATAAGACAACCATAGCTCTCACAAGGTGGCACATGGCTGAGGGAACATTTGTGTCCATGCCTTTTCTCACAATGCAAGGCTATCTTGAGAAGTTAGAGAAGCTCCCGTCTTCAATGCCGAAGGACATTGTGGAAGACCTGAATCTTGGCTCCCTAGTCCCATCCTACAAGGACTTTATCATGCAAGACCTTGTGCATGAGAATGGGGTGAGTCTTGAGAAGTTTCATAACGCTCTCAAAACTGCTGAAGTTGATATGGGCAAAGGCAGGGAGAACAATGTCCTAGCAGTCTATGGTGGAAGTAGGAAGATCACCAAGAGTAAAGGGAAATGAAAATCAACAAAAAAGACGCAAATCAAGGGCAAGGGAGTAGGAGGAACTCATGTGAGCGCCTCAAAGGGGACATCTTCAAAATCTATGACTCTCGATACGGAGTGCTTCGACTGCGGTGGAAAAGGACACATCTGCCCAAATTGCCCCAAGTCCAAGGAGAACCTTGACAATTGAGTGATTTAGCATAAACGCCCCAAAAAGAGGAAAAGTATATTTGTTATTGAAATAAATGTAGCCACCTCTAACCATGATTGGGTATTAGATGCTGGATCTCGTGCTCACATAATTTCCAATGTGCATCTACTAAAGGATAGTAGGACCTCACAAGAGGAGTGATGATTCTGAAGGTCGGAAATGGTGCAAGCATCGCTGCGATTGCACAAGGCTCCGTGGATCTTCCTATTTCTAGTGGTTTAATTTTAAGTTTGAAGAATGTCTATTATGTACCTTCAATTAGCAGGAATATTATATCCGTATCATGTTTAGATATGGATGACTTTGTAATAAATATTTCAAACTCTTGCATGTATTTATTGAAGAATGGAATTTTCTATTAAAATGCTTTCATAAGAAAACTCTATTTGCTTGAATTGAATAATAGACAAGTCTTAAACATCAATAACAAATACTCAAAACAACTCACATGAATGATGCAATCTTATGGCGCTATCATCTTGGTCACATCAATGAAAAACGCATCAAGAAATTGCAGGAAGCTAACCTTCTTGTTCAAATTGATTTTTAACCATTGGAGACATGCGAACCTTGCCTTATGGGCAAAATGACCAAATGACCTTTCAAGAAGAAAGGTCAAAGAGAGAATAATTTATTGGATTTGATACATTCTGATGTATGTGGTCCAATGAGTATAAGTCCAAGAGATGGTTATAGGTATTTCATAACGTTCATGGATTATCATAGCCGTTACAGTTACATTTATCTAATGAGAAATAAAAATGAATTCTTTGACTAGTTCAAAGAACTCAAGAATGAAGTAGAGAACCAACTCAATAAGAAAATCAAATATTTATGAACCGATCATGGAGGTGAGTACTTGAGTACCAAACTTGACTCATTCCTAAAGGAATATGGTATTATACCACAACTAACTCCACCCGGTACACCTCAGTGGAATGGTGTATCTGAATGGAGGAATAGGATGTTGCTTGACATGGTTCGATCAATAATGAGTCAAGCTGAATTATCACTTTACTTTTGGAGTTTTGCACTACAAGCTGCAAGTTACACACTGAATAATGTTCCATCCAAATCCATAGAGAATGTCATATGAGTTGTGGAGTGGTAAAATACTCAAGCTTATGTTTCTCAAGATTTGGGGGTGTGAGGCCTACGTCAAAAGATTGATGTCAACCAAACGTCAACCAAAAGTGGATAAATACTTCTTTATAGGTTATCCTCATCAGATAAGAGGATACTACTTTTGGCATAAGACCTCCAATTGAGTGATTGTCGAGAGGGATGTCATATTCTTAGAGAAAGAATTTCTCAAAAGAATAAGAAGTAGAGAGAGTAGAATTATGCTTGAGGAAACTCAAGATATTCTACAAGGTCACGATGTGAATGATAACAATCAAGATCATGAAGGCCCAACCGAGGTTCCTTTGGTTAGTGGGAGTATGAGAGAGCAACTCTTGCAAGCAATTGTGAGTGAAACTCAATCATCCCCGCCTAGTGTACGTTCAAGAATTGAGCATGAACCAATTCTTCAAGAATTTGTGGAAGAAGTTCAAGAAGTCCATGAAAAAACAGTAGATCTTAGAAGGTCAACGAGGGAGAGAAAGAAACCTGATATATATTTGGGACTTCACGAAATCATGGTACTAGATAGCGATGATCCCATGACCTTTCATGAAGCAATGGAAACCAAACACTCAAAACTCTGGTTTACATTCATGGAATCCGAAATACAATCCATGTATGATATCAAGTATGGGACTTGGTTGACCTTCCTCAAGGAAAGAAAGTCGTTCTAAACAAATGGGTTTTCAAAAGGAAGATGGACATGGATGGGAACTTGACAACCTACAAAGCAAGGCTTGTAGCGAAAGGTTTCACTCAAATTTAAGGAATTAAGTATGATGAAACTTTTTCACCGATTGCAATGTTCAAATCTATTCGGATTATGCTCTCTATTGCCGCATTTCATGATTATGAAATATGGAAAATGGATGTCAAAATAGCTTTCCTTAACGGTAACTTGGAGGAGGATTTGTACATGGTATAGCCTCAAGCTTTTGAAGATCCAAAGAATAATGAGAATGTATGCAAGCTTAAACGATCCATTTATTGATTGAAGCAAGCATCGGGGAGTTGGAACAAACTCTTTGACGAAGAAGTCAAAAAGATTAACTTCGTCCAAAGCAAGGTAGAACCTTGTGTACGATTTCTAGTTTAATTGCACATATTTATTTTCGAAATTTTTATGCACAATAAGGATCAATTACAATTTTTCTATGATTAGTTTCATGCATGCATCGGTTTGTTTCAATAACTAGTTTCAAAACATTATTAAAACAAACATGGGCTCCGAATTTCATACCTAGAAGTTCTCTAAAACTTCCTGATGATCCGGAGACGTTGAGGATGATTGTCGCTGCGCCGGATGCCTCCGAGTATTCACCAAACTCTAAACAAGATTGGAGAGAGAAGAGCTAGCCTCTAAATCTCCAATAGGGTTTAGAATCTAACTACTAACCCCTCTTTAGTTCCCTTGAGAAGAAGATCTCTGAAAACTAAAACTAAATTCAAGAATTAAGGTGAAATTTGTGGTGAATTATGGAGAGAGATGTTTGCACAAAAAGATAATGAATTAATTAGTAAGGTAATGAGATAAACTTGTATTTATAAGTTCTCTCCAAATTACCTATTCATGTGCAACCTCTTGCCCATGATTTCATGCAAACTTCCATCTAACCATCCATTATTTGCTAACACATAATCTTAGCCACAAATTAAATCAGTTATGGACCAATTTCATGCATGATCTAATTAATTATTAAATTTATTCTGCAGTAACTGTCTGAATCGGTCGACCGTGTTGGAGGTTCGGTCGACCGTTTAGACCAAGTTTAGGTCGACCATTCATAAACTCGGTCGACCATTCGTAACAAAATTATTTCATCGCAATGTTCGGTCGACCGACCGATTATACTCGGTCGACCGAAAACGAACAGACGAAATTCCTGTTACGATCGATGCACATCCGGTCGACCGTGCAACATTTTGGTCGACCGTTTACGGTTTAGCGGTCGACCGTTTTTGCACAGCACTGCAGACTCGTCAAATTTTGGTTTAATGCCAACAAAATTTGACCTTTCGGGATTAGTAGTAAGTTCACAACTTATGTAACATATTATCCTATGTAATGATAAATCATTACACTAGTCTAATTAAGCAATTCTTAAGTGATCGGATATAAGTCTCATATCAAAGGACCAAAGACACAGTAAAACATCAATGACACAGAAAATACAATTCTATAATGTTTTACTTATTAGGTCTATTCAGTATACAAAAGTAATATTTTCCTCTTTTGTGTACCCGTGTCGTCACTCACTTGTAGAGCTACAATGATCTATGACCAACACGACAATCTTAACTCGGTAATTAATGTCCCATGTTAATTACCATGATTGTGAATATCTTTTGTTTTATGTAAACCAATATCTTTTAGAGCTCTACGGTTAAGGACCAAGAGCATCTTCCTTAACACTTCTAAAAGACGAATAACATAAACAAGGAACAAAATGATTTCTCATTCAATTCATAATAATTGACATTTAAAAGTAAAACTTTTAGAACACATTCCCTTCACCTTGTATATACAAGAAGGTCAGTGGGAGTCACATAATGTTTCTGATCTTGTATGTCGATAACATACTCCTCATGGGAAATCATATCCCTTTGCTACAGCAAACGAAGTTCATTGAAATGTACATATTCAATGAAAGACATGGGTGAGCCTCAATACATCTTGGGAATCAAGATATATAGAGATAGATCTCGTAGACTCATTGGCCTAAGTCAACGTACATACATTGACAAGGTCTTGAAAAGGTTCAATATGAACAACTCCAAAAGGGCAACGTGCCAATGAGTATGGGTATGCAACTCAAGAAGTCTCACCGTGCAACATCACGTAAAGACTTAGAGTACATGAAAGACATTCCTTATGCTTTGGCAATCAGATTGATCATGTACGCGATGACTTGAACAAGACACGATATCTCGTATTCTCTGAGTGTGACAAGCCGTCCCAAATCTAACGCATGTCCTGATCATTGGACTGAGGTCAACAATATTCTGAGGTACCCTAACTGGACCAAAGATAAGTTTCTTATTTTTGGAGGACAAATGGAACTAGTTGCCAAAGGCTACTCGGATGCGAGTTTCATGAGTGATCCAAACAATAATAGGTCTCAATCAAGATATGTCGTTCTTCTGAAGGGTGGAGCCGTGAGTTGGAGTAGCTGGAAATAGACCCCCACAGCTGACTCAACCACCACCTCAGAAGTGATGGTTGTCACTGAACCGACCAAGGAAGGAGTATGGATTAAAAAGTTCCTTGAAGAGCTCGGAGTAGTTCCCTCAGTGAAGGACCCATAGAGCTATTTTGCGACAATAGCACATCTATCTTGCAAATCAAGGATCCTACTCACAAGGTGAAATACATGGATCACAAGTATTTTGTCCCTCGTGATTTCATCGACGAAGGCAAAATAAATTTATTATGTTGACACAAACAATAACACAACAAATCTCATGCGAAAGGCAAAATATTTCATGCGAAAGGCAAAATGCATTTATTTCCCTTATCTTGTAAAATGGAGTAGCCATCCCTTATCTCATGCGAAAGGCAAAATGCATTTTGAGTCCATGGGTTTGAATAACCATGTACAATGACTTGATGAGTGAAATAGAGGGTTACCCTAGTTATTATAGTTTTATACAGTGTAGTTGCCTTTCGGAGTAATAGCAAAAGGCAAAATGCATTTTGAGTCCATGGGTTTGAATAACCATGTACAATGACTTGATAAGTGAATGAGAGGGTGACCCTAGTTATTATAGTTTTATACATTGTAGCTTCCCACCAGAGTAATACGTGCTTTCTTCCACTTCAATGATTTCCTCTATTTATTTGATGTTAGAGGATCAAACAAATTTGCACTATTCATATCAAGAACTAAAATGGCAAACATCCAGTGATCATTGTAAATCAATCATGTCAAATAATTTTATTAATCATTTAATACTAATATAACAAGTAATATAAAATATAATGAGATACTTAGGCCTCCCAATATGGTGCTAGATAAATCTTCTTCTCGCAATCACATATAACCTTAGTAATCTTTTGTTGTCTAGCGTCATCGTTTGAATTTCCTGGATTGCACAATATTGTGGGACACAAATAACCATTTTTTCCCCAGAAGGCAATTTGTAGAGAAGTATGTTCAAAAATCAATATACGATAATTAATATTAAAAAAATTCATAATCAAATATATAAAAAGACAAGATGACTTACTTTAATTGAACTTGGACACTTGTTATACACAATTTTTCCAACCTCAAAAATTGCATGACATCCTTTATTACGATACAACTTAGGTTTGATGCCATTGTCTGTTATGTCTCCTACAATTTCTTTATGCATAACACTTTCAACTATAGAGTCTTCATCCTTATGTCATATGAAATTGTATAACATTTGACAATTCAGAGGAAACTGTCTCTCGTCAAATACAATTTCATTTTCAGATTGCTTGGATGTTGGACCATCGACTTTATGAAATTGAAAAACTATATTATTAGAATATATTTACATGATTACTATATATCAACCATTTATGCAATTGTTAAAATTAAACTTGATACCTTTGCAGTTGCATTTATTTTAATCAATGAACGGGGCCATTGCAACACCCATCCTTCAGCATAGCCCACCGTCTGAACTTCAGATTCAGGAATTCGTAGGGCAACATCACCACAGACAGATCTATCCAAAATCATGTTCAAATTCTTGGATCCAATTTATTTACCGTGATGCAAGTTTAGTGTGTACAAGTCGCATATCCGGATCATTCACAAAGAGTTCACATGTAGCTCCATCTTGTAAATATCAAAATGAAATTATCACATGTACTACAACGCAAAACAAAAAATAAATACTTATAAATTGTAATTTTACCTCAAAATTGCCAAGCACGTTCTGCTGAAATCCTTTTTGTGGGAACACCTCCCTAGGTTGTACACATGAAGCACTACGGGGGATTTGTAAATCTGTGGTAATATCGGTGGAAACTCCAAGGTGATTGTACAAACACTTCACCAGGTTTTCCAGGTGATGGATCTTCTCGTCGCATTTCACGTGATCACCTTTGGAATGGCGTTGTGAGGATGATGACCCAATATACTGACAAAGTCCTATTCGACTACCTACACTGGATGCTCCTCCTTACCCAAGGTTGTCGACAATATATCATTTCTTCCATCTGAAACAATATCTCCTTGGGAAGCTTTCATTGGAAAGTTCATCCTATACGAAAATAATTTTAAATTTTATTAATAATTAATAACCATATGCACAAAGCATAAAAAATAAAGTTAACTTACAATCTTGGAGGCAACTAGTTCAGACTCATTAATTTAGTTGCCTTTCGGAGTAATACGCGCTTTCTTCCACTTCTCTTCTCTAGATATCGGAGATGGAGGCGACAAATTACTTGCGCGCTCTTCACTCATACCCTCTTCCAGAGCTAGCTTCTTCCTTTTTTTGGAATTTTTTCCCTCATCATATCTTCCTCGTATTTATGGGAATCGCCTCTGGATAATCTATGTTGAAACTTGTTACCAGATTGTCATTTCTTGTTCAGCTCTAGTATTTCCTGAAAAGTAAATTAATGGATTGATTTTCAAAATAAACAGAATAAATTCTAAGTATTAAATAATTAGTATACAATAAACATAAATTCTATGTATTAAAAATGAGTATATGTTACCATTAACCAGAAAGAAATAAAATCACGACAAAACAATCAGAAATCGACTACAACAATTGGTAAGTCATTTCCACTATTGCACATTAAGAAAGCAAAAAAAACACCATACAAAATCACGACAAAAGCACTCAACAATCATTACATTTTCAGGTATGTTACATTCACTGATATTTGAAAGAAACTCACCATGTCTAGATAGCTAATATCCCAAATTTATTTGGGTTTACGAATACCCTTGCACGGCAGATAAATTAAACATCAACGTGGAAGCTACCTTACAACGTCAGATTATTTAAACACCGACCCGGATGACCCAAAACAGGCCCAAAACACGAATTTGTATTGCATTTCTTGTATGTTTTTGGCGAAACAACCGTTTTCCATACTACAACATATTTCCAACAACCATTTCTTAGCAGAGAAACACCTTTTAACCAACATAAGAGTTTATAACCAAATAACATGACAAAGAAAGACTTACATGAAATGTTGCCAGAAGGAGGTTGCTCAGGGAAGAGTGTTGCCAGGAAGGGGAGGTCGCACGGGCAAAGCGGGAAGAATGCTTTGGTCAGGGAGAGGAAGGGGTTTTGTTTGTTGAATTCTGGGTTCGGGGTTTTGTTGGGGTTTACAAATACCCTTCCACATCAAATAATTTAAACACCGACGTGGAGAACCCCCTACCTCATCAAATTCATTAAACACTGACGTGGTACGGTATAAATTATTTTATTTTGAAAATGGACCCTTCCATGTCAGTGTACATAACTACCGACGTGGAAGAACCCCTACCACGTCGGTCTCCAAAGCCAACATGGTAGGGCATGAAATATTTATTTATTTTTGAAAAATATACCGTACCACGTCGGTTTACGTAATCAAGGACGTGGTAGCGTATAAATTATTTTAAAAGTTAAAAAAAATGAAAAATGGACCCTAGCACGTCAGATATTACAAACAAACGTGTGGTAATATCTGACATGCTAGGGGTGACGTGGTAGACCGATTTTCTAGCAGTGTGTAACTGTTCTATTTCTTCATTTTTATAGTTGAATTTTGATTGTGAAAAAAGTTTGAACCACGAATTAGACATCTCTGCCTCCCTTAACCGAATATTAAAATGCATCAACAATCAACCCTTACTTTCGTTCTCCAACACTTTGCCTGCTTAAACTTTGTATATATTTGTCCTCACCGTTATTTTATTGATTTCTTTTATGTTTTACGGAAAGCATATTGCATATGTTTAATTTATAGAAATGATTAGTATTTCATGTCGATTAACCATGCAATAATCATCTAGTTTCGCATAGATTAATTTACCGTTGTCTTTCTTGTTGTCTACTTGAGAAGAAGAAAATATAAACTCAAATCTGCAAAATATCTTGGTAGAACAAGATAATTTGGCCAAGATTATTAGTCTTCCACAGATGAGAAAGAAACAGTTTCCGTCTATTGGTTTCCACATCGATGGAGGTTATGAGTCAATTAAATATATTTACTACTTTGGTTTAATTAGTATTAAAGTCCATTAAGTATTTGGGTGTAATAGGTGCAATATATAGGATGTACTACATGGTTTTTGAATATAGAGAAGTAGTTTATTAACAGAGAAGGTCCTCTTCCTATCACCACCAAAATTCCGTTTAATTATATCCAACAAATTGGTTCCAGAGCCTTTGGCGGGAGTACATCGCTAGGGCACATCTCGTTTCCAAGACTCACAAAGTCAAACTACGACAATTAGAGCATACAGATGCGTGTATTGCTCGGAGAATAAGACGTGTAGGAAGTTGTTGAAAGTGGCTATATGGAGCCAAAGGCAACAAATAACTTGACGATAAATGAGTTGAAGGCGGTTAAAGAGACGTGAAGGAAGGACAAGATGGCCCTATACCTAATGATCCAAGGAGTGGATGAGTCGGGATTCGATAAGATTTTCGGTGTGGCAATCTCGAATGTGGCGTGGGATACTTTGCATAAAACCTTCAAGGCCACCAACTAGGTAAAGCAAGTTAATGTTCAAACCCTACGAGGCAAGTTGGAAGCCATGAAAATGAAGGAATCTGAGGGAGTATTTGATTATATAACATGTATGCTAATAGTGACAAATCAACTCAAGCGCAATGGATAGCCTTTAACCGATGCGAGGATTGTAGAGAAAATTCTATGATTCTTGACCGAGAATTTTGAGAACGTTGTATGCACAATTGAGGAATCAAATAACTTGGAAGAAATAATCGTCGATGAACTTGTTGGTTCTCTCGAGGCGCATGAACAGCGTAAGAAGAACAAGAGGCATGAGTTGCTCGAGGAGGATCTACAATCCAAAGAGACTATCACAAAAGAATAGGCGATGTACACAATATAATCGAGGAGGGGGACATGGACATGAAGGTCGTGGATCCGGTCATAGTGGAGGTCAGGGTCGTGGAAGCAATCCTGAAGAAAAGGGCCAGCCTGGTAAACAAGAGAAGCATTACTAAGGGCACGGTTGTGGAAGAGGCAGTTGGTCGAATCGAGGAAATATCGATTGCTACAATTGCGGGAAATATGGGCACTACACTCAAGAGTGTTGCTCTGATAAAAGAGTAGATGAAAATGCAAATCTAGCTATGCAAGAGGATTAGAAAGATGACAGTATTTTCATGATGGCGTCCAAAGACATTTTTGTAGATGGAGACACCGTGTGGTACCTCGACAACGGTGCGAGCAACATGTGCGGGCACAAGAATCTCTTCGTGGGGATACAAGACATAGAAGTAGGACACGTATCGTTCAGAGACGCATCAAAGGTCCAAGTAAAGGGATGAGGTAAAATGCCCTTTTCCTTGAGAGATGGCTAAGAAGGCTCTATCAAGGATGTATATTATCTGCTCGACATGAAAAGCAACTTTTTTAGCATGGGGCAACTATTGGAGAAGGGATATTCAGTTTTTATGATTGGACAAAAGAGAACGTTGGCTTGCTCGCGTGGAGATGGCCAAAAACCGCATGTTCAAAGTCAACTTCAGAAGTGTACAAGGAACGTCTTTCCAAGTCAATATTGAGGACAAGGCCTGGCTGTGGCACTTACGGTACATACACTTACCCTATGGTGGCCTAAGAAAGTTAGCAAAGGACATGGTGCACGGGCTACTGGACATGGACTACACTGGCAAGTTCTGTGAGGGATATGTACTCGGCAAGCATGCAGGGAACACCTTTCCAAAGTGTAGGATTTCGTGTCCCTATGTATGTGTATATTGTAAAAAATTTAATACAAACATACAACATCGATTTCATAATTTCATTGATTTTATGTACATGTATATGTTTATTCTAATATCATGCATTCCTACACATATTAAAATAAACAAAAGATAGAGGATCATACCCAAATTGTTCTCTAAAACATTTCAGAAGATCTGGAGTTCCGTTGCTCATCAAATCGCCCGCCGATTCGCTTCCAAGTATTCACCAAACTCTAAACGAGATTAGAGGGAAATGAGCTAGCCAATCAATCTCTAATTAATCTTAGAATCTAGCTAATAACCCCTCTTTAAGCTCCTGATATTTCTATCTCCAAAACATAAAACTATTAAGAGATTTTCGTGGTGATTAAGGTAGGGATTAGAGAGAGAGAATTATATTGCATGTAATAAAACAAGTAGGATGAGGGGTCCTTTTATAGGCTCCCAAAACATCCATATCGAGAACTATTCTCTAGTCAACATCTCTTGCCTTTTCTCTCTTAAAATTAATCCCAAATTGCCAGATAAGCATCCTCAAACATGTTTGACCGAATCTGGAATTAATCCAACCCATGATCTAATTATTCTCTTAATAATTCAGGCAAAAATCGCGTTGTTCGGTCAACCGAGAATTTTTCTCGGTCAATCGAACCATTCGGTTTTAACACATGTTCGGATGACCGTGAGCTAGATGGTCGACCGTAGATCCACCAAAATTTCTCCTGGTGAATTTCTTCGGATGACCGTGTCACGTTCGGTCTACCAAAAATATCCCAAGATAGCTCCTGGATATTTTCTCTCGATTGACCATTCAAGCCGGTTGACCGATCCCAATTGTCTAGGCAATCCAGACAATTTCAGTCAACCAAATGCGTTATCCGTTCCCTGTTCGGTTGACCGTTCCGAAGACACCTCGGTCGACCGAACCCTAAATGGTTTACCGTATTGACCGTGATTTTGCCTTTGTCAAATTTTTGATTTATATCAAACAAAATTTGACCTTTTTTGGGTTTTTAGCAAATTGATATCTTTTGTAATATATTATCTTTTGTAATATTAAATTATTACACTCCATAATATATACAACTCATATGAATTTATCCATGATTCTAATTATGTAATTCTCATGACATATTGATTTTATTGATTCACCACGTGTGTCCATTTTCACATAAAACCCGACACATCACATGAACTCAAAATTAAGTTCGTTGTTTCCCAGTTTTGTGGTGTGACCTATAGGAGGATCTAAGCCAAATTGGCAGAGATATTAAACACTTATTATCTCAAACTATAAATAGTATCTAGTCACACATTATAGTTACCCAATTAGCATAGATGTCTTTGTTCCACTCGAACTAAACACGATCCATTTAGTGATGTAAGTGCACCACTTGTGTCTGTCCCTTGCCTCATCATATTAAGAATATGTACAAAGTAGAAATGTGTCACCTTTGTAGTATATTCATTTCTTGATCTCTTTAAGCTAATTATAACTATGTAACTTAACTCAAGCTACATTGTGCAGATTATAATTTTCCTTTATCAAGGGGCCTACTAATATCATGCTCAATTAAGAGGGGCAATGATAATTGTTTGACTAGATGTTATTTCTAGCACAAGTCATGTTCAACCAACTATTGCCTTTATCACTATACTCATTGACAACTTTTGACAATAATCAAATCAAGCACTTCTTGAGTGAAAAGTTATAACTCTCATATCTTAGGTTCCAAGACACAGTAAAACATTAATGATATGAAACACAATTCCATAATGTATTACTTGTTAGGTCTATTCAATATATAAAAGTAATCTTTTCCTCTTTTATATACTCGTGTCGTCAATTATTTGTAGAGCTACAACAATCGATGACCAACACAACAATCTTATCTTGGTAATTAATGTTCCATGTTAATTACCATGATTGTGAAAAACTTTTGATTTATGTAAACCATTATGTTTTAGAGATCTACGGTTAAGGATCAAACGCTCTTCCTTAACACTTCCAAAAGACGAATACCATAATCAAGGAACAAAAGGTTTGCACATCCAATTCATAACAATTGACATATAAAAGTAAAACCTTTAGAACACATTCCTTTCACAAAGAGGGCTGAAAATCGAGCAAGAAATCCTCCCGAGTTGGTGCATACCGACATATGTGGCCCGATTAATTACACCCAAGTCGCTCGGTGAAAAGAGGTACTTTATTACTTTCATTGACGAATTTACAATGAGGAGTTGGGTTTATTTTTTGTAGGAGAAATCTGAAGCACTCGAAGTATTCAAAAATTTCAAGGTGTTAGTTAAAAAAATGACCAGGCTCAACATCAAGCCTTTCAGATCGGATCAAGGAAGGGAGTACACATCATTCGCTTTCAAAAATTATCGTGGGGAGCAAGGAATCAAGAGATTCTTGACCGTTCCTTACTCAGCTCAATAAAATGGGGTGGCCGAGCGGAAGAACCAAACTATTCTTGACATGGTTTGGTCGATGATGAAAAGCAAAGACATGTCGTAGGAATTACAGGGCCAAAGAGGAATCCTAGACCGTTTATGTACAAAATCAATGTCCACATGCAAACTTGGTGGATAAAACACCACAAGAAGTTTGGAGTGGCCAAAACCCAATTGTGTCACACCTCATCGTATTCGAGAGTATGGCCTATGTGCACATATCGGATCAAAGGAGAACCAAGCGAGACGAAAAGAGAAAAACGTATGTGTTCATCGGGTATGATGAGGAGACGAAAGGTTTCAAGCTCAACGACCAGATCAAAAAAAGGGTGGTGGTAAGATGAGATGTCCAAGTACATGAATAAAGTGCATGGGATTGGAACAATCAAAGGGAGATGATAAATATGGAGGAGAAAGGACAATCGTTGACCTCTACACAAATAGT
The DNA here is from genome assembly GCA_963682175.1 of Triglochin maritima. NCBI lineage: Eukaryota > Viridiplantae > Streptophyta > Magnoliopsida > Alismatales > Juncaginaceae > Triglochin > Triglochin maritima. The sequence goes on along the minus strand of OY821790.1, from coordinate 14,673,413 downwards.
TTCACCAACAAGCATCTCAACATATGATGATGATGATGAAGAGCCGAAACAACCAAAAATGAAGAATTTGAAAGACTTATATGATGCGACAAGTGAGGTGCACTTGGCATGCCATTTGGCGAATGCTGAAAACATCATATTCGAGGAAGCATTGAGAGATAAAGGATGGCAAGTTACGATGGATGATGAAATAAGAGCTATAGAGAAGAACAAGACTAGGGATTTAGTGGAACTACCGAAGGGACACAGACCCATAGGAGTAAAATTGGTGTATAAGAAGAAGATGAATTCCCAAGGTGAGATTGAAAGGTATAAAACATGTTTGGTAGCAAAGGGCTATCGATAAAAGGTAGGGATTGACTTCGACGAGGCCTTTGCCCTAGTTGCAAAGATGGAAACAATTTGTTTTCACATATTCCAGGTGGTTCAATTTAAATGGAAAATTTATCAAATGGATGTCGGGTAGGCATTTTAAAATGGCATGTTAGAAGAAGAGTGTGTGTGGAACAACCTCCCGGCTATGTGAAAGCCGGTAATGGCAAAAGATTCTGAAATTGAAGAAAGCATTATACAGATTGAAGGAAGCACCTCGAGCATGGAACACTCGCATTGATACCTACTTCACGGAAAATGTATTCATGCACTATCCATATGAGCATGCATTGTATGTAAAGAACAAAAGAATAACTTGTTGTTTGTTGCCTTGTATGTAGATGATCTCATATTGATAAACATTTTACTAAATAACTGCAAGTGCACGACCGTCAGTGAAGATTGGGGCAAGTACGGGTTGATCCACAAGGAGCGTTGCCGACCTTTGAGTAAGCGAAATCAAGTGGGAAATAATGGTGGAAGAAGAGATTATTACGCTACTACTAAAAAGAGGACTACACTAAGAATGCAAAACAAACTAGATTACTACGCAACTTAAAACAAAGAAATGCACCATACGATGTCGAACGAAATATGGATGAATCCCCTGAGGGGTGGAGTGTGTGCACATATGTGGTGAGAGAAGTGGTGAATGACACATGAAATCATGTATGTGTGTGTGTGTCTTCATGCATAGGAAGTGTCCAAAGATTTGGCAAGACCTATCAATCCATTCACACAACATATTAGCAATTACTACTTCATTATGACCCCGTGTCCTAGGGCTATTGAGCCCTTTGAGCTTCAGACTGACTCCAACAAGGACCCACCAACGACCAAGCTTATGTTTGATGATATAAATGATGGTGGGAGGTCCTTGTTGGATGACTTGGGAAGAAGCCCCATTCTTAGTGATGCAGGTCTGCTGCATCCATCGAATGAGCTTGAGGAAATCATTCCAATGCACCCACTTATTGGTTGCAGGGTTTTGTTCGATGAGCAACTAAAACCTAGTGAGGCAACACAACTTCACTCTTTCATGTTGCCTACACCCAACCAATATCATGAGGGGTTCGAGCCTTTCAGCTTTGACCTTCCACCCCTCATGGCACCTCAGAGAACCAATAAAGTTTGCCCATCTCAGCAAATCTCTGGTCCTCATAACTCGATGTTCTCATTTGATGTTCCTTGACCAAATGATTTGTAATGCATCATCCTATTGCGTCTTTCATGTCTATATATTACTGAAGTGAAGTGTAATCATATGGTTATGTATGACCCTTGGGATATCAGACCTTATAACATCCTTATCATGACCCGTAGATGACTCGATTAGCTATTAACTTGATTTGCCGATCCGGTTATGATTGCTTGTTGTTGTGAGTTTCGTTTGATTCCTAATTGGGATGTTCTGATTTTGATATTTTTTTGGGGCTGTTAGGAGGGTATCCGGATACCTTTCCTTGAGCTCGTTCCATACATTGTAGATGAATTAGATTTTAGATGCTTAGGTAGCTTGCATTGCATTTAATTTGATTAATAATTCTGGGCACGTTCTGTTTTCTGGGCCGACGGGCCACGAGTGGATCCTCTAGCTCCAGAGGCCATTCGCATAAGACCTTCACGTTGGGAGGCCAGGCGTAAGATAAGTCCTGGGCAGGCGCGCTGCCATTCTGTCTCAGGCTAGGTGTTCCCAAGTTCACGATGGCACCATGTAGGTAACTTGCCGCGAATTGGGACACTTATCCGGCGCACCGCTTTGTGCCGAGCGGTGGGTCACTGTCGACTGACCACCTTTGACCAGCAAGGCTGGTGTTCTAGTTCCTTTTGAGGAATGGTTCGGGTGCACCCGACCGTCACGGCTGATGGAGTTGCAGCCTTCTGTTGCATTTTGTGCTTTTCTGTTTCTGTTTCGGATGCTTTTGTCTTAGATAGATTGCATACATTCTTGCATATAACTCCGATTGGGCCAGGGGCATACTAGGTTTTCTTTATAGAAAACCCACGCATATGTTGATGCGGTGCTTGTAGGTACTTAGATTCCTACAGGGTAGACTGGACGAGTAGTCGAAGATTCTGTACACGAGGGACATGTCGACCAAATTCTTCAATTTGTATTTTCCTTCCGCATTATTTATGATGTATTTCCCTTTTGAACTCGATGTAATGTATTTGACCTTGTTACCATATATGGATAATCTCTCACTTTTTAGTTATGTTTTATGTTAGTCTATCCATGTATGATCTCTTTATTTATTGTAGAGTCATTGTTTGGTCTGTCTTTTGTAACTCCTACGGTCATCGCGGAGGTCTCTGATCGCGATACTTGTAGTATTTCCCAGTGTGCGTACCCATGATATCGGGGGCGTTACAGTTTGTCCAAGGGCTCTTGTTGCCTACCAGAGTTGAACACATAAAACTTGGCACTCATGTTACCGAATGAGAGATTCATGATACTATTTCTACAATTAATTAAGGCACTGGAGGTTGCCAGAAATGGTCTACCCAAAATCAAAGGTATTTGGGAGTGGGTGTTCGCAACAGGTTGGTATCGATGACGACAAAATCTACTGGAAAAATAAAATCTCCAACTTTGATGAGCACGTCCTCAATAATCCCCTTTGGGACACGAATAGATCTATCCGCCAATTGGAGGGTGATCTTAGTTGGTTTCAATTCTCCCAAGTTCAACTGTTTATAAATAGAAGATGGGAGGAGGTTGACCGCTGATCCTAAATCAAGCAATACATTACTCATGCTAGTGTCCCCTATCGTACACTGAATAGTAGGACACACAGGGTCCTTGTACTTAGTGTATGTTGGATTAGACAAAAGTGAGCTTACACTTGGAGCTAAGAATGTTTTCTTAGGAACATTGGTCTTTCTTGGTTGTGTAGAGATCTTTCAACACTTTGGCATATTGAGGTATTTGTTGGATGACATCCAACAAGGGGATGTTAACCTTCACTTGTCTGAAGACTTCTAATATCTTATCCATTGTGTCACTCTGCGTTTTGGTTAACCTACTAAGATATAGAGCTTTTGGCAGGTAGGTTTTCTATGGTGCCTGAGAAGGAGGCGGTGGTGTATTACCCTCACCCTTATTTTCCTCCTCACCATCATTCCCACCATGGGGCTGCACAGATGATGGTGGTAGCAAGGAAATGTGATTGTCAACCTGCTTTCGATTCCTTAATGTTACAATGGCATTAACATGGTGAACAGGTTCCTCCACATGGTTCAGTTGCCGCCCCCAGGTACTGAACTCTCATTTTGCAAGTGTGGTTGTCGGTACATGCGGGGATTAGCCTCAAGCTGGCTAGGCAGAGTCCATGTCTCTCTCTCATGTACAAACTGAGTCAATTGACCTATCTGAAGCTCAAGATATTTGATGATCTTCTGATTTGAAGTGAGAACTTGACTTGTGGATGACATAAAAAATTAATTGAGTTCTCAAGTCCGTGATTTAAGGTCTCAAGGGAATTGAATCAGTTTTCCATATTGTTAGAATTTGGGAAACTCGGTGGGTTGGTGATCTGGGCTTGGGGTGGCTGAAAAGACTGTGGATACATGGGGGGTTAATGTGGTATGTTAGGAGGTCTACAGAAGTTTGAAGGACCACCCTCGACATTATTTGGTTCCACGAAAAGTTAGGGTGGTTCCTCCATCCATGATTATATGATGATGAGTATGGATCATTCCTTGATTTATCACAGATGGCTTTGACGTTCCATCAAGAGGAATGGATGCACACTCAACTCCTATATGACCTATCCTACCACATGAATGACAGGGAACCAGACCAAATGCAGATACATGAGAAACACCTTGTTGGTTTTCGAGCTCAATCAAATCCATACGGTGCATTAAGGTTTCCATGCATGCCTCAATGGCCGTAGTGGTATCGACAGCAAATGCGGCACCCGATCTAGTCAAGTTTGCATTTACGATTCTTGCTCCTAGGCTAGATGATTCTGGTGGTTCCCTCACACTCTACCACTGCATGGTTTTCTCAGCGAGGTCTTCTAGGATAGCCCACACATCCATTTCATCCTTTCCTAGGAATTCTCCTTGACACATAGACTCAAGGAGTGTTCAGGATGGGATGTGAAGACCCTCGTAGACAATCTGAAAAAGGAACCACAACTCGATGCCATGGTGAGGGCATGAGGATAGTAGCTCCTTGAACCTCTCTAAGTATGTTTGAAATGATTCGGTCTCATGTTGATAAAACGAATTGATTTCGTTCCTCAGTTTTTGAGTTTGATGATTTGGAAAGTAATTCTTGAGGAATGCAGATTGAAATTCATCCAAAGTGCTAAATGCATTCGCCTGGTTGCTGTACAACCACTTCTTGGAATCATCCTTTAGTGCAAAGGGAACACGCCTAAGGTGGATGGAGTTTGTGCTTAGTTGTTGCAACTTGAACATCCTATAGACCTCCTCAAATTCTCTGAGAAAGAGATAGGGGACACCCTTCCCAGTGAAGTGAGGGAGTATGGAGATAAATTGAGGCTTAACCTCAAAGTTCTTCACATTCTCATCTGGTAATACAATGCAAGAAGGTAAAATAGTACGACTCCGGTAGCGTCGATCACAGAGGGGATGGGAAGCTGGGGAACCAATTGATGAATTGTGGACCCCTACCTTCTGGACCAGAAGGTGGTGTGGATCCAAAATTTTGGTTACCCTGGTGTGGTTGACTGTTTAATCATTTTAAATACCGTAAGTGCACGGCCGCGTTGCAGCGGTGGCAAGTACGGGTCGATCCTTAGGGACGTGAGTAAGCCTCTGGTTTTTCAGAAATCAAGTGGCAACAAAAATGGATAAGAGTTTGTCTATGCTAATCTGCGCTACACTAAACTACTAAGAAGAAAAATGCAAAGTAAAGCAATTAACGATTACTTCGAATCATAACTAAAAGAATGTAAAACTAAATTGGAATCAAGAAGAGAAAGGCCCCTAGGGGTGGAGTGTGTGCACACATGTAAAAAGATAGTGAAGAATGCATTCTATAGGCACAAATGTAGGTAGTGCTTTCATGCATAGGAAGTGTCTAAAGGTTATGGCAAAACCTATAAATCCATTCACTAACCTAGTTGATTAACATTCATATACGCAAGTTGGTTATTTCAGAACTTAAACAAGCATGGGAGGTGTCTAAAATGTGTGGCAAAACCCGTCAAGTGTAGTATTCTACTCTAACAAGCAAGCATACATTCATATTTATCAACACAATCAAAATATAAAGCATTCATATCCATTCTTTAATGCATGTGTATGAACATCATCTCCACCCTCAAAGGGTGATGGATCTACTCACTACACATTACTCTTAACAATTAAACTAACGAAGACAAGAAACATTCTAACTACTTTAGCCTAGAATCAAAGAAATAAAACTAAGCTAAGCATGCATAAAGAAACAACATAAGAACAAAACAAATGGAAAAATTATTTTATTAGATGACTCACATTGAAGGTAGCATTCTTCTCCACCTTGAAATTTTGCTCCAAGGCTTACTCCAAGTGAGAGAATGCCACCAAGCAATGGGTGATTACAATAGAAGGTGAAGAGTTCTATTTAAAGTCATAGAAAAAGTAATCCGGGACAATCCCCTGGTATGGGACTAAACAAATACCAGAAATGGACTAAATACACACTAATACGCGACCCACCAAAATCTTAGTGGGTTCGGGCCAAAACAGACCACCAATTGGCGGTCTATATGGTTCGGATCACGTTGGATTTTCTTCTGAGCTTTTCTGGATGGCTTTGTTGTTCTTTGATGCATCTACTTCACTTGTTGGAGCTCCGACCTGAATAGCATTGCAAAAATACTCCCCACGATTGTGTGAAGTATTCTTGTTTGGTCATTGGTCCTTTGATATTATATTCAGATCCTTCAATCTTGCATCTTAGTCCTTGAGTCTCTCAACTCAGTCCTTTTTCAGGCTTTTAGGTCCTTTTATGCCTCTTCTCTTCAAACTTATTTATTTTTAAAATTCAAACATAAAACTCGTCCCATAGCATTGTTTAGGTGAAAGATAACAGATATAAGATCCAAATGTATGCATGAAATGATGTCAATCAAATACCCCCACACCTAACTTTTGCTTGTCCCGAGCAAAACAAAGAAAGAGAAAAGCATACGAACAATAAGAAATCCTAACTCACTTTCGTAGGAATCACGGTTGCACTTAGCACATGCAACAACCCGTTAAACCTCCTTGTTGCCAAGGAGGAGGAGTGTTGTCTCCTGAGGGTTTTCAGCGGATACACCCACAAAATCCGAACAAAGATGCATTATTCAACCTAGCTACACGACTGGATGGCTCATTTTGTCGATCATTGGACGCGGTAATCCTACGGGCGGACTCTATATATGTAATCAGTTCACACACCTAGTCTAATGAATCATTCATGAAAGTTAATTAAGGACTTAAGTGCAAGACATGGACAACCTCAACATCCTCAAGTGATACAAAGTTTAAGGTCCATTAAGGTTCTTATATGACTTACCTTTTTTTCTATTTGTTTCTTTTCTTACCTTTTTTTCTTTTCTTTGGAACATTATATTGGTTGGTTTTTGATTCTCCCAGGGTCAAATTTCGTGCATCATTGCCTATGAGGACTTACACTATCACGTACACCTTCCCCCAAATCTCTACATAAGGCGATCCCTACCACCCGTGTAACGGGAGTTCGGTCGGTGCATCATAAGTCAGATGACTCGAGAGCATCAGGCAAAAAGTCCCCTCACACCTAATATCTCGAGTGATAGGAGTCGTGCGAGAAGAGAGAACACCTACTCACTTATTTCTTATCTACACATGAACCAAAACCCCTACACTTAATGTCTCACAACAAGATTTAAAGGGTCCTTGACTACAACAAATTTCCTTATATTAACCGACACAAATTATGGACTCACTAGGTTCAGGGTGGACTTCTTTAAATGTTTGAGTAATGAAACCCTATGATTACTCACCCCTCGAGGGAAAACCGGGGTGCATCCTAACGACTCGATAAGACCTAAAGCCAGTAAACTAGATATCCTAATGCATCAAGTTCAAGACAATTTTGGGAGCTTTCTTTTTACTTTGCCTCTCAACGGTTGTGCACATGCTAAACACACACAAAACCCACAAAACATTTTGTTTCGCAAACACATGAATTTTTTTGAAAGAAATGTGAAAATTTTAAAGCGCTAGGCAAGCAAAAGAAGACAAGTCACCCAAGGATCATGGAAAACAGATATATCGATATTAAATGTAGCACACTAACATGACCCTATCAATGCACACAAAAGGAAACAAAATAAAGGAAAAGACTCAACTATGTACACACGTAAAACACCCCCCACACCTACTTCATGCATTGTCCTCAATGAATGTGAGCATGAAACTACATGGACTTATGCATGAAAAAGAAAAGATCTCACAAACGTGAAGTACAACAGGAAGTTCATGGTTATGTTGATGGACACAAACCCGAATTCCCTCAAAACCTATGAGATGCTAAAGAAGGGATACAAATACGTGAAAGAAATGGGGCCCAAGTACACAAGGGTTGAAACCCACAACAATCAATGCTCGCTTATAGAGTCTTTTATTACTCTTTTTGTTTTGTTTTGTTTTTCTTCCTTTCTTTTTTTTATTTTGTACAAGATATATACATCAACAAAGATATTGTCATAATCATTTGGTCAAGAAACATCAAATGAGAACATTGAGTTATGAGGACCAGAGACTTTCCATGATGGGCAAACTTCACTGGTACTCTGAGGTGTCATGAGGGGTCAAAGGTAAAAGTTGAAAGGCTCGAACCCCTCATGATATTGGTTGGGTGTAGGCAACATGAAAGAGTGAAGTTGTGTTGCCTCACTAGGGTTTAGTTGCTCATCAAACAAAACCCTGCAACCAATAGGTGGGTGCATTTGAATGAGTTCCTCAAGCTCATTCGATGGATGCAGCAGACCTGCATCACTAAGAATGGGGCTTCTTCCCAAGTCATCCAGCAAGGACCTCCACCCATCATTTATATCATCAAACATAAGCTTGGTCGTTGGTGGGTCCTTGTTGGAGTCAATCTGAAGCTCAAAGGGCTCAATAGCCCTAGGACACAGGGTGATAACACCTTCTGGAATGGGCATATGCTGAGGTGTGTCCCCCTCACTAATGGTCTCCACTGAATCATGCAACGAACACGCCCTTTGGACATTCATGTTTGATGTCATCTCACTATGTTGCATTGCAAAGACAAGCAATGAGTTTTCTCTGGGCCCACAAACATTCTCAATGGGTTGCATTGGTGTTAGGGGTGTTCGTTGATTTTGTGGTGCTTTCTCTAATTGGCGGATGAGATTAAGATTTAAAGGTTGGTCCATGGGCTCCTGTTGCCTACCAGAGTTGAATACATGAAACTCAGCACTCATGTTACCGAATGAGCACTTCATGAGACCATTTCTACAATTAATTAAGGTATTGGAGGTTCCCAGAAATGGTCTACCCAAAATCAAAGGTATTTGAGAGTGGGTGTGCGCAACAGGGTTGGTATCAAGGACAACAAAATCGACTGGAAATATAAAATCTCCAACTTTGATAAGGACATCCTCGATAATCCCCTTTGGAATACGAATGGATCTATCCGCTAATTGGAGGGTGATCTTAGTTGGTTTCAATTCTCCCAAGTTCAACTGTTGCTAAACAGAAAATGGGAGGAGGTTGACCGCCGATCCTAAATCAAGCAATACATTACTCATGCTAGTGTCCCATATCGTACACTGAATAGTTGGACACCTAGGGCCTTGTATTTTGTGTAGGTGGGATTGGACAAAAGTGAGCTTACATTCTCAGCCAGGAATGCTTGCTTAGGAACATTGATCTTCCTCTTGGTTGTGCAGAGATCCCTCAACACTTTCACATATTGAGGTATTTGTTGGATGACATCTAGCAAGGGGATGTTAACCTTCACTTGCTTAAACACCTCTAACATCTTATCCATTGTGTCACTCTGCTTTTTGGTTAACCTACTGGGATAGGGAGCTTTTGGCAGGTAGGTTTTCTGTGGTGCCTGAGAAGGAGGCGTTGGTGTATTACCCTCACCCTCAGCCTCTTCTTCACCAACATTCTCACTGAGGGGCTGCATAGATGGTGGTGGTGGCAAGGAAATGTGATTGTCAACCTACTTTGCATTCCTTAAGGTTACAATGGAATTGACATGGTGAACAGGTTCCTCCGCATGGTTCACTTGCCGCCCCCGAGGTACCACATTTTCATTTTGCATGTGTTGTTACTGGTTGATTGACATCATTTCATGCTTATATTTGTATCTTATATCCATTATCTTACACCTAAGCAATGCTACGTGACGAGTTTTATGTTTGAATTTCAGAAATAATGAGGTTTGAAGAGAAGAGCCATGAAAGGACCCAAAAGTAGGAAAAAGGACTTAATTATGAGACCTGGGGACTAAGATGCAAGGGAGAAGGACCTGAACGTAAGACAGAATGACCTAAGAGAAAAACAGAAAACTCCACACCATCATGGGGAGTATTTTGGCAATTCGATTCGGATCGGAGCTCCAATAAACAAAGTAGATGCGTCCATGACCAAGTAATAGATCAAGCAAAGCCCACAACAAAACTCAACCAGATCTGGAGCTTAGAGACCGCCAATTGGCGGTCTGGAACCGCTAATTGGCGGTCCAGATAGCTCTGGATCCGCTTAACTTTTGGGAGCACGTGTATTAGTGTATACTTAGTCTGTTTTTGGTATTTGTTTAGTCCCACATCGGGGGATTGTCCCAGATTAGCTTTTTCCATGCCTATAAATAGAACTCTTTACCTTCCATTGTAATCGCCCATTGCTTGGTGGCATTCTCTCTACTAAGGAGTGAGTCTTGAAGCAAAAACTCAAGGTGGAGAAGAATGCCACCTTCAATATGAGTCATTTGTTAATAAAATAATTGTTCTAGTTTCTTTCAATCTTGTCTTTTATTTTGTGCATGCTTGTTTAGTATTTCTTTTCCTTTTAAGCTTCTTTAATATTTATTGCTTGATTAGTGTAGTTTTATTTCAGTATAATGCTTCATTTTGTTAGAGTAGTTAGTTTAAATATGTGTGAGTAGTTCCATCCCCTTCGGGGGTGGAGTAGATGTATGTACATGTTATGTAGGTGGTATGAATGCTAGATTTTATTGTTTGTGAGAGATATTAGTATGCTTGCTTGAATTAACAAAAACTTTACTTGATGGTTTCTGCCATAGTTAGGTACACTCCATGCTCGTTATGTTCTTAATAACAACCTTGCATTGCTCATATTAATCACCTAGGTTAGTGTTTTAAATGATAGGTCTTGTCAAGAGGTACTTCTTATGCATGAACAAACACTAACCATACTTGAGCTTATTGTATGCATTCAACACCACACTTATTTCATGTGCACACACACACACTCCACCCCTTATGGGTTTTCATTCCTGTGTTTTTATCTTCTTCATTAATTGTTTAGCTTAGTTGTTTAGTGATTTCATTTCAGCTTGCTTGTTTACTAGTTTAAATTAGTGTTGTGTAGTGTAATACATCTTTCTTCCCTTTCTTTCCATTCACCTTCGCACAAACCAAACGTCGACACACCTCCCAGTGGACGACCCGTATTTGCCACCGCTTCAACGTGGACGTGCACTTGCGGTTAATATAAAATGATCAATCACTGGTACATATCGGGGTTATCCTCAGGTTGGCTAGGCAGAGTCTCTCTCTCTCTTTCATGTACAGACTGAGCCAATTGGCCCATCTGAAGCTCTAGAGATTTGAAGGTCTGCCGATTTGAAGTGAGAACTTGACTTGTGGTTGACAAAAAAATCTCATCGAGTTTTCAAGTCCGCGAATGAAGGTCTCAAGCGAATTGAATCGGGTTTCCATATTATTGGAATTTGGGAAACCCGATTGATTGGTGATTTGAGCTTGGGGTGGCTCATAAGATTGTGCATGCATGGGAGGTTGGTATGATTGGTTAGGTTGTCGAGAGGAGTTCGAAGGACCACCTGGGGCATTATTTTGGTTCCTTGAAAAAAGTGGGGTGGTTCCTCCATCCAGGATTATAAGATGATGAGTATGGGTCATTCCTAGCTCTGTCATAGATGGCGTTGACATGTTCCATCTCAGGAGGAATGGACGCACACTCTCTTTCTACATGACCTATCCTACCACATGAATGACATGGAATTAGACCAGATGTAGACATGTGAGGTGCACCTTTTTGGTTTTGGAGCTCAATCGAATCCATACGGCGCATTAAGGCCGCCATGCGGGCCTCAGTGGCCGTAGTGGTAACGACAGCAAATGCGGCACCCGATCTAGTCGAGTTTGCATTCGCGATCCTCGCTCCTATGCTAGATGATGCAGGTGGTTCCCTTACACTCTCTCATTTCATGGTTTTCTCAGCGAGGTCTTCTAGGAAAGCCCATGCCTCCCTTTCATCCTTTCCTAAGAACTCTCCTTGACACATGGACTCAAGGAGCGTTCGGGACGGGATGCGAAGACCCTCGTAAATAATCTGACACAGGCACCACAACTCGATGCCATGGTGAGAGCATGAAGATAGTATCTCCTTGAAACTCTCTAAGTATGCACGGAATGATTCGGTCTCATGTTGATAGAACGAATTGATTTCGTTCCTCAATTTGTGAGTCAGATGATTTGGAAAGCACTTCTTGAGGAATGCAGATTGAAACTCATCCCAGGTCCTAAAGACATTCGCCTGGTTGTTGTACAACCACTTCTTGGAATCATCCTTCAGTGGAAAGGGGACAAACCTAAGATGGATGGAGTCTGTGCTAAGTTGTTGCAGCTTGAACATAGCACAGACCTCCTCAAATTCCCTGAGAAAGATATAGGGGTCACCCTTCCTAGTGAAGTGAGGGAGCATGGAAATAAACTGAGGCTTAACCTCAAAGTGGTTTCCATTTGCCTCTTGCAATACGATGCATGAGGGTAGAGCGGTACGACTCAGGTAGCATCGATCACGTAGAGGTATGGGAGCCACAACAGGAAGCACAAGTGGAACACGTGGGTCCAGCAACTGCTCCTCCTCACGGAAATGACCAGCCATTGAACTCGGACTATGTGCAACACGAGAGGAGGGAGGCATCGAGAAATCGACTACCAAAGCAGGGTTGACAATGTGCCTCGTCAAACGGACACTCTCGTCTTGTGCCCACGAAAGCGTGCACACAGGTGCACACACACAAACCAAAACTTTTTTTAACAAAGAATGTGCGTAGTGGAGAAGACGGGGGGGGACACAGGAGAGAAAGAATGACTCAGGAGAGAAGGGAAGAATTCCTTATGCTACGGCGGGTGGGTACAAGTAGAAGCACACAAGTAAACAAGGCTCAAACAATCCTAAGGTCGTTATAGGTCCTTACAGCTAGACGACGCCTAACTGCGAGGTCACACGGCCTCAACACGCCTCACCTCCCTACGACGAGGACCACAAAGCCCAGCAAGTGAGTCAAGATCTGGAGAGCTCGTCTCTCCTACTATCAACGGAGTGGGCAATGCCGATCAGGTCATGACGGTCAGGACCGGATCACTCTCCTAATGCGCCCAACATCCTTATGGTCAATGTCTACTTGACTTTAAAATTAGGTTCTTGATTAGTGTGGTTTTTGGGGTGAAGGAAAGGGTGATGAAATCCCCCACCTTATCTTATATGGGACAACCCCTCCTTAGTAGTGTTTTGGAGTCCTAATCTAACAATCAACTCTCATAACAAACACTCAACTCACACTTGTTGCAATGGACTTCCTACTAACTAATGCATGTTCATACGAAATGCATGAATGAGAGAAGGAAATGTGTACCTCACGCCAGCACTCAGCAATTGAAAGTAAAGCTAAAAGAAAAGACAATCTACGTGCCTAAGTCGAATACATGATGCATGACCTAAACAAGAAGGAATGCCTAATCTTTTTCTTTGGGTTATAAGGTCCAAGTGGCTTAAAGGGAGATTGATTATTGATCTGGGAGCAAACTATAAGTCAAAACATGCCAAATCGAGTCCCAGATCACTATATCAGATAACAAAACAAGCCAAAGAAAAATCAAGAGCAACAAAGCTTACCAGACCGCCAGTTGGCGGTCTTCGGCCGCCGATTGGCTGTCTGAATCTGCATGTTTGCCTCAAAATTTCTCCAGATGTCTTCCCTTGAGCTCCCGAGCTTCCTGAATCAAAGAAAACAACAAAACACAAATTAAATCCACTCGAATCGTCCAAACCAGAGTCTAGACTGGCACCTCCCCAGCAACGGCGCCAAAAACTTGTTTAATCGTTTTAAATACCGCAAGTGCACAGCCGCATTGAAGCGGTGGCAAGTACAGGTCGATCCTCAAGGAGGTAAGTAAGCCTCTGGTTTTGCACAAATCAAATGGCAACAAAAATGGAGAAGAGTTTGTCTATGCTAATCTACGCTACACTAAACTACTAAGAAGAAAAATTCAAAGTAAAGCAACTAACGATTACTTCGAATCGAAACTAAAAGAATGTAAAACTAAGCTGGAATCAAGAAGAGAAAACCCCCTAAGGGGTGGAGTGTGTGCACACATGTAAGAAGAATGCATTCTATAGGCACAAATGTAGGTAGTGTTTTCATGCATAGGAAGTGTCTAAAGGTTATCGCAAAACCTATCAATCCATTCACTAACCTAGTTGATTAACATTCATATACGCAAGTTGGTTATTTCAGAACTAAAACAAGCATGGGAGGTGTCTAAGATGTGTGGCAAAACTCATCAAGTGTAGTATTCTACTCTAACAAGCAAGCATACATTCATATTTATCAACACATTCAAATTATAAAGCATTCATATCCATTCTTTAATGCATGTATGAACATCATCTCCACCCCAAAATGGGGATGGATCTACTTACTACACATTACTCTAACAATTAAACTAAAGAAGACAATAAACATTCTAACTACTTTAGCCTAGAATCAAAGAAATAAAACTAAGCTAAGCATGCATAAAGAAACAACCTAAGAACAGAACAAATGGAAAAATTATTTTATTAGATGACTCACATTGTAGGAAGCATTCTTCTCCACCTTGAGATTTTTCTCCAGGGCTTACTCCAAGTAGAGAGAATGCCATCAAGCAATGGGTGATTACAATAGAAGCTGAAGAGTTCTATTTATAGCCATAGAAAAATGTAATCCGGGACAATCCCCCGGTATGGGACTAAAAAAATACCAGAAATTGACTAAATACACATTAATACGCGACCCACCAAAATCTTAGCGGGTTCGGGCCAAAACAGACCGCCACTTGGCGGTCTATATGGTTCGGATCACGCTGGATTTTCTTCTACGCTTTTCTGGATGGCTTTGTTGGTCTTTGATGCATCTATGTCACTTGTTGGCGCTCCGACCCGAATAGAATTGCCAAAATACTCCCCATGATGGTGTGAAGTATTCTTGTTTGCTCATTGGTCCTTTGATCTTATATTCAGGTCCTTCAATCTTGCTTCTTAGTCCTTGAGTGTCTCAACTCAGTCCTTTTTCAGGCTTTTAGGTCCTTTTATGCCTCTTCTCTTCAAACATATTTATTTCTGAAATTCAAACATAAAACTCGTCACGTATCATTGTTTAGGTGAAAGATAACGGATATAAGATGCAAATGTATGCATGAAATGATGTCAATCATTGACGACTGGTCATGGTCCAGGGACTGTGTAGGACACGGGACGGGGATGCGTTTGAAAAGTCGGAAATCGAGGATAGATCGATGTCGTATCTCGACAAACGAACTTCAGCATCTTGTGACCACACTGGCGTACATAAAGTTGCACACCCACGCGAGTCACAGGAAAAAGAAAAAAAAACTTTTTTTTAAACTTACAAAAATTGAGAAGGGTGCGTAGATGAGAAGACCAGAGGATGCAGAGGAGAGGCGAGAAGTCGTTAAGCTACGAGGTATGGGTGAGAGTAGAAGACAAGCAATCATACACGTCTCAAACAACTTATGGTTGTAGGTCCTTAGGCTAGACTACGCCAAACTTCGAGATCATAAGTCTCTACATGCTTTACCTCCCAACAACGAAGAACACAATGCCCAGCAAGTCATACCAGATCCGGAGATCTAGTACGTCCTACTATCGACAAAGCAGGCAACGCCAATCAGGTCATGACGGTCTCAAGTGGGTCACTCTCCTAGTGCATCCGGAATCCTAATGGGCCAATGTTTACTTGATTTTAGAATTAAAGCTTTAGAGATGGTTTTTGGGACTAAGGAAGGGGCGATGAAATCCCCCACCTTATCTTTGTAGACCATAGGTGGTGCCCCTTAATTTGATTTGATTCTTAAACTAGCAAACAACTCACCAAACAAGCACTCACCTCACTCTTGTTTTAATGCAAACCTTACTCACTAATGAATGTTCTAACGTATGAATGTTTGTTAAGGAATGCGTACCTCGCTCTAGTAATCAACGATGGAAATTAAAACTAAGAGAAGATAAATAACATGCTCAAGTGATCACTAGATGATGCATGACCTAAACATAGTAATTGCCTAATCTTTTGCTTTGGGTATTAGTGTCCAAGTTGATTAAAGGGGATTTTTTGGTTAAGAGGTGAACTGGGAGAGGTACAAAA
The DNA here is from genome assembly GCA_963682175.1 of Triglochin maritima. Lineage (NCBI taxonomy): Eukaryota > Viridiplantae > Streptophyta > Magnoliopsida > Alismatales > Juncaginaceae > Triglochin > Triglochin maritima. Next base: position 14,657,380 of record OY821790.1, on the reverse strand, counting down.
ACTAAAACAAATCAAGAAACATGCTCCCAGACACCAAACATGAAGTGTGAGCTACAGGAAACACTACAGGAGAGATTACCAGACCGCTAACTAGCGGTCTGTTTTTCTCCAAATGCTTCTCCCAAGCTCCCACCAAAATCTGGAGCTCACCTGACAACCCGGATAACACCACAACTAAAACAAAAATTTAAAATCACTCGAATCAACCAAGCAATGGTTGGGACAAGGCGTTCCCCGGCAATGGTGCCAAAAACTTACTAAACGTTTTTCTAAATAACCGTAGGTGCACGACGGTCGGTGAAGACGAGGCAAGTACGGGTCGATCCACAGGGAGTGTTGCCAACCTCTGAGTAAGCGAAATCAAGTGGTAAATAATGGTGGAAGAATTGATTATTACGCTACTACTAAAAAGACGAATACACTAAGAATGCAAAACAAACTAGATTACTATGCAAATGAAAACTAAGAAATGCACCATACAATGTCGAACGAAATTTGGATGAATCCCCTGAGGGGTGGAGTGTGTGCACATATGAGGTGAGAGAAGTGGTGAATGACACATGAAAGCATGTATGTGTGTGTGTCTTCATGCATAGAAGTGTCCAAAGATTTGGCAAGACCTATCAATCCATTCACACAACATATTAGACATTACTACTTGATTATCAGAAGATGAGGCTTAGCATGAGAAGTGTCTAAAATTATGGCAAGACTCATCAAAAACCAGGAACTCATGTGAAGAATAAAGCTAAGCATGGGAGGTGTCTCAATTTCATGGCAAAACCCATCAAAATAAAGCTTCTTTATTCAATCAAGTGACTAAACACTAATACAAAGACACGACTAATACGTAGCATATCCAACTGGAAATTTCAGACAATAAAATGAGGAAACCAAGCATGAAAAGTATCTAAATCTTATGACAAAACTCATCGAAAATCCCCCAACATGTAGATGATTCAAACAAACCCGATGAACATACCAACATTCATGTCTACACAATCAAAATTTGTCAAACATCAAAACCTCAAAACATAAATGTACATCATCTCCACCTTCAAAGGGGGATGAAACTACTAACTACTCATTATACTAACTTCATATTAAGAAGAGAAAACATTCGAATTATACTAAGAATACTAAAACACAATTAAGCTAAGCATGCAAGAATTAAAAGAGAAAACATGAATCTAACAAAATTTTATTTTATTCATGACTCACATGACAAGTAGCATATCTCCACTTGAGTTTTTGCTATAAGGCTTTACTCCAAGTAGAAAGAATTGCCACCAAGCAAGTAGTAGTTACAACAGAGGAAGAAGAGTTCTATTTATTGGCATGAAAAAAGGTAATCGGGGCCAATCTCCCGATGTGGGACTAATGAAACTTCTACAAATGCATAAAAATGACACAATACATACTCACGAGAAGCCGAGTAGGATCCTGAGCATATTGGACTGCCAATTAGCTGTCTGGGACCGCCAATTGGCGGTCAGTTTTCATCGGATTCGAGCCGATTTCGGTTGGCTTCTTCATTGCTTTAATTGTCCATGTTGGGTGCACCCGAAGTGGTTGTTTGAATCTGCTCCCGAATCTAATTGCCAAATACTACTCATGATGTTGTCTAGTTCCACAATTTTTCTAATTATTCCTTTTGGCTTACATTCGTGTCCTTCCCTCTTGCAAATAGGTCCATAAGTCTCACCGATCCGTCCTTTTCTCGCGTTTTGGTCTTTTTGTATCTCTTCTTCTCAAACTTGTTTATTCCTGAAACTTAGACATAAAACTTGTTACATAGCATTGCTTACAATCAAAATAGAGGATATAAGATGCGAATATATACATGATATGATGTTGATCACATATTCATGCCGAATAGTGAGGAAATGATAGAAGAATTCAAGCTAGGAATGACTCAGGAATTCGAGATGACAGATTTGGACTTGATGAAATACTTTATGGGTCTTAAAGTTGGACAAGAAGAGATGGTAATTTTCGTCTCTCAAGAGGTGTTTGCAAGAGATCTTGAAAAAATACAAAATGAAGGAAAGCAAGCTAGTCGGAACAATAGTGGAGCTCGGTGTAAAACTGTCCCGTTTTGATGGAGGATAAAGGGTTGATCCTAGCAAGTATAGAAGTCTAGTTTATTGCTTGCAATATCTCACATGCACGACACCAGACATGTATATAGTGAAAGCATGATGAGTCCCTTCATGGAGGAGCCGAGACATACTAATTGGAAAGGAATGAAGCGGATTCCTTATTATATTCAAGGTACAATATAACTTGGGTCACTCTATTTTTAAACTAACAAATTTTCCCTTGTAGGCTACTCCGATAGTGATTGGTGCAGAGACGTGGATGACCGGAAAAGTACATCGGGATATGTATTTTTCATGGGAGACACAACTTTCACGTGACTTTCGAAGAAGCAACCGATTGTGACATTGTCAACTTGTGAAGTGGAGTACATGGCGGCATCATGATGTGTGTGTGTCTTGCAATATGGTTGAAAAACTTGTTGCACGAACTAAAACTTCCATAATGCAAGGCAATCGAGACAAGAGTTGACAACAAATCCACAATTGAATTAGCAAAGAATCCAGTGCACCACGAAAGGAGCGAGCATATTGACGTCCGATTTCATTTCATAGAAGAACATGTGAAGGAAGGAGACGTAAAAATAAATCACATTGCGAGCCATGATCAAGTAGCTAACATATTCACAAAGACTCTTCCAACGGCACTATTCGACAATTACAAAAGAGCGCTCGGAGTAAAGAATGAAAGACATTTAAGTTTAAGGAAGGATGTTGAAAAGAAGGGAATTTAAACTCAAATGTTCAAAATATCTTGGTAGAATAGGATAATTTGGCCAAGATTGTTCGTCTTCCACGGATGAGAAAAAAATTGTTGTCCGTCTTTTGGTTTCCTAAATCAATGGAGGTTATGTGTCAATTAAATGTATTTACTACTTTGGTTTAATTAGTGTTAAAGTCCATTCATTATTTGGGTGTAATATGTGCTATATATAGGATGTACTACATGTTATTTCAATATAGAGAAAGAGTGATTAAAAAAGAAGGTCCTCTTCCTATCACCACCAAACTTCCATTTAATTATATCCAACATTATCTGTCCCAAGAATATTATTATTCATCAATTCTGGACTGAATATTGCTTTTAGTTATGCTTCCTTCTTATTTCTTCTTCATTTGTTATGTTTGGGGAGTAGATTTATGTAATGGTCATAATCCGCACTCGAGACACAACAGCCAATCACAAACTATAACAAGCGAAAAAGGCACATTAACGAAAATAGTCAATGTCAGAGTAAATGCGGAAGGGAAATACAAGAATCTGACATCCTACTACATCATGCTAAGAGATGAAAGGATTCATTAAATGAGCTCCATATCCAATCCCCACGTCCCAAGCCCAACTCGCCTCCCGCCTCTACTGCGTCCCACCTGCACACTCATAAGCCACACCTAGGTCTTGAAACAAGACTCTGTATACCACCCCAACATAACACTAAACTAGGGCACACCGTCAAAACAACGCACATTGGTCTCGTGTCTCAAGGAGACCACGCGTCCCAGTGAAGCCGAGAGTGCACATCGACCCCACCGCGTATTCGATCCACAAGACAACACAAAACCCGCTACGACAGCAAAACGGTCACATGTCACAAGGCGACCACACGTCCCAGCCAGGCCTAGCGTACCCTTCATAAGACCGTGTATCCAGACCATAAGACAATGCCCTACTCCAACCACACGCCCGAGCCCGTGACCAATGCTCCCTAACTGTCGTTCGTCACAACACCAGTGAGTTTACCAGTTTCACATCCAGCTGATTGTCACACTTCCCAGGGTGATCATGCGTCCCCACAAGGACGAGCGTGCACCTCAACCTGACCGTGCATCCGATGCGTATGGGAACACCTAACTCCAACCATGCGCCCGAGCTCTTAAGCGTACCTCCAACGGTAAATCGTCACAACACGGGTGGGAAGACCAATCCACCTCAGAGTCAGGGAATCTGATCATACGCCTGAGCCTGTAAGCCCAACTCCGATGGCCAGTCACCACAACATGGGTGGTTCCTCCCAGACCGCCACAAACAAAGGGGGAAAATATTTAATATCTAGTCATACGTGCCTCACACATCATCCTCATTAGCCGGCCACACACTTGATTCCGTAAGCAACGCTCGTATGGCCACTCGTCACACCGTGGATGGGCAACCGGTTCCACGAACCTCTCTCACAAACATACATAAGGCGGGGAGTAACCTCAATTTACCCCAAAAAGTACGGGTCATACGACCACAACAACTCATAGAGTAATAAACATAAACAAGACTAGAGAATCAACATTATATTATCCATATAGATATCATGGCAACACATATGTATCATCGATTATCCATAATATTAACAACATACCAAAGGGGTATATTAACAAACACCAAAGGTGCATCAAAATATCAAACTCGAATGTCAACCTCATTCTTTGTTAACCCAACATGTATCATCCCTTGGCATGACATAATGTACAACCCAAGATATGCATGGAACATGTCGTCAAACAACGATTAGTAAACAACCATGATAGGAACTCACTGGTCCACAAATACGATGGAATCAACATATAGATCAAGTATAGCTTAGTTTGAATAAATCAACAAAACATAGAAATTAGCATGCATTTGAAGGAAAGCAAATGATACTCCAACATACAAGATCTAAGGGGCATTACATTAAACATGTGGTGGGCACCAATCAATTCACCGCTCATGTGACCAACATCAGACGACCTCAGCTCCACCACCGGCCCCCAACCTCTGCTCATCAAACCAACCTCTGCAACATCCGAAAACACACAAACCAACTCATCGGATCAAAATCTTCATGAGTGGGTGGCGTACCTCATCCCGAACCAACGGGAGGAAGAAAGAATGGAGAAGGTGACACCCTCCCTCCTACACCTACGAGCAGGAAAACCTACCAGAGATGCTCCCCGGACTCCTCACCGTCGTTCCGATCACTCCCATTCACGTTCAACGACCACCACCAAGATTGTCGATGTTCACCACCCCACTTGCTATGAACCTATGCTTGCGCCACCATTGCTCACCGGAGTCATTTGTCGCCTCGCTAGAGCTCTGACCACCAAGACATAAGAGGAGGGGAGGTTAATAGTTGGGTTTGGATTTTTGCAAAGGAAGCAAATGTGGAATAAAAGGGTTTTATGTGAGGTGAAATTAGGTGGGGAAAACTATCAAAGGGGTACTGAAGAAATTAGGTGGGGAAAGTGAACTCCCATCGGCATTGGTTTGCATAACACTTCTACATACTCTGCATTGTGGTCAATCTTTACTTGATAGCATCAACTTTCTCTGCATACTGTTGGACAATCTCTGGTCTGACAAGCTGTCTCTCGCCCACCTTCCCCAACACGATGGTGATCTACACGGTCGTCCGTATAAGGCCTCCATGGGTGCCATCCCGATACTGGCTTGGAAGCTATTGTTGTACGCAAATTCAATCAGCGGTAGATGCTCATCCTAGCTGCCTACCCAATCCAAGACACACACTCTCAGCATGACCTGGAGCATCTGTATAGTCCTCTCTGATTGACCATCCAACTAAAGGTGAATAGCCATATTGAACTTCAATTTCATTCCCAGCGCCCTCTGTAGTGACCCTTTACAATCCAGATGTGAACCGTGTGTCTCTATCTGAGATGATGGATACTAGCACCCCATGCAATCTGACAATCTCGTCGACATATAGTTGTGCCAAGCTGCTCAGTAGTAACATTATCTGTCGGCCACAATCAACCATATCGCATCTTGGAAACATCTCGTCTTGGGTAATCCTGTAATGAAATCCATGGTCACATGCTCCCACTTCCCCTCTAGAAGCTTGATTGAATGTTTTAATTATCCGCAAGTGCACGACCGCGTTGAAGCGGTGGCAAATACGGGTCGATACACAGGGAGGTGTGTCAACTTTAGTTTGTTCGAAGGCAAGTGGGAAAGAAAGGAGTGAAAGGAGTTACGATCTAAACTACACTACAATGCGATAAGAAATGGGAAATACGCAATAAAACTAAACCCCATAGGGGGTAGAGAAAGAATGTGAATATAAAGATATGTGTATGTGTGTGTGTTCAATTATGCTCATCACAACATGTAATGCATGAAATCATAAAACTGAATCCAACTTTGCCTCCACATGAAATAAGATAACACAATATCATTAAAACATACAACACAATAATTGGAATGAAGATAAATGAACTCATGTATAAAGACTAGACCCTACTATGCCTCCACATCAAATAATATAGCACATTATCATTAAAACATACAAGGCATTAACCAATGTAAAGGCTACAAGAGTACAAGCAACTACAAGTCATGTTTCCAATATTAATTCCATCCTTATCCTTACCTCATCATTCCCCATAAAATAGGTCCACTAATCTAAGCATATGCTAAGCTTCATTCAAGATCATTAACATATCAAAGACAAGAGTGAAATCCCATTAGATGGTTATGGAAATCATATAAGGCTCAAAGGATTAAGATAATACACATCTAATACATCACATAATCATATCACATATTTCTCCACCCCCCAAATGGGGATGGAACTACTCCCTAACCATTACACTACAAACTACATTAACAAAACAAAACATTCTAATGAAAGGCAATTAAACTAAGCAAACAAGAAATATTAAAGAAGCTAATTGAAAGGAAAGGAAAACTAAAGAAGCATGCAAGAATTAAAAGACAAGATTAAAAGAAATTAAGAACAATTATTTTATTTACATGACTCACGTTACAAGTGACATTTTTCTCCACCTTGAGTTTTTGCTTCAAGGATTTTACTCCAAGTAGAGAGAATGCCACCAAGCAATGGGTGATTACCAATGAGGCGGAAGAGTTCTATTTATAGTCATAGAAAAAGGTAATCCGGGGCAATCCCCCGGTATGGGACTACAAGCATACCAAATATGGACTAAATACAACCTAATCTAACATCCGACCAAAGCATGTGTGTTTTGAAGACATCGTGACGGTTGTTTGGCGGTCTGGGATCACTAATCAGCAGTCTATATTCTTCTGATCGGGTCTGGATTTCTTTGGCTTGGTTCTTGCTTGATGTCTTGGTGTTTGATGAACCTGATTTGGTTGTTGATGGTTGGGCTCAGATTTAATTGCCAAAATACTCTTCATTAAGGTGTGGAGCTTCTTGATTTACTCATTAATCCTTTTGGTTTTACATCCGGTTCCTTCTCTCTTTCATCTCAATCCATAAGTCTTGCAACTTAGTCCTTTTCCTTGCATTTGAGTCTCTTCTTCCTAAACCTATTTATTCCTGAAACATAAACATAACACTCATTACGTAGCATTGCTTAGGCTTAAGTAAAGGATATAAGACACAAATATATGCATGATATGATGTCAACCAAAGCTCAATCCTCATGTGGGCCTCGATCCTCAATCTTCACCTGCTGATAGACCAAACATCGGGAGACGGATTACGCGATATGCTTTTTCATGCCTGCCACCAGTAATGACTCTGAAGAACCCTATGAAACTTTGTTCTCCCAGGATGGATCGTATATCGTGCACGATGAGTCTCCTCCGTGAGCTCTCTCAGCGAGTCAGCTGTCACTGGCACCCACAGTCTACTCATGAACCTGATGCCCCCATCCGGTGTCATCCTGAAATCGGACCCCTCGGCCTCCATCGACTGCACCAAGTTGGCCCTCTATCTATGCGCAGGCAACGCACTCCGTTATGTCCAGCTCAACCCACAAACCGGCAAGCAAAGCTCCATTGTGCGTTGCTGTAAATGGCCTCTACTGAACTAGGTCCTCCAATAGTCTCCACTTATAGACTCGCAACTAGCCACTAAACTCTCCCACTTCAGACTTAGAGCGTCGGTCACTGTGATCGCCTTTTTCGTGTGGTAGGCGATCGTGAAATCATAATCCTTAATGAACTCCAACCAGCACCGCTGCTTCAGGTTCAGTTCCTTCTGCGGGAAATACTTCAGACTCTGGTGATCTGTGAAGCCCTCGAACTGCTCACCATAGAGCTCATGTGATTGACATCACATCATGCATATATTTGTGTCTTATATTCTTTATTTTTAGCCTAAGCAATGCTACGTAATGAGTCTTATGTTTAAGTTTTGGGAATAAATAGGTTTGAGAAGAAAAGACTCAAAAAGGACTTAAAAGCAAGGAAAATGACTGAATTGTAAGACTTATGAACTGAGATGCAAGAGAGAAGGACTCAGATGTAAACCAAAAGGACCAATGAGAAAATAAAGAAGCTTCACACCAACATGAGGAGTATTTGGGCAATTAGATCTAGGCCTAAACATCAACAACCAAATCAGGTTCACCAAACATGACGAAATCAAGTCAGAAACGAGCCACCCAAATCCAGACTTGATCAAAGACATCAGCACCGCCAATTAGCAGTTCCCGACCGCCAATCAACGGTCTAGATGGCTCCAAGTGAACCATGTCTTAGTCGGGTGGTGGATTATGTTGTTTTATGTCCATTTATAGTATGCAATTAGTCTTATACCGGAGGTTTGTCCTGGGTTACCTTTTTTCATGGCTATAAATAAACATCTTCCTCCTCCTTTGTAATACATCTCCTCTCTTGGTGGACATTGTCTCTACTTAGAGTAAAGCCTTGGAGCAAAACTTTAGTGTAGAGATGCTACTTGTAATGTAAGTGAGCAATAAAGAATGTTTTGTTGGTTCCTTGTTGTTTCTTTTAGTTCTTGCATGCTTAGTTAATTTTGTTTGTTTTAATCTTAGTAGTCTTAGTTAACATGTTTTCTTCTCTTAACATAATAGTTAGCTTAATATCTAGTGAGTAGTTCCATCCACTTTGGGGGGGTGGAGATGATGTACAAATATGTTGTGAAGTCTGGATGTTTGATAAATTTTTGATTGTGTAAACTTACATGTTTGTATGTTCATCGAGGGTGTTTTAATCATCTACATGTTTTATTGGTTTTGCCATAAGATTTAGACATTTCCCATGCTTAGTTTCCTCATGTTTATTGACATAAATTTCCTGTTGAATATGCTACATGTTAGTTATGTATTTGTATTTGTGTTCGTTTGCTTGATTGATTGAGGAAACTTTGTTTTGATGGGTTTTGTCGTAAGATTTAGACACCTCCCATGCTTAGCTTTGTTCTTCACATGGGTTCATGGTTTTTGATGAGTCTTGACATATCCTTACACACTTCTCATGCTGAGCCTAGTCTCATGATAGTCATGTAGTAATTGCCAATACGTTGTGTGAATGGATTGATAGGTTTTGCCACATCTTTAGGCACTTCCTATGCATGAAGACACACACATGACACACATACACATACATGCTCACATGCATCATTCATCACTTCTGTCACCTCATATGTGCACACACTCCACCCCTTGGGAGTTTCCTTACTGAATTTAATCTTGTTTTGCTAGTTGCTTAGGTTTCCTTCTCATGCTGTCATATTTCTTGTTTGCAGTTTGCTTGTTTAGTTTAGCATAGTTTAGTTAGTGTAATCACAACTCTTCTCCTCTCTTTTCCCACTTTCCTTTGAAAGAACCAAAGTCGACAGACCTCCCTGTGGATTGACCCGTACTTGCCTCATCTTCACCGATGGTCGTGCACTAGCAGTTTAAACGTAAAATCTACATCATGTTTTTGGCACCGTTGCCGGGGAGGTGCTATGTCCAGACTCTGCTTTGGACGATTTGAGTGGGTTTAATCTTTTATTCTTAGTTTTCGTTTGTTTCAGGGACATCTGAGCATTGAGGGGAGGTACCAGGAGAACTGTGAGAGCATAAAAAGCTATTGTGACCACCAATCAGCGGCCTGAAACTGCCAACTGGCGGTCCGGTGAGCTGCTCTTGGTTCATAATTTCTTATGGTTGTTTGTTCTTTCAATATAGTTGTCTGGGAACTCAATGTGGCATGTTATGACCTGTAGTTTGTTCCTAGATTAAACAAGAAACCAACCAATCCCCTTTCTATATAACTTGGACCTTAAAACTCAAAGCAAAAGTTTAAATTGATTGTCAGCTAGGTCATGCGTCATTTCTAGACCTTGCACGCACTCGGCTTTTCTTTTCTTTACATTCTTGTTGTTGATTGCTGGCATGTGGTACATTCACCTATTCTCTCATTCATGCATGGTTAAAGCATACATTAGTTAGTAAAGTGCATCAGGACAAGAGTGAGGTGAGCGTTTGTTTGGAGAGTTGATTGCCAGATTAAAACTCAAAATGCTACTGAGGGGCTATCCCATACAAGATAAGGTGGGGGACTTCATCACCCTTTCCTTTGCCTTAAAAATCACTCTCAATCAAAAGTCTTAATCTAAAATCAAGTAGACAATGGCCACTAGCAGTCGGGTGCATTAGGAGAGTGATCCGATCATGACTGTCATAGCCTGATCAACGTTGCCCACTTTGTCAGTAGCACGAGAGACGAGATCTCCAGATCTTGGCTCACTTACTGGGCTCTGTGGTCTAACAGTAAGGACCTATAGTGACCATAGTCTGTTTGAGTCGTGTTTACTAGCTTAGGCTTCTACCATCACCCATTACCCACGCTAGCTCTAGGGATTATTCCTTTCTCATCTGAGTCTTCTTCTCCTCTATATTCTTCGTTATAGTCTCCTCCTCTGACTGCACCTTCTGTTGTGTGTGTGTGTGTGTTTTAGAGACGAGTTGAGTGTTTTATGCGAGGTTGGGCTCCTTCTGGTGAGAGCACTAGACTTGAGAGAGTGCATTTTTCTGAGATAGACAGTCTAGGTGATCGCCCATCTCCTCCTAGAGCTCCAAAGGAGCTTGAGGCCGAGTTGTCTCATAGAGATGGGGGAGACCAGGGTCCATACATGGATTACCTCGGTCCACTCCCACCACCACGTGACCTCGTTCTCCTCCTCCGACTCAGGAGGAAGAGGGATTCGGTCAGGATCGAGTTCTTGGTGCACCACCACCTTTAGCTTGATGGGATAGGTCGATAACTCTGTTGGAGAGGACCCTTACTTTTGGGTCGTGCAACCTTCTTTCATAGATCTCCCACCAGCTCGCGGGTACAACTACGAGTTGAAACCTCAATATGTGAGCATGTTTCCTACCTTCACTGCTAATAAGGAGGATCCATATATCGTTTTACGTGAATTTGAGGAGGTATGCTTCATGTTCGAGCTTCAACGACTTGACGATGATTCAGTCTGGTTGAGGATGATTTCTTTCGCGTTGAAGAATAACACGAAGAAATGGATGTATAGCCTTCCGTCTAGCTCGATTCGGTCTTGGGATGACTTCATGACCATTTTTCTGAAGAGATTCTTCCCTCAAAGGAAGACTCAACAGATACGGCACCAGATACATCAAATGTACCAGACTGAGGTCGAATCGTTTCATGCTTTCTTTGAGAAGGTCAAGGACCTTCTCTTGCAGTGCCCTCATCATGGACTTGGGTTATGGCAGTTGTACCATATTGTTTATGAGGGCCTCAACTACAACACTCGCACATTGTTGGAGTCGATGTGTTAAGGTGATTTGCAAATGAAACTCATCGATGAGGCGTGGGACACTTTTGTATTAATGACTCAACGTACCTTTGAGTGGGACACTATGAGAGAGCCACCAGCCGCCAGGTCTTCTAGGGGAGCTAGATTATATCAAGTTGAGTCAACTATCGTGTCTGTGGCGAAAATGGTTGTTCTCATGCGTAGGATTCAGAATTTAGAGTTGGACCAAGCCCCTGTAACTCACGTCGCTACTCCCGCGTGTAATAGGTGTGGACTTACAGGAAATGATGACTTGGAATGTGCTTACGCTCCAAGGGAAACTGAGCATTCAAATGCGATGTATCAACGGAGGTCCTGTAATGATCCGTACAATCACTCGTACAACCCAGGATGGCGTAACCACCCTAACTTCTCTTGGAGGCCTAGTGGGGGCCACGGTCAGAGCTCGCACACTCAACCTCCACCTTATCACCCTCCACGCCCATCGGGGACCTACCAACCCCCACATCAAATGTCTCAGCACTATACTTACCATCCTCCTCAGTCCTCATCGTCGGGTTATTGTAACCAAACTCCACTACCCCAACGGGTTGACCCAAAGGACCCCTCTACTGATCAAACCCTTCAAGCGTTCATGCATAGCATGCAAAAGTTCTTTCAAAGCTTTGGAAGTGCAAGTTAGCCAGTTGGCTCATCATCTCCATGAACGTGAGAAGGGTCAGTTGCTAAGTCAACCTGCTCTGGCTAGGCAGAATGTGAACACTGTTGAAGATGACCCTTTCCAACATGCAAATGTTGTCCATACCTTAAGATCGGGAAGGGTTGTTAACAACAATGTGGAAATGTCTGCATCCAACTCTGTTGGTGACTCTTCGGAGGAGGTCGTGAGTCTTTCCTACTTCTGAGACTCCTTCTCATGATAGTATCTCCCCAAGGCACCATTCCCTCATAGGTTGACTAAAAAAGGCTATGAGCATTGGGACAAAATCATTGAGATACTGAGGCAAGTCAATGTGAACATTCCGTTGTTGGACGTTGTTCAACAAATATCGTCGTATGCCAAGTTCCTTAAGGACCTTTGTATTGTTAAGAGGGGAACAAATGTTCCCAAAAAGGCATTCCTCACTGGCAATGTAAGTTAGATATTGACACAACCCATGCAAGTTAAACTTTGAATTAACTTTGAATACAACAAGGATCAACTCGGGTCGAGCTTAAACTGCTCACTGATAGCCTTAAATATTTTTTAGGGGATAATGAGACATTGCCACTCATTATTGCTTCTGATCTTGCAAAAGATTAAGAGGTTGGCCTTTAAAATGTGCTCTTTGAAAACAAAGAGGCTATTGGGTGGTCTTTGAAGGACATCAAGGAAATAAGCCCTGGTAGTATCCAGCATCGGATCCACATGGAAGAGAACTCTTTGCCCCACCGGGACATACAACGAAGACTGAATCATGTGCGGAAAGAAGTCGTCTGAAAGGAGGTTCTTAAGTGCTTGGGTCATGGTATAATCTATCCATCAATGATAGTTCGTGGGTGAGTCATGTCCATGTGGTTCCCAAATAGTCAGGTGTGACGGCTGTTGAGAATGGCCATAATGAGCTTATACTGATACGCCTGCAAACTAGCAGGCGAGTTTACGTTGATTATCGCAACCTCAATGCGGCAACACGGAAAGATCATTTCCCATTGACATTCATTGATAAGAGTTTGGAAAGGTGGGTTGGACATGAGTATTATTGTTTTCTTGATGGATACTCCGGTTACAACCAAATTCCCATCACCCCTGAGGATCAAGAGAAAACCACATTTACTGGCCCCTTTGGCATGTTTGCCTACCGTCGCATGCCCTTTGGGTTATGTAATGCGCCGGCAACGTTTCAAAGGTGTATGATCAGCATCTTTTCAAACATGGTAGAACATTTCCTTGAGATTTTCATAGACGACTTTTCCATATTTGGCGCTTCCTTTGATGAGTGCCTTCGTCACTTGAGCCTTGTCCTAAATCAATGTGGTGAGAAGAACCTCGCTCTCAATTGGATGAAATGTCACTTCATGGTGAAGCGAGGGATTGATGTCGATCCCTCCAAAGTGGGTCTTATTGCTAATCTCACACCGCCACGTAACGTGAGAGATATCCACGCCTTTTTGGGGGCATGTTGGAGTCTATTGGCGGTTCATTCGGGATTTTTGCAAAATTGCTCGACATCTCACTGCTTTGTTTACTAAGGATGCCATTTTTGAGTTCACACCGAATTACCACCATGCGTTTTTGACCTTGAAGAAAGAGCTGACTTTAGCTCCCATAATTAACGCACCAGTGTGGACAGAACCCTTCGAGTTAATGTGTGATGCATCTAACTTCACTATCGGAGCAGTGCTTGGGCAACGATTGGAAAAATTGCCTTATGTGATCTACTATGCTAGTAGAAATCTTAATGATGCCCAATTGAACTACACTGTGACCGAGAAAGAATTCTTCGTGATCATATTCGATTTGGAGAAATTCCGGTCGTACTTGATTGGCTACCACTTGATTATCTATTTAGATCACACAGCCATCAAACACCTCATGGCAAAGAGAGATGCAAAATCTCGACTATTGAGATGGATGTTGTTGTTACAAGAATTTGATCTCGAGATTCAGGATTAAAAGGGTGTGAAAATGTTGTAGCAGACCACTTGTCTCGTCTTGAGACGACCAATCCACCGGACCATATTATTAATGAGAAATTTCCTGACGAGCAATTGTTTACGATCGAAGATAACCCTTGGTTTTCCGACATCGTGAATTACCTCGTGACCGAGCAACTTCTTGTGGGTTGGTCAAAATCTGACCAAACTAAATTTATATCTTATGTCAAATTCTTTCAGTGGAACGACCCCTATAAATACTGCTCTGACCAAATTTTCAGGCGGTGCATCCCAAATAATGAGTTTCAAAGTGTGCTTCATTTTTGCCATTCTGAGGCATGTGGAGGACACTTTGGAGCAAATAAAACTGCCTCCAAGGTGCTCCAATCTGGATTTTACTGTCCTTTGCTTTTCAAAGATTCTTACGAATTTTGTTAGCAAAGTGATAAGTGTCAGCGCCTTGGCAAGATCAGTCGACGTGATATGATGCGTTTGCAAAATATCCTTGTCGACAACATCTTTGATGTGTGGGGAATCAACATTATGGGTCCTTTCCCAAATTCATTCGGGAATGTTTACATTCTAGTGGTCGTTGACTATGTGTCTAAGTGAGTAGAGGCTAACCCCACGAAGACCAATGACAACAAGGTGCTCACCAAATTCTTAAAGGATAGTTTTGTGCGATTTGGCACTCCTCGTACCATAATCAACGATAAGGGTACCCGCTTTTGAAATCGCTCCTTTGAAGCGCTTATGAGGAAGTATTCGATCACCCACAAGCTTGCGACCCCATATCATCGGCAAACTAGTGGGCAGGTTGAAGTCTCTAACCGTCAATTAAAGCAAATCCTTGAGAAGACGATTACTTCCTCGAGGAAGGATTGGTCGACTAAACTGAACGACGCATTATGGACTTCCGCACTGCGTATAAGACCAATTTGGGTATGTCCTCATATCGGGTAGGGTACGACAAGACTTGCCACCTACCCATCGAGCTCGAGCATCGTGCTTTCTGTGCGATCAAGAACCTGAATATGGATCTTGATCAAGTAGGGATGCAGCGTAAACTCGACTTCGTGGAATTGGAATAGCTATGCAATGATGCGTATGAAAATGACAACATTCAAAAGTCCCGGGCCAAGATGGTTCATGATCGCATGATTATACGAAAGCCGTTTACAGCAAAGCAGAAGGTGCTCTACCATTCCAGGCTTCATCTGTTTGCGGGTAAGCTCCGTAGTCGCTTTTATTGTGCAAACCGTATTTCCTCATGGAACGGTTGAAATCCTGAACCCAAGGAATGTGGACGTGTTCAAATTTAATGGACAACACCTCAAACCTTACTTGGAGGGGGCACGGGCTGAAGTCGAGGAGGTCATGTTCCTTCATGAACCTCTCTCGCACTCAGGCATTCATGTTCATGCATGAATGGTTGAGATTTCATGTTTGTACACACACAAAAAAGACAAAAAAACAACGAAAAAAGAAGAAAGAAAAGAAAGACTCTACAAGTGACCACTGATTGTTGTGGGGCCCAACCCTTGTGTATTTGGGCCCTATTTCTTTCACGTATTTGTCTCCCTTCCTTAATAATTCACAGGTTTGAGGGTAATTCTGGTTTGTGTCCATCAACATAACCATGAACTTCCCTCTGCACTTCACGTTGGTGAGATCTTTTCTTTTTCTGGCATAAATCATTATAGTATCATGCTTGCATACATTGAGGACAATGCATGAAGTAAGTATGGGGGTGTTTTACGTGTGTACATAGTCGAGTCTTTCTCCTCTCTTTTTTGTTTTCTTTTGTGTGCATTATTAGGGTCATGTTAGTGTGCTGCATTTAATATCGATATATCTGCTTGCCATGATCCTTGGGTGACTTGTCTTCTTTTGCTTGCTTAGTGCTTTAATTTTCACATTTCATGCAAAATCTTCATGTGTAGGCGAAAGAAAATGTTTTGTGGGTTTTTAGTGTGTTTAGCATGGGCAAACTCGTTGAGAGGCAAAGTAAAAAGGAAGGTCCCAAAATTGTCTTGAACTTGATGCATTAGGATATCTAGTACAATGACTTTAAGTCTTATCTAGTCGTAATAATGCACCCCGGTCTGCCCTTAGGGGACGTGTAATCATAGGGTTTTAGTACTCAAACAAATAAAGAAATCCACCCTAAACCTAGTGAGTCAAATAATTCGTGTCTGTTAGTATAAGGAAGTTTGTCGTAGTCAGGGACCCTTAAACTCCTTTTGTGAAACCATAAGTGTTCGGGTTTTGTTTCATATGTAGATAAGAAATAAGTGAGTAGGTGTTCTCTCTTCACGCACGACTCCTATCACTAGAGAAGTTAGGTCCGAGGGGACTTAGTTCCTGGTACTTTCGAGTCATCTAACTTGGGATGCATTGATCGAACTCCCGTTACACGAGTGGTAGGGATCGCCCTATGTGGAGATGTGGGGAAAGGTGTACGTGATAGTGTAAGTCCTCATTGGAAATGATGCATGAAACCTGACCCTGGGAGAATTACACACCAACTAGTAAAAAACAAAAATGAAAAAAAACAATAAAAACAATAAAAGAGAGAAAAAAATGGCAACACAAATAAGAATTTCAATGGACTTTACACTTTGTATCACTTGAGAATGTTAAGGTTGCCCATGTCTTTCACTTAAGTCATCACCAAACTTGCACGAAGGATTCATTAGGCTACGTCTGTGGTCTAATTACCTATATAGTGTCAGCCCGTAGTATTACCGTATCCAATGATCGACAAAAATAGGTCCAAAGAGTAGTGTTGCTAGGTTGAATAATGCATCTTTGTTCAGATTTTGTAGGTTTATCCGCTGAAAACCCTTAGGAGACAACACTCCTCCTTGGCAATAAGGGGGTTCAATGGTTGTTGTACGTGCTAAGTGCAATGTGATTTCTACGAAAGTGAGTTGGGATTTCCCGATTTTACGTATGCCTTTTCCTTTCTTTCATTTTTTCTCTTTCTTGTGTTTTGCTCAGGATTAGTAAAAGTTAGGTATGGGGGTATTTGATTGTCATCATATCATGCATATATTTGTGTCTTATATCCTTTATTTTTAGCCTAAGCAATGCTACGTAACGAGTTTTATGTTTAAGTTTCAGGAATAAACAGGTTTGAGAAGACAAGACTCAAAAAGGATTTAAACGCAAGGAAAATGATTGAATTATAAGACTTATGGAGTGATATGCAAGAGAGAAGGACCCGGATGTAAACCAAATTTACCAATGAGCAAATGAAGAAGCTCCACACCATCATGAGGAGTAGTTTGGCAATTAGATTTGGGTCTAAACATCAACAACCAAATCGGGTTCACCAAACATGAAGAAATCAAGTCAAAAATGAGCCACCCAAATCCAGACCCAAAGATGAAACCTTATGATTACTCACCCCGAGAGAAAACCGGGGTGCATTCTTACGACTAGATAAGACCTAAAGCCGGTGTACTAGATATCCTAATGCATCATGTTCAAATCAATTTTGGGAGCTTCCAGTTTACTTTTTCTCTCAACGATTTTGCACATGCTAAACACACGCAAAACCCACAAAATATTATCTTTCGCTAACACATGAAGATTTTGAAACAAAAATTAAAATTTTAATTCACTAGGCATGCAAAAGAAGGCAAGTCAGCCAAGGATCATCGCAAGCAGATATAGTGATATTCAATGGATCACACTAACATGACCCTAACAATGCAAACAATTTTTTTATGAAAGACTCGACTATGTACACACGTAAAATACCCCCTCCACACACACGTACTTCATTTATTGTCCTCAATGAATGTGAGCATGATACTACATGGATTTATGCATGAAAAAGAAAAGATCTCACCAACGTGAAGCGCAAATGGAAGTTCATGGTTAAGTGGATTGACATATACCCGAATTCCAGAAAACCTATGAGATAGTTAAGAAGAGAGACAAATATGTCAAAGAAATAGGGCCCAAATACACAAGGGTTGGAGTGTATGTACATATGTAATAAGGTGGTGAATGATGCATTCAGTAAGACACAAGTTAGGTTGTGTTTTCATGCATAGGAAATACCTAATGGTTGTGGTAGAACCTATCATTCCAATCAATAACCTAGTTGATTAACATGGGCATAAACAAGTTGGTTATTAAGAACCTAAACAAGCATGCGAAGTACCTAGTGATTATGGCAAAATCCATCAAGTTAAGTATTTTCTTTGAAGCAAACACTCACATTCATCACATATTGCATAAGATAGTATGCATTCCCATTCTTCATTACATGTATAAATATCATCTTCACCCTTAAAGGGGGATGAACCTTCTCACTACACATTATGCTACAAACTATATTAAGAAAGAAAGACATTTATAACTAATTATACCAAGATGAAGAAAACAAAACTAAGCTAAACATGCAAGCTTTAAAACATTAACACAAAACTAGGAAGAACTATTTTATTTACATGACTCACATTACAAGTAGCATTCTTCTCAACTTGAGTTTTTTCCAAGACTTTACTCCTGGTAGAGAGAACGACCACCAAGTAAGGGGTAGTTTTACAAAGGAGGAAGAAGACTTCTATTTATAGGAATTAACAGGGCAATTGGGGACAATGCCTTGGTGTGGGACTAATGAAACTTCTGCAAATGCATTAAAACAATATAATACACATCAATGAGAAGGCAGTTCGGATCCTGAGCATATTGGACCTCCAATTTGCTGTCTAGGTACGCCAATTGGCGGTCACATTTGGTCGGATTTGACCCAGTTTCCGTGGGTTTCTTCATTGCTTCAATTCTCCACGTGGGGTGCACCCTGATTGGTAGTTTGAGTCAGCGCCCGAATCTATTTGTCAAATATTCCTCATGATGGTGTGGTGTTTCTCTTTTTGTTATTTGGTCCTTTGGTCTTACGTCCAGGTCCTTCTCTATTGCAGATGGGTCCTTGTGCATGACAGAGACGTCCATTTTGCTTCATTTAAGTCCTTTCTTCTTATGTGTCAGTCCTTTTTCTCTTCCATTCTCTTCTTTATTACCTAATACTTGAAATATAATAACAAACACTCGAGTGGCACAATATTGTGGTAAAATTAAGAATATATAGCATGTATATGGTGCAAGATATGCTACTAATCAAATACACCAACACTTACATTTTGCTAGTCCCGAGCAAAACAAAGAAAAAAGAAAGGAAAAACATACAAAAAACAGGGAAACCCTAACTCACTTTCTTAGGAATCACGGTTGCACTTAGCTCGTGCAACAAGCCATTAAATCCCATTGTCACCAAGGAGGAGAACTTGTGTATCCTCAGGCTTTTTAGCCGATATACCCACAAAATTCGAAGATTGATACATTATTCGACCTAGCAACACGACTCTCGGTCTTACTTTTGTCAATCATTGGACACGGTAATCCTAGGTGCCGACTCTATATATGTATCCACTTCAGACACCTAGCCTAAAGAATCATTCGTGCAAGTTAATTAAGGACTCAAGTGAAAGACATGTGCAACCTTAACATCCTCAAGTGGTACAAGGTGTATAGTCCATTAATGTTCTTATTTGTATTACCATTTTTTTCTTTTTCTTTTTTTCATTTATTTAACTAGGACGTGTTTAGTTCTCCCAAAGTGAGGTTTCGTGTATAATTGCCTAGGAGGACTTAGACTATCAAGTATACCTTCCCCAAAATCTCCACATAGGGCGATCCCTACCACCAGTGTAACGGGAGTTTGGTCGGTGCATCCCAAGTCAGATAACTCGAAAGAACTAGATACTAAGTACCATCAGACCTAATTTACCGAGTGATAGGAGCCATGAGAGAAGAGAGAACAACCTACTAAGTTATTTCTTATCTACAATGAATCAAAACGCCAACACTTAAGATTTCACAACAAGAGTTAAGGGTACCTCACTACGACAAACTTCCTTATACTAACAGACACGAATTATTCCACTCACTAGGTTTAGGGTGGACTTCTTAATTTGTTTGAGTACTAAAACCCTACGATTACTTTCCTTCCGAGGGAAAGTTTAGGGTGGACTTCTTAATTTTTTCTTTCGGAAACACATAAAGATTTTGAAAGAAATGGAAAATTTAAAGCACTCGGCAAGCAAACAAAGGCAAGTCACCCAAGGATCATGGCAAGTAGATATATCGATATTAAATGCAGCACATTAACATTACCATAACAATGAAAACAAAAGAAAATGTGAAAGACTCAACTATGTACACACGTAAAGCAACCCCTCACACACTTACTTCATGCATTCCCCTTAATGAAAGTGAGCATGATACTACATACATTTATGCATGAAAAAGAAAAGATCTCACCAACGTGAAGCGCAAAGAGAAGTTCATGGTTATGTGGATTGACATATATAAGGATTCTCGAAAACCAGTGAGATACTTCAGAAGAGAGAAAAATACATGAAAGAAATTGTGCCCAAATACATAAGGGTTGGAGTCCACAACAACTTATGCTCACTCTTGGATTTTTTTCTTTTTTTCTTTTTATTCAAGTATATTTATGTACAAAAATAAGTTCCCATCATCATTTGTCAAAGGACATCAAATGGGACCCTCAAAAGTGGGTCAATGCACTAGGAGTAGTAACATGACACCACGTGGGGCAAAACTACTCATGTGTAGGCCCCTTAGAAAGTGCATAAAAAATGGGAGAAGTTCATAAATTAGACGCAAAGACGTCTGATTCAATGGATCAAACTGAAAGAGCTCGAACCTCTCAAGAGTTTGAGAAATATTACGCAACCGAAGAAGAGTTTCCCCCTTGCGGTATTAAAATCAAGATCATAAATCTAAACCAACAGTCTAGTGGGTCGGAACGTGGTAAAGAACCTCGTTGTGCTTGCTTGATGCACCAAGCAAACAGAAAGTGGGTCTCTTACCCAACGTGTCCTCTAAGGAACTCGAAATACCCTCACTGGCAATGTAGTTGTTTGGTGTCCCTTCATTTTCAAGATTCTCTGGAACAATAGTGAGAGGCAAACTCTCACAAGGTCGTATGAAGTTAAGGGTATTAGGGAGCTCGTGCTCCACCAAAGGTGAGTCCTCAAGAGGCACAACATTAAGATCATGTGGCTCAAGGGATACAAGACAAATAGATAAGGCATAATCCTCTGCTGACTCATAATGAAACTGGTCCATGCTATTCTCAATTTGGATCGAATCCCCCACCAAGTGATCATAAATTAAAACCCCAAGTCCCTCAGACTGACTAGGAGTTTGACTCTGAAAGATTGTGGTTTGAATATGTAGATATGGTGGTGGTTCTATATCAAAAGATGAATCCTCATGTTGACAAGAAACGTCACCCTCCTCAGAATCACTTAATTGTTGCATCATTTGACTCGCTTGCATTTACAGATTGTGCAAGGAACTTTGAGTGGTTTACATTAATGTTAGGAGAGTTTGTTTCAAGGAATCATGCATGCGGTACTCTGTGAGCGTCAAGTCAGAATTATGGAGAATTTGGGGTTGGGTGTTGATGGGCAGAGAATGAGTCCAATGATTGGGAGTAGGGTGTTGGTGGAATTCTGGGTATTCGGGAGGAGGATACTGGGATGGATGTGAAGTATGATACTCAGGATTTCTAAAGTTTCACTAGGAATATGTCGTCCCTGGGTAAGACGTGAATGTGTATGGGTCATAGTGTGTACATTGGGAAAAAGCATCATCATACTCGGTTTCGGGAGGAACAAATGAACTCTTCGAACACCTCACCTCTTAAAACACTCTGGTCATCTGACGTGGCTTCTGGAACCACCGATCCTATCAAACCCTCTACTGAATGCATGAAAGAGTCCAAAGTTTCATGTAATGTGTCAGTTTGTTGACAAACATATGATCTAACACAACTAGACCAACATATGATCCGACAAAACTATATGGTGGTCTGGCAGTCGGTGTCTATATTATTTACCCCAATCTAAAGACTGCTCAGCAACACAATTATAAGTGTCCCAACCATGCTGGGTGTTTGTTTGAGACACCCCAGAATGCATGGGTCTGGAATACCAGGGAGAATAGTCCTGGTCCCAACAATGAAATGGATGGCCGCCCATATAACCATCCATATCGATAAAGTACTCTTGAGTCGACCACTCTCAACACCACGAGGCTAAACACGCAAAAAGTGCTCGACTCGACGCTAAAATGCTTATATGGAGTGTAAAGGGGAGGATACTAGAATGTAGAAGTAGGTGAGAAGAAGTTGACTCAAAGGAGAAGGGAAGAATCCCTAAACCTAGCATGGGTAAAGGGTGAGGGTAGAAGTCTAATCTAGCAAACATGTCTCAAACAACCTACTGTCACTATAGGTCATTACAGCTGGATGACGCGTAACTATGAGGTCATGTAGCCTCAACATGCCTCACCTCCCTACGATGAAGACCACAAACCCCAGCAAGTGAGGCAAGACTTGGAGATCTCGTCTCTCCTACTAATGACAAAGTGGGCGACGCCAATCAGGATATGACGGTCGTGACCGGATCACTCTCCTAATGCCCTCGTGGCCCATAGGGGTCAATGTGTACTTGATTTTAAAATTAGGCTTGACTTGAGTATGGTTTGTGGGGCCAATGGAGGCGTGATGAAATCCCCCACCTTATCTTGACGACTATAGGTGGTGCCCCTTAAAGATGTTTTGAATCCTCACCAAACAGACACTCACCTCACTCTTGTTCCAATGCACCTTACTAACTAATGCATGTTTTAACCATGCATGAAAAAGAGAATGGGTGCACGTACCTCACGCCAGCGATCATCAACAGAAGAAAAAAATCAAAGAAAAGATGAATTCGTACAAGGTCTAGAAATGATGCATGACCTAGATGTCAATTCACTAATATTTTGCTTAGACTTTTAATGGCCAAGTTGATTAAACGGGGGAATTGATTGGTTTATTTATTGATTTGGGAGCAATCTAAAGGTACAGACATGCACAATTGGGCTCCCAGATAACTACATTATCATTACCAACAAACAGAAGAAATTTTGGAGCAAATGATGCTCACCAGGCCGCCAATCAGCTACCCAAACCGTTAATTAGCGGTCTTGGTAGCTTCCAATGATCTCAGTTTTGTCCTGTTGATTCCCTAGTAAACTTCAAACGTCCTGAAATAAAGCAAAACTAAAACAAAAAGATTAAAACCACTTTAATCGTCCAAACCAGAGTCTGGATAGAGCACCTCCCTGGCAATGACGACAAAAACTTGATTGAGTTAGTTATCAAATGCAAGTACACGACCGCGATGAAATGGTGGCAAGTACGGGTCAAGTCCACAGGGAGATGTGTCAACTCTAGTTTTTCAAAAAATCGAGTGGAAAATAAAGAGGAGAAGAAGTTGATTAAACTACACTAAGCTACACTAAACTAGCAAGCAACAAACAAGGAAGGTGAAAACACGAGAAAAATTGAAACTAACTAACTAACTATCAAACAAGCTGAAATTCAGGAAGAAAAACCCCCAAGGGGTGGAGAGTGTGTACACATTTAATAAGGTGGTGAATGACGCATTCTTATTTCAATAAGACACAAGTTAGGTTGTGTTTTCATGCACAGGAAATATCTAATGGTTGTGGCGGAACCTATCATTCCAATCACTAACCTACTTGATTAACATGAGCATAAACAAGTTGGGTTTTAAGAACCTAAACAAGCATGGGAAGTACCTAATGATTATGGTAAAACTCATCAAGCTAAGTATTCTCTTTAAAACAAACAAACATACACTCACATTCATCACATATTGCATAAGATAGCATTCCTCCCATTCTTCATTACATGTATAAACATCATCTCCACCCTTAAAGGGGGATGAAACTACTCACTACACATTAAGATACAAACTATATTAAGAAAGAAAGACATTTATAACTAATTATACTAAGATGAAAAAAACAAAACTAAGATAAACATGCAAGCATTAAAAAAGAAAACATTAAAACAAAACTACGAAGAATTATTTTATTTACGTGACTCGCATTACAAGTAGCATTCTTCTCCACTTGAGTTTTGCTCCAAGTAGAGAGAATGGCCACCAAGCAATGAGTAGTTTTACAAAGGAGGAATAAGACTTTTATAAATAGGCATGAACAAGGCAACTGGGGACAATCCCCTGGCATGGGACTAATGAAACTTCTACAAATGCATATTGATTGTAAATATCTTAGTTTAACCGCAAGTGAACGGCCACGATGAAGCGGTGGCAAGTAAGGGTCAATCCACAGGGAGGTGTGTCGACTCTTGTTTTTTCGAAGGCAAGTTGGAAAAGAGGGGAAGAATAATTGATTACACTAAACTAAACTAAACTATGCTATGCTACACTAGTAAGCAACAAACAAAGATGATGAGAGAAAGCAACGATGAAACTAAACTAATTAATAAAGCAAGCTGGAATTCAGGAAGAGAAACCCCTAAGGGGTGGAGTGTGTGTACACATGAAATACGTGGTGATGAATGCATTCAATAGAGCACAAGTGTAGGTAGTGTTGCTATGCATAGGAAGTACCTAATGGCAAGACCTATCATCCAAATCACTAACCTAGTTGATAAATATGAGCATAAACAAGTTTATTATTAAGAACCTAAACATGCATGGGATGTACCTAATGAATATGGGAAAAACCATCACGTTAAGTATTCTCTTTAATTCAAACAAGCAAACTCACATTTATCACATAAAGCAACATATAGCATTCATTCCATTCTACATGACATGTATAAACATCAACTCCACCCCCAAATGGGGATGGAACTACTCACACATTATTAAGCTAACATTCATATTAAGGAAAGAAAACATGCTAATTAATTCTACGAAGATTAAAACAAACGAAATTAGCTACGCATGTAAGAATTTAAAAGAAACAATAAGAAACTAACAAAACATTTTTATTGCTCACTCACATTACAAGTAGCATCTCTCCACTAGAGTTTTGCTCCAAGGCTTCACTCCAAGTAGAGAAAATGCCACCAAGAGAGGAGATGTATTACAAAGGAGGAGGAAGAGTTCTATTTATAGCCATAACAAAAGATAACCGGGGACAATCCCCCTGTATGGGACTAAATGCATACCATTAATGGACATAAAACACATTAATCTAACACTCGGCTAAACCTAATTTGGTTTGGAGCCAAACCAACCGCCAAGTGGCTATTTGAAACCGCCAAATGGTGGCCTTGAATGGGTTGATCGGGTTGTGCTTTCGTGGGGCCTTTTGTGGAAGGATCTGTTCGTGTTTGGTGAACTCGAATTGGTTGTTGGAGCTTAGGTCCGGATCTAATTGCCAAAATACTCCTCGTTATGGTGTGGAGTTTCTCGATTTGCTTATTAGTCCTTTTGGTTTACATTTGGGTCCTTCCATCTTGCTTCTCAGTCAATAAACCTCACAATTCAGTCATTTCTCTTGCTTTTAGGCCCTTTTGTGTCTCTTCTTCTCACTTGTTTTATTCCTGAAACTTAAACATAAAACTCATTATGTAGCAATGCTTAGGTTATAAATAAAGGATATAAGACACAAATATATGCATGATATGATGTCAATCACATACAAACAACATAATACACACCTACAGGAAACTTGGTCGGATCCTGAGCATGTTGCACCACCACTTGGCTGCTTATGGTTTTCAATTGGTGGCACATTTGGTCAGATTCGACCAGGTTTCCGTTGGTTTCTTCATTGCTTCAATTCTCCATGTGGGGTGCACCCGGATTGGTTGTTTGAGTCTGCACCCAATTCTAATTGCCAAATACTCATCATGATGGTGTGGAGTTTCCCGGTTTGCTATTTGGTCCCTTTGGGCTTACGTCTCGGTCCTTTCCTCTTACAGATGGGTCCTTGTCAATGACAGAGAGGTCCATTTTGCTTCATTTAAGTCATTTCTTCTTATGTTTCAGTCCTTTTTCTCTTCCCTTCTCTTCTTTATTACCTAATACATGAAATATAACAAGAAACACTCGAGTAGCACTATATTGTGGTAAAATTAAGAATATATAGCATGAATATGACGCATGATATGTTAGTAATCAAATACACCCACACTTACATTTGGCTAGTCCGGAGCAAAACAAAGAAAAGAGAAAAATATAAGAAAGGAAAAACATACAAAAATAGGGAAATCCTAACTCACTTTCGTAGGAATCACGGTTGCAATTGGCACGTGCAACAAGCCGTTAAACCTCCTTGTCGCCAAGGAGGAGAAGATGTGTATCCTCAGGGTTTTTAGCGGATATACCAACAAAATTCGAACATTGATGCATTATTCGACCTAGAAACACAAGTCTTGGTCCTGCTTTTGTCAATCATTGGACACGGTAATCCTACAGGACGACTCTATACATGTATCTAGTCGACACACCTAGCCGAATGAATCATGCATGCAAGTTAATTAAGGACATAAGTAAAAGACATGGGCAACCTTAACATCCTCAAGTGATACAAAGTGAAAGTCCATTAAGGTTCTTATTTGTATTACCCTTTTTTTCTTTTTTTTCTTTTTTCATTTTTTTTAGTAGTTGGTGTGTTATTCTCCGAGGGTCAGGTTTCGCGCATCATTGCCTTTTAGGACTTACACTATCACGTACACCTTTGCCCACATCTCCACATAAGGGGATCCCTACCACCCGTGTAACGGTAGTTTGGGCGGCACACCCCAAGCCAGATGACCCGAAAGCACCACATACTAAGTCCCCTCAGACCTAATTTCCCGAGTGGTAAGAGCCGTGAGAGAAAAGAGAACACCATACAAACTTATTTCTTATCTACACATGAACCAAAAACCCTACACTTAAGGTTTCACAACAGGAGTTTAAGGGTCCCAAACTACAACCAACTTCCTTATTCTAACAGACACAAATTATTCAACTCAGTAGGTTTAGGGTGGACTTCTTTGTTTATTTGAGTACTGAAACCCTATGATTACTCTCCCTCTGAGGGAAAATTAGGGTGCATCTTAACGACATGATAAGGCCTAAAGTCGGTATACTAGATATCCTAATGCATCAAGTTCAAGTCAATTTTGGAGCTTCCTTTTACTTTGCCTCTCAATGATTTTGCACATGCTAAACACACGCAAAACCTACAAAACATTTTCTTTCACAAACACATGAAGATTTTGAATGAAATGTGAAAATTTAAAGCACTAGACAAGCAAAAGAAGACAAGACACTCAAGGATCATTGATTGACATCATTTCAAGCTCATATTTGTATCTTATATCCATTATCTTACACCTAAGCAATGCTACGTGACGAGTTTTATGTTTAGTTTTCAGGAATAAAGAGGTTTGAAGAGAAGAGCCATGAAAGGACCCAAAAGCAGGAAAAATGACTTAATTGTGAGACCTAGGGACTGAGATGCAAGGGAGAAGGACCTGATCGTAAGACCGAAGGACCTAAGAGCAAAACACGAAACTCCACACCATCATGGGGAGTATTTTGTCAATTCAATTTGGGTCGGAGCTCCAATAAACAAAGTACATGCATCAAAGACCAACAAAGACCACCAGCAAAGCCCACAACAAATCCCAGATGAATCCATATCCAATAGACCGCCAATTGGCGGCCTGGTGAGGGTTTCGTCCTTCCAAATTTTTTCTGGTAGTTAGTTCTGTAATTTGAGTTATCTTGGAGTATCATTTTGCATGCTGTGACTTCTAGTTTGCTCCCAGATTTAATTTCAATCCCCTTTAATCAACTTGGACCATAAAACTCAAAGCAAAAGATTAGACTTCTTGCCATCTAGGTCATGCATCATGTGTAGACCTTGCATGCATTTGTCTTTTCTTTGCTTTGCATTTTGTTGTTGATTGCTGGCATGAGGTACGTGCACCCAAATCTCTCATTCATGCATGTTTCGATCATGCATTAGTTAGTAAGGTGCATCGGGACAAGAGTGAGTTGAGCGTTTGATTGGAGTGATTGATTGCTAGATTTAAGCTCAAAACACTACTAAGGAGGGGTTGTCCCATAAAAGATAAGGTGGGGGATTTCATCACCCTTTCCTTGGCCCCAAAAATCATGCTTAATCAAAACCGTAATTCTAAAAGCAAGTAGACATTGGCGTTAAGGATTTTGGATGCACTAGGAGAGTGATCTAGTTGAGACCGTCATGGCCTGATCGGTGTTGCCTACCTTGTCGATAGTAGGAGGTGCTGGATCTCCGGATCTGGTATCACTTGCTGGGCATTGTGGTCTTCGTTGTAGGGAGGTGAGGCGTGTCGAGACTAGTGACCTCGAAGTTAGGCGTCGTCTAGCCTAAGGAGCCATTGCCTTACATTGTTTGAGCCGTGCTTCCTAGATTAGGCGTCTACCCTCTCCCGTTACCCACGTTAGCTCTAGGATTCTTCCCTTCCCCTCTGAGTCATCATCTTCTCATCTTATTCTACGTTATAGTCTCCTCCCCTTTACACTCTCTGGTAGCGTTTTAGGGTCGACTCGAGCACTTTTTGCGAGCTTGGCCTCGTGGTGGTGAGAGTGATCGACTCGAGAGTTCTTTGTTGAGATGGATGGTTACATGGGCGACCATCCATATCATTGTTGGGACCAGGATAGCTCTTCCTGGTATTCTAGACCCATACAACTTGGGGCGGCTCAGACTAACACCCCGTATGCTTGGGACAATCTTAATTGTTTGACTGAGCAATCTTCATATTGGGGTAACATGAGAGAGGCACCGACTGCTAGACCACCATCTAGTTACGTCAGATCATATGTTGGTCATCAAACTGAGACATTGAAAGAACCTTTGGCCTCTTTCATGCATGTGGTAGAAGACATGAGTGCACCAGTGGCTCCAGTAGCCATACCGTGTCACTATTGTGGGTTGAGTGGTCATGATTTCGGGGAATGTCCTTATGTTCTCCCAGAGCCTGAGTATGAGCATACATTTTCCCAAAATGCTCAATATGACCATTACGTATCCGCGTACAACCCGAGAGGGATGGATTCGTGGGGTGACAATTCGTATTCAAATTCTTATACTTCATTTCCACCCCAGTATCCTCCTCCCGAATACCCAGAATTCTACCAACACCCCACTTCTAATCATTGGACTCATTCTCAGCCCATTAACACCCAACCCCAAAATTTCCCAAGCTCTGACTTGGACCTCAAAGTTGACCTCATACCTGATTCCTCGAAACAAACTTTCCTTACAGTCATGGAAACCATTCAACAGTCCATACAAAATATGGCACTGCAAGTGAGTCAAATGTCGTAGCAATTACGTGAACGTGAGGAGAGTAACTTTTCTTGTCAACATGAGGATTCATCTTTTGATATCGAACCGCCACCACCACATCCACAAATTCAGACCACAATCTTTCAAAGTCAAACTCCTAGTCAGTCTGAGGGACTTGGGGTTTCAATTCATGATAACTTGGTGGACGATTCGATCCCTATTGAGAATAACATGGACCAACTTCATTACGAGTCGGCACATGATTGTGCCTTATCTTCTTGTCCCGTGGCCCTTGAGCCACATGACCTTATTTTTGTACCTCCTAAGGACTCACCTCTGGTGGAGCAAGAGCTCCCTAGTCCCCTCAATTTCAAACAACCTGATGAGAGTTTGCCTCTCACTATTGTTCCTGATCATCTTGGAAATGATGGAACATCAAACAACTACATTGCTCATGAGGGTATTAGCAGTTTCTTGGAGGATACCTTGGGTATGAGACCCACTTTTTGTTCGCCTGGTGTGTTGGACATGCCTAACGAGGTTCTTGACCTCGTTCCGACGCACCAGCCTGTTTGTTGGAGAGTTTGGATTGATGATCATAACTTCAGCAACGCAATGGGAGAAACTCTTTTTCTGTTGGCCCCTCATTTCCCAAATTCTTGAGAGGTTCAAGCTCTTTCAGTTTGATCCTTCGAATGAGACGCCTTTGCGTCCAATTCATGAACCTCTCATTTCATATGGGGCTCTTTGTGAAGGGGGCCCACGCATGCATATTCTGCCCTGCGAGGTGTTATGTTCCCTTTCCAAGTGCATTGACCCACTCTTGAGGTTCCCATTTGATGTCTTTTGACAAATGAAGGTGGGAACTTATGTTTGTACATAGGTATATTAAAAAGAAAAAAAATAGAAAAAAAAAGTACAATAAAAGACTCCTTCAGTGAGCATCGATTGTTGTGAGCCCCAACCCTTGTGTATTTAGGCTCCATTTCTTTCACGTATTTGTATCCTTTCTTTAGCATCTCACAGGTTTTGAGGGAATTCAGGTTTGTGTCCATCAACATGACATTGAACTTCCCTTTGTACTTCATGTTGGTGAGATCTCTCCTTTTTCATGTATAAATCCATGTAGTATCTTGCTCACATTCATGGAGGACAATGCATGAAGTAGGTTTGGGGGGGGGGGTGTTTTACGTGTGTACATAGTTGAGTCTTTTTCCTTTGATTTTATTTTCTTTTGTGTGCATTGTTAAGGTCATGTTAGTGTGCTGCATTTAATATCGATATATCTGCATGCCATGATCCTTGGGTGACTTGTCTTCTTTTGCTTGCCTAGTGCTTTAAAATATCCACATTTCTTTCAAAATCTTCATGTGTTTGTGAAAGAAAATATTTTGTGGGTTTTGCGTGTGTTTAGCATGTGCAAAACCGTTGAGAGGCAAAGTAAAAAGAAAGCTCCCAAAATTGTCTTGAACTTGATGCATTAGGATATCTAGTACAATGGCTTTAGGATTTATCGAGTCGTTAGGATGCACCCCAGTTTTCCTTTGGGGGTGAGTAATCATAGGGTTTCAGTGCTCAAACATTTTAAGAAGTTCACCCTAAACCTAGTGAGTCAATAATTCATGTTGTTAACTTAAGGAAGTTTGTTGTAGTCAAGGACCCTTTAAATCTTGTTGTGAGACATTAAGTGTAGGGGTTTTAGTTCATGTGTAGATAAGAAATAAGTGAGTAGGTGTTCTCTCTTCTCGCACGACTCCTATCACTCGGGAAAGTAGGTCTGAGGGGACTTTGTGCCTGGTGCTTTCGAGTCATCTGACTTGGGATGCGCCGACCGAACTCTCGTTACACGGGTGGTAGGGATTGCCCTATGTGGAGATTTGGGGAAAGGTGTACGTGATAGTGTAAGTCCTCATGGGCAATGATGCACGAAACCTGACCCTGGGAGAATGAAGCTCCAACTAATAAAAGAAAAAAAAGAAAAAAAATGAGAAAAGAAAAAAAAGGTAATGCAAATAAGAACCTGAATGGACCTTACACTTTGTATCACTTGAGGATGTTGAGGTTGTCCATGTCTTTCACTTAATTCCTTATTTAACTTGCACGAATGGTTCATTAGGCTAGGTGTGGACTGATTACCTATATAGAGTTGGCCCGTAGGATTACCACGTCCAATGATTGACAAAATATTTCCAATGAGTCGAGTATCTAGATTGAATAATGCATCTTGTTCGGATTTTGTGTGTATATCCGCTGAAAACCCTCAGGAGACAACACTCCTCCTCCTTGGCAACAAAGAGGTTTAACAGCTTCTTACACGTGCTAAGTGCAACCGTGATTCCTATGAAAGTAAGTTAGGATTTTTTGTTTCTTGTTTGCTTTTCTCTTTCTTTGTTTTGCTCAGGACTAGCAAAAACATAGGTGTGGGGTATTTGATTGACATTATTTCATACTCATATTTGTATCTTATATCCATTATCTTACACCTAAGCAATGCTACGTGACGAGTTTTATGTTTAGTTTTCAGGAATAAAGAGGTTTGAAAAGAAGAGCCATGAAAGGACCCAAAAGCAGGAAAAATGACTTAATTGTGAGACCTAGGGACTGAGATGCAAGGGAGAAGGACCTGATCGTAAGACCGAAGGACCTAAGAGCAAAACAGGAAACTCCACACCATCATGGGGAGTATTTTGGCAATTCGATTTGGGTCGGAGCTCCAATAAACAAAGTAGATGCATCAAAGACCAACAAAGACCACCAGCAAAGCCCACAACAAATCCCAGATGAATCCAGATCCAATAGACCGCCAATTGGTGGTCTTGGATCGATAATTGGCGGTCCAAATCATTCTAGATCCTCTCAGATTTATGGGGCACGTGTATTAGTGTATTCTTAGTCCATTTTTGGTATTGGTTTAGTCCCACATCGGGGGATTGTCCCGGATTAGCTCTTTCCATGCCTATAAATAGAACTCTTCACCTTCCATTGTAATCACCCCATTGCTTGGTGGCATTCTCTCTACTAAGGAGTGAGCCTTGAAGCAAAAACTCAAGGTGGAGAAGAATGCTACCTTCAATGTGAGTCATTTGTTAATAAAATAATTCTTCTAGTTTCTTTTAATCTTGTCTTTTAATTTGTGCATGTTTGTTTAGTCTTTCCTTTCCTTTTATGCTTCTTTAATATTTCTTGCTTGATTAGTGTAGTTTTATTTCAGTATAATGCTTCATTTTCTTAGAGTAGTTAGTTTAAATATGTGTGAGTAGTTCCATCCCCTTTGGTGGTGGAGTAGATGTATGTACATGTTATGTAGGTGGTATGAATGCTAGATTTTATTGTTTGTGAGAGATATTAGTATGCTTGCTTGAATTAATAAGAACTTTACTTGATGGTTTCTGTCATAGTTAGGTACACTCCATGCTCGTTATGTTCTTAATAACAACCTTGCATTGCTCATATTAATCACCTAGGTTACTGTTGTAAATGATAGGTCTTGCCATGAGGTACTTCTTATGCATGAACAAACACTAACCACACTTGAGCTTATTGTATGCATTCAACACCACACTTATTTCATGTGCACAGACACACACTCCACCCCTTAGGGGTTTTCATTCCTGTATTTTTATCTTCTTCATTAGTTGTTTAGCTTAGTTGTTTAGTGATTTGATTTCAGCTTGCTTGTTTACTAGTTTAGATTAGTGTAGTGTTGTGTAATACATCTTTCTTCCCTTTCTTTCCACTCGCCTTCGCACAAACCAAGCGTCGACACACCTCCCAGTGGACGACCCGTATTTGCCACCGCTTCAATGCGGCCGTGCACTTGCGGTTAATATAAAACAATCAATCAATAATGGCAAGCAGATATATCGATATTAAATGTAGCACACTAACATAACCCTAACAATACAACAAAAAGAAAACAAAAAAAGAGGAGAAAGACTCGATTGTGTACATTCGTAAAATATCCCCCCCCCCCGACACTTACTTCATGCATTGTCCTTAATGAATGTGAGCATGATACTACAACAATTAATGCATGAAAAAGTAAAAAGATCTCACTAACGTGAAGCGCAAAGGGAAGTTCATGGTTATGTTGATGGACACAAACCCGAATTCCCCTCAAAACCTGTGAAATACTAAAGAATATAGACAAATACATGAAGGAATTGGGGCCCAGATACACAAAAGTTGGGGCCCACAACAATCAGTGCGCACTCGTGGAGTCTTTCTCTTCTTTCTTCTTTTCATTTTTTTATCTTTTATTTGTTTGTATGTACAAACGTAAAATCTCAACCATTCATGCAGGAACATGAATGGTTGAGTGCAAGAGAGGTTCATGAAGGAACATGACCTCCTCGACTTCAACTCGTGCCCCCTCCAAGTAGGGTTTGAGGCATTGTCCAGTAACTTTGAACACATCCTCGTTCCTTGGGTTCTGGATTTCAACTGCTCTATGAGGAAATACAGTTTGCATAATAAAAGGGTCAGACCAGCGACTACGGAGCTTACACGCAAATAGACACCATAAACACCATTCGCATAATCATGCGATTGTGAAACATCTTGGCTCAGGACTTATGAATTTTGGCATTTTCATACGCATCTTTGCATAGCTCTTCCAATTCGACGATGCCGAGTTTACCCTGCACCACTGCTTGATCAAGATCCATATTCAGGTTCTTGATCGCCCAGAATACATGATACTCGAGCTCGACAGGTAGGTGATATGCTTTGCCGTACTGTACCCGATATGGAGACATACCCAAATTGGTCTTATACGTAGTGCAGAAAGCACACAATGCGTCATTCAGCTTAGTCGGCCAATCCTTCCTCGAGGAAGTAACTGTCTTCTCAACAATATGCTTCAATTGACGGTTAGAGACTTTGACCTACCCACTACTTTGTGGATGGTATGGGGTTGCAAGCTTGTTGGTGATCAAATACTTCCTTATAAGCGCTTCAAGGGAGCGATTGTAGAAGTGGGTACCCCTGTCGCTGATTATGGTATGAGGAGTACCAAATCGCGCAAAAATGTCCTTTAAGAATTTGGAGACCCCCTTGTTGTTTTTGATCTTTGTGGGGATAGCCTCTACCCACTTAGACACATAGTCAACGGCCACCAGAATGTAAACATTCCGGAAGGAATTTCGGAAATGACACAGAAAGTCGATGCCCCACACATCGAAGATGTCAACAGCAAGGATATTTTGCAAAGGCATCATATCACGTCGACTAATCCTGCCAAGGCATTGACAACTATCACATTGCTTACAAAATTCGTAAGCATATTTGAAAAATGAAGGCCAGTAAAATCCAGATTTGAGCACCTTAGCGGCAGTTTTCTTTGCTCCAAAGTATCCTTCGCATGCCTCACAATGGAAAAAATGGAGTACACTTTGGAACTCGTTATTTGGGATGCACCACCTAAAAATTTGGTCAGAGCAGTATTTGAATAGATAGGGGTCATCCCAGTGAAAGAATCTGACATAAGATCTCAATTTTGTTTGATCAGATTTCGACCATCCCACAGGAAGTTGCTTGGTCACGAGGTAGTTCACAATGTCGGCAAACCAAGGGTTATCTTCGATCGTGAACAATTGCTCGTCAGGAAATTTCTCATTAATAATATGGTCCTGTGGATTGGTTGTTTCAAGACGAGACAGGTGGTCCGCTACAACATTTTCACACCCTTTTAACTCCTGAATCTCGAGATCAAATTCTTGTAGCAACAAGATCCATCTCAAGAGTTGAGATTTTGCACCTTTCTTCACCATGAGGTGCTTGATGATTGTGTGATCAGAATAGATAATCACGTGGGAGCCCATTAGGCACGTCTGGAATTTCTCTAAAGCAAATATGATCGCTAAGAATTCTTTCTCGGTCATAGTGTAGTTCAATTGGGCATCATTGAGTGTTCTAGTAGCATAGTAGATCACATGAATCAATTTGTCCAATCGTTGCCCAAGCATTGCTCACACAACGAAGTCACATGCATCACACATTAACTCGAAGGGTTCAGTCCACACCGGTGCCTTAATTATGGGAGCCGAAGTCAACTCTTTCTTCAAGGTCAAAAAAGCATGGTGGCAATCCAGTGTGAACTCAAAAATAACATCCTTAGATAGCAAGGCGGTGAGAGCTGAAGCAATTTTGCTAAAAGCCCGACTGAACCGCCGATAGAATCCAACATGCCCCGAAAAGGCGCAGATATCCTTCACATTACGTTGTGGTTGGAGATTAGCAATAAGACCCACTTTGGCAGGGTCAACCTCAATTCCCCTACTCGAGACCACATCTCCAAGTACAATCCCTTACTTCACCATGAAGTGACATTTCACTCAATTGAGAGCGAGGTTCTTCTCACGACATCACTTGAGGGCAAGGCTCAAGTAACGAAGGCACTCATTAAAGGAAGTGCCAAATATGGAAACATCATCCATGAAAATCTAGGAAACGCTCTACCATATCGGAGAAGATGCTGATCATAACCTTTGAAATGTTGTCGACGCATTACATAACCCCAAGGGCATGCGACGGTAGGCAAACGTGTCAAAGGGGCAAGTAAATGTGGTTTTCTCTTGATCCTCGAGGGCGATGGAAATTTGGTTGTAACTGGAGTTTCCATCAAAAAACAATAATAATCTTGTCCGACCAACCTTTCCAACATCTGATCAATGAATGTCAATGGGAAATGATCTTTCCTTGTTGCCACATTGAGCTTGAGATAATCAACACAAACTCTACAGCCAGTTTGCAGGCATGTTGGTATAAGCTCATTCTCAACAACCGTCATGCTTGTCTTCTTGGGAACCACATGGATAGGACTCACCCATGAACTATCATAGATAAGATAGATTATACCATGATCCAAGCACCTAAGAACCTCCTTTCGGATAGCTTCTTTCAGCATAGGATTCAATATTCGTTGTGGGTCCCGGCGGGGCCTAGAAATCTCTTCCATGTGGATCTGATGCTGTTGGACAATACTAGGCCTAATTCCCTTGATATCCTTACAAGAGAACTTTTTTGAGGGCAGATTCTTGATCTTTTGCAAGATCAAAAGCAATAATGACTGGCAATGTCTCATTATCCCCTAAAAAGACATATTTAAGGTTATCGGGGAGCGATTTAAGCTCGACCTGAGGTGGGTCCTTGATGGATTCAGAGTGAAATTCAAGTTGCTCAAGGGCCATAAGGTAAGAGGAGCAAGCACCCATATGTGCCTCCTCATCTTGAAATTCACAGAAGGATTCCTCAAAATCATCTTCAATCGCAACCTGGTCATTAGGCACCTCAATAATATGTCGATGTCAGTCGAACATGCCCAATGACTCAAGCTCATCCGTGTCCTGAATGAAATTGGCTCAGACAGCATCGTCTATGAGCCCGGATTGCTTACCAAGATTAAAGATGCTGAAATCCGCCGTGAGGTTTCCAAAAGACAACCTCATCAAGCCATTGTGAAAATTGATCAAAGCATTAGATGTCGCCAGAAATGGCCTCCCAAGGATCACTGGAATTTGTCCTTGTGGGTTGGACACAGGTTCAGTGATTGTGTTCGTTTTAAATACCGCAAGTGCACGGCGTCAGTGAAGACATGGCAAATACGGGTCGATCCACATGGAGGTGTGTCAACTCTGGTTCTTTCGAAGGCAAGTGGGAAAAGAGGGGAAGAGGAAGTAATTACACTAAACTAAACTACACTACAAGAGTAAGCAACAAACAAGGAAAGATGAAAGTGCGAGAAGAAATGAAACTAAACTAAGTAACTTGAATAACAATAAAAGCAAGTTGCCAATCAGGAATGGAAATCCCTAAGGAGTGGAGTGTGTGTACACATGAAATAAGTGATGATGAATATATTCAATAGAGTATAAGTGTAGGTAGTGTTGCTATGCATAAGAAGTACCTTATGGCAAAACTTATCATCGAAATCACTACCCTAGGTGATTAACATGAGCATGAACAAGTTTGTAATTATGAACCTAAACAAGCATGGAATGTACCTAAAGATTATGGCAGAAACCATCAAGTTAAGTATTCTCTTTAATTCAAACAAGCATACTCATATTTGTCAGATAAAACAACATATAGCATTCATTCCTTTCTACGTGACATGTATAAATATCAACTCCACTCCCAAAGGGGATGTAACTACTCACTACTCATTAAACTACAAACTACATTAAGAAAAGGAAACATTCTAATTACTTCTACTAAGATAAAACAATATCAAGTTAAGCAAGCAAGAATTAAAAGAAAAGACAACATTAAAACAAACTATGAAGAATTATTTTATTTACATGACTCACATTGCATGTAGCATTCTTCTCCACCTTGAAGTTTGCTCCAAGGCTTACTTCAAGTAGATATAATGCCACCAAGCAATGGGTAAATACAAAGTAGAAGGAAGAGTTCTATTTATAGTCATAGAAAAAGGTAACCGGGGACAATCCCCCAATATGGTACTAAACACATAGCATAAATGGACTAAATACACACTAATACACCATCCGGTTTAAGATTATCAAGTTTGGATCCAAATGGACCGCCAATTGGTGGTTTGGGAAAGTCGATTGGCGGTCTGGGTTGGGATGATCGGGTTGTGCTTTGGTGGAGAATTTTGTGGATCGATTTCTTCATGTTTGGTGCACCCGAAGTGGTTGTTGGAGCTGGATCTAATTGCCCAAATATTCCTCATGATTGTGTGGAGCTTCTTGATTTGCTCATTGGTCCTTTTGGTTTTACATCTGAGTCCTTCTCTCTTGCATCTTAGTCCATAAGTCTTGTATCTTAGTCATTTTCCTTGCTTTTAAGTCCTTTTTGAGTCTCGTCTTGTCAAACTTGTTTATTCCTGAAACTTAAACATAAAACTCATTACATAGCATTGCATAAGGTAAAAATAAAGGATATAAGACATAAATATATGCATGATATGTTGTCAATCATTCAACATCCAAGATGATGAATCAACTGGGAATACGAACTCGCCCACTTTAATAAGGACATCCTCCACACTTCCTCGTTGAACCTTGACAGACCTGTCAGTCAACTGGAGGGTGGTCCTCGGTTGCTTACGGTCGCGTATTCCAAGGTTGACATAGACAGAGTAGGGCAGGAGGTTCACAAATGCTCCCAAATCCAATAGAGTTTGAGGAATCGTCACGTTACCGATCATGCAAGAAATAGTTGGACAGTCAGGGTCCTTGTATTTGACTTGCATGGGTTGTCTTAATATCGAACTCACATTGGCGGCCAAAAATGCCTTCTTGGGAACATTTGTTCTCCTCTTAACGGTATAGAGGTCCTTAAGGAACTTGGCATATGGTGGCATTTGTTGAACAACGTCCAACAACGGAATGTTCACCTTGAGTTGCCTAAGTACCTCAACGAATTTGTCCCAATGCTTATCGTGTTTTTTAGTCAACCTATGAGGGAATGGTGCCATAGGGACATAACTAACACGAGGCAAAGTCTCAGAATTGGGTTCCTTGAAAGACTCACGACCCTCCTCTGAAGAGTCACCAACACGGTTGGATTCAGGCATTTCCACATTGTTGTCAACAACCATTCCCGATCTTAAGGTATTGACAACATTTGCATGTTGGGAAGGGACATCTTCAACATTGTGCACATTCTGCCTAGCCTGAGCAGGTTGATGCCTTGGATTTTACCACATGTTGACTTGGTAACTAACCCTTGTCAGGTCATGGAACTGATGAGCCAACTGGCTAACTTGCATTTCCAAAGCTTTGACTGGGCTTTGCATGCTCCGCATGAACGCTTGAAGGGTTTGATCAGTAGAGGGGTCCTTTGGGTCAACCCGTTGGGGTAGTGGAATTTGGTTAGAATAACCAGACGATGAGGCCTGAGGAGGTTGGTAATTATGGTGTTGAGACATTTGATGTTGGGGTTGGTAGGTCGCCAATAGGCGTGGAGGGTGATAAGGTGGAGGTTGAGGTTTAGCGTGCGAGCTCTGACTGTGGCCCCCACTAGGCCTCCAAAACAAGTTAGGGTGGTTACGCTATCCTGTGTTGTAGGATTGACTGTACGGGTCATTACGGGGCCTCTGTTGATACATAGCATTTGCATGCTCAGTATCCCTTGGAGCGTAAGCACATTCCAAGTCATCATGTCTCGTAAGTCCACACCTACTACACACGAGAGTAGCGACCTAAGTTAAAGGAGCTCAGTCCAACTCTAAACTCTCAATCCTACGCATGAGAGCAGCTAATTCGCCTCAGACATGATAGTTGACTCAACTTGATATGATCCAACTCGACCAGAAGACCTAGCGACCGGTGGCTCTCCCGTGGTGTCCCACTTAAAGGTACGTTCAGCCATTAATTCAAAAGTGTCTTACGCCTCATCGATGGGTTTCATTTGGAAATCACCCTGACACATCGACTCCAACAATGTGTGAGTGTTATAGTTGAGGCCCTCATAACAAATTTGGCACAACTGTCATATCTCAAGTCCATGATGAGGGTACTGTTGTATAAGGTCTTTTAACCTCTTAAAGAAAACATGAAAAAATTTGGTCTCAGTCTGATACATTTGATGTATCTGGTGCCGTATCTGTTAAGTTTTCCTTTTGGGGAAGAATCTCTTCAGAAAAACGGTCACAAAGTCATCCCAAGACCGAATAGAGCTCTCCGAGAGGCTGTACATCCATTTCTTCGTGTTATCCTTCTACACGAAAGAAATCATCCTCAACCGGACTGAATCCTCGTCAAGTTGTTGAAGCTTGAACATGGAGCATACCTCCTTGAATTCACGTAAATATATGGATCCTCCTTATTAGTAGTGAAGGTAGGAAGCATGCTCACATATTGAGGTTTCAGTTCATAGTTGTTCCCATAAGCCGGTTGAAGAACTATGCAAGATGGTTGTGCAGCCCGAACAGGATGGGTCGGTTCCTACAAAGTCATCAGTCTATCCCGTCGAGCAAAAGGTGGTACGCCAAGAACTCGACCTGACAGAATCCCTCATCCTCCGGAGTCGGAGGAGGAGGTCTACGTAGGGGTGGGAGTGGACCAAGGTAATCCTGAAGGGAATGTGTTCTAAAAGTTTTACTTTTAAATGTCAATTATTATGAATTGAATGAGAAATCATTTTGTTCCTTGTTTATGTTATTCGTCTTTTAGAAGTGTTAAGGAAGAGGCTCTTGGTCCTTAACCGTAGAGCTCTAAAAGATATTGGTTTACATAAAACAAAAGATATTCGCAATCATGGTAATTAACATGGGACATTAATTACCGAGTTAAGATTGTCGTGTTGGTCATAGATCATTATAGCTCTACAAGTGAGTGACGACACGGGTATGCAAAAGAGGAAAATATTACTTTTGTATACTGAATAGACCTAATAAGTAAAATATTATAGAAATGTGTTTCTGTGTCATTAATATTTTATTGTGTCTTCGGTCCTTTGATATGAGACTTATATCCAATCACTTAAGTAATGCTTAATTAGATTAGTGTCTTGAGCTATCAATAAGTGTGGTGTAAAGGCATTGGTTGGTTAAGTACAACTTTTGTTGGAGAAGATAATTAGTCAAAAGATTATCATTGCCCCTCTTAATTGAGTGATGATATTAGTGGGCCCCTTGATAAAGCCAAGTTATAATGTGTACAAT
Source organism: Triglochin maritima (assembly GCA_963682175.1). NCBI lineage: Eukaryota > Viridiplantae > Streptophyta > Magnoliopsida > Alismatales > Juncaginaceae > Triglochin > Triglochin maritima. Next base: position 14,616,302 of record OY821790.1, on the reverse strand, counting down.
GTGATTTGAGTTAAGTCGCATATTTATAACTAGCTTAAAGAGATCAAGAAATGAATACTAATACAAAGATGACACAATACTACTTTGTGTGTATTCTTAATATCATGAGGCAAGGGACGGACACAAGTGGTGCACTCCATCACTAAATGGATCGTGTTTTGGTTCGAGTGGAATTAAGACATCTAACTAATTGGGAGCTATAATGTGTAGCTAGATACCACTTATAGCTTGTGATATTAAGCTCTTAATATCACTGCCAACTTAATCTAGATCCTCCCATAGGTCACACCGCAAAAACCGAGAAACAAGAAGCTTGATTTTGATTCATATGATGTGTCGGGTTTCTTATAGAAAATATGACACATGTGGTGAACAAGTAAAATCAATTATGTATAACATAATTAGAATCATGATAAATTCATATGAGATTGATATATTATGGGGTGAAATAATTTATTATTGCATAGGATAGTACATTGCATAAGTTGTGAATTTACTGAAACCCCTAAAGTTCAAATTTTGTTGGAAATAAATCCAAAATTTGAAAAGGCAAAATCGGGTAGAAGTTCGGTAATCCGTTAAGGTTCGGTCGACCGAAGGATCTGTGGATCGGTCAACCGAACGTGGAACGGATGGTCAAGTTGATTGACCGAACTTGACCAAAGTGCCTGGATCTTTAGTACGGTGTACCGAACCAGAAACGGTCGACCGAACAATGTCAAGTTCCGATATTTTCGGTTAACCGAATAGCACTCGGTCTTGGACGAGAATTAGTCTGATCGGTTAAGGAGAATTTTTCTCCTTAAGATTCGGTCATCTGTCGCGTACTCGGTTAAACGATTGGGACATATTCGGTTAACCGAGTGGGACTCGGTAAACCGAAGCACGATCGATTTTCTACCTTTGATAATTAAGAGATTAATTTGATCGATGGTTGGATTAGCTCCAAACTTGGTCAAACGTTTTGTGGGTGCATATAATGCATTATGGAATTAGTTTGTGAGAGAAAATGTCAAGAATTCATGGCTTAAGAATAGCCATGATTGAGAGTAAGATTGGAGCCTATAAATAGGTCCTTATTCTCCTTAATTATGTTAGAAGAAGTTTGCTAAATATTTTCTCTCCTAATTCACCACAAAAATCCACGAAAATTCTCTTAGTTTTCTAAGTCTTTGAAGGAGAAATCTCAGAGGCTAAGGAAGGGGTTTGTAGCTAGATTCTAAGATTGTTTGGAGATTGATTGGCTAGCTCCTTTCTCTCCAACCTTGCTTAGGGTTTCGGTGAACACTCGGAGGCATCCGGCGCAACGAGAAGCGACGATTGGCTTCCTCAACGTCTCTGAAACGTCAAGAAGTTTTTGAGAACTTCTAGGTATGAATTTCGGAGTCCCTTTGTGTTTGTTTTAATAAGTTTTTGAAAGTAGTTGTTAAAACAAACCGATGCATGCATAAAATAAATCGAAGAAAATTGTAATAGATCCTTATTATACATGAAAATTCGAAAAATATATATGTATAATTAAACATGAAATCCTACCGTGGTATCAATGCTTAGGGTTCAATTTTCTCATGATTTATGGTTGTAGACGAATTTAGTTTACCATCTAGGATTTAAACAATTCGATTTACCGTTTTTCGGTCTATGGATGTTTGTTGATGTAATTCTCCATAATAATTCGTTCTGAATGTTTTAAGTGTTTAAAACATGCCATGTAATTATTAGAATTAAGATTTAGACATTTGTCTAACTTGCAATAATTTCGTTTTAAGTATAAACGATTATTTTGTAAGAGAATCAACAAAACCGAAAAACTGCGATTCATCTTTCCATTGGAAATCGGATGGATAGCGGTTCATAATTAATTTTTGAACTATGGATGCATGAAAAACGTTTTTAATGGATTTCAAAATGTTTTTCAAAGAATTGTTTGATATTCTAGATGATTGATAAACTAGATTGCATAGTTTATTGCAATATTGCGTGCATGGATGCTCGAGTTGTCTTTGCAGGAATTGTAGGTTTATATGTTCCAAATCAGCAATTATGAATGTATGTAATTATTATTATACAAGGGCTTATGTATGTAAAAGCCAAAATTCTCTCTCTTTCCGTCTTCTAGATAGTTGCATTTTCATATGAGAGGTTTTTACATAGGACTTGCACTAGTCGGTTTTTATCGAATATGAGGAGCATATTTATTTTCTGTTAAATCTACATCTCCGGTGCAAGAGGAAGTCGCCGCTGTAGCGCATCGATCGAGGATCGAAGATCAGGGATCGAGGATCGAGGATCGAAGGGAACATATAAACTCACATGATGTGGATTGTGTGAATGTTTAATTTCTGTTTTTTATCTTGCTATGCATGTGATGAATGTGTTGAATGTTAGGATGTGTATGATTAATAATATGCATGATAACCTAAAATTCTAAATCACATGTTAAATTGTCCAAACAAAAATTAAGAATAAATTTCCTTCTTATTTCATCCACTAGCAGCCATTGATCGAGGGATACTCTGCTCGCCCTTAGCGGGAGATAGCTCCCTCCATCTTTGGGAATAGTGGGAGATATAATGGTTGTCTGTTGTTGTGCCACAATTAAATATATGAGGTGTGTTTCACCCTAGTGAACCCCAAGTATGTTTAGTTGTGATCAAATGAAAATAAATTTTCTTAACATTACCTAGAGCCCTCGCTCGGTTTTGGGAAAAAGTTTTTCTTACGAGGATAGGTCGTATTCCCTCATAATTAAAATGACAAGAGTCACAAGAGTTTGAAGATGCTAAATGTTGCTAAAATTCAAAAAGGTTGTGATTAGAAAATGTTTTCTTACCTTGATATTGTAATGTATTCGATAGCCCTTAGCTAGTCTATATTACGATTGATGGGATCTTGGATTGTTGCATTTATGGGCAAAATTTTTATTTGCAACATTTACATTTATATTCGATATATGTATGCATGTGTATTAAAACATAAAATTGGCATTAAAATCCTATATGATTTATTTTGTAGAAAAATGTCGAACATCCAACCTATCGTACGATCAATGATAGAAAAACACCCTTTAGCAAATGATGGCTCAAACTTCATTAGTTGGCTACTCAAACTCAACATCGTGTTAAAGTTTGAGAAACTGTCTCACATTTTGGAAGGTCCAATCCCAAAGTGGAATGAGAGATTAACCGATGAAGAGAAAGAGGCTAAGGCCAAGTTGGAAGACCAAGAGAACCAGGTTCACGGTTTTATGCTAGCATCCATGGGTGACTCGCTTCAAGCGAAATACTTGGATTCAAAACCCAAGAAGACCATGGAGGCTTTATCTAAGATGTTCATGGATAGTGCCCGAAAGGAGCGCTATAAGACCACCATCGCACTCAGAAGGTGCCATATGGCGGAGGGAACATCGGTATCCATGCATTTTCTCACGATGCAAGGGTACCTTGAGAAGTTGGCAAAGCTCTCTTCACCAATGCCCGAGGACATTGCTGAAGATATGATTCTTGGCTCTCTAGCCCCGTCCTTCAAGGACTTTGTGATGCACTACCACGTGCGTGAAAAAGGGGTGAGTCTTGAGGAGCTGCACAATGCTCTCAAAACTGCTGAAGTTGACATGGGCAAGGGTAGGGACAAGCATGTCCTTGCCGTCCATGGGAGGAGCCAAAAGATTGGTAAAGGAAAGGGCAAATCTACCAAAAGTGGTTCAATCAAGAGCAAGGGAGTAGGAGGTGCTCATAAGAGTGCCTCGAGGGGGAAATCTCAGAAATCTCCAACTCCCAATACGGAGTGCTTTCACTGCGGTGAAAAAGGACACATCCGGCCAAATTGCCCCAAGTACAAGGAAGACCTTGACAACAGAGTGATTGAACGTCGGCGCCCCAAAAAGGCCAAAGGTATATTTGTTATTGAAATAAATTTAGCCACCTCTGTCCAGGATTGGGTAATTGATACCGGATCTTGTGCTCACATAGTTTCTAATGTGCAGCTACTCATGGATAGGAAGGAACACGTAAGGAACGAGGTATAATTGAAGGTCGGAAATGGTGCGAACGTGTCTGCGGTTGCACAAGGTTCTGTGGTGCTTCAATTATGTAGTGGTTTAAATTTACGTCTAAAGAATGTTTATTATGTGCCTTCGATTAGCAAGAACATTATTTCTGTATCATGTTTAGATATGGATAATTTTTATATAAATATTTCAAATTCTTGCTTGTCTATATCGAAGAATGGTGTTTTCTATGGAAATTCATTCATAAGGAATGGTCTCTATTTGCTTGAATTGAATGATAAACAAATCTTTAATATCAATAACAAAAGACTTAAAACCACTCACGAGAATGATACTCTCTTGTGGCACTATCGTCTTGGTCACATAAATGAAAAGCGCATCAAGAAATTGCAAGAAGCTAACCTTCTTGGTCTACTTGATTTTAAATCATTGGAGACGTGCCAACCATGTATAATGGGAAAAATGACCAAAAAGCCTTTCAAGAAGAAAGGACCAAGGGCGAGTGGCTTGTTGGATTTGATACATTCCGATGTATGTGGTCCAATGAGTACTAGTGCACGAGTTGGTTTCAGGTACTTCATTACGTTCACGGATGATTATAGTCGTTATGGCTATGTTTATCTAATGAGAAACAAAAGTGAGTCCTTTGAGAAGTTCAAAGAATTCAAGAATGAAGTAGAGAACTAACTCGACAAGAAAATCAAGTCTCTACGAATGGATCGTAGAGGTGAGTACTTAAGTGCCGAATTTGACTCATACCTAAAGGAGTTTGGTATTGTACCTCAACTCACCCCTCCCGGTACACCTCAGTGGAATGGGGTATCCGAAAGGAGGAATAGGACATTGCTCGACATGGTTCTGTCAATGATGAGTCATGCGGAATTACCTCTTTACTTTTGGAGTTATGCACTACAAACTGCGGCTTACACACTAAACAATGTTCCATCCAAATCCGTGGAGAAAACTCCTTATAAGCTATGGAGTGGTAAGACACCTAAGCTCAGTTTTCTCAAGATTTGGGGTTGTGAGGCTTACGTCAAGAAATTGTTGTCGACCAAACTTCAACCAAAAGCGGATAAGTGCTTCTTCATTGGTTATCCTCGTGAGACAAGAGGATACTACTTTTGGCATATCACCTCCAATCGAGTGATTGTAGGGAGGGATGCCACATTTCTGGAAAAGGAATTTCTAGAAAGAGTAAAAAGTAGTGGGAGTAGGGTTGTGCTTGAGGGAACTCAAGATACTCTACAAGATCATGACACGAATAATGACGTTCAAGATCATGAAGGCCCAACCGAGATTCCTTTTGTTAGTGGGAGCGTGAGCGAGAGACCATCACAAGAAATTGTGAGAGAATCTCAATCATCCCCACCAAGTGTACGTTCAAGAGTTGAACGTGAATCAACTCCTCAAGAAATTGTGGAAGAAGTTCGAGAGACACAAGAAGAACCAAAAGAACTAAGAAGGTCAACAAGGGAAAGGAAGAAACCCGACTTGTATCTGGGACTTCATGAAATCATGGTACTAGATACCAATGATCCCTTGACCTTCCAAGAAGCAATGGTAAGGGAAGACTCCAAACTATGGCTTAAGGCCATGGAATCCGAAATAGAATCCATGTATAATAATCAAGTGTGGAACTTGGTTGACCTTCCTCAAGGGAAAAAGGTCATTCAAAATAAATGGGTTTTCAAGAGGAAGATGGACATGGATGGGAACTTAACAACCTACAAAGCGAGGCTTGTAGCGAAGGGTTTCACTCAAGTTCAAGGAATTGACTATGATGAAACTTTTTCACCGGTTGCCATGTTCAAGTCTATTCGGATAATGCTCGCTATTGCTGCATTTCATGATTATGAAATATGGCAAATGGATGCCAAAACGGCGTTCCTTAATGGGAACTTGGAGGAGGATGTGTACATGGTACAGCCTAAAGGTTTTGAAGATCCAAAGAATAGCGAAAAGGTATGCAAGCTTCAAAGATCCATTTATGGATTGAAGCAAGCATCAAGGAGTTGGAACAAACGCTTTGACGAGGAAGTGAAGAAGCTTCACTTCATTCAAAATAAGGAAGAATCTTGTATATACAAGAAGGTTAGTGGGAGCCATCTAGTATTCCTAATCTTATATGTCGATGACATATTGCTTATGGGCAATCATATTCCTTTGCTTGAGCAAACGAGAAGTTCATTGAAATCTGCATTTTCAATGAAAGATATGGGTGAGGCTCAATACATCTTGGGAATCAAAATATATCGAGATAGATCTCGTAGACTCATTGGCCTCAGTCAACGTACATACATTGACAAGGTCTTGGAGAGGTTCAAGATGAACAACTCCAAAAAGGGCAGTGTGCCAATGAGTATGGGTGTGCAACTCAAGAAGTCTCAACGTGTGCAATCACGTAAGGACTTAGAGTACATGAAGGATGTCCCTTATGCTTCGGCATTTGGGTCGATCGTGTACGTGATGATTTGCACAAGACCCGATGTCTCGTATGCTCTAAGCGTGACAAGTCGTCACCAATCCAACACAGGTCCTGAGCATTGGACTGCGGTCAAGAATATCCTGAAGTACCTTAACCGGACTAAGGATAAGATTCTTGTTGATGGAGGACAAAGGGAATTGATAGCTGAAGGTTACTCGGATGCGAGTTTCATGAGTGATCCAGACGATAGAAGGTCGCAATTAGGATACGTCTTTCTTCTGAATGGTGGAGCTGTGAGTTGGCGTAGTTGGAAGCAAAGCACTACGGCCGACTCAACCACTGCTTCCGAAGTAATGGTTGTCGCTGAAGCGAGCAATGAAGGAGTGTGGATTAAGAAGTTCCTTGAAGAGCTTGGAGTAGTTCTCTCGAGCGAGGGACCAATAGAGCTATTTTGCGACAATAGTGCGTCTATCTCGCAAATCAAGGATCCCAAATGACACCACAAAGTGAAGTACATGGATCGTAAGTACTTCGTGACACGTGACCTCATCGACGAAGGTAGAATAAATCTTTTATGGGTGGACACCAACAGCAACACAGCTGATCCATTCACAAAACCTTTTTCCCAAGCCAAGGGCGAAATGCATTTCGAGTCCATGGGATTGAGGAACCATGTAGATTGGTTTGATGATTGATATGTAATGGGGTTTACCCTAGTTATTATTGTTTTATACATTGAATATGTATGTGAAAGAAAACTTTAATAACAAGTGGGAGATTGAAGGGAATGCGTTCTAAAAGTTTTACTTTTAAATGTCAATTATTATGAATTGAATGAGAAATCATTTTGTTCCTTGTTTATGTTATTCGTCTTTTAGAAGTGTTAAGGAAGAGGCTCTTGGTCCTTAACTGTAGAGCTCTAAAAGATATTGGTTTACATAAAACAAAAGATATTCGCAGTCATGGTAATTAACATGGGACATTAATTACCGAGTTAAGATTGTCGTGTTGGTCATAGATCATTGTAGCTCTACAAGTGAGTGACGACACGGGTATGCAAAAGAGGAAAATATTACTTTTCTATACTGAATAGACCTAATAAGTAAAATATTATAGAAATGTATTTCTGTGTCATTAATATTTTACTGTGTCTTTGGTCCTTTGATATGAGACTTATATCCAATCACTTAAGGAATGCTTAATTAGATTAGTGTCTTGAACTATCAATAAGTGTGGTGTAAAGGCATTGGTTGGTTAAGTACAACTTTTGTTGGAGAAGATAGTTAGTCAAAAGATTATCATTGCCCCTCTTAATTGAGTGATGATATTAGTGGGCCCCTTGATAAAGCCAAGTTATAATGTGCACAATGTGATTTGAGTTAAGTCAAATATTTATAACTAGCTTAAAGAGATCAAGAAATGAATACTATTACAAATATGACACAATACTACTTTGTGTGTATTCTTAATATCATGAGGCAAGGGACGGACACAAGTGGTGCACTCCATCACTAAATGGATCGGGTTTTGGTTCGAGTTGAATTAAGACATCTAACTAATTGGGAGCTATAATGTGTAGCTAGATACCGCTTATAGCTTGTGATATTAAGCTCTTAATATCACTGCCAACTTAGTCTAGATCCTCCCATAGGTCACACCGCAAAAACCGGGAAACAAGAAGCTTGATTTTGATTCATATGATGTGTCGGGTTTCTTATAGAAAATATGACACATGTGGTGAACAAGTAAAATCAATTATGTATAACATAATTAGAATCATGATAAATTCATATGAGATGCATATATTATGGGGTGCAATAATTTATTATTGCATAGGATAGTACATTGCATAAGTTGTGAATTTGCTGAAACCCCTAAATTTCAAATTTTGTTGGAAATAAATCCAAAATTTGAAAAGGCAAAATCGGGTAGAAGTTCGGTAATCCGTTAAGGTTCGGTCGACCGAAGGATCTGTGGATCGGTCAACCGAACGTGGAACGGATGGTCAAGTTGATTGACCGAACTTGACCAAAGTGCCTGGATCTTTGGTACGGTGTACCGAACCAGAAACGGTCGACCGAACAATGTCAAGTTCTGATATTTTCGGTTAACCGAATAGCACTCGGTCTTGGACGAGAATTAGTCCGATCGGTTAAGGAGAATTTTTCTCCTTAAGATTCGGTCATCCGTCGCGTACTCAGTTAAACGATCGTGACATATTCGGTTAACCGAGTGGGACTCGGTAAACCGAAGCACGATCGATTTTCTGCCTTTGATAATTAAGAGATTAATTTGATCGATGGTTGGATTAGCTCCAAACTTGGTCAAACGTTTTGTGGGTACAGATAATGCATTATGGAATTAGTTTGTGAGAGAAAATGTCAAGAATTTGTGGCTTTAGAATAGCCATGATTGAGAGTAAGATTGGAGCCTATAAATAGGTCCTTATTCTCCTTAATTATGTTAGAAGAAGTTTGCTAAATATTTTCTCTCCTAATTCACCACAAAAATCCACGAAAATTCTCTTAGTTTTCTAAGTCTTTGAAGGAGAAATCTCAGAGGCTAAGGAAGGGGTTTGTAGCTAGATTCTAAGCTTGTTTGGAGATTGATTGGCTAGCTCATTTCTCTCCAACCTTGGTTAGGGTTTTGGTGAACACTCGGAGGCATCCGGCGCAACGAGAAGCGACGATTGGCTTCCTCAACGTCTCTGAAACGTCAAGAAGTTTTTGAGAACTTCTAGGTATGAATTTCGGAGTCCCTTTGTGTTTGTTTTAATAAGTTTTTGAAACTAGTTGTTAAAACAAACCGATGCATGCATAAAATAAATCGAAGAAAATTGTAATAGATCCTTATTATACATGAAAATTCGAAAAATATATATGTATAATTAAACATGAAATCCTACAAATCCATGTATGGAACCCGGTTTCCCCCATCTCCATCCAAAGGAGCTCTAGGCGGAGATGGGTGATTACCTAGACCGTCCATCTCAGAAAATTCACTCTCTCAAGTCGAGCGCTCTCACCAGAACGAGCCCAACCTCGCATAAAACGCTCAACTCGACTCTAAAACAACACACAATAGAAGGTGTAATTAGAGGAGGAGACTAAAATAAAGAATATAGAGGAGGAGGAGGAGGAGGAGGAGGAGACTAAGATGAGAAGGGAAGAATCCCTAGTGCTAGCGTGGGTAGTGGGTCATGGTAGAAGACAAGCAATCAAACACGACTCAAACAACTTACGGCTATAGGTCCTTAGGCTAGACGACGCCTAACTTCGAGATCACTAGTCTCGATAAGCCTCACCTCCCTATAACGAAGACCACAATGCCCAGCAAGTGATACCATATCCGGATTTCCAATACCTCCTACTATCGACAAGGCAGGCGACACCGATCAGGTCATGATGGTCTCAACTGAATCACTTTTCAAGTGCATTCGAAATCCTTAGGGGGAAATGTCTACTTCCTTTTAGAATTAAGGCTTTGATTAGTGTGATTTTTGGGGCTAAGGAAAGGGTGATGAAATTTCCCACCTTATCTTGTAAGGGACAACCCCTCCATAGTAGCGTTTTGGAGTCTTAATCTAGAATTCAATTTTCCAAACAAACACTCAAGTCACACTTGTTTCAATTCAATTCCTACTAACTAATGCATAGTCATACAAAATGCATGAATGAGACTAATAAATGTGTACCTCACGCCAGCGCTCAACAACTGAAAGTAAAGCTAAAATGAAAGACAAACTACGTGCCCAAGTCAAGTATATGATGCATGACCTAAACAAGCAAGAAGGCCTAATCTTTTGCTTTGGATTTTAGTGACGAAGTTTATTAAAGAGAGATTGATTATTAATATTGGGGCAAACTACAAGTCAAAACATGCCAAATTGAGCCCCAGGTGACTATATTGAATGTTGAAACAAATCAAAGAAAGGAGGAAAAGAGAGCTCACCAAACCGCCAATTGGCAGTCTCAGGGCGCTGATTGGATGTTAGTGTTGCTCAGTTTGCCTCCAAACGTTTCCTGGTATCTTCCCTTGATCTTTAGAGCCTCTTGAAACAAAGCACAACGACAAACAAAAAATCAAACCCACTCGAATCGTCCAAACCACAGTCTGGACAGAGCACCTCCCCGGCAACAGCGCCAAAAACTTGATTGTGAATATTTTAGTTTAACCGCAAGAGCACGATCGTGATGAAGTGGTGGCAAGTATGTGTCGATCCACAGGAAGGTGTGTCAACTCTGGTTCATTCGAAAGCAAGTGGGAAAAGAGGGGAAGAATAAGTGATTAACTAAACAAAACTAAACTATGTTACGCTACACTAGTAAGCAACAAACAAAGACGATGAAAGCAAGCAACAATGAAACTAAACTAACTAATAAAGCAAACTAGAATTCAGGAAGATAAACCCCTAAGGGGTGGAGTGTGTGTACACGTGAAATAAGTGGTGATGAATACATTCAATAGAGCACAAGTGTAGGTAGTGTTGCTATGCATATGAGTACCTAATGGAAAGACCTATCATCCAAATCACTAACCTAGTTCATTAATATGAGCCTAAACAAGTTTGTTATTAAGAACCTAAACAAGCATGGCATGTACCCAATGAATATGGTAGAAACCATCACATTAAGCATTCTCTTTAATTCAAACAAGCATAGTCACATTTATCACATAAAGCAACATATAGCATTCATTCCATTCTACATGACATGTGTAAACATCAAATCCACCCCAAAGGGCGATGAAACTACTCACACATTATTAAGCTAACATTCATACTTAGGAAAGAAAACATGCTAATAAATTCTACGAAGACTGAAACAAACGAAATTAACTAAGCATGCAAGAATTTAAAAGAAACAACAAGAAACTAACAAAACATTCTTTATTGCTCACTAACATTACAAGTAACATCTCTCCAATAGAGTTTTGCTGCAAGGCTTCACCCCAAGTAGAGAAAATGCCACCAAAAGAGGAGATGTGTTACAAAGGAGGAGGAAGAGTTCTATTTATAGCCATAAACAATGTAACCGGGGACAATCTCCCGGTATGGGACTAAACGCATACCATCAATGGACATAAAACACATTAATCTAAACCCGACTAAACCCAGATAAACCTAATCGGGTTTGGAGGCAAACAAACCACCAATTGGTGGTTTGGAACCACCAAATGGTGGTCTGGAAAAGGTTGATCAGGTTGTGCTTTGGTGGAGCCTTTTGTGGATGGATCTCTTCATGTTTGGTGCACCGGAATTGCTTGTTGGAGCTTAGGTGTAAGACCCGCTCTCCGGTACCTTAGTAAGTCTTATCCATCCTTACGCCCGAGTTTGTGTTTTCTTGATGAATGATGTTAGTTGTGTGATTTTATGCTTTGTTTTGGAAAAGCTTCCTTTCGGGGAAAAGTTTCCTTTTTGGGCAAGTCAATGCGACTCATGGACGGGTTCGACCGTCAGGCAGTTTTCCAATCGATTGACTTAACCGGGTCGATCGAGTGGAATTCATGTGTGTGGTTTGGCTTGTGCTTTGAGTAGGCATTTAGGGCTGAGGTGTGAAGGCTGGGTGACATGGATGCCACATCAGCAAGAGCAAATCTCTTGAGATTTGCAAAATATTTGAATTGGTTGCCTAAAGGAAAGTGCTGATTTTGCCATCAAAGCAAATTAACTCCCAATTATCTCTTGCCTTTTTCCTAGTTTCTTCTTTCCAACTTGCACCCTTATAAATATAGCACCCTAGCCAACCTTCCCTAGACCTTTTCTCCACCCTCACCACCGAAATTAACATTGGAGCTCCAGCAGCTTGGAAGGAGAAACCCGGCGGTGCTCTTGGTGCGCAGCTAGGAGGAGAAGTTTCTTGTCGGTCTTCGGTGTAGCTCAGCCTCTCCTCTCTTCAGGTATGCCTCTCTCCGTTAGCTTTAGGTTGCATGGTGGGTAGAGAAGGCTGCTGGGACGGATTTTATGTTGGGGTTGGGACGTGTTGATAGTTGCACGAATGGAAGGTTGCGGTGCAACACTAGTTCCGGCGGGTGGCTGGAATACTCTTCCGGTCGTGGCACCTTTCTTGCGACTTTCCTTGTGGTTTTGCTGGACCAATCAGGGGGGAAGAAGGAGGATTTCGGGAGCATATCATGTAGGTTTTCTGAAATAAGTTCATGCAATTCCCAACCTAACTTATCTAGGGTTTCATGCGGTTGATTTATGTTGTTACCGGATTTCCTAGATGTGATTCTGAATTTGATTTCATATTCTTGGATGGTTCATGTTATTACATGTTGCGCATCTTTATTGTTAGTTACGTGATTAATTCTCCACAAAGATTGATATTAGATGCCATAGGTCATGCATCATTAGGTTGCTGAAATTAGGAAAGTTCCATGACCCGGTTTGCTTCTAAGTTTTCGCATAATCACAACCATCTATTCCGGATATCTAGACATCTTAGGTTGCTGGACACATGATTTATCTCCTGATTTTAGTGTTGGGTATAAGCCGAAAAATTCATTCCTTAATGGGTACTGAAATCAATAGACCACATGGCTGGATTGTTACCAAAAACCTTGCTTGATCAATGTTCGGATTACTGCTGGATTCAGACCTAGAAGATCCGGATTTGCTGGCTGGATACAAGGTTTACTTCCGGATTTGTTTCTGATTTTAAGCCCCATATTTCATGCACTAATAGGTTGTTGAATATAGGAAAGTTTGATGGCTGGTTGATACAAGTCATTGCATATTCATTCACCATGTCATTGTTGGAAATAGGAAACTTCCATGACCGGACTTGTTGCTAGACCTTACATGCCCGTGTATTAGGCATTGTGTTTCCTAAATCTTATGCTAATAAGTTGACGTTTAACCATATATTAGTTAGCTACTGGTTACATAATTATTTCCTAAATCATGTACTATAAGGTTGACGAATAATATTGCTTACCTTGTGGCTGGTTACATGGCCTATTTTCCTGATTTGTCTATTTCAAGGATGTATCATGATGTCATGTTAAATAATTGCTGTATTCAAACTTGTATGCTTTATTTTGTTGGCTGTATATATTATGGATGCTTATGACATGCCTTTATTTCCGGAATTGTGTGCTGGTTGAATTTAGGAAACAACCATGAGTCTTGTTGTTGATCTTGGTGTGATTTTGCTGAATTAATATTCTGTTTTGCATAGAGCTTGAGGGAGATATTGCATGTTCTCCTTTGGACTCATTTCTGAATAATTTAGTTGCACTAGACTATAGAGTAGTTGCATTGCATCTAATCTGATGGAGTAATTTTGGGCACGTTCTGTTTTCTGGGCCGACGGGCCACGGGTGGGTCCTCTAGCTTCAGAGGCCACTCGGCTAAGACCCCTGTAGGGGGCCAGGCCTAAGATAAGTCCTGGGCATGTGCACTGCCATTCCGTCTCAGGGTAGGTGTTCCTCAGTTCGCGATGACACCATGTAGGTTTATTTTCCACGGATTGGGACACTTATCCGGCGCACCGCTTTGTGCCGAGCGGTGGGTCACTGACGAGTGACCACCTCTGACCAGCGAGGCTGGTGTTCTGGTTCCTATGGAGAAACGATTCGGGTGAGCCCGACTGGCACGACTGGTGTAGTCGTAGCCTTCTGTTGCATTTGATGCTTTCTGTTCTGTTCCGTTCTGTTTCTGAAACCTGCCATTTTTGCATTTCATGCTACCTTTCATTTATTGCATTGGCGGGGGCATACTGGGTTTTCTTAATTGAAAACTCACGCATTGTTAAATGCGGTGCTTGCAGGTACTTAGGTTCCACAGGGCAGACTGGACGAGTTCCGAAGATTCTGTACACGAGGGACGCGTCGACCAGATTCCCAGTTATCTTTGCTCCCGCATATTTCCCTATGTATTTCCTTTTTGATACTCTATGTGTTGTAATAAGACTTTTATTGTTATGATTATTCTATTATTCCTATTATGTTTTATGTCAGTCCATTTGTGTATGATTTCTTTCAGTTTGTCGAGTCTATTCGGTCTGTCTTTTGTAACCCCTTCGGTCGTCGCGGAGGTCTCTGATCGCGACACTAGTTTCCTTTCCCAGTGTGCGTACCCGCGAGATCAAGGGTGTTACATTAGGCCCGGATCTAATTGTCAAAATACTCTTCATGATGGTGTGGAGTTTCTCGATTTGCTCATTGGTCCTTTTAGTTTACATCTGGGTCCTTCCCTCTAGCTTCTCAGTCCATAAACCTCACAATTCAGTCCTTTCTCTTGCTTTTAGGCCTTTTTTGTGTCTCCTTCTGACTTGTTTTATTCCTGAAACTTAAACATAAAACTTGTTACGTAGCAATGCTTAGGTTAAAAATAGAGAATATAAGACACAAATATAAGCATGTTATGATGTCAATCACATACAAACAACGTAATACACACCTACGAGAAACTGGGTCAGATCCGAAGCATATTGGACCGCCAATTGGTTGCCTAGGGCTGTCAATTGGTGGTAGTTTTGGTCGGATTCAACCCGATTTCTGTTGGTTTCTTCATTGCTTCAATTCTCCACGTGGGGTGTACCCGGATTGGTTGTTTGAGTCTGCACCCGAATCAAATTGGCAAAATACTTATCATGATGGTGTGGAGTTTCTCGGTTTACTATTTGCTCCCTTCGGGCTTACGTCCCGGTCCTTTCCTCTTGCGGATGGGTCCTTGTGCATGACAGAGAGGTCCATTTTGCTTCATTTAAGTAATTTCTTCTTACATTTCAGTCATTTTTCTCTTCATTTCTCTTCTTTATTACCTAATACCTGAAATAGGACAACAAACACTCGAGTAGCACAATATTGTGGTAAAATTACGAATATATTGCATGAATATGACACATGATATGCTACTAATCAAATACACCCACACTTACATTTTACTAGTTGATTAGTCATTTTATATTAACCGCAAGTACACGGCCGCATTGAAGCGGTGGCAAATACGGGTGGTCCACTGGGAGGTGTGTCGACGCTTGGTTTGTGCGAAGGCGAGTGGTAAATAAAGGAGAGAAAGGTTGGTTACACTAAACTACACTAAGATGCAAAAGGAAATGAAAGATAAGCAATAAAACTAAACCCCATAGGGGGTAGAGAAATAATGTGAATATAAAGATGTGTGTGTGTTCAATTAAGCTCCTCACAACATGTAGTGCATGAAATCATAAAACTACATCCAACTTTGCCTCCACATGAATTAAGATAAGACTACATCATTTAAACATACAAGACAATAATTGGAATGAAGCTAAATGAAATCATGTATAAAGACTAGACCCTACTATGCCTCCACATGAATTAAGATAAGACTACATCATTAAAACATACAAGACATTAACTACGGTAAAGGCAACAAGAGTACATACACTACAAATTGTGTATCCAATATTAATTCCATCCATATCCTAACCTTATAATTCCTCATAAAATAGGTCCACTAATCAAAGCATAAGCTAAGCTTCATTCAAGAGCATTAGCATATCAAAGATAAGAGTGAAAACCCATTAGATAGTTATGGAAATCATATAAACTCAAGGGATTAAGATAACACACACTTAATACACTACATGATCATATCACATATTTCTCCACCCCCAAGTGGGGATGGAACTACTCACACATATTTAAACTAACTACTCTAACAAAATGAAGCATTATACTGAAATAAAACTACACTAATCAAGCAAGAAATATTAAAGAAGCATAAAAGGAAAGGAAAGACTAAGCAAACATGCACAAATTAAAAGACAAGATTAAAAGAAACTAGAAGAATTATTTTATTAACAAATGACTCACATTGAAGGTAGCATTCTTCTCCACCTTGAGTTTTTGCTTAAAGGCTCACTCTTTAGGAGAGAGAATGCCACCAACCAATGGGTAATTACAATAGAAGGTGAAGAGTTCTATTTATAGCCATAGAAAAAGGTAATCCGGAACTATCCCCCGATGTGGGACTAAACGAATACCATAAATGGACTAAATACACACTAATACGTAACCCAGAGAAATCTTAGCGGATTTGGGCCCAAAGTGACCGCCAATTAGCGGTCTTGGACCGTTAATTAGCGGTCTACAGTGTTTTGATTGGTCTGGATTTTCTTGTATGCTTTTTTGGAAGGCTTTATTTGTCTTTGATGCATCTACTTCGCTTTTTGGAGCTCCGACCCGAATAGAATTGCCAAAATACTCCCCATGATTGTGTGAAGTATTCTTGTTTGCTCATTAGGTCCTTCGGTCTTACATTCAGGTCCTTCTCCCTTGCATCTTAGTCCCCAGGTCTCACGATTAAGTCCTTTTTCCTACTATTGAGTCCTTTCATGGCTCTTCTATTCAAACCTCTTTATTTCTGAAATTCAAACATAAAACTCGTCACGTAGCGTTGCTTAGCTGTAAGATAATGGATATAAGATACAAATATAAGCATGAAATGATGTCAATTAAATACCCCCACACCTAAGTTTTGCTAGTCCCGAGCAAAACAAAGAAAGAGAGAAACAAACAAGAACAAGAAATCCTAACTCACTTTCGTCGGAATAGCGTTGCACTTAGCACGTGAAACAAGCCGTTTAACCTCCTTGTTGCCAAGGAGGAGGAGTGTTGTCTCCTGAGGGTTTTCAGCGGATATACCCACAAAATCCGAACAAGATGCATTATTCAATCTAGACACTCGACTCGTTGGACAAATTTTGTCGATCATGGGACGCGGTAATCCTACGGGCCGACTCTATATAGGTAATCAGTCCACACACCTAGCCTAATGAACCATTCGTGCAAGTTAAATAAGGAATTAAGTGAAAGACATGGACAACCTCAACATCCCAAGTGATACAAAGTGTAAGGTCCATTAAGGTTCTTATTTGCATTACCTTTTTTTCTTTTCTCTTTTTTTTCTTCTTCTTTTTCTTTTTATTAGTTGGAGCTTCATTCTCCCAGGGTCAGGTTTCGTGCATCATTGCCCATGAGGACTTACACTATCACGTACACCTTTCCCCAAATCTCCACATAGGGCAATCCCTACCACCCGTGTAACGAGAGTTCGGTCGGCGCATCCCAAGTAAGATGACTCGAAAGCACCAGGCACATAGTCCCCTCAGACCTACTTTCCCGAGTGATAGGAGCCGTGCGAGAAGAGAGAACACCTACTAACTTATTTCTTATCTACACATGAACCAAAACCCCTACACTTAATGTCTCACAACAAGATTTAAATGGTCCTTGACTACAACAAACTTCCTTAAATTAACAAACACGAATTATTGACTCACTAGGTTCAGGGTAGACTGTTTTAAATGTTTGAGCACTGAAACCCTATGATTACTCACCCCCAAGGGAAAACTGGGGTGCATCCTAACGACTAGATAAGTCCTAAAGCCACTGTACTAGATATCCTAATGCATCAAGTTCAAGTCAATTTTGGGAGCTTTCTTTTTACTTTGCCCCTCAACGGTTTTGCACAAGCTAAACACACACAAAACCCACAAAACATTTTCTTTCGCAAACACATGAAGATTTTGAAAGAAATGTGCAAATTTGAAAGCACTAGGCAAGCAAAAGAAGACAAGTCACCCAAGGATCATGGCAAGCAGATATATCGATATTAAACGCAGCACACTAACATGACCCTAAAAATGAAAACGAAAGAAAACAAAATCAAAAGAAAAGACTCGACTATGTACACACGTAAAACACCCCCCCACACACACACACCAACTTCATGCATTGTCCTCAATGAATGTGAGCAAGATACTACATGGATTTATGCATGAAAAAGGAGAGATCTCACCAACATGAAGTACAAAGGGAAGTTCAAGGTCATGTTGACGGACACAAACCTGAATTCCATGAAAACTTGTGAGATGCTAAAGAAAGGATACAAATACGTGAAAGAAATGGAGCCCAAATACACAAGGGTTGGGGCTCACAACAATCGATGCTCACTAAAGGAGTCTTTTATTGTACTTTCTTTTTTTCTTTTTTTTATATATAACTATGTACAAACGTAAGTTCCCATCTTCATTTGTCAAAAGACATCAATTGGGAACCTCAAGAGTGCGTCAATGCACTTGGAAAGGGAACATGACACCACACGGGGCTAGAATATGCATGTGTGGTCCAGCTTCACAAAGAACACCAGATGAAATGAGAGGTTCATGAGTTGGACGCAAAGGCGTCTCATTCAAAGGATCAAACTGAAAGAGCTTGAACCTCTCAGGAGTTTGGGAAATGAGGGGCAACGTAAGAAGAGTTTCTCCCATTGCGTTTCTGAAGTTATGATCGTCAATCCAAACTCTCCAACCAACAGGCTGGTGCGTCGGAACGAGGTCAAGAACCTCGTTAGGCATGTCCGACACACCAGGCGAACAAAAAGTGGGTCTCATACCCAAGGTATCCTCCAAGGAACTTCTAATACCCTCATGAGCTATGTAGTTGTTTGATGTTCCATCATTTCCAACATGATCAGGAACAATAGTGAGAGGCAAACTCTCATCAGGTTGTTCGAAATTGAGGGGACTAGGGAGCTCTTGCTCCACCAGAGGTGAGTCCTTAGGAGGTACAACCATAAGATCATGTGGCTCAAGGGCCACGGGACAAGAAGATAAGGCACAATCCTGTGCCGACTCATAAAGAAGCTGGTCCATGTTATTCTCAATTGGGATCGAATTGTCCACCAAGTGATCCGGAATTGAAACCCCAAGTCCCTCAGACTGACTAGGTATTTGACTTTGAAAAATTGTGCTTTGAATTTGTCGATGTGGTGGTGGCGGTTCGATATCAAAAGATGAATCCTCATGTTGACAAGAAAAGTTACTCTCCTCACGTTCACGTAATTGGTGCGACATTTGACTCACTTGCAGTGCCATATTTTGTATGGACTGCTGAATGGTTTCCATGAACGTGAGGAAAGTTGGTTTCGAGGAATCAGGTATGTGGTGAACTATGAGGTCCAAGTCAGAGCTTGGGAAATTTTGGGGTTGGGTGTTGATGGGCTGAGAATGAGTCCAATGATTTGAAGTGGGGTGTTGGTAGAATTCTGGGTATTCGGGAGGAGGATACTGGGGTGGAAATGATGTATAAGAATTTGAATACGAATTGTCTCCCCACGAATCCATCCCTTTCGGGTTGTACGCGGATGTGTAATGGTCATATTGAGCATTTGGGGAAAAGATATGCTCATACTCAGGCTCAGGGGGAACATAAGGACATTCCCCGATAACATGACCACTCAACCCACAACAGTCGCACGGTATGGCTACTAGAGCCAAAGGTGCACTCATGTCGTCTGCCATACACATGAAAGAGGCCAAAGTTTGTTGTAATGTCTCAGTTTGTTGACCAGCATATGATCCGACGTAACTAGATGGTGGTCTAGCAGTCGGTGCCTCTCTCATACTACCCCAATATGAAGATTGCTCAGTCACACAATTAAGATTGTCCCAACCATACGGGGTGTTAGTCTGAGCCACCCCAGGTTGCATGGGTCCAGAATACCCGGAAGAATTGTCCTGGTCCCAACAATGATATGGATGGTCGCCCATGTAACCATCCATCTCAACAGAGAACTCTAGAGTCGACCACTCTCACCACCACGAGGCTAAACTCGCAAAAAGTGCTCGACTCGACCCTAAAACGCTACCAGAGAGTGTAAAGGGGAGGAGACTATAACGTAGAAGAATGTGAGAAGATGATGACACAGAGGAGAAGGGAAGAATCCTAGAGCTAACGTGGGTAATGGGATCAGGTAGAAGCCTAACTAGCAAGCACGGCTCAAACAATGTAAGGCAATGGGTCCTTAGGCTAGACGACGCCTAACTTCGAGGTCACTAGCCTCGACACGCCTCACCTCCCTCCAACGGGGACCACAATGCCCAGCAAGTGATACCAGATCTGGAGATCCAGTACCTCCTACTATCGACAAGGTAGGCAACGCCGATCAGGTCATGACGGTCTCGACTAGATTACTCTCCTAGTGCGTCCGAATTCCTTAGGGCCAATGTGTACTTGCTTTTAGTTAAGGCTTTATTGAGAGTGATTTTTGGGGCCAAGGAAAGGGTGATGAAATCCCCCACCTTATCTTTTATGGGACAGCCCCTCCGTAGTAGCGTTGTGAGCTTAAATCTAGCAATCAATCACTCCAATCAAATGCTCAACTCACTCTTGTCCCGCTGCACCTTACTAACTAATGCATGATCGAAACATGCATGAATGAGAGATTTGGGTGCACGTACCTCACGCCAGCAATCAACAACAAAATGTAAAGCAAAGAAAAAACAAATGCATGCAAGGTCTACACATGATGCATGACCTAGATGGCAAGAAGTCTAATCTTTTGCTTTGAGTTTTATGGTCCAAGTTGATTAAAGGGGATTGAAATTAAATCTGGGAGCAAACTAGAAGTCACAACATGCAAAATGATACTCCTAGATAACTCAAATTACAAAACTAACTACCAGAAAAAATTTGGAAGCACGAAACCCTCACCAGGCCGCCAATTGGCGGTCCTTTTGGAGCTTCTGTTCCTCAAACTTGTCCAGTAGTCTCCCCTTGATCCTATGGTTCCCTGAAATGAAGAAAAACAGGAAACAAAAAATTAAAAAACCCTCGAATCGTCCAAACCAACGTCTGGACAGAGCACCTCCCCGGCAACGGCACCAAATACTTGATTAGTCGTTTTATATTAACCGCAAGTGCATGATCGCGTTGAAGCGGTGGAAAATACGGGTCGTCCACTGGGAGGTGTGTCAACACTTGGTTGGTGCGAAGGCGAGTGGTAAATAAAAGGAGAGAAAGGTTGGTTACACTAAACTACACGAAGATGCAAAAGGAAATGAAAGATAAGCAATAAAACTAAACCCCATAGGGGGTAGAGAAATAATGTAAATATAAAGATGTGTGTGTGTTCAATTAAGCTCCTCACAACATGTAGTGTATGAAACCATAAAACTACATCCAACTTTGCCTCCACATGTATTAAGATAAGACTACATCATTTAAACATACAAGACAATAATTGGAATGAAGCTAAATGAAATCATGTATAAAGACTAGACCCTACTATGCCTCCACATGAATTAAGATAAGACTACATCATTAAAACATACAAGACATTAACTACGGTAAAGGCAACAAGAGTACATACACTACAAATTGTGTATCCAATATTAATTTCATCCATATCCTAACCTTATAATTCCTCATAAAATAGGTCCACTAATCAAAGCATAAGCTAAGCTTCATTCAAGAGCATTAGCATATCAAAGATAAGAGTGAAAAACCATTAGCTGGTTATGGAAATCATATAAACTCAAGGGATTAAGATAACACACACTTACTACACTACATGATCATATCACATATTTCTCCACCCCCAAGTGGGGATGGAACTAATCACACATATTTAAACTAACTACTCTAACAAAATGAAGCATTATACTGAAATAAAACTACACTAATCAAGCAAGAAATATTAAAGAAGCATAAAAGGAAAGGAAAGACTAAGCAAACATGCACAAATTAAAAGACAAGATTAAAAGAAACTAGAAGAATTATTTTATTAACAAATGACTCACATTGAAGGTAGCATTCTTCTCCACCTTGAGTTTTTGCTTAAAGGCTCACTCCTTAGTAGAGAGAATGCCACCAAGCAATGGGTAATTACAATAGAAGGTGAAGAGTTCTATTTATAGCCATAGAAAAAGGTAATCCGGAACTATCCCCCGATGTGGGACTAAACGAATACCATAAATAGACTAAATACACACTAATACGTAACCCAGAGAAATCTTAGCGGATTTGGGCCCAAAGTGACCGCCAATTAGCGGTCTGTGACCGTTAATAAGCGGTCTACAGTGTTTTGATTGGTCTGGATTTTCTTGTATGCTTTTTTGGAAGGCTTTATTTGTCTTTGATTCATCTACTTCGCTTGTTAGAGCTCCGACCCGAATCGAATTGCCAAAATACTCCCCATGATGGTGTGAAGTATTCTTGTTTGCTCATTAGGTCCTTCGGTCTTACATTCAGGTCCTTCTCCCTTGCATCTTAGTCCCCAGGTCTCACGATTAAGTCCTTTTTCCTGCTATTGAGTCCTTTCATGGCTCTTCTCTTCAAACCTCTTTATTTCTGAAATTAAAACATAAAACTCGTCACGTAGCATTGGTTAGGTGTAAGATAATGGATATAAGATACAAATATAAGCATGAAATGATGTCAATCAAATACCCCCACACCTAAGTTTTTGCTAGTCCCGAGCAAAACAAAGAAAGAGAGAAACAAACAAGAACAAGAAATCCTAACTCACTTTCGTCGGAATCACGGTTGCACTTAGCACGTGCAACAAGCCGTTAAACCTCCTTGTTGCCAAGGAGGAGGAGTGTTGTCTCCTGAGGGTTTTCAGCAGATATACCCACAAAATCCGAACAAGATGCATTATTCAATCTAGACACTCGACTCGTTGGACAAATTTTGTCGATCATGGGATGCGGTAATCCTACGGGCCGACTCTATATAGGTAATCAGTCCACACACCTAGCCTAATGAACCATTCGTGCAAGTTAAATAAGGAATTAAGTGAAAGACATGGACAACCTCAACATCCTCAAGTGATACAAAGTGTAAGGTCCATTAAGGTTCTTATTTGCATTACCTTTTTTTCTTTTCTCTTTTTTTCTTCTTCTTTTTCTTTTTATTAGTTGGAGCTTCATTCTCCCAGGGTCAGGTTTCGTGCATCATTGCCCATGAGGACTTACACTATCACGTACACATTTCCCCAAATCTCCACATAGGGCAATCCCTACCACCCGTGTAACGAGAGTTCGGTCGGCGCATCCCAAGTAAGATGACTCGAAAGCACCACGCACATAGTCCCCTCAGACCTACTTTCCCGAGTGATAGGAGCCG
Organism: Triglochin maritima; assembly: GCA_963682175.1. NCBI lineage: Eukaryota > Viridiplantae > Streptophyta > Magnoliopsida > Alismatales > Juncaginaceae > Triglochin > Triglochin maritima. Next base: position 14,592,963 of record OY821790.1, on the reverse strand, counting down.
TGCGAGAAGAGAGAACACCTACTAACTTATTTTTTATTTACACATGAACCAAAACCCCTACACTTAATGTCTCACAACAAGATTTAAAGGGTCCTTGACTACAACAAACTTCCTTAAATTAACAAACACGAATTATTGACTCACTAGGTTCACGATGGACTGCTTTAAATGTTTGAGCACTGAAACCCTATGATTACTCACCCCCAAGGGAAAACTGGGGTGCATCCTAACGACTAGATAAGTCCTAAAACCACTGTACTAGATATCTTAATGCATCAAGTTCAAGTCAATTTTGGGAGCTTTCTTTTTACTTTGCCCCTCAACGGTTTTGCACATGCTAAACACACACAAAACCCACAAAACATTTTCTTTCGCAAACACATAAAGATTTTGAAAGAAATGTGCAAATTTTAAAGCACTAGGCAAGCAAAAGAAGACAAGTCACCCAAGGATCATGACAAGCAGATATATCGATATTAAACGCAGCACACTAACATGACCCTAAAAATGAAAACGAAAGAAAACAAAATCAAAAGAAAAGACTCGACTATGTACACACGTAAAACACCCCCCCCCCACACACACACACACCAACTTCATGCATTGTCCTCAATGAATGTGAGCAAGATACTACATGGATTTATGCATGAAAAAGGAGAGATCTCACCAACATGAAGTACAAAGGGAAGTTCAAGGTCATGTTGACGGACACAAACCTGAATTCCCTGAAAACCTGTAAGATGCTAAAGAAAGGATACAAATACGTGAAAGAAATGGAACCCAAATACACAAAGGTTGGGGCTCACAACAATCGATGCTCACTGAAGGAGTCTTTTATTGTACTTTCTTTTTTTTCTTTTTTTTATATATAACTATGTAGAAACGTAAGTTCCCATCTTCATTTGTCAAAAGACATCAAATGGGAACCTCAAGAGTGGGTCAAGGCACTTGGAAAGGGAACATGACACCACGCGGGGCCAGAATATGCATGCGTGGGCCCGCTTCACAAAGAGCACCAGATGAAATGAGAGGTTCATGAGTTGGACGCAAAGGCGTCTCATTCAAAGGATCAAACTGAAAGAGCTTGAACCTCTCAAGAGTTTGGGAAATGAGGGGCAACGGAAGAAGAGTTTCTCCCGTTGTGTTGCTGAAGTTATGATCGTCAATCCAAACTCTCCAACCAACAAGCTGGTGCATCGGAACGAGGTCAAGAACCTCGTTAGGCATGTCCGACACACCAGGCAAACAAAAAGTGGGTCTCATACCCAAGGTATCCTCCAAGGAACTTCTAATACCCTCATGAGCTATGTAGTTGTTTGATGTTCCATCATTTCCAAGATGATCAGGAACAATAGTGAGAGGCAAACTCTCATCAGGTTGTTTGAAATTGAGGGGACAAGGGAGCTCTTGCTCCACCAGAGGTGAGTCCTTAGGAGATACAACAATAAGATCATGTGGCTCAAGGGCCACGGGACAAGAAGAAAAGGCACAATCCTGTGCCGACTCATAAAGAAGCTGGTCCATGTTATTCTCAATTGGAATCGATCGTCCACCAAGTGATCCTGAATTGAAACCCCAAGTCCCTTAGACTGACTAGGAATTTGACTTTGAAAGATTGTGCTTTGAATTTGTGGATGTGGTGGTGGCGGTTCGATATCAAAAGATGAATCCTCATGTTGACAAGAAAAGTTACTCTCCTCACGTTCACGTAATTGCTGCGACATTTGACTCACTTGCAGTGTCATATTTTGTATGGACTGTTGAATGGTTTCCATGAACGTAAGGAAAGTTGGTTTCGAGGAATCAAGAAAATTTTCGGAGCTTCCTTTTTACATTGCCTCTCAACGGTTTTGCAAATGCTAAACCAAAGCAAAACCTAGAAAACAATTTATTTCTCAAACATATGAAGATTTTGAAAAAAAATGGAAAATTAAAGCAGTAGGCAAGCAAAAGAAGGTAAGTCACCCAAGGATCATGGTATAACAGATATATCAATGTAAATTGCAGCACACTATCATGACCCAAACAATATAAACAACAGAAAACACAAAACAAACTGAAAAAGACTGACTCCACATATATACAAATGTAAAGCACCCCCCCCCCCCCCCCCCACACTTGTTGTTGGCTTTTTGGCCTTAATCTATGTTTTGATGATTTGATCAACCTAATCTTAATTGTAATCAATGTAGAGTAACACACATATTGCATAACATATATATTGCTTTGTGCTAACTTCTACAGGTGATCAAGACTCAAGGAAGAAAGGATTCAAGTCAAGACATGTAATCAAGCTCATTTGAAGACATGTAATTTGCATTTTTTTGAGTCTTAGGAACATTGTCCAATTGAGCATACTTGAGCTAAAATCAACTCACATACACACTAGGTTCCCTATGGAAGTCACACACAAAATTTCACATCAATTGGACTTCAATAGATCACCCAAACTTAGACCGGAAAACACTAAAACTAAACAATAACTGTCTGCCCACATTCGGTCGACCGACCGGAGCTTTTCGGTCGACCGAGTGATCAATTGTCCTGTAGTGTTTTCATCTGCCCACATCCAGTCGATCGTGCAGATGTTTTTGGTCGACCGAATCAACATAATTTTTCGACCGTTAGACTTGTCATATTACACCAACGGTCGTATTCGAATTATTCACAAATACCCCAGAAAACATATTGCCTATCGGTCAAGCGTGGACCTATTTCTGTCAACCGAACTTAATTGTCTCCGAATTGTGCAACTGCCTGGACGTTTCCGGTCGACCAAAGACTTTGGATCGGTCGACCAAACTTGATCATTTTCGCCAGCCCTGTAGAAACCTGTTAGTTTTCGGTCGACCGAACCCTATTCGGTGTTCGACCATTAACTTAAGTTTACCTAAGTTATAGCCTATTTCGTTCGACCATTCCCTTATCGGTCGACCGGACCTTGTTCAAAATTGCCCATCGGCCGACCATTTTTGTAATAACCTAAATCTAAACACCTTAATTAAACTAAACTAAACCTAATTAACCTAATTAAGCCATGATTAATGAAGGATGAGGTGGAAGAATTGGATAAGAATTGGGAGATGAGGTGTTGGTGTAGGATTTGAGGAGGTGGAGGTGGTAAGTTAAAATGTAAATATATATAGTTAGATAAGATTTTAATTAAAACGTTTTTCTTCAGTTGATCCAACAGAGAGTGAGAGAGGAGTTTTGGAGAGGAGAAGAAGTGAAGGAGAAGAAGAAGAGGAGAAGAAGAAGAAGAAGTTGGGTGGAGGTTGCCAAAGCTTAGGAGGCATCCACAAGCTTCAAAAAGGTATGCCAAGTCTTCAATATAACTCACATAAGCTTTGTGAGTGTTGGGGATCGACGTTGATGTCGAATTCCCCGTCGGATTGCAACCTATTCAGAGGTTGAAGACGACGATCGGTCGACCGATGCCTGTGGGCAGTCGACCGATCCTATTATTATATTGATTTGCACCCGCGAACGGTCGAACGATGTCTATGGACGGTCGACCGTTATGCCAGATTTGTGCGGGAAAAAGGGGTTGATGTTGTTATCGGTCGAACGGGTCCACTTAGCCGGTCGACCGAAAACAATGAGAATAGGTCGGTTGAGGATTTTGACTTATTAAACGGTCGAACGTCGTTAACCTTGTTCGACCGATCTATTCGATGCTAAGTCGGTTGGGAGCTTTGACCATCAAAACGGTCGACCGCTCTTTAACTTTCGGTCGACCGACTGAGCATTTAATTAAGCAGTAGAGTGCTTGTGTTGTTTCGGTCGAACTGTATTTCAGTTCCGGTCGACCGAATAAGACTTGGGCAAAATGCTGAAATCCCTGTTATCGGTTGAACGACCCCTTGGTTCGACCGATCGGATATATATATTATATAAAATTTGTATAGCGTAGACCATCCAAACGGTCGACCGCTAGATGACTTTTGTTCGACCGATTGGTCGGTAATTCGGTTGGCGTGGTTCGACCGATAGACTTGTTTGTATAGTACCGAGTACTGTGTGGAAGACCGGTCGACCGGTGTGCTTGTAGCGGTCGACCGATCTGCCGCAGGTTGGTGGATTTATCCACACGCGATCCGTTGAGTATAGGTCGACTACCAGCTCTGAGGCGACGGTCGATTACCGGCCTTGAGAGCGACGGATTTCACCTTCGACGAGGGCGTATTATTGTATTACTGTTGCCTCTCTTACCGAGCGGGGTGTGAGGGATATGTGCCGTAAACCTTGGGCAGTTTGCGAGGGTTTAGCGGTAGGCCGAGGATGTTCTGGCAGGGTGCGCGTCTGGCGGCTCTTGGGGGAGCAGCGGCTGTCGTCTGACCCGAGTTGTGTATTCGGTCGGCTGACTCGCTCCTGGGGTGGCGGCGTAGTGCTAGGGTTCCTTTCTGCACTTTTGTGGAGCAGTGGTGCCGACTGACCCTTGTGAGGCAGCGGTGGACTGACTTGACCCTAGTGGCAGGAGTGGTTCAGTACCGTGGAGGCGGAGACGACATTATTGTGGGCCCGAGGTGGATGATCATGTGCATTGCATTGCATTGTCTTTAATTCCTTTTTGTATTTTAGGAGGTTTGGTATACGGGGTTCCTGCATGGAACTTAGGCATGTTTGTTTGTTTACATTTTAGGTAGCGAGTAGCATTAGAGTCAGGTGGTGACCGAGGAGGGTGCCCCCGGGATCTGATCCTGTAGTTTATCTTCTTCTTTTGAGGTGATTACATGTTGTATAGCTTTTGTTTGTAATCACAGTCAGTCTGTATATTTGACTTCCACGTGGATCTTTTATATTATATATATGTTGGTTTGTTTCCCATGACGTGCCCCTGGTTGACCGTTGACGGTCTTTATTATTGTTTAAATTTTCCGTTGTTGTCGGGGACGTTACAGTTTTGCCCGATTCAGTCGACGGAACTTACTCAGAATTGCATCCTGTAGGTTTCTATTTGCTTATCTTACACAAACATTTAACCAATTAACCCCAACGGCTATAACACTTTAGGAGCTTATAAATAGAGTTGTCCAACACATTTTCACAAAACTCTCCCACACCATATTATCCAATACATTAGAGAGAAACTCTCAAGCTCCAAATTCCCCAATCCTACACTCTAAGCCTAAATTCCACACCTTTGATCATAGCCATATCTTACTCAAGTGTGCTCAAGTTTAGAGAGTGTTGTCCCACTCATTCCTTTGTCAAAGAAAGTAAGGATTTCGGTGAAAGCCTAAAGTGTTCCTTCTCGGATTGTGAGAGGAAGAAATTCAGGAAAGCGAGGGTGTTCGTGGTGCTTGTGTTGTAAATGTGTTCTCTCCCGGCCCAGAACAGGGAGTGGTTAGTAAAGTCATGAGCGAAGCTCGGTGATCCGAGCGGAGCTTGCAAGAGAGGACTAGGACCCAGGTGGGGTGCCGAACCTCTTTAAAATCCCTCGTCTCCATTATGGTTTGTCTTAATTCTTCTTTACTTGCTTGTTTGTTTTTGATTCCGTTGTGCATTCATTGTTTGCTTAAACAAGTAGGTAATTAGCTTAAAAGTGATTAGAACTAAGCCCCATTACGTTCCTATAATTGGTATCAGAACCTTGTAAGCTAAATTGCATACTTAATCGTATTTTTAGCATGGCTAGCACATCTAATCACATAGAGGGATTATGCACCACTAGGCCTCCTTTGCTTAATGGGTCAAACTATGACTATTGCAATAATAGAATGAAGATATTCTTAATCTCTAATGACCTTAAGTATTGGATTTTCCTTCAAAATCCCTACACACCCCAAATGAAGATTAATTGGATTCACTTTCTGGGGTCAAAATGAAAGAAATTGAGATGAACACAAAAATCATGAACATTCTTTATTGTGGTCTTAACGAGGGTGAATACAATAGAATTAGGAGTTGTGAGAGTGCTTTTGAAATTTCGCATAGATTGCAAATGCATCATGAGGGTGATAGCAAAACTAAGGAAACTCGCATTAGTCTCCTCATGCATAAATATGAGATATTTTCTATACAAATCGGTGAGAACATAAGCGACACGAACACTCACTTCACCGATATTACTAACTCTCTTTTGGTTCTTGGAAGAAGAATGAATGAAGGAGAGATGACAATAAAAATCCTCCGGTCGCTAAGCAACGATTAGGAAGATAAGGTGGTCACAATTGAAGAAGCTCGCGATCTTTCCCAACTCAAGATGGTGGAGCTAATTGGAAATCTCATGGCTTATGAGCTTCAAATTCACCATCGAAAGGAGAAGGAAGCCTCCAAGAACAAACCCTTCTTGGCATTACATGCAAATCTTGACGAACCAAGGAGGAGTGTAGAAGATGAGGACATTGAATTCCTAGCCAAAGACTTCTTCAAATACCTCAAGAAGGATAAGGGAGAAAAGAATGAAAGAAGAGGTAGAAGAAGTGAAATAGGAGAAAAGAATAAGGAGAAGGAGGAGAGTGAAAATGAGAGCAAAGAGAAGGAGAAGAAAAATGAGAAGGGAGAGAAGGACAGAAAAGGAGAGGAGTAAGAGAAAAGAGAAGAGGTTGGAAGCTCACAAGGCTACTTGGGACGATTCATCATCATCATCTTCATTCCCATCAACCGCACCTTCATCAACAAAGGAATATGCACACATGTGCTACATGGCAATTCAAGATGAAGCAAATGAGGTATCCTCTAACTCATACTCTACTAGAACACATTCTTGCTCATCTAAGTCTTTTGCTAGTGATAGTTCATGCTCCAAAGAAGAAACATACTCACATGATGAACTTCAAAATGCATTTCATGACTTAGTTAAGCAATATGAGATTATTTGTGAAAAGAACAAGAATGCTAGAAAGCTAATCAATAATCTCCAAAGTCAAAGTGAAACATGCATGAATAAGAAGATGAGGTGCTTGCTATACTTGAAAACAATGCATTAACTCTTGATAGTCTAAAAGCTACACCTATTGATAGGGAACTAGATCTTAAGGCATCAAATGCACAATTAAGAAAAGATCTAGAAAAATTCACTAATGGAACCAAGATGCTTAACATGCTATTAGGTAGTCAAAGACAATCACTCGATAAACATGGTTTAGGATATAATGCAAAATTGAAAAACCATGTATCTCATACTACACTAAATGGCAAGCATGTGTTCATTAATCATAGATCTTCAAGTGTGTGGGATCCTAAAACCAAAATGGTTTGGGTTCCCAAAGCTAACATTCAAGGACTCAAAGTTGTTTGGGTACCTAAATCTACACTTGTAGGTGCTTGAAGTGGAGATCCGTGGTGACCGTGCAAGCTTGAGAGTCAAATTCAAAGCCGGTTGCATCACCGAATTGAGATTAGAACCAAATTCAAAGCTTAAAAGTGGGTATAAGTTTTTATCTTCTAAATAACTGAATAAATTGGTTCTAGTCTAGGTTTTAACATGCTTAATTTACATATCATATATTGATTCATTGCATATCTTAAAATTTGAATCACATTCATTGCTTAAGTGTCAAATTTGTAAATGGATGTCAAAACTGGAATTAATACATCACATGCCTAATTGATAAATTTTACTTGATGTTAAAAGGGGAGAATTAGAATTGAACTTAATCGAAAAATCATATTCATATTGATAGGGGGAGTTCATTGAATATCATTTACTTAGAGTAATGAAGTGCAAAATTTAGGGGGAGCAACTTCATTACAAGACATCCAAATTCCATGTTAATCTTATAATTTTTTGATGGATGTCAAAGGGAGAGAGATAATTAAAGTGGGTAACTTGAAATTTGATTATAATTGAACAAAAACTATGCATATCCATAGGGGCATTGTTATGCATAGTTTACAACTAAATATTTCAAGTATTAAGATATAGGTTGCCATCATCAAAAATGGGGAGATTGTTGGCTTTTTGGCCTTAACCTATGTTTTGATGATTTAATCAACCTAATCTTAATTGTAATCAATGTAGAGTAGCACACATATTGCATAACATATATATTGCTTTGTGTTAACTTCTACAGGTGATCAAGACTCAAGGAAGAAAGGATTCAAGTCAAGACATGTAATCAAGCTCATTTGAAGACCTGTAATTTGCATTTCTTTTGAATCTTAGGAACATTGTCCAATTGAGCAAACTTGAGCTAAAATCAACTCACATACACACTAGGTTCCCAATGGAAGTCACACACAAAATTTCACATCAATTGGACTTCAATAGGTCACCCAAACTTAGACCGAACGGAACTTTTCGGTCGACCGAGTGATCAATTGTCATGTAGTGTTTTCATCTGCCCGCATTCGATCGATCGTGCAGACGTTTTCGGTCGACCGAATCAGCATAATTTTCCGACCGTTAGACTTGTCATATTACACCAACGGTCGTATTCGAATTATTCACAAATACCCCAGAAAACATATTGCCTATCGGTCGACCGTGGACCTATTTCTGTCGACCGAACTTAATTGTCTCCGAATTGTGAAACTACCTGGACGTTTCCGGTCGACCGAACTTGATCATTTTAGCCAACCCCGTAGAAACTTGTTAGTTTTCGGTCCACCGAACCCTATTCGGTGTTCGACCGTTAACTTAAGTGTACCTAAGTTATAGCCTGGTTTGTTCGACCGTTCCCTTATCGGTCGACCGGACCTTGTTCAAAATTGCCCAACGGTCGACCGTTCTGCCTGATTCGGTCGACGGAACTTACTCAGAATTGCATCCTGCAGGTTTCTATTTGTGTATCTTACACAAACACTTAACCAATTAACCCCAACGGCTATAACACTTTAGGAGCTTATAAATAGAGTTGTCCAACACATTTTCACAAAACTCTCCCACACCATATTGTCCAATACATTAGAGAGAAACTCTCAAGCTCCAAATTCCCCAATCCTACACTCTAAGCCTAAATTCCACACCTTCGATCATAGTCAAATCTTACTCAAGTGTACTCAAGTTTAGAGAGTGTTGTCTCACTCATTCCTTTGTCAAAGAAATTAAGGATTTCGGTGAAAGCCCGAAGTGTTCCCTCTCGGATTGTGAGAGGAAGAAATTCAGGCAAGCGAGGGTGTTCGCGGTGCTTGTGTTGTAAAGGCGTTCTCTCCCAGCCCAGAATGGGGAGTGATTAGTAAAGTCGTGAGCAGGGCTTGCAAGAGAGGACTAGGACCCGGGTGGGGTGCCGAACCTCGATTCTTTCTCATTTGTTAGTTGTTAGTTTTGTGTAATCAAACTTTCCCCCATTCTTTTCCACTTGATTCTGAAGAACCAAAGTTGACACACCTACTTTTACATTCTAGTCTCATCTCTTCACACTCTCTATAAGCGTTTTAGGGTCAAGTGTGAAGAGATGAGACTAGAATGTAAAAGTAGGTGTGTCAACTTTGGTTCTTCAGAATCAAGTGGAAAAGAATGGGGGAAAGTTTGATTACACAAAACTAACAACTAACAAACGAGAAAGATGAAAGCACAAGACCAACTAAAACTACACTAAGCAACTAACAAACAAGAAAGATTAAATTCAGTAAGGAAAACCCCTAAGGGGTGGAGTGTGTGTACACATGTGATAAGGTGGTGAAGAATGCATTCAATAAGGCATGAGTGTAGGTTGTGTTTTCATGCATAGGAAGTACCTAATGGTTGTGGCATAACCTATCATTCCAATCACTAACCTAGTTGATTAACATGAGTAGGAGAGAGCAACTTCCGGTCCGGTCCGGGTTTTTGGACCGGACCGGACCGGTTCGGTCCGGGTTCGGTCCAGACCGAAACCAACCGGTCCGGGTTTCGGTCCGGCCCACCGGAGCGATTCGGGTTTCGGTCTGATCCGGTTCCGGACCAAAACCCAAAAATCCCCACAAAAGTTCGGTCCGGGTTCGGTCCAGACCGAACCTTACCGCTCCGGTCTTCGGTCCGGACCCCTGAGAGAATCCGGGTCCGGTCCGGGTCCGGACCGATGCTCACCCCTAAACATGAGCATAAACAAGTTGGTTATTAAAAACCTAAAGAAGCATAAGAAGTACCTAGTGATTATGGCAAAACTCATCAAGTTAAGTATTCTCTTTTAAACAAACAAGCATACATTCACATTCATCACATATTTCATAAGATAGCATTCATTCTCATTCTTCATTATAGGTATAAACATTATCTCCACCCTCATAGGGGGATGAAACTACTCACTACACATTAAACTAACAATTCTAAGGAAGAGAAACATTATAACTAATTATACTAAGATTAAGGAAACACAACTAAGCTAAATATGCAAGCATTAAAAGAGACAACATTATAAAAAAACTAAGAAAACATTTTATTTACATGACTCACATTACAAGTATCATTCTTCTCCACTTGAGTTTTGCTCCAATGCTTTACTCCAAGTAGAGAGAATGACCACCAAGAAATGGGTAATTATAAAAGAGGAAAAATAGTTCTATTTATAGACATGAAAAGGGCAATTGAAGACAATTCCATGATATGAGACTAATGAAACATTCACAGAATAGATATAAACACATAATCCATATCCGTGCGAAATTGGGTCGCATTCTGACCAAAATGGACTTCTAATTGACGGTCCAAATTGGTCAGATGAGACTCAATTTTGTGTGACTACTTAATCTCTTCAATTATGCACCTGGGGTATGCCATGGTTAGTCATTTAAGTCTGGGTCTGAATATAATTGTCAAAATACTCATCATGATTGTGTTGAGTTTTGTCGGTTTGCTATTTGGTCCCTCCAGCTTACGTGCAGGTCATTCCCTCTTGCAAATGAGTCATTGTGCATGACAGAGAGGTCCATTTTGCTTCATTTAACTCCTTTGTTCTTACATTTCAGTCATTTTTCTCTTCCATTCTTTTCTTTATTACCTAATACCTGAAATATAACAATGAACACTCAAGTAGCACAATATTGGGGGTCAAATTAAGGATATATAACATGAATATGATGCATGATATGCTACTAATCAGCTACCAATCCTCTCTTGATTATAAACTCATTATTTGTTTGATGATTTTGTGTCGAAAATTTCTTCAATTGTGAATTTAAATTTTATATTTTTAAAAAATTCTATTTGTCAAAGCAATGTGAATATAATTTGTATAAATATATACACAAGTTATGATGAAATGTAAATTACATTCTCTAGTTATTTGTTTTGGTTTAGAAAAATGTTTAAATCCAATTACATGAGCATGAAAATTACTTGTTTAATGCATGACAAATCACTCATGTACTAACATCTATCAATCTCAAAATAGGTTCTTATTTGTTTGGTTTGTATGAGTTGTATTGAACTCATTGTAGCTAGAATATATCTGTCAAGAATTAGGTTTAACGTTAACACTCAAATTATTAATTGGTCAAAGTAAGGATCCATGTGAACTTGCTCTATTGTCAGGATATGGTTTCAACCAATTTGTAGTTCTACTTGATGAAACTAGGGATTTGGGTTGTGTCATTGAGTGTGGGCTTGCATTATGTGCCTGCTTTTCTTGCTTCTCGAAGTGGTGGTTGTGGTTGATATTGCTGCAATGTTGCCTTCCATATGAAGTTGAGACCGCTATGACGGCAAAAGACGACCCGGTTGGTTTTGTTCAAGGCAACTGAGATGAAATGATGGTTTGGGGCCTTCTAGTGGAGCTACCACATGAGGTTTGACGGTGTAGGTTAGAATAGTAATAATGTTTTTCTTGTATTCAGTATTGAGGAACTCTACTTGAATACATTACATTCTGAATGTATTTTAGATTGCATCAAATGTATATATAAATGTTGATGCATTGTGGTTGTTGATTGAACGTTATGTGTTTTGAATGAATTAGTGAAAGAATGAACGTGATTTGAATGTTTGGAGCAGAAAATAAAAAAAGGCTAATGGGCTTTTCCGAAATTTCTGATGTTGCAAACGACAACGATAGTTCTGTCCTTGTTCTTGTTAGACAACTAGCGGCGGAAATTCATATCCTTTAGTGTACCTGGCAATCCTTTTATAAAAGGAGGAATGATGCCATCTTGAAGAAAGCTACAGTGCAACCTACACCGATAAACAACTCTGTCGGTAATCAACACCGAGGAACTCCAACATTAAAAAAAATGTTGGTGTTTTCCGGTCCCGATCAATTCACATTGATGGTCTCTATCAGTCCCACATTCCGTCGGTGTAAGTTAGCACCTACTAGTCGTACTCCGACGACTCATCATTGATTGATGCGAGTTTTAACCAATGGATATCGGGTACCACCAAATAATAACTTCCACCGGTGAAGGCTGAAACTATTGTAGTATTACAACCCTAATGCAAACTGCCAAAAAAACTACTTAAAACTCCAACGAAAATTACATATAAATTCACAATGGAAACAAGGAATCCAAGATCTTCACTACTGGACCTCGCACGAGAGTGTTTCCCATCCGACGCATGAGTCCCTGACATTGACATGGTTAATGGTGGAGGCGATGAGGCTACAAGATGATATAAATAGCACTTCAACGAGAGCAATGACAACAATGGCTCTTGCAATCTTCTGGTTTTTTAGGGTTTTAGGGAGAATAATTCTAAAGAGAGAATCGATATTAGACAATTGGATGAGAGTGCAAATTACTACCTGGGGGGTGGGGGTTCAAAAACCAATAAAAATTATGGAGACTATTGGTGTGACTAATGTACATAACTTCTAAAACAATTTTTTCCTTGATAAGAAACACATTTACAATAAGTAATTAAATGAAGAAAATAATTACTAAACAATTAATAAATATCATTAATTTGCCCTTAAAATAAAATGTTTACTTCTTTAAAAATGAAATCACATAAAATCATTTCTATGATAATCAATAAATCTTGATCTAACAAGCCTAAAGCAGATGGACAAAAGGAGAGATCCAACGCCAACCAATGATCAACATATGAAACTTCCTAAATCAAGAAATGGTACACAAACACCTCGTCGCTCACCTAACGTCTACTTCCAAAAATCATGCAAAACCATTAAGTCAAACAACTGCAAACTATGGTTGTAAGTGGGCAGAGTAAAAGTCATTTAACCACTCTAACTACATAGGCGTGTAAGGTTATGGGTAGAAAATTTCTAACCATTAAATAAATAGGGTGTGTATGGGTGTGGTAATTTTAACCATTTTAACAAGGTGGGTAAGGGTACCTCAATATAGCTGCCCATTTAACGATTTTAATGTGAAATTTAAATAATATATAATTACATAATTAATTTTTTAACCTAAATTTCTAACAGACCTAAAAAATATCTAATGTTACTTTCTAATTAGGAATTACATATTTTTAGCTAGTTATCTATTTATCCATTTAACATATTTTTACATAGTTTTCTATTTATCCATTTTAGTATCCCTTAATTTTATACATATAACCATTTATGTGCCCGAATTTGTTTATTTAAATGAGATGGGTACTATTATGGTTAAGGAAAAATAAACGGTTTTATAACCAAATAAGTAGACGTTTATAAGTATGGGTAAGTCATTAAACATCCATTTACAACCTTTCTTCAAACCACCAAAAAAATCCATAAAACTCCAACGAAAAATACATATATAAATTATAAACCCACAACGAAACGAGAAATCCAAGATATCCACTATTGGACCTCGCATGAGTGTCTCCCATCTGGCACATGAGCTGCCGGCATCAACTTCCTATGTGACAAATGATGGAGAGCAATCTTTATCCGTCTATTTATTAAACAGTTATGATTTTTACAATCGGTGACCTACCCGTCCGTTCAATTAGGACAGTTAAATGATTTTAACTCTACCCATTTACGACCCTACCCATATCCATTGCCAACCTTATTTGAAAGAAGGATGAATTACGAAGAGAGAAAAACTAAGAAGACAAAAAGGGAAAACAAAATCGAATGGCCAAGATCACACCAAAACAGCCCTTCAAATAACAACACGCCAGCGGAGCACCACACCGCTCTCTATATAAGCCTCTCTCCCGCAAAACCCTAATCCTAATATTCTTCTCACTTTCAACAGCGGCGGCAGCGGACAGGAGGATAAGATGGCTCGCGGCGTTGTTGCTCCGGCGAAAGGAGGGAAGAAGAAGGGAACCACAACCTTCACCATCGACTGCGCGAAGCCGGTGGAGGACAAGATCATGGACGTCGCGTCGCTGGAGAAGTTCCTCCAGGAGAGGATCAAGGTCGGCGGCGGCAAGCCGGGTCAGCTCGGGGACGCCGTCACCGTTTCTAGGGAAAAGAACAAGATCACCGTCACCTCCGACGGCAACTTCTCCAAAAGGTAGTGTGTCTCTCTCATCAATTTCATTTGAGTTTGAGTAGATTTGGATTTGACGCCAAATGTAAAGTTTGTTATTTAGGTTTGGGATTAGGTGTGATTTAATTTTTGTTTATTTGGAGTTGACGTTGAATGAAAGTTTGAGAGTTAATGCTGCTGTGATTGGAAATGTGTTATGATAGATTTAAGTAAGATGCGAATGTTGACCTGTTTTGAAGTTGACATAACGGATTATGTTTAGGCCATGCTAGTTGGGAATCGATTGTCTTTGGCATGAGGATCAATGGATAAGGAATATAAAGCCAGATAGAACGGAATTTTAGAATAGCCATAGATCTGTTCTGAAGTTCCCCAAGATGTCGTACGTACCAACCTGCCTTCTGTACGGGGAGTATGAATGTGAGATTGCCGTCAGGTTACTCTTAATTGGTTGGCCCAAACGTTTCCCTCATGGGGATGCAGTTTAGTTGTTTTTAGTTTGCTATTATTTGCTGCTGTTAGAACAGTCGTGCCCTATTCACTGCACCGATAAGTAATAATGTCGATAGAGATTTAAGAAATGTTAATGTTTTGTTACTTGTGCTTTGTCGATTACATTTACATTGTCTTGCTCTTCCTGTACTGTCAGGAAGTACCTTGGTCCCTGATTTCAATGTTGATATAAATGTATAGAGTAAATTAAGGTTGTTCTAGCTAATTGGTGATGAGCTATATATCACCTTTTTTGATTGTGCCATCTCTTTCTTATTGTCAGTATTAGCTTGAAATTTATTATGAAAAGACATTCATCTAACTTTGCGGACCTTCTATTTGCCCTATGTACTAAATGATGGTGCATACCATCATTACAGGATGCCGTCTTTACAATTTTTGTTCGATCTGGATGTGAAATTTGTGGTCTTATGAAGGTGGCTGAACTTATGGTTCTTATAGGCCACCTTTTTCATACTGTCAGTAACAGGTCAAAATTGTTATGTAATGCTGTTCATCCAACTGTGTGGACATCGTATCTGACCCTTTGTACTAATGGTTGCTGAAATTCTTACTGGATATAATGTCTTTATGGTTGTTTGATTTGGATCATGAATATCTCTCTTATGAGGGTGTTACATCATTGTCATATCTTTAACAGCATAAGTTGATGTCATGATAATATCGTCCTGACGTGCATCCTGCAATTTTTCAGGTACTTGAAGTACTTGACCAAGAAGTACCTAAAGAAGCATAATGTTCGTGATTGGCTCCGAGTGATTGCCTCCAACAAAGATCTCAATGTCTATGAGCTTAGATACTTCAACATTGCTGAGAATGAAGCAGAGGAAGAAGATTGAATTTGTGCTTTCTTCTTCCATTTTGTTTGCTGTGCTAGAGTAACTTTGTTAGGGCACTTTATCTAAGTTTTCTGCCTAATACCTTTTGTTGCTGGAAAAGATTTTCATTCGGGATTATGAATTATTCTTTATCTTGTGATTGCTTAATGACTTTTCATTTTCATTTACTATATATTGTGATTGCTTAATGACTTTTCATTTTCATTTACTAGATGGTTCAATTTCAGTATTTATTTTTCGGTATGGAGTGTTAAGTAATCGTAAGATTGAAGCTAGGTCTCGTCGGTGTTCTCTTTGTTCAAGAGTGTATTATGTTTGGTTGACCATCTTGTGTCGCTGGATCAGAGTTACGTATACATTTCTAAGAAGAAAGTGGGAATTATGTCATGAAATTTCAGATAAAAGTAGAGTTCAGAAGTTTGGAGCACCGGTGACTAGGCAGTTCCGGGCGTAATCATGTCAGCTTCTCTTTTTGCCACGTCAGTTTAAACTAACTTAAAATCAACGTTCAGGCACCGCCTAGGCGAGCCTGGGCGGCCGGCGGCGTCCGGTCGCCTGGGCGATCGCCTAGGCGGTTGTGCGACCGCCCAGGGCTGGGCGGTAAATTTTTTTTTTTTAAATTCAATTAATTTTCATAAAATAGATAAAAAAATCAGGAAAAATCGGGAAAAATAGAAAAAAATACACAAATATTTTCTAAAACTACCATACATGTTTAGGCTTCGAAAAGACACCTAGTTCCTCGACCAAGGCCTCACTAGGCACCCCCTCTACCCACCTAAACACTTAGGTATACAATTTATTGCTCAGTAGTACGATTACAAAGTAACTCAGAGTTCATACAATAGTAGATAAAAGAGAAAGTAGAATTACAAGCTAACTAACTAATTCCATTGGAGGGGTTTATATAGGATTTGGGGCTAGTGGCAAAGTTGTAATTTTTGAAAAAAAAAATAATAAAAAAATTAAAAGGAGAGAGCCGTTGGAGAGCCTCCAACGGCTCTCGCCTAGGCGATCGCCTAGGCGAAATGATCGCCTAGGCGATCGCCTATTTCGCCCAGCTCTGCTGGGCGAAAGGCGGTGGTCGCCCAGGCGACCACCGCCACCGGCGACCGCCTAGGCGACCGCCTAACGCCTAGGCGGTCGCCTACGTAAACGTTGCTTAAAATTATATTAACCACACCCAGAAACAACTCAAATTTCTTACATTTTCTCTCTTACACGTTATTTCGGTATCAATTTTAGCTAAAATACGAAAATTCTAGAAAATATAAACAAATAAAAAATTTATTTTCATAAAAAAATATTTGAAAAAACGATTTTAAATGTTTTAAAATAATTTTAAAAATATTTTCTAAACACAAAAAAAAACAAAAAAAAAAGACCAATGGTGGGGGACACGTGCCTCCACCAACCACATTTCCCAGGCCCTTGGGGTGGAATTTTGGGCGGATGGGCGCCCGAATTTCCGTCCGAGTGGTTGATTTGGTATTTTTTTATTAATAAAAGGTTGATGTGTCGGGTGAAATTTCTAGACGCCTGATTTTTTGGAATGGTTAAGAATGTTCTTACGCTACTCATGGTTATTTCTAACTTTCAAGTAGGAATGGGGGGAATTGTATGATGTGTTATGGTAGTCTGTTGACTCGTTTCCATTTGTAATATTTAACTGTAAAGCTTCAGTTTTAGAATCAGTATCGTTTTATACTGTAAAGATGTATTTAAAAATTTTAACCCCAACTTTTTCCTCGTTATGTACTCCATGTTTGATACATTTGCAAGTATTTATTTCAGTATAAAAATGTCATTAGTAGGTAAAAAAATATAAAAAATACATTAACTATATCCGTATGTTCCCATACAGTATGCAAACCTTTAGTCCAAACAATTGTCATTCTACCGCTCCAATCTTCCTCTGCACGAGTTCCACTTTCGCTCATGTTAGAGTCATTCGGATATTGATTTTAGATAATCGTTTTCACTAATCTGATTCTACATTAATTTCAGAGAATTTGATTCACTTGGAATCAATTCCAGGAATGAAAGTTTGGATGAAATTACAATTCCAACGTCACGATGTATACATATTGAGGATTGTATGTAATAACATAATAACAAATTTAATTGAATATCAAAAATTATTTGTCATCAACTAAGCATATTCCGGACAATAATTACGAAATCACATTTACAAACTTATAATGAAAAATAAACAAAACATCCACATGGCTATATCATGAACCAAACACGTTGACAATAAAGTAAATAACCAAAACAAATATACTATAATAATTAGAAGTGGCAAATGTCAAAATAATTGGTGGTATGTTTTGTTTGGGATGCAAACATTTGTTCCCAAAATCGATAAATAGTATCTAATCTTTTTTTTTTTGATTTCTGCAAGAGCACATTCTTGAGTAATCTAGTTTGGGAATCAATGCCCAAAAAACACCATTCCGGTCGTTTGGATATCTATTTTAGAAAATCTATTTTACTAAAATTTGATTCTATATTGATTTCAGATAATCTGATTCTCACTTAAAATCGATTCCATGTATGAAAATGTTTGGATGGAAATGATTTCACTTGAAGTCAAATTACATTTCAATCCCATGAGAATTGTGTGTAATAACATAATAACAAATTTGATTGAATATCTAAAATTGTTTGCTACTAATAACTTATTCGAAACAATAGTTACGAAATCACAATTATCAACTTGAAGTGAAAAATAAACTAAAAATACATATGCCCATATCATGAACCAAACATGTCAATAAAGTAATTAACCAAAAAACTCTTGTAATAATTAAAATAGAAAAAGTCAAAATAATTGATAGTATGTTTGGTAATTATTTTATGTTGACGGGGCAATATAGAAATTTGTTCCCAACGTCCTTGAATAGTATTATGGAATCAGCTTTTTATTATTACGAAGGAGAGAGAACTGTGAGAGGACATTTTAAGAGTGTGAATCAGATTCTGGATTTCAAAATCGTTTCTGGGTTTCAAAATCGATTTTGAGTGATGGTGTTTGTGTAAGACTAATTCTACTGACATATTTTGAGAATATAGTTTGAGAGAGTCAATACCCAAACACACCCTCCTTGTCAACTCGAACGATTACGAATTTTGTTTAGGGAACGAAATGTAAAGGAAAAATATCCATTATATATGGGAAATGTTTAGTAGCCGCTCTCCGGGACGCCTTCGCGGGACGCTGCTGAGTTGGACAAATCCAGCTTAGCCAAAGTTTAGTATTTTTGGCGGGCAGAGGGGGCAGCCGCATTTAATGCATCTCAAATCAGACGTGCTCCAAATCATATCATTCCTTTTGGCGCTCCCACCTGCTCCATACCTCTTTTTGACGAAGATGCACGGAATGACCACCGTCACTTCTTCCTTTCTTTTTCATTTTGGTTCATTTCTCTTCGTTTTGAGAGAAATCTTCGCTCAAATGGAAATGGCGTCAAACGTTCCTAAGGAGAAGATGATTTTCCCCTCTTTCGAAGGAGCAAGAGCCTTTTACAACGACTATGCTGATGCTTGTGGTTTTGGTGTTAAGCTACGACATACTCATTACGACGCTGGTGTGGTTACCCGGGCTACTCTTACTTGTTCCAAGGAGGGTAACACACCAACAGACCAAGGTCAAGACATAATGAAGCCACGTTTCTCTAGTAGAGTTCAGTGCACGGCTCGCATCAGGGTTTCTGGAAACCCAGCAAGGGGATACCAGATTAACTTTGTCGATCTCAATCATAACCATGAAATGCTGCAGGAGCACCAGATGCGTTTTCTAAGACAGAAACGATTTGTACCTGAGGCCGCCATAGCACGAATAGCGTGCAACGATGCTTCTGGGATCTCTGCTGCTAAGACCATGCAATCGTTTGTTGTTGAGGCTGGGGGACATGACAAACTTACTTTTAACGATAGAGACCTAAGGTTTGAAGACTTTTGTACGCTATTTTGTTTGTAAAAATCTGCGGCCTTAATATTTTTTGTGTGTGCAGGAATGTTATAACCGAAGTAAAGAATTTGAAAATGGGACCCGACGATGCACAAGCTCTTCAGAACTATTTCATTAAGATGCAGAAGATTGATGCAATGTTTTTCTATGTCGTGGATATGGATGACGAGGGAAGACTAAGGAACGTTTTCTGGGCCGACTGCCGTTCCAGGGCTGCCTATTCATACTTTGGGGATGCTATATGTTTCGACACTGCGTACCTCACAAACAAATACGACATGCCCTTTTCACCATTTGTGGGAGTTAATCACCATTTGGAGTCTGTGTTGCTCGGTTGCGCTTTGCTGTCTTCCGAGACCACTGAAAACTACATATGGCTCTTTCAGACGTGGCTTTCGTGTATGGGAGGTACGTATGTAGAGTTGTCCTTTATGATTTTTGAGTTATTGGTTTTCCTTTTTAAGTGATGCGTGTTCCTTTTTAAGTGTTTTGTGTTCCTTTTTAACTTATGTCTGTTCCTTCTTAAGTGAAGTATGTTTCCTTTTTAACTGGTGTCTGTTCCTTTTTAGTGTTGTCTGTTCCTTTTTAAGTGATGTGTGTCCTTTTTTAAGTGAAGTCTGTTCCTTTTTAAGTGATTTCTGTTCCTTCTTAAGTGTAGTCTGTTCCTTTTTAGTGTTGTCTGTTCCTTTTTAAGTGATGTCTGTTCCTTTTTAAGAGATGTCTGTTCCTTTTTAAGAGATGTATGTTCTTTTTTAAGTGATTCTGTTCCTTTTTATGTGTAGTCTGTTCATTTTTAAGTTATGTATGTTCCTTTTTAAGTGTAGTCTGTTCCTTCTTATGTGTAGTCTGTTCCTTTTTAGTGTTGTCTGTTCCTTTTTAAGTGATGTCTGTTCCTTTTTAAGAGATGTCTGTTCCTTTTTAAAAGATGTCTGTTCCTTTTTAAGTGTAGTCTGTTCCTTTTTAAGTGATGTATGTTCCTTTTTAGGGGATGTCTGTTCCTTTTAAGTGATTTCTGTTCCTTTTTAAGTGATTTCTGTTCCTTCTTAAGTGAAGTCTGTTCCTTTAATTGATGTTAGTTCCTTTTTAAGTGACCTCGTTTCCTTTATAGCGATTTTTCTTTTTCCTTGCAGATATCCCTCCACCAGCCATCATAACGGACCAATGTGGGGCAATTACTGCTGCTGTAAGGAATGTCTTCCCAAATGCCAGACACCGATTTTGCATTTGGCACATAATGAACAAAGCTCCCGTGAAGTTGCCGACAAAGTATCGACAACACATGTTATTTGATCTAAATTTGATTGTCTATGACTCAAAGAACCCAGCTGAATTTGAACGGAATTGGCACGGTTTCCTGGTTGATTTTGACCTTCAAGAACATAGTTGACTCCAAACAATTTACGGTATCCGTGAGTCTTGGGTACCTGCTTACTTGTGTGATTGTTTTTTCGCTGGAATGACTTCTACCCAAAGAAGCGAAAGTATGAACTCCTTCTTCGACAAGTACTTATCTTCTCGAACCACCCTTAAGCAGTTCGTTCAACAATACGAACTTGCTCTACGTCACAAGTACGAGAAGGAAGCTCAATCGGATTTCGATTGCCTGCATAAGAAACCCCAAATGGTTTCAATATATCCCTTCGAGAGTCAAATGAGCGAGTTGTATACCGTAGGGGTTTTCAAGAAAGTACAGTTACAAATTGGTAAGATGATGAACTACGACCTAACCGAGGAGTTGCAATCAGCCGACGCGTTTCATTACAAGGTGACTAAACGTGTACGGGTCGGTGAGCAACTATTATCGAAACGTTTCCTTGTAGAGAGGACAGGTCTGAACTTGACATGCGATTGTAAACTGTTTAAGCGTGTTGGTATTCTTTGCTGTCACCTCCTGGTGGTATTTGCACGGCTAGATCCTAATGCATTACTCCCGCCGTCTTACATCACAGATCGATAACGGAAGGATATTCGTCGGAGCTATGGAGAAAAGGTGTTCCAAGCCGATGGCGTATTGGAGAAGGATGCGCTGAGTCGTCACGCCGACATAATGGGTCGCGCTCTTTGGATTGCACAGGAAGCATTCATTTCTCATGAAAGGTATCTTAAGGCCGTGAAGTGTATGGAGTGGCTCAGGTCTCATATTAACATTCCCCACGCCCCTCCCATAGTTGATGAAGTTGTGGTCGGCGGTACCTCTCTGCGCAATCCAGACAAAGTAACCCGTCCAGGAAGACCGCCTACTAGACGTCGGGTTTCCTTAGCCGAGAGAATTCTGCAAAGAAGCCAAAAAAAGCGCCTCACAACAGAAAAAGGGCAAGTATCGAAGGAAGGGCAAATCACCTATGCATGAGGTCGCACCTAGACCAGGGGATCCAGATTTTGACGATTGGGACATGAGGTTGTATTACGACCAAATTGCTCCTTAATTATGCACCAAGGCTTGGTCTTTGAATTTTGTACAATTTTGTAAGACAACAATTATTCTTAAGTGTAAAGTTCCCTTTTAATTGTGATCGTTCCTTTTTAAATTATTTCTGATCGTTTTTATGTTATTTTGGTTCCTTTTTAAGTGATGTCTGTCTCTTTTTAAGTGAAGTCTGTTCCTTTTTAAGTGAAGTCCGTTCCTTTTTAACTGATGTCTGTCTCTTTTTAAGTGAAGTCTGTTCCTTTTTAAGTGTAGTCTGTTACTTTTTAAGTAAAGTCTGTTCCTTTTTAAGTGATGTCTGTCTCTTTTTAAGTGAAGTCTGTTCCTTTTTAAGCGATGACTGTCCCTTTTTAAGTTAAATCTGTTCCTTTTTAAGTGATTTCTGTTCCTTTTTATGTGAAGTCGGTTCCGTTTTAAGTGACCTCGTTTACTTTTTAAGTGAAGTCTGTTCCTTTTTATGTGAAGTTTGTTCCTTTTTAAGCGATGACTGTCCCTTTTTAAGTGATTTCTGTTCCATTTTATGTTATTGTATGTTCCTTTTTAAATTATTTATGATCATTTTTATGTTATTTTGGTTCCTTTTTAAGTGATGTCTGTCTCTTTTTAAGTGAAGTCTGTTCCTTTTTAAGTGAAGTCCGTTCCTTTTTAACTAATGTCTGTCTCTTTTTAAGTGAAGTCTGTTCCTTTTTAAGTGAAGTCTGTTCCTTTTTAAGTGATGTCTGTCTCTTTTTAAGTGAAGTCTGTTCCTTCTTAAGTGAAGTCTGTTCCTTTTTAAGCGATGACTGTCCCTTTTTAAGTTAAATCTGTTCCTTTTTAAGTGATTTCTGTTCCTTTTCATGTGAAGTCGGTTCCTTTTTAAGTGACCTCGTTTACTTTTTAAGTGAAGTCTGTTCCTTTTTATGTGAAGTCTGTTCCTTTTTAAGCGATGACTGTCCCTTTTTAAGTGATTTCTGTTCCTTTTTATGTTATTGTCTGTTCCTTTTTAAATTATTTATGATCCTTTTTTATGTTATTTTGGTTCCTTTTTAAGTGATGTCTGTCTCTTTTTAAGTGAAGTCTGTTCCTTTTTAAGTGAAGTCCGTTCCTTTTAACTGATGTCTGTCTCTTTTTAAGTGAAGTCTGTTCGTTTTTAAGTGTAGTCTGTTACTTTTTAAGTGAAGTCTGTTCCTTTTTAAGTGATGTCTGTCTCTTTTTAAGTGAAGTCTGTTCCTTCTTAAGTGAAGTCTGTTCCTTTTTAAGCGATGACTGTCCCTTTTTAAGTTAAATCTGTTCCTTTTTGAGTGATTTCTGTTCCTTTTTATGTGAAGTCGGTTCCTTTTTAAGTGACCTCGTTTACTTTTTAAGTGAAGTCTGTTCCTTTTTATGTGAAGTCTGTTCCTTTTTAAGCGATGACTGTCCCTTTTTAAGTGATTTCTGTTCCTTTTTATGTTATTGTCTGTTCCTTTTTAAATTATTTATGATCCTTTTTATGTTATTTTGGTTCCTTTTTAAGTGATGTCTGTCTCTTTTTAAGTGAAGTCTGTTCCTTTTTAAGTGAAGTCCGTTCCTTTTTAACTGATGTCTGTCTCTTTTTAAGTGAAGTCTGTTCATTTTTAAGTGTAGTCTGTTACTTTTTTGTAGGATCGTGCGGGTTATGGGTCCACTAATCACTTTTCAATCTAATCACCTACTTGTTTAAGCAATTGATATGCGCAGCGGAAATTAAAAACAAAACAAGCAAGTGTAGGAAAATGCAAACCACAAATCAACTCGGCGTTTTTATAGAGGTTCGGCACCCCACCCGGGTCCTAGTCCTCTCTTGTAAGCTCCGCTCGACTCCGCGAGCTCCGCCTACGTCTTCACTATCCACTCCCCGTTCCGGGCCGGGAGAGAACGCCTTTACACCACAAGCAACGCGAACAACCCTCGCTTGCTTGAATTCTTCCTCTCACAATCCGAGAGGGACACTTCGGGCTTTCACCGAAGTCCTTGCTTCTTTTGACAACACTTGTAACTGAGTGGGATTCACTCTCTAATTGAGCACACTTTGAGTAGGATGAGTATATGATCAAATGTGTGAAGTTTAGGCTTAAAGAGTGTAGAATTGGGAGCTTTGAGGATTGAGGTTTCTCTCTAATGTATTGGGACAATTGGAGTTGGAGAGTTGTGTTAACAACAAGTCTTGATCCTCTATTTATAAGCTCCTAAGGTATTCTAGCCGTTGGGGATAGATTTGATTGGGTTTTGTGCAAGATACACAAAGCAGAAAATCGGGCTGCAAATCTGTCCAGAACCGGTCGACCGAAACTAGTAAACCGGTCGACCGTTAACGTGATTTCAAAGAGAACGGTCGAACAAAAGAATATTCGGTCGGACAAACGAGCTAGAACTTAACTCTACTTAAGTGAATCGGTCGAACCAAAGTATGGGGCGGTCGACCGAGAAGGGGATTCGGTTGAGAGAAAGGTCAACCGGTCGAACGAGAAATGTGTCGACCGATAGCAGGGAATTTGGTTTCTGAAAATATGTTCAACCGGTCGACCGAAACAAGGTCTTCGTTCGACCGGTTACCGAATGTATTTTGGGGTTAAGTTTTGTTTTATACGAATACGACCGTTATAGGAATACGACAAGAAAAACGGTCATATTAAAATCCGGGATCGGTCGACCGGTAGAGTTCGGTAAAATCACTGTGGAGAGTGTGTTATAAACCGGTCGAACTGAGAACTTGTTCGGTCGACCGGTTCACATAGGAAATCTGGGTTTAAGTTTATTAGTGATTTCCGACTAAGGTTTGGGTGATCTAATGAAGTCCAAATAAGGTGAAATTTTGTGTGTGACTTCTCTAAGGAACCTAGTGTGTATGTGATATGTTTTTAACTCTTGTATGCTCAATTTACACATGTTCCTAAGACTCAAAATAAAATCAAGATTACAAGTCTTCATTTAGCTTTATTACAAATCTTGACTTGATTTCCTTCCTTCCATGAGTCTTGATCACCTGTAGAGGTTAGCACATGCAATATATATGCAATGCAATATGTGTGCTACTCTACATCATCATAATTAAGATTAGGTTAATTAAATCATCAAAACCTAGATTAAGGCCAAAAAGCCAACAATCTCCCCCTTTTTGATGATGGCAACCTATATCTTAATTCTATCCAAATACATGGAATTTGTATATGTAAACTATGCATATTAATGCTCCCCCTATGGATGTGCATAGTTTTTGTTCAATTTTATGCCAAATTCCAAGTTACCCCCTTAATTATCTCTCCCCCTTTGACATCCATCAAAAATAATAATTATTTAAGACTTTAAGCTTAGAATTTGATGCCTTGTAATGAAGTTGCTCCCCCTAAATTTTGCACTTCATTACTCGAAAAAAATATAACATTTAAGCTCCCCCTATCAATAAGGCTAAATGGAAACAATGAGTATGATTCAAGTTGAGTTCATTTAAGTTTCAACTTAAGCCTTATTCTAACATCCATTTAAAATTTGACATTTAGAATCAATGGATGTGATAAATGATTTGCAATGAATAGGGATAATGATTTTCAATGAATTGAACTTATAAAGATATGACAATTGAGCATATAAATTAGATTAGAGCTAAATTTTGAGAAATTTCAAGGATAGAAATTTATACCAAACTTGAATCTTGATTAGCTCCAATATCATTTGGTGATGCAACCGGATTCGAATTCGACGCTTTGGCTCACCCGGTCACCACCAATCTCCTCCTCAAGCTCCTACAAGAGTAGATTTAGGTACCTAAACAACTTTGGGTCCTTGAGTGTTAGCTTTGGGAATCCACACCATTTTGGTTTTGGGAGCCCACACACTTGAGGAAGTAGACTTAACAAATAAATGCTTGCCATTTAATGTAGTATGAGATACATGGTTTTGTTAATTGAACATTGTATCCTAAACCATGTTTAGCTAAGGATTGTCTTTGACTACCTAAAAGCATATCAAGCATTTTTGTTCCTTTAGTGAACATTTCTAGATCTTTTCTTAATTGCATATTTGAACCTTTAAGATCTACATGTTCATCAACAATGGGTGTTTTACTTAGACTAGGAAGTGATGATTCATTTGATTCAAGTCTAGCAATCATCTCATTCTTTTCATTCATGATTAATTCAATTTGGCATTTGAGATCATTTATAGTTTTTCTAGCATTTTTGTTCTTTTCACAAATGATCTCATATTGTTTAACTAAATCATGAAATGCATTTTGAAGCTCATCGTGTGTATAATTTTCATTATTTGCACTAGAGTTTGAGCTATCACTATAATAAGACTTAGTTGAGCATGAATTACTAGAACACGAGTTAGAATCTACCTCTCTTTGATCTTCAATAGCCATGAAGCATGAGTGAGCCACTTCTCTTCTACTTTGCAAGGAAGAAGACGATGATGATGGTGATGAAGAATCATCCAATGTAGCCTTGTATGCTTCCTCCTTCCTTTCTCTTCTCTTGCTCTTCTCCTTTTCTTTTCTCCTCTCCCTTCTCTCCTTTTTCTTCTCCCCTTCTCTTCTCTCATTTTCACTCTCCTCCCTCTCTTTTTCTTTTTCTCTTTTCTCACTTCTTCTACCTCTTCTTTCATTCTTTTCTCCTTTATCCCTCTTGAGGTATTTGAAGAAGTCTTGGGCAAGGACCTCAATGTCCTCTTCTTCCACTCTCCTTGGCTCATCAAAATTTGCATGTAATGCCACCACGGAGTTTTTCTTTGATGCTTCCTTCTCTCTTCGATGACTCAATTGGAGCTCATAGGCCATGAGATTTCCAATGAGTTCCTCCATCTTCAATTTTGAAAGATCGTGCGATTCTTCGATTGCCACGACCTTGTCTTCCCAATCGTTGCTCAATGACCGGAGGAATTTTCGAGTCATCTCTCCTTCATTTATCCTTCTTCCAAGAATCAAAAGAGAGTTAGTGATATCGGTGAAGTGAGTGTTCATGTCGCTTATGTTCTCACCGATTTGCATAGAAAATATTTCATATTTATGCATGAGGAGACTTATCCTAGTTTCTTTGGTTTTGCTATCACCCTCATGATGCATTTGTAACCTATGCCATATTTCATTTGCACTTTCACATCCCCTAATTCTATTGTATTCTCCCTCATTAAGGCCACAATAAAGAATATTCATAATTTTTGAATTCATTTCAATTTCTTTCATTTGAGCCCTAGATAGAGAATCTAAATCATCTTCATTTGGGGGTATGTATGGATTTTGAATAAACTTCCAATACTTAAGGTCATTTGATATTAAAAATATTTTCATTCTATTTTTCCAATAATCATAATTTGACCCATTAAGCAAAGGAGGCCTTGTGGTGCATAAACCCTCTAAGTGATTAGATGTTGAAGCCATGCTAAAATTACGGTAAAGTAATGAAATTAGCTAACAAGGCTCTGATACCAAATGTAGGATCGTGTGGGTTATGGGTCCACTAATCACTTTTCAATCTAATCACCTACTTGTTTAAGCAATCGATATGCGCAGCGGAAATTAAAAACAAAACAAGCAAGTGTAGGAAAATGCAAACCACAAATCAACTCGGCGTTTTTATAGAGGTTCGGCACCCCACCCGGGTCCTAGTCCTCTCTTGTAAGCTCCGCTCGACTCCGCGAGCTCCGCCTACGTCTTCACTATCCACTCCCCGTTCCGGGCCGGGAGAGAACGCCTTTACACCACAAGCAACGCGAACAACCCTCGCTTGCTTGAATTCTTCCTCTCACAATCCGAGAGGGACACTTCGGGCTTTCACCGAAGTCCTTGCTTCTTTTGACAACACTTGTAACTGAGTGGGATTCACTCTCTAATTGAGCACACTTTGAGTAGGATGAGTATATGATCAAATGTGTGAAGTTTAGGCTTAAAGAGTGTAGAATTGGGAGCTTTGAGGATTGAGGTTTCTCTCTAATGTATTGGGACAATTGGAGTTGGAGAGTTGTGTTAACAACAAGTCTTGATCCTCTATTTATAAGCTCCTAAGGTATTCTAGCCGTTGGGGATAGATTTGATTGGGTTTTGTGCAAGATACACAAAGCAGAAAATCGGGCTGCAAATCTGTCCAGAACCGGTCGACCGAAACTAGTAAACCGGTCGACCGTTAACGTGATTTCAAAGAGAACGGTCGAACAAAAGAATATTCGGTCGGACAAACGAGCTAGAACTTAACTCTACTTAAGTGAATCGGTCGAACCAAAGTATGGGGCGGTCGACCGAGAAGGGGATTCGGTTGAGAGAAAGGTCAACCGGTCGAACGAGAAATGTGTCGACCGATAGCAGGGAATTTGGTTTCTGAAAATATGTTCAACCGGTCGACCGAAACAAGGTCTTCGTTCGACCGGTTACCGAATGTATTTTGGGGTTAAGTTTTGTTTTATACGAATACGACCGTTATAGGAATACGACAAGAAAAACGGTCATATTAAAATCCGGGATCGGTCGACCGGTAGAGTTCGGTAAAATCACTGTGGAGAGTGTGTTATAAACCGGTCGAACTGAGAACTGGTTCGGTCGACCGGTTCACATAGGAAATCTGGGTTTAAGTTTATTAGTGATTTCCGACTAAGGTTTGGGTGATCTAATGAAGTCCAAATAAGGTGAAATTTTGTGTGTGACTTCTCTAAGGAACCTAGTGTGTATGTGATATGTTTTTAACTCTTGTATGCTCAATTTACACATGTTCCTAAGACTCAAAATAAAATCAAGATTACAAGTCTTCATTTAGCTTTATTACAAATCTTGACTTGATTTCCTTCCTTCCATGAGTCTTGATCACCTGTAGAGGTTAGCACATGCAATATATATGCAATGCAATATGTGTGCTACTCTACATCATCATAATTAAGATTAGGTTAATTAAATCATCAAAACCTAGATTAAGGCCAAAAAGCCAACAATCTCCCCCTTTTTGATGATGGCAACCTATATCTTAATTCTATCCAAATACATGGAATTTGTATATGTAAACTATGCATATTAATGCTCCCCCTATGGATGTGCATAGTTTTTGTTCAATTTTATGCCAAATTCCAAGTTACCCCCTTAATTATCTCTCCCCCTTTGACATCCATCAAAAATAATAATTATTTAAGACTTTAAGCTTAGAATTTGATGCCTTGTAATGAAGTTGCTCCCCCTAAATTTTGCACTTCATTACTCGAAAAAAATATAACATTTAAGCTCCCCCTATCAATAAGGCTAAATGGAAACAATGAGTATGATTCAAGTTGAGTTCATTTAAGTTTCAACTTAAGCCTTATTCTAACATCCATTTAAAATTTGACATTTAGAATCAATGGATGTGATAAATGATTTGCAATGAATAGGGATAATGATTTTCAATGAATTGAACTTATAAAGATATGACAATTGAGCATATAAATTAGATTAGAGCTAAATTTTGAGAAATTTCAAGGATAGAAATTTATACCAAACTTGAATCTTGATTAGCTCCAATATCATTTGGTGATGCAACCGGATTCGAATTCGACGCTTTGGCTCACCCGGTCACCACCAATCTCCTCCTCAAGCTCCTACAAGAGTAGATTTAGGTACCTAAACAACTTTGGGTCCTTGAGTGTTAGCTTTGGGAATCCACACCATTTTGGTTTTGGGAGCCCACACACTTGAGGAAGTAGACTTAACAAATAAATGCTTGCCATTTAATGTAGTATGAGATACATGGTTTTGTTAATTGAACATTGTATCCTAAACCATGTTTAGCTAAGGATTGTCTTTGACTACCTAAAAGCATATCAAGCATTTTTGTTCCTTTAGTGAACATTTCTAGATCTTTTCTTAATTGCATATTTGAACCTTTAAGATCTACATGTTCATCAACAATGGGTGTTTTACTTAGACTAGGAAGTGATGATTCATTTGATTCAAGTCTAGCAATCATCTCATTCTTTTCATTCATGATTAATTCAATTTGGCATTTGAGATCATTTATAGTTTTTCTAGCATTTTTGTTCTTTTCACAAATGATCTCATATTGTTTAACTAAATCATGAAATGCATTTTGAAGCTCATCGTGTGTATAATTTTCATTATTTGCACTAGAGTTTGAGCTATCACTATAATAAGACTTAGTTGAGCATGAATTACTAGAACACGAGTTAGAATCTACCTCTCTTTGATCTTCAATAGCCATGAAGCATGAGTGAGCCACTTCTCTTCTACTTTGCAAGGAAGAAGACGATGATGATGGTGATGAAGAATCATCCAATGTAGCCTTGTGTGCTTCCTCCTTCCTTTCTCTTCTCTTGCTCTTCTCCTTTTCTTTTCTCCTCTCCCTTCTCTCCTTTTTCTTCTCCCCTTCTCTTCTCTCATTTTCACTCTCCTCCCTCTCTTTTTCTTTTTCTCTTTTCTCACTTCTTCTACCTCTTCTTTCATTCTTTTCTCCTTTATCCCTCTTGAGGTATTTGAAGAAGTCTTGGGCAAGGACCTCAATGTCCTCTTCTTCCACTCTCCTTGGCTCATCAAAATTTGCATGTAATGCCACCACGGAGTTTTTCTTTGATGCTTCCTTCTCTCTTCGATGACTCAATTGGAGCTCATAGGCCATGAGATTTCCAATGAGTTCCTCCATCTTCAATTTTGAAAGATCGTGCGATTCTTCGATTGCCACGACCTTGTCTTCCCAATCGTTGCTCAATGACCGGAGGAATTTTCGAGTCATCTCTCCTTCATTTATCCTTCTTCCAAGAATCAAAAGAGAGTTAGTGATATCGGTGAAGTGAGTGTTCATGTCGCTTATGTTCTCACCGATTTGCATAGAAAATATTTCATATTTATGCATGAGGAGACTTATCCTAGTTTCTTTGGTTTTGCTATCACCCTCATGATGCATTTGTAACCTATGCCATATTTCATTTGCACTTTCACATCCCCTAATTCTATTGTATTCTCCCTCATTAAGGCCACAATAAAGAATATTCATAATTTTTGAATTCATTTCAATTTCTTTCATTTGAGCCCTAGATAGAGAATCTAAATCATCTTCATTTGGGGGTATGTATGGATTTTGAATAAACTTCCAATACTTAAGGTCATTTGATATTAAAAATATTTTCATTCTATTTTTCCAATAATCATAATTTGACCCATTAAGCAAAGGAGGCCTTGTGGTGCATAAACCCTCTAAGTGATTAGATGTTGAAGCCATGCTAAAATTACGGTAAAGTAATGAAATTAGCTAACAAGGCTCTGATACCAAATGTAGGATCGTGTGGGTTATGGGTCCACTAATCACTTTTCAATCTAATCACCTACTTGTTTAAGCAATCGATATGCGCAGCGGAAATTAAAAACAAAACAAGCAAGTGTAGGAAAATGCAAACCACAAATCAACTCGGCGTTTTTATAGAGGTTCGGCACCCCACCCGGGTCCTAGTCCTCTCTTGTAAGCTCCGCTCGACTCCGCGAGCTCCGCCTACGTCTTCACTATCCACTCCCCGTTCCGGGCCGGGAAAGAACGCCTTTACACCACAAGCAACGCGAACAACCCTCGCTTGCTTGAATTCTTCCTCTCACAATCCGAGAGGGACACTTCGGGCTTTCACCGAAGTCCTTGCTTCTTTTGACAACACTTGTAACTGAGTGGGATTCACTCTCTAATTGAGCACACTTTGAGTAGGATGAGTATATGATCAAATGTGTGAAGTTTAGGCTTAAAGAGTGTAGAATTGGGAGCTTTGAGGATTGAGGTTTCTCTCTAATGTATTGGGACAATTGGAGTTGGAGAGTTGTGTTAACAACAAGTCTTGATCCTCTATTTATAAGCTCCTAAGGTATTCTAGCCGTTGGGGATAGATTTGATTGGGTTTTGTGCAAGATACACAAAGCAGAAAATCGGGCTGCAAATCTGTCCAGAACCGGTCGACCGAAACTAGTAAACCGGTCGACCGTTAACGTGATTTCAAAGAGAACGGTCGAACAAAAGAATATTCGGTCGGACAAACGAGCTAGAACTTAACTCTACTTAAGTGAATCGGTCGAACCAAAGTATGGGGCGGTCGACCGAGAAGGGGATTCGGTTGAGAGAAAGGTCAACCGGTCGAACGAGAAATGTGTCGACCGATAGCAGGGAATTTGGTTTCTGAAAATATGTTCAACCGGTCGACCGAAACAAGGTCTTCGTTCGACCGGTTACCGAATGTATTTTGGGGTTAAGTTTTGTTTTATACGAATACGACCGTTATAGGAATACGACAAGAAAAACGGTCATATTAAAATCCGGGATCGGTCGACCGGTAGAGTTCGGTAAAATCACTGTGGAGAGTGTGTTATAAACCGGTCGAACTGAGAACTGGTTCGGTCGACCGGTTCACATAGGAAATCTGGGTTTAAGTTTATTAGTGATTTCCAACTAAGGTTTGGGTGATCTAATGAAGTCCAAATAAGGTGAAATTTTGTGTGTGACTTCTCTAAGGAACCTAGTGTGTATGTGATATGTTTTTAACTCTTGTATGCTCAATTTACACATGTTCCTAAGACTCAAAATAAAATCAAGATTACAAGTCTTCATTTAGCTTTATTACAAATCTTGACTTGATTTCCTTCCTTCCATGAGTCTTGATCACCTGTAGAGGTTAGCACATGCAATATATATGCAATGCAATATGTGTGCTACTCTACATCATCATAATTAAGATTAGGTTAATTAAATCATCAAAACCTAGATTAAGGCCAAAAAGCCAACAATCTCCCCCTTTTTGATGATGGCAACCTATATCTTAATTCTATCCAAATACATGGAATTTGTATATGTAAACTATGCATATTAATGCTCCCCCTATGGATGTGCATAGTTTTTGTTCAATTTTATGCCAAATTCCAAGTTACCCCCTTAATTATCTCTCCCCCTTTGACATCCATCAAAAATAATAATTATTTAAGACTTTAAGCTTAGAATTTGATGCCTTGTAATGAAGTTGCTCCCCCTAAATTTTGCACTTCATTACTCGAAAAAAATATAACATTTAAGCTCCCCCTATCAATAAGGCTAAATGGAAACAATGAGTATGATTCAAGTTGAGTTCATTTAAGTTTCAACTTAAGCCTTATTCTAACATCCATTTAAAATTTGACATTTAGAATCAATGGATGTGATAAATGATTTGCAATGAATAGGGATAATGATTTTCAATGAATTGAACTTATAAAGATATGACAATTGAGCATATAAATTAGATTAGAGCTAAATTTTGAGAAATTTCAAGGATAGAAATTTATACCAAACTTGAATCTTGATTAGCTCCAATATCATTTGGTGATGCAACCGGATTCGAATTCGACGCTTTGGCTCACCCGGTCACCACCAATCTCCTCCTCAAGCTCCTACAAGAGTAGATTTAGGTACCTAAACAACTTTGGGTCCTTGAGTGTTAGCTTTGGGAATCCACACCATTTTGGTTTTGGGAGCCCACACACTTGAGGAAGTAGACTTAACAAATAAATGCTTGCCATTTAATGTAGTATGAGATACATGGTTTTGTTAATTGAACATTGTATCCTAAACCATGTTTAGCTAAGGATTGTCTTTGACTACCTAAAAGCATATCAAGCATTTTTGTTCCTTTAGTGAACATTTCTAGATCTTTTCTTAATTGCATATTTGAACCTTTAAGATCTACATGTTCATCAACAATGGGTGTTTTACTTAGACTAGGAAGTGATGATTCATTTGATTCAAGTCTAGCAATCATCTCATTCTTTTCATTCATGATTAATTCAATTTGGCATTTGAGATCATTTATAGTTTTTCTAGCATTTTTGTTCTTTTCACAAATGATCTCATATTGTTTAACTAAATCATGAAATGCATTTTGAAGCTCATCGTGTGTATAATTTTCATTATTTGCACTAGAGTTTGAGCTATCACTATAATAAGACTTAGTTGAGCATGAATTACTAGAACACGAGTTAGAATCTACCTCTCTTTGATCTTCAATAGCCATGAAGCATGAGTGAGCCACTTCTCTTCTACTTTGCAAGGAAGAAGACGATGATGATGGTGATGAAGAATCATCCAATGTAGCCTTGTGTGCTTCCTCCTTCCTTTCTCTTCTCTTGCTCTTCTCCTTTTCTTTTCTCCTCTCCCTTCTCTCCTTTTTCTTCTCCCCTTCTCTTCTCTCATTTTCACTCTCCTCCCTCTCTTTTTCTTTTTCTCTTTTCTCACTTCTTCTACCTCTTCTTTCATTCTTTTCTCCTTTATCCCTCTTGAGGTATTTGAAGAAGTCTTGGGCAAGGACCTCAATGTCCTCTTCTTCCACTCTCCTTGGCTCATCAAAATTTGCATGTAATGCCACCACGGAGTTTTTCTTTGATGCTTCCTTCTCTCTTCGATGACTCAATTGGAGCTCATAGGCCATGAGATTTCCAATGAGTTCCTCCATCTTCAATTTTGAAAGATCGTGCGATTCTTCGATTGCCACGACCTTGTCTTCCCAATCGTTGCTCAATGACCGGAGGAATTTTCGAGTCATCTCTCCTTCATTTATCCTTCTTCCAAGAATCAAAAGAGAGTTAGTGATATCGGTGAAGTGAGTGTTCATGTCGCTTATGTTCTCACCGATTTGCATAGAAAATATTTCATATTTATGCATGAGGAGACTTATCCTAGTTTCTTTGGTTTTGCTATCACCCTCATGATGCATTTGTAACCTATGCCATATTTCATTTGCACTTTCACATCCCCTAATTCTATTGTATTCTCCCTCATTAAGGCCACAATAAAGAATATTCATAATTTTTGAATTCATTTCAATTTCTTTCATTTGAGCCCTAGATAGAGAATCTAAATCATCTTCATTTGGGGGTATGTATGGATTTTGAATAAACTTCCAATACTTAAGGTCATTTGATATTAAAAATATTTTCATTCTATTTTTCCAATAATCATAATTTGACCCATTAAGCAAAGGAGGCCTTGTGGTGCATAAACCCTCTAAGTGATTAGATGTTGAAGCCATGCTAAAATTACGGTAAAGTAATGAAATTAGCTAACAAGGCTCTGATACCAAATGTAGGATCGTGTGGGTTATGGGTCCACTAATCACTTTTCAATCTAATCACCTACTTGTTTAAGCAATCGATATGCGCAGCGGAAATTAAAAACAAAACAAGCAAGTGTAGGAAAATGCAAACCACAAATCAACTCGGCGTTTTTATAGAGGTTCGGCACCCCACCCGGGTCCTAGTCCTCTCTTGTAAGCTCCGCTCGACTCCGCGAGCTCCGCCTACGTCTTCACTATCCACTCCCCGTTCCGGGCCGGGAAAGAACGCCTTTACACCACAAGCAACGCGAACAACCCTCGCTTGCTTGAATTCTTCCTCTCACAATCCGAGAGGGACACTTCGGGCTTTCACCGAAGTCCTTGCTTCTTTTGACAACACTTGTAACTGAGTGGGATTCACTCTCTAATTGAGCACACTTTGAGTAGGATGAGTATATGATCAAATGTGTGAAGTTTAGGCTTAAAGAGTGTAGAATTGGGAGCTTTGAGGATTGAGGTTTCTCTCTAATGTATTGGGACAATTGGAGTTGGAGAGTTGTGTTAACAACAAGTCTTGATCCTCTATTTATAAGCTCCTAAGGTATTCTAGCCGTTGGGGATAGATTTGATTGGGTTTTGTGCAAGATACACAAAGCAGAAAATCGGGCTGCAAATCTGTCCAGAACCGGTCGACCGAAACTAGTAAACCGGTCGACCGTTAACGTGATTTCAAAGAGAACGGTCGAACAAAAGAATATTCGGTCGGACAAACGAGCTAGAACTTAACTCTACTTAAGTGAATCGGTCGAACCAAAGTATGGGGCGGTCGACCGAGAAGGGGATTCGGTTGAGAGAAAGGTCAACCGGTCGAACGAGAAATGTGTCGACCGATAGCAGGGAATTTGGTTTCTGAAAATATGTTCAACCGGTCGACCGAAACAAGGTCTTCGTTCGACCGGTTACCAAATGTATTTTGGGGTTAAGTTTTGTTTTATACGAATACGACCGTTATAGGAATACGACAAGAAAAACGGTCATATTAAAATCCGGGATCGGTCGACCGAAAAGGTAGAACCGGTCGACCGGTAGAGTTCGGTAAAATCACCGTGGAGAGTGTGTTATAAACCGGTCGAACTGAGAACTGGTTCGGTCGACCGGTTCACACAGGAAATCTGGGTTTAAGTTTATAAGTGATTTCCGACTAAGGTTTGGGTGATCTAATGAAGTCCAAATAAGGTGAAATTTTGTGTGTGACTTCTCTAAGGAACCTAGTGTGTATGTGATATGTTTTTAACTCTTGTATGCTCAATTTACACATGTTCCTAAGACTCAAAATAAAATCAAGATTACAAGTCTTCATTTAGCTTTATTACAAATCTTGACTTGATTTCCTTCCTTCCATGAGTCTTGATCACCTGTAGAGGTTAGCACATGCAATATATATGCAATGCAATATGTGTGCTACTCTACATCATCATAATTAAGATTAGGTTAATTAAATCATCAAAACCTAGATTAAGGCCAAAAAGCCAACATTTTTAAGTGAAGTTTGTTCCTTTTTAAGTGATGTCTGTCTCTTTTTAAGTGAAGTCTATTCCTTCTTAAGTGAAGTCTGTTCCTTTTTAAGCGATGATTGTCCCTTTTTAAGTTAAATTTGTTCCTTTTTAAGTGATTTCTGTTCCTTTTTATGTGAAGTCGGTTCCTTCTGAAGTGAAGTCTGTTCCTTTTTAAGCGATGACTGTCCCTTTTTAAGTTAAATCTGTTCCTTTTTAAGTGAAGTCTGTTCCTTTTTAAGTGTAGTCTGTTACTTTTTAAGTGAAGTCTGTTCCTTTTTAAGTGATGTCTGTCTCTTTTTAAGTGAAGTATGTTCCTTCTTAAGTGAAGTCTGTTCCTTTTTAAGCGATGACTGTCCCTTTTTAAGTTAAATATGTTCCTTTTTAACTGATGTCTGTCTCTTTTTAAGTGAAGTTTGTTCCTTTTTAAGTGTAGTCTGTTACTTTTTAAGTGAAGTCTGTTCCTTTTTAAGTGATGTCTGTCTCTTTTTAAGTGAAGTCTGTTCATTCTTAAGTGAAGTCTGTTCCTTTTTAAGCGATGACTGTCCCTTTTTAAGTTAAATCTGTTCCTTTTTATCTGATGTCTGTCTTTTTAAGCGATGTCTGTCACATCATCTGGGCAGATAGTTGGGTGTTGTTCAGAATCTCCCCCTGTCGGGTTGCGACTTCCTTCGGCTGCATTCTGACAGCCTTCCCATGTAATCTGAGCCCCAAAATTAGGGCAACGTCTTCGGCGGTGAAGTGTACTACCCCAGAGCCGATCCTCAACCCCACCTCCTCGGGGTCATAGTGTTCCACGAACCAGTCGATAATGTCATTATCGACAGGAACGTTGGAGAGGTTGATGAAGTGACCAAAGGGTGTAGCCCGGAAGGCATCTTTCTCTGCGTCCCTCAACTTCCCAAAGACCTTCTCTATTGGGGTCCACGAACATTTGGAGGGCTGGAAGTAATGCGTAGAAGCCTAGGAAGACATCAACCGTATGAGAACATTCCTTTTTAGAGTATCGCAATTCAATGTTACGGTAAAAACGACAAACCTGGTGCACCACAACCCCCGAAATAGAAGCTTGAAGTGTAGAATCCATTTGGTCGACGGATATCTAGGGTTACGGTGAAGAACTGGGGTGATGAATCGGAGAAAAGTTGAGAAAGGGAATGTGAGAAAGATCAGAAATGTTTTTGGTTTTCTTTCGCAAGTCGGGATGTGAACAGGCGCGTCTGATGTCCCTTCCCAGTCTTATCGATACGTCAGAGAAGGAACCGTCGCACGAAAGCCACAACTGTTTTCCCATTTTTCGAAACAACGCGCCCTTTTATTTTCGCTGATTGGGCAGCTGACTGGACTGTTGACTAGATGCCACGTAAGCCGCGTCCTGGACGCGCGCGTCCTTGTATAAGAACCCTTATATATAGTGTTTGGAGACACTATTTTTGGACGCTTTGGCACGCTATGTGACGTATGATCACGCGATTGGTGGGTCGTGGAAGTCAGTGGAGAGCTCATGCAAGCGGAGGAATAGTTTATTGTTGTTCAACTGTCTGTTTGTGTCAAATCAAATGTTACATCATCTGATTATTTTTCTTCGATCTTTAATTTAGAGAACTATAAGACGTTTTAGAGACACTTAAACATAGATTAGAGTTTCTCTCATTAAATTGGTCAGTTTGAATATCATATTCACTATGTTTTGAGTACTTTTCAGATCGTCATTTTTAGTGGGTTGTTACTCTACTGAGTTCTACGGATCCATGAAATTGATGTTAGGACCCTATACATTTATAAACACGGGTGACTTAACCGTTAATATCACAACACGTTCTCGAATTACCAAAGAGACATTGTGCCAAGCTAGATGAACCCAAGACAATTAACGAGGACCCAATAAGCACGATTCATCGAAAAAGAGGTCGAATTTGTAGTATCACCCAAATAACATGAGTGACCCAAAAATCAATAACAACAGTCTTGAATTACCAGAGGGACTTTGTGTTGAGTCAGATTACCCAGAAATACTTGGCCGAGACCAAATGAACACGATTCATCAGAAATGGGGTCGAATATGTTCTATCTCCCAAATAGCATGGGTGACCCTACCATTAATCACGAGACCCTCACGACCCTGCGAGAGGGATGTGGTGCGACGCTAGAGGGTTTGCAAATGAGTTTAGCGGGACATAGTGAGGAAGGCTTGACAGAGA
Source organism: Triglochin maritima (assembly GCA_963682175.1). Taxonomy (NCBI): domain Eukaryota; kingdom Viridiplantae; phylum Streptophyta; class Magnoliopsida; order Alismatales; family Juncaginaceae; genus Triglochin; species Triglochin maritima. The sequence continues at coordinate 14,554,192 of OY821790.1, read as the reverse complement.
TTGTGGTGAATTGGTACTATCACCCAGATAACATGGGTGACCTGACTATTAATCATAACACTGTCTCAAATTACCAAAGGGACTTCGTGTCGAGCAAGGTGACCCAAAAATCCTTGACCGGGAATGAGGTCAAATTTGTGTTGTCACCCAAATAGCATGGGTGGTGACCCTGAAGGATTTCATGTTTAATTATACATATATATTTTCGAAATTTTTATGTATAATAAGGATCAATTACAATTTTCTTTGATTTATTTCATGCATGCATCGGTTTGTTTTAACATCTAGTTTCAAAAACTCTATTAAAACAAACAAGGGCTCCGAAATTCATACCTAGAAGTTCTCAAAAACTTCTTGAAGATTCGGAGACGTTGGGGATGCTTCTCGCCGCGCCGGATGCCTCCGAGTGTTCACCGAAACCCTAAACAAGGTTGGAGAGAAAGGAGCTAGCCAATCGATCTCCAAACAAGCTTAGAATCTAGCTACAAACCCCTTCCTTAGCCTCTGAGATTTCTCCTTCCAAAGACTTAGAAAACTAAGAGAATTTTCGTGGGTTTTTGTGGTGAATTAAGAGAGAAAATAATTATTGAATTGTGTAACCCAATTAGGGAGAATAAGGACCTATTTATAGGTTCCAATCTTACTCTTAATCATGACTATTCTTTAGCCACGTTTTTCTTTACATTTTCTCTCATAAATTAATTCCTTAATGCATTACATGCACCCACAAAACGTTTGACCAAGTTTGGAGCTAATCCAACCATCAATCAAATTAATCTCTTAATAATCAAAGGCAGAAAATCGACCGCTGTTCGGTTTACCGAGACCCATTCGGTTAACCGAATATGTCACAATTGGTTGACCGAGTACGTGACGGATGACCGAATCTTAAGGGGGGAAAATTCTCCTTAACCGATCGGACCCATTCACGTCTAAGACAGAGTGCTATTCGGTTAACCGAAAATATCGGAACTTGACATTGTTCGGTCGACCGTTTCTGGTTCGGTACGCCGTACCAAAGCTCCAGGCACTTTGGTCAAGTTCGGTCAATCAATTACTATTATCCGTTCCACGTTCGGTTGACCGATCCATAGATCCTTCGGTCGACCGAACCTCAACGGATTACCGAACTTCTACCCGATTTTGCCTATTTCAAATTTTGGATTTATTTCCAACAAAATTTGAACTTAAGGGGGTTTTAGCAAATTCACAACTTATGCAATGTATTATCCTATGCAACAATAAATTATTGCACCCCATAATATATGCATCTCATATGAATTTATCATGATTCTAATTATGTTTATATATAACATAATTGATTTTACTTGTTCACCACATGTGTCATATTTTCTATAAGAAACCTGACACATCATATGAACCAAAAATCAAGCTTCTTGTTTCCCGGTTTCTTGCGGTGTGACCTATGGGAGGATCTAGACTAAGTTGGCAGTGATATTAAGAGCTTAATATCACAAGCTATAAGCGGTATCTAGCTACACATTATAGCTCCCAATTAGTTAGATGTCTTAATTCCACTCGAACCAAAACCCGATCCATTTAGTGATGGAGTGCACCACTTGTGTCCGTCCCTTGCCTCATGATATTAAGAATACACACAAAGTAGTATTGTGTCATCTTTGTATTAGTATTCATTTCTTGATCTCTTTAAGCTAGTTATAAATATGTGACTTAACTCAAATCACATTGTGCACATTATAACTTTGCTTTATCAAGGGGCCCACTAATATCATCACTCAATTAAGAGGGGCAATGATAATCTTTTGACTAACTATCTTCTCCAACGAAAGTTATACTTAACCAACTAATGCCTTTACACTACTCTCATCGATAGCTCAAGACACTAGTCTAATTAAGAACTCCTTAAGCGATCGGATATAAGTCTCATATCAAAGGACCAAAGACACAGTAAAATATTAATGACACAGAAACACATTTCTATAATATTTTACTTATTAGGTCTATTCAGTATACAAAAGTAATATTTTCCTCTTTTGCATACCCGTGTCGTCACTCACTTGTAGAGCTACAATGATCTATGACCAACACGACAATCTTAACCCGGTAATTAATGTCCCATGTTAATTACCATGATTGCGAATATCTTTTGTTTTATGTAAACCAATATCTTTTAGAGCTCTACGGTTAAGGACCAAGAGCCTCTTCCTTAACACTTCTAAAAGACGAATAACATAAACAAGGAACAAAATGATTTCTCATTCAATTCATAATAATTGACATTTAAAAGTAAAACTTTTAGAACACATTCCCTTCAGACCCGACAAATAATCCCAACATAGTATTGCATTACCAACGGGACTTCGTGCCAAGCTAGATTGCCTAGAAAATACTTGACTGACACCCAATGAGCATGATTAATCGGAAATGAGGTTGAATTTGTATTGTCTCCCAAATATCACGGGTGACCCGACAATTAATCACAATACCCTCGCAGACAGTCAAGAGGGTGAATTGAGGTGAGGAAGGTTCGGCAGAGATTACTATTCGATTAACATAACACTACAAAAATTTTGGGTTTTAGTGACGGTACAAATCCGTCACTAAATCTAAGAATCCGTTGCTAGTAGCTTTTAGCGACAAATATATATCATTGCATATACCAACATCGTAGAAAGGTTTTCGTGACATATTTTTTTGATGAATGACAACTGTCACTGATTGTTTTTGGAGGGAAGAATTAGCGAGAGAAATGAATCAGTGAAGGAAATTTGATGAATTTAGTTACAAATTTTTCCCTTGGCTAAATGTTTGTCTCAACAAAAAAATAAATAAATTCAGCATTAAATAAATCTCTGGTATACATATTTAATAACATCCACAATTATATATATATATATATATATATATATATATATATATATATATATATATATATAACACAACCACAACCACAACCACAATAATAAATATAACATCACCAATTAACAGAAAAACGAGGACAAAACCCATATAATTAACTCCAAAATTTTAAATCCTAACAACTCGTATGGTTTGAACTTTAGATGTTATGAGTTACCCGACATTTGAAGGTCACAACAAAAACACCATTTAGCGTCTGACTGAGCAAAGTATATCATAAAAATTCGTTCTAGAAAATACATGTAGAACCCTAAAACCAAATATTGAGACTTACGGAGCCTGCTTAGAAGTCCTTGTAACTCACAGCTCGTACAAGAATAAAATACACCAAGAAACAGGAATCTCGTTATTGAAAAAAAGTCATCATACGAGGGGAAATGTGACAACAGAAAAATTAATAACAAGTCAACAAAGAACATAGACAAATGTCAAAATAATTGGTGGTATGTTTTGTTTGGGATGCAAACATTTGTTCCCAAAATCGATAAATAGTATCTAATCTTTTTTTTTTTGATTTCTGCAAGAGCACATTCTTGAGTAATCTAGTTTGGGAATCAATGCCCAAAAAACACCATTCCGGTCGTTTGGATATCTATTTTAGAAAATCTATTTTACTAAAATTTGATTCTATATTGATTTCAGATAATCTGATTCTCACTTAAAATCGATTCCATGTATGAAAATGTTTGGATGGAAATGATTTCACTTGAAGTCAAATTACATTTCAATCCCATGAGAATTGTGTGTAATAACATAATAACAAATTTGATTGAATATCTAAAATTGTTTGCTACTAATAACTTATTCGAAACAATAGTTACGAAATCACAATTATCAACTTGAAGTGAAAAATAAACTAAAAATACATATGCCCATATCATGAACCAAACATGTCAATAAAGTAATTAACCAAAAAACTCTTGTAATAATTAAAATAGAAAAAGTCAAAATAATTGATAGTATGTTTGGTAATTATTTTATGTTGACGGGGCAATATAGAAATTTGTTCCCAACGTCCTTGAATAGTATTATGGAATCAGCATTTTATTATTATGAAGGAGAGAGAACTGTGAGAGGACATTTTAAGAGTGTGAATCAGATTCTGGATTTCAAAATCGTTTCTGGGTTTCAAAATCGATTTTGAGTGATGGTGTTTGTGTAAGACTAATTCTACTGACATATTTTGAGAATATAGTTTGAGAGAGTCAATACCCAAACACACCCTCCTTGTCAACTCGAACGATCACGAATTTTGTTTAGGGAACGAAATGTAAAGGAAAAATATCCATTATATATGGGAAATGTTTAGTAGCCGCTCTCCGGGACGCCTTCGCGGGACGCTGCTGAGTTGGACAAATCCAGCTTAGCCAAAGTTTAGTATTTTTGGCGGGCAGAGGGGGCAGCCGCATTTAATGCATCTCAAATCAGACGTGCTCCAAATCATATCATTCCTTTTGGCGCTCCCACCTGCTCCATACCTCTTTTTGACGAAGATGCACGGAATGACCACCGTCACTTCTTCCTTTCTTTTTCATTTTGGTTCATTTCTCTTCGTTTTGAGAGAAATCTTCGCTCAAATGGAAATGGCGTCAAACGTTCCTAAGGAGAAGATGATTTTCCCCTCTTTCGAAGGAGCAAGAGCCTTTTACAACGACTATGCTGATGCTTGTGGTTTTGGTGTTAAGCTACGACATACTCATTACGACGCTGGTGTGGTTACCCGGGCTACTCTTACTTGTTCCAAGGAGGGTAACACACCAACAGACCAAGGTCAAGACATAATGAAGCCACGTTTCTCTAGTAGAGTTCAGTGCACGGCTCGCATCAGGGTTTCTGGAAACCCAGCAAGGGGATACCAGATTAACTTTGTCGATCTCAATCATAACCATGAAATGCTGCAGGAGCACCAGATGCGTTTTCTAAGACAGAAACGATTTGTACCTGAGGCCGCCATAGCACGAATAGCGTGCAACGATGCTTCTGGGATCTCTGCTGCTAAGACCATGCAATCGTTTGTTGTTGAGGCTGGGGGACATGACAAACTTACTTTTAACGATAGAGACCTAAGGTTTGAAGACTTTTGTACGCTATTTTGTTTGTAAAAATCTGCGGCCTTAATATTTTTTGTGTGTGCAGGAATGTTATAACCGAAGTAAAGAATTTGAAAATGGGACCCGACGATGCACAAGCTCTTCAGAACTATTTCATTAAGATGCAGAAGATTGATGCAATGTTTTTCTATGTCGTGGATATGGATGACGAGGGAAGACTAAGGAACGTTTTCTGGGCCGACTGCCGTTCCAGGGCTGCCTATTCATACTTTGGGGATGCTATATGTTTCGACACTGCGTACCTCACAAACAAATACGACATGCCCTTTTCACCATTTGTGGGAGTTAATCACCATTTGGAGTCTGTGTTGCTCGGTTGCGCTTTGCTGTCTTCCGAGACCACTGAAAACTACATATGGCTCTTTCAGACGTGGCTTTCGTGTATGGGAGGTACGTATGTAGAGTTGTCCTTTATGATTTTTGAGTTATTGGTTTTCCTTTTTAAGTGATGCGTGTTCCTTTTTAAGTGTTTTGTGTTCCTTTTTAACTTATGTATGTTCCTTCTTAAGTGAAGTCTGTTTCCTTTTTAACTGGTGTCTGTTCCTTTTTAGTGTTGTCTGTTCCTTTTTAAGTGATGTGTGTCCTTTTTTAAGTGAAGTCTGTTCCTTTTTAAGTGATTTCTGTTCCTTCTTAAGTGTAGTCTGTTCCTTTTTAGTGTTGTCTGTTCCTTTTTAAGTGATGTCTGTTCCTTTTTAAGAGATGTCTGTTCCTTTTTAAGAGATGTATGTTCCTTTTTAAGTGATTCTGTTCCTTTTTATGTGTAGTCTGTTCATTTTTAAGTTATGTATGTTCCTTTTTAAGTGTAGTCTGTTCCTTCTTATGTGTAGTCTGTTCCTTTTTAGTGTTGTCTGTTCCTTTTTAAGTGATGTCTGTTCCTTTTTAAGAGATGTCTGTTCCTTTTTAAAAGATGTCTGTTCCTTTTTAAGTGTAGTCTGTTCATTTTTAAGTGATGTATGTTCCTTTTTAGGGGATGTCTGGTCCTTTTAAGTGATTTCTGTTCCTTTTTAAGTGATTTCTGTTCCTTCTTAAGTGAAGTCTGTTCCTTTAATTGATGTTAGTTCCTTTTTAAGTGACCTCGTTTCCTTTATAGCGATTTTTCTTTTTCCTTGCAGATATCCTTCCACCAGCCATCATAACGGACCAATGTGGGGGCCATTACTGCTGCTGTAAGGAATGTCTTCCCAAATGCCAGACACCGATTTTGCATTTGGCACATAATGAACAAAGCTCCCGTGAAGTTGCCGACAAAGTATCGACAACACATGTTATTTGATCTAAATTTGATTGTCTATGACTCAAAGAACCCAGCTGAATTTGAACGGAATTGGCACGGTTTCCTGGTTGATTTTGACCTTCAAGAACATAGTTGACTCCAAACAATTTACGGTATCCGTGAGTCTTGGGTACCTGCTTACTTGTGTGATTGTTTTTTCGCTGGAATGACTTCTACCCAAAGAAGCGAAAGTATGAACTCCTTCTTCGACAAGTACTTATCTTCTCGAACCACCCTTAAGCAGTTCGTTCAACAATACGAACTTGCTCTACGTCACAAGTACGAGAAGGAAGCTCAATCGGATTTCGATTGCCTGCATAAGAAACCCCAAATGGTTTCAATATATCCCTTCGAGAGTCAAATGAGCGAGTTGTATACCGTAGGGGTTTTCAAGAAAGTACAGTTACAAATTGGTAAGATGATGAACTACGACCTAACCGAGGAGTTGCAATCAGCCGACGCGTTTCATTACAAGGTGACTAAACGTGTACGGGTCGGTGAGCAACTATTATCGAAACGTTTCCTTGTAGAGAGGACAGGTCTGAACTTGACATGCGATTGTAAACTGTTTAAGCGTGTTGGTATTCTTTGCTGTCACCTCCTGGTGGTATTTGCACGGCTAGATCCTAATGCATTACTCCCGCCGTCTTACATCACAGATCGATAACGGAAGGATATTCGTCGGAGCTATGGAGAAAAGGTGTTCCAAGCCGATGGCGTATTGGAGAAGGATGCGCTGAGTCGTCACGCCGACATAATGGGTCGCGCTCTTTGGATTGCACAGGAAGCATTCATTTCTCATGAAAGGTATCTTAAGGCCGTGAAGTGTATGGAGTGGCTCAGGTCTCATATTAACATTCCCCACGCCCCTCCCATAGTTGATGAAGTTGTGGTCGGCGGTACCTCTCTGCGCAATCCAGACAAAGTAACCCGTCCAGGAAGACCGCCTACTAGACGTCGGGTTTCCTTAGCCGAGAGAATTCTGCAAAGAAGCCAAAAAAAGCGCCTCACAACAGAAAAAGGGCAAGTATCGAAGGAAGGGCAAATCACTTATGCATGAGGTCGCACCTAGACCAGGGGATCCAGATTTTGACGATTGGGACATGAGGTTGTATTACGACCAAATTGCTCCTTAATTATGCACCAAGGCTTGGTCTTTGAATTTTGTACAATTTTGTAAGACAACAATTATTCTTAAGTGTAAAGTTCCCTTTTAATTGTGATCGTTCCTTTTTAAATTATTTCTGATCGTTTTTATGTTATTTTGGTTCCTTTTTAAGTGATGTCTGTCTCTTTTTAAGTGAAGTCTGTTCCTTTTTAAGTGAAGTCCGTTCCTTTTTAACTGATGTCTGTCTCTTTTTAAGTGAAGTCTGTTCCTTTTTAAGTGTAGTCTGTTACTTTTTAAGTAAAGTCTGTTCCTTTTTAAGTGATGTCTGTCTCTTTTTAAGTGAAGTCTGTTCCTTTTTAAGCGATGACTGTCCCTTTTTAAGTTAAATCTGTTCCTTTTTAAGTGATTTCTGTTCCTTTTTATGTGAAGTCGGTTCCTTTTTAAGTGACCTCGTTTACTTTTTAAGTGAAGTCTGTTCCTTTTTATGTGAAGTTTGTTCCTTTTTAAGCGATGACTGTCCCTTTTTAAGTGATTTCTGTTCCATTTTATGTTATTGTCTGTTCCTTTTTAAATTATTTATGATCATTTTTATGTTATTTTGGTTCCTTTTTAAGTGATGTCTGTCTCTTTTTAAGTGATGTCTGTCTCTTTTTAAGTGAAGTCTGTTCCTTTTTAAGTGAAGTCCGTTCCTTTTTAACTGATGTCTGTCTCTTTTTAAGTGAAGTCTGTTCCTTTTTAAGTGTAGTCTGTTACTTTTTAAGTAAAGTCTGTTCCTTTTTAAGTGATGTCTGTCTCTTTTTAAGTGAAGTCTGTTCCTTTTTAAGCGATGACTGTCCCTTTTTAAGTTAAATCTGTTCCTTTTTAAGTGATTTCTGTTCCTTTTTATGTGAAGTCGGTTCCTTTTTAAGTGACCTCGTTTACTTTTTAAGTGAAGTCTGTTCCTTTTTATGTGAAGTCTGTTCCTTTTTAAGCGATGACTGTCCCTTTTTAAGTGATTTCTGTTCCTTTTTATGTTATTGTCTGTTCCTTTTTAAATTATTTATGATCCTTTTTTATGTTATTTTGGTTCCTTTTTAAGTGATGTCTGTCTCTTTTTAAGTGAAGTCTGTTCCTTTTTAAGTGAAGTCCGTTCCTTTTAACTGATGTCTGTCTCTTTTTAAGTGAAGTCTGTTCGTTTTTAAGTGTAGTCTGTTACTTTTTAAGTGAAGTCTGTTCCTTTTTAAGTGATGTCTGTCTCTTTTTAAGTGAAGTCTGTTCCTTCTTAAGTGAAGTCTGTTCCTTTTTAAGCGATGACTGTCCCTTTTTAAGTTAAATCTGTTCCTTTTTGAGTGATTTCTGTTCCTTTTTATGTGAAGTCGGTTCCTTTTTAAGTGACCTCGTTTACTTTTTAAGTGAAGTCTGTTCCTTTTTATGTGAAGTCTGTTCCTTTTTAAGCGATGACTGTCCCTTTTTAAGTGATTTCTGTTCCTTTTTATGTTATTGTCTGTTCCTTTTTAAATTATTTATGATCCTTTTTTATGTTATTTTGGTTCCTTTTTAAGTGATGTCTGTCTCTTTTTAAGTGAAGTCTGTTCCTTTTTAAGTGAAGTCCGTTCCTTTTAACTGATGTCTGTCTCTTTTTAAGTGAAGTCTGTTCGTTTTTAAGTGTAGTCTGTTACTTTTTAAGTGAAGTCTGTTCCTTTTTAAGTGATGTCTGTCTCTTTTTAAGTGAAGTCTGTTCCTTCTTAAGTGAAGTCTGTTCCTTTTTAAGCGATGACTGTCCCTTTTTAAGTTAAATCTGTTCCTTTTTGAGTGATTTCTGTTCCTTTTTATGTGAAGTCGGTTCCTTTTTAAGTGACCTCGTTTACTTTTTAAGTGAAGTCTGTTCCTTTTTATGTGAAGTCTGTTCCTTTTTAAGCGATGACTGTCCCTTTTTAAGTGATTTCTGTTCCTTTTTATGTTATTGTCTGTTCCTTTTTAAATTATTTATGATCCTTTTTATGTTATTTTGGTTCCTTTTTAAGTGATGTCTGTCTCTTTTTAAGTGAAGTCTGTTCCTTTTTAAGTGAAGTCCGTTCCTTTTTAACTGATGTCTGTCTCTTTTTAAGTGAAGTCTGTTCATTTTTAAGTGTAGTCTGTTACTTTTTTGTAGGATCGTGCGGGTTATGGGTCCACTAATCACTTTTCAATCTAATCACCTACTTGTTTAAGCAATCGATATGCGCAGCGGAAATTAAAAACAAAACAAGCAAGTGTAGGAAAATGCAAACCACAAATCAACTCGGCGTTTTTATAGAGGTTCGGCACCCCACCCGGGTCCTAGTCCTCTCTTGTAAGCTCCGCTCGACTCCGCGAGCTCCGCCTACGTTTTCACTATCCACTCCCCGTTCCGGGCCGGGAGAGAACGCCTTTACACCACAAGCAACGCGAACAACCCTCGCTTGCTTGAATTCTTCCTCTCACAATCCGAGAGGGACACTTCGGGCTTTCACCGAAGTCCTTGCTTCTTTTGACAACACTTGTAACTGAGTGGGATTCACTCTCTAATTGAGCACACTTTGAGTAGGATGAGTATATGATCAAATGTGTGAAGTTTAGGCTTAAAGAGTGTAGAATTGGGAGCTTTGAGGATTGAGGTTTCTCTCTAATGTATTGGGACAATTGGAGTTGGAGAGTTGTGTTAACAACAAGTCTTGATCCTCTATTTATAAGCTCCTAAGGTATTCTAGCCGTTGGGGATAGATTTGATTGGGTTTTGTGCAAGATACACAAAGCAGAAAATCGGGCTGCAAATCTGTCCAGAACCGGTCGACCGAAACTAGTAAACCGGTCGACCGTTAACGTGATTTCAAAGAGAACGGTCGAACAAAAGAATATTCGGTCGGACAAACGAGCTAGAACTTAACTCTACTTAAGTGAATCGGTCGAACCAAAGTATGGGGCGGTCGACCGAGAAGGGGATTCGGTTGAGAGAAAGGTCAACCGGTCGAACGAGAAATGTGTCGACCGATAGCAGGGAATTTGGTTTCTGAAAATATGTTCAACCGGTCGACCGAAACAAGGTCTTCGTTCGACCGGTTACCGAATGTATTTTGGGGTTAAGTTTTGTTTTATACGAATACGACCGTTATAGGAATACGACAAGAAAAACGGTCATATTAAAATCCGGGATCGGTCGACCGGTAGAGTTCGGTAAAATCACTGTGGAGAGTGTGTTATAAACCGGTCGAACTGAGAACTGGTTCGGTCGACCGGTTCACATAGGAAATCTGGGTTTAAGTTTATTAGTGATTTCCGACTAAGGTTTGGGTGATCTAATGAAGTCCAAATAAGGTGAAATTTTGTGTGTGACTTCTCTAAGGAACCTAGTGTGTATGTGATATGTTTTTAACTCTTGTATGCTCAATTTACACATGTTCCTAAGACTCAAAATAAAATCAAGATTACAAGTCTTCATTTAGCTTTATTACAAATCTTGACTTGATTTCCTTCCTTCCATGAGTCTTGATCACCTGTAGAGGTTAGCACATGCAATATATATGCAATACAATATGTGTGCTACTCTACATCATCATAATTAAGATTAGGTTAATTAAATCATCAAAACCTAGATTAAGGCCAAAAAGCCAACAATCTCCCCCTTTTTGATGATGGCAACCTATATCTTAATTCTATCCAAATACATGGAATTTGTATATGTAAACTATGCATATTAATGCTCCCCCTATGGATGTGCATAGTTTTTGTTCAATTTTATGCCAAATTCCAAGTTACCCCCTTAATTATCTCTCCCCCTTTGACATCCATCAAAAATAATAATTATTTAAGACTTTAAGCTTAGAATTTGATGCCTTGTAATGAAGTTGCTCCCCCTAAATTTTGCACTTCATTACTCGAAAAAAATATAACATTTAAGCTCCCCCTATCAATAAGGCTAAATGGAAACAATGAGTATGATTCAAGTTGAGTTCATTTAAGTTTCAACTTAAGCCTTATTCTAACATCCATTTAAAATTTGACATTTAGAATCAATGGATGTGATAAATGATTTGCAATGAATAGGGATAATGATTTTCAATGAATTGAACTTATAAAGATATGACAATTGAGCATATAAATTAGATTAGAGCTAAATTTTGAGAAATTTCAAGGATAGAAATTTATACCAAACTTGAATCTTGATTAGCTCCAATATCATTTGGTGATGCAACCGGATTCGAATTCGACGCTTTGGCTCACCCGGTCACCACCAATCTCCTCCTCAAGCTCCTACAAGAGTAGATTTAGGTACCTAAACAACTTTGGGTCCTTGAGTGTTAGCTTTGGGAATCCACACCATTTTGGTTTTGGGAGCCCACACACTTGAGGAAGTAGACTTAACAAATAAATGCTTGCCATTTAATGTAGTATGAGATACATGGTTTTGTTAATTGAACATTGTATCCTAAACCATGTTTAGCTAAGGATTGTCTTTGACTACCTAAAAGCATATCAAGCATTTTTGTTCCTTTAGTGAACATTTCTAGATCTTTTCTTAATTGCATATTTGAACCTTTAAGATCTACATGTTCATCAACAATGGGTGTTTTACTTAGACTAGGAAGTGATGATTCATTTGATTCAAGTCTAGCAATCATCTCATTCTTTTCATTCATGATTAATTCAATTTGGCATTTGAGATCATTTATAGTTTTTCTAGCATTTTTGTTCTTTTCACAAATGATCTCATATTGTTTAACTAAATCATGAAATGCATTTTGAAGCTCATCGTGTGTATAATTTTCATTATTTGCACTAGAGTTTGAGCTATCACTATAATAAGACTTAGTTGAGCATGAATTACTAGAACACGAGTTAGAATCTACCTCTCTTTGATCTTCAATAGCCATGAAGCATGAGTGAGCCACTTCTCTTCTACTTTGCAAGGAAGAAGACGATGATGATGGTGATGAAGAATCATCCAATGTAGCCTTGTGTGCTTCCTCCTTCCTTTCTCTTCTCTTGCTCTTCTCCTTTTCTTTTCTCCTCTCCCTTCTCTCCTTTTTCTTCTCCCCTTCTCTTCTCTCATTTTCACTCTCCTCCCTCTCTTTTTCTTTTTCTCTTTTCTCACTTCTTCTACCTCTTCTTTCATTCTTTTCTCCTTTATCCCTCTTGAGGTATTTGAAGAAGTCTTGGGCAAGGACCTCAATGTCCTCTTCTTCCACTCTCCTTGGCTCATCAAAATTTGCATGTAATGCCACCACGGAGTTTTTCTTTGATGCTTCCTTCTCTCTTCGATGACTCAATTGGAGCTCATAGGCCATGAGATTTCCAATGAGTTCCTCCATCTTCAATTTTGAAAGATCGTGCGATTCTTCGATTGCCACGACCTTGTCTTCCCAATCGTTGCTCAATGACCGGAGGAATTTTCGAGTCATCTCTCCTTCATTTATCCTTCTTCCAAGAATCAAAAGAGAGTTAGTGATATCGGTGAAGTGAGTGTTCATGTCGCTTATGTTCTCACCGATTTGCATAGAAAATATTTCATATTTATGCATGAGGAGACTTATCCTAGTTTCTTTGGTTTTGCTATCACCCTCATGATGCATTTGTAACCTATGCCATATTTCATTTGCACTTTCACATCCCCTAATTCTATTGTATTCTCCCTCATTAAGGCCACAATAAAGAATATTCATAATTTTTGAATTCATTTCAATTTCTTTCATTTGAGCCCTAGATAGAGAATCTAAATCATCTTCATTTGGGGGTATGTATGGATTTTGAATAAACTTCCAATACTTAAGGTCATTTGATATTAAAAATATTTTCATTCTATTTTTCCAATAATCATAATTTGACCCATTAAGCAAAGGAGGCCTTGTGGTGCATAAACCCTCTAAGTGATTAGATGTTGAAGCCATGCTAAAATTACGGTAAAGTAATGAAATTAGCTAACAAGGCTCTGATACCAAATGTAGGATCGTGTGGGTTATGGGTCCACTAATCACTTTTCAATCTAATCACCTACTTGTTTAAGCAATCGATATGCGCAGCGGAAATTAAAAACAAAACAAGCAAGTGTAGGAAAATGCAAACCACAAATCAACTCGGCGTTTTTATAGAGGTTCGGCACCCCACCCGGGTCCTAGTCCTCTCTTGTAAGCTCCGCTCGACTCCGCGAGCTCCGCCTACGTCTTCACTATCCACTCCCCGTTCCGGGCCGGGAAAGAACGCCTTTACACCACAAGCAACGCGAACAACCCTCGCTTGCTTGAATTCTTCCTCTCACAATCCGAGAGGGACACTTCGGGCTTTCACCGAAGTCCTTGCTTCTTTTGACAACACTTGTAACTGAGTGGGATTCACTCTCTAATTGAGCACACTTTGAGTAGGATGAGTATATGATCAAATGTGTGAAGTTTAGGCTTAAAGAGTGTAGAATTGGGAGCTTTGAGGATTGAGGTTTCTCTCTAATGTATTGGGACAATTGGAGTTGGAGAGTTGTGTTAACAACAAGTCTTGATCCTCTATTTATAAGCTCCTAAGGTATTCTAGCCGTTGGGGATAGATTTGATTGGGTTTTGTGCAAGATACACAAAGCAGAAAATCGGGCTGCAAATCTGTCCAGAACCGGTCGACCGAAACTAGTAAACCGGTCGACCGTTAACGTGATTTCAAAGAGAACGGTCGAACAAAAGAATATTCGGTCGGACAAACGAGCTAGAACTTAACTCTACTTAAGTGAATCGGTCGAACCAAAGTATGGGGCGGTCGACCGAGAAGGGGATTCGGTTGAGAGAAAGGTCAACCGGTCGAACGAGAAATGTGTCGACCGATAGCAGGGAATTTGGTTTCTGAAAATATGTTCAACCGGTCGACCGAAACAAGGTCTTCGTTCGACCGGTTACCAAATGTATTTTGGGGTTAAGTTTTGTTTTATACGAATACGACCGTTATAGGAATACGACAAGAAAAACGGTCATATTAAAATCCGGGATCGGTCGACCGAAAAGGTAGAACCGGTCGACCGGTAGAGTTCGGTAAAATCACTGTGGAGAGTGTGTTATAAACCGGTCGAACTGAGAAGTCATAGACCGATTTTGAAGAAAATAGAGTAGGAAGAGTTGCTTGAGCGTAAGCTGAATCATCAAATGTCAGAGTTCCCTAGAGCTAGTGGCCGAATCATCCCCAAAGTTGCTATCTGCAGGAACTGAGATCGAGAAGAAGCCCATCCGGAAACTCTTCCGCAGGTTGGAAGCTTATCATACCTTTTTTGAAAAAACCGACAGTGATTTCTAGCTCGCAAATGAGAGGCCTGAGAATGACAAGCGGTTTGAGTTCTTCAGTTCACAAATGTCGACCCATTCTTGTCTGCCATTGCAAGAAAAGATAGGAAGATATAGGGCCCTCGGTCCCCCTAGGAAAACAACAATTATGCGTGGATCCAATACAATTGATTAAGAGTTGACATTTTTTAAAGTAGGGATTAAGTACCAACCAAGTATTAAGTAGGGATTAAGTACCAACCAAGTATTAGAACGCACGGACTGGAAGAGTAGTCCCAATGGACTTTAAGTATATATTGGGCTCAACTCTAAAATGGGCTTCTCTAAGAGTCATTGAATATAAATTTTGGTTGAGCTGACGTGGCAGAGAGAGAGTGCAGGACACCCAGGGTAGCCCGGGCGCTGTTAAATATGCTCTCAAAGCGAGGCGGCAACCCAATCCAACCAAACCATGTCCGGAGCGATCGAGCGATCCAGCGATCGACCGGTTCACACAGGAAATCTGGGTTTAAGTTTATAAGTGATTTCCGACTAAGGTTTGGGTGATCTAATGAAGTCCAAATAAGGTGAAATTTTGTGTGTGACTTCTCTAAGGAACCTAGTGTGTATGTGATATATTTTTAACTCTTGTATGCTCAATTTACACATGTTCCTAAGACTCAAAATAAAATCAAGATTACAAGTCTTCATTTAGCTTTATTACAAATCTTGACTTGATTTCCTTCCTTCCATGAGTCTTGATCACCTGTAGAGGTTAGCACATGCAATATATATGCAATGCAATATGTGTGCTACTCTACATCATCATAATTAAGATTAGGTTAATTAAATCATCAAAACCTAGATTAAGGCCAAAAAGCCAACATTTTTAAGTGAAGTTTGTTCCTTTTTAAGTGATGTCTGTCTCTTTTTAAGTGAAGTCTATTCCTTCTTAAGTGAAGTCTGTTCCTTTTTAAGCGATGATTGTCCCTTTTTAAGTTAAATTTGTTCCTTTTTAAGTGATTTCTGTTCCTTTTTATGTGAAGTCGGTTCCTTCTGAAGTGAAGTCTGTTCCTTTTTAAGCGATGACTGTCCCTTTTTAAGTTAAATCTGTTCCTTTTTAAGTGAAGTCTGTTCCTTTTTAAGTGTAGTCTGTTACTTTTTAAGTGAAGTCTGTTCCTTTTTAAGTGATGTCTGTCTCTTTTTAAGTGAAGTATGTTCCTTCTTAAGTGAAGTCTGTTCCTTTTTAAGCGATGACTGTCCCTTTTTAAGTTAAATATGTTCCTTTTTAACTGATGTCTGTCTCTTTTTAAGTGAAGTTTGTTCCTTTTTAAGTGTAGTCTGTTACTTTTTAAGTGAAGTCTGTTCCTTTTTAAGTGATGCCTGTCTCTTTTTAAGTGAAGTCTGTTCATTCTTAAGTGAAGTCTGTTCCTTTTTAAGCGATGACTGTCCCTTTTTAAGTTAAATCTGTTCCTTTTTATCTGATGTCTGTCTTTTTAAGCGATGTCTGTCACATCATCTGGGCAGATAGTTGGGTGTTGTTCAGAATCTCCCCCTGTCGGGTTGCGACTTCCTTCGGCTGCATTCTGACAGCCTTCCCATGTAATCTGAGCCCCAAAATTAGGGCAACGTCTTCGGCGGTGAAGTGTACTACCCCAGAGCCGATCCTCAACCCCACCTCCTCGGGGTCATAGTGTTCCACGAACCAGTCGATAATGTCATTATCGACAGGAACGTTGGAGAGGTTGATGAAGTGACCAAAGGGTGTAGCCCGGAAGGCATCTTTCTCTGCGTCCCTCAACTTCCCAAAGACCTTCTCTATTGGGGTCCACGAACATTTGGAGGGCTGGAAGTAATGCGTAGAAGCCTAGGAAGACATCAACCGTATGAGAACATTCCTTTTTAGAGTATCGCAATTCAATGTTACGGTAAAAACGACAAACCTGGTGCACCACAACCCCCGAAATAGAAGCTTGAAGTGTAGAATCCATTTGGTCGACGGATATCTAGGGTTACGGTGAAGAACTGGGGTGATGAATCGGAGAAAAGTTGAGAAAGGGAATGTGAGAAAGATCAGAAATGTTTTTGGTTTTCTTTCGCAAGTCGGGATGTGAACAGGCGCGTCTGATGTCCCTTCCCAGTCTTATCGATACGTCAGAGAAGGAACCGTCGCACGAAAGCCACAACTGTTTTCCCATTTTTCGAAACAACGCGCCCTTTTATTTTCGCTGATTGGGCAGCTGACTGGACTGTTGACTAGATGCCACGTAAGCCGCGTCCTGGACGCGCGCGTCCGTGTATAAGAACCCTTATATATAGTGTTTGGAGACACTATTTTTGGACGCTTTGGCACGCTATGTGACGTATGATCACGCGATTGGTGGGTCGTGGAAGTCAGTGGAGAGCTCATGCAAGCGGAGGAATAGTTTATTGTTGTTCAACTGTCTGTTTGTGTCAAATCAAATGTTACATCATCTGATTATTTTTCTTCGATCTTTAATTTAGAGAACTATAAGACGTTTTAGAGACACTTAAACATAGATTAGAGTTTCTCTCATTAAATTGGTCAGTTTGAATATCATATTCACTATGTTTTGAGTACTTTTCAGATCGTCATTTTTAGTGGGTTGTTACTCTACTGAGTTCTACGGATCCATGAAATTGATGTTAGGACCCTATACATTTATAAACACGGGTGACTTAACCGTTAATATCACAACACGTTCTCGAATTACCAAAGAGACATTGTGCCAAGCTAGATGAACCCAAGACAATTAACGAGGACCCAATAAGCACGATTCATCGAAAAAGAGGTCGAATTTGTAGTATCACCCAAATAACATGAGTGACCCAAAAATCAATAACAACAGTCTTGAATTACCAGAGGGACTTTGTGTTGAGTCAGATTACCCAGAAATACTTGGCCGAGACCAAATGAACACGATTCATCAGAAATGGGGTCGAATATGTTCTATCTCCCAAATAGCATGGGTGACCCTACCATTAATCACGAGACCCTCACGACCCTGCGAGAGGGATGTGGTGCGACGCTAGAGGGTTTGCAAATGAGTTTAGCGGGACATAGTGAGGAAGGCTTGACAGAGATTGTGGTGAATTGGTACTATCACCCAGATAACATGGGTGACCTGACTATTAATCATAACACTGTCTCAAATTACCAAAGGGACTTCGTGTCGAGCAAGGTGACCCAAAAATCCTTGACCGGGAATGAGGTCAAATTTGTGTTGTCACCCAAATAGCATGGGTGGTGACCCTGAAGGATTTCATGTTTAATTATACATATATATTTTCGAAATTTTTATGTATAATAAGGATCAATTACAATTTTCTTTGATTTATTTCATGCATGCATCGGTTTGTTTTAACATCTAGTTTCAAAAACTCTATTAAAACAAACAAGGGCTCCGAAATTCATACCTAGAAGTTCTCAAAAACTTCTTGAAGATTCGGAGACGTTGGGGATGCTTCTCGCCGCGCCGGATGCCTCCGAGTGTTCACCGAAACCCTAAACAAGGTTGGAGAGAAAGGAGCTAGCCAATCGATCTCCAAACAAGCTTAGAATCTAGCTACAAACCCCTTCCTTAGCCTCTGAGATTTCTCCTTCCAAAGACTTAGAAAACTAAGAGAATTTTCGTGGGTTTTTGTGGTGAATTAAGAGAGAAAATAATTATTGAATTGTGTAACCCAATTAGGGAGAATAAGGACCTATTTATAGGTTCCAATCTTACTCTTAATCATGACTATTCTTTAGCCACGTTTTTCTTTACATTTTCTCTCATAAATTAATTCCTTAATGCATTACATGCACCCACAAAACGTTTGACCAAGTTTGGAGCTAATCCAACCATCAATCAAATTAATCTCTTAATAATCAAAGGCAGAAAATCGACCGCTGTTCGGTTTACCGAGACCCATTCGGTTAACCGAATATGTCACAATTGGTTGACCGAGTACGTGACGGATGACCGAATCTTAAGGGGGGAAAATTCTCCTTAACCGATCAGACCCATTCACGTCTAAGACAGAGTGCTATTCGGTTAACCGAAAATATCGGAACTTGACATTGTTCGGTCGACCGTTTCTGGTTCGGTACGCCGTACCAAAGCTCCAGGCACTTTGGTCAAGTTCGGTCAATCAATTACTATTATCCGTTCCACGTTCGGTTGACCGATCCATAGATCCTTCGGTCGACCGAACCTCAACGGATTACCGAACTTCTACCCGATTTTGCCTATTTCAAATTTTGGATTTATTTCCAACAAAATTTGAACTTAAGGGGGTTTTAGCAAATTCACAACTTATGCAATGTATTATCCTATGCAACAATAAATTATTGCACCCCATAATATATGCATCTCATATGAATTTATCATGATTCTAATTATGTTTATATATAACATAATTGATTTTACTTGTTCACCACATGTGTCATATTTTCTATAAGAAACCTGACACATCATATGAACCAAAAATCAAGCTTCTTGTTTCCCGGTTTCTTGCGGTGTGACCTATGGGAGGATCTAGACTAAGTTGGCAGTGATATTAAGAGCTTAATATCACAAGCTATAAGCGGTATCTAGCTACACATTATAGCTCCCAATTAGTTAGATGTCTTAATTCCACTCGAACCAAAACCCGATCCATTTAGTGATGGAGTGCACCACTTGTGTCCGTCCCTTGCCTCATGATATTAAGAATACACACAAAGTAGTATTGTGTCATCTTTGTATTAGTATTCATTTCTTGATCTCTTTAAGCTAGTTATAAATATGTGACTTAACTCAAATCACATTGTGCACATTATAACTTTGCTTTATCAAGGGGCCCACTAATATCATCACTCAATTAAGAGGGGCAATGATAATCTTTTGACTAACTATCTTCTCCAACGAAAGTTATACTTAACCAACTAATGCCTTTACACTACTCTCATCGATAGCTCAAGACACTAGTCTAATTAAGAACTCCTTAAGCGATCGGATATAAGTCTCATATCAAAGGACCAAAGACACAGTAAAATATTAATGACACAGAAACACATTTCTATAATATTTTACTTATTAGGTCTATTCAGTATACAAAAGTAATATTTTCCTCTTTTGCATACCCGTGTCGTCACTCACTTGTAGAGCTACAATGATCTATGACCAACACGACAATCTTAACCCGGTAATTAATGTCCCATGTTAATTACCATGATTGCGAATATCTTTTGTTTTATGTAAACCAATATCTTTTAGAGCTCTACGGTTAAGGACCAAGAGCCTCTTCCTTAACACTTCTAAAAGACGAATAACATAAACAAGGAACAAAATGATTTCTCATTCAATTCATAATAATTGACATTTAAAAGTAAAACTTTTAGAACACATTCCCTTCAGACCCGACAAATAATCCCAACATAGTATTGCATTACCAACGAGACTTCGTGCCAAGCTAGATTGCCTAGAAAATACTTGACTGACACCCAATGAGCATGATTAATCGGAAATGAGGTTGAATTTGTATTGTCTCCCAAATATCACGGGTGACCCGACAATTAATCACAATACCCTCGCAGACAGTCAAGAGGGTGAATTGAGGTGAGGAAGGTTCGGCAGAGATTACTATTCGATTAACATAACACTACAAAAATTTTGGGTTTTAGTGACGGTACAAATCCGTCACTAAATCTAAGAATCCGTTGCTAGTAGCTTTTAGCGACAAATATATATCATTGCATATACCAACATCGTAGAAAGGTTTTCGTGACATATTTTTTTGATGAATGACAACTGTCACTGATTGTTTTTGGAGGGAAGAATTAGCGAGAGAAATGAATCAGTGACGGAAATTTGATGAATTTAGTTACAAATTTTTCCCTTGGCTAAATGTTTGTCTCAACAAAAAAATAAATAAATTCAGCATTAAATAAATCTCTGGTATACATATTTAATAACATCCACAATTATATATATATATATATATATATATATATAACACAACCACAACCACAACCACAATAATAAATATAACATCACCAATTAACAGAAAAACGAGGACAAAACCCATATAATTAACTCCAAAATTTTAAATCCTAACAACTCGTATGGTTTGAACTTTAGATGTTATGAGTTACCCGACATTTGAAGGTCACAACAAAAACACCATTTAGCGTCTGACTGAGCAAAGTATATCATAAAAATTCGTTCTAGAAAATACATGTAGAACCCTAAAACCAAATATTGAGACTTACGGAGCCTGCTTAGAAGTCCTTGTAACTCACAGCTCGTACAAGAATAAAATACACCAAGAAACAGGAATCTCGTTATTGAAAAAAAGTCATCATACGAGGGGAAATGTGACAACAGAAAAATTAATAACAAGTCAACAAAGAACATAGAGAGACAGGAGACAATCATGTTTAGGCTTTACGACCGACCAACACAGGCAACAAAACCAGCCTTGATAGGTGCAACTGAACGTGAAGAACCACACTGCAAACATGGAAATGAGTTAGCAACGAGTATGCAACAAATGAAATTAGTAACTACAGTATGGGATGAAGTAGCAACGTTTATAAAAGAAAATAAAAACACATCATACTGAATGTATAGTTAGTATAAAAATATTTACGGTCCAATAATTTAATAGTGTTCTACTCTTCTGGAACTCACACATTTCCATCAGTCAACAACTATAGAAGGGGGTTGGGCATCAGAATATCCTGCTCTGTTTCATGGCATCCATAAGCAGTTGTTCGACGAGGCACACTGAACACGTCTGCGTCATTGGATATGTGAATAGGCATGGTGGCTGGCGCCAAAGCGTTACATTGAAGGTGTTGTTGTCATAATGTCATTAAAGCTTGAAGTAGTCAGTGCTTAAGTGGTTCATCACTGTGTTAGATGCGGGAGAAAGACGGGAAACACTCAGCAAAGTCACTCCAGAAAGTCACCCTCCAAAGGGCGCACTTCGACCGCCAACCAACGGTCCCAAACCACTATTCAGTGGTTCAGAAGCTACGCCTAGTGCGCGGTTTTGACTCGCCTTGTTCTACACGTTGAGGGTCTTCAATTTCCAACTCTAAATCATACTTTGATTTACTTAATAGGTGACCACAGATAAAAGAAGAGAATGACTACTTAACACACAAATACAAAGCGGGATTTGCAACTAACATTCATTCTTTTTCTCTTCTTCCTACTCACTTACATTTTTTTTCTCTCTCTATATTGCAAATGGAGAACTCTTGTGCTTATATAGGCACTTACAATGACTCTTCAACTTAACCTAAACATAACATACACCACATAAAAGTGCCCATTCAAGATCATTACAACTTTTACTTAAATTGTCCCATAAAACAAGGACGAAAATTATGGATAAATGGAGAAATCATTTGTCTCTTCCTTTCCTTCAACCTTTCACCTTCAAACTTGTTGAGTCATCAATACCTAGATGACTCACCGTCCATAGATGATGTGGCTATTGACTAGGATGCCACCTAGATTTAAGTTCAATTCTCAATACTCCTCCTTGAGCTTAATCCTCTTCCATCCTCCATTTCAAGATGATTTCGCAACTTCACGTACAAATGGATTGGCAAGGCTTTTGTGAATATGTCGGTCACTTGATCTTCACTTCTCACATGCACTAAGTTGACATCTTTTTCTTTCATATGTTCCCGAATGAAATGACACCTTGTGTCGATGTGTTTGCTCCTTTCGTGATGGACCAGATTTTTAGCTAGCTCGATAGCGGAATTGCTATCCATGTACACATTTGTAGCACTTGTTTGGCTTGAACGTAGCTCTTTCAACAATTCTCTAAGCCATATTGCATGACACACACATGCACTTGCCGCCACATACTCGGCTTGACAAGTTGATAAAGCGATGATGGGTTATTTCTTTGATGACCATGAGAAAGCCGTGTCACAAATATAAAAGACAAAGCCCGAGGTACTCTTTCTATTATCCACATCCCCACTCCAATCTCTATCAGTATATCCATAGAGTATCTCTTTGTCAACACACTGTCCATAGAATTAGCCAAGAGATAGAGTAGCTTTGATGTAGCGAAATATTCGCTTAACCGCCATCCAATGTTCCATGGTTGGCCTCTCCATGTACCGACTCACCAAGCCCACTCCATATACAAGATCCAGTCGGGTGCAAGTTAGGTATCGTAGACACCATACTGCACTTTTTTACATTGTTGCATCAACCAACTCACCTTCTTCATGTTTGGACAACTTTAATCCACAAGCCACTGGTGTGTTCACGGCCTTGCAGTCACTCATCTCGAAGCACCCCAACATATCTTTAGCATAGCCTTCTTGTGACACAAAGATCCCGTCATCTCCTTGTATGAACTTAAAATCAAGAAAGTAGGACATAAGTCCAAGATCAGTCATCTCGAACTCCTTTTTCATGATGTGTTTGAAATCATGAAGCATCCTATCATTGCTACCTGCAAAAACAAGATCATCAACATACAAGGCTACGATCAATATGTTGTTGCCTTCCTTCTTAACATAGATTGCATGTTTATGTGGGCATTGCAAGAATCATTTTGCTTGAAATAGTCATCAATCTTTGCATTCCATGCCTTTGGTGCTTGCTTCAACCCATATAACACCTTTTTGAGCTTCAACACCTTTTCGTTCTTGCCTTTTCTTTCATATCCAGGTGGTTGCTCCACATAAACTTCTTCTTCGAGAACTCCATTCAAGAAAGCGGACTTTACGTCCATTTGATGCACGTGCCACCTTCTTTGAGCTGCAAGTGAGGTTAGGAGACATATTGTCTCCATGCGTGAAACAAGCGCAAACAGTTCTTCATAATCTATGCCGCCCCTTTGCTTATAACCTTTTTCCACCATTCGTGCTTTGTATCTTTCAACCTCTCCTTGTGTCGTCATCTTTCTTTTGTACACCCATTTGAAACCAATTGCTTTGTCTTTTTGGTAATGAAACTAGTTCCCAAGTCTCATTTTTTTCGACGGATCACATTTCTTCATCCATTGCGGCGCACCATTTTGCATCTTCCATCACCTCTTCAAAAGGAATATTCTCTCCTTGTCCTAGAAGACACAATATCTTTTGCTCTCTTGTAATCTCCTTTGATCTCATCTACTCCACATAGTTAGAAGTCACCACTTCTTCTTTTTTTTTCTTCTTCTTTGCACCTCCCATCATGCTCATGTTCGACTTGAGCATACATCACATGGTTTGTGACTCCCTCGTTACTTACAAACAAGACCATTCCATCTTCGCAAGCACTCTCCTCCATGGAAACAAGGTTGGAGTTTTCTTCCGCCCTCTTCTTTGACCACCATTCGCTTGCATAGTGTCCATGCTTCCCACAGTTGAAGCACTCAACCTTCTTCTTTGATCCACGATCACCATGCCCACGATTGGAGCTCTCCTCCACCTTCCTTTGTGACCAACACTCTTTCACAAAATGGCCACGCTTCCCACACTTGAAGCACTCAACCTCCTTGTTTGGACGACCACCTCTTTCTCGATCGACGTTGCGAGGCTTCTAGACATCGAGTGACATCTTCACTTGCAACGCCACCTCCAACACTTCTTGTTTCTTATCTTCTTCCTTTGTTCATGTGCCTCCAACAAGCTTGCTAGGTCGTTGATGGTCATCTTCTCAAAGTCTTTTGATTCCTCGATAGCACACATAACATTTTCGAAGTCTTCGGTGAGTGAGCGCAACACCTTCTCCACCACCCTTCGTTCGATTAACGCCTCCCTATTTCTCTTTAATTTGTTCACCACCACACAAATCCTTGTCACGAAATCGGCAACACCCTCTGATTCCTTCATTTTCAACGCCTCGAACTCGCCTCGAAGCATTTGGAGACGCACTTGCTTCACACAGTTGGCACCCTTGTAGCTCTTCTCAAGGGTATCCCACTCCTCCTTCAACGTCTTGGCTTCAGCGATATTCTCAAAGCCACTCTCATCCACCGCTTGGAAGATAAGGAAGAGAGCACTCTTTTCTATGGCTCTTTTCTCCTTTTTTGCTTTGATTTGTGCGGCAGTTGCTTCTCCTGTCACGGCCTCCTCCTCAAAGCCGCTGTCCACAAGATCCCAAGCATTATGCGCACCAAGCAGGGCACGCATTTGGATACTCTAGCTGTCATAGTTCCAATTCGAAAGGTGAGGCAACGATACATGACCAAAAGAAGTCATTCCTGAGCTCCCCATCAGACGAGGCTCTGATACCAGATGTAGATGCTGGAGAAAGATGGGGATCACTCAGCAAAGCAACCCCAGAAAGCCGCCCTCTAGAGGACGCAGTTGGACTGCCAACCAGTGGTCCCAAACCGCTATTCAGTGGTTCAGAAGCTGCTCCTGGTGTGCGGTTTTGGCTCGCCTTGTTCTAGACGTTAAAGGCATTCCATTTCCATTACTAAACCATACATTGATTTACGTAATAGGTGGCCATAAGAGAAAGAAGAGAATGATTACTTAACACTCAAATACAAAGTGGGATTTGCAACTCTGCAACAAACATTCATCTTTTCTCTCTTCTTTCTACTCACTTACATTCTTTTTTTCCTCTCTATTTTGTAAATGGAGAACTCTTGTGCTTATATAGACACTTAGAATGACTCTTCGACTTAACCTAAACATAAACATAACATACACGACATAAAAGTGCCCATTCAAATTCATTACAATCTCTACTAAAATTGCACCAAAATACAAGGACGAAAATTATGGATAAATGGAGAAACCTTTGTCTCTTCCTTTCCTTCAACCTTTCACCTTACAACTTGTTGAGTCATCAATACCTAGATGATTCACCCTCCATAAATGATGTGGATAGTGATTAGGATGCCACCTAGGATTAAGTTCAATTCTCAATACATTTTTCATCACAGTTGTATCTATTCCTATCTGAAGGGTACTGAAAGAAATAACTATAACACTACAAAATAGTTCAATAGATAGTATAGGATGGAAAACTCTCTATTTGGCTTCAAACAATATAATCTTCTTTTCTGAAAAAGGTTATTGGCATCATTATAGATAAAAAGACAATGCAGATCACATCTTATTGTAGGCCAGTTGTTCACCTTTTTTTTGCAAAGCAAAATAGAGGCTTGGCCTCGAATTCTATTAACTAATGATTGTTTACAACCTACAAAAATGGATGATATGTGCGTGGGTGTATGCTACATGCATACCCGACCTCTACCCTACATTTTACATGATATATAAATATGTGCGTTGGAGGTGTATGTAACATTACGAGACGTATAAATCGTATCAACTAGACTAACTCCACGTGATCTGAAATTGTTGCTCTTCTTCTTCACTTTTTGCAAGCTTCTCAACTTTGTCCCATAGGCACCGAACAATGTCTTTAATGGCAGCCACTATATCTGCCGAATGTTTCTTTTCTCCCTCAAATATCCTACGGTTTCGCTCGAGCCAACACTCGTGTATGACAACATTGAAGGCCCACCGCCTCAACACATTTTCAAGCCGGCTTCCTCGCGCATGTGAAATAAGTGTAGCTTCACCTTGTAAAGATCGTGCAACTCTAGGGCTGAGCTTCAAGAGGTTTAGGAGTGTTGTCCAAATCTCCTTTGTGTATGTGCACCCCAAAAGAGATGCTCCATGTCTTCCTCTTCCCTCTCGCAAAGGTTGCAAACCGGCTTATGCTTTGCTCCTCATTGGTTCATGAGTCTCTTTGTAAGTAGACGTCCCCTCAATACTCTCCAAGCCGTGAGTGCATGCTTAGGAATAACATGCTTTTGCCAAACCATACCAGCCGATGCGACCTTCCTTCTCGGTGTCCTCACCCATTTCCACACTTCTTTGATTCCAAGCGCAACACCCTTGTTGGCTTTTTGTCCTTAATCCATATTTTGATGATGTAATTCAACCTAATCTTAATTAGGACATGTAGATTAGCACATGTAGTATAATGGTATATATATTGTATTTTGCTAACATTTACAGGTGATCAAGACTCAAGAAAGAAGAAAAATCAAGTCAAGACATGTAATCAAGCTGGATTGAAGACAGGTATTTTACTTTTCTTTGAGTCTTAGGAACATATGTTAATTGAGCATAACTTAAGCTAATATCCATGCATTCACACACTAGGTTCCTTAGAGAAGTCACACACAAAATTTCAGATCAATCGGACTTTGATAGGTCATCCAAAACATAGTCGGAAAATCACTAAAACTAAACCTTAAATCCTGTTCGAAAACGTTCGACCGATTGGACCGTTTGTTCGACCGGTTTCAGTAGATTTAGTGTTTTTACATGACCATTTTTGTTCAACCGATTTGCCTCATAGTTCAACCGATTTCAGTAGTGTTTTGCCCAGACTAAAACGGTCGACTGGTTTTGCCATTTTGTTCGACCGTTCCGGGTTTTCATGTGACCATTTTATTTTATCGTATTCATACAACGGTCATATACGCATAACACTATTCACAACCGTTCGACCGAACCATTCATTTGTTCAACCGATCCATTAGTTTTTGTAAGGTTCTGTTCGACCGGGTCCACTTTAGGTCGACCGGTTGGAGACAGTTTTTGTTGAATTTGAATTCTGTTTTGTGTATCTCTTACACAAATCAATCAAATCTTTCCCCAACGGCTAGGAATCTCTTAGAGCTTTTAAATAGAGGATCAAACTCAATTTTACACACAACTCTCCAATTCCTCATAGTCAAATTCATAGAGAGAAATCCCAAATCCTCAAAGCTCTCATTTAGTGATCTTAAGCTCAAATCTCCACATTATTCATCACTCACACATTTAGCAATTGTTGTGCTCAGTTAGAGAAGAGTGAATCCCACTCAGCTACATTTGGTATCAGAGTCTCGTTCGTTAGTTTTGTTCTTAACCGATAAATTAACAAGACTCTTAATGCATCCACACCTTTAGAATCATGTAAACCACCTTACTTTGATGGTAATAACTTTAGTTCATGGAAATCTAAAATGTCATCATTTATTAAATCCATGAACATTAACATGTGGGTTATGATTCAAACTCCATATGAATCACCTAGATGTCATATTAGTAAATGGAGTTTAGAAGATGAGAAAAATGCATCCCTAAATGCTAAAGCTATGAATGTCATATTTTGTGCATTAGGAGATGAACTTTTTAATCTTGTTTGCTCATGTGATAGTGCTCATTCTATATGGCAAACATTAGAAAGAAATTTTGGTGAAAAAGATTCACCATCCGGGGAGAAAGGAGCAACCACTCCGAATGATGTAGCTCGAGCAAAGAAAATGGAGATTAACTCAACATCTTCATCATCATCAAGCTCATCCGATGGAGAAAGTGAAGATGAGGTATCTTCTAGTTATTCTTCAAGTAGTAGTTCAAAAGATAATGCCTATGATTTTAATGAACTACAAAATGCATTTCAAATATTATTTGAAAAATATAAAGAACTTCACAAGAATAATCAAGTAGCAAATGAGCAAATCCATGATCTTAAATGTCAAAATGCATCTATCTTAGATGATAAAGTTGATTTGCTTGCTAAAATTGAAGTTCTAACTTTAGAGAATGCATGCTTCAAGGAAGAAAATTTGAATGTCAAATCTACCTCATCTCATGCAATTGATAGTCATATTCTAGAAAATGATACAAATGACTTGCTTATGAAATTAGATAAATCTTATCTTGAAAGCAAGCAATTGTTACATGACTTAAGTTGCATGAACGATAAAGTTGTTAAGTTGGAGATTCACTTGCATAAAATGAATGAAAAGCATGCTTCAATGATTCAAAACCTTAATTGCTTGAATGAATCTCTTAAGACTAACAACAATGAGCTTATTGCTACAAATGAAATGTTAACTCATAAATTGCATAAGTTCACTCATGACAAACAAAATAACTTTTATGTTAAGAACATTACTGTTCAAATTAATGTTAAACATAATTATGCCATGAAAAGGAAAATTAGTGTAGAGGTACCAAAATCAACTTGGATTTGGGTACCAAAAGCTAAACTTAATGGACCCAAACAAATGGGTCTCAAAGTCTACACTTGTAGGAGCTTGAGGAGGATATTGGTGGTGACCAGGCGAGCCAAAGCATCGAATTAGGTTGCATCACCAAGTCAAGATTGAAGCTAATTCAAGACTCAAGTCGGTATAAATTTCTATCATCTACAATTCATGTTAAATTAGCTCTAGTCTAGTTTATGTGCTTAAATGTCATACATTTAGAGTTTAATTCATTGCAAATCATATACCCTATTCATTGCAAATCATTTATCACATCCATTGATTTTAAATGTCAAATTTTAAATGGATGTTAGAATAAGGCTTAAGTTGAAACTTAAATGAACTTAACTTGAATTATACTCATAGTTTCCATGTAGCCTTATTGATAGGGGGAGCTTAAATGTTATATCTTTTATTAGAATAATGAAGTGCAAAATTTAGGGGGAACAACTTCATTACAAATGACATCCTATTTGAACTTGAATAGTTATATAATTGTCAATGAGGGAGAAATTTCATTTCATATCTTACATTGATTATTGTTTTTGATGGATGTCAAAGGGGGAGAAGTAATAGATTAGGGTAACTTGAAATATGCATGAAATTGTCAAGAAAAACTATGCAATAGATTTAAAGAAACATTTGAAGCATAGTTTGCATAAAATATTTCAAGTATTAAGTTAGTTTAAGATATAGGTTGCCATCATAAAAAAGGGGGAGATTGTTGGCTTTTTGGCCTTAATCCATATTTTGATGATGTAATTCAACCTAATCTTAATTAGGACATGTAGATTAGCACATGTAGTATAATGGTATATATGTTGTATTTTGCTAACATTTACAGGTGATCAAGACTCAAGAAAGAAGAAAAATCAAGTCAAGACATGTAATCAAGCTGGATTGAAGACAGGTATTTTACTTTTCTTTGAGTCTTAGGAACATATGTTAATTGAGCATAACTTAAGCTAATATCCATGCATTCACACACTAGGTTCCTTAGAGAAGTCACACACAAAATTTCAGATCAATCGGACTTTGATAGGTCATCCAAAACATAGTCGGAAAATCACTAAAACTAAACCTTAAATCCTGTTCGAAAACGTTCGACCGATTGGACCGTTTGTTCGACCGGTTTCAGTAGATTTAGTGTTTTTACATGACCATTTTTGTTCAACCGATTTGCCTCATAGTTCAACCGATTTCAGTAGTGTTTTGCCCAGACTAAAACGGTCGACCGGTTTTGCCATTTTGTTCGACCGTTCCGGGTTTTCATGTGACCGTTTTATTTTGTCGTATTCATACAACGGTCATATACGCATAACACTATTCCCAACCGTTCGACCGAACCATCTATTTGTTCAACCGATCCATTAGTTTTTGTAAGGTTCTGTTCGACCGGTTCCACTTTAGGTCGACCGGTTGGAGACAGTTTTTGTTGAATTTGAATTCTGTTTTGTGTATCTCTTACACAAATCAATCAAATCTTTCCCCAACGGCAAGGAATCTCTTAGAGCTTTTAAATAGAGGATCAAACTCAGTTTTACACACAACTCTCCAATTCCTCATAGTCAAATTCATAGAGAGAAATCCCAAATCCTCAAAGCTCTCATTTAGTGATCTTAAGCTCAAATCTCTACATTATTCATCACTCACACATTTAGAAATTGTTGTGCTCAGTTAGAGAAGAGTGAATTGATTGGCATCATTTCATGCTTATATTATCCATTATCTTATACCTAAGCAATGCCACGTGACGAGTTTTATATTTAGTTTTCAGGAATAAAGTGGTTTGAAGAGAAGAGCCATGAAAGGACCCAAAAGCAGGAAAAAAGGACTTAATTGTGAGACCTAGGGACCAAGATGCAAGACAGAAGGACCTGATCGTAAGACAGAAGGACGTAAGAGCAAAACATGAAACTCCACACCATCATGGGGAGTATTTTGTCAATTCGATTCGGGTCGGAGCTCCAATAAACAAGTTAGATGCATCCAAGACCAAGAAACAATCCAAGGAAAGCCCACCAGAAGATCCGGACCGATCTGAAGCTTATAGGCCACCAATTGGCGGTCTGGAACCGCCAATTGGCGGTCTGGTTAAGCCCAGATCAGCCAAGCTTCTTCCTGGACTTGTATTATCATGTGTTTAGGCTATTTTTGGTATTGGTTTAGTCCCACATCGGGGGATTGTCCCGTATTAGCTTTTTCCATGCTTATAAATAGAACTCTTCACCTCCCATTGTATCCATCTCTCTCTTTGGTGGCTACCTTCCGTACTAAGAGTGAAGCCTTGAAGCAAAACTCTAGTGGAGGAAGAACTACTTGTAATTGAGTGAGTTAATAATAGAAGTTTTCTTTAATTGTGTTGTTTCTCTCTTAGTTTAATTTCCTTTCATATGTTTGCTTTGTTGCTTGTTTTATTTTATGCTTCTTTAATATTTCTTGCTTGATTAGTATAACTTTCATTTCAGTATTATGCTTTTTTTGCTAATATAGTTAGTGTAATGAGTAGTGAGTAGTTCCATCCCCATTTGGGGGGGTGGAGAAATATGTGATATAATCATGTAGTGTATTAAGTGTGTGTTATTTTTATCCCTTGAGCTTTATATGATTTCCATAACCATCTAATGGGTCTCCACTCTTATCTTTGATATGCTAATGCTCTTGAATGAAGCTTAGCTTATGCTTTGATTAGTGGACCTATTTTATGGGGAATGATAAGGTTAGGATATGGATGAAGTTAATATTGGAAACACAAGTTGTAGTGTATGAGCTCTTGTTGCCTTTACCTTAGCTAATGTCTTGTATGTTTTAATGATGTAGTCTTATCTTAATTCATGTGGAGGCATAGTAGGGTCTAGTCTTTATACTTGAGTTCATGTAGCTTCATTCCAACTATTGTCTTGTATGTTTTAATGATGTAGTGAAATCTTAATTCATGTGGAGGGAAAGTTGGATGTAGTTTTATGATTTCATGCACTACATGTTGTGAAGAGCTTAATGAACACACACACATACACCTCTTTATGTTCACATTATTTCTCTACCCCCTTTGGGGTTTAGTTTTATCGTTTCTTCTCCATCTCATTTCAGCTTTGTAGTGTAGTTTAGTGTAACCAACCTTTCTTCCCTTTCTTTACTTCTCGCCTTCGCACAAACCAAGTGTCGACACACCTCCCAGTGGATGACCCGTATTTGCCACCACTTCAACGCGGCCGTGCACTTGCGGTTAAATATAAAACGAGATCAATCAAGTTTTTGGCGCCGTTGCCAGGGAGGTGCTCTGTCCAGACCTTGGTTTGGACGATTCGAGGGGTTTTTGATTTTTTATTTCCAGTTTTGTTTAGTTTCAGGAAACCAGAACATCAAGGGGAGGCTACTGGAAAAGTTTGAGCAACAGAAGCCACAAAGAGACCGCCAATCAGCGGTTGGAGACCGCCAATTGGCGGCCTGGTAAGGGCTTCCTGCTCTCAAATTTCTTCTGGTGGTTTATTGCTTTACTTTAGTTGTCTGGGATCCTAATTTTGCATGCTGTGATCTTTAGTTTGCTCCCAGATTTAATTTCATTCCCCTTTAATCAACTTGGACCATAAGACTCAAAGCAAAAGATTAGACTTCTTGCCATCTAGGTCGTGCACCATTGGTAGACCTTGCATGCATTTGTCTTTTCTTTGCTTTACATTTTGTCGTTGATTGCTGGCGTGAGGTACGTTCACCAAAATCTCTCATTCATGCATGTTTCGATCATGCATTAGTTAGTAAGGTGCATCGGGAAAGAGTGAGAGAGTGTTTGATTGGAGCGATTGATTGCTAGATCTTGGATCAAATCGCTACTAAGGAGGGGTTGTCCCATAAAAGATAAGGTGGGGGATTTCATCACCCTTTCCTTGGCCCCAAAAATCACTCTTAATAAAGCCTTAACTAAAAGCAAGTAGACATTGGCCCTAGGATTGCGGGCGCACTAGGAGAGTAATCTAGTTGAGACCGTCATGACCTGATCGGCGTTGCCTACCTTGTCGATAGTAGGAGGTACTGGATCTCCGGATCTGGTATCACTTTCTGGGCATTATGGTCCTCGTTGTAGGGAGGTGAGACGTGTCGAGGCTAGTGACCTTGAAGTTAGGCGTCGTCTAGCCTAAGGACCCATTGCCTTACATTGCTTGAGCTGTGCTTCCTAGTTAGGCTTCATCCTGATCCCACTACCCTCGCTAGCTCTAGGGATTCTTCCCTCCTCATCTGAGTCCTCTCCTCATCTATTCTCTACGTATAGTCTCCTCCTCTAGTACACCTTCTGTTGTGTGTTGTTTAGAGTCGAGTCGAGCATTTTATGCGAGGTTGGGCTTGTTCTGGTGAGAGCGCTCGACTCGAGAGAGTGCATTCTGCTGAGATGGACGATCTTGGTGATCGACCATCTCCGCCTCGTGCTCCTTTGGAGCATGAAGCCGAGTAATCTTGTGGAGGCGAGGGAGACCAGGTTCCATACATGGAGTACCTCGGTCCGTTCCCACCACCACGTAGACCTCCTTCTCCTCCTCCTCTGTCTTGAGAGGAAGGGAGATTCGGTCAGGATCGAGTTCTTGGTGCACCACCACCTTTAGCTCGACATGATAGACCGATGACTTTGTGGGAGCGGACCCATCCTGTTCGGGCCGCGCAACCTTCTTGCATAGTTGTCCCCCCTGCTTGCGGGAACAACTATGAACTGAAACCTCAATATGTGAGCATGCTTCCAACCTTTACTGCCAATAAGGAGGATCCGTATATCTTTATACGCGAATTCGAGGAAGTATGCTCCATGTTCAAGCTTCAACAGCTTGACGAGGATTCAGTACGGTTGAGGATGATTTCTTTCACATTGAAGGATAATGCGAAGAAATGGATGTATAGCCTCCCGACGAGCTCGATTCGGTCATGGGATGACTTTGTGACCGTCTTTCTGAAGAGATTTTTCCCTCAAAGGAAAACTCAACAGATACGGCACCAGATACATCAAATGTATCAGACCGAGACCGAATCGTTTCATGGTTTCTTTGAGAGGTTCAAGGACCTTCTCCAGCAGTGCCCTCATCATGGATTTGAGTTATGGCAGCTGTGCCAAATTGTTTATGAGGGCATCAACTACAACACCCGCACATTGTTGGAGTCGATGTGTCAGGGTGACTTCCAAATGAAACCCATCGAGGAGGCATGAGATACTTTTGAGTCCATGGCTGAACGTACCTTCGAGTGGGATACCATGAGAGAGCCACCAGCCGTCAGGTCTTCTGGTCGAGCTGGATCTTATCAAGTTGACTCATCGACCGCGTCTGAAGCGAAAATGGCTGCTCTCATGCGTAGGATTGAGAGTTTCGAGATGGACCGAGCTCCTGTAGCTCAGGTCGCTACTCCCGAGTGTAGTAGGTGTGGATTGTCGGGACATGATGACTTGGAATGCGCTTATGCTCCAAGGGATACTGAGCATGCAAATGCGATGTATCAACAAAGGCCCCGGAACGACCCGTACAGTCACTTGATTGACATCATTTCATGCTTATATTTGTATCTTATATCCATTATCTTTCACCTAAACAATGCTATGTTACGAGTTTTATGTTTAGTTTTCAGGAATAATTAGGTTTGAATAGATGAAGCATAAAAGGACCCAAAAGCTGGGAAAAAGGACTGAATTGTGAGATCTGGGGACCAAGATGCAAGGGAGAAGGACCTGAACGCAAGACAGAAGGACCTAAGAGCAAAACAGAGAACTCCACACCATCATGGGGAGTATTTTGGCAATTCTATTCGGGTCGGAGCTCCAATAAACAAAGTAGATGCATCCAAGACCACCAAATACACAACGCAAAGCCCAGAAGAAGATTCAACTGGATCCGGATCTTTTTGACCGCTAATTGGCGGTCACTTTTGGCCCAAATCCACCAAGTTTTCTCCTGGACGTGTATTAATGTTTGTTTAGGCTAGTTTTGGTATTGGTTTAGTCCCACATCGGGGGATTGTCCCGGATTAGCTTTTTCCATGCCTATAAATAGAACTCTTCACCTTCTTTTGTAATCACTCCATATTTTAAGTGGCTATTCTTCCTACTAGAAGTGAGGCCTTGAAGCACACACTAAAGTAGGAGGATGCTACTTGAAATGTGAGTCATTTTATTAATAAAGTTTTGTGTTTCTTTTATTTGTTTTGTGCTTCTTTTATTGTTTGTGCATGTTTTAGTTTAATCGTCTTTTATTAAATCTAGCTTAGTTAAAATGTCTTCTTATCTTAGTGTAATAATTAGTGTAATGTGTAGTGAGTAGTTCCATCCCCTTTGGGGGTGGAGTAGATGTTCATACATGCATTAGAGAATGGAATGAATACTTTATTTTTCAATGTGTTGATAAAACATGAATGTATGCTTGCTTGTTTAGGATAGAATTTATAACTTGATGAGTTTTGCCAAAATGATTAGACACCTCTCATGCTTGTTTAGGTTCTGAAATAAACATCTTGCATATGTAAATGTTAATCAACTAGGTTGGTGAATAGATTGATAGGTTTTGCCATAACATTTAGACACTTCCTATGCATGATAACACCACCTTAATTTGTGCTTAAAGAATGTATTCTACACCCACCTCTTTGCTTGTGTGCACTCACTCCACCCCTTAGGGGTTTTTCCCATTTCTGTATTCCCGCATTCTTGTTTTGTTCTTAGCTTAGTTCTTATTTCATCGTTTGTTTGCTTCTTTCACATTTCGTACTTCTTAGCGTAGTGTAGTGTAGGTTAGCATAATAACATCTCTTCCATCTTTTTTGCCACTTGATTTCGGATAAACAAGAGCCTGCTCACCTCCCTGAGGACGACCCGTACTTGCCACCGCTTCATCGCGGCCGTGCACTTGTGGTAGAAATATAAAACGTTCAACAAGTTTTTGGCGTCGTTGCCGGGGAGGTGTCAGTCCAGACTCTTGTTTGGACGATTCGAGTGGATTTAATTTTTGTTTTGTAGTTTTTCTTTGTTTCAGGAGACTTGGAGTGGTCAGGAGGAGCACCTGCAGAAGTTTTGAAGCAAGCTGGGCACTGTGGACCGCCAATCAGCGGCCTGAGACCGCCAATTGGCGGTCTGGTAAGCTCAGCTCGCTCTCTTATTTCTTTGGTCTGTTTACTTTATCTGATATAGTGGTCTGGGACTTAATTTGGCATGTTTTGACTTATAGTTTGTTCCCAGATCCATAATCAACCTCCTTTAAGCAACTTGGACCCTAAAACTCAAAGCAAAAGATTAGGCATTCTTGTTGTTTAGGTCATGCATCATGTATGTGACTTAGGCATTTAGATTGTCTTTTATCATAGCTTTATTTTCTGTTGCTGAGAGCTGGCGTGAGGTACGCACCTTCTACTCTCATTCATGCATTTCGTATGAACATGCATTAGTTAGTAGGAAGTGCATTGAAACAAGTGTGAGTTGAGCGTTTTGTTTGGAGAGTTGATTGCTAGATTAGGACTCCAAAACGCTACTAAGGAGGGGCTGTCCCATAAAAGATAAGGTGGCGGATTTCATCACCCTTTCCTTCGCCCCAAAAACCACACTAATCAAGAGCCTAATTTTAAAATCAAGTAGACATTGGCCCTAAGGATTTCGGGCGCATTAGGAGAGTAATCCGGTCCCGACCGTCATGACCTGATCGGCGTTGCCCACTTTGTCGATAGTAGGAGAGACGAGATCCCCGGATCTTGGCTCACTTGCTGGGCTTTGTGGTCCTCGTTGTAGGGAGGTGAGGCGTGTTGAGGCCGTGTGACCTCGCAGTTAGGCGTCGTCTAGCTGTAAGGACCTATAACGACCTTAGGATTGCTTGAGCCTTGTTTGCTTGTGTGCTTCTACCTGTACCCATCCGCCGTAGCATAAGGACTTCTTCCCTTCTCTCCTGAGTCATTCTTTCTCTCCTGTGTTCTCCCGTCTTCTCCTCTACGCACATTCTTTGTTAAAAAAAAGAGTTGTGGTTTGTGTGTGCACCTTTGTGCATGCTTTCGTGGACACGAGACGAGAGTGGTCGTTTGACGAGGAGCGTTGTCAATCCGGCTTCGGTCATCGATTTCTCGACACCTTCCTCCTCTCGTGTCGCACGCAGTCCGGGTTCAATGGCTGCTAATTTCCGTGAGGAGGAGCAGTTGCTGGACCCACCTGCTCCACCAGTGCTTCCAGTTGTCGTTCCCATACCTCTTCGTGATCGATGCTACCCGAGCCGTACAGCTCTACCCTCATGCATCGTATTACCAGAGGCTAATGGGAACCATTTTGAGGTTAAGCCTCAATTCATTTCCATACTCCCTCATTTCACTGGGAAAGGTGACCCCTATATCTTTATCAGGGAATTTGAGGAGGTCTGTGCTATGTTCAAGCTGCAACAACTTAGCACAGACTCCATCCATCTTAGGCTCGTTCCTTTTGCACTAAATGATGACGCCAAGAAGTGGTTGTACAACAACCAGGCGAATTCCTTTAGGACTTGGGATGAGTTTCAATCTCCATTCCTCAACAAGTACTTTCCTAATCATCGGACTCAAAAATTGAGGAACGAAATCAATTCGTTCTATCAACATGAGACCGAACCATTTCATGCATATCTTGAGAGGTTCAAAGAGCTACTATCCTCGTACCCTCACCATGGCATTGAGTTGTGGCGTCTTTGTCAGATTGTGTATGAGGGTCTTCACATCCCGTCCAGAACGCTCCTTGAGTCCATGTGTCAAGGAGAGTTCTTGGGAAAGGATGAAAGGGAGGCATGGGCCTTCCTAGAAGACCTCGCTGAGAAAACCATGCAATGGGAGAGTGTGAGGGAACCACCTGCATCATCTAGTATAGGAGCGAGGATCGCGAATGCAAACTCAACTAGATCGGGTTCCGCATTTGCTATCGATACCACTACGGCCACCGAGGCACGCATGGCGGCCTTAATGCGCCATATGGATTCGATTGAGCTCCAAAACCAACAAAGTGCACCTCACATATCCACCCACATCTGGTCCAGTTCCCTGTCATTCATGTGGTAGGATAGGTCATGTAGAAAGCGAGTGTGAGTCCATTCCTCTTGAGATGGAGCGTGTCAATGCCGTCTATGATAGAGCCAGGAATGACCCATACTCATCATCTTATAATCCTGGATGGAGGAACCACCCCAATTTTTCATGGAACCAAACTAATGCCCCGGGTGGTCCTTCCAACTCCTCTAGACCACCTTACCAATCACACCAACCTCCCATGCATGCACCATATTATCAGCAACCCCAAGTTCCAAGCACCAACCAACCAGGTTTCCCAAATTCTAACAACTTCGAAACCCGGTTTAATTCGCTTGACAACTTGACTCGTGGACTTGAGAACTCTATGAAAAAATTTATGTCGTCCACAAGTCAAGTTCTCACATCAAATCAGCAGACCATCAAATCTCTAGAGCTTCAGATGGGCCAATTGGCTCAGTCTGTACATGAGAGAGAGAGGGTCTTTTCCTAGCCAGCCTGAGGCTAACCCCCGCATGTACCAACAACAACAAATGCAAAATGAGAATGTGATACCTCGGGGGAGGCAAGTGAACCATGTGGAGGAACCTGTTCACCATGTCAATTCCATTGTGACCTTAAGGAATGGAAAACAGGTTGACAATCACATTTCCTTGCCTCACCCACCACCATCTATGCAGCCCCTCAGTGGGAATGGTGGTGAAGAAGAAGCTGAGGGTGAGGGTAATACACCAAAGCTTTCTTCTCAGGCACAGCAGAAAACCTACCTGCCAAAAGCTCCCTATCCAAGTAGGTTAAACAAAAAGCAGAGTGACAACATGGACCAGATATTAGAGGTGTTTAAGCAAGTGAAGGTTAACATCCCCTTGTTGGATGTAATCCAACAAATACCTCAATATGCCAAAGTGTTGAAGGATCTCTGCACAACAAAGAGGAAGACCAATGTTCCTAAGAAAGCATTCTTGGCTGCAAATATCAGCTCACTTTTGTCCAATCCCACCTACAAAAAATACAAGGACCCTGGGTGTCCTACTATTCAGTGTACGATAGGGGACACTAGATTGAGCAATGTTTTGCTTGATTTAGGATCAGCGGTCAACCTCCTCCCATTCTCTGTTTATCAACAGTTGAAGTTGGGAGAATTGAAACCAATGAAGATCACCCTCCAATTAGCGGATAGATCCATTCGTATTCCCATGGGGATTATCGAGGACGTGCTTATCAAAGTTGGAGATTTTATATTTCCAGTCGATTTTGTTGTCCTCGATACCAATCCTGTTGCGAACACCCACTCTCAAATACCTTTGATTTTGGGTAGACCATTTCTGGCAACCTCCAATGCCTTGATTAATTGTAGAAATGGTCTCGTGAAGATCTCATTCGGTAACATGAGTGCCGAGTTTCATGTGTTCAACTCTGGTAAGCAACAGGA
This sequence comes from Triglochin maritima, assembly GCA_963682175.1. Lineage (NCBI taxonomy): Eukaryota > Viridiplantae > Streptophyta > Magnoliopsida > Alismatales > Juncaginaceae > Triglochin > Triglochin maritima. The sequence continues at coordinate 14,515,131 of OY821790.1, read as the reverse complement.
ACCCATGGATGAACCTTTAAATCTAAATCTCATCCGCCAACTGGAGAAAGCACCACAAAATCAACGAACACCCCTAACCCCAATGCAACCCGTTGAGAATGTTTGTGGGCCCAGCGAAAACTCATTGCCTTTCTTCGCAATGCAACGTAGTGAGCTGGCCTCGAACATGAATGTCCAAAGGGAGTGTTCGTTGCATGATTCAGTTGAGACCACTAGTGAGAGTGAGACACCTCATCATATGCCTATACCAGCAGGTGTCTCTACCTCAGATCCCATGGCCATTGAGCCATTTGAGCTTCATATTGACTCCAACAAGGACCCACCTTTGACTAAGCTTATCCTTGATGATCTGAATGATGGTGGGAGGTCCTTGTTGGATGACTTGGGGAGAAGCCCCATTCTTAGTGATGCAGGTCTGCTGCATCCATCGAATGAGCTTGAGGAACTCATTCCGATGCACCCGCCTATTGGTTGGAGGGTTTTCTTCGATGAGCAATTAAACCCTAGTGAGGCAACACAATTTCATTCTTTGTTGCCCACACCCAACCAATATCATGAGGGGTTCGAGCCTTTCAGCTTTGACCTTTCACCTCTCATGACACCTCAGAGTACTAGTGGAGTTTGCCCATCTCGGCAAGTCTCTGGTCCTCCTGACTTGATGTTCTCATTTGATGTTCCTTGACCAAATGATTATGAGAATATCGTTGTTCTTGTACATATCATGTAAAAAATAGAAAAAAAGAAGAAAAAAAAACAAAAACAAAATAATAAAAGACTCCTTCAGTGAGCATCGATTGTTGTGGGCCCCAACCCTTGTGTACTTGGGCCCCAATTTCTTCACGTATTTATCTCCCTTCTTCAGTAAAAAGAAAGCTACCAAAATTGTCTTGAACTTGATGCATTAGGATTTCTAGTACTGCTTTAGGTCTTATCGAGTCGTTAGGATGCACCCTGGTTTTCCCTCAGGGGCGTGTAATCATAGGATTTCAGTACTCAAACATTTAAAGAAGTCCACCCTGAACCTAGTGAGTCAAATAATTCGTGTCTGTTAGTATAAGGAAGTTTGTCGTAGTCAAGGGCCCTTAATCTCTTTTTGTGAAACTTAAGTGTAGGGGTTTTGGTTCCCACGTAGATAAATAAATAAGTGGTGTTCTCTCTTCTCGCACGGCTCCTATCACTCGGGAAAGTAGGTCTGAGGGGACTTTGTGCCTGGTGCTTTCGAGTCATCTGACTTGGGATGCACCGACCGAACTCCCGTTACACGGGTGGTAGGGATTGCCCTATGTGGAGATTTGGGGGAAGGTGTACGTGATAGTGTAAGTCCTCATAGGCAATGATGCACGAAACCTGACCCTGGGAGAATCAAACACCAACCAATAAAATACTCCAAAGAAAAAGAAAAAAAAGAAAAAAAAGAGTCAAATAAGAACCTAAATGGACTTTACACATTGTATCACATTCAGAAGTTAAGGTTGCTCATGTCTTTCACTTAAGTCCTTGACTAACTTTCACGAATAACTCATTAGGCTAGGTGTGTGGACGGATTACATATATAGAGTCGACCCGTAGTATTACCTCGTCCCATGATCAACAATATAAGTCCAACGAGTCGTGTAGCTAGATTGATTAATGCATCTTGTTCGGATTTTCTGGGTATATCCGCTGAAAACCCTCAGGAGACAACACTCCTCCTTGGCGACAAGGAGGTTTAACGGCGTGTTGCACGTGCTAACTGTAACCATGATTCCTACGAGAGTGAGTTAGGATTTCTTGTTTTCGTATGCTTTTCTCTTTCTTTGTTTTGCTCGGGACTAGCAAAAGTTAGGTGTGGGGGTATTTGATTGACATCATTTCATGCTTATATTTGTATCTTATATCCATTATCTTTCACCTAAACAATGCTATGTTACGAGTTTTATGTTTAGTTTTCAGGAATAATTAGGTTTGAAGAGATGAAGCATAAAAGGACCCAAAAGCTGGGAAAAAGGACTGAATTGTGAGATCTGGGGACCAAGATGCAAGGGAGAAGGACCTAAGAGCAAAACAGAGAGCTCCACACCATCATGGGGAGTATTTTGGCAATTCTATTCGGGTCGGAGCTCCAATAAACAAAGTAGATGCATTCAAGACCACCAAATACACAAAGCAAAGCCCAGAAGAAGATTCAACTGGATCCGGATCTTTTTGACTGCCAATTGGCGGTCCAAGACCGCTAATTGGCGGTCAATTTTGGCCCAAATCCACCAAGTTTTCTCCTGGACGTGTATTAATGTTTGTTTAGGCTAGTTGTGGTATTGATTTAGTCCCACATCTGGGGATTGTCCCGGATTAGCTTTTTCCATGCCTATAAATAGAACTCTTCACCTCCTTTTGTAATCACTCCATATTTTAAGTGGCTATTCTTCCTACTAGAAGTGAGGCCTTGAAGCACACACTAAAGTAGGAGGATGCTACTTGAAATGTGAGTCATTTTATTAATAAAGTTTTGTGTTTCTTTTATTTGTTTTGCGCTTCTTTTATTGTTTGTGCATGTTTTAGTTTAATCGTCTTTTATTAAATCTAGCTTAGTTAAAATGTCTTCTTATCTTAGTGTAATAATTAGTGTAATGTGTAGTGAGTAGTTCCATCCCCTTTGGGGGTGGAGTAGATGTTCATACATGCATTAGAGAATGGAATGAATACTTTATTTTTCAATGTGTTGATAAAACATGAATGTATGCTTGCTTGTTTAGGATAGAATTTATAACTTGATGAGTTTTGCCAAAATGATTAGACACCTCTCATGCTTGTTTAGGTTCTGAAATAAACATCTTGCATATATAAATGTTAATCATCTAGGTTGGTGAATAGATTGATAGGTTTTGCCATAACATTTAGACACTTCCTATGCATGATAACACCACCTTAATTTGTGCTTAAAGAATGTATTCTACACCCACCTCTTTGCTTGCGTGCACTCACTCCACCCCTTAGGGGTTTTTCCCATTTCTGTATTCCCGCATTCTTGTTTTGTTCTTAGCTTAGTTCTTATTTCATCGTTTGTTTGCTTCTTTCACATTTCGTACTTCTTAGCGTAGTGTAGTGTAGGTTAGCATAATAACATCTCTTCCATCTTTTTTGCCACTTGATTTCGGATAAACAAGAGCCTGCTCACCTCCCTGAGGACGACCCGTACTTGCCACCGCTTGATCGCGGCCGTGCATTTGTGGTAGAAATATAAAACGTTCAACACACTCCTACAACCCGGGATGGCGTAACCATCCTAACTTCTCTTGGGGGCCTAGTGGGGGTAACGGTCAGAGCTCGCACGCTCAACCTCAACCTCCGCCTTATCAACCTCCACGCCCATCGGCGACCTACAACCTCCACATCAAAGGTCTCAGAACCACAATTACCAACTTCCTCAGACCTCTTCGTCGGGTTATTCTAACCAAACTCCACAACCCCAATGGGTTGACCCTAAGGACTCCACTCTTGAACAAACCCTTCACGCGTTCATTCAGAGTACACAATCCATGCTTTCGGCCAACAACAATTCGGTCAAAGCATTGGAAATGCAAGTTAGCCAGTTGGCTAATCAGCTCCATGAACGCGAGAAGGGCCAATTACCGAGTCAACCCGAGGTGAATCCTCGGGGTACCCATTCGCAAGGAAGGACACCTTTACCTCATGCTACCTCTGAATCGACCCATCATATTAATGTGATTCATACTTTGAGGTCTGGTAAGGTGGTGGACAACCACATTGGGGTGCCTTCCTTGTCATCACCATCTCTAAGGGAGCCGGATCCTGAGGCTCCCTACACAAATACTTCCAAGAAGGAGCCAGATTCTGAGGTTCTTTCTACTTTTCCTTCGACAAAGGGGCCGAACCCTGAGGTCCCCTTGTCTCCTCTTGTGTCGAAGGAACCAGATTCTGAGGTCCCCACTCATGCTTCTTTGGACAAGGATTCTGAGGTTCCTTCGCACCATTATGCCCCGAAGGCGCCATTCCCTGAGCGCCTTAAAAAGAAAACCTCTGATTAGCATGACAAGATGCTTGAGATGTTTTGGCATGTTAAGGTGAATATCCCTCTTTTGGAGGTGATTCAGCAAATGCCACCTTATGCCAAGGTTCTCAAGGGCTTATGCACCAAGAAGAGAAAAACTCATGTTCCAAAGAAAGCTTTTCTTACGGCTAACGTGAGTTCTTTGTTGGCACAACCCATGCAAGTCAAGTACAAGGACCCTGGTTGTCCTACTATCTCTTGTGTGATTGGTGATGTGTCCATACATCGAGCCTTATTGGACCTTGGTGCATCTGTTAATCTTCTACCATATTCTGTCTACGTCCACCTCGGTCTTGGAGACCTCAAACAAACAAAGACCACTCTTCAATTGGCTGATAGGTCCTTGAAGAAACCGAGGGGTGTGGTGGAAGATGTGCTGATCAAAGTGGGAGAGTTTATTTATCCAGTCGACTTCTTTGTCCTGGATACTGAACCTGTGCCAAACCCACTTGGACAAATTCCTGTCATTCTGGGGCGACCATTTCTTGCGACTTCCAATGCATTGATCAATTGTCGCAATGGTCTGATGCGCTTGACTTATGGTAGTCAATGCGCGGATTTCAACATCTTCACCATCGGCAAGAAGCCAGGTGCCTTCACTGACCCTGTTGGGGTTAACCTTATCCAGGGCATGGATGAGAGTGAAGTTGAGGGCACCTTCAAGTACTTCAGAGAATTGTTCGATGAAGCTCCTGAAGGTGGTGAAGATGTTTCACCTGGGCTGGCACAAAAAGGTGCCTTATGTTCTGATCATGTGGCCTCAGTGCCACCTCCTTTTGATCTCGTGGCCTTTGAGCCACATCCTTTTGATCACGTGGCTTTTGAGCCACCAGATACCATTTTTTTGGCCTCTAGGCCACATGCTCTTCATTCTGTATCTGCTGAGGACCCCATGTTGGTTAAGAATCAACCACCTGATACCCTTCAACCTGGTAGAGGTTCACCTCTCATTCATGCCTCCTCTTTTGATAACTCTCGAGAGGCATCGAACGACCACAATGCTAATAAGGGTGTCAGGTGGTCAAGCAATTCTGTTTTGTATGTTGCGAACCCATACAGGTGCATTTCTGGCTCGAGAGATGGCGGGTTCCCATTTGATGTCCCTTGATATATGAAGATGGGAGCCCATTGTTGTACATAGTTCAAAAAAAAAGACTCCTTAAGTGAGCATCGATTGTAGTGGGCCCCAACCCTTGAGTATTTGGGCCCCATTTCTTTCACGTATTTGCATCCTTTCTTTAGCATCTCACAGGTTTTGAGGGAATTCGGGTTTGTGTCCGTCAACATGACGTTGAACTTCCCTTTGTACTTAATGTTGGTGAGATATCTCCTTTTTCATGCATAAATCCATGTAGTATCTTGCTCACATTCATTGAGGACAATGCATGAAGTAGGTGTGGGGGGTGTTTTACGTGTGTACATAGTCGAGTCTTTTCTTTTGATTTTGTTTTCTTTTGTTTGCATTTTCAGGGTCATGTTAGTGTGCTGCATTTAATATCGATATATCTGTTTGCCATGATCCTTGGGTGACTTGTCTTCTTTTGCTTGCCTAGTGCTTCAAAATTTTCACATTTCTTTCAAAATCTTCATGTGTTTGCGAAAGAAAATGTTTTGTGGGTTTTGCGTGTGTTTAACATGTGCAAAACCGCTGAGAGGCAAAGTAAAAAGAAAGCTCCCAAAATTGTCTTGAACTTGATGCATTAGGATATCTAGTACATGGCTTTAAGATTTATCGAGTCGTTAGGATGCACCCCAGTTTTCCTTTGGGGTGAGTAATCATAGGGTTTCAGTGCTCAAACATTTAAAGAAGTCCACCCTGAACCTAGTGAGTCAATAATTCGTGTTTGTTAATTTAGGAAGGTTGTTGTAGTCAAGGACCCTCTTAATCTTGTTGTGAGACATTAGTGTAGGGGTTTTGGTTCATGTGTAGATAAGAAATAAGTGAGTAGATGTTCTCTCTTCTCGCACGGCTCCTATCACTCGGGAAAGTAGGTCTGAGGGGACTTTGTGCCTGGTGCTTTCGGGTCATCTGACTTGGGATGCGCCGACCGAACTCCCGTTACACGGGTGGTAGGGATTGCCCTATGTGGAGATTTGGGGAAAGGTGTACGTGATAATGTAAGTCCTCATGGGCAATGATGCACGAAACCTGACCTGGGAGAACAAAGCTCCAACTAATAAAAAGAAAAAAAATGGAAACAAAATGTGAAAAGAAACAAAAAGAAAAAAATATGGTAATGCAAATAAGAACCTTAATGGACCTTACACTTTCTATCACTTGAGGATCTTGAGGTTGTCCATGTCTTTCACTTAATTCCTTATTTAACTATCATGAATGGTTCATTAAGTTAGGTGTGTGGACTGATTACCTATATAGGGTCGGCCCGTAGGATTACCGCGTCCAATGATCGACAACATAAGTCCAACGAGTCGAGTGTCTAGATTGAATAATGCATCTTGTTCGGATTTTGTGGGTGTATCCGCTGAAAACCCTCAGGAGACAACACTCCTCCTCCTTGGCAACAAGGAGGTTTAACGGCTTGTTGCACGTGCTAAGTGCAACCGTGATTCCTACGAAAGTGAGTTATGATTTCTTGTTTTTCGTTTGCTTTTCTCTTTCTTTGTTTTGCTCGGGACTAGCAAAAACTTAGGTGTGGGGGTATTTGATTGACATCATTTCATGCTTATATTTGTATCTTATATCCATTATCTTACACCTAAGCAATGCTACATGACGAGTTTTATGTTTAGTTTTCAGGAATAATGAGATTTGAAGAGAAGAGCCATGAAAGGACCCAAAAGCAGGAAAAAAGGACTTAATTGTGAGACCTAGGGACCAAGATGCAAGACAGAAGGACCTGATCGTAAGACAGAAGGACCTAAGAGCAAAACATGAAACTCCACACCATCATGGGGAGTATTTTGTCAATTCGATTCGGGTCGGAGCTCCAATAAACAAGTTAGATGCATCCAAGACCAAGCAACAATCCAAGGAAAGCCCACCAGAAGATCCAGACCGATCTGAAGCTTATAGGCCGCCAATTGGCGGTCTGGAACCGCCAATTGGCGGTCTGGTTAAGCCCAGATCAGCCAAGCTTCTTCCTGAACTTGTATTATCATGTGTTTAGGCTATTTTTGGTATTGGTTTAGTCCCACATCGGGGGATTGTCCCGGATTAGCTTTTTCCATGCTTATAAATAGAACTCTTCACCTCCCATTGTATCCATCTCTCTCTTTGGTGGCTACCTTCCCTATTAAGAGTGAAGCCTTGAAGCAAAACTCTAGTGGAGGAAGAGCAACTTGTAATTGAGTGAGTTAATAATAGAAGTTTTCCTTTAATTGTGTTGTTTCTCTCTTAGTTTAATTTCGTTTCATATGTTTGTTTTGTTGCTTGTTTTATTTTATGCTTCTTTAATATTTCTTGCTTGATTAGTATAACTTTCATTTTAGTATTATGCTTTGTTTTGCTAATATAGTTAGTGTAATGAGTAGTGAGTAGTTCCATCCCCATTTGGGGGGTGTGGAGAAATATGTGATATAATCATGTAGTGTATTAAGTGTGTGTTATTTTTATCCCTTGAGCTTTATATGATTTCCATAACCATCTAATGGGTCTCCACTCTTATCTTTGATATGCTAATGCTCTTGAATGAAGCTTAGCTTATGCTTTGATTAGTGGACCTATTTTATGGGGAATGATAAGGTTAGGATATGGATGAAGTTAATATTGGAAACACAAGTTGTAGTGTTTGAGCTCTTGTTGCCTTTACCTTAGCTATGTCTTGTATGTTTTAATGATGTAGTCTTATCTTAATTCATGTGGAGGCATAGTAGGGTCTAGTCTTTATACTTGAGTTCATGTAGCTTCATTCCAACTATTGTCTTGTATGTTTTAATGATGTAGTGAAATCTTAATTCATGTGGAGGGAAAGTTGGATGTAGTTTTATGATTTCATGCACTACATGTTGTGAAGAGCTTAATGAACACACACACATACACCTCTTTATGTTCACATTATTTCTCTACCCCCTTTGGGGTTTAGTTTTATCGTTTCTTCTCCATCTCATTTCAGCTTTGTAGTGTAGTTTAGTGTAACCAACCTTTCTTCCCTTTCTTTACCTCTCGCCTTCGCACAAACCAAGTGTCGACACACCTCCCAGTGGACGACCCGTATTTGCCACCGCTTAAACGCGGCCGTGCACTTGCGGTTAAATATAAAACGAGATCAATCATCAATCCCACTCAGCTACATTTGGTATTAGAGTCTCGTTCGTTAGTTTTGTTCTTAACCGATAAATTAACATGACTCTTAATGCATCCACACCTTTAGAATCATGTAAACCACCTTACTTTGATGGTAATAACTTTAGTTCATGGAAATCTAAAATGTCATCATTTATTAAATCCATGAACATTCACATGTGGTTTATGATTCAAACTCCATTTGAATCACCTAGATGTCATATTAGTAAATGGAGTTTAGAAGATGAGAAAAATGCATCCCTAAATGCTAAAGCTATGAATGTCATATTTTGTGCATTAGGAGATGAACTTTTTAATCTTGTTTGCTCATGTGATAGTGCTCATTCTATATGGAAAACATTAGAAAGGAATTTTGGTGAAAAAGATTCACCATCCGGGGAGAAAGGAGCAACCACTCCGAATGATGTAGCTCGAGCAAAGAAAATGGAGATTAACTCAACATCTTCATCATCATCAAACTCATCCGATGGAGAAAGTGAAGATGAGGTATCTTCTAGTTATTCTTCAAGTAGTAGTTCAAAAGATAATGCCTATGATTTTAATGAACTACAAAATGCATTTCAAATATTATTTGAAAAATATAAAGAACTTCACAAGAATAATCAAGTAGCAAATGAGCAAATCCATGATCTTAAATGTCAAAATGCATCTATCTTAGATGATAACGTTGATTTGCTTGCTAAAATTGAAGTTCTAACTTTAGAAAATGCATGCTTCAAGGAAGAAAATTTGAATGTCAAATCTACCTCATCTCATGCAATTGATAGTCATATTCTAGAAAATGATACAAATGACTTGCTTATGAAATTAGATAAATCTTATCTTGAAAGCAAGCAATTGTTACATGACTTAAGTTGCATGAACGATAAAGTTGTTAGCTTGGAGTTTCACTTGCATAAAATGAATGAAAAGCATGCTTCAATGATTCAAAACCTTAATTGCTTGAATGAATCTCTTAAGACTAACAACAGTGAACTTATTGCTACAAATGAAATGTTAACTCAGAAATTGCATAAGTTCACTCATGACAAACAAAATAACTTTTATGTTAAGAACATTACTGTTCAAATTAATGTTAAACATAATTATGCCATGAAAAGAAAAATTAGTGTAGAGGTACAAAAATCAACTTGGATTTGGGTACCAAAAGCTAAACTTAATGGACCCAAACAAAAATGGGTACCAAAGTCTACACTTGTAGGAGCTTGAGGAGGATATTGGTGGTGACCGGGCGAGCCAAAGCATCGAATCCGGTTGCATCACCAAGTCAAGATTGGAGCTAATTCAAGACTCAAGTTGGTATAAATTTCTATGATCTACAATTCATGTTAAATTAGCTCTAGTCTAGTTTATGTGCTTAAATGTCATACATTTAGAGTTTAATTCATTGCAAATCATATACCCTATTCATTGCAAATCATTTATCACATCCATTGATTTTAAATGTCAAATTTTAAATGGATGTTAGAATAAGGCTTAAGTTGAAACTTAAATGAACTTAACTTGAATCATACTCATAGTTTCCATGTAGCCTTATTGATAGGGGGAGCTTAAATGTTATATCTTTTATTAGAATAATGAAGTGCAAAATTTAGGGGGAGCAACTTCATTACAAATGACATCCTATTTGAACTTGAATAGTTATATAATTGTCAATGAGGGAGAAATTTCATTTCATATCTTACATTGATTATTGTTTTTGATGGATGTCAAAGGGGGAGAAGTAATAGATTAGGGTAACTTGAAATATGCATGAAATTGTCAAGAAAAACTATGCAATAGATTTAAAGAAACATTTGAAGCATAGTTTGCACAAAATATTTCAAGTATTAAGTTAGTTTAAGATATAGGTTGCCATCATAAAAAAAGGGGGAGATTGTTGGCTTTTTGGCCTTAATCCATATTTTGATGATGTAATTCAACCTAATCTTAATTAGGACATGTAGATTAGCACATGTAGTATAATGGTATATATGTTGTATTTTGCTAACATTTACAGGTGATCAAGACTCAAGAAAGAAGAAAAATCAAGTCAAGACATGTAATCAAGCTGGATTGAAGACATGTATTTTACTTTTCTTTGAGTCTTAGGAACATATGTGAATTGAGAATAACTTAAGCTAATATCCATGCATTCACACACTAGGTTCCTTAGAGAAGTCACACACAAAATTTCAGATCAATCAGACTTCGATAGGTCATCCAAAACATAGTCGGAAAATCACTAAAACTAAACCTTAAATCCTGTTCGGAAACGTTCGACCGATTGGACCGTTTGTTCGACCGGTTTCAGTAGATTTAGAGTTTTTACATGACCATTTTTGTTCAACCGATTTGCCTCATAGTTCAACCGATTTCAGTAGTGTTTTGCCCAGACTAAAACGGTCGACCGGTTTTGCCATTTTGTTCGACCGTTCCGGGTTTTCATGTGACCGTTTTATTTTGTCGTATTCATACAACGGTTATATACGCATAACACTATTCCCAACCGTTCGACCGAACCATCCATTTGTTCAACCGATCCATTAGTTTTTGTAAGGTTCTGTTCGACCGGGTCCACTTTAGGTCGACCAGTTGGAGACAGTTTTTGCTGAATTTGAATTCTGTTTTGTGTATCTCTTACACAAATCAATCAAATCTTTCCCCAATGGCTAGGAATCTCTTAGAGCTTTTATATAGAGGATCAAACTCAGTTTTACACACAACTCTCCAATTCCTCATAGTCAAATTCATAGAGAGAAATCCCAAATCCTCAAAGCTCTCATTTAGTTATCTTAAGCTCAAATCTCCACATTATTCATCACTCACACATTTAGCAATTGTTGTGCTCAGTTAGAGAAGAGTGAATCGCACTCAGCTACAACCCTTCCTATCACTCCTCTTTGGCCGGTCAATGCCTCCATGGATTAGATTATTCTTTATCTTTAAGTGGGGACTTCCTCCATCAGGGTGGAACGTGGGGGGAGGGGGGGGGGGGGGGGGGAGGTTCCACTCCCCTTCTCTTATGAAGTATGCAACTTTAGTGTCCCAAGCACTCCCAATTCATAGTATAGATGCTCCCCCCAACTCTCACTTTGAAACGTTTCTCCACACCAAGGGTATTGGAAGAATCGAATCTCTTCTCCACTACCCACCTCATACTGGATGTGCCGTCTAGCAATGTCTCGGGTGATCTATATATAAAGGGATCCAGTTGTTCACCTTCCATCTTAGTACTATATATATAAAGACCGTAAGTAAGCCTAGATCCAGTATCGGGTGACCCAACAAACAATACAAGGATATTTAGCACAATGGTTCAAGTCATGGTAATTAAAAGGTCATCTAATATAATCTTCATTAAGAAAATGGGAACATTATTGACATATCAACTTCAAAATCATCAGAATTTTTTCAGGAAAATATAATTTTATCAAAAGGAAATATTATTAGCAAATATCAATATTATTATCCTTTATAAGGATGATATCAGGGCTTTTGCAGCCATTGCATATGACCTATTCATCTGAAATAATAACAAACAAAATAAATTACTAAAATGACACTATAATGCAATTCAAATAAGGAGTTCCCATAAGAGAGGGGTGATCATATATTGATAGCAATATTTTAATGCGCGGCCGCACACTCGGTATGTGGCTGCACAGTGTGATCCGGGATATAATGGGTATGACTGGTGCATCGCATATGCAGTATGTACGGCCACATAGGCAGCATATGCGAAGTATCTGGCCCAACGATTAGTTGGCCAACTAGTTGTTGGTCCAACGGATCTTTGTGCTGTACGACAGCATAGCTCGCATGTGTGGTCGCACAGTGCACCGTGCGATCGCAAATCTAGCCTTTGGAGCTGTAAAAAAGTGGGAAATTGCATTTCCCCCTGAAAGACACTATAAGTAAACCCCCACCCAATACTTTCCTCAGAACTCTCATTTCTCATAATCTCTCTCCCTCTCATGCTCTCAATCTCTCCCATCCTTCATTTTCCAAGTTCTCAAGCTTCAAAGTCTGAAATTTTGGTGCGAAGAAAGGGAGATTTTGTGATCGTGACGTGGAATTTTGAAGCAAAATTTTGCCGAATCTCAATTTCGAAGCTACCTACTCATTCCATCAACCATTCGAGTGCACTTTTTTCAACCCTCTTTTAGTGTAATATCACATTTTACTTTTCACTCACAAACTAGATATAATGACATATAGTGGACCTAGTGGTAATTGATTTCCCCTTAATCATGAAGACTGCACATTACTTCTGACTTGAACAAAATTTCGAACTGTGTGTTTATAAGTAGTGGTGGCACAAATAGACATAAACAACATATTACTCACTCGGAAAATAGTAATGCAAAACCATGTGCATATGCATCCACTGATCATCGTGTAGAAATTGAACATAATTTTAGAGCCAGATCTTGAGCTTATTACACCGAAAAAGAAATTATAGATGATTATATAGACTTAGATGATGTGGAGGGGTTTGGATGTAGTGACACCAGGTCTGGTTTGGGTTCCGATCTAGGTTGTGGTGGTTGTTCATTTCCTGCTTATGTCCTGTGGTTCATCCTCGAAAGAGGAAAAAGAACCGATCGTAATTTGGATTAATGAATAATTTTTGTCGTGGACATCTTGATGACGTCGTCGACCGAAATGAAGGAGGTCTCACCTAAAACACCACACACAACCATTCTTTTTAAAAAGGAGACAAAAGAAGTAATGATTGACATTATTTCATGCTTATATTTGTACCTTATATCCATTATCTTACACCTAAGCAATGCTACATGACGAGTTTTATGTTTGAATTTCAGAAATAAAGAGATTTGAAGAGAAGAGCCATGAAAGGACCCAAAAGCAGGAAAAAGGACTTAATTGTGAGACCTGGGGACCAAGATGCAAGGGAGAAGGACCTGAATGTAAGACAGAAGGACCTAAGAGCAAAACAGGAAACTCCACACCATCATGGGGAGTATTTTGTCAATTCGATTCGGGTTGGAGCTCCACTAAACAAAGTAGATGCATCCAAGACCAAGAAACACTCCAAGCAAAGCCCACAACCAAAACCAATCGGATCTGAAGTTTATAGGCCGCCAATTGGCGGTCTGTATCATCCCAGATCTGCTAAGCTTTTTCCTGGACTTGTATTAATGTGTGTTTAGGCTATTTTTGGTATTGGTTTAGTCCCACATCGGGGATTGTCCCGGATTAGCTTTTTCCATGCTTATAAATAGAACTCTTCACCTTCCATTGTATCTATTTCTCTCTTTGGTGGCATCTTCCCTACTAAGAGTGAAGCCTTGAAGCAAAACTCTGGTGGAGGAAGAGCTGCTTGTAATTTGAGTGAGTTAATAATAGATGTTTTCATTAGCTTGTTAATTCTTGCTTAGTTAATTTCCTTTAATGTGTTTGCTTTGGTGCTTGTTTAGTTTTATGCTTCTTTAATATTTCTTGCTTGATTAGTATAGTTTCATTTCAGTATAATGCTTCATTTTATTAGAGTAGTTAGTTTAAATATGTGTGAGTAGTTCCATCCCCATTTGGGGGGTGGAGAAATATGTGATATGATCATGTAGTGTATTAAGTGTGTGTTATCTTTATCCCTTGAGCTTTATATGATTTCCATAACCATCTAATGAGGTTTCACTCTTATCTTTGATATGCTAATGCTCTTGAATGAATCTTAGCTTATGCTTTGATTAGTGGACCTATTTTATGGGGAATGTTAAGGTTAGGATATGGATGAAGTTAATATTGGAAACACAATTTGTAGTGTATGTGCTCTTGTTGCCTTTACCTTAGCTATGTCTTGTATGTTTTAATGATGTAGTCTTATCTTAATTCATGTGGAGGCATAGTAGGGTCTTGTCTTTATACTTGAGTTCATTTAGCTTCATTCCAATTATTGTCTTGTTTGTTTTAATGATGTAGTCTTATCTTAATTCATGTGGAGGCAAAGTTGGATGTAGTTTTGTGATTTCATGCACTACATGTTGTCAGGAGCTTAATTGAACACACACATACACACATCTTCATATTCACATTATTTCTCTACCCCCCTATGGGGTTTAGTTTTATTGCTTCTCTTCCTTTCCTTTTTGCATTGTAGTGTAGTTTAGTGTAATCAACCTCTCTCTCCTTTCTTTACCACTCGCCTTCGCACAAACCAAGCGTCGACACACCTCCCAGTGGACGACCCGTATTTGCCACCGCTTCAACGTGGCCGTGCACTTGCGGTTTAAATAAAACGATCAAACAAGTAACGTGGGCGAAATTTTTCTAGAGCATGTTTGTCTTTCAGTGCACGCTCGTACAAAGAATTTAAGGACACAATAGATCGAACTTCCAAATTTAGGTCCGGTTTGGAACCAATGGCTCCACACAAGGTTTCTGAACCGTGTTTGAAATGGGAAATTGCATAAACAAAATACTTATAGACTCATATAGGGCAGATTGGAAAATATATGGGTGTACTAATATCATGGACTGGTGGACTGAGTGCTAGAAGCATTATAGTTTTTTAGCTAGCTACCCCACAAGGACTATTTTTTTGAAGTATGTGGATGCCTCTTCTCACTCCCACACTGCAGACTACTTGTTTACGTTGATCGATAAGGTTGTGGGAGAAATTGGAGACCTATATGTCAGGTAGGTGGCAACTGATAATGCCGCTACAGACGTTTGATTCAAAATATCAAACTGAAAGAGCTTGAACCTTTCAAGAGTTTGACAACAATTGCACAAAGGAAGAAGAGTTTCCCCGTTGTGGTATTAAAATCATGATCATCAATGGAAACTCACCAACCAACAAATTGGTGTGTCGGAACAAGGTCAAGAACCTCACTATGCTAACCCGACACATCAGGTGTGTTGGACTTGATCAAATTTTGAGTGGTTTGATGAACGTTTGGAGAGTTTGTTATAAAGAATCTAGTCGGGGGTCAACTATGAGGCTCAAGTCAGTTTTTTGGAAATTTTGGGTTGGATGTTCATGGCTGAGAATGAGTCCAATGATTGGTACTAGGGTGTTGGTCGAGATCTAGGTATTCGGGTGGAGGATACTGGGGTGGGCATGATGTATGATACTTTTGATTTCTAAGATTTCCCCATGAATATGTACTCTCTGTTATACACGAATGCGTATGGGTCATTATGAGTACTTTGGTAAAAAACATCATCATATTCGGGTTCGGGAGAAACATACAAACATTCCTCGAACAAATGACCACTTAAACCACTCTAGTCATCTAACGTAGCTTCTGGAAATGTAGATGTGTTCATACCCTCTACTACACACATAAAAGAGGTTAAATTATTGTAATGACTCAGTTTGTTCACCAACATATGATCCGTGACAACTAGATGATGGTCTAGAAGTCAATGCCACTCTCATATCACTCCAATCTAAAGACTGCTTAGCCACACAATTACAATTGTCCCAACCCACTTGGGTGTTTGTCTGAGGTACCTAGGATGCATGGGTTGGGTATACCAGGGAGAGTATTCTTGGTTTCAACAATGAAATGAATGTTTGCCCATGTAACCTTCCATCTCGACAATAAGACTTTAAATTAACTACTCTCACCATCATGAGACTAAACTCGCATAAAAATGCTCGACTCGACCTTAAAACACTAAGATAAAGGGTGTATAGGGGAGGAGACTTAGCGTAGAACAAGATGAGAGGAATAATGATTTAGGAGAGAAGGGAAGAAGCCTTAAGAACTAACACTGGCAGTGGGATTGGGTAGAAGCATATACTAGCAAACACGGCTCAAACAAACCTAAGGCTAACTATAGGTCCTTAGGCTAGACGACGCCTTACCTCCTTCGGCCGCAGGTCACAAAGCCGAATGAGAAAGTCAAAACCAAGAGGTCTCGAAAGTCTCAAAGCAACTAAGAAAACAACGATGTTCAGGACATGACGTCGAGAATGAGATTGTCTATTAGGTGCATCCAAAGTCCTTAAGGCGGATGTCTATTTGATTTTAATTTTGGCTTCAAATTAGTGTGGTTTTGTAGAGTGAAGGATGGGTGATGAAATCCCCCACATTATCTTGTATGAGACAACCCCTTCTTAGTAGTGATTTGAGTCTTAAATTTAGCAATCAACTCTCCAAACAAACGCTCATCTCACACTTGTCCCAATGCTCCTTACTAACCAATGCATGCTTTAACCATGCATGTATTTAGAAGGGAAAGATGCACGTGCCTCACGCCACCAATCGACAACAGAAATGTAAAGAAAAGAAAAGAAAAATGTGTTGCCTTTTTGGCCACATTACTCTTAATTTTGATGATTAACAAACTAATATTACGCACAACTCCAATTAACACATTGATTAGTAGCATATCAGGTGTAATATTGATGATATATTTGTAGGATCGGGTCGGTTATGGGTCCACTAACTCTAATTAACAATTTAATCCTAATCACCTACTTGTTTAGACAATCAAAGAGATGCAGCGGAAATTAAAACAAATACACAAGTAGGGAATAGAAAATGCAAACCACAAGCACACGAGGGATTTATAAGGGTTCGGCACCCCACCCGGGTCCTAGTCCTCTCTTGCAAGCTCCGCTCGGTCACCGAGCTCCGCCTCCGACTTCACTATCTGCTTCCCGTTCCGGGCCGAGAGACAAAGCCTTACAACCGTCAAACTCACGAACAACCCTCGCCGAGCTTGGAATCCTCTTCTCACAATCCTAGAAGGATGCTTCAGGCTTTCACCGGAGCCTTTACTCTCTTGACAACAAATGTAACTGAGTGGGATTCACTCTCTAATTGAGCACAACAATTGCTAGATGTTTGAGTGATGAATGATGTGGAAATTTAGGCTTTGGGTAGCTAATTTGGAGCTTGGAGGATTGGAGTTTTCTCTCTAATGAATTTGGACAATTGGAGTTGGAGAGTTGTGTTAACAACAGGTCTTGATCCTCTATTTATAAGCTCCTAAGGTATTCTAGCCGTTGGGGATAGATTTGGTTGGGTTTTGTGTAAGATACACAAAGCAGAAAATCAGGCTGCAAATCTGTCCAGAACCGGTCGACCGAAACTAATAAACCGGTCGACCGTTAACTCGATTTCAAAGAGAACGGTCGAACAAAATAAATAATCGGTCGGACAAACGGGCTAGAACTCAACTTTACTTAAGTGAATGGTCGAACCAAAATATGGGGCGGTCGACCGTTAAGGGGATTCGGTTGAGATAAAGTTGGATCAGTCGAACGAAGAGTGTGTCGACCGATAGCAGGGACAGAATAAGTGTTCAACCGGTCGTCCGAAACAAGTTCGTCGTTCGACCGGTTACCGAATGTATTTTGGGGTTAAGTTTGTTTTATACGAATACGACCGTTATAGGAATACGACAAAGGTAACGGCCATACTAAAATCCGGGATCGGTCGACCGAAAAGGTAGAACCGGTCGACCGGTAGAGTTCGGTAAAATCACTGTGGATAGTCTGTTATAAACCGGTCAAACTGAGAACTGGTTCGGTCGACCGGTTCACACAGGAATACTTGGTTTAGGTTTTAAGTGATTTCCGACTAAGATTTGGGTGATCTAATGAAGTCCAAATAAGGTGAAATATTGTGTGTGACTTCTCTAAGGAACCTAGTGTGTATGTGATAAGTTTTTAGCTCTTGTATGCTCAATTTACACATGTTCCTAATACTCAAAATAAAATCAAGATTACAAGTTTTCATATAGCTTTATTACAAATCTTGACTTGATTTCCTTCCTTCCATGAGTCTTGATCACCTGTAGAGGTTAGCACATGCAATATATATGCAATGCAATATGTGTGCTACTCTACATTACTTATGATTAAGATTAGGTTGATTAAATCATCAAAACAAGGATTAAGGCCAAAAAGCCAACAATATTTGTTTAATTTGACCCTCGACTAGTGCTACTCGAGTATGTTTACATGTATTTCAGGAATAAAGATAACTGGCTAGAATAAATGATTATGTACCAAATAGAAAGATAATTGGACTCTAATCCCATTGGAAATGATGCATTGCATTAAAAGGTCTCTCCACGAGTCTAGAGAAATTCAAATTACGTTGAATTGGTACTCAAATCGACCAGTTCGATGAGGAGAATCTAAATCTACATCTAGATTTCCAACATATGTACCAGGTTTTGACAGATTCACAAAATAATGATGAAAAATGTGGGAAATCATCTTGACCGCTGGATTGAGTTCATCAAGAAGATCTAGACCTTAATCCTATATAAGGAGAGGGTAGCCTCTGTTCCACCTCTCTTTCTTCCCTTTCCCATCTCTTGTATTTTCCTTTTTTCCACCATTAGAGTAGGTTAGAATAGGTTAGGAGTAGATTTAATTTCAAGCTTTGGATTTCACTTTTGTATTGTTGCAATATTTATTTGGTAAGTATCTTCACTCCCTTCTTTCTCTACTACTTCTCATGTTAATGTGTGGCTAAACCACCTCTTAGGAGGTGGGGATGATGGTATGATAGGTTAATGGTGGTTGTGTGTTGTTGTTTTTACAATGAATGTGGTGGTTAAGACTCTAATGTGTACATTTACTTCTTTAAGGTACATGCACATTAGGTGTTTGACGAAATGTCGTTTCTTAAATTGTTTCACGCTTCATGCTCATATCTAAGTGCATTGCCTTAAGTGTTGTTTAGAATACATGTTTGACCTTAATAATAGGTTATGTGAATGCTTGATAGATGTTTGCCATAATCTTTAGACACCTTTCATGCTCTCATCACTAACTTGAAATTAGATGTTAATATTTGATGGATGTTTGCCATAATCTTTAGACACCTTCCATGCTTTCATGACACTAACGACACCGCTTATGCTTCATGTCAACTACACACATAATCTTAATCTATGCCTAATCTATAATCCTCATCTTCTAAGTGTTAGCTAAGTTGCATTTAGTAAATTGTAGCGTAGTGTAGGTTAGGATAAATCAATTCCTTTCTCCGTTATTTTTTCCAATTCGATTAAGGAATTTGTTGTGAACCGAACAATCACGATC
Organism: Triglochin maritima; assembly: GCA_963682175.1. Classification (NCBI taxonomy): domain Eukaryota; kingdom Viridiplantae; phylum Streptophyta; class Magnoliopsida; order Alismatales; family Juncaginaceae; genus Triglochin; species Triglochin maritima. The sequence continues at coordinate 14,495,799 of OY821790.1, read as the reverse complement.
CTTGTGGACCGACCCGTAATCGCCACCACTTCATTGCGGTCGTGCACTTGCGATATTAAAGCTTAATCGAAACACACATCACACACATTATATTGTCAAATTGCATATATATTGTCTATTCCTAACATTGTTGGTGCTCAAACTAAATGACTAATTAACTTCAAGATCAAATCTCAAGACTTGTAATCAATGCTGAAGGGCTTCACTTGTACTTTTCTATTTATTTGAGTCATAGGATCAAATGTACACTTGTAATGTCTACTGTGTAGGATTTTGTGTCCCAATGTATGTATATATTTTAAAAAAATTAATACAAACATACAAGATCGATTTCATATTTTCATTGATTTTACGTACATGTATTTGTTTATTCTAATATCATGCATTCCTACAGATATTAAAATAAACAAAGGATAGAGGATCATACCCAAAGGTTCTCTAAAACCTTTCAGAAGATCCGGAGTTCCGTTGCTCGTTGAATCGCCTGCCGATTCGCCTCCAAGTGTTCACCAAACTCTAAACAAGATTAGAGAGAAATGAGCTAGCCAATCAATCTCTAATTAAGCTTATAGTCTAGCTAATAACTTCTCTTTAAGCTCCTGAGATTTCTATCTACAAAACTTAAAATTATTAAGAGATTTTCTTGGTGATTAAGGGAGAGATTAATGAGAGAGAGAATTTATTCATTAACATAAACAAGTAGGATGAGGGGTCCTTTTATAGGCTTCCAAAACATCCTTATCAAGAACTATTCCTTAGCCATGATCTCTTGCTTATTCTCTCCTAAAATTAATCTCTAATTGCCACAAAAGCATCCTAAAAAACGTTTAATTAAATCTGGAATTAATCCAACCCATGATCTAATTATTCTCTTAATAATTCTGGCAAAAATTGTGTCGTTCGGTTGACCGAGAATTCTTCTCGGTGAACAGAACCATTCGGTTTTAACACATGTTCGGTGGACCGTGAGCTAGACGGTCGACCAAATATGCATGAGAAATATTCTCTTAAAAAATTCGGACGATCCGCATCTTGCTCCGGTCGACCGTTGACTCACCAAAATTTCTCCTGGTCGAATCTCATTGGACGACCGTGTCACCTTCGGTCTACCGAAAATATCCAAAGATATCTCCTGGATATTTTCTCTCAGTTGACCATTCACGCTCGGTTAACGGAATCCAATTGTCCAGGCACTCCAGACAATTTTGGTCAACCAATTGTGTTTACCCATTCCCTGTTCGGTTGACCGTTCCGAAGACCTCGGTCGACCGAACCCTAAACGGTTTACCATGTTTGACCCCGATTTTGCCTTTGTCAAATTTTTGATTTATTTCCAACAAAATTTGATCTTTTGGGGTTGTTAGCAAATCCATATCTCATGTAATATATTATTCTATGTAATATTAAATTATTACACCCCATAATATACACACCTCATATGAATTTATTATGATTCTAATGATGTCAATTCTCATGACATATTGATTTTATTCATTCACCACATGTGTCCCTTTTTCACATGAAACCTGACACATCATATGAACTCAAAATCAAACTTCTTGTTTCCCAGTTTTGTGGTGTGACCTATAGGAGGATATAAGCTAAATTGGCAGCGATATTAAACACTTAATATCTCAAACTATAAGCGGTATCTAGCTAACATTATAGTTACCCAAACCAAAACACGATCCATTTAGTGATGTAAGTGCACCAGTTGTGTCCGTCCATTGCCTCATGATATTAAGAATATATACAAAGTAGAATTGTGTCAGATTTATATTATATTCATTTCTTGATCTCTTTAAGCTAATTATAACTATGTAACTTAACTCAAGTTACATTGTGTAGATTATAATTTTGCTTTATCAAGGGGCCCACTAATATCATCACTCAATTAAGAGGTGCAATGATAATCATTTGACTAGCTATCTTTTCCAGCACAAGTCATGTTCAACCAACTATTGTCTTTATCACTATACTCATTGATAGCTTTTGACAATAATCAAATTAAGCACTTCTTGAGTGAAAATATATAAGTCTCATATCTTAGGATCCAAGACATAGTAAAACATTAATGACACGAAACACAATTCCATAATGGTTTACTTGTTAGTCTATTCAAAATATAAAAGTAATCTTTTCCTCTTTTATATACTCGTGTCGTCAATTATTTGTAGAGGTACACCAATCGATGACCAACACGACAATCTTATCTCGATGATTAATGTTATATGTTAATTACCATGATTTTGAATAACTTTTGATTTATGTAAACCATTATCTTTTAGTACTCTACGGTTAAGGACCAAACACCTCTTCCTTAACACTTCTAAAAGACGAATACGATAATCAAGGAACAAAATGTTTGGACATCCAATTCATAATAATTGACATATAATAGTAACACTTTTAGAACACATTCCTTTCAATCTCCCACTTGTTACCAAAGTTTTCTTTCACATACATTCTCAATCTATAAAACAATAATAACTAGGGTAACTCTCTCTAATAACTCATCAAGCCAATCTATATGGTTCCTCAGACCCATGGACTCGAAATGAATTTCGCCCTTGGCTTGGGATAAAGGTTTGGTGAATGGATCAGTTGTGTTGCTGTTTGTGTCCACCCATAATAAATTTATTTTGCCTTCGTCGGTGGTTGAGTCAGTCGCAGTGATTTGACTCCAACTATGCTAGCTCATGGCTCCACCTTCCAGAATGATGACATATCATTATTGAGACCTCCTATCATCGGGATCACTCATGAAACTCGCATTCGAATAGCCTTCGTCTATTAACTCCCTTTGTCCTCCATAAACAAGAAACTTATCTTTGGTCCGGTTAAGGTACCTCAGAATATTCTTGACCGCAGTCCATTGCTCAGGACCTGTGTTGGATTGGTGACAACTTGTCACGCTTAGAGCATACGAGACATCGGGTCTTGTGCAAGTCATCGCGTACATGATCGATCCTATTGCTGAAGAATAAGGGATATCTTTCATGTACTCCAAGTCTTTACGTGATTCAACACATTGAGACTTCTTGAGTTGCACACCCATACTCATTGACACATTGCCCCTTTTGGAGTTGTTCATGCTGAACCTTTCCAAGACCTTGTCAATGTATGTACGTTGACTTAGGCCAATGAGTCTGCGTGATCTATCTCCATATATATTGATTCCCAAGATGTATTGAGCCTCACCCATATCTTTCATTGAAAAATGCAGATTTCAATGAACCTCTCATTTGCTCAAGCAAAGCTATATGATTTCCCATGAGGATATAAGATCAAGAACACTATGTGGCTCCCACTAACCTTCTTGTATATACAAGGCTTTTCCTTACTTTGGACGAAGTGAATCTTTTTGACTTCTTCGTCAAAGCGCTTGTTCCAACTCCTTGATGCTTGCTTCAATCCATAAATGGATCTTTGAAGCTTGCATACTTTCTCTCTATTCTTTGGATCTTCAAAACCTTGAGGTTGTACCATGTACACATCCTCCTCCAATTTTCCATTAAGGAACACCATTTTGACATCCATTTGCCATATATCATAATCATGAAATGCGGAAATAGCAAGCAGAATCGGAATAGACTTGAACATGGCAACCAGTGAAAAAGTTTCATCATAGTCAATTCCTTGAACTTGAGTGAAACCTTTTACTACAAGCCTCACTTTGTAGGTTGCCAAGTTCCCATCCATGTCCATCTTCCTCTTGAAAACTCATTTATTTTGAATGGCCTTTTTCCATTGAGGAAGGTCAACCAAGTTCCACACTTGATTATCATACATGGAATCTATTTCGGATTCCATGGCCTTAAACCATAGTTTGGAGTCCTTTCTTTCCATTGCTTCTTGAAAGGTCGAGGGATCATCGGTATCTACTACCATGATCTCATGAAGTCCCCAATACATATCGGGTTTCTTCCTTTCCCTCGTTGACCTTCTAAGTTCTTTTGGTTATACATGTACTTCCCGAACTTCTTCCACAATTTCATGCGGAATTGGTTCGTGTTCGATTCTCGAACGTACACTAGGTGGGGAAGATTGAGTTTCTCTCACAATTGCTTGCGAGGGTCTCTCATTCACGCTCCCACTAACCAAAGGAACCTCGGTTGGGCCTTCATGATCTTGAATGTCACAATTCATATCATGATCTTGTAGAATATCTTGAGTCTCCTCAAGCACAACTCTACTCCCACTACTTTTTATTCTTCCCAGAAATTCCTTTTCTGGAAATACGGCATCCCTCTCTACAATCACTCGATTGGAGGTTATATGCCAAAAGTAGTATCCTCTTGTCTCACGAGGATAACCTATAAAGAAGCACTTATCCTCTTTTGATTGATGTTTGGTCGACATCAATCTCTTGACGTAGGCCTCACAACCCCAAATCTTGAGAAAATTGAGCTTAGATGTTTTACAACTCCATAGCTCATAAGGCATTTTCTCTACGGATTTGGATGGAACATTATTTAGTGCGTAAGCCGCAACTTCTAGTGCATAACTCCAAAAGTAAAGTGACAATTCAGCTTGACTCATCATTGATCGAACCATGTCGAGTAATGTCTTATTCCTCCTTTCGGATACCCCATTCCACTGAGGTGTACCGGGAGGGGTGAGCTGTGGTACAATACCACACTCCTTTAGGAATGAGTCAAATTCGGTACTTAAGTACTCACCTCCACGATCCGTTCGTAGAGACTTGATTTTCTTATTGCGTTGGTTCTCTACTTCATTCTTGAATTCCTTGAACTTGTCAAATGATTCACTTTTGTTTCTCATTAGATAAATATAGCCATAACGACTATAGTCATCCGTGAACGTAATGAAGTACCTAAAACCGTCTCTTGCACTAGTACTCATCGGACATCGGAATGTATCAAATCGAACAAGTCATTCGCTCTCGGTTCTTTCTTCTTGAAAGGCCTCTTGGTCATTTTGCCAATTAGGAAAAGGTTCGCACGTCTCCAATGATTTAAATTCAAGTTGACAAAGAATGTTAGCTTCTTGCAATTTCTTGATGCGTTTTTCATTTATGTGACCAAGACGATAGTGCCACAAGAGTGTATCATTCGCGTGAGTAGTTTTAAGCCTTTTGTTATTGATGTTTAAGATTTGTTTATTATTCAATTGAAGCAAATAGAGACCATTCTTCACGAATGCATTTGCATAGAAAATACTATTCTTCGATATAGACAAGCAAGATTTTGAAATGTTTATATTAAAATTATCCATATCCAAACATGATACAAAAATAATATTCTTGCGAATCGAAGACACATAATAAAAGTTCTTTAAACATAAATTTAAACCACTAGATAATTGGAGCTCCACAGAATCATCTCGCACCATTTCAGACCTTCAAAATCATCTCGTTCTTTACGAGTTCCTTCCTATCCTTTAGTAGCTGCACATTAGAAATTATGTGAGCACAAGATCCGGTATCAATTACCCAATCATGGACAAAGGTGGCTAAATTTATCTCAATAACAAATATACCTTTGGCCTTTTGGGGGCGCTTACGTTCAATCACTCCATTGTCAACGTCTTCCTTGTACTTGGGGCAATTCGGCCGGATGTGTCCTTTTTCACCGCAATGAAAGCACTCCGTATTGGGAGTCAGAGATTTCGAAGAATTCCCCCTCGAGGCACTCACACGAGCACCTCCTACTCCCTTGCTCTTGATTGACGTTTTTTTGGTGAATTTGCCTTTACCTTTGGTGATCGTCTTGCTCCCCCCATGAACGGCTAGGACGTGCTTGTCCCGACCCTTGCCCATGTCAACTTCAGACGTTTTGAGAGCGTTGTGAAGTTCCTCAAGACTCACCCCTTTGTCACGCACATGATAGTGCATAATGAAGTCCTTGTAGGACGGGGCTAGAGAGCCAAAAATCAAATATTCTGCAATGTCATCGGGCATCGGGGAAGAGAGCTTCGACAACTTCTCAAGGTATCCTTGCATTGTGAGAAAATGCATGGATACCGATGTTGCCTCCGCCATGTGGCACCTTGTGAGTGCGATGGTGGTCTTATAACGCTATTTTCTAGCACTATCCATGAACATCTTTGTTAAAGCTTCCATGGTCTTCTTGGGTTTTGAATCCAAGTATTTTGCTTGAAGCGAGTCACCCATGGAGGCCAACATTAGACTGTGAACCTGGTTCTCTTGGTCTTCCGACTTGGCTTTTGCCTCTTTCTCGCTATCAGTTGCCTTCTCATTTAATTTTGGGATTTCACCATCCAAAATATGAGATAGTTTCACAAACTTCAACACGATATTGAGCTTGAGTTGCCAGCTTATGAAGTTTGAGCCATCATTTGCCAAAAGATGTTTTTCAATCATAGATCGCACAATAGGTTGAATATTCAACATTTCTACAAAATAAATTATATGGGATTTAATGTCAATTTTATGTTTTAAAAAATCAATACCGCAAATAAAAATTTGTCCATAAATGCAGCAATTCAAGATCCTATCAATTATAATATAAAGTAGCTAAGGGCTATCAGATATATTATAAAATCAAGGTAAGAAAACATTTTCTAATCATAACCATTTTGAAATATCGCAACTTTTGCATTTTCAAACTCTTATGACTCGTCGTTTTAATTAAGAGGGAGTTTGACCAATCATCATAAGAAAAACTCTCTTTCTCAAAACCAAGCTGGGGCTCCGGGTCTTGTTAAGAAAACTTATTTCATTTGATATGAGATACGTTTATCCATTGTATTCACAAACAAATATACTCAGTGTCCACTAAGGGTGAATCACACCGCGTACATCTATTCGTGTCACAACAATAGACAACCTTATATCTCCCACTAATCCCAAAGATGGAGGAAGTTATCTCCCACTAAGGGCGAGCAGAATATTCCTCGATCGATGGCTGCTAGTGGATGAAATACGAATGAAAAATACACATCCTAACATTCTTGCATTTATGTGTGATTTTAGAATTTAGGTGATCATGCATATTTATCATCTATACACATCCTAACATTCATCCATACAATCACATATATGTCAAGCACACAAACATAAATAAATCCATTCACACACACATTGTGTGAGTTTATATGTTCCCGCGTCCTTGATCATTGCGCTTCTTCAACGTCTTCCTCTTGCACCATGGATGTTGATATTGCAAAAAATATAAACATGTATCTCTCAATTTTGAAAATTGTCTAGTGCAAGTCCTATGTAAAAATCCTCTCATACGCATGCATACACATAGAAATAGAAATTTGGCTTCCACATATACATAAGCCCCTGTGATTGAATAATAATAACAAACACATTCATTCATTCATTCACACATGGCTTCCTCGGAACATCCAAACTCACATATCCCTGCATTAGAGAACTCGAGCAACGCATGTACATATACTATATATTACTCGATTTAGTTTATCATGCATCTATAAAACAAACAATTATAAACTCATTTGAAATCCATTAAAAATGATTTTATGCATCCATAGTTCAAAACACAAAACACTTGAACCACTGTTTATCCAATTTCTAAAAATAATTTTTTAAGGAAAGATAAACATATGCCTTTTTCGTTTTGTCGATTCCTTATAAACAAATTATTTAATTAAAAACGAAAATTTTATATATTAGCAGTAAGTCTAAATTTTAATTCTAACATTCACATTATGTGTTTCAAAACATTTAAAACTATCAAAAGAATCAATTAGAATTAAATCAACAAAACTATCGGAAAACTCGAAAAAGACATAGAACATGAATTGTTTCGATTGTAGATGGTAAACTAAAATTAATTATATAGTCTAATCATTGAAAATATGACTAAATGCTCTGATACCACTGTTGGATTTCGTGTCCCTATGTATGTATATATTTTAAAAATATAAACATACAAGATCGATTTCATATTTTCATTAATTTTTCGTACATATATTTGTTTATTCTAATATCATGCATTCCTACACATATTAAAATAGACAAAGGATAGATGATCATACACAAAGGTTCTTTAAAACCTTTTAGAAGATCCGGAGTTCTGTTGCTCGTCGAATCGCCTCCCGATTCGCCTCCAAGTGTTCACCAAACTCTAAATAAGATTAGAGAGAAAGGAGCTAGCGAATCAATCTCTAATTAAGCTTAGAATCTAGCTAATAACCCCTCTTTAAGCTCCTGAGATTTCTCTCTACAAAACTTAAAACTATTAAAAGATTTTCGTGGTGATTAAGGGAGAGATTAATGAGAGAGAGAATTTATGCATTAACATAAACAAGTAGGATGAGGGGTCTTTTTTAGGCTCCCAAAACATCCTTATCAAGAACTATTCTTTAGTCATGATCTCTTGCTTATTCTCTCCTAAAATTAATCTCAAATTGCCACATAAGCATCCTAAAAAGACGTTTAATTAAATCTGGAATTAATCCAACCCATGATCTAATTATTCTCTTAATAATTCAGGAAAAAATCGTGTTGTTCGGTTGACCAAGAATTCTTCTCGGTTAACCTAACCATTCGGTTTTAACACATGTTCGGTGGACCATGACCTAGACGGTCGATCAAATATGCATGAGAAAAATTGTCTTGAAAAATTCGGACGATCTACGTCTTGCTCCGGTCGACCGTTGACTCACCAAAATTTCTCCTGGTCGAATCTCATCGGACAACCGTGTCACCTTTGGTCTACCGAAAATATCCCAAGATATCTCCTGGATATTTTCTCTCGGTTGACCATTCACTCTCGGTTGACCGAACCCAATTGTCCAGGCACTCTAGACAATTTTGGTCAACCAATTGTGTTTACCCATTCCCCGTTCAGTTGACCGTTCCGAAGACCTCGGGCGATCGAACCCTAAACGGTTACCATGTTTGACCCCAATTTTGCCTTTGTCAAATTTTGGATTTATTTCCAACAAAATTTGATCTTTTGGGGTTTCTAGCAAATTCATATCTCATATAAGATATATCCTATGTAATATTAAATTATTACACCCCATAATATACACACCTCACATGAATTTATTATGATTCTAATAATGTCAATTCTCATGACATATTGATTTTATTCATTCACCACATGTGTTCCTTTTTCACATGAAACCCCACACATCATATGAACTCAAAATCAAGCTTCTTGTTTCCCAGTTTTGTGGTGTGACCTATAGGAGGATCTAAGCTAAATTGGCAGCGATATTAAACACTTAATATCTCAAACTATAAGTGGTATCTAGCTACACATTACAGTTACCCAATTAGCATAGATGTCTTTATTCCACTCGAACCAAAACACGATCCATTTAGTGATGTAAGGGCACCACTTGTGTCCGTCCCTTGCCTCATGACATTAAGAATATATACAAAGTAGAATTGTGTCATATTTGTATTATATTTATTTTTTGATCTCTTTAAGCTAATTATAACTATATAACTTAACTCAAGTTACATTGTGCACATTATAATTTTGCTTTATCAAGGGGCCCACTAGTAATTCCTTAACGTTTGTGGCTTTATGGATCAATTTTTGGAGGTTACCCAACCAGTAATTCTTTAAGGTGTCAAGCTCGCAAATCCTCATCTTCCAGTTCTCGGCCGTATTCTTTGCTAGTTCATCTCTACCAACATCCATGTGCCTAAAGGTCATCACGACGAGCTTGACCACCAAATGATGAAGTGTCTCTTCAATCTCTCCACGGGAACTCGCACTAATTGTCCTTTATTTATAATCAACCACATGTGCTACATTGCCCGGCAGAAACTACACTTTCTCCCATTCATAATGATCATCATGCTGATTGGAAATCACTTCAACGTCAAACCCGACTGTGATCTCTTCAAATCTTTAAGGACCTCCATTGACAAATACACACTCACAAGCAAGCAAGCAATTGAAAAAGATGTTGGTAGATGACTCCAGATGACAATCAATCTAATATTTTGCTTTGAGTTTTAGAGGTCAAGTTGTCTTAAAAAGGGAATCATGCACATTTAATGAGTCCTGACATTAGCATGGAGAATGTTTTTAGTGAACAAGATGCTAAACAGTAAATCAGGTAAGAGCTGCTCACTCACAACATCCACCACTAACGGATTCCAATCCACAATTGGCGGCCAAAAAGGTGCTATGGTCAGCTTCTTCGTACGACATTCTCCACTATTCATATGTGTTCGTTTGTCACCATAATCCCTGCATAAAAGGCTAAACAGAAAACCAAAACACAAAAAAGAAACAAAAACCCATCAAAATGGTAACCGATACAAGCGAAACCAAAGTGAAGTTCAAACCGCAAGTGCACGATCGCGTTGAAGCGGTAGCAAGTATGTGTCAACGAGAAGAGAGTGGGGGTCGTCGTCGACCATACTCGAGTGGGGGAAGAAAATGAATATTCGAGAGTATCTAAACTAACTAACTAATGCGACCCAAATAGACTAATGAAACCCAATATTGTTGGGTTTATGTGTATAAACCTTAATCTATGTTTTGATGATTTAACTAACCTAATCTTAATAACAATAAAATTGAGTGTAGCACACCAATGATAGAGACTCAAGGAAGAATGGATTAAAGTGAAGATATGTAATAAAGCTAATTTAAGACATGTAATTTTGCCTTTATTTGAGTCTTAGGAATCTATGTGAACTTGAGTATACAAGAGTTGGAAACCATTAACATATACACTAGGTTCCTTGTCGATGTCACGCACCAAATTTCACATCATTTGGACTTCAATAGATCACCCAAACCTTAGTCGGAAAATCACACAAACTAAACCTTAACCAATCTGTGCAAAGGGGTTGACCGAAACCAGTTTAGTTTGACCATCTCTACCAGTCAACCGATTCTCTTAAGTGATTTTTCCCAAATACTTTCGTTGACCTATTTTGTGTTGGTTGGTCGATCGTTTCCCCGTATTTTTATATGACCGTTATGAAAGGAATGTGTTCTAAAAGTTTTACTTTTATATGTCAATCATTATGAATTGAATGTGCAAACATTTTGTTCCTTGATTATGATATTCGTCTTTTGGAAGTGTTAAGGAAGAGGCGCTTGGTCCTTAACCGTAGAGCTCTAAAAGATAATAGTTTCATAAATCAAAAGTTAATCACAATCAAGGTAATTAACATGGAACATTAATTACCGAGATAAGATTGTCGTGTTGGTCATCGATTGTTGTAGCTCTACAAATAATTGACGACACGAGTATATAGAAGAGGAAAAGATTACTTTTATATATTGAATAGACCTAACAAGTAAAACATTATGGAATTGTGTTTCGTGTCATTAATGTTTTTACTGTTTCTTGGATCCTAAGATATGAGACTTATATCTTTTCACTCAAGAAGTGCTTAATTTGATTATTGTCAAAAGCTACCAACGAGTGTAGTGATAAAGGCAATAGTTGGTTGAGCATGACTTGTGCTGGAAAAGATAGCTAGTCAAACGATTATCATTGCCCCTCTTAATCGAGTGATGATATTAGTGGGCCCCTTGATAAAGCAAAATTATAATGTGCACAATGTAACTTGAGTTAAGTTACATAGTTATAATTAGCTTAAAGAGATCAAGAAATGAATATAATACAAAGATGACACATTTCTACTTTGTACATATTCTTAATATCATGAGGCAAGGGACGGACACAAGTGATGCACTTACATCACTAAATGGATCGTGTTTTGGTACGGGTGGAACAAAGACATCTATGCTAATTGAGTAACTATAATGTGTAGCTAGATACCGCTTATAGTTTGAGATATTAAGTGTTTAATATCGCAACCAATTTGGCTTAGATCCTCCTATAGGTCACACCACAAAACTGGGAAACAAGAGGTTTGATTTTAAGTTCATATGATATGTCGAGTTTCATATTAAAATGAGACACATGTGGTGAATTAATTAAAATCAATGTGTCATGAGAATTGACATAATTAGAATCATAATAAATTCATATGAGGTATATATTATGGGTGTAATTTAATATTACATAAGATACGAATTTGCTAAAAACCCCAAAAGATCAATTTTTTTTGGAAATAAATCCAAAATTTGACAAAGGCAAAATCGGGGTCAAACACGGTGAACCGTTCATGGTTCGGTCGACCAGGGCATCTTTGGATCGGTTAACCGAATAGGGAACGGGTAAACGCAATTGGTTGACCGAGATTGCCCAGAGTGCCTTGACAATCGGGTTCGGTTAACCGATTGGAAATGGTCAACCGAGAAGTAGTATTTTCGGTAGACCGACGGTGACCCGGTCATCCGATGACTATGTCCCAGGAGCGTTTCTGGTGCGTCAACGGTAGACCGACTACAAGACATGGTTCGTCCGAATTCTTCCAGGGAATTTTTCTCATAAAGAATCGGTCGACTTTCTAGCTCACGGTGCACCGAACACGTGTTATAACCGAATGGTTCGGTTGACCGAATAATACTCGGTCTACCGAACAAGAACGATTCTGCCTGAATTATTAAGAGATTAATTAGATCATGGGTGGATTAATTCCAGATTTAATTAAAACGTTTTTTGTGGGTGATTATGTGGAAATTAGAGATTAATTTAGGAGAGAATAAACAAGGGATCATGGCTGAAGAATAGCTCTTGATAAGGATGTTTTGGGAGACTATAAAAGGACCCCTACTCCTACTTGTTTTAAGACTAATGCAAAAAAAATTCTCTCATTAATCTCTCCATAATCACCACGAAAATCTCTTAGTAAATTTAAGTTTTAGAGATAAGAATCTCAGGAGCTTAAAGAGGGGTTATTAGCTAGATTCTAAACCTCGTTAGAGATTGATTGGCTAGCTCCTTTCTCTCAAATCTTGTTTAGAGTTTGGTGAACACTCGGAGGCAATTCCGTGGACGATTCAACGGGCAACGTGACTCCGGATCATCAAAAAGGTTTTAGAGAACCTTTAGGTATGATTCTACCTTTGTGGATTATTTTAATAAATGTAGGGTTGCATGTTATTAGAATAAAACACAAATAGATGTACACAAAATTGCTGAAAATATGAAAATCAATCTTGTATGTTGTATTAATTTTTTTAAAATATATACATACATAGGGACACGAAATCCAAAGTTGTATCAGAGCTTTTAATTCATATTTTCAACAATTAGACTATATAATTAATTTTAGTTTACCATCTACAATCAAAACAATTCATGTTCTATGTCTTTTTCGAGTTTTCAATAGTTTTGTTGATTTAATTCTAATTGATTCTTTTGATAGTTTTAAATGTTTTAAAACACATCATGTGAATGTTAGAATTAAGATTTAGACTTATGTCTAATTTATAGAAATTTCGTTTTAATTAAATGATTATTTTATAAGGAATCAACAAAACGAAAAATGCTTATGTTTATCTTTCTTTAAATGTTTAATTTTAGAAATTAGATAAACAGCAGTTCAAATATTTTATGAATTGAACTATGGATGCATAAAATCATTTTTAATGAATTTCAAATGATTTTAGAATTGTTTGATTTAGAGATGCATGATAAACTAAATCGAGTAATATATAGTATATGTACATACGTTGCTCGAGTTCTCTAATGCAGGGATATGTGAGTTTATATGTTCCGAAGAAGCTATATGTGAATGAATGAATGAATGAATGTGTATATTATTATTATTCAATCACAGGGGCTTATGTATATGTAAATGCCAAATTTCTATTTTTATGTATATGCATGCATATGAGAGGATTTTTACATAGGACTTGCACTAGACAATTTTCAAAATTGAGAGATGCATGTTTATATTTTTGCAATATCCACATCCATGGTGCAAGAGGAAGACACTGAAGAAGCGCAATGATCGAAGATCAAGGATCAACGACGCGGGAACATATAAACTCACACAATGTGTGTGTGAATGGATTTATTTATGTTTGTGTGCTTGATATATATGTGGTTGCATGGATGAATGTTAGGATGTGTATAGATGATAAATATGCATGATCACCTGAATTCTAAAAATCACATATTAATGTTTAAATTGTCCAACCAAAAATTAAGAGTATCTTTCTTTCTTATTTCATCCACTAGCAGCCATCGATCGAGGGATATTCTGCTCGCCCTTTGTGGGAGATAGCTTCCTCCATCTTTGGGAATAGTGGGAGATATAAGGTTGTCTATTGTTGTACCACGAATAGATGTACGTGGTGCGATTCACCCTTAGTGGACACCGAGTATATTTGTTTGTGAATACAATGGATAAACGTATCTCGTATCAAATGAAATAAGTTTTCTTAACAAGACCCGGAGCGCTAGCTCGGTTTTGAAATTCCCTCTTAATTGAAATGACAAGAGTCATAAGAGTTTGAAAATGCAAATGTTGAGATATTTCGAAATGGTTATGATTAGAAAATGTTTTCTTACCTTGATTTTATAATATATCTCATAGCCCTTAGCTAGTTTATATTATAATTGATAGGATCTTGGATTGCTGCATTTATGGACAAAATTTTATTTGCGGTATTGTTTTTAAAACATAAAATTGACATTAAAATCCCATATGATTTATTTTGTAGAAATGTCGAATATTCAACCTATTGTGCGATCTATGATTGAAAAACATCCTTTGGCAAATGATGGCTCAAACTTCATAAGCTGGCAACTCAAGCTCAATATCGTGTTGAAGTTTGAGAAACTATCTCATATTTTGGATGGTGAGAAATTATCTCATATTTTGGATAGTTTGGGAAAATTAAATGAGAAGGCAACCGATAGCGAGAGAGAGGCAAAAGCCAAGTGGGAAGACCAAGAGAACCAGGTTCACGGTCTAATGTTGGCCTCCATGGGTGACTCGCTTCAAGCGAAATACTTGGATTCAAAACCCAAGAAGACCATGGAAGCTTTAACAAAGATGTTCATGGATAGTGCTAGAAAATAGCGCTATAAGACCACCATCGCACTCACAAGGTGCCACATGGCGGAGGCAACATCGGTATCCATGCATTTTCTCACAATGCAAGGATACCTTGAGAAGTTGTCGAAGCTCTCTTCCCCGATGCCCGATGACATTGCAGAATATTTGATTTTTGGCTCTCTAGCCCCGTCCTACAAGGACTTCATTATGCACTATCATGTGCGTGACAAAGGGGTGAGTCTTGAGGAACTTCACAACGCTCTCAAAACGTCTGAAGTTGACATGGGCAAGGATCGGGACAAGCACGTCCTAGCCGTCCATGGGGGGAGCAAGAAGATCACCAAAGGTCAAACACGGTGAACCGTTCATGGTTCGGTCGACCGGGGCATCTTCGGATCGGTTAACCGAATAGGGAACGGGTAAACGCAATTGGTTGACCGAGATTGCCCAGAGTGCCTGGACAATCGGGTTCGGTTAAGCGATTGGAAATGGTCAACCGAGAAGTAGTATTTTCGGTAGACCGAAGGTGACCCGGTCATCCGATGACTATGTCCCAGGAGCGTTTCTGGTGCGTCAACGTTAGACCGACTACAAGACATGGTTCGTCCGAATTCTTCCAGGGAATTTTTCTCATAAAGAATCGGTCGACCGTCTAGCTCACGGTGCACCGAACACGTGTTATAACCGAATGGTTCGGTTGACCGAATAATACTCGGTCTACCGAACAAGAACGATTCTGCCTGAATTATTAAGAGATTAATTAGATCATGGGTGGATTAATTCCAGATTTAATTAAAACGTTTTTTGTGGGTGATTATGTGGAAATTAGAGATTAATTTAGGAGAATAAACAAGGGATCATGGCTAAAGAATAGCTCTTGATAAGGATGTTTTGGGAGACTATAAAAGGACCCCTACTCCTACTTGTTTTAAGACTAATGCAAAATTCTTTCTCTCATTAATCTCTCCATATTCACCACGAAAATCTCTTAGTAAATTTAAGTTTTAGAGATAAGAATCTCAGGAGCTTAAAGAGGGGTTATTAGCTATATTCTAAACCTCGTTAGAGATTGATTGGCTAGCTCCTTTCTCTCAAATCTTGTTTAGAGTTTGGTAAACACTCGGAGGCAATTCCGTGGACGATTCAACGGGCAACGTGACTCCGGATCATCAAAAACGTTTTAGAGAACCTTTAGGTATGATTCTACCTTTGTGGATTGTTTTAATTAATGTAGGGTTGCATGTTATTAGAATAAAACACAAATAGATGTACATAAAATTGCTGAAAATATGAAAATCGATCTTGTATGTTGTATTAAATTTTTTAAAATATATACATACATAGGGACACGAAATCCAACACGTTATCTTGTCGTATTCTACAACGGTCGTATACGTATAATATCACCAAAACCCCAATTTGTTTCTGGCCACTGGTCGAACGATGCCATGATGACGGTTGGCCGGATGTAGACAAACTTGTGCACCTAAAGTCGAACAAATTTCCTTTTGCGTTCGACCGATAAACCTTTAGCCTGGCCAAAACCCTCCGAATGGTCGACCACCCCAAGTTTAAGTTCTATCGTTCCCTTAAGTTGTAGCCATTTGGTTCGACGTATTCTCGTGTCGGTTGATTAGTATCGAAAAGATTTGCTGAACTTTAGTTACACAAATCTTTGCCAAATCTTTTCCAACGGCTATAACACTTTAGGAGCTTATAAATAGAGGTTCACATACCTTATTTACACAACTCTCCTACTCTCAACTTACTCATACACTAGAGAGAATTCTCTAACTCCTAGAATCCCAAAACCCTACACACTCCAAGCTTAAACTTCACCACTTGACCAAATTCTTTATCGTAGTCAAGTGTGCTCAAAGTTAGAGTGTTGTTACTCATTTCCTTTGTTGTCAATTGTTATAAGGCTTGATCTCGGTCCGTAACAGTGATCACCCGTCTCACATTGCGAGAGGAAGACATCAAGCTCGGTGAGGGTGTTCGAGAGCTCACATTGTAAGAGGGCTTGATCTTGGCCCGGAACGGAGATCATATAAGTGAATACATAGGCATAGCTTACAAGAGTGGACTAGGACCCGGGTTGTGGGTGCCGAACCTCTATAAATCGCCGTGTCTTTTGTGGTGTGCATTTCTTTTACTCTACTTGTTTTAATTGTTATTCCCGCTGCATCATTTACTGTTAAGTAGAGATTAAGAAGTGATTAGATTGATCATTAGGCCATATCGGATCCAACAAATATGACTAGTCCCATAGGAGGTGGAGAATGCATGCAAAAAGTGTAGATGTGTGATACATGTTTGTGTACAATTACGCTCTCATGACATGAATTAATATGGAAATCTATCATGGTCATAGTCCTAATGTGTTTCCACACATATTAAAATTTATCACCATCATTAAAACATACAAAACACTACTCAAGATAAGGCCAAAGATAACCACATGCTTACATGACAATCTTGTCTCTTTATCCACTTCAATCTTATCCTCACTTCATCACTCCCCATTAAGTGAACCCACTAGCCAAAGAATGTACTAAGCATACATTAGGACTATTAATACATCAAAGGCAAGAGTGAGAAACCCATCAAATGACTATGAAACTCATTTGAAGCTCCAAGATTAAGATTAAACACACACATTAATCTAACTACATCCACACTTCAAATTATTCTCCACTTCCATTGGGGATGGACTACTAAGTAATCATATAATGAACAATAAAAAAGAGAGTAAAAACAACCCATCAACATGTAAAGAAATATAAATCTACTAAAAACAAAGAAATATAAATGACATCAAATTAAAGACAAGAATGTAAAGAACATGATATCAACACTTGATTAATCGATAAAATATTACAAGGTTTCCTCTCCGCCCTCTTAACTAAACTACTAACACAAGAAATACAAACTACTCTAACAGGGGGAGAGAAGAGGAAGATGAAGAGAAATGGAACGGTTACAAGTATATTATAGAAGATTGGAAGGTTTGGATTACTCTAGGTGTAATAGGTCGACTGCAAATAAGATCTGGATGCTCCGGACATCTTCAACCCAAATACCCGACCTGCTGGAGAAATTCAGGCATCAATCTTCTAATTGGATCCTCTACTGGTAGATCGTTTGGGTCGGATCAACCGTAAATTTCACTAGCAGCTTAAGTTCACCAGTTTAGAATGTGGGGTGCACCTGGAGCCGTTGGTGCGAACCCATTTGGTCGTAATTATTGAATTGAGTGCAAGGTTAATGAGATGTTGGACTTTTGCGACCAACATATTTTTTTTCGATCAGGTCCGTCCAGGTTTTCACCTTGGTCCTTCCTGACTTGCAATCTGGTCATTGAGCATTACAATAGATCCAGAAGGCTTCCAAATCAGTCATTTTTTCTTGCATTTCCCTTGTGCTTCATTTCATTTCTTTACTACCTAAATCCTTAAATATAAGAAATGAATATCCGAGTAGCACAAGTATGGGATAAAATAATATATATATATATATATATATATGTATTGAATGATATGCTACTAATCAACCTTGCACTTAGATAAGTGATTGATACATTTTAATTAACCACAAGTGCACGGCCGCGTTGAAGCGGTGGCAAATACAGGTCGATCCACAGGGACGTGTGTCGACTTTAGTTTGTTCGAAGGCAAGTGGGAAAGAAAGGAGAGAAAGGAGTTGCGATCAAACTACACTATAATGCGAAAGGAATGAAAATATACAATAAAACTAAACCCCAAAGGGGGTAGAGAAATAATGTGAATACAAAGAAGTGTGTGTGTTCAATTTATGCTCATTACAACATGTAGTGCATGAAAATCATAAAACTAAATCCAACTTTGCCTCTACATGAAATAAGATAAGATCATATCATTAAAGGCAACTACAAGACATATTTCCAAGACATGCAACTACAAGACATTTCCAATATTAATCCCATCCATATCCTCACCTCATCATTCCCCATAAAATAGGCTCACTAGTCTAAGCATATGCTAAGCTTCATTAAAGAGCATTAGCATATCAAAGACAAGAGTGAAATCCCATTAGATGGTTATGGAAATCATGTAAGGTTCAAAGGATTAAGATAACACACACCTAATAGATCACATTATTCATATCACATATTTCTCCACCCCCCAAATGGGGATGGAACTAGTCACTACTCATTACACTAACTACATTAACAAAATGCAACATTATACTGTAATGAAATTTACCTAAGCATGCAAGAAATATTAAAGAAGCTATGCAAGAATTAAAAGACAAGATTAAAAGAAACTAAGAACAATTATTTTATTAAAATGACTCACATTTAAGGTAGCACTCTTCTCCACCTTGAGTTTTGCTTCATGGCTTACTCCAAGTAGAGAGAATGCCACCAAGCAATGGGTGAATACAAAGGAAGGTGAAGAGTTCTATTTAAAGGCATGGAAAAAGCTAATCTGGGACAATCCCTCGCTATGGGACTAAAAGCATACCAAATATGGACTAAATACAACCTAATCTACCACCCGACCAAATAATGTGTGTGTTGAAGCAATCCAGACCGCTGATTGGCGGTCTGGGACCGCGAATCAACGGTCTATATTCTTCTGATCAGGTCTGGATTTTCTTGGCTGCATTCTAGCTTGATGTCTTGGTGTTTGGTGTGCCCAATTGGTTTATTGATGGTTGGGCCCAGATTTAATTGCCAAAATACTCTTCATTAAGGTGTGGAGCTTCTTTATTTACTCATTAATCGTTTTGGTTTGCATCCGGGTCCTTCTCTCTTTCATCTCAGTCCATAAGTGTTGAAACTTAGTCCTTTTCCTTGCATTAGAGTCCTTTTTGAGCCTCTTCTTCCTAAACCTATTTATTTCTGAAACATAAACATAACACTCATAACATAGCATTGCTTAGGCTAAATTAAAGGATATAAGACACAAATATATGCATGATATGATGTCAATCAAATACCCCCACACCTAACTTTTGCTAGTCCCGAGCAAAACAAAGAAAGAGAAAAATGAAAGAAAGGAAAAAGCATACGGAAAACAGGAAAATCTTAACTCACTTTCGTAGGAATCACGGTTGCACTTAGCACGTGAAACAAGTCGTTAAACCTCCTTGTCGCCAAGGAGAAGTGTTGTCTCCTGAGGGCTTTCAGCGGATATACCCATAAAATCTGAACATAGATACATTATTCAATCTAGAAACTCGACTCGATGAACTCATTTTTATCGATCACTGGACGCTGTAATCCTACGGGCCGACTCTATATAGGTATTCAGTCCACACACCTAGCCAAATGAACTATTCGTGCAAGTTAAATAAGGACTTAAGTGAAAGACATGGACAATCTCAACATCCTCAAGTGATACATAGTGTAAAGTCCATTAAGGTTCTTATTTGCATTACCATTTTTTTTCTTTTCTTTTTATTAATTGGAGCTTCATTCTCCCAGGATCAGATTCCGTGCATCATTGCCTATGAGGACTTACACTATCACATACACCTTTCCTCTTCACATGGGGCAATCCCTACCACCTGTATAATGGGAGTTCGGTCGGCGTATCCCAAGTCAGATGGCTCGAAAGCACCATGCACAAAGTCCCTCAGACCTACTTTCCCGAGTGATAGGAACCATGCGAGAAGAGAGAACACCTACTCACTTATTTCTTATCTACACATGAACTAAAACCCCTACACTTAATGTCTCACAACAAGATTTAAAGGGTCCTTGACTACAACAAACTTCCTTAAATTAACATACACGAATTATTGACTTACTTGGGTTCGGGATGGACTTCTTTAATTATTTGAGTACTGAAACCCTATGATTACTCACCCCCGAGGGAAACTGGGGTGCATCCTAACGACTATATAAGTCCTAAAGCCACTGTACTAGATATCCTAATACATCAAGTTCAAGGCAATTTTGGGTGCTTTCTTTTTACTTTGCCTCTCAACGGTTTTGCACATGAAAAACACACGCACAACCCACAAAACATTTTCTTTCGCAAACACATGACGATTTTGTAAGAAATGTGAAAATTTTAAAGCACTAGGCAAGAAAAAGAAGACAAGTCACCCAAGGATCATGGCAAGCAAATATATCGATATTAAATGCAGCACACTAACATGACCCTAACAATGCACACAAAAGAAAACAAAAATCAAAGGAAAAGACTCGACTATGTACACACGTAAAACTTCCTTTGTATTCATCTCTCTCTTGGTGGCCATTGTTGAACGTTTTAATTTAAACCGCAAGTAAACGGCCGCGATGAAGCGGTGGCAAGTACGGGTCGTCCTCAGGGAGGTGAGAAGCCTCTTGTTTGCACGAAATCAAGTGGCGAAAATAATGGAGAATAGAGTTGGTTACGCTACTCTACACTAAACTACGCTAAGAAGTACGAAATGCGAAACAAAGAAATAAACGATCAAATAAAAACTAAGCTAAGAACAAAATAGAAGTGCTGGAATTTCAGGAATGGAAAACCCCTAAGGGGTGGAGTGAGTGCACACAAGCAAAGAGGTGGGTGTAGAATACATTCTTTAAGCACATGAAGGTGGTGTTTATCAAGCATAGGAAGTGTCTAAATGTTATGGCAAAACCTATCAATCTATTCACCAACTTAGTTGATTAACATTTACATATGCAAGGTGTTTATTTCAGAACCTAAACAAGCATGAGAGGTGTCTAATCATTTTGGCAAAACTCATCAAGTTGTAAATTCTATCCTAAACAAGCAAGCATACATTCATGTTTAATCAACACATTGAAATTAAAGCATTCATCCCATTCTCTAATGCATGTATGTACATCTACTCCACCCCCCAAAGGGGATGGAACTACTCACTAAACATTACACTAATTATTAAACTATGGAAAGAAAGCATATTAAAACTAAGCTAGAATTAAAGGACGATTAAACTAAAACATGCACAAACAATAAAAGAAGCATAAAACAAACAATGAAAGAAACATAAAACTTTATTGATAAAATGACTCACATTAAAAGTAGCATCCTCCTACTTTAGTGTGTGCTTCAAGGCCTCACTTCTAGTAGGAAGAAAAGCCACTTAAAATATGGAGTCATTACAAAAGGAGGTGAAGAGTTCTATTTATAGGCATGGAAAAAGCTAATCCGGGACAATCCCCCGATGTGGGACTAAACAGATACCACACATAGCCTACACATCCTCTAATACATGTGCTGGAGAAATTTGAGCGCATTTGGGCCAAAAGTGACCGCCAATTAGCTGTCTTGGACCGCTAATTAGCGGTCTACAGTGTCCGGATCGCTCTGGAATTTCTTGTGGGCTTTTCTGGAAGGCTTGGTTGGTATTTGATGCATCTAGTTTGCATGTTGGAGCTCCGACCCGAATAGAATTGCCAAAATACTCCCCATGATGGTGAGGAGTATTCTGTTTTGCTCTTAGGTCCTTCTGTCTTGCAATCAGGTCCTTCTTCCTTGCATCTTGGTCCCCAGATCTCACAATTCAGTCCTTTTTCCCAGCTTTTGGGTCCTTTTATGCTTTATCTCTTCAAACCTATTTATTCCTGAAAACTAAACATAAAACTCGTAACATAGCATTATTTAGGTGAAAGATAATGGATATAAGATACAAATATGAGCATGAAATGATGTCAATCAAATACCCCCACACCTAACTTTTGCTAGTCCCGAGCAAAACAAAGAAAGAGAAAAGCATGCGAAAAAAACAAGAAATCCTAACTCACTTTCGTAGGAATCACGGTTGCACTTAGCACGTGCAACAATCCCTTAAACCTCCTTGTCGCCAAGGAGGTGGAGTGTTGTCTCCTGAGGGTTTTCAGCGGATATACCCACAAAATCCAAACAAGATGCATTAATCAATCTAGCTACACGACTCGTTGGACTTATTTTGTCTATCATGGGACGCGGTAATACTACGGGTCGACTCTATATATGTAATCGGTCCACACACCTAGCCTAATGAGTTATTCGTGAGAGTTAGCCAAGGACTTAAGTGAAAGACATGGGCAACCCTAACTTCTGAATGTGATACAATGTGTAAAGTCCATTTTGGTTCTTATTTGACTCTTTTTTTTCTTTTTTTTCCTTTTTCTTTTTTTTTCTTTTTCTTTGGAGCATTTTATTGGTTGGTGTTTGATTCTCCCCAGGGTCAGGTTTCGTGCATCATTGCCTATGAGGACTTACACTATCACGTACACCTTCCCCCAAATCTCCACATAGGGCGATCCCTACCACCCGTGTAACGGGAGTTCGGTCGGCGCATCCCAAGTCAGATGACTCGAAAGCACCAGGCACAAAGTCCCCTCAGACCTACTTTCCCGAGTGATAGGAGCCGTGCGAGAAGAGAGAACACCACTTATTTATCTATATGGGAACCAAAACCCCTACACTTAAGTTTCACAAAAAGAGATTAAGAGCCCTCGACTACGACAAACTTCCTTATACTCACAAACACGAATTATTTGACTCACTAGGGTCAGGGTGGACTTCTTTAAATGTTTGAGTACTGAAACCCTATGATTACACGCCCCCTGAGGGAAAACCAGGGTGCATCCTAACGACTCGACAAGACCTAAAGCCAATAAACTAGAAATCCTAATGCATCAAGTTCAAGACAATTTTGGGAGCTTTCTTTTTACTTTGCCTCTCAACGGTTTTGCAAATGCTAAACACACGCAAAACCCACAAAAACATTTTCTTTCGACAACACATGAAGATTTTGAAAGAAATGTGAAAACTTTAAAGCACTCGGCAAGCAAAAGAAGACAAGTCACCCAAGGATTATGGCAAGCAGATATATCAATGTTAAATGCGGCACACTAACATGACCCTAGCAGTACAAACAAAAGAAAATAAAACCAAAGGAAATAGACTCGACTATGTACACACGTAAAACACCCCCCACACCTACTTCATGCATTGTCCTCAATGAATGTGAACAAGATACTACATGGATACATGCATGAAAAAGGAAAGATCTCACCAACATGAAGTACAAAGGGACGTTCAGGGTCATGTTGATGGACACAAACCCAAATTCCCTCAAAACCTGTGAGAGCTGAAGAAGGGAGATAAATACGTGAAGAGATTGGGCCCAAGTACACAAGGGTTGGGGCCCACAACAATCGATGCTCACTGAAGGAGTCTTTTATTACACACTTCTTCTTTTTTTGTTGTTTTTTTGTTTTTTTTTTCTCTTTTTTTTCTTTTTTTAAAGATATATACATCAACCAAGATATTCTCATAATCATTTGGTCAAGGAACATCAAATGAGAACATCAAGTTAGGAGGACCAGAGACTTGCCGAGATGGGCAAACTCCACTGGTACTCTGAGGTGTCATGAGGGGTGAAAGGTCAAAGCTGAAAGGCTCGAACCCCTCATGATATTGGTCGGGTGTGGGCAACAAAGAATGAAGTTGTGTTGCCTCACTAGGGTTTAATTGCTCATCGAAGAAAACCCTCCAACCAATAGGCGGGTGCATCGGAATGAGTTCCTCAAGCTCATTCGATGGATGCAGCAGACCTGCATCACTAAGAATGGGGCTTCTCCCCAAGTCATCCAACAAGGACCTCCCACCATCATTTAGATCATCAAGCATAAGCTCGGTCATAGGTGAGTCCTTGTTGGAGTCAATATGAAGCTCAAATGGCTCAATGGCCATGGGACATGAGGTAGAGACACCTTCTGGTATAGGCATATGATGAGGTGTCTCACTCTCACTAGTACTCTCAACTGAATCATGCAACGAACACTCCCTTTGGACATTCATGTTCGAGGCCAGCTCACTCTGTTGCATTGTGAAGACAGGCAATGAGTTTTCGCTGGGCCCACGAACATTCTCAATGGGTTGCATTGGGGTTAGGGGTGTTCGTTGATTTTGTGGTGCTTTCTCCAATTGGCGGATGAGATTTAGATTTAAAGGTTCATCCATGGGTTCCTGTTGCCTACCAGAGTTGAACACATGAAACTTGGCACTCATGTTACCGAATGAGAGCTTCATGAGACCATTTCTACAATTAATCAAGGCATTGGAGGTTGCCAGAAATGGTCTACCCAAAATCAAAGGTATTTGAGAGTGGGTGTTCGCAACAGGATTGGTATCGAGGACAACAAAATCGACTGGAAATATAAAATCTCCAACTTTGATAAGCACGTCCTCGATAATCCCCATGGGAATACGAATGGATCTATCCGCCAGTTGGAGGGTGATCTTAGTTGGTTTCAATTCTCCCAAGTTCAACTGTTGATAAACAGAGAATGGGAGGAGGTTGACCGCTGATCCTAAATCAAGCAAAACATTGCTCAATCTAGTGTCCCCTATCGTACACTGAATAGTAGGACACCCCGGGTCCTTGTATTTTGTGTAGGTAGGATTGGACAAAAGTGAGCTGATATTTGCAGCCAAGAATGCTTTCTTAGGAACATTGGTCTTCCTCTTGGTTGTGCAGAGATCCTTCAACACTTTGGCATATTGAGGTATTTGTTGGATGACATCCAACAAAAGGATGTTAACCTTCACTTGCTTAAACACCTCTAATATCTTGTCCATGTTGTCACTCTGCTTTTTGTTTAACCTACTTGGATAGGGAGCTTTTGGCAGGTAGGTTTTCTGCTGTGCCTGAGAAGAAAGCTTTGGTGTATTACCCTCACCCTCAGCTTCTTCTTCACCACCATTCCCACGGAGGGGCTGCATAGATGGTGGTGGGTGTGGCAAGGAAATGTGATTGTCAACCTGTTTTCCATTCCTTAAGGTCACAATGGAATTGACATGGTGAACAGGTTCCTCCACATGGTTCACTTGCCTCCCCCGAGGTACCACATTCTCATTTTGCATTTGTTGTTGTTGGTACATGCGGGAGTTAGCCTCAGGCTGGCTAGGAAAAGACCCTCTCTCTCTCTCATGTACAGACTGAGCCAATTGGCCCATCTGAAGCTCTAGAGATTTCATGGTCTGCTGATTTGAAGTGAGAACTTGACTTGTGGTAGACATAAAAATTTTCATTGAGTTTTCAAGTCCACGAGTCAAGGTCTCAAGCGAATTGAATCGGGTTTCCATATTATTGGAATTTAGGAAACCCGATTGATTGGTGGTTTGTGCTTGGGATGGCTGATAGGAATGTGCATGCACGGGAGGTTGGTGTGATTGGTAAGGTGGTCTAGAGGAGTTTGAAGGACCACCCGGGGCATTATTTTGGTTCCATGAAAAATTGGGGTGGTTCCTCCATCGAGGGTTATAAGATGATGAGTATGGGTCATTCCTAGCTCTGTCATAGATGGCGTTGACACGCTCCATCTCCGGAGGAATGGACTCACACTCGCTCTCTACATGACCTATCCTACCACATGAATGACAGGGAACTGGACCAGATGTGGACATGTGAGGTGCACTTTGTTGGTTTTGGAGCTCAATCGAATCCATACGGCGCATTAAGGCCGCCATGCGTGCCTCGGTGGCCGTAGTGGTATCGATAGCAAATGCGGAACCCGATCTAGTTGAGTTTGCATTCGCGATCCTCGCTCCTATACTAGATGATGCAGGTGGTTCCCTCACACTCTCCCATTGCATGGTTTTCTCAGCGAGGTCTTCTAGGAAGGCCCATGCCTTCCTTTCATCCTTTCCCAAGAACTCTCCTTGACACATGGACTCAAGGAGCGTTCTGGACGGGATGTGAAGACCCTCACACACAATCTGACAAAGACGCCACAACTCAATGCGATGGTGAGGGCACGAGCATAGTAGCTCTTTGAACCTCTCAAGATATGCATGAAATGGTTCGGTCTCATGTTGATAGAACGAATTGATTTCGTTCCTCAATTTTTGAGTCCGATGATTAGGAAAGTACTTCTTGAGGAATGCAGATTGAAACTCATCCCAAGTCCTAAAGGAATTTGCCTGGTTGCTGTACAACCACTTCTTGGCGTCATCCTTTAGTGCAAAAGGAACGAGCCTAAGATGGATGGAGTCTGTGCTAAGTTGTTGCAGCTTGAACATAGCACAGACCTCCTCAAATTCCCTGAGAAAGATATAGGGGTCACCTTTCCCAGTGCAATGAGGGAGCATGGAGATAAACTGAGGCTTAACCTCAAAATGGTTCCCATTAGCCTCTGGTAATACGATGAATGAGGGTAGAGCTGTACGGCTCGGGTAGCATCGATCACGAAGAGGTATGTGAACGATAACTGGAAGCACTGGTGGAGCAGGTGGGTCCAGCAACTGCTCCTCCTCACGGAAATTAGCAGTCATTGGACCCGAACTACGTGCGACACGAGAGGAGGGAGGTGTCGAGAAATCGATGACCGAAGCCGGATTGACAACGCTCCTCGTCAAACGACCACTCTCGTCTCGTGTCCACGAAAGCATGCACAAAGGTGCAGACACACAAAACAAAACCTTTTTTTTCTTTTTTTTAACAAAGAATGTGCGTAGAGGAGAAGACGGGGGAATACAGTAGAGAAAGAATGACTCAGGAGAGAAGGGAAGAAGTCCTTATGCTACGGTGGATGGGTACAGGTAGAAGCACACAAGCAAACAAGGCTCAAGCAATCCTAAGGTCGCTATAGGTCCTTACAGCTCGACGACGCCTAACTGCGAGGTCACACGGCCTCAACACGCCTCACCTCCCTACGACGAGGACCACAAAGCCCAGCAAGTGAGCCAAGATCCGGGGATCTCGTCTCTCCTACTATCGACAAAGTGGGCAACGTCGATCAGGTCATGACGGTCGGGACCGGATCACTCTCCTAATGCGCCCGAAATCCTTAGGGCCAATGTCTACTTGATTTTAAAATTAGGCTCTTGATTAGTGTGGTTTTTGGGGCGAAGGAAAGGGTGATGAAATCCCCCACCTTATCTTTTATGGGACAGCCCCTCCTTAGTAGCGTTTTGGAGTCCTAATCTAGCAATCAACTCTCCAAACAAAACGCTCAACTCACACTTGTTTCAATGCACTTCCTACTAACTAATGCATGTTCATAAGAAATGCATGAATGAGAGTAGAAGGTGCGTACCTCACGCCAGCTCTCAGCAACAGAAAATAAAGCTAAGATAAAATACAATCTAAATGCCTAAGTCATATACATGATGCATGACCTAAACAACAAGAATGCCTAATCTTTTGCTTTGAGTTTTAGGGTCCAAGTTGCTTAAAGGAGGTTGATTATGGATCTGGGAAAAAACTATAAGTCAAAACATGCCAAATTAAATCCCAGATCACTACATCAATTATGAAAACCAACCAAAGAAATACGAGACAAAACCGAGCTTACCAGGCCGCTGATTGGCGGTCTGAAATGCTCAGATTCACTCAAAACTTCTCCAGACGTTCCTCCTGATGACTCCAAGTCTCCTGAAACAAGGAAAAACTACACAACACAAATTAAATCCACTCGAATCGTCCAAACAAGAGTCTGGACTGGCACCTCCCCGGCAACGGCGCCAAAAACTTGTTGAACGTTTTAATTTAAACCGCAAGTGCACGGCCGCGATGAAGCGGTGGCAAGTACGGGTCGTCCTCAGGGAGGTGAGAAGCCTCTTGTTTGCACGAAATCAAGTGACGAAAATAATGGAGAAGAGAGTTGGTTACGCGACTCTACACTAAACTACGCTAAGAAGTACGAAATGCGAAACAAAGAAATAAACGATCAAATAAAAACTAAGCTAAGAACAAAATAGAAGTGCTGGAATTTCAGGAATGGAAAACCTCTAAGGGGTGGAGTGAGTGCACACAAGCAAAGAGGTGGGTGTAGAATACATTCTTTAAGCACATGAAGGTGGTGTTTATCAAGCATAGGAAGTGTCTAAATGTTATGGCAAAACCTATCAGTCTATTCACCAACTTAGTTGATTAACATTTACATATGCAAGGTGTTTATTTCAGAACCTAAACAAGCATGAGAGGTGTCTAATCATTTTGGCAAAACTCATCAAGTTGTAAATTCTATCCTAAACAAGCAAGCATACATTCATGTTTAATCAACACATTGAAATTAAAGCATTCATCCCATTCTCTAATGCATGTATGTACATCTACTCCACCCCCAAAGGGGATGGAACTACTCACTAAATATTACACTAATTATTAAACTATGGAAAGAAAGCATATTAAAACTAAGCTAGAATTAAAAGACGATTAAACTAAAACATGCACAAACAATAAAAGAAGCATAAAACAAACAATGAAAGAAACATAAAACTTTATTGATAAAATGACTCACATTAAAGTACCATCCTCCTACTTTAGTGTGTGCTTCAAGGCCTCACTTCTAGTAGGAAGAATAGCCACTTAAAATATGGAGTCATTACAAAAGGAGGTGAAGAGTTCTATTTATAGGCATGGAAAAAGGTAATCCGGGACAATCCCCCGATGTGGGACTAAACATATACCACACATAGCCTACACATCCTCTAATACATGTGCTGGAGTAATTTGAGCGCATATGGGCCAAAAGTGACCGCCACTTAGCGGTCTTGGACCGCTAATTAGCGGTCTACAGTGTCCGGATCGCTCTGGAATTTCTTGTGGGCTTTTCTGGAAGGCTTTGTTGGTATTTGATGCATCTATTTTGCATGTTGGAGCTCCGACCCGAATAGAATTGCCAAAATACTCCCCATGATGGTGAGGAGTATTCTGTTTTGCTCTTAGGTCCTTCTGTCTTGCAATCAGGTCCTTCTTCCTTACATCTTGGTCCCCAGATCTCACAATTCAGTCCTTTTTCCCAGCTTTTGGGTCCTTTTATGCTTTATCTCTTCAAACCTATTTATTCCTGAAAACTAAACATAAAACTCGTAACATAGCATTATTTAGGTGAAAGATAATGGATATAAGATACAAATATGAGCATGAAATGATGTCAATCAGCCATCCTCTCTACTAGGAGTTAAAGCCTTGAAGCAAAAACCCTGGTGGAGAGAAACTACTTGTAATTGAGTGAGTAATAATAGATATTTTCCTTTAGTTATGTTGTTTCTTTCTTAGTTTAATTTATTTTCTTATGTCTTGCATGCTTCTTCAAAAACTTGATTGATACGTCTTAATTAACCGCAAATGCACGACCGCGTTGAAGTGGTGGGAAATACGGGTTGATCCACAGGATGGTGTGTCGGCTTTAGTTTGTTCGAAGTCAAGTGGGAAAGAAAAGAGAGAAAGGAGTTGCGATCAAACTACACTATAATGCGAAAGGACGCAATAAATCTAAAACCCAAAGGGGTAGAGAAATAATGTGAATACAAAGAAGTGTGTAAGTGTGTGTGTTCAATTTATGCTCATTACAACATGTAGTGCATGAAAATCATAAAACTAAATCCAACTTTGCCTCTACATGAAATAAGATAAGATCATATCATTAAAACATACAAGACAATAATTGGAATGAAGCTAAATGAACTCATGTATAAAGACTAGACCCTACTATGCCTCCCCATGAATAAAGATAGCACATTATCATTAAAACTAACAAGGCATTAACCAAGGTAAAGGCAACAAGAGTACATTCAACTACAAGACATGTTTTCAATATTAATCCCATCCATATCCTCACATCATCATTCCCCATAAAATAGGCACACTAGTCTAAGCATATGCTAAGCTTCATTCAAGAGCATTAGCACAAATTTGCTGTCCCAAAGCACACACTCACAACTTGGCGAACATTGAATGGGCGTCTGCTCACAAAGCGGCGAATGATAAAGCGAGGTGTAAATCTAGACCCAACTTGTGTGCTATGTGAAGACCAAGAGGAAGACATGGAGCATCTTTTATGGAATTGTCAATACACAAAGGAGGTGTGGAGGTGTCTCCTCAACCTCATTCAGCTCCACCAAACTGCAACAAGAAACCTAGAGAGTGAGGTCTTGCGACTTTCACATGCGAGTGGAAGCCGACTTGACAAAGTGGTCAGAAAGTGGGTGGTAAGTGCTACGATATATGAATGCTGGCATGAGTGGAACCGTAGGATTTTTGAGGGCGAGAGGCATTAACCGCAAGCTACCATTGCTGTAGCCAAAGATATAATCCGGAGCATGAGCTATCAATCATCCAAACTCGCCAAAGATGAAGGAGAAGCGAGACATTTTAAGGATACTTGGAACTAATTCCAACTTCTGAAATTTGATGAGATGTAATTATTTCCTTATACTACACTTGACCTTCACGTGAGTACAAATAGGTGGTAGGGAGAAGCCAGTTATGCATGTGGCATACGCCCGCGAACTAAATGAACAATTTTTTGTAGATGTAAACAGTTTTTTACTAATACAAATTTAGAGGCTAAGCCTCCCTTTTGCTTTGCAAAACAAATAATCAAAGACAAGAGTAAAATCTCATTAGATGGTTATGAAAATCATGTAAGGTTCAAAGGATTAAGATAACACACACCTAATACATCACATTATTCATATCAGATATTTCTCCAACCCCAAATGGGGTTGGAACTACTCACTACTCATTGCACTAACTACATTAATAAAAAATGAAACATTATACTGAAGTGAAATTAACCTAAGCAAGCAGGAAATATTAAAGAAGCTAAAAGGAATGGAAAGTAAAACTAAAGAAGCATGCAAGAATTAAAAGACAATATTAAAAGAAACTAAGAACAATTATTTTATTAAAATGACTCACATTGAAGGTAGCAGTCTTGTCCACCTTGAGTTCTGCTTCAAGGCTTACTCCAAGTAGAGAGAATGCCACCAAGCAATGGGTGAATACAAAGGAAGGTGAAAAGTTCTATTTATAGGCATGGAAAAAGCTAATCTGGGACAATCCCCCGGTATGGGACTAAACGCATAACAAATATGGACTAAATACAACCTAATCTAACATCCGACCAATGCATGTGTGATTTGAAGACATCTTGACCGTTGATTGGCTGTCTGGGACCGCTAATCTGCAGTCTATATTTTTCTGATCGGGTTTGGATTTCTTTGGCTTCGTTCTTGCTTGATTTCTTGGTGTTTGATGAACCTGATTTGGTTGTTGATGGTTTGGCCCAGATTTAATTGCCAAAATATTCTTCATTAAGGTGTGGAGCTGCTTGATTTACTCATTAATCCTTTTGGTTTTACATTCGGGTACTTCTCTCTTCATCTCAGTCCATAAGTCTTGCAACTTAGTCTTTTTCGTTGCATTTGAGTACTTTTTGAGTCTCTAACACTCGTTACGTAGCATTGCTTAGGCTAAATTAAAGAATATAAGACACAAATATATGCATGATATGATGTCAATCAAATCGTAATCTAACTAACACTCTACATTTGAGCACACTTGAATATGGATATGGAATTGGATATGCAAGTGGTGAAGTTTTGTCTTGAGTGTTGAGTATTGAGAGCTTGAAGATGAAGATGATTTGACTATGAGTATTGGATTTAAAAAGAGTTTTCAAGAGATCTGAAACCAACAAATAAGGTCCTATTTATAAGCCTTCAAGCTCAACTAGCCGTTTGGGAGTTGGTGGGAAAATGGACCAATAGGAATGCAAGATGTGACTTAAGTTCGGGCAGTTTTTGATGTATATTCGGTCGACCGTTAACAGAATGGTAGTCCGAAGAATTGGTCTGATTTACGGATTTGGTTGACTGATTATATATCAGATCACCGTTCACCAACCTCTAGTAGTTTTTATCAATATAGCTTCTTTAATCGAATTCCATTCGGTTCTCCGTTCCAAGATGGACAGTAAGATTGGTAGGGCTCTGATCTACTCAAGTTCGGTTGACCTTGTACACTTCGGTAGACCAAAGTTAGCGTGGATTTTTCGCTGATAGTTATAGCTCAAATAGTCGTTGGGTACAATGGTTAAGTGCCACGTATAAATAACCGTTGCGCACCTAAAGCCAATAAGGAATTGGTAGACTGATAGGTATTCGATTTGAAGTGGGACAAGTCAATTGGGCTCTAGGGACTCGATTCGAATTCGATCGTTGGAGCAAAATCCAAAACCGGTCCAGGGCTATTCGGTTGACCAAAGGTGGTTCGGTCTTCCGTTGGGGCAATTCCAGAGAACACCTAAGTTTTACTGGTGGGAAGTATTCAGGTATCCGAAAGGTGTTCGGTGGACCGAAAGGGGTTCAATTTACAAATGATGGACGAAACAGAATCATAGTGCTCAAGTTTACATTAAACCTTATGGACTCAATAAATACAAAATTAGATGTCTTGCTCCAAAGCTTTGATTACAAGTGTTCAGTCTTGATGTCTTTGTCCCAATGTTCATTTCCTTGATTGTCTTGATCAACCTATTAAGATGTTTATAAGTATACAAGTATGTATGCAATGCATGTAATCGTATTTACTCACTTTGATTGATTAGGTTGATTGATTAAGATTAGTTTAATTAATCATCAAAATTAATATAGATTGAGGCCAAAAAACCAACAATGTCCCCCATTTTGATGATGGCAAATCTATATCTTAATACTTGAGATTCAATTTATGTTCTCCAATTTTCTATGTAATCGCTCCCCCTTCATATATGCAAACTATGCATGTATAAGATACTCTCTGCAACAATATGCATAGTATGAGTAAATTGAATCTCAATCCTTATCATTCTCCCTCTTTGACATCAATCAAATGCAAACAATACAAGCATATGATGTAAAGGTATATGAATACATAATTCTCCCCCTTAATTAGATGATACAACATTATATGCTCCCCCTATGACTAAGGCCAAAAAGCAATGATGTATGATATCAATTAAGCATGCAACAATCCTAGATTAGACCAAATGTTAAAGTATAAGAGGATTGAAAATGTAACCAAACTTTTGATCCTTGATTTGGTATTGGTTCCAATCTCCTTTCGATAGGGACGACGACTTTATGAATTTGATCCAAATGATTTCCTTGAAGCTTGGAATCGATCTTTAATTGCTTGAGCCGATCGCTACCAATTCTCCTCTTTATAAGTACCTACAAGTGAACATTTTGGTACCCAAACAACCTTGGGTCCTTTGACATTAGTTTTTGGTACCCAAACCATTTTGGTCCTAGGTGCCCAAACACTTGAGGAACTCTTATTCACAAAGAAATGCTTTCCATTCAATGTAGTATGACTAACATGGTTTTTGTAGTTGTTAAAACAATAGCCTAAAACATACTTATTTTAAGATTGTCTTTGACTACCAATAAGCCTATCAATCATTTCATTTCCCTTTGAAAATTTTCAAGATATTTTTTGTAATTGAACATTCTTAGCAATTAGATCTTGAATATCATCACCACATGAATGTTTTGCATTTTGAGTTGCAATTTCATCAATCAATTGAGTGTTCTCTAATGCAATTTTATCATGACTAAAAAGCAATTCATTTTTCTCATTCATGATGGGTTCAATTTGAGATTGTAGCTCATTGATTTTCTTTCTTGCTAGTTTGTTCTTTTAACAAATTTTCTCAAAATTTTCAAGCAATTCATTGAATTCACATTGAAGTTCATTATATGCATTTGAATTATTTGAATCAATTGAATCGCGACTAGCGCAAGAAGATACCTCACTATCGTCATCTTCTATTGCCATGAAGCACATTGAGGCGATTTCACCTTCATATGATGAAGATGATGAAGTGTCCCAAGTAGCTTTGAGAGCTTTATTCTTCTCTTTTCTCTTTTCTCTTTTCTCTTACTCTTCATATTCTTCTCTTTCCTCCTTTCTTTCTTTTCTTTGAGAAACTCCTTGAATTGTTGTGTCGCCAATTGTTCTTCAATGTCAGTATCTCCTTTGATCGAATTGGAGACGATGTGTAGCCCCAATGATTTCTTGGCTCCCTTCTACCTGTGGTTTTTCATTTGTATCTCATATGTCATGAGACTACCCATAAGTTGCTCTCGTGTCGTCTTCTCCTCCCAATCGCCGGTGAGTGACCGGAGCATCTTTCGAGTCATTTCTCCCTTGCTAAAGTCCTTGCCAAGTGCTTTAAGAGAGTTAATGATTTCGGTGAATCGAGTGTGCATCTCGCTTATGTTCTCACTGGATTGCATACGAAATAATTCATATTTATGCATGAGCAAATAAATCCTAGTTTCTTTCAATCTAGTTGAACCCTCATGATGCATCTCTAATGTATGCAAAATATCATAAGCACTTTCACAACCTCTTATCCTATTGTATTCACCTTCATTTAACCCATAATACAAGATGTTCATAATGCGGGAATTCATCTCCGCTTTCTTAATTTTGGGTTTAGTTAAGGATACAATTTCATCATTGTTTGCAGGTGTGTATTGGTTTAAGATGAATGTCCAAAATTTTAAGTCATTGGATTGCAAATAAATTCTCATTCTTTTCTTTCAATAGTCACAATTTAACCCATTAATCAAAGGTGGCTTAGTTGTGGATAATACTTCACAATGATTAGAAGTAGATGCCACGCGAAATTACGATTAAGTAAATGAAATTAGCAACCTAAATCTTTGATACCAATTGTTAGGATCCATGACCCTCTAATCGCTAGAGAAATGTGAAATTAAAAATAATAATCGAAGGATTAAGGGAAGAGACAATGCAAACCACAAAATCGACGACCTCGGAGTTTAGAGAGGTTCGGCACCCACACCCGGGTCCTAGTCCTCCTCACAAGCCTCGCTCGATACCCCGAGCCTCGCTTATGGTTCCACTAACCAATCTCCATTCCAGGCCAAGATCAACGTCGTTAATAACTCCAAGCCTCGAAAACATTATACCAAGGAATGGGTAGTTTACAATAGAAGGTGAAGACTTCTATTTATAGCCATACAAAAAGGTAATCCGGGAAAATCCCCCGATGTGGGACTAAACAAATACCAAAAATAGACTAAACATCCACTAATATGCGTGCTCCTGAAATCTTAGCGGATCCGGGAAAATCCGGACTGCCAATTGGCGGTCTACAGGATCCAGATCTGGCTCATTTTTGTTGTGGGCTTGTCTTGATGTATTTGTTGATCTTGGATGCATGTACTTCGCTTGTTGGAGCTCCGACCCAAATAGAATTGCCAAAATACTCCCCATGATGGTGTGGAGTTTTCTGTTTTGCTCTTTGGTCCTTCAGTCTTACGTTCAGGTCCTTCTCCCTTGCATCTTAGTCCCCAGGTCTCACAATTAAGTCTTTTTTCCCTGCTTTTGGGTCCTTTCATGCTTCAGCTCTTCAAACCTATTTATTTCTGAAATTCAAACATAAAACTCGTCATGTAGCATTGCTTAGGTGTAAGATAATGGATATAAGATACAAATATAAGCATGAAATGATGTCAATCAAATACCGCCACGCCTATGTTTTTGCTAGTCCCGAGCAAAACAAAGAAAGAGAAAAACAAACGAGTAACAAGAAATCCTAACTCACTTTCGTAGGAATCACGGTTGCACTTAGCACATGCAACAAGCCGTTAAACCTCCTTGTTGCAAAGGAGGAGCAGTGTTGTCTCCTGAGGGTTTTCAGCAGATATACCCACAAAATCTGAACAAGATGCATTATTCATTCTAGACACTCGACTCGTTGGACAAATTTTGTCGATCAATGGACGCGGTAATCCTACGGGCCGACTCTATATAGGTAATCAGTCCACACACCTAGCATAATGAACCATTCGTGCAAGTTAAATAAGGAATTAAGTGAAAGACATGGACAACCTCAACAT
Organism: Triglochin maritima; assembly: GCA_963682175.1. Taxonomy (NCBI): domain Eukaryota; kingdom Viridiplantae; phylum Streptophyta; class Magnoliopsida; order Alismatales; family Juncaginaceae; genus Triglochin; species Triglochin maritima. Next base: position 14,459,292 of record OY821790.1, on the reverse strand, counting down.
CCTCAAGTGATACAAAGTGTAAAGTCCATTAAGGTTCTTATTTGCATTACCATTTTTTTTCTTTTTGTTTATTTTCTCATTTTTTCTTCTTTTTTTATATTAGTTGGAGCTTCATTCTCCCAGTTGGAGCTTCATTGTAGGATTTTTGCCGAATCTCAATTTTGAAGCTACCTACTCATTCCATCAACCATTCAAGTGCACTTTTTTCAACCCTCTTTTAGTGTAATATCACATTTTACTTTTCGCTCACAAACTAGATATAATGACATATAGTGGACCTAGTGGTAATTGATTTCCCCTTAATCATGAAGACTGCACATTACTTCTTACTTGAACAAAATTTCGAACTTGTATGTGAACTGTGTGTTTATAAGTAGTGGTTGCACAAATAGACATAAACAACATATTACTCACTCGGAAAATAGTAATGCAAAACCATGTGCATATGCATCCACTGATCATCGTGTAGAAATTGAACATAATTTGAGAGCCAGATCTTCAGCTTATTACACCGAAAAATAAATTATAGATGATTATATAGACTTAGATGATGTGGAGGGGTTTGGATGTAGTGACACCAGGTCTTGTTTGGGTTCCGATCGAGGTTGTGGTGGCTGTTCATTTCCTGCTTACATCCTGTGGTTCATCCTCGAAAGAGGAAAAAGAACCGATCGTAATTTGGATTAATGAATAATTTTTGTCGTGGACATCTTGATGATGTCGTCGACCAAAATGAAGGAGGTCTCACCTAAAACACCACACACAACCATTCTTTTTAAAAAGGATACAAAAGAAGTAACGTGGGCGAAATTTTTCTAGAGCATGTTTGTCTTTCAGTGCACGCTCATACAAAGAATTTAAGGACGCAACAGATCAAACTTCCAAATTTAGGTCCGGTTTGAAACCAATGACTCCATACAAGGTTTCTGAACTGTGTCGGAAATGGGAAATTGCATAAACAAAAAATACTTATAGACTCATATAGGGCAGATTGGAAAATATATGGGTGTACTGTTATGATGGACTGGTGGACTGAGTGGTAGAAGCATTATAATTTTTTAGCTAGATACCCTACAAGGACTATTTTTTGAAGTATTTTTTAGCTAGATACACTGCAGACTACTTGTTTACGTTGATCGATTAGGTTGTGGGAGAAATTGGAGACCTATATGTTGGGTAGGTGGCAACTGATAATGCCACTACAGGCGTTTGATTCAAAATATCAAATTGAAAGAGCTTGAACCTTTCAAGAGTTTTACAACAATTGCACAAAGGAAGAAGAGTTTCCCCATTGTGGTATTAAAATCATGATCATCAATCGAAACTCACCAACCAACAAACTGGTGTGTCGGAACATGGTCAAGAACCTCACTATGCTAACCCGACACATCAGGTGTGTTGGACTTGATCAAATTTTGAGTGGTTTGATGAATGTTTGGAGAGTTTGTTATAAGAAATCAAGTCGGGGGTCAACTATGAGGCTCAAGTCAGATTTTTGGAAATTTTGGGTTGGATGTTCATGGCTGAGAATGAGTCCAATGATTGGTAGTAGGGTGTTGGTCGAGATCTAGGTATTCAGGTGGAGGATACTGGGGTGGGCATGATGTATGATACTTATGATTTCTAAGATTTCCCCATGAATATGTCCTCCCTGTTATACACGAATGCGTATGGGTCATTATGAGTACTTTTGGAAAAAACATCATCATATTCGGGTTCGGGAGAAACATACAAACATTCCTCGAACACATGACCAGTTAAACCACTCTAGTCATCTAACGTAGCTTCTGGAAATGTCGATGTGTTCATACCCTCTACTGCACACATAAAAGAGGTTAAATTACTGTAATGACTCAGTTTGTTCACCAACATATGATCTGTGACAACTAGATGATGGTCTAGAAGTCAGTGCCACTCTCATATCACTCCAATGTAAAGACTGCTTAGCCACACAATTACAATTGTCCCAACCCACTTGGGTGTTTGTCTGAGGTACCTAGGATGCATGGGTTGGGTATGCCAGGGAGAGTATTCTTGGTTTCAACAATGAAATGAATGTTTGCTCATGTAACCTTCCATCTCGACAATAAGACTTTACATTAACTACTCTCACCATCATGAGACTAAACTCGCATAAAAATGCTCGGCTCGACCTTAAAACACTAAGATAAAGGGTGTATAGGGGAGGAGACTTAGCATAGAACAAGATGAGAGGAATAATGATTCAGGAGAGAAGGGAAGAAGCCTTAAGAACTAACACTGGTAGTGGGATTGGGTAGAAGCATATACTAGCAAACACGGCTCAAACAAACCTAAGGGTAACTATAGGTCCTTAGGCTAGATGATGCCTTACCTCCTTAGTTCGACAAAACCAAGAGGTCTCGAAAGTATCAAAGCCGAATGAGAAAGTCAAAACCAAGAGGTCTCGAAAGTCTCAAAGCAACTAAGCAAACAACGATGTTCAGGATATGACGTCGAGATTGAGATTGTCTATTTGGTGCATCCGAAGTCCTTAAGGCGGATGTCTATTTGATTTTAATTTTGGCTTCAAATTAGTGTGGTTTTGTAGAGTGAAGGAATAGGTGATGAAATCCCCACATTATCTTGTATGAGACAACCCCTTCTTAGTAGCGATTTGAGTCTTAAAATTAGCAATCAACTCTCGTAACAAACGCTCATCTCACACTTGTCCCAATGCACCTTACTAACCAATGCATGCTTTAACCATGCATGTATTTAGAAGGGAAAGATGCACGTGCCTCACGCCAGCAATCGACAACAGAAATGTAAAGAAAAGAAAAGAAAAAGGTGTTGGCTTTTTGGCTACATTACTATTAATTTTGATGATTAACAAACTAATATTATGCACAACTCCAATTAACACATTCATTAGTAGCATATCAGGTGTAATATCGATGATATATTTGTTTAATTTGACCCTCTACTAGTGCTACTCGAGTATGCTTACATGTCTTTCAGGAATAAAGATAACTGGCTAGAATAAATGATTATGTACCAAATAGAAAGACAATTGGACACTAATCCCGTTGGAAATGATGCATTGCATTAAAAGGTCTCTCCACGAGTCTAGAGAAAATCAAATTACGTTGAATTGGTACTCAAATGGACCAGTTCGATGAGGAGAATCTAAATCTACATCTAGATTTCCAACATATGTACCAGGTTTTGACAGATTCACAAAATAATGATGAAAAATGTGGGAAATCATCTTGACCGCTGGATTGAGTTCATCAAGAAGATCTAGACCTTAATCCTATAAAAGGAGAGGGTAGCCTCTGTTCCACCTCTCTCTCTTCCCTTTCCCTTCTCTTGTATTTTCCTTTTTTCCACCATTAGAGTAGGTTAGAATATGTTAGGAGTAGATTTAATTTCAACCTTTGGATTTCTCTTTTGTATTGTTACAATATTTATGTGGTAAGTATCTTCACTCCCTTCCTTCTCTACTACTTCTCATGTTAATGTGTGGCTAAACCAACTCTTAGGAGGTGGGGATGATGGTAGGATAGGTTAACAGTGGCTGTGTGTTGTTGTTTTTACATTGAATGTGGTGGTTAAGACTCTAATGTGTAGATTTACTTCTTTACGATACATGCACATTAGGTGTTTGACGAAATGTCGTTTCTTAAATTGTTTCACGCTTCATGCTCGTATCTAAGTGCATTGCCTTAAGTGTTGTTTAGAATACATGTTTGACCTTAATAATGTGTTATGTGAATGCTTGATAGATGTATGCCATAATCTTTAGCCACCTTTCATGCTATCATCACTAACTTGAAATTGGATGTTAATGTTTGATGGATGTTTGCCATATTCTTTAGACACCTTCCATGCTTTCATGACACTAATGACACCGCTTATGCTTCATGTCAACTACACACATAATCTTAATCTATGCCTAATCCATAATCCTCATCTTCTAAGTGTTAGCTAGGTTGCATTTAGTAAATTGTAGCGTACTGTAGGTTAGGATAAATTAATTCCTTTCTCCATCCTTTTTTCCAATTCGGTTAAGGAATTTGTTGTGCACCGAACAATCACGATCCTTGTGGACCGACCCGTAATTGTCACCGCTTCATTGCGGTCGTGCACATGCGGTATTAAAGCCTAATCGAAACACACATCACACACATTATATTGTCAAATTGCATATATATTGTATATTCCTAACATTGTTGGTGCTCAAACCAAATGACTAATTAACTTCAAGATCAAATCTCAAGACTTGTAATCAAAGCTCAAGGGCTTAACTTGTACTTTTCTATTTATTTGAGTCATAGGATCAAATGTACACTTGTAATGTCTACCGTGTAGGATTTTGTGTCCCAATGTATGTATATATTTTAAAAAATTTAATACAAACATACAAGATCGATTTCAAATTTTCATTGATTTTACGTACATGTATTTGTTTATTCTAATATCATGCATTCCTACACATATTAAAATAAACAAAGGATAGAGGATCATACCCAAACGTTCTCTAAAACCTTTCAGAAGATCCGGAGTTCCGTTGCTCGTTAAATCGCCCGCCGATTTGCCTCCAAGTGTTCACCAAACTCTAAACAAGATTAGAGAGAAAGGAGCTAGCCAATCAATCTCTAATTAAGCTTAGAATCTAGCTAATAACCACTCTTTAAGCTCCTGAGATTTCTATCTCCAAAACTAAAAAATATTAAGAGATTTTCTTGGTGATTAAGGGAGAGATTAATGAGAGAGAGAATTTATGCATTAACATAAACAAATAGGATGAGGGGTCCTTTTATAGTCTCGCAAAACATCCTTATCAAGAACTATTGTTTAGCCATGATCTCTTGCTTATTCTCTCCTAAAATTAATCTCAAATTGCCACAAAAGCATCTTAAAAAACGTTTAATTAAATCTGGAATTAATTCAACCCATGATCTAATTATTCTCTTAATAATTTAGGCAAAAATCGTGTTGTTCGGTTGACCGAGAATTCTTCTCGGTTAACCGAACCATTCAGTTTTAACACATGTTCGGTGGACCGTGAGCTAGATGGTCGACCGAATATGCATGAGAAAAATTCTCTTGAAAAATTCGGACGATCCGCGTCTTGCTCCGGTCGACCGTTGACTCACCAAAATTTCTCCTGGTCGAATCTCATGGGACGACCGTGTCACCTTCGGTCAACCAAAAATATCCCAAGATATCTCCTGGATATTTTCTCTCAGTTGACTGTTCACGCTCGGTTGATCAAACCCAATTGTCCAGGCACTCCAGATAATTTCGGTCAACCAATTGTGTTTACCCGTTTCCCGTTCGGTTGGCCGTTCCGAAGACCTCGGTCGACCGAACCCTAAACGGTTTACCGTGTTTGACCCCGATTTTGCCTTTGTCAAATTTTTGATTTATTTCCAACAAAATTTGAACTTTTGGGGTTTTTAGCTTTACGGACCTCTACCCGGTCATCCAAATTTGAACAAAATTTGAACTTTTACGGACCTCTACCCGGTCATCCAAATTATAATCAATTTATAATTAATTATCTTTTTAATAAAAAAATTAATGGGGGGGGGGGGGCGTTTGTAGTTTACATTTTATATTATTAACATTGTAAATTGATATAAAACATTTCAAGGATAGTGGATCTATATATATATATTAATTTTTATAAGCAACACTGTAATAGTAATATCATTTATTTGACATGTTGTTTATTATATCTATAACTTGGTCATATACGAAAACACGTAAAGTACTACAACAAAACAAGATGCCACCGATGGAACATATCCGTCGGTATAGGTGTGTAGGATTGTGTGTCCCCATTTATGTGTATATTTTAAAATTTTAATACAACATACAAGTTCGATTTCATACTTTCAACAATTTTATGTACATTACTTTTGTTTATTCTAATATCATGCAATCCTACATATATTAAAATAAATCACAAAGAGAGAATCATACCCAAAGGCTCTCTAAAACCTTTCGAAGATCTGGAGTGGCGTTGCCCGTCGAATCGCCTGCCGATTCGCCTCCAAGTGTTCACCAACTCTAAACAAGATTAGAGAGAAAGGAACTAGCCAATCAATCTTTAATTAGGGGTCCTTTTATAGGCTCCCAAAACATCCTCATCAAGAACTATTCTTTAGTCATGATCTCTTGCTTATTCTCGTCTAAAATTAATCTCAAATTGCCACATAAGCATCCTAAAAAACATTTAATTAAATCTTGAATTAATCTAAGCCATGATCTAATTATTCTCGGTTAACCGAACCATTTGGTTTTAAAACGTGTTCGGTGGACCGTGAGCTTGACGGTTGATTGACATCATTTCATGCTTATATTTGTTCCTTATATCCATTATCTTACACCTAAGCAATGCTATGTGACGAGTTTTATGTTTAGTTTTCAGAAATAAAGAGGTTTGAAGAGAAGAGCCATGAAAGGACCCAAAAGCAGGAAAAAAGGACCTAATTGTGAGACCTGGGGACCAAGATGCAAGGGGGAAGGACCTGATCGTAAGACAGAAGGACCTAAGAGCAAAACAGGAAACTCCACACCATCATGAGGAGTATTTTGTCAATTCGATTCGGGTCGGAGCTCCACTAAACCAACCAGATGCATCTAAGACCAAGAAACACTTCAAGAAAAGCCCACAAAGAAAACCAGACGGATCCAAGCTTTATAGGCCGCCAATTGGCGGTCTGGAACCGCTAATTGGCGGTCCATTTAGCCCAGGATCCGTCCAATTTTCTGTAGCACGTGTATTAGTGTATTCTTAGTGTATTTGTGGTATTGGTTTAGTCCCACATCGGGGGATTGTCTCGGATTAGCTTTTTCCATGCTTATAAATAGAACTCTTCACCTTCCATTGTAATTACCCATTGCTTGGTGGTATTCTCTCTACTAAGGAGTGAGCCTTGAAGCAAAAACTCAAGGTGGAGATGAATGCTACCTTCAATGTGAGTCATTTGTTAATAAAATAATTCTTCTAGTTTCTTTCAATCTTGTCTTTTAATTTGTGCATGTTTGTTTAGTCTTTCCTTTCCTTTTATGTTTCTTTAATGCTTCTTGCCTTCTTAGTTAACTTTCATTTCAGTATTATGCTTTCTTTTGCTAATATAGTTAGTGTAATGAGTAGTGAGTAGTTCCATCCCATTTTGGGGGTGGAGAAATATGTGATATAATTATGTAGTGTATTAAGTGTGTGTTATTTTTATCCATTGAGCTTTATATGATTTCCATAACCATCTAATGGGTCTCCACTCTTATCTTTGATATGCTAATGCTCTTGAATGAAGCTTAGCTTATGCTTTGATTAGTGGGCCTATTTTATGGGGAATGATAAGGTTAGGATATGGATGAAGTTAATATTGGAAACACAATTTGTAGTGTATGAGCTCTTGTTGCCTTTACCTTAGCTAATGTCTTGTATGTTTTAATGATGTAGTGAAATCTTAATTCATGTAGAGGCATAGTAGGGTATAGTCTTTATACTTGAGTTCATGTAGCTTCATTCCAATTATTGTCTTGTATGTTTTAATGATGTAGTCTTATCTTAATTCATGTAGAGGCAAAGTTGGATGTAGTTTTATGATTTCATGCACTACATGTTGTGAGGAGCTTAATGAACACACACACACTTCTTTATGTTCACATTATTTCTCTACCCCCTTTGGGGTTTAGTTTTCTTGCTTTTCTTCCATTTCCATTTGCACCTTAGTGTAGTTTAGTGTAACCAACCTTTCTCTCCTTCTTTTTACCTCTCGCCTTCGAACAAACCAATCGTCGACACACCTCCCAGTGGACGACCCGTATTTGCCACCGCTTCAACGCGGTCGTGCACTTGCGGTTAAATATAAAACGAGATCAACCAAGTTTTTGGCGCCGTTGCCGGGGAGGTGCTCTGTCCAGACCTTGGTTTGGACGATTCGAGGGGTTTTTAATTTTTTGTTTTCAGTTTTTCTTAGTTGCAGGGAACACTCTGATCACGGGGAGGCCACTGGAGAAGTTTGAGGAAGCAAATCCAACAACAGACCGCCAATCAGCGGTTTGGAACCGCCAATTGGCGGCCTGGTAAGGGATTCTGTCTTCCAATTTTTTTGTGGTCATTTGTGTTGTAATTTGTGTTATCTGGGAGCCCAATGTTGCATGCTGTGACTTCTTATTTTCTCCCAGATCATTAATCACTCCCCCTTTAATCAACTTGGACCATAAAACTCAAAGCAAAAGATTAGACTTCTTGCCATCTAGGTCATGCATCATATGTAGACCTTGCATGCATCTTTCTTTTCTTTGCTTTACATTTTGTCGTTGATTGCTGGAGCGAGGTACGCATTCCTTATCACTCATTCACGCATTAGGACATTCATTAGTGAGTAAGGTTTGCATCGAAACAAGAGTGAGGTGAGTGCTTGTTTGGTGAGTTGCTTGCTAGCCTAAGATTTCAAAACATCTTTAAGGGGCATCACCTATAGACTTCAAAGATAAGGTGGGGGATTTCATCACCCCTCCCTTAGCCCCAAAAAGCACACTCAAGTAAAGCCTTAACTAAAAGCAAGTAGACATTGGCCCTAGGATTGCGGGCGCACTAGGAGAGTAATCTAGTTGAGACCGTCATGACCTGATCGGCGTTGCCTACCTTGTCGATAGTAGGAGGTACTGGATCTCCGGATCTGGTATCACTTGCTGGGCATTGTGGTCCTCGTTGTAGGGAGGTGAGGCGTGTCAAGGCTAGTGACCTCGAAGTTAGGCGTCGTCTAGCCTAAGGACCCATTGCCTTACATTGTTTGAGCCATGCTTGCTAGTTAGGCTTCTACCTTCACCCTGTACCCTCGCTAGCTCTAGGGATTCTTCCCTTCTCCTCTGAGTCATCTTCTTCTCACCTTCTTCTACGTTATAGTCTCCTCCCCTTTACACTCTCTGGTAGCGTTTTAGGGTCGAGTCGAGCACTTTTTGCGAGCTTAGCCTCGTGGTGGTGAGAGTGATCGACTCGAGAGTTTTTCTTGAGATGGATGGTTACATGGGCGACCATCCATATCATTATTGGGACCAGGACGATTCTCCCTGGTACTCCGGACCCATGCAACCTGGGGTGGCTCAGACTAACACCCCGTATGGTTGGGATGATCGCAATTTTGTGACTGAGCAGTCTTCATATTGGGGTAACATGAGAGAGGCACCGACTGCTAGACCACAATCTAGTTATGCCGGATCATATGCTGGTCAACAAACTGAGACATTACAACAAACTTTGGCCTCTTTCATGCGTATGGCAGACGACATGAGTGCCCCGGTGGCTCCAGTAGCCGTACCGTGCGACTGTTGTGGGTTGAGTGGTCATGTTATCGGGGAATGTCCTTATGTTCCCCCTGAGCCTGAGTATGAGCACACATTTTCCCAAAATGCTCATTATGACCATTACGCATCCGCGTACAACCCGAGAGTGATGGATTCATGGGGAGACAAATCTTATCCAAATTCTTATACCTCATTTTCACCCCCGTATCCTCCTCCCGAATACCCAGAATTCTACCAGCACCCCACTCCAAATCATTGGACTCATTCTCAGCCCATCAATACCCAACCACAAAATTTCCCAAGCTCTGACTTGGACCTCATCGTTGACCGCATACCTGATTCCTTGAAACAAACTTTCCTTACGTTCATGGAAACCACTCAACAGTCCATACAAAATATGACACTGCGAGTGAGTCAAATGTCGCAGAAATTACGTGAATGTGAGGAGAGTAACCTTTCTTGTCAACATGAGGATTCTTCTTTTGATATCGAACCACCACCACATCCACAAATTCAAAGCACAATCTTTCAAAGTCAAACTCCTAGTCAGTCTGAGGGACTTGGGGTTTCAATTCACGATCACTTTGTGGAGGATTCGATTCAAATTGAGAATAACTTGGACCAGTTCTATTATGAGTCGGCACAGGATTGTGCCTTATCTTTTTGTCCCGTGGCCCTTGAGCCACATGATCTTATTGTTGTACCTCCTAAGGACTCACCTCTGGTGGAGCAAGAGCTCCCTAGTACCCTCAACTTCAAACAACCTGATGAGAGTTTGCCTCTCACTATTGTTCCTGATCATCTTGGAAATGATGGAACATCAAACAACTACATTGCTCATGAGGGTATTAGGAGTTCCTTGGAGGATACTTTGGGTATGAGACCCACTTCCTGTTCTCCTGGTGAGTTGGACATGCATAACGAGGTACTTGACCTCGTTCCGACCCACCAGTCTGTTGGTTGGAGAGTTTGGATTGATGATCATAACTTCAGTTCCGCAACGGGAGATATTTTTCTTCCGTTGCCCCTTATTTCCCAAACTCTCGAGAGGTTCAAGCTCTTTCAGTTTGATCCTTTGAATGAGACGCCTTTGCGTCCAATTCATGAACCTCTCATTTCATCTGGTGCTCTTTGTGAAGGGGGCCCACGCATGCGTATTCTGGCCCCGCGTGGTGTCATGTTCCCTTTCCAAGTGCATTGACCCACTCTTGAGGTTCCCATTTGATGTCTTTTGACAAATGAAGATGGGAACTTATGTTTGTACATAGTTATATGAAAAAAAAAAAAAAAAAAAAAAAAAGAGAAAAAGAAAAAAAAAAAAAAGTACAATAAAAGACTCCTTCAGTGAGCATTGATTGTTTTTGAGCCCCAACCCTTGTGTATTTGGGCTCCATTTCTTTCACGTATTTGTATCCCTTCTTTAGCATCTCACAGGTTTTGAGGGAATTCGGGTTATGTCCATCAACATGACCTTGCACTTCCCTTTGTACTTCATGTTGGTGAGATCTCTCCTTTTTATGCATCAATCCATGTAGTATCTTGCTTGCATTCATTGAGGACAATGCATGAAGTAGGTGTGGGGGGGTGTTTTACGTGTGTACATAGTTGAGTCTTTTTCCTTTGATTTTGTTTTCTTTTGTTTGCTTTGTTAGGGTCATGATAGTGTGCTGCATTTAATATCGATATATCTGCTTGCCATGATCCTTGGGTGACTTGTCTTCTTTTGCTTGCCTAGTGCTTCAAAATTTTCACATTTCTTTCAAAATCTTCATGTGTTTTCGAAAGAAAATGTTTTGTGGGTTTTGCGTGTGTTTAGCATGTGCAAAACCGTTGAGAGGCAAAGTAAAAAGAAAGCTCCCAAAATTGTCTTGAACTTGATGCATTAGGATATTTAGTACGTGGCTTTAGGATTTATCGAGTCGTTAGGATGCACCCCAGTTTTCCTTTGGGGGTGAGTAATCATAGGGTTTCAGTGCTCAAACATTCAAAGAAGTCCACCCTGAACCTAGTGAGTCAATAATTCGTGTTTGTTAATATAGGAAGTTTGTTGTAGTCAAGGACCCTCTAAATCTTGTTGTGAGACAGTAGTGTAGGGGTTTTGGTTCATGTGTAGATAAGAAATAAGTGAGTAGGTGTTCTCTCTTCTCGCACGGCTCCTATCACTCGGGAAAGTAGGTCTGAGGGGATTTGTGCCTGGTGCTTTCGAGTCATCTGACTTGGGATGCGCCGACCGAACTCCCGTTACACGGGTGGTAGGGATTGCCCTATGTGGAGATTTGGGGAAAGGTGTACGTGATAGTGTAAGTCCTCATGGGCAATGATGCACGAAACCTGACCCTGGGAGAATGAAGCTCCAACTAATAAAAAGAAAAAGAAAAAAAAATGTGAAAAGAAAAAAAAAAAAAAAAAAAAAAGAAGAAAAAAAAATATATATGGTAATGCAAATAAGAACCTTAATGGACCTTACACTTTGTATCACTTGAGGATCTTGAGGTTGTCCATGTCTTTCACTTAATTCCTTATTTAACTAACACGAATGGTTTATTAGGCTAGGTGTGGACTGATTACCTATATAGAGTCGGCCCGTAGGATTTCCGCGTCCATTGATCGACAAAATAAGTCCAACGAGTCGTGTAGCTAGATTGATTAATGCATCTTGTTCGGATTTTGTGGGTATATCCGCTGAAAACCCTCAGGAGACACCACTCCTCCTCCTTGGCAACAAGGAGGTTTAACGGCTTGTTGCACATGCTAAGTGCAACCGTGATTCCTACGAAAGTGAGTTAGGATTTCTTGTTTTTCGTATGCTTTTTCCTTTCTTTGTTTTGCTCGAGACTAGCAAAAACTTAGGTGTGGGGGTATTTGATTGACATCATTTCATGCTTATATTTGTTCCTTATATCCATTATCTTACACCTAAGCAATGCTATGTGACGAGTTTTATGTTTAGTTTTCAGAAATAAAGAGGTTTGAAGAGAAGAGCCATGAAAGGACCCAAAAGCAGGAAAAAAGGACCTAATTGTGAGACCTGGGGACCAAGATGCAAGGGGGAAGGACCTGATCGTAAGACAGAAGGACCTAAGAGCAAAACAGGAAACTCCACACCATCATGAGGAGTATTTTGTCAATTCGATTCGGGTCGGAGCTCCACTAAACCAACCAGATGCATCTAAGACCAAGAAACACTTCAAGAAAAGCCCACAAAGAAAACCAGACGGATCCAAGCTTTATAGGCCGCCAATTGGCGGTCTGGAACCGCTAATTGGCGGTCCATTTAGCCCAGGATCCGTCCAATTTTCTGTAGCACGTGTATTAGTGTATTCTTAGTGTATTTGTGGTATTGGTTTAGTCCCACATCGGGGGATTGTCCCGGATTAGCTTTTTCCATGCTTATAAATAGAACTCTTCACCTTCCATTGTAATTACCCATTGCTTGGTGGTATTCTCTCTACTAAGGAGTGAGCCTTGAAGCAAAAACTCAAGGTGGAGATGAATGCTACCTTCAATGTGAGTCATTTGTTAATAAAATAATTCTTCTAGTTTCTTTCAATCTTGTCTTTTAATTTGTGCATGTTTGTTTAGTCTTTCCTTTCCTTTTATGTTTCTTTAATGCTTCTTGCCTTCTTAGTTAACTTTCATTTCAGTATTATGCTTTCTTTTGCTAATATAGTTAGTGTAATGAGTAGTGAGTAGTTCCATCCCCATTTGGGGGGTGGAGAAATATGTGATATAATCATGTAGTGTATTAAGTGTGTGTTATCTTTATCCCTTGAGCTTTATATGATTTCCATAACCATCTAATGGGTTTTCACTCTTATCTTTGATATGCTAATGCTCTTGAATGAAGCTTAGCTTATGCTTTGATTAGTGGGCCTATTTTATGGGGAATGATAAGGTTAGGATATGGATGAAGTTAATATTGGAAACACAATTTGTAGTGTATGAGCTCTTGTTGCCTTTACCTTAGCTAATGTCTTGTATGTTTTAATGATGTAGTGAAATCTTAATTCATGTAGAGGCATAGTAGGGTATAGTCTTTATACTTGAGTTCATGTAGCTTCATTCCAATTATTGTCTTGTATGTTTTAATGATGTAGTCTTATCTTAATTCATGTAGAGGCAAAGTTGGATGTAGTTTTATGATTTCATGCACTACATGTTGTGAGGAGCTTAATGAACACACACACACTTCTTTATGTTCACATTATTTCTCTACCCCCTTTGGGGTTTAGTTTTCTTGCTTTTCTTCCATTTCCATTTGCACCTTAGTGTAGTTTAGTGTAACCAACCTTTCTCTCCTTCTTTTTACCTCTCGCCTTCGAACAAACCAATCGTCGACACACCTCCCAGTGGACGACCCGTATTTGCCACCGCTTCAACGCGGTCGTGCACTTGCGGTTAAATATAAAACGAGATCAATCAACGGTCGACCGAATATGCATGAGAAAAATTCTCTGGAATAATTCGGACGAACCACATCTTCACTTCTGTCGACCGTTGTCCCACCAAAATTTCTCCTGGCGAACATTCATCGGACGACAGTGTCTCCTTCGGTCTACCAAAAATATTCTTTCTCGGTTGACCGTTCACGCTTAGTTAACCGAACCCAATTGTCCAGGCACTCCAGACAATTTCGGTCAACAATTGTGTTTACCCGTTCCCCGTTTGGTTGACCGTTCCGAAGACACCCCTGTCGACTGAACCCTAAACGGTTTACCGTGTTTGACCCCGATTTTGCCTTTGTCAAATTTTGGATTTATTTTCAACAAAATTTGATCTTTTGGGATTTTTAGCAAATTCATATTTTATGTAATATATTATCCTATGTAATATTAAATTATTACACCCCATAATATACACACCTCATATGAATTTATTACTATTCTAATTATGTCAATTCTCATGACATATTGATTTTATTCGTTCACCACATGTGTCCCTTTTTCACATGAAACCGACACATCATATGAACTCAAAATGAAGCTTGTTGTTTCCCAGTTTTGTGGTGTGACCTATAGGAGGATCTAAGCTAAATTGGCAGTGATATTAAACACTTAATATCTCAAACTATTAGCGGTATCTAGCTACACATTGTAGTTACCCAATTAGCATAGATGTCGTTGTTCCACCTGAACCAAAACACGATCCATTTAGTGATGTAAGTGCACCACTTGTGTCCGTCCCTTGCCTCATTATATTAAGAATATATACAAAGTAGAAATGTGTCACCTTTGTATTATATTCATTTCTGGATCTCTTTAAGCTAATTATAACTATGTATCTTAAGTCAAGTGACATTGTGCACATTATAATTTTGTTTTATCAAGGGGCCCACTAATATCATCACTCAATTAAGAGGGGCAATGATAATCGTTTGACTAGCTATCTTTTCCAGCACAAGTCATGTTCAACCAACTGTTGCCTTTGTAACTATACTCATTGATAGCTTTTGACAATAATCAAATTAAGCACTTCTTGAGTGAAAAACTATAAGTCTCATATCTTAGGATCCAAGACACAAAAATATTAATGACACGAAACACAATTCCATAATGTTTTACTTGTTAGGTCTATTCAATATATAAAAGTAATCTTTTCCTCTTTTATATACTCGTGTCGTCAATTATTTGTAGAGCTACAACAATCGATGACCAACACAACAATCTTATCTCGGTGATTAATGTTCAATGTTAATAACCATGATTGTGAATAACTTTTGATTTATATAAACGATTATCTTTTAGATCTCTACGGTTAAGGACCAAGTGCCTCTTCCTTAACACTTCCAAAAGACGAATACCATAATCAAGGAACAAGATGTTTCCACATCCAATTCATAATAATTGACATATAAAAGTAAAACTTTTAGAACACATTCCTTTCAAGGTGAACACCTACGAAGATACCTACCATCGTGTTGCCTGCGTCGGTGTTTAGTTCCACTAATAGATGTTCTGACAGATATATGTTTTCGGTGTTAATTTTGACTCAAAATTTCCCGTCAATTTTTTTCACCTTGTTTCATCGACGCGAAGAACACTGACGGGGACTGACCAACAAATATTTGTCACTGATCTATACCAAAGAAAACATTTGTCGGTGTAGGATACCCTGACTAAGACTTCTTTCCTAGTATTACCAACGGATGTGGGCTTACACCAACAGATAGTCTTCATCTCAGTATTTTGTGGGTAAGCTACACCGACGGATAAGTCTTGTCGGTGTAGGCTATTGGCTTTTTCGGATTCCAATATTCCTGATAAAAAGAAATATTTTTCAACATTCATCAACAAGATACATTGCCATCTAATTTTTCAGAAAAATACACCAATGGAAGATATGCGTCAGTGTATGTTAGCACCGACGATTAATTTTCTCTGTTGGTGGAAATGTACCTACACTAATAGATGTTTCACCAACGGATAGCTATCCATCGGTGAAAGTTGTTTTTCTAGTAGTGAAGGCAAACAATGCATAAGTAACATGGTGATGTTATGGCATGATCCTATTTTTTTAGATCCATCTTTATCTACGTTTATTACTTCAATGTCCGTAGTCGTAGGATCATTATGGAGGGGATTAATAATATGAGTAGATTAATGTATATTATGTCTAACTCTATGATGAGTGTAGAGTTGTAGACCCATCAACTAACGTTGAGCCGGTTATAAGATAGCTATCTTAAGATATTATTACTAGAAAATACGGGTATTTTGGCATCCTAACTACGTCTGATATTGACAGTCGGATGTGGTATTAGGCGTACCACGTTGGTAGTTGAAAGTCCAACATGGTATTAGATGTACCACGTTATACAGTTTACAACTGACATGAATGTTCACGTTAGCACGCCGATCATCATTCTAGGATCTGGGCCCTAATATTAGTCAAAGGGGGGTGAATAGACTAATTATGTTCTTTTAAAATGATAGAGCAATTTTAAGCAAGAACCCTAAAAAGTAAAAGTTAAGAGAGCAAACCACAACAAGGATGTATAGAGGTTTGGATCCAACCACCGGATCCTAGTCCTCTCTTGTGAATTGCTCCTCTTCGAGCAGCTTTGCGTCATCCACTAATCTGATCCCCGTTTCAGGCCGAGATCATGCCTTCACACTTCAAGCTTTGAGAACACCCTTGCCTAGCTCGGACCACCTTCTCACAATCCGAGAACAGCTTCACTTCGGAATCTATTACAACTCTTTGAATGAAAGCTTGAGTAACCTAATCTTGATCACTTGAATGAATGATGGGAGCAATGTATTGATTCAAGGGTAAAGATGTGAGCACAATGAAGTTTAGAGAAAGTTTAAGAGTAGTATGATAATTTGAGCTTTGAGAAAGATTGGTGACCTGAGAAGTGTGTTCTAAGCTCTATTTATAAGCTCTAAACTTAATCTAGCCATTGGGATTAAATTTGTAATGAGTTGTGTAAGAATAAACATAATAGTGAATGACAGGATACAAATATGGATACCAAAGGTCGACTGGATCGGGTTAATCCAAAATACTCATGAATATAGTTTGGAAATATGAAAGCATGTCATGAGATGATACAACGGAAGCACAAATATAATATGCCAAATAGAAACAATAGTAATGAAGCATTTCAAAGTATTCTTAAAAAAACTTAGTCATTCAAACATCCAAATATCCAAAGTAAACAACCAAGAAATAGTCATAACAACATAAACTTCCAAAGGTCGAAAGCAATACAACAAAGACAAATGTTCAAAGCAACTGCAAAATCTTAAAAAAACAACCAAAGAGACAATCACAGCAGAAACACACAAACATCAACTGAGACGCTGATCACGAAGAAGAGATGAGAGAGAATCAATCCCATTCATCACATAGTCAAAATGAGCGTCGATATGAGCTTCAAGACGATCCATCCGGTCAGAATGCTGCTGAAAAGAGGAAGTGTAACTAGGGCTCAGAAGATTAGCAGTCCATCTACCCCCATATTGCCATGCATCGGTATCGCCTTCACCCCAAGAATGAGAAGACGTGCATGGGCCTTGACGATGCATCTACCTCGGATCACTAGAGGCTTCTTCCTCTTCATCATTTTATTCTTCGTCAGATGAAGATTGTTGAGAGGCGATCATCTTCATTTTGGATAATGTTGTCTTACAAATAGGGTATTTGTAGACCACCGAAGGAAAAGTAGAGACATTGATCATGAAATGCTCAAAGATAGCTGTTAGCTACAATTCATCATTACATGCTTGTTCTACTTTCTTGGGTTCTAATGTAGAGATAAATGCGTAAGAGTCACAAACTACAAGAGCTCTAGACTGTTTTGCACCTTGACAAACATCTCCTGTTATAAGGTCCTTTGGATAATCCTTTATAAAGATCCAATCCTTAGGAAGTTCCCCTTTATCCTCTTGTGGAGGACTTGGAGGTTCTTGATGAGACTCAAGTGTGGCATCTTGTGATGATACATGTCTAATTATACCCATGCCATCATAATAAAGAGAGGAATTGTCTACACATGCTAATTCGTTTGTTGAAGACTGATTGACATCATTTCATGCTTATATTTGTATCTTATATCCATTATCTTTCACCTAAACAATGCTATGTTACGAGTTTTATGTTTAGTTTTCAGGAATAAATAGGTTTGAAGAGATGAAGCATAAAATGACCCAAAAGCTGGGAAAAAGGACTGAATTGTGAGATCTGGGGACTGAGATGCAAGGGAGAAGGACCTGAACGTAAGACAGAAGGACCTAAGAGCAAAACAGAATACTCCACACCATCATGGGGAGTCTTTAGCAATTCGATTCGGGTCGGAGCTCCAAAAAAAACCAATTAAATGCATCCAAGACCAGAAAATATACCAAGAAAAGCTCACAACAAAAATGAGAAGGATCTGAACCATATAGACCGCCAATTGGCGGTCCATTTTAGCCCAAATCCGCTCAAATTTCTCCAGAACATGTATTAGAGGATGTTTATGCTATTTTTGGTATTTGTTTAGTCCCACATCGGGGGATTGTCCCGGTTTGCCTTTTTCCACGGCTATAAATAGAACTCTTCACCTTCCATTGTAATCACTCCATATTTTAAGTGGCTATTCTTCCTACTAGAAGTGAGGCCTTGAAGCACACACTAAAGTAGGAGGATGTTACTTTTAATGTGAGTCATTTTAATACAAGTTTTCTTTATTATGTTGTTTGTTTTATGTTTCTTGTTTTGCTTTGCTTAATCTCATTTCATTAGTTTTATTAGCTTAGTTAATATGCTTTCTTTGTTTAGTTTATTAATTAGTGTAATGTTTAGTGAGTAGTTCCATCCCGTTTGGGGGGTGGAGTAGATGTACATACATGCAAATGAGAATGGATTGAATGCTTTATTTCCAATGTGTTGAGAAAACATGAATGTATGCTTGCTTGTTTAGGATAGAATTTATAACATCATGAGTTTTGCCAAAATCATTAGACACCTCTCATGCTTGTTTAGGTTCTGAAATAAACATCTTGCATATGTAAATGTTAATCAACTAAGTTGGTGAATAGATTGATAGGTTTTGCCACAACATTTATACACTTCCTATGCATGATAACACCACCTTTATTTGTGCTTAAAGAATGTGTTCAACACCCACCTCTTTGCTTGTGTGCACTCACTCCACCCCTTAGGGGTTTTTCCATTTCTGTATTCCAGCATTCTTCTTTTGTTCTTAGCTTAGTTGTCATTTCATTGTTTGTTTCTTTCGTTCGCATTTCATACTTCGTAGTGTAGCGTAGCATAATCCAAACTCTCTTCTCCATTTTTTTTGCCACTTGATTTCGTGCAAACGAGAGGCTGCTCACCTCCCTGAGGACGACCCGTATTTGCCACTGCTTCAACGCGGCCGTGCACTTGCGGTTTTAAATAAAACGTTCAACAAGTTTTTGGCGCCGTTGCCAGGGAGGTGCCAGTCCAGACACTTGTTTGGACGATTCGAGTGGATTTAATTTTTGTCTTGTAGTTTGCTTTGTTTCAGGAGACTCACATTGAGAAGGGGAATCATCTGGTGAAGTTTGGAGGCGGTCTGAGAGAAGAAGACCGCCAATCAGCGGTCTACAACCGCCAACTGGCGGTCTGGTTGTTTCATTTCACCTCTAAATTTCTGTGGAGTATTGCTTTATCTGATATAGTGATCTGGGACTCGATTTGGTATGTTTTGACTTATAGTTGGTCCCCAAATCAATAATCAAACCTCTTTTAAGCAACTTGGACCCTAAAACTCAAAGCAAAAGATTAGGCATTCTTGTTGTTTAGGTCATGCATCATGTATGTGACTTAGGCATTTAGATTGTCAAATCGTAGCTTTATTTTCTGTTGCTGAGAGCTGGCGTGAGGTACGCACCTTCTACTCTTATTCATGCATTTCGTATGAACATGCATTAGTTAGTAGGAAGTGCATTGAAACAAGTGTGAGTTGAGCATTTGTTTGGAGAGTTGGTTGCTAGATTAGGACTCCAAAACGCTACTAAGGAGGGGCTGTCCCATAAAAGATAAGGTGGGGGATTTCATAACCCTTTCCTTCGCCCCAAAAACCACACTAATCAAGAGCCTAATTTTAAAATCAAGTAGACATTGGCCTTAAGGAATTCGGACGCATTAGGAGAGTGATCCGGTCCCGACCGTCATGACTTGATCGGCGTTCCCCACTTTGTCGATAGTAGGAGAGACAAGATCCCTGGATCTTGTCTCACTTGCTGGGCTTTGTGGTCCTCATCGTAGGGAGGTGAGGCATGTTGAGGCCGTGTGACCTCGCAGTTAGGCGTCGTCTAGCTGTAAGGACCTATAGCGACCTTAGGATTGCTTGACCCTTGTTTGCTTGTGTGCTTCTACCTGTACCCATCCGCCGTAGCATAAGGACTTCTTCCCTTCTCTCCTGAGTCATTCTTTCTCTCCTGTGTTCCCCCGTCTTCTCCTCTATGCACATTCTTTGTTTAAAAAAATGGTTTTGGTTTGTGTGTGTGCACCTTTGTTCATGCTTTCGTGGACACGAGACGAGAGGGGTCGTTTGACGAGGAGCGTTGTCAATCCGGCTTCGGTAATCGATTTCTCGACGCCTTCCTCCTCTCGTGTTGCACACAGTTCGGGCTCAATGGCTGCTAATTTCCGTGAGGAGGAGCAGTTGTTGTACCCACCTGTTCGACTTGTGCTTCCAGTTGTTGCTCCCATACTTCTACGTGATCGATGCTACCCGAGCCGTACTGCTCTACCCTCATGCATCGTATTACCAGAGGCTACTGGGAACCATTTTGAGGTTAAGCCTCAGTTTATTTCCATGCTCCCTCACTTCACTGGGAAAGGTGACCCCTATATCTTTCTCAGCGAATTTGAGGAGGTATGTGCTATGTTCAAGCTGTAACAACTTAGCACAGACTCCATCCATCTTAGTCTTGTCCCCTTTGCGCTGAAGGATGACGCCAAGAAGTGGTTGTACAGCAACCAAGCGAATGCCTTTAGGACTTGGGATGAGTTTCAATCTGCATTCCACAAGAAGTACTTCCCAAATCATCAGACTCAAAAATTGAGGAACGAAATCAGTTTGTTCTATCAACATGAGACCAAACCATTCCATGCATACTTAGAGAGGTTCAAGGAGCTACAATCCTCATGCCCTCACCATGGCATCGAGTTGTGGTGCCTTTGTCAGATTGTTTACGAGGGTCTTCACATCCCGTCAAGAACGCTCCTTGAGTCCATGTGTCAAGGAGAGTTCTTGGGAAAGGATGAAAGGGAGGCATGGGTTTTCCTAGAAGACCTCGCTGAGAAAACCATGCAATGGGAGAGTGTGAGGGAACCACCTGCATCATCTAGCGTAGGAGCGAGGATCGCGAATGCAAACTCGACTAGATCTGGTGCCACATTTGTTGTCGAAACCACTACGGCCACCGAGGTGCGCAGGGCGGCCTTAATGCGCCGTATGGATTCGATTGAGCTCCAAAACCAACAAGGTGCACCTCACATGTCCACATCTGGTCCAGTTCCCTGTCATTCATGTGGTAGGATAGGTCATGTAGAAAGCGAGTGTGAGTCCATTCCTCCTGAGATGGAGCGTGTCAACGTCATCTATGATAGAGTCAGGAATGACCCATACTCATCATCTTATAATCATGGATGGAGGAACCACCCCAATTTTTCATGGAACCAAACTAATGCCCGGGTGGTCCTTCAAACCCCTCTATACCACATTACCAATCACACCAACCTCCCATGCATGCACATTCCTATCAGCCACCCCAAGCGCAAACCACCAATCAATCGGGTTTCCCAAATTCCAATAATATGGAAACCCGATTCAATTTGCTTGAGACCTAGACTCGTGGACTTGAAAACTCAATGAAAAATTTTATGTCAACTACGAGTCAAGTTCTCACTTCAAATCAGCAGACCATCAAATCTCTAGAGCTTCATATGGGCCAATTGGCTCAGTCTATACATGAAAGAGAGAGAGAGTCTTTTCCTAGCCAGCCTGAGGCTAACCCCGTCTGTACCAACAACAACACATGCAAAATGAGAATGTGGTACCTCGGGGGAGGCAAGTGAACCATGTGGAGGAACCTGTTCACCATGTCAATGCCATTGTTACCTTAAGGAATGGAAAACAGGTTGACAATCACATTTCCTTACCACACCCACCACCATCTATGCAGCCCCTCAGTGGGAATGGTGGTGAAGAAGAAGCTGAGGGTGAGGGTAATACACCAAGGCTTCCTTCTCAGGCATCGCGGAAAACCTACTTGCCAAAAGCTCCCTATCCAAGTAGGTTAACCAAAAAGCAGAGTGACAACATGGACAAGATATTAGAGGTGTTTAAGCAAGTAAAGGTTAACATCCCCTTGTTGGATATCATCCAACAAATACCTCAATATGCCAAAGTGTTGAAGGATCTCTGCACAACCAAGAGGAAGACCAACGTTCCTAAGAAAGCATTCTTGGCTGCAAATATCAGCTCACTTTTGTCCAATCCCACCTACACAAAATACAAGGACCCTGGGTGTCCTACTATTCAGTGTACGATAGGGGACACTAGAATGAGCAATGTTTTGCTTGATTTAGGATCAGCGGTCAACCTCCTCCCATTCTCTGTTTATCAACAGTTGAACTTGGGAGAATTGAAACCAACTAAGATCACCCTTCAATTGGCGGATAGATCCATTCGTATTCCCATGGGGATTATCGAGGACGTGCTTATCAAAGTTGGAGATTTTATATTTCCAGTCAATTTTGTTGTCCTCGATACGAATCCTGTTGTGAACACCCACTCTCAAATACCTTTGATTTTGGGTAGACCATTTCTGGCAACCTCCAATGCCTTGATTAATTGTAGAAATGGTCTCATGAAGCTCTCATTCGGTAACATGAGTGCCGAGTTTCATGTGTTCAACTCTGGTAGGCAACATGAGCCCATGGATCAACCTTTAAATCTAAATCTCATCCGCCAATTGGTGAAAGCACCACAAAATCAACGAACACCCCTAACCCCAATGCAACCCATTGAGAATGTTTGTGGGGCCAGCAAAAACTCATTGCCTATCTTTGCAATGCAACAGAGTGAGCCGGCATCAAACGTAAATTTCCAAAAGGAGTGTTCGCTGCCTGATTCAGTTGAGAGTACTAGTGAGAGTGAGACACCTCATCATATGTCTATACCAGAAGGTGTCTCTACCTCATGTCCCATGGCCATTGAGCAATTTGAGCTTCATATTGACTCCAACAAGGACCCACATATGACCAAGCTTTTGCTTGATGATCTAAATGATGGTGGGACGTCCTTGTTGGATGACTTGGGGAGCAACCCCATTCTTAGTGATGCAGGTCTGCTGCATCCATCGAATGAGCTTGAGGAACTCATTCCGATGTACCCGCCTATTGGTTGGAGGGTTTTGTTCGATGAGCAACTAAACCCTATGAGGCAACACAACTTCATTCTTTGTTGCCCACACCCAACCAATATCATGAGGGGTTCGAGCCGTTCAGCTTTGACCTTTCACCCCTCATGACACCTCAGAGTAGCAGGGAAGTTTGCCCATCTCGGCAAGTCTCTGGTCCTCATGACTTGATGTTCCTTGACGAAATGATTATGAGAATATCGTTGTTTCTGTATATATCATGTAAAAAAAATCGAAAAAAATAGCAAAAGAAAAAAATTTGTGTAATAAAAGACTCCATGAGCAAGCATTGATTGTTGTGGGCCCCAACCCTTGTGTACTTGGGCCTCATTTCTTCACGTATTTGCCTCCCTTCTTCAGTATCTCACAGGTTTTGAGGAAATTCGGGTTTGTGTCCATCACTATAACCATGAACTTCACATTATACTTCATGTTGGTGAGATCTCTCCTTTTTCATGCATATATCCATGTAGTATCTTGCTCGCATTCCTTGAGGACAACGCATGAAGTACGTGTGTACATAGTCGAGTCTTTTCTTTTGATTTTTTGTTTTCTTTTGTGTGCATTGTTAGGGTCATGTTAGCGTGCCGCATTTAACATTGATATATCTGGTTGCCATGATCATTGGGTGACTTGTCTTCTTTTGCTTGCCTAGTGCTTTAAAATTTTCACATTTCTTTCAAAATCTTCATGTGTTTGCGAAAGAAAATGTTTTTGTAGGTTTTGCGTGTGTTTAGATGTGCAAAACCGTTGAGAGGCAAAGTAAAAAGAAAGCTCCAAAAATTGTCTTGAACTTGATGCATTAGGATTTCTAGTTTACTGGCTTTAGGTCTTATTGGGTCGTTAGGATGCACCCCGGTTTTCCCTCGGGGGGCGTGTAATCATAGGGTTTCAACACTCAAACATTTAAAGAAGTCCACCCTGAACCTAGTGAGTCAAATAATGCGTGTATGTTAGTATAAGGAAGTTTGTCGTAGTCAAGGGCCCTTAATCTCTTTTTGTGAAACTTAAGTGTAGGGGTTTTGGTTCCCATGTAGATAAATAAATAAGTGTTGTACTCTCTTCTCGCACGGCTCCTATCACTCGGGAAAGTAGGTCTGAGGGGACTTTGTGGCTGGTGCTTTCGAGTTATCTGACTTGGGATGCGCCGACCGAACTCCCGTTACACGGGTGGTACGGATCGCCCTATGTGGAGATTTGGTGAAGGTGTATGTGATAGTGTAAGTCCTCATAGGCAATGATGCACGAAACCCGACCCTGGGAGAATCAAACACCAACCAATAAAATGCTCCAAAGAAAAAGAAAGAAAAAAGTGTGTCAAATAAGAACCAAAATGGACTTTACACATTGTATCAAATTCAGAAGTTAAGGTTGCCCATGTCTTTCACTTAAGTCCTTAACTAACTTTCACGAATAACTCATTTGGCTAGGTGTGTGGACCGATAAAATATATAGAGTCGACCCGTAGTATTACCGCGTCCCATGATCGACAATATGAGTCCAACGAGTCGTGTAGCTAGATTGATTAATGCATCTTGTTCGGATTTTGTGCGTATATCCGCTGAAAACCCTCAGGAGACAACACTCCTCCTCCTTGGCAACAAGGAGGTTTAACGGCTTGTTGCACGTGCTAAGTGCAACCGTGATTCCTACGAAAGTGAGTTAGGATTTCTTGTTTTTCGTATGCTTTTCTCTTTCTTTGTTTTGCTCGGGACTAGCAAAAGTTAGGTGTGGGGTATTTGATTGACATCATTTCATGCTTATATTTGTATCTTATATCCATTATCTTTCACCTAAACAATGCTATGTTACGAGTTTTATGTTTAGTTTTCAGGAATAAATAGGTTTGAAGAGATGAAGCATAAAATGACCCAAAAGCTGGGAAAAAGGACTGAATTGTGAGATCTGGGGACTGCTATGCGAGGGAGAAGGACCTGAACGTAAGACAGAAGGACCTAAGAGCAAAACAGAATACTCCACACCATCATGGGGAGTATTTTAGCAAATCGATTCGGGTCGGAGCTCCAAAAAAAACCAATTAAATGCATCCAAGACCAGAAAATATACCAAGAAAAGCCCACAACAAAAATGAGCAGGATCTGAACCATATAGACCGCCAATTGGCTGTCCAAGACCGGCAATTGGCGTTCCATTTTGGCCCAAATCCTCTCAAATTTCTCCAGAACATGTATTAGAGGATGTTTAGGCTATTTTTGTTATTTGTTTAGTCCCACATCGGGGGATTGTCCCAGTTTGCCTTTTTCCATGGCTATAAATAGAACTCTTCACCTTCCATTGTAATCACTCCATATTTTAAGTGGTTATTCTTCCTACTAGAAGTGAGGCCTTGAAGCACATACTAAAGTAGGAGGATGCTACTTTTAATGTGAGTCATTTTAATACAAGTTTTCTTTATTATGTTGTTTGTTTTATGTTTCTTGTTTTGCTTTGCTTAATCTCATTTCATTAGTTTTATTAGCTTAGTTAATATGATTTCTTTGTTTAGTTCAATAATTAGTGTAATGTTTAGTGAGTAGTTTCATCCCCTTTGGGGGGTGGAGTAGATGTACGTACATGCAAATGAGAATGGATTGAATGCTTTATTTCCAATGTGTTGATAAAACATGAATGTATGCTTGCTTGTTTAGGATAGAATTTATAAGTTGATGATATTGCCAAAATGATTAGACACCTCTCATGCTTGTTTAGGTTCTCAAATAAACATCTTGCATATGTAAATGTTAATCAACTAAGTTGGTGAATAGATTGATAAGTTTTGCCACAACATTTAGACACTTCCTATGCATGATAACACCACCTTTATTTGTGCTTAAAGAATGTGTTCAACACCCACCTCTTTGCTTGTGTGCACTCACTCCACCCGTTAGGGGTTTTTCCATTTCTGTATTCCAGCATTCTTCTTTTGTTCTTAGCTTAGTTGTCATTTCATTGTTTGTTTCTTTCGTTCGCATTTCATACTTCGTAGTGTAGTGTAGCGTAGCGTAGCATAATCCAAAATCTCTTCTCCATTTTTTTCGCCACTTGATTTCGTGCAAACGAGAGGCTGCTCACCTCCCTGAGGATGACCCGTATTTGCCACCGCTTCAACGCGCCCGTGCACTTGCGGTTTTAAATAAAACGTTCAACAAAGACTCTATAAGCTTTACTCCTATCGGAATACCCTAAAAAGATAGCCTCATTGGATGAAGCATCAAATTTATCCAAGTTATCTTTAGTGTTAGGACAAAACATTTTGAAGCTAACGCTTTGACGTAAGAAATTTTAGGAATGCGGTTATGCCAAAGTTCAAAAGGAGTTTTCTTTAAAATGGGTCTAATGAGAACACGATTCAAAACATAACAAGAGCTATCAACGGCGTCGCACCAAAAGTACCTTGGAAGCCCTTTTCTACAAGCATGGTTCTTGCCATTTCTTGAAGTGTTCTATTTTTCCTCTCAAATACGACATTTTATTGAGTAGTTCGAGGAAAAAATAAATTATGCTCAATTCCATATTTTTCACTTTTTTTTTGAAAAGAGTCATTTTCGAATTCTCCTCCATGATCACTACAAATAATAACAATGATGTTGGAATCCTTTTCCCTTTGAACACGTTTGCAAAAACTTTTAAATCATCAATGGCACCATGTTTGTTTCCTAAGAACAAGACCCGAGTAAATCTTGAAAACTTATCGACGATCACAAAAGCATATCTTTTGCCTCCTAGACTCATGGTCCGTGAAGGTCCAAAAAGATCTAGGTGCAAAAGCTCAAGAGGTTTTGAAGTTGATACCATATTCAAAGATTTGAAAGAATATTTAAATAGTTTTCCAAATTGGCATGCAACACAAAGCTTGTCCTTTTTGAAATCGATTTTCGGAAGTCCTCTAACTAATTCAAGTTTGGATAATTTATGCAATTGTGATATACAAATATGTCCCAAACGGTTAGGCCATAAGCAAGCTTCGTCATGTAAGGCAACAAGACATGTTTCAACATTCAAATTGCTAAGATTATCAACATGCACAATGTAAAGATTGTTCGATCAATAACCTTTGAAAACGGTTTCATGTTATGTTTGGAAATGATATGGAAAGTAGGTTTATTAAACACAACTAAGAAGTTCTTATCGGTTAATTGACTAACACTTAGCAAGCTATGTTTCAAACCATCTACTAATAATAAAAATTCAATAGTTGGAGTAGAAGTATTGCCAACATTACCAATGCCGACAAGATAACCTTTAGCGTTGTCTACAAACGTGACAGTTCCTCCCTTCTTAGGCTTTATGCTTGATAGAATGTGGGAGTCTCCCATCATGTGCCTCGAGCACCCGCTATCGAGAATCCACTTTCCCTTTCTCCTTGCTTTTATCTACAAACAAGGAATCAAGTGTAGACTTTGGTACCCAAATTTGTTTGGGTCCTTGAGGTTTAGCTTTTGGTACCTAAACTTGAATAGTCTAAGGTACCGAAACATTTGAACGATTTACTTTCTTAACAAAAGAGTTGTAGAGTTTAACAAAGTATGATGTGGATTTCTTTTATATACCTCCCTCGTATCCTAAACCATGCTTTGTTAGGGATTGAGTTTGGGTTCCAAGAATCATGTCAAGCATTTGCCTCCCTAAAGTGAATTTCTCTAGATCTTTTGTAAGTTGTTCATTTCTAGCAAAAAGATCTTCATTTGCATGACATTCTTTTGTAGATTTCAAGTTTTTTATCTAATCGTTGAGTAATTCATTTTCTTTAGCCAAAATGTCATATTTGATAGATTAATCTAGATGCACTTTTCTTCCTAGTTTGTTTTTATGACAAATCATTTGAAATCACTCCGCAAGTTCATGAAATGCATCTAGTAAGTCATCGTAAGAAATTTCTTCATGAGAGATTACCTCATCGTCGTCGATTTCCACCACTTGATGTTGATCATTCTTCTTTGGTGAAGGAGCTAAGCTTGATTCTGAATCCTCATTAGTGGCCACAAAATACATGTGTGCTTCCTCATCTTGACATTACTAGGAGTCGGAATCCTTTGATGAGCTTGAATCATCCCAAGTGGCCTTGAGGGCCTTCTTCCCATCTTTTTTGCGACGATCTCTTCTCTTGTTATCATCACATTCTAGTCTTCTAGGCCTCTCCTCTTTGTCTCTTCGTGAGGGAATTTCTTCTCTATCTCTTCTTGGTCTATCCTACCTTTCTCTTCTAGGAAGATATCTCTTATCTTCTCTTTGTTCACGGTCTCTTGGCCTAAGCAAGGGGTAATCTTTCTTCTTGTGGCCAGTTTTGTTGCATTCATAGAATGTGAACGTGTGAGATGATTCTCCTTTTCCTCTTGCGAATTTTCCTTTAGAGAGGAATTCTTGAAGTTGTGAGTTAGGAATGCGAGCTCTTCATCAGTGTCCTCGTCTTTGATAACTTCCGAATCTGAGGTTACTTTTAGAGTGATTGTATTTTCTTTCCTTGTCGACCCTTCCTGCGCATTCTCCTTCTCTCTTCTTTCTTCCATTTCAATCTCATAAGCCATGAGGCTTCCTATGAGATCCTCCATCTTCAACCGGGAGAGGTCTTTGGCTTCTTCTATTGCCGTGGTCTTTTTCTCCCATTCCAAAGTTAATGACCTAAGAAATTTCCGTACCCTATCACTTTCATCCAAAACCTTACCAAGGTTCTTCAAGGAGTTAGTAATATGAGAAAAGCGAGAGTGCATCTTGCTTATGGTTTCATTCGGCTTCATAGCAAATATTTCATATTTTTGCTTAAATGAATCTATTCTAGTTTCCTTAACGGATGATTGACCCTCAATATGACTCTCTAACATATGTCATGCCTCGAATGCTGAATCACATGCATTGATTCTACCATAATCTTCTTTGGTTAAACAACATATTAGAATTTCACGAGTTTAACATTCATTTGCACCATGGCTAGTTCATCATCATTCATGAGTTCAAGTTGTTTATTGAGAATGTATGGAATTTGAAGAAACACCCTACAATTTAACATCATAAGATTGAATGACAGTTATCATGTGTTTCTTCAAATATGCATAGTTGGTTCCATCAAACAGATGAGGTCTATCGGTGTGGAATCCCTCATGTTGTTGGACCATTGCTACAAATGCTAATTTGTTTAGATTCAATCTATGAGGGGATCTGATACCAATTGTAGGATCTAATGGACCCTAATATTAGTCTAAAGGGGGTGGGGTGAATAGACTAATTATGTTCTTTTTAAATGATAGAGCAATTTTAAGCAAGAACACTAAAAAGTAAAAGTTAAGAGAGCAAACCATAACAAGGATGTATAGAGGTTTGGATCCAACCACCGGATCCTAGTCCTCTCTTATGAATTGCTCCCCCCCGAGTTCCTTCGTGTCCTCCACTAATTCGATCTCCATTCTAGGCCGAGATCACGCTTTTACACTTCATGCTTTGCGAACACCTTTGCCTAGCTTGGACTACCTTCTGACAATCGGAAAAAAGCTTCACTCCGGAAGCTATTACAACTCTTTCAATGAAAGCTTGAGTAACCTAATCTCAAGCACTTGAATGAATGATGGAAGCAATGAATTGATTCAAGTGGAAAGATGTGAGCACAATGAAGTTAGAGCAAGTTTCGGAGTAGTATGAGAATTTGTTCTTTGAGAAAGATTGGTGCCCTGAGAAGTGTGTAAGCTCTATTTATAAGCTCTAAACTTAATGTAGCCATTGTCATTAAATTGGTAATGTGTTGTGTAAGAATACACATAGTAGTGAATGACATGACACAAATGTGGACACCAACAGTCGACCTGTTCGGGTTAATCGGTAGACCATTTTCTTATTAATAAGGAACGTTCGAACTGAGGTACAGACGATCGAATCAACTGGGCTAGAACTTAAGTGAACGGTCTAATAGATGGTAAGGTTCGGTCGACTATTTGGGGAAATTGGTCAAGGTGAAACTGAGTGAGTATGATAATGGTCGAACAAAATGAAGAATTTGTTCGACCGAAAATTCCAGAAAGTTCTGGAGCGGAGTATTTCTTGAACTGGTCGACCATTTACAAGGGCTTGTTTTACCCATAGACCAAATCTAAAAGAGGGGTTAGGTGAGTATATGTATACGACCGAATATGACAAGTATAACAGTAAAAAATAAGACAAATAAAAAAAGCAAACAGCCGAACAAAACATAGATTTCGGTCGATCGATTATCACTCTTACCGGGATACGTGTCAACATATAACATGTGAGAGCAAGAATGTATCGGTCAAACTGGGTTATATTGGTTGACATATTCAAATGGTCGAATGGGAAAAGAGGCTCGGTCGATTGATTTAGAATGTGAAAAATACATTATAGAATCGATCGAAATAAAGGTAGGACTGGTCGACCATTTGGGAGAAAAGAATTGAGTCTGTTGAGTTCCAATTGAACCAGATGGCCTACCGGTTGACTGATTTGAACCAGAAATCCTATTCTAAGGGAATTTCAATGTTGTGTAGATGCCCTAACGAAGTCGGTTGGATGTGGAATTAAGTGTGAGACTTCTATAGGTTTCCGAAGGTCATGCAATGCAATACATCAAGGATTCAAGTGATCAAGTTACATAATAATCCTTAGAACAAGATATATAAACCTTATCTACTTTCAATCTTGATTTCATGTCTTGATCCACACTTGTGTCCTGAAATGTTAGAGATACAATTAATGCATGCGATGATATTAAAGAATTGTATGTGTTTATTGATATGTTAATTAATCATCAAAATGGATTAGCGATTATTAGCCAAAATGAGAACAAACATATATCCGACATGGTATTAGGTCAATACACTGATGTGGCTTTTGGTTTATCGCCAGTGCACCGGACACGGACGTGGTGTATAATGACCATCCTAGCGCAATATTTCCCAAGCATTTGTCTTATATTAACCGAATGCATTTCGGATGTCTGAACTACTGACTCTTGTTAGGGTTTTTGGTGGACGGAATTTTATTTGGTCGTCTGGTTAGCATGTGTTTGTCTATATAGGGAAAAACCACATCGTTTTGTAGGTTAACGAACGTGGTAATATTTTTAAAAAAGCTAATTGTAATGTGTTATATTTAATATTCAACCCAAAATCAAAAAGAAGCCTTAGGAGCTAGCCAAACCACCATTTTATACCTTGAAAGCAGCAAACGGTTGAAGTGTTGTTAGTTTCAATGCCCTAATGAAGTTGTTGAAAGAGATTCTTCTAAATAGCAACAAACTTCCAGATTGTACCTATGAGGCTAAAAAGATATTGTGTCCCAAGAGGATGTAATATAATAAAATGCATGCATGTCCTAAGAAGTTTGTGGGCTAGTGGATCGTAACTATCAAGGAATAAAAGAGCTCACCTATGATTTCCATGCTTTCCAGTTGACGACATCGAATCACACAATGAAATCAACAACCAAATCCGTGTGGTTGGAGATTGTCGCCAACCGTTCATCAATTTTCAAAATGAGATCATTTATTTCCTTCGCAATATGAACAAGCCAGACAACTAACACATTTGTTCATTTGGTGGACCGACATGTGTTTGGTCATCCGTTTAGAATATTTCGATGGACCGAAATATTTTCGGTCGACCGGATACGATGGGTTTCCGCTGCTTTCCGACCTCAAATTTTGAGAAAGGGAAAGGAAAAGTGGGCATGGATTCGTAGGAGTGCACAAACAACCCCTTCCACGGAGTCAAACAGAATCTATAAGTCAAGAGAGCCTTCCTTGAAAGTCAAGAGAGTTAAGATAGCAAGATAAATATACTGATCACAAATCCACAAAGCCATGAATGAAATCTCTTACCAGACGTACTACACCCTCCAATGTTCCATTTTGTGGTTTAATGACTTCTTGATTGACTATGTGATTGTTGCATGCAAAATTGATGTAATGGTATTTCCTTTTTTGTGTTGCATCTCAATTGACTACTCACCTAATGTTTACTTGTGTGGATTACATGGAGCAATCATGGATTAATACTCATATTCGTATTCGCAAATGTACAATTAGTATTGGTGTACTATTTTATCTTTATAGTGTTTATTGGGTTTGTTCATTAAATATATATCAAACATCCGTTTATCAATTGTGTTTGAACCTTACACTAAAAACTTAACCATATAGAAGTTTTCCAATCCATTTTCCTGAATTTCTTCGTTCGCTAAAAAACCCATATTATTCTTTAACTTCGTGTTGTATAATCTAATCTTGTCTTATATTGACCATCCTAGCATAATATTTCCCAAGCATTTGTCTTATATTGACCAAATGCATTTTGGTTGTCCAATATTGTGATTCTAGTTAGGGAATTCGATTGACCGCATACCTGTCAGATTTTCATCCTCAAACAATGAGAAAGGAAAATGATAAAAAACTATATAAAATCTTATGTATTTAGTTTGTCAATTAGTGTCAAAAATATAACATATCCTTATTGGGTTTTTTTACGACAAGACACAACCTTTCATCACCGGTCTACACAATCATATGTTGTAGGGTGTTACATTCCATATCTTATACCTTAGAAAGGACATCTGATATTGGCCATTACCATCACATCCAACGTGCTATGTATCAATATTAAGAAATAAAACATTTTCATAATAAAAATTACACCAAATCGGACTACTCCCTCCATTCTCATGAAAACAACATCTCACGGTGGATGTTGTTTGGAAGTCCGACATAGAATGACCTATCTTTAAGACACAGTTTGAGGCAGCTTATTGGGAGTCATGATGGAAAGACAACCTTTCATTGTAGGGTCTATAAAATCATAGGTTGTAGTATATTCCATTCATAGTTCTTCTTCACCTGCAAAGTGGGATGAGTCATGATAAAGGGGATGTGAGTCATGAGAATTGCATCTATTCCAGTTTTCTGATTTTTTTTTCTTAATTTCTAATCCTTATCTCCAATAACTGAATTTCTTGTTTAACTAATATGAAGTGAGGACATGCTAATCTTAACTGAGTGTCACTTTCAAAGTTTGATCATTTAAACTTATTTAGTATTCCTAGGTGATAAGTTGAGCCAAATGAATTATTTTCTTCACTAACAGTCAATTTATTGACACGTTCTATGATGAATTATTACGTTCCTAATCTGTCACAGTAAATATTTTGTGACGAAGAAATAATTTATCATTATTGAGAAATACAATGTCCTAATCAATTATAATAAAAAGGACATTCTCGTCGACTATTACCGCACAATCCGACGTGGTTTGTTTTATTGTTAAGAAATGAAACATTGCAAAATATTTACAATAGAAAACACAACACACGTCAATTGTTATATAATATATGGCATGGAATGTCCTAATATGAAGATACAAGTTTTGGCTGCTTATTGCATTGAAAGTCGTTACGAAGGGAGAAACATTTTAGTTCGTGGTATGCGAAGAGAGTCAACCTTCCATTTTTTCTATAAAATCATTGGTCATATTGTAGTCCATTCCTCGAAAGCCCCCTTCTTGAAATAGCCTCCATCAACGTGCAGGAAGACCCCACTCCTCCCACCGCATGCCCACTTGCTTCTGTGGTTTGTTGGCGAAGTGCGACTGATTAGGGACGTTGGAGGACCGAGTACCCGATTCATTGCCTGCCCCACAACTCCAAATACAGTGTCATTCATTCCGCCTTCTTCATCATAAGTTTTTTATATATTTGGATATGTCCAGATGTTTATTTTGGTTTAATTTTTTGTAGGGGGTCTCCTGATGTATGTTCTTTGTGCACGAGGTCGCACTAAGCATGCCCCGCCCCAGACTAACACCCATAATGGTTGAGAAAATCTTATTTGTGTGGTTGAGCAGTGTTCAGATTAAGGTAATATGAGAGAGACACCGACTACTAGACCATCATCTAGTTGTGTCAAATCATATGTTTGTCAACAAATTGAGTTATTACAAGAAACTTTAGACTCTTTTGTACGTGTGGTAGAGGGTATGACTGGATCGGTGGTTCCAGAAGCCACGTCACATGACAGAGTGGTTTAAGTAGTCAGGTGTTTGAAGAGTGTTCATATGTTCTTCCCGAACCATAATATGATCATGCTTTCCCCCAAAGTACTCATTTTGACCCGTATGCATTCAGGTATAACCCAAGGAGGACATATTCATGAGGAAACCATAGAAATCCTGAGTCTTATACTTCATGCTCACCCCAGTTTCCCCCAGAATACCCAGAACTCTACCAACACCCAACTACCAATTCGACTCATTCTCAGCCCATGAACACCCAACCTAAAAATTTCCCAAATGCTGACATGAAACACATAGTTGACCTTAGACTTGATTCTTTCGAACAAACCCTCCAAACGTTCATGGAAACCACTCAAATTCCTTGCAAACTCTGGAAATACAAGTGAGTCAGATGACAACAATTTAGTTAACGAGAGGACGATGTCCTTTCTTTTCAACATGAGGATTCATATTCAAAGCACAATCTTTCAAAGTCAAACTCCTAGTCAGTCTAAGGGACTTGGGGTTTCAATTCACGATCAGTTGGTGGAGGATTCAATCTAAATTAATGATAACATGAACCAGCTTCATTTTGAGTTGGCATAGGATTGTGCCTTATCTTTCTGTCCCGTGGCCCTTGAGCCACATGATCATGATGTCATGTCCCTTAAAGACCCCCCTTGGTGTAGCAACAACTTCCTAATACCCCTATCGTCATAAGAATTTATGAGGGTATTGGGATGTCCTAAGACCCACCTTCTGTTCGCCTGATGTGTAGGGAAAGCATAATGAGGTTCTTGACCTCCTTTCGACACACCAGTATGTTGATTGGAGAGTTTTGATTGATGATCCTAATTTTAATACCGCCATGGGGGAAGCTCTTCTTCTGTTGCGCAATTGTTGCCAAACTTTTGATAGGTTGGAGATCTTTTAGTTTGACCCTTTGAATCAGACGCCTCTGCCTCCAATTCATGAACTTCTTCCGATATCTTGCATGCTTTGTGAGGGGGCCCACACATGAGTATTTTGGCCTCATGTGGTTTCATATTCCCATTCCAGGTACTTTGATCCACTATAAGGTTCCCTTTCGTTGTGCTTTGACAAAGGACAATAAGAGCTTCTTTTCGTATATAGTTATATAAAAAAAAAGGTTGTCGTGGTCCCCATTCCTGAAGGATTTGCGTTCAATTTTGTTAACTTGAATTCTCTTCTTAAGTATCTCACAGGTTTGCGGGAATTCGGGTTGATGTCCATCAACATAACCATAAACTTTTGAATTGCGCTTCATGTTGGAGAGATTTTTTCTTCTTGATGCATAAATCCATGTAGTATCATACTCACATTCATTTAGGACAATGCTTGAAGTAAGTGTGGGGGAGGGGGGAGTTTTATCGTGTGTACATAGTCGAGTCTTTTTTTATTTTCGTGTGTTTGCTTTTGTTTGCATTGTTAGGGTCATGCTAGTGTGTTGCAATTTACATTGATATATATGCTATACCAAGATCCTTGGGTGACTTGCCTTTTTTTGCTTGCCTAGTGATTTAATTTTGCCATTTCTTTTAAAATCTTCATGTGTTTGCCAAAAAATGTTTTGTGGGGGTTTTCGTGTGTTTAGCATTCGCATTAAGAGGCAAAGTAAAAAGAAAGCACCTAGAATTGACTTGAACATGATGCATTAGGATATCTAGTACACCTGCTTTAGGTCTTATCTAGTCATAAGGATGCACCTCGATTTTCCCTCGGGGGGAGTAATCATAGGGTTTCAACACAAACAAATAAAGAAGTTCACCCTTAACCTAGTAAGTCACATAATTCATGTCTTAGTATAAGGAAGTTTGTTGTAGTCAGGGACCCTTAGACTCCTATTGTGAAACCTTAAGTGTAGGGTCTTTGGTTCATAGGTATATAAAAACTACTTAAGTATGGTGTTCTCTATTCGTGCACAACTCCTATTACTCGGGAAATTAGGTCCGAAGTAACTTAGTACATGGTGTTTTCGAGTCATCTAACTTGGGATGCACTGACTGAACTCCCGTTATATGGGTGGTAGGGATTGCCCTATGCGGATATTTGGGGGAAGGTGAACGTGATAGTGTAAGTCCTCACAGGCAATGATGCATGACACGGGACCCTGGGAGAATTTTATACGAACCAGTTTTAACTCCTTATTTTCGAAAAATAAAAAAATAAAAAAATAAAAAAATAAAAATCGTAATGGACTTCACACGATGTATCACTTGAGGATGTTATGGTTGCTCATGTATTCCAC
Organism: Triglochin maritima; assembly: GCA_963682175.1. Taxonomy (NCBI): domain Eukaryota; kingdom Viridiplantae; phylum Streptophyta; class Magnoliopsida; order Alismatales; family Juncaginaceae; genus Triglochin; species Triglochin maritima. The sequence goes on along the minus strand of OY821790.1, from coordinate 14,422,855 downwards.
TTAAGTCCTTAATTAACTTGCACGAATGGTTCCTTAGGCTAGGTATCTCGGCAAGATACATATATAGACTTGGCCCGTAATATTACCGTGTCCAATGATCGAGAAAAGTACACTAGTGCAGAATGCACAATAGATGTCACCCAATAGACGAAGTCGTACTTCCCAAGCCAGCCTTACATTTTCGTCGGATATCAAGACATCCGACGTCTATAGGTATAGACGTCGGATATTCAAGCATCCGATGTCTATAGGTTTGTATAAATGTCGGTTTTTATAGTACAACCGATGTCTATACCTCCTGAAATAAGAAAAATATTTTTTGTTTATTTTTTGCTATTTATTCCGTATAAGAATTTATGTGAATTTATTTTGTCAAAGAATTTATGCAATTTTGTACTTCGTAGAAAGTAATGTGAATTATGGCCACATGTGTTGAAGTTCAATCCCACATTCGAGAAATTTTGTTGTTGGTGGATTTGATGTGCTCCACCACTCCTTTACTTCTAAATGGGAGTTGGGTACCACACTACAAAATGCAAGTGAGATATATATATATATATTTATATATATATATATATATTTATATATATATATATATATATTTATATATTTATATATATATATATATATATATTTATTTATATATATATTTAATGGTCAAAAGATTGGCACTTGGGGCAATTGGGCTTAAGATGGTTGATTGACATCGCATCGTGCATATCTTTGTGTCTTATATCCATTATCTTTCACCCAAACAATGCTATGTAACGAGTTTAATGTTTAAGTTTCAGGAATAAGTAGGTTTGAGAAGGAGAGACAATAAAAGGACTCAAAAGCAAGAAAAAGGACTAAGTTACAAGACTGAGGGACTAAGATACAAGAGAGGGACCCAAATGCAAAACCAAAGGACCAATGAGCAAATGAAGAAACTTCACACCATCATGGGGAGTTTTCGGCAATTCGATTCGGGTCGGAGCTCCATCAACCGACTTGGCTACATCACACATGTAGAAAACAATTCAGGAAAGCCCACACAAAAGCCCAACCGAATCCAAACCGTATAGACCGCCAATTAGCGGTCTGGGACCGCTGATTGGCGGTCCTGGTTCCTCCGGATCAGGTGATGTTTAGTCGGGTCATGTATAATTGTGTGTTATGTCTATTTTTGGTATTGTATTAGTCCCATACCGAGGGATTGTCCCAGATTACCTTTTTATTTGGCTATAAATAGAACTCCTCCTCCCTTGTATTCATCACTCTCTTGGTGGTCATCCTCTCTACTAGGAGTAAAAGCCTTGAAGCAAAAACCCTGGTGGAGAGAGGCTACTTGTATTGTGAGTTTGAAATTAATAAAGTTTTCCTTTAGTTATGTTGTTTCTTTCTTAGTTTAATTTCTTTTCATATGTCTTGCATGTTTCTTTAGTTTTATGTCCTTTTAGCTTGTTTAATATTTCTTGCTTGCTTAATTTAATCTCCTTTCAGTAGAATGTTTCATTTTGTTAATGTAGGTTGTAGTGTAATGATTAGTGAGTAGTTCCATCCCCATTTGGGGGGTGGAGAAATATGTGATATGATTATGTGATGTATTAGGTGTGTGTTATCTTAATCCTTTGAACCTTACTTGATTTCCATAACCATCTAATGGGATTTCACTCCTGTCTTTGATATGCTAATGCCCTTGAATGAAGCTTGGCATATGCTTAGATTAGTGGACTTATTTTATGGGGAATGATAAGGTGAGGATATTGATGGAAATGATGAAGGAAACATGACTTGTAGTTGCATGTATTCTTGTTGCCTTTACCTTGGTTAGTGTCTTGTATGGTTTAATGATTGTCTAAATCTTATTTCATGTGGAGGCATAGTGAGATTTGGTCTTTATACATGAGTTCATTTAGCTTCATTCCAATTATTGTCTTGTATGTTTTAATGATACTGTGTTATCTTATTTCATGTGGAGGCAAAGTTGGATTTACTTTTATGATTTTCATGCACTACATGTTGTGATGAGCATAATTGAACACACACATACACATATCTTTATATTCACATTCTTTCTCTACCCCCTATTTGGTTTAATTTTATTGCGTATTTCCCATTTCTTTTTGCATTGTAGTGTAGTTTAGATCATAACTCCTCTCTCTCCTTTCTTTCCCACTCACCTTCGAACAAACTAAAGTCGACACACCTCCTTCTGGATAGACCCGTATTTGCCACCACTTCAACGCGGCCGTGCACTTGCGGTTATAATTAAAACGTTCAATCAGGTTTTTGGCGCCGTTGCCGGGGAGGTGTTCTGTCCAGACTTTCGTTTGGACGATTTGAGTGGTTTTAATTTTTATTTTTTAGTTTTGGTTTGTTTCAGGGATCCTCAGGATCAAGGGGAGGCAACTGGAGGAATTGGAGAGCGAAAAGCGCAACAGTGACCGCCAATCAGCAGTTTGGGACCGAAACCTCTGTTGCTAATCAGAGTGCAACAACTCTTCTCCATGTGGCATTTGACCATTACCCGTTAACCAACTTTTGATCAACAATTGTTAGCAGAAAACCCACGCTTACTTTGGTCTACTGAATACCCTACGGTCGATCAAACTTGATCATCAGATCTCGACCATTCCTTATCGTCCATCTTTTGCACGGTGAACCGAATTGCATTCGGTGAACTGAATTTAATTGATCAAAATTAGAAAAATGTTACTGGAAATTGGTGAATGGTTATCTGAATAATATTAGGTCAACCGAGTTCTTTATTCTGACCACTACACCCACATTGTTCAGGACGACCGTTTGTTCCTCGGTCGACCGAACCATTCTGAATTCCGCCCAAGCTTAAGTCATTACTTACTTCTTATTGGTCCAAACTTTACCAACTCACCCTAACGGCTCTATTTGCTTTGAAGGCTATAAAAGCTTCATCTAAGTGACACAATAAACACTTTACTTGCCAAATATCTTCCATACTCTTTATTTGGTTTCGAACTTTTCACTTCTATTTTTAATTGTGCATTGTTTAACCAAATTAGCAAATAATCTATTCACCCCCTCCAGATCAGCGATCGATCTAACGTACATTTATCAGACCATAGATTTTCTCACTTAGTCCATTTACCCATAGATAGTAACACTAATCAACTTAGGGAAGGATTCTCTACTGCTAGATCCCCTTTGCTTACCCATCATAATTATGGCCATTGGAAAAATAGAATGAGGATTTACATCTAATCTATCTCCTTAAGGAATTGATTGAATCTCATCATGAATCTGGTAAATTTAGAGGATGCGATACCACTTATGAGATATGGAAATTGATTGAATCTCATCATGAAGGATTATCTAAAATGAAAGAAACTAGGGTTGACATATTCGTACGTAAATATGAATTATTTTCTATGCAACCTGGTGAAAGTAGAAGCGAGATGAACACTCACTTCACTAGGATTACTGACAATTTGAAAAATCTTGGTCAGAAGGTAAATGTTGGTGACAAGGTGCGGAAGATTATTTGATCTCTCAAGCGATTGAGAGAAAAAGATGACCTATATTGAGGATGTTCAACACCTCAATACTTTGTCAATCGAGGACCTTATCGTAAGCCTTATGGCTTATGAGATTCAAATCAAGGAGAGAAAAGAGATGGAGATATTGAAAAAGAAAGAAAAAATAATTGCCCTGAAAGCTAGCTTTGAATCCGAAAAGTCGGATGACGATGAGAGTGACGAAGAATTTGCAATGATGGTTAAGAGATTCAAGAAGTGTTAGGTGAAACAGAAAGTCAAATGAAAGAGGTGAGATGATGGAGAAAGCTCCAATGGTCTCATTTGCTATGAATGTGACAAAGTTGGGCATATAAAGAAAATCACCCTTTATTCAAATTCAAGGAAAGGAAAGAGAAATTGCAGAAAAAGAAAAGAGGTTCAAAAGAAGAGAAAATAGGGATAAGGAAAAGAAAAAGGTGCTCAAAGCAACATGAGATAGATCATCCGATTCATCCTCCAGTTCATCAAGTGAGTTGGGATTTTGAAGAAGCTCATCTATGCCTCTACATTTAAGAAGAAGTTGATGGAGAGTTGTGTAATGTATCTTCATCTAGCAAGCAAGACGAGCCAAACATTTGTCATGTCCCCAAAGATGGAGAAAAAGTGGTATTCTCAACTCATGACTCTACCCTATATGATGAATTACTTGATGCCTTTCATGAATTGCTTGAGAAATGTGAACTATTAAGGCATAAAAGTAAACTATCTAGGAAAGCTGATCGTGATCTTGTATGTTTAAATGAATCATTATCAAATGAAGTTGATAGGTTTGTCTTGGAAAATAATAGCTTGAAAGCACTCATTGATAAATCTCATGCTAAGGCAATACATGATCTTAGAGAAATTTACAAGAGGAAAGAAGATGCTAGACATGTTGCTTGGTAGTCAAATTCAATCCCGAGAAAAGCATGGTCTAGGATACAAGCATGAAAAGAAAAACTCAAACATTTATTTTATGCATGCTTCAAATGGTCTTGTGAAAAAGAATTTTTCTTCTAATTTTTCGGTACCTACAACCTTACAAGTTTGGGTACCTAAAGCTAACCCCAAAGGACCCAAACAAATATGGGTTGTAGGTGAAAAAGAAGGGGAAGTGGATCGTAGATAGCGGGTGCTTGAGGCACATGACGGGAGACCACTCATTGTTCAAAATGTTGAAACCAAAGAATGATGTAACCGTCACATTTAAGGACAACACTGAAGTTCATATTATTGGCATTGGCGATGTTGGTAATGATTCTAAAACCCAAATACAAAATGTGCTTCTTGTGGATGGTTTAAAGCAAAAATTGCTTAGTGTGAGTCAATTAACCGATAATGGATTCTTAGTGCTTTTCGATCAACCCATTGTATACATCATTTCTAAAGCAACTCTTAATTTTAAAGGCTATAAATATGCAAATGTTTATGTTGTGCATGTTGATAATATTGATTCATTCTCTAAGGAAACATATTTATTTGCTTCAAATGACTAATCTTGGTTAGGGCATAAGAGGCTAGGCCACATTAGCATGCGCCAACTTCATAAACTTGTTAAGAGCGTTCTTAACGGGGGCTGATCCATCCGGGTGCCCGACCACATCGGATTTACCGTGAAAATTGGGCTCCACGGAGGCCCACGCTCCCCCGCCCGGCCGTGAAATCTGGCGGGGAGCTCCTGATCACCCGCCCGGGTGGGTATGTTGGGTGCGGTGGATGGGGGCACATGTTGCCCCCCCATTCGTTATTTTTTTGTTAAAAACCTTAAAAAACATTTTAAATTATTTTATCAATTTCGTTTTTTGTGAAAATAGGTTTTTCTTATTTGTTTTGATTATGTAGAATTTTTTGAGAATTTTTTGAGATTTTACTTAGGATTGATCTCCAAATGACGTAGAGGGGAGAGAATGTTGGGTGTGTAGGGTGTTTCAGGTCTAAAGATGTGGGTTGGGTGAGCTTACGTGGCAGAGAGATAAACTAACGTGGCAGAGAGAGAGAGAGAGAGAGAGAGAGAGCACGACGCCCGGGGTAGCCCAGGCACCGTTAAACATGGTCTAAAGATGAGTTGCTAAGGGGATTGCCCAAATTGGATTTCAAAAAGAATAGGCTTTCTAATGCTTGTGAATTTGGAAAGCAATTTAAAAGGTCTTTCAAATCAATTAAGATGGTCTCTACTTCAAAACCTTTGGAACTCTTGCATATGGATCTCTTTGGTCCATCTAGAACTTTAAGTCTAGGTGGCAAGAGATATGCATTTGTCTTCATTGACGATTTTACTCGATTTACTTAAGTTTTGTTTCTTGCTAATAAGAATGAAGCTTTCAAAGAATTTAAAAAATTTGCAAAACGAATTCGAAGAGAAAAATTGTCTTTGATTTTGAAAATTCGTAGTGATCATGGTGGAAAATTTGAAATGAAGGGTTTGAAGAATTTTGTGATTCTCATGGTATTGAACATAGATTTTCTTTTCCAAGAACTCCTAAAAAATTGGGGTAGTTGAAAGGAAGAATAACACTTTTCAAGAAATGTAAAGAACCATGCCTTGCGAAAATGATTTACCAAAGTAATTTTGGTGTGAAGCGGTCAACACCACTTGTTATATTCTTAATCGAATTTTGATTCGACCAAATTTAAACAACCTCCTTTTGAACTTTGGTTTCGCAAACCACCAAAAATTTCTTATTTCAAGGCTTTTGTTTCTAAATGTTTTTCCTCAATACCAAGGATAACTTAGACATGTTTGATGCTAAATCCGATGAAGCCATATTTTTGGGACATTCGAGTAGGAGTAAAGCATATCGAGTTTATGACAAGAGAACTAGTTGTGTAGAACAATCCATGCATCTTCAATTTCAAGAAGAACCATGTAAGGATAATTCTAACCTGATAATGAACTTATTTAGCATATTCGAAATGTAACATCTCAAGAACAACCCAATGAGATACCTCAAGAAAAGCAAGAGCTTCCAAAGGGTTGACGATATAAAAAGGACCATCCTAAGGACCTTGTAATTGGTGAAGTATCAAAAGGAGTTGTTACTAGATCTAATGCTCTTGTTGTATATGACTCTTATGCATTTATATCTCAACTTGAACCTAAGAAAATGGAAGAAGCATGTGAGGATGTATTTTGGTTAATGGCTATGCATGAAGAGTTAAACCAATTCATTCGTAATAATATTTGTGAACTTGTTCCAAGACCCAAAGATCAAAAGATAATTGATACCAAGTAGGCATTTCGAAACAAACTTGATGAATTCGGGCAAGTGGTTAGAAAAAAAATCTCAATTAGTCACTCGAGGTTACAACCAAGAGGAAGGCGTCGACTTTGATGAGACGTATGCCCTGGTAGCTCGACTAGAAGCAATTAGAATGTTATTAGCCTATGCATCTTATATGGATTTTAGATGTTAAAAGTGCATTTTTGAGTGGTTTTATCATGGAGGAAGTTTATGTTAAAAAACCACCCAACTTTGTGAATGAAACCTACTCGGATCATTTATTCAAGCTTAAGTTTGAAATTGGATAAAGATGAACAAGGAAAAGAGGTCGACATTAAAAGGTATTGAGTGATGCCGACTATGGTGGATGCAAATATGATCAGAAAAGTAGTAGTGGCACATGTCAATTCTTGGGTAAATCTTTGGTTTCTTGGTATAGTAAGAAGCAAAATAGATTGTACTCTCAACAGCCGAGGCCGAGTATGTAGCCACCGGATGTTGTTGTGCACCAATCCTTTGGATGAGGCAAACCCTCCAGGATTTAAGAGTTGAGTTTCTTACTATACCAATATTTTGTGATAATACAAGTGCCATAAATATTTCTAAAAATCCTATTCTTTATTCAAAAATTAAGCATATAGATGTCCACCATTATTTTCTTAGAGATCATGCTCGTAAGTGTGAAATTGATTGAAATTCACGTCAACTAATGATCAATTAACGAATATATTTACTTAACTCTTGAATGCTGATCTACCGTTGCAGTGCTTTTAACGTTTCTTGACCGTTGGATATCAGACGAACGTTACCATGTCGATCATCCATTGTCGATATCCAATAGCTATTTCAACTCCTACTGTCCAACCATTTTGGTACACCGAAGTCCGTTCGGTCTACCGATTCCTGATTATTTCTAGCCATTGGAATCACTTCAATGGTCATCTAACACATTATGGTTGATCGTTGGAGAAGTTTTCCCCACTTTTACCCTTCCTATCTTCTATAAATTGGTCATTCTCTCCCAATCCTATCACTCCCAAAGCAAATTCTTGCATACCCCCTTTCTTCAAGCACAAATCTTCATTTCTCCATCATTTTTTCATCTTCTCCTATGGGTCCGAGGAAGGTTCATGCAACCAAGAAGGTGGTGGAAAGAACAAAGCAATGGACAACTAAGAAAGGAAGGAAACTTGTTCCTTCGGTAAATAAGACGCGACTCAACCCCATCATACCATCCTCTTCAACAAATACTGCGAGCCCTATCGACAAATATCTTCGTCCTTACAGTAGTGCCATCTTCCACAATCAAAAATCTGAGGAACACTACTACACTATGGTGGTGCCAATCCAATTCTGGAGGGGAAGATCATAATCCAAGATTATGAGTCGATTGGTCTTCAAACCTATCTTGCCTTCGATCATCTGGAGATTTATGTCACGACAAACTTGCAGTCCTTTCTCCGTAGAAGCGTTTCTCCAATTCTAAGACTATCTCCGGGAGACAACCACCCTTACTCAACGACTCTTAGAACTCTAGACAATGGTGTCTTTTTACTCTCACTGCTTCTATCCTTTCAGAGTCACTAGACTTCCAAGTGCCGACGATGATATTTATAACCTCTCTTGGGAGGAGGTTTGTGGCTCTATGGATCAATTTTTGGAGGATACCCAACCAATAATTCCTCAAGGTGTCAAGCTCGCAAATCCTCATCTTCCAGTTCTCGGCCACATTCTTTACCAGTTCATCTCTACCAACATCCATGTGCGTAAAGGTCATAATGACGAGCTTGACCACCAAATGATGAAGTGTCTCTTCAATCTCTCCAAGGGAACTCGCACTAAATGCTCTTATTTATAATCAACCACATGTGCTACACTGCCTGGCAGAAACTACACTTTCTCCCATTCATAATGATCATCTCGCTGATTGGAAATCACCTCAACGTCAAACCCGACTGCGATCTCTTCAAATCCTTAAGGACCGCCATTGACAAATACACACTCACAAGCAAGCAAGCAATTGAAAAAAATGTTGGTAGAAGACTCCAAATGACAATCAATCTAATATTTTGCTTTGAGTTTTAGAGGTCAAGTTGTCTTAAAAGGGGAATCATGCACATTTAATGAGTCCTAACATTAGCATGGAGAATGTTTTTAGTTAAAAAGATGCTAAACAGTAAATCAGGTAAGAGCGGCTCACTCACAACATCCACTACTGACGGATTCCAATCCACTATTGGCGGACCAAAATGGTGCTATGGTCAGCTTCTTCGTACGACATTCTCCATAATTCATATGTGTTCGTTTGTCACCATAATACCTGCATAAAAGGCCAAACAGAAAACCAAAACACAAAAAAGTAACAAGAACCCATCGAAATGGTAACTGTGACAACCGAAACCAAAGTGAAGTTCAAACCGCAAGTGCACGATCGCGTTGAAGCGGTGGCCAGTACGTGTCAACGAGAAGAGAGTGGGGGTCATCATCCTCGACCATACTCGAGTGGGGGAAGAAAATGAATATTTGAGAGTATCTAAACTAACTAACTAACTAATGGGACCCAAATAGACTAATGAAACCCAATATTGTTGGGTTTATGTGTATAAACCTTAATTTATATTTTCATGATTTAACTAACCTAATCTTAATAACAATAAAATTGAGTGTAGCACACATTATATATGGAATATATCTTGTATTGTACTAACATCTACCAGTGATAGAGACTCAAGGAAGAATGGATTGAAGTCAAGATATGTAATCAAGCTAATTTAAGACATGTAATTTTGCCTTTATTTGAGTCTTAGGAATCTATGTGAACTTGAGTATACAAGAGTTGGAAACCATTCACATACACACTAGGTTCCTTGTCGATGTCATGCACCAACTTTCACATCATTTGGACTTCAATAGATCACCCCAACCTTAGTCGGAAAATCACACAAACTAAACCTTTACCAATCTGTGCAAAGTGGTTGACCGAAACCAGTTTAGTTCGACCATCTCTACCAGTCAACTGATTCTCTTAAGTGATTTTTCCCAAATACTTTGGTCGACCTATTTTTGTGTTGGTTGGTCGACCGTTTCCCCATATTTTTATATGACCGTTATCTTGTCGTATTCTACAACGGTGGTATACGTATAATTTCACCAAAACCCTAATTTGTTTCTGGCCACTGGTCGAACGATGTCATGACGGCGGTCAACGGGATGTAGACAAACTTGTGCACCTAAAGTCGGACAAATTTCCTTTTGCGTTCGACCGATAAACCTTTAGCCTGGCCAAAACCCTCAGAATGGTCGACCACCCCTAGTTTTAGTTCTATTGTAGCCGTTTGGTTCCACCGTATTCTCGTGTCGGTTGATCGATATCGAACAGATTTGCTGAACTTTAGTTACATAAATCATTACCAAATCTTTTCCAACGGCTATAACACTTTAGGAGCTTATAAATAGAGATTCACATACCTTATTTACACAACTCTCCTACTCTCAACTTACTCCAAGCTTATAAATAGAATCCCAAAACCCTACACACTCCAAGCTTAAACCTCACCACTTGACCAAATTCTTTATCGTAGTCAAGTGTGCTCAAAGTTAGAGTGTTGTTACTCATTTCCTTTGTTGTCAATGGTTGTAAGGCTTGATCTCGGTCCGTAACGGTGATCACCCATCCCGCATTGTGAGAGGAAGACATCAAGCTCGGTGAAGGTGTTCGAGAGCTCACATTGTAAGAGGGCTTGATCTTGGCCCTGAACGAAGATCATATTAGTGAAGACGTAGTCATAGCTTACAAGAGTGGACTAGGACCCGGGTTGTGGGTGCCGAACCTCTATAAATCGCCGTGTCTTTTGTGGTTTGCATTTCCTTTACTCTACTTGTTTTAATTGTTATTGTCGCTGCATCATTTATTGTTAAGTAGAGATTAAGAAGTGATTAGATTGACCATTAGGCCATATCGGATCCAACAAATATGACTAGTCCCGTAGGAGGTGGAGAATGCATGCAAAAGTGTAGATGTGTGATACATGTGTGTGTACAATTACGCTCTCATGACATGAAATAATATGGAAATCTATCATGGTCATAGTCCTAATGTGTTTCCCCACATTAAAATTTATCACCATCATTAAAACATACAAAACCCTACTCATGATAAGGCCAAAGATAACCACATGCTTACATGACAATCTTGTCTCTTTATCCACTTCAATCTTATCCTCACTTCATCACTCCCCATTAAGTGAACCCACTACCCAAAGAATGTACTAAGCATACATTAGGAATATTTATACATCAAAGGCAAGAGTGAGAAACCCATCAAATGACTATGAAACTCATTTGAAGCTCCAAGATTAAGATTAAACACACACATTAATCTAACTACATCCATACTTCAAATTATTCTCCACCCCCATTGGGGATGGAATACTAAGTAATCATATAACGAACAATAAAAAAGAGAGTAAAAACAACCCATTATCATGTAAAGAAATATAAATCTACTAAAAACAAAGAAATATAAATGACATCAAATTAAAGACAAGAATGTAAAGAACATGATATCAACACTTGATTAATCGATAAAATATTAAAAGGTTTCCTCTCCGCCCTCTTAACTAAACTACTCACACAAGAAATACCACATACTCTAACAGGGGGAGAGAAGAGGAAGAAGAAAAGAAATGAAAAGGTTACAAGTATATTATAGAAGATTGGAAGGTTTGGATTACTCTGGCTGTAATAGGTCGACTGCAAATAAGATCTGGATGCTCCGGACATCTTATACCCAAATACCCGACCCATTGGATAAATTCAGGCATCAATCTTCCAACTGGATTCTCTACTGGCAGATCGTTTGGGTCAGATCAACCCAAAATTTCACTAGCAGCTTAAGTTCACTAGTTTAGAATGTGGGGTGCACCTGGAGCCGTTGGTGCGAGCCAATTTGGTCGTAATTATTGAATTAAGTGCAAGGTTAATGAGATGTTGGACTTTTGCGAACAACATATTTTCTTTACGATCAGATCCCTCCAGGTTTTCACCTTCCTCCTTCCTGACTTGCAATGTTATATCCCTAACCCTTTTTAGGGTTATTTCGTGATTTCAAGAAGAGAGGAGGTATGGTGGGGCTTGACTTTTGTGGAGAGAGAGAGAGGAGGTGATGGCATAGGGGATGGGCTGGGAGTGTAGGGGTGTGGTGGGGTGGTGTGGGTTGATGGGTTGGTTTTTTAAGGAGGGGAAATCATTCATCCTCTTCATCTTTCCCATTCCATTTCTTCCACCACCTTCCTCACATTCTCCTTTCATTTCCGGAGGAAGTTGAGGAGGACGGAGCACGTACGGTCGGTGACGAAGGCGGAAGATCGATCCCGGCGTGAGAGGTGCGGAGTGTAGAGCGCGTGGTGATCTTCGGAGACGTCGTGCGTGAGCGGGCTCCGGCGGTTTGTCGTCTTCGTTAAGGTATGTCGACTCATTAGTGTGGTTTGGTTGCTCACCCAAGTGTCGGGGAGGTGTTGGTCGGCCGGGAGAGGTCGGGGACCTCTCCGGCGGCGAGATTCTTCGTAAATCCTCGGCTGGTGCGAGGTTGAAGGCGACCAACGGTCGACCGGGTCCCTTCGGGCGGTCGACCGATGTAGTGTATTTACCCGACTTTAACCTTCACCGATCGAACGATGCCTCGCGGCGGTCGACCGGTAGTGCATTTTGCTGGTGAGTTGGGAGTGCCTGTTGTGTTTCGGTCGACCGATTATTTGGGGTCGTTCGACCAGAACTTAAGTGTACTGGATTATTATGCATGTTTGTTCGACCGTTGTTATGTTTGCGTTCGACCGTTTTATGACGTAGAATACGAGGTTGACCCTGTTAGTTTTTGGTCGACCGAGTCCCCTGAGTCGGTCAACTGATAGTGTTGATTTTGATGTTGACCAGACTCTGGATTTTGACCTCCTTCGGTCGACCGGTTTTAGACCTTTGTTCGACCGTTGGGGATTGTGTTTTGAGCACAGCGGTAGACCGTGTTAGGCGTACGGTCGACCGATTCCTTTCTGGAAAGCGGTCGACCGAATCACCTTTGTCGGTCGACCGTTTGGGCCCAGGACAGAATTCCTGGTTCCCTTTTGAATGCCAACTTTGTCCACGAAAACCCGTGTCCTCGCCTTGTGCGTGAGCCGGGAGGTGACGGTGGGCTCGTTCTGCGTGCCTGCCCAGGGACCGCCGTGTGGAAAAGTGTGGGTGTTCGGGACGCGTCACCTCCATGTATGGCCCGTGACTAAGTTGATGGATTGATTGGACTCATTGTAGTATAGCAGGCCTGAGGGATCGTGGATCCCAATGTTTGATGTTTGTACGGGTACGCAACTGGCGTTGGGTGAGGTGACGACCGGCCTATGGGCTACGGAGGTCGCTGCCCTGCTTTTATAGAGGCGCGGTTGGTGTTTGCGGCTCGTGGAGCCTGATGACCTGGCAAACTTCGGTCTGGACCTGTCAGATGTTGTGCCGGACATTTGTGATGGACCACCGATGCTGTGCCGGTGATGCCGCCGAGGTTTTGCCGGCGATGATGATTGTTGGGCCGAGGCTGTTCCGGCTATGTTGATTCCTCGACTGGGCACCTATCAAGATGATGTTGTTATACCTTCCGGGCGACGACCCCGTTGGTCCCCAGTGGCACCGACCACAGAGATTTGCAGATCTGTTTTCTATCGGCCCGCAGGCGTGACAGAGGCTCCCTGCCGAACCCTTGAGTACTGTAGCCGCGTGTGGGGTGTGCGATGTCGCGTGCTATAAGACTGCATGTGCCTGCAGTAGGCTCCTCGGGAGACCCGATGTTGACTGTCGGACTGATATCCTGTGTTACCCTTCGGGGGAACTGTTTTCCTTTCTATTGATGCCATGACATGCTACTAGTATGATAGGTTCATTGTGTAATGCACGCATATAGGTGACTTGGCATACGGGGTTTCCTTCTGGAAACTCAGGCACTGTTGTTATATATTTTTCATGACCACAGTTGGTCCAGTTGAGTGGTGATCGGCGGGCGCGTGCATTTTGGAGTTGGATCCTCTACTCGGACCACTGAGGTCAACATGATCACGTTTTATCCTCTTTTCCTGTTCTATTGTAATCATGTATCATTTTGACAAACTCTGATGTATTTTGGTGCACCGCTCTTTGTTTTATGAGAAGTAACAGTCCCGTCTTTGATTATTGTCCTTTATCGTCGTGATTGTGAATTTTCAAAATTTCTGCTGTTTTGGGATGTTACAATTTGGTATCAGAGCGGTCGATTCCTATGCGGTTCCCAACGAAATCACCCTTGTAGTAATAGGACTCATGCATTTTATATTTTGGCATGCATTCATGGCTGAAGTTTGTGATTGTTTCTTCTGTCAAATGGCTCCTAGGCGCGTGCGGAGTTCCCCGCGTGATTGCGATCCCAGCGACGACACTGGAGGTGCCAACTGGGACAGCTTGGGTGAGTTTCTGGAGCGTCAGGCAGCTCATAATGCGTAGGGCGGGGTGGGAGCTGAGCACGATCGTTTCATGCGTCAGCACCCACCGAGTTTTGATGGCAGGAAGACCCCGGAGGTTGCGGAGGACTGGATCTTCAGGATGGAGAAGATCTTCCGCGCGATTGGTGTAGCACCAGAGAGGATGGTGGAGCTGGCCACCTTTGTGTTCGATGGCGAGGCCGCCAACTGGTGGAGGTCCACATCCACGGTGTTGTTTGACGACCGTGTGGATGTCAGCTGGGAGTAGTTCTTAGAGGTGTTCCATGAGCAGTACTTTCCCCAGCACGTCGGGGATTTGAAGCGGGTGGAGTTCATGTCGTTGGAGCAGAAGGAGATGACTCTGGCGAGCTACATCAGTAGGTTCAACGCGTTGGAGCATTACTTCCCTGAGATATGTGTGACCCCTGAGCAGCGGGCGAGGAAGTTCGTGAAGGGACTGAGGCAGCCGCTCCGATCTCGGGTGATCAACAGCATGCGTCGGACCGTTGCAAATGCGGTGAAGCATGCTACTATCATCGAGCAGGACCAGAGGGAGTGTCTTCAGGAGGCGAGGAAGGCACCAGTGAGCACCGGTAGCCATGTAGCCGGTCGTGGAGCGGGAAACCCGGGCAAGAGGCCAAGGTTTGATGGAGGAGGAGCACGCCAGTCAGGAAGGTGCACTTACTACGGGAGGTTTCATCCGACACAGGAGTGTCGCCGTCGGACTAGAGTGTGGATGGGTTGCGGTCAGATGGGACATTTCATCCGTGATTGTCCTCAGAGGCAGGGGGAGCCGAGCAGGAGGCCAGGACCACCAGTAGTAGGCAGAGGCGGAGGCAGCCGATCAGTCGTCTCACCAGGACAGGGCAGGAAGATCGGGCGAGTCTTCACTATTCAGGCTGAGGAGGCGAGGGACTCCAACACCGTGGTGGAAGGTACACTTTCTGTTTCTGGCCTGGTCGCGCGTGTGTTGTTTGATTGCAGCGCCACTCACTCCTTCATTTCGGAGAAGTTTGCTGGCGAGTTGGGTCGGACCGTTGTGCTGCTGACTGATGTTTTGGAGGTCGGCACGCCCATGGGTGAGGTGGGCACTGTAGGGAGCTTTTTCCCCGACACCACAGTTGCTTCGGGAGACCATGATTTTCCGGCTGATCTGGTCTTGTTACCGATGGAGGACTTCGACGTCATACTGGGGATGGATTGGCTGTCACAGTACGACGTGCGGGTCTTTTGCCGTGAGAAGAAGATCCTGATTCCGATGGAGGGCTTGCCAGATGTTTTGATCAGATGTGCGAGGAGCAGAGGGGTCATCTGATTGTGTCTGCGGTTAAGGCACAGAGACTGATACAGCAGGGATGCAGAGCGTTTGTGGGCACACTAGTTGTTCCTGATCCTGAGACGAGGAGGCTGGAGGATATAGAGGTAGTGCAGGAGTTTCCAGATGTGTTTGCAGTAGAGATTCCATCATTACCGCCGCACCGAGAGATCGAGTTCAACATCGAGTTGGTTGCGGGTACGACACCTCAGTCGAAGGCACCTTATCGGATGACACCTACTGAGTTGACAGAGCTGAAGAAGCAGTTGCAGGAGTTGATGGAGTCCGGGTTCATTCGACCGAGTGTTTCTCCATGGGGAGCGCCTGTGCTCTTCGTAAAGAAGAAGGATGACTCGTTGCGGATGTGCATCGACTACAGGATGCTGAATAAGGTTACCGTTCGGAACCGGTACCCTTTGCCCAGGATTGATGACTTGTTTGATCAGTTGCAGATGGCAAGAGTGTTCTCGAAGATCGATCTGCGTTCGGGTTATCACCAGTTACGGATCAGGGAGGCAGATGTTCAGAAGACATCCTTCAGGACGTGGTACGGGCACTACGAGTTCTTGGTGATGCCATTTGGACTGACGAATGCACCTGCAACATTCATGGATCTGATGAATAGGACCTTTCAGCCGTACCTCGACAAATTTGTCGTTGTATTCGTAGACGACATTTTGGTATACTCGCCTGATAGGGAGTAGCATTGAGAGCACCTGAGGATTGTGCTTGGCATCCTGAGAGATCAGCAGCTTTATGCCAAGTACACGAAGTGTGAGTTTTGGATGGATCAGGTGACTTTTCTGGGACATATTGTGTCAGCTGATGGGATTTCGGTGGATCCGGCGAAGGTCGAGGTTGTGACTCAGTGGAGAGCCCCGACGAGCGTGATGGAGATCAGGAGTTTTGTGGGATTGGCAGGGTACTACAGACGGTTCATGCAGGATTTCTCCAGACTTGCATCGTCGCTGACAGCGTTGACGCAGAAGGGCGGCAAGTTCGTCTGGTCCCAGAAGTGCGAGGACAGCTTTCAGGAGCTGAAGAGGCGATTGACGACAGCACCTATTCTGACTCTACCGAGTGGCAGTGGAGGTTATATGATATACAGCGATGCGTCAGGGATAGGCTTGGGTTGTGTTCTGATGCAGCACGGGAAGGTGGTCGCGTACGCTTCGAGGCAGCTGAAGGTGCACGAGAAGAACTACCCTACTCATGATCTGGAGTTAGCAGCGGTAGTTCACGCGTTGAAGACCTGGCGGCACTATCTTTATGGAGACCAGTTCGAGGTCTTCACAGATCATTAGAGCCTGAAGTATTTGTTCTCGCAGAAGGAGCTGAATATGAGGCAGCGCAGATGGCTTGAGTTCATTAAGGACTACAACTTCACCATTTCCTATCATCCGGGGAGGTCGAATTCGATTGCAGATGTGCTGAGCAGGAAGGTGGAGGTTTCAGTTGCGAGTCTGTGCATCCAGAGTGGAGGCTAATCGAGGCATTGTCAGAGTGGAGACCGTCCACCGAGGGTTCTGAGGGAGCAGTGATTTTCTGAATAGCTGCCATTTATTCAGAGTGATAAAGTTATAGACATCACATGGATTTCTATCCTGGTAGTCTCCGAATATGTACTTGTTCGTTAAATTTGTTTTGAAATCCCTCCAACAAACTGACATGTATGTCATCCACTTTTTCTTCAACTTGTCAGTGGATTGGAACTCAAAAGATTCCTACAACACATTAACTTTATATATATCAAAATTTCGACTAAAACTATAAATATCTATAATGGAACCATTACATGCACGTTATCCCATATTGTGTCCTTCAACTTCTCATCTGCATCGGCCCAACACAATAAACAAATGTCAACTTTGGCCCTCGCTAAGCTACCCAGAAAACGTTTCCAATTATCAGACAACATGCTAACGGCTCAAGACGGTCATCAAACTGAATTGGAACTCTACCGTCTCTATTTCTTCTCCCCACGAATTCTTTCATGAGACAAGGACCTCGTGTACTGTATATCTTCGAGCCTTCAGACTCTGAGGGAGTGAGTTTCTTTTTCGGAGCCATGATACTATAAAAGATAAATTCAAGTCATTAAATAAGGTCAAGACATTAAATGTCTATTACAATGTGTTACAACAGAAAATTTGCACCTTTACTGGGTTTTTTCCTTAATGGATTTTCAATACATATACCTTCACTGTGGTCATCTCTAAACATACAAGTCTCAACATTTATTTCTTCATCTACTGAGTTCAACTCAAGTGCTTGCTTAGAGAAAGGTGGTGTCTCTTCAAACTCGATCAGACTATCATCTGATACAATTTTTTTCTTCCCTTCCAGAATTACTGCCCATTTCTTGTCACATGGATCAGCCACATAGAAGACTTGTTTGGCTTGGGAAGCGAGAATAAAAGGTTCTCCTTTATACCTTTTTTTTTTGAAAAATCAATGAAAGTGAACCCATAGTCTTCCACTGGAACTCCACTTTTACTATCAACCCACTTGAATCTAAATACATGTACTTTGAATTTAACAAAGTCTAGCTCCCATATGTCTTCAATTACACCGTAATAGGACATGTCGGCGTATACAGGATTCTTGTCTTTAGAACTAGACACATGCAAAGACTCTGCTATTAAGGTGACGCCACTGTTCTGAACAGCACTTTTCGCATCTTCACAAACTGTGTAGAAAGGATATCCATTGATATCATAACAATTGTAACTTATAACAATAGAATGCGGACCGTAGGCCAACCATTGTATTGTCTCAGAAACATAACGCTTGTAAGCCAGATTTTTGAACCAAGAGATGAAATTCTTATTGTGACTATTAATTACTTGTTCATCACTCCACAAAGGATTTCTTTCCTTTAGAAACTTCATGTGTTCATTTAGGTAAGGTTGAACTTCATTCGAATTGCGCAACACATAGAAATATGTTGTCATTAAGTCATCACCATTTGGATTTAACATTTTCATCCCACGTGTCCCTTTACCATCGGCACGTTTATCATGACGATTCTTCGGAAGTCCAACAATTTTGTTGTTTGCTAGGTATCCAGTGCAAAACTCGATAACCTCCTCACTATGTATCATTCAACAATACTAGCATCTGCTCTTTGACGATTTTTGCAATAACCTTTCAACACTTTCATATAACGCTCGAAAGGATACGTCCACCTTGAAAAACTGGTCCGCACAATTTAACTTCTCTAACCAAATGAATAACTAGATGAATCATAATGTCGAAAAAAGCAGGGGAAAAACATCTCCAACTGACATAATGTCACCACAATTTCATTCTGTAACTTATCTAACTGCACGGGATCGACCACTTTACTGCAAATCTTATTGAAAAGGGAACACACTTTTATTATTGCATGTCTAACATCTTTCGGTAATATGGATCTCCGTGCTACAGGTAACAACTGCTGCATTAAAGTGTGACAATAGTGAGACTTCATCACCACACGTTTCAAATCCTTCATAACAACAAGACTACTGATATTTGAAGAATAACCTTGTGGAACCCTTACATCATGCAAACACTGACAGCGAATTCTTTTCTCCTTTCTAGACAATGTATAACTAGCTGGAGGTAAGTAATTCCGATCTCCTTTCTTCTCTGGTGCCAACATTGCTTGTATACCAATATCAACAAGATCAAGTCTTGCATTATATCCATCTTTGGTTTTACCAGGTATGTTCAACAGAGTGCCAACAAGACAATCACAAACGTTTTTCTCTACGTGCATCACATCAATACAATGTCTAACTTCTAAAGTTTTCCAGTAAGGGAGATCAAAAAATATGGATCTTTTTTTCCAACTACTTTTGTCGTTTGCTCGTTTGTACGGTTTTCCAAATTCACATTCAATGTTCATTACACGTTCGTACACCTTTTCGACGCTGATTTCAACTAGCGGATTCTGAAACTCCTGTTTTCCGTTAAATGCCTTCTTCAACCTACGATAAGGATGGGAGTTCGGCAAAAATCTCCAATGACCAAGATAGACAGTCTTAGAACGATTAACTAGTTGCAAACAACATGTATTTTCTTTGCAAATTGGACAAGCTTTATGACCTTTGACTGAATATCCAGACAGATTACCATAAGCTGGAAAGTCATTAATCGTGCAAAATATTATTGCCGGCATTACGAACGACTCCTGGAGATAAGAATAAAAAACTGACTCTCCGTTATCCCACATTCTCTTTAGGTCATCAATTAAAGGTCTTAAATACACATCGATGTCGTTTCCAGGTTGTTTCGGACCAGAAATCATTAAGGACAACATGATATATTTGCGTTTCATGCATAACCGTGGGGGCAGATTGTAAACTACAAGCAGAACGGGCCAAGAACTGTGAATGCTACTCAAACTACCAAAATGATTCATTCCGTCAGTGCACAGTCCAAGTCGTACATTCCTGGATTCTTCACCAAACACAGGAAAGTCGAAATCTATTTTTTCCACTTAGGTGAATCTGCAGGGTGACGTAACAACTGATCATTTGGTTTCTCACGATCAGCTTGCCATGTCATGTTCTTGAAATCCTCCTTACCCGCAAACAAACGTTTAAGTCTTGGTATTATCGGAAGATACCACAAAATCTTAGCAGGAGGTCCTTTGATTTTCATCTCATCAGCCTCTTCATTATTGTTTGGTCCACTAGGTTTCATTTTGTATGTTGAAACATTACACCTGGGACAGGAATGTAAGTTTTCAAACTCACCCTATACAATATACAATCATTCGGACATGCGTGTATCTTCCTATATCCCATTCCCATAGGACACAACACTTTCTTAGCATCATAAGTTCTATCTAGCAACTCATTATCATCTGGAAGCATATCTTTCAATAACTTCAACATTGATGTGAAACTCACATCGGACCAACTACTTTCAGCTTTTAAATTGTACAACTTCAACAACGCTGACAATCTAGTAAATTTGGTACAATTCTTATACAATGGCTTCTCATTTTCACTCAAGAAATTACCAAGTAAATCGGGATTGGACGAAAACTTTTCAGCCATATCCTGAACCATTTCCTCTAAGTGATCTTCCACACTAACGTCTTCTCCATCATTCTTGGAATGACTAAATGATTCATTTTCGCCGTGCCATATCCACCGTCTGTAATTTGGGTCAAAACCTTTCTCAAACAAATGATCTTTCATTTTCCGAAAAGTCAGCACTGACATATTATGACACTTATTGCACGGACAATACGCCATGTCGCTTTCTTTCATTATCTTGGAATGTTTTTTGGCAACCTCTAAGAACATATTAACTCCGTTCTCATACTCATCACTCAATCTGTTTGAAACAATCCACTCGATCCATTTCTATCTAAGCATTAACAAAAATGCTAGTTATTGTTGGAGAAAATAAATACAATTTCAATTTAAAAGAAGATTCGGAGACATTAAGATGAGAAACGAATGACTTAGAGGAGAGGAGATGAAGTCCTTAATCTAGCGTGGAAATAGGGAAGGTTAGAAACCTAACTAAGCAATCAAGGCCAAAACAAGCCTAAAGTCCACTATAGGTCCTTAGTAATAGACGACGCCTAACTTCGAGGTCCCGCCGAGGACCACTAGTCTGTAGGAAATCAAGAACCCAGAGGTCCCTAATATCTCAGGGAGACTAGATGGGCAACGACGTTCAGGCCGAAACGGTCTTAAACATCAAGGACCACTAATCTGTAGGAAATCAAGAACCCGGAGGTTCCTAAAATCTCAGGGAGACTAGATGGACAACGACATTCAGGCCATAATGGTCTTAAATGGTTTCCTCTCCTTAATGCGTCCGAAAATCCTAGGGGCCAACGTCTAATTGATTTTATTAAGGCTCTTTTATTAAGTGGTTTTTGGGCTAAGGAAAGGGTGATGAAATCCCCCACCTCATTTCCTATAGGTGACTGCCCCTAAGTGTTTTTCATACCTTAATCTAACAAACAACACACCAAACAAACACTCACCTCACGCTTGTTACAATGCAAGTCCTACTAACTAATGTGTTCTTTCTAATGAATGATGAGTGAAAGATAGTACGTACCTTACGCCAGCAATCTACGACAGAAATCGTAAATAAATATTAAATACGATGAATGCAAATCTTATATGATGAATGACTTAGCAAATATTATCTAATCTTTTGCTTTGGGTTATTAAAGGCCAAGTTGTTTAAGGCGGTTGATGAGTTAAACATTAAAAAAATTCTAAATAAAAGAATATCTTAAGCATAAATAAACATTTAACTAAATAACACATGTAACTAAATAAACATTTAAAATTTAGAATTGAAAATACTCCCATAAAGAAACTGTACGTACTAAATAAAAATTGTAAGAAATACTCTAACAAATAAAATACTCCCAACATTTTTTACTTTTTTGACTCTTTCTTTCCAGATCATCGAAACTCCTAAGAAATTGGGGATAACAATCTACAGACTAGACACCCTTACATTTAACTTAAATCATGCCTACATTAATTTTGTCTCAATTCGTGACAATGTTCAAATTGCAACAAATTGATATAATTTTACATGACCACACTCACAAAAGTTATTGAATAGATTGGACATGAAACCAAATGATCAAGTAAATTAAAAGGTTTGGTGAAGGCAAAACTTCACAGCTTCCATATCTTCATTTCTCCATCATCTCCATATGCCAAAAAACAAATTAAAGTTCACGTATTCTTCTAATTTTCCTTTTTTCTATCTTCACATTGGTCCTAATTTCTCTCCTTCGTGGTTATAAACATGTCTTTTTTCATTCATTAGCAAAATGACGAAAATACGAATATATTCAAGATTAAAACCAAAAATCGAAATGTCGCATTCACCAACAATAAACGATATGAGAAGTATACTAACATAGAAAAGAATCGTTACTACAAGAAAAATCCGAAAATAAACCAATAAAAATGAACTTAACACTTACAATGGTAAGGATGGGAGAAAGACGGAGGAAGACGGGGGAAGAAGGAGAAGAGGGCCAGAGAAGGGGAGGAGAGGTTGGGACGTCACTGCGATGCCGGAGACGGTGCAAATCGGTCGCAGAGGAGGATTCGGTCGCGGGACGGCTAGGGTTTGGGTGGGTTTTAAAGACCTATAGACGTCGGATGTTTTAAATGTCCGACATCTATACCCCGACGTCTATATGCAGGGATTATAGACGTCGAACATTTATAACATCCGACGTCTATACCCTATAGACGTCGGCTACACAGGGTATTCTAATACCCGACGTCTATTTGTCGACGTCTATACCCCATAGACGTCGGATAAACGCGGTAATACAATAGCCGACGTCTATATTACCACATAGACATCGGTTGTAGTAACAACCGACGTCTATGCTATGCTCTCCCTCCTAGACGTCGGCTGTGATAACAGCCGACGTCTATTGGGCGACGAGTAAAACTTATTCTGCACTAGTGAGTATTCATCATTATCTTTAACATGGGGTATAACAAATGACGAGGGAGGGTTACTTGGAACATTCTTCGTGTCCTTTAGCACTTGGTATTGTGATGGGACTCGGGGGTAGTTCCATGAAAGTGACTTGGTAGTTTGTATTTGCACACCTTGTTAGGATATATGACTCTCTAATCACTAGATAAATGCGGAATTAAAAATAATAATCGAACGATTAAGGGAAGAGACAATGCAAACCACAAAATCGACGACACTGGAGTTTAGAGAGGTTCGGCACCCTCACCCGGGTCCTAGTCCTCCTCGCAAGCCTCGCTCGATCCCCCGAGCGTTGCTTACAGTTCCACTAATCAATCACAGTTCTGGGCCGAGATCAACGCCGTTTACATCTCCGAGCCTCACGAACAACCTCACCTCGCTCATGTCTCCTCTCACAACCCGAGAGCGAGCTTACTCGAAGCTTTACAACTCTTTGGTGATTCTTGAATAGGGATATGGAATCACAATCTAACTAATACTCTACATTTGAGCACACTTGAATATGGATATGGAATTGGATATGCAAGTTGTGAAGTTTTGTCTTGAGTGTTGAGGATTGAGAGCTTGAAGATGAAAATGATTTGACTTTGAGTATTAGATTGATAAAGAGTGTTCAAGAGATCCAAAATCAACAAAAAAGGTCATATTTATAAGCCTTCAAGCTTAACTAGCCGTTTGGGAGTTGGTGGGGAGATGGACCAATAGGAATGCAAGATGTGACTTAAGTTTGGGAAGTTTTCGATGTATATTCGGTCGACCGTTAACAGAACAGTAGTCCAAAGAATTGGTCTGATTTACGGATTCGGTTGACTGATTATATATCAGATCACCGTTCACCAACCTCCAGCAGCTTTTATCAATTTAGCTTCGGTTAACCGAATTCCATTTGGTTCACCGTTCCAAGATGGACAGTAAGATTGGTTGGTCTCCGATCTACTCAAGTTCAGTTGACCTTGTACACTTCGGTAGACCAAAGTTAGCATGGATTTTTCGGTGACAGTTATAGCTCAAATAGTCGTTGGGTACAACGGTCAAGTGCCACATGTAAATAACCGTTGCGCACCTAAAGCCAATAAGGAATCGGTAGACCGATAGGTATTCGATTCGAAGTTGGACAAGTCAATTGGGCTCTAGAAACTCGATTCAAATGCGACCGTTGGATCAAAGTCCAAAACCGGTCCAGGGCTATTCGGTCGACCGAAGGTGGTTCGGTCTTCCATTGGGGCAATTCTAGAGAACACCTAAGTTTTACTGGTGGGAAGTATTCGGGTATTCGAAAGGTGTTCGGTGGACCGAAAGGGGTTCGGTTTACTAATGATGGACGAGACCGAATCATAGTGCTCAAGTTTACATTAAACGTTATGGACTCAATAAATACAAAATTAGATGTCTTGGTCCAAAGCTTTCATTACAAGTGTTCAGTCTTGATGTCTTTGTCCCAATGCTCATTTCCTTGATTGTCTTGATCAACCTGTTAAGATGTTTACAAGTATAGAAGTATGTATGCAATGCATGTAATCGTGTTTACCCACTTTGATTTATTAGGTTGATTGATTAAGATTAGTTTAATTAATTATCAAAACTAATATAGATTAAGGCCAAAAAATCAACAATCTCCCCCTTTTTGATGATGACAAATCTATATCTTAATAATTGAGATTCAATTTAAGTTCTCCCATTTTCTATTTGATTTCTCCTCCTTCTAAGTACCTACAAGTGAACATTTTGGTACCCAAACAACCTTGGGTCCTTTGACATTACTTTTTGGTACCCAAACCATTTTGGTCTTAGGTGCCCAAACACTTGAGGAACTCTTATTTACAAATAAATGCTTTCCATTCAATGTAGTACGACTAACATGGTTTTTGTAGTTGTTAAAACAATAGCCTAAACCATGCTTATTTAAAGATTGTCTTTGACTACCAATAATCCTATCAATCATTTCTTTTCCCTTTGAAATTTTTCAAGAATTTTTGTAACTAAACATTCTTAGCAATTAGATCCGGAATATCATCACTTCATGAAGGTTTTGCATTTTGAGTTGCAATTTCATCAATCAATTGAGTGTTCTCTAATGCAATTTAATCATAACTAACAAGAAATTCATTTTTCTCATTCATGATGGGTTCAATTTGAGATTGTAGCTCATTGATTCTCTTTCTTGCTAGTTTGTTCTTTTGACAAATTTTCTCAAAATTTTCAAGCAATTCATTGAATTCACATTGAAGTTTATTATATGCATTTGAATTATTTGAATCAATTGAATCGCGACTAGCGCAAGAAGATACCTCCTATCATCATCTTTTATTGCCATGAAGCACATCGAGGCCATTTCGCCTCCAATTGATGAAGATGATGAAGTGTCCCAAGTAGCTTTGAGAGTTTTCTTCTTCTCTTTTCTCTTGCTCTTCTTGTTCTTCTCTTTCCTCCTTTCTTTCTTTTCTTTGAGAAACTACTTGAATTGTTGTGTCGTGAATTGTTCTTCAATGTTAGTATCTCCTTTGATCGAATTGGAGACAGTGTGTAGTACCAATAATTTCTTGGCTCCCTTCTACCTGTGGTTTTTCATTTGTATCTCATATGTCATGAGACTACCCATAATCTCCTCGACCGATAATTTGGTGAGATCTTGTGCATTTTCGATGGCGGTCGTCTTCTCCTCCCAATCTTCGGTGAGTGACCGGAGCATCTTTCGAGTCATTTATCCCTTGCTAAAGTCCTTGCCAAGTGCTTTAAGACAGTTAATGATCTCGGTGAAGCGAGTGTGCATCTCGCTTATGTTCTCACTAGATTGCATACAAAATAATTCATATTTATGCATGACCAAATAAATCCTAGTTTCTTTCAATCTAGTTGAACCCTCATGATGCATCTCTAATGTATGCCAAATATCAAAAGCACTTTCACAACCTCTTACCCTATTGTATTCACCTTCATTTAACCCACAATACAAGATGTTCATAATGCGGGAATTCATCTCCGCTTTCTTAATTTTGGGTTTAGTTAAGGATACAATTTCATCATTGTTTGGAGGTGTGTATTGGTTTAAGATGAATGTCCAAAATTTTAAGTCATTGGATTGCAAATAAATTCTCATTCTTTTCTTCCAGTCGTTATAATTTAACCCATTAAACAAAGGTGGCTTAGTTGTAGATAATACTTCACAATGATTAGAAGTAGATGCCACGCTAAATTACGATTAAGTAAAAGAAATTAGCAACCTAAATCTTTGATACCAATTGTTAGGATCTATGACCCTCTAATCGCTAGATAAATGCGGAATTAAAAATAATAATCGAAGGATTAAGGGAAGAAACAATGCAAACCACAAAATAGACGATACCGGAGTTTAGAGAGGTTTGGCACCTACACCCGGGTCGTAGTCCTCCTCGCAAGAGTCGCTCGATCCCCCGAGCCTCGCCTACGGTTCCACTAACCGATCTCCATTCTGGGCCGAGATGAACACCGTTTACAACTCCGAGCCTCGAGAACAACTTTGCCTCGCTCGTGTCTCCTCTCACAACTCGAGAGGGAGCTTCCTCGAAGCTTTACAACTCTTTGGTGATTCTTGGATAGGAAGATGGAATCACAATCTAACTAACACTCTATACTTGAGGACACTTGAATATTGATATGGAATTGGATATGCAAGTGATGAAGTTTTGGCTTTAGTGTTGAGTATTGAGAGCTTGAAGATGAAGAGGATTTGACTTTGAGAATTGGATGGATAGAGCGTGTTCAAGAGATCCAAAACCAATAAACGAGGTCCTATTTATAAGCATTCAAGCTCAACTAGCCCATTTGGGAGTTGGTGGGGGAAATGGACGAATAGGAATGCAAGATGTGACTTACGTTCAGGCAGTTTTCGATGCATATTCGGTCGACCGTTAAAACAATGATAGTTCGAAGAATTGGTCTGATTTACGGTTTCGGTTGACCGATTATTTATCGGATCACCGTTCACCAACTGCCCGTAGCTTTTATCAATTTAGCCCTGATTAAGTTCAGTTAACCGAATTCCATTCGGTTCACCGTTGCAAGGTGGACAATTAGATTGATTGGGCTCTAATCTACTCAAGTTCGGTTGACCGTGTACACTTCGGTAGATCGAAGTTAGCGCGGGTTTTGGGCTGACTGTTATAGCTTAAATAGTCGTTGGATACAATGATCAAGTGCCAGGTGTAAATAGTTGTTGCGCACCTAAAGCCAATAACGAATCGGTAGACCGAGAGGTATTTGGTCGTCCGAAGTGGGACAAGTCAATTGGGCTCTAGGGACTCGATTTGAATGAGACCGTTGGAGCAAAGTCCAAAATCGGTGCAGGGCTATTCGGTCGACCGAAGGTGGTTCGGTCTTCTGTTGGGGCAATTCAAGAGAACACCTAAGTTTTACTGGTGGGAAGTATTTGGGTATCCGAAAGATGTTCGGTGGACCGAGCTGGACAGGATTTGATGGACCGAAAAGGGTTTGGTTTACCGATGATGGACGAGACAGAATCCTAGTGCTCTAGGTTACATTAAACCTTGTAGACTCAATAAATACAAAATTACATGTTTTTGTCAAAAGCTTTGATTACGAGTCTTGAGTTTTGATGTCTTTGTCCCAATGCTCATTTCCTTGATTGTCTTGATCAACCTATTAAGATGTTTACAAGTATACAAGTATGTATGCAATGCATGTAATCGTGTTTGCTCACTTTGATTGATTAGGTTGATTGATAAAGGTTAGTTTAATTAATCATCAAAATTAATATAGAATAAGGCTAAAAAACCAACACACCTCACTTACTTTTAAGCTTCTTTATCCATCCACTTTGAAAGCTCTTAGTTGTTACTTGAGCTTCATTATTGTTCTTTTATTAAAAGTATGTGAGGTGTGCAAATACAAACGAAAGCGTTGAATGATTTGGTTTAATTGTGGTATTTTATTGTTTGTTAGTCGGTGGAATTTTCTAGAGGAGGTCAAACAATGAGGACTAGACAGTGGCATCTCTCAAACAGGTACGTACAAATTCGTTTGTTTGTGTAAATTGCAAATTAATGACAATAATTCTAAGGTTTTGCGAGACCATTACTGATGTGCATATATTAATGAATTTCTAAATTTGTCTACGTTATGATATCCGTTGGATTAAAATCCAACCATTAATATTAAGTAACCTAATTTAACCTCTAATGAGGTCGATCTCATTGGAAAATGCTCATGTATATAATATATATATAGAGAGATGGACAATATTTTGGTGAGGTCAACCTCATTAGAGTGTAAAATGGTTGCCTAATATGCACCGTAGGATATTTTGTTTATTCAACAAAAGCATTAGGTTAGAATCAAGGCAATTTTAGAAAGTACAAGTATTAATAAATTCAAATATGACCAGATATAAGTATCTAACCGCAAGTGCACGGCCGCATTGAAGCGGTGGCAAATACGGGTCATCCACTGGGAGGTGTGTCGACGTTTGGTTTGTACGAAGGCGAGTGGTAAAGAAAGCAAAGAAAGATTGATTACACTAAACTACACTAGAATGCAAAATGAAATGAAAGATAAGCAATAAACTAAACCACTAAGGGGGTAGAGAAATAATGTGAATATAAAAGATGTGTGTGTGTGTGTGTTTAATTAAGCTCTTCACAACATGTAGTGCATGAAATCTTAAAACTAAATCCAACTTTGCCTCCACATGAATTAAGATAAGATCATATCATTAAAGCATACACGACAATAATTGGAATGAAGCTAAATGAACTCATGTATAAAGACTAGACCCTACTATGCCTCCACATGAATTAAGATAACACATATCATTAAAACATACAAGACATTAACCAAGGTAATGGCAACAAGAGTACATACACTACAAA
This sequence comes from Triglochin maritima, assembly GCA_963682175.1. Taxonomy (NCBI): domain Eukaryota; kingdom Viridiplantae; phylum Streptophyta; class Magnoliopsida; order Alismatales; family Juncaginaceae; genus Triglochin; species Triglochin maritima. Next base: position 14,393,947 of record OY821790.1, on the reverse strand, counting down.
TTGTGTTTCCAATATTAATTCCATCCATATCCTCACCTTATCATTCCCCATAAAATAGGTTCACTAATCTAAGCATAAGCTAAGCTTCATTCAAGAGCATTAGCCTATCACAGATAAGAGTAAAATCCCATTAGATGGTTATGGAAATCATATAAGGCTCAAGGGATTAAGATAACACACACCTAATACACTACATTATCATATCACATATTTCTCCACCCCCCCAAATGTGGATAGAACTAGTCACTACTCATTACACTAACTATATTAACAAAATGAAGCATTATACTGAAATGAAACTACACTAATCAAGAAAGAAATATTAAAGAAGCTGAAACATCAAAGCAAGCACATTAAAGGAAATTAACCTAAGAGAGAAACAACACAATTAAAGGAAAACATTTATTATGAACTCACTCAATTACAAGTAGCCCTTCCTCCACCAAAGTTTTGCTTCAAGGCTTCACTCTTAGTAGGGAAGATGGCCACCAAAGAGAGAGATGGATACATGTGAAGAGGGGAAGTTCTATTTATATCCATAGAAAAAGGTAAACCGGGACAATCCCTCGATGTGGGACTAAACAAATACCAAAAATTGACTAACCATCCTCTAATACACGCGTTCCAGAAGTTTGAGCGGATTCGAGAAGATCCGGACCGCCAATTGGCGGTCTACAAGATCCAGATCACGTCGAAATTTGTTTTGGGCTTTTCTTGGTATATTTGTTGGTCTTGGATGCATCTACTTTGCTTTTTGGAGCTCCAACCCGAATCGAATTGCCAAAATACTCCCCATGATGGTGTGGAGTTTCCTTTTTTGCTCTTAGGTCCTTTGGTCTTCCGTTCAGGTCCTTCTCCCTTGCATCTTAGTCCCCAGGTCTCACAATTAAGTCCTATTTCCTGCTTTTGGGTCCTTTCATGGCTCTTCTCTTCAAACCTCTTTATTTCTGAAATTCAAACATAAAACTCGTCACGTAGCATTTCTTAGGTGTAAGATAATGGATATAAGATACAAATATCAGCATGAAATGATGTCAATCAAATACCCCCACACCTAAGTTTTTGCTAGTCCCGAGCAAAATAAAGAAAGAGAAAAACAAACGAGAAACAAGAAATCCTAGCTCACTTTCGTAGGAATCACGGTTGCACTTAGCACCTGCAACAAGCCGTTAAACCTCCTTGTCGCCAAGGAGGAGGAGTGTTGTCTCCTGAGGGTTTTCAGCGGATATACCCACAAAATCCGAACAAGATGCATTATTCAATCTAGGCACTCGACTCGTTGTACACATTTTGTCGATCATTTGACGCGGTAATCCTACGGGCCGACTCTATATAGGTAATCAGTCCACACACCTAATCTAATGAACCATTCATGCAAGTTAAATAAGGAATTAAGTGAAAGACATGGACAACCTCAACCTCCTCAAGTGATACAAAGTGTAAAGTCCATTAAGGTTCTTATTTACAATTTTTTTTCTTTTTGTTTCTTTTCTTATTCATTATTTTTTTTTCCTTTTTCTTAGTAGAAGCTTCATTCTCCCAGGGTCATGTTTCGTGCATCATTGCCCATGAGGAATTACACTATCACGTACACCTTTCCCCAAATCTCCACATAGGGCAATCCCTACCACCCGTGTAACGGGAGTTCGGTAGACGCATCCCAAGTCAGATGACTCGAAAGCACCAGGCACAAAAGTCCCCTCAGATCTACTTTGCCGAGTGATAGGAGCCGTGCGAGAAGGGAGAACACCTACTCACTTATTTCTTATCTACACATGAACCAAAACCCCTGCACTTAATGTCTAACAACAAGATTTAAAGGGTCCTTGACAACAACAAACTTCCTTAAGTTAACAGACACGAATTATTGACTCATTAGGTTCAGGGTGAACTTCTTTAAATGTTTGAGCACTGAAACCCTATGATTACTCACCCCCAAGGGAAAACCGGGGTGCATCCTTTTTGCAAAGCAAAAGGGAGGCGCAGCCTCGAATTTTATTGATTTGTGTAAACGGAATTACATACAAACCAACCCAACAACACACACCCAAAGCATTCGGAACTTGCTGGGTACAAGCTCAGATTCATATCTAGCACATTTCTATCACAAGTTTCACCGTCTACGACAATGAAGTACAGCATGCACCGCATTGCTTAGCTATTACTTAATTCAAAGCTACACTAACGAAAGAGACCCATTGCTACCTCCATGTTGTCGCAAATGTCACCCTCTCATGCTCGTCTCCCTTGCCTTCCAGCATACTAAGCCCTTTTATCCGAATCACATCCTTCACATGCTTAATAATGGACTCCACTCGTCGTTCCTCACCCTCCATACATCGCCTATTCCGTTCAGCCCAGCACTCGAACACCACAGCTCCCACAGCTAACTTCAGCGTTAGTGCCCCATGCTTTGTAGGTGTACTCCAAGTCTGAATCCTATAAATCTCCTCGAAAGTAGCTGCAACCATGCGACCCATATCTCCTCCGATCCTCCGGATTTCTTCCCATACAGTTTGTACGAATGGGCACTCCCAGAATAAGTGCTTTAACTCCTCGTATGCATTCTTACATAGTGCACACCTTGACACCATGCATAGCTTGAGCCCCCTCTGTCTCATCATATCATGAGTAGGTAGCTTCCCATAAATTGTCCTCCATAATGTTAACGCATGCTTTGGGACAACCCATTTGTGCCACACCATTGTCCGCCACCTAACAACAGGTCGTTCCAGCTTGACCCACTTCCACGTATCCCTCAAGGTAAAGGTGCTTCGAGTGGCACCCATCCATAAGAGCTTATCCTCCCCCTGGTCCACCTGGATGGTAGACAACCGGGCCTAAAGTTGTGTGAGAGCTCGGGAGCGTAGTCGAGGCACTCTCCACCTACCATCTTCGAGGAAGTGGGACACGGTGATATCCTGAGGGACCCCTAGATCATACCTCATTCTCTCCCCCTCCGGTAATGTTAGAAGTGGCGGGCCACACAAAGGATCCTCAAAGAACTTCACCTGCCGCCCATCACCTATTCTGAAAATCATTTTCTCCCTCGCCATATTCCGAACTCGCATGAGACCTCGCCATGCCCAGGAGCAATTTGTTGGAGGCCGCATTATCCATATGGACTTCCTCCTTAGGTACTTACTCCGTAAGTAAGAGGCCCAAAGGGATGTATCATGTGATGCAATGATCCAAAATAAGCGTAGAAGGCCTGCATCGTTCCAATCCACCAATCGACGCAAACCAAGGCCTCCTTCCCGCCTCGTAGTGCATATGTCCTGCCACGAGACAGCAGCCAACCTCTTCGTTCCCCCCCCCAAACAAAATGCATCATCAATCTTTCTATTTCGTGAAGCACACTCCGTGGTACGAGAAAGACCGAAATCCAATAAATACTAAAGGACGGAAGCACACTACGCACTAGTTCCACTCTCCCCGCCATGGAGAGGAGCTTTCCGTTCCATGAACTCAGCCTCCCCCGTACCTTGTCCAGGAGTGCTTCACAATGCGTCTTTGTAAACCTTGATGAAAAAAGTGACAACCCAAGATATGTCACCGGGAAGGTGCTCTGCTGCATTCGAAGATGGCTGCAAATCTACTCCCCGTCCGGTGTACTCCCTCCCACGAATACTTGGCTCTTAGAGTTGTTTAGTTGCAGCCCTGAGTATCATGAGAACTCATCCAGCACCTCTTTCAGCGCGCGGGCGTCAGCCTTTGTGGCACTCGTGAAGACCATTACATCATCAGCAAACATCAAGTGCGAGACCAAGATCAAACCACATTTAGCCGGTCGAAACCCACCTTTCCTCTCTTCACGACGCATCAAACCCCCCAGCACTTCCATGCAAAGCACAAAGAGGTATGGAGCACATGGGTCACCTTGTCGGAGACCATTGGAAGCCACGAAAGGCCTCGAAAAGGCACCATTTACATTGACAACGAAGGAGGCCTTCACGCACTCCCCCACCAGCTTCCTCCATTTGTCATTGAAACCGAGCCTACAAAGCACCTCATCCAGAAATTTCCATGACACCGTGTCGTACGCCTTCCTCAAATCAATCTTGACAGCCATGCGCCCCAACCCTTTTTCAGAATGCAAGTTGTGACATAATTCGTGGGCCAGCAAAACGTTGTCCCCAATCCGACGCCCTCGGATGAAAGCGCTTTGGTTCTCCTTTACATGCTTAGGCAGCACCTCCTTCAACCTATTCGCAAGAATCTTGGAGATATAGCGATACACCATATTGCATAAAGAAATCGGTCGGTAGTCATCAATCGTGGTTGGGCCTCTCTTCTTTGGAATCAATGTAATCGCCGTATAATTGACTTGCCTGAGGAGTTTTCCCTCACGAAAGAAAGAAGCAACAGCCTTAAGAAGATCATTCTTAATAACCTCCCAAGCCACCTTGAAGAACTTTGCATTAAAGTCGTCCGGTCCCGGTGCTTTGTCATTATTGGATTGCAACACCACGAATTGCAGCTCAGCCATGGTCACCGGACAAGTGAGCAGCCCAGCCTCCATAGTTCCTAACTTAGGAAGATCAATATCATCCGCAATGTTACCCCCCTGCACATTTGAAGCAAATAAGTTAGCAAACCGGCGACGTATCGCCTCAGGAATTTGATCCTCGTCCTCGATCGTCTCATCGCCTTCAACTATCCTACGCATTGTGTTTGTGGCTCTCCTCACCCTAAGAGACGCATGGAAGAACCTCGAGTTAGAGTCACCTTCCCTCAACCAGCAAAGAAAATAGAGATGGGAGAGTCTAGGGTTTCTAGGGTAGTTCTTCACCATTTCTCAACCTAATTCGTGCTTTGGTTTTGGTTTTTTGGTTCTCCTTCCTGCTATGGGAGAATCCTTGAGTGCTAGTGCTGCCCTCAACGACTTGGAGGAGTTCCCAAGTCTAAGGAGCGCTGAAGTGGGCTGTGAGGGAACTAAAGGGGTGGATGCGGAGCAGCCTAGGGAGATTGCTCAGCCCCGAAAGTGGTATGACCTCTTTGAGAAGAGGGTTAAGCCCAGCACCTCCCTGGATTTCGTTGCACCAACAATTAGGGAGGGAGGTGCTAGGGTTGCTACTATCTCGAGTAAGGAGCAAGAGGAAGCTAGGGGTGCATGGAAGAAGGTGCTGTTGGGTTATTTTGTGGGGTTCTCTCCCCATTTATCCACACTTGAGAGGCACTTAGCAAAGGTGTGGAGGATCTCGGGGGAGCTAGAGATTGTGCGACGGGTGTCTAATATGATGATTTTCAGATTCTCGCTAGACACCGATCGGATTTTCGCTCTTGAAAATGGTCCATGGTTTGTGAGGGGGCGCTACTTATCCTCCAACCATGGTCGGCTGGCATTAAAACCTTGGACAAGGTTTGCACGATTCCCATTTGGGTGAGGTTCCCCGACTTGGATCTGAAGTTCTGGTCAAGGAAGCACCTAGGCACGATTCAAGTGTGTTAGGATCACCAATGTACATGGATGAGAATACGGCAACGAGGCATCGGTTAGCATACGCCCGAGTGTGTGTTGAGGTAAGCGGTGACTTCGATTATCCATTACATATTTTGGTGCAAAATGAGAAGGAGGAGCGTGAGGTTGTTTTGGTGGAGTACGAATGGAAGCCTTTGTTTTGTAAGTTGTGTTCCATGTTTGGTCACTCCGAAGCTTGATGCCCTAGCAAGGGATCAATGGAGAGGTACATTGTTGGGAGGGAAGCTATGGGACGAGGGAATAGGTGGGTGGAGAAAAGGAAGGAGAAGGGGGGCGGAAATGGGAGTAGTGGAGGAGGTGTTGCTGGTGCTGGAAGCAAGGGGACGAGTGGGCTGCTGGAGCTGGAAAAGGAAGTGGCTCCAGCAGGCCTAGCAAGTACAACGGAAGGGTGTAACGGTGAAGGGGCTGATGGAAGGTGCAAGGGTACCTTGACTAACGGAATTGACAGTTTTCCGTTAGAGGTGGAGAGTATGCTCAGTTCTGGAAGAGAGATGGGAAGCTCCCTTGTGTCTCTAACAAGAGCCCTACCAAAGGAGGAAACCGTTTGGGTGGAGCTGCAAAAGATAAACCTAGGGAGGTGGGAACCAATGGGAAGGGGTCTGGACAAGGGAGGGGACCAATAGAAGCTGAGATGGGTGGAGGTGATGGAGAGAAGCCAATGGGAATTGAGGTAGGCGGAGTGGAAGGTTTGTGTGTTGCTGAGAATAGCAAAGAGGACTCATCTTTAAGGGAAGTATATTCCATGTTGGGTGTTGAAGAGGAAAGAGGGAAAGGCTTAGTGGAGGAAGGTATGTGTAGGGCTGAGAATAGCAAAAAGACTTCTCCATGCAAGGAGTCACGTGTGGAAGTGGATTATGAGCAAAGCTTAGTGGAGGAAGTAGGGGTAGGTGCACCAAATAATAGTGATTCACATTGGATGCAAGAGGGTATGCATGGGCAGCAAAGGAGTGGTGTCTTGCAGCTTGAAGAGGGGGAGATACAGAGTAGATGGTTGCACAAGGGAGAGCATGCACAAGAGGGTGAAGGAAACTCACGTAAGGTGATGGTGCATGGGCTGCATGGGGATGTTTTGAGAATGCAAGAAGAGGCGCACTCACCAAATCAGTTCCACCTACTTGCTGAGATGGAAGGGGAGGGCGAGAGAGATTTTCTGACTAGTAAGGGTAGTCAAGAATGCACGAGGAGACCCTCACAGATCAGCCTCGAGGAAGCTACACCGCCTTATTCATTCAGGAACGTGCGAGTGGTGGACGTGGCAAAGAAAAGGAAAAGTAATCGAGGGACTAAGGGAGTTCGCTCCCCAACCTCACATCCATGAAGTGCCTTTGCTGGAATGTACATGGTGCAAATGCCCGGGGGCGCCCGTACATGATCCGAGATAAAATTCACCGGGGGAGAGCGGATTTGGGTTGTATTATTGAGCACAAAGTAAAGAAGAAGAGGCTGACAAGGTTTGTTAAATCTATTTGGCAAGACTCTTGGGAGTCAAATAACGAGGTGGTAAATTCTGGGAGGATACTTGTATTGTGGAAGGATTCGGAATACCAACTTCAGAAGACCCGGGAGACGGATCAGTTGGTTCACATGGAGGTGATAATGCGGGCCACGGGTCAGCAAGTTGCGATTAGCTTTGTGTATGGGGATAATAACTATGTTACGAGGAGAACACTTTGGGAGGCTTTGCATGGGTGCAAACCTGCTGCGGATGTAGCATGGATGGTCGTGGGGTATTTCAATTGTATAAGGACTATATGGGAGAAGTGTGGAGGTGGTGGGTTAAATGCGGTGGCGATGGCGGAGTTTAACAATTGGATTGATACAACTAGTTTGGCTGAGATACAAACAGCTGGAGGTGAATTCACATGGTCGAATTTGACGCATGGGCCCGGACGGATAGAGACACGGATTGATCGAGCCCTTTGCTCCCAAGCATGGTTCGAATGCTTCCCGGATGCAATTTGTTATGTGGATGGTAAAGAGCTCAGCGACCACTGTCCCTTGATGGTGGACCTCGAACCTCATGGTGTGCGGAAGAAGAAGATGTTCTGGTTCATGAATGCTTGGGCTGGGCATGACCAGTTTTTGGGGGTGGTAAAGGAGGCATGGTCGACATACATTGTAGGAACCCCAATGTATCGGGTGGTGGGGAAGTTGGAGGCTGTTAAGACGGCACTTAAGACGTGGAGTGATGAGGTGTTTGGGAATATAACCGAGCGTCTTACTGAGGCTAGGAATGAGCTCCAGCAGATTCGAATGGAGATGGAGCGCCTTAGGGATGAGGAGGGACTGAGAAGGAAGGAGAGTGAGGCGGTAGATAAGCTATCCCGCCAATTGGGGATTGAGGAGTCGATTATTCGAACCGGGGTGCATCCTAACGACTCGATAAATCCTAAAGCCACTGTAGTAGATATCCTAATGCATCAAGTTCAAGACAATTTTGGGAGCTTTCTTTTTACTTTGCCTCTCAATGGTTTTGCACATGCTAAACACACGCAAAACCCACAAAACATTTTTTTTCGCAAAACATGAAGATTTTGAAAGAAATGTGAAAATTTGAAGCACTAGGCAAGCAAAAGAAGACAAGTCACCCAAGGATCATGGCAAGCCGATATATCGATATTAAATGTAGCACACTAACATGACCCTAATAATGCACACAAAAGAAAATAAAATCAAAGGTAAAAGACTCAGCTATGTACACACGTAAAACACCCCCCCACACCTACTTCATGCATTGTCCTCAATGAATGTGAGCAAAATACTATATGAATTTATGCATGAAAAAGGAAAGATCTCACCAATATGAAGTGCAAAGGGAAGTTCATGGTTATGTTGATGGACACAAACCCGAATTCCCTCAAAACCTGTGAGATGCTAAAGAAGGGATACAAATACGTCAAAGAAATGTGGCCCAAATACTCAAGGGTTGGAGCCCACAACAATCGATGCTCACTGAATGAGTCTTTTTTTTAACTATGTACGACAATAGGCTTCCATCTTCATATGTCAAGGGACATCAAATGGGAACCCACCATCTCTCGAGCCAGAAATGCACATGCATGGGCTCGCAACATACAAAACAGAATTGCTTGACCACCTGATACCCTTATATACATTGTGGTCGTTCGATGCCTCTTGAGAGTTAGCAAAAGACGAGGCATGAATGAGTGGTGAACCTCTATCAGGTTAAAGGGTATCAGGTGGTTGATTCTCAACCCACATGGGGTCCTCAGCAGATACAGAATGAAGAGCATGTGGTCCAGAGGCCATAAAAATAGTATCTTGTGGCTCAAAAGCCACGTGATCGAAAGGTTGTGGCTCAAGGGCCACGTGATCAAAAAGAAGTGGCTCAAGGGCCACATGATCAGAAGAATGTGGCTCAAGGGCCACAAGATCAGAGGAATGTGGCTCAAGGCCCACGTGATCAGAAGATAAGGCACCCTCTTGTGCCAGCTCAGGTGAAACATCTTCACCACCTTTAGGATCTCCATCGAACAATTCTCTGAAGTACTTGAAGGTGCCCTCAACTTCACTCTCATCCATGCCCTGGATATGGTTGACCCCAACAGGGTCAGTGAAGGCACCTGGCTTCTTGCCGATGGCGAAGATGTTGAAATCAGCGCATTGACTACCATAAGTCAAGCACATCAGACCATTGCGACAATTGATCAAGGCATTGGAAGTCGTAAGAAGTGGTTGCCCCAGAATGACAGGAATTTGTCCAAGTGGGTTTGGCACAGGTTTAGTATCCAAGACAAAGAAGTCGACTGGATAAATGAACTCTCCCACTTTGATCAGCACATCTTCCACCACACCCCTTGGTTTCTTCATAGACCTATCAGCCAATTGAAGAGTGGTTTTTGTTTGTTTGAGGTCTCCAAGACTGAGGTGGACATAGACAGAATAAGGCAGAAGATTAACAGATGCACCAAGGTTCAATAAGGCACTATGTATGGACACATCACCAATCACACAAGAGATAGTAGGACAATCAGGGTCCTTGTACTTGACTTGCATGGGTTGTGCCAACAATGAACTCACGTTAGCCGCAAGAAAAGCTTTCTTTGGAATATGAGTTTTTCTCTTTTTGGTGCATAAGTACTTGAGAACCTTGGCATAAGGTGGCATTTGCTGAATCACCTCCAATAGAGGGATGTTCACCTTAACTTGCCTAAACATCTCAAGCATCTTGTCATGCTGATTTGAGGTTTTCTTTTTAAGGCGCTCAGGGAATGGCGCCTTCGGGGCATAAGGGTGCGAAGGAACCCTTGAGTTCTGGTCCAAAGAAACATGAGTGGGGACCTCAGAATTTGATTCCTTCGACACAAGAGGAGACAAGGGGACCTCAGGGTTCAACCCCTTTGTCAAAGTAAATGTAGAAAGAACCTCAGGATCTGGCTCCTTCCTGCAGTATTTGTGGAGGGAGCCCCAGGATCCGCTCCCTCGAAGATGGCAATGATAAAGAAGGCACCCCAATGTGGTTGTCCACCTCCTTACCAGACCTCAAAGTATGAATCACATTAATATGATGGGTCGGTTCAGAGGTAGCATGAGGTAAAGGTGTCCTTACTTGAGAATGGGTACCCCGAGGATTCACCTCGGGTTGACTCGGTAATTGGCCCTTCTCGCGTTCATGGAGCTGATTAGCACACTGGATAACTTGCATTTCCAATGCTTTGACCGAATTGTTGCTGGCCACAAACAAGGATTGTGTGCTCTGAAAGAACGCATGAAGGGTTTGTTCAAGAGTGGGGTCCTTCGAGTCAACCCGTTGGGGGTAGTGGAGTCTGGTTAGAATAACCCGACGATGAGGTCTGAGGAGGTTGGTAATTATGGTTCTGAGACCTTTGATGTGGAGGTTTGTAGGTCGCCGATGGGCGTGGAGGTTTATAAGGTGGAGGTTGAGGTTGAGCGTGCGAGCTCTGACCGTTACCCCCACTAGGCCCCCAAGAGAAGTTAGGATGGTTACGCCATCCCGGGTTGTAGGAGTGACTGTACGGGTCGTTACGGGGCCTCTGTTGATACATAGCATTTGCATGCTCAGTATCCCTTGGAGCGTAAGCGCATTCCAAGTCATCATGGCCCGTAAGTCCACACCTACCACACCCGGGAGTAGCGACCTGAGCTACAGGAGCTCGGTCCAACTCTAAACTCTCAATCCTACGCATGAGAGCAGTCATTTTCGCCTCAGACGCGATCGATGACTCAACTTGATATGATCCAGCTCGACCAGAAGACCTGGCGGCTGGTTGCTCTCTCATGGTGTCCCACTCTAAGATGCGTTCAGCCATTAACTCAAAAGTGTCCCATGCCTCATCGATGGGTTTGATTTGGAAGTCACCCTGACACATCGACTCCAACAATGTGCGGGGGTTGTAGTTGATGCCCTTATAAATAATTTGGCACAACTGCCATAGCTCAAGTCCATGATGAGGGCACTGCTGGAGAAGGTCCGTGAACCTCTCAAAGAAAGCATGAAAATATTCGGTCTTAGTCTGATACATTTGATGTATCTGGTGCCGTATCAATTGCGTTTTCCTTTGAGGGAAAAATCTCTTCAGAAATACGGTCAAAAAGTCATCCCAAGACCGAATGGAGCTCGCCGGGAGGCTGTACATCCATTTCTTCACGTTATCCTTCAACGCGAAAGAAATCATCCTCAACCGGACTGAATCCTCGTCAAGCCGTTGAAGCTTGAACATGAAGCATACTTCCTAGAATTCGCGTATAAAATATACTGATCCTCCTTATTGGCAGTAAAGGTTGGAAGCATGCTCACATATTAAGGTTTCAGCTCATAGTAGTTCCCGCGAGCAGGGGGAACAACTACGCATGAAGGCTGCGCAACCCAAACAGGATGGGTCCGTTCCCACAAAGTCATCGGTCTATCCTGTCGAGCTAAAGGTGGTGGTACCCAAGAACTCGATCCTGACTGAATCTCCCTTCCTCTCGAGTCAGATAAGCAGGAGAAGGAGGTCTACGTGGTGGTGGGAAGGGACCGAGGTAATCCATGTATGGAACCCGGTCTCCCCCGTCACCACGAGACGACTCGGCCTCCTGCTCCAAAGGAGCACGAGGCGGAGATGGTCGATCACCAAGACCGTCCATCTCAGAAGAATACACTCTCTCTAGTTGAGCGCTCTCACCAGAACGAGCCCAACCTCGCATAAAATGCTCGACTCGACTCTAAAAAACACACAACAGAAGGTGTACTCAGAGGAGGAGACTACTCGTACAGAATAGATGAGGAGAGGACTCAGATGAGGAGGGAAGAATCCTTAGATCTAACGTGGGTAATGGGATCAGGTAGAAGCCTAACTAGCAAGCACGACTCAAACAACTTAAGCTATGGGTCCTTAGGCTAGACGACGCCTAACTTCGAGGTCACTAGCCTCGACATGCCTCACCTCCCTACAACGAGGACCACAATGCCCAGCAAGTGATACCAGATCCGGAGATCCAGTACCTCCTACTATCGACAAGGTAGGCAACGCCGATCAGGTCATGACGGTCTCAACTAGATTACTCTCCTAGTGCGCCCGCAATCCTTAGGGCCAATGTCTACTTGCTTTTAGTTAAGGCTTGATTAAGAGTGATTTTTGGGGCCAAGGAAAGGGTGATGAAATCTCCCACCATATCTTTTATGGGACAACCCCTCATTAGTAGCGTTTTGATCCTAGATCTAGCAATCAATCGCTCCAATCAAACGCTCAACTCACTCTTGTCCTGATGCAATTCCTACTAACTAATGCATGGGAATACAAGATGCATGAATGAGTGTAGGAAATGCGTACCTTACGCCAGCGCTCAACAACTGAAGATAAAGCTAAAAGAAAAGACGAATATATGCCAAAGTCAAGTACATGACGCGTGACGTAAACAAGTAAGAACGTCTAGTCTTTTGCTTTGGATTTTAAGGCCATGTTGATTAATGGGGGAGTGATTAATGATCTGGGAGCAAACTAGAAGTCACAGCATGCAAAATAGGGCTCCCAGATAACGAAAATGACAGAACTAACTACCAGAAGAAATTTGAAAGCAAGAAACCCTCACCAGGACGCCAATTGGCGGTCCAAGACCGCTGATTGGCGGTCCTTGTTGATGCTTAGATGATCCCACTTCTCCAGTATCCTTTCCGTGAGCTTTATGATCCCTGAAACTAAGAAAAACTGGAAACAAAATATTAAAAACCACTCGAATCATCCAAACCAAGGTCTCGACAGAGCACCTCCCCGACAACGGTGCCAAAAACTTGACTGATTCGTTTTATATTAACCGCAAGTGCACGGCCACGTTGAAATGGTGGCAAATACGGGTCATCCACTGGGAGGTGTGTCGACGTTTGGTTTGTGCGAAGGCGAGTGGTAAAGAAAGGAGAGAAAGATTGATTACACTAAACTAGACTAGAATGCAAAAGGAAATGAAAGATTAGCAATAAAACTAAACCCCAAAAGGGGTAGAGAAATAATGTGAATATAAAAGATGTGTGTGTGTGTTTAATTAAGCTCCTCACAACATGTAGTGCATGAAATCATAAAACTAAATCCAACTTTGCCTCCACATGAATTAAGATAAGATCATATCATTAAAGCATACAAGATAATAATTGGAATGAAGCTAAATGAACTCATGTATAAAGACCACACCATACTATGCCTCCACATGAATTAAGATAACACATATCATTAAAACAAACAATACATTAACCAAGGTAAAGGCAACAAGAGTACATACACTACAAATTGTGTTTCCAATATTAATTCCATCCATATCCTCACCTTATCATTCACCATAAAATAGGTTCACTAATCTAAGCATAAGCTAAGCTTCATTCAAGAGCATTAGCCTATCAAAGATAGGAGTGAAATCCCATTAGATGGTTATGGAAATCATATAAGGCTCAAGGGATTAAGATAACACACACCTAATACACTACATTATCATATCACATATTTCTCCACCCCCCCAAATAGGGATGAAACTACTCACTACTCATTACACTAACTATATTAACAAAATGAAGCATTATACTGAAATGAAACTACACTAATCAAGCAAGAAATATTAAATAAGCTGAAATGACATAAAACAAAACAAGCATCAAAGCAAGCACATTAAAGGAAATTAACCTAAGAGAGAAACAACACAATTAAAGGAAAACATATATTATGAATTCACTCAATTACAAGTAGCCATTCCTCCACCAGAGTTTTGCTTCCAGGCTTCACTCTTAGTAGGAAAGATGGCTACCAAAGAGAGAGATGGATACATGAGAGGAGGGGGAGTTCTATTAATAGCCATAGAAAAAGGTAAACCGGGACAATCCCCCGATGTGGGACTAAACCAATACCAAAAATAGACTAAACATCCTCTAATACACGCGTTCCAGAAGTTTGAGCGGATCCGGGAAGATCCGGACCGCCAATTGACGGTCTACAAGATCCAGATCACGTTGAAATTTGTTTTGGGTTTTTCTTGGTATATTTGTTGGTCTTGGATGCATCTGCTTTGCTTGTTGGAGCTCCGACCCGAATCGAATTGCCAAAATACTCCCCATGATGGTGTGGAGTTTCCTGTTTTGACAAAAAATTACCTTCATCAATGGGAACTACTATTCATCGCCGGAAAACTACTTAAATCGACCCCACAAATTACCATTTTACCCTTCAGAGATATTTAATACCCATTTTGTCCCATCTCTTAAAATAAGGTTTTTGCCTACGTTTTCCTAAATTTCCCAGTACAAACACCACGAAAATGTCGGGCAAAGCATCTGGATTCGGTTAAGTAAGCCCAACAGAAAATAAAAAAAGGGTCAGGCGTCTGGGTAAAACGCCCCCAATGGGGGAGGCATCTCCCCTATGGTGGGGGCGTCTTAGCCAAACGCCAACCCCAAGGGGCGGGCGTTTTAGCCAGACGCCTCCCCCATGGAGGGGGCGCTGGGGGGGGGGGGGGGGTTCACTAAGACGCCCGTCCAAAACAAAATTTAAAAAAATCTTAAAATTATACAGTGTGTTCAAATTATTTGAGGTTCCGTTGCAAGTTTTTCGGTGGTAACAAGTCGTATTACAATGAGTTTTTTTACAAGTGATAAAAATTTAAAAATTTCCAGATCCAACATTTTCACGATCCCAAAAATTCCAGTGGTAAAATTTCCCGACTTACAAATACCACCTCGACACGTTATTCAGGGGTCTCGCTGGCATTGCACCTCGTCGATGAGATGGCGGGGGCAGCGCCTCCTGGTAATTTTTTGGATTTTGAAGTTGTTGGGTCTGGAAATTTTTGAATCTTCGTCACATGCAAAAACTCATTGTAATCCAATCTGTATAATTAACCACGGGCACAGGATCTGGTGAGTTGGTGAGGTAGTGAGGTGTCGGACGGTCTACCATTTGCATCTCGGTCTACCAAACATGTTACATGCGGATGACTGAGTTTCCATCGGCCCATCGTGATCGTAGAGACAATAAGTTTTTGATCTTCCTGGAATCCTTGGGTCGGTTTACCGACCTCTACCCGGTCATCCAAATTATAATCAATTTATAATTAATTATCTTTTAAAAAAAAACATTGGGCGTCCGCCGGAGCCGCGGGCGTCTGGGTAAAACGCCCCCTATGGGGGACGCGTCTGGGGCTCCGGCGGACTCCTGCTAAATTTTTTATTTTGTATTTTTTTATTATTTAAAAGAAGGACATTTTACGAGATTTGAGTACACCGGGGCGTCCGTTGGCTCACTTACTGACTTGCAAAATATTATTTTTTATGATTAAGAGAGGAAGATGAAGAGAGATAGGTGATAGGATGGTGAAATGTCGTGATATATGAGTAGAAATGAGAGAAGGGAAAAATGGTAATTCGTTGGCGCGATTTAAGTAGTTTTCCGGCGATGAATAGCAATTCAGTTATCAATAACTTAAAATTAAACTCAAAATGACAAATCCAAATCAAAAATCTTATTTAATATCACAATATTAATATGAACGCCAAAAATCATAAAATTAATGGACATTTTATATAAGATGAAGTGTTGTCGAATTGGTAAAGAATTTCGTTCCTTGTTTTTTGGATTCTTCAAAAATTTAATAAGACAACTTCTAAATTTTATGATTTTCGAGAACACTGATGTTGTGATATAAAACAACATCTATGGTGTATATTGTGAATTTGAAGTTTACATTTTATATTATTAACATTGTAAATTGATATAAAAAATTTCAAGGATAGTGGACCTATATATATATATTAATTTTTTATAATTATCACTGTAATAATAATATCATTTATTTGACACGTTGTTTATTATATCTATACCTTGGTCATATACGAAAACACGTAATGCACTACAATAAAACAAGATGCCACCGATGGAACATATCCGTCGGTATAGGTGAACACCTAGGAAGATACCTACCGTCTGTGTTGCCTGCGTCGGTGTTTAGTTCCACCAATAGCTGTTCTGACAGATATATGTTTTTGGTGTTGATTTTGACTCGAAATTTCCCGTCAAATTTTTTCGCCTTGTTTGATTGACGTGAACAACAGTGACAGGGACTGACCAACAAATATCTGTCACTGATCTATACCAAAGAAAACATTTGTCGGTGTAGGATTGCCTGACTAAGATTTCATTCCCAGTATTACCAACGGATGTGGCCTTACACCAACAGATAGTCTTCATCTCAGTATTTTGTGGGTAACCTACACCGATGGATAAGTCCTGTCGGTGTAGGCTATTGGCTTTTTCGGATTCCAATTCTCCTGATCAAAAGAAATATTTTTCAACATTCATCAACAAG
Organism: Triglochin maritima; assembly: GCA_963682175.1. NCBI lineage: Eukaryota > Viridiplantae > Streptophyta > Magnoliopsida > Alismatales > Juncaginaceae > Triglochin > Triglochin maritima. The sequence continues at coordinate 14,377,665 of OY821790.1, read as the reverse complement.
ATACACTGCCATCTAATTTTTCAGAAAAATACACCAATGGAAGATATGGGTCAGTGTATGTTAGCACCGACGATTAATTTTCTCTGTTGGTGGAAATGTACCTACACTAATAAATGTTTCACCGACGGATAGCTATCCATCGGTGAAAGTTGTTTTTCTAGTAGTGGAGGCCAACAATGCATAAGTAACATAGGTGATGTTATGGCATGATCCTATCTTTTTAGATCCATCTTTATCTACGCTTATTACTTCAATGTTCATAGTCGTAGGATCATTATGGAGGGGATTAATAATATGAGTACATTAATGTATATTATGTCTAACTCTATGACGAGTGTAGAGTTGTAGACCCATCAACTAACATTGAGCCGGTTAGAAGATCGCTAATCTTAAAATAATATTGTAGGAAAATACAGGTATTTCATCATCCTAACTACGTCTGATATTTACAATCCGACGTGGTATTAGGCGTATTACGTTGGTAGTTGAAAGTCCAACGTGATATTAGATGTACCACGTTATACAATTTACAACTGACATGAAGGTTCACGTTTGCACGCCGATCGTCATTGTAGGATCTAATGACCCCTAATATTAGTCTAAAGGGGGGTGTGTGAATAAACTAATTATGTTCTTTTAAAAGAGCAATTTTAAGCAAGAACCCTAAAAAGTAAAAGTTAGGAGAGCAAACCACAATAAGGATGTGTACACGTTTGGATCCAACCACCGGATCCTAGTCCTCTCTTATGAATTGCTCCTGTTCGAGCAACTTCATGTCATCCACTAATCCGATCCCCGTTTCGGACCGAAATCATGCCTTTACACTTCAAGCTTTGCGAACACCCTTGCCTAGCTTGGACCACCTTCTCACAATCCGAGAAGAGCTTCACTTCAGAATCTATTACAACTCTTTGAATGAAAGCTTGAGTAACCTAATCTTGAGCACTTGAATGAATGATGGGAGCAATGTATTGATTCAAGGGGAAAGATGTGAGCACAATGAAGTTTAGAGCAAGTTAAAGCGTAGTATGCGAATTTGAGCTTTGAGAAAGATTGGTGACCTGAGAAGTGTGTTCTAAGCTCTATTTATAAGCTCTAAACTTAATCTAGCCATTGTGATTAAATTTGTAATGAGTTGTGTAAGAATACACATAATAGTGAATGATAGGACACAAATCTGGACACCGACGGTCTACCGGATCGGTTTAATAGAAAATACTCATGAATATAGGTTGGAAATATGAAATCATGTCATGAGATGATACAACGGAAGCACAAATATAATATGCCAAAAGAAAACAAAAGTAATGAAGTATTTCAAAGAATTCTTAAAAAAACACTTAGTCATTCAAACATCCAAACCCATAATTCTACCAACACCCCACTCCGAGTCATTGGACTCATTCTCAGCCCATCAACACCCAACCTCAAAATTTCCCAAGTTCTGACTTGGACCTCATAGTTGACCGCATACCTGATTCCTTGAAACAAACTTTCTTTACGTTCATGGAAACTACTCAACAGTCCTTACAAAATATGGCACTGCAAGTGAGTCAAATGACGCAACAATTACGTGAACGTAAGGAGAGTAACTTTTCTTGTCAACATGAGGATTTATCTTCTGATATCGAACCGCCATCACATCCACAAATTCAAAGCATAATATTTCATAGTCAAACTCCTAGTCAGTCTGAGGGACTTAGGGTTTCAATACACAATCACTTGGTGGAGGATTCGACTCCAATTGAGATAAACATGGACTAGTTTCATTACGAGTCGGCACAGGATTGTGCCTTACCTTTTTGTCTCGTGGCCGTTGAGCCACATGATCTTATTGTTGTGCCTCTTGTTGAACGTTTTATTTAAAACCGCAAGTGCACGGCCGCGATGAAGCGGTGGCAAGTACGGGTCGTCCTCAGGGGGGTGAGCAGCCTCTTGTTTGCACGAAATCAAGTGGCGAAAATAATGGAGAAGAGAGTTGGTTACACTACTCTACACTAAACTACGCTAAGAAGTACGAAATGTGAAAGAAGCAAACAAATGATGAAATAAGAACTAAGCTAGGAACAAAATAGAAGTGCTGGAATTTCAGGAATGGAAAACCCCTAAGGGGTGGAGTGAGTGCACACAAGCAAAGAGGTGGGTGTAGAATACATTCTTTAAGCACATGAAGGTGATGTTTATCAAGCATAGGAAGTGTCTAAATGTTATGGCAAAACCTATCAATCTATTCACCAACTTGGTTGATTAACATTTACATATGCAAGTTGTTTATTTCAGAACCTAAACAAGCATGAGAGGTGTCTAATAATTTTGGCAAAACTCATCAAGTTATAAATTCTATCCTAAACAAGCAAGCATACATTCATGTTTAATCAACACATTGAAATTAAAGCATTCATCCAATTCTCTAATGCATGTATGTACATCTACTCCACCCCCTAAAGGGGATGAAACTACTCACTAAACATTACACTAATTATTAAACTATGGAAAGAAAGCATATTAAAACTAAGCTAGAATTAAAAGACGATTAAACTAAAACATGCACAAACAATAAAAGGAGCATAAAACAAACAATGAAAGAAACACAAAACTTTATTGATAAAATGACTCACATTAAAAGTAGCATCCTCCTACTTTAGTGTGTGCTTCAAGGCCTCACTTCTAGTAGGAAGAATAGCCACTTAAAATATGGAGTGATTACAATAGGAGGTGAAGAGTTCTATATATAGCCATGGAAAAAGGTAATCCGGGACAATCCCCCGATGTGGGACTAAACAGATACCAAAAATAGCCTAAACATCCTCTAATACATGTGCTGGAGAAATTTGAGCGCATTTGGGCCAAAAGTGACCGCCAATTAGCGGTCTACAGTGTCCGGATCACTCTGGAATTTCTTGTGGGCTTTTCTGGAAGGCTTTGTTGGTATTTAATGCATCTAGTTTGCATGTTGGAGCTCCGACCCGAATAGAATTGCCAAAATACTCCCCATGATGGTGAGGAGTATTCTGTTTTGCTCTTAGGTCCTTCGGTCTTGCATTCAGGTCCTTCTTCCTTGCATCTTGGTCCACAGATCTCACAATTCAGTCCTTTTTCCCAGCTTTTGGGTCCTTTTATGCTTCATCTCTTCAAACCTATTTATTCCTGAAAACTAAACATAAAACTCGTAACATAGCATTATTTAGGTGAAAGATGATGGATATAAGATACAAATATGAGCATGAAATGATGTCAATCAAATACCCCCACACCTAACTTTTGCTAGTCCCGAGCAAAACAAAGAAAGAGAAAAGCATGCGAAAAAAACAAGAAATCCTAACTCACTTTCGTAGGAATAACGGTTGCACTTAGCACGTGCAACAAGCCGTTAAACCTCCTTGTCGCCAAGGAGGAGGAGTGTTGTCTCCTGAGGGTTTTCAGCGGATATACCCACAAAATCCGAACAAGATGCATTAATCAATCTAGCTACATGACTCGTTGGACTTATTTTGTCGATCATGGGACGCGGTAATACTATGGGTCGACTCTATATATGTAATCGGTCCACACACCTAGCCTAATGAGTTATTCGTGAGAGTTAGTAAAGGACTTAAGTGAAAGACGTGGGCAACCTTAACTTCTGAATGTGATACAATGTGTAAAGTCCATTTTCGTTCTTATTTGACTCCTTTTTTTTCTTTTTTCCTTTTTCTTTTTTTTTTCTTTTTCTTTGGAGCATTTTATTGGTTGGTGTTTGATTCTCCCAGGGTCAGGTTTCGTGCATCATTGCCTATGAGGACTTACACTATCACGTACACCTTCCCCCAAATCTCCACATAGGGCGATCCCTACCACCCGTGTAACGGGAGTTCGGTCGGCGCATCCCAAGTCAGATGACTCGAAAGCACCAGGCACAAAGTCCCCTCAGACCTACTTTCCCAAGTGATAGGAGCCGTGCGAGAAGAGAGAGCACCACTTATTTATCTATATGGGAACCAAAACCCTACACTTAAGTATCACAAAAGAGATTAAGGGCCCTCGACTACGACAAACTTCCATATACTCACAAACACGAATTATTTGACTCACTTGGTTCTGGGTGGACTTCTTTAAATGTTTGAGTACTGAAACCCTATGATTACACGCCCCCTGAGGGAAAACCAGGTGCATCCTAACGACTCGACAAGACCTAAAGCCAATAAACTAGAAATCCTAATGCATCAAGTTCAAGACAATTTTGGGAGCTTTCTTTTTACTTTGCCTCTCAACGGTTTTGCACATGCTAAACACACGCAAAACCCACAAAAACATTTTCTTTCGCAAACACATGAAGATTTTTAAAGAAATGTGAAAATTTTAAAGCACTCGGCAAGCAAAAGAAGACAAGTCACCCAATGATCATGGCAAGCAGATATATCGATATTAAATGCGGCACACTAACATGACCCTAACAATGCAAACAAAAGAAAATAAAACCAAAGGAAAAAGACTCGACTATGTACACACGTAAAACACCCCCCACACCTACTTCATGCATTGTCCTCAATGAATGTGAACAAGATACTACATGGATACATGCATGAAAAAGGAACGATCTCACCAACATGAAGTACAAAGGGACGTTCGGGGTCATGTTGATGGACACAAACCCAAATTCCCTCAAAACCTGTGAGAAGCTGAATAAGGGAGATAAATACGTGAAGAAATTAGGGCCCAAGTACACAAGGGTTGGGGCCCACAACAATCGATGCTCACTGAAGGAGTCTTTTATTACACACTTTTTTTTTGTTTTTTTTTGTTTTTTTTGTTTTTACAAGATAAATACATCAACCAAGATATTCTCATAATCATTTGGTCAAGGAACATCAAATGAGAACATCAAGTCATGAGGACCAGAGACTTGCCGAGATGGGCAAACTCCACTGGTACTCTGAGGTGTCATGAGGGGTGAAAGGTCAAAGCTGAAAGGCTCGAACCCCTCATGATATTGGTTGGGTGTGGGCAACAAAGAATGAAGTTGTGTTGCCTTCTAGGGTTTAATTGCTCATCGAAGAAAACCCTCCAACCAATAGGCGGGTGCATCGGAATGAGTTCCTCAGGCTCATTCGATGGATGCAGCAGACATGCATCACTAAGAATGGGGCTTCTCCCCAAGTCATCCAACAAGGACCTCCCACCATCACTTAGATCATCAAGCATAAGCTCGGTCATAGGTGGGTCCTTGTTGGAGTCAATATGAAGCTCAAATGGCTCAATGGCCATGGGACATGAGGTAGAGACACCTTCTGGTATAGGCATATGATGAGGTGTCTCACTCTCACTAGTACTCTCAACTGAATCATGCAACGAACACTCCCTTTGGACATTCATGTTCGAGGCCAGCTCACTCTGTTGCATTGCGAAGACAGGCAATGAGTTTTTGCTGGGCCATCGAACATTCTCAACGGGTTGCATTGGGGTTAGGGGTGTTCGTTGATTTTGTGGTGCTTTCTCCAATTGGCGGATGAGATTGAGATTTAAAGGTTCATCCATGGGTTCCCGTTGCCTACCAGAGTTGAACACATGAAACTCGGCACTCATGTTACCGAATGAGAGCTTCATGAGACCATTTCTACAATTAATCAAAGCATTGGAGGTTGCCCGAAATGGTCTACCCAAAATCAAAGGTATTTGAGAGTGGGTGTTCGCAACAGGATTGGTATCAAGGATAACAAAATCGACTGGAAATATAAAATCTCCAACTTTGATAAGCACATCCTCGATAATCCCCATGGGAATACGAATGGGTCTATCCGCCAATTGGAGGGTGATCTTAGTTGGTTTCAATTCTCCCAAGTTCAACTGTTGATAAACAGAGAATGGGAGGAGGTTGACCGCCGATCCTAAATCAAGCAAAACATTGCTCAGTCTAGTGTCCCCTATCGTACACTGAATAGTAGGACACCCAGGGTCCTTGTATTTTGTGTAGGTGGGATTGGACAAAAGTGAGCTGATATTTGCAGCCAAGAATGCTTTCTTAGGCACATTGGTCTTCCTCTTGGTTGTGCAGAGATCCTTCAACACTTTGGCATATTGAGGTATTTGTTGGATGACATCCAACAAGGGGATGTTAACCTTCACTTGCTTAAATACCTCTAATATCTTGTCCGTGTTGTCACTCTGCTTTTTGGTTAACCTACTTGGATAAGGAGCTTTTGGCAGGTAGGTTTTCTGCGGTGCCTGAGAAGGAAGCCTTGGTGTATTACCCTCACCCTCAGCTTCTTCTTCACCACCATTCCCACTGAGGGGCTGCATAGATGATGGTGGGTGTGGCAAGGAAATGTGATTGTCAACCTGTTTTCCATTCCTTAAGGTCACAATGGAATTGACATGGTGAACAGGTTTCTCCACATGGTTCACTTGCCTCCCCCGAGGTACCACATTCTCATTTTGCATTTGTTGTTGTTGGTACATGCGGGGGTTAGCCTCAGGCTGGCTAGGAAAAGACCCTCTCTCTCTTTCATGTACAAACTGAGCCAATTGGCCCATCTGAAGCTCTAGAGATTTGATGGTCTGGTGACTTGAAGTGAGAACTTGACTAGTGGACGACATAAAATTTTTCATTGAGTTTTCAAGTCCACGAGTCAAGGTCTCAAGCGAATTGAATCGGGTTTCCATATTATTGGAATTTGGGAAACCCGATTGATTGGTGGTTTGCGCTTGGGGTGGCTGATAGGAATGCGCATGCATGGGAGGTTGGTGTGATTGGTAAGGTGGTCTAGAGGAGTTTGAAGGACCACCCGGGGCATTAGTTTGGTTCCATGAAAAATTGGGGTGGTTCCTCCATCCAGGATTATAAGATGATGAGTATGGGTCATTCCTAGCTCTGTCATAGATGGCGTTGACACGCTCCATCTCAGGAGGAATGGACTCACACTCGCTCTCTACATGACCTATCCTACCACATGAATGACAAGGAACTGGACCAGATGTAGACATGTAAGGTGCACTTTGTTGGTTTTGGAGCTCAATCGAGTCCATACGGCGCATTAAGGCCGCCATGCGTGCCTCGGTGGCCGTAGTGGTATCGATAGCAAATGCGGCACCCGATCTAGTCGAGTTTGCATTCGCGATCCTCGCTCCTATAGTAGATGATGCAGGTGGTTCCCTTACACTCTCCCACTGCATGGTTTTCTCAGCGAGGTCTTCTAGGAAGGCCCATGCCTCCCTTTCATCCTTTCCCAAGAACTCTCCTTGACACATGGACTCAAGGAGCGTTCTGGACGGGATGTGAAGACCCTCATACACAATCTGACAAAGACGCCACAACTCAATGCCATGGTGAGGGCACGAGGATAGTAGCTCTTTGAACCTCTCAAGATATGCATGAAATGGTTCGGTCTCATGTTGATAGAACGAATTGATTTCGTTCCTCATTTTTTGAGTCTGATGATTCGGAAAGTACTTCTTGAGGAATGCAGATTGAAACTCATCCCAAGTCCTAAAGGAATTCGCCTGGTTGCTGTACAACCACTTCTTGGCGTCATCCTTTAGTGCAAAAGGAACGAACCTAAGATGGATGGAGTCTGTGCTAAGTTGTTGCAGCTTGAACATAGCACAGACTTCCTCAAATTCCCTGAGAAAGATATAGGGGTCACCTTTCCCAGTGAAATGAGGGAGCATGGAAATGAATTGAGGCTTAACCTCAAAATGGTTCCCATTAGCCTCTGGTAATACGATGCATGAGGGTAGAGCTGTACGGCTCGGGTAGCATCGATCACGAAGAGGTATGGGAACGACAACTGGAAGCACAGGTGGAACAGGTGGGTCCAGCAACTGCTCCTCCTCACGGAAATTAGCAGCCATTGGACCCGAACTACGTGCGACACGAGAGGAGGAAGGTGTCGAGAAATCGATGACCGAAGCCGGATTGACAACGCTCCTCGTCAAACGACCACTCTCGTCTCGTGTCCACGAAAGCATGCACAAAGGTGCACACACAAACCACAACTCTCTCTCTTTTTTTTTGTTTGAAAGAATCTACGTAGAAGAGAAGATGAGGGAACACAGGAGAGAAATAATGACTCCGGAGAGAAGGGAAGAAGTCCTTAAGCTACGGCGGATGGGTACAGGTAGAAGAACACAAGCAAACAAGGCTCAAACAATCCTAAGGTCGCTATAGGTCCTTACAGCTAGACGACGCCTAACTGCGAGGTCACACGGCCTCACACACGCCTCACCTCCCTACAACGAGGACCACAAAGCCCAGCAAGTGAGCCAAGATCCGGAGATCTCTTCTCTCCTACTATCGACAAAGTGGGCAACGCCGATCAGGTCATGACGGTCGGGACCGGATCACTCTCCTAATGCGTCCAAGATCCTTAGGGCCAATGTCTACTTGATTTTAAAATTAGGCTCTTGATTAGTGTGGTTTTTGGGGCGAAGGAAAGGGTGATGAAATTCCCCACCTTATCTTTTATGGGACCGCCCCTCCTTAGTAGCGTTTTGGAGTCCTAAATCTAGCAATCAACTCTCCAAACAACGCTCACGTCACACTTGTTGCAATGCACTTCCTACTAACTAATGCATGTTCATACGAAATGCATAAATGAGAGTAGAAGGTGCGTACCTCACGGCAGCTCTCAGCAACAGAAAATAAAGCTAAGATAAAAGACAATCTAAGTGCCTAAGTCACATACATGATGCATGGCCTAAACAAAAAGAATGCCTAATCTTTTGCTTTGAGTTTTAGGGTCCAAGTTGCTTAAGGGAGGTTTGATTATTGATCTGGGAACAAACTATGAGTCAAAACATGCCAAATTAAGACTCAGACCACTATATCAGCTAAAGTAAACAGACCAAAGAAATAAGAAAGCGAGCTGAGCTTACCAGACCGCCAATTGGCGGTCTCAGACCGCTGATTGGCGGTCTACAGTGCCCAGCTTGCTTCAAAACTTCTCCAGGTGCTCCTCCTGACCACTCCAAGTCTCCTGAAACAAAGAAAAACTACAAAACAAAAATTAAATCCACTCCAATCGTCCAAACAAGAGTCTGGACTGGCACCTCCCCGGCAACGGCGCCAAAAACTTGTTGAACGTTTTATTTAAAACCGCAAGTGCACAGCCGCGATGAAGCGGTGGCAAGTACGGGTCGTCCTCAGGGAGGTGAGCAACCTCTTGTTTGCACGAAATCAAGTGGCGAAAATAATGGAGAAGAGAGTTGGTTACACTACTCTACACTAAACTACGCTAAGAAGTACGAAATGTGAAAGAAGCAAACAAATGATGAAATAAGAACTTAGCTAGGAACAAAATAGAAGTGCTGGAATTTCAGGAATGGAAAACCCCTAAGGGGTGGAGTGAGTGCACACAAGCAAAGAGGTGGGTGTAGAATACATTCTTTAAGCACATGAAGGTGATGTTTATCAAGCATAGGAAGTGTCTAAATGTTATGGCAAAACCTATCAATCTATTCACCAACTTGGTTGATTAACATTTACATATGCAAGTTGTTTATTTCAGAATCTAAACAAGCATGAGAGGTGTCTAATCATTTTGGCAAAACTCATCAAGTTATAAATTCTATCCTAAACAAGCAAGCATACATTCATGTTTAATCAACACATTGAAATTAAAGCATTCATCCAATTCTCTAATGCATGTATGTACATCTACTCCACCCCCTAAAGGGGATGAAACTACTCACTAAACATTACACTAATTATTAAACTATAGAAAGAAAGCATATTAAAACTAAGCTAGAATTAAAAGACGATTAAACTAAAACATGCACAAACAATAAAAGGAGCATAAAACAAACAATGAAAGAAACACAAAAGTTTATTGATAAAATGACTCACATTAAAAGTAGCATCCTCCTACTTTAGTGTGTGCTTCAAGGCCTCACTTCTAGTAGGAAGAATAGCCACTTAAAATATGGAGTGATTACAATAGGAGGTGAAGAGTTCTATATATAGCCATGGAAAAAGGTAATCCGGGACAATCCCCCGATGTGGGACTAAACAGATACCAAAAATAGCCTAAACATCCTCTAATACACGTGCTGGAGAAATTTGAGCGCATTTGGGCCAAAAGTGACCGCCAATTAGCGGTCTACAGTGTCCGGATCACTCTGGAATTTCTTGTGGGCTTTTCTGGAAGACTTTGTTGGTATTTGATGCATCTAGTTTGCATGTTGGAGCTCCGACCCGAATAGAATTGCCAAAATACTCCCCATGATGGTGAGGAGTATTCTGTTTTGCTCTTAGGTCCTTCGGTCTTGCATTCAGGTCCTTCCTTGCATCTTGGTCCACAGATCTCACAATTCAGTCCCTTTTCCCAGCTTTTGGGTCCTTTTATGCTTCATCTCTTCAAACCTATTTATTCCTGAAAACTAAACATAAAACTCGTAACATAGCATTATTTAGGTGAAAGATGATGGATATAAGATACAAATATGAGCATGAAATGATGTCAATCACCTCTTAAAGACTCTCCTGTGGTGGAGCAAGAGTTCCCTAGTACTCTTAATTTCAAACGACATGATCAGAGTTTCTCTCTCACTATTGTTCTTGATCATCTTGGAAATAATGTAACATCAAACAACTACATTGCTAATGAGGATATTAGGAGTTCCTTGGAGAATACCTTGGGTATGAGACCCACAATCTGTTCGCCTGGTGAGTCGGACATGCATAACGAGGTTCTTGACCTCATTCCGATCCACCAGCTTGTTGGTTGGAGACTTTTGATTGACGATCATAACTTCAGTACCGCAACAGGAGAAACTCTTCTTCTGTTGCCCCATATTTTCCAAACTCTTGAGTTGTTCAAGCCCTTTCAGTTTGATCCTTTGAATGAGATGCCTTTGCGTCTAATTCATGAACCTCTCCTTTCATCTTATGTTCTTTGTGAGGGGGGCCCAAACTTGAGTATTCTGGCCCCGCGTGGTGTCATGCTCCCTTTCCAATTATTGACCCACTTTTGAGGTTCCCATTTGATGTCCTTTGACAAATGAAGATGGGAACTTATTTTTGTACATAGTTACATTCAAAAAAAAGAAAAAAGTACAATAAAAAACTCCATGAGCGAGCATTGATTGTTGTGGGCCCGAACCCTTGTGTATTTGGGCCCCAGTTCTTTCATGTATTTGTTTCCCTTCTTTAGCATCTCACAGGTTTTGAGGGAATTCAGGGTTATGTCAATCAACATGACCATAACACTTTCCTTGTGCTTCACGGTGGTGAGATCTTTCCTTTTTCATGCATAAATCCATGTAGTATTATGCTCACATTCATTGAGGACATTGCATGAAGTAGGTGTGTTTGTGTGGGGGTGTGTTTTACGTGTGTACATAGTCAAGTCTTGTTCCTTTGATTTTGTTTTCATGTTTGTGCATTGTTAGGGTCATGTTAGTGTGCTGCCTTTTATATCGATATATCTGCTCGCCATTATCCTTGGGTGACTTGTCTTCTTTTGCTTGCCTAGTGCTTTACAATTTTCACATTTCTTTAAAAATCTTCACGTGTTTGTGAAAGAAAATGTTTTGTGGGTGTTTAACATGTGCAAAACCATTGAGAGGCAAAGTAAAAAGAAAGCTCCTAAAATTGTCTTGAACTTGATGCATTAGGATATCTATTACAGTGGCTTTAGGACTTGTGTAGTCGTTAGGATGCACCCCGATCTTCCCTCAGGGGGGGAGTAATCATAGGATTTCAGTACTCAAACAAATAAAGAAGTCCACCCTGAACCTAGTGAGTTGAATCATTCGTGTATGTTAATATAAGGAAGTTTGTTGTAGTCAAGGACTCTTTTACTCCTATTGTGAAACATTAAGTGTAAGGGTTTTGGTTCATGTGTAAACAAGAAATAAGTGATTAGGTATTTTCTCTTCTCGCACGGCTCCTATCACTCAGGAAATGAGGTTTGAGGGGACTTTGTGCCTGGTGCTTCCGTGTCATCTGACTTGGGATGCACCGACCGAACTCCCGTTACACGAGTGGTAGGGATTGCCCTGTGTGGATATTTGGGGAAAGGTGTACATGATAGTGTAAGTCCTCATAGGAATTGATGCACGAAACCTGACCCTGGGAGAATGAAACTCTAACTAGTAAGAAAAAAAGTAAGAAAAGAAGAAAAAAGGAAAAAAATGGTAATGCAAATAAGAACCATAATGGACTTTACACTTTGTATCACTTGAGGAGGTTAAGGTTGTCCATGTCCTTGACTTAAGTCCTTAATTGACTTGCACGAATAATTCATTAGGCTAGGTGTGTGGACTGGATACATATATAGAGTCGGCTCGTAGGATTACCGCGTCTAATGATCGACAAAATATGTCCAACGAGTCGAGTGTCTAGATTGAATAAAGCATCTATGTTCGGATTTATTTGGTATATCCGCTGAAAACCCTCAGGAGACAAAACTCCTCCTCCTTGGTGACAAGGAGGTTTAACGGCTTGTTGCATGTGCTAAGTGCAACCGTGATTCCTACGAAAGTGAGTTGGGATTTTCCTATTTTTTTCGTATGCTTTTTCCATTCTTTCCTTTTTCCCTTTCTTTGTTTTGCTCGGGACTAGCAAAACTTAGGTGTGGGGGTATTTGATTGGCATCATATCATGCATATATTTGTGTCTTCTATCCTTTATTCTTAGCCTAAGCAATGCTACGTAACGAGTTATGTGTTTGAGTTTCAGGAATAAATAGGGTTGAGGAGAAGATGCATAAAAGGACTCAAAAGCAAGGAAAAAGGACTACGGTGCAAGACTTATGGACTGAGATAAAAGAGAGAAGGACCCGGATGTAAAACCAAAACGATCAATGGGAAAATCAAGAAACTCCACACCTTAATGAGGAGTATTTTGGCAATTAATCCGGGCCCAAACATCAACAACCAAATCGGGTTCACCAAACACCAAGAAATCAAGCCAGAACCAAGCCACCAATATCCAGACTCAATCTGACACTTATAGACCGCCAATTGGAGGTCCAAATCGGTCCAAAGGCAACATGATTTGGTCGGGGCGTGTGTTATGTTGTTTTATGTCCTTTTATAGTATGCAATTAGTCCCATATCGAGGGATTGTCCCCGATTGCCTTTTTCTTGGGCTATAAATTGAACTCCTCCTCCTTTTGTATTCAACCATTGCTTGATGTCATTCTCTCTACTTGGAGTAAAAGCCTTGAAGCAAAAACTCAAGGTGGAGAAGAATGTCACATGCAATGTGAGTCATGTTAATAAAATATTTTTTCATAGTTTCTTTTAATATTTTCTTGTCTTTTAATTCTTGCATGCTTCTTTAGTTTAATTTCCTTTCATTTAGCTACTTTATTTCATTTTTGCTTAGTTTAATTGCCTTTCATTAGAATGTTTCGTTTTGTTAATGTAGTTTGTAGTGTAATGATTAGTGAGTAAATCCATCCCCATTTGGGGGTGGAGAAATATGTGATGTGATTTTGTGATGTATTAGGTGTGTGTTATCTTAATCCGTTGAACCTTACATGATTTCCATAACCATCTAATGGGATTTCACTCTTGTCTTTGATATGCTAATGCTCTTGAATGAAGCTTAGCATATGCTTAGATTAGTGGACTTCTTTTATGGGGAATGATAATGTGAGGATATGGATGGAATTGATGAAGGAAACATGACTTGTAGTTGCATGTGCTCTTGTTGCCTTTACCTTGTTAATGTCTTGTATGGTTTAATGATTGTCTAAATTTTATTTCATGTGGAGGCATAGTGAGGTTTGGTCTTTATACATGAGTTCATTTAGCTTCATTCCAATTATTGTCTTGTGTGTTTTAATGATATTGTGTTATCTTATTTCATGTGGAGGCAAAGTTGGATTTAGTTTTATGATTTTCATGCACTACATGTTGTGATGAGCATAATTGAACACACACATACACATATTTTTATATTCACATTCTTTATCTACCCCCTATGGGGTTTAGTTTTATTGCGTATTTCCCATTTCTTTTCGCATTGTAGTGTAGTTTAGATCATAACTCCTTTCTCACCTTTCTTTTTCCACTCACCTTTGAACAAACTAAAGTCAACACACCTCTCAGTGGATTGACCCATATTTGCCACCGCTTCAACGTGACCGTGCACTTGCGGTTATAATTAAAACGTTCAATCAAGTTTTTGGCACCGTTGCCGGGGAGGTGTTCTGTCTAGACATTGGTTTGGACGATTCGAGTGGTTTTAATTTTTATTTTTTGGTTTTGGTTTGTTTCAAGGATCCCCAGGATCAAGTGGAGGCAACTGGAGGAATTGTAGAGCGAAAAGTTTACAATGACCGCCAATTGGCGGCCTGGTGAGCTTCACATTCTCCCATTTTTGTTCTGGCTGTTGTGTGTTTTATTGTAGTTGTCTAGGAGCGCAATCTTGCATGTTGTGATTTTTAGTTTGCTCCCAGATTAAAAATCAATCCCCTTTACTCAACTTGGCCACTAAAATCCAAAGCAAAATATTAGGCATTCTTACTTGTTTAGGTCATGCATCACATACTTGACTTAGGCACGTAGTTGTCTTTTATTTTAGCTTACTTTCAGTTGATGAGTGCTGGCGTGAGCTATGTATTTCCTACTTTCATTCATGCATTTTGTATGACCATACATTAGTTAGTAGGAATTGCATCGGGACAAGAGTGAGTTGAGCATTTGATTGCCAGATTTAGGTGATTGATCGTTTTATTTAAACCGAAAGTGCACGACCGCGTTGAAGCAGCGGAAAATACGGGTCGTCCACACGGAGGTGTGTCGAGTTTTGGTTTGTGCGAAGGCGAGTGGTAAAGAAAGGAGAGAAAGATTGATTACACTAAACTACACTAGAATGCAAAAGGAAATGAAAGATAAGCAATAAAACTAAACCCCATAGTGAGTAGAGAAATAATGTGAATATAAAGATGTGTGTGTTCAATTATGCTCCTCACAACATGTAGAGCATGAAATCATAAAACTACATCCATTTTGCCTCCACATGAATTAAGATAACACTATATCATTAAAGCATACAAGACAATAAATGGAATGAAGCTAGATGAACTCATGTATAAAGACTAAACCCTACTATGCCTCCACATGAAATAAGATACCATATTATCATTAAAACATACAAGGCATTAACCAAGGTAAAAGTAACAAGAGTACATGCAACTACAAATGTGACGTCCCAAAAACAGCGGAAAATTGAAACTATATAAAAGACCGTCAATGGTCAACAAGGGGTACGTCACGGAAAAAAAACCAATATATATAATAGAAACGATCCACGTGGAAGTCAAACATACAGACTAACTGTGATTACAAACAAAAGCTATACAACATGTAATCACCTCAAAAGAAGAGACAGACAACTACAAGATCAGATCCCGGGGGCACCCTCCTCGGTCACCACCTCAACTCTAATGCTGCTCTCTACCTGAAATGTAAACAAACAAACATGCCTGAGTTCCCTACTGGAACCCCGTATGCCAAACCTCCTAAAATATAAAAAGGAATAAAAGACAATGCCATGCATTGCACATGATCATCCACCTCGGGTCCAAAATGATACCTTGCACCGCCTCCGCGGTACTGAACCACTCCTGCCGCACAAGGGTCAAGTCAGTCCACCACTGCCACACAAGGGTCAGACGGCACCACTGCTCCAACAAGCAACGCCAGAAAGGCCCCCCGGTACTACGCCTCCGCACAAGGAGCGAGCCAGCCCGCCGAATGCACAACTCGGGCCAGACGACAGCCGCTGCTCCCCCAAGCACCGCCAGACGCGCACCCTGCCGGAACATCCTCGGCCTACCGACAAACCCCAACAACCAGCCTAAGGTTCACGGCAATCATCTCTCACACCCCATACGATATGAGAGGCCCAACAATAATACGCCCTCGTCGAAGGTGAAATCCATCGCTCCCAAGGCCGGTAATCGACCGTTGCCTCAGAGCCGGTAGTCGACCTATACTCGACGGCTCGCGTGTGGATAAATCCACCAACCTGCGGCAGATAGGTCGACCGCTGCAACCACACCGGTCGACCGGTCTTCCGCACAGTACTCAGTACTGTACAAACAATAGCATTCGGTCGAACCACGCCAACCGAATTTCCAACCAATCGGTCGAACAAAAGTCATCTTGCGGTCGATCGTTTCGATGGTCTACGCTTTACAATTTTTATAATATATATATCTGACCGGTCGAACCAAGGGTCCGTTCAATCGATAACAGGGATTCTCAGCATTTTGCCTAAGTAAGATTTGGTCGACCGGAACAGAGATACTGTTCAACCGAAATATCACAGGCACTCTTTTGCTAGATTAAAATGCTCAGTCGGTCGACCGAAAGTTAAAGAGCGGTCAACCATTTTGATGGTCAAATCTCCCAACCGACTTTGCATCGAATAGATTGGTCGAACCAGGTAAGGGTGTTTGACCGTTTAATAAGTCAAAACCCCCAACCGACCTATTCCCATTGTTTCGGTCGACCGGCGAAGTGGATCCGTTCGACCAATAACAACATCTAACCCTTTTTCCCGCAGAAATCTGGCATAACGGTCGACCGTCCTCAGACATCGTTCGACCGTTTGCGGGAGCAAAACAATATAATAATAGAATCGGTCGACTGCCCACTGGCACCGGTCGACCGATTGTCGTCTTCAACCTCTGAATAGGTTGCAATCCGACGGGGAATTCGACACCAACGTCGATCCCCAACACCCACAAAGCTTATGTGAGTTATAATGAAGACTTGGCATACCTTATTGAAGTTTATGGATACCTCCCAAGCTTTGGCAAGCCTAACCCAACACTACTCCTTCACTTCTTCTCCTTCTCCTTCTCTCCTTGTTCTTCTCCTACAAGATCGCCTCTCTCACTCTATGATCAACCCAAGCAAAGAGGAACACGTTTTATTAGACCTAACACCTCTATTTACAGGAAAAATCTGATTCTTATCCTCAACTCCACCTCACTCTTTACTGTTCACGACTTAATTAAGGGTTAATTAGGTTTAGTTTAGGTTAATTAGGATGTTTAGATTAAGGTTATTACAATCTACCCTCCTTAAAGAAATTTCGTCCGTGAAATTCGAAACAACTGACTTACCGGAATAACTCTGGATACTGCCTCCTGACGTCCTACTCGATCTCCCAGGTAGCATCTTTGATACTGTGATGCTACCATCTGACCTTCACCATCGGAATCGCTATCCTCCTGAGCTGATGTACCATCTGATCTACAATCTCAACTGGTCTCTCATCTAACGACAAATCCTGCTGGATCTCTGGTTCTGCTATTTCTATAACATGAGCTGGATCGGCCACGTACTTCCTCAGCATAGAAACATGGAAGACGTTGTGAAGTCCTGCGAACTATGGCGGTAAAGCAATCCTATATGCCACCTCCCCGGCTCGATCCAATATCTCAAAAGGTCTGACATACCTCGGACTCAGCTTCCCCTTCTTCCCGAATCTCATCACCCCTCTGGAAGGTGAGATCTTCAGGAAGACATGATCTCTTGCATCAAAAGTCAGCTCACGCCTCCGCGTATCAGCATAACTCTTCTGCCTGCTCTGTGCTATAGCTAGTCGTCTCCTGATCACGTCGACCTTCTCTGAATATAACTGTATAATGGCAGGTCCAACTAGCTGTCTCTTGCCCTCTTCACTCCAGCATACCGGCGATCTACACGGCTTCCCGTATAATGCCTCATATGGTGCCATCCCAATACTCGAGTGGTAGCTGTTGTTGTAAGCGAACTCTATCAGCGGCAAGTGCTCATCCCAATGCCCAACCCAGTCGAGTGTGCACGCTCTCAGCATGTCCTCCAATGTCTGTATCGTCCGCTCTGACTGGCCATCTGTCTGTGGGTGGAAAGTTGTGCTAAACTTCAGACGTGTCCCTAGTGCTCTGTGTAGACTCTTCCAAAATCGCGAAGTGAATTTGGGATCTCTATCTAAAATGATACTGACTGGTACACCATGAAGTCTGACAATCTCCTCAATATATAACTTAGCTAGACCATCCAGAGCAAGAGTGTTCTTAATAGCTAAGAAATGTGCCGACTTGGTCAGTCGATCGACTATAACCCAAATCGCATCGTGGAATCTCCATGTCTTCGGTAGCCCCGTAACGAAATCCATCGTCACGTGCTCCCACTTCCACTCGGGAAACTCAATCCCCTGCATCTACCCTGCTGGTCTCTGGTGCTCAATCTTCACCTGCTGACAGACCAAACACCTCGACACAAAGTCTGCAACGCCCTTCTTCATCCCTCGCCACCAGAAGTTCCGTTGTAGATCTTTGTACATCTTGGTGCTTCCTGGATGAATGGAATATCTCGATCTGTGTGCCTCTTCCATGATATCATGTCTCAGGTCCTCTGTCCTCGGCACCCAGATACGGTCTCTGAATCTCAGACCTCCATCAACTCCAACTCTGAAGTCTGACCCATCTCTAGCCGCTAACTTTAAGAAACTGCTCAACTCCTCATCTGTAGCCTGAGCATGAATCACTGTCGATATTGTTTGAGGTTGTACTCTCAATCCTGCAATCACTGCACCTTCAGAGCTATCTGGAAATGGTCTCCACTCTGCTAAAGACTCTAGCAGTCGCCACTCCTGAATGCATAGGCCTGCTACTGATACCTCCACCTTCCGGCTCAAAGCTTCTGCAACCGTGTTCGCCTTCCCTGGATGGTAAGAGATAGTGAAATTGTAGTCCTTAATAAACTCAAGCCATCTGCGCTGCCTCATGTTAAGCTCCTTCTGCGAGAACAGGTACTTCAGACTCTGATGATCTGTAAACACCTCAAACTGCTCGCCATAAAGGTAGTGTCTCCAGGTCTTCCGTGCGTGAACCATTGCTGCTAACTCCAAATCATGAGTCGGGTAATTCTTCTCATGGACCTTCAGCTGTCTGGATGCGTACGCGATCACCCTCCCGTGCTGCATAAGTACACATCCTAAGCCAATACCTGAAGCGTCGCTATAAATCACAAATCCACCTGTGCCACGCGGCAACGACAAAACTGGTGCCGTGGTCAATAGTCTCTTCAGCTCCCGAAAGCCGTCCTCGCACTTCTGTGACCACACAAAAGTGACTCCCTTCTGCGTCAGAGCCGTCAGTGGTGCTGCCAGTCTCGAGAAGTCTTTGATGAAGCGACGGTAATAACCCCCCAGTCCAACAAAGCTCCTAATCTCCGTCACGCTCGTAGGGGCCCTCCACTGTGTCACTGCCTCTACCTTTGCCGGATCCAATGATATCTCCTCTGCCGATACAATGTGTCCGAGGAACGCCACTCTATCCAACCAAAACTCGCACTTTGAGAACTTAGCATATAACTACTGAGCTCTTAAGATCCTGAGTACAATCCTCAGATGCTCTCTATGTTGCTCCACATCTGGTGAATAGATCAAAATGTCATCCACAAAGACAATCACAAATCTACCAACATACTGCCTGAATGTCCGGTTCATCAGATCCATGAATGCTGCCGGAGCATTCGTCAATCCAAAAGGCATCACCAAGAACTCGTAGTGTCCATATCTCATCCTGAAAGCTGTCTTCTAGATGTCCTCATCTCGGATCCTCAACTGGTGATATCCTGAACGCAGGTGAATCTTCGAGAAAACCTTCGCTGACTACAGCTGGTCGAAGAGGTCCTCGATCCTAGGTAAAGGATACCTATTCTTCAGTGTCACCTGGTTCAGCATCCTGTAGTCTTTGCACATCCTCAAAGATCCGTCCTTCTTCTTCACAAACAAAACCAGTGCACCCCAAGGCGAGATACTCGGTCTAATAAATCCAGAGTCCATCAACTCCTGCAACTGCTTCTTCAACTCTGTCAACTCAGCAGGTGCCATCCGGTATGGAGCCTTCGACTGCGGTGTAGTGTCAACTACCAACTCGATGCCAAACTCCAACTCTCGGTGCGGTGGTAAACCTGGAATCTCCACTGGAAAAACATCCGCGAACTCCTGCACCACCTCAATGTCCTCTAACCTCTGAGACTCTGCCTCCGCAACCACAAGCGTCGCTAAAAATGCTGCACAACCCTGCTGTAATAGCCTCTGAGCCCTCACAGCAGATACAATAATGCGACCCCCTCTGTTTCTGACCCCTATGATCAGAATATTAGGCAAACCTTTACTCGGGATCAAAATCGTCTTCTCACGGCACAAGACTCGAACATCATATTGGGACAGCCAATCCATCCCAAGTATGACATCAAAGTCTTCCATGAGTAGCAAGACCAGGTCGGCCGGAAACTCCTGATCTCCCGAAACAACCGTGGCGCCGGGGACAAATCTCCCCACAGTGCCCACCAGACCCAGGAGTGTGCTGACTTCCAAGGTGGCAGTCAACATCGCAAGGGTACAACCCAACACTCCTGCAAATCGCTCTGAGATGAACGAGTGTGTCGCGCCACAATCAAAGAGCACCCTAGCTACCGAACCACGACAACGCCTCCATCCCTAGCCACCTCTTCCTGGATGGTGTAAACTCTGCCAGTGCGCTGCCCCTGCTGTGGTCCAAAAGGTGGTCTACCTCCGCCCCCACCCCTGCCTGGCGCTGGTAATCCCGGTGGTTTGCTCGGCCCAGCTCCTCGGCTCGGACAACTCCTAATAAAGTGGCCCAACTGGCCACACCCATGACAAGCTCTGGTGCGGAAACATGGCCCAGCGTGAATCCTGCCACAACCACTACAAGGCTCAGGTCGTGGTGCTGCAGCTCCTGCTCCATCAAACCGGGGCCTCTTGCCCGGATTTCCCCCAGTCTGACCCCCAGGCCTCCCAGAGAACCTACCCGAAGGCCTCCTCTCATCCTGATAGTTCTCCCTGTAGTCACGATCAAGAACAGTGGCACTCTTCACGGCATCGGCTAACGTGCTCGGCATACAAACTTCCCAACCCTCTGCTTCTGGGTGATGTACATCTCGGGACAGTAACGCTCAAGGGCGTTGAACTTCCCTATGTAGCCTGCCAAGGTCATGTCTCCCTGCTGAAGGCTCAGAAACTCCCCCCTCTTCGCATCCTGCACATGCTGCGGAAAATACTGCTCGTTGAACTCGCCAACGAACTCCTCCCAGGCTATATCCTCTCTATCCGCAAACACCACTACAGATGTGGACCTCCACCAGTTGGACGCAGCGCCGCCCAAAACATAAGTGGCCAGACCTTCTCCCATCTAGGAGGCATCTGCCAAAAGAAACAAGACAACATCAATATAATTTATACATGCATGATCCTCTAAGACCTAATTCCTAACTCAAAGGTGGTTTCTTTGGACAAGTACGTCGGGATCTAGGCTTTGATACCAAATTGTAACGTCCCCGAAAACAACGGAAAATTTAAACAATATAAAAGACCGTCAATGGTCAACAAGGCGCACTGGTCAACAAGGCGCACGTCACGGAAAAAAAATCAATATATATAATAGAAACGATCCACGTGGAAGTCAAACATACAGACAGACTGTGATTACAAACAAAATCTATACAACATGTAATCACCTCAAAAGAAGAGACAGACAAATACAGGATCAGATCCCGGGGGCACCCTCCTCAGTCACCACCTCGACTCTAATGGGGCTCGCTACCTGAAATGTAAACAAAAAAACATGCCTGAGTTCCCTAGTGCAACCCCGTATGCCAAACCTCCTAAAATACAAAAAGGAATAAAAGACAACGCAATGCAATGCACGTGATCATCCACCTCGGGTGCAAAATGATACCCCTCACCGCCTCCGCGGTACTGAACCACTCCTGCCACATAATGGTCAAGTCAGTCCACCGCTGCCACACAAGGGTCAGACGGCACCACTGCTCCCACAAGCACCGCCAGAAAAGGCCCCCCGGTACTACGCCGTCGCGCAAAGAGCGAGCCAGCCCGCCGAATGTACAACTCGGGCCAGACGACAGCCGCTGCTCCCCCAAGCACCGCCAGACGCGCACCTTGCCGAAACATCCTCGGCCTACCGACAAACCCCAGCAAACAACCCAAGGTTTACGGCAACTTTTATGACTCACATGTTTCATGATTTTATGACTCACATGTTTCATGATTTTATAGTATACGGTTCAACTTACCAAATATGATCCATCCTACCAAATTTATTTCATTAAATTTATTAGATATTATGCATCCCACCCAAGAATAGCCATTGATTCCAAATATGAGTAACTGGAAGAGAATGACTGAGTCAGATGTCGCCTGCAAGCCCAGAAGATAATGTTGCTTAGATCCTTGGTCTAACTCAACTTCGCAAGTTGCCAGAGAAGCTTCCGCATCTGTGGGCCCATTATGCTCTTGTCGGGTTCCTCCACCAGTGGTGTTGGTGTTCCATTGTCCTAGATGACGTACTACCAATAGTGGGTTGGCTCCAAGAAGCCACATATATAGAACTTCCTGCCCACTTCTCAACGTTTGAGATCAAAAAAGCAAAAAAATACAGTTGATCGAGAACATTTTGGTCCACCAAAATGTGCTAAATAGACGACCAAACACATTTCAATCCACTGAAATCACTAACTAGAATCACCAGTTTGGACAACCAAAATGCATTTGGACAATATCAAAAAAATGCTTGGAAATATTGTGTACGATGATCAATATAAGACAATACAGGACAATCGTAGATGAATCATTGAAAGGGCAAATTCAGAATGATGAAAAGGTTAGTTCATTATTATCCAGATTTTTCTTTTAATTTAATTCCTTTTCTTTATAGGTTTTTATCTAATCAATACTCATTTTCTTTATTTTGTGTTGCTGGAAAAATTCATATTCCAATCAACTAAAGAGTTGAAAAAGAAGTGGATGTCGTTTCTGGGTACTCGATCGAAGGATTTCAAAACAAAGTTGACGTCCAATTTCATTTTTTGATAGTATAAGGATCGAGATCCATGTAAAATTAACAATTATATTACTCAGAAGACATGAGCTGAATTCCAAAGCTCAAGCCTAACTCCAAAAATTTTGGTACTTCCTTCGCACATTGATATGTATAATATTATAACTAATCTCTTTTTTCGGTTTGAAGGAACTACAAACGCTCAACCAAAAAGAACAATCAAAGAATAAGTTTCACAGAGATTGTCGCGGGGAGTAGGGGGATACCGTAAACTGGAGGAGACAATGATGGTTGAAAAGGTTGCCAAGAAAAAGCATTAAGCTTTAGAGGTTGTTTTTAGAGAAGGGCAAGCCAATTATTTGCCTCCTCCGTCTCCCCCAGCTGACTAGATAAGTGGAAGAGAGATTGCATTTTTAGGACGGAGTTAGATTAACTCTAAGTCGTCAGAGGTTGCAACGAAGATAGTAAGTGGTTCCATCTATTTCTTGTGTTTCATATACAACCTAATTAATTAATAAAATAGTGTATAACATTAGGCAATGATATAGTTTCGAGGAATCATGTGTTTTGCAATGAGATGATGTCACACTGCAAGCTTCCCAAGCTGAATTTGTTTCGGAGGACAGAAAAAATATTTTGACTGAAGCCATGGGTAGACAGGAACATGAAGGTAGAGTACGTGGTATCAGTATTCGAATAGGACTACAAAATACTTTGGGTCATCCATCTCAAACTGTGGTTTAAGAAATTAACATCCATGCGAAATGCGAAGAAAAGTTCCATATGTTTGAGAGATTGGTGGAAATTTTATATTAACGTTTAAGATATTTGACCAATGAGGTTGAACCTATTCCAACAACATGGAATGCAGTGACTGTGAATCCTGATGCTCAAAGCCCAATTCCAATCGTTGAGGAAACCTAAGTAAAACAACTAAAGGAGGCTGAGTTATTACCTTTGAATTTTATAAGTCCCTAATTGTAGATATATGCTCATGTTGTTTTGTGCTAATAATATTTCTGTGTTTCAAGATAGTGTTCTATTTGTTGGCTTTTTGGCCTTAATCCTTGTTTTGATGATTTAATCAACCTAATCTTAATCATAAGTAATGTAGAGTAGCACACATATTTCATTGCATATATATTGCATGTGCTAACTTTTACAGGTGATCAAGACTCATGGAAGGAAGGAAATCAAGTCAAGATTTGTAATAAAGCTATATGAAGACTTGTAATCTTGATTTTATTTTGAGTCTTAGGAACATGTGTAAATTGAGCATACAAGAGTTAAAAACTTATCACATACACACTAGGTTCCTTAGAGAAGTCACACACAAAATTTCACATTATTTGGACTTCATTAGATCACCCAAACCTTAGTCGGAAATCACTTAAACCTAAACCCAGAATTTCTGTGTGAAACCGGTCGACCGAACCAGTTCTCAGTTCAACCGGTTTATAACAGACTCTCCACAGTGATTTTACCGAACTCTACCGGTCGACCGGTTCTACCTTTTCGGTCGACCGATTCCGGATTTTAATATGGTCGTTTTTCTTGTCGTATTCCTATAACAGTCGTATTCGTATAAAACAAACTTAACCCCTAAATACATTCAGTAACCGGTCGAACGACGACTTTGCTTCGGTCGACCGATTGAACAGAAACCAAATTCCCTGCTATCGGTCGACACATCTTCATTCGACCGTTGCACCTTTGTCTCAACCGAATCCCCTGAACGGTCGACCGCCCCATACTTTAGTTCGACCGATTCAATTAAGTAGAGTTAAGTTCTAGCTCGTTTGTCCGACCGAATATTCTTTTGTTCGACCGTTCTCATTGAAATCGAGTTAACGGTCGACCGGTTTACTAGTTTCGGTCGACCGGTTCTGGACATATTTGCAGCCCGATTTTCTGCTTTGTGTATCTTACACAAAACCCAACCAAATCTATCCCCAACGGCTAGAACACCTTAGGAGCTTATAAATAGAGGATCAAGACCTGTTGTTAACACAAGTCTCCAACTCCAATTGTCCCAATATATTAGAGAGAAACCTCAATCCTCAAAGCTCACATTTCTACACTCCATAAGCCTAAACTATACACACTTGATCAATTACTCATCCTACTCAAAGTGTGCTCAATTAGAGAGTGAATCCCACTCACCTACATTGGTTGTCAAAAGAGTATAGACTTCGGTGAGAGCCCGAAGTGATCCTTCTCGGATTGTGAGAAGAGGATTCCAAGCTCGGCGAGGGTTGTTCGCGAGTTTGACGGTTGTAAGGCGTTGTCTCCCGGCCCGGATCGAGGAGCGGATAGTGAAGTCGTAGGCGGAGCTCGCGGAATCGAGCGGAGTTGCAAGAGAGGACTAGGACCCGGGTGGGGTGCCGAACCTCTATAAAAACGCTGAGTCGATTTATGGTTTGCATGTTCCTTTTCCCTACTAGTCTTTAAATTGTTTCTGCTGCGTTTATTGTTTGATTAGTTACGGATTAGCGTAAAAGTGATTAGTGGACCCATAACCCACACGATCCTACATTTGGTATCAGTGCCTTGTTAGCTAAATTTCATTACTTTACCGTAATTTTAGCATGGCTTCAACATCTAATCACTTAGAGGGTTTATGCACCACAATGCCTCCATTGCTTAATGGGTCAAACTATGATTATTGGAAAAATAGGATGAAAATCTTTTTAATATCAAATGACCTTAAGTATTGGAAGTTTATTCAAAATCCATACAAACCCCCAAATGAAGATGAGTTAGATTCTCTATCTAGGGCTCAAATGAAAGAAATTGAAATGAATTCTAAAATCATGAACATTCTTTATTGTGGCCTTAATGAGGGAGAATACAATAGAATTAGGGGTTGTGAAAGTGGAAATGAAATATGGCATAAGTTACAAATGCATCATGAGGGTGATAGTAAAACCAAAGAAACTAGGATAAGTCTCCTCGTGCATAAATATGAAATATTTTCTATGCAAATCGGTGAGAACATAAGCGACATGAACACTCGCTTCACTGATATTACTAACTCTCTTTTGGTTCTTGGAAGAAGGAAAAACGAAGGAGAGATGACTCGAAAATTCCTCCGGTCATTGAGCAATGATTGGGAAGACAAGGTCGTCGCAATTGAAGAATCGCACGATCTTTCCAAATTGAAGATGGAGGAACTCATTGGAAATCTCATGGCCTATGAGCTTCAATTGAGTTGATTGACATCATTTCATGCTTATATTTGTATCTTATATCCATTATCTTTCACCTAAACAATGCTATGTCATGAGTTTTATGTTTAGTTTTCAGGAATAAATAGGTTTGAAGAGATGAAGCATAAAAGGACCCAAAAGCTGGGAAAAAGGACTGAATTGTGAGATCTGGGGACCAAGATGCAAGGAAGAAGGACCTGATTGCAAGACAGAAGGACCTAAGAGCAAAACCGAATACTCCACACCATCATGGGGAGTATTTTGCCAATTCGATTCGGGTCGGAGCTCCAACAAACCAACCAGATGCATCCAAGACCAAGACACACAACAAGGAAGGCCGACAAACAAATCCAGACGGATCTGGATCATATAGGCCGCCAATTGACGGTCTGGATTGGCCCAGATCCACCTAATTTTCTCCTGGACTTGTATTAATGTGTGCTTAGTCTATTTTTGGTATTGGTTTAGTCCCACATCGGGGGATTGTCCCGGATTAGCTTTTTCCATGCTTATAAATAGAACTCTTCACCTCTCATTGTATCCATCTCTCTCTTTGGTGGCTTTCTTCCCTACTAAGAGTGAAGCCTTGAAGCAAAACTCTAGTGGAGGAAGGGCTGCTTGTAATCTGAGTGAGTTCATAATAGAAGTTTTTTAGCTTGTTAATTCTTGCATAGTTAATGTGTTTACTTTGGTGCTTGTTTTGTTTTATGCTTCTTTAAATATTTCTTGCTTGATTAGTATAACTTTCATTTCAGTATTATGTTTTCTTTTGCTAATATAGTTAGAGTAATGAGTAGTGAGTAGTTCCATCCCCATTTGGGGGGTGGAGAAATATGTGATATAATCATGTAGTGTATTAAGTGTGTGTTATTTTTATCCCTTGAGCTTTATATGATTTCCATAACCATCTAATGGGTCTGCACTCTTATCTTTGATATGCTAATGCTCTTGAATGAAGCTTAGTTTATGCTTTGATTAGTGGACCTATTTTATGGGGAATGATAAGGTTAGGATATGGATGAAGTTAATATTGGAAACACAAGTTGTAGTGTATGAGCTCTTGTTGCCTTTACCTTAGCTAATGTCTTGTATGTTTTAAAGATGTAGTCTTATCTTAATTCATGTGGAGGCATAGTAGGGTCTAGTCTTTATACTTGAGTTCATGTAGCTTCATTCCAACTATTGTCTTGTATGTTTTAATGATGTAGTGAAATCTTAATTCATGTGGAGGGAAAGTTGGATGTAGTTTTATGATTTCATGCACTACATGTTGTGAAGAGCTTAATGAACACACACACATACACTTCTTTATGTTCACATTATTTCTCTACCCCCTTTGGGGTTTAGTTTTATCATTTCTTCTCCATTTCATTTCAGCTTTGTAGTGTAGTTTAGTGTAACCAACCTTTCTTCCATTTCTTTACCTCTCGCCTTCGCACAAACCAAGTGTCGACACACCTCCCAGTGGATGACCCGTATTTGCCACCGCTTCAACGCGGCCGTGCACTTGCGGTTAAATATAAAACGAGATCAATCAAGTTTTTGGCGCCGTTGTCGGAGAGGTGCTTTGTCCAGACATTGGTTTGGACGATTCGAGGGGTTTTTAATTTTTTGTTTTCAGTTTTTCTTAGTTTCAGGGAACCACAAGATCACGGGGAGGCTACTGGCAAAGTTGGAGGAAGAGAAACCCTAAACAGACCGCCAATCAGCGGTTGAAGACCGCCAATTGGCGGCCTGGTGAGAGTTTCTTGCCTTGTAATTTTTTCTAGTAGTTAGTGTTCAAATTTGTGTTATCTGGGAGCCCTATTTTGCATGCTATGACTTCTGGTTTGCTCCCAGATCATTAATCACTCCCCCTTTAATCAACTTGGACCATAAAACTCAAAGCAAAAGATTAGACTTCTTGCCATCTAGGTCATGCACCATTGGTAGACCTTGCATACATTTGTCTTTTCTTTGCTTTACATTTTGTCGTTGTTTGCTGGCGTGAGGTACGTGCACCCACATCCCTCATTCATGCATGTTTATTTCATGCATTAGTTAGTAAGGTGCATCGGGACAAGAGTGAGAGAGCGTTTGATTGGAGCGATTGATTGCTAGATCTAGGATCAAATCGCTACTAAGGAGGGGCTGTCCCATAAAAGATAAGGTGGGGGATTTCATCACCCCTTCCTTGGCCCCAAAAACCACTCTTAATAAAGCCTTAACTAAAAGCAAGTAGACATTGGCCCTAAGGAATTCGGACGCACTAGGAGAGTAATCTAGTCGAGACCGTCATGACCTGATCGGCGTTGCCTACCTTGTCGATAGTAGGAGGTACTGGATCTCCAGATCTGGTATCACTTGCTGGGCATTGTGGTCCTCGTTGTAGGGAGGTGAGGCGTGTCGAGGCTAGTGACCTCGAAGTTAGGCGTCGTCTAGCTTAAGGACCCATTGCCTTACATTGTTTGAGCCATGCTTGCTAGTTAGGCTTCCTCCTGATCCCACTACCCTCGCTAGCTCTAGGGATTCTTCCCTCCTCATCTGAGTCCTCTCCTCATCTATTCTCTACGTTTAGTCTCCTCCTCTAGTACACCTTCTGTTGTGTGTTTGTTAGAGTCGAGTCGAGCATTTTTATGCGAGGTTGGGCTCGTTCTGGTGAGAGCGCTCGACTCGAGAGAGTGCTTATTTCTGAGATGGAAGATCTTGGTGACCGACCATCTCCGCCTCGTGCTCCTTTGGAGCAAGAGGCCGAGTCGTCTCGTGGTGGCGAGGGAGACCGGGTTCCATACATGGACTACCTCGGTCCATTCCCACCACTAGGTAGACCTCCTTCTCCTCCTCCTCTGACTCGAGAGGAAGGGAGATTCGGTCAGGATCGAGTTCTTGCTGCACCACCACCTTTAGCTCGACAGGATAGGCCGATGACGTTGTGGAAGCGGACCCATCCTGTTCGGGCCGCGCAACCTTCTTGCATAGTTGTTCCCCCTGCTCGCGGGAACAACTATGAGCTGAAACCTCAGTATGTGAGCATGCTTCCAACCTTTACTGCCAATAAGGAGGATCCGTATATTTTTATACGCGAATTCGAGGAAGTATGCTCCATGTTCAAGCTTCAACAGCTTGACGAGGATTCTGTCCGGTTGAGGATGATTTCGTTCGCATTGAAGGATAATGCGAACAAATGGATGTATAGCCTCCCAGCGAGCTCGATTCGGTCTTGGGATGACTTTGTGACTGTCTTTCTGAAGAGATTTTTCCCTCAAAGGAAAACTCAACAGATACGGTACTAGATACATCAAATGTATCAGACCGAGACCGAATCTTTTCATGGTTTCTTTGAGAGGTTCAAGGACCTTCTCCAGCAATGCCCTCATCATGGACTTGAGCTATGGCAGCTGTGCCAGATTGTTTATGAGGGCATCAACTACAACACCCGCACATTGTTGGAGTCGATGTGTCAGGGTGACTTCCAAATGAAACCCATCGAGGAGGCATGGGACACTGTTGAGTCCATGGCTGAGCGCACCTTCGAGTGGGACACCATGAGAGAGCCACCAGCCGCCAGGTCTTCTGGTCGAGCTGGATCATATCATGTTGAGTCGACTATCGCGTCTGAGGCGAAAATGGCTGCTCTCATGCGTAGGATAGAGAGTTTGGAGATGGATCGAGCTCCTGTAGCTCAGGTCACTACTCTCGGGTGTACTAGGTGTGGACTATCGGGACATGATGACTTGGAGTGCGCTTACGCTCCAAGGGATACTGAGCATGCAAATGCGATGTATCAACAAAGGCCCCGAAACGACCAGTACAGTCATTCCTACAACCCGGGATGGCGTAACCATCCTAACTTCTCTTGGGGGTCTAGTGGAGGACACGGTCAGAGCTCGCACGCTCAACCTCAACCTCCACCTTATCAACCTCCACGCCCATCGGCGACCTACCAACCCCCACATCAAAGGTCTCAGCACCAAAATTACCAACCTGGTCAGGCCTCTTCGTCGGGTTATTCTAACCAGACTCCACTACCCCAGCGGGTTGACCCTAAGGACTCTACCATTGAACAAACCATTCAAGCATTCATGCAGAGCACTCAATCCATGCTTGCGGTGAACAATAATACGGTCAAAGCATTGGAAATGCAAGTAAGCCAGTTGGCTCATCAGCTCCATGAACGCGAGAAGGGTCAATTCCCGAGTCAACCTGTGGTAAATCCCAGGGGTCAGCCTGCTCTTGCTAGGCAAAATGTGCACAAT
Source organism: Triglochin maritima (assembly GCA_963682175.1). Classification (NCBI taxonomy): domain Eukaryota; kingdom Viridiplantae; phylum Streptophyta; class Magnoliopsida; order Alismatales; family Juncaginaceae; genus Triglochin; species Triglochin maritima. The sequence goes on along the minus strand of OY821790.1, from coordinate 14,347,410 downwards.
GTTTAAAGTGACCATTCCCAACATGCTAATGTTGTTCATACCTTGAGATCGGGAAGGGTCGTTGACAACAATGTGAAAATGCCGGAAGCCAACCCTGTTGGCGAGACTTCCGAGGAGAGTCTTGAGCTTGTCAAGGAACCTAATTCTGAGACTCCTCCTTGTGATTCTTATGTCCCCAAGGCATCATTCCCTCATCGGTTGACTAAAAAACGTGATGAGCATTGAGATAAGATCGTTGAGGTACTTAAGCAAGTAAATGTGAACATCCCGTTGTTGGACGTTGTTCAACAAATGCCACCGTATGCCAAGTTCCTCAAGGACCTTTGCACCACCAAGAGAAAAACAAATGTGCCCAAAAAGGCCTTTTTGGCCGCCAATGTGAGCTCCATATTGACACAACCCATGAATGTCAAGTACAAGGACCCTGGTTGTCCAACTGTCTCTTGCATGATTGGGAATGTGACCATCTCTCAAGCTCTATTGGATTTAGGGGCATCTGTGAATCTCCTGCCTTACTCAGTCTATGTCAACCTTGGGATAGGCGATCTTAAACCAACAAGGACAACCCTCCAGTTGGCTGATAGATCCGTAAAAATCCCACGAGGGAGTGTGGAGGATGTCCTTATCAAAGTGGGTGAGTTCGTATTTCCAGTTGATTTCATCATCTTGGATACCGAACCCGTGTCCAACCCACAAGGGCAGATTCCTGTGATCCTTCGGAGGCCATTTCTTGCGACATCTAATGCTTTGATCAATTGTCGCAATGGCTTGATGAGGTTGTCTTTTGGAAACCTCACGGCGGATTTCAACATCTTCACTCTTAGTAAGCAACCTGGGCTCTTCGACGACACTGTCGGAGCCAATTTCATCCAGGACACGGATGAGCCTGACTCATTAGGCATGTTCGACTCACATCGACATATTATTGAGGTGCCTAATGATCAGGTTGCGAGTGAAGAGGATCTTGAGGAATCCGCCAGCATATCTCTGGATGAGGAGGCACATCTGGGTGCTTGCTCCTCTTACCCTGTGGCCCTTGAGCCACTTGAAAGTAACTCTGAATCCGACAAGGACCCACCTCTGGTCGAGCTTAAACCGCTCCCCGATAACCTAAAGTACATCTTTTTAGGGGATAATGAGACCTTGCAACTCATTATTGCTTCTGATCTTGAAAAAGATCAAGAGGTTGCCCTCAAAAGAGTACTCTTTGAAAACAAAGAGGCGATCGGGTGGTCCTTGAAGGATATCAAGGGAATTAGCCCTGGTATTGTTCAGCATCGGATCCATATGGAAGAGGATTCTAGGCCCCGCAGGGACCCACAACGGAGATTGAATCCTGTACTGAAAGAAGCCGTCCGAAAGGAGGTTCTTAAGTGCTTGGATCATGGCATAATCTATCCTATCTCTGATAGTTCGTGGGTGAGTCCTGTCCATGTGGTTCCCAAGAAGTCAGGCATGACGGTTGTGGAGAATGAGCATAATGAGCTTATCCCGACACGCCTGCAAACTGGCTGGCGAGTTTGTGTTGATTATCGCAAGCTCAATGCGGCAACGCGGAAAGATCATTTTCCGTTGCCATTCATTGATCAGATGTTGGAGAGGTTGGCCGGTCATGAGTATTATTGTTTTCTTGATGGATACTCCGGTTACAACCAAATTCCCATCGCCCCCGAGGATCAAGAGAAAACCACATTTACTTGTCCCTTTGGCACGTTTGCCTACCGTCGCATGCCCTTTGGGTTGTGCAATGTGCCGGCAACGTTTCAAAGGTGTATGATCAGCATCTTCTCCGATATGGTTGAGCGTTTCCTTGAGATCTTCATGGACGACTTTTCCATATTTGGCGCTTCCTTTGATGAGTGCCTTCATCACTTGAGCCTTGTCCTCAAGTGATGCCGTGAGAAGAACCTCGCTCTCAATTGGGAGAAATGTCACTTCATGGTGAAGCGAGGGATTGTACTTGGACATGTGGTCTCAAGTAGGGGAATTGAGGTCGATCCCGCCAAAGTGGGTCTTATTTCTAATCTTCCACCGCCACGTAATGTGAAGGATATCCGCGCCTTTTTGGGGCATGCTGGATTCTATCGGCGGTTCATTCGGGATTTTAGCAAAATCGCTCGACCTCTCACCGCCTTGTTGGCTAAGGATGCCATTTTTTGAGTTCACACAGGATTGCCACCATGCCTTTTTGACCTTGAAGAAAGAGTTGACTTCAGCTCCCATTATTAAGGCACCGGTGTGGACTGAACCCTTTGAGTTAATGTGTGATGCATCTGACTTCGCTGTGGGAGCAGTGCTTGGGCAACGATTGGACAAATTGCCACATGTGATCTACTATGCCAGTAGAACACTCAATGATGCCCAATTGAACTACACTGTGACCGAGAAGGAATTCTTAGCGATCATATTTGCTTTGGAGAAATTCCGGTCGTACTTGATTGGCTCCCACGTGATTATCTATTCTGATCACACAGCCATCAAGCACCTCATGGCGAAGAAAGATGCAAAATCCCGACTCTTGAGATGGATCTTGTTGTTACAAGAATTCGATCTCGAGATTCGGGACAAAAAAGGGTGTGAAAACGTTGTAGCTGACCACTTGTCTCGTCTAGAGACGACCAACCCACAGGATCAAATCATTGACGATAAATTTCCTGACGAGCAGTTGTTCACGATCGAAGATAACCCTTGGTTTGCCGACATCGTGAACTACCTCGTGACCGAGCAACTTCCTGTGGGTTGGTCAAAATCTGACCAATCCAAATTTAGATCGTATGTCAGATTCTTTCACTGGGACGACCCCTACCTATTCAAATACTGCTCTGACCAAATTTTCAGGCGGTGCGTCCCAGATGCCGAGTTCCAAAGTGTACTCCACTTCTGCCATTCTAAGGCATGTGGAGGACACTTTGGAGCAAAGAAAACTGCTGCAAAGGTGCTCCAATCTGGATTCTACTGGCCCACTCTTTTCAAGGATGCTTACAACTTTTGTAAGCAATGTGATAGGTGCCAGCGCCTTGGCAGGATTGGTCGACGTGACATGATGCCTTTGCAAAATGTCCTTGTTGTCGACATCTTCGATGTGTGGGGCATCGATTTCATGGGTCCCTTCCCGAACTCGTTCGGGAATGTTTACATTCTGGTGGCCGTTGACTATGTGTCTAAGTGGGTTGAGGCTATACCCACAAAGACCAATGACAACAAGGTGGTCACCAAATTCTTGAGGGACATTTTTGCGCGATTTGGTACTCCTCATACCATAATCAGCGATAGGGGTACCCACTTCTGTAATCGCTCCTTTGAAGCGCTTATGAGGAAATATTCGATCACCCACAAGCTTGCGACCCCATACCATCCGCAAACTAGTGGGCAGGTCGAAATCTCTAACCGTCAATTAAAGCAAATTCTTGAGAAGACGGTTAGTTCCTCGAGGAGGGATTGGTCTACCAAGTTGAATGACGCGTTGTGGGCTTTCGCACCGCGTACAAGACCAATTTGGGTATGTCCCCATATCGGGTAGTGTACGGCAAGGCTTGCCACCTACCTGTCGAGCTTGAGCATCGTGCTTTCTGGGCGATCAAGAACCTGAATATGGATCTTGATCAAGCAGGAGTACAACGTAAGCTCGACATTGTGGAATTAGAAGAGCTACGCAATGATGCGTACGAGAATGCCAAAATTCATAAGTCCCGTGTCAAGATGTTTCACGATCGCATGATTATGCGAAAGGTGTTTACGGCCGGGCAGAAGGTGTTGCTCTACAATTCCCGGCTTCATCTGTTTGCGGGTAAGCTTCGCAGTCGCTGGTCTGGCCCGTTTATTGTCCAAACCGTTTATCCTCATGGAGCGGTTGAGATCTTTAACCCAGGGAATGGGGACGTGTTCAAAGTTAATGGACAACGCCTCAAACCCTACTTGGAGGGGGCACCAGCCGAAGTCGAGGAGGTCATGTTCCTTCATGAACCTCCCTCGCACTCAACCATTCATGCTCCTACATGAGTGGTTGAGCTTTCATGTGTATATATGTTAAAAAAGAAAAAAAGAAAAAGAAAAAAACAAGACTCCTTCAGTGAGCATCGATTGTTGTGGGCCCCAACCCTTGAGTATTTGGGCCCCATTTCTTTCACGTATTTGTATCCCTTCTTTAGCATCTCACAGGTTTTGAGGGAAGTTGGGTTGTGTCCATCAACATAGCCGTGAACTTCCTTGTGTACTTCACGTTGGTGAGATCTCTTCTGTTTCATGCATACATCCATGAGTATTTTGCTCACATTCATTGAGGACAATGCATGAAGTAGGTGTGGGGGGGTGTTTTACGTGTGTACATAGTCGAGTTTTTTCTTTCGATTTTGTTTTCTTTTGTTTGCATTTAGGGTCATGTTAGTGTGCTGCATTTAATATCGATATATTTGCTTGCCATGATCCTTGGGTGACTTGTCTTCTTTTGCTTGCCTAGTGCTTTAAAATTTCCACATTTCTTTCAAAATATTCATGTGTTTGCGAAATAAAATGTTTTGTGGGTTTTGCGTGTGTTTAGCATGTGCAAAACCGTTGAGAGGCAAAGTAAAAAGATAGCTCCCAAAATTGTCTTGAACTTGATGCATTCGGATATCTAGTACGTGGCTTTAGGATTTATCGAGTCGTTAGGATGCACCCCGGTTTTCCCTCGGGGGGCGTGTAATCCTAGGGTTTCAGTACTCAAACATTTAAAGAAGTCCACCCTGAACCTAGTGAGGCAAATAATTCGTGTCTGTTAGTATAAGGAAGTTTGTCGTAGTCAAGGGCCCTTAATCTCTTTTTGTGAAACTTAAGTGTAGGGGTTTTGGTTCCCATGTAGATAAATAAATAAGTGGTATTCTCTCTTCTCGCATGGCTCCTATCACTTGGGAAAGTAGGTCTGAGGGGACTTTGTGCTTGGTGCTTTCGAGTCATCTGACTTGGGATGCACCGACCAAACTCCCGTTACACGGGTGGTAGGGATCGCCCTATGTGGAGATTTGGGGGAAGGTGTACGTGATAGTGTAAGTCCTCATAGGCAATGATGCACGAAACCTGACCCTGGGAGAATCAAACACCAACCAATAAATGCTCCAAAGAAAAAGAAAAAAAAAGAAAAAAGAAAAAAAGAAAAGAAGATTCAAATAAGAACCAAAATGGACTTTACACGTTTTATCAAATTCAGAAGTTAAGGTTGCCCATGTCTTTCACTTAATTCCTTAGTTAACTCTCACGAATAACTCATTAGGCTAGGTGTGTGGACTGATTACATATATAGAGTCGACTCGTAGTATTACCGTATTCCATGATCGACAAAATAAGTCCAGCGAGTCGTGTAGCTAGATTGATTAATGCATCTTGTTCGGATTTTGTGGGTATATCCGCTGAAAACCCTCAGGAGACAACACTCCTCCTCCTTGGCGACAAGGAGGTTTAACGGCTTGTTGCACGTGCTAAGTGCAACCGTGATTCCTACGAAAGTGAGTTAGGATTTCTTATTTTTTCATATGCTTTTCTCTTTCTTTGTTTTGCTCGGGACTAGCAAAAGTTAGGTGTGGGGGTATTTGATTGACATCATTTCATGCTTATATTTGTATCTTATATCCATTATCTTTCACCTAAACAATGCTATGTCACGAGTTTTATGTTTAGTTTTCAGGAATAAATAGGTTTGAAGAGATGAAGCATAAAAGGACCCAAAAGCTGGGAAAAAGGACTGAATTGTGAGATCTGGGGACCAAGATGCAAGGAAGAAGGACCTGATTGCAAGATAGAAGGACCTAAGAGCAAAACAGAATACTCCACACCATAATGGGGAGTATTTTGCCAATTCGATTCGGGTCGGAGCTCCAACAAACCAACCAGATGCATCCAAGACCAAGACACACAACAAGGAAGGCCCACAAACAAATCCAGACGGATCTGGATCATATAGGCCGCCAATTGGCGGTCTGGAACCGCCAATTGGCGGTCTGGATTGGCCCAGATCCACCTAATTTTCTCCTGGACTTGTATTAATGTGTGCTTAGTCTATTTTTGGTATTGGTTTAGTCCCACATCGGGGGATTGTCCCGGATTACCTTTTTCCATGCTTATTAATAGAACTCTTCACCTCCCATTGTATCCATCTCTCTCTTTGGTGTGCTCAATTAGATAGTGAATCCCACTCAGCTACATTGGTTGTCAAAAGAGTATAGACTTCGGTGAGAGCCCGAAGTGATCCTTCTCGGATTGTGAGAAGAGGATTCCAAGCTCGGCGAGGGTTGTTCGCGAGTTTGACGGTTGTAAGGCGTTGTCTCCCGGCCCGGAACGGGGAGCGGATAGTGAAGTCGTAGGCGGAGCTCGCGGAGTCGAGCGGAGTTGCAAGAGAGGACTAGGACCCGGGTGGGGTGCCGAACCTCTATAAAAACGCTGAGTCGATTTATGGTTTGCATGTTCCTTTTCCCTACTAGTCTTTAAATTGTTTTTGCTGCGTTTATTGTTTGATTAGTTAGGGATTAGCGTAAAAGTGATTAGTGGACCCATAACCCACACGATCCTACATTTGGTATCAGTGCCTTGTTAGCTAAATTTCATTACTTTACCGTAATTTTAGCATGACTTCAACATCTAATCACTTAGAGGGTTTATGCACCACAATGCCTCCATTGCTTAATGGGTCAAACTATGATTATTGGAAAAATAGGATGAAAATCTTTTTAATATCAAATGACCTTAAGTATTGGAAGTTTATTCAAAATCCATACAAACCCCCAAATGAAGATGAGTTAGATTCTCTATCTAGGGCTCAAATGAAAGAAATTGAAATGAATTCTAAAATCATGAACATTCTTTATTGTGGCCTTAATGAGGGAGAATACAATAGAATTAGGGGTTGTGAAAGTGGAAATGAAATATGGCATAAGTTACAAATGCATCATGAGGGTGATAGTAAAACCAAAGAAACTAGGATAAGTCTCCTCGTGCATAAATATGAAATATTTTCTATGCAAATCGGTGAGAACATAAGCGACATGAACACTCGCTTCACTGATATTACTAACTCTCTTTTGGTTCTTGGAAGAAGGAAAAATGAAGGAGAGATGACTCGAAAATTCCTCCGGTCATTGAGCAATGATTGGGAAGACAAGGTCGTCGCAATTGAAGAATCGCACGATCTTTCCAAATTGAAGATGGAGGAACTCATTGGAAATCTCATGGCCTATGAGCTTCAATTGAGTTGATTGACATCATTTCATGCTTATATTTGTATCTTATATCCATTATCTTTCACCTAAACAATGCTATGTCACGAGTTTTATGTTTAGTTTTCAGGAATAAATAGGTTTGAAGAGATGAAGCATAAAAGGACCCAAAAGCTGGGAAAAAGGACTGAATTGTGAGATCTGGGGACCAAGATGCAAGGAAGAAGGACCTGATTGCAAGACAGAAGGACCTAAGAGCAAAACAGAATACTTCACACCATCATGGGGAGTATTTTGCCAATTCGATTCGGGTCGGAGCTCCAACAAACCAACCAGATGCATCCAAGACCAAAACACACAACAAGGAAGGCCCACAAACAAATCCAGACGGATCTGGCTCATATAGGCCGCCAATTGACGGTCTGGATTGGCCCAGATCCACCTAATTTTCTCCTGGACTTGTATTAATGTGTGCTTAGTCTATTTTTGGTATTGGTTTAGTCCCACATCGGGGGATTGTCCCGGATTAGCTTTTTCCATGCTTATAAATAGAACTCTTCACCTCCCATTGTATCCATCTCTCTCTTTGGTGGCTTTCTTCCCTACTAAGAGTGAAGCCTTGAAGCAAAACTCTAGTGGAGGAAGGGCTGCTTGTAATCTGAGTGAGTTCATAATAGATGTTTTTTAGCTTGTTAATTCTTGCTTAGTTAATGTGTTTACTTTGGTGCTTGTTTTGTTTTATGCTTCTTTAAATATTTCTTGCTTGATTAGTATAACTTTCATTTCAGTATTATGTTTTCTTTTGCTAATATAGTTAGAGTAATGAGTAGTGAGTAGTTCCATCCCCATTTGGGGGGTGGAGAAATATGTGATATAATCATGTAGTGTATTAAGTGTGTGTTATTTTTATCCCTTGAGCTTTATATGATTTCCATAACCATCTAATGGGTCTGCACTCTTATCTTTGATATGCTAATGCTCTTGAATGAAGCTTAGTTTATGCTTTGATTAGTGGACCTATTTTATGGGGAATGATAAGGTTAGGATATGGATGAAGTTAATATTGGAAACACAAGTTGTAGTGTATGAGCTCTTGTTGCCTTTACCTTAGCTAATGTCTTGTATGTTTTAATGATGTAGTCTTATCTTAATTCATGTGGAGGCATAGTAGGGTCTAGTCTTTATACTTGAGTTCATGTAGCTTCATTCCAACTATTGTCTTGTATGTTTTAATGATGTAGTAAAATCTTAATTCATGTGGAGGGAAAGTTGGATGTAGTTTTATGATTTCATGCACTACATGTTGTGAAGAGCTTAATGAACACACACACATACACTTCTTTATGTTCACATTATTTCTCTACCCCCTTTGGGGTTTAGTTTTATCGTTTCTTCTCCATTTCATTTCAGCTTTGTAGTGTAGTTTAGTGTAACCAACCTTTCTTCCCTTTCTTTACCTCTCGCCTTCGCACAAACCAAGTGTCGACACACCTCCCAGTGGACGACCCGTATTTGCCACCGCTTGAACGCGGCCGTGCACTTGAGGTTAAATATAAAACGAGATCAATCATGAGTCATCGAAAGGAGAAGGAAGCTTCCAAGAAAAACTCCACGGTGGCATTGCATGCAAACTTTGATGAACCAAGGAGAGTGGAAGAAGAGGACATTGAGGTCATTGGCCAAGACTTCTTCAAATACCTCAAGAGGGATAAGGGAGAAAATAATGAAAGAAGAGGTAGAAGAAGTGAGAAAAGAGAAAAAGAAAAGGAGGAGGAAAGTGAAAATGAGAGAAAAGAGAGGGAGAAGAAAAATGAGAGAAGAGAGAGGAGAAGAGAAAAGGAGAAGAGGGAGAGGAAAGAAAGGAAGGAGGAAGCTCACAAAGCCACTTGGGATGACTCTTTATCTCCATCATCATCATCCTTTTCCTTGCAAAGTAGAAAAGAGGTTGCCCATTCATGCTTCATGGCTATTGAAGATGAACAAAGTGAGGTAGCTTCTAACTCCTCTAAATCTTATTCCACTAGAAGTAATTCATGTTCAAGTAAATCATATTCTATTGCTAGCTCTAAATCTAATGCTAATGATGAATCATATACACATGATGAGCTACAAAATGCATTTCATGATTTAGTTAAACAATATGAGATCATTTGTGAAAAGAACAAAAATGCTAGAAAAACTATAAATGATCTCAAATGACAAATTGAATTAATCATGAATGAAAATAATGAGGTGGTTGCTATACTTGAATCAAATGAATCATCAGTTGCTAGTCTAAGTAAAACACCTATTGTTGATGAACATTTAGATCTCAGAACTTCAAATATGCAATTAAGGAAAGATCTAGAAATGTTCACTAAAGGAACAAAAATGCTTGATATGATTTTAAGTAGTCAAAGACAATCCTTAGCAAAACATGGTTTAGGATACAATGTGCAATTGAAAAACCATGTATCTCATACTACTTTAAATGGAAAGCATTTATTTTTTAAGTCTATTTCCTCAAGTGTGTGGCCACCCAAAACCAAAATGGTTTGGATCCCAAAAGCTAATGTTCAAGGACCCAAAGTTTTTTGGGTACCTAAATCTACACTTGTAGGTGCTTGAGGAGGAGATTGGTGGTGACCGGACGAGCCAAAGCGTCAAATTCAAATATGGTTGCATCACCAAGTCAAGATTGGAGCTAATCAATATTCAAGTTTGGTATAAAATTTCTATCTTTGAAAATTCTAAAAAATTAGCTCTAATCTAGTCTATATGCTTAATTGTCATATCTTTAGAAGTTTAATTCATTGCAAATCATTTACCCTATTCATTGCAAATCATATCTCACATCCATTGATTATAAATGTCAAATTTTAAATGGATGTTAGAATAAGGCTTCAGTTGAAACTTAAATGAACTTAACTTGAATCATACTCATAGTTTCCATGTAGCCTTATTGATAGGGGGAGCTTAAATGTTATATCTTTTATTAGTGTAATGAAGTGCAAAATTTAGGGGGAGCAACTTCATTACAAGACATCCAAATTTTATGCTTAAAGTCATAATTACTTATGTTTTTGATGGATGTCAAAGGCGGAGAGATAATTTGATTGATCATTTTATATTAACCGCAAGTGCACGGCCGCGTTGAAGCGGTGGCAAATACGGGTCGTCCACTGGGAGGTGTGTCGACGCTTGGTTTGTTCGAAGGCGAGAGGTAAAAAGAAGGAGAGAAAGATGTATTACTCTACACTACACTAAGGTGCAAATGGAAATGGAAGAAAAGCAATAAAACTAAGCCCCATAGGGGGTAGAGAAATAATGTGAACATAAAGACGTGTGTGTGTGTTCATTTAGTGCATGAAATCATAAAAATACATCCAACTTTGCCTCCACATGAATTAAGATAAGACTACATCATTAAAACATACAAGACAATAATTGGAATGAAGCTAAATGAACTCAAGTATAAAGACTAGACCCTACTATGCCTCTACATGAATTAAGATAAGACTACATCATTAAAACATACAAGACATTAGCTAAGGTAAAGGCAACAAGAGCACATACACTACAAATTATGTTTCAAATATTAACTTCATCCATATCCTAACCTTATCATTCCCCATAAAATAGGTCCACTAATCAAAGCATAAGCTAAGCTTCATTCAATAGCATTAGCATATCAAAGATAAGAGTGAAAACCCATTAGATGGTTATGGAAATCATATAAAGCTCAAGGGTTAAAGATAACACACACTTAATACACTACATGATTATATCACATATTTCTCCACCCCCCAAATGGGGATGGAACTACTCACACATATGTAAACAAACTACTCTAATAAAATGAAGCATTATACTGAAATGAAACTATACTAATCAAGCAAGAAATATTAAAGAAGCATAAAACTAAACAAGCACCAAAGCAAACACATTAAAGGAAATTAACTAAGCAAGAATTAACAAGCTAATGAAAATATCTATTATTAACTCACTCAAATTACAAGCAACTCTTCCTCCACCAGAGTTTTGCTTCAAGGCTTCACTCTTAGTAGGGAAGATGCCACCAAAGAGAGAGATGGGTACAATGAGAGGTGAAGAGTTCTATTTATAAGCATGGAAAAAACTAATCTGGGACAATCCCCCGATGTGGGAATAAACCAATACCAAAAATAGCCTAAACACACATTAATACAAGTCCAGGAGAAAACTTAGCGGATCTGGGATGATCCAGACCACCAATTGGCGGTTCCAGACGGCCAATTGGTGGCCTATAAGGCCCAGATCCGTCTGGGTTTTGTGTTGGGCTTTTCTGGAAGTATTTCTTGGTCTTTGATGCATCTACTTGGTTTGTTGGAGCTCCGACCCGAATCGAATTGGTAAAATACTCCCCATGATGGTGTGGAGTATTCTGTTTGATCTTAGGTCCTTCTGTCTTTCATTTAGGTCCTTCTCCCTTGCATCTTAGTCCCAGATCTCACAATTCAGTAATTTTTCCCAGCTTTTGGGTCATTTTATGCTTCATCTTTTCAAACCTATTTATTCCTGAAAACTAAACATAAAACTCGTAACATAGCATTGTTTAGGTGAAAGATAATGGATATAAGATACAAATATAAACAAGAAATGATGCCAATCAAATACCCCACTGATTGATCGTTTTATATTTCTACCGCAAGTGCACGGCCGCGTTGAAGCGGTGGCAAATACGGGTCGTCCACTGGGAGGTGTGTCGACACATGGTTCGTGCGAAGGCAAGGGGTAAAGAAGGAGAAAAGGATTGGTTACACTAAACGACACTACAATGCTAAACTAGAATGCAAAAGGAAATGAAGATAAGCAATAAAACTAAACCCCAAAGGGGGTAGAGAAATGATGTGAACATAAAGATGTGTGTGTGTGTGTGTTCAATTAAGCTCTTCACAACATGTAGTGCACGAAATCATAAAACTACATCCAATCTTGCCTCTACATGAATTAAGATAAGACTACATCATTAGAACATACAAGACAATGATTGGAATGAAGCTACATGAACTCAAGTATAAAGACTAGACCCTACTATGCCTCCACATGAATTAAGATGACTACATCATTAAAACATACAAGACATTAGCTAAGGAAAAGGCAACAAGAGTACATACACTACAAATTGTGTTTCCAACATTAACTTCATCCATATCCTAACCTTATCATTCCCCATAAAATAGGTCCACTAATCAAAGCATAAGCTAAGCTTCATTCAAGAGCATTAGCATATCAAAGATAAGAGTGGAGACCCATTAGATGGTTATGGAAATCATATAAAGCTCAAGGGATAAAAATAACACACACTTACTACACTACATTATTATATCACATATTTCTCCACCCCCCAAATGGGGATGGAACTACTCACTACTCATTACACTAACTAATTTAGCAAAGGAAAGCATAATACTGAAATGAAAGTTATACTACTTAAGCAAGAAATATTAAAGAAGCATAAAACTAAACAAACAAACAAGCATGCAAATGAAAGAAAATTAAACTAAGAGAGAAACAACATCATTAAAAGAAAACTTCTATTATTAACTCACTCAATTACAAGTAGCTCTTCCTCCACTAGAGTTTTGCTTCAAGGCTTCACTCTTAGTAGGGAAGATGGCCACCAAGAGAGAGATATATACAATGGGAGGTGAAGAGTTCTATTTATAAGCATGGAAAAAGCTAATCAGGGACAATCCCCCTATGTGAGACTAAACCAATACCAAAAATAGCCTAAACGAACACTAATACAAGTCCAGGAGAAGTTGGGGCGGATCCTGCATGATCCAGACCGCCAATTGGCGGCCTATAAAGCCCAGATCCGTCTGGGTCTTCTGGTGGGCTTGCCTTGGTGTGTTTCTTGGTCTTGGATGCATCTAACTTGTTTAGTGGAGCTCCGACCCGAATCGAATTGACAAAATACTCCTCATGATGGTGTGGAGTTTCCTGTTTTGCTCTTAGGTCCTTCTGTCTTACGATCAGGTCCTTCTCCCTTGCATCTTGGTCCCCAGGTCTCACAATTAGGTCCTTTTTTCCTGCTTTTGGGTCCTTTCATGGCTCTTCTCTTCAAACCTCTTTATTTCTGAAAACTAAACATAAAACTCATCACGTAGCATTGCTTAGGTGTAAGATAATGGATATAAGGTACAAATATAAGCATGAAATGATGTCAATCAAATACCCCCACACCTAAGTTTTTGCTAGTCTCGAGCAAAACAAAGAAAGGAAAAAACATACGAAAAAACAAGAAATCCTAACTCACTTTCGTAGGAATCACGGTTGCACTTAGCATGTGCAACAAGCCGTTAAACCTCCTTGTTGCCAAGGAGGAGGAGTGTTGTCTCCTGAGGGTTTTCAGCGGATATACCCACAAAATCCGAACAAGATGCATTAATCAATCTAGCTACACGACTCGTTGGACTTATTTTGTCGATCATGGAATGCGGTAATCCTACGGGCCGACTCTATATAGGTAATCAGTCCACACACCTAACTTAATGAACCATTCGTGTTAGTTAAATAAGGAATTAAGTGAAAGACATGGACAACCTCAAGATCCTCAAGTGATACAAAGTGTAAGGTCCATTAAGGTTCTTATTTGCATTACCATTTTTTTTCTTTTTGTTTCTTTTCACACATTTTTTTTTCTTTTTCTTAGTTGGAGCTTCATTCTCCCAGGGTCAGGTTTCGTGCATCATTGCCCATGAGGACTTACACTATCACGTACACCTTTCCCCAAATCTCCACATAGGGCAATCCCTACCACCCGTGTAACGGGAGTTCGGTCGGCGCATCCCAAGTCAGATGACTCGAAAGCACCAGGCACAAAGTCCCCTCAGCCCTACTTTCCCGAGTGATAGGAGCCGTGCGAGAAGAGAGAAAATCTACTCACTTATTTCTTATCTACACATGAACCAAAACCCCTACACTAATGTCTCACAACAAGATTAAGAGGGTTCTTGACTACAACAAACTTCCTAAATTAACAAACACGAATTATTGACTCACTAGGTTCAGGGTGGACTTCTTTGAATGTTTGAGCACTGAAACCCTATGATTACTCACCCCCAAAGGAAAACTGGGGTGCATCCTAACGACTCGATAAATCCTAAAGCCACGTACTAGATATCCTAATGCATCAAGTTCAAGACAATTTTGGGAGCTTTCTTTTTACTTTGCCTCTCAACGGTTTTGCACATGCTAAACACACGCAAAACCCACAAAACATTTTCTTTCGCAAACACATGAAGATTTTGAAAGAAATGTGAAAATTTTGAAGCACTAGGCAAGCAAAAGAAGACAAGTCACCCAAGGATCATGGCAAGCAGATATATCGATATTAAATGCAGCACACTATCATGACCCTAACAATGCAAACAAAATCAAAGGAAAAAGACTCCACTATGTACACACGTAAAACACCCCCCACACCTACTTCATGCATTGTCCTCAATGAATGTGAGCAAAATACTATATGGATGTATGCATGAAACAGAAGAGATCTCACCAACGTGAAGTACACAAGGAAGTTCATGGCTATGTTGATGGACACAACCCAACTTCCCTCAAAACCTGTGAGATGCTAAAGAAGGGATACAAATACGTGAAAGAAATGGGGCCCAAATACTCAAGGGTTGGGGCCCACAACAATCGATGCTCACTCAGGGAGTCTTTTTTTTTTTTTTTTTTAACTATGTACAACAATAGGCTTCCATCTTCATATGTCAAGGGACATCAAATGGGAACCCACCATCTCTCGAGCCAGAAATGCGCATGCATGGGCTCGCAACATACACAACAGAATTGCTCGACCATCTGACACCCTTATAAGCATTGTGGTCGGTTGATGCCTCTTTAGAATTAGCAAAAGAGGAGGCATGAACGAGAGGTGAACCTCTATCTGGTATAAGGGTATCAGGTGGTTGAATCTTAACCCACATGGGGTCCTCAGCAGATACAGAATGAAGACCATGTGGCCGAGAGGCCATAAAAATAGTATCTTGTGGCTCAAAAGCCACGTGCTCAAAAGGATGTGGCTCAAGGGCCACGTGGTCAAAAAGAAGTGGCTCAAGGGCCACATGATCAGAAGAATGTGGCTCAAGGGCCACAAGATCAGAAGAATGTGGCTCAAAAGCCACGTGATCAAAACATAAGGCACCTTCTTGTGCCAGCCCAGGTGAACCACCTTCAGGATCTTCATCGAACAATTCTCTGAAGTACTTGAAGGTGCCCTCAACTTCACTCTCATCCATGCCCTGGATAAGGTTAACCCCAACAGGGTCATTGAAGGCATCTGGCTTCTTGCCAATGGTGAAGATGTTGAAATCAGCGCATTGACTACCATAAGTCAAGCGCATCAGACCATTGCGACAATTGATCAAGGCATTGGAAGTCGCAAGAAATGGTCGCCCCAGAATGACAGGAATTTGTCCAAGTGGGTTTGGCACAGGTTCAGTATCCAAGACAAAGAAGTCGACTGGATAAATGAACTCTCCCACTTTGATCAGCACATCTTCCACCACACCCCTCGGTTTCTTCATAGACCTATCAGCCAATTGAAGAGTGGTCTTTGTTTGTTTGAGGTCTCCAAGACCGAGGTGGACGTAGACAGAATATGGCAGAAGATTAACAGATGCACCAAGGTCCAGCAAGGCCCGATGTATGGACACATCACCAATCACACAAGAGATAGTAGGACAGCCAGGGTCCTTGTACTTGACTTGCATGGGTTGTGCCAACAAGGAACTCACGTTAGCCGCAAGAAAAGCTTTCTTGGGAACATGAGTTTTTCTCTTCTTGGTGCATAAGTCCTTGAGAACCTTGGCATAAGGTGGCATTTGCTGAATTACCTCCAGAAGAAGGATATTCACCTTAACCTGCCGAAACATCTCAAGCATCTTGTCATGCTGATCAGAGGTTTTCTTTTTAAGGCGCTCAGGGAATGGCGCCTTTGGGGCATAAGGATGCGAAGGCACCCCAGAATTCAGGTCCAAAGAAACATGAGTGGAGACCTCAGAATCTGGTTCCTTCGACACAAGAGGAGACAAGGGGACCTCAAGGTTCGGCCCCTTTGTCGAAGGAAATGTAGAAAGAACCTCAGGATCTGGCTCCTTCCTGGAAGTATTTGTGGAGGGAGCCTCAGGATCCGGCTCCCTCAAAGATGGTGATGACAAGGAAGGCACCCCAATGTGGTTGTCCACCTCCTTACCAGACCTCAAAGTATGAATCACATTAATATGATGGGTCGGTTCAGAGGTGGCATGAGGTAAAGGTGTCCTTCCTTGAGAATGGGTACCCCGAGGATTCACCTCAGGTTGACTCGGGAACTGACCTTTCTCGCGTTCATGGAGTTGATGAGCCAACTGGCTAACCTGCATTTCCAAAGCCTTGACTGTACTTTGCAACGCTTGAAAGGTCGGATCACAAGAAGGGTCCTTAGGGTCAACCCGCTGGGGTGGTGGAGTCTGGTTGGAATAACCCGACGATGAGGCATGAGCATGTTGGTAATTTTGGTGCTGCGACCTTTGATGTGGGGGTTGGTAGGTCGCCGATGGGCGTGGATGTTGATAAGGTGGAGGTTGAGGTTGAGCGTGCGAGCTCTGACCGTGGCCTCCACTAGACCCCCAAGAGAAGTTAGGATGGTTACGCCATCCCGGGTTATAGGAATGACTGTACGGGTCGTTTCGGGGCCTTTGTTGATACATCGCATTTGCATGCTCAGTATCCCTTGGAGAGTAAGCGCACTCCAAGTCATCATGTCCCGACAGTCCACACCTAGTACACCCGGGAGTAGCGACCTGAGCTACAGGAGCTCGGTCCATCTCCAAACTCTCTATCCTACGCATGAGAGCAGCCATTTTCGCTTCAGACGCGATCGATGAGTCAACTTGATAAGATCCAGCTCGACCAGAAGACCTGGCGGCTGGTGGCTCTCTCATGGTATCCCACTCGAAGGTACGTTCAGCCATGGATTCAAAAGTATCCCATGCCTCCTCGATGGGTTTCATTTGGAAGTCACCCTGACACATCGACTCCAACAATGTGCGGGTGTTGTAGTTGATGCCCTCATAAACAATTTGGCACAGCTGCCATAACTCAAATCCATGATGAGGGCACTGCTGGAGAAGGTCCTTGAACCTATCAAAGAAACCATGAAACGATTCGGTCTCGGTCTGATACATTTGATGTATCTGGTGCCGTATCTGTTGAGTTTTCCTTTGAGGGAAAAATCTCTTCAGAAAGACGGTCACAAAGTCATCCCATGACCGAATCGAGCTCGCCGGGAGGCTATACATCCATTTCTTCGCATTATCCTTCAATGCGAACGAAATCATCCTCAACCGGACAGAATCCTCGTCAAGCTGTTGAAGCTTGAACATGGAGCATACTTTCTCGAATTCGCGTATAAAAATATACGGATCCTCCTTATTGGCAGTAAAGGTTGGAAGCATGCTCACATACTGAGGTTTCAGCTCATAGTTGTTCCCGCGAGCAGGGGGAACAACTATGCAAGAAGGCTGCGCGGCACGAACAGGATGGGTCCGCTCCCACAAAGTCCTCGGTCTATCATGTCGAGCTAAAGGTGGTGGTGCACCAAGAACTCGATCCTGACCGAATCTCCCTTCCTCTCGAGTCAGAGGAGGAGGAGAAGGAGGTCTACGTGGTGGTGGGAATGGACCGAGGTAGTCCATGTATGGAACCCGGTCTCCCTCGCCACCACGAGACGACTCGCCTTCTTGCTCCAAAGGAGCACGAGGCGGAGATGGTCGATCACCAAGATCTTCCATCTCAGAAATAAGCACTCTCTCGAGTCGAGCGCTCTCACCAGAACGAGCCCAACCTCGCATAAAAATGCTCGACTCGACTCTAACAAACACACAACAGAAGGTGTACTAGAGGAGGAGACTAAACGTAGAGAATAGATGAGGAGATGACTCAGGTGAGGAGAGAAGAATCCCTAGAGCTAGCGTGGGTAGTGGGATCAGGAAGAAGCCTAACTAGCAAGCACAGCTCAAACAAAGTAAGGCAATGGGTCCTTAAGCTAGACGACGCCTAACTTCGAGGTCACTAGCCTCGACACGCCTCACCTCCCTACAACGAGGACCACAATGCCCAGCAAGTGATACCAGATCCGGAGATCCAGTACCTCCTACTATCGACAAGGTAGGCAACGCCGATCAGGTCATGACGGTCTCGACTAGATTACTCTCCTAGTGCGTCCGAATTCCTTAGGGCCAATGTCTACTTGCTTTTAGTTAAGGCTTTATTAAGAGTGGTTTTTGGGGCCAAGGAAAGGGTGATGAAATCCCCCACCTTATCTTTTATGGGACAGCCCCTCCTTAGTAGCGATTTGATCCTAGATCTAGCAATCAATCGCTCCAATCAAACGCTCTCTCACTCTTGTCCTGATGCAAATCCTACTAACTAATGCATGGGCATACGAGATGCGTGAATGAGTGTAGGAAATGCGTACCTTACGCCAGCACTCAACAACTGAAATTAAAGCTAAAAGAAAAGACAACTATATGCTCAAGTCAATACATGATGCGTGACCTAAACAAATAAGAACGTCTAGTCTTTTGCTTTGGATTTTAGGGCCAAGTTGATTAATGGGGGAGTTATTAACGATCTGGGAGCAAACCAGAAGTCAAAGCATGCAAAATAGAGCTCCCAGATAACCAAATAGAAGAAAACAACTACCAGAAAAAATTTCAAGGCAAGATGACCTCACCAGGCCGCCATTTGGCGGTCTACAACCGTTGATTGGCGGTCCCTTTTGGTCTTCTGGTCCTCAGATTTTCCCAGTAGCCTCCCCTTGATCAGAGTGTTCCCTGAAATTAAGAAAAACTGAAAACAAAAAATTAAAAACCCCTCGAATCGTCCAAACCAAGGTCTGGACAGAGCACCTCCCCGGCAACGGCGCCAAAAACTTGATTGATCGTTTTATATTTCTACCGCAAGTGCACGGCCGCGTTGAAGCGGTGGCAAATACGGGTCGTCCACTGGGAGGTGTGTCGACACTTGGTTCGTGCGAAGGCAAGGGATAAAGAAGGAGAAAAGGATTGGTTACACTAAACGACACTACAATGCTAAACTAGAATGCAAAAGGAAATGAAGATAAGCAATAAAACTAAACCCCAAAGGGGGTAGAGAAATGATGTGAACATAAAGATGTGTGTGTGTGTGTGTTCAATTAAGCTCTTCACAACATGTAGTGCACGAAATCATAAAACTACATCCAATCTTGCCTCTACATGAATTAAGATAAGACTACATCATTAGAACATACAAGACAATGATTGGAATGAAGCTACATGAACTCAAGTATAAAGACTAGACCCTACTATGCCTCCACATGAATTAAGATGACTACATCATTAAAACATACAAGACATTAGCTAAGGAAAAGGCAACAAGAGTACATACACTACAAATTGTTTTTCCAACATTAACTTCATCCATATCCTAACCTTATCATTCCCCATAAAATAGGTCCACTAATCAAAGCATAAGCTAAGCTTCATTCAAGAGCATTAGCATATCAAAGATAAGAGTGGAGACCCATTAGATGTTTTTGGAAATCATATAAAGCTCAAGGGATAAAAATAACACACACTTACTACACTACATTATTATATCACATATTTCTCCACCCCCCAAATGGGGATGGAACTACTCACTACTCATTACACTAACTAGTTTAGCAAAGGAAAGCATAATACTGAAATGAAAGTTATACTACTTAAGCAAGAAATATTAAAGAAGCATAAAACTAAACAAACAAACAAGCATGCAAATGAAAGAAAATTAAACTAAGAGAGAAACAACATCATTAAAAGAAAACTTCTATTATTAACTCACTCAATTACAAGTAGCTCTTCCTCCACTAGAGTTTTGCTTCAAGGCTTCACTCTTAGTAGGGAAGATGGCCACCAAGAGAGAGATATATACAATGGGAGGTGAAGAGTTCTATTTATAAGCATGGAAAAAGCTAATCAGGGACAATCCCCCGATGTGGGACTAAACCAATACCAAAAATAGCCTAAACGAACACTAATACAAGTCCAGGAGAAGTTGGGGCGGATCCTGCATGATCCAGACCGCCAATTGGCGGCCTATAAAGCCCAGATCCGTCTGGGTCTTCTGGTGGGCTTGCCTTGGTGTGTTTCTTGGTCTTGGATGCATCTAACTTGTTTAGTGGAGCTCCGACCCGAATCGAATTGACAAAATACTCCTCATGATGGTGTGGAGTTTCCTGTTTTGCTCTTAGGTCCTTCTGTCTTACGATCAGGTCCTTCTGTCTTACGATCAGGTCCTTCTCCCTTGCATCTTGGTCCCCAGGTCTCACAATTAGGTCCTTTTTTCCTGCTTTTGGGTCCTTTCATGGCTCTTCTCTTCAAACCTCTTTATTTCTGAAAACTAAACATAAAAATCGTCACGTAGCATTGCTTAGGTGTAAGATAATGGATATAAGGTACAAATATAAGCATGAAATGATGTCAATCACCCACCACCTAACTTTTGCTAGTCCCGAGCAAAACAAAGAAAGGAAAAAGCAAACGAGAAACAAGAAATCTTAACTCACTTTCGTAGGAATCACGGTTGCACTTAGCACGTGCAACAAGCCGTTAAACCTCCTTGTTGCCAAGGAGGAGGAGTGTTGTCTCCTGAGGGTTTTCAGCGGATATACCCACAAAATACGAACAAGGTGCATTATTCAATCTAGACACTCGACTCGTTGGACAAATTTTGTCGATCAATCAACGCGGTAATCCTTCGGGCCGACTCTATATAGGTAATCAATCCACACCTAGCCTAATGAACCTTTCGTGCAAGTTAAATAATGAGTTAAGTGAAAAGACATGGACAACTTCAAGATCCTCAAGTGATACAAAGTGTAAGGTCCATTAAGGTTCTTATTTGCAAAAAAAAATCTTCTTTTTGTTTCTTTTCACATTTTTTTTCTTTTTATTAGTTGGAGCTTCATTCTCCCAGGGTCAGGTTTCGTGCATCATTGCCCATGAGGACTTACACTATCACGTACACCTTTCCCCAAATCTCCACATAGGGCAATCCCTACCACCCGTGTAACGAGAGTTCGGTCGGCACATCCCAAGTCAGATGACTCGAAAGCACCAGGCACAAAGTCCCTTCAGACCTACTTTCCCGAGTGATAGGAGCCGTGCGAGAAGAGAGAACACATACTCACTTATTTCTTATCAACACATGAACCAAAACCCCTACACTAATGTCTCACAACAAGATTTAGAGGGTCCTTGACTACAACAAACTTCCTTAAGTTAATCAGACACAAATTATTGACTCACTAGGTTCAGGGTGGACTTCTTTAAATGTTTGAGCACTGAAACCCTATGATTACTCACCCCCAAAGGAAAACTGGGGTGCATCCTAACGACTCGATAAATCCTAAACGCACTGTACTAAATATCCTAATGCATCAAGTTAAGACAATTTTGGGAGCTTTCTTTTTACTTTGTCTCTCAACGGTTTTGCACATGCTAAACACACGCAAAACCCACAAACATTTTGTTTCGCAAACACATGAATATTTTGAAACAAATGTGAAAATTTTGAAGCACTCGGCAAGCAAAAGAAGACAAGTCACCCAAGGATCATGACAAGCAGATATATTGATATTAAATGCAGCACACTAACATGACCCTAACAATGCAAACAAAAGAAAACAAAATCAAAAGAAAAGACTCAACTATGTACACATGTAAAACACCCCCCCACACCTAGTTCATGCATTGTCCTCAATGAATGCGAGCAAGATACTACATGGAGCTATGCATGAAAAAGAATAGATCTCACCAACGTGAAGTACACAAGGAAGTTTCGGCTATGTTGTGTGACACAAACCTGAATTACCTCAAAACATGTGAGATGCTAAAGAAAGGATACAAATACGTGAAAGAAATGGAGCCCAAATACACAAGGGTTGGGGCTCACAACAATCGATGCTCACTGAAGGAGTATTTTATTGTAATTTTTTTCCTTTTTTTTATGTACAACAAATGGGTCCCATCTTCATATGTCAAGGGACATCGAATGAGAACACGCCATCACTCGAGCCAAAAATGCACATGCATGGGCTCGCGACATACAAATCAGAATTGTTTGACCACCTGATACCCTTATAAGCGTTGTGGTCGTTTGATGCCGCTTGAGAGTGAGCAAGATAGGAGGCATGAATGAGTGGTGAACCTCTATCAGGTTGAATGGTATCAGGTGGTTGATTCTTAACCCACATTGGGTCCTCAGCAGATACAGAATGAAGATCATGTGGCCCAGAGGCCATAAATATGGTATCTTGTGGCTCAAAAGCCACATGATCGAAAGGTTGTGGCTCAAGGGCCACGTGATCAAAAGGATGTGGCTCAAGGGCCACGTGATCAAAAGGATGTGGCTCAAGGGCCACAAGATCAGAAGAATGTGGCTCAAGGGCCACAAGATCAAAAGGAGGTGGCACTGAGGCCACATGATCATAACATAAGGCACCTTCTTGTGCCAGCCCAGGTGAAACATCTTCACCACCTTCAGGAGCTTCATCGAACAATTCTCTGAAGTACTTGAAGGTGCCCTCAACTTCAATCTCATCCAAACCCTGGATAAAGTTGACCCCAACAGGGTCATTGAAGGCACCTGGCTTCTTGCCGATGGTGAAGATGTTAAAATCAGCGCATTGACTACCATAAGTCAAGCGCATCAGACCATTGCGACAATTGATCAATGCATTGGAAGTCGCAAGGAATGGTCGCCCCAGAATGACAGGAATTTGTCCAAGTGGGTTTGACACAGGTTCAGTATCCAAGACAAAGAAGTCGACTGGATAAATGAACTCTCCCACTTTGATCAGCACATCTTCCACCACACCCCTCGGTTTCTTCATAGACCTATCAAGCAATTGAAGAGTGGTCTTTGTTTGTTTGAGGTCTCCAAGACCGAGGTGGACGTAGACAGAATATGGCAGAAGATTAACAGATGCACCAAGGTCCAATAAAGCTCGATGTATGGACACATCACCAATCACACAAGAGCTAGTAGGACAGCCAGGGTCCTTGTACTTGACTTGCCTGGGTTGTGCCAACTAAGAACTCACGTTAGCCTCAAGAAAAGCTTTCTTGGGAACATGAGTTTTTCTTTTCTTGGTGCATAAGTCCTTGAGAACCTTGGCATAAGGTGGCATTTGCTGAATCACCTCCAACAGAGGGATGTTCACCTTAACTTGCCTAAACATCTCAAGCATCTTGTCATGCTGATCAGAGATTTTCTATTTAAGGCACTCAGGGAATGGCGCCTTTGGGGCATAATGATGCGAAGGCACCCCAGAATTCAGGTCCAAAGAAACATGAGTCGGGACCTCAGAATCTGGTTCCTTCGACACAAGAGGAGACAAGGGGACCTCAGGGTTCGGCCCCTTTGTCGAAGGAAATGTAGAAAGAGCCTCAGGATCTGGCTCCTTCCTGGAAGTATTTGTGGAGGGAGCCTTAGGATCTGGCTCCCTCAAAGACGGTGATGACAAAGAAGGTACCCCATTGTGGTTTTCCACCTCCTTACCAGACCTCAAAGTATAAATCACATTAATATGAGGGGTCGGTTCAGAGGTGGCAAGAGGTAAAGGTGTCCTTCCTTCAGAATGGGTACCCCGAGGATTCACCTCATGTTGACTCGGGAACTGTCCCTTCTCGCGTTCATGGAGTTGATGAGCCAACTGGCTAACCTGCATTTCCAAAGCCTTGACTGTACTTTGCAACGCTTGAAAGGTCGGATCACAAGAAGGGTCCTTAGGGTCAACCCGCTGGGGTGGTGGAGTCTGGTTGGAATAACCCGACGATGAGGCATGAGCAGGTTGGTAATTTTGGTGCTGAGACCTTTGATGTGGGGGTTGGTAGGTTGCCGATGGGCGTGGAGGTTGATAAGGTGGAATTTGAGGTTGAGCGTGCGAGCTCTGACCGTGACCTCCATTAGGCCCCCAAGAGAAGTTAGGATGGTTACGCCATCCCGGGTTGTAGGAGTGACTGTACGGGTTGTTACGTGGCCTCTGTTGATACATTGCATTCGCATGCTCAGTATCCCTTGGAGCGTAAGCACATTCCAAGTCATCATGGCCCGTAAGTCCACACCAACCACACCCGGGAGTAGCGACCTGAGCTACAGGAGCTCGGTCCAACTCTAAACTCTCAATCCTACGCATGAGAGCAGCCATTTTCGCCTCAGACGCGATCGATGACTCAACTTGATAAGATCCAGCTCGACCAGAAGATCTGGCGGCTGGTTGCTCTCTCATGGTATCCCACTCGAAGGTACGTTCAGCCATAGACTCAAAAGTATCCTATGCCTCCTCGATGGGTTTCATTTGGAAGTCACCCTGACACATCGACTCCAACAATGTGCGGGTGTTGTAATTGATGCCCTCATAAACAATTTGGCACAGCTGCCATAACTCAAATCCATGATGAGGGCACTGCTGGAGAAGATCCTTGAACCTCTCAAAGAAACCACGAAACGATTCGGTCTCGGTCTGATACATTTGATGTATCTGGTGCCGTATTTGTTGAGTTTTCCTTTGAGGGAAAAATCTCTTCAGAAAGACGGTCACAAAGTCATCCCATGACCGAATCGAGCTCGCCGGGAGGCTATACTTCCATTTCTTCGCTTTATCCTTCAATGCGAAAGAAATCATCCTCAACCGGACTGAATCCTCGTCAAGCCGTTGAAGCTTGAACATGGAGCATACTTCCTCGAATTCGCGTATAAAAATATACGGATCCTCCTTATTGGCAATAAAGGTTGGAAGCATGCTCACATATTGAGGTTTCAGCTCATAGTTGTTCCCGCGAGCAGGGGGAACAACTCTGCAAGAAGGCTGCGCGGCCCGAACAGGATGGGTCCGCTCCCACATGGTCATCGGCCTATCCTGTCAAGCTAAAGGTGGTGGTGCACCTAGAACTCGATCCTGACCTAATCTCCCTTCCTCTCGAGTCAAAGGAGGAGGAGAAGGAGGTCTACGTGGTGGTGGGAATGGACCGAGGTAGTCCATGTATGGAACCCGGTCTCCCTCGCCACCACGAGACGACTCGGCCTCTTGCTCCAAAGGAGCACGAGGCGGAGATGGTCGATCACCAAGATCGTCCATCTCGGAAATCTGCACTCTCTCTAGTCGAGCGCTCTCACCTGTACGAGCCCAACCTCGCATACAAATGCTCGACTCGACTCTAAACGACACACAACAGAAGGTGTACTCAGAGGAGGAGACTATACGTAGAGAATAGATAAGGAGAGGACTCAGATGAGGATGGAAGAATCCCTAGAGCTAGCGTGGGTAGAGGGATCAGGAAGAAGCCTAACTAGCAAGCACGACTCAAACAATGTAAGGCAATGGGTCCTTAGTCTAGACGACGCCTAACTTCGAGGTCACTAGCCTCGACACGCCTCACCTCCCTGCAACGAGGACCACAATGCCCAGCAAGTGATACCAGATCCGGAGATCTAGTACCTCGTACTATCGACAAGGTAGGCAACGCCGATCAGGTCATGACGATCTCAACTAGATTACTCTCCTAGTGCGCCCGCAATCCTAGGGCCAATGTCTACTTGCGTTTAGTTAAGGCTTTATTAAGAGTGATTTTTGGGGCCAAGGAAAGGGTGATGAAATCCCCCACCTTATCTTTTATGGGACAACCCCTCCTTAATAGCGTTTTGATCCTAAATCTAGAAATCAATCGCTCCAATCAAACGCTCGCTCACTCTTGTCCCGATGCACCTTACTAACTAATTCATGATCGAAACATGCATGAATGAGAGATTTGGGTGCACGTACCTCACGCCAGCAATCAACAACAAAATGTAAAGAAAAGAAAAAACAAATGCATGCAAGGTCTACACATGATGCATGACCTAGATGACAAGGAGTCTAATCTTTTGCTTTGAGTTTTATGGTCCAAGTTGATTAATGGGGGAGTGATTAATGATCTGGGAGCAAAAGAGAAGTCATAGCATGCAAAATATGGCTCCCAGATAACACAAATTACAGCCCTAACTACCAGAACAAATTTTGAAGCAGGAAACCCTCACCAGGCCGCCAATTGGCGGTCTCAAACCGCTGATTGGCGGTCCTTTTGGAGCTTCTGGTCCTCAAACTTGTCCAGTAGCCTCCCCTTGATCTGATGGTTCCCTGAAACTAAGAAAAACTGGAAAAAAAAAAATCAAAAAACCCTCGAATCGTCCAAACCAAGGTCTGGACAGAGCACCTCCCCGGCAACGGCGCCAAAAACTTGATTGATCGTTTTATATTTACTGCAAGTGCACGGCCGCGTTCAAGCGGTGGCAAATACGGGTCGTCCACTGGGAGGTGTGTCGACGCTTGGTTTGTTCGAAGGTGAGAGGTAAAAAGAAGGAGAGAAAGATGTATTACTCTACACTACACTAAGGTGCAAATGGAAATGGAAGAAAAGCAATAAAACTAAGCCCCATAGGGGGTAAAGAAATAATGTGAACATAAAGACGTGTGTGTGTGTGTGTGTGTTCATTAAGCTCCTCACAACATGTAGTGCATGAAATCATAAAACTACATCCAACTTTGCCTCCACATGAATTAAGATAAGACGACATCATTAAAACATACAAGACAATAATTGGAATGAAGCTAAATGAACACATGTATAAAGACTAGACCCTACTATGCCTCCACATGAATTAAGAAAAGACTACTGTTGAACGTATTAATTAAACCGCAAGTGCACGGCCGCGATGAAGCGGTGGCAAGTACGGGTCGTCCTCAGGGAGGTGAGCAGCCTCTTGTTTATCAGAAATCTAGTGGCAAAGATTGGGGGAGAAAGTTTGATTAAGCTACTCTACACTTAACTACGCTAAGAAGTATGAAATGCGAACGAAAGAAACAAACAATGAACTAACAACTAAGCTAAGAACAAAAGAGGAATGCTGGAATACAGATATGGAAAACCCCTAAGGGGTGGAGTGAGTGCACACATGCAAAGAGGTGGGTGTAGAATACATTCTTTAAGCACATGAAGGTGGTGTTTATCAAGCATAGGAAGTGTCTAAATGTTACGGCAAAACCTATCAATCTATTCACCAACTTAGTTGATTAACATTTACATATGCAAGGTGTTTATTTCAGAACCTAAACAAGCATGAGAGGTGTCTAATCATTTTGGCAAAACTCATCAAGTTGTAAATTCTATCCTAAACAAGCAAGCATACATTCATGTTTAATCAACACATTGAAATTAAAGCATTCATCCCATTCTCTAATGCATGTATGTACATCTACTCCACCCCCCAAAGGGGATGGTTCTACTCACTAAACATTACACTAATTATTAAACTATGGAAAGAAAGCATATTAAAACTAAGCTAGAATTAAAAGACGATTAAACTAAAACATGCACAAACAATAAAAGAAGCATAAAACAAACAATGAAAGAAACACAAAACTTTATTGATAAAATGACTCACATTAAAAGTAGCATCCTCCTACTTTAGTGTGTGCTTCAAGGCCTCACTTCTAGTAGGAAGAATAGCCACTTAAAATATGGAGTGATTACAAAAGGACGTGAAGAGTTCTATTTATAGGCATGGAAAAAGCTAATCCGGGACAATCCCCCGATGTAGGACTAAACAGATACCACACATAGCCTAAACATCCTCTAATACATGTTCTGGAGAAATTTGAGCGCATTTGGGCCAACAGTGACCGCCAATTAGCGGTCTTGGACCGCTAAGTAGCGGTGTACAGTGTCCGGATCGCTCTCGAATTTCTTGTGGGCTTTTCTGGAAGGCGTTGTTGGCATTTGATGCATCTAGTTTGCATGTTGGAGCTCCGACCCGAATAGAATTGCCAAAATACTCCCCATGATGGTGAGGAGTATTCTGTTTTGCTCTTAGGTCCTTCGGTCTTGCATTCAGGTCCTTCTTCCTTGCATCTTGGTCCCCAGATCTCACAATTCAGTCCTTTTTCCCAGCTTTTGGGTCCTTTTATGCTTTATCTCTTCAAACCTATTTATTCCTGAAAACTAAACATAAAACTCGTAACATAGCATTGTTTAGGTGAAAGATAATGGATATAAGATACGAATATAAGTATGAAATGATGTCAATCAAATACCCCCACACCTAACTTTTGCTAGTCCCGAGCAAAACAAAGAAAGAGAAAAACATACGAAAAACAAGAAATCCTAACTCACTTTCGTAGGAATCACGGTTGCACTTAGCACATGCAACAAGCCGTTAAACCTCCTTGTTGCCAAGGAGGAGGAGTGTTGTCTCCTGAGGGTTTTCAGCGGATATACCCACAAAATCCGAACAAGATGCATTAATCAATCTAGCTACACGACTCGTTGGACTTATTTTGTCGATCATGGGACGCGGTAATACTACGGGTCGACTCTATAAATGTAATCGGTCCACACACCTAGCCTAATGAGTTATTCGTGAAAGTTAGTTAAGGACTTGAGTGAAAGACATGGGCAACCTTGACTTCTGAATGTGATACAATGTGTAGAGTCCATTTTGGTTCTTATTTGACTCTCTCTTTTTTTCGTTTCTTTTTTTTCTTCTTCTTTTTTTCTTTCTTTGGAGCATTTTATTGGTTGGTGTTTGATTCTCCCAGGGTCAGGTTTCGTGCATCATTGCCCATAAGGACTTACATTATCACGTACACCTTCCCCCAAATCTCCACATAGGGCGATCCCTACCACCCGTGTAACAGGAGTTTGGTCGGTGCATCCCAAGTCAGATGACTCGAAAGCACCAGGCACAAAGTCCCTTCAGACCTACTTTCCCGAGTGATAGGAGCCGTGCGAGAAGAGAGAACACCACTTATTTATTTATCTCCATGGGAACCAAAACCCCTACACTTAGGTTTCACAAAAAAAGATTAAGGACCCTTGACTACGACAAACTTCCTTATACTAACAGACACGAATTATTTGACTCACTAGGTTCAGGGTGGACTTCTTTAAATGTTTGAGTACTGAAACCCTATGATTACACGCCCCCCGAGGGAAAACCGGGGTGCATCCTAACGACTCAATAAGACCTAAAGCCAGTAAACTAGATATCCTAATGCATCAAGTTCAAGACAATTTTGGGAGCTTTCTTTTTGCTTTGCCTCTCAACGGTTTTGCACATGTTAAACACACGCAAAACCTACAAAAACATTTTCTTTCGCAAACACATGAAGATTTTGAAAGAAATGTGAAAATTTTAAAGCACTAGGCAAGCAAAAGAAGACAAGTCACCCAAGGATCATGGCAAGCAGATATATCAATATTAAATGCAGCACACTAACATGACCCTAACAATGCACACAAAAAGAAAACAAAATCAAAAGAAAAAGACTCGACTATGTACACACGTAAAACACCCCCCCACACCTACTTCATGCATTGTCCTCAATGAATGTGAACAAGATACTACATGGATACATGCATGAAAAAGGAAAGATCTCACCAACATGAAGTACAAAGGGACGTTCGGGGTCATGTTGATGGACACAAACCCAAATTCCCTCAAAACCAATGAGAAGCTGAAGAAGGGAGATAAATACGTGAAGAAATTGGGGCCCAAGTACACAAGGGTTGGGGCCCACAACAATCGATGCTCACTGAAGGAGTCTTTTATTACACACTTTTTTTGTTTTTTTTTGTTTTTTTGTTTTTTTGTGTTTTTGTTTTTTTTGTTTTATTTTTTTACAAGATATATACATCAACCAAGATATTCTCATAATCATTTGGTCAAGGAACATCAAATGAGAACATCAAGTCAGGAGGACCAGAGACTTGCCGAGATGGGCAAACTCCACTGGTACTCTGAGGTGTCATGAGGGGTGAAAGGTCAAAGCTGAAAGGCTCGAACCCCTCATGGTATTGGTTGGGTGTGGGCAACAAAGAATGAAGTTATGTTGCCTCACTAGGGTTTAATTGCTCATCGAATAAAACCCTCCAACCAATAGGCGGGTGCATCGGAATGAGTTCCTCAGGCTCATTCGATGGATGCAGCAGACCTGCATCACTAAAAATGGGGCTTCTCCCCAAGTCATCCAACAAGGACCTCCCACCATCATTTAGATCATCAAGCATAAGCTCGGTCATAGGTGGGTCCTTGTTGGAGTCAAAATGAAGCTCAAATGACTCAATGGCCATGGGACATGAGGTAGAGACACCTTCTGGTATAGGCATATGATGAGGTGTCTCACTCTCACTAGTACTCTCAACTGAATCATGCAATGAACACTCCCTTTGGACATTTATGTTCGAGGCCAGCTCACTCTATTGCATTACGAAGACAGGCAATGAGTTTTCGCTGGACCCACGAACATTCTCAACGGGTTGCATTGGGGTTAGGGGTGTTCGTTGGTTTTGTGGTGCTTTCTCCAATTGGCGGATGAGATTTAGATTTAAAGGTTCATCCATGGGTTCCTATTGCTTACCAGAGTTGAACACATGAAACTCGGCACTCATGTTACCGAATAAGAGCTTCATGAGACCATTTCTACAATTAATCAAGGCATTGGAGATTGCCAGAAAT
The DNA here is from genome assembly GCA_963682175.1 of Triglochin maritima. Classification (NCBI taxonomy): domain Eukaryota; kingdom Viridiplantae; phylum Streptophyta; class Magnoliopsida; order Alismatales; family Juncaginaceae; genus Triglochin; species Triglochin maritima. The sequence continues at coordinate 14,316,637 of OY821790.1, read as the reverse complement.
GGTCTACCCAAAATCAAAGGTATTTGAGAGTGGGTGTTCGCAACAGGATTGGTATCGAGGACAACAAAATCGACTGGAAATATAAAATCTCCAACTTTGATAAGCACGTCCTCGATAATCCCCATGGGAATACGAATGGATCTATCCGCCAGTTGGAGGGTGATCTTAGTTGGTTTCAATTCTCCCAAGTTCAATTGTTGATAAACAGAGAATGGGAGGAGGTTGACCGCCGATCCTAAATCAAGCAAAACATTGCTCAGTCTAGTGTCCCCTATCGTACACTGAATAGTAGGACACCCAGGGTCCTTGTATTTTGTGTAGGTGGGATTGGACAAAAGTGAGCTGATATTTGCAGCCAAGAATACTTTCTTAGGAACATTGGTCTTCCTCTTGGTTGTGCAGAGATCCTTCAACACTTTGGCATATTGAGGTATTTGTTGGATGACATCCAACAAGGGGATGTTAACCTTTACTTGCTTAAACACCTCTACTATCTTGTCCATGTTGTCACTCTGCTTTTTGGTTAACCTACTTGGATAGGGAGCTTTTGGCAGGTAGGTTTTCTGCTGTGCCTGAGAAGAAAGCTTTGGTGTATTACCCTCACCCTCAGCTTCTTCTTCACCACCATTCCCACTGAGGGGCTGCATAAATGGTGGTGGGTGTGGCAAGGAAATGTGATTGTCAACCTGTTTTCCATTCCTTAAGGTCACAATGGAATTGACATGGTGAACAGGTTCCTCCACATGGTTCACTTGCCTCCCCCGAGGTACCACATTCTCATTTTGCATTTGTTGTTGTTGGTACATGCGGGGGTTAGCCTCAGGCTGGCTAGGAAAAGACCCTTTTTTCTCTTTCATGTACAGACTGAGCCAATTGGCCCATCTGAAGCTCTAGAGATTTGATGGTCTGCTGACTTGAAGTGAGAACTTGACTAGTGGTTGACATAAAAAATTTCATTGAGTTTTCAAGTCCACAAGTCAAGGTCTCAAGCGAATTGAATCGGGTTTCCATATTGTTGGAATTTGGGAAACCCGATTGATTGGTGGTTTGTGCTTGGGGTGGCTGATAGGAATGTGCATGCATGGGAGGTTGGTGTGATTGGTAAGGTGGTCTGGAGGAGTTTGAAGGACCACCCGGGGCATTATTTTGGTTCCATGAAAAATTGGGGTGGTTCCTCCATCCAGGGTTATAAGATGATGTGTATGGGTCATTCCTAGCTCTGTCATAGATGGCGTTGACACGCTCCATACTCACACTCGCTCTCTACATGACCTATCCTACCACATGAATGACAAGGAACTGGACCAGATGAGGACATGTGAGGTGCACTTGTCGGTTTTGGAGCTCAATCGAATCCATACGGCGCATTAAGGCTGCCATGCGTGCCTCGGTTGCCGTAGTGGTATCGATAGCAAATGCGGAACCCGATCTAGTTGAGTTTGCATTCGCGATCCTCGCTCCTATACTAGATGATGCAGGTGGTTCCCTCACACTCTCCCACTGCATGGTTTTCTCAGCGAGGTCTTCTAAGAAGGCCCATGCCTCCCTTTCATCCTTTCCCAAGAACTCTCCTTGACACATGGACTCAAGGAGCGTTCTGGACGGGATGTGAAGACCCTCATACACAATCTGACAAAGACGCCACAACTCAATGCCATGGTGAGGGCACGGGGATAGTAGCTCTTTGAACCTCTCAAGATATGCATGAAATGATTCGGTCTCATGTTGATAGAACGAATTGATTTCGTTCCTCAATTTTTGAGTCTGATGATTAGGAAAGTACTTCTTGAGGAATGCAGATTGAAACTCATCCCAAGTCCTAAAGGAATTCGCCTGGTTGCTGTACAACCACTTCTTGGCGTCATCCTTTAGTGCAAAAGGAACGAGCCTAAGATAGATGGAGTCTGTGCTAAGTTGTTGCAGCATGAACATAGCACAGACCTCCTCAAATTCCCTGAGAAAGATATAGGGGTCACCTTTCCCAGTGAAATGAGGGAGCATGGAAATGAATTGAGGCTTAACCTCAAAATGGTTCCCATTAGCCTCTGGTAATACGATGCATGAGGGTAGAGCTGTACGGCTGGGGTAGCATCGATCACGAAGAGGTATGGGAACGACAACTGGAAGCACAGGTGGAACAGGTGGGTCCAGCAACTGCTCCTCCTCACGGAAATTAGCAGCCATTGGACCCGAACTACATGCGACACGAGAGGAGGAAGGTGTCGAGAAATCGATGACCGAAGTCGGATTGACAACGCTCCTCGTCAAACGACCACTCTCGTCTCGTGTCCACGAAAGCATACACAAAGGTGCACACACACAAACCAAAACCCTTTTTTCTTTTTTTTCTTTTTTTCTTTTTGAAAGAAAGAATGTGCGTAGAGGAGAAGACGGGGGAACACAGGAGAGAAAGAATGACTCAGGAGAGAAAGGAAGAAGTCGTTATGCTACGGCGGATGGGTACAGGTAGAAGCACACAAGCAAACAAGGCTCAAGCAATCCTAAGGCCGCTATAGGTCCTTACAGCTAGACGACGCCTAACTTCGAGGTCACACGGCCTCAACACGCCTCACCTCCCTACAACGAGGACCACAAAGCCCAGCAAGTGAGCCAAGATCCGGGGATCTCGTCTCCCCTACTATCAACAAAGTGGGCAACGCCGATCAGGTCATGACGGTCGGGACCGGATCACTCTCCTAATGCGCCCGAAATCCTTAAGGCCAATGTCTACTTGATTTTAAAAATTAGGCTCTTGATTAGTGTGGTTTTTGGGGCGAAGGAAAGGGTGATGAAATCCCCCACCTTATCTTTTATGGGACAGCCCCTCCTTAGTAGCGTTTTGGAGTCCTAAATCTAGCAATCAACACTCCAAACAACGCTCAACTCATACTTGTTGCAATGCACTTCCTACTAACTAATGCATGTTCATACGAAATGCATGAATGAGAGTAGTAGGTGCGTACCTCACGCCAGCTCTCAGCAACAGAAAATAAAGCTAAGATAAAAGTCAATCTAAATGCTTAAGTCACATACATGGTGCATGACCTAAACAAGAATGAATGCCTAGTCTTTTGCTTTGAGTTTTAGGGTCCAAGTTGCTTAAAGGAGGTTTGATTATTGATCTGGGAATGAACTATAAGTCAAAACATGCCAAATTGAGTCCCAGATAACTAGATCATTTAGAGCAATAACAGCAAGAAACTAAAAGATGAACAGAGCTCACCAGACCGCTGATTAGCGGTCTCAGACCGCTGATTAGCGGTCTCAGACCGCTGATTGGCGCTATGAAGTGCTCAGGTCGTCTGGAAACAAAGAAAAACTACAACACACAAATTAAATCCACTCGAATCGTCCAAACAAGAGTCTGGACTGACACCTCCCCGGCAACGGCGCCAAAAACTTGTTGAACGTTTTAATTAAACCGCAAATGCACGGCCACGATGAAGCGGTGGCAAGTACGGGTCGTCCTCAGGGAGGTGAGCAGCCTCTTGTTTATCAGAAATCTAGTGGCAAAGATTGGGGGAGAAAGTTTGATTAAGCTACTCTACACTTAACTACGCTAAGAAGTATGAAATGCGAACGAAAGAAACAAACAATGAACTAACAACTCAGCTAAGAACAAAAGAGGAATGCTGGAATACAGAAATGGAAAACCCCTAAGGGGTGGAGTGAGTGCACACATGCAAAGAGGTGGGTGTAGAATACATTCTTTAAGCACATGAAGGTGGTGTTTATCAAGCATAGGAAGTGTCTAAATGTTATGGCAAAACCTATCAATCTATTCACCAACTTAGTTGATTAACATTTACATATGCAAGGTGTTTATTTCAGAACCTAAACAAGCATGAGAGGTGTCTAATCATTTTGGCAAAACTCATCAAGTTGTAAATTCTATCCTAAACAAGCAAGCATACATTCATGTTTAATCAACACATTGAAATTAAAGCATTCATCCCATTCTCTAATGCATGTATGTACATCTACTCCACCCCCCAAAGGGGATGGTTCTACTCACTAAACATTACACTAATTATTAAACTATGGAAAGAAAGCATATTAAAACTAAGCTAGAATTAAAAGACGATTAAACTAAAACATGCACAAACAATAAAAGAAGCATAAAACAAACAATGAAAGAAACACCAAACTTTATTGATAAAATGACTCACATTAAAAGTAGCATCCTCCTACTTTAGTGTGTGCTTCAAGGCCTCACTTATAGTAGGAAGAATAGCCACTTAAAATATGGAGTGATTACAAAAGGAGGTGAAGAGTTCTATTTATAGGCATGGAAAAATCTAATCCGGGACAATCCTCCGATGTGGGACTAAACAGATACCACACATAGCCTAAACATCCTCTAATACATGTTCTGGAGAAATTTGAGCGCATTTGGGCCAACAGTGACCGCCAATTAGCGGTCTTGGACCGCTAATTAGCGGTCCACAGTGTCCGGATTGCTCTGGAATTTCTTGTGGGCTTTTCTGGAAGGCGTTGTTGGCATTTGATGCATCTAGTTTGCATGTTGGAGCTCCGACCCAAATAGAATTGCCAAAATACTCCCCATGATGGTGAGGAGTATTCTGTTTTGCTCTTAGGTCCTTCGGTCTTGCATTCAGGTCCTTCTTCCTTGCATCTTGGTCCCCAGATCTCACAATTCAGTCCTTTTTCCCAGCTTTTGGATCCTTTTATGCTTCATCTCTTCAAACCTATTTATTCCTGAAAACTAAACATAAAACTCGTAACATAGCATTGTTTAGGTGAAAAATAATGGAGAAGATACGAATATAAGTATGAAATGATGTCAATCAACTACATCATTAAAACATACAAGACATTAGCTAAGGTAAAGGGAACAAGAGCACATACACTACAAATTGTGTTTCCAATATTAACTTAATCCATATCCTAACCTTATCATTCCCCATAAAATAGGTCCACTAATCATAGCATAAGCTAAGCTTCATTCAAGAGCATTAGCATATCAAAGATAAGAGTGAAAACCCATTAGATGGTTATGGAAATCATATAAAGCTCAAGGGATAAAGATAACACACACTTAATACACTACATGATTATATCACATATTTCTCCACCCCCCAAATGGGGATGGAACTACTCACACATTTGTAAACTAACTACTCTAATAAAATGAAGCATTATACTGAAATGAAACTATACTAATCAAGCAAGAAATATTAAAGAAGCATAAAACTAAACAAGCACCAAAGCAAACAAATTTAAGGAAATTAACTAAGCAAGAATTAACAAGCTAATGAAAACATCTATTATTAACTCACTCAAATTACAAGCAGCTCTTTTTCCACCAGAGTTTTGCTTCAAGGCTTCACTCTTAGTAGGGAAGATGCCACCAAAGAGAGAGATAGGTACAATGGGAGGTGAAGAGTTCTATTTATAAGCATTGAAAAAGCTAATCCGGGACAATCCCCCGATGTGGGACTAAACCAATACCAAAAATAGCCTAAACACACATTAATACAAGTCCAGGAGAAAACTTAACGGATCTGGGATGATCCAGACCGCCAATTGGCGGTTCCAGACGGCCAATTGGCGGCCTATAAGGCCCAGATCCGTCTGGGTTTTGTGTTGGGCTTTTCTGGAAGTATTTCTTGGTCTTTGATGCATCTACTTGGTTTGTTGGAGCTCCGACCCGAATCGAATTGGTAAAATACTCCCCATGATGGTGTGGAGTATTCTGTTTGCTCTTAGGTCCTTCTGTCTTATATTCAGGTCCTTCTCCCTTGTATCTTAGTCCCAAGATCTCACAATTCAGTCCTTTTTCCCAGCTTTTGGGTCCTTTTATGCTTCATCTCTTCAAACCTATTTATTCCTGAAAACTAAACATAAAACTCGTAACATATCATTGTTTAGGTGAAAGATAATGGATATAAGATACAAATATAAAGATGAAATGATGCCAATCATAATTAAAGGGGGGTTACTTGAAAATTGGTTTCTGTTCAACCGGTCAACCGAAACAAGGTCATCGTTCGACCGGTTGAACAGAAACCAATTTTCAAGTAACCCCCCTTTAATTATCTCTCCCCCTTTGACATCCATCAAAAACATAAGTAATTATGACTTTAAGCATAAAATTTGGATGTCTTGTAATGAAGTTGCTCCCCCTAAATTTTTCACTTCATTACACTAATAAAAGATATAACATTTAACCTCCCCCTATCAATAAGGCTACATGGAAACTATGAGTATGATTCAAGTTAAGTTCATTTAAGTTTCAACTTAAGCCTTATTCTAACATCCACATTTGGATGTCAAAAGGGGAGAGATAATTAAAGGGGGGTTACTTGAAAATTGGTTAAAATTGAACAAAAACTATGCACATCCATAGGGGGAGCATTTATATGCATAGTTTACACTTAAAATTTTCAAGTATTAAGATATAGGTTGCCATCATAAAAAAGAGGGCGATTGTTGGCTTTTTGGCCTTAATCCTTGTTTGGATGATTTAATCAACCTAATTTTAATCATAAGTAATGTAGAGTAGCACACATATTGCATTGCATATATATTGCATGTGCTAACTTCTACAGGTGATCAAGACTCATGGAAGGAAGGAAATCAAGTCAAGATTTGTAATAAAGCTATATGAAGACTTGTAATCTTGATTTCATTTTGAGTCTTAGGAACATGTTTAAATTGAGCATACAAGAGTTAAAAACTTATCACATACACACTAGGTTCCTTAGAGAAGTCACACACAAAATTTCACATTATTTGGACTTCATTAGATCACCCAAACCTTAGTCGGAAATCACTTAAAACCTAAACCTAGAATTCCTGTGTGAAACCGGTCGACCGAACCAGTTCTCAGTTCGACCGGTTTATAACAGACTCTCCACAGTAATTTTACCGAACTCTACCGGTCGACCGGTTCTACCTTTTCGGTTGACCGATCCCAGATTTTAATATGGACGTTTTTCTTGTCGTATTCCTATAACGGTCGTATTCGTATAAAACAAACTTAACCCCAAAATACATTCGGTAACCGGTCGAACGATGACCTTGTTTCGGTCGACCGGTTGAACAGAAACCAAATTCCCTGCTATCGGTCCACACATCTTCGTTCGACCGTTGCACCTTTGTCTCAACCAAATCCCCTGAACGGTCGACCACCCCATTCTTTGGTTCGACCAATTCACTTAAGTAGAGTTAAGTTCTAGCTCGTTTGTCCGACCGAATATTCTTTTGTTCGACTGTTCTCGTTGAAATCGAGCTAACGGTCGACCAGTTTACTAGTTTCGGTCGACCGGTTCTGGACAGATTTGCAGCCCGATTTTCTGCTTTGTGTATCTTACATAAAACACAACCAAATCTATCCCCAATGGCTAGAACACCTTAGGAGCTTATAAATAGAGGATCAAGACCTGTTGTTAACACAACTCTCCAACTCCAATTGTCCCAATACATTAGAGAGAAACCTCAATCCTCAATGCTCCCATTTCTACACTCCATAAGACTAAACTATACACACTTGATCAATTACTCATCATACTCAAAGTGTGCTCAATGAGAGAGTGAATCCCACTCAGCTACATTGGTTGTCAAAAGAGTATAGACTTCGGTGAGAGCCCGAAGTGATCCTTCTCGGATTGTGAGAAGAGGATTCCAAGCTCGGCGAGGGTTGTTCGCGAGTTTGACGGTTGTAAGGCGTTGTCTCCCGGCCCGGAACGGGGAGCGGATAGTGAAGTCGTAGGCGGAGCTCGCGGAGTCGAGCGGAGCTTGCAAGAGAGGACTAGGACCCGGGTGGGGTGCCGAACCTCTATAAAACGCCGAGTCGATTTGTGGTTTGCATGTTCCTTTTCCCTACTAGTCTTTAAATTGTTTCTGCTGCGTTTATTGTTTGATTAGTTAGGGATTAGCGTAAAAGTGATTAGTGGACCCATAACCCACACGAGCCTACAAACTAGGTATAGCGCTTCCCAAATGCCACGCGCAGAGCTAGCCAAGGACCACCCCGTCGCCAGCCTGCAGGCTAGACCAAATCGCATGCGCCTCGAGCATCCGAACTCCAAATAGGACGTTCCAACCGGCGTTACGTAGACAATTCATCCCTCTATCTACTTGTACAGTTTCATAAAAATGCCTCTGTATTCAGCCTCGCGCCTCCACCCTGAAGACCGTTGTCCCGACTAGCCACTCCTCCATATCATCAACAAACTTCATCTCCTCGCGTCTCGCTCTGCAAACATCCAAATCAAGTGTTCTAATAGGCGTTGCCTTTCTACTCATGTTACCCATGTTCTTGGGTGCCCACATATAGCCTAAGGCCCACCTAAGGTCCACTCAGGCCATTACGTGGGGGCAACGTATGGGGCAGGGGAAGCATCCAGGGGCAACCTACACTTTGCCCGCGGGCAGGGCCCATTCACTTCCAAACCCGTCTTGGAAGTGCGTGGGGTGGGAAACAGCCACGGGCAGTGAAGCACGGGCACGAGCAAAGTCTGAAAGAACTTCGGCGACAAGCAACCCTCATTCACTTCAGAACGCGTTCGGAAGTGGACGGGCAGGCAACAACCTTGGGCAACTGATTGATCGTTTTATATTGACCGCAAGTGCACGGCCGCGTTGAAGCGGTGGCAAATACGGGTCGTCAACTGGGAGGTATGTCGACGCTTGGTTTGTGCGAAGGCGAGTGGAAAGAAAGGGAAGAAAGATGTATTACACTACACTACACTAATCTAAACTAGTAAACAAGCAAGCTGAAATGAAATCACTAAACAACTAAGCTAAACAACTACTGAAGAAGAGAAAAATACACGAATGAAAACCCCTGAGGGGTAGAGTGTGTGTGTGTGCACATGAAATAAGTGTGGTGTTGAATGCATACAATAAGCTCAAGTTAGTTTTTTTTGCAAAGCAAAAGGGAGGCTTAGCCTCTAAATTTGTATTAGTAAAAAAATTGTTTACATCTACAAAAATTTGTTCGTTTAGTTCGCGGGCGTATGCCACATGCATAACCGGCTTCTCCCTACCACCTATATGTACTCACGTGAATGTCAAGTAGTATAAGGAAATAATTACATCTCATCAAATTTCAGAAGTTGGAATTAGTTCCAAGTATCCTGAAAATGTCTCGCTTCTCCTTCATCTTTGGCGAGTTTGGATGCTTGATAGCTCATGCTCCGGATTATATCTTTGACTACAGCAATGGTAGCTTTCGGTTGCTGCCTCTCGCCTTCAAAAATCCTACGGTTCCGCTCATGCCAACATTCATATATCATAGCACTTACCACCCACTTCCTGACACCTTTGTCAAGTCGGCTTCCACTCGCATGTGAAAGTCGCAAGACCTCACTCTCTAGGTTTCTTGCTGCAGTTTGGTGGAGCTGCATGAGGTTGAGGAGACACCTCCACACCTCCTTTGTGTATTGACAATTCCAGAAAAGATGCTCCATGTCTTCCTCTTGGTCTTCACATAGCACACAAGTTGGGTCTAGATTTACGCCTCGCTTTATCATGCGCCGCTTTGTGAGAAGACGCCCCTTCAATGCTCGCCAAGCTGTGAGTGTGTGCTTTGGGACAGCAAATTTATGCCATACCATCCCGGCCCAAGGGACTTTCCTACCCGGTTGCCTCACCCAACTCCATACTTCCTTCATCGCAAGTGTTGCACCCGTCCCATCTGGTCTAACCGGTCTATCCTCTCCTCCATGAATGCGCATTTGGCTTATCCTTGAGCAAACTTCTTCCATCCTGCTGGACCGTGGGGGAGGGAGGTACCACGACCCTTCTCTGATGAAGTACGACACCTTTACATCCCAAGGAACCCCCATCTCGTAGTGAATCTGGTCACCCCAGCTTGTGCATTGAAATGGTTCACCACACCAAGGAAATTAGAAAAACCGAATCACTTCCCCATTTCCCACCTCATATTGGATGTGTCTCCTAGCAATATCTCGGACTCGCAGCAGCCCTCGACATGCCCATGATGAGTTAGGTGGTGGTCTTGCAAGCCAAATGGAGCAGTTCCGTAGGTATTTTTGCCAGACACACTTAGCCTAAAGGGAAGTGCTGTCCTCCACCACAAGCCAAAACTGCCGGAGAAGGACCGCATCATTCCATTCCGTTAGCCTCCTTAATCCGAGGCCTCCTTCGTCTTTTGGAGTACAAACGTCCTTCCAATGCACCGCCACCCACTTCTTCTCTCCTCCCCAAATAAAATGGCACATTATGCTATCCAATTCATGTAAGACGCTTCTTGGTAGAAGAAATGCTGAAGTCCAATAAATGTTGAACGAGGTGAGGACACTCCGTACTAGTTCCACTCGCCCAGCCATAGAAAGAAGCCTTTGTTGCCATGTTGAGAGTCGAACCTTTAGCTTGTTTATGAGTGGTACACAATGGGATCTCCCCATTCTTCCAGAAAATAATGGCAGCCCAAGATACACCACCGGAAAAGCCTTTCGCTCCATCCCAAGGTGTGCCTCAATCCAAGCTCCATTCGTCCCGTCTCCCCCCATGAAGACCTGACTTTTCGAGGCGTTAAATTTCAGACCCGAGCTTGCTGTAAACTCCTCAAGAATTAGTCTAATGGCTTGAGCATTTGCTTTGGTAGCCCTTGCGAAGAGTAGGACGTCATCGGCAAACAAAAGGTGTGACACAATGACATCTCTACAATATAACGGCTCGATTTTCTTGTCCATGACCGCCATCTTCACCATTTCACTCAGCACCTCCATGCACATCACGAACAAGTAGGGGTCTAGGGGATCACCTTGTCGTAGTCCATTTCTGGCCCGAAATGGTGTGGAGTTTGCTCCATTTACTGTCACCACAAACGATGCCTCCACACAAGCCAAAATCAGTCGTCTCCACCTATCCGGGAAGCCAAATCTCTTCATCACATGGTCGAGGAACTCCCAAGAGATTGAGTCATATGCTTTCCTGATATCGAGCTTTATGCACATACGTCCTTTCCCCTTCTCGAGATGTAGCCTGTGGCAGAGCTCGTGTGCGAGAAGGATGTTATCACTAATTCTTCATCCTTGGACGAATGCGCTCTGATTTTCCCCTATCAAGCGTGGTAATATCCTCTTCAAGCGGTTTGCAAGGACCTTGGAGGTGAACCTATACGTCATATTACATAGAGCAATGGGCCGAAAATCCTCCACCACCGTCGGTGCCTTTTTCTTTGGGATGATCGTGATGGATGTGTTGTTCCATTGTGTGAGGACCCTTCCACTATCCAAGCATGACGTGACAGCCTTTACCATGTCCCTCTGAATTATACTCCATGCTGCCTTGAAACACTTTGCATTGAAACCATCGGGCCCCGGTGCTTTATCAATATTGGCGTTCAACACTACATCTTGCAATTCTTTTGGGTCCAACTTCCATGTTAAATCAGCCCCCTACTCCGCTATAACTTGTGGTAGAATAATGGAATTTTTAAGGGGTTGCACCTGAAAACCATGAACAAACAAGTTAGCATAAAAAGACCGGAACGCTTCCCGGATGTCGTTCTCATCCTCCACTAGATTCTCCCCCTCTCCCACTTGCCTCACTTGATTGGTGGCTCTCCTCACTCTAAGATGCGCATGGAAGAACCTAGTGTTTCGGTCCCCCTCTTTCAACCACTTTACTCTAGATCCGGGCAAGAGTATCCTTTGCTGCGTTTTCAACTTCAGCAAGCTCGCCACTACTCGGGTCACTAAGCCTTTGCCTCCTCACTTGCGCAAGAGAGTCCCTAGCCTCTCCCTCCTTGTTTGTAACATTTCCAAAGGTGCTCCAACTCCACTTAATTAGTGCTTTCCTGACTTCAGTCAGCTTCCTCACTATACGAAACATAGGTGTACCTCTCACAATTGTGGGTGATCGAATATTTCATCATAAGTGCTTCAAAGGAGTGATTACAGAAGTGGGTACCCCTATCGCTGATTATGGTACGAGGAGTACCAAATCGTGCAAAAATGTCCGTCAAGAATTTGGTGACCACCTTGTTGTCATTTGTCTTTGTGGGTATATCCTCAACCCACTTAGACACATAGTCAACGGCCACCAGAATGTAAACATTCCCAAACGAGTTTGGGAAGGGAACCATGAAATCGATGCCCCATACATTGAAGATGTCGACAACAAGGACATTTTGCAAAGGCATCATGTCACGTCAACCAATCCTGCCAAGGCGCTGGCACCTATCACATTGCTTACAAAAGTCGTAAGCATCCTTCAAAAGAGAGGGCCAGTAGAATCCAGATTGGAGCACCTAGGCAGCAGTTTTCTTTGCTCCAAAGTGTCCTCTACATGCCCTGGAGTGGCAGAAATGGAGCACACTTTGAAACTCGGTATCTGGGACGCACCACCTGAAAATTTGGTCAGAACAGTATTTGAAAAGGTAGGGGTCGTCCCAGTGGAAGAATCTGACATAAGATCTAAATTTGGTTTGGTCAGATTTTGACCAACCCACAGGAAGTTGCTCGGTCACGAGGTAGTTCACGATATCGGCAAACCAAGGGTTATCTTCGATCATAAACAACTGCTCGTCAGGAAATTTGTCATCAATAATTTGGTCCTATGGGTTGGCCGTCTCTATACGAGACAGGTGGTCAGCTACAACATTTTCACACCTTTTTTTGTCCCGAATCTCGAGATCGAATTCTTGTAACAACAAGATCCATCTCAAGAGTCAGGATTTTGCATCTTTCTTCGCCATGAGGTGTTTGATGGTTGTGTGATCAGAATACATAATCACGTGGGAGCCAATCAAGTAGGACCGGAATTTCTCCACAGGAAATATGATCGCTAAGAATTCCTTCTGGGTCACAGTGTAGGTCAATTGGGCATCATTGAGTGTTCTACTGGCATAGTAGATCACATGAGTCAATTTGTTCAATCGTTGCCCAAGCACTGCTCCCACAACGAAGTCAGATGCATCACACATTAACTCAAAGGGTTCAGTCCACACCGGTGCCTTAATAATCGGAGTTGAAGTCAACTCCTTCTTCAAGGTCAAAAGGGCATGGTGGCAATCCGGTGAGAACTCAAAAATGGCATCCTTAGCCAACAAGGCGATGAGAGGTCGAGCAATTTTGCTAAAATCCCGAATGAACCGCCGATAGAATCCAGCATGCCCCAAAAAGGCGCGGATATCCTTCACATTACGTGGCAGTGGGAGATTAGCAATAAGACCCACTTTGGCGGGTTCGACCTCAATTCCCCTACTTGAGACCACATGCCCAAGTACAATCGCTCACTTCACCATGAAGTGACATTTCTACCAATTGAGAGTGAGGTTCTTCTCACGACATCGCTTGAGGACAAGGCTCAGGTGATGAAGGCACTCATCAAAGGAAGTGCCAAATATGGAAAAGTCATCCATGAAGATCTCAAGGAAACGCTCAACCATATCACAGAAGATGCTGATCATACACCTTTGAAACGTTTCCATGTGGGTCCTCTTCCATGTGGATCCGATGCTGAACAATACCATGGCTAATTCCCTTGATATCCTTCAAGGACCACCTGATCGCCTCTTTGTTTTCAAAGAGTACTCTTTTGAGGGCAACCTCTTGATCTTGTGCAAGATCAGAAGCAATAATGAGTGGCAAGGTCTCATTATCCCCTAAAAAGATGTACTTTAGGTTATCGGGGAGCAGTTTAAGCTCGACCAGAGGTGGGTCCTTGTCGGATTCAGAGTTACTTTCAAGTGGCTCAAGGGCCACGGGGTAAGAAAAGCAAGCACCCAGATGTGCCTCCTCGTCCCGAGAAATGCTGGCGGATTCCTCAAGATCCTCTTCACTCGCAACCTGGTCATTAGGCACCTCAATAATTTGTCGATGTGAGTCGAACATGCCTAATGACTCGGGCTCATCCATGTCTTGGATGAAATTGGCTCCGATAGTGTCGTCGAAGAGCCCGGGTTGCTTACCAAGAGTGAAGATGTTGAAATCCGCCGTGAGGTTTCCAAAAGACAATCTCATCAAGCCATTGCGACAATTGATCAAAGCATTAGATGTCGCAAGAAATGGCCTCCCAAGGATCACATGAATTTGTCCTTGTGGGTTGGACACGGGTTCAGTATCCAAGATGATGAAATCAACTGGAAATACGAACTCACCCACTTTAATAAGAACATCCTCCATACTCCCTCGTGGAACTTTGACGGATATGTCAGCCAACTGGAGGGTTGTCCTCGTTGGTTTAAGATCGCCTATTCCAAGGTTGACATATACTGAGTAAGGCAGGAGGTTCACAGATGCCCCCAAATCCAATAAAGTTTGAGAGATTGTCACATTCCCAACCATGCAAAAGACAGTTGGACACCCTGGGTCCTTGTATTTGACTTGCATGGGATGTGTCAATATTGAGCTCACATTGGCGGCCAAAAAGGCCTTTTGGGGCACATTTGTTTTTCTCTTGGTGGTGCAAAGGTCCTTGAGGAACTTGGCATACGGTGGCATTTGTTGAACAACGTCCAACAACGGGATGTTCACCTTTACTTGTCTAAGTACCTCAACGATCTTGTCCCAATGCTCATCACGTTTTTTGTCAACCGATGAGGTAATGGTGCCTTGGGGACATAAGAATCATGAGGAGGAGTCTCAGACTTAGGTTCCTTGACAGGCTCAAAACTCTCCTCGGAAGTCTCGCCAACATGGTTGGCTTCAGGCATTTCCACATTGTTGTCAACAACCCTTCCCGATCTCAAGGTATGGACAACATTGGCATGTTGGGAAGGGTCACTTTCCACATTGTGTACATTCTGCCTACCATGAGCAGGCTGACCCCTGGGATTTACCACAGGTTGACTCGGGAACTGACCCTTCTCGCGTTCATGGAATTGATGAGCCAACTGGCTAACTTGCATTTCCAAAGCCTTGACTGTACTTTGCAACGCTTGAAGGGTCGGATCACAAGAAGGGTCCTTGGGTCAACCCGCTGGGGTGGTGGAGTCTGGTTGGAATAACCCGACGATGAGGCATGAGCAGGTTGGTAATTTTGGTGTTGAGACCTTTGATGTGGGGGTTAGTAGGTCGCCGATGGACGTGGAGGTTGATAATGTGGAGGTTGAGGTTGAGCGTGCCAAATCTGACCGTGACCCCCACTAGGGCCCCAAGAGAAGTTAGGATGGTTACGCCATCCCGAGTTGTAGGAGTGACTGTACGGGTCGTTACGGGGCCTCTGTTGATACATCGCATTCGCATGCTTAGTATCCCTTGGAGCGTAAGCGCATTCCAAGTCATCATGGCCCGTAAGTCCACACCTACTACACCCAGGAGTAGCGAGCTGAGCTACAGGAGCTCGATCCAACTCTAAACTCTCAATCCTACGCATGAGAGAAGCCAATTTCACCTCAGACGCGATAGTTGACTCGACATGATATGATCCAGCCCGACTAGAAGACCTGGCGGTTGGTGGCTCTCTCATGGTGTCCCACTCGAAGGTACGTTCAGCCATGGACTCAAAAGTGTGCCATGCCTCCTCGATGGGTTTCATTTGGAAGTCACCCTGACACATCGACTCCAACAATGTGCGGGTGTTGTAGTTGATGCCCTCATAAACAAATTGGCACAACTGCCATAGCTCAAGTCCATGATGAGGGCACTGCTAGAGAAGGTCCTTGAACCTCTCAAAGAAAGCATGAAAAGATTCGGTCTTAGTCTGATACATTTGATGTATCTGGTGCCGTATCTGTCGAGTTTTCCTTTGAGGCAAAAATCTCTTCAGAAATACGGTCACAAAGTCATCCCAAGACCGAATGGAGCTCGCCGGGAGGATGTACATCCATTTCTTCACGTTATCCTTCAACGCGAAAGAAATCATCCTCAACCGGACTGAATCCTCGTCAAGCTGTTGATGTTTGAACATGGAGCATACTTCCTCGAATTCGCGTATAAAAATATACGGATCCTCCTTATTGGCAGTAAAGGTTGGAAGCATGCTCACATATTGAGGTTTCAGCTCATAGTTGTTCCCGCAAGCACGGGGAAGAACTATGCAAGAAGGTTGCGCGGCCCGAATAGGATGGGTCCGCTCCCACAAAGTCATCGGTCTATCCTGTCGAGCTAAAGGTGGTGGTGCACCAAGAACTCGATCCTGACCGAATCTCCTTTCCTCTTGAGTTAGAGGAGGAGGAGGAGGAGGAGAAGGAGGTCTACGTGGTTGTGAGAGCGGACCGAGGTAATCCATGTATGGAACCCGGTCTCCCCCGTCACCACGAGACGACTCGGCTTCATGCTCCAAAGGAGCACGAGGCGGAGATGGTCGATCACCAAGACCGTCCATCTCAAAAATATGCACTCTCTCTAGTCGAGCGCTCTCACCAGAACGAGCCCAACCTCGCATAAAAATGCTCGACTCGACTCTAAACAACACACAACAAAAGGTGTACTCAGAGGAGGAGACTACACGTAGAGAATAGATGAGGAGAGGACTCAGATGAAGAGGGAAGAATCCTTAGATCTAACGTGGGTAGTGGGATCAGGTGGAAGCCTAACTAGCAAGCACGACTCAAACAACTTAAGGCTATGGGTCCTTAGGCTAGACGACGCCTAACTTCGAGGTCACTAGCCTCGACACGCCTCACCTCCCTACAACGAGGACCACAATGCCCAGCAAGTGATACCAGATCCGGAGATCCAGTACCTCCTACTATCGACATGGTAGGCAACGCCGATCAGGTCATGACGGTCTCAACTAGATTACTCTCCTAGTGCGTCCGCAATCCTTAGGGCCAATGTCTACTTGCTTTTAGTTAAGGCTTGATTAAGAGTGATTTTTGGGGCCAAGGAAAGGGTGATGAAATCCCCCACCTTATCTTTTATGGGACAGCCCCTCCTTAGTAGCGTTTTGATCCTAGATCTAGCAATCAATCACTCCAATCAAACGCTCAACTCACTCTTGTCCTGATGCAATTCCTACTAACTAATGCATGGGCATACTAGATGCATGAACGAGTGTAGGAAATGCGTACCTCACACCAGCGCTCAACAACTGAAGATAAAGCTAAAAGAAAAGACGACTATATGCCTAAGTCAAGTACATGATGTGTGACCTAAACAAGTAAGAAGTCTCGTCTTTTGCTTTGGATTTTAAGGCCAAGTTGATTAATGGGGGAGTGATTAATGATCTGGTAGCAAAGTAGAAGTCACAGCATGCAAAATAGGGCTCCCAGATAACGAAAATGAAGAACACAACTACTAGAAGGAAAATGGAAGCAAGACGACCTCACCAGGCCGCCAATTGGCGGTCTCAGACCGCTGATTGGCGGTCCCTTTTGATGTTTAGCTGCTCCAACTCCTCCAGTAGCCGCCCCGTGAACTCTAGGATCCCAGAAACTAAGAAAACCTAGAAACAAAAAATTAAAAACCACTCAAATCGTCCAAACCAAGCTCTGGACAGAGCACCTCCCTGGCAATGGCGCCAAGAACTTGATTGAGCATTTTAAAATAACCGCAAGTGCATGGCCGCGTTGAAGCGGTGGCAAATACGGGTCGTCCATTGGGAGGTGTGTCGACGCTTGGTTTGTGCGAAGGCGAGTGGAAAGAAAGGGAAGAAAGATGTATTACACTACACTACACTAATCTAAACTAGTAAACAAGCAAGCTGAAATGAAATTACTAAACAACTAAGCTAAACAACTAATGAAGAAGAGAAAAATACAGGAATGAAAACCCCTATGGGGTGGAGTGTGTGTGCGTGTGTGCACATGAAATAAGTGTGGTGTTGAATGCATACAATAAGCTCAAGTTAGTTAGTGTTTGTTAATGTATAAGAGGTACCAAATGGCAAAACCTATCATTTACAACACTAAAACTAATGTGATTAATATGAGCAATGCAAGGTTGTTATTAAGAACATAACAAGCATGGAGTGTACCTAACTATGGCAGAAACCATCAAGTAAAGTCATTATTAATTCAAGCAAGCATACTAATATTTCTCACAAACAATTATATCAAGCATTCATACCATCTACATAACATTTACACACATCTACTCCACCCCCCAAAGGGGATGGAACTACTCACACATATTTAAACTTACTCTAACAAAATGACGCATAATATAGAAATGAAATTAATCTAAGAAAGCAAGAAACAGTAAAGAAACTAAAAGAACATGAGACTAAAGAAACATGCAAGACATGTAAATCGAAATTAACTAAGCAATGTAAAAACTAAAGCAAACAACAATTAACTACAAAACTTCTATTATTACTCAATCCAAATCACAAGCAGCCCTTCCTCCACCAGAGTTTTGCTTCAAGGGTTCACTCTTAGTAGGGAAGAAGGCCACGAAAGAGAGAGATGGATACAATAGAAGGTGAAGAGTTCTGTTTATAAGCATGGAAAAAGCTAATCCGGGACAATGCCCCGATGTGGGACTAAACAAATACCAAAAATAGACTAAGCATACAATAATATGTTGGCTTTTTAGCCTTAATCTTTATTTAGTTTTGATGATTAAGTAATCTAATCTTAATCTATATTTAATCAATCAACCTAGACAATCAAAGTAAGCAAACATGAATACAGGCATTGCATATATATTCGTGTATTTGCGATATTCTTAATAGGTTGATGAAGAATCAAGCTAAGGAGCTTTGGACAAGAAGATAAAGACTCAAGACATGTAATCAAGCTTTGGACCAATATGTAATTTAGTATAATTTGAGTCTTTAGGATTAATGTAAACTTGAGCACATTAGGATTCTGTCCCGTATCCCCACGGTTAACCGAACCCCACTCGGTAAACCGAATCATATAGAGTTCGGTCCACCGAACACCTTGCGGTCAACCGTGTAGAATCCTTTAGGTGTTCCCTGGATTAACCACCTCGGTATACCGAACCACCTTCGGTAGACCGAAATAGCCTGGACCGGTTTTTGGACTTTGCTCCAACGGTCGTATTTAAATCTTGACCTTAAGCCAAATTGACTTATCCATATTCGGTACACTGAACTTCATTCGGTCAACCAAATCATATTGCTTTAGGTGTCCAACGGCTATTTAACTTGACCGTTATTGATAAACAATTTCCCACGCATTGTCAGCGCAAAACCCACGCAAACTTCGGACTACCGAAGTATACACGGTCAATGATTGACATCATTTCATGCTTATATGTGTACCTTATATCCATTATCTTACACCTAGGCAATGCTATGTGACGAGTTTTATGTTTAGTTTTCAGAAATAAAGAGGTTTGAAGAGAAGAGCCATGAAAGGACCCAAAAGCAGGAAAAAAGGACCTAATTGTGAGACCTGGGGACCAAGATGCAAAGGAGAAGGACCTGATCGTAAGACAGAAGGACCTAAGAGCAAAACAGGAAACTCCACACCATCATGAGGAGTATTTTGTCAATTCGATTCGGGTCGGAGCTCCACTAAACCAGCTAGATGCATCCAAGACCAAGAAACAAACCAAGGCAAGCCCACCAGAAGTCCCAGCCGGATCTGGGCCTTATAGGCCGCCAATTGGCGGTCTGGAACCGCCAATTGGCGGTCTGTTTAAGCCCAGATCAGCCAAGATTCCTGCTGGACTTGTATTCGCATGTGTTTAGGCTATTTTTGGTATTGGTTTAGTCCCACATCGGGGGATTGTCCCGGATTAGCTTTTTCCATGCTTATAAATAGAACTCTTCACCTCCCATTGTATCCATCTCCCTCTTGGTGGCCATCTTCCCTACTAAGAGTGAAGCCTTGAAGCAAAACTCTAGTGGAGGAAGAGCTACTTGTAATTGAGTGAGTTAATAATATAAGTTTTCTTTTAATGATGTTGTCTCTCTCTTAGTTTAAATTCATTTCCTTTGCATGCTTGTTTGTTTGTTTAGTTTATGCTTCTTTAATATTTCTTGCTTAAGTAGTATAAATTTCATTTCAGTATTATGTTTTCCTTTGCTAAATTAGTTAGTGTAATGAGTAGTGAGTAGTTCCATCCCCAATTGGGGGGTGGAGAAATATGTGATATAATAATGTAGTGTATTAAGTGTGTGTTATTTTTATCCCTTGAGCTTTATATGATTTCCATAACCATCTAATGGGTCTCCACTCTTATCTTTGATATGCTAATGCTCTTGAATGAAGCTTAGCTTATGCTTTGATTAGTGGACCTATTTTATGGGGAATGATAAAGTTAGGATATGGATGAAGTTAATGTTGGAAACACAATTTGTAGTGTATGTACTCTTGTTGCCTTTTCCTTAGCTAATGTCTTGTATGTTTTAATGATGTAGTCATCTTAATTCATGTAGAGGCATAGTAGGGTCTAGTCTTTATACTTGAGTTCATGTAGCTTCATTCCAATCATTGTCTTGTATGTTTTAATGATGTAGTCTTATCTTAATTCATGTAGAGACAAGATTGGATGTAGTTTTATGATTTCATGCACTACATGTTGTGAGGAGCTTAATTGAACACACACACACACACACACATCTTTATGTTCACATCAGTTCTCTACCCCCTTTGGGGTTTAGTTTTATTGCTTATCTTCATTTCCTTTGCATTTCATTTCAGCTTTGTAGTTTAGATTAGTGTAATACATCTTTCTCCCTTCTTTTTACCTCTCGCCTTCGAATAAACCAAGTGTCGACACACCTCCCAGTGGACGACCCGTATTTGCCACCGCTTCAACGCGGCCGTGCACTTGCGGTTAAATATAAAACGATCAATCAAGTTTTTGGCGCCGTTGCCGGGGAGGTGCTCTGTCCAGACGTTGGTTTGGACGATTCGAGGGGTTTTTAATTTTTGGTTTTCAGTTTTTCTTAGTGGCAGGGAACCTGAGGATCAAGGGGAAGCGACTGGAGTAATTGGAGAGCAAACGACCCCAAAGTGACCGCCAATCAGCGGTCTGGGACCGCCAATTGGCGGCCTGGTGAGCCTCAATTGCTCTCAAATTTGTTCCAGTTGTTATGTTGTTCACTTTAGTTATCTGGGAGCCCAATTTTGCATGTTGTGATCTTTAGTTTGCTCCCAGATTTAATTTCAATCCCCTTTAATCAACTTGGACCATAAAACTCAAAGCAAAAGGTTAGACTTCTTGCCATCTAGGTCATGCATCATATGTAGACCTTGCATGCATCTTTCTTTTCTTTGCTTTACATTTTGTCGTTGATTGCTGGAGCGAGGTACGCATTCCTTATCACTCATTCACGCATTAGGACATTCATTAGTGAGTAAGGTTTGCATCGTAACAAGAGTGAGGTGAGTGCTTGTTTGGTGAGTTGCTTGCTAGCCTAAGATTTCAAAACATCTTTAAGGGGCATCACCTATAGACTTCAAAGATAAGGTGGGGGATTTCATCACCCCTCCCTTAGCCCCAAAAAGCACACTCAAGTAAAGCCTTAACTAAAAGCAAGTAGACATTGGCCCTAGGAATTCGGACGCACTAGGAGAGTAATCTAGTTGAGACCGCCATGACCTGATCGGCGTTGCCTACCTTGTCGATAGTAGGAGGTACTGGATCTCCGGATCTGGTATCACTTGCTGGGCATTGTGGTCCTCGTTGTAGGGAGGTGAGGCGTGTCGAGGCTAGTGACCTCGAAGTTAGGCGTCGTCTAGCCTAAGGACCCATTGCCTTACATTGTTTGAGCCATGCTTGCTAGTTAGGCTTCTACCTTCACCCTGTACCCTCGCTAGCTCTAGGGATTCTTCCCTTCTCCTCTGAGTCATCTTCTTCTCACCTTCTTCTACGTTATAGTCTCCTCCCCTTTACACTCTCTGTTAGCGTTTTAGGGTCGAGTCGAGCACTTTTTGCGAGCTTAGCCTCGTAGTGGTGAGAGTAATCGACTCGAGAGTTTTTCTTGAGATGGATGGTTACATGGGCGACCATCCATATCATTGTTGGGACCAGGACGATTCTCCCTGGTACTCCGGACCCATGCAACCTGGGGTGGCTCAGACTAACACCCCGTATGGTTGGGATGATCGCAATTTTGTGACTGAGCAGTCTTCGTATCGGGGTAACATGAGAGAGGCACCGACTGCTAGACCACAATCTAGTTATGTCGGATCATATGCTGGTCAACAAACTGAGACATTACAACAAACTTTGGGCTCTTTCATGCGTATGGCAGACGACATGAGTGCCCCGGTGGCTCCAGTAGCCGTACCGTGCGACTGTTGTGGGTTGAGTGGTCATGTTATCGGGGAATGTCCTTATGTTCCCCCTGAGCCTGAGTATGAGCACACATTTTCCCATAATGCTCATTATGACCATTACGCATCCGCGTACAACCCGAGAGTGATGGATTCATGGGGAGACAAATCTTATCCAAATTTTTATACCTCATTTTCACCCCCGTATCCTCCTCCCGAATACCCAGAATTCTACCAACACCCCACTTCAAATCATTGGACTCATTCTCAGCCCATCAACACCCAACCCCAAAATTTCCCAAGCTCTGACTTGGACCTCACTGTTGACCCCAAATTTGATTCCTTAAAACAAACCCTCCAAACATTCATGGAAACCACTCAAACTTTATTGAAGTCCAACTTGAATTCCTTGCAAAATATGGAATTGCAAGTGAGTCAAATGACACAACAATTCCATGAACGCGAGGAGGGTCACCTTTCTTGTCAACATGAGGATTCATCTTTTGATATCGAACCACCACCACATCCACAAATTCAAAGCACAACCTTTCAAAGTCAAACTCCTAGTCAGCCTGAGGGACTTGGGGTTTCAATTCACGATCACTTAGTGGAGGATTCGATTCAAATTGAGAATAACTTGGACCAGTTCTATTATGAGTCGGCACAGGATTGTGCCTTACCTTTTTGTCCCGTGGCCCTTGAGCCACATGATCTTATTGTTGTGCCTCTTAAGGACTCACCTCTGGTGGAGCAAGAGCTCCCTAGTACCCTCAATTTCAAACAACCTGATGAGAGTTTGCCTCTCACTATTGTTCCTGATCATCTTGGAAATGATGGAACATCAAACAACTACATTGCTCATGAGGGTATTAGGAGTTCCTTGGAGGATACTTTGGGTATGAGACCCACTTCCTGTTCTCCTGGTGAGTTGGACATGCATAACGAGGTGCTTGACCTCGTTCCGACCCACCAGCCTGTTGGTTGGAGAGTTTGGATTGATGATCATAACTTCAGTTCCGCAACGGGAGATATTTTTCTTCCGTTGCCCCTTATTTCCCAAACTCTCGAGAGGTTCAAGCTCTTTCAGTTTGATCCTTTGAATGAGACGCCTTTGCGTCCAATTCATGAACCTCTCATTTCATCTGGTGCTCTTTGTGAAGGGGGCCCACGCATGCGTATTCTGGCCCCGCGTGGTGTCATGTTCCCTTTCCAAGTGCATTGACCCACTCTTGAGGTTCCCATTTGATGTCTTTTGACAAATGAAGATGGGAACTTATGTTTGTACATAGTTATATAAAAAAAGAAAAAAAAAGAAAAAAAAAAGAAAAAGAAAAAAAAAAAAGTACAATAAAAGACTCCTTCAGTGAGCATCGATTGTTGTGAGCCCCAACCCTTGTGTATTTGGGCTCCATTTCTTTCACGTATTTGTATCCTTTCTTTAGCATCTCACAGGTTTTGAGGGAATTTGGGTTGTGTCCATCAACATAGCCATACACTTCCCTTTGTACTTCATGTTGGTGAGATCTCTCCTTTTTATGCATCAATCCATGTAGTATCTTGCTTGCATTCATTGAGGACAATGCATGAAGTAGGTGTGGGGGGTGTTTTACGTGTGTACATAGTCGAGTCTTTTTCCTTTGATTTTGTTTTCTTTTGTTTGCATTGTTAGGGTCATGATAGTGTGCTGCATTTAATATCGATATATCTGCTTGCCATGATCCTTGGGTGACTTGTCTTCTTTTGCTTGCCTAGTGCTTCAAAATTTTCACATTTCTTTCAAAATCTTCATGTGTTTTCGAAAGAAAATGTTTTGTGGGTTTTGCGTGTGTTTAGCATGTCCAAAACCGTTGAGAGGCAAAGTAAAAAGAAAGCTCCCAAAATTGTCTTGAACTTGATGCATTAGGATATCTAATACGTGGCTTTAGGATTTATCGAGTCGTTAGGATGCACCCCAGTTTTCCCTTGGGTGTGAGTAATCAGTGGGTTTCAGTGCTCAAACATTTAAAGAAGTCCACCCTGAACCTAGTGAGTCAAATAATTCGTGTTTGTTAGTTTAGGAAGTTTGTTGTAGTCAAGGGCCCTTAATATCTTTTTGTGAAACTTAAGTGTAGGGGTTTTGGTTCCCATGTAGATAAATGAATAAATAAGTGGTGTTCTCTCTTCTCGCACGGCTCCTATCACTCGGGAAAGTAGGTCTGAGGGGACTTTGTGCCTGGTGCTTTCGAGACATCTGACTTGGGATGCACCGACCGAACTCCCGTTACACGGGTGGTAGGGATCGCCCTATGTGGAGATTTGGGGGAAGGTGTACGTGATAGTGTAAGTCCTCATAGGCACTGATGCACGAAACCTGACCTTGGGAGAATCAAACACCAACCAATAAATGCTCCAAAGAAAAAGAAAAAAAAAGGAAGAAAAGAAAATGAAAAAAAAAAGAAAAGAAAAGAAGAGTCAAATAAGAACCAAAATGGACTTTACACTTTGTTTCACATTCAGAAGTTAAGGTTGCCCATGTCTTTCACTTAATTCCTTAGTTAACTCTCACGAATAACTCATTAGGCTAGGTGTGTGGACTGATTACATATATAGAGTCGACCCGTAGTATTACCGCATTCCATGATCGACAAAATAAGTCCAACGAGTCGTGTAGCTAGATTGATTAATGCATCTTGTTCGGATTTTGTGGGTATATCCGCTGAAAACCCTCAGGAGACACCACTCCTCCTCCTTGGCAACAAGGAGGTTTAACGGCTTGTTGCACGTGCTAAGTGCAACCGTGATTCCTACGAAAGTGAGTTAGGATTTCTTGTTTTTCGTATGCTTTTTCCTTTCTTTGTTTTGCTCGAGACTAGCAAAAACTTAGGTGTGGGGGTATTTGATTGACATCATTTCATGCTTATATGTGTACCTTATATCCATTATCTTACACCTAGGCAATGCTATGTGACGAGTTTTATGTTTAGTTTTTAGAAATAAAGAGGTTTGAAGAGAAGAGCCATGAAAGGACCCAAAAGCAGGAAAAAAGGACCTAATTGTGAGACCTGGGGACCAAGATGCAAAGGAGAAGGACCTGATCGTAAGACAGAAGGACCTAAGAGCAAAACAGGAAACTCCACACCATCATGAGGAGTATTTTGTCAATTCGATTCGGGTCGGAGCTCCACTAAACCAGCTAGATGCATCCAAGACCAAGAAACAAACCAAGGCAAGCCCACCAGAAGTCCCAGCCGGATCTGGGCCTTATAGGCCGCCAATTGGCGGTCTGGAACCGCCAATTGGCGGTCTGGTTAAGCCCAGATCAGCCAAGATTCCTGCTGGACTTGTATTAGCATGTGTTTAGGCTATTTTTGGTATTGGTTTAGTCCCACATCGGGGGATTGTCCCGGATTAGCTTTTTCCATGCTTATAAATAGAACTCTTCACCTCCCATTGTATCCATCTCCCTCTTGGTGGCCATCTTCCCTACTAAGAGTGAAGCCTTGAAGCAAAACTCTAGTGGAGGAAGAGCTACTTGTAATTGAGTGAGTTAATAATATAAGTTTTCTTTTAATGATGTTGTCTCTCTCTTAGTTTAAATTCATTTCCTTTGCATGCTTGTTTGTTTGTTTAGTTTATGCTTCTTTAATATTTCTTGCTTAAGTAGTATAAATTTCATTTCAGTATTATGTTTTCCTTTGCTAAATTAGTTAGTGTAATGAGTAGTGAGTAGTTCCATCCCCAATTGGGGGGTGGAGAAATATGTGATATAATAATGTAGTGTATTAAGTGTGTGTTATTTTTATCCCTTGAGCTTTATATGATTTCCATAACCATCTAATGGGTCTCCACTCTTATCTTTGATATGCTAATGCTCTTGAATGAAGCTTAGCTTATGCTTTGATTAGTGGACCTATTT
Source organism: Triglochin maritima (assembly GCA_963682175.1). Classification (NCBI taxonomy): domain Eukaryota; kingdom Viridiplantae; phylum Streptophyta; class Magnoliopsida; order Alismatales; family Juncaginaceae; genus Triglochin; species Triglochin maritima. The sequence goes on along the minus strand of OY821790.1, from coordinate 14,290,661 downwards.
TATGGGGAATGATAAAGTTAGGATATGGATGAAGTTAATGTTGGAAACACAATTTGTAGTGTATGTACTCTTGTTGCCTTTTCCTTAGCTAATGTCTTGTATGTTTTAATGATGTAGTCATCTTAATTCATGTAGAGGCATAGTAGGGTCTAGTCTTTATACTTGAGTTCATGTAGCTTCATTCCAATTAATGTCTTGTATGTTTTAATGATGTAGTGAAATCTTAATTCATGTAGAGGCAAAGTTGGATGTAGTTTTATGATTTAATGCACTACATGTTGTGAGGAGCTTAATGAACACACATACACACTTCTTTATGTTCACATTATTTCTCTACCCCCTTTGGGGCTTAGTTTATTGCTTATATCCATTTCCATTTGCATCTTAGAGTAGTTTAGTGTAACCAACCTTTCTTCCCTTTCTTTACCTCTCGCCTTCGAACAAACCAAGTGTCGACACACCTCCCAGTGGACGACCCGTATTTGCCACCGCTTCAACGCGGCCGTGCACTTGCGGTTAAATATAAAACGAGATCAATCAGTCAACCGAACTTAGCATAAACAGAACCCTACCAGTCTTACTGTCCAGTTTGGAACGGTTCACCGAATAGGTTTCGGTAAACCGAATTATATTAGGGTTGCTAGTTAGAGAGCTACTGGAGTTGAGTGAGCGGTTAACCGAATAAGATTCGGTAAACCGAAATGACCATCGTCGGTAATCCGTTGGGTTAACGGTCTACCGAGGAGCGTGCAAATTCTGCCCGAACTTTTGTCACATCATCACATTTCATGGGTCAACTTTCTCACCCACTCCCAAATGACTCTAAGAGCTTTGAAGCCTATATAAGGACCTCATTAGAAGCACAACACAAGCACTACACTCTCTAAACATCAAGTATCCTTGTGCTATCTTTCCCAAACCTTCAAAGCTCAAATCCTATACACTCAAGCCAAAACTTCACCACTTGTATTCCTAGATCCATATCATAATCCAAGTGTGCTCAAAGTTAGAGTGTCATTAGCAAGAGTTGTGATTCCATTCTTTCATCCAAATCACAAGAGTTGTAATAGCTTCAAGGAAGCACCCTCTCGGGTTGTGAGAGGAGACACGGGCGAGGCGAGGTTGTTCGCGAGGCTCGGGTTTGTAAAGGCGTTGATCTCGGCCCGGTAACGGAGATCGGATAGTGGAAACCACAAGCGAGGCTCGAGGGACGAGCGGGGCTTGTGAGTGAGGACTAGGACCCGGGGAGGGTGCCGAACCTCGTTAAATCGGGCGTCGACTTCAACGTTGGTTTGCAAGTTCTCTATCTCTTAGAATAACCCTTGCATGATTAGTTGTTAGTTCGTAATTAGTTTTTAATTCCGCATCTTGTTTAATTACGATCACTAGAGGGCCCCTTAAGATCCCCACATTTGGTATCAGAGCCTTGTTAGCTAAATTTATTTTCTTAATCGAAATATTAGCATGGCTCAATCTAATCATAGTGAGGGTTTATCAACTAATAAACCACCTCTTTTTAATGGCCTAAATTATGATTATTGGAAAAAGAGGATGAAAATATATTTGCAATCTCATGATTTAAAATTTTGGACTTTTATTTTAAAATCATACACCCCACCAAATGATGATGAGATTATTTCATTACCTAAACCCAAAATTAAGGAGGCGGAAATTAATGCCCGCATTATGAATATGTTATATTGTGGTTTAAATGAAAATGAATATAATCGAGTGAGAGGGTGTGAAAGTGCATATGAAATTTGGCACACATTAGAAATGCATCATGAAGGATCCACTAGATTAAAAGAAACTAGGATTAATCTACTCATGCATAAATATGAATTGTTTCATATGCTACCTGGTGAAAACATAAGCGAGATGCACACTCGCTTCACCGAAATTATTAACTCCCTTAGTGCTCTTGGAAATATTTTTAGCAAGGGAGAAATGACAAGGAAGATTCTCCGGTCTCTCAACGACGATTGGGAAGAAAAGACAACCGCGATAGAAGAAGCGCAAGATCTAACGAAATTGTCGGTTGAAGAACTCATGGGAAGTCTCATGACATATGAGATACAAATGAAAGACCGAAATGAGAAGAGAGTCAAGAAATCCTTAGGGCTACACGCCGTCGCCAATTCGATCAAAGAAGATAGTGATATCGAGGAACAATTGGTGACACATAAATTCAAGGAATTTCTCAAAGAAGAGAAAGAAAGGAGAAAAGAGAAGAAGAAGAAGAGCAAGAGAAAAGAGAAGAAGAAAGCTCTTAAAGCTACTTGGGACACTTCATCATCTTCATCAATTGAAGGCGAATTCGCCTCAATGTGCTTCATGGCAAAAGAAGACGATGATAGTGAGGTATCTTCTTGCTCTATTCATGATTCAATTGATTCAAATGATTCTAATGCATATAATGAACTTCAATGTGAATTCAATGAATTACTTGAAAATTTTGAGAAAATTTGTCAAAAGAATAAACTAGCAAGAAAGAAAATCAATGAGCTACAATCTCAAATTGAATCTATCATGAATGATAAGAATGAATTACTTGCTAGTCATGATAAAATTGCATTAGAGAACACTCAATTCATTGATGAAATTGCAACTCTAAATGCAAAACCTTCATGTAGTGTTGATATTCAAGATCTAATTGCTAAGAATGTTCAATTACAAAAGGATCTTGAAAAATTCACAAGTGGAAAGAAAATGCTTGATATGCTTATTGGTAGTCAAAGACAATCACTAGATAAACATGGTATAGGTTTTTATGTTAATAACTTTAAGAACCATGTTATTCACACTACTTTGAATGGAAAGCATTTTGTAGTGAATAAAACTTCCTCAAGTATTTGGGCACCTAAAACCAAAATGGTTTGGGTTCCAAAAACTAACATGATTGGACCCAAGCAAAAATGGGTACCAAAATCTTCAATTGTAGGTACTTGAAGGAGGAAATCGGTGGTGACCGGATGAGCTTCAAAGAAAAATTTAAAGCCGGTTGCATCACCGAATACGGGTTGAGTCAATTCAAAGCGCCACGACGGTATAAATTTTGATTGATTCTAATCTAAATTTTAGAGCTTAATAGACATATCTTATGATATAATTCATTGCATATCATATACCACATCCATAATCATAAATGTAAAATTGTAAAATGGATGTTAAATAGGCTAAGAGGGAGAATAGAAATGCACTTAATTGTTAATACTCATTGTTGCTATTTAGCCTAATTGATAGGGGGAGCCTAAAATTGCAAAATCATATAATTAAGGGGGAGAATTAGATATCTTTTACCTTTGCATCAAATGCTTAATGTTTGCTTTTTGATTGATGTCAAAGGGGGAGAAGAATTAGGATGAGCTTCAATTTAAATAAACTATGCACGTTGTTAAGGGGAGAAATCTTATAAATGCATAGATTACATATATATTAAGAAACAAAACTTATAGAAAGGGGAGAAATAAAATTGAACTCAAATATTAAGATATAGATTTGCCATCGTCAAAAAAGGGGAGATTGTTGGCTTTTTAGCCTTAATCTTTATTTAGTTTTGATGATTAAGTAATCTAATCTTAATCTATATTTAATCAATCAACCTAGACAATCAAAGTAAGCAAACATGAATACATGCATTGCATATATATTCGTGTATTTGCGATATTCTTAATAGGTTGATGAAGAATCAAGCTAAGGAGCTTTGGACAAGAAGATAAAGACTCAAGACATGTAATCAAGCTTTGGACCAATATGTAATTTAGTATAATTTGAGTCCTTAGGATTAATGTAAACTTGAGCATATTAGGATTCTGTCCAGTATCCCCACGGTTAACCGAACCCCACTCGGTAAACCGAATCATATAGAGTTCGGTCCACCGAACACCTTGTGGTCAACCGTGTAGAATCCTTTAAGTGTTCCCTGGATTAACCACCTCGGTATACCAAACCACCTTCGGTAGACCGAAATAGCCTGGACCGGTTTTTGGACTTTGCTCCAACGGTCGTATTTAAATCTTGACCTTAAGCCAAATTGACTTATCCATATTCGGTACACCGAACTTCATTCGGTCAACCGAATCATATTGCTTTAGGTGTCCAACGGCTATTTAACTTGACCGTTATTGATAAACAATTTCCCACACATTGTGAGCGCAAAACCCGTGCAAACTTCGGACTACCGAAGTATACACGGTCAACCGAACTTAGCATAAACAGAACCCTACCAATCTTACTGTCCAGTTTGGAACGGTTCACCGAATAGGTTTCGGTAAACCGAATTATATTAGGGTTGCTAGTTAGAGAGCTACTGGAGTTGAGTGAGCGGTTAACCGAATAAGATTCGGTAAACCGAAATGACCATCGTCGGTAGTCCGTTGGGTTAACGGTCTACCGAGGAGCGTGCAAATTCTGCCCGAACTTTTGTCACATCATCACATTTCATGGGTCAACTTTCTCACCCACTCCCAAATGACTCTAAGAGCTTTGAAGCCTATATAAGGACCTCATTAGAAGCACAACACAAGCACTACACTCTCTAAACATCAAGTATCCTTGTGCTATCTTTCCCAAACCTTCAAAGCTCAAATCCTATACACTCAAGCCAAAACTTCACCACTTGTATTCCTAGATCCATATCATAATCCAAGTGTGCTCAAAGTTAGAGTGTCATTAGCAAGAGTTGTGATTCCATTCTTTCATCGAAATCACAAGAGTTGTAATAGCTTCAAGGAAGCTCCCTCTCGGGTTGTGAGAGGAGACACGGGCGAGGCGAGGTTGTTCGCGAGGCTCGGGTTTGTAAAGGCGTTGATCTCGGCCCGGTAACGGAGATCGGATAGTGGAAACCACAAGCTAGGCTCGAGGGACGAGCGGGGCTTGTGAGTGAGGACTAGGACCCGGGGAGGGTGCCGAACCTCGTTAAATCGGGCGTCGACTTCAACGTTGGTTTGCAAGTTCTCTATCTCTTAGAATAACCCTTGCATGATTAGTTGTTAGTTCGTAATTAGTTTTTAATTCCGCATCTTGTTTAATTACGATCACTAGAGGGCCCCTTAAGATCCCCACATTTGGTATCAGAGCCTTGTTAGCTAAATTTATTTTCTTAATCAAAATATTAGCATGGCTCAATCTAATCATAGTGAGGGTTTATCAACTAATAAACCACCTCTTTTTAATGGCCTAAATTATGATTATTGGAAAAAGAGGATGAAAATATATTTGCAATCTCATGATTTAAAATTTTGGACTTTTATTTTAAAATCATACACCCCACCAAATGATGATGAGATTATTTCATTACCTAAACCCAAAATTAAGGAGGCGGAAATTAATGCCCGCATTATGAATATGTTATATTGTGGTTTAAATGAAAATGAATATAATCGAGTGAGAGGGTGTGAAAGTGCATATGAAATTTGGCACACATTAGAAATGCATCATGAGGGATCCACTAGATTAAAAGAAACTAGGATTATTCTACTCATGCATAAATATGAATTGTTTCATATGCTACCCGGTGAAAACATAAGCGAGATGCACACTCGCTTCACCGAAATTATTAACTCCCTTAGTGCTCTTGGAAATATTTTTAGCAAGGGAGAAATGACAAGGAAGATTCTCCGGTCTCTCAACGACGATTGGGAAGAAAAGACAACCACGATAGAAGAAGCGCAAGATCTAACGAAATTGTCGGTTGAAGAACTCATGGGAAGTCTCATGACATATGAGATACAAATGAAAGACCGAAATGAGAAGAGAGTCAAGAAATCCTTAGGGCTACACGCCGTCGCCAATTCGATCAAAGAAGATAGTGATATCGAGGAACAATTGGTGACACATAAATTCAAGGAATTTTTCAAAGAAGAGAAAGAAAGGAGAAAAGAGAAGAAGAAGAAGAGCAAGGGAAAAGAGAAGAAGAAAGCTCTTAAAGCTACTTGGGACACTTCATCATCTTCATCAATTGAAGGCGAATTCGCCTCAATGTGCTTCATGGCAATAGAAGACGATGATAGTGAGGTATCTTCTTGCTCTATTCATGATTCAATTGATTCAAATGATTCTAATGCATATAATGAACTTCAATGTGAATTCAATGAATTACTTGAAAATTTTGAGAAATTTTGTCAAAAGAATAAACTAGCAAGAAAGAAAATCAATGAGCTACAATCTCAAATTGAATCTATCATGAATGATAAGAATGAATTACTTGCTAGTCATGATAAAATTGCATTAGAGAACACTCAATTCATTGATGAAATTGCAACTCTAAATGCAAAACCTTCATGTAGTGTTGATATTCAAGATCTAATTGCTAAGAATGTTCAATTACAAAAGGATCTTGAAAAATTCACAAGTGGAAAGAAAATGCTTGATATGCTTATTGGTAGTCAAAGACAATCACTAGATAAACATGGTATAGGTTTTTATGCTAATAACTTTAAGAACCATGTTATTCACACTACTTTGAATGGAAAGCATTTTGTAGTGAATAAAACTTCCTCAAGTATTTGGGCACCTAAAACCAAAATGGTTTGGGTTCCAAAAACTAACATGATTGGACCCAAGCAAAAATGGGTACCAAAATCTTCAATTGTAGGTACTTGAAGGAGGAAATCGGTGGTGACCGGATGAGCTTCAAAGAAAAATTTAAAGCCGGTTGCATCACCGAATACGGGTTGAGTCAATTCAAAGCGCCACGACGGTATAAATTTTGATTGATTCTAATCTAAATTTTAGAGCTTAATAGACATATCTTATGATATAATTCATTGCATATCATATACCACATCCATAATCATAAATGTAAAATTGTAAAATGGATGTTAAATAGGCTAAGAGGGAGAACAGAAATGCACTTAATTGTTAATACTCATTGTTGCTATTTAGCCTAATTGATAGGGGGAGCCTAAAATTGCAAAATCATATATTTAAGGGGGAGAATTAGATATCTTTTACCTTTGCATCAAATGCTTAATGTTTGCTTTTTGATTGATGTCAAAGGGGGAGAAGAATTAGGATGAGCTTCAATTTAAATAAACTATGCACGTTGTTAAGGGGAGAAATCTTATAAATGCATAGATTACATATATATTAAGAAACAAAACTTATAGAAAGGGGAGAAATAAAATTGAACTCAAATATTAAGATATAGATTTGCCATCGTCAAAAAGGGGGAGATTGTTGGCTTTTTAGCCTTAATCTTTATTTAGTTTTGATGATTAAGTAATCTAATCTTAATCTATATTTAATCAATCAACCTAGACAATCAAAGTAAGCAAACATGAATACATGCATTGCATATATATATTCGTGTATTTGCGATATTCTTAATAGGTTGATGAAGAATCAAGCTAAGGAGCTTTGGACAAGAAGATAAAGACTCAAGACATGTAATCAAGCTTTGGACCAATATGTAATTTAGTATAATTTGAGTCCTTAGGATTAATGTAAACTTGAGCATATTAGGATTCTGTCCCGTATCCCCACGGTTAACCGAACCCCACTCGGTAAACCGAATCATATAGAGTTCGGTCCACCGAACACCTTGCGGTCAACCGTGTAGAATCCTTTAGGTGTTCCCTGGATTAACCACCTCGGTATACCGAACCACCTTCGGTAGACCGAAATAGCCTGGACCGGTTTTTGGACTTTGCTCCAACGGTCGTATTTAAATCTTGACCTTAAGCCAAATTGACTTATCCATATTCGGTACACCGAACTTCATTCGGTCAACCGAATCATATTGCTTTAGGTGTCCAACGGCTATTTAACTTGACCGTTATTGATAAACAATTTCCCACGCATTGTCAGCGCAAAACCCGTGCAAACTTCGGACTACGAAGTATACACGGTCAACCGAACTTAGCATAAACAGAACCCTACCAATCTTACTGTCCAGTTTGGAACGGTTCACCGAATAGGTTTCGGTAAACTGAATTATATTAGGGTTTTTAGTTAGAGAGCTACTGGAGTCGAGTGAGCGGTTAACCGAATAAGATTCGGTAAACCGAAATGACCATCGTCGGTAATCCGTTGGGTTAACGGTCTACCGAGGAGCGTGCAAATTCTGCCCGAACTTTTGTCACATCATCACATTTCATGGGTCAACTTTCTCACCCACTCCCCAACGACTCTAAGAGCTTTGAAGCCTATATAAGGACCTCATTAGAAGCACAACACAAGCACTACACTCTCCGAACATCAAGTATCCTTGTGCTATCTTTCCCAAACCATCAAAGCTCAAATCCTATACACTCAAGCCAAAACTTCACCACTTGTATTCCTAGATCCATATCATAATCCAAGTGTGCTCAAAGTTAGAGTGTCATTAGCAAGAGTTGTGATTCCATTCTTTCATCCAAATCACAAGAGTTGTAATAGCTTCAAAGAAGCTCCCTCTCGGGTTGTGAGAGGAGACACGGGCGAGGTGAGGTTGTTCGCGAGGCTTGGGTTTGTAAAGGCGTTGATCTCGGCCCGGTAACGGAGATCGGATAGTGGAAACCACAAGCGAGGCTCGAGGGACGAGCGGGGCTTGTGAGTGAGGACTAGGACCCGGGGAGGGTGCCGAACCTCGTTAAATCGGGCGTCGACTTCAACGTTGGTTTGCAAGTTCTCTATCTCTTAGAATAACCCTTGCATGATTAGTTGTTAGTTCGTAATTAGTTTTTAATTCCGTATCTTGTTTAATTACGATCACTAGAGGGCCCCTTAAGATCCCCACATAATACACGCGCTTCCAAAAATTGTTTATTGGAGCTCCGACCCGAATCGAATTACCAAAATACACCCCATGATGGTGTGAAGTTTTCTGTTTTGCTCTTAGGTCATTCGTTCTTACGTTCAGGTCCTTCTCCCTTGCATCTTAGTCCCCAGGTCTCACAATTAAGTCCTTTTTTTCCTGCTTTGGGGTCCTTTCAGGTCTCTTCTCTTCAAACATCTTTATTTCTGAAATTCAAACATAAAACTCGTCACGTAGCATTGCTTAGGTGTAAGATAATTGATATAAGGTACAAATATAAGCATGAAATGGTGTAAATCAAATACCCCCACACCTAAGTTTTTGCTAGTCCCGAGAAAAACAAAGAAAGAGAAAAACAAACGAGAAACAAGAAATCCTAACTCACTTTCGTAGGAATCACGGTTGCACTTAGCACGTGCAACAAGCCGTTAAACCTCCTTGTTGCCAAGGAGGAGGAGTGTTGTCTCTTGAGGGTTTTCAGCGGATATACCCACAAAAGCCGAACAATATGCATTATTCAATCTAGACTCTCGACTCGTTGGAAATATTTTGTCGATCATTGAACGAGGTAATCCTTCGGGCCGACTCTATATAGGTAATCAGTCCACACCTATCCTAATGAACCATTCGTGCAAGTTAAATAAGGAATTAAGTGAAAGACATGGACAACCTCAAGATCCTCAAGTGATACAAAGTGTAAAGTCCATTAAGGTTCTTATTTGCGTTACCACTTTTTTTTCTTTTTGTTTCTTTTCTCATATATTTTTTCTTTTTATTAGTTTGAGCTTCATTCCCCCAGGGTCAGGTTTCGTGCATCATTTCCCATGAGAACTTACACTATCACGTACACCTTTCCCCAAATCTCCACATAGGGCAATCCCTACCACCCGTGTAACGAGAGTTCGGTCGGTGCATCCCAAGTCAGATGACTCGAAAGCACCAGGCACAAAGTCCCCTCAGACCTACTTTCCCGAGTGATAGGAGCCGTGCGAGAAGAGAGAACACCTACTCACTTATTTCTTATCTACACATGAACCAAAACCCCTACACTTAATGTCTCACAACAAGATTTAAAGGGTCCTTGACGACAAGAAACTTCCTTAAGTTAACAGACACGAATTATTAACTCACTAGGTTCAGGGTGGACTTTTTTAAATGTTTGAGCACTGAAACCCTATGATTACTCACCCCCAAAGGAAAACTGGGGTGGGTCCTTTCATGTCTCTTCTCTTCAAACCTCTTTATTTCTGAAATTCAAACATAAAACTCGTCACGTAGCATTGCTTAGGTGTAAGATAACGGATATAAGGTACAAATATAAGCATGAAATGATGTCAATCAGCAACCTAGCACGTCGAAGTAGCAACGTCCACAAGCACCTTCGGCTCTGCCCGCGAGCAAATCCCATTTAACTTCCAAGTGCGCTTTCACTTCCAAAAGCGTTTTTGAGGTGAATGTGGTAGGCCACTGCCGCTAGAGCACTAAACCCTAGTGTGGCGCTAACATGCCAACTCTGACCAAACTAGGCGTGCCTCCATCCTCCGACCTACGTGTCACTCTGAGCCAGGTACACCTCGTAGACAATTCTGATGGCTACGTGGAGTCCCAAATTCCAGGGCAAATAATGTTCGTTCGCCTAACAACCACTTGGAAACTAGGTATTGCGCTTGCCACATGCCGCACGCCGAGCTGGCCAAGGACCACCCCGTCGCTAACCTGCAGGCCTTGACAAAATTGCATTAGTCTCGAGTATCCGAACTCCAAAGAGGACACATATGTTCTTTAGTAGACTGGATTGTTTTTTGAGGACATTTTCTTGTTTTAAATGACCAAAAAATGCTTTAAAGGACACTACGACTATAAAGGACATATTTGCCTTTTAAAGGCCTTGGCCGTGGGTTTATAAGAACATACCATTACAATGATGTAGAATTATGTGGTTTCAAACTGAGATGTGAGGCACCTTTAGTAGGTGTTTTTAAACTCTCATCTCCAAGTTCTTTGTTTCTTTCCCCTACTAGAGAAGGTGGATCTGCTGGTGTGTATTGGGTACACTCAGTGTCTCGTGGAAGTTGTACATCTTTGTTCTCTGGTTGTACAAGAGTCAACTTGTTTGTTGACCTCACCTGTCTGTACATATTCAGGTTCCAACTCTTCTAAGTGTCTGACCACTTGTCCACAAGCTATTTTTTTGGGTGGTCATGCCCTACTTTTCCAGTGTTTTAAGCATCTTCTTGACCCAAGCAAAGAACTCCATGTATTCGCTCTTGGAATGCAAGGTGGCACACAACCATACCTGTAGCAATATGTTATTATTTGGTGTCACGAAAACCTATTAAAAATGATTGACATCATTTCATGCTTATATTTGTATCTATATCCATTATCTTTCACGTAAACAATGCTACGTGACGAGTTTTATGTTTAAATTTCAGAAATAAATAGGTTTGAATAGAAGAGTCATAGAAGGACCTAAAAGCATGAAAACGGACTAAGTTGAGAGACTCAATGACTAAGATGCAAGATCGAATGACCTGAACGTAAGATCGAAGGACCAATGAGCAAACAAGAATACTTCACACCATCATGGGGAGTATTTTGGCAATTCTATTTGGGTTGGAGCTCCAACAAGCAACGTAGATGCATCAAAGACAAACAAAGACTTCCAGAAAAGCCCACAAGAAAATCCAGAGCGATCATAACACTGTACACCGTTAATTAGCGGTCCAAGACCGCTAATTGGCGGTCACTTTTGGTCCGGATCCGCTAAGATTTATGTGGAACGTGTATTAGTGTATATTTAGTCTATTACTGGTATTTATTTAGTCCCATACCGGGGGATTTTCCCGGATTATCTTTTTCTATGGTTATAAATGGAACTCTTCACCTTCTATTGTAATTACCCATTGCTTGGTGGCCTTCTCTCTACTTGGAGTAAGCCTTGGAGCAAAATCTCAAGGTGGAGAAGATTGCTACCTTCAATGTGAGTCATCTAATAAAATAATTTTTCCATTATTTTGTTCTTATGTTGTTTCTTTATGCATGCTTAGCTTAGTTTTGTTTCTTTGATTCTAGGCTAAAAGAGTTAGAATGTTTCTTTTCTTCTTTAGTTTAATTTTTAGAGTAATGTGTAGTAGTAGATCTATCCCCTTTGGGGGTGGAGATGATGTTCATACATGCATTAAAGAATGGATATGAATGCTTTATATTTTGATTGTGTTGATAAATGTAAATGTGTGCTTTCTTGTTAGAGGAGAATACTACACTTGATGGGTTTTTCCACACAACTTAGACACCCCCCTTGGTTGTTTAGGTTCTGAAATAACCAACTTGTGTATATGAATGTTAATTAACTAGGTTAGTGAATGGATTGATAGGTTTTGCCATAACCTTTAGACACTTCCTATGCATGAAAACACTACCTACAATTATGCCTATAGAATGCATTCTTCACCATCTTTTTACGTTTGTGCACACACTCCACCCCTTAGGGGGTTTCCATTTCTGATTTCCAGCTTTCAATTTCCCTTACTTTCGTTTTCCTTGTTTGATGCTTACTCGTTTAGTGTAATCACAACTTCTTCCCCTCTTTTCCCACTTGCCTTCGAACAAACCAGAGTCTACACACCTCCTTGTGGATCGACCCGTATTTTCCACCGCTTCAACGCGGTCGTGCACTTGCGGTTAATTAAAACGATTAAACAAAAAACATGAAACGTTTTGCAAATATTTCAAATCTTGATTTTTTTACATGTAGTATAGCTACGGATCCATCAACGTTCCCCTTCTTTGGGGTAAGGTTGCCTGAAGATTTCCTTTTCTTTAATTCTATACTGGCTTTTTTATGCCAGCGTCCAGGAACAACAAACCACCTCTGCCCAACCATACTTTCTCACGTCTTCCAGTCTTTCAACAGAAGACATGTACCATTCCTTCGCTATAGTTGTGATGTCGCAAAACATGAATGTAGTAAAAAGAATAAAGATCAATAGTTTCACATATCAAATGTCATCTCCTCTTTCTCTGACCTCCTTCAGTTGTATCTTTAATTCCTTCTCCAATCTTTGATCAGCCTGTTTTGTCGATTGCTTCTTCTCCACCTCAAAATTTCCAATCATTAAGTTGAGGATGTCATTGGCTATAGTGAATCTTTGCATACTTAGGAATTTTAGCAAACAATGTCTTGTGGAATATCACCCATTGGTTGTCAATAATCAATGGAAGCTCCTTCTCGAATGATTACCACATACACTTCGATGGTTGAAAATAATTGAAAGTTGGCAATATAAACATTTTCATTCATTAGCGCAAAAGGGCATAGAAGGACATATCAGACACTAATAAGGGAGTGTTTGTGCACAAGAATCAGGTGGAAAGTGGATTCGTGGGAGTAAAAAAGAAAGCAATGGAAAGCAGAATCCAACGGAATTTAAATTATGTTTCATGAAATTATGCTATTTGTCTATATCACTAGAATTTACTATAAAATGTAAAAATAATGTAGTTTTGTTATTGGTATTTACAAATAGTGATGTAGATAATGGAATATTAAACCAAATACAAATAAAAAATATAAGAACACAAACATAAATAATTAAAGATAATATTTTAATGTTGTAAAATGTAACAAAAATTAAATAAAAATTATTTATTTTCTTCTCAACTTTGCTCCTTTAAGAAGAGTTATGTTCTTGTCACTTGCAATGTCGATAAAAGAGAGGCATTAGTCTCATTCTACAAAACTCAAATGACAAATGAAAAAGTACAATTTGATTTTGAATCATACATGGATTCACAAGTTTGGATCACCTAATAGAATTTTTTTGTGTTATAGTCAATGACTTATGAGAGCAAGCAAGAACAAAGAAAATTATTTTTAGACAATATATGGTAAACTTCACACATCACTATAAAACTAGACATGCTAATTTTTTGTTGTGATGAAATGAGCATATGAACACAAGTGTAGAAAGAACATATGAAATGCCTATTTCAGTGGTCCAAGGTGTTGTTTTTACAAATACCACAATGCGCGTAAGAGTTGGTGGAGAGATCTCCTTGCATTTGGTCAATCTTTTCAACCTTTTCTATATTTTTATGGAATCAGCAAAGGTGATTAAGAAAATTCCCTCACCAACCCATTTCTAACTTAAGGAAGTACCAAACATAGAAAAATTAACTTCAGAGGAACATATTAAACCCATCAATATAAATACCGATAAAGTTACCAATTCTCTTCAGAGGAACCTATAGAAGTTTTCCAATCCATATTCTTGAAATTTTCCTTCGCTAAAGAATCCATATTATTCTTTAACTTCTTGTTGCATATAATCTTCCCTTGTCTTACATTAACAATTCTAGCACAATATTTCCCAGGCATTTATCTTATATTGACTGAATGGTCCGAATGTATTTTGGTTGTCTGAACTTGTGATTCTAGTTAGGGGTTTTAGGGGATCAAAATGGGTTCGCGTTACCGCATACGATAGGTTTCTGATGCTTTCTGCGGAAAGGGAAAATTGGGCATGGATTCGGTGCAGAAACAAGTGAAACAACACCCCACAATGGACGTCTGTTTCAAAATTCCATTTGCGAAAGAGGAATTCACTGCCACACATTTTGGAGGACCGAACCGGTTGCAATCGACCGAGGTGTTGTGGAATTTAACCGTTAGAGCTCCCCACAGGTTATCCGCACCATTAATGGACTACCATTGGACGCAAATCTCTCAATTCGCCCTTGATGTTTTCTCTATAAACAATTCCCCATTAACTCTTTTTTTGTCCATCTTTTCTCGAAATATTCTAAACTCTTTCTTCTACAAAACTTCTTCCAATCCCTACTATCTTCACCACTTTTCAATGGCTCTCAAGAAGGTTTGCCTCAAAGAAGGTGACAACCTCGACCAAGAAATAGACCGAGAAGAAAGCCAAGAAGTCGGTCCCTCGGGCGAAGAAAAGTCATCTTAATCCTAACATCCCATCCAACTCGACGACAGGAGAAATTCCCTAAGAGAACTTCCCTTACTCGCCATCCTACATCTTTATCCACCAAAGGGTAGAGAAGCACTTCCTATCGATTAGCAGTGCCAACCATATTCTGGAGTTTAAAATCATAATTAACGAAATCAGCCTCTCAACATTTCTCGCCAAAGATCATCTGGGTGATTTTTTCAAAGACAAGCTTCCGATGAAATTTTCCTTCAAAATTGCTGCAAATTTTATGCTAACCTTGTAGAAATCATAGCTTAAGATGGCCCTCAAAATGCCCTTATATCCAAAATCAACTGTGTTTCTTTTACTCTCACCACCTTACTATTTGGGGAGATCACCGGTCTCCTTAGCGCCGGAGACCACATCTACGACTTGGCTTGGTAGGAGGTATGTGGCTCCATTGATCAATTTGTCGATGTTACCAAACTAATGATGCCACCACAACAAAATCTCTCCATCACTCATCTACCAATCATTGTTAAAGTCCTTTGCCGATTCATCTCCTACAATATTTTCGTTCGCAAAGGTCATCAAGATGAACTCGGTCATCAAATAGTGAAATGCTTATTCAATCTTTACAATGGGACAAACACAAATTGGGCTCTCTTCATCATCAATCACATGTGCTATGTCTCTCACAGCAAGCTTAATTTTCTTCCTTTTTTGATGATCATCTCCCTCATTGGCGAACACTTCAATGTAGGCTCTGGTTCCGATTTGTTCAAATGATCTTGACTTGTCAACAACAAATACATGCTCAAACAAATTAAAATTGAGGACCAAAAAGCAACTAGTGAAGCACCTTCCGGAAATAAAGAGGATGAGTCCACCAATGACAACCAATCCCTGAATGACGAAGAAATGACTGATGCTCAATCTTTGTCTCCCACTCTAACCGAACCCGTGGTTGACCCAAGATGGAATTGAAATTTGGCTCACGTTCCTCGGTGCTACACTCGCCCGAAATGGCCATATGCTTCGAATACTCAATGGAATCAACCCTCATGGGCTTATCGGCTCGAGAGGATTGTGGATAGGAATTGCCATGAGATCCAAGAAGTTCGTGGGCTAGTGGATTGCAACAACAAAGGAATAGAAGTGCACACCGATTATTTCCATGCTTTCCAGTTGATGACATCGAATTCGCTCAATGAAATCAACATCCAAATTCGTGTGGTTGGAGATTCTCACAAGGCAATTATCGATTCTCAAAAGGAGATCATAGATTTCCTTTGCAATATGAACAAGTCGGACAACTAGCGCATTTGTTCATTCGATGAACCAATATGTGTTCGATCGTCCATTTTGCAAATGGGTTTCCATTGCTATCCCACGGTCCTACCTCAAACGTTAAGAAATGAAAAGGAAAATTGGGCATGGATTCACAAGAGTGCACAACCAACCCTCATCCATGGAGTCAAATCGAATCTATAAGTCAATAGAGCCTCCTTCGAAAAAACTAACCATATGTCAAGATAGCTACATGAATATACGGAAGACGAATCCACAAAATGAAATCTCTTACCAAATGTACTACTCCAACCGATGTTCCATTATATGGTTCATTGACTTCCCGATTAACTATGTGAATGTTGCATGCAAACTTGATGGAATCATATTCCTTTATTGTGTTGCATAACTGCATTTCAATTGAGTAATCACTTAATCTTTACTCATGTGAATTACATGTAGCAATCGTGCATTAATACTCATATTCGACTATTCATGTTTGCAAATGTACAATTTGTGGTGGTGTACTATTGTATCATTATAGTACTAATCGTGTTTGTCCATTAAATCTATATCAAACATCCATTTATAAATTATGTTAAAACATTACACTAAGAACTTAATCTTGTAGAACTTTCCCAATCCATAGTGTTGAATTTTTTTCCTTTGCTAAAAAATCCATATTATTTTTTTTAACTTCTTGTTGCATATAATCATGTCTTGTCTTAAATTGACAGGATACAAGCTTTCACAACACAGCCTACAATATCATAGGTTGAATTGTGGTCAATTAATAGATCTTACCCTAGAAAGGACATCTCACGTCGATGATATAAGTGGGAATATAAATCCACTTTTCCTTGAGAAAGGACCTTAGTGTTCTTTAAAGGATATAGTTGTCCTTTAAAAGAACTGGATCTTGGTGTACTCCTTGGAAATTCAGAAATTAGAATCCATGCACAATTTAAACATTACTTGTAAGTGATCAACCGAACCCATTTGGTTTATAAAAATGTGCGACACGGACCACAGAACACATCTCAGCCACTGAAATTGCTCATTAAGCAACAAACCCGTTCTTTAAATGGCAGACTTGAGGTTTAAAGGACAGACTTAAGGTTTAAAGTTTAGCAAAGTGTATCAAATCTCATAGGTGTCCTTTTGAGGGGAGACTTGTGGTTTAAGGACTCTTTCGGGTTTCAAAGATATATGTGCCTTAAAGGACACATCAGTCCTTTAAAGGACATGCTCGCCCCTAAAAAAAGTGTCTTTAAAGTTTAATGTACAAACATCACTTTAATTGACAGATTCTTGCTTTAAATCCAATGAAACGAAATGTGGCAAAAAATCCGAGAAATAGAAAGTCACATCAAAGAAAAATAAAACCTACATATCACTTGAGAACATCTTAATGTGATTGGACGCGACGTTTTATATGATCACTGGTCATATTTTGGTGTTAGCTGACCTTCTTAGTTCCACATCCAGTATCATTTTAGTTTGTTTCTATCACGAAAAAATGACCTTCCAATACTACAATGATCACTACTCTGGTAATGATGAGGATTACATAATTGGAGGACCCTGGGTAGACATAATCCACCTGATGTTGGCGAGAAGCCTACAGACTACGGAGCTTAATCATATTATTTGGTGCACTTGCAGGCAACATATCATTAGAGAACTCACTTCCAATAGATTTGACGTTAGTGTGGTTTCCTAGAAAACTCCTTTGACGTTAGATTGGGATTCTAGAAAAAACTCTTTTAACGTTAGATTGGTTTTGCTAGAAAACCAATATGTGTTAATTAGATTGGTTTGCTGGAATAGTTTGGCCAAAACTCAAAACTATCTTCCGGAATACCAATCTACTGAACCCCTTTTTATGAAGGGCTCCTGGACATTTTCTTTGCACAAGTGGCAAGTTGTTGTCATCTTACTATTTGTTGTCCAAAACCATTTTCCTGCAACCAATCACACTGAGCCCCTTTTGATGGAGAAATTTAATACAAGGCCCCTAGACATGGAATTCAGTAATGCTTTTTTGCGGAATGAAAATTTGTTGTCATCTTTCTGTTTCCGTCCAAAAGGACATTCCTACATACCAATCCAGCAAGATGAAGACAATGTTTCTATTGTTCAAAACCTTTCTGATTCTATCAAAACCCTTTTGAGGAAGTCAATCAAGACATGGGCTCTCGGACATGGAATTCAGTCAAGTTCTTTTGCACAAGTTGTTGTTGTTATATTTCTATTTTTATTTTTGGGTGTATGTAACCTAAATATTTAAATTAAATGAAACTATACTTTTGAAATGTTATTTGTCTTCTACTCTGAGATGCTTATCAACACAACTTTAATTTTTGTCACACTCACTTTGTTGCATTTTAATTTCATGAATGAAGAGAATCAGAATAAATAGAATTAACAAGTCACATAAGAATATGAATTGAAATTTCTACGATTCAAGTACAAATTGTCACCCAAAATACAAACTAAATGTCATCTTACGTCGGAAATTTCCTTGTGTATGTGTCATCCATAGAAAAGGGAAATATTTTCCGGAATTTCCATTTACCATCCATAATTACAAAAAGAAATAACAAAAACACTAAATCATATTTCAAAAATTTATAGCATATCCTTTTTGGCTTTCGTTATGACAGGACACAACCTTTCATTAGTCATTACACGGCCTACAATATCATAGGTTGCATTGTGTTTAATTCATAGATCTTACCCTAGAAGTACCATCTCACGTCGGTGATATAAGTAGGAATCCATATTAACTTTTTTAGTTTCCTTGAGAAAGGATTTTAGTGTCCTTTAAAAGAACGGGATTTCAGTGCACTACATGGAAATTTGGAATCCATTATCAATGCACACTTTTCCTTTTCCTTCTCAACGTTTGAGGTCGGAATTTGAATTCTGAAAGCAATTTAAACCTCATAGGTAAGCGATCAACCGAACCCATTTTGGCCCATTAAAACATACTACACGAACGACCGAACACATCTCGGCCTCCAAAATCCCTCATTAAGCAACAAACTCGTGCTTTAAATACTAGAGTTGAGATATAAAGGACAGACCTGAGCTTTAAAGGTGAGCATCATGTTTGAAGGACATATGATTCCTTTCGAAGGCAGACTTGTTGTTTTAGGACCCTTTCGACTTTGGAGTTTCAAGAACAAACTCGTGTTTTAAAGGACACATCTGTGTTTTAAAGCACATACCTGCCCTTTAAAGTTTAGTGGACAAACATCGGTTTAAAGGATATGTTTGTGCTTTAAATATTATGAAACAAAATGTCACAAAAAATACAAGAGTTAGAAAGTCGCACCAAAGACAAATAAAACCAACATATCACTTGGGGACATCTTAATGTGATTGGACGCCACCTTTCAGTACACCTGTATGAGGTCTATAAATTCCTTCCGTCGCTAGTCATATTTTGGTGGTCCCTGGCATTAGTCCAACATCCAATACCATTTCAATTCATTTCCATCACGAAAAAATGGCGTTCCACTACTACAATGATCACTACTCTAGTGATGATGACCTTCTGTAGACATAATCCACCTGGCCCCGGTGACAAGTCGATAGACTATAGATCATAACCGTATTATCGGGTGCGCTTGCTGATGACTCATTATTGGAGCACTCACTTCCAATGGATTTGGAATTAGTTTGGTTTGCTAGCAAACCCTTATGACGTTAGATTGGGTTGGTAGAAAACCTTTTTTACGTTAGATTGGTTTGGTAGAACTACTAAAGTAATCTGCGTTAATTAGATATGCTTGCTTGAATAGGTTCAAAACCATCTTCGAGAACTCTGTCTTGCAAACAAATCATTTTTCTCCCCCTTTTGACATCAATCAAAAAACAAATCAAGCATAGGTTGAGACAAAAAGATACACAATAAGGAAATGAAATTTCATTGCTAATTAAAAGGGAACATAAGGCATAAAGCCGATACAAAAGAAAACAAATGAAAGCCAATGCATTTGACAAACCAAACAAACAAGACAAACAAACAATAAGCATAAAGAGTAGTCTAGTCGTCCGGCTCGTTGGTGCTCCAATGAAGATCCATGATTTCATTTTATGAGTCGAGAAATGCTTAGCAAGAATCTCCAACCACACGAATTTGGTTGTTGATCTCGTTGAGCAAGTTCGATGTCATCAACTTAAAGGCTTGGAAATCGGAAGTGAGCTCTTGAATGCTTTGGTAATTTCGATTCACTAGCCCATGAACCTCATGGATCTCTTCGCAATTCTAGTGCAAGAGCTTCTCGTGCCAATAGGCCCAAGCGGGTTGGTTGCACTGATCATCCGTACCATATGACCATTCAGGACGAGTATAGCATCAAGGACCACGAGTCGAGCTAGGATCTCAATTGGGATTAACCTCGGGTTCGGAGGGACGAGGAGACCAATGTGGGGCGTCAATTGATATGGCATCATCTTCATTTTTGGTGGATTCATCTTCAACTTCGTCTTCAATTGCTTGCTTGCCCGAGCACATCCGTTTAAGTGTATATTTGTCGATGGCGGTGTTAGAGGATTTGAAGAGATCCAGTCGAGTTGCATGTTGAAGTGAGCTATAAGCAGCGAGATGATCATTGGGAATGCAAGAAAGTTACGCTTCCACAGAGCAATGTAACACATGTGGTGGATGATGAGTAAAGGCAAATTTGTGCGAGTACCGGTGGAGAGATTAAAAAGACACTTCATCATTTGGTGGCTGAGTTTGTCATTATGACATTTGTGCACAAAGAGGTTTGTAGATATGAAACGATAAAGAATGTGGCCGAGAACTGGAAGATGAGGAATTGCAAGCTTGCCACCTTAAAGAATTTTCGGTTGAGTAACATCCAAAAAATGACTCATCGAACCACAAACCTCTTCCGAAGAGAGGTTATAAATATCATCTTCGGCACTAGGATGTCGGTGATCTCCGAAAGAATGGATGCGATGAGAGTAAAGGAGACACAATCAATTTGAGTTGTAAGAGCCGCTTGAGGGCCATCAAGGATGGTTGCACATCTCTCGGAGATTGGCAAAAAATTGGCGACATGCTTCAGCGGAGAAAGGGACCGAAAGTTTATCGTGAAAGAAATCTCCAAGGCGATCAACCACGAGATATGTATAAAGACCAATCGACTCGAAATCTTTGTTAATAATCATCCGCTTGGGATTTGGATTTGCACCACTAACAGTGTAGTAGTGTTCCTCCACTTTTGATTGTAGAAGATGCCACCGTTGAAAGGGCAAAGTTATTCGTCGACTGGTTCATTCGCCAGATTTGTACAAGTGGAAGGTATGTCGGGGTTGAGTCTCCTCATTTTCACCGGAGGAATGGGTTTTGATTGAAATTAAGTTTAACCGCAAGTGCATGGCCGTCAGTGAATATATGGGGCAAGTACGGGTCGATCCACAGGGAGGTGTGTCGGCTTTACTTCTTCGGAAATCAAGTGGAAAATAAGGGGGGAGCAGTAGTTAATTAAACTAAACTAAGCTATACTAAACTAGTAAGCAACAAACAAGGAAGAAGATAGCACGGGAAGGATTGAAACTACACTAAGTAACTATAAAAGAAATCTGCAATTCCGGAAGAGAAACCCCCAAGGGATGGAGTGTGTGTACACATTAAATAAAGTGGTGAAGAATGCATTCAATAGGGCACAATTGTAGGTTGTGTTTTTATGCATAGGAAGTACCTATTGGTTGTGGCAAGACCTATCATCCAAATCACTAACCTAGTTGATTAGCATTAACATAAACAAGTTGGTTATTAAGAACCTAAACAAGCATGGGAAGTACCTAATGATTACGGCAGAACCCATCAAGTTAAGTATTCTCTTTTAAACAAGCATACACTCACATTCATCACAAATAACAAAAGCTAGCATTCATCCCATTTTTCATGACGTGTATAAACATCAACTCCACCCCCAAAGGGGGATGGAACTACTCACACATTAACTATAAACTACATTAAGAAAAGAAGACATTCTATTTATACTACGATAATGAAATAAAAAAACAAACTAAACAAGCAAGCATCCTAATAAAGACAATATAAAACTAACAAAACTATGAATAATTATTTTATTTACATGATTCACATTACAAGTGACATTCTTCTCCACCTTGAGTTTTTGCTTCAAGGCCTTTACTCCAAGTAGAGAAAATGCCAGCAAGCAATGAGTTGGATACAAATGAGGAGGAAGAGTTCTATTTATAGTCATTCTATTTATAACTCATTAGGCTACAAATTGTATTAAGAAAATGAAACATTCTAATTAATTCTACTAAAACCAAACAAAATTAAGCTAAGCATTAAAGAATTAAAAGAGACAACATGAAATTAACAAAACTTTCTTTTATTCCTCACTCACATTACAAGTAACATCTCTCCACTAGAGTTTTGCGCCAAGGCTTTACTCCAAGTAGAGAGAATGACCACCAAGCAAGGAGTAGTACACAATGGAGGAGGAAGAGTTCTAATTATAGTCATGGAAAAAGGTAACTGGGAACACCAAGTAAAAAGGTAACTGGGAACAACCTAATACACATCTGAGGGAAGACGGGTCGGATCCAGAGCAGAAGCCACCGCCAACTAGCAGTCTCGAACCGCCAATTTGCGGTATGGATGACTGGAATCCGACCCGTTTTCAGATGACTTCTTTGGTTCTTCATTTCTTCACGTGGAGTGCACCCTAATCGGTTGTGTGACTCCAGGCCCGAATCTAATTGCCAAAATACTCCCTCATGATGGTGTGGAGTTTTCGATTTGCTTATTGGTCCATTTTGCTTGCATCCAGGTTCTTACCTCCTACAGATAGGTCCACAAGTCTCATCGACCAGTTCTTTTTCTCCCGGTTTGGTCCTTTTGTGTCCTCTTCTTTTTAAACTTGTTTTACTTGAAACTTAAACATAGAACTCGTTACATAGCACTGCATAGGTTCAAAATAGAGAGTATAAGACATGAATATATGCACGAGATGATATTAATCCAATACCCCCACACTTACCTTTTTCTAGCCCGAGCAAAACAAGGAAAGAGAAAAACGAAAGATAGGAAGAACATACGAAAAATAGGGAAATCCTTACTCACTTTTGTAGGAATCATGGTTGCACTTCGCATGTACAACAAGCTGTTAAAACTCCTTGTCGCGAAGGAGGAGGAGTGGTGTCTCCTGAGGGTTTTCAACGAATATACCAACAAAATCCAAACATTGATGCATTATTCAACCAAGCCACTCGACTCGATGGACCTACTTTTGTCGATCATTGGACACAGTAATCATACAGGCCGACTCTCAATATGTATTCAGTCCATATACCTAGACTAATGAATAATTCTTGCAAGTTAATTAAGGACTTAAGTGAAAGACAAGGGCAACCTTAACATCCTCAAGTGATACAAAGTGTAAAGTCCTTATTTGTATTAAAAAAATCCTTTTCTTGTTTCTTGTTTCTTGTTTCTTGTTTTTTTACTAGTTGGTATTTAATTCTCCTAGGGTCGGGTTTTGTGCATCATTGCTTGCGAGGACTTACACTATCACGTACACCTTTCCCTAAATATCCACATAGGGTGATCCTTTTCACCTGTGTAATGGGAGTTCAGTCGGTGCATCCCAAGTCAGATGACTCAAAAGCACCATACACTAAGTCCCCTCGAACCTATTTTCCCGAGTGATAGGAGCCATACGAGAAGGGAGAACACCATATTCATTTATTTTTTATCTACACATGAACCAAAACCCCTACACTTAAGGTTTCACAACATGAGTTTAAAGGGTCCCCACCTACGACAAACTTCTTTATACTAACAGACACAAATTATTTGACTTACTAGGTTCAGGGTGGACTTTTTTGTTTGTTTGAGTACTGAAATCCTATGATTACTTTCCCCCTGTGGGAAAACTGGGGTGCATCCTAATGACTAGATAAGACATAAAGCCGGTGTACTAGATATCCTAATGCATCATGTTCAAGTCAATTCTGGGAGCTTCCTTTTTAGTTTGCCTTTCAACGGTTTTGCACATGCTAAACACACGCAAAAACCGCAAAACACATTCTTTCATAAACACATGAAGTTTTTGAATGAAATGGAAAATTTAAAGCACTAGGCAAGCAAAAGAAGGCAAGTCACCCAAGGATCATGGTATAGCAGATATATCAATATTAAATACAACATACTAACATGACCATAACAATACACACAAAAGAAAACGAAAAAATGCAAGACACGAAAACAAAAGAAAACATCTATGTACACACGTGAAAGACCCCCCCCCCCCCCACTTACTTCATGCGTTGTCCTCAATGTATGCAAGCATGATACTACATGAACTTTGCATGAAAAAGTAAAAGATCTCACCAAACTTTGAAGCACAAGGAAAGTTTCATGGTCATGTTGATAGACACAAACCTGAAATTCCCTCAAAACCTGGGAAATACTTAAGAAAGGAGACAAATACCTAAATCAAATGGGCCCCAATACACAAGGAAGGAGCCCACAACAAACTATGCTCACTCTGGGAGACTTTCTTCTTTTTTGTTTTTTTGTTCTTTTTCTATTTTTTTATAATATAAATTCATGTAAAACCATGAAATCTCAATCATTCGTGCAGGAACATGAATGGTTGAGTGTGAGAGAGGTTCATGAAGGAACATGACCTCCTCCACTTCAGCTGGTGCCCCCTCCAAGTAAGGCTTGAGGCATTGTCCATGAACTTTGAACACGTCCTCATTCCTCGGGTTCAAGATTTCAACCACTCCATGAGGAAATACGGTTTGCACAATAAAAGGGCTAGACCAACGATTGCGGAGCTTACCCGCAAACAGATGAAGCCGGAATTTGTAGAGCAACACCTTCTGCCTGACCGTAAACACCTTTCGCATAATCATGCGATCGTGAAGCATCTTGGCTTGGGACTTATGAATTTTGGCATTTTCATATACATCATCACGTAGCTCTTCCAATTCCAAGATGTCGAGTTTACGCTACACCACTGCTGGATCAAGATCCATATTCCGGTTCTTGATCACCCAGAAAGTACGATGCTCGAGCACACGGGTAGGTGGCATTGTCGTACACTACCTGATATGGGGACATACTTAAATTTGTCTTATAGGTGGTGTGGAAAGCCCACATCGTGTTATTTAACTTAGTTGACCAATCTTTCTGTAAGGAATTAACCGCCTTCTCAAGGATTTCCTCTAATTGATTGCAAGAGACTTCGACCTGCCCATTAGTTTGCGGATGGTATGGGGTCGCAAGCTTGTGGGTGATCATACTTCCTCATCAATGCTTCAAAGGAGTGATTGCAGAAGTGGGTACCACTGTCGCTAATTATGATACGAGGCGTACCAAATCGCACAAAAAATCCTTTAAAAATTTAGTGACCACCTTATTGTCATTGGTCTTTGTGGGGATAGCCTCTACCCACTTAAACACATAGTAACGACCACTAAAATGTAAACATTCCTGAACAAATTCGGGAAAGGACTCGGAAAGTCGATACCCCATACATCGAAGATGTCAACGACAAGGATATTTTGCAAAGGCATCATATCTCATCGACTTTTCCTACCAAGGTGCGGACACCTGTCACATTCCATAGAAAATTCGTAACCATCTTTGAAAAGTGAAGGCCAGTAAAATCCAGATTGGAGCACCTTGGTGGTAGTTTTCTTTGCTCCAAAGTGTCCTCCACATGCCCCAGAGTGGCAAAATTGGAGCACCCTTTGGAACTCGTTATTTGGGATGCACCACCTGAAAATTTGGTCAGAGCAGTATTTGAATAGATAGGGTTCGTCCCAAGGAAAGAATATCACATAAGATCTATATTTTATTTGGTCAGATTTTGACAAACCCACAGGATGTTGCTTTGTAACGCCCACCAATCTCAGCACCAAAACGTAGGAGGTTTGGGAACTGATAAAGACAGATAGGGTTGGGTGGTTTGGTCTCCAAGTACACGAGGCAATCCACAAGAAGCAATTTAACCAATGCAAATATGATCTATCACTATCAGAAAGCAATTCTAAAAGATAAGAAATTATCGATAGGGTTTGGGCAAGATGCCCCACTGGAGAGTCTTTAGATTCTGTACAGTTTAGTGACCGACCGGCTCTGATACCAAGTTGTAACGCCCCCCGATCTCGCGGGTACGCACACTGGGAAGAAACTCAAGTGTCGTGATCTGAGACCTCCGTGACGACCGAAGGAGTTAAAAAAGACAGACCAAACACGACTCGACAATACGTAGAGAGATCAGACATGGATAGACTAACATAAAACATAACTGAAAAGTGAGAGAATATCCATATATGGTAAGAAGGTCAAATACATTACATCGAGTTCAAAGGGAAATTCATCGTAAATAATGCGGAAGCAAAAGACAAACTGAAGAATATGGTCGATGTGTCCTTCGTGTACAAAATCTTCGACTACTCATCCAGTCCGCCCCATGCAAACCTAAGTACCTGCAAGCACCACATTAAGAAATGCATGAGTTTTAAATTAAGAAAACCCAGTATGCCCCCCTGGCCCAATCAGAGTTATATGGAAGAATGCATGCAATCTATCTAAGACAAAAGCTTCTGAAACAGAAACAGAAAAGCACATAATGCATCCGAAGGCTACAACTCCAACAGTCGTGCCAATCGGGTAACACCCTCCGAAATCCCTCCAAGGGAGCCAGAATACAAACCATGCTGGTCAGAACATAACAAAAAAGCATCAAATGCATCAGAAGGCTACGACTCCATAAGTCGTGCCGGTCGGGCGCACCCGAACCATTTCTCGAAAGGAACAAGAACACTAGCCTTACTGGTCAAAGGCGGTCACTCGACAGTGACCCATCACTTGGCACAAAGCGGTGCGCCGGATAAGTGTCCCAATTCGCGGCAAGTGACCTACATGGTGCCATCGCGAACTTGGGAACACCTACCCTGAGACAGAATGACAGCGCGCCTGCCCAGGACTTATCTTACGCCTGGCCTCCCAACGTGAAGGTCTTATGCGAATGCCTCTGGAGCTAGAGGACCCACTTGTGGCCCGTCGGCCCAGAAAACGGAATGTGACCAGAATTATTAATCAAATTAAATGCAATGCAAGCTACTTAAGCATCTAAAATCTAATGCATCAACAGTGTATAGAACGAGCTCAATGAGGAATATCTGGATACCCTCCAAGCAGCCCTGAACCAACTCAGAAATCAGACATACCAATCAGGAATCAACCCACACTCACAATAGCAAGCAATCATAATCAGATCGGCAATCAAAATAACAACTAATCGAGTCATCTACGGGTCTTGATAAGGATGTTATAAGGTCTGAAATCCTATGCGTCATACATATCCACAACAACACTTCATATCAGAAACATTCATCAGAAATAAGTAATACAACATGCACCATAGAAGGAGGTATCATAAACCAACATCACAAGCTATCGATATCATGCATCAGGGATTTCAGAACATGTGTATATGATAGGAACTTAGTATTCCAGACTAGATCAGAGATTATATGAATCAAATCATGAGACAATGCATGAACATATGGTCTGAAATTAGCATATAATTTATAGGAGAACATCAGGATATAATCCCTAAGCAATGCTAGCACTATAACATAAAATCGGCAAACCCATTATGGAATATGATCTGAACATAGACCTCGACTAACGCATAATTGAGTGACTTATGATCAGCACAAAATCATGGAATATTATGTGGATAAAACCGAGAAGTAATGCAAGCATACATGACCTAAAATCAGAAATCAAGGCATGGGATATGGTCTGAATATAGTTACGAATTATTGAATGGATACCCGATCTATATCAGCCACTATGTCATGAAAGTTTATCTGACTATAGTCACTAAATAACGCATGAATATATGTCTCATACCGAGCAGCATGTCATGGGAGAATCACTTGATAATGGCTACAAAATTGTGCATGACATATGATCAAACCAAATCAGAACGAATCAAGCAATATTCTTTGGACAATTAGCTAGATAACACATAGATCTAAGATCTGAAATCAGAGGTGATTCACGAGACTAATAACATAACAAGTCATAAGTTCGTGCTAGGAAGAGATCTCACAAATAAGTAATGCATCCAGGAGAGTGAGCATACTACAGCAAAATAAACATGATAACAAACCCCAAAAGATCTCGAGATCAACCACACAAGTAGGGTTGCACCTCACGCAAGATGCATGCAACAAACCTACCCGACCTTCTCCCCACAGTCCAGCCTCCTCCCTACTAACTTCTCCATCAAAGCATCATGGAAACATGGGATAAAGGATGTGCAAGGGGAAGGAATGCGCAGTCAGCCACTGAAGATCCGAGTTGCACCTCAACTCACCCAATCGGTAGAACTCTAGTTGTGAAAACCCTAACCCTCATGATCTACCAGCCACTGGTGTTGTGCAGAACTACACCCAACACCCACCACCACATCCTAATCCAAAGGCTAGAGGCATACCTAATCAGCAAAAGGACGTCTGAGCTAGCCGGAAGTCAGCCAAAACTCTTCTAGCCGCACACAAGGAGGTCCACTAGAGCTTCTTCTACAAAATCCACCGGAGATCAGCCAGCAGCAGGTCGGAGATGATGGTGGTCGTTGTGGTCAGAGGTAGTGGTGTGGAGGAGGGAAGGGAGGTAGGGACAGCTGGGGCTGGGTAGGGTTTGTGTTTTTGTTTCAAGGAAACTGACACAAAAGGCAAAGGTTAATTGCTAATGAAGACCAATCAAAACATTCCATAATGCACATAATTCAAAAGTTTGCAAATAAAAAGAGGATCTCCTCTTGGTGACGTGGCAGCCACATCACCCAACCTCACACATCAGCCCTACACGTTCAAACCAAGTCCAAGCCAACCCACACACACGATTTGTGCCCGATCGACCCGATTAAGTCAACCGATTGCAAAATCGCCCGATGGGTCGCACCCGCCTACGAGTCAATTTAACCGCCCCAAAAGGAAACTTTTCCCCGGAAGGAAACTTTCCTGAAACACAACCAAAATCACACGAAGCATACAACAACATAAAGATGGTCCATAATCAAGCATAAGGAAAATTAAGACATAATAGTGTCGCAGGCGAGCGGGTCTTACAACCTACCCCCCTTAAACAAAATTTCGTGCTCAAAATTTGCTATCCCTGACTCTCAACAAAAGCTCAGGATACAAATTCCTCACATCATCCTGACGCTCAAACCACAACAACAAAAGCTATAACACGATGAAATACAAGTGCCATGACAACCTAAGATTCTGAGAGTAAATCATGAACCAATCACAAGAATCTAACAACTAATAATAAGAGAAAATACGACATGTGGACAACAATTTAACCATGAAGATCACCTAAAATCCAGCAAGTAATTATACATGATCATAATATATATTGTCGGTAAACTAATTAGTAGGGTCACATGAAATCCATCAAATAATAATGTATGAACCTATGATACTTTGACAATCATAAAATTTTCAGCAACTAAATATACATAACATACATGTAATGTATCAAGACAACAACTAAATGAAGAAGGAATAACAAGCTCTCTACAGATTAACATACGTACACATGGTACATTTGGGCAGCAAATAAATCATGGAATGGAAACAAGCTCTCATTGGATATCTACATGCACATGACGTGTTTAGAAAGCAATAAAACATGTAATAATACTAGATCTGGGTAGATCATACCCATGCACAAGATGCATCCAGTCAACAATTAAATCATGAAATCATAGTCAACATCACAACGTGAACTTACATGCATGCACCTGCATCATCATACCCATAACAGTAGCAGCAACAATTATAAAAATTTGGTAAAGCACATCCTATGGTAATCATGGCTCATGGAAAACGAACATGCAACCAGCAGGAGCTATGGGTCATGATGAGATGATTATACAACATTTACTTCAATCTATAGTAACGCATTCATGGGTTTTGAATTTATTCAAGCACAAATCTAAGCATAATTAGGAGGTATATGAGACTATAACGTGACTGATTTCAGGCCTCATCATGCAAGACATCGAGGTTGTAAACTGAACCTCTAATCGCATATATGCACCTGAAATTTGCATTAGTTGCACTATATATTAAGCATACTAAGATTGAGACTATATGAATAATATAAGATCCCACGACGCAATCACGGCAATGCAGGTGATAGGCATGCTTGCATGAATGGATGGTAAGTTACTTCTGATTTCAACATTTCCGGGCATAGCATCATGCACATAGTAGAATCAAAACTATTTGGTTAACCTTTTCATATAGTGCAATTTCTTGTTTCCAACAACTATGTCATGCGTACCAGTATAACTTCCTAACAGAAATCTAAACATGAAATGAGTAATAGAATGTGTAAAAGGCATTGTAGTAAAATACTACAATCATTCGATAGCATGAGTCATACATTTCAGGACATATATATGTTACAATCTTGCAAATCAGGCCATGATCAGAGATTATATTGACACGAAACAATATATGTATCAGTAATACAATATGGTGAACATGCATATGAGATCAGGAGTCTACATATAATGCATGCATTCGGATTCACACATTACGATAAGTCATGGAATGAGTTGCATATGTCATGGATGAGTACATATTTTATTCTAAAAGAAAGCATAACGATAACATCAGAGAAGGTATACAAAATTAGATCATGAATGTGGTATGCTTACTACTGGAATGAAATCAACTCAAATAACAAGTCACCACAAACAACACCTATAATCCAACTGATTGCACCCATCATAATTTCAGAACGTACATGCATTAGAAGGTAGCGATTCAGAAAATGGCCCGAGATCATATGAACAGGAATTAATATATGAATATATCAGAAATTTAACATGGAAAGCATATATCTAGAAATCACAAGTCGGAGCATATTCACGATCGATATAAATCTACATGCATAAGGATTTCCACAAAACTAGACGGCATAGGATGAATAACATAACTCATAAATTCTGATATAATATTCATGTGAGAGCATAACAAGTCATAACAGAGAAGGTTTAAGGAAATCAGATCATACACATAAACTGAACATGGTGGGGATAAAATCAGACTTGAGAAACTCATAGCACAAAGTCCCCTCGAACCTACTTTCCTGAGTGATAGGAGCCATACGAGAAGGGAGAACACTCTATTCATTTATTTTTTATCTACACATGAACCAAAACCCTTACACATAACGTTTCACAATAGGAGTTTAAAGGGTCCCCAACTACGACAAACTTCTTTATACTAACAGCCACAAATTATTTGACTAACTAGTTTCATGGTGGACTTTTTTGTTTGTTTGAGTACTGGAATCCTATTACTACTTTCCCCCCGAAGGAAAAAAAAACAGGGTGCATCCTAATGACTAGATAAGACATAAAGTTGGTGTACTAGATATCCTAATGCATCATGTTCAAGTCAATTTTGGGAGCTTCTTTTTTAGTTTGCCTTTCAACGGTTTTGCACATGCTAAACACACGCAAAAACCACAAAACACATTCTTTCGTAAACACATAAAGTTTTTGAATGAAATGGAAAATTTAAAGCAGTAGGCAAGAAAAAGAAGGCAAGTCACCCAAGGATCATGGTATAGCAGATATATCAATATTAAATGCAGCATACTAACATGACCCTAACAATTCACACAAAAGAAAACGAAAACACGCAAGATGCGAAAACAAAAGAAAAAAACTATGTACACACGTGAAACACATCCCCCCCCCCCACTTACTTCATGTGTTATCCTCAATGTATGTAAGCATGATAATACATGATCTTTGCATGAAAAAGTAAAAGATATCACCAAACTTTGAAGCACAAGGAAAGTTTCATGGTCATGTTGATAGACACAATCCCGAATTTCCCTCAAAACGTGGGAAATACTTAAGAAAGGAGACAAATACCTGAAACAAATGGGGCCCCAATACATAAGCATTGGAGCCCATAACAAACTATGCTCACTCTGGGAGACTTTCTTCTTCTTTTTTTGTTTTTTTTTTGTTTTTTCTAGTTTTTTTAATATAAATTTATGTACAACCATGAAATCTCAATCATTCGTGCAGGAACATGAATGGTTGAGTGTGAGAGAGGTTCATGAAGGAACATGACCTCCTCCATTTCAGCTGGTGCCCCCTCCAAGTAAGGCTTGACGCATTGTCCATTAACTTTAAACACGATCATTCCTTGGGTTCAAGATTTCAACCGCTGCATGAGGAAATACGGTTTGCACAATAAAAGGGCCAGACCAACGATTGCGGAGCTTACCCACAAATAGATGACCGTAAACACCTTTCGCATAATCATGCGATCGTGAAGCATCTTGGCTTGGGACTTATGAATTTTGGCATTTTCATATATGTCATCGCGTAGCTCTTCCAATTCCAAGATGTCAGTTTACGCTACACCATTGCTGGATCAAGATCTATATTCCAGTTCTTGATCATCCAGAACCGGGTGATCCATATTCCAATTAAAGCACGATGCTCGAGCACACGGGTAGGTGGCATTGCGGTACACTACCTGATATGGGGACATACCCAAATTTGTCTTATATGCAGTGTGGAAAGCCCACAACGTGTCATTTAGCTTGGTTGACCAATCTTTCCGTGAGTAATTAACAGCCTTCTCAAGGATTTGCTTTAATTGATTGCAAGAGACTTCGACCTGCCCACTAGTTTGCGGATGGTATGGGGTCGCAAGCTTGTGGGTGATCAAATACTTCCTCATTAATGCTTCAAAGGAGTGATTGCAGAAGTGGGTACCATTGTTGCTGATTATGGTACGAGGCGTACCAAATCGCACAAAAAAATCCTTTAAAAATTTTGTGACCATGTTGTTGTCATTGGTCTTTGTATGGATAGCCTCTACCCACTTAGACACATAGTAACGACCACCAAAATGTAAACATTCCCGAACGAATTCGGGAAAGGACCCGTAAAGTCGATGCCCCATACATTGAAGATGTCAACGACAAGGATATTTTGCAAAGGCATCATATCACATCGACTTTTCCTACCAAGGCGTTGACACTTGTCACATTCCTTAGAAAATTCGTAAGCATCTTTGAAAAGTGAAGGCCAGTAAAATCCAGATTGGAGCACCTTGGTGGTAGTTTTCTTTGCTCCAAAGTGTCCTCCACATGCCCCAGAGTGGCAAAATTGGAGCACCCTTTGGAACTCGTTATTTGGGACGCATCGCCTGAAAATTTGGTCAGAGAGTATTTGAATAGATAGGGGTCGTCCCAAGGAAAGATTCTCACATGAGATCTAAATTTTATTTTGTCAGATTTTGACAAACCCACAGGATGTTGCACGGTCACAAGGTAGTTCACGGTGTCAACAAACGAGGGGTTGCCTTCAATCGTGAGCAATTGCTCGTCTAGAAATTTGTCATTAATAATTAGATCCTGTGGGTTGGTCGTCTCAAGACGAGACAGGTGGTCCGCCACAACAATTTCACACATGTTTTTGTCCCGAATATCGAGATCAAATGCTTGTAACAACAAGATCCATCTCAAGAGTCAAGATTTTGCATCTTTCTTCGCCATTAGGTGCTTGATGGCTATGTGATCAGAATATATCATCACGTGGAAGCCAATCAAGTACGACCGAAATTCTCCAAAGCGAATATGATCGTTAAGAATTCTTTCTCAGTCACAGTTAGTTCAATTGGGCATCATTGAGTGTTCTACTAGCATAGTAGATCACATGAGGCGATTTGTCCAATCGTTGCCCAAGCACTGCTCCCACAGTGAGGTCAGATGCATCACACATCAACTCAAAGGGTTCAGTCCACACCGGTGTGCCTTAATTATGGGAGTTGAAGTCAACTCTTTTTTCAAGGTCAAAAAAACATGATGGCAATCCAGTGTGAACTCAAAAATGGCATCCTTAGCCAACAAAATGGTGAGAGATTGAGCAATTTTACTAAAATCCGAAATGAACAGCCGATAGAATCTAGCATGTGCCAAAAAGGCTCGGATATCCTTCACATTATGTGGTGGTGGGAGATTTTGCAATAAGACCCAGTTTGGCAGGGTCGACCTCAGTACAATACCTTGCTTCACCATGAAGTGACATTTGTCCCAATTAAGAGCAAGGTTCTTCTCACAGTATCCCTTGAGGACAAGGGTCAAGTGATGAAGACACTCATCGAAGGCAACGCCAAATATGCAAAAGTCGTCCATAAAAAACTAAAGGAAACACTCTACCATATCGGAGGAGATGATGATCATACACCGTTCAAACGTTGCCAGCGTATTACATAATAAAAAGGGCATGCGACGGTAGGCAAACGTGCCAAACAAACATGTAAATGTAGTTTTCTCTTGATCCTCGAGGCTGATGGAAATTTGGTTGTAACTGGAGTATCCATCAAAAAACAATAATAATCTTGTCCGACCAACCTTTCCAACATCTGATCAATGAATGGCAATGGGAAATGATATTTCCATGTTACCGCATTGAGCTTGTGATAATCAACGCAAACTCGACAACTAGTTTGCAGGCTTGTTGGTATATGCTCATTATGCTCATTCTCAACAACCATCAGGCCTAACTTCTTCGGAACCACACGGACAGGACTCACCCACGAACTATCAGAAATAGAATATATTAAACCATAATCCAAGCACTTAAGAACCTCCTTTCGGACAGCTTCTTTTAGCACAGATTTCAATATTCGTTGTGGGTCCCAATGGGGCCAAGAATTTTCTTCCATATGGATCCGATGCTGGACAACAACAGGGCTTATTCCCTTCGTGTTTTTCCGGACGACATGATAGCCTCTTTGTTTTCAAAGTGCACTTTTTTAGAGAAGCCGCTTGATCTTTTGCAAGATCAGAAGCAATAATGAGTGGCAATGTCTCATTATCCCCTAAAATGTATTTAAGGTTATCGGGGGGCCGTTTAAGCTAGACAGGAGGTGGGTCCTTGTTGGATTCAGAGTTAATTTCAAGTGGCTCGAGAGCCACAGGGTAAGAGGAGCAAGTACGCAGATGTGCCTCCTCATCCACAAGTTCACAGGCGGATTCCTCAAAATCATCTTCAATCACAACTTGGTCATTAGGCACCTCAATAATATGTCAATGTGATTCGAACATGCCCACTTACTCAACCTCATCCATGTCCTGAATGAAATTTGCTATGACAGGATCGTCGAAGAGCCTAGGTTGTTTACCAACATTAAAGATGTTGAAATCTACCGTGACGTTTCCAAAAGATAATCTCATTAAGTCATTGAGATAATTGATCAAAACATTAGATGTCGTAAGAAATGGCTTCCCAAGGATCACTGGAATTTGTCTTCTGGGTTGGGCACATGTTCAGTATCCAAGATGATGAAATCAACTGGGAATACGAACTCACCCACTTTAATAAAGACATCCTCCACACTTCTGGAATCTTGAAGGATTTGTCAACCAACTGGAGGGTAGTCCTTGTTGTCTTAAGATCGCTATTCCAAGGTTGACATAGACAGAGTAGGGCAAGAGGTTCATAGATGCTCCCAGATCCAATAGAGCTTGAGGAATTACAACGTTACCAATTATGCAAGAAATAGTTGGACAACCGGGGTCCTTGTATTTGACTTGGAAGGGTTGTGTCAATCTCAAACACACATTGGCGGCCAGAAATGCCTTTTTGGGAATATTTGTCCTCCTCTTAATGGTGACAAAGGTTCAATAAGAAATTTCACCGATATGCGAGACCTTATAATATATGAGTTCTTACTTCAAGTAATAAGTGAACAATAATGAAATGGTTTTTAATTTTTTTTCACTTCAGTGATTATTTTCTGTTGACAAAACTGGATAAAGCTAGATGAAAGTTCTATATTATCCAAAAATATCCTATTATTTAGATAACAGGTAATGTTAGTTCCTATTATTTAATTATGCTCATTTAACAAAACCTATACAAATAAAAGAAGAAACTTAAAATGCTAGCCTTGCACTTGATGCCAGTAAAAGAATTCAAGAGCTAGAGACAGCAAATGGAGAATGCAACTAATAATAATCGGTATTTAGGAGTATTGTAGCAATCAAATGCTCTACTCCGTTGGAGATACCAACTAATATTATTTACTGAAATTCTTTCTCTTAAGAATTCTTCATAGTGAAAGACAAACTGTAATAACTCATTCTCGTGCAGTCGAAACCTCACACCTAAGTGATACTGTAATAGCTCATTGTTATGTGAAATATTTGCTAAGGTTGATGTGCTTAGTTTCATCTCAATTAAATGAAAGACTATTTTCTGACCGCTACATTGCAATTCAATTCTTAAGGATAGTTGGCTAAGTTTTTAAAAATGAGACTTAATATTCTTGATGTGAATATGGTAGAATGAACTTCAGATATTACCATCATGTAAGTAGAGCTCAGTAAAGTAACGGGTCAGTAGTCATTCAAGTTCTTGCAGTTGACTAAATCCTATTAAGTTGAGAAAAAATCCAAATCACCAGTAAGTTCAAAAATAATTGGACTTAGTTGAACAATATAATTGTAAATTTGTTCTTCATTTTGCAATTTTTAAGGTCGGTTGCGGGCTACGCATACCAGGCGGAGTGATGCTTGACTATGAAAGGAATGTGTGTTCTAAAAGTATTCTTTTATATGTCTTTTATGATGAATTGATTGTATAAACATTTTGTTTCTTGATTAATATATTCATCGTTTAGAAGAGTTAAGGAAGAGGCTCTTGGTCATTAACCGTAGAACTCTAAAAGATAATGGTTTACATAAATCAAATTAATTCACAATCATGGTGATTAACATGAGACCTTAATTACCGAGATAAGATCGTCATGTTGGTTAATGGATATTGTATCTCTACAAGTATTTAACAATATGAGTATATAAAAGAGAAAATGTTTACTTTTATATATTGAGTAGACCTAGTGAATGAAACATTATGGAATTATGTTTGTGTCATTAATTTTTTCATTGTGTCTTTGAATCCTAAGATATGAGACCTATATCTTTTCACATGAGAAGTGTATAATTTGATTATTATCAAAAGCTATCATTAGGTATAGTGATAAAGATAGTAGTCGGTAATATATGACTTGTGCCGGAAGAGATCATATGTCAAAAGATTATCATTGCCCCTCCTGACTTGAGTGATGATATTATTGGGTCCCTTGATGAAGCGAAATTATAGTGTGCACAATGCAACTTATGTATAGTTACATATATATAATACAACGATGACACATTCCTACTTTGTATAATATTCCTAATATCATGAGGCAAAGGATAGACAAAAGTGATATTACTTCATATCACTAAATGAATCGTCTTCTGTTTTAGTGAGCAAAACATATTTGTCATTTGAGTTATATAATGTGTAGCTAGATACCACTTATAGTTTATGATACAAAGTGTTTATATCATTGCCAACATAACTTAGAACCTCATATAGGTCCCACCACAAAACTAAGAAACAGGAAATATAATTTTGACATTATATATGAAAATGTATTACATAATATAATGTGATCCGCAACATTGTAACATATAAATTTACTTAAACCCCAAAGCTCAAATTTTGTTGGATATTGATCCAAAATTTGTAAAGGCAAAAAATAGAGAAAAACGATTGACCTCTTTTCGGGAACCGGTCGATCGAATTCTTTTGAGTTCGGAAATGGTCGACCAGTTGGACATGGGCTAGACATACGATTCGACAAAAATTATCAAGAGCTTCCCTGTTAAGGAAATGGTCGATTGGCGTGACACTTGGTTGGACCGAAATTATTAGGGACTTTTCTCGGACATAATGGTTGGCGACTGGGAGGCTTGGTTGATCGTTTGCCTTGCGTTGCCTTTTATTAGTTTATTAAAGAAGAGCTGGTTGCTAAATTTATGGATGGATTCAACCCATCTTTTGGTTAGAAGATGATGTGTCAAAATGTGATTGGTGGAGATAAAAACTACTATGGATCATGTGTGGTTGGTTTCATGCATGAGATAGTTATGAGGGTTTTTTTATATAATACTCTCCTCCTTCACTCTGACACAACAATTGAAAATTATAGCGTTTCATCTTCCCTCCATCCTTCCATTAAAATTCTCGTAATTAATTGAGTGCTATAGATTTAGATCTTGGTGGCATAAAGTGGTTATTAGCTAGATTCTAACCTTGCATTAGAGTTGATTGGCTAGCTTCAATCACTCTAATGAAGTTTAGAGTTTAATGAACACTTGGAGAAAGCTCCTCCGACGATTCAAAATGCAACTCGACTCCGTATCATTGAAAAGGGTTTGACAATCTTTTAGGTATGATCCTTTTTGTGCATTTTAATATTATGTATAGTGCTTCTATATTAAAATGTTTTTTATAGTCTTATACATAAAATTATTGAATAAATATAAAAAACGATATTGCTTGTGTATAAATAAAAAATAAAATATGGACCACAACATGGGATGAAATCCTACAGGCTCGACATCCATCTTCAATGGTGTCTCAATCATCGTTACGACCCCACAATTACCGCAGAAAAGCTCCTGGAAGTCCCCCTCATCCCTCTTTGGTGTTTCCATGGGGTTTGAAAAATGGTGGGGTGTAGATAACATCGACCATCAGTTGAAAACAATAATGTACTTGGACCACACATACATAGTACATATCTCTTGGTTGAATGTTATCACTGAGGAATCGAAATTTGAAGGCATTTGTCTAAATTAACAACACTCCAAACTACGTCATAGAACTGATTGAAATACATTTCCAACATTAGATTGACACATACCTGATGGAGAAGGAATCGAAGCCCTGCCCGGCACCGTAGCACGGTTCTCCAGAGCTTCATACCGCAACAGTAGGTCATGTAGTGCTTGTGATGTGGGATGATT
Organism: Triglochin maritima; assembly: GCA_963682175.1. Lineage (NCBI taxonomy): Eukaryota > Viridiplantae > Streptophyta > Magnoliopsida > Alismatales > Juncaginaceae > Triglochin > Triglochin maritima. The sequence goes on along the minus strand of OY821790.1, from coordinate 14,251,756 downwards.
TTGCCAGCTATCTTCGGTGATCATTAGATGGACTAAGATAGTGAGGGAGTCCTCCTCGACAAGAAAATGACACCGAGGGAAGACTATGTCCAATAAAAAAGATTCAACATTAATTTTTTTGAAAATGTCGTTTTACGACTAATAGGTTTCGCAATCGTAGAGAGGAAACTTTACGGAGCGTCGGGTTGCTCCTTACCACCACGTCAGGGACCCATATATGAAAATCGAAGACCTGGTGGTGGACGACACCTCGGTTGCGATGAATCCACAAAAACAAATGGGGACACACACATGAGTGGAGACACTACGTTCCCCGTCGATGAGGACCATGTCTTTGTCGGAGAAGAGGAAAATGTTGGGAAGGAGGGAAGGGAAACGGAAGGAGAAGAGGAAAGTGTTGGGAAGGAGGGAAGTGAAAGGGACCTTTTTTATGGCCATGGGTTGAAAGGAGGCCATGATTGTAATTCAGCTTTCAAAAGACAGTTTATGTTTTTGAGAAAACACGACATCCAAATGGGCAACTCCTTACAACTAAATTCAGGTTACAAAAACAAGTTTATGGAGAAACTTGTTTTCCATATTTTCAAGAAAACAAAAGTGACATCTTGGTACGGACAAACACACCCTAAGTGTGTTAAGAATCTAGGATTGCGTTTGGTTGTGATTTTTGAGTTGACTCATGCTTCTCAAGAAATTACTGTTGAAAAAACATCCAAACACAGCTATAGAAGTGCAATAATCTTGTCATGTATGTTTTTATCATTGCACGTTCATTCCACTTACTTGGTTATATAATTCAGAACATATTGGTCATCCTTTTTAGCATGATAGTTTTTTCTTATGCGTGGTGATTTTAGGGATGCAGATACAGATGGTGCAATTTTGTAATCATGTTTTAAGCCGTTTAAATTCCTTTAGAATTAATTTCACATGATTATATAAATTTATTCATGTTTATTATATGCATGAAAATGTCATTGTAAAAATGGAAAATTTCATGAGATGCAACCGCCTAATTGGTCTTTAAGTATAAAGGATATGATTCGATCCATATATATAGTTTCAATGACATTAAAATTGTATTTGAATTTATTGAAGTAACTCAACCATCCAAAGATGGAAGTTACGTTCAAAATTTAAATAGAATGGAATTATGATAATGTTTATTTGCTTTTGGTAATATATAACATCCAAAGATGGCTTATTATCTTATTTTCATGTTTACGTTATTCATTAGTTTCATTATGCTTTATTTTAAGACATAATCAAATACGTGTTATAACTTTGCCCAAAGTAAAAGTTGTATATGAGCATCTTGTTACGTCAATAAAAATTAGTTTTATTTATTTCGTAGACTTATCTTAACAAAAGTAATATTGGTCTTATATATGTGTGTGAGGGTAATTTCATTTCGCAGTTGTGCGTCGTCAATGACTATTGAAAATTCTGGTTCAATACCGTATTTAAATATCAAGTTTTAGTGAGTAATGGAAGGAAATAGACCTGGAACGGGTGTCGGTCGGCCTTGACGTGCCGTGCCGGGGGTGTCGGATTAGGTCAGGTTTCAATTTTTCAGTTGTTCTTTTAATTTGAAGTATACAATCACAATTGAATTAACAAACACAAACACAATTTGTTTTTCCCCAAAATAACCAATTTATTTATTAATAATTGTTGACTCAAATCGAGAAACAATATAAATACATAATTGGTTACATATGAAAACAACCCGGAGGCTTGCTAAACCTAAGAAGTAATGGAAAAAACCTAATGAGTATTAGGAAAATATTAATCCTTAAACAAAATGATTTAGCAAATTCGTCTTCAATCTTCATGGCCGTTGATGTCAATATGATGCATATTTTGCATTATGTCCGCAACTTTCATCCAATCCTTCAGGCATACACTCATCTCGATTGACCTGTCGGACATGCTTTGTCTCTTGTCAATCAAGACAAGTTTATATGTGCTAAATGCAGACTCTGTCGCCACAGTTGACGTCGGATGACATAATAACTCTCGTACCATCAAGAAGACTAGTGGAAACATATCTGAGTTCTTTCTCCACCAGTCTAAAATATCAAAAGTTTTTAACTCAGCAGTAGCTAAGTATATTTCAGTGTTCAACATCCAGTTAATTCATTTTGCACTAATTTAATCTTTTTTTAGTTAATCAATTCCATTGGGGGCTCATCATCTGGATCCCTTGCAGGTGGTTGTGATGATGAACTAGCAACATTTGAACCCAGTTGATTTACATTATGTAGTCTTTCATATTCTTTGAAATATTTATTTAACAAAGACTTACAATATCTACATCTTTTTCGATATTTTCATAATTCATATTTTCAAAATTTCATCCAAAAAAACTTGTAAACCATTAATTTTAAATCTAGGATCCATAATAAAAACTAAACATAAAACTAAATGGAGGAGGATTCCAATATTTATTAAACTAAGCCTCCATTACATTTAAAATCTCAACAAAACTACCAATTGACCTATATTTCCCAAATACTAGTGAAACGTAATTCATAGATAAATATGGTAGAGATGGGTAGTATTGTCCATTTTATCTACTAGTGAAGGCGAAAAAAGGTTTTAAAAATCTAAAATAATTTTACAATTATCTCAATCTATGGGGTTAACATGTACTCATTTTGTTTTTCATTATAGAAGGTTGTAATTGCAAGATTATAAGGATAATAACATTTTAACATTCAATATGTAGAATTTCATCTATGGGAGACATCTAATTTAAACTTCTTAGGTTTAACATGATTATATACAGAAAATTCTCTAAATTCCTGATATCTAGATTTACTACTGCAACCTACAAAGACAATTGTATTACTAATATTTTCTAAGTAATGTTTAATTATGTCAAGTCCATCTTGTACTATCAAGTTCAAAGTATGACAAACAAATCTAATATGAAACAAAAAATCATCTACAGGTGGATGACAATAATTTATAAGCATTTTTGTTGATGAACTGTTATTAGTAGCATTATCAAATGCAATTGCACAAACTTTATTTTCAATATTATTAGCTCTACTTTGACATCTTTAATATGTTCAAATATAACCTTGGTAGTGTATGGATGATGCAAAATGGGTAAATAAAAAAAATATTTATTTAAACACCATAGATCATCTAGATAATGAACAGCTACGGAACAATAGGAATAATTATTTGGACCGTTCCAAAGATCAGTAGTTAATGCTACCTTATTGTTCATTCGTGAAAAATAATTAATCGTGCATTCTTTTTCTTTACCGAATTTATCAATTTTGATATTTTGAAGTGTTTTTCTACAAAATGGTTTAAGTTGTGGATTATGGTAGAGAAGGCTTTAGATTCAAATGTGTTAAATGGTTTCATCTGTAATTATGAAATCAACAATTATCTTTATACCTTTAATTGGACAATATTTTCTGAAATTTAAAGTTTCACTAGTTGAATCTAAAACCGATTGATGTGAATCCACTATCGATGATGCATGCTTACGTTTACATGAAATTAAATGTCTAGTTAGATGACCGGTTCCTCCACTTAACTTAGCCGAAAGTACTTTACCAGATGATTTACAAAGAGCAATTGCCTTACCCTCAATAGTTTGTCCTTCATCAAAATCATGTCATACTTTGCTAATTCTTTGTCTATTACTTTTACCCTTAGGTATAGGTGGATTAAGAGGAGGGGGTTATTATTATCTTTAGATTTAGATGTTAAAGACTTAAAGTCATGGAAATTAGTAAATATGCAAACAAAAAAGTGAATTTTTTTCATAAATGAGAAAGTCATGATGATGATTGATGAACTAATATTAACTACTAAAATGATTAGAAAAGGCTCGGAAATGAAGAGCAGAGGAGTCGCAAAATCGGGTGATCAACGGTCTGCTTGTAACTTTAGGCTTCACGTTTTAGCTCAAACTTGACCCGTTTCCAAGAAAATCAGAGCAAATAGAGAAATAGTAGACAAGACGTGGAGAGATTTAGAAAAAGAGTTGAAGGAATTTGGTGTGAAGAAAATGAGAGGGGTTTGGGGTTTATATAGGATGAGAGGGGGTATTTTCATAATTAAAAAAAATTGCCGAACGACAATTAACGTGTCGTGCAGGCGGGATACGGCCCGACCCGCTGGCATGCTAGGCCGCATGTTTGATTCGTTTTATATTAAACCGCAAGTGCACGACCGCGTTGAAGCGGTGGCAAATATAGGTCGTCCACAGGGAGGTGTGTCGACTTTTGGTTTGTGCGAAGGAGAGTGGAAAGAAAGGGGAGAAAGATGGATTAAACTAAACTACGCTAATCTAAACTAGGAAACTAGAAAAGCTGAAATGAAATCACAACACAAACTAAACTAACAACTAATGAAGGAAGATAAAACTCAGGAATGAAAACCCCTAAGGGGTGGAGTGTGTGTGCACATGAAATAAGTGTGGTGAATGCATGCAATAAGCTCAAGTGTGGTTAGTGTTTGTTCATGCATAAGAAGTACCTCATGGCAAGACCTATCATTTAGAACACTAACCTAAGTGATTAATATGAGCAATGCAAGGTTGTTATTAAGAACATAACGAGCATGGAGTGTACCTAACTATGGCAGAAACCATCAAGTAAAGTTCTTATTAATTCAAGCAGGCATACTAATATCTCTCACAAACAATAATATCTAGCATTCATACCACCTACATAACATGTACATACATCTACTCCACCCCCAAAGGGGATGGAACTACTCACTAATCATTACACTACCTACGTTAACAAAACGAGACATTATACTGAAAGGAAATTTAACTAAGCAAGAAAGGAACATTAAAGACGTTAATTGAAAGAAACATAAACTAAAGAAACATGCATAAATTAAAAGACAAGATTAAAAGAAACTAGAACAATTATTTTATTAACAATGACTCACATTGAAGGTAGCATTCTTCTCCACCTTGAGTTTTTCTTCAAGGCTTACTCCTTAGTAGAGAGAATGCAACCAAGCAATGGGTAGTTTACAATAGAAGGTGAAGAGTTCTATTTATAGCCAAAGAAAAAGGCAATCCGGGACAATCCCCTGATGTGGGACTAAAAAAATACCAGAAATGGACTAAATACACACTAATACGCGACCCACCAAAATCTTAGCGGATTTGGGCCAAAACAGACCGCGAATTAGCGGTCTAGGTGGTCCGGATCACGCTGGAGTTTATTTTGGGCTTTTCTGGATGTCTGTGTTGGTCTTTGATGCATCTACTTCACTTGTTGGAGCTCCGACCCGAATAGAATTGCCAAAATACTCCCCATGATAGTGTGGAGTTTTCTGTTTTGCTCTTTGGTCCTTCGGGCTTACGTTTAGGTCCTTCTCCCTTGCATCTTAGTCCCGAGGTCTCACAATTAAGTCATTTTTCCCTGCTTTTGGGTCCTTTTATGCTTCATCTCTTCAAACCTATTTATTTCTAAAATTCAAACAAAAAACTCGTCACGTAACAATGCTTAGGTGTAAGATAATGGATATAAGATACAAATATAAGCATTAAATGATGTCAATCACCGCACGTGTCGGGCTGGGCCGTGACGGCCCAAATCCTAGGTCTAGTAGGAACTGTCATGTTTACATTGGGGTTCACAGACTTAGACCTATCTTTCTCCTGTGTTGATGAATCGTCGGCACTCTCCGTGTTGAATAAGCTCAAACGGTCTAAGCTTATTGCTTATGCAATCTTATGTGACTAAGAATATTCAAGGCTTTATTCCACTTTGTAAAACTACTAAAGAATTTATGAAGGCCATTGAGGTTCAATTCATTAGTTTGAAAAAGGCTAAGGTTAGCACTCTAATGTCAAATATGTCATCTACGAAATATTTTGCAACTAGGGGGTGTTTGTGCCTAGGAAACCGACGGAACGTTGATATAGCAGTCAAACAAAAAACAGTGGAAAACGGTGTCCAACAAAAATTAATTTTTTTATACTGAATTATGTTGTTTGTACACGTTATTGAAATATAATGGAATCAAATTATGTTATTTGTGCAATTCATGGACTTCACTGGAATGTTAAGTTTTTATTCCTTAAAATAATCCCAAAAGATTTCAAATGTTTACTGATGTTCATTCATGGAGTTTAAAAATAATTAAAAAAATAACTTATTTTATTCAAATAATTCCATAAGAAACAAAACATGGACTTATTTAAATTTTAAATGTTTTTTTCTTAACTTACAATAAATAAATAAAGGGAAGAAAGATCAACAATTGTGAGCTCCTTTTGAAAATAAAATTAAAAAAATGCCACAAAAAATTGCAAAAAATAGGGAGAACATGATTTTGAAAACATAATTAAAAAATAAAAATATCAAAAATCAAAATTGGATCAACTCTAATTTTCCCTTATTTCCCCTTGATTTTTAACGTGGTGAGGTGGAAATTTACTTGGTTAACAAATCTATATGTTATGTAAAGCAAGAGAAAATTGTTTCACTTTCCAGGTGTGGCACAAACACCGGGAATTTGGTTGCTCAAAGGTATTTTAAACATTTTTCTTGTTTTCCGTTGGAATCCGAGTGCACAAACCCACCTAATCGTATCTGTCGGCATATTATGGAGATAATAGGTAATTGCCTCTCAATTGAGTTACATGCAAGTGACTCTAAAAAATAGTCACTTTCATACTTAATTTTCTGCCTACTGATGAATAGGGACCCTCTAAAATCTCTTATAACACACATAAAGAACGATGGTCTGTAAATGATTTTCTTTCATTGTGTGTGTTCAAGAAGAAGAGACTTAAGGGTGAAAGGTACGTGCATACTGCACATCTGGCTTCTCATGTTAAAGATAGGCATGGTTGAAAAGGCAAGAAGAGTTCTTGGAATAAGGAAGACAAGGTTCAAATCATTCAAGGGAGATTCCAACTCTAATAACAACATTGATTCTTTAAAGTGCTTCTTCTGCCAAAAAGGGACATGGGAAAAAGGACTGCTTAAAATTCAAGAAACGGCCTTAGAAGAAAGGTAATTTATTGTCACTTGTGTTGTAAAACATCATGGATGCTTCACCTTCACATTGTCCTCCCATAACTCCATTAACCTCTCACATTCTCATTACTCTTGTAACATACACCCTTTCATTTGCCTCCTATAGCTTATAAATAGGAGATCATTGTAAGACCATTGTAATACTTTTGGTGATGATAAAATACTACAAATATTCTTCGCCAAATCTTTTATCTTATTTGTTCCATTTATATTTATTTTATAACACGTTATCAGCACGAAAGTTCTACTACCGACTAAAACATTTGGTGTCACTCAAGTCTCAAGGTAACAAATCCATGTTTTGATTCTCAATGTGACATACATAATTTCTTCCGTTTATCTGTCAAAAATTGTTTGTTTTGATCATAAAAAAAAGGTTACAAAGGTGATTCCATCTTGCATGATTAATAAAGAAATCATTTTGAATCAATTGAGGGTTGCATATGTATACTCTAAAAATGAAATAAAAATATTTTTAGATATGTGAATATCGGACAATGGTATATCCTAGTGTTTTACAACAACAACAAAAATCAGGATTTATAAGATCTTTTGTGACATGATTATATGATTTTTCGAATATTTATTTTGTTATTTTGGTCAATATATTAATGTGCTTTTATTGGAGGGAAAACATTATTTAGTTCTTAATTTAAATCTTGCACAACAAATACATTTTTAAACTCGTGATTATTTTATTGGTTATTCTTCCATGTGCTATAATACATTGATGCATCAGTCAATAATTGTTGTTTTTTACCCAACAAATTATGTTCAAATGACAAAATAAAATCTAATGTCATGGTTTAGCATTGGTTAAATATTAAATTTTTGTGAGAAAATGTTTTATATTGGTTAGTACTTTCATTAGTCCAATATATTTTCCATACTTGTGATTTTTATTCAGTTACGATGAGATTCTTCTAGATATTAATAATTTACATGCTAATATGTTGATATGCATCATTTCTTTCTAAAAGACATATATGGAGATTTTTCTTACATCTTGAATATGTATTTGTTCATAATGAGGTAATTAATTTACCCACATGGTGCATAGAATATATCATGATAATTTTGTATATATATAAAATAAATGAGACTACATATATACAATCAATATATGTTGCTTTTGGAATTGCTAATATGCACTTTTGTTTATCATATGATTTAAGTACATTATAATATATTCTGTTTGGAGATGTTTAATTTATCATGCACTGATAGAAGAAAGAAAAGGTAATAAGTTGCATGCATGTACCAATTATGCTTTGATGCTTGTAAGTTATGACTTTTAACTCTATACTTGGCATCATGGATAAGAATGACATCTTATCATGGATTATGGACGTTGAACCTAACTCATTGACTTTTTAAATATCAATGACTAGAGAAAGAAGCATCAAATCAAGATAAAATGGAGGTTGTGATTTTCTTTTGCTATCCTATTTTAAAAATGATTTTAAAAGTATTATGATTTGATCTTATGTCTATTTTTGTGGTTGGACAAAACATCGAGTTATTGATCCAAATTTCATGAATTTTTGATCAAATGAAGCATGAAAAGAAATAGTTACATATTTAGTAGTGCTTCTAAAATTGAATGATATATATCTCATGCAACTTTGTATTGATTCACTTGCTTAGTATAAGTTATATGAATTCTTAGTATCATGTTGATTAAAAGAGTATTTGTAAAGTGGTTCAAGCCTGTGATTATTACTTGTTAATTTTGATGCATCACATGATCATTCACAACCAATACGAGCATTCATCTCGTGAGCACATTGATTGATCGTTTTATATTAACCGCAAGTGCACGGCCGCGTTGAAGCGGTGGCAAATACGGGTCATCCACTGGGAGGTGTGTCGACGATTGGTTCATTCGAAGGTGAGAGGTAAAAAGAAGGAGATAAAGATGTATTACACTACACTAATCTAAACTAGTAAACAAGCAAGCTGAAATGAAATAACTAAACAACTAAGCTAAACAACTAATGAAGAAGATAGAAAGACAGGAATGAAAACCCCTAAGGGGTGGAGTGTGTGTGCACATGAAATAAGTGTGGTGTTGAATGCATACAATAAGCTCAAGTTAGTTAGTGTTTGTTAATGCATAAGAGGTACCTAATGGCAAAACCTATCATTTACAACACTAACGTATGTGAAGAATATGAGCAATGCAAGGTTGTTATTAAGACACTTAGACAAGCATGGAATGTACCTAAGCTATGGCAGACACCATCAAGTAAGGTTCTTAATAATTCAAGCAAGCATACTAATATCAGCACAAAACATTCATATTAAGCATTCAAATCATCTACATAACATGTACACACATCTACTCCACCCCCAAAGGGGATGGAACTACTCACACATATTTAAACTAACTACTCTAATAAAATGAAGCATTATACTGAAATGAAACTAGACTAATCAAGCAAGAAATATTAAAGAAGCATAAAACAAAACAAGCACCAAAGCAACACACATTAAAGGAAATTAACTAGCAAGAATTAACAAGCTAATGAAAACATCTATTATTAACTCACTCAAATTACAAGCAGCCCTTCCTCCACTAGAGTTTTGTTTCAAGGCTTCACTCTTAGTAGGGAAGAAGGCCACCAAAGAGAGAGATGGCTACAATGGAAGGTGAAGAGTTCTATTTATAAGCATGGAAAAGCTAATCTGGGACAATCCCCCGATGTGGGACTAAACCAATACCAAAAATAGCCTAAACACACATTAATACAAGTCCAGGAGAAAGCTTAGCGGATCTGGGCTGATCCAGACCGCCAATTGGCGGTCTCAAAAGTCCGGATCCAGTTGAATCTTGTTCTGGGCTTTGCTTGGTGTATTTGGTGGTCTTGGATGCATCTACTTCGCTTAGTGGAGCTCCGACCCGAATCGAATTGACAATACTCCCCATGATGGTGTGGAGTTTCCTGTTTTTCTCTTAGGTCCTTCTGTCTTACGTTCAGGTCCTTCTCCCTTGCATCTCAGTCCCCAGGACTCACAATTAAGTCATTTTTCCTGCTTTCGGGTCCTTTCATAACTCTTCTCTTCAAACCTCTTTATTTCGTAAATTCAAACATAAAACTCGTAACGTAGCATTGCTTAGGTGTAAGATAATGGATATAAGGTACAAATATAAGCATGAAATGATGTCAATCATATACCCACACACCTAAGTTTTTGCTAGTCCCAAGCAAAACAAAGAAAGAGAAAAGCAATTGAAATACAAGAAATCCTAACTCACTTTCGTAGGAATCACGGTTGCACTTAACACGTGCAACAAGCCGTTAAACCTCATTGTCGCCAAGGAGGATGACTGTTGTCTCCTGAGGGTTTTCAGCAGATACACCCACAAAATCCGAACAAGATACATTATTCAATCTAGACACTCGACTCGTTGGACATATGTTGTCGATCATTGGACACGGTAATCCTACGGGCCGACTCTATATAGGTAATCAGTCCATACACCTAACCTAATGAACCATTCGTGCAAGTAAAATAAGGAATTAAGTGAAAGACATGGACAACCTCAACATCCTCAAGTGATACAAAGTGTAAAGTCCATTAAGGCTCTTATTTGCATTACCATTTTTTTTCTTTTTGTTTCTTTTCTCCTTTTTTTTCTTTTTATTAGTTGGAGCTTCATTCTCCCAGGGTCAGGTTTCGTGCATCATTGTCCATGAGGACTTACACTATCACGTACACCTTTCCCCAAATCTCCACATAGGGCAATCCCTACCACCCGTGTAATGGGAGTTCGGTCGGCGCATCCCAAGTCAGATGACTCGAAAGCACCAGGCACAAAGTCCCCTCAGACCTACTTTCCCGAGTGATAGGAGCTGTGCGAGAAGAGAGAACACCTACTCACTTATTTCTTATCTACACATGAACCAAAACCCCTACACTTAATGTCTCACAACAAGATTTAAAGGGTCCTTGACTACAACAAACTTCCTTAAGTTAACAGACACGAATTATTGACTCACTAGGTTCAGGGTGGACTTCTTTAAATGTTTGAGCACTGAAACCCAATGATTACTCATCCCCAAGGGAAACTGGGGTGCATCCTAACGACTCGATAAATCCTAAAGCCACTATACTAGATATCCTAATGCATCAAGTTTAAGACAATTTTGGGAGCTTTCTTTTTTACTTTGCCTCTCAACGGTTTTGCACATGCTAAACACACGCAAAACCCACAAAACATTTTCTTTCTTAAACACATAAAGATTTTGAAAGAAATGTGAAAATTTTGAAGCACTAGGCAAGCAAAAGAAGACAAGTCACCCAAGGATCATGGCAAGCAGATATATCGATATTAAATGCAGCACACTAACATGACCCTAACAATGCACACAAAAGAAAACAAAATCGAAAGAAAAGACTCGACTATGTACACACGTAAAACACCCCCCACACCTACTTCATGCATTGTCCTCAATGAATGCGAGCAAGATACAACATGAATGTATGCATGACATAGAAGAGATCTCACCAACAGGAAGTACAAAGGGAAGTTCAAGGTCATGTTGATGGACACAAACCCGAATTTCCTCAAAACCTGTGAGATGCTAAAGAAGGGATACAAATACGTGAAAGAAATTGAGCCCAACTACACAAGGGTTGGAGCCCACAACAATCGATGCTCACTGAAGGAGTCTTTTATTGTACCTTTTTTTTCTTTTTTTATATATAACTATGTACAAACATAAGTTCCCATCTTCATTTGTCAAAAGACATCAAATGGGAACCTCAAGAGTGGGTCAATGCACTTGGAAAGGGAACATGACACCACACAGGGCCAGAATACGCATGCGTGGGGACCCTTCACAAAGAGCTCCAGATGAAATGAGAGGTTCATGAATTGGACGCAAAAGCGTCTCATTCAAAGGATCAAACTGAAAGAGCTTGAACCTCTCAAGAGTTTGGGAAATGAGGGGCAACGGAAGAAGAGTTTCTCCCGTTGCACTGCTGAAGTTATGATCGTCAATCCAAACTCTCCAACCAACAGGCTGGTGCGTCGGAACGAGGTCAAGAACCTCGTTAGGCGTGTCCGACACACCAGGCGAACAAAAGGTGGGTCTCATACCCAAGGTATCCTCCAAGGAACTTCTAATACCCTCATGAGCAATGTAGTTGTTTGATGTTCCATCATTTCCAAGATGATCAGGAACAATAGTGAGAGGCAAACTCTCATCAGGTTGTTTGAAATTGAGGGGACTAGGGAGCTCTTGCTCCACCAGTGGTGAGTCCTTAGGAGGTACAACAATAAGATCATGTGGCTCAAGGGCCACAGGACAAGAAGATAAGCACAATCTTGTGCCGACTCATAAAGAAGCTGGTCCATAGTATTCTCAATTGGAATCGAATCCTCCACCAAGTGATCGTGAATTGAAACCCCAAGTCCCTCAGACTGACTAGGAGTTTGACTTTGAAAGATTGTGCTTTGAATTTGTGGATGTGGTGGTGGTTGGATTTCAGAAGGTAAATCCTCATGTTGACAAGAAAAATTACCCTCCTCACGTTCACGTAATTTCTGTGTCATTTGAGTCACTTGCATTTCCATAGTTTGCAAGGAATTCAAGTTGGACTTCAATAAATTTTGAGTGGTTTCCATGAACGTTTGGAGAGTTTCTTTCAGGGAATCAGGTATGCGGTCAACTATGAGGTCCAAGTCAGAGCTTGGGAAATTTTGGGGTTGGGTGTTTATGGGTTGAGAATGAGTCCAATGATTTGAAGTGATGTGTTGGTAGAATTTTGGGTATTCGGGAGGAGGATACTGGGGTAAAAATGATGTATAAGAATTTGAATAAGAATTGTCTCCCCACGAATCCATCCCTCTCGGGTTGTACGCTGATGCGTAATGGTCATATTGAGAATTTGGGGAAAAGGTATGCTCATACTCAGGCTCTGGGGGAACATAAGGACATTCCCCGAAATCATGACCACTCAACCAACAATAGTGACATGGTGTGGCTACTGGAGCCACCGGTGCACCCATGTCATCTACCACATGCATGATAGAGGCCAAAGGTTCCTGTAATGTCTCAGATTGATGACCAACATATGATCCGACGTAACTAGATGGTGGTCTAGCAGTCGGTGCCTCTCTCATACTACCCCAATATGAAGATTGTTCAGTCACACAATTAAGATTGTCCCAACCATACGGGGTATTAGTCTGAGCCACCCCAGGTTTCATGGGTCGGGAGTACCAGAGAGAATCGTCCTGGTCCCAACAATGATATGGGCGGTCGCCCATGTAACCATCCATCACAACAGAGAACTCTAGAGTCGACCACTCTCACCACCACGAGGCTAAACTCGTACAAAGTGCTCGACTCGACCCTAAAAACGCTACCAGAGAGTGTAAAGGGGAGGACACTATAACGTAGAAGAAGGTGAGAAGAAGATGACTCATAGGAGAAGAGAAGAATCCCTAAGCTAGCGTGGGTAACAGGAGAGGGTAGAAGCCTAATCTAGCAAGCACGGCTCAAACAATGTAAGGCAATGGTCCTTAGGCTAGACGACACCTAACTTCGAGGTCACTAGCCTCGACACACCTCACCTCCCTACAACGAAGACCACAATGCCCAACAAGTGATACCAGATCTGGTGATCCAGTACCTCCTACTATCTCCAAGGTAGGTAACGCCGATCAGGTCATGACTGTCTCGACTTGATTACTCTCCTAGTGCGTCCGAATTCCTTAGGGCCAATGTCTACTTGCTTTTAGAATTAAGGCTTTGATTAAGAGTGATTTTTGGGGCCAGGGAAAGGGTGATGAAATCCCCCACCTTATCTTATATGGGACAGCCCCTCCTTAGTAGCGTTTTGAGCTTAAATCTAGCAATCAATCACTCCAATCAAACGCTCAACTCACTCTTGTCCCGATGCACCTTACTAACTAATGCATGATCGAAACATGCATGAATGAGAGATTTGGGTGCACGTACCTCACGCCAGCAATCAACAACAAAATGTAAAGCAAAGAAAAGACATGCATGTAAGGTCTACAAATGATGCATGACCTAGATGGCAAGAAGTCTAATCTTTTGCTTTGAGTTTTATGGTCCAAGTTGATTAAAGGGGATTGAAATTAAATCTGGGAGCAAACTAGAAGTCACAGTATGCAAAATGGTACTCCCGGATAACTAAAATGAACTAAACAACAATCAGAACAAAATTGAGAGAAAATGAGGCTCACCAGGCCGCCAATTGGCGGTCCCAGACCGCTGATTGGCGGTCCCTTTTCAAGAGTTGATACTCAAACTTGTCCAGTAGCCTTCCCTTGATCAAGAGGTCCCCTTAAACAAACAAAAACTAAAAACAAAAAAATTAAAACCACTTGAATCGTCCAAACCAAGGTCTCGACAGAGCACTTCCCCGGCAACGTCGCCAAAAGCTTGATTGATCGTTTTATTTAAACCGCAAGTGCACGGCCGCGTTGAAGCGATGGCAAATACGGGTCGTCCACTGGGAGGTGTGTCGACGTTTGGTTTGTGCGAAGGCGAGTGGTAAAGAAAGGAGAGAAAGGTTGGTTACACTAAACTACACTAAGATGCAAAAAGGAAATGAAGATAAGCAATAAAATTAAACCACATAGGGGGTAGAGAAATAATGTTAATATAAAGATGTGTGTGTGTGTGTTCAATTAAGCTCCTCACAGCATGTAGTGCATGAAATCATAAAACTACATCCAACTTTGCCTCCACATGAATTAAGATAAGACTACATCATTAAAACATACAAGACAATAATTGGAATGAAGCTAAATGAACTCATGTATAAAGACTAGACCCTACTATGCGTCCACATGAATTAAGATAAGACTACATCTTTAAAACATACAAGACATTAACTAAGGTAAAGGCAACAAGAGTACATACACTACAAATTGTGTTTCCAATATTAATTCCATCCATATCCTAACCTTATCATTCCCGATAAAATAGGTCCACTAATCAAAGCATAAGCTAAGCTTCATTCAAGAGCATTAGCATATCAAAGATAAGAGTGAAAACCCATTAGATGGTTATGGAAATCATATAAAGCTCAAGGGATTAAGATAACACACACTTAATATACTACATGATCATATCACATATTTCTCCACCCCCCAAATGGGGATGAAACTACTCACTACTCATTACACTAACTATATTAACAAAATGAAGCATAATATTGAAATGAAATTACCCTAAGAAAGCAAGAAATATTAAAGAAGCTTAAAAGGAAAGGAAAGACTAAACAAGCATGCACAATTTAAAAGACAAGATTAAAAGAAACTATAAGAATTCTTTTATTCACAAATGACTCACATTGAAGGTAGCATTCTTCTCCACCTTGAGTTGTTGCTTCAAGGCTCACTCCTTAGTAGAGAGAATGCCACCAAGCAATGGGTAATTACAATGGAAGGTGAAGAGTTCTATTTATAGGCATGGAAAAAGCTAATCCGGGACAATCCCCCGATGTGGGACTAAACAAATACCAAAAATAGACTAAGCATACACTAATACACGTGCTCCCAAAACTTAAGCAGATCCAGAGCTATATGGACCGCCAATTAGCGGTTCCAGACCGCCAATTGGCAGTTTATAAGCTCCAGATCCGATTGAGTTTTGTTGTGGGCTTTGCTTGATCTATTACTTGGTCTTGGATGCATCTACTTCGTTTATTGGAGCTCCGACCCGAATCGAATTGTCAAAATACTCCCCATGATGGTGTGGAGTTTTCTGTTTTGCTCTTAGGTCATTCTGTCTTACGTTCAGGTCTTTCTCCTTTGCATCTTAGTCCCCAGGTCTCACAATTAAGTCATTTTTCCTACTTTTGGGTCCTTTCATGGCTCTTCTCTTAAAACCTCTTTATTTCTGAAATTCAAATATAAAACTCGTCACGTAGCATTGTTTAGGTGTAAGATAATGGATATAAGATACAAATATAAGCATGAAATGATGTCAATTAGAGCCCACAAAGGATCATCGCCCACCATGTTCGGATTCACGCCCTTGATGAGAGGAAGGTCGTGGACGCCCGGCGACCCCTCCAACAACCCAAACAACGACGTGGACAGATCACTTCATGAAGGCACCTGGGCCGCCACGATGCTCTCTTATTTTATGTCGGAGGTTACAGGTGAGGAAAAGTTCGGACTCCTTAGGAAAGAGTAGGTTGAGGCCACTGTCAATGAATGGAAGCACGTCCTCATGGGCTTCTTTGTCAATTTTCACCCTCATATACCCACTCTTATCATGCATCTTAAGAAGGTTTGGTGAGTCGCCGATGACCTAGAAGTTTATCGACGGAGACACGGATTCCTCATGTAACATCCTCAAACACAGCGGAAAAATTTAAAATTTTCTAAACAACAATCAACAGAGGATATTACTCAAACACAAGAAAGACGGTGCATCAACATATATAATATATATATATCCGAATATTTTCCAAAAAGGTGATTACGTCAAAGGGCTAAACAATAAATACAAGTAATCACTCGACCTCAAATGAGAGAAAGCAGGATCAGGTACCAGTGCTCCTCTCCTCGGTCACCACCCCACCTAACGCCGGTCACGGCCTGAAAGTGAACATGCAACGATGCCTGAGTTTCCAGAAGGAAACCCCGTATGCCCAACTCTACAATGTATGAAATGAAAAGCACCCTAGCATGCAATTCTACCAACAAGAAAAGCATCACAACTAGGCTGGGCAACAAGGCTCTCTCACCCAACCACAGCACACACCACAATTACGGGGTTGCAGGGCTTTTTCACCCAACCACCGCAACACACACTCGTCGCCAAGCTGGGCACCAGGCCTTTTTCAGCCAACCGCAACTACCACGACACGACCAAGGGCTCCAGGCCTTTTTCAGCCAATCCAAATGTCCAACGGCTCCAGGCCTTTTTCTGCCAACCCTTAACACGCGGTTCAAGCTCAGGCTCCAGGGCTCTTTCACCCAACCTGAATGCACTACGGAGCTCCAGGGCTTTTTCACCCAACCCCGCACAGACTAGCTGGGCCTAGGGCTCTTTCACCCAACCGCAGCTCTCACACAGTTACGGGGCTCCAGGGCTTTTTCACCCAACCACCGCAACACCACATTTTCTAAGCTGGGCTCCAGGGCTTTTTCACCCAACCCAAGCTCTCACACAGTTACGGGGCTCCAAGGCTCTTTCACCCAACCACCGCAACACCCGTGCACCCTAGCACACTTGTCTGAAGAACATCGGCACCACAACTCGCCTCACATGGACGACCACAACAACCGCACCTCCACAGTGCAAAACTGGACACAAACGGTCAACCAAACCAAGAGTCCCGGTCGACCGAATCACGTAAACACAGGGCAATCGCCTCGACCGACACTCCATCGGTCGACTGATTCCCAACAGCAGCACTCGTTCGGTAGAACCAAAGTCAAGGGGCGGTCGACCGTTTAGATAGTCAACTCCCAGGTTCAACGAACAAAACGACCAATCGGTCGAACGGCAAAGGGGGGTCGTTCGACCGAAAGTCACCAGGGACAAATCCCTCATTCTCCACAACGAATCAGGTCGAACCCTCGAGCACTCTCGGTCGACCGAATTCCACAACGGAATTCCCCCAACTCCACATCAAGTCTGGTCGACCGAAACCACCTTCGGTCGAACCGACCACTATTCCAACTTAACTCATGGTCGGACGAAGTCATACAGGCGGTCGACCGTTTAGATGGTCGACGCCCTACCTGACCTATGACGGTGCACACTGTCGAACGGCGAAGGGCACCCGTTCGTCCGAAACAAACCAGGCTCGCCTCCTATGCACAACCGGTCGACCGCCCCAATGGCATCGTTCGACCGATGTGAGGCAGAACCCGAATTCTCTTTACGAACGGTCGACCATTTGCACCAACCGGTCGACCGATCAGGCAGTAAAATCTACTGCACGTTTACTTACGACGAGCCGGGAGGACTACTGTCGACTTCCAAATACTCACACTACTTAAGTGAGCGAGTTGGCATACCGTGAAGGTTTGAAGAAACCTTCGAAGAACCACGATGACGCCTCCACGAGCACGTCTCCCCAAAATCACGATCCGTCGACGAACCTCACACTCGAACCACGATCAACACCTCCTCGACGATCCACACTCACGACTCCACCTTCGTCAACCTCCACCAACCAACCACGACCACAGCGATGAGTTAGGTCGAGGGAGGGGGAGAACCAAAACGTGCGGAAAGGGTTAAGAACCAACAACTCACCTCAAGCCACCGACACCCGACAACCACCTCCGTTTCGTCGGAGTTCCGCACCTCCAAGGCGGAGCACAACCACTGAGGGAGAGAGAGTGTGAGAGAAAGTGAGGGAAACGTGAGAGAGAGAGAGAGATCACCATAAATATCTTCCTCCAATCCAATCCTCACCATCCATCTAACTCCTCTCCATCTCAACCATCCATCTCATCTCCAATCCATCTCAACCCCTCAATCCACCAACACTCCATCTCAGCCCTCCAATCCATCTCCTCCTAATCACCACCTAAAACATCAATAAAACCCAATTAGGATTAGGATTAGGATCAGGATCCCATAATCCACCCTCCTAAAAGAATTTCGTCCTCAAAATTAGGACCGCAACTCACCAAACAGCTCCGGGAACTCCTTCCGGACCTCCTCCTCGATCTCCCAAGTGGCCTCTCGCTCACTGTGGTGGTGCCACCTGACCTTCACCATCGGAATGGTCCTCCTCCTCAACTAATGCTCCATCCGATCCACAATCTCCATCAGTTTCTCCTCAAGAGACAAATCCTAACGGATCTCTGGAACCTCCAACTGAATCACATGAGAAGGATCTGCTACGTACTTCCTCAGCATCGAAATGTGGAAGACGTTGTGAAGGCCCAAAAACTGCGGCGGCAACGCAACCCTGTAGGCAACCTCTCCAACCCGATCAAGAATTTCAAACGGTTCGACATACCTTGGACTGAGCTTCCCCTTCTTCCCGAACCTCATCACTCCTCGAGATGGTGAAATCCTCAGGAAGACTTGGTCACCTACCTCAAAATTCACCTCTCGCCTACTCCTATCAGCGTAGCTCTTCTGCCTGCTCTGAGTTGTCGCTAGTCTCTGCCTGATCACATCAACCTTCTCAGCATACATCTGCACAATGTCAGGACCAACTAGCTGTCTCTCGCCTACGTCACTCCAGCATATCGGTGATCTACACGGGTCTCCCGTACAGAGCCTCGTACGGTGCCATCCCAATGCTCGAATGGTAGTTGTTGTTGTACGTAAACTCGATCAATGGGAAATGCTCGTCCCAATGACCTGCCCAATCCAGAGTACAAGCTCATAGCATATCCTTCAACGTCTAGATGGTCCTCTCAGACTGACCGTCTATCTGCGGATTGAATACCGTACTGAACTTCAACCGAGTCCCCAAGGCCTGCTGCAAACTCCCCCAGAATCTGGAAGTGAACCTCGGATCTCGATCCAAAATAATACTCACAGGCACTCCATGAAGTCTGACGATCTCCTCAATATACAATTTAGCTAGACCCTCCAGAGGTAAAGTGGTCCGGATAGCCAAGAAATATGCCGACTTGGTCAGTCGATCAACTATAACCCAAATCGCGTCATGGAATCCTCTCATCCTCGGCAGCCTGGTGACAAAATCCATCGTCACGTGCTCCCACTTCCTCTCTGGAAGCTCGATCCTCTGCATCGGCCCTGCAGGTTTCTGGTGCTCGATCTTCACCTCCTGACAAATCAGACATCTGTCAACGAACTCTGCGATCTCCGTCTTCATCCTCTTCCACCAGAAATTCCTCTGAAGATATCTATACATCTTCTTGTTGCCCGGGTGGATCGAATAACAGGATCTGTGGGCCTCCTCCAGAATGTCCTTCCTCAGATCTCCTCCCTTCGGCACCGAGACACGACCTCTGAACCTCAGCCCACCATCAACTCCAATACTGAAGTCTGACCCATCTCTGCCAGCTAACTGTAACAACCCAGCTAACTCGTCATCAGCACTCTGAGCCTGAACAATACTCGAGACCAACTGAGGTTCCACTCTCATCCCGGCAATCACCGCACCACACGACTCATCGTTGAACGGCCTCCATTCGGTCAATGCCTCAAGCAGCTTCCACTCCTCGATATAAAGACCTGCTGCGGTAGCCTCCACTTTCCTACTCAAAGCATCAGCAACCAAATTCGCCTCCCCCGGATGGTACGAGATGGTGAAATCATAATCCTTAATCAGCTTGAGCCATCTACACTGCCTCATATTCAGCTCCTTCTGCGAAAACAGATACTTCAGGATCGGATGATCTGTGAACACCTCGAACCGCTCGCCATACAGGTAGTGTCTCCAAGTTTTCAACGCATGCACGACTGCTGCCAGCTCCAAATCATGAGTGGGGTAGTTCCTCTCGTGCACGTTCAGTTGCCTCGAAGTGTATGCAACCACCTGCCCGTGCTGCATGAGTATGCATCCCAGTCCAACGCCTGACGCGTCACTGTAAATCACAAACCCACCACTGCCACTGGGAAGTGTCAGAACTGGAGCAGTCGTCAGCCGACTCTTCAGTTCCTGGAAATTGTCGTCGCACTTCTGGGACCACACAAACTCGACGCCCTTCCGCGTCAAAGCCGTCAACAGTGAAGCAAACCTGGAGAAATCCTGAATAAAACGGCGATAATAACCTGCCAAACCCACAAAACTCCTGATCTCCGCCACACTCGTCGGGGGTCTCCACTGCATCACGACCTCAATCTTCGCTGGGTCTACTGAAATCCCAGCTCCCGATACAATGTGTCCCAAAAAGGAGACATTGCTCAGCCCGAACTCGCACTTCGAAAGCTTGGCATACAACTGATGTTCCCTCAAAATGCCAAGTACAACTCTCAAGTGCTCTCGATGCTGCTCCACATCTGGCAAATAGACCAAATGTCGTCCACGAAGACAATCACAAACCGGTCGAGGTATTGACTGAACGTCCTGTTCATGAAATCCATAAACGTTGTAGGCACGTTCGTCAACCCGAACAGCATCACCAAAAACTCATAATGCCCGTACCTCGTCCAGAACGATGTCTTCTGCACATCTGCCTCTCTAATCCTCAACTGATGATAACTCAATCGTAGATCAATCTTCGAGAACACCTTCTCTGACTGCAACTGGTCAAACAGGTCGTTGATGCATTGCATACATTGCATCATATGTCTTTCATTTAGATTACTTTTACATCAATAAATGCTACTAAGGTATGTGTTTAGTCTTATTTACAGAATACAGGGACCTGAATGCAATTTACCCACATCCCGAGCATAAACGCGTGCAAAAGACTCATTTCTATCATAAAGACCAAGTTCAAGATTATCGGGTTACGAATGGAAATGTATCCAAGCATAAAAGCATTCAAGTCCTAATTGCAAAAAGAACAAGGACTTAAGCACAAAAGTAGCCGGGGACTTAACTGCAAAAAGTCAAGGACCTAAGTGCAAATCACGAGTAGCTTTTATTCTCTTGGAGAAAATATATAGAAAAATCAAAGTATATCTCCAAATATGTGAAAGAATTAATCCGGAGTTCAACAGAATGGAAAGAATCAATCCAGACGCGTAAAGGAGGATCAAATCATACCATAAACATTCAACCAAAATCCGGATTAAATCTGAGGAGATCATGCGGCGAAATCGCCGCACATTACATACATCATGCGGCGGAAACGCCGCCCCCTAGTCGATCCGTGTGCTCCAATTTTGACCAGTCGTGTCTGGACACATGTACTCTCCAAATCTATACTTAGGTCTCTTGTAACAACTATAAATAGACCCGAAAACGATGTTAGAAGGGTCCTTAGTTGTTGTTCTTATTTGTGTACCTTAGTTTTATTAATAAAATTCTGTTCTTTTAATTCTTGTTTTAGTTTTCTTTTAATGTCTCAAGGACCTCTTCTTCTTCCTCCCTCCATGAGTTTCTAAACTCTCTCCAAAGGGTGGAGGTGATGGAATTAGGGTTAGAGAAGATGAATGCATGTTATTGTTTTAAGTTCGTGATTAGTATATTTTGATTACTTGAGTTTATGTTAAATCATTTATCTTGTAATGCTTCATAACTAACATGATTTATTTCAAGTTTCTCCATTCTCCAATCTGAACCTAAGTCTAGACCTCCACCCAACGGATTTCTCTTCTTTATTCTTGTTTTTAGTTTTAATTGTTTTTGTTTCTTGCTTTAAATAACTAAAACCCAAAAATACCAAAAACCCAAATTATTTCTTCTCCCTTCTTCCCCTCAATCGAAATCACACTAACAACGAAATCTCTCCCTCCTTGTGTTCGACCCGTACTTGCCACGTCTTCATTGACGCCGTGCACTTGCGGTATAAATTTAAATCTTCATCAAGTTTTTGGCGCCGTTGCCGGGGAGGCGACGCAGATTTTTGTTGTTTTTGTGTTTTCGATTTTATCCTGTTTATCTTGTGCGCAATCTAAGTATTTGGATTTGTGTTTCAGGGGACAACAGAGTGCGCGGAGAAATCCGGGCACATTTGGAGCTAAACGAGCGGCGAAATCGCCGCACCTGAAGAACAACTTGCGGCGAATTCGCCGCACCAGTAAGGCTTCTGGGCGTCATTTTTCTCTGGGGTCGTCTACATCGTGGATTGGTCGCATTGAGCTACTGGAAATTCCGAGAGCAGGCGGCGAACCTGTCTGAGCATTGCGGAGGTAACTTTTCTTGCCTTTCTCGTATAATCTGAATTTTCGAAAAGTTTCCTTTCGTAGAATTGCACGTGTTAGGGTCAAAAATTCCATAATTAGCAATAACTCAACTCTGACCTAAAAATTGGCAAAATTAGAAAGACCTTAGTGCATGCATCATATAATGTTTTGTTTGCATTATTCTTGCTAAATTATTGCAAATTATTTTTGTTGAAGAGTGCTGGAGACAAGGTACGTATCGCGGTTTTTAACGACTGAATTTAAGCATATAATTTAATTTGCATACAACCTTGCAATTGCCCCCATTAAAAAGACCATTGTTTGACTATCTTTGTTAGATCTAAGTTAAACTATCTTAAGGGCAACTCCATAGGAAAAGATACGGTGGGGATTTCATCACCCTTCCGTGGCCCACAAATCACAATCCTCAAGTGTCACCCAAGCCTAAAATTAAAATCAATTAGACATTGACCCCTAAGGACTCGGACTCAATTAAGGAGGAGATTGGTTTGACTTGCTATGACCTGAAGCTAATTGAATTCAATTTGGTGTCTAGAAAGTGTTTTTGTGTTGACGAAAGTCTTCCAAGCGACGTGGTTGTCTAATTGGCACCGACTCTGTCGGAAGCGCCCCCACTAGCTATACACTAACTGGCCAACTTGGTTTGATTGGTGAGGGAGGTGAATCAAGCAAATCAATTCGACTCAACCAGTTAGGAGTCGTCTAGATCTAAGCGACACTAGGCCTAGGATTGTTTGAACCGTGCTTTCTTAGGAAACCTCTGACCGACCCTCTTATCTATCTTTAGAGTTAAGTTTCCCTTCTCCTCTGAGTCATCTTCTTCTCACCTACTTATACGTTCTAGTCTCCTCCCCTTTACATTATCTATTAGCATTTTAGGGTCGAGTCGAGAACTTGTGCTTGCTTAGCCTCATAAGGGTAAGAGTACTTGACTCAAGAGTGTTTTGATGGATGGTTACATGAGCAACCATCCATATCATTGTTGGGACCAGGACAATGCTTCCTGGTATTCTAAAACCTTGCAACCTGGGGTGGCTCAGACTAACACCCCATATGGTTGGGACAATCCTAATTGTATAACTGAGCAATCTTCATATTGGGGTAACATGAGAGAGGAACCGACTGCTAGACCACAATCTAGTTATATCGGATCATATGCTGGTCAACACACTGAGAATTTACAACAAGCTTTTGCCTCTTTCATGAGTAGGACAGACAACATGAGTGCACCGGTGGCTCCAGTAGCCGTACCGTGCGACTGTTGTGGGTTGAGTGGTCATGTTATCAGGGAATGCCCTTATGTTCCCCCAGAGCCTGAGTATGAGCATACTTTTTCCCAAGACGCTCAAAATGACTATTACGCATCCGCGTACAACCCGAGAGTGATGGATTCGTGGAGAAACAATTCCTATCCAAATTCTTATACTTCATTTTCACCTCAGTATCCTCCTCCCGAATACCCAGAATTCTACCAACTCCCCACGTCAAATCATTATTCTCAGACCATCAACACCCAATCCCATAATTTCACAAGCTCAAACTTGGACCTCATAGTTGACCACGTACCTAATTCCTTGGAACAAACTTTCCTTACGTACATGGAATCCACTCAACGATCCGTACAAAATATAACATCGCATTTGAGTCAAATGATACAACAATTAGGTGAACGTAAGGAGAGTAACTTTTCGTGTCAACATGAGGATCCACCTTTTGATA
Organism: Triglochin maritima; assembly: GCA_963682175.1. Classification (NCBI taxonomy): domain Eukaryota; kingdom Viridiplantae; phylum Streptophyta; class Magnoliopsida; order Alismatales; family Juncaginaceae; genus Triglochin; species Triglochin maritima. The sequence goes on along the minus strand of OY821790.1, from coordinate 14,227,242 downwards.
TCGAACCACCACCACATCCACAAATTCAAAGCACAATCTGTCAAAGCCAAACTCCTAGTCAGTCTGAAGGACTTGGGGTTTCAATTCACGATCACTTAGTGGAGGATTCGATACACATTGACCAATTTCATCATGAGTCGGCCCAGGATTGTGCCTTATCTTCGTGCCCCGTGGCCCTTGAGCCACATGATCTTCATGTTGTGCCTCTTAAGGACTCACTTCCGGTGGAGCAAGAGCTTCCTAGCACCCTCAATTTCAAACAACCTGATGAGAGTTTGCCTCTCACTATCGTTCCTGATCATCTTGGAAATGATGGAACATCAAACGACTACAGTGCTCATGAGGGTATTAGGAGTTCCTTGGAGGATACATTGGGTATGAGACCCATTTTATGTTTACCTGTTGAGTCGGACTTGCCTAACGAGGCTCCTGACCTCGCTCCGACGCACCAGCCAGTTGGTTGGAGAGTTTGGATTGACGATCATAACTTTAGCACCGTAACGGGAGAAACTCTTCTTCCGTTGCCCCCTATTTCCCAAACTCTCGAGAGGTTCAAGCTCTTTCAGTTTGATCCTTTGTATGAGACGCCTTTGCGTCCAATTCATGAACCTCTCATTTCTTCTTGTGCTCTTTGTGAAGGGGGCCCACGCATGAATATTCTGGCCCCACGTGGTGTCATGTTCCCTTTTGAGGTCTTTTGACAAATGAAGATGGGAACTTATGTTTGTACATAGTTATATTTGTATAACAATAAGTTAAAAAAAAAAAAAAAAAAAAAAAAAATTGTTTTTATCCCTTCTTTAGCATCTCACAGGTTTTTGAGGGAATTCGGGTTTTTGTCCATCAACAGAGCCATGAACTTTCCTTTGTACTTCACGTTGGTGAGATCTTTCCTTTTTCATGCATAAATCCATGTAGTATCTTGCTCGCATACATTGAGGACAATGCATGATTTAGGTGTGGGGGGGTGTTTATATATATACATATCTATCTATTTGATTTTCTGCTCTGCTTTATTTTAAAAAAAAAAAAAAATTAAAAAAAAAAATAATAATAATTCAATATTCTATGACATAGCTTAAGATTGAACTGCCAAAACCCGTGTACAAATTGCATTAAGTTTTTGTTCCTTATTATATAGTTCTGCTTGTAGAAATTATGACATAAATCTAAGTTCCAAAGAAATAACCCATGACCCTTGTAAGACATGTATGCACTTAAATTGGATGAATCAAATCTTTGAAGTGGTTGATAAAAAGCAGAGGTTGAGGAAAATATACCGGGAAGTGTGGACTTCTAATAGCAATTAAGCCTTGAGGAAAATAAAAATAAAAATAAAAGGAATAAAGTGAGGAAAACACATTCTGCAAAATGATTACAAAAGCCCAAGCCTTTGAGTCACTGGTCCGTAGGGGTATCTTGAAACCCGGTAACTTGAGTCTGCCAGCTCGGGATTATCGACCAAACTCGCTACACGAATGCAAAAAGGGTATAAGTGTTAAAAAGAAAAGCAAATGTGTTGAATCACGGAAAAAGAAAAAATAAATAAATAAATACTTTAAGATACTCAAGGCCCAAAGCTAAAGGAATGATCCATGCCATGGTTGATCCAAATGATACTTCACCACCAGAGGAGGCGTGCAAAATAATTTATGTGATAACATGTGTAGAGGGGTTAGTGGTGTGAATGTTGGAGGAACAAAGACCAAGTCATATTTTTTGAGCTAGATTTATATAATGAGCATGCGAGAACTTTAAGTGAGATGTATAAGGTGAAGGCAGAAATATTAAGAGCTATTAGTGGAATGATGAATTAAGACTTTGTGGGTATATTTGCTGAAAACCCTCAGGAGACAACACTCCTCCTCCTTGGCAACAAGGAGGTTTAAAGGCTTGTTGCACATGCTAAGTGCAACCGTGATTCCTACGAAAGTGAGTTAGGATTTCCCTGTTTTTATTTTTCGTATCTTCTGTTTTGCTAGGGACTAGCAAAATCTAGGTGTGGGGGTATTTGATGCATTGCATACATTGCATCATATGTCTTTCATTTAGATTACTTTTACATCAATAAATGCTACTAAGGTATGTGTTTAGTCTTATTTACAGAATACAGGGACCTGAATGCAATTTACCCACATCCCGAGCATAAACGCGTGCAAAAGACTCATTTCTATCATAAATACCAAGTTCAAGATTATCGGGTTACGAATGGAAATGTATCCAAGCATAAAAGCATTCAAGTCCTAATTGCAAAAAGAACAAGGACTTAAGCACAAAAGTAGCCGGGGACTTAACTGCAAAAAGTCAAGGACCTAAGTGCAAATCACGAGTAGCTTTTATTCTCTTGGAGAAAATATATAGAAAAATCAATGTATATCTCCAAATATGTGAAAGAATTAATCCGGAGTTCAACAGAATGGAAAGAATCAATCCAGACGCGTAAAGGAGGATCAAATCATACCATAAACATTCAACCAAAATCCGGATTAAATCTGAGGAGATCATGCGGCGAAATCGCCGCACATTACATACATCATGCGGCGGAAACGCCGCCCCCTAGTCGATCCGTGTGCTCCAATTTTGACCAGTCGTGTCTGGACACGTGTACTCTCCAAATCTATACTTAGGTCTCTTGTAACAACTATAAATAGACCCGAAAACGATGTTAGAAGGGTCCTTAGTTGTTGTTCTTATTTGTGTACCTTAGTTTTATTAATAAAATTCTGTTCTTTTAATTCTTGTTTTAGTTTTCTTTTAATGTCTCAAGGACCTCTTCTTCTTCCTCCCTCCATGAGTTTCTAAACTCTCTCCAAAGGGTGGAGGTGATGGAATTAGGGTTAGAGAAGATGAATGCATGTTATTGTTTTAAGTTCGTGATTAGTATATTTTGATTACTTGAGTTTATGTTAAATCATTTATCTTGTAATGCTTCATAACTAACATGATTTATTTCAAGTTTCTCCATTCTCCAATCTGAACCTAAGTCTAGACCTCCACCCAACGGATTTCTCTTCTTTATTCTTGTTTTTAGTTTTAATTGTTTTTGTTTCTTGCTTTAAATAACTAAAACCCAAAAATACCAAAAACCCAAATTATTTCTTCTCCCTTCTTCCCCTCAATCGAAATCACACTAACAACGAAATCTCTCCCTCCTTGTGTTCGACCCGTACTTGCCACGTCTTCATTGACGCCGTGCACTTGCGGTATAAATTTAAATCTTCATCAGTCGTCGATCCTGGGTAAGGGATATTGATTCCTAACGGTAACCTTGTTCAGCATCCTGTAGTCAATACACATCCGCTGCGACCCATCCTTCTTCTTCACGAAGAGTACCAGCGCTCCCCAAGGTGAGACACTGAGGTGGATAAACCCCGTATCCAACAGATCCTGCAACTGCTTCTTCTGCTCTGCCAGCTCAGCAGGTGCCATCCTATACGGCGCCTTCGACTGCGGCGTAGTCCCAACTACCAAATCAATCCCAAACTCAATCTCTCTCTAAGGCGGCAACCCGGAGACATCCTCGGAAAATACCTCTGAAAACTCTCAGACTATCTCAATGTCCTCCAATCTCTTCGCCTCTGGATCTGGAACTACAAGAGTGGCCAGGAAAGCTCTGCAATTTTGCTGCAACAACTTCGGTGCCCTCACTACTGATACGACTACTCTGCCCCCTCTGTCCTTCATCACCCTGATCAGCATGTCAGGTAGACCCTTCCTTGGGATCAGAATCTTCTTGTCTTGGCACAAAACTCGCACATCGTACTGGGATAGCCAATCAATCTCCAGTATGACGTCGAAGTCCTCCATCAGCAACAAGATCAGGTCAGCTGGAAACTTCTGATCTTCCGAAACAATCGTGGCGCTGGGGAGGAAGCTCCCCACACTGCCCACCAGACCCAAGGGTGTGCTGACTTCCAACGTCGCGGTCAACATCACAGGGGTACGGTCCAACACGCTCGAAAATTGCTCTGAAATGAATGAGTGTGTGGCCCCACAATCAAACAGCACTCTCGCTCTAAACCCAGCAACAAAGAGCGTACCTTCCACCACCGTGCTGGCGTCTCTCGTCTCATCCGCCTGGATGGTAAAGACTCGTCCAGTCCTCTGACCATGCTGTGACGGCGCAAAAGGTCGACGACATCCGCCTCTGCTTGCTACTGGCGGTCCTAAATGCCTGTTGGACCCACCTGGCCCACTCGGACAATCTCGCACAAAATGGCATGGCTTGCCACACCCGTGACAAACTCCACGGCCCCAACACTCTCCGGAGTGAACTCGGCCACAACCTCTGCACGCCTCAGGCTGGCGTGATCCACCTCCTCCAATGCGGGGCCTCTTGCCCAGGTTCCCTGCTAGCGGAGCACCCGGACGTCCACTGGCCTTCCCCGGTGCTCTCCATGCCTCAACACAATTCTGCTGGTAATCCTAATCAATGATCGTGCCAAATCTCACCGCATCGGCCAGCATCTGTAGGATACTGTATGTCACCTGAGTACGGAGGTGCTTCTTGAGCCCCCGTACAAACTTCCTTGCTCTCTGCAGCGGCGTCACACAAATCTCCGGACAGTAACGCTCCAGCGCGTTGAACCTCCGGGTATACTCAGCCAGGGTCGTCTCTCCCTGCTCGAGGGTCATGAACTCCTCTCTCCTACCATCTCTGACATGCGCTGGGAAATACTGCTCATTGAACTCCCGCTGGAAGTCCTCCCAGCTGATATCAGTCCTGCTCTCAAACACCACCGCAGAAGTGGTCCTCCACCAGTTGGACGCGTCTCCGCCCAACACATACGCTGTCATGCCTGCCTGCCTCTCAGGAGGGCACTTAATCACCTGAAGTATCTCTTGAATCTTCAGGACCCTGTCCTCCGTAGCCTCAGACTCTCCTCTACCATCGAAGGTAGGCGGGTGCTGTCTCATAAAGCGGTTGAGCATCGCTCCTTCCGCAGCTGGCTCTCCTCTGCCTGACTGGCGATCCAACATCGCACCCAGTCGGCCCACCGTGTCATAGAGCATCCGCCGCTCCTCTGCCCACTCCGTGCCCCCAGTCTCATCCCTGGTGCTACGGTCCCGTGGGGGAGGTCTCACGCATCTCGGAGGCATCTATACACATAGAAAACAACACACATCAAAACCATGAGTGCATGAACTAATGCAGACTCTAAACTCTAAGGGTGGTTTCTTTGGATAAGGACACTGGAACCGACTACTCTGATACCAAGTTGTAACATCCTCAAACACAGCGGAAAAATTTAAAATTTTCTAAACAACAATCAATAGAGGATATTACTCAAACACAAGAACGACGGTGCACCAACATAGCAAATATATATATATATATATATATATATATATATATATATATATATATATATATATATATATCCGAATATTTCCCAAAAGGGTGATTACATCAAAAGGCTAAACAATAAATACAAGTAATCACTCGACCTCAAATGAGAGAAAGCGGGATCAGGTAGCAGTGCTCCTCTCCTCGGTCACCACCCCACCTAACGCCGGTCACGGCCTGAAAGTAAACATGCAACGATGCCTGAGTTTCCAGAAGTAAACCCCATATGCCTAACTCTACAATGTATGAAATGAAAAGCACCCTAGCATGCAATTCTACCAACAAGAAAAGCATCACAACCAGGCTGGGCTCCAAGGCTCTCTCACCCAACCACAACGCACACCACAGTTACGGGACTCCAGTGCTTTTTCACCCAACCACCGCAACACACACTCGTCGCCAAGCTGGGCTCCAGGCCTTTTTCAGCCAACCGCAACTACCACGACACGAACAAGGGCTCCAGGCCTTTTTCAGCCAACCCAAACGTCCAAGGGCTCCAAGCCTTTTTCTGCCAACCCTTAACATGCGGTCCATGCTCAGGCTCCAGGGCTCTTTCACCTAACCTGAATGCACCACGGAGCTCCAGAGCTTTTTCACCCAACCCCACATGGACTAGCTGGGCTCCAGGGCTCTTTCACCCAACCGCAGCTCTCACAAAGTTACTGGGCTCCAGGGTTTTTTCACCCAATCACCGCAACACCACATTTTCTATGCTGGGCTCCAGGGCTTTTTCACCCAACCCAAGCTCTCACACAGTTACGGGGCTCCAGGGCTCTTTCACCCAACCACCGCAACACTCGTGCACCCTAGCACACTTGCCGGAAGAACATCGGCACCACAACTCGCTTCACACGGACGACCACAACAACCGCACCTCCACAGTGCAAAACTGGACACAAATGGTCGACCGAACCATGAGTCCCGGTCGACCGAATCATGCAAACACAGGGCAATCGCCTCGACCGGCACTCCATCGGTCGATCGATTCCCACCAACAACACTCGTTCGGTCGAACCAAAGTCAAGGGGCGGTCGACCGTTTAGATGGTCAACTCCCAGGTTCAACGAACAAAAGGACCAATCGGTCGAACGACAAAGGGGGCCCGTTCGACCGAAAGTCACCAGGGACAAATCCCTCACTCTCCACAACGAATCCGGTCGAACCCCCGAGCACTCTAGGTCGACCGAATTCCACCAGGGAATTCCCTCAACTCCACATCAATTCCAGTCGACCGAAACCACCTTCGGTCGAACCAACCACTATTCCAACTTAAGTTACGGTCGGACGATGTCATAGAAGCGGTCGACCGTTTACATGGTCAACGCCCTACCCAACCCATGACGGTGCACACGGTCGAACGACGAAGGGGACACGTTTGACTGAAACCAACCAGGCTCGCCTCCTATGCACAACCGGTCGACCGCCCCAAGTGCATCGTTCGACCGATGTAAGGCAGAACCTGAATTCTCTTTACGAACGGTCGACCGTTTGCACCAACCGGTCGACCGATCAGGCAGTAAAATCTACTGCACGTTTACTTGGGATGAGCCGGGAGGCCCACCGTCGACTTCGAAATACTCACACTACTTAAGTGACCGAGTTGACATACCGTGAAGGTTTGAAGAAACCTTCGAAGAACCACGACGATGCCTCCACGAGCACGTCTCCCCAAAATCACGATCCGTCGACGAACCTCAAGTTCGAACCACGATAAACACCTCATCAACGATCCACACTCACGACTCCACCTTCGTCAACCTGCACCAACGAACCACGACCACAGCAACGAGTTAGGTCGAGGGAGGGGGAGAACCAAAACGTGTGGAAAGGGTTAAGAACCAACAACTCCCCTTAAGCCACCGACACCCGACAACAACCTCCATTTTACCGAAGCTCCGCACCTCCAAGCCGGAGCACATCCACTGAGGGAGAGAGAGTGAGGGAAACGTGAGAGAGAGAGAGAGCTCACCATAAATATCTTCCTCCAATCCAATCCTCACCATCCATCGAACTTCTCTCCATCTCAACCATCCATATCATCTCCAATCCATCTCAACCCCTCAATCCACCAACACTCCATCTCAGCCCTCCAATCCATCTCCTCTTAATCACGACCTAAAACATCAATAAAACCCAATTAGTGTTAGGATTAGGATCCCAGACCTCATCTTTCATTTCTCTTCGAAGGAGGACCTTTCCATGGCCCTAGAGACCGGCTATTGGTTTGTCTGAGGCTGGTCTTTGGTCCTCCGACGCTGGACGAAAGATGTGAAACTGCGGCGGGAGAGGGTGACGACCCTTTCTTTATGGGTTCGACTACCGGAGTTGGACCTAAAGCTTAGGTCCCAAACAGTCATTGCGCAGATCGCAAGTGTCTTGGGGCATCCCGTATACATGGACGACGACACTGTCAGTGGCTGTCGACTGTCCTTCTTGCGAGTTTGCTTGGAGGTGGATATTGGGTTCTCCTTCTCGGAGACCATTACACTGCGCGGGGACCTGGGGGTCGAGATTGCCGATGTATCCTTCGACTGGAAGACCATTTTGTGTAGCACATGCACCACTTTCGGCCATAGTGAGGTGAAGTGTGCAAAGAGAATCCATGCACCGGTGATGTTGGAAGAGGTGCCCGTAACTACCCAGCCTAAAGAGGGGAAGGAGGGCCCACAGGAAGAGCAACATTGGCAGCTCGTTGACCGCCGGAGGAAAACCAAGAAGAAATCTCCATCGACACCAGCCATCGTAGAGGGCGCATCACGACAGAGGGGCGAGGAAGAAGATGTCTTTTTCGTAATTCTCGGGGAACAACTCTTTGCGGTTGCAGCAGACCCCGCAGCAGATCCAGAGGGCCCAAGATACGTGGAGGCAGTTTAGTCGATCCCTACTTCGCTGAAGCTAACGGAAACCTGTAGTGCATCTGAACCGGTGCCTGAGCAGAACTTGCTCCCATATGCGTATGAAGGTGCCGATCTTGCATACCCGATTAGCGTGGAGGGTTGTGTTCATAGGCCTCTTTTGGCCTTGCAGGATGCTACAAGTGTTGTCTCCGCTGACTAGACTTCACATGGCCATTCGGCAGCCCAACAAGTGAGTGCACCTTTGCTGCATGCTACACCAAAGGAGACCGGACCCACATAGGAAGCGGGTCAAGCTGGGGATGTTGGTGTTTTGACCCAAGCAATAAACCATGCCACCTGTCGGATGGTGTCCCTGTCGTCAGCTGTGGACTTTGTTGTTATAAGCCCCGAAGGAGATTAGTTTCATGGAGTCTACGAATGGGCGAAGAAGGCCCAAAAACATAAAAAAGAATGTGGGTTGTAAGGGACGCTCCCTAACCTGAAACCCAAATGAAGGTCCTTTGCTGGAACATATGGGGCGCAAATCTCCCGGTGCGCCCTCGTATGATTAAAGAAAAGATTGCCTGGGAGAACATAACCATAGTGTGCATCTTGGAGCATAATGTCAAATCTCGAAGGCTACGGATGTTCACGCATGGTGTGTTGGGAGTCATGTAAATAGACCTCACATCGCCATTGAGGGTATTGAGAGTTGCTTAGAGGATACCATGGGTAAGAGACTCACTTTCTGTTCGCCAAGTGAGTCGGACATGCCTAACGAGGTTCTTCACCTCGTTCTGACCCACCAGACTGTTGGTTGGAGAGTTTAGATTGACGATCATAACTTCAGTTCTGCGATGGGAGAAACTCTTATTCCATTGCAAAATATGTCCCAAACCTTTGAGAGGTTCAAGCTCTTTCAGTTGATCATTTGAATGAGACGCCTTTAAATCCAATTCATTAACCTCTCCTTTCATCTTGTGCTCTTTGTGACGGGGCCCACGCATGAGTATTCTGGACCCGCGTGCTGTCATGTTCTCATTCCAAGTGCACTGACTCACTTTTGAGGTTCCCATTTGATGTCCTTTGACAAATGAAGATGAGAACTTATTTTTGTACATAATTATATTTCAAAAAAAGACTCCACCAGTGAGTATTGATTGTTGTGGGCTCCAACCTTTGTGTATTTGGGCCACATTTCTTTCACGTATTTGTATCCCTTCTTTAACATCTCGTAGGTTTTAAGGGAATTCAGGTTTGTGTCCATCAATATAACCATGAACTTCCCTTTGCTCTTCATGTTGGTGAGATCTTTTCTTTTTGATGCATAAATCCATGTAGTATCATGCTCGCATACATTGAGGACATTGCATGAAGTAGTGTGTGTGGGGGAGGTGTTTTACGTGTGTACATAGTCGAGTCTTTCTCATTTTCTTTTGCGTTCTTTTGTTTTTCTTTTGTGTGCATTGTTAGGGTCATGTTAGTATGATGCAGTTAATATCGATATATCTACTTGGCATGATCCTTGGGTGACTTGTTTTCTTTTGCTTGACTTGGGCTCTAAAATTTTCATATTTCTTTCAAAATCTTCATGTGTTTGTGAAACAAAATATTTTGTGGGTATTGCGTATGTTTAGTATTTGCAAAATAGTTGAGACGCAAAGTAAAGAAAAACTCCCAAAATTGTCTTGAACATGATGCATTAGGAAATCTAGTATACTGGCTTTAGGTCTTATTGAGTCATAAGGATGTACCCCGGTTTTCCCTCGGGGGGGGGGAGTAATCATAGGGGTTCAGTACTCAAACAAATAAAGAAGTCCACCTTGAACCTTGTGAGTCAAATAATTTGTGTCTGCTAGTATAAAGAAGTTAGTCGTACTCAGGGACCCTTAAAATCTTCTTGTGCAACTTTAAGTGTAGGGGTTTTGATTCACATGTAGATAAACAAATAAATAAGTAGAGTTCTCTCTTCTCACACGGCTCCTATCACTCGGGAAATTAGGCCCGAGGGGACTTAGTGCTTGGTGCTTTCGAGTCATCTGACTTGGGATGCACTGACCGAACTCCCATTACGCGAGTGGTAGGGATCGCCCTATCTGGAGATTTGGGGAAAGGTGTACGTGATAGTGTAAGTCCTCATAGGCAATGATGGATGAAACCCGACCCTGGGAGAATCAAACACCAACCAATGTAATGCTCCAAAGAAAAGGAAAAAATGATGAATGAGAAAAAAGAAAAAGAAAGACAAATAAGAACCTTAATGGACTTTCCACTTTGTGTCTCTTGAGGATGTTAAGCTTGCCCATATCTCTCACTTAAGTCCTTAACTAACTTGCACAAATGGTTCATTAGGCTAGGTGTGTGGATTGATTACATATATAGAGTCGGCCCGTAGAATTACGTGTCCGATGATCGACAAAAAATAAGCCCATCGAGTCGTGTTGCTAGGTGGAATAATGCATTTTTGTTCGAATTTTGTTGGTGTATCCGCTGAAAACCCTCAGGAGACAACACTCCTCCTTGGCGATAGGTATGTTTAATGGCTTTTTGCATGTGCTAAGTGCAACCGTGATTCCTACGAAAGTGAGTTAGGATTAAGATAATGCTAATGCTATATGATATAAGGCTCAAAGGATTAAGCCTACTACATGATAAGGCTAATGCTATGTGATGTAGTAGCTATATGATTCCTTATGGAAATCATATAAGGCTCAAAGGATTAAGATAACACACACCTACTACATCACATAATCATATCACATATTTCTCCACCCCCCAAATCGGGATGGAACTACTCACCACTCATTACACTAACTACATTAACAAAATGAAACATTATACTGAAATGAAATTAACCTAAGCCAGCAAGAAATATTAAAGAAGCTAAAAGGAAAGGAAAGTAAAACTAAAGAAGCATGCAAGAATTAAAAGACAAGATTAAAAGAAACTAAGAACAATTATTTTATTAAAATGACTCACATTGAAGGTAGCACTCTTCTCCACCTTGAGTTTTGTTTCAAGGCTTACTCCAACTAGAGAGAATGCCACCAAGAAATGGGTGAATACAAAAGGAGGAGGAGTTCTATATATAGCCATAGAAAAAGGTAATCCGGGACAATCCTCCGGTATGGGACTAAACATATACCAAAAATAGACTAAATACACCCTATTACATGACCCGCCAAAGTCTTAGCGGATTCGGACAGAAATCGACCGCCAATCAGCGGTCTATATGGTTTGGATCCGGCCTGGATTTGGTGTGTTGTTGTCTGGCTTTATTTCTTCATGTTTGATGCATCCAAGGAGGTTGTTGGAGCTCCGACCCGAACAGAATTGCTAAAATACTTCCCACGATGGTGTGGAGTATTCTTGTTTGCTCATTGGTCCTTCGATCTTACATTCAGGTCTTTCGATCTTGCATCTTAATCCTCGAGTTTCTCAACTTAGTCTTTTTCCCTGCTATTAGGTCCATTTATAGTCTCTCCTTCTCAAACCCACTTATTCCTAAACACTAAACATAAAACCCGTTATACAGCATTGTTTGGGGTGAAAGATAATGGATATAAGACATAAAGATATGCATGAAATGATGCCAATCAAATACCCCCACACCTAACTTTTGCTAGTCCCGAGCAAAACAAAGAAAGAGAAAAATGAGAGAGAGGAAAAAGCATACAAAAAAAAGGAAAACCTAACTCACTTTCGTAGGAATCACGGTTGCACTTAGCACGTGCAACAAGCCGTTAAATCTCATTGTCTCCAAGGAGGAGGAGTGTTGTCTCCTGAGGGTTTTCAGCGGATATACCCACAAAATCCGAACAGAGATGCATTATTCAATCTAGAACTCGACTCGATGGACTCATTTTTATCGATCATTGGACGCGGTTATGCTACGGGCCGACATTATAAATGTAATCTGTCCACACACGTACCCTAATGAATCATTCGTGAAAGTTAATTAAGGACTTAAGTGCAAGACATGGACAACCTCAACATCCTCAAGTGATACAAAGTGTAAAGTCCATTAAGGTTCTTATTTGCATTACCATTTTTTTTGTTTCTTTTCTTATTTTTTCCTTCTTTTCTTTTTATTAGTTGGAGCTTCATTCTCCAAGGGTCAGGTTTCGTGCATCATTGCCTATGAGGACTTACACTATCACGTACACCTTTCCCCAAATCTCCACATAGGGCAATCCCTACCACCCGTGTAACGTGAGTTCGGTCGGCGCATCCCAAGTCAGATGACTCGAAAGCACCAGGAACAAAGTCCCCTCAGACCTACTTTCCCGAGTAATAGGAGTCGTGCGAGAAGACAGAACACCTACTCACTTATTTCTTATCTACACATGAACCAAAACCCCTACACTTAATGTCTCACAACAAGATTTAAAGGGTCCTTGATTACAACAAACTTCCTTAACTTAACAGACATGAATTATTGACTCACTAGGTTCAGGGTGGACTTCTTTAAATGTTTGAGCACTGAAACCCTATGATTACTCACCCCCAAGGGAAAACTGGGGTGCATCCTAATGACTAGATAAGTCCTAAAGCCACTGTACTAGATATCCTAATGCATCAAGTTCAAGACAATTTTGGGAGTTTTCTTTTTACTTTGCCTCTCAACGGTTTTGCACATGCCAAACACACGCAAAACCCACAAAACATTTTCTTTCGCAAACACATGAAGATTATGAAAGAAATGTGAAAATTTTAAAGCACTAGGCAAGCAAAAGAAGACAAGTCACCCAAGGATCATGGCAAATAGATATATCGATATTAAATGCAGCACACTAACATGACCCTAACAAAGCACACAAAAGAAAATAAAATCAAAGGCAAAAGACTCGACTATGTACACACGTAAAACACCCCGCACACCTACTTCATGCATTGTCCTCAATGAATGTGAGTAAGATATACATGAATTTATGCATGAAAAAGGAAAGATCTCACCAATATGAAGCGCAAAAGGAAGTTCAAGGTTATGTTGATGGAAAAAAAACTCGAATTCCCTCAAAACCTGTGAGATGCTAAAGAAGGGATAAAAATACGTGAAAGAAATGGGGCCCAAATACATAAGTGTTGGGGCCCACAACAATCGATGCTCACTGAAGGAGTCTTTTTTTAGTATAACAATGTACAAACATAAGTTCCCATCTTCATTTGTCAAAAGACATCAAATGGGAATCTCAAAAGTGGGTCAATGCACTTGGAAAGGGAACATGACACCACGCGGGGCAGAATACTCATGTTTGGGCCCCCCTCACAAAGAGCACAAGATGAAAAGAGAGGTTCATGAATTAGACGCAAAGGCGTCTCATTCAAAGGATCTAACTGAAAGAGATTGAACCTCCCAAGAGTTTGGGAAATAAGGGGCAACGGAAGAAGAGTTTCTCCCGTTGCATTACTAAAGTTATGATCGTCAATCCAAACTCTCCAACCAACCGGCTGGTGCATCGGAACGAGTTTAAGAACCTCGTTAGGCATGTCTGACTCACCAGGCGAACAAAAAGTGGATCTCTTACCCAAGGTATCCTCCAAGGAACTCCTAATACCCTCATTAGCAATGTAGTTGTTTGATGTTCCATCATTTCCAAGATGATCATGAACAATAGTGAGAGGCAAACTCTCATCAGATTGTTTGAAATTGAGGGTACTAGGGAGCTCTTGCTCCACCAGAGGTGAGTCCTTAATAGGCACAACATGAAGATCATGTGGCTCAAGGGCCACGGGACAAAAAGATATGGCACAATCCTGTGCCGACTCATAATGAAGTTGGTCCATGTTATTTTCAATTTGAATCGAATCCTCCACTAAGTGATCGTGAATTGAAACCCCAAGTCCCTCAGACTGACTAGGAGTTTGACTTTAAAAGATTGTGCTTTGAATTTGTGGATGTGGTGGTGGCTCGATATCAAAAGATGAATCCTCATGTTGACAAGAAAATTTACTCTCCTCACGTTCACGTAATTGCTGCGTCATTTGACTCACCTGCAGTGCCATATTTTGTATGGACTGTTGAGTGGTTTCCATTAACGTAAGGAAAGTTTGTTTCAAGGAATCATGTATGCAATCAACTTTGAGATCCAAGTCAGAGCTTGGGAAATTTTGGGGTTGGGTGTTGATGGGTTGAGAATGAGTCCAATGATTTGAAGTGGGGTGTTGGTAGAATTCTGGGTATTCGGGAGGAGGATACTGGGGTGAAAATGAAGTATAAGAATTTGAATAAGAATTGTCTCCCCACGAATCCATCCCTCTCGGATTGTACGCGGATGCGTAATGGTCATATTGAGCATTTTGGGAAAATGTATGATCATACTCAGGCTCTGGGGGAACATAAGAACATTCCCCGATAACATCACCACTCAACCCACAACAGTCTCACGACACGGCTACTGGAGCCACCGGTGCACTCATGTCGTCTACCTTACGCATGAAAGAGGTCAAAGTTTGTTGTAATGTCTCGGTTTGTTGACCAGCATATCATCCGACATAATTAGATTGTGGTCGAGCAGTCGGTGCCTCTCTCATATTACCCCAATATGAAGATTGCTCAGTCACACAATTAAGATTGTCTCAACCATACGGGTTGTTAGTCTGAGTCACCCCAGGTTGCATGGGTCTGGAATACCAGGAAGAATTGTCCTGGGCCCAACAATGATATGGATGGTCGCGCATGTAACCATCCATCTCAACAAAAAACTCTCGAGTCGACCACTCTCACCACCATGAGGCTAAACTCGCAAAAAGTGCTCGACTGACCCTAAAACACTACCAGCAAATGTAAAGGGGAGGAGACTAGAAAGTAGAAGTAGGTGAGAAGAAGATAATTCAGAGGAGAAGGGAAGAATCCCTAAAAACGAGTGTGGGTAGTGGAAGAGGGTAGAAGCCTAATCTAGCAAGCACGACTCAAACAACTTATGACTATGGTTCCTTAGGCTATACGATGCCTAACTTCGAGATCTCCAGTCTCGACACGCCTCACCTCCCTACGACGAAGACCACAATGCCCAGCAAGTGATACCAAATCCGGAGATCCAGTACCTCCTATTATCGACAATGTAGGCGAGCCGATCTGGCCATGACAGTCTCAACTAGATCACTCTCCTAGTGTGTCCGAACTCCTTAGGGCCATTGTCTACTTGCTTTTAGAATTAAGGCTTTCTTAAGAGTGATTTTTGGGGCCAAGGAAAGGGTGATGAAATCCCCCACCTTATCTTTTATGGGACAACCCCTCCTTAGTAGCGTTTTGATCATAAATCTAGCAATCAACACTCCAATCAAACGCACTCTTGTCCCGATGCACCTTACTAACTAATGCATGATCGAAACATGCATGAATGAGAGATTTGGGTGCACGTACCTCACGCCAGCAACCAACCACAAAAATGTAAAGCAAAGAAAAGACAAATGCGTGCAAGGTCTACAAATGATGCATGACCTAGATGGCAAGAAGTCTAATCTTTTGCTTTGAGTTTTATGGTCCAAGTTGATTAAAGGGGATTGATTGTTAATCTAGGAGCTAACTACAGGTTAAAACATGCAAAATATGACTGTCGGACCACTAATATGAAAGCATAAACTACCAGAACAAAATTTGGGAAGAACACAACTCACCAGGCCGCCAATTGGCGGTTTCAGACTGCTGATTGGCGGTCCCTTTTGCGAAATTGTTCCCCCAGTTTCTCCAGTAGCCTCCCCGGCAACGGCGCCAAAAACTTGATTGTTCGTTTTAATTATAATTAACCGCAAGCGCACAGCCGCGCTGAAGCGGTGGCAAATACGGGTCGATCCACAGGGAGGTGTGTCGACTTTAGTTTGTTCGAAGGCGAGTAGGAAAGAAAGGAGAGAAAGATTGATTACACTAAACTACACTAAGATGCAAAAGGAAATGGACAATAAACAATAAAACTAAACCCCATAGGGGGTAGAGAAAAGAGTGTGAATACAAAGATATGTGTATGTATGTGTGTGTTAAATTAAGCTCATCAAAACATGTAGTGCATGAAAACAAAAAACTACATCCAACTTTGCCTCCACATGAAATAAGATAACACAATATCATTAAAACATACAAGACAATAATTGGAATGAAGCTAAATGAACTCATGTATAAAGACTAAACCCTACTATACCTCCACATGAAATAGGATAGTACATTATCATTAAAACATACAAGGCATTAACCAAGGTAAAGGCAACAAGAGTACAGGCAACTACAAGTCATGTTTCCAATATTAATTCCATCCTTATCGTCACCTCATCATTCCCCATAAAATAGGTCAACTAGTCTAAGCATATGCCAAGCTTCATTCAAGAGCATTTGCATATCAAAGACAAGAGTGAAATCCCATTAGATGGTTATGGAAATCATATAAGGCTCAAAGGATTAAGATAACACACACCTACTACATCACATAATCATATCACATATTTCGCCACCCCCCAAATGGGGATGGAACTACTCACTACTCATTACACTAACTACATTAACAAAATGAAACATTATACTGAAATGAAATTAACCTAAGCAAGAAAAATATTAAAGAAGCTAAAAGGAAAGGAAAGTAAAACAAAGAAGCATGCAAGAATTAAAAAACAAGATAAAAAGAAACTAAGAACAATTATTTTATTAAAATGACTCACATTGAAGGTAGCACTCTTCTCCACCTTGCGTTTTGCTTCAAGGCTTACTCCAAGTAGAGAGAATGCCACCAAGCAATGTGTGAATACAAAAGGAGGAGGAGGAGTTCTATTTATAGCCATAGAAAAAGGTAATCTGGGACAATATCCCGGTATGGGACTAAACATATACCAAAAATAGACTAAATACACCCTAATACATGACCCGCCAAAGTCTTAGCGGATTCGGACCCAAACCGACCGCCAATCAGCGGTCTTGGACCGCCAATTGGCCGTCTATATGGTTCGCATCCGGCCTGGATTTGGTGTGTCGTTGTCTGGCTTTATTTCTTCATGTTTGATGCATCCGAGTAGGTTGTTAGAGCTCCGACCCAAACAGAATTGCTAAAATACTCCCCATGATGGTGTGGAGTATTGTTGTTTGCTCATTAATCCTTCGATTTTACATTCAGGTCTTTCGATCTTGCATCCCAATCCTCGAGTTTCTCAACTGAGTCCTTTTCCCTGCTTTTAGGTCCATTTATAGTCTCTCCTTCTCAAACCTACTTATTCCTGAAAACTAAACATAAAACTCGTTACACAACATTGTTTGGGGTGAAAGATAATGGATATAAGACACAAAGATATGCATGAAATGATGCCAATCACTAGGGCACACCCCCCTGTTGGCTTTTTGGCCTTAATCTATGTTTTGATGATTTAATTAACCTAATCTTAATTATGATCATGTAGAGTAGCACACATATTGCATTGCATATATATTGCTTTGTGCTAACCTCTACAGGTGATCAAGACTCAAGAAAGAAGAAAAATCAAGTCAAGACATGTAATCAAGTTAGGATTGAAGACATGTAATTTTACCTTTCTTTGAGTATTAGGAACTTATGTGAATTGAGCATAACTTAAGCTAATATGCATGCATTCACACACTAGGTTCCTTGTAGGAGTCACACACAAAATATCATAACATTTGGACTCCATTAGATCACCCAAACACCTAAAACATTTGTCGCAAGTCTGCCTGAGTTCGGTCGACCGTTCACATTTCGGTCGACCGGTTATGCACATTATTTGTTATACCAGACCAATCAGTTCAACCGATCACACTTCGGTTAACCGTTTACTCAGACCTGTTCGGTCGACCGGTAGACCTTCGGTCGACCGTTTAGTTTACTATTTCTGGTAAAAATACGACCGTTATATTTGTCGTATTATACAACGGTCGTATACACATTTTTCTCTTAATACACCCCCAAATACTTTTGAACCGGTCGAACAAAATACCTTGTTCGGTCGACCATTCCATTAGGAAAAATCTACCTGCTATCGGTCGACACAAGTTTAGTTCAACCGATCGAGTTTTCCCTCTACCGAACCCTGTAGTTCGGTCGACCGGTGCCTGTTCGGTCGACCGGTGACTTATAGAACTTAAGTGTTAGGTCGACCAGTACCTTTGTTCGGTCAACCGATCCATTAACTTACTCAAGGGTTCGGTCGACCGATACACCTTTCGGTCGACCGTTTCTGGACAGATTTTTGAATCCGATTTTCTGTTTTGTGTTCTTTGCACAAACCCCAATCAAATCTTGTCCAAACGGTTAGAAATCTTTAGGAGCTTATAAATAGAGGTTCACACTTAGTTTTCCACAAGATTTCACAACTCCAAAGTGTCAAACTTATAGTGAGATTTTCCACAACCTCAAA
This sequence comes from Triglochin maritima, assembly GCA_963682175.1. Taxonomy (NCBI): domain Eukaryota; kingdom Viridiplantae; phylum Streptophyta; class Magnoliopsida; order Alismatales; family Juncaginaceae; genus Triglochin; species Triglochin maritima. Next base: position 14,208,708 of record OY821790.1, on the reverse strand, counting down.
GCTCCAAATTAGTCATCCAAAGCCTAATTTCCACATCCTTCATCAATCATCATACTAGCAATTGTTGTGCTCAATTAGAGAGTGAGTTCCACTTAGTCACCATTGTTGTAAAGTGAGCAAGGGTCATGGTGAAAGCCCAAGACAAAGAAGCAAGGATTTCGGTGAAAGCCCGAAGTGATTCTCTCGGTTTGTGAGAGGTGGTGCCAAGCTCGGCGAGGGTTGTTCGCGAGCTTGAAGACTTGTAAAAGGCGTTGCTCCCGGCCCGGAACGGGGAGGCATAGTGAAGACGCAAGAGGAGCTCGAACGGGGATTCGAGAGGGGCTTGCAAGAGAGGACGTAGGCGCGGCCGAACCTCTGTAAATCCGGTGTCTTCTTGTGTGGTTTGCATTGCTTTCCTACTTGTGTTTGATTTGTTTTTAATTTCCGCTGCAATTCTTTGATCAATCAACCAAGTAGTTAATTAAGGCTTAATCGTGATTAGTTTGTGGACCCATAGACCCACACGATCCTACATTTGGTATCAGAGCCTTGTTCGTTAATTTTGTTCTTAATCGATAAATTAACATGGCTCTTAATGCATCCACACCTTTAGAATCTTGTAAACCACCACACTTTGATGGAAATAATTTTGTTTCATGGAAAAGTAAAATGATATCATTTATTAAATCCATGAACATTAACATGTGGTTTATGATTCAAACTCCATATGAATCACCTAGATATGATTTTAGTAAATGGAGTTTAGAAGATGAGAAAAATGCATCCCTAAATGCTAAGGCTATGAATGTCATATTTTGTGCATTAGGAGATGAACTTTTTAATGTTGTTTGCTCATGTGATAGTGCTTATTCAATATGGCAAACATTAGAAAAGAATTTTGGTGAAGGAGATTCACCAACCGGGAAGAAGGGAGAAGCAAATCCTAAGGATGTAGCTCAAGCAAAGAAAATGGAGATTAACTCAACATCTTCATCATCATTAAGCTCATCCGATGGAGAAAGTGAAGATGAGGTATCCTCTAGCTCTTCTTCAAGTAGTAGTTCAAAAGATAATGCCCATGATTTTAATGAACTACAAAATGCATTTCAAAGATTATTTGAAAAATATAAAGAACTTCACAAGACTAATTAATTAGCAAATGAGCAAATCCATGATCTTAAATGTCAAAATGCATCTATCTTAGATGATAAAGTTGATTTGCTTGCTAAAATTGAAGTTCTAACTTTAGAGAATGCATGCTTGAAGGAAGAAAATTTAAATGTTAAGAATACCTCATCTCATGCAATTGATAGTCATATGCTAGAAATTGACACTAATGACTTGCTTATTAAACTTGATAAATCTCATTTAGAAAGCAAACAATTATTACATGACTTAAATTGCATGAATGAAAAGGTTGCAAACTTAGAGATTCACATGCTTAACATGAATGAAAAGCATAATTCTATGATTAAAAATCTAAATTGCTTAAATGAATCTCTAGCAACTAAAAACAGTGAACTTAATGTCTTAAATGAAAATTTGTCAAATAAATTGCATAAGTTCACACATGGCAATAAAAACAATTTTTATGTTAAAAACTTTCCTATTCAAATTAATGTTAAACATAATTTTGCCATGAAAAAGAAAGTAAGTGTAAAGGTACCAAAATTAACTTGGATTTGGGTACCAAAAGCTAAACTTAATGGACCCAAGCAAAAATGGGTACCAAAATCTACATTTGTAGGAGCTTGAGGAGGAGATTGGTGGTGACCGGGTGAGCCAAAACGTCAAATTCGAATCCAGTTGCATCACCAAGTCAAGATTGGAGCTAATCAAATTCAAGTTTGGTAAAAAAATTCTATCTTTGAATTTTCTGAAAAATTAGCTCTAATCCAGTTAATATGCTTAATTGTCATATCCTTAGATGTTTAATTCATTGCAAATCATTAACCCTATTCATTGCAAATCATATATCACATCCATTGATTTTAAATGTCAAATTTTAAATGGATGTTAGAATAAGGCTTAAGTTGAAACTTAAATGAATTTAACTTGTATCATACTCATTGTTTCCATTTAGCCTTATTGATAGGGGGAGCTTAAATGTTATATCTATTATTAGAGTAATGAAGTGCAAAATTTAGGGGGAGCAACTTCATTACAAGACATCCAAATTCTATGCTTAAAGTCATAATTATTTTTGTTTTTGATGGATGTCAAAGGGGGAGAGATAAGTAAGGGGGTAACTTGGAATTTGGCATAAAATTAAACAAAAACTATGCACATCCATAGGGGAAGCATTTATATGCATAGTTTACATATACAAATTCCATGTATTTAGATAGAATTAAGATATAGGTTGCCATCATCAAAAAGGGGGAGATTGTTGGCTTTTTGGCCTTAATCTATGTTTTGATGATTTAATTAACCTAATCTTAATTATGATCATGTAGAGTATCCCACATATTGCATTTCATATATATTGCTTTGTGCTAACCTCTACAGGTGATCAAGACTCAAGAAAGAAGAAAAATCAAGTCAAGACATGTAAGCAAGCTAGGATTGAAGACATGTAATTTTACCTTTCTTTGAGTATTAGGAACTTATGTGAATTGAGCATAACTTAAGCTAATATGCATGCATTCACACACTAGGTTCCTTGTAGGAGTCACACACAAAATATCATAACATTTGGACTCCATTAGATAACCCAAACACCTAAAACATTTGTCGCAAGTCTGCCTGAGTTCGGTCGACCGTTCACCTTTCGGTCGACCGGTTATACACATTATTTGTTATACCAGACCAATCAGTTCAACCGATCACACTTCGGTTAACCGTTTACTCAGACCTGTTCGGTCGACCGGTAGACCTTCGGTCGACCGTTTAGTTTGCTATTTCTGGTAAAAATACGACCGTTATATTTGTCGTATTATACAACGGTCGTATACACATTTTTCTCTTAATACACCCCCAAATACTTTTGAACCGGTCGAACAAAATACCTTGTTCGGTCGACCATTCCATTAGCAAAAATCTACCTGCTATCGGTCGACACAAGTTTAGTTCAACCGATCGAGTTTTCCCTCTACCGAACCCTGTAGTTCGGTCGACCGGTGCCTGTTCGGTCGACCGGTGACTTATAGAACTTAAGTGTTAGGTCGACCAGTACCTTTGTTCGGTCAACCGATCCATTAACTTACTCAAGGGTTCGGTCGACCGATACACCTTTCGGTCGACCGTTTCTGGACAGATTTTTGAATCCGATTTTCTGTTTTGTGTTCTTTGCACAAACCCCAATCAAATCTTGTCCAAACGGTTAGAAATCTTTAGGAGCTTATAAATAGAGGTTCACACTTAGTTTTCCACAAGATTTCACAACTCCAAAGTGTCAAACTTATAGTGAGATTTTCCACAACCTCAAAGCTCCAAATTAGTCATCCAAAGCCTAATTTCCACATCCTTCATCAATCATCATACTAGCAATTGTTGTGCTCAATTAGAGAGTGAGTTCCACTTAGTCACCATTGTTGTAAAGTGAGCAAGGGTCATGGTGAAAGCCCAAGACAAAGAAGCAAGGATTTCGGTGAAAGCCCGAAGTGATTCTCTCGGTTTGTGAGAGGTGGTGCCAAGCTCGGCGAGGGTTGTTCGCGAGCTTGAAGACTTGTAAAAGGCGTTGCTCCCGGCCCGGAACGGGGAGGCATAGTGAAGACGCAAGAGGAGCTCGAACGGGGATTCGAGAGGGGCTTGCAAGAGAGGACGTAGGCGCGGCCGAACCTCTGTAAATCCGGTGTCTTCTTGTGTGGTTTGCATTGCTTTCCTACTTGTGTTTGATTTGTTTTTAATTTCCGCTGCAATTCTTTGATCAATCAACCAAGTAGTTAATTAAGGCTTAATCGTGATTAGTTTGTGGACCCATAGACCCACACGATCCTACATTTGGTATCAGAGCCTTGTTCGTTAATTTTGTTCTTAATCGATAAATTAACATGGCTCTTAATGCATCCACACCTTTAGAATCTTGTAAACCACCACACTTTGATGGAAATAATTTTGTTTCATGGAAAAGTAAAATGATATCATTTATTAAATCCATGAACATTAACATGTGGTTTATGATTCAAACTCCATATGAATCACCTAGATATGATTTTAGTAAATGGAGTTTAGAAGATGAGAAAAATGCATCCCTAAATGCTAAGGCTATGAATGTCATATTTTGTGCATTAGGAGATGAACTTTTTAATGTTGTTTGCTCATGTGATAGTGCTTATTCAATATGGCAAACATTAGAAAAGAATTTTGGTGAAGGAGATTCACCAACCGGGAAGAAGGGAGAAGCAAATCCTAAGGATGTAGCTCAAGCAAAGAAAATGGAGATTAACTCAACATCTTCATCATCATTAAGCTCATCCGATGGAGAAAGTGAAGATGAGGTATCCTCTAGCTCTTCTTCAAGTAGTAGTTCAAAAGATAATGCCCATGATTTTAATGAACTACAAAATGCATTTCAAAGATTATTTGAAAAATATAAAGAACTTCACAAGACTAATTAATTAGCAAATGAGCAAATCCATGATCTTAAATGTCAAAATGCATCTATCTTAGATGATAAAGTTGATTTGCTTGCTAAAATTGAAGTTCTAACTTTAGAGAATGCATGCTTGAAGGAAGAAAATTTAAATGTTAAGAATACCTCATCTCATGCAATTGATAGTCATATGCTAGAAATTGACACTAATGACTTGCTTATTAAACTTGATAAATCTCATTTAGAAAGCAAACAATTATTACATGACTTAAATTGCATGAATGAAAAGGTTGCAAACTTAGAGATTCACATGCTTAACATGAATGAAAAGCATAATTCTATGATTAAAAATCTAAATTGCTTAAATGAATCTCTAGCAACTAAAAACAGTGAACTTAATGTCTTAAATGAAAATTTGTCAAATAAATTGCATAAGTTCACACATGGCAATAAAAACAATTTTTATGTTAAAAACTTTCCTATTCAAATTAATGTTAAACATAATTTTGCCATGAAAAAGAAAGTAAGTGTAAAGGTACCAAAATTAACTTGGATTTGGGTACCAAAAGCTAAACTTAATGGACCCAAGCAAAAATGGGTACCAAAATCTACATTTGTAGGAGCTTGAGGAGGAGATTGGTGGTGACCGGGTGAGCCAAAACGTCAAATTCGAATCCAGTTGCATCACCAAGTCAAGATTGGAGCTAATCAAATTCAAGTTTGGTAAAAAATTTCTATCTTTGAATTTTCTGAAAAATTAGCTCTAATCCAGTTAATATGCTTAATTGTCATATCCTTAGATGTTTAATTCATTGCAAATCATTAACCCTATTCATTGCAAATCATATATCACATCCATTGATTTTAAATGTCAAATTTTAAATGGATGTTAGAATAAGGCTTAAGTTGAAACTTAAATGAATTTAACTTGTATCATACTCATTGTTTCCATTTAGCCTTATTGATAGGGGGAGCTTAAATGTTATATCTATTATTAGAGTAATGAAGTGCAAAATTTAGGGGGAGCAACTTCATTACAAGACATCCAAATTCTATGCTTAAAGTCATAATTATTTTTGTTTTTGATGGATGTCAAAGGGGGAGAGATAAGTAAGGGGGTAACTTGGAATTTGGCATAAAATTAAACAAAAACTATGCACATCCATAGGGGAAGCATTTATATGCATAGTTTACATATACAAATTCCATGTATTTAGATAGAATTAAGATATAGGTTGCCATCATCAAAAAGGGGGAGATTGTTGGCTTTTTGGCCTTAATCTATGTTTTGATGATTTAATTAACCTAATCTTAATTATGATCATGTAGAGTAGCCCACATATTGCATTTCATATATATTGCTTTGTGCTAACCTCTACAGGTGATCAAGACTCAAGAAAGAAGAAAAATCAAGTCAAGACATGTAAGCAAGCTAGGATTGAAGACATGTAATTTTACCTTTCTTTGAGTATTAGGAACTTATGTGAATTGAGCATAACTTAAGCTAATATGCATGCATTCACACACTAGGTTCCTTGTAGGAGTCACACACAAAATATCATAACATTTGGACTCCATTAGATAACCCAAAAACCTAAAACATTTGTCGCAAGTCTGCCTGAGTTCGGTCGACCGTTCACCTTTCGGTCGACCGGTTATACACATTATTTGTTATACCAGACCAATCAGTTCAACCGATCACACTTCGGTTAACCGTTTACTCAGACCTGTTCGGTCGACCGGTAGACCTTCGGTCGACCGTTTAGTTTGCTATTTCTGGTAAAAATACGACCGTTATATTTGTCGTATTATACAACGGTCGTATACACATTTTTCTCTTAATACACCCCCAAATACTTTTGAACCGGTCGAACAAAATACCTTGTTCGGTCGACCATTCCATTAGGAAAAATCTACCTGCTATCGGTCGACACAAGTTTAGTTCAACCGATTGAGTTTTCCCTCTACCGAACCCTGTAGTTCGGTCGACCGGTGCCTGTTCGGTCGACCGGTGACTTATAGAACTTAAGTGTTAGGTCGACCAGTACCTTTGTTCGGTCAACCGATCCATTAACTTACTCAAGGGTTCGGTCGACCGATACACCTTTCGGTCGACCGTTTCTGGACAGATTTTTGAATCCGATTTTCTGTTTTGTGTTCTTTGCACAAACCCCAATCAAATCTTGTCCAAACGGTTAGAAATCTTTAGGAGCTTATAAATAGAGGTTCACACTTAGTTTTCCACAAGATTTCACAACTCCAAAGTGTCAAACTTATAGTGAGATTTTCCACAACCTCAAAGCTCCAAATTAGCCATCCAAAGCCTAATTTCCACATCCTTCATCAATCATCATACTAGCAATTGTTGTGCTCAATTAGAGAGTGAGTTCCACTCAGTCACCATTGTTGTAAAGTGAGCAAGGGTCTTGGTGAAAGCCCAAGACAAAGAAGCAAGGATTTCGGTGAAAGCCCGAAGTGATTCTCTCGGTTTGTGAGAGGTGGTGCCAAGCTCGGCGAGGGTTGTTCGCGAGCTTGAAGACTTGTAAAAGGCGTTGCTCCCGGCCCGGAACGGGGAGGCATAGTGAAGACGCAAGAGGAGCTCGAACGGGGATTCGAGAGGGGCTTGCAAGAGAGGACGTAGGCGCGGCCGAACCTCTGTAAATCCGGTGTCTTCTTGTGTGGTTTGCATTGCTTTCCTACTTGTGTTTGATTTGTTTTTAATTTCCGCTGCAATTCTTTGATCAATCAACCAAGTAGTTAATTAGGGCTTAATCGTGATTAGTTTGTGGACCCATAGACCCACACGATCCTACACCCCCACGTGAAGAATTGAAGAAGTTATGTAGACGAGCGAAATTGGGTCGCATCTGAGCAAATTGTGACCACCAATTGGTGGGGCATTTTTTGTCAGGATCCAACCCAATTTCGTGTGGTTTTTGGTTATGTAGTTTATGTCCATTTTAAGTATCTTTCATTAGTCCCACACTGGGAGGATGTCCCCAGTTGCCTTTTTCAAGTGTATAAATAGAACTCTTTTTCTTTCTTTGTAATCACCCATTGTTTGGTGGTCATTCTCTCTATTTTGAGTAAGCCTTTGAAGCAAAAATCAAGGTGGAGAGGATGCCACTTTGTAATGTGAGTCATGTAAATAAAATATTTTCTTCTTAGTTATATATTGTTTCCTCTAGTCTTGCATCTTTTTGTTTTCTTAAATCTTAGCATAATTAGTTAGCTTAATGAGTAGAGAGTAGATCCACCCCATTTGGGGTGGAGGTGATGTAGATTATGTGATGTATTAGTGATGGGTTCTTTTAATTGTGCTATTTGCATGTGCTTAATTTAGATCTATACTCGTAGCATGATTAAACTTGTATTAGATGGGATAATGGTCACACTAGGTACTTATGTCACTAGCATTAGAGTTTATCTTGTTGCTTGTAATTGTTTTGTAGAAATGACTTGTTACGTATGGATGCTTATTTAGTAGAGAATGCATGAATGGATTAAGTTGTAGAAGGGGTTAATTGTTGTTCTAATGTCCACACTAGGTACTTATTTCATGATTAAGAAGTCATAGTTCATCTTACCTTCATGTCTAACTATATTAGTCATGTATTCCTGTTAATGTAGTTGACGTTAATTAGACTCCACACTAGTTTCTAATTGATTTCACCTACTTTACACACTTGTGCCTCATGTAATGAAGACCCACTCACACACACACACACATACCGACAGACTTTCACTTCATGGGGGTTTAGTTTAATTGTTAATTCACTCATAGTTTAGTGTAGTTAGCATAATCCACTCATTCTCCTCTCATTTCCCACTCGAGTATGGTTGGAACAACAAGAGTCACAACTCCTTGAGGCTCGACCCGTATTTGCCACCGCTTCCACGCGGTCGTGCACTTGCGGTTATTAAAAGGATCAATCATCGTCACGTCTTATAGTTGGTATGATGTTAATGGATACTCCTTCTACACCAAAATAGAAGACAACAAAAGCACAATACAAAACAACAGGGTACGTTTAGTTGTTGATGCTTTGCATATCTGTAGTTCGAAAGATAAAAATCATGTATATGTAGAGTTTTCATATATGTACTACAATCAAATTAAAGATATATGGGTGTTGAACTTCACCCAAAGATGTGCTAGTATTTAAATGCAAGTGGGTGGAGAATAACAACGACCTTCAGGTGGATGAGTTGGGATTTACCTTGGTGAACCTTGACAAACCAGGATTCAAGGAAGAAGAATATAGTTTGGCATCTCAAGAAAAATAGATTTTTTATGTAGTAGTCTCATGTGTTAATCAATGGTCGATTGTTGTAGAAGGAAAGTAACATATTAATTTTCAAGAAGATGTCAATGATATTGAAGAAATTCCCCTATTTTCAACACAAGTGACTGAATTGAAGCTAGTTGATGATAATAGAAATGTTAACTTACTTATTCATGAGGATAATCATGTAGGAATATGGAACGAAAAAGAAAATCTTAAATGTGAACCTAGTTTTTTATTAGTTAATGTTATGAACTCTTGAGTTAATCGTGTTTACGAACTGACCCAGCTTACAATGTACATTGTCTTTATTCTTATTTTTTGTTTTTATAGGTGTGACCTGCTTCTGAGGATACATTTGTTGTGGAACTAAGTTCTTGAATTGCAGGAGATTAATTGAGAAATTATAGGAAAACTTTTTTTCAAAAATCTATTTCAAAAAATAACGTGTCAGTTTTAAGGATATATTCCGACGTGACTTGTCCCTTTTATTAGTGCCCTTTAAATGACATACGTGTCCGATTAATGACATAAGGGCCCTTTAAAGCACAAACCAATCCTTTAATAGGCTCTTACTTTAAAGGACTCGGCCTTTAGTGGACATACTTGTCCTTTGAGCGACATAAGTGTGCTTTAAACGGAAAGGACCCTTTCGAGTTTAGGGAACCGACGGGTACTGATGAGTATCATAATTTAACATTTTACCTTCACTATTATCTGATTTTTGTATTTGAGTAATCCTATGTCGAGTGTTTTTTTCCATTTTGTAGGTTACTAGAAAATAGAAACAATTGCTTAAAATATTAAAAAGTGAAATGACTTAAACGCAAATCTGATATATAAAGTGAAAGTTGGAGGACATCATACAAGAAATCTACTCCACATGTTTGTGCTCTCTATTGTGCTGCAAAATTGATGGAAAATACTCAAATTATATGTGCAAATTCTGATTATGCAATCAATATCAAATAGGAAAGTTCAAATATGGAAAATCCATACTGCCAGTACATGAGACCTGTTTTATTTATAACATCCACATCCAACTACAATATTTTATGATTCTTGATCCGTTGGAAAGGCAATTGAATGTAGAAAATATTCATCTCTCTGAAGACTTGCCCAATTCCGATTATATGAGGGTGAAAATCACGTGTCAAGACAGAATGTATTTGGAAACCTGACAATCGACAGATCATCAGTAATTTCTGCATGACCTTCTCCTCTGAAATCCAAATCAAGTGATTCAAGAAGAATTGGAAATATATTTTGAAGGGTTACGATTCCATCTCTCATGATATATTCTAAATTCAGATGTTTCATGGGTAAAACGGCGCATGAAAGACAGCTGACCTGGGAGAGACAGAATTCTATATAAAGCCTTGTTTTCTCTAATCAAGGGAGCTCTTCCCCGTTAGTTTTATTTTCCTTTTATTTTCTATGGGAAGAGTGTCTCAAATTGAATGTACTTCGTTTTTACTTTTATTATTAGCTAAATAAATTTTCTCCTATCTTTTCATGCCACTTTTCTCTTCTTTTTTGTTTTCTTTTATCATGTGTAACTAAATCCATTTCTTGGAAGTTGGAACTAAATTAGAGTTTCCATCATGTTATATTTTGATTTGTAATTACTTTTTCTAATTTGCTCGAAAGAGGTAGATGATTTATAATTATTTGATAGGTTAATGTTACTTGATTTGTCTTTAATTTGTCACAAAAGTCCAATATCTCATGAACCTTAGGACTAATTCAACAATTAAGACCAAACAAGCTCGTAGCCACAACTCCTAGTGCACATTACATGCTAAATTGGTGAAAGTAAGTTGTTGATGAAATTTGGGGCTGATATGACCCAAATGATCCACTAGTAGAGGATTTACATCTTCCAGTAGGGGATCCATTTTGGCATTTAACTCCCGAATTTCTCCAGCACACCGGGTAATCGGTTTGAAGTACTCCTAACCATTCATATCTTATTTTCTGTTGTTTTATTACGCTCATATTATTCCAGACCTTCCAATCTTCTATAAATACACTTATAGCCCTTCCATTTCTCTTCTTCCTCCTCTCCCCAATGAGAGTAGGTTTATTTCTTGTTTTAGTAGTGTATTTAAGGGGGAGACAAAACATTGTAATATTTTATCCATTATTCCAGTTTTGATATCATGTTCTTTATTTTCTTGTCTTTAATTTGATGTCATTTATATTTCCTTGTCTTGAATAGATTTAGGTTTCTTTACATGTTGATGGGTTGTTTTTACTTTGTTGTTTTTCTTGTTGTTTATATGATGAGTGAGTAGTCATCCCCATGGGAGTTAGACGATGATGTGAAGTGTGGATGTAGTTAGATTTGTGTATGTGTTTAATCTTAATCTTGGAGCGCAATCATGAATGTTGTGACTCTTAATTTTCTCCCCGATTAACAAGCAATCCCCTTTAATCAACTTGGCCATTAAAATCCAAAGCAAAAGATTAGGCATTCTTACTTGTTTAGGTCTGCATCATATACTTGAGTTAGGCACGTAGTTGTCCTTTATTTTAGCTTTACTTTCAGTTGATGGGTGCTGGCGTGAGGTACGCATTTCCTACTCTCATTCATGCATTTCGTATGACCATGCATTAGTTAGTAGGAATTGCATCGGGACAAAAGTGAGGTGAGCGTTTGATTGGAGAGTTGATTGCTAGATTAAGACTCAAAACACTACTAAGGATAGGTTGTCCCATACAAGATAAGGTGAGGGATTTCATCACCCTTTCCTTTCCCCAAAACCCACTATTAATCAAAGCCTTGATTTTAAAAGCAAGTAGACATTGGCCTTAGGATTTTGGACGCACTAGGAGAGTGATCGAGTTGAGACCGTCATGACCTGATCGGCGTCGTCTGTCGTGTCGATAGTAGGAGGTATTGGATCTCTGGATCTGGTATGACTTGCTGGGCATTGTGGTCTTCGTTGTAGGGAGGTGAGGCGTGTCGAGACTAGTGACCTCGAAGTTAGGTGTTGTCTAGCCTAAGGACCTATAGCCATAAGTTGTTTGAGTCGTGCTTGCTAGATTAGGCTTCTACCTTCACCCATTACACATTCTAGCTCTAAGGATTCTTCCTTCCTCATCTGAGTCCTCTCCTCATCTATATTCTACGAGTAGTCTCCTCCTTTGAGTACACCTTCTATTGTGTGTTGTTGTAGAGTCGAATTGAGCATTTTATGCGAGGTTGGGCTCGTTCTTGTGAGAGCGCTCGATTTGAGAGAGTGCATGTTTCTGAGATGGACGGTCTAGGTGATCGGCCATCTCCACCTTGTGCTCCTTTGGAGAATGTGGTCGAGTCGTCTCGTGGCGATGGGGGAGACTGGGTTCCATACATGGATTACGTTGGTCCACTCCCACCACCACGTAGACCTTCTCCTCCTCTGACTCGAGAGGAAGAGGGATTCGGTCCGGATCGAGCTCTTGGTGCACCACCATGTTTAGCTCGACAGGATAGGCTGATGACTTTGTGGGAGCGGACCCATCCTGTTTGGGTCATGCAACCTTCTTGCATAGTTCTTCCCCCACCTCGCGGGAACAACTATGAATTGAAACCTCAATCTGTGGGCATGCTTCCGACCTTCACTGCCAATAAGGAGGATCTGTATACTTTTATACAAGAATTCGAGGAGGTATGCTCCATGTTCAAGCTTCAACAGCTTCATGAGGATTCAGTCCGGTTGAGAATGATTTCTTTCGCGTTGAAGGATAACGTGAAGAAATGGATGTACAACCTCCCGGCGAGCTCTATTCGGTCTTGGGATGACTTTGAGACCGTCTTTTTTATGAGATTTTTCTCTCAAAGGAAAACTCAAGAGATACGGCACAAGATACATCAAATGTATCAGACTGAGACCAAATCTTTTCATGCTTTCTTTGAGAGGTTCAAGGACCTTCTCCAGTAGTGACCTCATCATGGACGTGAGCTATGGCAGCTATACCAGATTGTTTATGAGAGTTGTGGATCGATCCGTATTTGCCACCTCATCAAGTTAAGTATTCTCTTTAATTCAAACAAGCATACTAACATACAACAATATTTAGCATTCATTCCATCTACATAACATGTATAAACATAAACTCCACCCCAAAAGGGGGATGGAACTACTCACACATTAAACTATAAATTACATTAAGAAAGGAAGACATTCTATTTATACTACGATAAAGAAAACTAAACAAACTAAACAAACAAGCATCAAAATAAAGACAATATAAAACTAACAAAACTATGAAGAATTATTTTATTTACATAACTCACATTAAAGGTGACATTCTTCTCCACCTTGAGTTTTTGCTTCAAGGCTTTTACTCCAAGTAGAGAGAATGCCACCAAGCAATGGGTTGGATACAAATGAGGAGGAAGAGTTCTATTTATAGCCATAGAAAAAGGTAATCCGGGACAATCCGCCAATGTGGGACTAATACGCTGCTAAACATAGACATAAAACACTCTAATACATGACCCGACTCTTGGACCACCAATTGACGGCCTATAGGGTCTGTATCGGGATGTGGTTTGGAATATGATTGTCTGGATTTATTTCTTCATGTCTGATGCATGTTAATCGGTTGTGTAGCTTGCAACCCGAATCCAATTGCCAAAATACGCCTCATGATGGTGTGGAGTTTCTTTATTTGCTCATTGGTCCTTTGGTTTTGCATTCGGGTCCCTCTCTCTTGCATCTTAGTCCATAAGTCTTGCAACTTAGTCCATCTTCTTGCTTTTAAGTCATTTTAGAGTCTCTCCTTCTCAAACATATTTATTGTTGAAACTTAAACATAAAACTCGTTACGTAGCATTGCTTAGGCTGAGAATAAAGGATATAAGATACAAATATATGCATGATATGATGTCAATCAAATACCCCCACACCTAACTTTTGCTAGTCCCGAGCAAAACAAAGAAAGAGAAAAATGAAAAAGCATACGAAAAACAAGGAAATTCTAACTCACTTTCGTAGGAATAACGATTGCACTTAACACGTGCAACAAGCCATTAAACTTCCTTGTCGCCAAGGAGGAGTGTTGTCTCTTGAGGGTTTTCAGCCAATATACCCACAAAATCCAAACATAGATGCATTATTCAAGCCATTAGACTCGATGGACTCATTTTTATCGATCATTGGACGCGGTAATCCTACGGGCCGACTCAACATATGTATCCAGTCCACACACCTAGCCTAATGAATCATTTGTGCAAGTTAATTAAGGACTTAAGTGAAAGAGATGGACAACTGATTGACATCATTTCATGCTTATATTTGTATCTTATATCCCTTATCTTTCACCTAAACAATGCTATGTCACGAGTTTTATGTTTAGTTTTCAGGAATAAATAGGTTTGAAGAGATGAAGCATAAAGGACCCAACAGCTGGGAAAATGGACTGAATTGTGAGATCTGGGGACCAAGATGCAAGGAAGAAGGACCTGATTGCAAGACAGAAGGACCTAAGAGCAAAACAGAATAATCCACACCATCATGGGGAGTATTTTACCAATTCGATTCGGCTCCGAGCTCCAACAAGTCAAGTAACCGCATCAAAGACCAACAACACCAGAAAGAAAAGCCCACAACAAATTCCAATGCGATCCGAAGTTTATGGACCGCCAATTGGCGGTCCATATTACTCAGGATCCGCCCAAATTTCTCCTGGACTTGTATTAATGTTCGTTTAGGCTATTTTTGGTATTGGTTTAGTCCCACATCAGGGGATTGTCCCGGATTAGCTTTTTCCGTGGCTATAAATAGAACTCTTCACCTCCTATTGTAATCACTCCATATTTTAAGTGGCAATTCTTCCTACTAGAAGTGAGGCCTTGAAGCACACACTAAAGTAGGAGGATGCTACTTTTAATGTGAGTCATTTTAATACAAGTTTTCTTTATTATGTTGTTTGTTTTATGTTTCTTGTTTTGTTTTGCTTAATCTCATTTCATTAGTTTTATTAGCTTAGTTAATATGCTTTCTTTGTTTAGTTTAATAATTAGTATAATGTTTAGTGAGTAGTTCCATCCCCTTTGGGGGTGGAGTAGATGTACATACATGCAAATGAGAATGGATTGAATGCTTTATTTCCAATGTGTTGATAAAACATGAATGTATGCTTGCTTGTTTAGGATAGAATTTATAACTTGATGAATTTTGCCAAAATGATTAGACACCTCTCATGCTTGTTTAGGTTCTGAAATAAACATCTTGCATATGTAAATGTTAATCAACTAAGTTGGTGAATAGATTGATAGGTTTTCCCACAACATTTAGACACTTCCTATGCATGATAACACCACCTTTATTTGTGCTTAAAAAATGTGTTCAACACCCACCTCTTTGCTTGTGTGCACTCACTCCACCCCTTAGGGGTTTTTCCATTTCTGTATTCCAGCATTCTTCTTTTGTTCTTATCTTAGTTGTCATTTCATTGTTTGTTTCTTTCGTTCGCATTTCATACTTCTTAGCGTAGTTTAGTGTAGAGTAGCATAATCAATCTTTCTCCCCATATTTTTGCCACTTGATTTCAGATAAACAAGAGGCTGCTCACCTCCCTGAGGACGACCCGTACTTGCCACCGCTTCATCGCGGCCGTGCACTTGCGGTTTAATATAAAACGTTCAACAAGTTTTTGGCGTCGTTGTCGGGGAGGTGCCAGTCCAGACTCTTGTTTGGACGATTCGAGTGGATTTAATTTTTGTTTTGTAGTTTTTCTTTGTTTCAGGAGACTTGGAGTCGAAAGGAGAGGCATCTGGAAAAATTTGGAGGAAAGCTGGGCAGTTTGGACCTCCAATCAACTGCCTGAGACCGCCAATTGGCGGTCTGGTGAGCTGCGTTTGCCTTCTTATTTCTTTGTCGTGTTGCCATAATTGATCTAGTAATGTGGGACTCAATTTTGCATGTTCTGACTCTTAGATTGTTCCCAGATTAATAATCAACTTCCCTTAAGCAACTTGGACCCTAAAACTCAAAGCAAAAGATTAGGAATTCTTTTTGTTTAGCTGATGAGAATTTTATTTATACCGCAAGTGCACGGCCGCGATGAAGCGGTGGCAAGTACGGGTCGAACACAAGGAGGGAGAGATTTCGTAGTTGATGTTATTTTCGATTAAGGGGAAGAAGGAGAGAAAAATCAATTAGGGTTTTTGGAGTTTTTGGTTTAATTAACTAAAGTACGAAACAAAAGCAATTAAAATTAAAACAAGAACAAAGAAGAGAATTCCGTCGGGTGGAGGTCTAGACTTAGGTTTAGATTGGAGAATGGAGAAACTTGAAATAAATCATGTTAGTTATGAAGCATTACAAGATAAATGATTTAACATAAACTCAAGTAATCAAA
The DNA here is from genome assembly GCA_963682175.1 of Triglochin maritima. NCBI lineage: Eukaryota > Viridiplantae > Streptophyta > Magnoliopsida > Alismatales > Juncaginaceae > Triglochin > Triglochin maritima. The sequence continues at coordinate 14,192,556 of OY821790.1, read as the reverse complement.
ATATACTAATCACGAACTTAAAACAATAACATGCATTCATCTTCTCTACCCCTAATTCCATCACCTCCACCCTTTGGAAAGAGTTAGAAACTCATGGAGGGAGGAAGAAGAAAGGATCCTAGAGCCATTAAAAGAAAATAAAAACAAAACAAAATAAAACAGAAATTTATTACTAATGATCCAAGACCAAGGGTTCAAAGATGTGTTACATTCGTCCTACAGGGCTATTTATAGCCGATACAGGGGATACCAATACATAAAAGGATAGTACACGCGTCGACCCGACACTGGACGAAAATAGGGCACACAGATCACCCCTGGTGCGGCGAAATCGCCGCACAATGCATGGGAGGTGCGGCTAATTCGTCGCCCAGGTTGATGGGATCGGGTCCGGATTTCTGCGGTGCGTTTATGGCATGATTTGATCTTTATTTGCGCGTCTGGATGATTTCTTTCCATTGTCTTGAGCTCCGGATTAATTCCTTCCATTGTTGGAGATTTATATTTGATTTTTCTTTTGACTTTCTCCACACAATAACTTGGTCCTTTTATTTTGCAATTAGGTCCTTGGCATTTTGCAATTAAGTCCTTGACCTTTTTGTAATTAGCTCCTTGAATGCTTTTATGCTTGGATGCATTTCTATTTGAAGCCCGATAAACTTGAACTTGGTCTTTATGATAGAAACGAGTCTTTTGTACGCGTTTATGCTCGGGATGTGGGTAAATTGCATTCAGGTCCCTGTATTCTGTAAATAAGACTAAACACATACCTTAGTAGCATTTATTGATGTAAAAGTAATCTAAATGAAAGACATATGATGCAATGTATGCAATGCATCAAATACCCCCACACCTAGATTTTGCTAGTCCCTAGCAAAACAGAAGATACGAAAAATAAAAACAGGGAAATCCTAACTCACTTTCGTAGGAATCACGGTTGCACTTAGCATGTGCAACAAGCCTTTAAACCTCCTTGTTGCCAAGGAGGAGGAGTGTTGTCTCCTGAGGGTTTTCAGCGGATATACCCACAAAATCCTAAATCAATGTTTCATTAATAGTTCTCAATATCCCTACCTCAACCTTATACATCTCACTAAGAATTTTTGCATGCTCATTATATGAATCTAACTCATTAAAAATATGACTTGGTCTTTGTTCCTCCAACATTCACACCACTAACCCTTCTACACATGTTTATCACTTGAATTATTTTGCACGCCTCCTCTGGTGGTGAAGTATCATTCGGATCAACCATGGCATGGATCATTCTTTTAGCTTTGGGCCTTGAGTATTATTATTATTTCTTTTCTTTTCTTTTCTTCCGTGATTCAACACATTTGCTTTTTGACACTTTTACCCTTTTGCATTCGTGTAGCGAGTTTGGTCGATAATCCCGAGCTGGTAGACTCAAGTTACCGGGTTTCAAGATACCCTTACGGACCAGTGACTCAAAGGCTTGGGCTTTTGTAATCATTTTGCAAAATGTGTTTTCTTCACTTTATTCCTTTATTTTTATTTTTATTTTCCTCAAGGCTTAATTGCTATTAGAAGTCCACACTTCCCGGTATATTTTCCTCAACCTCTGCTTTTTATCAACCACTTCAAAGATTTGATTCATCCAATTTAAGTGCATACATGTCTTAAAGAGCAATGGGTTATTTCTTTGGAACTTAGATTTATGTCACAATTTCTACAAGCAGAACTATATAATAAGAAACAAAAACTCAATGCAATTTGTACACGGGTTTTAGCAGTTCAATCTTAAGCTATGTCATGAAACATTGATGATTTTTTTTTATTATTTTTTTTAACAAAATAAAACAAACAAATAGATATATACATAGATAAACACCCCCCACACCTAAATCATGCATTGTCCTCAATGAATGTGAGCAAGATACTACATGGATTTATGCATAAAAAAAAAGGAAAGATCTCACCAACGTGAAGTACAAAGGAAAGTTCATGGCTCTGTTGATGGACAAAAACCCGAATTCCCTCAAAAACCTGTGAGATGCTAAAGAAGGGATAAATACAACAGATGATTTATTTATTTATTTATTTATTTTTATACATATATAACTATGTACAAACATAAGTTCCCATCTTCATTTGTCAAGAGACATCAAATGGAAACTTCAAGAGTGGGTCAGTGCACCTGAAAAGGAAACATGACACCACGTGGGGCTAGAAAATGCATGTGTGGGCCGCCTTCACAAAAAGCGCTAGATGAAATGAGAGGTTCATGAATTGGACGCAAAGGCGTCTCATTCAACGGATCAAACTGAAAGAGCTTGAACCTCTCGAGAGTTTGGGAATTAAGGGGCAACGGAAGAGGAGTTTCTCCCGTTGCGGTGTTGAAGTTATGATCATCAATCCAAACTCTCCAACCAACTGGCTGGTGTGTCGGAACGAGGTCAAGAACCTCGTTAGGCATGTCCGACACACCAGGCGAACAAAAAGTGGGTCTCATACCCAAGGTATTTTCTAAGGCACTTCTAATACCCTCATGAGCTATGTGGTTGTTTGATGTTCCATCATTTCCAAGATGATCAGGAACAATGGTGAGAGGCAGACTCTCATCAGGTTGTTTGAAATTGAGGGTACTAGGGAGATCTTGCTCCACCAGAGCTGAGTCCTTAAGAGATGCAACATGAAGATCATGTGGCTCAAGGGCCACGGGACAAGAAGATAGGACACAATCCTGGGCCGACTCATGATGAAATTGGTCAATGTGTATCGAATCCTCCACTAAGTGATCGTGAATTGAAACCCCAAGTCCTTCAGACTGACTAGGAGTTTGGCTTTGACAGATTGTGCTTTGAATTTGTGGATGTGGTGGTGGTTCGATATCAAAAGGTGGATCCTCATGTTGACACGAAAAATTACTGTCCTTACGTTCACCTAATTGTTGTATCATTTGACTCAAGTGCGATGTTATATTTTGTACGGATCGTTGAGTGGATTCCATGTACGTAAAGAAAGTTTGTTCCAAGGAATTAGGTACGTGGTCAGCTATGAGGTCCAAGTTTGAGCTTGTGAAATTATGGGATTGGGTGTTGATGGGCTGAGAATAATGATTTGACGTGGGGAGTTGGTAGAATTCTGGGTATTCGGGAGGAGGATACTGAGGTGAAAATGAAGTATAAGAATTTGGATAGGAATTGTTTCTCCACGAATCCATCACTCTCGGGTTGTACGCGGATGCGTAATAGTCATTTTGAGCGTTTTGGGAAAAAGTATGCTCATACTCAGGCTCTGGGGGAACATAAGGGCATTCCCCGATAACATGACCACTCAACCCACAACAGTCGCACGGTACGGCTACTGGAGCCACCGGTGCACTCATGTTGTCTGTCCTACTCATGAAAGAGGCAAAAGCTTGTTGTAAATTCTCAGTGTGTTGACCAGCATATGATCCGATATAACTAGATTGTGGTCTAGCAGTCGGTTCCTCTCTCATGTTACCCCAATATGAAGATTGCTCAGTCATACAATTAGGATTGTCCCACCCATATGGGGTGTTGGTCTGAGCCACCCCATGTTGCATGGTTTTAGAATACCAGGAAGCATTGTCCTGGTCCCAACAATGATATGAATGGTTGCTCATGTAACCATCCATCACAACACTCTTGAGTCAAGTACTCTTACCCTTATGAGGCTAAGCAAGCACAAGTTCTCGACTCGACCCTAAAATGCTAATAGAGAATGTAAAGGGGAGGAGACTAGAACGTATAAGTAGGTGAGAAGAAGATGACTCAGAAGAGAAGGGAAACTTAACTCTAAAGATAGAAAAGAGCTTAGGGTTGGTCAGAAATTTCCTGAACAAGCACGGTCAAAACAATCCTAGACCTAGTGTTACTTAGATCTAGACGACTCCTAACTGGTTGAGTCGAATTGATTTGCTCGATTCACCTCCCTCACCAATCAAACCAAGTTGGCCAGTTAGTGTATAGCTAGTGGGGGCGCTTCCGACAGAGTCGGTGCCAATTAGACAACCACGTCGCTTGGAAGACTTTCGTCGACACAAAAACACTTTCTAGACACCAAATTGAATTCAATTAGCTTCAGGTCATAGCAAGTCAAACCAATCTCCTCCTTAATTGAGTCCGAGTCCTTAGGGGTCAATGTCTAATTGATTTTAATTTTAGGCTTGGGTGACACTTGAGGATTGTGATTTGTGGGCCACGGAAGGGTGATGAAATCCCCACCGTATCTTTTCCTATGGAGTTGCCCTTAAGATAGTTTAACTTAGATCTAACAAAGATAGTCAAACAATGGTCTTTTTAATGGGGGCAATTGCAAGGTTGTATGCAAATTAAATTATATGCTTAAATGCAGTCGTTAAAAACCGCGATACGTACCTTGTCTCCAGCACTCTTCAACAAAAATAATTTGCAATAATTTAGCAAGAATAATGCAAACAAAACATTATATGATGCATGCACTAAGGTCTTTCTAATTTTGCCAATTTTTAGGTCAGAGTTGAGTTATTGCTAATTATGGAATTTTTGACCCTAACACGTGCAATTCTACGAAAGGAAACTTTTCGAAAATTCAGATTATACGAGAAAGGCAAGAAAAGTTACCTCCGCAATGCTCAGACAGGTTCGCCGCCTGCTCTCGGAATTTCCAGTAGCTCAATGCGACCAATCCACGATGTAGACGATGCCCCAGAAATTTGAAGACCAGAACCCACACTGGTGCGGCGATTCCGCCGCAAGTCACCTTGTAGATGCGGCGATTCCGCCGCCCAAGTGTCTCAGAACGCTCCCGGATTTCGCCGCGCGCTCTGTTGTCTCCTGCTACACAAATTCAAATACTTAGATCGCGCACAAGGTAAACAGGATAAAATCAAAAACACAAAAACACAAAAATCTGCGTCGCCTCCCCGGCAACGGCGCCAAAAACTTGATGAGAATTTTATTTATACCGCAAGTGCACGGCCGCGATGAAGCGGTGGCAAGTACGGGTCGAACACAAGGAGGGAGAGATTTCGTAGTTGATGTTATTTTCGATTAAGGGGAAGAAGGAGAGAAAAATCAATTAGGGTTTTTGGAGTTTTTGGTTTAATTAACTAAAGTACGAAACAAAAGCAATTAAAATTAAAACAAGAACAAAGAAGAGAATTCCGTCGGGTGGAGGTCTAGACTTAGGTTTAGATTGGAGAATGGAGAAACTTGAAATAAATCATGTTAGTTATGAAGCATTACAAGATAAATGATTTAACATAAACTCAAGTAATCAAAATATACTAATCACGAACTTAAAACAATAACATGCATTCATCTTCTCTACCCCTAATTCCATCACCTCCACCCTTTGGAAAGAGTTAGAAACTCATGGAGGGAGGAAGAAGAAAGGATCCTAGAGCCATTAAAAGAAAATAAAAACAAAACAAAATAAAACAGAAATTTATTACTAATGATCCAAGACCAAGGGTTCAAAGATGTGTTACATTCGTCCTACAGGGCTATTTATAGCCGATACAGGGGATACCAATACATAAAAGGATAGTACACGCGTCGACCCGACACTGGACGAAAATAGGGCACACAGATCACCCCTGGTGCGGCGAAATCGCCGCACAATGCATGGGAGGTGCGGCTAATTCGCCGCCCAGGTTGATGGGATCGGGTCCGGATTTCTGCGGTGCGTTTATGGCATGATTTGATCTTTATTTGCGCGTCTGGATGATTTCTTTCCATTGTCTTGAGCTCCGGATTAATTCCTTCCATTGTTGGAGATTTATATTTGATTTTTCTTTTGACTTTCTCCACACAATAACTTGGTCCTTTTATTTTGCAATTAGGTCCTTGGCATTTTGCAATTAAGTCCTTGACCTTTTTGTAATTAGCTCCTTGAATGCTTTTATGCTTGGATGCATTTCTATTTGAAGCCCGATAAACTTGAACTTGGTCTTTATGATAGAAACGAGTCTTTTGTACGCGTTTATGCTCGGGATGTGGGTAAATTGCATTCAGGTCCCTGTATTCTGTAAATAAGACTAAACACATACCTTAGTAGCATTTATTGATGTAAAAGTAATCTAAATGAAAGACATATGATGCAATGTATGCAATGCATCATTAGCGCATGCATCATGTATGTGACTTAGGCATTTAGATTGTCTTTTATCTTAGCTTTATTTTCTGTTGCTGAGAGCTGGCGTGTGGTACGCACCTTCTACTCTCATTCATGCATTTCGTATGAACATGCATTAGTTTGTAGGAAGTGCATTGCAACAAGTGTGAGTTGAGTGTTTTGTTTGGAGAGTTGATTGTTAGATTAAGACTCCAAAACGCTACTAAGGAGGGGCTGTCACGTAAAAGATAAGGTGGGGGATTTCATCACTCTTTCCTTCGCCCCAAAAACCACACTAATCAAGAGCCTAATTTCTAAAATCAAGTAGACATTGGCCTTAAGGAATTCGGACGCATTAGGAGAGTGATCCGGTCCCGACCGTCATAACCTGATAGGCATTGCCCACTTTGTCGATAGTAAGAGAGACGAGATCTCCGTATCTTGACTCACTTTCTGGGCTTTTTGGTCCTCGTTGTAGGGAGGTGAGGCGTGTTGAGGCCGTGTGACCTCGCAGTTAGGCGTCGTCTAGCTGTAAGGACCTATAGCAACCTTAGGATTACTTGAGCCTTGTTTGCTTGTGTGCTTCTACCTATACCCATCCGCCGTAGCATAAGGACTTCTTCCTTTCTCTCCTTACTCATTCTTTCTCTCCTGTGTCCCCCCATCTTCTCCTCTACGTACATTCTTTGTTAAAAAAAATTGGTGTGTGTGCACCTTTGTGCATGCTTTCGTGGACACGAGACGAGAGTGGTCGTTTGACGAGGAGCGTTGTCAATCCAGCTTCGGTCATCGATTTCTCAACACCTTCCTCCTCTCGTGTCGCACACAGTCCGGGTTCAATGGCTGCTAATTTCCGTGAGGAGGAGCAGTTGTTGGACCCACCTGTTTGACCTGTTCTTCCAGTTGTCGTTCCCATACCTCTACGTGATCGATGCTACCCGAGCCGTACATCTCTAACCTCATGCATCGTATTACCAAAGGCTAATGGGAACCATTTTGAGGTTAAGGCTCAGTTTAGTTCCATGCTCCCTCGCTTCACTGGGAAGGGTGGCCCCTATATATTTCTCAGGGAATTTGAGGAGGTCTGTGCTATGTTCAAGTTGCAACAACTTAGCACAGACTCCATCCATCTTAGGCTTGTCCCCTTTGCGCTGAAGGATGACACCAAGAAGTGGTTGTACAGCAACCAGGCGAATGCCTTTAGGACTTGGGATGAGTTTCAATCTGCATTCCTCAAGAAGTACTTTCCAAATCATCGGACTCAAAAATTGAGGAACGAAATCAATTCGTTCTATCAACATGAGACTGAACCATTCCATGCATACTTAGAGAGGTTCAAGGAGCTACTATCCTCATGCCCTCACGATGGCATCGAGTTGTGGCGCCTTTGTCAGATTGTTTACGAAGGTCTTCACATCCCGTCAAGAACGCTCCTTGAGTCCATGTGTCAAGGAGAGTTCTTGGGAAAGGATGAAAGGGAGGCATGGGCTTTCCTAGAAGACCTCGCTGAGAAAACCATGCAATGGGAGAGTGTATAGGAGCAAGGATCGCGAATGCAAACTCGACTAGATCGGGTGTCGTATTTGTTGTCGATACCACTACGGCCACCGAGGCACGCATGGCGGCCTTAATGCGCCATATGGATTCAATTCAGCTCCAAAACCAACAAGGTGCACCTCACATGTCCACATCTAGTCGGGTTCCCTGTCATTCATGTGGTAGGATAGGTAATGTAGAAAGCGAGTGTGCGTCCATTCCTCCTGAGATAGAACATGTCAACGCCATCTATGACAGAACTAGGAATGACCCATACTCATCATCTTATAATCCTGGATGGAGGAACCACCCCAATTTTTCATGGAACCAAAATAATGCCCCGGGTGGTCCTTCAAACCCCTCTCGACCACCTAACCAATCATACCAACCTCCCATGCATGCACAATCTTATCAGCCACCCCAAGCTCAAATCACCAATCAATCGGGTTTCCCAAATTCCAATAATATGGAAACCCGATTCAATTCACTTGAGACCTTGACTCGTGGACTTGAAAACTCAATGAAAAATTTTATGTCAACCACGAGTCAAGTTCTCACTTCAAATCAGCAGACCATCAAATCTCTAGAGCTTCAGATGGGCCAATGGGCTCAGTCTGTACATGAAAGAGAGAGATGGTCTTTTCCTAGCCAGCCTGAGGCTAACCCCCGTGTGTACCAGCAACAACACATGCAAAATGAGAATGTGGTACCTCGGGGGAGGCAAGTGAACCATGTGGAGGAACCTGTTCACCATGCCAATGCCATTGTTACCTTAAGAAATGGAAAACAAGTTGACAATCACATTTCCTTGCCACACCCACCACCATCTATGCAGCCCCTCAGTGGGAATGGTGGTGAAGAAGAGGCTGAGGGTGAGGGTAATACACCAAGGCTTCCTTCTCAGGCACCGCAGAAAACCTACCTGCCAAAAGCTCCCTATCCAAGTAGGTTAACCAAAAAGCAGAGTGACAACATGGACAAGATATTAGAGGTGTTTAATCAAGTAAAGGTTAACATCCCCTTGTGATGTCATCCAACAAATACCTCAATATGCCAAAGTGTTGAAGGATCTCTGCACAACCAAGAGGAAGACCAATGCTCCTAAGAAAGCATTCTTGGCTGCAAATATCAGCTCACTTTTGTCCAATCCCACCTACACAAAATACAAGGACCCCGGGTGTCCTACTATTCAGTGTACGATAGGGGACACTAGAATGAGTAATGTTTTGCTTGATTTAGGATCAGCGGTCACCCTCCTCCCATTCTCTGTTTATCAAAGTTGAACTTGGGAGAATTGAAACCAACTAAGATCACCCTCCAATTGGCGGATAGATCCATTCGTATTCCCATGGGGATTATTGAGGATGTGCTTATCAAAGTTGGAGATTTTATATTTCCAGTCGATTTTGTTGTCCTCGATACCAATCCTGTTGCGAACACCCACTCTCAAATACCTTTGATTTTGGGTAGACCATTTCTGGCCACCTCCAATGCCTTGATTAATTGTAGAAATGGTCTCATGAAGCTCTCATTCGGTAACATGAGTGCCGAGTTTCATGTGTTCAACTCTGGTAGGCAACAGGAACCCACGGATGAACCTTTAAATCTAAATCTCATCCTCCAATTGGAGAAAGCACCACAAAATCAACGAACACCCCTAACCCCAATGCAACTCGTTGAGAATGTTCGTGGGCCCAGCGAAAACTCATTGCCTGTCTTCGCAATGCAACAGAGTGAGCTGGCCTCGAACATGAATGTCCAAAGGGAGTGTTCGTTGCATGATTCAGTTGAGAGTACTAGTGAGAGTGAGACACCTCATCATATGCCTATACCAGAAGGTGTCTCTACCTCATGTCCCATGGCCATTGAGCCATTTGAGCTTCATATTGACTCCAACAAGGACCCACCTATGACCGAGCTTATGCTTGATGATCTAAATGATGGTGGGAGGTCCTTGTTGGATGACTTGGGGAGAAGCCCCATTCTTAGTGATGCAAGTCTGCTGCATCCATCGAATGAGCCTGAGGAACTCATTCCGATGCACCCGCCTATTCTTGGAGTGTTTTCTTCGATGAGCAATTAAACCCTAGTGAGGCAACACAACTTCATTCTTTGTTGCCCACACCCAACCAATATCATGAGGGGTTCGAGCCTTTCAGCTTTGACCTTTCACCCCTCATGACACCTCAGAGTACCAGTGAAGTTTGCCCATCTCGGCAAGTCTCTGGTCCTCAAAACTGGGTGTTCTCGTTTGATGTTCCCTGACCAAATGATTATGAGAATATCTTGGTTGATGTATATATCTTGTAAAAAAACAAAAACAAAAAAGTGCAATAAAAGACTCCATGAGCGAGCATTGATTGTTGTGGGCCCCAACCCTTGCGTATTTGGGCCCAATTCTTCACGTATTTATCTCCCTTCTTCAGCATCTCACACGTTTTGAGCGAATTCGGGTTTGTGTCCATCAACATGACCTTGAACTTCCCATTGTACTTAATGTTGGTCAGATTTCTCCTTTTTCATGCATATATCCATGTATCTTGCTCGCATTCATTGAGGACAATGCATGAAGTAGGTGTGGGGGGGTGTTTTACGTGTGTACATAGTCGAGTCTTTTTCCTTTGATTTTGTTTTCTTTTGTATTGATAGGGTCATGTTAGTGTGTTGCATTTAATATCGATATATCTGCTTGCCATGATCCTTGGGTGACTTGTCTTCTTTTGCTTGCCTAGTGCTTTAAAATTTTCACATTTCTTTCAAAATCTTCATGCGTTTGCGAAAGAAAATGTTTTTGTGGGTTTTGCGTGTGTTTAGCATGTGCAAAACCGTTGAGAGGCAAAGTAAAAACAAAGCTCCCAAAATTGTCTTGAACTTGATGCATTAGGATTTCTAGTTTACTGGCTTTAGGTCTTATCGAGTCGTTAGGATGCACCCCGGTTTTCCCTCGGGGGGCGTGTAAACATAGGGTTTCAGTACTCATACATTTAAAGAAGTCCACCCTGAACCTAGTGAGTCAAATAATTCATGTTTGTTAGTATAAGGAAGTTTGTTGTAGTCAAATGCCCTTAATATCTTTTTGTGAAACTTAAGTGTAGGGGTTTTGGTTCTCATGTAGATAAATGAATAAGTGGTGTTCTCTCTTCTCGCACGGCTCCTATCACTCGGGAAAGTAGGTCTGAGGGGACTTTGTGCCTGATGCTCTCGAGTCATCTGACTTGGGATGCGCCGACCGAACTCTCGTTACACGGGTGGTAGGGATCGCCCTATGTGGAGATTTGGGGGAATGTGTACGTGATAGTGTAAGTCCTCATAGGCAATGATGCACGAAACCTAACCCTGGGAGAATCAAACACCAACCAATAAAATGCTCCAAAGAAAGAAAAAAAGAAGAAAAAAAGTGTGTCAAATAAGAACCAAAATGGACTTTAGACATTGTATCACATTCAGAAGTTAAGGTTGCCCATGTCTTTCACTTAAGTCCTTGACTAACTTTCACGAATAACTCATTAGGCTAGGTGTGTGGACCGATTACATATATAGAGTCGACCCGTAGTATTACCGCGTCCCATGATCGACAATATGAGTCCAACGAGTCGTGTAGCTAGATTGATTAATGCATCTTGTTCGGATTTTGTGGGTATATCCGCTGCAAACCCTCAGGAGACAACACTCCTCCTCCTTGGCAACAAGGAGGTTTAACGTCTTGTTGCACGTGCTAAGTGCAACCGTGATTCCTACGAAAGTGAGTTAGGATTTCTTGTTTTTTTCGTATGCTTTTTCCTTTCTTTGTTTTGCTCGGGACTAGCAAAAGTTAGGTGTGGGGGTACTTGATTGACGTCATTTCATACTTATATTTGTATCTTATATCCATTATCTTTCACCTAAACAATGCTATGTCACGAGTTTTATGTTTAGTTTTCAGGAATAAATAGGTTTGAAGAGGTGAAGCATAAAAGGACCCAAAAGCTGGGAAAAATGACTGAATTGTGAGATCTGGGGACCAAGATGCAAGGAAGAAAGACCTGATTGCAAGACAGAAGGACCTAAGAGCAAAACAAAATACTCCACACCATCATGGGGAGTATTTTACCAATTCGATTCGGGTCGGAGTTCCAACAAGTCAAGTAACCGCATGAAAGACCAACAACACCAGAAAGAAAAGCCCACAACAAATTCCAACGCGATCCGAAGTTTATGGAGCGCCAATTGGCGGTCCATATTACTCAGGATCCACCCAAATTTCTCCTGGACTTGTATTAATGTTCGTTTAGGCTATTTTTGGTATTGGTTTAGTCCCACATCAGGGGATTGTCCTGGATTAGCTTTTTCCATGGCTATAAATAGAACTCTTCACCTCCTATTGTAATCACTCCATATTTTAAGTGGCTATTCTTCCTACTGGAAGTGAGGCCTTGAAGCACACACTAAAGTAGGAGGATGCTACTTTTAATGTGAGTCATTTTAATACAAGTTTTCTTTATTATGTTGTTTGTTTTATGTTTCTTGTTTTGTTTTGCTTAATCTCATTTCATTAGTTTTATTAGCTTAGTTAATATGCTTTCTTTGTTTAGTTTAATAATTAGTATAATGTTTAGTGAGTAGTTCCATCCCCTTTGGGGGTGGAGTAGATGTACATACATGCAAATGAGAATGGATTGAATGCTTTATTTCCAATGTGTTGATAAAACATGAATGTATGCTTGCTTGTTTAGGATAGAATTTATAACTTGATGAATTTTGCAAAAATGATTAGACACCTCTCATGCTTGTTTAGGTTCTGAAATAAACATCTTGCATATGTAAATGTTAATCAACTAAGTTGGTGAATAGATTGATAGGTTTTCCCACAACATTTAGACACTTCCTATGCATGATAACACCACCTTTATTTGTGCTTAAAGAATGTGTTCAACACCCACCTCTTTGCTTATGTGCACTCACTCCACCCCTTAGGGGTTTTTCCATTTCTGTATTCCAGCATTCTTCTTTTGTTCTTAGCTTAGTTGTCATTTCATTGTTTGTTTCTTTCGTTCGCATTTCATACTTCTTAGCGTAGTTTAGTGTAGAGTAGCATAATCAATCTTTCTCCTCAAATTGTTGCCACTTGATTTCTGATAAACAAGAGTCTGCTCACCTCCCTGAGGACGACCCGTACTTGCCACCACTTCATCGCGGCCGTGCACTTGCGGTTTAATATAAAACGTTCAACAACAACCTTAACCTCCTCATGTGATACAAAGTGTAAAGTCCATTAAGGTTCTTATTTGCAATACCATTTTTTCTTCTTCTTCTTCTTTTATTTCTGTCTAGTTGGTGTTTGATTCTCCCAGGGTCAGGTTTCGTGCATCATTGCCTATGGGGACTTACACTATCACGTACACCTTTCCCCACATCTCCACATAATGCAATCCCTTCCACCCGTGTAATGGGAGTTTGGTCGGTGCATCCCAAGTTAGATGACTCGAAAGCACCAGGCATAAAGTCCCCTCAGACCTAATTCCCCGAGTGATAGTAGCCGTGCAAGAAGAGAGAACACCTACTCACTTATTTCTTATCTACACATGCACCAAAACCCCTTCACTTAATGTCTCGCAACAGAAGTTAAAGGGTCCTTGACTACAACAAACTTCTTTATATTAACATATACGAATTATTGACTCACTAGGTTCAGGGTGGACTTCATTAATTGTTTAAGTACTAAAACCCTATGATTCGTCCCCCCCCCCCCCCCCCCCGAGGGAAGACCAGGGTGGATCCTAAAGCCACTGTACTAGATATCCTAATGCATCAAGTTCAAGACAATTTTGGGAGCTTTCTTTTTTACTTTGCCTCACAACGGTTTTGCACATGCTAAACACACGCAAAACCCACAAAACATTTTCTTTGGCAAGCTCATAAAGATTTTGAGAGAAATGTGAAAATTTTAAAGCAGTAGGCAAGCAAAAGAAGACAAGTCACCAACAGATCATGGCAAGCGGATATATCGATATTAAATGCCGCATACTAACATGACCCTAACAATGCACACAAAAGAAACAAAATCGAAGGAAGAGACTCGACTATGTACACGCGTAAAACACCCCCCACACCTACTTCATGCATTGTCCTCAATGAATGTGAGCAAGATAGTTCATGGCTTTATGCATGAAAAAGAAGAGATCTCAGCAACGTGAAGTACAAAGGGAAGTTCATGGTTATGTTGATGGACACAAATCCGAATTCCTTCAAAACCTGTGAGATGCTAAAGAAGGGATACAAATACGTGAATGAAATAAGGCCCAAATACCCCAGGGCTGGGACCCACGATAATCAATGTTCGCTCATGGAGTTTTTTTTTACTATGTACAAAAATGGCTCCCATCTTCATATGTCAAGGGACATCAAATGGAAACCCGCCATCTTTCGAGACAGAAATGCACCTGCATGGGCTTGCAACATACGAAATAGGAGGATTTTTGAGAGGTTTATGAACCACAAATTGTGGTTCATGCCTCTCAAAACTAAGGTAAGTGAATGGAAATGGAAACAAAAATGTTTCCACTCCACAACAGAGTTGAGGGTCATCAATGTATACCCTCCAACTGATATTTGGGTGTACCGCGATCATTTAATACACACAAGGTGACACCCTTGACTTAATTCCCAGATGGCGAAGTCCAAAAACAGAATTGTTTGGCCACCTGACACCCTTATATGCATTATTGTCGTTTGATGCCTCTTAAGAGTGAGCAAGATAGGATGCATGAATGAGAGGTGAACCTTTGTCTAGTTGTTTGAAATGTAGGGTATCAGGTGGTTGATTTTTAACCTATGTGGGGTCCTTTGCAGATACAGAATGAAGAGCATGTGGCCCAGAGGCCATAAAAATGGTCTCTTGTGGCTCAAGAGCCACATGATCGAAAGGATGTGGCTCAAAGGCCACATGATCACAAGATAAGGCACTTTCTTGTGCCACCCCAGGTGAAACGTCTTCACCACCTTCAGGATCTCCATAGAAAATTGCCTGAAATACTTGAAGGTGCCTTCAACTTCAATCTCATCCATGCCCTGGATAAGGTTGACCCCAACAGGGTCATCGAAGGCACCTGGCTTCTTGCCGATGGTGAAGATGTTGAAATCACCGCACTGACTACCATATGTCAAGCACATCAGACCATTGCAATAATTGATCAAGGCATTGGAAGTCTCTAGAAATGGTTACCTCAGAATAACAGGAATTTGTCAAAGTGGGTTTGGCACAAGTTCATTATCCAAAACAAAGAAATCGACTGGATAAATGAACTCTCCCACTTTGATCAGAACGTCTTCCACTACACCCCTCAGTTTCTTCATAGACCTATCAGCCAATTGAAGAGTGGTTTTTGTTTGTTTGAGATCTCTAAGACTGAGGTGGACATAGACCGAATATGGCAGAAGATTAACAGATGCACCAAGGTCCAATAAAGCTCGATGTATGGACACCACACCAATCACACAAGAGATAGTAGGACAATCACGATCCTTGTATTTTACATGCATGGGTTGTGCCAACAAAGAACTCACATTAGCCGCAAGAAAAGTTTTCTTTGGAACTTGAGTTTTTCTACTCTTGGTGCATAAGTCCTTGAGAACCTTGGCATAAGGTGGCATTTGATGAATCTACTCCAACAGAGGGATGTTCACCTGAACTTGCCGAAAGATCTCAGGCATCTTGTCATGTTGATCCGAAGTTTTCTTTTTAAGGCACTCAGGGAATGGTGCCTTCGGAGCATAAGGGTTTTCCGAAGGAACCTCAGAATTTTGTTCCAAAGAAACATGAGTGGGGACCTCAGAATCTGATTCCTTCGACACAAGAGGAGACAAGGGCACCTTAGGGTTCAACCCCATTGTCAAAATAAATGTAGAAGGAACCTCAGGATGAAGCTCCTTCCTGGAAGTATTTGTTGAGGGAACCTCAGGATCCAGCTCCCTCATAGATGCAGGTATCACCGCAGGTCTGGTGACACCAAGAGATGGTGATTGCAAGGAAGGCACCCCAATGTAGTTGTCATCCTCCTTACCAGACCTCAAAGTATGAATCACATTAATATGACGGGTCGATTTAGAGGTGGCATGAGGCACAGATGGCCTTCCTTGAGAATGGGTACCCCAGGGATTCACCTTGGGTTGACTTGGGAACTGACCCTTCTCACGTTCATGGAGCTGATGAGCCAACTGGCTAACTTGCATTTCCAATGCTTTGACCGAATTGTTGCTGGCCGCAAACATGCTTTGTGTGCTCTATAGGAACTCTTGAAGGGTTTGTTCTAGAGTGGGGTCCTTGAGGTGAACTCGCTGGGGTAGTGGAGTTTGGTTAGAATAACCCGACGATAAGGCCTGGGGAGGTTGGTAATTATGGTGTTGAGACCTTTGATGTAGGGGTTGGTAGGTCGCCGATGGGCGTGGAGGTTGATGAGGTCGAGGTTGAGGTTGAGCATGCGAGCTCTGACCGTGACCCCCACTAGGCCCCTAAGAGAATTTAGGACAGTTACGTCATCTCAGGTTGTAGGAGTGACTGTACGGGTCGTTACGGTGCCTCTTTTGATACATCGCATTTGCATGCTCAGTATCCATTGGAGCGTAAGCACATTCCAAGTCATCATGTCCCGTAAGTCCATACTTACTACATGCGGGAGTAGCGACTGAGCTACAGGTGCTCGGTCCAACTCTAAACTCTCAATCCTACGCATGAGAGCAACCATTTTCACCTCAGACGTGATAGTTGAGTCAACTTGATATGATCCAGCTCGACTAGAAGACCGTACGGCTGGTGGCTCTCTCATGGTGTCCCACTCAAAGGTACGTTCAGCTATTAATTCAAAAGTGTCCCATGCCTCATCAATGGGTTTCATTTGGAAATCACCTTGACACATTGAGTCCATCAATGTGCGGGTGTTGTAGTTGAGCCCTCATAAACAATTTGGCGTAACTAGTACAACCCAATTCCATGATGAAGGCACTGCAAGAGAAGGTCCTTGAACCTCTCAAAGAAAGCATGAAACGATTCCATCTCAGTGTGATACATTTGGTGTATTTGTTGCCATATCTATTGAGTCTTCCGTTGAGGGAAGAATCACTTCAGAAAGACAGTCACGAAGTCATCCCAGGACCGAATCAAGCTCGTCGAGAGGCTGTACATCCATTTCTTCGTGTTATCCTTCAATGCAAAAGAAATCATCCTCAACCGTACTGAATCCTCATCAAGTTGTTGAAACTTGAACATGGAGCATACCTCCTCGAATTCACGTATGAAAATATAGGGATCCTCCTTATTGGCAGTGAAGGTAGGTAGCATTGTCACATATTGAGGTTTCAGCTCATAGTTCTTCCCGCGAGCCGGAGGGAGAACTTGCAAGAAGGTTGCGTGGCCCGAAAAGGATGGGTCCGCTCCCACAAAGTCATTGGTCCTGACTGAATCCCTCTTCCTCCCGAGTCAGAGGAGGAGGAGAAGGAGGTCTACGTGGTGGTGGGAGCGGACCGAGGTAATCCATGTATGAAACCTGATCTCCCCCATCCCCACGAGACGACTCGGCCTCATGCTCCAAAGAAGCACAAGGCGAAGATGGCCGATTACCTGGACCGTCCATCTCAGAAAAATGCACTCTCTCGAGTCAAGCACTCTTACCAGATTGAGTCCAACCTCGCATAAAACGCTCAACTCGACTCCAAAACAACACACAACAGAATGTGCACTCTAAGGAGGAGACTATAACGAAGAATTTAGAGGAGGAGAAGACTCAGATGAGAAAGGAAGAATCTTTAGAGCTAGCGTGGGTAGTGGGTGAAGATAGAAGCCTATCTAGCAAGCACGGCTCAAACAATTTATGGATATGGGTCCTTAGGCTAGACGACGCCTAACTTAGAGATCACTAGTCTCGACATGCCTCACCTCCCTACAACGAAGACCACAATACACAACAAGTGATACCAGATCCGGAGATCCAGTACCTCCTACTATCTACAAGGCAGGCGACACCGATCAGGTCATGACGGTCTCAACTAGATCACTTTCCTAGTGCATTCGAAATCCTTAGGGCCAATGTCTACTTGCTTTTAGAATTAAGGCTTTTATAAAGAGTGATTTTTGGTGGCAAAGGAAAGGGTGATGAAATCCCCCACCTTATCTTGTATGGGACAACTCCTCCTTAGTAGCGTTTTGAGTCTTAATCTAGCAATCAACTCTCCAATCAAACGCTCAACTCACTCTTGTCCCGATGCACCTTACTAACTAGTGCATGCTTTACTCATGCATGAATGAGAGAATTGGGTGCATGTACCTCATGCCAGCAATCAACAACAAAAATGTAAAGCAAAGAAAAGACAAATGCGTGCAAGGTCTACAAATGATGCATGGCCTAGATGGCAATCAATCTACTCTTTTGCTTTGAGTTTTAAGGTCCAAGTTATTTAAAAGGGATTGATTATTAATTTCGGAGAAAACTACAAGTCATAACTTGCAAGATTGAGCTCCCAGACAACTAAATTGAAGAAAAGAACAACTACAACGAAATTTGGAGCAAAACAAACTGAGCTGGCTGCCAATTGGCAGTTTCAGACCGCTGATTGGCGGTTACTTTGGCGCAATTTTTCCTACAATTTCTCCAGTATCCTCCCCTTGCTCCTTACAATCTCTGAAACAAACCAAAACGAAAAACAAAAAATTAAACACACTCGATTTGTCCAAACCAAAGTCTGGATTGAACACCTCCCCGGCAACGACGCCAAAAACTTGATTGAATCAGTTATAATAACAGCATGTGCACGGCCGCATTGAAGCGGTGACAAATATGGGTCGATCCACAGGGAGGTGTGTCGACTTTGGTTAGTTCGAAGGCGAGTCGGAAACAAGGTGGAGAAAAGATTGATTAAACAAAACTACACTAAACTAGTGGCAATAAAGAAGGAAATGAAAGCACAAAATTAACTAAAACTAAACTAAGAGACTACGAAGTAGAAAGATGAAATTCAGGAATGGGAAAACCCCCTAAGGGGTGGAGTGTGTGTACACATGAAATAAGAGTGATGAATGCATACAATAAGTTCAAGTGTAGTCAGTGTTTGTTATGCATAAGAAGTACCTAATGGCAAGACCTATCATAGTGGGCACTAACCTAGGTGATTAATATGAGCATGGCAAGTTTGTTATTAAGAACCTAAACAAGCATGCAATGTACCTAAATATTATGGCAGAAACCATCAAGTTAAGTATTCTCTTTAATTCAAACAAGCATACTAACATTTCTCACATACAACAATATTTAGCATTCATTCCATCTACATAACTTGTATAAACATCAACTCCACCCCCAAAGGGGGATGGAACTACTCACACATTAAACTATAAACTACATTAAGAAAAGAAGACATTCAATTTATACTACGATAACGAAATCAAAAAACAAACTAAACAAGCAAGCATCAAAATAAAGACTATAAAACTAACAAAACTATGAAGAATTATTTTATTTACATGACTCACATTACAAGTGACATTCTTCTCCACCTTGAGTTTTTCCTTCAAGGCTTTTACTCCAATTAGAGAGAATGCCAGCAAACAATGGGTTGGATACAAATGAGGAGGAAGAGTTCTATTTATAGCAATAGAAAAAGGTAATCCGGGACAATCCCCCGATATGGGACTAATACACTACTAAAATAGACATAAAACACTCTAATAAATGACCCGACAAAGTTTTATCGGATCTGGACCAAAACTAACCACCAATCAGGTTTGGATCGGGTTGTGGATTGGAGTGTGGTTGTCTGGATTGATTTCTTCTTGTCTGATGCACGCTAATCGGTTGTGTAGCTTGCAACCTGAATCCAATTGCCAAAATACTCCTCATGATGGTGTGGAGTTTCTTCATTTGCTCATTGTTCATTTGGTTTTGCATTCGGGTCCCTCTCTCTTGCATCTTAGTCCATAAGTGTTGCAACTTAGTCCATTTTCTTGCACTTAAGTCCTTTTAGAGTCTCTCCTTCTCGAACCTATTTATTCTTGAAACTTAAACATAAAACTCGTTATGTAGCATTGCTTAGGCTAAGAATAAAGGATATAAGACACAAATATATGCATGAGATGATGCCAATCAAGGGCCTCAACTACAACACCCGCACATTGTTGGAGTCGATGTGTTAGGGTGATTTCCAAATGACACTCATCGATGAGGCATGGGACACTTTTGAATTGATGGCTGAACGTACCTTTGAGTGGGATACCATGAGAGAGCCACCAACTGCCAGGTCTTCAGGTCGAGCTGGATCATATCAAGTTGAGTCAACAATAGCGTCTGAGGCAAAATTGGTTGCTCTCATGCGTAGGATTGAGAGTTTAGAGATGGATCGAGCTCCTGTAGCTCAGGTCGCTACTCCCGCGTGTAGTAGGTGTGCACTTACAAGACATGATGACTTGGATTGTGCTTATGTTCCAAGGGATACTGAGTATACAAATGTGATGTATTAACAGAGGCCCCGTAATGACCGTACAGTCACTCCTACAACCTGGGATGGCATAACCACCCTAACTTCTCTTGGGGCCAAGTGGGGGTCACGGTCAGATCTCGCACGCTCAACCTCAACCTCCACCTTATCAACCTCATGCCTATCGGCAACCTACCAACCCCCACATCAAAGGTCTCGGCACCATAATTACCAACCTCCTCAGGCCTTATCGTTAGGTTATTCTCGCCAAACTCCACTACCCTAGCGGGTTGAACCAAAGGACCCCACTCTAGAACAAATCCTTCAAGCGTTCATACAGAGCACACAAACCATGTTTGCAGCCAGGAACAACCAGGTCAAAGCATTGGAAATGCAAGTTAGCCAGTTGGCTCATCAGCTCCATGAACACGAGAAGGGTCAGTTACTGAGTCAACCTGTGGTTAATCCCATGGGTCAACATGCTCAGGCTAGACAGAATGTGCACAATGTTGAAAGTGGTCCTTCCAAACATGCAAATGTTGTCCATACCTTATGATCGGGAAGGGTTGTTCACAACAATATGGAAATGCTTCAATCCAACCTGTTGGTGACTCTTCCGAGGAGGGTTGTCAGTCTTTCAAGGAACCTAATTTTAAGACTCCTCCTCATGATAGTTATGTCCCCAAGGCACCATTCCCTCATAGGTTGACTAAAAAACGTGATGAGCATTGGGACAAAATCGTTGAGGTACTTAGGCAAGTGAAGGTTAACATCCCGTTGTTGGACGTGGTTCAGCAAATGTCATCGTATGCCAAGTTCCTTAAAGACCTTTGTACCATTAAGAGAAGAAGAAATGTTCCCAAAAAGGCATTTTTGGCCGCCAATGTGAGCTCGATATTGACACTACCCATGCAGGTCAAATACAAGGACCCCGGTTGTCCAACTGTCTCTTACATGATCGGTAATGTGACAATTTCTCACACTCTATTGGATTTGGGAGCATCTGTGAAACTCCTGCCTTACTTTGCCTATATCAACCTTGGAATAGGCGATCTTAAACCAACGAAGACAACCCTCCAGTTGGCTGACAGATCCGTCAATATTCTACAAGGGAGTGTAGAGGATGTCCTTATTAAAGTGGGTGAGTTCGTATTTTCAGTTGATTTCATCATCTTGGATATTGAACCTGTGTCCAACCCACAATGACAAATTCCAGTGATCCTTGGGATGTCGTTTCTTGCGACATCTAATGCTTTGATCAATTGTCACAATGGCTTGATAAGGTTGTCTTTTGGAAACCTCACGGCGGATTTGAACATCTTTACTCTTGGTAAACAACCTGCGCTCTTCGACGATGCTTTCAGAGCTAATTTCATTCACGACATGGATGAGACTGAGTCATTAGGCATGGTTGACTCATATCGACATATTATTGAGGTGCCTAATAACCAAGTTGTGTGTGAAGATGGTCTTGAGGAATCTACCTGTTTACCGCAGGATGAGGAGGCACATATGGGTGCTTGCTCCTCTTACCCTGTGGCCCTTGAGCCACTTGAAATTAACAATAAATCCGACAAGGACCTACCTACAGTCGAGCTTAAACTGCTCCCCAATAACCTTAAATACATCTTTTTTAGGGGATAATGAGACATTGCCACTCATTATTGCTTCTGATCTTGCAAAAGAACAAGAGGATGCCCTCAAAAAAGTGCTCTTTGAAAACAAAGGGTGGTCCTTGAAGGACATCAAGGGAATTAGCCATGGTATTGTCCAGCATCGGATCCACATGGAAGAGAATTCTAGGCCCCGCCGGGACCCACAACGAAGATTGAATCCTGTACTGAAAGAAGCCATCCGAAAGGAGGTTCTTAAGTGCTTGGATCATGGTATAATCTATCCTATCTCTGATAGTTCATAGGTGAGTCCTGTCCATGTGGTTCCCAAAAAGTCAGGTGTGACGGTTGTGGAGAATGAGCATAATGAGCTTACACCAACACGCCTGCAAACTGGCTGACGGGTTTGCGTTGATTATTGCAAGCTCAATGCGGCAACGCGAAAAGATCATTTCCCATTGCCATTCATTGATCAGATGTTGGAAAGGTTGGCCGGACATGAGTATTATTGTTTTCTTGATGGATACTCCGGTTACAACCAAATTCCCATCGCCCCTGAGGATCAAGAGAAAACCACATTTACTTGTCCCTTTGGCACGTTTGCCTACCGTCGCATGCCCTTTGGGTTATGTAATGCGCTGGCAACATTACAAAGGTGTCTGATTAGCATCTTCTTCGATATGGTAGAGCGTTTCCTTGAGATTTTCGTGGACGACTTTTCCATATTTGGCGCTTCCTTTGATGAGTGCCTTCGTCACTTGAGCCTTGTCCTCAAGTGATGCCGTGAGAAGAACCTTGCTCTCAATTGGGACAATGTCACTTCATGGTGAAACGAGGGATGGTACTTGGACATGTGGTCTCAAGTAGGGGAATTGAGGTCGATCCCGCCAAAGTGGGACTTATTGCTATTCCCCCACCGCCACGTAATGTGAATGATATTTGTGCCATTTTGGGGCATGTTGGATTCTATCAGCGGTTCATTTGGGATTTTAACAAAATTGCTCGACCTCTAACCACCTTGTTGGCTAAGGATGCCCTTTTTGAGTTCACACCGGATTGCCACCATGCTTTTTTGACCTTGAACAAAGCTTTGACTTCAGCTCCCATAATTAAGGCACTGGTGTGGACTGAACCTCGAGTTAATGTGTGATGCATCTGACTTCGTTGTGGGAGCAGTGCTTGGGAAACGATTGGACAAATTTCCTCATGTGATCTACTATGCCAGTAGAACACTCAATGTTTCCCAATTGAACTACATTGTGACCGAGAAGGAATTCTTAGCGATCATATTCGCTTTGGGGAAATTCTGGTCGTACTTGATTGGCTCCCATGTGATTATCTACTCTGATCACACAGCCATCAAGCACCTCATGGCGAAGAAAGATGTAAAATCTCGTCTCTTGAGATGGATCTTGTTGTTACAAGAATTTGATCTCGAGATTCGGGACAAAAAAGTGTGAAAATGATGTAGCAGACCACCTGTCTCGTCTTGAGATGACCAATCCACATGACCAAATTATTAATGACAAATTTCCTGACGAGCTGTTGTTCACGATTGAAGATAACCCTTGGTTTGCCAACATCGTGAACTACCTCGTGACCGAGCAACTTCCTGTGGGTTGGTCAAAATCTGACCAAACCAAATTTAGATCTTATGTCAGATTCTTTCACTGGGAGGACCCCTACCTATTCAAATACAGTTGTGACCAAATTTTCAGGCGGTGCATCCCAAATAACGAGTTACAAAGTGTGGTCCATTTTTTCCACTCTAGGCATATGGAGGACACTTTGGAGCTAAGAAAATTGCCGCCAAGGAGCTCCAATCTGTATTCTACTGGCCTTCTCTCTTCAAAGATGCTTACGAATTTTGTAAGAAATGTGATAGGTGCCAGCGCCTTGGTAGGATTAGTCGACGTGATACGATGCCTTTGAAAAATGTCCTTGTCGTAGGCATCTTCGATGTGTGGGGCATCGACTTAATGGGTCATTTCCCGAATTCTTTCGAGAATGTTTACATTCTGGTGGCCGTTGACTATGTGTCTAAGTGGGTTGAAGTTATCCCCATAAACACCAATGACAACAAGGTGGTCACCAAATTCTTAAAGGACATTTTTGCGCGATTTGGTACTCCTCGTACCATAATCAGCGAAAGGGGTACCCACTTCTGCAATAGCTCCTTTGAAGCGCTTATGAGGAAATATTCAATCACCCACAAGCTTGCGACCCCATGTCATCCACAAACTAGTGGGCAGGTCGAAGTCTCTAATTGTCAATTAAAGCAAATCCTTGAGAAGGCGGTTAATTCCTTGAGGAATGATTGGTCGACTAAGTTGAATGACGCGTTGTGGGCCTTCCACACCGCGTATAAGAACAATTTAGGTATGTCCCCATATCGGGTAGTGTACGACAACTTGCCACCTACCCATCGCGCTTGAGCATCGTGCTTTCTGGGCGATCAAGAACCGTAATATGTATCTTGATCAAGCAGGGCTGCAACGTAAACTCGACATCGTGGAATTGGAAGAGCTACACAATGGTGCGTTTGAAAATGCAAAATTTCATAATTCCCGAGCTAAGTTGTTGCCCGATCGCATGATTATGTGAAAGGTGTTTACGGCCCGGCAGAAGATGTTTCTCTACAATTCCCGGCTTCATCTGTTTGCGGGTAAGCTCCGCAGTCGCTGGTTTGACCCTTTTATTGTCCAAACCGTATTTCCTCATGGAGCGGTTGACATCCTGAACCCAGGGAATGGGGACGTGTTCAATCTTAATGGACAATACCTCAACATTACTTGGAGGGGCCACCAACTGAAGTCGAGGAGGTCATGTCCCTTCATGAACCTCTCTCGCACTCAACCATTCATGACCTACATGGATGATTGAGATTTCAGGTTTGTATATAGTGTCTTGTTGTTAAAAAACGAAGACAAAAGACTCCTTTAGTGAGCATTGATTGTTGTGGGCTCCAACCCTTGAGTATTTGGGCCATATTTCTTTCACGTATTTGTATCCCTTCTTTACCATCTCACAGGTTTTGAGGGTATTCAGGTTCGTATCCATCAACATAACTATGAACTTCCTTTTGCGCTTCATGTTGGTGAGGTCTTCCAATTTTCATGCCTAAATCCATGTAGTATCATGCTCACATTCATTGAGGACAATGCATGAAGTAGGTGTGGGGGTGTTTTACGTGTGTACATAGTCGTCTTTTCCTTTATTTTGCTTTCTATTGTGTGCATTGTTAGGATCATGATAGTGTGCTGCATTTAATATCTATATATTTGCTTACCATGATCCTTGGGTGACTTATCTTCTTTTGCTTGCCTAGTGCTTTAAATTTTTCACATTTCTTTCAAAATTTTCATATGTTTGCAAAATAAAATGTTTTGTGGGTTTTGCGTGTGTTAGCATGTGCAAAACCGTTGAGAGGCAAAGTAAAAGGAAGTTCACAAAATTGTCTTGAACTTGATGCATTAGAATATCTAGTATAGTGGCTTTAGGACTTATCTAGTCATTAGGATGCACCCCGGTCATCCCTCGGGAGGCGAGTAATCATAGGGTTTCAGAACTCAAAAAATTAAAGAAGTCCACCCTGAATCTAGTGAGTCAATAATCTGTGTCTGTTAATATAAGGAAGGTTGTTGTAGTCAAGGGCCTTTTAACTCCTGTTGTGAGACATTAAGCATAGGGGTTTTGGTTCATGTGTGGATAAGAAATAAGTGAGTAGGTGTTCTCTCTTCTCGCACGACTCCTATCACTCGGGAAATTCGGTCCGAGGGGACTTTATGTCTGGTGCTTTCGAGTCATCTGACTTGGGATGCACCGATCAAAGTCCCATTACACGGGTGGTAGGGATTGCACTCCAGCTAGTAAAAAAGAAAAAAAGAAACAAAAGAATAAAAATATGGTAATGCAAATAAGAACCTTAATGGACTTTACACTTTGTATCACTTGAGGATGTTGAGGTTGTCTATGTCTTTAACTTAAGTTTTTAATTAACTTGCAGGAATGGTTCATTAGGCTAGGTGTGGGGACTAATACCTATATAGAGTCGGACCGTAGGATTACCGTGTCCAATGATCGACAAAAATGAGTCCATCGAGTTGAGTGTTAGGTTGAATAATGCATCTATGTTCGGATTTTGTGGGTATATTCGCTGAAAACCCTCAGGAGACAACACTTCTCCTCCATGGCAACATGGAGGTTTAACGGATTATTACATGTGCTAAGTTGAACCGTGAGTCCTAAAAAGTGAATTAGGGTTTCCCTATTTTACGAATGATTTTTCCTTCTTTCATTTTTTTCCTTTCCTTGTTTTACTCTGGACTAGCAAAAGTTAGGTGTGGGGGTATTTGATTGACATCATATCATGCATACATTTGTGTCTTATGTCCATTATCTCTCTCTTAAACAATGTTGCATAACGCGTTTAATGTTTAAGTTTCAGGAATATGCAGGTTGCGCAAAAAGGACTCAAAAGCAAGGAAAATGACTGAATTGCAAGACTTGGGGACTGAGATGCAAGAGGGAAGGACCCAGATTTAAGCCCAAAGGACCAAGGAGAAAATCTAGAAACTCCACACCATCTTGAGAAGTATTTTGGCAATTTGATTCGGGTCTAAACTCCAACAAGTGACTTGGGCGCATCACACATGAAGACAACAATCTAGGAAGGCCCACACAAAAACAAGTCCGGATCCAAACCCTGTAGACCGCCAAGTGGCGGTCTGGGACCGCTGATTGGCGGTCAGGTTGGGTCAAAATCCAACAGGCTTTGGGCGGATCATGTATAATTGTGTGTTAGGTCTATTTAGGGTATTGTACTAGTCTCATACCGGGGGATTGTCCCGAATTACCTTTTTCTATGGCTATAAATAGAACCCTTCCTCCTCCTTTGTATCTCATCTCTCTCTTGGTGGCCATCCTCTCTACTAGGAGTAAAAGCCTTGGAGAGAAAAATCTGGTGGGGAGATCCTACTTGTAATTGGGTGAGTAATAAAGATGTTTTGCTAAGTTTTCTTGATATTGCCTCTTTTCAATTCTTGCATACTTAGTTAACTTGTTTGTTTTAGTCTTCTTAGAATTAGTTTAAGCATGTTTTCTTTCCTTAGTTTGAATGTTAGTTTAAATATGTGTGAGTAATTTCATCCCCCTTTTGGGGTGGAGTAGATGTCTATACATGTTATATAGATGGAATGAATGCTAAACATTGTTGTATGTGAGAAATGTTAGTATGCTTGTTTGAATTAATAAGAAATCTTAACTTGATGGTTTCTGCCATAGTGTTTAGGTATATTCCATGCTTGTTTATTTTCTTAATAACAAACTTGTCATGCTCATATTAATCACCTAGGTTAGTGCTTTGAATGATAGGTCTTGTCATTAGGTACTTCTTATGCATTAACAAACACTAACTACACTTGAGTTTATTATATGCATTCACCACACTTATTTCATGTGTACACACACTCCACCCCTTAGGGGTTTTCCATTCCTGATTTTTATCTTCCTCTATTAGTCACTTAGTTTCATTTCCTCTCGCTTTCATTTCCTTCTTTGTTGCTAGTAGTTTAGTGTAGTTTGATTTAATCAATCTTTCTCTCCTTTGTTTCTCACTCGCCTTCGAACTAAACAAAGTCGACACACCTTCCTGTTGATCGACCCGTATTTGCCACCGCTTTAATGCGGCCGTGCACTTGTGGTATTTTAAAATGTTCAATCAGGATGCATCGACTGAACACCGATTACACGGGTGGTAGGGTTCGCCTAATGTGGAGATTTTGGGGAAGGTGTACGTGATAGTGTAAGTTCTCATAGGCAGTAATGCACGAAACATTACCCTGTAAACCTTACCATGGGAGAATGAAACACCAACTAGAAAAAAATAAAATGAAAAAAAGAACAAAAACAAAAAAGGTTATACAAATAAGAACCTTAATGGACTTTACACTTTATATCACTTGACGATGTTAAGGTTGCCCACCTCTTTCACTTATGTCCTTGATTAACTTGCACGAATGGTTCTCTAAGCTAGGTGTATGGGCATGATACTTATATAGAGTCGGCCTGTAGGATTACCGTGTCCAATGATAGACAAAAATAGGTCCATCGAGTCGTGTTGCTAGGTTGAATAATGCATCAATATTAGGATTTTGTGGCTATATTCGTTGAAACCCTCAGGAGCCACCACTTCTCCTTCTTGGCGACAAAGAGGTTCAATGGCTTGTTGCACGTGTTACGTGCAACCGTGATTCCTATGAAAGTGAGTTAGGATTTCTTGTTTTTCATATGCTTTTCCATTCTTTCATATTTTTCTCTTCCTTTGATTTGCTCGAGACAAGCAAAAGGTAAGTGTGGGTGTATTTGATTAGTAGCATCGTATTCACGCTATATATCCTTTATTTTACTCCAATATTGTGCTACCTGAGTGTTTGTTGTAGTGTTTCCGGTGTTAGGTAATAAAGAAGACAAAAGTGAGCAAGTAGGACCTAATTGCAACAAGAATGGAGTGAATTGAAGACTTCTGGACCTGTTTGTAAAGCACAAGGACTGGATCGCAAATCAGGAAGGACCCAAGTGAAAACCTGGAGGGACCTGATGGTAAAGAACAAAATGTTGTGCCACATGACTTGAACCATATCAGTATTTCTCCAATTAAAACCATATCGGGTCGAGACAGTGGATCAGAGCTTCACCCCACATGCCAAATGAATACACTAAAGCGCTACACAAATTTTAGCCCGATCAAAGAATTTGGATCCGCCATTGGCGGTTGTATTCTCTACTAGCGGAACAAATTGCCTTGCTAGATGTCATATTTTGGTCGCATATCGGGTTGCCAGGTTAGAGCATTCCAAGACCATCATATGTGATTTAGAGTCATCAGATTATTTCCAGATTAATCCTAACCATGTATTAGTCTATATATACCATTGTAATCCCTCATCTCCCACTTCTTCTTGATTCTCCATTAGTTTAGGTTTAATTTGTTGCTCATTAGTGTAAGAGGAGAAGGAGGAGGAACTTTGTAATCTTTTCATTTCAAGTTAGTTGAATCTTGTTCTTTACATTAATGTCTTTACTTTGATGCAATTTCATTGATGTTGTTGTTTGCTGATTCAAGTTTTTCTTCGTTTCCATTATGGGTTTATGTTGTTTTTATCCTTTATTTAGTTTAGAGATGAGTGGGGAGTAGTCCATCCTCATTGAGGGTGGAGAAGAAGGTGATGTGATTATGTTATATATTAGGTGTGTGTGTTAATCCTAATAATTCGAACCTTACATGAGTTCCATAACCATCTAATGGGATTACACTCTTATCTTTGATGTGTTAATGCTCTTGAGTGATGCTTAGCACATGTTTAGATTAGTGGGCCTATTTAATGGAGAATTATGAGGTTAGGATAAGGATGGAGTGGAAGAAGGAAATATGACATGTGCATGCATGCTCATGTTGGCCTCTTCCTAATTAATGTCTTGTATGTTTTAATGATTTTGTTAGATCTTATTTCATGTGAAGACATAGTGGGGTTTGCTCGTTCTGCATGAGCTCATTTAGCTTCATTTCAATTATTGACTTGTACATTTTAATGATAATGGTTTATCTTATTTCATGTGGAAGGAAAGTTGGATTTGGTTTTATGGATTTCATGTATTACATGTTGTGATGAGCACGAATGAACACACACACATACACATATTTTTTGTAACGCCCCTGATCACGTGGGTATGCACACTGGGAAAATTTGCAAGTGTCGCGATCAGAGACCTCCGCGACGACCGAAGGAGTTACCAAAGACAGACCAAAGAAGATGACTCGACAACGCTTAAAAGGGCATACGCGGATAGACAAACAGAAACTAACTGAAACAATTGATTATCCATGTATACATAAAAGATCCAATTAGAATACATCAAGTTTCAAAAGGGAAATACATCAACATAAATGCGGAAGCAAAGATAACAAGAAGACTGTGGTCGACGTGTACAGAATCGTCCGAAACTCGTCCAGTCCACCCCCGAAGGAACCTAAGTACCTGAGGCAAAACACCAACAAATATGTGTAAGTTTTCAATACAGAAAACCTGTATGCCCCGGGTGAAATCCAAGTTTACAAAGATATGCATGAAGTCTACCTACCACAGATGCAACGGAAAGTACAGAAAGCAACCAAATGCAACAGAATGGCCACGGCTCTAAACAACCACGCCAATCGGGTAACACCCAAACAACTTCCTCTAAAAAGAAACAAAACACCAGCCATGCTGGTCAGAATCAGAAGCCGGTCACTCGACAGTGACCCACCATTTGGTACAAAGCGGAACGCCTTATAGACGCCCAAACTCGTGGAAATAAACCTACATGATGTCATCGTGACATTGGGAACACCTGACCTGAGACAGAATGGCACGCGCTTGCCGAGGTCACAATCTTCACCTGGCCTCTCTACATAGAGGTGTTGTGCGAATGGCCTCTCTACATAGAGGACCCACTCATGACCCATTGGCCCAGAATCATAACGTACCCAGAATTCATTTATCAAATTATATGCAATGCAAGCTATCTAAAGATCTATATATCTCTACAACTACTTTAATCAGAATGAGCCCAATACAAGGGGTATACAATATCCTCCTATCGGCCCCAAGGCAGACAAAATATCATAATCAAATCAGCCACCACAGGGCTCCAGAACAACAAACAATATAATAGAAACATGTCAATAGCATGTCAACGATAAACATCATCTACGGGTCATGTATAAGGGTTAAGGAGTCAAATATCGTAACGCCCCTAATCCGCACTCGGGACACAACAGTCAATACAAATTAAAATCAAGCAAAAAAGGGACATTAACTAAAATAGTCAAGTTGAGACATCAATAAAAATATAACAAGGTGACAATGTCGGAGTACAATGCGGAAGGAAAATACAAGAACTCTGAACTCCTACTACATGACTACTAACAAGAGTAAGAAAAAAAATGACAACCAAGCTCAACTGATCAAGTCCACGCGTCCCAAGCCTAAGTCACCTTCAACCGCCAACCACGTCCCACTTACACACGTGCAAGTCATGCCTGAGTCTCAAATCAAGACTCAGTACACCACCCCAACCCGACACCACACAATGTCTAGTTGTCCATGATGGCTCACAGTGGTCTCGTGTCCTAAGTCGACCATGCGTCCAGCGAAGTCGATCACGCACCTCGACCACACTATGCATCCAATCCACGAGGCAACACTCAATCCGCTCTCACGACAGAACTATCACACGTCCCAAGGCGACCACGTGCCCAGCCAGGCCGAGAGTGCACCCTCGACAATACCGCGCATCCGGCCCACAAGGCAATACCCTACTTCAACCACGCGCCCGAGCCCATGAGCAACGCTCCCTAACAGCCACCCGTCACAATGCTGGTGAGCTGACCAGTTCCGCATCCGGCTTCGAAAGCTGACCACACGCCCGAGCCGATTAGCAACACTCCCTAATGGTCACTCGTCACAACATGGGTGAACCCTTCCAAACCGCAACAACACATGGGAAAATAAACATAAATCCAGGGGGAAAACGTAAATTACCCACTAATGAAATTACCACAATAGCTGAAAAACACAGAGCAAAAGAGTAATTTTCCCCTAAATAATTAATTCATTTCATCCAATTCAGCAAAGTCCAGGATTATTTATGTAATTGCTCCAATTATTAATCATCTAATTCAATTAAAATAAAATTCAGGGTTTTAAGGTGATTAAACTAGTTATTCATTATTTAATCAAATACCCAACAATCCATGAAAAACATGTAATTAACCCAAAATCAAATCCCAATATCATCTTTGATCACAAAAACATATGTATCATTGATTAATCCATAATATAAACAACATACCAAAGGAGCATATTAACAAACACCTAAGGTGCAACAAAATACTGAACTCGAATGTCAATCTCATACTCTGATAACCCAACCGTATTATCCCTAAGCATGGCATAGTGTACAAACCCAAGATATGCATGGAACATGTGGTCAACCCAAATAATTAACAAGTAACCATGACAAAACTCATTGGTCCATAACCACGATGGCATCAACATGTAGTTCACGTATATATAATGTAGTTTGAATATTAAATCAACAACACAAAGCAATTAACATGCATTGGAAGGAAGCAATTGATATTCCAATATTCATGGTCTAAGGGACATATCATCAAACATGTGGTGGGCACCGATTCAAATCGACCTTCTCAGCCCAACCAACGCCAGACTACCCTAGCTCAGCCACCGCTGGGCCACCTTACTCAGCCATTGCCAGGCCACCTCAGCCCAGCCACTGTCGGGCCACCTCAGCCCCAACAGACCATCCAAACTCCATCCAAAATAAGCAATGTCCGAAAACCCCCAAACCAATTTATCGGATTTAAATCTACCCTAGTAGGTAGCATACCTTGACTCAATCGAGTCGAGAAGACTCGTTGGAGAAGGGGATGCCTTCCCCTCCGCGGGGACACCGACATCGTCAGAGCTCCTCATTGTCATGGCCTTTGGAGTGCTCACCGGAGCTTGGAGGATGTTGGACGGACAGGAAAATGGGTGGGTTTCGGGTTGGATTGGATAAAGAAGAAGATGGGGGAAGAGTGAGTAAAAGGGAGATGAAGGTGAGGGTTGGGGATTTGGAAGAGGGGTTTCACAAATACCTAAGGGTTAAATGAATTACTCCAACATCACATCAGATCAGTAGCACTTAAACATGAAAGAAGCAATAAATATACACCACAGCAAGAGGGATCCATAATTAAGACATTAAGAGAGTCCTAAGGCATGAGCACCCAATTTCAGAGCATAGATCCAATAATTGGTGCAATTCATAGCATGATCAAATGTGACAATGAGCATACATCAACACTAAATATATGTATATATATATATATGATACAACATATGCTTGAAACAGAAATCTGATCATCTTTACAAGGCATCCTGCATGCATGAGTATTGACATGCAATTGATTAGATGACATGATCAGATAAGAATATAATTCCAGAAAATACATACATGCATCTTAATAATTACATAAGCCTAATGATTACAGTAATGCATGAGGTGTAATCCAAACACCTAGGTCAGGATTGCATACAAGAAGTCATAGTCAAAATATACACATGCAATACAAGTCTTGAATGTACATATGACTGCACATTCAATACATTACTATAATATTCAATTAACTCAGATATGCATGTATATCATTATGACATCCATTTCAGTATATGCCAGGGCTCGTACATACGAAAATTCAAAGCACACACATACATCAAACTAATACAAGCATCACTACCGAAATCTCAAACATGCATAGTATCGACAACTCTATGCTCAGACCATGCATGCAACCAATTCCTGATGCATACCCACCCTTCCATACCTCCCTTAAGACATCTCTGAGGGTGTTTGTTGTGGATGAAGTGGTGCGAGGCGGTCTGGTCAGTCACAAGACTCGACATGACATGAGGGGGACCAATCAGGCACTAGGATGGTCACACATCACTAGTGCAGAATGCTCAATAGACGTCACCAAATAGACGTCGGATATAAAAACATCTGACGTCTATTGGTATAGACGTCGGATGTTTGGACATCCGACGTCTATAGGTTTGTATAAACGTCGGTTGTTTAGTATAACCGACGTCTATACCTCCTAAAAGAAGAAAATATTTTTTGTTTATTTTTTTGGATTTATTTCGTATACGAATTTATGTGGATTATTTTGTATCAGAAATAACACATTTTTTTGGGATTTATTTCGTGTAAGAATTAACACATTTTTTTGGGATTTATTTTGTATAAGAAATAACGTAATTTTTTGGGATTTATTTTGTGTAATAATTTATGGGGATTATTTTGTGTAGTAATAGTTACATCATTATAACTATCACATGTGTGTTGTACACATGTGTGTGTATGGTGACATGTTTAGTCCCACATTGGAGAAAGTTTTTTATTGGTGGAGTTGAAGTACTCAACTACTCCTTTACTTCTAAATGGTAGTTTGGTACCACATTACAAAATGCAAGTGAGATACATATATATATTTAATGGTCAAAAGATTGGCACTTGGGGCACTTGGGCTTCAAATGGTTGCAACGACTTTTTTTTACTATTAACTCATGTATAGACGTCGGTTGTATATGGTAGCCGACGTCTATATATAGGGCGTATTTTTTATTAATTATTGTTATTTCAATGTATAGACGTCGGATGTATAGCATGACCGAATTTGGGCGTTCGGACCTTCAATTACTGGATTTGAATTTTGCAAACCCGTTGTCAGTGTGACTGGAACGCACCTTTATAGCAAATATAGAGGATTATTGTTGATTGTTGTGGCCACAAATGCAAGCAACGGAATTTTTCCTCTAGCATTTGTTGTTAGAGAGTGAGAAGATAGAGTTGCGGACGTGGTTCCTCCAATTGCTGGACAGTATGGTGACCAGGTGACCCGATTTGTGTATTATCACCGACAAATTTTTGAGAATAAATAGTTGCATTTCCGGCTTCAGAGGGGACATGTTCATCAATTTTGTCTTTGACACATGAAAGCAAATCTTGCAAAACAGCGTAACTACAAGGAAAGATTGGGACAAATCAAGTTTTATGAACCAGGTAACACTCATTCATTTATGAAATTTAAAGAGCTAATGAAGGCTATTGCAAAGGAACATAAACCAGTATACGAGTGGATTCAGCATCAGGGTCCTTTGGAAAGATGGACTTGTTGTCACAACGGGGTCGACATTTTGGCTGTATGACAACAAACATGTTGAAAAGCTTCAACAATGTCTTACAAGGGGCACGCGGTATGTCACTTACAATCATGATTTTGATGACGTTTGTCTATTTGAACAAATTCTTTGTCAAAGGAAAGCACATCACTGAGTCGTGGAATGAATTTTATGTACCGACAGTCCACACCATGATGACGGCAAATAGTAATCTGGCTAGATCTCATATTGTAACTCGATACCACTAGTTGATGTACCAGGTTGAAGCCAATGACCAGAAGAAATATCGTCAAATTTGAAGAAGGTGTTATAAGAACCATGATACATAATTACAATGCACGTCCCATGTTCATATGTACTATCAGTTTGTAGCATCAGACATGCAAATGTCAGCACTTCACATTTGGTCTCCCCGTATTATCAGGTTCAAATGTACAAATAGGCATACAAACCAATATTTATCCTGATTCCTGATGTATGGTATTGTCCATATCATGGTAACATCACAATGAAGCCCTCTAAAATCAAAAGATCTCCTATCGGTCAAAATCAACGTGAATCCGAAACGAGATGGACGAGCACTCTGGAAGAAGGGTAAGGTGTGGGAGATGCGGTGGTATAGGGCATACTAGAGAGAGATGCAAGGAACCTATATAGCGAAATTGTTTGAATAATTTGTATGTTACTATTATGTAAGACTTTGGATAAATGTAGGACTTGAATGCTTCTTAAGATATGATTAAATGTAAGGCTTGAATGTTTTTTAAGATTTGATTGTGGTGTAAGACTTGAATTAATATAATGTATTTTGTTATGACTTGTATTTTTTATGACTCCAATGTTTTGCAACACTTGAATGTTTTCTAATATTTAGCATATTAGGGACATATGGCGTTTGGTGGATCCAAGACCGATTCAGTTAGGGGCAACTATGCTTCATAGGGTCTGGTGGACATATCAGTGTTGGTTATGCAGGTCAACCACAAGTCTGACTTATTCAATGATTTGGTAAGCATTTTACATTTTTCAAACAATATTTGTACGTACGTATTAATATTTTAACAATTATCATATTATATGAAGAAGGATGTCGACAGCGTAAAATACATTGAGCACGGATCCAAGCTCAACGCTTGGCAGATCACTGATGAGAGGATGTGGTTTCTGCTAGATCTGGCAGGCTTTGACACAGTCTCTCGGTTAGGCCAAGAATAGTGATTGACATCATATCATGCATATATTTGTGTCTTATATCCATTATCTTGAACCTAAACAATGCTACGTAACGAGTTTTATGTTTGAGTTTTAGGAACAAACAAGATTGAGGAGAAGAGGCATAAAAGGACCTAGAAGCAAGGAAAAGGACTGAGTTGCAAGACTTGGGGACTGAGATGCAAGAGGGAAGGACCCGGATGTAAGCCCAAAGGAATAAGAAGCAAATCAAGAAACTCCACACCATCATGAGGAGTATTTTGTCAATTAGATTTGGTCCTGAGCTCCAACAACCTACCCGGATGCATCAAACATGAAGACATGAAGCCAGACAACCACACACCAAAACCAGGACGGATCCAGACAATATAGACCGCTAATTGGCGGTCAGTTTTGGTCCGGATCCGCTAAGACTTTGGCGGGTCATGTATTAGGTTGTGTTTAGTCTATTTTTGGTATACATTTATTCCCATACCAGGGGATTATCCCGGTTTAGTTTTTCCATGCCTATAAATAGAACTCTTCACCTTCCTTTGTATTCACTCATTGCTTGGTGGCATTCTCTCTACTTGGAGTAAAATTCTTGAAGCGAAAACTCAAGGTGGAGAAGAATGCCACTTACAATGTGAGTCATGTTAATAAAATATTTTTTCTTAGTTTCTTTTTGTCTTGTCTTTTAATTCTTGAATGCTTGTTTAGTTTAATTTCCTTTCATTTAGCTTCTTTAATATTTCTTGTTTGCTTAGTTTAATTGCATTTCATTAGAATGTATTGTTTTATTAATGTAGTTTGTAGTGTAATGATTAGTGAGTAGTTTCATCCCCTTTGGGGGTGGAGTAGATGTTTATACATGTTATGTAGATGGAATGAATGCTAAACATTGTTGTATGTGAGAAATGTTAGTATGCTTGTTTGAATTAATGAGAACACTTAACTTGATGGTTTCTGCCATAATGTTTAGGTACATTCCATGCTTGCTTAGGTTCTTAATAATAAACTTGTCATGCTCATATTAATCACTTAGGTTAGTACTTTGAATGATAGGTCTTGCCATGAGGTACTTCTTATGCATTACAAACACTAACTACACTAGAGCTTATTGTATGCATTCATCACTTCTTATTTCATGTGTACACACACTCCACCCCTTAGGGGTTTTCCATTCCTGATTTCTATTCTTTTGTTAGTCGCTTAGTTTTTGTTCATTTTGTGCTTTCATTTCCTTCCTTGTTGCTACTAGTTTAGTGTAGTTTAGTTTAATCAATCTTTCTCTCCTTTCTTTCCCACTCGCCTTCGAACTAACCAAAGTCGACACACCTCCCTGTGGATCGACCCGTATTTGCCACCGATTCAATGTGGTCGTGCACTTGCGGTTAATTAAAACGTTCAATCATGAACCTGCTTGTGCTCTTTCCAAGTGCTCTCCTTTCATCTTGTACTCTTTGTGAGGGGGGCCAAACATGGGTATTCTGGCCCCGTGTGGTGTCATGTTCCCTTTCCAAGTGCATTGACCCACTTTTGAGCTTCCCATTTGATGTCATTTGACAAATGAAGATCGGAACTTATTTTTGTATATAGTTATATTCAAAAAAAAGGACAATAAAAGACTCCTTCAGTGAGCATCGATTGTTGTGGGCTCCAACCCTTGATTATTTGGGCCTCATTTCTTTCACGTGTTTGTATCCCTTCTTTAGCATCTCACAGGTTTTGAGGGAATTCGGGTTGTGTCCATCAACATAACCATGAACTTATCTTTGTACTTACGTTGGTGAGATCTTTTCTTTTTCATGCATAAATCCATGTTGTTTCATGCTCACATTCATTGAGGACAATGCATGAAGTAGGTGTGGGGGTGTTTTACGTGTGTACATAGTCGAGTCTTTTTCCTTTGATATTGTATTTTTGTGTGTATTGATAGGGTAATGTTAGTGTGCTGCATTTAATATCGATATATTTGCTTGTCATGATCCTTGGGTGACTTGTCTTCTTTTGCTTGCCTAGTGCTTTAAAATTTTCACATT
This sequence comes from Triglochin maritima, assembly GCA_963682175.1. Lineage (NCBI taxonomy): Eukaryota > Viridiplantae > Streptophyta > Magnoliopsida > Alismatales > Juncaginaceae > Triglochin > Triglochin maritima. The sequence continues at coordinate 14,154,867 of OY821790.1, read as the reverse complement.
TCTTTCAAAATCTTCATATGTTTGGGAAAGAAAATGTTTTGTGGGTTTTGTGTGTGTTTAACATGTGCAAAACCGTTGAGAGGCAAAGTAAAAAGAAAGGTCCCAAAATTTTCTTGAACTTGATGCATTAAGATATCTTGTAGACCGGCTTTAGGTCTTATCGAGTTGTTAGTATGCACCCCGGTTTTCCCTCGGGGGCGAGTAATTGATTGACATCATTTCATGCTTATATTTGTATCTTATATCAATTATCTTTCACCTAAACAATGCTATGTGACGAGTTTTATGTTTGAATTTCAGAAATAAATAGGTTTGAAGAGATGAAGCATAAATGGACCCAAAAGCAGGGAAAAATGACTGAATTGTGAGACCTGGTGACTAAGGTGCAAGGGAGAAGGACTTGAACGTAAGACTGAAGGACCAAAGAACAAAACAGAAAACTCCACGCCATCTTGGGAGTATTTTGGCAATTAGATTCAGGTCAGAGCTCCAATAAACAAAGTAGAAGCATCAAAGACCGACAAAGAAAACCAGAAAAGCCCAGAATAAATTCCAGCCGGATCCAGACTATATAGACCGCCAATTGGCAGTCCAAGACCGCTAATTGGCGGTCTGTTTTGGCCCAAACCCTCTAACATTTTGGTGGGTCGCGTATTCGTGTGTATTTAGTCCATTTCTGGTATTTGTTTAGTCTCACATCGGGGGATTGTCCCTGATTGCCTTTTTCTTTGGCTATAAATAGAACTCTTCACCTTCTATTGTAATCACTTCATATTTTGAGTGGTTATTCTTCCTACTAGAAGTGAGGTCTTGAAGCACACACTAAAGTAGGAGGATGCTACTTGAATTGTGAGTCATTTTAATAAAAGTTTCTTTATTATGTTGTTTGTTTCATGTTGCTTGTTTTACTTTGTTTAATTTCATTTCATTAGTTTTAGTAGCTTAGTTAATATGCTTTCCTTGCTTAGTTTAATCATTAGTTTAATGTGTAGTGAGTAGTTCCAACCCCTTTGGGGGTGGAGTAGATGTTCATACATGCAAATGAGAATGGAATGAATGTTTTATTTACAATGTCTTGATAAAACATGAATGTATGCTTGCTTGTTTAGGATAGAATTTATAACTTGATGAGTTTTGCCAAAATGATTAGACACCTCTCATGCTTGTTTAGGTTTTGAAATAAACAACTTGTATATGTAAATGTTAATAAACTAGGTTGGTGAATGGATTGATAGGTTTTGCCATAACATTTAGACACTTCCTATGCATGATAACACTACCTTTATTTGTGCTTAAAGAATGTGTTCAACACCCACCTCTTTTCATGTGTGCACTCACTCCACCCCTTAGGGGTTTTCTATTTCTAAATTCCAGCACTTATTTAGTTCTTAGTTTAGTTTGGTAGTTCATCGTTTATTGCTTTCGTTCGCATTTCGTACTTCGTAGTGTAGTGTAGCGTAGAGTAGGATAATCAAACTCTCTTCTCCATTTTTCGCCACTTGATTTCTGATAAACAAGAGGCTGCTCACCTCCATGTTTTCCGTATGCTTTTTCCTTTCTTTCATTTTTTTCCTTTCTTTGGTTTGCTCGAGACTACCAAAAGCTAGGTGTGGGGTATTTGATTGACATCATATCGTGCATATATTTGTGTCTTATATACATTATCTTGAACCTAAACAATGCTACGTAACGAGTTTTATGTTTGAGTTTTAGGAATAAACAAGATTGAGGGGAAGAGGCATAAAAGGACCTAGAATCAAGGAAAAGGACTGAGTTGCAAGACTTAGGGACTGAGATGCAAGAGGGAAGGACCCGGATGTAAGCCCAAAGGACCAAGGAGCAAATCAAGAAACTCCACACCATCATGAGGAATATTTTGTCAATTAGATTCAATCCTGAGCTCCAACAACCTACTCGGATGCATCAAACATGAAGACATGAAGCCAGACAACCACACACCAAAACCAGGACGGATCCAGACAATATAGACCGCCAATTGGCGGGTGGTTTTGGTCCGGATCCGCTAAGACTTTGGCGGGTCATGTATTAGGTTGTGTTTAGTCTATTTTTGGTATACATTTAGTCTCATACCGGGGGATTGTCCCGGATTAGCTTTTCCCATGCCTATAAATAGAACTCTTCATCTTCCTTTGTATTCACCCATTGCTTGGTGGCATTCTCTCTACTTGGAGTAAAAGCCTTGAAGAAAAAACTCAAAGTGGAGAAGAATGTCACTTACAATGTGAGTCATGTTAATAAAATATTTTTTCTTAGTTTCTTTTTGTCTTGTCTTTTAATTCTTGCATGTTTGTTTAGTTTAATTTCCTTTCATTTAGCTTCTTTAGTATTTCTTGTTTGCTTAGTTTAATTGCCTTTCATTAGAATGTTTTGTTTTGTTAATGTAGTTTGTAGTGTAATGATTAGTGTGTAGTTTCATCCCCTTTGGGGGTGGAGTAGATGTTTATACATGTTATGTAGATGGAATGAATGCTAAACATTGTTGTATGTGAGAAATGTTAGTATGCTTGTTTGAATTAATGAGAACACTTAACTTGATGGTTTCTGCCATAATGTTTAGGTACATTCCATGCTTTCTTAGGTTCTTAATAACAAACTTGTCATGCTCATATTAATCACTTAGGTTAGTACTTTGAATGATAGGTCTTGTCATGAGGTACTTCTTATGCATTACAAACACTAACTATACTAGAGCTTATTGTATGCATTCATCACTTCTTATTTCATGTGTACACACACTCCACCCTATAGGGGTTTTCCATTCCTGATTTTTATTTTCTTTTATTAGTCACTTAGTTTTTGTTCGTTTTGTGCTTTCATTTCCTTCCTTGTTGCTACTAGTTTAGTGTAGTTTAGTTTAATCAATCTTTCTCTCCTTTCTTTCCCACTCGCCTTCGAACTAACCAAAGTCGACACACCTCCCTGTGGATCGACCCGTATTTGCCACCGATTCAATGCAGATGTGTACTTGCAGTTAATTAAAACGTTTAATCATATAGTTAAACCATACTTTGCTGGGGCGCGATGGTGGAGCGTTGGAGACCAGAGACTCATTCATTTCACCTACAACTTGGTGAGATCACTTACATCTTGCGTGACATCTCCTTGATTATGGGTTTGCGTGTAGACGGTTTGCCAGTATGTGAGTTCCAAGAATACGATTGGTCAGATGTCTATATGGATTTATTGGATTAGTATCCGGATAACTTGGGCGGTAAGGGTTTGGTAACTTTGGGTTGGTTGCAAAGGTGGTTTCAGGAGTTGTCTTTTGATGCTGGTGAGGAGACAGTTGCACGACACTAGAGCGTTTAATCTGTTCCAGTTAGAATGCAGTTGTTTGGCTGATAAGAGCAACACAATGATTCACTTGAAGTACCTGACTTTGCTCAGAGATTGGTTGTCGCATCGGAGTATAGTTGGGGTAGTTGTTGAACGTTTTATTTAAACCGCAAGTGCACGGCCGCGATGGAGCGGTGGCAAGTACGGGTCGTCCTCAGGGAGGTGAGCAGCCTCTTGTTTATCAGAAATCAAGTGGCACAAAAATGGGGAAGAAAGTTGTTTATGCTAATCTAAACTATGCTAACTACGAAGAAGCAAATGCGGAAGAAAGAGATTAACAAATACTTCAACTAAGCTAGAGAAACTTGATACTATGCAGGAATCAGTAAGAGAGGGACCCCTTAAGGGGTGGAGTGACTACACATACACAATAAGGAGGCAAGAATATCTTTCTATAGGCACAAGTGTAGGTAGTGTTTGCATGTATGGGAGGTGTCGACTTATCATGGCAAAACCCATCAATTAAATCACTAACCTATTTTGATTAACATTCATAAACACAAGCTGGTTATTTAAGAAACTAAACAAGCATGGGAGGTGTCTTAAAACTTGTGGCAAAACCCATCTAGTGAAGTGTTCTATTCTAACAAGTAAGCATGCATTCATATTAATCAACACATTTCAAAATAAACACCCTTCCTTCCTTAATTGCATATATGATAATCATCTCCACCCCCCAAAAGGGGAGTGGTTTTACTCACTACACATTACACTAGCTATTACACTAGGATAAGAAGACATATTAACTAATCTAGATTTAATAAAAGACAATTAAACTAAAACATGCATCAACATTAAAAGAAGCACAAAACAAAGACAAATTTATTGATTGAAGACTCACAATACCAGTAGCATCTCCCCCATTGAGTTTCTTGCTTCAAGGCTTTCACTTCCATTAGGGAGAATGGCCACAAGCATGGAGTGATTACAAAGGAAGGTGAAGAGTTCTATTTATAGGCATGGAAAAAGCTAATCCGGAACAATCCCCCGATGTGGGACTAAACAAATACCATAAATAGCATAAACACGCTCTAATACACACGCCAGAAAAAGCTAAGCGGATTCGGATCCACTTGGACCGCCAATTAGCGGTTTCAGACCGCCAATTGGCGGTCTACAGGATCCGGATTAGTCTGGGCTTTCTTGGAGGCTTTCCTGGATGGTATTCTTTGTCTTTGATGCATCTACTTGGTTTGTTGGAGCTCCGACCCGAATCGAATTGCTAAAATACTCCCCATGATGGTGTGAAGTATTCTGTTTTGCTCTTAGGTCCCTCTGTCTTGCGTTCAGGTCCTTCTCCCTTGCATCTTGGTCCCTAGATCTCACAATCCAGTCCTTTTTCCCAGCTTTTGGGTCCTTTTATGTTTCATCTCTTCAAACCTATTTATTCCTGAAAAGTAAACATAAAACTCGTAACATATCATTGTTTAGATGAAAGATAATGGATATAAGATACAAATATAAGCATGAAATGATGTCAATCAGTAGTGCAGCTCTGGCCCACTTATATCACAGTTTAGACGAAGCTTCATTGATCCTGACAAGACATCATTGCAGTTTTTTTACATTTTTGTAGTTGTGGTACTGGGAACATTTCCACAATTGGAGACCTTTGAAGAGCATACAGTTATTGTACCCGAAGGACGAGAGGGCACCATTAGGTGCCTGTTGGAGACGACCAAGATCATTCAAGGTTAGTGCCAAGACAATGACCTTGAGTTTTATCGGAATAAGCTGGACGTGCAGGAAGTCAACCAAGTCACATGGGATCTGTAAGAACATTTGGATCTTAGTCAGTTACCACCACTATGTACAGAAGGTTTCGAGATTTGGACGAGCTGTACATGGCATATAAATTTTGGCAGGGTGGTTATACATTGTCCAGACCGAGTCTTGAGGCAGTTCGGTCTACAGTAGCACATTCAAGAATCAATGGAGAGGCGTGAAGTGAAATCGGCTCAGGGGAGAGCATATGTTAATTGGTTGGTGGAAAATCACCAATTCATCCAGCATTGGTCTCATAGAGGAGATCATCTACAGTTTGAGTGACTACTCCTAGGTGTCACTCTTGAAGAGAGCACACAGTTGTATATGGAATGGTACTGGAACATCACGGTACGTTGGATTGTTCACCACAGTTTGGCTCTGAAGCATAACTTGTACAAACCCCGAACGGGTAGAGAGTGGGAGATGGTAAGATCTAAAGTCGTAATTAAATAGTTACGATGTTTTTAAAATTTGTGTTCAGTGTTTGTTTAATGGCTAAATTGTCTGTAGTAGCACAGAGTTTACAATTTCCATGAAGAATTCCATAAAATCCATGAGGCGATCAAAGATCATAAGACAGACTCTTCAATAACTGTAAAGTTAGAAGGAAAAAATGAAGACTTAATTCATGTGTTTTGGTGCTGAAGAATTTACACTACGGTTGAGTCAGGATCACGTCGTTGGAGAAGATGATACTATTATTCTACACACACAAGACGATGTGATGGTGGTCTGACTCTGGATATAGAATAGACAAGAAATGCAGCACGAGGAGGGGGATGCAGTCGGGGGAGAGGATGTTCTCAGACACGTCCTAAAAAGAAGAAGAGATCGAGGGGTCCCTTAGGATAAATATTTTGTTGTATTAAACTTTTTTTGTTGTTATTACATTAATGCTAGTTTGATTTTTGTCAAAATGTTAAACTTGTTTTTTGGATGTTATTTTAATTTTATTGTAGTTGTTTGTATTCTTGTGGTTGAAATGATTGTGTTTGTTTAATTTTTTGCAGTTGGAATGATTGTATTTGTTGTTGAATTTTTTGTAACCGGAATGGTTGTGTTTTTTGTTGTAATTTTTGTATTTGGAATGGTTGTGTTTGTTTTTGAAATTTTGTAATTGGAAAGTGGTGAGTTCTATTTAATAAAATGAAGGGGTCGACTTCTAGTAAACCAAACTCGACGATGAAGGTGCATAGTTTTGCTCAATAAACTCGGCAACATCGATAACGAGTTCTACTAAACAGAATATAAAGATTGGTACAAATTTCTGCAAGTGTTTGGACTTGACATCTCTGAGTTCTGTTGACACTAAAAAACAAGACCCACCATCGCCACTTGTCAACACGTGGTGTTAGTATGTCAAGATTGAGAAATATGTTTTGGAGAAATTAGTTTTGGAGAGAAAAAATTAAAAAAATTAAATGGATTTTTTCCCCAAATATAATCACTTCTTCAACTTCAACGCACAAGAAGACTAAATCTAGAGAGAGCTTTTCCACCCTCTACCCACTCCTCGTCTTCCTACCAGCTCTCTACTGACCCTTTTCGATCAAAACACCATTTATTCCTACCACCATATCATCGAGACAAATATCTTGCCAGAGGACATGTTATTACAGGCCAATATGCTGATGGGGCTTTGTTCCGAACTGAACTGGGACAAAAGTTTCGATTTTGAGTTGAAAGACCAAATCGAATTCAAACTTGCTTTAGGTTGAGCCTATTTCCAAACAAAACTGAACCATGTTTATTTTCTCCCAAATGATTTCTAGGCTATTCTATGATATTTACACAGTAATGCCACATCTAATCCAAGGCAAACATTAAATTTGCAATGTAGCATTACCTGTTTACTTGTATTAAAAGGTAATAATATATAGTTTCTTTTGTTATTTTTGTTGTTTTTAACTTTAGAAAGTTCCATCCGACCTACAAGCTTCTGAATTTTAAAACCAAAACCAAAATATATTTGATTCAAAATATTTTAAACTTTACATAAAATTAATTTGATTTTAGTTAAATATATAATATGGGGATAATTGCAACAATACCCTCCAAATATTGTTAAATATCGGCAATACCAACTAATTCCACATAATATCGTTAAATATCAGCAATACCCTCTAATTCCACACTTTCGTATAAATTATTTGGTTATTTTGCTTTGAAAGAACTTGCATTTGATGTCCCTCACATAACAAGTAACAGTGCCACAACGGACCTTAAGTCAAGTTAATCTTGAGGACATCATTGACAACTCAAAGTATAATGGAGGGTATTTGGGATATTATGCCAAGTTTGAGGATATTGCCTATATTTAAGAAGATTTGAAGGGTATTTTCTGAAATTATCCCTATGATATAAGGGTTCTTATACACGGACGCGCGCGTCCAGGACGCGGCTTACGTGGCATCTAGTCAGCAGTCCAGTCAGCTGCCCAATCAGCGAAAATAAAAGCGCGCGTTGTTTCGAAAAATGGGAAAACAGTTGCGGCTTCCGTGCGACGGTTCCTTCTCTGACGTATCGATAAGACCGGGAAGGGACATCAGACGCGCCTGTTCACATCCCGACTTGCGAAAGAAAACCAAAAACGTTTCTGATCTTTCTCACATTCCCTTTCTCAACTTTTCTCCGATTCATCACCCCAGTTCTTCACCGTAACCCTAGATATCCGTCGACCAAATGGATTCTACACTTCAAGCTTCTATTTCGGGGGTTGTGGTGCACCAGGTTTGTCGTTTTTACCGTAACATTGAATTGCGATACTCTAAAAAGGAATGTTCCAATACGGTTGATGTCTTCCTAGGCTTCTACGCATTACTTCCAGCCCTCCAAATGTTCGTGGACCCCAATAGAGAAGGTCTTTGGGAAGTTGAGGGACGCAGAGAAAGATGCCTTCCGGGCTACACCCTTCGGTCACTTCATCAACCCCTCCAACGTTCCTGTCGATAATGACATTATCGACTGGTTCGTGGAACACTATGACCCCGAGGAGGTGGGGTTGAGGATCGGCTATGGGGTAGTACACTTCACCGCCGAAGACGTTGCCCTAATTTTGGGGCTCAGATTACATGGGAAGGCTGTCAGAATGCAGCCGAAGGAAGTCGCAACCCGACAGGGGGAGATTCTGAACAACACCCAACTATCTGCCCAGATGATGGCTACGAGATATTTGGTTGATGATGAGGAGGAGTACGTCCGGCTACTCATTTGTTACATCTTCAGCCATTTTTTGTTCTGCGATGGCACCCTTCGAACCAAAATTTGGTTCCTCGACCACTTGGCCGACTTCACTAGGCTACACAAGTACGCGTGGGCCGAGGTTGTTCACCAGGCACTTGTAAGGGGCCTGAAGAAGGCAAACCGGGATCTACGCGATAGGAGATCTACCGGTTCTTCTATTTTAAGAAGGGGATACGTCGAGGGGTGTGTTGCTGTACTACAGGTAATGAAGTTGTTCCTTTTTATGTTATGTCTGTTCCTTTTTAAGTTTCGCTTGTTCCTTTTTAAGTTTCGTTTGTTCCTTTTTCAGTTGAAGTTGTTCATTTTTAAGTTCAAGTTGTTCATTTTTAAGTTTCGCTTGTTCCTTTTTAAGTTTCGCTTGTTCCTTTTTATGTTCAAGTTGTTCTTTTTTATGTTTCGCTTGTTCCTTTTTATGTTTCGTTTGTATTTTTTATTTTCAAGAATTTCCTTTCGGTTACAGTTGATCCTTTTTAAGATTCGTTTGTCATTTTTAAGTTTCTTTTGTTCCTTTTTATGTTGAAGTTCTTCCTTTTTATGTTGAAGTTGTTCCTTTTTAAGTTCAAGTTGTTCCTTTTTAAGTTTCACTTGTTCCTTTTTAAGTTTCGGTTGTTCCTTTTTATGTTATGTCTGTTCCTTTTTATGTTGAAGTTGTTCCTTTTTAAGTTTCGCTTGTTCCTTTTTAAGTTTCGGTTGTTCCTTTTTATGTTATGTTTGTTCCTTTTTATGTTGAAGTTGTTCCTTTTTAAGTTTCGCTTGTTCCTTTTTAAGTTTCGGTTGTTCCTTTTTATGTTATGTCTGTTCCTTTTTATGTTGAAGTTGTTCCTTTATAAGTTTCGCTTGTTCCTTTTTAGGTTTCGCTTGTTCCTTTTTAAGTTTCGTTTGTTCCTTTTTAAGCTGAAGTTGTTCCTTTTTAAGTTCAAGTTGTTCCTTTTTAAGTTTCGCTTTTTCCTTTTTAAGTTTTGTTTGTTCCTTTTTAAGTTCAAGTTGTTCCTTTTTAAGTTTCGCTTGTTCCTTTTTAAGTTTCGCTTGTTCCTTTTATGTTGAAGTTGTTCCTTTTTAAGTTCGAGTTGTTCCTTTATAAGTTTCGCTTGTTCCTTTTTAAGTTACGCTTGTTCATTTTTAAGTTTCGTTTGTTCCTTTTTAAGTTTCGTTTGTTCCTTTTTAAGTTTCGTTTGTCCTTTTTATGTTGAAGTTCCTTTTTAAGTTGAAGTTGTCCTTTTTAAGTTTGGTTTGTTCCTTTTTATTATGAAGTTGTTCCTTTTTAAGTTGAAGTTGTTCCTTTTTAAGATTACTTTGTCCTTCTTAAGTTTCGTTTGTTTCTTTTTATGTTGAAGTTGTTCCTTTTTAAGTTCAAGTTGATCCTTTTTAAGTTTCGCTTGTTCTTTATTAGGTATGGATGTGCGAGAAGTTCAACCTGGCAGAGCCTAAAATGGGAGGCCATCCTAGGTGGAATCGTTGGTCGAGCATGTTTGGAAAACGGCTCATCCTGAAGAAATGGGAGGAAAAGGGCATCACCCTTTCAAAAATTTACGAGGGAGACTTCAATAAGACTGAGTCGACGAACCTGACTCAGAAAGAGAGGGAAATCATTGGTCATGCTGAAAAAACTCAGCCAACCCTACGAACCAATAGTGATTGCCAGTCAACAAGCAGCGAACCTAGGCTGCAATTGAGGGACTGCAGCATCCCTCGGGACCCATTACGGGAAGAATTGGAGTTTGCAATGTTGAAGACAAAATGGCTTCAAGCAGAAGTTGCACTGAATGAGGCAAATGAAGAGGTTAAGAGGCTGAATGAGGAACTTAGGAAGTCCAGGGAGGAAAATGAGACCCTAAGGGAAGAGATTGCATCTCTTCGAGGATATTGTATATAAGGTGGACAGGAAGGAAGAGAGGATGAAAGGAGGGATGAAGAGCAGGAAAGAGAGGAGGAGAATAGGAGGGAAATAGAGAATGAGATTGAGAGGGAAAGAGAAAGAGAAAAAGAAAAAGAAGAGAGCAGGAGAGAGGAGAAAAGGAGAGAGGAGGAGGAGAAAAGGAGAGAGGAGAAAAAGAGAGAGGAGAGGGAAAGAGAAGAGAAGAGGAAAGAGGAGGAGGAGAAAAGGAGAGAGGAGGGGGAAAGAGAAGAGAAGAGGAAAGAGGAGGAGGAGAAAAGGAGAGAGGAGAGGGAAAGAGAAGAGAAGAGGAAAGAGGAGGAGGAGAAAAGGAGAGAGGAGAAGAGGAAAGATGAGGAGAAAAAGAGGGAGAGAGAGCAGAAGAGAATAGAAGAGGAGAAGAGGAAAGAGGAGGAGAAAATGAGGGAGAGAGAGCAGAAGAGAATAGAAGAGGAGAAGAGGAAAGAGGAGGAGAAAAGGAGAGAGGAGAGGGAAAGAGAAGAGAAGAGGAAAGAGGAGGAGAAAAGGAGAGAGGAGAGGGAAAAAGAAGAGAAGAGGAAAGAGGAGGAGAAAAAGAGGGAGAGAGAGCAGAAGAGAATAGAAGAGGAAAAGAGGAGGGAGGAAGAGGAAAGAGAGAGGAAAGAAAATGAGAAGAGAGACAGGGAGAGAAGAGAAGACGAAAGCTGATGATAAAAGGAGGGAGGCCGAAGCTTCAAAGAAGAGGTTGAGGGAAGAGGTAGAAAGAAAGAGGGTAGAGGAGGATGAGGGAAAGGAAAAACCCCTCAGGGCAGACTGGGGGGCCAAAGGATCACGCTCAACGGCCAAAAAACAAGAAGATGAGGTGAAAGAAAGGAAGAAAAAAGAAGAGGAGCGGAAAAGGGGAGATAGAAGGCTCCAGAGGAGCATGAACAAAAAAAGAAAGCGGGATGGGAATGACGATTTCAAGTTGGCTCATCACGGGAGAGAGGATAGGCCAGACGTTGACATGGATGCATTGGGCACATTGAGCCCCGATGAGCTGAACATTGTACTGAAGGTGACCGCACCTACACATAACCAACGGGAGGTGATCTGGATAGGTGATTCCTGTTTCTTCACACGTTCCGACCTGAAGGAGCTAATGACGAAGGGGATGGATTTGACCAACGAGGCGATAGACAGTATGCTTTGAGTACTTGAAGAGCGCCAAAAAACAGAAAACTACCCCCAAGAGGTAATTTGTATTCCAAGCTTCTTTTCGGAAAGAATTATGATCGATCAAGGGGATACCATGATTGAAGAGTGGTTGGCGCCCGAATTACAAGGCCAGGAAACGGGAAGCCTCGTCATTGCACAACCATTGCTGGTGTCAGAACACTGGACCCTTGTAGTTGTTAATGGCTTAGACAAGGAGATCCTGCATTACAACAGTTGCAGTAGGGAGCTGGTACCAGATGAGGATCCTGACAATGCGGTAGGGGTACATGAATGTTCGGCAAAAGATGTGAGTGAATTCTGGAGAAACCGTCTTAAGGTGAACTGGCCATTGAGATACCTTAGGGAAACGTGCCAAAGACAAATGCCGGGAAGCAACGACTGCGGTGTTTTTCTATACTACTGGATCAAATGTCTCATGCAAAATGTCAACCCAACGGAAACGAAAAACCCCAAGACACTTCACTCCATCAGGGGTGAAATGGCCATTACTTTATTGAGGGACTCCCGCTGCTGTGTCGAATTTAAGTAGTGCATAGTTGTAAATTAAAACAGGAACAAATACATTTTATAGTTGTTGTAATTAAAACTTTTCCAAACTTTTCCATAGTTGTAATTAAAACTTTTCCATAGTTGTAATTAAAACTTTTCCATAGTTGTAATTAAAAATTTTCCAAACTTTTCCATAGTTGTAAAAAGGAACAAACATAACATAAAAACGAATAGACATAACATAAAAAGGAACAGACATCAGTTAAAAAGGAACAGACTTCAGTTAAAAAGGAACAGACTTCACTTAAAAAGAGACAGACATCACTTAAAAAGGAACCAAAATAACATAAAAAGGATCAGAAATAATTTAAAAAGGAACAGACATAACATAAAAAGGAACAGACATCAGTTAAAAAGGAACAGACTTCACTTAAAAAGGAACAGACTTCACTTAAAAAGAGACAGACATCACTTAAAAAGGAACCAAAATAACATAAAAATGATCAGAAATAATTTAAAAAGGAACAGACAATAACATAAAAAGGAACAGACTTCACTTAAAAAGTAAACGAGGTCACTTAAAAAGGAACCGACTTCACATAAAAAGGAACAGAAATCACTTAAAAATGAACAGATTTAACTTAAAAAGGGACAGTCATCGCTTAAAAAGGAACAAACTTCACTTAAGAAGGAACAAACTTCACTTAAAAATAGACATACATCACTTAAAAAGGAACAGATTTCACTTAAAAAGTAACAGACTACACTTAAAAAGGAACAGACTTCACTTAAAAAGGAACAGACAACACTTAAAAAGGAACAGACAACACAAAAAATCAACAGACTACACTTAAAAAGGAACAGACATCAGTTAAAAAGGAACAGACTTCACTTAAAAAGGAACAGACTTCACTTAAAAAGAGACAGACATCACTTAAAAAGGAACCAAAAAACATAAAAAGGATCAGAAAAAATTTAAAAAGGAACAGACATAACATAAAAAGGAACAGACATCAGTTAAAAAGGAACAGACTTCACTTAAAAAGGAACAGACTTCACTTAAAAAGAGACAGACATCACTTAAAAAGGAACCAAAATAACATAAAAAGGATCAGAAATAATTTAAAAAGGAACAGACAATAACATAAAAAGGAACAGACATCAGTTAAAAAGGAACAGACTTCACTTAAAAAGGAACAGACTTCACTTAAAAAGAGACAGACATCACTTAAAAAGGAACCAAAATAACATAAAAAGGATCAGAAATAATTTAAAAAGGAACAGACAATAACATAAAAAGGAACAGACTTCACTTAAAAAGGAACAGACTTCACTTAAAAAGAGACAGACATCACTTACAAAGGAACAGACTTCACTTAAAAAGTAACAGACTACACTTAAAAAGGAACAGACTTCACTTAAAAAGGAACAGACAACACTTAAAAAGGAACAGACAACACAAAAAATCAACAGACTACACTTAAAAAGGAACAGACAACACTTAAAAAGGAACCAAAAAAACAAGAAAGGAAAACTTCACACTTAAAAAGGTAAACGCACTTAAAAAGGAACAGACTACAACTCACAGTTAAAAAGGGGAACCGCTAACTTATAAAGTTACAAGCAATTCATAAAAAGGAACATAGATCACTTAAAAAGATACAAGTCACAGTTAAAAAGGAGAACCGTAAACATACAAGGGATTTTTACACTCGGAATTAAAAGAGAACTTTACACTTAAGAATAACTGTTGTCTTACAAAAATGTAAAAAATTCAAAGACCAAGCCTTGGTGCATAATTAAGGAGCAATTTGGTCGTAATACAACTTCATGTCCCAATCGTCAAAATCTGGATCCCCTGGTCTAGGTGCGACCTCATGCATAGGTGATTTGTCCTTCCTTCGATACTTGCTCTTTTCTGCTGTGAGGCGCTTTTTTTGGCTTCTTTGAAGAATTCTCTCGGCTAAGGAAACCCGACGTCTAGTAGGCGGTCTTCCTGGACGGGTTACTTTGTCTGGATTGCGCAAAGAGGTATCGCCGGCCACAACTTCATCAACTATGGGAGGGGCGTGGGGAATGTTAATACGAGACCTGAGCCACTCAATACACTTCACGGCCTTAAGATACCTTTCATGAGAAATGAATGCTTCCTGTACAATCCAAAGAGCGCGACCCATTATGTCGGTGTAACGACTCAGCGCATCCTTCTCCAATACGCCATCGGCTTGGTACACCTTTTCTCCATAGCTCCGACGAATATCCTTCCGCCATCGATCTGTGATGTAAGACGGCGGGAGTAATGCATTAGGATCTAGCCGTGCAAATACGACCAGGAGGTGACAGCAAAGAATACCAACACGCTTAAATAGTTTACAATCGCATGTCATGTTCAGACCTGTCCTCTCTACAAGGAAACGTTTCGATAATAGTTGCTCACCGACCCGTACACGTTCAGTCACCTTGTAATGAAACACGTCAGCTGATTGCAACTCCTCGGTTAGGTCGCAGTTCATCATCTAACCAATTTGTAACTGTACTTTCTTGAAAACCCCTACGGTATACAACTCGCTCATTTGACTCTCGAAGGGATATATTGAAACCATTTGGGGTTTCTTATGCAGACAATCGAAATCCGATTGAGCTTCCTTCTCGTACTTGTGACGTAGAGCAAGTTCGTATTGTTGAACGAACTGCTTAAGGGTGGTTCTAGAAGATAAGTACTTGTCGAAGAAGGAGTTCATACTTTCGCTTCTTTGGGTAGAAGTCATTCCAGCGAAAAAACAATCACACAAGTAAGCAGGTACCCAAGACTCACGGATACCGTAAATTGTTTGGAGCCAACTATGTTCTTGAAGGTCAAAATCAACCAGGAAACCGTGCCAATTCCGCTCAAATTCAGTTGGGTTCTTTGAGTCATAGACAATCAAATTTAAATCAAATAACATGTGCTGTCGATACTTCGTCAACAACTTCACGGGAGCTTTGTTCATTATGTGCCAAATGCAAAATCGGTGTCTGGCATTTGGGAAGACATTCCTTACAGCAGCAGTAATGGCCCCACATTGGTCCGTTATGATGGCTGGTGGAGGGATATCTGCAAGGAAAAAGAAAAATCGCTATAAAGGAAACGAGGTCACTTAAAAAGGAACTGACATCAATTAAAAAGGAACAGACTTCACTTAAGAAGGAACAAAAATCACTTAAAAAGGAACAGAAATCACTTAAAAAGGAACATACATCTCCTAAAAAGGAACATACATCCCCTAAAAAGGAACATACATCACTTAAAAAGGAACAGACTACACTTAAAAAGGAACAGAGATCTCTTAAAAAGGAACAAACATCTCTTAAAAAGGAACAGACATCACTTAAAAAGGAACAGACAACACTAAAAAGGAACAGACTACACATAAGAAGGAACAGACTACACTTAAAAAGGAACAGACAACTTAAAAATGAACAGACTACACATAAAAAGGAACAGACTACACATAAAAAGGAACAGACTACACTTAAAAAGGAACATACATCTCTTAAAAAGGAACAGACATCACTTAAAAAGGAACAGACAACACTAAAAAGGAACAGACTACACTTAAGAAGGAACAAAAATCACTTAAAAAGGAACAGACTTCACTTAAAAAGGGACAGACTTCACTTAAAAAGGAACATACATCTCTTAAAAAGGAACAGACATCCCCTAAAAAAGAACATACATCACTAAAAAAGGAACAGACTACACTTAAAAAGGAACAGACATCTCTTAAAAAGGAACAAACATCTCTTAAAAAGGAGCATACATCACTTAAAAAGGAACAGACAACACTAAAAAAGAACAGACTACACATAAGAAGGAACAGACTACACTTAAAAAGGAACATACAACTTAACAATGAACAGACTACACATAAAAAGGAACAGACTTCACTTAAAAAGGAACAAACATCTCATAAAAAGGAACATACATCTCTTAAAAAGGAACAGACATCACTTAAAAAGGAACAGACAACACTAAAAAGGAACAGACTACACTTAAGAAGGAACAGAAATCACTTAAAAAGGAACAGACTTCACTTAAAAAGGGACACACATCACTTAAAAAGGAACAGACAACACTAAAAAGGAACAGACACCAGTTAAAAAGGAAACAGACTTCACTTAAGAAGGAACAGACATAAGTTAAAAAGGAACACACAACACTTAAAAAGGAACACACATCACTTAAAAAGGAAAACCAATAACTCAAAAATCATAAAGGACAACTCTACATACGTACCTCCCATACACGAAAGCCACGTCTGAAAGAGCCATATGTAGTTTTCAGTGGTCTCGGAAGACAGCAAAGCGAAACCGAGCAACACAGACTCGAAATGGTGATTAACTCCCACAAATGGTGCAAAGGGCATGTCGTATTTGTTTGTGAGGTACATAGTGTCGAAACATATAGCATCCCCAAAGTATGAATAGGCAGCCCTGGAACGGCAGTCGGCCCAGAAAACGTTCCTTAGTCTTCCCTCGTCATCCATATCCACGACATAGAAAAACATTGCATCAATCTCTGCATCTTAGTGAAATAGTTCTGAAGAGCTTGTGCATCGCTGGGTCCCATTTTCAAATTCCTTACTTCGGTTATAACATTCCTGCACACACAAAAAATATTAAGGCCGCAGATTTCTACAAACAAAATAGCGTACAAAAGTCTTCAAACCTTAGGTCTCTATCGTTAAAAGTAAGTTTGTCATGCCCCCCAGCCTCAACAACAAACGATTGCATGGTCTTAGCAGCAGAGATCCCAGAAGCATTGTTGCACGCTATTCGCGCTATGGCGGCCTCAGGTACAAATCGTTTCTGTCTTAGAAAACGCATCTGGTGTTCCTGCAGCATTTCATGGTTATGATTGAGATCGACAAAGTTAATCTGGTATCCCCTTGCTGGGTTTCCAGAAACCCTGATGCGAGCCGTGCACTGAACTCTACTAGATAAACGTGGCTTCATTATGCCTTGACCTTGGTCTGTTGGTGCGTTACCCTCCTTGGAACAAGTAAGAGTAGCCCGGGTAACCACACCAGCGTCGTAATGAGTATGTCGTAGCTTAACACCAAAACCACAAGCATCAGCATAGTCGTTGTAAAAGGCTCTTGCTCCTTCGAAAGTGGGGAAAATCATCTTCTCCTTAGGAACGTTTGACGCCATTTCCATTTGAGCGAAGATTTCTCTCAAAACGAAGAGAAATGAACGAAAATGAAAAAGAAAGGAAGAAGTGACGGTGGCCATTCCGTGCATCTTCGTCAAAAAGAGGTATGGAGCAGGTGGGAGCGCCAAAAGGAATGATATGATTTGGAGCACGTCTGATTTAAGATGCATTAAATGCGGCTGCCCCCTCTGCCCGCCAAAAATATTAAACTTTGGCTGAGCTGGATTTGTCCAACTCAGCAGCGTCCCGCGAACGCGTCCCGGAGAGCGGCTACTAAACATTTCCCATGATATAATCCCCAAAAACCCGAACCAAGCGGGCCCAGTCTAGTCCTAGCTACTGTGTTCGTATTCCTTGTCACTCAAAGAACAGCATAATTGTTGAATACATGGCAATACTAGAAGGAGTTAAATGTGCAGCAATATTGAAGAAGAAGTTGAATCTGATGCTCAAATTGTGTTAATACTTGTCTGGGCTAAGTTGAAATGGGGTGTAAGGAGAACGTTTTGGATAGGAAAATTAGAAGACTCTTGCAGCTTCATAACTATAGCATTCTAAATTTATACTCAGAAATCAAAATAACATGGTTTACGCTCTTGCTAATGGTATGTTTGGACAGCAAAGAAATGGAGAGAAAAGAAGCAAAACGAAGAGAAAGTGTGGTTTCTCTTGTTTGGATAGAATTTTAGGGAGAGAAAAGAAGAGAAAGGAATAAAAACTCTCCTATACAACTAACCTCTCAGCTTACTCTCCCAAATTTGAGAGAAAGTTGATAAACAAATTATATACCTAAAGTGCCCTTACTCATTTCAACATATTACTTATCAATGTTTACCCTCCCAGATGACCCATGTTTAATACCCTTGTGTTTTATTTAGTATTTTATGTTTGATTTATTATAAAAATATATTTCTAACTATTCATTATATGACTTTATCTTGATAATTTGTTTTTTTATTATTTAGTGCAAACAACATTTTTACATCTGACTTTTTGAAATATTATATCAGAGTTATTACAATTGTAAGGGATGTTGAAATACAATATTGGAACCTATTTATTGTAAGGATCGATGACTCCTAATTCTAATCACTTTTTAGCTTAATTCTGTACCTAAACAACTTATACAACGGAATTAAAAAGGTAGAGAGAAACAAACAAACCACACAAGTAGACAATTTTAAAGAGGTTCGGTCTCCCGCCTACTTCCTCACTTACAAGCTTCACTCGACTCCGCGAGTTCCGCCTACGTCTTACTATCCAATCTCGTTCTGGGTCGAGATTAAGTCTTTACACCACAAACTCGTGAACAATCCTCATCGAGCATTCTTCATCTCACAACCCGAGAGGGAACAGTTCGAGTTTTCACCGAAATCCTTGCTTCTTGAACAACAATGTTGAGTGGGACAACACTCTCTAGCTTGAGCACACTTTGAGTATGATTTGGATATGATCAAATGAGTGGAAGTTTAAGGCTTAGAGTGTAGTATGGGAACTTTGAGGATTAGGAGATTTCTCTCTAATGTATGAGACAAATGTGTGTGGGAGAGATGTCTAAACAAAGTTTTCAATCCTCTATTTATAAGCCCCTAGATGTTATAGCCATTGGGGATGAGTGTGGTAAAAGGTTATGCAAGAAAGACAAAACAGAAAAGTTCAGCACACTGTTCTGGGTAAGTTCGGTCGACCGAACGGGTCAAACGGTCGACTAGATGTCGTCTAGAAATGAAGTCCAGCAAAGTCCAGAAAAGAGTCGGTCGACTGTCAAGGGACGGTTGACCAAAATACAGCTACAACTTAAGTTCACTTAAGTTAACGGTCGAACAAAATGTGGGATGGTCAACCGTTCGGGGAGTTTCGGCAATCCAGAATTAATGTCCAAAAAAGTCTAGGGACAAACGGTCAAAGATGGTGGTTGGGTCGGTCGACCGAAAACTAACAGGCTCTATGACGTTGTCAAAACATTTATGTTTGGTCAACCGAATCTAGGTCCATGGTCGACCGGTGGTCACTTGTATTTTTGGGGTATGGATAAAAATGTGAATACGAGCATTGGTATAATACAACAAGTCTAACGGTCAAATGACATGTGTAGACGGTCGACCGAAAGGTCATGGCCGACCGGTAAAGCTGTTTAAATCACTATTAGATAATTGATCATTCGGTCGAACGGAGGTGGTTCGGTCGACCAAATTTACGCAAGCAGTTCTGGTTTGGGTTTAGTGATTTCCGATCTAAGTTTGGGTGACTTATTGAAGTCTAATTGATCTGAGATTTTATGTGTGACTTCTATAAGGAACCTAGTGTCTATATGATTGGATTTTAACTCTTGTATGCTCAAGATTACATAGATTCCTAAGACTCAAAAGAAATATAAAATTACATGTCTTCAATAGGTTGATTACATGTCTTGACTTTAATTCCTTTCTTCCTTGAGTCTTGATCACCTGTAGATGTTAGCACAAAACAATAAATATGTTATGCAATATGTGTGCTACACTACATTTGATTGTAATTAAGATTAAGTTGATTAAATCATCAAAACAAAAATTAAGGCCAAAAGGCCAACATTTATCACATATTAGATTATAATATGTTGATTGGTAGGATATATTGAAAATAAAAGCCAATGTTAGTTTTGTCATTTTGTAGTTGCTCATTTCTTTTACTCTCCTACTGATTGATCGTTTTATATTTAACCGCAAGTGCACGGCCGCGTTGAAGCGGTGGCAAATACGCGTCGTCCACTGGGAGGTGTGTCGACACTTGGTTTATTCGAAGGCGAGAGGTAAAAAGAAGGGAGAAAGATGTATTACACTAATCTAAACTACAAAGCTGAAATGAAATGCAAAGGAAATGAAGATAAGCAATAAAACTAAACCCCAAAGGGGGTAGAGAACAGATGTGAACATAAAGATGTGTGTGTGTGTGTGTTCAATTAAGCTCCTCACAACATGTAATGCATGAAATCATAAAACTACATCCAATCTTGCCTCTACATGAATTAAGATAAGACTACATCATTAAAACATACAAGACAATGATTGGAATGAAGCTACATGAACTCAAGTATAAAGACTAGACCCTACTATGCCTCCACATGAATTAAGATGACTACATCATTAAAACATACAAGACATTAGCTAAGGAAAAGGCAACAAGAGTACATACACTACAAATTGTGTTTCCAACATTAACTTCATCCATATCCTAACCTTATCATTCCCCATAAAATAGATCCACTAATCAAAGCATAAGCTAAGCTTCATTCAAGAGCATTAGCATATCAAAGATAAGAGTGGAGACCCATTAGATGGTTATGGAAATCATATAAAGCTCAATGGATAAAAATAACACACACTTAATACACTACATAATTATATCACATATTTCTCCACCCCCCAAATGGGGATGGAACTACTCACTACTCATTACACTACTGATTAGACTAAGTAAAGAAAACATTTAACTAAGATACTAAAATTACTAAACAAGAAATTAAACAAAGTAAAGCAACCCACACAAAACAAACAACATAACAAAACAAGATTAAAAGAAACAAATAAACTTTTATTAACAATGACTCACATTGAAGGTAGCATCCTTCTCCACCTTGAGTTATTGCTTCAAGGCTCACTCCTTAGTAGAGAGAATGCCACCAAACAATGGGTACAATGGGAGGTGAAGAGTTCTATTTATAAGCATGGAAAAAGCTAATCAGGGACAATCCCCCGATGTGGGACTAAACCAATACCAAAAATAGCCTAAACGAACACTAATACAAGTCCAGGAGAAGTTGGGGCGGATCCTGCATGATCCAGACCGCCAATTGGCGGCCTAGAAAGCCCAGATCCGTCTGGGTCTTCTGGTGGGCTTGCCTTGGTGTGTTTCTTGGTCTTGGATGCATCTAACTTGTTTAGTGGAGCTCCGACCCGAATCGAATTGACAAAATACTCCTCATGATGGTGTGGAGTTTCCTATTTTGCTCTTAGGTCCTTCTGTCTTACGATCAGGTCCTTCTCCCTTGCATCTTGGTCCCCAGGTCTCACAATTAGGTCCTTTTTTCCTGCTTTTGCGTCCTTTCATGGCTCTTCTCTTCAAACCTCTTTATTTCTGAAAACTAAACATAAAACTCGTCACGTAGCATTGCTTAGGTGTAAGATAATGGATATAAGGTACAAATATAAGCATGAAATGATGTCAATCACCTACCTATACAAATAGGTGAAACAAACAAACTTTATCGTCTCTTCTTTTCTCTTCTTTCCTAATCTTTTTATTTTCTCTTCTATTTTGTACCCTAACGCACCACACCACAAAGAGACTTATAAAAGTAAAATTTTGGACTTCAACTCCCTTGTTTCAAGCCCTACTTTTAGGGCGGTCCATTTGGAATCTCATGTGTTGAGACCGAGCTAAGGAGCAATTTTTGGGTCGTTTCAAGGAAAAAAGAAAGGTGGATATTCTCAAATAGATTTATTTAAAAAAATTAGCACAATAAGCCTCCCTCCAAAATAATTATGAAATAAGGTCTTCCTCCACCACATGCTCATATGTGAAGGAGACAATTTTTGTTTTTAACTTGGTCAAATTCGGCAACACATACCTACAGTTCTTAAAGAACTCGACTGCCCCGACGCCGAGTTTATAAGAACTTGGTGCCAAATTCCCGCCCCTGGTAAAAAAACCATGGCAGGGTAAATCAAGAACTCGACAACCATACTACCGAGTTTCTATATAGAACTCGACATCTTTAACGCTGAGTTCAGATAAAAACGATAAACTCAGCATTAGCAGCGTCGAGTTTCACGGGTTATAAAATCCGCAGACAGCCTTCCTCTCCGCCTTAGCCGACTCCAAAAGCTCCCAAGGTTTGTTTTCCTCCTCTTTTCTCTCCTTTATTCGTTTTTTACGGTAAAATTTTAACTATTAGTTATTTTTAAACATTTGCATGATTCATATGTGATTGTGTGGTTTTTAGTATGTTTTAGGAAGAAATAGTTGTTTAGGGTTGTATTTGAGATTAGGCTTGAGTTTGGTAATTGGGTTTTTTGTGATTGGGATTTGATTGGTGTTTTGGATTTGGATTTAGTTTGGGTTTAAGATTTAGGATTTGAGTTTGTGGTTTGGATTCGAGATTGGAATTGTGTTTAAGTTTTGAGTTTTAGTATATGGTTGGGTTTTGGATTTGTGAGTTGGATTTTGGATTTGGGATTGAGATTGAATTTGTAAATAGGATTTCAGATTAGGTATATAATTGGATTTGAGATTGTTGTTTGGAATATGTTTTTGAATTGGGTGTAAGATTGAGTTTGTGGTTTGAAACTTGAGACTGGGTTTGGCTTGGAGATTTTGAATTTGGATTTGAAATTGGGTTTGTGGTTTGGATTTGAGATTAAATTTGAGTTTCAGATTTAGAATTAAGGTTTGAGATTGAGTTTCTAGTTTGGATTTTAGAATGGGTTCAGGTTTGAGTATTGGGATTTATGCTTGTGTTTTGGATTTGAGATTGGAAGTGGGGTTGGGTTATGAGATTGAGTATATGTATGGATTTGGGCATGTCGTTTGAACCTTAGATTGGGTATGTGAAAGTTGTTATTCTAAGTTTGGGATGTGGGTTAATTCAAGTTGATGTTTGGTACTAATTATTATTGTTATTTTGTTGTAGTTCCCTCGATTGTTTGCGAAACTAACCAAGTTTATTGGACATGAGACTCCCTTGCTAGAAGTAAATTTATCCAAACATACTTTTTTTATTATTCTGTTCGAATAAGTCGGGGTCATGGTGTAGGCATTGCAATATTATCGACTTGTTATTTGAAGTTGCTTGATTTTTTATTAATTTAGGTTGGTTATGGATCATAATGAGGAAGTGGACTTGTTAATACTCTGGGGTGGGCAGTTTGATAGTAGTAGTCAGTCGGCAGATTATATTGGCGGTTCACGCGAATTAGTTCCAGATCCGTTAAATGTAAAGTATGTTGACTTAGTATCCATTTTTAGAAGTGTCGCGGGATCTTCAGAAAGTATGTTGATGTGAACTAAATGTCAGATTACCTGTGAATAACTAGTGGAGCTATGCTCCAACAACAAACAATCGAACCACATACAAAATGATGAGACTGTTTAAATAACAGACTATGGTGATGTTGTATATTGAAGTAGAACAAAAAATGTGAAACCCAACACATATGACTCATCCAGGTATGTTTCACCCGGTCCAAAGTCAATACAATTTTTAGGCTTCTAATTCTCTAGCCTATGAGAGTAAACTTAGTTGCAACTATCAAGCAGAGCCAACGTACGTCAACGTTCGACAGTTTGTAATTTTCCAGGTTCAAACGCATTTGATAGTGATCGTAACTCCACGGAGTCATTAAACTCTTCTAAAAGTTGCAGTGATGAAAATGAATTGATGGATGACAACGACATTGTTGTTGTTCTAGAAACTCAGGAAGTAGTTAATGCAATTGCTAAAGCAATTTCGTTTAAACCAAATGACATTATTGATAATGCAATGTTTTGGTGATTCTAAGTTTATTAAATCCATAACAATTGTTTTTTTAAATAATCTCGAACGGATGTTATCCATCAGTGGAACTTAAAAAGCATACACCGACGGACATACCCATCGGTGTATAGTACCACATTCGTCGGTGGTTATTTTTGTATCAAAAAATTCATTTTATCATTGATTTTTTGCTCTGAAACTTACACCAATGGAAGTTATCCATCGGTGTAGGTTTCTGTTCCAACGTTTACAAAGAAAATAAACACTGTCGTCTATCCATCAGTGTATGCCACCGACGATAAATCTAATCCGTCGGTGGACATCTAGTTACTTTGATGTTTCACCAACCATCCAACAGATATGTATCCATCGGTGAAACCTGTTTTTTAGTAGAGCGTTTGAAAAGTGGGTGTGTTACTTATATGGTGGTCACCGATATGGTGATTACAACGAACACGTCTGAATGTTTCAATAACATCTTGAGAGGGGCTTACTAACATCCAATTATTGGTTTGATATATGCGTTTTTTCTTCATTTGAATAAGTTCTTTCTTAAAAGACTCAGGGATGGTGTGGTGATGGTTGGACCTTTTATCCCGAAAATTGATAGGGTTATACGTGAGAGCATTTACCCATCAAGATATCAAAAAATGGACCACTTCACCTACTACTCGCTCAAATTAGAACAGACCAATTCAAGAGATTCGAAGTCTATCCAACTAGAACAAGATTTACCTGCACTTGTGGATACATAGACACAACAGACATTCCTTGCTCACATGTGTTAGTCGTATGCAGCGAAAGGATGCTATTGTGGAAAGTTGTAACTTCACAATTCTATTTGACGGACATGTATAGGCAGTCATGTTTCTATTTTCACACATAGATGTCAGGTTCTAGCCAAATCGCAAGAATGTTTTAATGAAGCCTTCGAAGACTAAACGAATAGCTGGGAAACCGAGGTCAACGAGAATTCGTATTGAAATGGATGAGCATTCCAAAGGAAGAGTCAAGTGTTGTAGATGTGGCGGGAAAGGTTATAATGGAGCTGGGTGCAAGGAACTTATTTGATGATGTGTTTGCTGTTTTATGTTTTGTTTGAATTTTATAAAATTAAGGTATATGTCATGATATGTTACTTATGAACTTAATATATTTGTCAATAAGTATGTTTGGATTTGTAGTAGTTGGAGTTCATGTTTTCATTTTCAAATTTTTATTTAGACGACACCAGGACTAGTAGTTCAGTACCAATTACTACAACAACGCAGACTGACATGAGCGCTAGTCAGGGACCGGTTGACCCTTCCATTATGGTACTGCAGGAGAGACACAAGTCATCGTTATTTTCCGATTTTGTAACAAACTTTGTATTTGGTGGATGAAGTTAATGATTGCATACATCACTAATATTTTGAACAAGTCAACTTTGTTAATTTTTGTTTTTAATGGTTGCGAAAGGATCCTAAGGGCGGTCCGGAGGGCGAGCCAAAATACAGACCCAAAATGAACCATTTTTTACCCCAAGCCCTAAACTAAATCTTTGCTTCTACGATTTGAGAGTTTGAAGAAGACAACAAGAAGAGGATGAACGAAAAAATGAATTTTTTTGTGAAAAAATAAGAGGAGAGGAAGATGAATTAAGGGATCATGTGTTAGTTTTTGTGTTCTAAAAGTTATCTTTTGTTGATAACCTTTTGCATGTTATGTTTATGAATTGAAGGTATATGTGCATAGATATAGATATCTTTTGTTCCATGTGTTTGATGTTTTATAGAAGTGTTCAGGAAGATGCCCTTGGTCTTGAAGCATAGAACTCTTTATGATAACAAACATGAAACTCTAAAGTGTTCACCATCTTGATAATTAGCAGGGAACACTATTATACCACGAAAAAATTGTCGTGTTGATTAAAGTACATTGTAGTTCTACAAATATTGATAAAAGATTATCATTTAATAACACGTGTACGAAAGGTTTCATACATTGAACATGACCTAACAAGTGAAAAACTTATATGATTGTGTTTGTGTCATAAATATTTTCACTGTGTCTACCAATTCTAAGATATGAGACTGCATCTTTTCACATGAGAAATGTATAACATAATTACTATTAAAAGTTGCTTATTACAAGTGATGATAAAAGTAGTAGTTCTTTATATATATAGATTGTGCGAGAAAGGACTCTAGGTCAACAGTATCATTGTCCCTCATTTATAACGAGTAAAGATGTCATTGTGCCCCTTGGTAGAGTAGAATTATAAATGCATGCAACATAATTGAAGTGATACCAACTATTTATTTATCATTTACTCAAGAGAGACAAAGAAACGAATATAATGCAAAAGTGACACAACCCTACTTTGTATGTTATTCATGACATCATAAGACAAGGAATAGACACAAGTAATATTATTTATAATATTGCTACAAGATCGTGTTTTGTAAAATGATTACATTTTATCTGTGTTGATTGGGTGACTATAATGTACGACTAGTGTACCGATTATTGTTTATGGTAATAAAATGTTTTATGTCATTACCAATCCAACCCGGATCCTCGATAAAGGTCACACCAACTGAACAAGAAACAATAGAAGTATTTTACACGTTTTGTATGATTTGTTATATTTCATATAATATAAATTAAATGCATGTGATAAGATGATGAAATAGAGTGTTACATGTTGTAACATTTAATATGAGTTCATGAGATGTGTGCATAATATTATTTGGAGAAGTGTAATGTATATTACATAACATAATATTTATGACACATAATATGATAATTAATGTCACTTTGTCATGACATGAAGTTGTAAAAGCTTAACCCTTTAATCAATCAATTAGGAATGGAATATGCAACCAATGAGCCATGGACTCATTAAACCCATCTTGTGGTTAGGGTTTGCCCTAACTTGCATCTATGAAAGGAGAAGAGAAATGTAACTTGAAGAACAAGTAAAGAAGTTTTCAGCCACCTTTTTTTCTCTCCCAAGTTTAGTTGGTGAACATATTCTCATTCAAGAGTGATTGATGAAGGAAAGACTAGTAGATCTCTAGCAAGATCTTGAACTAGTCCTTGTTTGGTTCAAGGTGAACCACAGAGGCAAAGGTGTGGAGATTCTTCAAGAGTCCTAGAGAAATTTGTTTTCACTAGGCGAATGTATGGAATCTAAATCCTGAAATCTCGATTTAGATGTATTTGCATAAGTGTAGATTAGGTCTTAACTCTTGTATGCAAAATGTTTGATTGATTATTTGTTTGAGGTTAGCAATAGAGACGATCCATTTCATGAAAATTTTTAAAAAATATTACCTCTATAATCCTCATGAAATCCCAACCGTGGTATCAGAGCATTAGGGTTCTCTAGTATGCTAATTAGAACATTTTAATCATGTGGTTTCATGCATAAGAGCTTAGTTAATCTATCTTTTTTTTGTGGTTCAAGTTCTGCATGTTTTGAGCTCATTTTCGGATTTAAATTGCTTTGGATTTTGGATGGGTTATTTTGGTTGTTTGTAAAATTCTAAAAACAGTTTATGATGTATAGAAGGCTAGAAAAATTGTAGATCGGGTTAGTCAGATCTATAATGTACAAAATTGACAAAACCGGGCCACTGCTGGAATTCCAGATTGCAGTCCCAGTTTTTGCCAAGATTGAAACTGCGATTTAGAGAAAATGGCTACATCGATTTTTCTATTCATTATATGAGATTAAAGATATGAAAGTCTAGTTTCCAGAAAACATATTTTCTCTTTACAATATTGTTGTGGTTTGTTCACGATTTGATGATCAATGGTCAGTGGTTAGAACAGTTTTAATGGTCGGCTGAACTTTGTTTGTCAATCAATAATTTTTAAAGCTTCTGTATGACTTTTAAATGCTTAAAATGGTTCATATAAATGTTAGAAACTACTTTTTCTATTGGATTGACTAAACAAAGCATGCACAGAGGCTTGCATTTCCTTTATATGCATAAAGATATGTTTTGTAAATCATGGTGCAAGTTGATTTACGACTTGTAACAAAGAATAATAAATAATAAAGGGATTTAAATGATTTAGTGAATCACATGTGCTTGAGACAATGGAATTAACTAAAAGGTACAAATGTGCATGTGTTTGAGATACAAACTTGCATCTTGTGTTGTGATTTTATATTATATGCTTGAATATTATTTGTGATGAAATAATTAGGATAGGTTCAGATGTATGATTACAAGACCTATCAAAGCCTATTATGTCATAAATAAGTCCCATGAAAAATTAAGCATGTTTCCTTCTCATTTTATTCCACTTTAAGCTACAAGTGGATTTAGCATGAGTGTCATTTCCATTTGTAGAAATTGTGGACTGTGTTAGGATGTATCATCTGGCCATTGATGGGTGGATCTTGTGTGTGGCACTTGACTCATTTGTTTTATGGAGATGGTGAAACCCACCACCCTACCCAAATAAAATATGTATGCTTAACAAGAAATCGGATGAGTTTGTGTATCTTGGGAAATGTAGTTTATTATGGAAATGATTTCTTAATAAATGGTTGACATCATATCATGCATATATTTGTGTCCTATATTCTTATTTTTAGCCTAAGCAATGCTACGTAATGAGTTTTATGATTATGTTTCAGGAATAAACAGGTTTGGGAAGAAGAAACTCAAAAAGGACTCAAAAGCAAGGAAAATGACTAAGTTGCAAGACTTATGGACTGAGATGCAAGAGAGAAGGGCCCGGATGTAAACCAAAAGGATCAATGAGTAAATCAGAAGCTCCACACCATCATGAGGAGTATTTTGGCAATTAGATTTGGGCCCAAACATCAACAACAAAATCGGGTTCACCAAACATGAAGAAATCAAGCCCGAATCAAGTCACCCAAAACCAGACTCGATCAAGCCCATCTAGACCATCAATTGGCGGTCCATTTGGCCCCAAATGACACATGCTTTAGTCAGGTGTTAGATTAGGTTGTATTTAGTCCATATATAGTATGCGTTTTAGTCCCATACCAGGGGATTATCCCCGGTTACCTTTTTTCATGCCTATAAATAAAACTTTTTCTTCTCCTTTGTATTCACTCATTGCTTGGTGGCATTCTCTCTACTTGGAGAAAGCCTTGGAGCAAAAACTCAAGGTGAAGAAGAATGCTACTTGTAATGTGAGTCATGTAAATAAAATAATTCTTCATAGTTTGTCTTAATGTTGTCTTTGTTTTAATGCTTGCTTATTTAGTTTGTTTTGTTTTCTTTATCGTAGTATAAATAGAATGTCTTCTTTTCTTAATGTAGTTGATAGTTTAATGAGTAGTGAGTAGTTCCATCCCCTTTGGGGGTGGAGATGATGTTTATACATGCATAGGAAATGTCTAATGGAAATGAATGTTTTATTTTGAAATGTGTTGATAAATGTGAATGTATGCTTGCTTGTTTAGAGTAGAACACTTAACTTGATGGGTTTTGCCACAAGTATTAGACACCTCCCATGCTTGTTTAGGCTTAGAAATAACAAACTTGTGTATGTGAATGTTAATAAACTAGGTTAGTGATTGGATTGATAGGTTTTGTCATATCCATTAGACATTTCCTATGCATGAAAATACAACCTACATTTGTGCCCATTGAATGCATTCTTCACCATCTTATTGTGTGTGTACACTCACTCCACCCCTCAGGGGTTTCTCTTCCTGATTTCCAGCCTAGTTATTAAGCTCTCTTAGTTTAGTTTTAATTCATCTCTAGTTGCCTTCTTTGCATTTGTTACTTACTAGTTTAGTGTAGTTTAGTGTAGCATAATCAAATCTCTTCCCCCTTTTTGCCACTTGATTTCGAACAAACCAGAGTCGACTCACCTCCCTGTGGATCGACCCGTACTTGTCGCTGCTTCATCGCGGTCGTGCACTTGTGGTAAATATAAACGATTAAACAATAAACTACCAGAGTCATAAAGTTTGAGAAATGCAAATGCTTGCAATATTTCTTTAAAGTTATGGTTGGTAAAAGTTACCTCCCTCGAGTTTATGATTCTGATGAGTTCATTTCATGTATGATGGGATCTTGGATTACTGCATTGAGGGATAATTTTTCAAATGTAGTATGAAGTTTTGATAAACTTATTTTTACATAAACATTGACATAGAAAACCTTTATATATTTTGTAGAATGACAAGTAATCTTTTGGTCTACTCCATTATCGGAAAAAACCCTCTTGAGAGTGATGATTCCAATTTTCTGGATTGGGACATCAAACTCAATTTAATATTGAGACAAGAGGACCTCTCATATGTGTTGGATGGTGGATCCCCAACACTAAGAGAGAATGCCACTACATAAGAGAAAGCTGCCAAAGAGAAATTCCATAAGGATGAACTTATTATGCAAGGAATCATGCTTGCAAGTATGGTGAGTGAAGTTCAACAGAAGTATCTCAAGTACACTCCCAAGAACATGATCGCACACCTCTCCAAGGCATTTCTAGATAGCGCTCGCAAGGAGAATTATAAGACCACCCTTGCCTTCATTGGGTGCAAGAGAGCAGAAGGCACGTCTGTCAACTTGCACATGCTAAAAATGATGGGGTACCTCGAGAAATTGGAGAAGCTTAAAGCACCAATTCCAGGAGACATTGCAGAGGATATAATTCTTGGTTCCTTGCCTTCCTCCTACAAAGACTTTATCATGCACCTTCATATACGGAAAAGGCACCAACCATGGATGAAATCCTTCATGGCGTTTCTCGTTTATGTGTCCAAGTGGGTTGCGAATGAAGTTCAAGATGTTTGAGAAGAACCTCATGAACCTCAAGAGCCACAAGAACCAAGAAGGTCAATGGGAGTTAGAAAGAAACCTGATTTCTATCTAGGCCTTCATGAGATCTTGGTATTTGATACTGAAGATCCAATGACCTTTCAAGAAGCAATGGGTAGAGATGACTCCCATTCATGACATGAAGCCATGCGTGTGCATCCGGTCCGGACCGGACCATATTGGTTCTGATCAGTGACCGGACTGGAAAAATCCAGTCCAATCCAAGACTGGATTTTTAAAATTAAAAAAACAAAAATTGGACCGGTCCGGACCGGAACTAAAATTTTCAAAAGTTTCGGACCGGACCAGGACCTTGCACACCCCTACATGAAGCCATGAAATCCGAAGCACAATCCATGTATGACAACCAAATGTGGAACTTGGTAGATCTTCTTCAAGGAAAGAAAGTCATTTAACAAAAGGGTCTTCAAGAGGAAGATGGACATGGATGGAAACATGACAACTTACAAGGCAAGACTTGTAGCAAAAGGATTTAGTCAAGTTCAAGGAATTGATTATGACGAAACATTCTCGCCTGTTGCTATGTTCAAATCTATTCAGATTTTATTTGCCATCATCGCATTTCATGATTATGAAATATGGCAAATGGATGTCAAAACAACGTTCCTAAATGGGAACTTGGAAGATGATGTGTAAATGGTACAACCTCAAAGTTTTGAAGATCTAAAGCATTGTAGTAGAGTATGCAAACTTCAAAGATCCATTTATGGATTGAAGCAAGCATCGAGGAGTTGGAACAATCGCTTCGATGATGAGGTTAAACACCTCGGGTTCATCCAAAGCGAAAAGGAACCTTGTGTATACAAGAAGGTTAGTGGGAGTCACGTGGTGTTCTTAGTACTGTATGTCAATGACATACTCTTAATTGGAAACTTTATACCTTGTTAGAGGAAACAAGAATGTTGAGATTTTTATTTATACCGCAAGTGCACGGCCGCGTTGAAGCGATGGCAAGTACGGGTCGAACACAAGGAGGGAGAGATTCTTATATTTTTGTGATTTTCTTTGATTAAGGAAAGCAAAAGAGGAATAGTGTTGGTTTGAGATTTTTGGATTTATTTTTTTTCTTTCTAAAGCAAGAACAACAAGAACTAAAACTAAGAAGAAATAACTATGGATGAGAGTCCAGTGGGTGGGAGTTATGATTCTTCGAGTTAGATTAGAGATTACGAAAATTATTATAAATCAAGTGAGATATTAAGCATCATATGATAATTGATTTAACAAAAACTCATATGATCAAAACACTAACAAGAAATTAAAATAAAAACGATCTCTCTTCTCTAACCCTAAATCCGTCAGCCCCACCCTTTGGAGGGTTTTAGAAACCCATGGGGAGAAGATGAGGAGAAGGGGTCATGGAGATCATCGAGAGAATAAAAAAAAATATTATACTAGACTACGATCTACGAAAATAAAAGCAATTATTCTAAGCACGCAACAAATTATTCTAAGAGAAAAATAAAGAACAACTAAATTACTCTACTGGAATTAAGAACATGAAACATTAATCTAAAACTAAGCTTACAAAAGACAAAGATAATGGAGAATTAAAAGGGCAGAATTTTATTGCTTTAAAATGTAATACAAAAGGCTCCTTCACAACACAATTTCGGGGCTATTTATAGCCGATACAAGAAACCCTAAGTATGCATCAGGAAGGACACGTGTGATTACATAAGTGGACGAAATTGGGAGGCACGGATCGCAACCCGAGCGGCGATTCCGCCGCATATTGACCGTTAGATGTGGCGATTCCGCCGCATGGATGGTCCAGATGAATTCGTGTTTTGTGGGTGTGTTTTTGGTATGTTGTAGGTGGCCTCCACGCGTATAAATCAATCATTGCATATCTTTGGAGATCCGAATTTGATTTCTTCTTGAATACTCCTCCAAAATAACTTTTTAGTCCTTCTAATTTGCGATCAGGTCCCTGGCTTCTTATGCAATCAATTGGACTTCAACTTGAGCTTGAACCTCTATCTAATTGGTCTTTGTGATCCATCTAAGTCCATTGCACGCGTTTTAGCTCGAATATTGGTAAATTGTATTGTAACTCCTGAATTTTGCACAATTGCTCAAAACAATACCTTAGTAGCATTTATTTATATAAAAATAATCTAAATGAAAGACATATGATTACTTACTTTCGTAGGAATCACGGTTGCACTTAGCATGTGCAACAAGCCTTTAAACCTCCAAGTTTCCTTAGAGGACGAGTTTTGTCTCGTGAGGGTTTTCAGTTGACACACCCACAGAGTCTTAATTCAATATTTCATTAATAGCTCTCGATATCTCCACCTCAACCTTATACATCTCACTTAGAATTCTTGCATGCTCATTATACAAATCTAACTTATAAAAAGTTTGACTTGGTCTTTGTTCCTCCAACATTCACACCACTAACCCTTCTACACATGATATCACTTAAATTATTTTGCACGCCTCCTCTGGTGGTGAAGTATCATTTGGATCAACCATGGCATGGATCATTCTTTTAGCTTTGGGCCTTGAGTATTATATATTTTTTTTTTCTTTTCTTCCGTGATTCAACACATTTGCTTTTTGACACTTTACCCTTTTTGCATTCGTGTATCGAGTTTGGTCGATAATCCCGAGCTGGCAGACTCAAGTTACCGGGTTTCAAGATACCCCTACGGACCAGTGACTCAAAGGCTTGGGCTTTTGTAATCATTTTGCAGAATGTGCTTTCCTCACTTTATTCCTTAATTTTTACTTTTATTTTCCTCAAGGCTTAATTGCTATTAGAAGTCCACACTTCCCGGTATATTTTCCTCAACCTCTGCTTTTTATCAACCACTTCAAAGATTTGATTCATCCAATTTAAGTGCATACATGTCTTAAAGGGCAATGGGTTATTTCTTTGGAACTTAGATTTATGTCGTAGTTTCTACAAGCAGAACTATATAATAAGGAACAAAAACTCAATGCAGTTTGTACTCGGGTTTTGGTAGTTCGATCTTAAGCTATGTCATGAAACATTGAATTTTTTTTTGTAAGAGATAGATAAAAATAAAACAGATAGGTAGATAACTAGTCACCCCCCTACACCTATTCCATGCATTGCCCCCAATGTATGCAAAATTAAATAATATAGGACATGCAAAAAAAAGTTACCGCCTTCGGGATGACGACTCTCCACGGTCGGAGAGTGCTTTGTTCAGTTTGCTATTGAGGCGCTTCATCCCGCCCCACATTCGGGACCTATGCTCGTCAGAGTTTTCTGGGGTTGACTGAGCCCAGAATGTTGCGGAGTCTTCAGACGACTCACTTGATTGCATAGCATCCTCCATTTCTGGAGGTGTCCACAGGTCTGCTATAGTGCCACGGTAGGAGGATGTCTCTCGTTCCACCGTACAAGGGAGCATGTCGGCTTCGTACACCCAGAAAGACTCAAAAGCCATGAAGTGCTTGCAGATAGTGGTGACAAGGCATGGCAGAGGTTGGGAGTTGCGTTGGTGGCCTTCTGCAATGGTGGTCAGAAGCCGTCGGCACATACAGTAAGTGCGATCACGGGTCATCAGGGAGTGAACGATGCCCATCTCAACAGTGCGAAAAGAAGTGTTGTGGGTATTACTCGTGACATTTTGGTATGCCCACCTACATATACTAAAGACATTCCGGTACATGGATGTGCCCTTGATACCCCGATCACGGCTAAGCACACAATCTGGTCCCATGAGTGACCGATAGAAACTGAGTTCCTCGGATGGCAAAGTGGAGGCCTCTTGTGGTATGTCAGTCAAGTTGGAGATGATGTTGAGGTCAATCGCCCAGACTTCGTTTCTCCAATTCAGTAAAATGTACCCACTGTCCAGCTCTATATTAGTGATACTGCTATAGAACTCCTCCACTAAGCTAGGGCAGTACACATCATTGTTATTATGGACCAAGTAGCTCCAACTCCGTGCTATGATTTCGTCGTAAAAGTGGGTGCCGTTTTGATCACTAACAAGCAACAGGTGGAAGTTCTTCTCAGGAAACACCATGGTGATAGAATATTGCTAAACTGGTATACGTTAGATTTAGAAAAATAAGTCATGTACTTCCACCGTTTTCCAAAATAAGTCATGTACCAATTTTTTTTCGGTTTTTTTTTTAGAAATAAACTAAAACTTAATCAGAATGAGGAATTGCGTGTAAAAACACGACTTCCTCTGCAACATTGGAGGGACGATTTAAGTAGGGCTTCAATCGATGCCCGTTAACTTTAAAGTTTTCACCGTTCTCCGGATTACTGATCTCGACCGCTCCATGAGGGAAAACGGTTTTGATCATGAAAGGGTCGGTCCAACGACTCTTGAGTTTGCCGGAAAAGAGATGAAGACGAGAGTTATAGAGAAGGACCAATTGTCCAGGAGAAAAAAATTTCCTAGCGATGGATTTATCATGAAAAACCTTGGTCTTTTCCTTATAAATTTTAGCATTCTCATAAGCCTCATTTCTTATTTCCTCAAGCTCAACTAAATCCAATTTTCGAGCATTACCGGCTGCCTCTAAATCCATATTCAGTTGCTTAATAGCCCAAAGGGCTCTATGCTCCAATTCGACCGGTAAGTGGCACGCTTTTCCATAGACTAACCGGTAAGGAGACATTCCTAAATTTGTCTTGAAAGAGGTCCGATAGGCCCACAACGCATCATTAATTCTTACAGACCAATCCTTACGTGAGGCATTAACCGTTTTTTCCATAATTTGCTTGATTTGTCTATTGGAAACCTCAACTTGTCCACTTGTTTGAGGGTGATACGGGGTAGCTAACTTATGAGTTATGGAATATTTTCTCATCAAAGCTTCAAATGATCGATTACAAAAATGAGTACCCCGGTCACTGATAATGGTACGTGGAGTACCGAATCGGGAGAAAATATTCTCCTTCAGAAATTTGACAACTACTTTGTTGTCATTGGATTTTGTGGGGATAGCCTCAACCCACTTGGACACATAGTCCACAGCTAGCAAGATATACTCCTTCCCAAAAGACATTGGAAACGGGCCCATAAAATCGATGCCCCAAACATCGAAGATATCAACTATGAGAATAGGATGCAGAGGCATCATGTCTCTACGAGAGAGTTTTCCTAGCATTTGACATCTAGAGCAAGAATTACAAAATGCAAATGCATCCTTAAATAGGGTAGGCCAATAAAATCCACACTGTAAAACTTTGGCCGCGGTTTTCTTAGCTCCAAAATGTCCTCCACATGCTTGGTCATGACAAAAAGATAGAATACTTGCAAATTCCTCCTCAGGAACACATCTCCTAATGATTTGATCCGAACAATATTTGAAAAGATATGGGTCATCCCAATAAAAATTCTTCACTAGGGACCTAAATTTGGCTTGATCGTTCTTAGACCATTCAGTCGGGGTCACACCAGTTACTAAGAAATTGACTATATCGGCGAACCATGGTTCGCCAGACACAGCCAAAATTTGTTCATCCGGAAAGTTCTCATTCACTGGTGTGTTATTCATTGGGCTAAGAGGAATTCTAGATAAGTGATCGGCGACTACATTTTCACAACCCTTTTTATCACGGATTTCGACATCAAATTCTTGCAGTAGTAGGATCCAGCGCAATAAACGCGGCATGGCATCCTTTTTGTTCACTAAATGTCTTATGGCCGCATGATCCGTGTAAATCATCACATGTGTGCCTATCAAATATTGTCGAAATTTTTCCAAGGCAAAAATGACTGCTAGAAATTCTTTCTCAGTTACCGTGTAGTTCAATTGGGCATCATTCAATGTTTTACTAGCATAATATATCACGTGAGGTTTCTTTTCAATTTTCTGACCCAACACCGCTCCTATGGCGTAATCCGATGCATCACACATTATCTCAAAGGGTTGGGTCCAATCGGGTGAATGAATAATGGGTGCCGACGTTAATTCCCTCGTAAGGTGGTTAAAGGACTCCAAACATTTATCAGAAAATTCAAACTTAGAGTCCTTCGCTAATAATTCAGTCAATGGTCTAGCCACCTTACTAAAGTCCTTGATAAACCTTCGATAGAATCCGGCATGCCCTAAAAATGAACGAATCTCTTTGACATTTGTTGGTGGAGGGAGATGCTTAATCAAATCCACCTTGGCTTTATCCACTTGAATGCCATCCTTGGACACAATGTGACCAAGCACTATTCCATTCTTAACCATGAAATGACATTTTTGCCAATTTAAGGTCAAGTTCTTCTCCTTACACCTTACTAGTACTAATTCCAAATGGTTCAAACAATTGGCAAAAGTGGGACCAAAGACAGAGAAATCATCCATGAAA
This sequence comes from Triglochin maritima, assembly GCA_963682175.1. Lineage (NCBI taxonomy): Eukaryota > Viridiplantae > Streptophyta > Magnoliopsida > Alismatales > Juncaginaceae > Triglochin > Triglochin maritima. Next base: position 14,118,099 of record OY821790.1, on the reverse strand, counting down.
ATTTCCATGAAATTATCCACCATATCAGCGAAAATGCTAACCATACATCTTTGAAATGTGGCAGGAGCATTGCACAAGCCAAAGGGCATGCGACGGAAAGCAAACGTGTCGAATGGGCACGTGAAGGTAGTTTTCTCCTGATCTTCAGGAGCGATAGGAATTTGGTTATAGCCGGAATATCCATCTAGAAAACAATAATACTCATATCCGGCCAACCGTTCTAACATTTGATCTATGAAAGGAAGAGGGAAGTGGTCCTTACGGGTTGCAGAATTCAGTTTTCTATAGTCAATACAAATCCTCCAACCGGTTTGGATATGGGTCAGGACTAACTCATTAAGCTCATTCTCAACTACAGTAACTCCAGATTTCTTAGGGACAACCTGAACAGGACTAACCCAAGCACTATCGGATATAGGGTATATAATTCCATTGTCCAACCACTTAAGTATTTCCTTTTTGACCGCCTCAGTGAGGATCGGGTTAAGCCGCCTTTGCGGATCCCTACGGGGTTGAGTATTATCTTCCAAATGGATCCTATGTTGGACTATAGATGGGCTAATCCCCTTGATATCGGCCATGGTCCATCCAATAGCTTCTTTATTCCTACTGAGGACTCTCAACAATTCCTTCTCTTGGTTGGGGGTCAAATCCGATGCTATGATAACTGGGAGGGTGGATGAGGGTCCTAGAAATGCATACTTTAGTGTAGTAGGGAGAGGCTTCAACTCTAGTGATGGTGGTTCTTGTAGTGAGGGTTTGGATTGAGGTCTTGGTTCGGCTAAAAGTCCACCTAAGGCTGACCAATTGGGTGAAGATCAATTCGAACCTATATGATTGATTTGGTCACAAATTGTGGCCTCACCACTCAGGTTCTTTTGAAAATCAACTTCATCCAATTGGGTGAAATTTAAGTAATCCGAAATCAACTCATCTTCACTACAATCCTGAATGTAATTCAATTCACTCGATTCATCAGAGAAAATTCCAGGTTGCTTCCCTAAGTTAAAAATATTTAGCTCAGCAGTTAAATTCCCAAATGACAATTTCATCAATCCATTCCTACAATTGATTAGGGCATTGGAAGTGGCTAAAAAAGGTCTTCCTAAGATCACAGGAATTTGATTGCTAGGGTTAGCAACAGGCTCCGTGTCTAAGACAATAAAGTCCACAGGAAATATGAATTCACCCACTTTGATCAGAACATCATCAACCACACCTCTAGGAATCTTAACAGATCTATCAGCCAATTGGAGTGTGGTCCTAGTCTGTTTAAGGTCTCCTATATCCAATTCTTTATATACAGAGTAGGGAAGCAGATTAATACTAGCACCCAAATCCAGCAAGGCCCTATTGATTAAGGTGTTACCAATTACACATGAAATAGTTGGACAACCAGGGTCTTTATATTTGATTTGTGTGGGTTGGGTTAACACAGAGCTTATATTTGCAGTTAAGAAGGCTCTTTTTGGTACTTGTGTTTTCCTTTTCTTGGTGCATAAGTCTTTTAAGAATCTTGCATAAGGTGGAATTTGTTGAATAGCTTCTAATAAAGGGATGTTTACCTTTACTTGCTTAAAGACTTCCAACATTTTCTCCATTTGATTTGTATGATTCTTATTAAGTCTATTAGGGAATGGTGCTTTAGGAATGAATACTCTTTCAGGTTCAGTGGGTTCAATTTCAATTGGTTCCTGAGATTGAATTGGTGGCTCATTGGATGGCTCCGGTGTGACAGAATTATTAGGCTCATTAGCCAAGGGGTGAGTGACATTGTTATTAACAGATTTTCAAGATCTTAATGTAAGTATAGCATTAATGTGTTGATTTTGCTCTTCTTCTTGAACCATATGAACTGGTCTGTTGTTATTGTTCACATTAGGAGGTGGTGCATTATGTGGTACATTAGGTGGAGGCCTAATGTGTTGAGGATTGAATGATTGAGGATTAAATGGTTGAGGTGGTTGATATGGCATATGTTGATGTGGTTGATATGTCATATGTTGATTATGTGGATTGTTAATTCTTGGGTTCACCTCGGGTTGGCTTGGGAATCTTCCTCTTTCTCTTTTACCTACAACTTGTGCTAATTGACTTACTTGAGTCTCTAGCTTTTGAAAAGATTGAGTAGTTGTTTGAACAAATGTTTTTATTAAGTTTTCCAAATCAGTTAATCGGCCATCACTATTATTGTTGTTGTTGTTTGAGTACATTTGTTGTCTAGATGGTTGGCCTTGCTGAGGAATGGGTGCAGGATTTGAATTCCCTTGGCTCCATGAAAAATTGGGATGGTTGCGCCACCCTCGATTATAGGTTGACGAATAAGGGTCATTCCTAGGACGATTAAATGCAGCATTAACTTGTTCCATGTCCGAAGAAATGTGTGCACACTCCTCCAAAACATGACCAGTTTGACCACACCTAGAGCAAGAAACAGAAGAGATTTGATTTACTAGGGGTCGGGTTTGAAGCTCTAGAGTTTCCATCCTACGCATAAGGGTGGCTAATTTCGCTTCAGCAGCTATAGAAGTATCTACAGCTAAGACACCAGATCGGGATTGATTTGCTATTCTAGATCCAATACTTGGGTTGGTCGGTGCCCTAGCAGTGTCCCATTGCATACTATTATTATCAGCCAAGTCTTCAAGAAAAGTCCAAGCATCATTCTCATTTTTGGACATAAAGCTTCATTGGCTTACAGATTCTAGCATAACTCTAGATGTAGGTGTCAATCCCTCATAGATAATTTGGCACAATTGCCATCTTGGAACTCCATGATGAGGGCATTGGGTCAGAAGGTGCTTAAATCTTTCCAAATAGGAATAGAATGACTCGCTCTCAGATTGAACGAATGCACAAATTTCATTCCTAATCCTAATAGTCTTATGGTTGGGGAAATATTTCTTTAAAAACACTTGAACAAACTCAGCCCAACTTCTAATAGATCTTTCGGCTAGACTATATAGCCATTTTTTAGCGTCGTCCTTCAGTGCTAGAGGCACGAATTTAAGACGCACTGCCTCCTCAGGGATATGCTGGTATTGCATAAGGGAGCAGATTTCCTCAAATTCTCTAAGGAAGAGATATGGATCTTCCTTAGAGGTGAACATGGGCAACATACTCAGGTATTGTACCTTGAGTTCGAAGTCGCGACCCGGTATAATGGGCATAACGATGCACGATGGCTGAGCAGCCATCGTTGGGTAGCACCGATCCCTCAGAGTCATAGGTGGTGCAACAAGTGGGTCCACTACATTCTCACCCATTGGATCCGGGTGAGGTGGTGCAACAGGTGGATTGGGGCTAAGCTCTAGACTGGAATCTAGATGAACTCGTGAGAGTCGATTGCTCAAGTCCCGAACCCAAATCTGAGTGCACCGGTTTGAATTAATTTTTGAATTCAAATTTGAAATTTAAATTCCAAATTCAAATTCAAGAATCAATTACTTTTTTTTTGATTTTTTTTATATATTTTTTTTTCAAAAAGGAAAAAGAAAAAAAGGAAACAAACAATAGAAGGGGAAAAGATGGGAAAGGAATCCTAATCTAGAGAATTGAGATGAGAAAAGAAAGAAGACTCAGATGAGAAGGGAAACTTAACTCTAAAAGATAGATGAGAGGGTTAGTCAGAAATTTCCTAAACAAGCACGGTTCAAACAATCCTAGACCTAGTGTAGCTTAAGTCTAGACGACTCCTAACTGGTTGAGTCGAATTGATTCGCTTGATTCACCTCCCTCACTAATCAAACCAACTTGGCCAGGCCGTGTATAGCTAGTGGGGGCGCTTCCGACAGAGTCGGTGCCAATTAGACAACCACTTCGCTTGGAAGACTTTCATCAACGCAAAAACACTTTCTAGACACCAAATTAAATTCGATCAGCTTCAGGTCATAGCAAGTCAAACCAATCTTCTCCTTAATTGAGTCTGAGTCCTTAGGGGCCAATGTCTAATTGATTTTAATTTTAAAGCTTGGGTGACACTTTAGGATTGTTATTTGTGGGCCACGGAAGGGTGATGAAATCCCCACCGTATATTTTCCTACGGAGTTGCCCTTAAGATAGTTTAACTTAAATCTAGCAAAGATAGTCAAACATTGGTCTTTAGTGGGGGACAATTGCAAGGGTTGTATGCAAACTAATTTATATGCTTAAATGCAATCGATAAAAACTGTGCACGTACCTTGCCTCCAGCACTCTTCAACAATGAATTGATTTGCAAAATTTAGCATGCATAATGCGAGAAAATCTCTAAATGATGCATGCACTAAGGCCTTTCTAATTTTGCAAAATTTTTAGGTCACAAGTTGAATTAGTGTCAATTATGGAAGTTTGCCCTACACATGTAATTCTACCAAGAAGGAAATTTTTCGAAAATAGAAATTTCGAGGAAAAGGCAACAAAGGTTACCTACGCACGTTCAGTCGGGTTCGCCGCCCGCTCTCGAAACTTTCCAGCTTTTCTACGCGTCCACCCAGAGATGAGTCACGTCTCAGAAAAATTTCACGGCCAGAAGTCCAACCCGTGCGGCGTCTCCGCCGCAAACTACACTGCTGGTGCGGCGATTTCGCCGCTTGGTCACCTTGGATTGCGTCCGGATTTCTGCGTCATCTCTAATACTTACTGAAAAGCACAGAGCAAACGTTAGATCGCGACAAACCAAGATCCAAACAAAACAAACAAAAATCACAAAAAAAACTTGAAATTCTCGTCGCCTCCCCGGCAACGACGCCAAAAACTTGTTGAGATTTTTATTTATACCGCAAGTGCACGGCCGCGTTGAAGCGGTGGCAAGTACGGGTCGAACACAAGGAGGGAGAGATTCTTATATTTTTGTGATTTTCTTTGATTAAGGAAAGCAAAAGAGGAATAGTGTTGGTTTGAGATTTTTGGATTTATTTTTTTTCTTTCTAAAGCAAGAACAACAAGAACTAAAACTAAGAAGAAATAACTATGGATGAGAGTCCAGTGGGTGGGAGTTATGAATCTTCGAGTTAGATTAGAGATTATGAAAATTATTATAAATCAAGTGAGATATAAAGCATCATATGATAATTGATTTAACAAAAACTCATATGATCAAAACACTAACAAGAAATTAAAATAAAAACGATCTCTCTTCTCTAACCCTAAATCCGTCACCCCCACCCTTTGGAGGGTTTTAGAAACCCATGGGGAGAAGATGAGGAGAAGGGGTCATGGAGATCATCGAGAGAATAAAAAAAAATATTATACTAGACTATGATCTACGAAAATAAAAGCAATTATTCTAAGCACGCAACAAATTATTCTAAGAGAAAAATAAAGAACAACTAAATTACTCTACTGGAATTAAGAACATGAAACATTAATCTAAAACTAAGCTTACAAAAGACAAAGATAATGGAGAATTAAAAGGGCAGAATTTTATTGCTTTAAAATGTAATACAAAAGGCCCCTTCACAACACAATTTCGGGGCTATTTATAGCCGATACAAGAAACCCTAAGTATGCATCAGGAAGGACACGTGTGATTACATAAGTGGACGAAATTGGGAGGCACGGATCGCAACCCGAGCGGCGATTCCGCCGCATATTGACCGTTAGATGCGGCGATTCCGACGCATGGATGGTCCAGATGAATTCGTGCTTTTGTGGGTGTGTGTTTGGTATGCTGTAGGTGGCCTCCATGCGTATAAATCAATTATTGCATATCTTTGGAGATCTGAATTTGATTTCTTCTTGAATACTCCTCCAAAATAACTTTTTAGTCCTTCTAATTTGCGATCAGGTCCCTGGCTTCTTATGCAATCAATTGGACTTCAACTTGAGCTTGAACCTCTATCTAATTGGTCTTTGTGATCCATCTAAGTCCATTGCACGCGTTTTAGCTCGAATATTGGTAAATTGTATTGTAACTCCTGAATTCTGCACAATTGCTCAAAACAATACCTTAGTGGCATTTATTTATATAAAAATAATCTAAATGAAAGACATATGATGCAATGTATGCAATGCATCAAAGAACTTCATTGAAAGATGTTTTCTCAATGAAAGATTTGGGCGAGACTCAATATATCTAAGACATAAAAATATGTAGAGATGGGCCTCAAAGACTCATTGGCTTGAGTCAATATACATACATTGACAAAGTGTTGAAAAGATTCAACATGCAGAATTCTAAGAAAGGAAATGTACCAATGACTAAAGGTGTGACACTTAGCAAGTCTTAATGTGCAATGTCACGAGGAGACATTGAAATGATGAAGGATAAGCCACATGCTTTCGACATTGGTTCCATCATGTGTACATGGCCTGATGTTGCATATGCTCTAAGTATGACAAGTCGACACCAAGCCCATGCATATCTTGCTCATTGGACCGCAGTCAAGAACATTCTTAAGTACCTTAACAGGACTAAGAATAAGTTTCTTGTGTATAGAGGAAAAAGGGAGCTCGTCGTAGATGGCTACGTCGATGCTAGTTTTCAAAATGATTATGATGATAGAAGATCACAGTTAGGGTATCTCTTCACTCTGAATGGTGGTGTCGTAACTTGGAGAAGATTTAAACAATCAAATATGACTAACTTGACCACCGAATCAGAAGTGATCACTACCGCTGAAGCAAGAAAAGAAGTTGCTTGGATCAAGAAGTTCATTGAAGAAGTAGGTTTTGGCCTTTTGGCCTTAATCTATATTAATTTGGATGATTAATTAAACTAATTTTAATCAATCAACCTAATCAATCAAAGTGAGCAAACACGATTACATGCATTGCATACATATTTGTATACTTGCAATCATCTTAATTGGTTGATCAATATAATAACCAAAAAGAGCATTGGGACAAAGACATCAAGACTCAAGACTTGTAATCAAAGCTTTGGACCAAGACATGTAATTATGTATTTATTGAGTCCATAAGGTTTAATGTAAACTTGAGCACTAGGATTCTGTCCCGTCCAGATTCGGTAAACCGAACATCTCCCTGTCAACCAAAACCTTTCTAGTTCGGTCCACCAAACACCTATCGGTCACCCAAATACTCCCCACTAGTAAAACTTAGGTGTCATCTGGAATTGCCCTGACGGAAGACCGAACCACCTTCGGTCAACCGAATAGCCCTGGACCGGTTTTGGACTTTGCTCCAACGGTCTCATTCGAATCAAGTCCCTAGAGCCTAATTGACTTGTCCTACTTCGGACGACTGAATACCTAGCGGTCAACCGAGTCCTTCTTGGCTTTAGGTGCACAACGACTATTGGCACGTGGCACTTGATCGTTGTACCCAACAACTATTTAAGATATAACTGTCAGCGCAAAACCCACGCTAACTTCCGTCTACCGAAGTATACACGGTCAACCAAACTTGAGTAGATCAGAAGCCAACCAATCCTACTGTCCACCTTGGAACGGTGAACCGAATGAAATTTTGTTAACCGAACTTAATTAGGGCTAAATTGATAAAGCTATTGGAGGTTGGTGAACGGTGATCCAATATATAATCGGTCAACCAAATTCTTAATTCAGACCAATTCTTCGGACTACCATTCTGCTAATGGTCGACCGAATATGCATCGAAATTTGCCCGAGTTTAAGTCACGTCTTGCATTCCTATTGGTCCATTTCCCCACCAACTCTCAAACGGCTAGTAGAGCTTAAATGCTTATAAATATGACCCCATTTAATGGTTTTGAGACTCTTGAACACTCTATCAATCCAATGCTCAAAGCCAAATCCTCTTCATCTTCAAGCTCTCAATCCTCAACACTCAAGCCAAAACTTCACAACTTGCATATCCAATTCAATATCCATATCCAAATGTGCTTAAGTATATAGTGTTAGTTAGATTGTGATTCCATCTCCCTATTCAAGAATCATCAAATAGTTGTAAAGCTTCGAGGAAGCTCCCTCTCGGGTTGTGAGAGGAGACACGAGCGAGGTGAGGTTGTTCGTAAGGCTCGGAGTTGTAAACGACGTTGATCTCGGCTCAGAACGGAGATCAGTTAGTGGAACCGTAAGAGAGACTCAGGGGATCGAGCGAGGCTTGCGAGGAGGACTAGGACCGGGTGCAGTGTCGAACCTCTCTAACTCTGGTGTCGTCGATTTTGTGGTTTGCATTGTCTATTCCCTTAATCCTTCGATTATTGTTTTTATTTCCACATTTATCTAGCGATTAGATGGTCATAGATCCTAACAGTAGGTGTGGTTCCTTCCATCTAAGGACCCTGGAGCTATTTTGCGACAATAGTGGAGCTATTGCGCAAATCAAGGAGCCAAAATCACACCATAAGGTCAAACACATGTATCAAAAACATTTTATCATTCGAGACTTCATAAGAGAAGGACAAATAAATGTATTAAAGGTGGACACGAATAGCAACACATCAGATCCGCTAACAAAGCCTTCATCTCAGGCCAAAAGCAAAGTTCACTTTGACGCCATGGGTCTAAAGGAACATGGAGAATGGATATAGATAGTTGAGTGAGTCAAAAGGGGGCAACCATGGTCTTAGAATTTCGTGCACGAGCAATGCAAAGAATGAAACTTTGAGAACAAGTGGGAGATTGTTAGTTTTTGTGTTCTAAAAGTTATCTTTTGTTAATAATCTTTTACATGTTATGTTTATGAATTGAAGGTATATATGTGTATATATATATATATATTTTGTTCCATGAGTTTGATGTTTTATAGAAGTGTTCAGGAAGATGCCCTTGGTCTTGAAGCGTAGAACTCTTTCTGATAACAAACATGAAACTTTAAAGTGTTCGTAATCTTGATAATTAGCAGGGAACACTATTACACCATGAAAAAATTGTCGTGTTGATTAAAGTACAATGTACTTCTACAAATATTGATAAAAGATTATCATTTAATAACACGTGTACGAAAGGTTTCATACATTGAACATTACCTAACAAGTGAAAACCTTATATGATTGTGTTTGTGTCATTAATATTTTCACTGTGTCTACAATTCACATGAGAAATGTATAACATAATTACTATTAAAAGTTGCTTATTACAAGTGATGATAAAAGTAGTAGTTCTTTATATATAGATTGTGCGAGAAAGGACTGTAGGTCAACAGTATCATTGTCCCACATTTATAACGAGTAAAGATGTCATTGTGCCCCATGGTAGAGTAGAATTGTAAATGCATGCAACATAGTTGAAGTGATACCAACTATTTATTTATCATTTACTCAAGAGAGACAAAGAAACGAATATAATGCAAAAGTGACACGACCCTACTTTGTATGTTATTCATGACATCATAAGACAAGGAAATAGACACTGTAAGTTAATCGGTCACTAATCTAGAGGAGGGTGAATAGATTATCTCCTAATTTTCTTAAACAATTGCACAATTAAAATAATAAGGGAAAGAATGCAAACCACAAGATGACTCTGGAGATTTATAGAGGTTCGATCACACCACCGTGATCTAGTCCTCTCCTCAAGTTCCGATCGATCCTCCGATCCCTACTCGAGAATTCATTATTATCTTCGTTCCGAGTCGAAGATAAACCCTCTTACAATCGGAGCCTTGCGAACACCCTCGCCTTGCTCGGATCTCCTCTCACAACCTAAGAGGGTGCTTCCTCGAAGCTTTACAACACAATGGAAATTGAATGTGGTTGTTGAACTCTAACTTGAATGCAGTCAAGGATATGATTTAAGCTTGGAGTGAATTTAGTGGAAGTATGAGAGTTGGTGGAGCTTTGAAGGCTTGAAGATTGAGAGCACAAGAGTATGATTGATTTTTGGCAAGTGTAGTGGTGAATGTGTCTCTTAAGTGAAGCTTATATAGCCTTCAAAACAAATAGTCATTATGGTAAGTTGGTGAGAATTGGACCAAAGGAAAACAAGATGTGACTTAAGCTCAGACAAAAATCGAGACAGATTCGGTCGACCGTTATCCAAACGGTAGTCCGAAGAAGTGGTCAGAAATAAGAACTCGGTTGACCGAGTATAGGTTGGATAACCGTTCACAAACTTCCAGTAACTTTTTCCTAATATCGGCTAATTAACTTCGGTTGACCGAGACCACGTCGGCACACCGTTCAAAATGGACAGTAAAGAATTGGTGCGACTTGGTGATCATGTTCGGTAGACCGTGGCAAGTTTGGTTGACTGATACATGTGCGGGTTTTCGGCTGACATTGAGTGGGGAATTGGTTTATCGATAACGGTCGAAAAATTACGTGGAAAAATAGTCGTTATATTCTGATTGACAACAAGACTTCGGTAATCTGAAGCATTATCGGTAGACCGGTATGGAAGTTTCAAGGGTGTGGCTAAACGACAAAATATAAGTCTGGTGGAGTTAGTTTGTGCCAATAAGATGAAGTCGTTTAGGCCAAAAGACACAAGAGAGTTCGGATGACCGATCCATCTTCGGAATACCGAATAGAGATGTCCAGAGAAATTTCGAAGCTACTGGGAATAGGGAAACTGTCGACCGGATAAGGTTCGGTACACCGAAACAAGGATTCCAGGAGATCAAGTTTTTTACTGACTCTAAGGAGACGGTTGACCGGATAAGGTTCGGTACACCGAAACAAGTGTTCCAGGAGATCAAGTGGTTACTGACTCTATAGGGAACGGTTCACCGAGAGACACTCGATTATCCGTGGGGAACCAGGTTCGGTAGACCGACAAGGACACGGTCGACTGAGACAGACGAGTTTATCCTTTTGTGCATCAAGTGTACAATTGATCCTATAACTCAAATAAATGGAAAATTACATATGAAGTCCTTCAGCTTTGATTACAAGTCTTGAGCCTTGATCTTGAAGTTGATTAGTCTCTTGGTTTGATCACCTACATTGTAATGAATACACAATATCTATGCAATTTGATGTTGTAATTGAAGATATGCATAATATTAGTTTGTTAATCATCAAAATTAAGATTAAATGGCCAAAAAGTCAAGAGACACAAGTAATATTAATGATAATATTGCTACAAGATCGTGTTTTGTAAAATGATTACATTTTATCTGTGTTGATTGGGTGACTATAATGTACGACTAGTGTACCGATTATTGTTTATGGTAATAAAATGTTTTATGTCATTACCAATCCAACCCGGATCCTCGATAAAGGTCACACCAACTAAACAAGAAACAATAGAAGTATTTTACATGTTTTGTATAATTTGTTATATTTCATATGATATGAATTAAATGCATGTGATAAGATGATGAAATAGAGTGTTACATGTTGTAACATTTAATATGAGTTCATGAGATGTGTGCATAATATTATTTGGAGAAGTGTAATGTATATTACATAACATAATATTTATGACACATAGTATGATAATGAATGTCACTTTGTCATGACTAGGGGTGCACATGGGTTGGGTTCAACCCGAAACCCAACCCGAACCCGACTGGTCGGGTCGGGTTGGGTCGGGTTGAGGAGGGGTTCGGGTCGGGTCGGGTTGGGAAAATCAAAAACCCGAATTTTCGGGTCGGGTTCGGGTTGAGGGGGTCGGGTTGACCCAACCCAACCCGAACCCGATTTTTATTTTTATTTTATTTTTTTTTATTTTTTTTAATTTTTTTTTTTAATTTTTTCCCAAATAAACCCGATCCAACCCGACCCAACCCGACCCAACCCGAAAATAACCCCGATTCAACCCAACCCAACCCAAAAATTTCCAAATTCGGGTTCAACCCGACCCAACCCGACCCAACCCGAAAATTTCGGGTCGGGTTGGGTTGAACCCGAACCGGGTCGGGTTCGGGTTCGGGTTGGATTTTTTCCCAACCCGAAAATTTCGGGTTGGGTCGGGTTGAGGCCCAAACCCGACCCAACCCGACCCATGTGCACCCCTAGTCATGACATGAAGTTGTAAAAGCTTAACCCTTTGATCAATGAATTAGGAATGGAATACACAACCAATGAGTCGTGGACTCATTAAACTCATCTTGTGGTTAGGGTTTGTCCTAACTTGCACCTATGAAAGGAGAAGAGAAATGTAACTTGAAGAACAAGTTTTAAGAAGTTTTCAGCCACCTTTTCTCTCTCATAAGTTTAGTTGGTGAACATATTCTCATTCAAGAGTGATTGATGAAGGAAAGACTAGTAGATCTCTTGCAAGATCTTGAACTAGTCATTGTTTGGTTCAAGGTGAACCTTAGAGGCAAAGATGTGGAGATTCTTCAAGAGTCCTAGAGAAATTTGTTTTCACTATGCAAAAGTATGAAATCTAAATCCTGGAATCTCGATCTAGATGTATTTGCATAAGGGTAGATTAGGTCTTTAATCTTGTATGCAAAATGTTTGATTGATTATTTGTTTGAGGTTAGCAACAGAGACGTCCATTTTCATGACAAAAATTAAAAATTTTACCTCTATAATCCTCATGAAGTCCCAACATCATGAAATTCAATATCATGATTTGGTATTAAGTTCGGGTGGAGAAGAAGATTGAAGATGATGAAACTGATATTACTTAGTGGTGTTTGGGAACATATGTATGGTTGAAATTAGGGCGGGTTTGACTTGCCTTTAAAATACATTGATTGTTTTTTTTATTCTTTGTATCTGCTAGGTTTTATCAAAAAAATTCTGTATTTACAAAACCCTCTTAACTCGCATCGCCTATTCCATCATTACGCGACGTGAGTAACATTTTTTTTTATCATTTATTTCTTACCCGGTTAATTCACACACGATGGGCAACAATGGGACAAAAACCCACCCCGCTTACCAATTTTATTTGGACACGTAGGGTAGAGGTGGGAAAACCCGCACACCACCCCCATATACACTCGCAGCCCACGCATACCCAGCGTTGCCCTTCCACTCCGCACCCACCAAAATGCGCGGCCGCTTCGCGAAGCTTCTGGCGACGACAGCGGCGGTGTCCGTCACCGCTGCCGTCGCCACCTCCGACGACCCCGCCGCCACCCTCAAGATCTGCACCATCGTCCCTCTTCGTCTCGCCCGCGACTCCTTCACCGCCGTCGCCATCGCCTTCGGTACCTCTCCTTCCCCTCCTCTCCCCTCCCTTCCCGTTCTCGCCTTCATTGGGTTCCGTTCGTTCCCAGATTACCAGTACTCTCTGAGGGGGCTCGAAGGGGGGACGCCAGAGTACGAGAAGGCGAAGCACGAGGTCCACACCAGATCCGCGCGGAGGCTTCAGGAACTATGCTTTAGGAATGGAGGGATCTATATTAAGCTCGGCCAACACATTGCTCAGCTCGTATGTTGCGTTTTTCGATTTTCTGTTTTTTCTCCTGTTATTGGCTTTAATTTGACGATGTGAAGTTGGGTGAGGTGGGAATGTCAGATCAAGCAGTGGGAAGAGTAAAAATAATTTCTTTATTCAACTGAGTAAAAGTAGGTGATTCATCTCTAATAGGGGTAGAACTAGTTGAGTAAGTCTGCAAGGGGTTGGTGTGTTTGATTTGAATTTTTTTATCATGTTACGTTTTAAAGATGGTACTATCATGGCTCACAAATATGGATTGGCTTGCTCGTGTACTATGAAGGTTGGTTTTGTCAATACCGCTGAAAAAAATAGGTTCGTTCGTCTGTGATGTACAGATGGAGTCTACTAGCTGCTCACAACAATCTTACACTGAAAAGTATCCGATCAATTCGTTAGTGATGTACAGATGGAACAAATGCTGAAAAATGAAGATTTTTTTTGGAAACAACGATCTCGAGTTAAATGGTTAAAAGGAGACAAAAATACCAAGTTTTTCCATGCAAATGCAAATGGTCGAAAATGTTTCAATAACATTCGTAAGTTACAAACTGATTCGGGGGTTGTGTCGGATAAAGATGACATTTGTCAAGAGATGATAGGCTTTTTCAAAAAACTCTTTGAGAAAAGGACTGGATCGTTCCTGTGGGCCACTAATGTTAATTTTAGATCTCTTACCGAGGAGGATCGCTGACTCTTGAGGCTGAAATAACAAAACAAGAAATCAATGACATTGCTTTTAAAATGCGGTCAGATGGTGCCCCTAGACCTGACGGTCTTCCTATTATGTTTTGCCAAAAGTGTTGGGAAATTGTGGCCCCAGAGGTTGAGGGTTTTATTATGGACTGTTTTGAGGGTCGTGATCTTTCCCCGGTCAACTCAACTTTCATCTCCCTAATTCCAAAGTCGGTCGGGGCGATCACCATTAATGACTTTAGACCTATTAGTCTTCTCAATTGCTGTCTTAATTTTTTTCTAAAATATTGTCAGTAAGGCTCAAATCGGTTCAACCAAAACTTTCTTCGTGCTACCAGTCTGCATTTGTTAAGGATAGACTAATTACTGATGGTTTTCTAGTTGCTCAAGAATGTGTGGAGGTTAGATCACGATCTAAAAAACTTGGTTTAGTGCTTAAAACAACGTCTAGCTCACTCATTGCGTACACTATGCATTAGACCTAGCAAAAGCATATGGTTGTGTGGATTAGGAGATTCTTGACAAAGTGATGCAACTTATGAACTTTGTAAATAAATCGAGGGGGTGGATTGATGCTATTGTGTCTACTGCTAAATTCTCAATCCTAGCAAATGGTTCACCTTGTGGTTTTTCTAAGAGTTCAAGAGGGATTAGGCAAGGGGACCCAATTTCTCCACTACTTTTTACCCTTTTCGGAGAAATCCTTGGAGGGATGGTAGAGGTACTCAAACAATATAAAATGTAGGAAGAATTTATAGTGGGTTGAAACGGGGAGGAAGTCCATTTCCTCCAATATGCGGATGATACTTTGTTGTTTTGTAACAGGGATAATGAATCAATCAGAACTTTATTTTGCCTAATTACGATCTTTGAGTGGGTGTCAGGACTCTGTTAACTGAAATAAATCTTCTGTGTTAGGTCTAAATATGAGAGATGAAGAAGTATTCGATCGTGCAAACATGCTTGGGTGCAAAGTTGAGACTTTCCCATGTAAATATCTAGGACTACCTTTGTCACCCAAAAAAAATCGCAAACAAGATTGGGATCCGATTTTGGAGAGAATGTATCTTAGATTTGCAGGTTGGAAATGAATTTTTTTTGTCTTGGGGGGGTAGATTGACGTTAATCCTATCTATTTTGACTAATTTACCCATATATTTTATGTCAATCTTTGTGGTCCCCTCAAGTGTGGCAAAAAAATGAGTAGTTTACAAAGGAACTTCCTCTCGAAAGGAGGAAAATGTGAGAAAAACATTGGTTATCCTCTTGTTCTATGGAAGATTGTGTGTCCCCCAAAATCGAGGGGATGACTGAGCATTCGAGATATTAAGTCTTTTAACATAGCTTTGTTGGGTAAATGGGTTTAGAGATTGTCTGGTCCGCCTGACCCAGATCCACCTTTGTGGAAACGTTTAATCCTGGATAAATACTACCATGGCTCTTCTGAATGATTCCCTACTCATATCAAAACTATCAAAGGTCTATGGAAGTGTGTTCTTGAAGGGGAGGATGTGGTACAACTGGGAATGAGGTGTGGTGTAGGAAATGGGGGGTTATTAAGTTCTGGTTAGATAGATGAGTGGGTCAGTCGTCACTTATGGTAACTTTTCCCCTACTCTACATGTTAGCGGTGGATAAGGAGCGTGAGTTGTTGATATGCTTACATGGCAGGATTCATCACCAACTTGGAATTTAGCTTTCTCCCGGTTCCTTACGGATCGGGAATCCTCTCACCTTTGCTCTCTTCTGGGCATCTTAAATTCGTGCTCCTTCTCCATTACTGTTGACGACTCTCTTGTTTAGAAGTTCCGATCTAATTTTTCTTTCTCATTCAAATCCCTATATCATATTCTTCTTGGCTCAGGACCGTCCCTAGACATCGTCGCTGATTTAGAACAAGAATGCGCCGCCGAAAATTTGTGTCCTTGTGTGGCTGATTTTTCATGTTACGACTTTGACGGAGGTCGTCCTGAAATCGCGGGGGTGGTATTTGGCTAGTCGATGCCCACTTTGTTTGGAGGAAGAAGAGCATAATGATCACATCTTCAGAAATTGTGAGGTTACCAGATGTTTGTTAGATAAGCTTGCATATAAGCTTGGTAAGGGTATGGCTGATGTAGGTGATGATTTTAGAGAATTTTGGTGTAAGTGGACTTCGAACATTCCTAGTGGACCTGTTAAGTTGGCTGAAAATCTTGGTCCTCTTGCCTTACGGTGGAATATTTGGGTCGCACGTAATAGACTACGTTTTGATAACAAGAGAATTGTAATTGGGGAGATCTGGCAAAAGACTATTCGAGATGTCTATCTGTGGCTACAAACTTCTGGAAGTGCAACGGAGTTTCTGTTGTAGAACAGTATCTTGTTGGGGTTATTGTGATTTTTTCTATCTCCTTTTCTTTCCCCACTTCTTGTGGGGGTTTTTCTGACATTTTACCTTTGTTTTTGGCTGTGATGGGGTCTTGTTCCCGTCCTTTTGTTTTTGTTTTTGTTTTTTCACCTCTTGTATCCCTTTTTTTCTTACTCTATCAATGATAAAAAAACAATCTTACACTGATCTTGCGTACTTATGTTGTAAAATTCCTAAGTAGGTAAGTGTAAATGTGTTAAAATTATCAATATGATTGAAGAATAGCTTGTAATTGTTAAATCATCTCTCTGCAGATCCTACTAACTCTTTTGTTTACACAATGTAGAACTATAAACTGAAATGTTACACAATCTATAGACTAAAAGAAACAAAAACAATTCGAAATATTTTTTACAGAACTCTAATTACAGAATTATAATATTGAAATATCGAACATGATATTTGAGGACGCTACAACTTTTGTGATTCTTGAATTATTCAAGTTTTTTTTATTCCAACATGATATTTCTCCCATCCTTCTTCCTCTACCTTCATTCTCATCTCTCCCTCTCTCTTTGAATCCCTCTCTTGCTATCTCGGGATAATTTTTTAAAATCGAACATTTAATGTTCTGATCCAAAAGATCACCGATAGCTTGAGATTATTACATATCTTGAGATTACTAAAGAAAATAAAAAAATTAAGTTTGTTATGCATAGTATATTAATAGCCATTGCCATACCATGTTATGTTCTATTTTTTTAGAAAAATTATGTGTCCTCGTGTCCGTGCCCGGTGTCCATATTGGTGCTTCCTTGGTAAGAACTTGCAAGTTGCAACCTCCTCTAATGTGAAAAGTTGATCTAAAAGCCATAGACATTTTCCATATTTTAGCTGAAATCAACCAACAGACTCCCAAACCATATGCAGTGTGAAAAGTTTGTTATTCAATTCTGTAAGTACTTTTATTAAACAAGTATTTCCCTATATCAAACTAGTATATGGTTTTATTGAGCAACAAGTGGGACCTCCCTAGAACTACAATGAGGCAAAATCTCATTATAGCACCACCTAGTATATAATCATGTGGTTCAGTAAAGAATTTTACCACTTTAAGGTTTTGCTGAAGTTTAGAGGAAGTACTGTAATAAATTGCAACCTGCACTTGGTTATGAGGATGCTTTTTTGCTTGATTAACGTACTTCTAAATCATGCAAGTTATATTTTTGTATATTTACATTTGAGGTTCCATTTGAATTTCAAACAAGGACTATTTACAGAATTGAATCATGCTAAATTACTTATCTTCTTATTCTAGGATTACGTGGTTCCTCCAGAGTATTTATATACATTTAGGGCTTCAATGCTAAAAAGATGCCCTATCTCTTCGTATTCTCAAGTGTGCAAGGTTTTCCAGATAGAGCTCGGGAAGTTGCCTGATGAGGTATATTTATGTCCTTTATTACCATTTCTTAGTAAAATCACTACTTTAAGACTTCGATTGGATTTTGTTTAACTTTCTGGCGATATACTTATCATCAGGTGTTTGCAGAGTTTGATAAAGTCCCACTAGCAAGTGCCTCCCTTGCGCAAGTTCATGCAGCCACGATGCATGATGGTACAAAAGTTGCGGTGAAGGTAATTAATTTTCATGTTCGATTATTGATGCTAAAGTTTTAGGTTTTAATCTTATTATTTTATATTTTATCCATGGTCTGTATCTTCATATCCAGGTTCAGCATGTTCATTTGACTGACACTGCCGCCGCCGACTATGCTACAGTAGGATTTATAGTGAATTTTCTTCACCGGTGTTTCCCCTCATTTGACTACAGGTACTGATATTATATCTTTAATTAAAGTCAAGTGAACATTGATCAATATTTGATCAATGGACTAATAGAAATAGTGAATAAGGATAGACTTTTTCGTAAAATATGTTAAATTTACGTTTGCTCAGTGCCTACATTTATTGTGCTACTCTTGAAAAGTTTACAGAATCGGAATCCATTATTATATGAAGGGTAAGTACTGAAATTGTGAGTTTTAATTTCTTAAGTCGCAATGTGGATGAGCATTATGATGAAATGTGGGTGTGAAAATAATTTATATCGAAGTTTGTCTTAATGCCTATATTTATTGTGCTACTCTTAAAAATTCACGCAATCCATGATTCCATGGTAATGTCAATGGTAGTTACTAATTGAAATTCATATCCTCCAATCCCTCCTTGGCTTGAAGTTTTAAATTAAACTCGTTATAGATGTAGCTATTTTATGTTCTTAATATTATCATTAGGAAAAACGTCTGCATCTCCTCTTATTCTTACTCATTAAATATTGTTATTAATCACAGAAAATTTGCAGTTTATGTGGTAGTTCAAGTTTTTTATTTACGTCTTAACTCCTCTACCAACAAAATAGTTAACAACTAAAGCTTTATTTAGCAGTTGACAATTAATTGGTATATACCTCTACATTGTGTTCTATCCTAGAAGAAGGAATCAAAGTGATCATAATTTCGATGAAAAGATTGAAATCCATATGCAACTGCAATACCTGATTGTACTATCAAGCTAGGCTACATAGTTTGAAGCTCCATAGGCCTTCTATTTGAAGCTCGCTAGACCTTAGTAGGTCATCTAAAACTAGCTTCAATTTTGATCTCTCTGACTAAAAAAATGTGAACTTTTTCTGTGTCTTGGATTCTTTTATTCCACTAAGGTGCATTTGTATGCCTTTTTTATTTCATTTCAGATGGGTTATCTGAAATGATTCACCATTTTTTCCAACGATGGATGTACTATTTAAATGTCTTTGTTCATATATTTCATAATATACATTTTTACACAACCATACCCTTGTCACCTTGTGACAGAGAAGTTGTTTCCGATTGACTTGTGATTTGATGCCTAGACAACTGCTAATTCACAATAAAATTGTAACCCAAAAGTCAAAAAAGAACTTAATCTTTGACTCCATTAGAAATGGACATCCTTATTTTGACACATTATCCTTTAGAAATCATTACTCCAGCATGCAGAGTAACACGAGCATTTGACAATATATGAGAATAATTTCCCCCCATTAAATGGTGTATAGGAAACAACTATCGAAAAGTTATTTTTCATAGTACAAATGTACTTAGTTTTGATTAAATAGGAATCATACCGACCAAAAAAAAGACTAAATAGGAATCATATGAAGTAACTATTTAGATTATAGCCATAGTTCTTTTTTCATTTGATCATAATAAAACAACTTGAACATAAATATGACATAAGCTTGAGTTGAATAAAAGAAGTCCTGAATACCATCCTTTCTCATGATATTTTTTTGATTTCGACCCAACTCTTCATCCATCAAACTCAAGTTTTACTGCTCTTTCAAGGATATTAAATATATATTCTCCACCAGCATTAGTATTTGGTTCTCGTTTTCTATTTATGCTTAGTTTTCTTCAATCAATGACAAGGATTAGTACAATTATAAGACAAACCTTCTTGTTGTGGGTAAATAGGTTTCCTTCATGGAATGGTATGGAGGAACCATAGGGGCGACTTCCTTTCAAACATTTGTGAAGATCACAATGAGGAAAAATCTTGATAAATGGCACAAAAACATCCATAGGCTAGCCACCAAGACTTCATCATTTGATGTGTCAAAAGTAGCAAAGTATTCAACATTTTTGGAAAGTCATCAAACACTGAAGGCATTGATTACCATACTTTTGGCTTTTAGATTATAAGGATTAAATTACAATATCTTAAACGATTAAACCATCTGCATCTTGTACATATTGTGAAATTACATCTAATTTTTTGCTTTCCATATCATGGATTTATGTCCCCAACTAGTTTGGGATTAAAAGCTTTGTTGTTGTTGTATATCATGGATTTATGTACCAGTCATGATTACAGTTGTACCCTTGCACCAGTTGGAGAAATGCTTGTAGAATTGATGCATATAATTAAAAAAGTTAATCGGAAAGGAACAAGTAAAAACGGCTACTGTCATATGCCCCTTAAGTGAAAAGAGAAAAATGATATTAATAAATACCAACTTCCAAAAATAATAAAATTAACAAAAGCTAAATTTATTATCTGACGGAAAATGGAACATGACAGAGAACATGTTTGAATGTAAAACATTTTTTTACTTCAACAAAATATTAACAATTTTTTTAAATCTATCCAGAGCAAATAACCAGAATTTCAGGATAAAAGTACATACCCATGTGTATGTTTGTGTTGTGTAGCTTTACCTCTACTGTTATTAGCAAGGAGAGTGACAAAATAAATGGAGTTTGATGTAGGTGGTTGCTTGATGAGATAAATTTCAATTTTAACTTTGATTGTTTCATCTTCTTTCTTGTGAGTGCAGATGGTTGATTGACGAGATACATGAAAGTGGTCCAAAGGCAAGTCCACATCTAAATTTTTTTGTTTGTTTGTTCTATTTGGACACCTAGCGCAACTAAAGTCAACGTCTCATTCACGATTTATTTACCTGCATGGATCCAGTAGCAATTAGTAAGAAGAGACCAAGATACCGATAAAAAAAAGGACCAACAAAATATCATTTTGGGCAAAAGCATTAGTGCTCTTTTATTGTTTTGCCTTAACTTCTAGCAAATTACTCCTCAAAAAATGCGGGTTAACTTAGATATCACTTTCTTGGACTCACCATTTGAGGGCTATCATGACAGCTTTGTCCGTCTCTGACGGGAGTCAAAACATCAACACTATCCCAACACCTCAAAAGGGACTTCCGCCTATGCAGGATTTGTGAGGTCTGATGCACAAAACGGCATCCCTACTAATAATAGAGGTTATTACCAGTTGGCCCATGGATGGGAAGCACGACGGACAGTATGTTATTCACAATAAATAAGAAATGTCGGCACATTCAATCACCTTTTTTTATTTAGTCTATGATAATTCAAATGCCAAAAATAATTTAGTTTCTGACTCATCGGAAATGAATAAATTTACTTTATTTGGTCCTTGAAAATGATGGACTAAACAAAATGCCTCGTTATACATTCTGCAGTTTTCTCATTGTGTAATGAGGTAATCATTGCTCTAGAGTCATTCATCAACAACCTCTCTGTTATTTGCTGGGGTAAGGTTGTGGAAATCTGACCTCCTTACCCCGCTTTAACGTTGGAGCATCTTATTATGAAAAAGGTCAATCGAGGATTAGGTTGGGTGTGAGACATGGGATGTAGGGTATAGTTCTACAGTTTTTGGGAAAATTGGATGAGGGGCTTTCAAAGTGAGCTGAAAATGGAAGCCGGAAAAGCAGGACCTTTGGCTTGATGTTGGAATATTTGGGTGGCATGGAACAAGCAGTATTTTGAGAACAAGAATTTGATGTCGAGTTGATTTGGCATAACATAATCTGATACATATCTTTTTGGCTGCTCGAAAGGGGCATCAACGTAAATTTTCTGCTGGAGTGGTCTTTATCAATTCAAGAGTCCAAATTTCAAGCGGGTGACCTTAGAATTGCTATTCTTAAGAGAAACGAAGGAAGTTAAATCTCAAATTAGAATTCAGAACAAAGAAGAATTCGGGAATGTTAATGTGAATAAAGATAACATTCTTAAGGAGCTCCTTTTGTTGGATGTTTTGGAAGAAGAGCAATCGCTTATTGAGGAGCAAAAAATTACCCGGGGAAAATTAAAAATTGAATGAGAAAAGTTGCTAAAAATGGAAGATTTTTTTTGGAAATAACGATCTCGAGTAAAATGGTTGAAAGAGGGAAATAAAAATACAATTTTTTTCCATGCAAATGCAAATGGTCGAAAACGTTTCAATGGTATCCGAAAACTACAAACTGACCTGGGGATGGTATCAGATAAAGAGGATCTTTGTAGAGAGATGGTAGGTTTTTTTCAATTTATTTTTGAGAAAAGGACTGGAGATTTCCCGTGGGCTACTAATACATCAACATCAACATAACCCCAATGCCTCAGAAGAGGCTCCCACATAAGCGAGGTAAGGGGGGATCGGATGTACGCAACCCTACCACTGTAAAACAGTGAGGTTGTTTCCAATAGACCCAAATGATGCAAATGCAACTGACCATCTGCGATTTCACAATAAAAGAAATGCAGATCGTTTAAATAGTTCTTTGATATAGCCCATGATGCTCCAAATGTCAAAAAACAACTTAATCTTTGACATAGTGGAAATGGACAACTAATATAATTTTTAAATCCCTTACTGTTGAGGACCGTACGAGTCTTAAGGTTGAAATAACAAAACAAAAAATCAAGAACACTGTTTTTAAAATGCGAGTTGATGATACTCCTGGGCCTGACGGTTTTCCTATTTTGTTTTATCAAAAGTGTAGGGAAATTGTGGCTCCGGAAGTTGAAGGTTATATTAAGGATTGTTTTGATGGGGTTGAGCTTTCCCCGGCCAATTCAACTTTCATTTCCCTAATTCCTAAATCGGCCGGGGCAATTTCCATGAATGACTTTAGACCAATTAGCTTACTCAATTGTTGCCTTAAAATTTTTTGTCAGTAAGGCTCGAATCTGTCCTACCCAAACCATCTTCTTGTTACCAATCTGCGTTCGTTGAAGATAGACTAATTACTGATGGTTTTCTTGTTGCGCATTAATGTGTGGAGACCATATCATAATCTAAAAAACTTGGTTTAGTGCTAAAATTGGATCTAGCAAAAGCATATGATTATGTGGATTGGGAGGTTCTTGATAAGGTGTTGCAAATTATGAACTTTGGAAATAAATAGCGGGGTTGGAGTAATGCCATTGTGTCTACCGCCAAGTTCTGAAATGACCCACCTTGTGGTTTCTTTAAGAGTTCTAGGGGACTTAGACAAGGGGACCCAATTTCTCAATTACCTTTTACTCTATTCGGTGAAATCCTTGGGGGGATAATAGAAATTCTCAAACATCATAATATGTGGGAAGGTTTCAAGGTGGGGAGGAAGTCTATTTCCTCCAATATGCGGATGATACTTTATTGTTTAGTAATGAGGATAAGGAATCGATCAGAAATCTATTTTCCCTAATTATGATCTTTGAATGGGTGTTTGGGCTATCTATTAATTGGAATAAATCTTCCGTGATAGGCTTAAATATGGGGGATGAAGAAATTTCCGATAGGGCAAACATGCTTGGTTGTAGGGTGGAAACCTTCCCGTGTAAATATTTGGGTCTCCCTCTCACCCAAAAAATTCGTAAACAGGATTGGGATCCGGTTTTGGAAAGGATGGATCTTAGACTAGCAGGATGGAAATGAAAATTCCTATCTTGGGGGGGGGGGGGGGGGGGGGTGTGTGGGGGTGGTTGACGTTAATCCAATCTATTTTGACAAACTTACCTATCTATTTTATGTCAATCTTTGTGATCCCAACAAGTGTAGCAAATAAAATGAGTAGCCTACAAAGAAATTTCCTCTGGAAAGGAAGAAAGAGTGAGAAAAATTTAGGTTTCTCTCTTGTCCCTTGGAAGATTGTGTCAACCAAAATCCCAAGGAGATTTAGGTATCTGAGATAATAAATCCTGTAATAAGGTTTTATTGGGTAAATGGATATGGAGATTATATGGTCCACCTTACCCAGATCCTCCTCTGTGGAAACGTGTAATCCGAGATAAATATTATCGTGGCTCTTCCGCATGGTTCCTTGATTATATCAAAACTATAAATGACCTATGGAGTGATGTTCTCGATGTGGAGGAGGTGGTAAGAATAGGAATGATGTGTGTTGTAGAAGATGGTGTGGATATTAGGTTTTGGTTAGATAGATGGGTTGGTTAATCGTCTCTTATGGTTACTTTTCTCCTACTCTATAGGTTAGCGGTGGATAAGGAGGTGTGGGTTGTTGATCTTCTGACATGGCAGGATTCATCACCGGTTTGGAATCTCTCTTTCTCCCGGTCCCTCACGGACCGTAAATCCTTTCAATTGTGCGATCTTTTGGACTTGTTAAATTCAGTTTCTATCTCTATTGTTGCTGCTGATTCTCTTATTTGGTTTTTTTTCAATCTAATCTCTTTCTCGGTCAACTCCCTCTATCATATTCTTCTTCGTCCTGGGCCGTCCTTAGAACTTGTATCGCTGATTTGGAACAAGAATGCGCCACAAAAAATTTGTTTCCTGGTTTGGCTGATTTTTCATATGGTAAGACTCAGACGGAGGTCGCCTTAAAATCTAGGGGTTTGAACTTGACTAGCAAATGCCCACTATGCTTGGTGGAGGAAGAGATTAATGACCACCTCTTCAGAGATTGTGAGATTACCAGAGCTATGTTGGAAAAACTTGCTTCTAAGTTTGCCATGAGTTTGGTCGTCGTAGGTGGGACCAGAGAATTTTGGTTAAAATGAACTTCGGACATTCCTAAAGGATCCGTCAAGGATGCTGGAATTCCTACAAGTTCCAAAAATATTCCTTATGGTGGAATATTTGGGTGGCACGTAATATATGTCTACCTGTGGATGAAATCTTCGGGGATTATAGTGGATTTTCTGGTTTAGAATCATTTTTTTTGTTGGGTGACTGCGTGCTTTTCTTATGCTGGTTTTCCCCACATCTTGTGGTTTTATTTTTGGACACTTCTGTACTGTTTAGGCCTTGTCGGAATCCTGTTTCCAACTTGCGGTTGTTTTTTTCAGTTTCGTTTTGTTTTTGTCGTTATCACCTCTTGTATCCCTTTTTATTCTATAAATGATTAAAAAAGAAAAAAGTTGGATAATTAACTAGTTACAAGTGTTATTCGAAGTAGCAATGCTATCTTCTTAATATGAAACTTTTGGAAATTCTCATATAAATTATCCAGCTCTTAATATCTACATAAAATTTGGCTTGTAATGTGATGAACTGACTTAGCAAAAGACTGCTAGGGATGTCTATACTTGGTTGCAACAAGTCGGTACAAGGGCTGAATTTTTGTTGTGATTAGGGGGATATTGGGTAGCTTGGCCTTTTGGTTCTTTGGAGTCTGGTTTCTCACCAGGCGTCTAGTTCTCTTTGTTATTATTTTCGTCCCCTTGTATCCCTTCCTTTCTATATATTAATGACCCAAAAAATCCTGCAAAAGCACATAAAACTGCAGTACAATGACTAAGTTGAAGAAACCATTAGTTACTGAACTAGCAATTGACATTAATTTTGGACAAGTAGTGAAAGAAATCATAGGTACTCAGCAAGTTGTTGAAATCAAGTTCAAGTGCTCCCAACCTGTATTGATAAAAATAAGTGCTCCAACCCGTTGATTTACTATTGAACTAATTTGGCTCAATCATCTGTGATTCTGTGTTAGCAGGGAAGAGAGAACATGAAAAACCCTCCTTTGTTCCCAATTTTGATGTGCTTCGTAATAGTGGGATGTAATTCAACGCAACCTTGCCTGCAGGTTGAAATACAATATGTAATTGGACCTGTTATAAATTGACAAATATAAACTAGCTTTAAATATAAAAACATCGACTGTACATGTTATGTTTATCATATAATATAGACTGTTTAGTGGGACACTGGAAGCAACAGAGATGCGTTCAAACTGAAGGAGGAATTATGAGACTAACTTACCAAAAAGGTTAAGAAACCGGGGAAATTGTGCACCATGAGCTGCCCCTTTGCCTTGGTATGGCAACACTATGTCCATAATTAGCCTGGTACTTCATTGGTTGAGGTCAAAACTGTCTAGTTTGCATGTAGCCTGTAGGTATGCCATGATACATGACACTACTGAACATAACATTGACATACCTTATGGGATGGTAAGTACTTTAACTACAAGTTTTTGTATGGATTTCAATCTTTCATTACTGTATTCTATGTAAGTGTAAATCATACTATTTTTTAGCTTGGTCTTGTGTGGTCATGTTGGCCTTTTTTGATCCTGTTTTGCTTGTTTTAATTTGTCTTATTTTCCTTTTGATTTTTTCCCTTTTTGGCTTTGGTCCTACTCCCAGTAGTCCACTGCCGCTCTTTGTTGTGCTCACCTCTTGTATCCCCTCGTTTCTTTTATATTAATGATAAAAAAATACTATTTTATAGCTTGGCGTTCAGTCTTCATGTGAAAATTAATATCTCATGGTAACTACTTAGATATAAATTTTCTGATTAGCATTGCTTCTGGTTACCAGGAATTAGATTTCTTATCTGAGGCTAGAAACAGCGAGAAGTGTGAGAAAAATTTTAGGAGGTTGTCTCCTCGTATTGCAGAATATGTATATACTCCAAAGGTTTACTGGAATCTGAGTACTTCTAAGCTTTTGACAATGGAATTTATGAATGGCGAGGAAGTTACAGATGTGAATGCCATAAAAAGAATGGGCATTCGACCTATTGATGTTGCAAAATTGGTAAGGGGTGGAGTTACTATGAATTGTTTTTGAAATTTTACTGTAATGGAACAGAAATTAGCTTGTGTCATTCCATTTCTTTTCAGATGACCCAAGCTTTCTCTGAGATGATTTTCAAACATGGTTTTGTGCATTGTGATCCACATGCTGCTAATGTGATGATAAGGCCCATGCCATCCCAAAAAAAGAGCATCTTCAGTAAGATTTCATTGTCTTTGGTAATTTCTTTATTAAATTTGAATATGTTTCTTTATCGATCTGTTGATTTCTACAACCAGAACTCAATTATGTTATGTCAGATGTATGTTTTTATTGTTCTTTGACATAAATCAAACTTAAAAAAAGAGTTCTTTTGATTAAACTGTCTCATTTATTTCTCAACTTACGTAGTTCTCAGGGTGGTTGTCACAACGTAGAAAATCATGTTTAGCTTCAAATGATTTCGCTAGGGAAAGCCTGCAATTTTTTCCTACAAACTTCCTACTGTTGTAGGATATGCATAAGGTTGCCATGACATAAACTGGATAAGTTATTTGGTATCATAAATGCTTCTATCTTCACATGTCTAATATATATATATATATATATATATATATATATATATATGTATATATATATACAGGAATTCTCAAGTGAGCCCAGGGCTTAATCAAACTAAATTAAACCCCCACAATATCCACCACTCATTTCAAAATGTAAGGTAGATTAAGAAAAAAACGGTTATGCTAATGAATGGTGAGATTAACTGTAAATAAGATCCAATGGTGGGATTGTATGAGGCTTAAACTAAATTTGATGAGTCCTGGGCTCACTAGAGCTTGACCCTATATATATATGTATATATATATATAATGAGACCTAGTCTCATTTTGTTAAAATGAGGTTCATTTGTTGTTCAACAAACCATATTCTTGTTCAACAAACTCGTGAAGTTCAACAAATTCGTCATGTTCAATAACGTCGTGAATCTGTTTAGCAACAGAATTTCAATATAATTTTTCACCACAAGTAAGATTTTGATTCAAATCATGCTGTAACGATGTATAAGTTTTTGAATCACTTAAAATTGAAATATAGGTTTGATTTACATAACAAATTCAATCCAGCGGTCAGATTTTTAATTTGATTGTCGGATCATAAGAAAACAAACTAAGGGGCTTCATTTTTATGAAATGAGACCAAGTCTCATTCTAATATTCATGTAATATAAACATAAGAGGAGGGATTCACTATCCTTATTCCCTTAACTTTTGTAAATATCAATTACTCTTACTAGACTAAAAATTTAAACTTTAGATGGAGAATCCTAACCGCATATCTTGATTTAGGACTCATATTATGTATATGTGCCAAAAAAAGTCATTTAATATAATGTCAAGAGATGAAAAAGTGAATGTATTACATTCATCAGAAAATTTGATCTCTTGATCTCATATAAAATGACTTCCAAAGTTTTTGATTTTGGACCCACATAGATAATATGAATCATAGGTCAAGATCTATGGTTTGAATTTTCGATTTAAAATTTCAAATTTGAGTTATGATCAAGGGTAAATTGATGTCAAGAAAAGTTTGAGGGTACTGGATCTCTCCTCATGTATATATTGATCGGTCAAGAATAAAATATCATTAAATTGAAAATAAAAAAGTAAGTAGTACAAAACAGAAGACGCAGAAACAGGGCTGTCCAGCAGCTCAAAAAGAGCCCAACACACCAAAATAAAGCTCAAAAATAAAATAGAAGCCTCAATACATTGCATACTAACTTCCCAAGCCCCAGAAACACACAAATAGCGAGGATCCTCTCCAACCACCACTGTGACACCAATTATCATCCAGAGCAAAGTTGTCCTATAAATTTGCTGACCTCCTTGTCCACATTTCTGAAGATGTATTGGAAATTTGGAAGACATAGAGCTTATTAAAACTCTTTGATCACTCAATGTTGTTTAAATCAATGTTATTTAAATTTCAGACTCTTACCGAGACTTGATCAAATGACAATTTCAATGGTCTGTTGCTTGCTTGATGTCATTGTCAAAGCACTTCATATTTCTCTTCATCATCAACAACAACGACAACGAAA
Source organism: Triglochin maritima (assembly GCA_963682175.1). Taxonomy (NCBI): domain Eukaryota; kingdom Viridiplantae; phylum Streptophyta; class Magnoliopsida; order Alismatales; family Juncaginaceae; genus Triglochin; species Triglochin maritima. Next base: position 14,089,419 of record OY821790.1, on the reverse strand, counting down.
CCTTCATATTTCCCTTCATCATCCTGTATAAATTTTCTTATTACAGACTGGTGGGGAACCAAACAAATGAACCATAAGTATTGAAACTTTATTCTCATTCTTTATCTATTGCCTTCTGATGGATCCCATGGCCAAGTTGAGTATTTCTGTGCTTTGCTTATGTGACCGTATTTGTCGAATCCAAGCATCTGAATATAGGATTTGTTTGGTGCAATTGTTACATTTTGCTTTTCTGGGCTAGTTTGATATTGGGAATGGTTTTAGTAAAATGCTTATACTCTGTAAACAGCAATAGTTCTAATAGGTATTGGCTACTTGCTAGGCGTTTGAGAGTGCTTCTACTCTGTAAAACTCTCTCCTGTCATTCTTTTATCATGGCTGTTGAGGATGCTTACCTTGCCTCTTTCGCCAAGTACTTTTCATCACTGTCTACTTAATAAGTCAACACTACAATAGACAAATGGCTGTTACATTCCTACAAAGACGTAAAGTTTTATCTGCTTTTTAATCATTTGATATTTGTAAATGTTTGCTTCATTGTCCAAATGAAAAGAAGGAATTATTGCCTTTTGTTTTTTTCCCCATTTCCTATTTTTCATGTCAAGCTGTTCTTGCATTTTTCTTTTTTTACTTCTATTATGAGATTTTCCTTTTTTTTGAATTGTTGGTACAGTTTTCATAAAAGATCAGTTTCTGAATGTTCATTAACTTACTCGCTATTGCACTACCTTCACCATGATTATTATTAGTGTTATTATTATTATAGGCAGGAGGAAACCACAACTAATACTGTTGGATCATGGTTTATACAAGGAGCTGGATGTTTCTATGAGAACGAATTATGCCGCTCTTTGGAAGGTACCTTTTATTTTATTTATATTTCGTAAGCCTTTTCGTTTTCGTATGACATTCATCTTCTGATGCAGGCCTTGATATTCGCCGATGCCAATGCGATCAAGGAAAATAGTGTAAAATTGGGTGCTGGAGAAGATCTGTATGCCTTGTTTGCAGGAATACTTACGATGAGGCCCTGGAATAGGGTTGTTGATCCAGCTGTTGATCATTTGGTTGTCAGTGGAAATGATGATGATCGGTCTGAATTACAGGTTGGTCACTATTTCCCTATTTTATTTTATTGTATGGTATTTGCATTGTGTATCCTAAGAATTTATCCGTAGAAAGTTTAAATTAGTGGTAAATTTGACCAGTTAACAGCAACTGGGCTAGCTTATTGAGAAGCAACTTTACAAAAACAAAATTGAAATTAAAAAACCACAATAATATTAGTGATATATCCTTTTTGGTTGCTATGAGATGTCTTATTTAATGACCACCTTTTTTGTATGACAGGGATATGCTTCTCAATATTTTCCTCAAATATCTGAGTTGTTAAGAAGACTCCCACGTGTAATTCTGCTAATGCTCAAAACAAATGATTGTTTACGAGCTGTGAATAAGTGTTTGGTAAGTTGAACATTGTGCCGTTCACTTTTAGAAAGGCAACAACTAGAGTATTGTTTTTATATTATGTAGCCATTCATGATTTTTTTAACATTTATTTTGTTGCCTTTATTGGTCTTTTTACCATGAGTTATTGACTTGTCGTATATGACTATAATAAGTATGAGATTATGATACATGCTACATTTTGCATTAAATCCTGTCAAACTGTTGTGGTGACTTGCCTTGTCGCTTTTGGTCGTCTTCACCCCAACAGGGGTTGAAAGATTACCAAAGTGGCAGACCCATTTATTTTTGCTGGGTTCATCGCTTGGTTTTCTATTACATCCAACCTAAGAAGCATGAAGACGGACACGGGACACGGACACGGGGATACGACATTTTTCTAAAAAGTAGGACATGGACACGGCATTAAAATTATGATTAAAAATTATAATATATATAAATAAAAAATAATATACTTGTAAAAAAATATTTACTCATAAATATTAAATGTTCATAATAAAATAATATACGTTGCTTCAAGTTGCCTCCTCATTGTCCATTACAAAAGTAGTCATTGAGCCTATTCTTAAAAGACAACAAACTTATTACAGCTAAAAAACATTGGACATAGGCATGTGGGCTTCGATAGACCCATGATAGGATCCAATAGGCTACCCTAACAGTGATAGTAATTGTAAATAAAGCACAACTTCAAGGGTTGTACTGGAACTTCCTTGACCGAGCGGTTTTTCTTCTTCTTCTCCGCTATATAAACATTCCGGTACGGAAAAGGAGAAAGAAAAAAAAAGACAAAAGTCAAAATCGAGACCGAGTGTCCTAGCCGTGTCCAAGGAGTGTCCAATGAGTGTCCTAGCCGTGTCCACCATTGTGAAATGTCGAAACTGCCCCAGACACTCCACCAGGCGTGTCCGACACGTGTCCAAGGCGTATCCGAGGAGTGTCGGTGTCCGACACGGCCACAACTCGGACACGAAGACCGTTTAGAAGTGTCCGTGCTTCCTAACATCCGACTATAATGGTTTATTAGCTAAAGATAATAACCCCTAAGATGGGTAAAATATATATCCATTTGCACTCAAGTAGTACATATTGATAATTATTGGCTTTGGGCGCTGGTTTTTCATTGTTTTTAATTACATTTCTTGTTATAAGTCACTGTTTGACCAAGTTTTTGTCTGTTTTTCTTTGTAGAATATATTACTTTTGGCTTTTGACTTCTTTAAAATATGATAAGATTGAGCACTAGTTATTGGTTTATGGGTATTTACCGATATCTCTTGCAAACCAAAATGGGAATTGTTGCAGCAGTCTGCAGTGGGATTTCTTTTGTTTTTAGGGAGTTTTGTGAAGGGACCTTCATTTTGGGATTATCGGTCAAAAAATAAAAAAGTTGTTTTGGGACAACAACGAAGATAGATCTTCTGGCTTTTGCGTGGAATATTTGTTGGATCAGAAATAAGTTTGTATTCAAAATGAGAAAAGTGGTGATTTGTTAGACTGCGAGACGGCTAGTGATATCTTTTTTGCCTTTCTTATTAGGGGTGGATGCTGATTTACTTTATTGACTTGGTGACAGTAGGGGTTGGGTTATAGCTGTTGTGGATGTTCTGGTAGTCCGGTTTTTGCGTGGTCTGCTATTGGTTCTACTCCCTGTAAAGTATTAGTTATTTTTTTCCTTCTCCCTGTCCTGTTTTTTTTTTCTTTCAGTTTCCTTTTATCCCTTTTTTTGACTTTCTAGTAATGAAGAAAAATAAATTTGTTTCTTCTACCAATTATTTTCATTGTATGATGGTTAAGATTCAATGGAGGTGTCCTAAAAACATAAAATCAAATATTATGGTTAAACTCACCTTGTGGATTTTTATTAGCATTTGTATAAATTTTACGAGAATCTGAAACTGAAAACAATCAAACATAGGCAAGAGTTATTATCATTAGCATAATACGTTTAAGTCATTATAAATAAACAATATATCATGTGACTGTCTCTAAATACTAATGTAAATATATTATTATACTACATAATATATTAGATACATATAGTTGTCCGCAGATTTTTATTAGCATTTGTTCAAATTTTATGAGAATCTGAAACTGAACATATCTAAAGAGTTACTATTATAAGCATGTTACGTTTTAAGTCATTAACCCATTATAAATAAACTATATATCATGAGACTATCCCTAAATACTTGTGTAAATATATTATTGCACTACATAATATATTAGATATTTATAGTTGCCAAGTCTTAGCAAGATCTAGCAATCAGTTATAGAAGCACACTTTCAAAATGCATCTTCCCCTGTTTTTGTCCTATAAATACATCCCCCCCCCCCCCCCCCCCCCCCCCAAAAAAAAACCCCCTTCTCATTCCTCACACCACTCTTTCTCTCATTTTCTCCTATTCCCTACTTTCTAAGTTCTCAAGTAGCATAGTTGGAAGGTCTTGGTGAGAAGATAGGCGGATTCGGTGATCGTAGGGTTGATTTTTGAAGCCAAATTTCACGAATCTCGATTCCAAAGCTACCTCAATCATCTAAGTGCACACTTTTCAACCCTCCTTTATTGTAATATTGCATTTTAATTTTCACACACTACGCATAATGTTATATAGTGGACCTTAAGGTTATAGATTTCCTATGAATCATGAAGAATATGACCACCTTCGTCCCACAAAGTTGAACGATCACAACCTTTCACTTGAACAAAAAGGAAAATTTGTATGTGAATTGTGTGGATTTATAAGTAGTGATGGTGTAAATAGATGTAAATAACATATTGCTCACTCCGAAAGTAGAAATACAAAACTAGGTGCACATGCATCAATTAATTACCGTGAAGCAATTAAACGTAATTTACTGAGTTGGATCTAGAGCGTATCACAACGAAAGAGCTATTGTAGATGATTTTATAGACTTAGATGATGTTGAGGGTTTCGGGAAACTAGGTCTTGTTCGGGTTCCGGTTGAGGTCACAGTGGTAGTTCATCTTCCGCCCCATGTTCCATGGTTCATCCTCGAAAGAGCAAAGGAACCGTTCGAAATTTGGACCAATGGGCCGTTTTGTCGTCGACGTCCTGAGGACGTCGTTATTGACTGAAATGAAGGTCCCACCCAAACAACTTTGGGTTAATTTTTCTTATAGAGCATGTTTGTCTTTCAATGTATGTTCATACAAAGAATTTAAGATTGTCATTGATCAAACTTCCAAATTTGGGTCTAGTTTGGAACCAATGACTACACATAAGGTAGTCGAACCGTGTCTGAATGGGGAGATTACAGAAACAAAAACCTTTCTAGACTCATATAAGGTAGATTGGAAGATTTATGGATGTACTATTATGACTGACGAGTGGATTGATACTTGTGGTAGAAGCATAATAAAACTTTTAGCTAACTACCCCACATGCACCGTGTTTTTTGAAGTCTGTAGATGCCTCTTCTCACTCGCACACCGCATACTACTTGTTTGAGTTGGTCGATAAGGTTGTGGGAGAAGTTCCAGAGCAATATGCTGCATATGTATATGATGGAAGGATGTTGATGTCAAAGAGGTCGTTATTCTGGACCCCGTATGTAGTTCACTGTATCAATCTCATCTTGGAGGACATCGACAAGTTGTATATCAGAACCGTTACCATATGTCGAAAGATCGTCAACTACTTCAAGGCGCACACTCAACTCGAGGATATGATCAAAAAAGTCATCCAAGGAAATTTGATTTGTCTCGCTATCACCTGTTTTGCCACCGCATTCCTGACACTCCAAAGACTTTGGGTGAAACGGCAAGCATTGTAGACCTTCATTGTGTCAGCTGAGTTTGCCGATCCAGACGTGTTTTGGCAAAAGATTGCAAAAGTGAAAATAGAGACAATTCAGATTTACAAAGCCATCATATCGACAACCTTGTGGAACAAAGTCACTAACGCTCTAAAGGCAAGCCAACTGTTAGTGATTGTTCTTAGGCTGGTGGATGGTGACGAAAAACCAGCAATGGGTTACTTGTACGATGCAATGGAGAAGGTGAAATACCAGATTAATGACAACTATAAATTCAGATCTCAGTTATACCAACTTGTTATTGATGTCATTGATAGAAGATAGGGGCACCAAATGTCGAGTCTGTTGTACTCCGTCGGCTTCCTCTTCAAGTCAACTACATTTTAAAGTTGTGAGAACCGATCAGAGGTCATCGACACACACTTGCCATGATGGTTAGCTGTTATAGAGAGGTTGGTCCAAAACCCTGAAGACGAAGATATCATATCAATGCAATTGGATTGATACAAGAAAAGTGAAGGAATGTTTTGGGTCTAACTTGTTAGCATCCAGATGTGTGAGAAACTAGAGTGTGTTCAAGAAAATACACACAAAAAGGAATCGTATTAATCCAAAGAAGTTGAACGCTCTAGTCTATGTCAACTACAACCAAAGCTTGAGGCAGAGGTTCACTGGGAGGAAGGACAAACTAGGTTACTACGACTCTATCGGCATAGATTTTGACTTGATGGAAAATCATCCTTGGTTGGTTGAAATAGACAATCCAGTTTCGCAAGAGATGACTTGACATAGGCGGATGTCAAGGAGGCTACTTTTGGTCCATCACGAGGCCAACCGTGTAGTCCAACAACACGCACCTCTGGGATTCTACTTACTGTTGTGGAGGAAGACTTCAACTTTATAATTCACCATGAGGCATCCACTTCAGCAGCGGTTCGAGACATAGATGAGAAATTCGTGGTTATAGACGATGAGGAAACCGTGATAGATGAGACCTATCATGAAAACTTCGATGACTCAAAAGATTCCAACGATGTAGAGGATAATCCTAACTCTAACGTATCTCAGTGGATTAAGGATCAGACAGTTCCGTCGTAGACGTCAGACCCAGCTACTGCCTAGAAACTATAGTTTATGGCTTACATACCTTAACTACTACTTGTGTTAGACTGTTAGTGTTGCTATTTGGTGTGTTATTTGTAAGACTCTAAGTTTACTTTTTTCCTTGTACTAGTTGAAAGTTATTCAATGAAAATATACCTAGTAGTTTGGTGGGTAGATGAGGTTTCTAGTGAGCAATGGTGCCAAGGAACTGAATGTTTTGTTGAAGTCAAATCACATTAGGTATTTATATATATTGTTCTTTATCTCCTTGAAGTTTCTCTGATTTTTCCCCCTTTTTTAATTTTTTGATATTTTCTCATTTAAAAATTAAAAAACAAAATTACAGTTATGCGGCCACATAGGCGACCCTAGCACACTTGGTCGCACAGGCTTGTATACTTAGTACCTGAATCCCAGATCAAATCTATTGGTTGGATTTGTTATATGACAATCAAGTAGTGATAAACCCAAGGGTCTTAATTTCACCAATTTAATTGAAAGGGTTATTTAAATTTTGTATGCGTGGGAGTGTGGATGGGCAGGCAATCATGTGTACATGTCAAAGGTACAATAAAATAGTTAGTTTGCTTTGACTTCAAATCACAATTATCTGGGTGCTCTGGTTTTATACTAATGTCAAAAGAACACATTTGGAAGTCTATATATTCGCAAGGTTTACGACCCAAATAAATAGAAAACGAAAGTGGTACTTCTAGAAGGGAGTATAGTTAGTCTTCACAATGATTGCAATTTAGGATGGGTTTTGCTCTGGACTGATTTGATCCTGTCATCTAACATTATTTCTCCATGATAGTGAAAGGTATTCGAAGCAATACCAGTTTGTCGCGGTCTTTGCTTCCAATACATGCTAATTTTGGTTTACTTTCATTAAATATGCTCTCACGAACTTAATTGTACATTATAATTTATTTGTTTTCATTTTGATCTTTGTCAGTTGCCAGAATATTCTCTGGAGATATTTTTGATAACTGCCAGAGTATCGGCGGAAGCAGTGGCTGAAATAAAAAGGCAGAAGAACAAATCCTTTTGGTGTAGATTGTGCATATGGTTGGAGGAACTAAAAGTTGAAACCAGATTACTCAGTATGCATTTTGCAGTATGGCTTCTTCATGTGAAGAGATCATTGACTTTGTGACCACACTGTGGTTTGGCATTAGACCTCTATTCTTTTGGAGAAGGGGGACATCCCAATTTCATAACTTGGACCCCTTCAGTGGCATTCCACTGACACTATTGAAGTTAAAACTTAAAAGCAGTATTAATTTTGTGAATAATGCTGGGCCTCTACTTAGCCATTCTTTCTCAGATTCTGGAACGAAACCATTTGATTTCTTGGACGTTGGTCTTAGAAACACCAGTCTCAAGGATACACTCTCACATGTAATAGAATTATTTATGTAGCATTCTTTTCGTTGTATTTACAGGATTGTAGTGCTTTCAGTTGACAACGCTTTGGAAACTATTGTTTGATACTATCATACTATGTATATTACTATGTTGTCTACTTTTGGTTGACATGATTTAGCCAAGTTTCCCCTCAAATACCAATGGTGATTCATTTCGCACTGGAATTGAATTTTTATTTATTTTAAATGATGGATTTTCTACTCTTTAATTTCTGCTTTGCTATATGGATCTCCAAAAAAGACTGTCGAAGCTCTTCCAAATGCTGTATGGATTCAGTGTTTTAACTGAAACATGATCTGTAATTTAATACTTCATTTATTTTGGCAACCAGTTTGGCTAGCATGTAATGTGGGTATGTGACCATTATTTCCTGTAAGCTCACTTACAGGGAAATAATAAGAGCAGGAAATAAGTTGTGGAAGTAAGTTGCAGTCCCTGTGGGATGTTCTGTGAGTAGTACACTGATATTCTAGGCACTGTCTCCTGCATTGGGTGCTGCCATGTGCCTGCAATTAGTTTGTATCCACAACTTAGTCACACTTGAATGACGGTCTCTGCATTAGGTTACATCTCTTTTCATGATAATTACTGAACTTCAAGCCAAGTAGAGCTTGTTTTGATACATGGGTTAGGCGATTAGTTTTTGGTCGAAGCATACAAAAAAATTTATATGTTTTCTGCAATTCAAATGCTCCACACGAAAAATTTGGTTGCAATCAATGTGGGAATCATTAAAAAACACCAAACCGAAGATTTCAGTTCCAAATACTTTCAAGTCTCTGAAATTGCAACCATTTTAAAATCTTGGTTTGTTCAATTCTCAAGATTTCTAAGTACAAGTATTATTTATCAATTGAGATAGTAAATGGAAGACTTGTTATTTAATTATATAACGTTGCGGATATGTCAATGTTAACCAATCTCAATGATTAATGATTTCATAATCAAAAAGATTCTACGAATTAAGCACTGAAGCAAGAGAGTAAGACTTTATCAGTTTATTGTATTTCTGGTTTGGAGATGAGATCTCTTAACCTACTTATTTGGCTGGGTGATATTGAACCGCTTTAATTTTCATTATTAATTTGAAAGTAGAAAAGGCTACCTACTTTGTTTGGCACTATTTGTTGCGCACGACCATTCTTCCTGGAAACCTGACGACCCCCTTGCTATCCTTCAAAGCGCCAACCAGCACCATTCTCTTACAGTTCGGTTATGTTGAAAAGGTGGGGTGTCTTTAATAAGGTAGTTGACAGCCGATCTTGGTATCGGATTCTCTTTTATTCTTGAATGTGAAGAAAAGGATGACATGCACAATTATAATATTTCTAATGTTTTCACATTTATCTATGGTGTATTGTAAAGAATTTTATAACTAGTAGGGCTAATTTTAGATAATAGTTTTTTATAAGTGGCAATGTTACTTTTAATTATTAAGATCTCCTACCTAAATGCATCTTACCATTAGTGAGGTTAATGTTCTTTTTTTTGTGCTATGTGTTATATTTTAGACTTTCTTAGAGTAAAGATAATGACTCACTAAAGAAAATGATATGATATAAATTTCGAGAATTGTATGGTGTAGCTTCGAGAAAGTGCATATCTCAATACCACATGTCTTTTACCTCATACTACACCACTCACAGTCTAATACCACATTTGTATTTCCATTTCTAAACCAAAATTTACTGTGCCAAGTTAGGGTGTGATTCTAGAATTGTGTATTAACTTCAAATCTTTGTTCAAGAGTTGTAATCGATTTTGGGTGAAGTCGCCTCTTAGGTTGTCAGAGGAGGAGCAAGTTTGGCGAGCTTGTTCGCAAGCTTAGATTATAAAGACTTGATCTCGACCCATGACAATAATGGATTGTGAAATACACAAGTAGGGCTCAGGGTTGAGCAGGGTTAGCAGAGAGGACTAGAACGCGGGGCGTGCCAAACCTCTATATATCCAATGTTCATGTGGTTTGCGATTTCTACCTTCTTCTTATGATGTCTAGTTATTTCTTTTTAGTTCCCATGTTGCATTAACCACATATGGGTTTAGAAATTGGATTGGATTGCGTTAAAACCAGTTAAGGTCTATTCACCCCCTTTTAGACCTTCATTACAACTTAATTAGTAGGTCATTGATCATAACAATTGGTATCAAAACTTCTGCACTTGATTCATCTACTTAACTCTAGTTAAACATCACCGAAATCGTATCCACATCTACTTCTTGTACACTGGAAGCATCATGTTCATCTACACCACCATTATTTGATTGTTGTGATTTTAGATAATGGAGGAACCAAAAAAAACTTATTTGAGACCCATGAGTTTTGATATGTGGTCTTTCATTAGCAGTCCAAATAAATCACCTTGCATTGATTTTGTTGATTGGAGTGAAGAAACTAAAAGAGCTCAAATTAATAGCAAGGTTATGAATGTATTATATTGTGCATTTGAGGATGAACATTTTGATGTTTGTTCTTGTGAAAGTACACATGAAATTTGGCAAAATCTTCAAGCTTAATTTGGTGTGAAGAAGAAGAACCAACCGAGAGAGAAAGTGAATCCACCATGACAAATGCAGCTCAAGAGAGAATGGATAAGGAAACTTCGACATCATATTCTTCATCAAGCTCATCCAAAAGAGAATGTGCTAATATGTGTCTCATAGCTTTAGAAGATGAAGTGACTTCTTCAACAAGTGAGCAACATGAAAATGAGGTATCATCTACTAAAATCTTGATTCATCATGTGATTAGTTACTTCATGCATTCCTTGAGCTAGTTGAAGAATATGAGCAAAATTTTCAAAAGAACAAGCTAACTAGGAAAGCAAATCATGATCTACAATGTCTAAATGAATCAGTCTTGCATGAGAAAAAAGACTTGTTTGCTAAACTCGATGAAATTGCATTGCAACTAATGTTTGAAAGATGAGAACAAATGGTTTTATGCTAAGGTCGAGTTCTTAGAAGTTAATTAACTCATCTCATGTTGCTGATAGTCAATTGCTTGAGTTTGAAAAAAATGACTTGGTTGTGAAACTAGAAGAAAAATCTCATGTTGAAAGCAATAACTTATTGGGTTAGTTACAGTTTGCCCCCCTAAATTATGTCTTGATATCATTTTACACCCCTGAAGTTTCAAAGTTGACATTTAGCCACACTGAATTGTTGTTTTGTAACACTTTGCCCCCCTAAACTTTAAAAAATCATTATTTAAACACACATTTCCCATTTTTGCAATTTTTTTACGTTGTATCCCTAATACACTCATAAACATATATTTACGTGAAAGTTCGAATCGAAACGGATGTCAGATATGGTTGGAATTTGGGTCGGATTGGTACTGAATCCAACCCAAATTTCAACCAAATCCGACATCTGTTTCGATCCTAACTTTCATGTAAATATAGGTTTAGGAGTGTATTAGGGATGCAACGGAAACAATTGCAAAAAACTACGAATGTGTGTTTAAATAATAGATTTCTAAAGTTCAGGGGGGCAAATTGTTGCAAAACGAAAATTCAGGGGGGAGGGGGTAACTGTCAACTTTAAAAGTTCATGGTGCAAAGTGATATCAAGACATAATTTAGGGGGCAAAATGTATATATATAGTTTAGTTTTGATGATTATTGTCGACCTTATCTTAATCTATGTTCAATTAACTTACATTCATCATAATATCAAATAGTTAATCAAATTTGTCAAACATGATTCATGCATTGCATATATACTTGAATTGTGCAAATCATTTTATAGGTCGATCAAAATTATCAAGAGATTGAGGATTGGGACAAAGACTCAAGATATATAACAAAGTTATGTACTAGACTTGTAATTTTCCATTTAGTGGGTCCAAAACATCAAAAGTAAACTAAAGCATTAGGCTAACTGATTGCATTCCAATTGGACGACCAATTTTCCCTTTGATTGGTTGATGGATTTTGACTCCTCACTTTCTCGAATTGGAGCCAACTTTTTATGTCCATATCGGACGACCGGTCTCCCATTGATCAACCATTTTGTTGGTATCCTAAGTGCTCAACGAACTTGGCCACATGGCAATAATGACCACATTCTAATCAGACGACCGATTTTCCTTTTGATTGGTTGATGGATTTTGACTCCTAATAGTCACATTTCTATTGATTTGGAGACAACTTTTTATGTCCATATCGGACGACTGTTCTCCAATCAGTTGACCATTTTCTTGGTCTATTAAGTGCACAATGAACTTGTCTACATGGAAATACTAACCACGTCTCAATCAGACGACCGATTAACAATTGAACGACCAATTATCCCTTTGACCGGTTGATGGACTTTGACTCCTAATAGTCACATTTTATGTATATATCAAACGACTGTTCTACTATCGGTTGGTCATTTTCTTGGTCTCCTAAGCACGTAACAAACTTGTTCACATGGCAATATAGTCATTGGGATTCCAACGGATATATGAAATCTACCCGTTGGTGCTAAAGACAAACTTTGAGAACAAGACGACCAAATAGACTACAAACGATCATTTGATAGTGGACAAACTCTATCAACCTTTACTTATACTTTGAGATTGTATGGTTGTGCTTCATTCAATCAATCGAATTCCTCGCGGCCAGAATTTTGAGGCTCACAAGAAGGTGGAAATTGGACGACCAATTATGGAACAGTAGACAAATTGAGACAATGTGTTTGTCTAAGATTTTGATTCCCTGACCCATTCCTTACACCAACTCTCACCCACTGTATGAAATGGCTATTAGAGCTTGAAAGTCTACAAATAGGGCATCATAACATTGTTCCTAACATCTCTAACACTACTTATTGTTCTATTCTTTAGAGCGAAACTCTTAACACTTTGATGCTCCCATGTTCCCACACTCAAAGCTAAACTTCACTACTTGTGTTATTATTTCCAAATCACATCCAAGTGTTCAAGTATTAGAGTGTTTTGGGATCCAACTTTCATATCAAAGAATCTCCAAGGTTGTAAAGCTGAGGAAACTCCCTCTATGTAAGAGAGGATTAGGACCTTGTTGAGGAGCTTCGAGGAAACTCCATTGTGAGAGGTGAATAGAGCAATGCGGGGATGTTTGTTAAGGCTCATGTTGCAAAGGCTTGATCTCGACCTGGAAAGGAGTCTGAATTAGGTTGGGAGGATCGAGCCGGTCTTGGAAGAGAGGACAACGATGCGGTTGTCGTCTTGAACCTCTATAAAATCAAGTGTTGGTTTGTGGTTTGTTTGGCCCAACTCATTTGGACATTTGTGGTTTTTGATTCCGTATTTACGAGCATTTGGACATCGATTAAGTAGGGTAATTGATTACTAAACATATACATCTCTTACATGGAAATCTGTATCCGACTCATTTAATGATCGGATTACTAGACCCTTACCCATATTTGACCCATTTATAATTGTCTTTACCTATTTATACAACTAAACGAGACATGTCCTATACATGCAAAGACCTGACATGTTTACATGTTAGTAGCAGTTATGAGTACATGATTATTACCTACCTCGTTCACTTAAAATACCTCTTTACTACACAATTACAATTTTTTACATGATTAATATACAAATCTTATCTGTTTATTACAAAATTAAAACACCATAAATGATAAGTCTGTTATAATTAAGGGTTAATACCTAATTCTTGAAAATTCGTGTAGTAATAGTGTATTACTTGTTTTATACACCAAAGTACGTAATTAATTATCATGTATTACATGTATTTATACACCAAATCATGTTTGGCTCTTAAATCCATATCCGTATCCGACCTATTACTTAATCGATAATAATTTTTACAATTCATATTCGCTAAAGTCATGTTGTAAAAATTGATGATCCTACCCCAAAACTCATCCACATAAGCGAACTTACAATGTTCGTGTCGTAAAAATTGATGATCCTACCCCAAAACTCATCCACATAAGCGAACTTACAATGTTCGGAATATGTATAATAACAAAAGACGGTCTTTCCACTAAAAATCATGCACTTAGAGCATGTTTAACAGCGCCCGGGCTACCCCCGGGCGCCCTGCATTCTCTCTCTGCCACGTCAGCTTCTCTCTCTTCCACATCAGCTCACCCAACCCACCCCAAAAACCCTCTTATCCATGCCCGGGCTACCCCGGGCGCCCTGCATTCTCTCCCCTACACGTCATTTCGGGGTCAATTTTAGGCAAAACACGAAAAATTATCAAAAAATTCTAAAAAATATAAACAAATACAAAACTTATTTTCATAAAACAATATTTGAAAAAACAATTTTAAATGATTTTAAAAACATTTTCTAAACACAAAAACAGAAAATTAAAAAAAAACAAAAAAAAAATGACCAGTGGTGGGGGGACACGTGCCCCCCCACCAACCTTTCTCCAGGCGCCTGGAGGCGCCTGGGGCGTTATTTGGGGCGGCAAGTCGCCCGAAATCACGCCCCGTTTTTTTTGTTTCGAATTTTTTACTATTATTTTGTCTGATGTGTCGGGGCGCCTGGTTTGTTTTGCCCCCGTTAAGGATGCTCTTAACGAGGAGTGGACGTCATATAACCCTTGTTTGTCAAAAATTGAAATAATGTTTCTTTTGAAACTTCTTTTCAAGCACAACAATATGTACTTCAACTATTTAGATGTCAGTGAGATGCAAGTTTAACACCCACCTTATAACAACCGCTCGTTGGTATGTTATGATCCACTTCAACAATTAAAATCAGTCATTATTATTTATCAAATAAAAAAGAAAATTTCCGTCTATAACATAGTTTTAAGAACATAACATCCAATCATTTTGAAAAGATATTCTTTTTTTAATATTTTCACAGAAAGAAGTCCTAATTTGTCTTCAAAGCCACCGAATGAATAAATCAAGGAATAGAAGGACAAAAGCAATTTTCAAACCCCGAAGGGCGAAGGCCGAAAGCGGCATAAGACCATCACTAACCATGACCTGGACGACCCGGTCATCAGCTTTCTCTCTCTTCAAAATCAGTTTTCTCTCTCTTCCACGTCAACTTTCTCTTTCCTCAACCCACTTTCTTCTCTTTCTTATACTATTCACATCTTAACCACAACCCAACACAACATACCTCTCTCCTCCACATTATTTCGGGGTCCATCTTGGTAAAAATTTTAAAAAAATTTAAAAATTTTTCTAAAAAATCAAAACAATTATAAAACGAATTTTCAAAAAAAATTATAAAAAAACTCAAACAAAAAAAATTAAAAAAATCAAAACAAAATCAAAAAAAAAATAAAAAATTCAACCCGGACACGCCACGTGGCGCGTCCGGGTTGGATGACCCGGACAACCGGGTCGACGACCCGGGCGAAGATGACCGCAAAATTTCTGCTGTTAACTTTTGTTTAACCCGGTCGTGAATGACCGACCTCTCTCACGACCGCAAAATCCACGCGATAAGGGATGCTCTAAATGGGAGGCAGAAATGAACAAGTGCAGTAAATGCCCGAAAATTTCTCAAGTCCCAATAAAGTCGGCCCATTGCTTGTCCACACTGACCAGTGTCCCCCCCAATCACTCTCCCCAAACATAAAACCGACGCACATTCGCCGAAACAAAGCACAGGGAGGACGCAGTCAGAGAAAGAGCTGAGAATGGTGATGAGACGCCCACTCATTGTTCTCTTCGGCTCCTCCATTGTCCAGCTGAGTTTCAGCAAAGGGGGGTGGGGCGCGACGCTTGCTGATATCTATGCCCGCAAGGTGTTCGGTGATATGCCCGTTTGGCTGAAACGGTTTTTTTTTGTGGTTTTGTTTTGGGGAATGTCGGTTGTTTGGATTGATCTGAGCTCTGGAGTGGTTCGTTGAGGAAACCATTTTTTGAGGGATGGAGATGTAATATTGAGCTTTGGTTTGGTGTCGTTTAGAAAGTTTGAATATTTTGCCTTTCGGTTTTTGTTATGTTTTTGTTGTCTGGACCGTTTAGCTGATTCAATTCTTGGTTGGCTCCAAAGTTAAAGTAGTTGGAAAGAGGTTTTATGGAAACACATATGTGATTTTTGGGTTTTAGTTTAGTAGTCATCAAGAACTTTAATTCTTTTGCTCTTCAGTTCTGGGAAGTTTTTCTGGATTTGGATCGTTTTGGCTAAACCGAAGCTTGTTCGGCTCCAGAGTAGATTTACTAGGATTTATCTGAAATAGACGAAAAGAAAAATCTTTGTTGAGGATTAAAGAAGTTATTTTTGTTTTTAGTTTAGTATTTGATGAAGATTAAATACTTTATTTTTCAGTTTCGTAAAGTTTTTATGTGTCTGAATCATTATATATGATATGAAGCTTGGTTGTCTCCCTAGTTGATTAATAAGTTTAATCTGAGGTAGTTGAAAAAATGCCAAATGTAATTATGGTTTTTGTTTAGTTCACATTTAAAAGTTTGAATCTCTTGCTTTTTCGGTTTCATAGAGTTTTCATGGACTTAGATCTTTTATCTAATGTGAAGCTTGCTGGGCTCCAAAGATGGTTTTTAGGACCAATCTGAAATAGCATATGCTTAAAATTTCGAAATTCCTAATGATTTTTTTTGGGAATAACGACAATTTATTTTTTAATTTACCTTTGTTGATCCTTCTTTTTAACTTTGTAATTGTGGTAATGATAATTTGGTGAATACAAGGCTTTGTAGGCTGCAAGATCATTCTTGTGATTAATAAGTAGTTAGTTGTCTTTAACGATTTGAGATTTGTTGTTCCAGTTGAGAGTACCCACTTCACAATAGCCCTTCCTTTCAGAAGAAAAGATTTGATTTTTTGGTCTTACTTTTGCTTTTGTGGAAATTTAGACATTTTCACTGTTTAATTTCAAATAATGTTGTGGCTCACAACCGGTTTCTCAAATGCAAAGCTCTGTTTTGTACCCTATAGTTAAATGTTAGGTTAACCTGGAATAATTTGTCATTGTGGTGATTTATGTCTTTCTTGTTTTGAGACATTGTGGCTACTAAGCTTGGGCGTCCTTTTCCACCAATTTTATGTTTAAGCACTTTCTGAAACACGGAGAGAAACCCTGTTTCCCTGAATTACGTCTGATTTTTTTTATACCAAGGTTTCTTGTTCTCCTATCTTATCTAACGACACCCTCAATATATCACCCAGACCTGTTGGACTTGGTCCCTAGTCTTGACTAATCCTAAGATTATACATCAACAAATGTGTGCTATACAGCTATTTTTGTCCAGAGTTTTGACTGTCTTGCTTTAAGTTTGGAGTAGTGTTAGGGTCAGGACCATCTTAGTCTATTGCTAAGATATGTCTTACATTTGTTCCAACATTTAGTCTTATAATAATCTGAAGTAGTTTTGGTCTAAAGTTGGTCTGTGTAAGATTCTGAGATTTTAGTACCAGTTTGTGGCAATGATTTGAGCATTTCTTAAGGTTCTAGAAAGGTATATTGTATGGGTGTTGGAAAATTCCTTTAAATTTATAAAGATCTTTGATTTTTGGGTGCCTCTTTGGAGGGTTTAGTCTTCTAGATAAGAAGATTGCACTACTAACAATATTGTGTTTCATTTGTTATCCCATTTGTTCTTGTTTTGGCATGATTTCTCTAAGCTTTTGTTCTGCATCAACATGATGTGACAGGCTGATATCCTGTTGCGTGGTTATTATGGTTGGAACTCTAGGCGTGCCATCCAGGTGCTCGATCAAGTTTTCCCCAAGGTATGTGATCTGATATTCGATTTAATGTATATGCTTTATGAGTTGATAATGTGGGTGTTTGTGATAATTACATAGTTACTCATGTCATACGAACAAATTTTATTTCTTAACATTATTTTGTCAGTGTAGTATTAAAATGTAATATCCCATTCTTCTATTTCATTCGGTTCACTATTCTCTGGTCGACCTTTCTCTTTGCTAGGTAAAAGTTATGTGGTCACTATGTATCTCTTGCATTACTTCGTAAGTGTAAAGTATATGTTTCTTTTCTTGCTGTCCCTATATCTAAGAGGAAATTTCTTTGATTCTTCCACTCTGTTAAGTTTTTCATTTTAATGTCCGATCAAAAAAAGTTTGTAATTTATCCATTTTAAAAACTATTTTCATGCAGAAAATGTGTAGCATATTATTTCTTACATTATCAAATAACTAAGGTAAACCGATTGGTTAGAGTTGAAGTGGAATTACTTGTGTTGGACCATTTATATATACATGTGGTTATAGTGTCGGGCAATTTGGTGCTAATGTGGGTGGTTGCAATTTGAGTTTTCATGCTACTGGAAGCTTAAGGGCATTGTTGCTTGCTTATGCATATCAGTAATGTTTGAGTTCTGCAAGTTAAATGAGCAGTAACGTACTTGTTAACACTACATGTTTGTCTCATTGCTTGAAATCTCTCATTCTAAATTATTTCTTGTTATTGTCAGGATTCACCAATACAACCTTCTTTAGTTATAGTTTATTTTGGGGGTAATGATTCAATGGGACCTCATCCATCTGGTCTAGGTCCTCATGTTCCCCTCCCAGAGTACATAGAGAACATGAGAAAAATTGCAAGTCATATAAAGGTGACCTTTTGTTTTGTGATTTTCCTTGGTGCTCTCTGCATATTTGATATTACAAATGGCTTTGAGTTTCTGTGCAGAGCTTATCAGACAATACCCGCATAATTTTCCTATCATGCCCTCCACTGAATGAGGAAAAACTTAGTCAATTGAACAGGTTGTTTCATGAATATATTTGCATGTGATCAATTCTACTGTATGACAAGAACAATTGAATGATTTTAATCATTTTATTTTGAATGCAGCACTGTGATAACTCGGTTAGTACGAACCAATGAAATCTGCCGAACATACTCCGAAGCTTGTATAGATCTATGTAAAGAAATGGGTTTGAAGGTGGTTGACCTTTACACAGCAATTCAGAAAAAGGATGACTGGATCAGTACTTGCTTTACGTGAGTTTTTTTCACTCCGAAGTTTTTTTGTTGAAGCCTTAAATACATCTGAGTTTCTTACATCACTCAGTTTATTTCAGTAGTGATATTTTTCTTAAATGATATTATCATGTTAATGGAATCCACAATCTTGTAGTTTAAGAACTAAGGAATGCTTGCAAGAACATCATTATCATGAACGACAACAGTGAAGTTTCTAATCATAAACTAGCTGGACCAAAATAGAACTGAAGCTTATTAGGAGTCATGGTTTCATAGCGTATATTACCGCCTTCCATGTGTTCCGTATGAGTGGACCTGTCAACCTCACACCATGGTGGAGAGGTGATTTGTTTAGTTGCAGAGTGGGGGATCTACATCACCGTCGGCATTCATGACCTAAGTTCTTACCAAACCAAAGATCATTTTCTGACGACAAGCCTTGTATATAGCATGAAGTGTTTAATGCCAGATCTTTTGTTAAACTCCAATGGAAGTCTTTGTTTATTGATTCCTTCCATGTTAATTTTTACCTACCGTCTCTATTTCCTCAAGGTTGAATCCCCTTGTAACCGGTGCCTATAATGGTCTTCACTGAATATCCTTAATCATTCCGAAATGCAATCTACAAGTTTCTATTATATATGTTCCACTCTCATATGTTCACGTGTACCCATCATAACTATTGTGTTTCTACTACACTCATCATGTGCTTATGTTGTCTTTTAACGATCCAACATTTTGTTCCATAAGTCTAGCTGATCGTATAATATTCTGTAAAATTTTATATTCATTTAATAGGAATTTCCTATCACAAGAGACACCTAGTATTTGACTCCATTTCTTCTACCCCATTTTTATTTTATGACTAATCTTCATCAATCTCCATTCCTTCTGAGGAATCCTATTTCCTAACCATCATGCTTATCATTCTTCGGCATTATATTTCTGTACTACCATTTTCATCCTATGTTGTGGGCTCAGTTGTAACTCTTAAGCTGAACTTCATGACTCAGTTGTAGGCTTATATAGCCGACGTTGATTATATCCAAACTATGACGAGCAGTGTTGTACAAGTTTTTTCTCTTACTAGCAACAGATGCTAACACGCCTCGTTGGATTACTGTGGATAATTGTAGTAGTTTGCGTATAGGCATACATATTGGTTTACAATGTATAGTAAAGAAATTGCAGAATATAAATTTGTGTCAATTTGCTTGGTGGATGGTACACCTGCGTTGGCACATTATGGACTGGATAACCATTCCCGAATCTATAAAAAGTCTATTCCTGTAGTGTTAGACCAGTTATAATAAGGAGCGTGTTCTGTAACAAGATATGCTAATATCAACTAACCTATTGCTAGAATGATTTTGGCTAAGTGATCATATTCTGGTTTTGTCCATGTTGAACTATTCCATATTGCATATTTAGGGCCATGCCATTGCATTTACTTCCACGTCAGGTGGCTCAACTTAAAGTTCATTTGAGAAATGCAGTGAAAGCACGCATTACATATCAAAGTCCAGATAACAATTCAAATGTACGAAAAATTTGAATCCTAAACAAATGTTTAAATAACAAGTCGACATTGAAGACATTGTTGGATTTGTAAAGAGTGGACTGGGGATTCCTGAATTAATCCTTGTTAGTGACAGGAAAGACAATTTGAACTAGACACATTCAACAAAAATATATGATCCTAAAACCGTATGGAACTGCATACATTTGTCTTTTGGTAATTTTAGAAGTTACCTATCTTGCCTTGGAAAGAAGTAACTATAATCTCGGACAAGACAAAGTCCGACACTTGGTTTGACCCTGCCAGTAAAGACTAAAGGCAACCCATATGTTTGACTGGACACGGCTTTCAAAGTCAATACTCACACCTTAGGAGAACTTATGGTTCTTGCAGCCTCCCTAGCTTGGTAATAGTTGTTTAGGCATCACGATCCACTACTCCAGACAAGGTATGAGACTTCCGAGTGATCTTAAGTGAAGGAGCTATTGACAAATATGTTGATCCAAAAAAGCATGAACACCACCTTCCAACAAGAATGTGTTACTGCTCCCTTGTTCACGCAGTGAACGGCTGAAATGTCTACACAACCTATCAGAAAATGGGTAAATCTAAGTTTGATCTCTTGGACTTTTGATCCTCAGGAAACATACCCCCATACTTGCATCCTTAACAAACGACCCAAATCGATGGATTTCGTCCATTTTTTCGACCAAAAGTTGTCAGTCACCTTTTTCTTGTTATTTTCTTGACAAAAATGCCCTTTGCCCTTGTTAAGTAAGATTATTCTTCTTCCTAGTTGCTTTGCTGTTACTCCTTTTTTCTTCTAGTTTCTTCCTTGCAATGGGTTCCTTCTTCTTTCAACTAAAAATCTCCTCCCTCTCATCTCATCCCACTTGGTATTGTGGTGCATGATGTGTCATACATGAAGCAAGTTTTGGGATGAGGTCGTGATATGAGGAAGGTTAGGACATTGGAACTGGACTTGAAAAGTAGTAGTACGATTTTAGGAAGTTTACCTAGGGATTTGGGAAGAGAGTGATTTGGGGAATGAAATGGTTGTGTTTGAACCAAAAGTATTTCGATTTTTTTCTTTGTAAATTGAATCTTACTGTAATGGAAGGGTGGCCTGTTACCAAAATACCTGCAGTTTGATTTCTATGCATTTATAGTTCAAGAGATCACTTTAGAAACAAGGTAAAGTTAAGGAGGTTGAACTTACCTGAAAAAAAGTTGTCAACCCCCAAAGAAAGAGCACGTATGCTTTCATGATTAAAAATAAGTGTGCGTTATATCAAATTTCAAGAATGGGCAAAAGCATGATTGAATTGATTCATCGGTTCAATCATGAAGTAGCATGTGAGTTTGAATGCATTCTTTATTAGAAACTACAAAAACATTTTTGGGTGCTATGAAGTAGCATATGAGTTTGAATTCTGCTCCCAAAACATTAATCTGTGGAGGCCAGTGACTTGACCTGATGCATAAATTTGACAAGGGAACAAAGAATCATTTATCCTCGTGACTTTGAGATAACTTTAGTTCAGAAATATCAATAGCCATGTTTGTTCAAAGACCAAGACAAGTACAACTAGAATACATAGTTTTACACATTCCAGTTTATACCAACAGACAACACACGCCAGTTCCTTGATAAATTGTATTAGTTAGTTACATTTTATTATCAAGATGACATGTCGTAGCTGTGTATGTCACTCCCTTGCGCTTTTATTTTCCTGTACATTGTTGGTATATTATGATGACTAATGTGTTGGACTTTCTTTTCATATGCTATTTTTGTTCTATTTCAGCGATGGTGTCCACCTTTCTGCCGAAGGGAGCAAAATTGTCGTGGGTGAGATTCTGAAGGTTCTCCAGGAGGCAGACTGGGAGCCATCTATGCACTGGAAGTCTATGCCAACTGAGTTTGGAGAGGATTCTCCCTACGATCTTGTTTCAATCGATGGTCAGTCAACTGTCAATGCTTCGGAATGGACATACCATAGAGATATCCAATGGGACTAGTGCAGTTACTATGTAATATTTGACATCCTCTACATGCTTTAAATTGTATTTTATAAGCAAGCTGAATTTTTTGGTTAGTCGAGAAGTGTAGTATGGTTTCAGTGCCTGGGATTAATTATTTCATGCAGCAATTGCTGCATGCTTAGCTTAAGAATGTTATCTATGGGCTTCTATTTGTAAAAATTCTTGAAGGTTTTGTTTATGTAACAGAAGTGGGACCTCCGGATTAGGACAGTTTAATAGCGCGAGATGTGTTTGGCTTTGTTCTACAAGTGGTGTCATTGGATTAAAAAATTTAATTGGAAGGCAGAAATTACG
Source organism: Triglochin maritima (assembly GCA_963682175.1). Classification (NCBI taxonomy): domain Eukaryota; kingdom Viridiplantae; phylum Streptophyta; class Magnoliopsida; order Alismatales; family Juncaginaceae; genus Triglochin; species Triglochin maritima. The sequence continues at coordinate 14,066,883 of OY821790.1, read as the reverse complement.
ACTAAATAAGCTCTCATTTCCCCTTTTATTTTATCAAATGGAAAGGTAAGTGTACAAGCGTTGTTGTACTTTCCTAGTTATATTGCAAAAGCATCTTACCCTATTGCTAGGGCTTTCAGTAATAATTCTTTGTTTTCTATTCACTCTTTGTTTAAATCTGCTCCTACTTTGAGTCCCTCCCCCGTAGGTGGTTCAGAGCGAGGGCGGCGAAGGAAGCTCTTAGATAGGAGAATAGAAGCCCCTAGAATAGGTAGGCATAGCATAGGAAGGGGCAGTCAATCAGAATCCGTTGGTCGAGGGTAGTAGATTCGTAGTAGGGATAAGATAGGCAACTTTGACGAGTAGATTTGAGAAGTGAAAGCAAATAAATGAAAAGAAATGTCAACCAGTCACAAGAGCAAGTGTTATTTCCACACTGGCCAAAGAGTCCACCTGAAAGTGAATCAGTAGCAGACAAGATAAGAGCCGCAAGATCGGTTGTGTCAGAGTAATAAGAAGTGAAAAGGACAGAGACACTTCCCAACCAGAAAACAAAGTTCCCACTTATGGCAGGTTCGCTAAAGCGGAGAAAGAGTTCGGAGTAGTAACATACAATCTCTTGTTCCCTTGAATCAAATCCTTGTCCATGTCCGGTTCCTTAGTTGACGCCAGTCTTATTCAGTCAGCTTCTCCGCATCGTTAGCTTGGAAGGCTAGAGGTTATAGTCGACGTTGGTCAATCACTACTTACCCAATCCAATTCTTTGCATGACTTGTTTACCGTCACCGGATTGAGATTAATCTCAACTCCAAAGGTTGGCATATGGCTAGTCGCTGTCACATTCGTAGGTACAAGAGTAGAGTTGTGAGACTTTTGGCAGGTGAATGTCCCACGTTATGATCATGCTGGTGTGGAGTTTTGAGCACATGATCTCCAGTAGATGTATGGTTGTCTGACAGACAACTCTTTTTTACTTTTCCCGTTATAATTGTTGGAGGACGGGAGGAGGACGGGGTGCTACTGATCAACCCACCACAGGAGAATGCCCGTCTCCTGGGCTACAGGGACCGCTGATTAGCGGTCCCCAACCGCCAATTGGCGGTCTAAAAGACGCGCCTCGTGCGTTGCCTTATACCGCCCTGATCTTCGTGCATTTTGCCTTCAATGGACTCCACTAGATCCATGCTTGATCTATGCAACTGGGGGGGGGGGGGGGGGGGCACGAAAGAAAGAAGGTGACTCTCTCTTTCTACTCACATCCTCACTCTTTTTCCATACAATTTCGTGGCTCAACTTGTAATGCTTGTAATCTATTGTTGTTGTATTGTTGTGCTCTTACAAATGGTGAATTCTAGTGCTTTATATAGGCACTTACATGACCCTACAACTTCCAAATATAAAGACTACATAAACATGATCATTCAAGATCATTACACCCTCTACTTAAATTGCATACATAATTAGGACGAAAATTACACAAAACATGAAAGGACTCTTGTCTCTTATTCTCCCTCAACCTTTTGTCTTCTCATGTGTTGACTCTTCACTCCCTTGATGAGTCATCAAGCAATGATGATGTGGCGGGTGACTAGGAAACCACATAGGGTTAAGTCGCCACCTAGGATTAAGTTCAATTCTCAATAATAATGATCAGTCTAGACTTTCAGGAACCGCCATATTTTCTGGTCCAACCTATTTTCAGAGATGTTTTTTGGTCGAGTGCTTTACAGTGGTTTCTTGGTTGGTGGTAGAGTTTCGCCAAACAAGAGGCCTTGTAGACTCGCCGTCTGAGATGTGCTTGGGCTGATAGTATTCGTTTGTCCTAATGTTTTGCTTATAACTCTTTAGTTTTTGGCTTTACTTTGCCTTGCCGTGGGGTCGGGGGCACTGCGTGCGGTGCTCCCATCCCTCTGCTTGTACAATTTACTTTTTTTTATAATGTATATGCTTAATTGATAAAATAAGGAAAGCTTACAAGTATGATCGAAGTTATGTTGCAAAAGTTCTCTTTTATGGTAACACAAATTTCTAAGAGCAAGAGTGGAACAAGATGCGAATTGGTCTTTTTTTTGAAAATTCTTATATATTGTTATTATAATTTGAATTTCGGTCATATTTTTACAAGAGCTGAATGTTTTAAAATACCCCTATAAGGAAAAATATATAATCATTTTTTAATTCAAAGTGAAACTTGTAAAATAATAATTAAAAAATCGAAAAAAACATGTTTTTATAACATAAAATGCAACAAATCTCCAAAAGATAGAGCCCATGGAACCACAGGTTTTTGATAAAATAAGATTTTGAAAAATGAAGATTAGGTGTTTGGAAAGGTATGTGAAGCATGGTGTTAGAAATTAAGCTTTGCTGTAAAATAAGGTTTTGAAAAATTATATCTTAATTTTTTCTTACCAAAATGATGATTCACGTTCTTCCTTATTGTTGGCTTTTAGACTCTAATAACGAATATTTTGATGATTTAATCAACCTAATCTTAATAACAATCAAACATTGTCAAACACATTCCATGCATTGCACTGTAGGGGTGCACACGGGTCGGGTTGGGTGGGGTTTGGGCCAGAACCCGACCCAACCCAACCCGAAAAATTCGGGTTTGGGAAAAACCCTACCCGAACCCCAACCGATTCGGGTTCAGCCCAACCCGACCCGAAATTTCTGGGTTGGGTTAGGTCTGATCGGGTTGGACCCGAATTGCACAACTTGATTCAAACCAGTGTCTATCACATAGAAAAAACAAAATTCACAAAACAAACTCCTTAGTCCAAATGTGATGCGAGACATAAATATTGCACAATGGACCTTTCTCAAATGGATACAAGTAAATATGGTGCGTAAGTGTGTCTTCCTTGAAATCGAAATGAACCAAAATATACAAGGACTTACAACCTCGCACAATTTATAAGCAATACAATGCTCCTCTCCAGTTAGGTAGCATCGAAGAGCATATTCTCCACGACAACGAGGGCTCAATGGACCTTTCTCAAATGGATAATTGATCTGCAGAATGGTATGAATGTAACAAAATCAAGCTAAGAAATGACCAAACGGTTGACTGTTTGGCACCCGATTGGCAAATCACTTTTGGTTTTGTGAGCTGCTTCTTTATCTCTTTTGTCATTAACCTCAATGACTATATGGATGTTATGGCCTATAAATAGGTGTTCAAACATTAGTTGAGGCATCACTTACACACCTTATTGCTCCCATCCTTAGAGAGAAACATCTCCATCCCCAAGACCCCAAATCCTACGATCAAGCATAATCCTCCCACTTGTTTTTTTAAAGATTATCTTACTCAAGTGTTAAGTGTTTTGTAACACAACTTCCCACTAGTGCAGAATAGTGAATAATCGTCGCCCCATTGACGTTGGTCGAGCATATAGCCGACGTCTATAGGTAAAGACGTTAGCCATTAATACAACCGACGTCTAGGGGGTCGTCTAGACGTCAGTTGTTTGAATACCCATTGCAACCGACATCTATACCTCGACGTTTATTCTCCAAACCTATAGACGTCTGGGTATAGACATCAGTCATCACTTACAGCCGACATCTATGCCCCCATGCATATAGACGTTGGGGTATAGACATCGGCTGTAAGTGACGACCGACGTCTATAGGGCTTATATGAAACGAACAGTTACATTTTTTCATTTATTCCTGACAAAACCTCCCGATAAAACCGTAGCCGCAAACACGACCTCCTCTGTGACCGATCTCCGACCAAACCTTGCAAACCCTAGCCTTTGCGACGTCCGTAGCGCCCTCGACAACCGTGACCTCCGCGCCCTCGACAATCACGACCTCCTTTGCTACCGCAACTTCCTCTGCAAACCCTTGCCACCGCAGCCACCCACGACAACCTTGTTCGGTACATTATCATGTCGAATACTTAGTTTGTCAATCTAGTGACTTTTGTTTCATTTCTTTGTTGTCTTAGTAAAATTGGAATTTTTTTCCTGCTATTATCTAGTTTTTGTGAAGAGATTTGGTGTCGTTGTGTTTGTTGTAATGTCCGAGTATTTGTGAAAGTTGTAGTTGGTGCTTTGTTGTAAAGATGGGTTTTTTTAGCTTCTGGAAGTGTAGAATTTTAAGTGTGAACTGTGGGGGTTTGGATGTCGTGTGGTTGGTGAAGTGAATTCCTTAACATGGGGTTTTTATCATTTTTTTTGTTTGGGTTTGTGGAATGAAGTGGTTGATGCTTCTTGGATAGTTGAAAAGGTGATGTGAATAGTTAAATGGATAATTTCTATCTTCAAAGGTTTTGTGTTGAGAAAATGGATGAGTAGATTCATGAAATGGTTGCTTTCTGGGTTGTAAATTTCAAAAAAATTGTTGTGATCATGAATTTTTTGTAGTAATGATGAAGGTTATGAGGTTATCTAATGGCCTGGTCACTATACTTTACTTTGGATGTGAATGAGAACCGCATTGGAATTCCTAGCGGGTTTAATATATCGACAACGGATTTTTGTTTTCTATATATAAAAAAACCAAGGACTTGTTTATTGTACATGAAACCTGAATTTGGAACAGAAAGTAAAAGAGAAAAAAATCGAAAACAACATTATAGAGAATAAATCATAACTTGGACACTTTTTAAAATTAAGATAGTATGAGATATGTCATAAGACTAATTTTTTGGACCATTCCCTACCATTATTAATTGATGTTTAAATATCTTTAGTTTAGTGAGTTCATACATTTATTTATGTTTAGTTTAATTTAGTTAAATGTTTATTTATGCTGAAAAAAACTTATTTTGTTTAGTTAAATGTTTAGTTTCTAATAACTCATCGACCCCCTTAAGCACTTGGCCTTTAATAACCTATAACAAAAGATTAGACAATATTTGCTAATTCATTCATCATATAGGACTTTCCATTAATCATCGTATTTATTTTTTATTTTTCAATTTCTGTCGTAGATTGCTGGCGTAAGGTACGTAATCTCTTTCACTCATCATTCATTAAAAAGCATGCATTAGTTAGTAGGACTTGCATTGGAACAAGAGTGAGGTGAGTGTTTGTTTGGTGTGTTTTGTTAGATTAAGGTATGAAAAACACCTATGGGGCAGTCACCTATAGGAGATGAGGTGGGGATTTCATCACCCTTTCTTTGACAAAAAAAACCCATAATAAAAGAGCCTTAATAAAATCAATTTAGACGTTGGCCTCTAGGATTTCCGAACTCATTAAGGAGAGGAAACCGTTTAAGACCGTTATGTCTTGAACTTTGTTACCCATCTAGGATTTTAGGAACCTCCAGGCTCTTAATTTCCAACAGACTAGTTGTCCTCGCTGTTTAAGACCATTTCGGCCTGAACGTCATTGCCCATCTAGTCTCCCTCAGATTTTAGGAACCTCTGGGTTCTTGATTTCCTACAGACTAGTAGTCCTCGGTGGGACATCGAAGTTAGGCGTCGTCTAGTGCTAAGGACCTATAGTGGAGTTTAGGCTTGCTTTGACCTTGATTGCTTAGTTAGGTTTCTAACCTTCCTTTATTCCTACGCTAGATTAAAGACTGTTGGCTTTTTTGCCTTAATCTATGTTTTGATGATTTTATCAACCTAATCTTGATTATAATCAATGTAGAGTAGCACACATATTGTATTGCATATATATTGCTTTGTGCTAACTTCTACAGGTGATCAAGACTCAAGGAAGAAAGGAAATCAAGTTAAGACATGTGTTAAAGCTATATTGAAGACATGTAATCTTGTTTTCTTTGAGTCTTAGGAACTTTGTGTAATTGAGTATACATGAGCTAAAAACTACTCAAACACACACTAGGTTCCTTATAGAAGTCACACACAAAATTTCATATAATTTGGACTTCAATAGATCACCCAAACCTAGACCGGAAAACACTAAACACTTAACCTGAACTAGCCCACATTCGGTCGACCGCAACAGACCGTTCGGTCGACCGAGTAATCAATTACCCTATAGTGTATTTCTTCCCAAGTTTCGGTCGATCGTGCATACCTTTTCGGTCGACCGTATAAACATATTTTTCCGACCGTTAGATTTGTCGTATTAAACCCAACAGTCGTATTCGTATTATTTCCAAATACCCCAAAATACTTTTTCCTATTGGTCGACCGAGGACCTTGTTCAGTCGACCGAACTTAAGATGTCTCGACAAACCCAAACTACCTGTTGGTTTTCGGTCGACCGTGGTCCTTGTTTCGGTCGACCAAATTTGATCTTGTTTGTCAACCCCGTAGAGCCTGTTAGTTTTCGGTTGACCAAACCATGTTCGGTGTTCGACCGATAACTTAAGTGTACCTAAGTTATAGCCTGATCCGGTCGACCGCAGCTTTATCGGTCGACCAAAATGAGTTCAAATTTGCCTAACGGTCGACTATTCAGCCCGACCCGGTCGACCGAACTTACTCAGAATCGGGTCCTGCAGGTTGCTGTTTTGTGATTCTCACTCAAACCTTACCCAACTTAACCTCAACGACTATAACACCTTAGAAGCTTATAAATAGGCGTTCCTATGACACAATCCTCTCCCAGGACTGAAATGATTATCCCTGCCCGATGGGTCTACATTCATCCCTGAATGTCGTCGGGTACTGTTTGTTCGACTCGATACCTGCCAGAACCTTCCTCAGAAGGTGTTCGTGGAGCTTGTTTTGTAAAAGGCTTAATCTCGGCCCAGAATGAGGTTGATAATGAAGACATGAGCGGAGCTCGAGGGAGATCGAGCGGAGCTTGCAAGAGAGGAAAAGTAGGTGGGAGGCCGAACCTCTATAAAAATCCAGTGTCATCATTGTGGTTTGCTTTACTTGCTTGTTTTTGTTTAATTCCGCTGTGCATTCTTTGATTGCTTAAACAAATAGGTAATTATCTTAAAAGTGATTAGTATTAGAGACCCTTACGATCCTACAAAGACTTCATCTCCTCTCTTCTAAGTCATTCCTTTCTCATCTTCATGTCTCCGCATCGCAATTTTCCTACTTCTCCTACCCACCGTAGGACCGCTTCTTCCCCGGTGCAGCCAATAGTCAACCCCGACAAACAATATGATTTTGATGCTCATTCTCGAGAATTGGCCCTCGTAGTCGGTCCCTCATTTGGAAAGTTTGAGGATGGATCTAAATGTGCTCTATTTGTCGAAGACCCTGATCGAAGATTTGTGGGATACGACAAAGTTTATAACATCTCCAAACACCATTTAAAGAGGTGGAAGAGGGAAGTGAAGGTTGTAGTGGGGAGTTGCTTAGACTTTGGTGCTATGGTGCCAATTTTGGAAGAAGAGGTTGCTACCCTCGGCGATGCTATTAGTGGGTTCGTGAGGTGGCCTTGTCATTTAGTATTGCAAAATGACAGATACAAGGTATACTTTAATTTTGAAAGCCAACAAATTTCAATTTTGTTAATAATTGTATTTTTAACGTTTGTATATATATCTGTATGGTTTCAAGCCCCTCGAGCAAATGGTCAAACAACCAACCTCCGATCAACATTAATTTGCTACCAAGTAGGTACAAAATGTTGTATCAATTAATGGTGGGTAGAGAATCACAATCCTTAACTGCTTGAGATTTGGAGGAGGGGGTTGAAGGGTTGCCTTCGGCTTTATACATCGTCAAAGGGGATGCTATGCAGTTCTTGGCGACGGATTAATTGTGCATAATGATTATTGACGTGCAAGTAAAGTAAGTATTTTCTTCTGTATATGATGAAATGCTTCAAATAATGTTATTCTAATAATAACATAATGTAATTTTTACTCTTATAGACACCTTTATGACGCCAGAAGGTTAGTCTTTCCCGACGATCAACTATTTGGATTTGTCAGTCAATCTACCTATATATCCAGGAATGACGATAAATCGGGTCAGCTTGCGACTCTCATGAAAGAACAAGGAAAAATATATTATCTCCTCCCTTATGATGAGAGGTAAATTTGTTAATTCACAGTAAGTGGAATTTTATTTTATAATACACTTTTAATCATATATATAAATAGCGCTCATTGGATGCTTTTCGTTCTATGCCCCGAGACTAATTCGGCATATTGGTTTGATCCTTTGGGGCCGATTAAACCAAGAGAATCCATGAAGAAACTTGTTTAATGTAAGTTTATTATAATCATCATATTTATAATACATGTATATGTTGGCTTTCTTGCCTTAATCTATATTTTGATGATTTAATCAACCTAATCTTAATTATAATCATGTAGAGTAGCACACATATTGCATTGCATATATATTGCTTTTTTATAACCTCTACAGGTGATCAAGACTCAAGGAAGAAAGGAAAATCAAGTCAAGACATGTAATCAAGCTCTTTTGAAGACATGTATTTTGTATTTTCTTTGAGTTTTAGGAACATGTGTAAATTGAGCATACTTGAGATAAAATCAACTTAAACACACACTAGGTTTCTTATAGAAGTCACACACGAAATTTCACATAATTTGGACTTCAATAGATCACCCAAACTTAGACCGGAAAACACTAAACCTGAACCCTAACTGTCTGCCCACATTCGGTCGACCGCAACAGGCCGTTCGGTCGACCGGATGATCAAGTATCCTGTTTGTGTTTCACTGCCCGGTATCGGTCGACCGTGAATCCACTTTCGGTCGACCGCGTGAACTTATTTTTCCGACCGTTGGTTTTGTCGTATATACCCAACGGTCGTATTCGTATTAAACCAAAAATACCCCAAATATATTTCATGTATCGGTCGACCGAGGACCATGATTGGTCGACCGAATGTCTGTCTCTTGACAAACCCAAATCTCCTGTTGAAAAACGGTCGACCGCTAGACCTTGTTTTGGTCGACCGAATACATCATTATTTGTCAACCCCAAAGTGCCTGGTACAAATCGGTCGACCGATTCCTTTGTGGAGTTCGACCGATCACTTAAGTGTACCTAAGTCGTAGCGTTGGGCAGTCGACCGTTACCAAACCGGTCCACCGAATTGAGTCCAAAATTGCCAAACGATCGACCGTGCATCCCGAGTCGGTCGACCGAATTTACTCAGAATTGGGTCCTGCGAATTTCTGTTTTGTGTATCACACATCAACTCATACCCAATCAATCCCAAAGGCTCTATTCTCTCTAATGCCTATATAAAGAGTTGTAAAACACATTTTTAACACAACTCTCCTACCACTACTTGTCCAATACATTAGAGAGAAACCCAACACACTCAAAGCCTCAAACCTTCCACACTTTATTCACAAATCCAATCCATTCAAGTGTGCTCAAGTTTAGAGAGTGTGTTCCACTCAAGTTTGTTGCTGTCAAAGTGAAGTAAAGGTTTCGGTGAAAGCCCGAAGCGTTCCTCTCGGATTGTGAGAGAAGAAAGTCAAGCTCGCGAGGGTGTTCGCGGAGCTTGTTTTGTAAACGGCGTTCTATCCCGGCCCGGAACGGGAAGTGGTTAGTGAAGTCGTGAGCGGAGCTCGGTGATCCGAGCGGAGCTTGCAAGAGAGGACTAGGACCCGGGTGGGGTGCCGAACCTCTTTAAAAATCCCCCGTGTCGATTGTGGTTTGCATATTCCTTCCCTACTTGCTTGTTTTATTTAAATTCCGCTGTGCATATCTTGATTGCTTAAACAAGTAGGCAATTATTGTAAAATAGTGATTAGTATTGTGGACCCATAACCCACACGATCCTACATTTGGTATCAGAGCCTTGTGAGCTAAATCCATTACTTAATCGTATTTTTAGCATGACTAGCACATCTAATCTTGTAGAGGGATTATGCACAACTCGACCTCCTTTGCTAAATGGGTCAAATTATGATTATTGGAAGAATAGGATGAAAATATTCGTAGTTTCAAATGACCGTAAGTATTGGATGTTTCTCCAAAATCCATACACCCCCCAAATGAAGATGAATTAGATTCACTTACATGGTAATTCAAGATGAAGGAAGTGAGGTATCTTCTAACTCTTACTCTAGAAGATCACATTCATGCTCAACTAAGTCTTATTATCGTGATAGCTCAAACTCTAGTGCAAATAATGAAAATTATACACATGATGAGCTTCAAAATGCATTCCATGACTTAGTTAAACAATGTGAGATCATTTGTGAAAAGAACAAAAATGCTAGAAAGCAAATTAAAGATCTCCAAAGCCAAATTGAAACATGCATGAATGAGAAAAATGAGGTGGTTGCTAAATTAGAAAACTTTGCATCAAATTTTAATAAATTAAAAGCAACGCCTATAGATTGTGAACCACTAGATCTTCAAGCTTGCAATATGCTTAACATGCTATTAGGTAGTCAAAGGCAATCGTTACAAAAACTTGGTTTAGGATAACAATGCTAAATTGAAAAACCATGTATCTCACACTACATTAAATGGAAAGCACTTAGTTGTAAACCATATTTCCTCAAGTGTGTGGGATCCTAAAACCAAAATGGTTTGGGTTCCCAAAGATAACATTCAAGGACCCAAAGTTATTTGGGTACCGAAATCTACACTTGTAGGTGCTTGAGGAAGGAATCAGTGGTGACCGGGTGAGCTCAAGAGTCCAATTCAATTCTGGTTGCATCACCAAATGAGATTGGAACCAATTCAAGCTTCAAGTTGGTATAATTTCCTATCCTCTAAAAAGTTTCAATTAAATTGGTTCTAGTCTAGGTTTCATATGCTTAATTGACATATCATATACCCATTCATTGCAAATCTTAAATGGTTGAATAACATCCATAGTTTTAAAAGTCAAATTGTCTAAATGGATGTAAAAAGGGGAAATTAAAACATCACATGCTTAATTGTAGTATTTCCTTGATGTCAATAGGGGAGCAATAAAATTGAACTTAATTGCAAAATCAAATTCACATCGATAGGGGGAGCTTAATGAATATCATTTTCTTAGAGTAATGAAGTGCAAAATTTAGGGGGAGCAACTTTATTACAAGACATCCACATTGACCTTCAATTGTGTAACCATTGTTTTTTTTAATATCAATTTTTGATGGATGTCAAAGGGGGAGAGATAATTAAGGGGGTAACTTGGAATTTGGTATAAAAATTGAACAAAAACTATGCACATCCATAGGGGGAGCATTAATATGCATAGTTTACATATACAAATTCCATGTATTAAGATATAGTTAAGATATAGGTTGCCATCATCAAAAAGGCAGAGATTGTTGGCTTTTTGCCTTAATCTATGTTTTGATGATTTAATCAACCTAATCATAATTATAATCATGTAGAGTAGCACACATATTGCATTTCATATATATTGCTTTGTGCTAACCTCTACAGGTGATCAAGACTCAAGGAAGAAAGGAAAATCAAGTCAAGACATGTAATCAAGCTCTTTTGAAGACATGTATTTTGTATTTTCTTTGAGTCTTAGGAACATGTGTAAATTGAGCATACTTGATCTAAAATCAACTTAAACACACACTAGGTTCCTTATAGAAGTCACACACGAAATTTCACATAATTTGGACTTCAATAGATCACCCAAACTTAGACCGGAAAACACTAAACCTGAACCCTAACTGTCTGCCCACATTCGGTCGACCGCAACAGGCCGTTCGGTCGACCGGATGATCAAGTATCCTGTTTGTGTTTCACTGCCCGGTATCGGTCGACCGTGAATCCACTTTCGGTCGACCGCGTGAACTTATTTTTCCGACCGTTGGTTTTGTCGTATATACCCAACGGTCGTATTCGTATTAAACCAAAAATACCCCAAATATATTTCATGTATCGGTCGACCGAGGACCATGATTGGTCGACCGAATGTCTGTCTCTTGACAAACCCAAATCTCCTGTTGAAAAACGGTCGACCGCTAGACCTTGTTTTGGTCGACCGAATACATCATTGTTTGTCAACCCTAAAGTGCCTCGTACAAATCGGTCGACCGATTCCTTTGTGGAGTTCGATCGATCACTTAAGTGTACCTAAGTCGTAGCTTTGGGCGGTCGACCGTTACCTAACTGGTCGACCGAATTGAGTCCAAAACTGCCAAACGGTCGACCGTGCATCCCGAGTCGGTCGACCGAATTTACTCAGAATTGGGTCCTGCGAAATTCTGTTTTGTGTATCACACATCAACTCATACCCAATCAATCCCAACGGCTCTATTCTCTCTAATGCGTATATAAAGAGTTGTAAAACACATTTTTAACACAACTCTCCTACCACTACTTGTCCAATACATTAGAGAGAAACCCAACACACTCAAAGCCTCAAACCTTCCACACTTTAATCACAAATCCAATCCATTCAAGTGTGCTCAAGTTTAGAGAGTGTGTTCCACTCAAGTTTGTTGCTGTCAAAGTGAAGTAAAGGTTTCGGTGAAAGCCCGAAGCGTTCTCTCGGATTGTGAGAGAAGAAAGTCAAGCTCGCGAGGGTGTTCGCGGAGCTTGTTTTGTAAACGACGTTCTCTCTCGGCCCGGAACGGGGAGTCGTTAGTGAAGTCATGAGCGGAGCTCGGTGATCTGAGCGGAGCTTGCAAGAGAGGACTAGGACCCGGGTGGGGTGCCGAACCTCTTTAAAAATCCCCCGTGTCGATTGTGGTTTGCATATTCCTTCCCTACTTGCTTGTTTTATTTAAATTCCGCTGTGCATATCTTGATTGCTTAAACAAGTAGGTAATTAGTGTAAAATAATGATTAGTATTGTGGACCTATAACCTGTTGGCTTTTTGGCCTTAATCTTATGTTTTGATGATTTAATCAACCGAATCTTAATTAGAGTAGCACACACTATGCATTGCATATATATTGTATTGTGCTAACCTCTACAGGTGATCAAGACTCAAGAAAGAAGGAAATGAAGTCAAGACATGTAATTAAAGCTAAATCGAAGACATGTAATCTTGATTTCTTTTGAGTCTTAGGAACAAAGTGTAATTGAGCATACTTGAGCTAAAATCAACTTAATCACACACTAGGTTTCCTATAGAAGTCACACACGGAATTTCACATTATTTGGACTTCAATAGATCACCCAAACTTAGACCGGAAAAACACAAAACCTGAACCCTAACTGTCTGCCCACATTCGATCGACCGCAACATGCCGTTCGGTCGACCGGATGATCAAGTTATCCAGTTTGTGTTTCCCTGTCTAGTTTCGGTCGACCGCACCATATCTTTCGGTCGACCGTTTGAACTTACTGTTCCGACCGTTATTCTTGTCGTATATGCCCAACGGTCGTATTCGTATTAAAACTATATACACCTCCATATACTTAACCAAACGGTCGAACCATGTGCCAAGTCCGGTCGACCGTTTAACCTTGTCAAAAATTCCCTGCTATCGGTCGATACGATTTCGTTCGACCGATCCAATTTTCCCTCTACCGAAACGCTTATTCGGTCGACCGGTAACCATGTTCGGTCGACCGTGTTCTTAATAGACTTAAGTGTTCGGTCGATCTATTCATATTTCGGTCGACCATATTCCTATCGAACCCAAGCGTTCGGTCGACCGTTGCACCTTTTCGGTCGACCGTTTCTGGACAGATTTGCAGCCCGATTTTCTGCTTTGTGTTCTTTGCACAATATCCAACCAAATCTTGTCCCAACGGATCTATTCTCTCTAATGCTTATAAATAGAGTTGTAAAACACATTTTAACACAACTCTCCCACTACAAACTTGTCCCAATCTTTAGAGAGAATTCCAAACACTCAAAGCTACAAACCTTCCACACTTAGTGATCATTTCTTCATCTTACTCAAGTGTGCTCAAAGTTTAGAGAGTGTTGTTCCACTCAAGTTCTCAATTGTTGTAAAAGGAAGCAAGGACTTCGGTGAAAGCCCGAAGTGTCCCTCTCGGATTGTGAGAGGAAGATTCCAAGCTCGGCGAGGGTTGTTCGCGAGTTTGACGGTTGTAAGGCGTTGTCTCCCGGCCCGGAACGGGGAGCGGATAGTGAAGTCGTAGGCGGAGCTCGGTGATCCGAGCGGAGCTTGCAAGAGAGGACTAGGACCCGGGTGGGGTGCCGAACCTCTATAAAAATCGACCCGACTTCTTGTGGTTTGCATTTTCCTACACTTGCTTGTTTTGTTTTAAATTTCCGCTGCGCATATCGATTGCTTAAACAAGTAGGTGATTAGATTGAATAGTGATTAGTGAACCCATAACCCACACGATCCTACATTTGGTATCAGAGCCTTGTTAGCTAAATTCTATACTTAATCGTATTTTTAGCATGGCTAGCACATCTAATCATGTAGAGGGATTATGCACCACTAGACCTCCTTTGCTTAATGGGTCAAATTATGATTATTGGAAGAATAGGATGAAGATTTTCCTAATTTCTAATGACCTTAAGTATTGGATGTTTCTCCAAAATCCATACACACCACCAAATGAAGATGAATTAGATTCACTCACTAGGCCCAAAATGAAAGAAATTGAGATGAACTCAAAAATCATGAACATTCTATATTGTGGGCTAAATGAGGGTGAATATAATAGGATTAGAGGGTGTGTTAGTGCACATGAGATATGGCATAGACTACAAATGCATCATGAGGGGGATAGTAAAACTAAGGAAACCCGCATTAGTCTCCTCATGCATAAATATGAGATTTTTTCTATGCAAATCGGTGAAAACATAAGCGAAATGAACACTCGCTTCACCGATATCACTAACTCTCTTTTGGTTCTTGGAAGAAAAATCAATGAAGGAGAGATGACAAGGAAGTTCCTCCGGTCACTTAGCATCGATTGGGAAGATAAAGTCGTCGCAATTGAAGAGGCGCATGATCTTTCAAAATTAAAGATGGAGGAGCTCATTGGAAACTTGATGGCTTATGAACTTCAAATCAACCATCGGAAGGAGAAGGAAGCCGCCAAGAAGAAATCCACCTTGGCATTACATGCAAATTTAGATGAACCAAGGAGGAGTGTAGAAGATGAGGACATTGAAGTCCTAGCAAAAGACTTCTTCAAATACCTCAAGAAGGATAAAGAAGAGAAAAATGAGAGGAGGGAGAGAAGAAGTGAAAAGAGAGAAAAGAAGGAGAAGGAGGAGAGTGAAAATGAGAGAAGAGAAGGGGAGAAGAAAAAGGAGAGAAGGGAGAGGAGAAAAGAAAAGGAGAAGAGCAAGAGAAGAGAAAGGAAGGAGGAAGCACACAAGGCTACATGGGATGATTCTTCATCACCATCATCATCGTCTTCTTCCTTGCAAAGTAGAAGAGAAGTGGCTCACTCATGCTTCATGGCAATTCAAGATGAAGTGAGGTATCCTCTAACTCTTACTCTAGTAGATCACATTCTTGCTCATCTAAATCATATGCTAGTGATAGTTCATGTTCTAAAGAAGAAACTTATTCTTATGATGAACTTCAAAATGCATTCCATGATTTAGTTAAACAATATGAGATCATATGTGATAAAAACAAGAATGCTAGAAAGTTAATCAAAGATCTTCAAAGCCAAATTGATACATGCATAAATGAGAAGAATGAGGTGATTGCTAAATTTGAAAAGAACGCATCAAATCTTGAAAAATTAAGAGCAACACCTATAGATTGTGATCAACTAAATCTTCAAGCTTCTAACTTGCAATTAAGAAAAGATTTAGAAAGATTCACTAATGGAACTCATATGCTTAACATGCTATTAGGTAGTCAAAGGCAATCTTTGCAAAAACATGGTTTAGGTTACAATTTTAAATTGAAAAACCATGTATCTCACACTACTCTAAATGGTAAGCATATGTTCATTAACCATAGTTCCTCAAGTGTGTGGGCACCCAAAACCAAAATGGTTTGGATCCCAAGAGCTAATGTTCAAGGACCCAAAGTAGGTTGGGTACCAAAATCTACACTTGTAGGTACTTGAGGAGGAGATTGGTGGTGACCGGGTGAGCCAAAGCGTCGAATTCGAACCCGGTTGCATCACCAAATCAAGATTGGAGCTATTCAAGATTCAAGTTTGGTATAAATTTCTATCTTTGAAATTTTCTGAAAATTACCTCTAATCTAGTTTCACATGCTTAATTGACATATCATATAGTTCAATTCATTGAAAATCATTTATCCCTATTCATTGCAAATCATTTATCACATCCATTGATTCTAAATGTCAAATTTTAAATGGGTGTTAGAATAAGGCTTAAGTTGAAACTTAAATGAGCTTAACTTGAATCATACTCATTGTTTCCATTTAGCCTTATTGATAGGGGGAGCTTAAATGTTATATCTTTTATTAGAGTAATGAAGTGCAAAATTTAGGGGGAGCAACTTCATTACAAGACATCCAAATTCTATGCTTAAAGTCTTAAATAATTATTGTTTTTGATGGATGTCAAAGGGGGAGAGATAAATTAAGGGGGTAACTTGAAAAACTTGATAAAAATGGAACAAAAACTATGCACATCCATAGGGGGAGCATCTATATGCATAGTTTACATATACAAATTTCAAGTATTAAGATATCGGTTGCCATCATCAAAAAGGGGGAGATTGTTGGCTTTTTGGCCTTAATCTTATGTTTTGATGATTTAATCAACCGAATCTTAATTAGAGTAGCACACACTATGCATTGCATATATATTGTATTGTGCTAACCTCTACAGGTGATCAAGACTCAAGAAAGAAGGAAATGAAGTCAAGACATGTAATTAAAGCTAAATCGAAGACATGTAATCTTGATTTCTTTTGAGTCTTAGGAACAAAGTGTAATTGAGCATACTTGAGCTAAAATCAACTTAATCACACACTAGGTTTCCTATAGAAGTCACACACGGAATTTCACATTATTTGGACTTCAATAGATCACCCAAACATAGACCGGAAAAACACAAAACCTGAACCCTAACTGTCTGCCCACATTCGGTCGACCGCAACATGCCGTTCGGTCGACCGGATGATCAAGTTATCCAGTTTGTGTTTCCCTGTCTAGTTTCGGTCGACCGCACCATATCTTTCGGTCGACCGTTTGAACTTACTGTTCCGACCGTTATTCTTGTCGTATATGCCCAACGGTCGTATTCGTATTAAAACTATATACACCTCCATATACTTAACCAAACGGTCGAACCATGTGCCAAGTCCGGTCGACCGTTTAACCTTGTCAAAAATTCCCTGCTATCGGTCGATACGATTTCGTTCGACCGATCCAATTTTCCCTCTACCGAAACGCTTATTCGGTCGACCGTGTTCTTAATAGACTTAAGTGTTCGGTCGATCTATTCATATTTCGGTCGACCGTATTCCTATCGAACCCAAGCGTTCGGTCGACCGTTGCACCTTTTCGGTCGACCGTTTCTGGACAGATTTGCAGCCCGATTTTCTGCTTTGTGTTCTTTGCACAATATCCAACCAAATCTTGTCCCAACGGATCTATTCTCTCTAATGCTTATAAATAGAGTTGTAAAACACATTTTAACACAACTCTCCCACTACAAACTTGTCCCAATCTTTAGAGAGAATTCCAAACACTCAAAGCTACAAACCTTCCACACTTAGTGATCATTTCTTCATCTTACTCAAGTGTGCTCAAAGTTTAGAGAGTGTTGTTCCACTCAAGTTCTCAATTGTTGTAAAAGGAAGCAAGGACTTCGGTGAAAGCCCGAAGTGTCCCTCTCGGATTGTGAGAGGAAGATTCCAAGCTCGGCGAGGGTTGTTCGCGAGTTTGACGGTTGTAAGGCGTTGTCTCCCGGCCCGGAACGGGGAGCGGATAGTGAAGTCGTAGGCGGAGCTCGGTGATCCGAGCGGAGCTTGCAAGAGAGGACTAGGACCCGGGTGGGGTGCCGAACCTCTATAAAAATCGACCCGACTTCTTGTGGTTTGCATTTTCCTACACTTGCTTGTTTTGTTTTAAATTTCCGCTGCGCATATCGATTGCTTAAACAAGTAGGTGATTAGATTGAATAGTGATTAGTGAACCCATAACCCACACGATCCTACATTATATTTATTAGTATTATCGAATTCTTGTTGAATAACTTGTGCTACTCAGGACAATGAAAGTTTACAAAGTGTTAGGTAGCAGGAGAAAAACCCCAAAAGCAGGAGTAACGTGGCATGGAATGGGAGTAAGTTCTTTGTCATTTATTTTTGTTAATTAAGTTAAGTAATGGAACATATATTTAGCGAATTCATATGTTTGTAGTACCACAAGCAGACTGATAATACAGAATGTGATTATTACGTTATGAGATACATAGAGGAAATCCTCGACTTTGCACCTTAAGACATATCCCTATCCGAGGTAATATAGATCACTATTCAGTTGTATAATTATAGTTTCATTATTTAGATATTAATATTTTTTACTTGTTTTTATAGGTCTTCCTAAAGAATAACGATCCCTACTCGCAACAAGAGCTCGATGATACTCGCAATCAATGAGATAGCTATTTTATGAGAAACATGTTAATGAACTAAGATGTACTTATTTCAATAACACATTCTTTGTAATTAAACATGCAAATTTGTTTAACATGTTTACTTGTATTACCAACATACAATGTGATCTTTAATAAAACATCTTTGTGAATGAATGCGAAATGCTTGTGTATGTATGCTTGTGGTTGAATGATTGTGTTTGTGTATGTATACTTGTATGTATTTGTGTTTGTGGATGGATTTCTTGTGCATGTTGAATGTGTTTGTTATGCAGGAATCTATAATTGCTTTTTTTAATCTGGCAAAGGTATAGACGTCGGTTGTACCTAGTAGCCGACGTCTATCTCTTTAAGAAAACAAATAGACGTCCGTTGTTAGGTGAAACCAATGTCTATACTTAGCCAATAGACGTCGGTTGTTAGATACAACCGACGTCTATTTGCTAAGTATAGACGTCGGCTTCACCTAACAACCGACGTCTACTCTCTAAGCATAGACGTCAGATTTTAAGCCACCAACGTCTAGGTATATACTACACATAAATAGACGTCGGGTCAGGGAAGCTGTACATCCGACATATATAAGAGGTATATCCGACGTATAATCCATTTTCTTCACTAGTGTCCTTTGGTTGAAGAGTTAGGCTTTGAGAGGAACCCACCCTCTCGGTTTGTGAGAGGAGAACCATGTTCAGTGATGGTGTACGTGAGCCTTCTTTGTAAAGGCTTGATCTCGGCCCATAATGGAGATCAGATTGGTGAAGTTGTGAGCAGGGCTCGTGGTGATCGAGCGGGGCTTGCAAGAGAGGATTATGACTCAATTAGGGTGCTGAACCTCTAGAAGAATCTTTGGTCTTCTTGTGGTCTGATTGTCTCTACTGGTTTGTTTTATACTTCCACTGCATTCTTCATTATTAGTAGAGATACTAGGGTTAAATTACGTCCATTAGATGCAATAATTATTATAAGAACAATCGCTTAACCAAGATTACTAATTTTTTCAAAGTTCTTGGTAGAAATTTCAGTGAGGGAGACATGGTGACGAAAATTCTCTGGTCACTTAACGATGAATGAGAGGAGAAGGTGATAGCCATTGAATAAGCACAAGATCTCTTCCAACTAAAGGTGGAGGACATAATAAGCAACCTCATGGTATATGAACTGCATATGATAGATCAAAAGGAGAAAAAGCCTCCAAGAAGACATCATCCTTGGTGTTACACTTAATTGTGAATTCCGATGAACCAATGAGAAGAGAAAAAGATGAGGACTTTGAGTTCCTTAAGCAAGATCTCTTTAAATTTCTCAAGAGAGACAAAGAGAGAAAGAAAGAAGAGGAAAAGAAAGAGGGAGAGAGGATCAAGAGAATAAAATAAAAGAAAATGAAAGAGGGAGAAAAATTGAGAGAGGAGAGGAGTGAAAAGACAAAAAAGGAGAAAAGAAGACAAAAGGGAAAGCAAAAGGAGTAGAAAAGCGAAAGACGAAGGAGCCCATATGTTCACATGGGATGACACATCATCCTCACCACCAAGGGAAGTTACCCACATATGCTTCATAGCTATAGAAGATGAAGAAATTGAGGTTTCCTCTAAATCTTGCCCTAGCCATAGTTCTAACTCTAGTTCTAGCAATGATTCATATTTTTTTGATGAGCTAGAAAATGCTTTTCATAAGCTAGTTGATAAATATGAGGACATTTGTGAAAAGAACAAACTAGCCAGGAAGAAAGTAGATGATCTTCAATGCCAAATTGAATCTGTCATGAATGAGAAAAATAAGGTGCTTTCTAGACATGATAAATTTGCATTAGAACTTGATAGTCGAAAAGCAACACCTATTGATGTTGGACAACTAGATCTTAAGGAATTCAATGTTCAATTAAGAAAAGATCTAGAAGTTCACTAAAGAAAAGAAAATACTTGACATTCTTCTAGGTAGTCAAAAATAATTCTTACATAAGCATTGTTTGGGATACACTATAAACTTCAAAAAACATATAGTTCATACTACTTTGAATGGAAAATATTTCTTTGTGAATCAAACTTTGACAAGTGTTTGGGCTCCCAGAACCAAAATGGTGTGGATACCAAAGACTAATATTCAAGGACTCAAGGTAGTTTGGGTACCAAAATCTTCATTGTAGGTACTTAGAAGGAGGATAGGTATAGCGATCAGCTCAAGCGAGAAAAGATTGATCACAAGATTCAAGTTAACATTTGGATGAAATTCATAAATCTGGTTTCACTATTGAAAGGAGATTGAAACAAAATGTCAAATCAACAGTTTCAATCATCTCATTTGGTTAACAGTTTCAATCATCTCATTTGGTTAACATTTTCAATCATCTCATTCATGTTGAATTGGTTCTAATCAAGAAACTTGAATGCTAAATGTTATATCATGATCATGCATGCTTTTAGGCCTAATTAATGATTTTGAAAGAAAAATGCATATTAGCCTTAATGATAGGGGAGCATAATTGAATAACATCATTTAATTAAGGGGAGAAACATCCCACTGGTGTTCCTAAAGCTTATCCTACTCAAGTGTGGTCAAGTGTTAGAGTGTTTTGTAACACCACTTCCTTTGGTGGAAGAGTTGTAACGCTTCTGGAGGAAGACACCCTCTCTGTTTTTGAGCTGAGAACCAAGTTCAGTGAGGGTATTCACGAGCTTGCTTTATAAAGGCTTGATCTCAACCCGGAACGAAGATTAGATTAGTGAAGTTGTGAGCGGGGCTAGTGGTGATCGAGCGGGGCTCACAAAAGAAGATTAGGACTCGATTGAGATACTGAACCTCTAATAAAACTCTGGTCTTGTTGTAGTTTGATTGTCCCTACTTGTTTGTTTTTACTTCCGCTAGATTATTCATAATTAATAGATATATTATGATTAGATTAGGGCCATTAGATCCAACACTTGTCTCTCTCACCCCCAACCAAAACACGCAACACCATAAACACAAACATAAACCATTCAGTAGGCTCTCTTCTTTCAATGATTATGTCATCCGGGGGTCTTCGTTCGTGTTGATGAAGAGGATGAGGGTGCTCGTCGTTCTCAATCTTTGTTCAGAGGATGGAAATTTACAGTAGGGGTAGGGAAGATAAAAGACAACAAGCCTCCCTTTGTTACCTTTTTTCCTAAGAGTTTTAATTGGAATTCTTGGTTGTGTACCAGAAAAAGGTAGTCTAAACTATGTATTATTTTAAAAAAAAACTTTTGATCCGGATTTTGATGTTCTTTTATCCCAACGGATTTGGATGGCGAATGTTGAAAAGTGATAAAAATGGTGATATGTTTTTTTGAAATTTTAAGACGTGATGTGAAATTTTGAGAATTCCACTTTCCAATCTTCATTCTCGGCCGAGATCAACCCTATACACCACAATCTAGTGAACAACCTTGCCTAGATTGAATGCCTTCTCACAACCCGAGAAGTAGCAGCTCCTCAAAGCTAATTACCAAATAAATGAGCACTTGGGTAGAATATAGATATAAGAACACAGATGGTGAAGTTGATGTGTATGTAGAGTGTAAAAGAGGGAGCTTAAGAGTTGTAGTAGTTGAGCACAAGAAAGTAGATGATTTGGAAGTGTATGGTTGTTTAAAATAATGGTTTGGGTGTCTATTTAGAAGGTGTCAAGCTTACTTGCCTTTGGGGAATGTTGGGTCTAGCTAGGAAACAACCAAGTGAAAAGTTAATGCAACAAATGCAGCCCAACAGAATCTGATCAACCGTTGGGATGATTTGATCAATCGTTAACATAATTTCTTAAGCTTACTTTAGAAGGTGTCAAGCTTACTTGCCTTTGGGGAATGTTGGGTCTAGCTAGGAAAAACCAAGTGAAAAGTTAATGCAAAAAATGCAGCCCAACAGAATCTGATCAACCGTTGGGATGATTTGATCAATCGTTAACAAAATTTCTTAAGCCAGCAGTCAATCAACCATTGGCTTGGCAATCGAACCCCTTGAGCCAAACATCTAACCCTGAAATTTCAGTTGACTAGTAAGACTTTTGGTCGTTGATGAAAATTGGTAGAAAAAAGAAAAAAATCCAACAAAATTTCGGTGAAGGGAAAGAGTCTAAGTTGTCTGAATTTATCGGATCAAAGACTAGAAAGTTACTATCCAAGATTTTAGTAGTATGATCAACCAACGGTTGTTCGGAATAAATGGGTCAGAAATCCAGAGAAAATCATGGAATTTCTGACAACTAGCCAAAGCATTAGTTGTTTGGAGAATTCGAACACCCAAAAATAGGAGCATTAATCGTCTGAATTTTAGTCAAAGAGGATTCAATTGACCGAATTTTTTCAAAATTGCATAAGTCTCGATGACAAAAAGGAGTTTAGTCGTTCGATGAAAATCGGCTAAAAACGAGATGATAAATGGGTTGAAAATAATTCAAACGATGGGCAAGGACATCATTCTTCCGAATCATGGAGGTCAAAATAGTTCTCAAGGCAATGGTCATCCAAGAGCCTAGACAATAAATTTGATCGTCCAATAGGATTTTCAGTCGTCCAATCCTGTGTGACCAATATTGACCCAAGTAGTCAGACAACAAATTTTTTGCCATTACCTAACCACATTATATTTTGTTATCTTTTTCCCCAGTGTTCAACATTTGATACTCATTCAGTGCAAGTTAGTCGAAACTTTCTAACAACAGCACATCAATTGAAATGAGGATCAACACCACACCATTTGTTCCAGTGATATATTTCAATATATCTCTTGACTTGTGTTCAAATTTAGGCAGTTCATGTTGTTCAAGATTTGAAGTTCAAAACCGCAAGTGCACGACCATGTGGAAGCGGTGGCAAGTACGGGTCATGTCCACGAGGAGCGAGTGTTGATTGTTTAAACGTTTTATTAATTACCGCAAGTGCACGATTGCGATAAAGTAGTAACAAGTATGGGTCGATCCGCAGTGAGGTGAGTATCCTCTGGTTTGTCAGAAATCAAGTGGCGAATAAAGGGAGAAAAAATGTGATTATGCTAAAGCTAACTACACTACACTAGTAAGTAAGAAATACGAAAGAAAGCAATGAAAGATTGAGAATCAAGAAGAGAAACCCCTAAGGGGTGGAGTGTGTGCACATATGAAGTGAAATAAGTGATGAATGATGAATGTAAGCATGTATGTGTGTGTGTCGTGTGTGTCTTCATGCATAGGAAGTGTCTAAAGATGTGGAAAAACCTATCAATCCATTCACACAATGTATCAACAATTATTACTTGATTAACATAAGATTAGGCTCAGCATGAAAAGTGTCTACAACACAATCCTGTGTCGACTCATAATGAAGCTGGTCTATTTTATTCTCAATTTGGATCGAATCCCCCACTATGTGATCAGGAATTGAAACCCCAAGTCCCTCAGACTGACTAGGAGTTTGACTATTAAAGATTGTGCTTTGAATCAAGTCTGGGGTCAACTGTGAGGCTGAAGTCAGAATTTGGAATTTTTTTGGGTTGGGTGTTGATATGCTGAGAATGAGTCCAATGATTCAGAGTAGGGTGTTGGTAGAATTCTGGGTATTTGGGAGGAGGATACTGGGGTGGAAATGATGTATAAGAATTTGAATAAGAATTGTCACCCCACGAATCCATCCCTCTCGGGTTTTACGCGGATGCGTAATGGTCATATTGAATATTTTGGGAAAAGATATGCTCATACTTAGGCTCTGGGGAACAAAAAGACATTCCATGATAACTTGACCACTCAACCCACAACAGTCGTACGGTACGGCTACTG
This sequence comes from Triglochin maritima, assembly GCA_963682175.1. Lineage (NCBI taxonomy): Eukaryota > Viridiplantae > Streptophyta > Magnoliopsida > Alismatales > Juncaginaceae > Triglochin > Triglochin maritima. The sequence continues at coordinate 14,042,810 of OY821790.1, read as the reverse complement.
GAGCCACCAATGCATTCATGTTGTCTGCCGTACGTATGAAAGAGGCCAAAGTTTGTTGTAATGTCTCAGTTTGTTGACCAACATATGATCTGACATAACTAGATGGTGGTCTAGCAGTTGGTGCCTCTCTCATATTATCCCAATCTGAAGATTGCTCAACCACACAATTAAGATTGTCCCAACCATATGGGGTGTTAGTCTGAACCACCCCAGGTTGTCTGGGTCCAGAATACCAGGGAGAATTGTCTTGGTCCCAACAATGATATGGATGGTCGCCCATGTAACCATCCATCTCAACAACAAACTCTCGAGTCGACCACTCTCACCACCACGAGGCCAAGCTCGTAAAAAGTGCTTGACTCGACCCTAAAATGCTAACAAAGAGTGTAAAGGGGAGGAGACTAGAACTTAGAAATAAGTGAGAAGAAGATGGCTCAGAGGAGAATGGAAGAATCCCTAAAAACTAGCGTGGGTAAAGGGTGAGGGTAGAAGACTAGTCTAGCAAACACGGCTCAAGCAGCCTACAATTACTATAGGTACTTACCGCTAGACGATGCCTAACTGCAAGGTCACACGGCTTCAGCACGCCTCACCTCCCTACGATGAAGACAACAAAGCATAGCATGTGAGCCAAGATCCAGAGATCTCGTCTCTCCTAGTATTGACAAAGTGGGCGACACCGATTAGGCTATGACGATCGTGACCGGATCACTCTCCTCATGCGCCCGAGTCCTATTGGCCAATGTCTACTTGATTTCAGATTAAGGCTTTGATTAAGAGTGATTTTTGGGGCAAAGGAAAGGGTGATGAAATCCCCCACCTTATCTTGTATGAGACAACCCCTCCTTAGTAGCATTTTGATTCTTAATCTAGCATCAACTCTCCAATCAAACGCTCACCTCACTCTTGTCCCGATGCACCTTATTAGCTAATGCATGCTTTAACCATGAATGAATGAGAGAATGGGTGCAAGTACCTCACGCCAACAATCAACAACAAGAATGTATAGAAAAGAAAACACAAATGCGTGCAAGGTCTACAAATGATGCATGACCTAGATGGCAATCGATCTAATCTTTTGCTTTGAGTTTTAAGGTCCAAGTTGTGTTAAAAGGGAAATTCATTGTAAATCTGGGAGCTAACTACAGATTAAAACATGCAAAATGGAACTCTCAGACAACAAAATTGAAGACATAAACCACCACAACAAAAATTGGAGCAAAAGCAACTCACCAGGTCGCCAGTTGGCGGTCCCATAACACTGAGTGGCGGTCAATTTGGCGTAATTTTTCCTCCAATTTCTCCAGTAGCCTCCCCTTGCTCCATACAATCCCTGAAACAAACCAAAACTAAAAAAATAATTAAACCAACTAGAATCGTTCAAACCAAAGTCTGGACAGAGCACCTCCCCGACAACAACGCCAAAAACTCGTTTAAACATTTTATTAATTACCTCAAGTGCACAGCCGCGATGAAGCAGTGGCAAGTACGGATCGATCCGCAGGGAGGTGAGTTGCCTCTGGTTTGTCAGAAATCAAGTGGCGAATAAAAGGATAAAGATGTGATTATGCTAAAGCTAACTACACTAAACTAGTAAGTAAGAAATACGAAAGAAAGCAACGAAAGATTGAGAATCAAGACGAGAAACTCCTAAGGGGTGGAGTGTGTGCACATATGAAGTGAAATAAGTGATGAATGATTCATGTAAGAATGTATGTATGTGTGTCGTGTGTGTCTTCATGCATAGGAAGTGTCTAAAGATGTGGCAAAACCTATCAATCCATTCACACAATGTATCAACAATTATTACTTGATTAACATAAGATTAGGCTCAGCATGATAAGTGTCTAAAGATATCACAAGACTCATCAAAAACCATAAACTCATATGAAGAGCAAAGGTAAGCATGGGAGGTGTCTAAATGTTATGGCAAGACCAATCAAAACAAAGTTTCTTCAATCAATCAAGCAAGCAAACACAAATACAAACACATAACTAACATGTACCATATTCAACAGGAAATTCAGTCAATAAACATGAGAAAACTAAGCATGGGAAGTGTCTAAATCTTATGGCAAAACCCATCAAAAATCCCCAACATGTAGATGATTAAAATACCCCCAATGAACATACAAAACATGCAAGTCTACAATCAAAAATTCATCAAACATCCAAACTTCACAATATATATGAACATCATCTCCACCCCCCAAAGGGGATGGATCTACTCACTACACATTATGCTAGCAATTAAACTAAAGAAGAAATGAGACATTCTAACTAATTTAGCCTAAGATCAAAGAAACAAGACTAAGCTAAGCATGCATAAAAAAAGACAACATGAGAACAAAACAATGAAAAATTATTTTATTAATTGACTCACATTACTAGTAGCATTCTTCTCCACCTTGAGTTTTTGCTCCAAGGCTTACTCCAAGTAGAGAGAATGCGACCAAGCAATGAGTGAATACAAATGGAGGAGGAGTTCGATTTATAGTCGTAGAAAAAGGCAATCGGGGACAATTCCCCAATATGGGACTAAAACACTACTAAAATAAACATAAAACACTCTAATAAATGACCCGACTAAACCACATTGGATCCGAAGCAACCCAGACCGCCAATTGGCGATCTATAAGGTTTGGACCGGGTCAGGTGTTGGGGTGTGGTTGTCTGACTCGATTCTTCATGTTTGATGCACCCTAAGCGGTTGTGTAGGTTGCAACCTGAATCCAATTGCCAAAATACTCCTCATGATGGTGTGGAGTTCATTCATTTCCTCAATAACCATTTGGTTTTACATTAGGGTCCCTCTCTTGTGCATCTTATTCCATAAGTCATGCAACTTAGTCCTTTTTCTTTCATTTAGGTCCTTTTATGCTCTTCTCCTCAATCCTGTTTATTCCTGAAACTCAAACATAAAACTCGTTACGTAGCATTTCTTAGGCTAAGAATAAAGGATATAAGACACAAATATATGCATGATATGATGTCAATCATTGATCGTCGTCAACCATACTCGAGTGGGTAAAGAAAATGAAGAGTGAGTGAGTGTATCTACACTGAATTACGCAAATTACAATATGCAAAAGAAATGCGACTAATCCCATAGGAGGTGGAAAAGGCGTGCAACAATGTATATGCATGTGTGACGTATGTGTGTACAATTGCGATCTTATGACAGAAATTAATATGGAAATCTATCATGGTCATAATCGTAAGTGTATTTCCATATGGATTAGGATTTATCACCATCATTAAAATATACAAAACACTACTCAAGATAAGGCCAAAGATGATCACAAGATTACATGTCAATCATATCTCTTTATCCACTCCAATCTTATTCTCACCTTATCATTCCCTATAAAGTGGGCCCACTAACCGAGCATGTGCTATGCATCAATTTGGACCATCAACACATCAAAGGAAAGAGTGAGAAACCCATCAAGATGACTATGAAAATCATTTGAAGCTCCAAGAGTAAGATTAAAACACACAAATTTAACAACATCCACACTTCAGATCATTCTCCACCCCCAAATGGGGATGGATTACTCACTAATCATCAAGTTAACAAATGAAACAATAAAATAAAAATAACACATGAACAAGTAAAGAAAACTAAATCTAACAAAACAAATTGCATTAAATGAAAGGCAAGAACGTAAAGAACATGAAACATTAAATGAGTCGACTCATTAGAAAATTTCCAACCATTCCCAACAATTTCCAAACTACTTACCACAAACTAATCATGCATTTCCCAACCACTGCCAACAATTTCCAAACTACTGCCAACTCGCACCCCCAAAGAGAACAACTTAAGTCCAAGAAACAACTTCTAACACAACATGTAAGTTCAAAACAATAAACTCGAGTCGACTCATTTAACTAAACAAACTTAAAGTCGTGTTTAACTCGACTCATCACCATCTACATTCTGATCCAGCAAGCATTTTTGATTTTTAGCAAACATGAAAAAAAACTTCGCGAAGGTGGCTGCGGTGGCAGAGGAGGTCTACCGTTTGATCGTGGAGGGGGCTAGGGTTTGGTCGGGGTGTGTGTTTTGTCAGGATAAAAAGATAAAATGAAACAGTTTTCGTAAATATAAGATCAATAGACGTCGACTATAGAACACACGTGACATCTATTGGGGAATATACGTCGTCTATGCGACGTCTATACTCCGACGTCTATATGCTAGGTAATAAATGTCACCTGATAAACGTTGGTTAAAATGGATATTACAACAATAGACGTCTAGATAGCCATATAGACATTGGATATCAGAACATGCGACGTCTATACCTCTAGACGTCGCATGTTTGGATATTCGACGTGTGTTTGGCGATGACTAGTTAATATTCTGCACTAGTGTAAAACTTGATTAAGAAACAAAAATATTACGAAATGTTGTTCCTATTCTCCTCCACTACACTACTAAGAAATAAACAAAACCTACTCTAACGATTAGAAGAAGGAAAGAAAGGAAGGGTTACAAGTATATTTATAGAAGATTAGAATGTCAGGATTAATCTGGACGCAATCGAACAGGGGCAAATTAGATCTGGATATTCCAGAGTGCTCTGACCCGACTATCCTGTTGGTTTTTTTCCTTAATCTATGTTTTAATGATTTAATCAACCTAAACTTAATTATAATTAATGTAGTGTAGCACACATATTGCATAGAATATATATTGTATTGTGCTAACCTCTATAGGTGATTAAGACTCAAGGAAGAAAGGAAAACAAGTCAAGACATGTATTAAAGCTATATTGCAGAAATGTAATCTTGTTTTCTTTGAGTCTAAGGAACATTGTGTAATTAAGCATACTTTAGATAAAATCAACTCACATACACACTAAGTTCATTATAGAAGTCACACACAAAATTTCACATCATTTGGACTTCAATAGATCACCCAAACTTAGACCGGAAAACACTAAAACTGAACTTAAACTGTTTGTTCACATTCGATCGACCAAACCAAACCTCTCAGGCGACCGAGTGATTAGTTAATCCTGTAGTGTTTTCACTGCCCACATTCGGACGACCGTGCAGACCTTTTCGGTCGACCGAATCAACACTATTTTCCGACCGTTAGCCTTGTCGTATTATACCAACGGTCATATTCGAATTATTTACAAATACCACAAAATAAATATTGCCTATCGGTCGACCGTGGACCTGTTCGGTTGATCGAAATTTTATTGTCTCCATTTTGTGCAACTGCCTGTACATTTTCGGTCGACCGAAGACTTTGGATCGATCGACCGAACTTGATCAATTTTATCAACCCCATAGAGCCTGTTGATTTTTGGTCGACCGAACCCTATTCGGTGTTCGACCGTTAACTTAAGTGTACTGAAATTATAGCCTGTCACGGTCGACCATTCATTTAACGATCGACCGAACCGAGTCCAAAATTGCCCAACGGTCGACCGTTCTACCCGATTTGGTCGACCGAACTTACTCAGAATTGGGTCCTGCAAGTTTCTATTTTGTGTATCTCACACAAACACTCACCCAATTAACCCCAACAGCTATAAAACCTTAGGAGCTTATAAATAGGTGTTCCTATGACACAATTAGACAACTCTTACACTTCCATTTGTCATATACACTTAAGAGAAAACTCCATGTCTCCCATTTCCCAAATTCTACTCTCCAAGCTATACTTCCACATCTTAGATCAATTCCACATCATAAGCTAACTGCACTCAAGTTAGAGAGTGAGTTATCCACTCAACCATTGTTGTTCAAGGAAGCAAGGACTTCGGTGAAAGCCCGAAGTGTTCCTCTCGGATTGTGAGAGAAGAAAGTCAAGCTCACGAGGGTGTTCACAGAGCTTGTTTTGGAAAAGGCTTAATCTCGGCTCAGAACGAGGTTGATAGTGAAGACGCGAGAGGAGCTCGAGGGAGTTCGAACGGAGCTTGCAAGAGAGGAAGTAGGTGGGAGACCGAACCTCTATAAAAATCCGGTACCTTCTTATTGGTTTGCATTATCTCTTCCTTTGCTTGCTAGTTTAGTTTTTATTTCCACTGCATATACTTGATTGTTTACACTAGTGGGTAAATTAGCTTAAAAGTGATTAGAACTAAGCCATATACGATCCTACAATTGGTATCAAAGCCTTGTGAGCTAAATTTCATTACTTAACCGTAATTTTAGCATGACATCCACATATAATCATGTAGAGGGATTGTGCACAACTAGACCTCCTTTGCTAAATGGGTCAAATTACGATTATTGGAAGAATTGGATAAAGATTTTCCTAATATCTAATGACCTCAAATATTGGATGTTTCTTCAAAATCCCTACATACCCCCAAATGAAGATGAATTAGATTCACTTTGTAGGCCCAAAATAAAAGAAATTCAGATGAACTCAAAAATCATGAACATCTTGTATTGTGGCCTTAATGAGGGAGAATATTATAGAATTAGGGGTTGTTAAAGTGCTTATGAAATATGACATAGATTACAAATGCATCATGAGGGTGATAGCAAAACTAAGGAAACTCGCATTAGTCTCCTCATGCATAAATATGAGATTTTTTTCTATGCAAATCGGTGAGAACATAATTGAAATGAACACTCGCTTCACCGATATTACTAACTCTCTTTGTGTTCTTGGAAAACCTAATGAAGGAGAGATGACAAAAAAGTTCCTCCGGTCGCTTAGCAACGATTGGGAAGATAAAGTCATCGTAATCGAAGAGGTGCATGATCTTTCTAAATTAAAGATGGAGGAACTCGTTGGAAATATCATGGCTTATGAGATTCAAATCAATCATCGAAAGGAGAAGGAAGCCTCTAAGAACAAACCTTTCTTGGCATTACATGCAAATCTTGAGGAACCAATGAGGAGTGTAGAAGATGAGGACATTGAAGTCCTAGCCAAAGACTTCTTCAAATACCTCAAGAAGGATAAGGGAGAAAAGAATGAAAGAAGAGGTAGAATAAGTGAAATGAGAGAAAAGAAGAAGGAGAAGGAGGAGAGTGAAAATGAGAGAAAAGAGAAGGAGAAGAAAAATGAGAGAAGGGAAAGAAGGCGAGAAGAGGAGAAGAGAAGGAGTAAAGAGAAGCGGATGGAAGCTCACAAGGTTGCTTGGGATGATTCATCATCATCATCCTCATCCCAATCAACCGCACCTTCATCAACAAAGGAATATGCACACATGTGCTACATGGCAATTCAAGATGAAGAAAGTGAGGTATCCTCTAACTCTTGCTCTACTAAATCACATGCATGCTCAACTAAGTCATATTATAGTGATAGCTCACATTCTAGTGTTAATGAAGAAACTTATACACATGATGAGCTCCAAATGGAATTCAATGACTTAGTTACACAATATGAGATCATTTGCGACCAAAATAAGAATGCTAGAAAATTGATAGATGATATCCAAAGCAAAATTGAAACATGCATAAATGAGAAGAATGAGGTGCTGCTAGGCTTGACACTAATGCATCAACCATTGATAGTTATAAAGCAACACCTAGTAATAGTGAACTAGATCTTAAGGCATCAAATGCACAATTAATAAAAGATCTAGAAAAATTCACTAATGGAACCCAGATGCTTGACATGCTATTAGGTAGTCAAAGACAATCACTAGATAAACATGGTTTAGGCTACAATGCAAAATTAAAAAATCATGTGTCTCACACTACACGAAATGGCAAGCATGTGTTCATTAATCATAGCTCTTCAAGTGTGTGGGCTCCTAAAACCAAAATGGTTTGGGTTCCCAAAGCTAACATTCAAGGACCCAAAGTTGTCTGGGTACCTAAATCTACACATGTAGGTCATTGAAGAGGAGATCGGTGGTGACCAGGCAAGCTTGAGAGTCAAATTCAAAGCCGGTTGCATCACTGAATGGAGATTAGAACCAATTCAAAGCTTTAAAGTGGGTATAGATTTTCTATCCTCTAAATTTTTGAATAAATTGGTTCTACTCTAGATTTTAAACATGCTCAATTGAAATATCATATATTGAAATTTGAATAACATCCATTGCTTAAGTGTCAAATTTGTAAATGGATGTCAATAGGGGGAACTTAGACATCACGTGCCTAATTAAATTTTTTTGCTTGATGTTAAAAGGGGAGAATTAGAATTGAACTTAATCAAAAAATCATATTCATATTGATAGGGGGAACTAAATGAATATCATTTACTTAGAGTAATGAAGTGCAAAATTCAGGGAGAGCTACTTGATTACAAGACATCAAAATTTTATGTTTATTCTTATGAGTTTTGATGGATGTCAAAGGGGAGAGACAATTAAAGGGGGTAACTTGAAATTTGATTATAATTGAACAAAAACTATGCACATCCGTAGGGGGAGCTTTTATATGCATAGTTTATATCTAAAATTTTCAAGTATTAAGATATAGGTTGCCATCATCAAAAAAGGAGATTGTTGCCTTTTTGGCCTTAATCTATGTTTTGATGATTTAATCAACCTAATCTTAATTATAGTCAATGTAGAGTAGCACACATATTGCATAGCATATATATTGTATTGTGCTAACCTCTATAGGTGATCAAGACTCAAGGAAGAAATGAAATCAAGTCAAGACATGTATTAAAGCTATATTGAAGACATGTAATCTTGTTTTCTTTGAGTCTTAGGAACATTGTGTAATTGAGCATACTTGAGCTAAAACCAAATCACATACACACTAGGTTCATTATAGAAGTCACACACAAAATTTCACATCATTTGGACTTCAATAGATCACCCAAACTTAGATCGGAAAACACTAAAACTAAACTTGAACTGTTTGCCCACATTTAGTTGACCGAACCAAACCTCTCGGTCGACCGAGTGATCAATTAATCCCGTAGTGTTTTCAGTGCCCACATTCGGTCGACTGTGCAGGCCTTTTCGGTCGACCAAATCAACACTATTTTCCGACCGTTAGTCTTGTCATATTATACCAACAGTCGTATTCGAATTATTTACAAATACCCCAAAATACATATTGCCTATCGGTCGACCGTGGACCTGTTTGGTTGACCGAAATTTTATTGTCTCCATTTTGTGCAACTTCCTGTACATTTTCGGTTGACCGAAGACTTTGGATCGGTCGACCGCACTTGATCATTTTTATCAACCCCGTAGAGCCTGTTGATTTTCGGTCGACCGAACCTTATTCAGTGTTAGACCATTAACTTAAGGGTACCTAAGTTAAATCCTATCGCGGTCGCCCGTTCATTTATCGGTCGACCGAACCGAGTCCAAAATTGCCCAACGGTCGACCGTTCTGCCCGATTCGGTCGACCGAACTTACTCAACAAGTTTCTATTTTGTGTATCTCACACAAACACTTACCCAATTAACCCCAACGGCTATAACACATTAGGAGCTTATAAATAGGTGTTCTTATGACACAATTACACAACTCTTACACTTCCATTTGTCATATACACTTAAGAGAAAACTCCAAGTCTCCCATTCCCCAAATTCAATTCTCCAAGCTATACTTCCACATCTTAGATCATTTCCACATCATAAGATAAGTGTGCTCAAGTTAGAGAGTGAGTGATGCACTCAACCATTGTTGGTCAAGGAAGCAAGGACTTCGGTGAAAGCCTGAAGTGTTCCTCTCGGATTGTGAATGAAGAAAGTCAACCTCGCGAGGGTGTTCGCGGAGCTTGTTTTGTAAAAGGCTTAATCTTGGCCCAGAACGAGGTTGATAGTGAAGACGCGAGAGGAGCTCGAGGTAGTTCAAGCGGAGCTTGCAAGAGAGGAAGTAGGCGGGAGGCCGAACCTCTATAAAAATCCGGCCTTCTTGTTGGTTTGCATTATCTCTTACTTTGCTTGCTAGTTTAGTTTTTATTTCCGCTGCATATACTTGATTGCGTAAACTAGTTGGTAATTAGCTTAAAAATAATTAGAACTAAGCCATATACGATCCTACATATCCGACCCACTGAATCATTTTGATCGGATCAGCCCCAAATTGTGACAGAAACTTACATTCATCTATTGAACACGTGGGGTGCACCTGAATCCGTTGCTTCGAGCTGATTTAGTCTTAATTGTAGAATTACTCCTCCGGTTCATGAGATTATAGACTTTTATGACCAACATATTTTCTTTACGATCAAGTCTCTCTCAGTTTCACTTAGGTCCTTCCTAACATGCAATCCGGTTCTTGGGCTTTACAAGCAGGTTCAGAAGGGTTCCAAATCAGTAATTTTTGCTTCCTTTCACTTTTCTATAACCTACAACCTAAAATACGTGCGGACAACAACCCACGTAGCACAAATATGGGGCAAAATGAAGGATATATAGCATGAATGCACAGTATGATATGATACTAATCACATGTATTTGATATGTTAAGGTCGTTTTAGACCAAAAATAACAAACATTAGTGGATGAATGAATATGAAACCATGAAGTATGATCTATGAAAGTTCATTAGCACTAATCATACCAAGTTCTTGCCTAATCTTGTTAAATTGTTCAAAATTAAGTGGACTTGTGAAGGTATCCACTAATTGATCACATGCAGGAACAAATTGAAGCCTAATGTCACCTTTGAAAGCATGATCTTGAAGAAAATGATGTCTACTTTCTATATGCTTGGTTCTAAAATGTAAAATTGGGTTTTTAGTAAGGCCAATGGTATTGTCTTATCACAACATATTGTCATAGGTTGATTTTCGAATCCCAAGTCTGTGAGAATTTGTCTCATGTATAAGACTTGTTCACGTGCACAAGTTCCGGCTATGTACCCAGCCTTAGTTGTGGGTAGTTCTACATTTTTTTGCTTCTTGCTAAAGCCAGAAACCAACTTTTTTTCCAAGAATTGACATGTGCCACTAGTACTCTTCACATCACACACAACTGACATAATCACAATCACTATAGGAAACTAGATGTACACATGGTCCGTATAAGTCTCATTCTTAATCTGGGTGGTTGAGGACTAAGGACATCGGGCGAATTAGGAGATTGATCCGGTCGCGACCGTCATACCCTGATCGGCGTCGCCCACTCTGTCGATAGTAGGAGAGATGAGATCTCCAAATCATGTCTCACTTGCTGGGCTTTGTGGTCTTCGTTGTAGGGAGGTAAGGCATGTTGAGGCTGCGTGACCTCGCAATTATGCATCGTCTAGCTGTAAGTACCTATAGTAACCTTAGGTTGATTGAGCCGTGTTTGCTAGATTAGGCTTCTACCCTCACCTTTACCCATGCTAGCACTAGGATTCTTCCCTTCTCCTCTGAATCTTCTTCTTCTCACCTACTTCTACGTTCTAGTCTCCTCCACTTTACACTCTCTATAAGCATTTTAGGGTCGAGTCGAGCACTTTTTGTGAGCTTGGTCTGGTGGTGGTGAGAGTGGTCGACTCGAGAGTACTGTGTCGAGATGGATGGTTAAATAGGAGACCATCCATTTCATTGTTGGGACCAGGACTATTTTCATGGGTATTCCAGACTAATGTATCCTGGGGTGCCTCAGGCTAACACCCAACATGGTTGGGACAATCTTAATTGTGTAGCTAAGTAGTCTTCAGACTAATATGAGAGAGGTACCAACTACTAGACCACCATGTAGTTGTGTCGGATCATATGTTGGTCAACAAACTGAGACATTCCAAGAAACTTTGGCCTTTTTCATGCGTGCGGTAGAGGATATGAGTTCACCGGTCGTTCTAGTAGCCATACCGTGTGACTGTTGCGTGTTAAGTGGTCACATTATCGGGGAATGTCCTTATGTCCCCCAGAGCCTGAGTATGAGCATAGTTTTTCCCAAAATGCTAAATGTGACCTTTACGCATCTGTGTACAACGTACCCAAGAGGGATGGATTGATGGGGGAGACAATATTGATTCAAATTTTTATACATCATACCAACCCCATTATTCTCCTCCCAAATACCCACATCCCTAGGAGCCACTACCCATGACCGCATGGATTAATTCTCAGCCTATTAAGACTAACCTACAAACTATGACAATCAAAATGTGAACTTCAATGTTGACACAAAACTTGATTCCTTAAAACAAACCCTCCAAATGTTCATGGAAACCACTTAAAATATATTAAAGTCCAACTTGAATTCCTTACAAACTATGAAAATGCAAGTGAGTCAGATGACACAACAATTAAGTGAATGTGAGGAGGGTGACCTTTTTTGTGAACACGAGGATTCGTCTTGTAATATCGAACCCTCACCACGTGAACAAATTCAAAGCACAATCTGGCAAAGTCAAACTCCTAGTCAGTCTAAGGGACTTGGAGTTTCAATTCACGATCACTTGGTGGGGGATTCAATTCAAATTAAAAATAGCATGGACTAATTTCATTATGAGTCAGCATAGGATTGTGCCTTATATTTTTGTCTCGTGGCGCTTGAGCACATGATCAATGTTGTGCCTCTTGAGGACTCACCATTGTTGGAGCAAGAGCTCCCTAATACCCCTAATTTCATAAGACCTGGTGAGAGTTTGCCTCTCATTAATGTTCCTGATCATCTTGAAAATGAAGGGACGCCAAATAACTACATTGCCAATGAGGGTATTGGGAGTTCCTTAGAGGATACCTTGGCAAAGAGGATACCTAATTTCAATGTTGTGCCTCTTGAGGACACACCGTTGTCGGGCAAGGATAATGAGGTTGGTGGCCTCATTCTAGTGCACCAGCCTGTTGGTTGGAGAGTTTGGATTGACGATCATAACATAAGTACCGCAATGGACGAAATTCTTCTTTCGTTGCTCAACTACAACTAAACTCTTGAGAGGTTCGAACTCTTTAAGTTTAATCCTTTGAATCAGACGCCTTTGCGTCTTGATCATGAACCTCTGCTTGCATGTTGTGCATTTTGTGAGGGAGCCCACTAATGAGTATTTTGGCCCCGCATGGTGTCATGTTCCCATTCCAAGTACATTGACCCACTTTTGAGGTTCTCATTTGATGTCCTTTGACAAATGACGATGAAAACTTATTTTTATACATAATTTTATTTGGAAAAATGGCAACAGTGAGCATAGGTTGTTGTGGGCGCCAACCCTTGTGTATTTTGGGCCCCATTTGTTTCACTTATTTGTCTCCATTCTTATGTATCTCACAGGTTTTCGGGAATTCGGGTGTATGTCCATCCACATATACATGAACTTCCGTTTGCGCTTCACGTTTGTGATATCCTTTATTTTTCATGCATAAATCCATGTAGTATCATGCTCACATTCATTGATAACAATGCATGAGGTAAGTGTGTGTGTGGGGTGCTTTATGTGTGTTTATAGTCGAGTCTTTTCCTTTTCTTTTGTTTGTATTGTTAGGGTTATGATAGTGTGCTACAGTTTACATTGATATATCTTCTATACCATGATCCTTGGGTGGCTTGCCATCTTTTACTTACCGAATGCTTTAATTTTCCGTTTCTTTCAAAATCTTCACGTGTTTGCGAAAGAAAATGTTTATGAGTTTTGCGTGTGTTTTGCATTTGCAAAACCGCTGATAGGCAAAGTAAAAAGGTAGAATTGACTTAAACATGATGCATTAGGATATCCAGTACACCGGCTTTAGGTCTTATCTAGTCATAAGTATGCATCTCGGTTTTCCCTCCCGGGAGAGTAATCGTAAGGTTTCAGTACTCAAATAAATAAAGAAGTCCACCGTGAACCTAGTGAGTCGAATAATTCATGTCTGTTAGTATAAAGTAGTTTGTCGTAGTCAGGGACCTTTAGACTCCTGTTGTGAAACCTTAAGTGTAGGGATTTTGATTCATGTATAGATAAGAAATAATTTAGTACGATGTTCTCTCTTCTCACACGTCTCTTATCACTCGGGAAATTAAGTCTGATGGGACTTAATACTTGGTGCTTTCGCATCATCTAACTTGGGATGCACTGACCAAACTCCAATTGCACGAGTGGTAGGGATCGCCTTATGTTGAGATTTGGGGGAAGGTGTATGTGATAGTGTAAGTCCTCATAGGTAATGATGTATGAAACCCGACCTTGTGAGAATTAAGCACCAACTAATAAAAAATAAAATGAAAAAGAAAAAAACCCCTTAATGGACTTTACACGATGTATCACTTGAGGATGTTGAGGTTGCCCATGTCTTTCACTTAAGTCTGAAATTAACTTGCACGAATGGTTCCGTAGTCTAGGTGTGTGTATTGGATACATATATAGAGTCGGTCGGTATGATTACCGTGTCCAATGATTGACAAAAATAGGTCCATCGAGTCTTGTTGCTAGGTTGAATAATGCATCAATGTTCAGATTTTGTTGGTTTATCGGCTGAATACCCTCAGGAGACACCACTCCTCCTTCTTGGAGACAACGATTTATCATCTTGTTGCACGTGCTAAGTGCAATCGTGATTCCTACGAAAGTGAGTTAGGATTTCCCTATTTTTTGTACGTTTTTCCTTTCATTCATTTTTCTATTTGTTTGTTTTGCTCGGGATTAGCAAAATGTAAGTGTGGTGGTCTTTGATTAGTAGCATATCATACAATCGTATTCATGCTATATATCCTTTGTTTTACACAAATTTTGTGCTACTCGAGTATTTGTTTGTGGTGTTTTAGGTGTTAAGTAATAAAGAGGAGAAATGAAGAGAAAATGACTGAAATGCAAGAAGAAATGACTCAAATGAAGCCAAGAGGACATGTTTGTCATGCATAAGGACCCACCTGCAAATCCGAAATGACCCAGATGAAATCTAGAGGGACCTGAACACACAAAAGAGATTTTGGCTGCAAAAATCCTTCAAAAACATGATCTTGAGGACTATTTGGGAAATTAAAGACAAACGGGCTCAAACCAATGGATGAGGAGTGCACCCCACGTGTAAAATGGGACATTTAAGTGACTGAAGAAAATTAGGGCAGATCGGTCCCCAATTTCTCCAGTGGCTTCGTATTGATTATATGGGTCCACCTGACTATAGAGAAAGTTGTTACAACCGCCATATTGCTTCCAGATCCAACCAAACTCCTATTTCTTCTATAAATAGACTTTAATGTCTCATTTGTTCTTCTTCCTCCCTCTCTTACTTACGTTAGTTTTTTTTCTTGTTTAGTAGAGTACGTTTTTTTTTTGTTTATTAGAGTAGGTTTTAGTTTCTTAATTAGTAGTGTAATGGAGGAGAAGAGGACCAACCTTGTAATCTTTCCTTTTGATCTAGTTTAATTTTTGTTCTTTACGTTTATGTCTTCCATTTGATACAATATCCTTTATGTTTGGTCTTTGCTTAATTTAGTGTTCTACATTTCCATTATGGTTGTGTTGTGTTTATCTTTTCTTGAGTTTAGAGATGAGTAGGGAGTAGTCCATCCCCATTGGGGGGTGGAGAAGAAGGTGATGTGATTATGTGATGTATTAAGTGTGTGTGTTAATCCTAACCTTTGAACATCACATGAGTTCCATAACCATTGAATGAGATTTTCACTCTTATCTTTGTTGTGCTAATGCTCTTGAGTGATGCTTAGCACACGCTTAGATTAGTGGGCCTATTTTATGGGGAATGATGAGGTGAGGATAATGCTAGGATGGAGTGGACAAGGAGGAAACATGACATGTGCATGCATGTGCTAATGTTGACCTCATCCTAATTAATGTCTTGTATGTTTTAATGACTGTGTTAACTCTTATTTCATGGGAGACATAGTGGGGTTTGGTCATTATGCATTTCATGTTAGCCTCATCTCAATTATTGTCTTGTATGTTTTAATGATAATGTTTTATGTTATTTCATGTGGAGACAAAGTTGAATTTGGTTTTTATGGATTTCATGTATACATGTTGTGATGAGCACCAATGAACACACACAAGTACACACATTCTCATTTCCGCATTCTTTCTCTACTCCCTAAGTGTTTTATTTTTTGTTTGTTTTCTAATTTAGTACGCGTCGTAGTGTAATTCAATATCATATCTCTTTTTTCCTTCCTACTCGAGTATTGTGAATTCCGACTCTCACGTTGATTGACATCATATCATGCATATATTTGTGTCTTATATCTTTTATTTTTACCCTAAGCAATGCTACGTAATGAGTTTTATGTTTAAATTTTAGGAATAAACAAGTTTGAGAAGAAGAGACTCAAAAAGGACTTAAAAGAAGGGAAAATGACTAAGATGCAAGGCTTATGGACTGAGATGCAAGAAAGAAGGACCCGGATGTAAAACCAAAAGGAGTGATTAATAGCATATCATGCATCAGATTCATGATATATATCCTTTATTTTATCCCAATATTGTGCTACTCGAGTTGTTGTTTGTAGTGTGTCAGGAGTTAGGTAATAAAGAAGAGGAAGGGAGCAAAAAAAACCTAAATGTAACAAGTATGGACTGATTTGGAAGGTTCTGGACCTATTTACAATGCACAAGGACTGGATCGCAAATCAGGAAGGACCCAACTGCAAATCCGGAGGGACCTGATTGGGAAGTGCAAAATATGGTGACACATGACTTGAATCAGATCAGTATTTCACCAATTAAACTCAAAGTGATTCAAGACAGCAGACCATGACTTCACGACATGGCGGATTTGGATCGGAGCCATTTGATCCACCAATGGCGGATTTGGATCCACCACTGACGGATCAAAATGGTCCAAATGATCTCCAATTTCGGTTGCGGTTCAGGTTGTCGGGCCAGAGCATTCTTGGACTATCGGATGTGATTTAAAGCCGTCCGATTATTCCCAGATTAATCCTAACCTTGTATTAGTCTATAAATACCATTGTAATCCCTCCTCTCCACCTTCTTCCTCCTTCCCCCATTAAAATAGGTTCTAGTTTCCTGTTTTAGTAATGTAATAAGGGGCTTGGAGAGGAGAAAACTTTGTATTTTATTTTCTTAATCTAGTTTAGTTCTTGTTCATTATGTAGATGTTTTTCCTTTGATGCAATTTCTTTTATGTTGTTGTTTAATCTAGTCTTCTACATTTCTTTCATGGGTTTGTGTTATTTTCATGCTTTCTTTAGTGTAGAGATGAGTAGAGAGTAGTCCATCCCCATTGGGGGGGTGGCGAAGAAGGTGATTTGGTCATGTGATGGATTAATGTGTGTTAATCTTAATCCTTTGAGCTTTACATGATTTTCATAACCATCTAACGAGATTTCACTCTTATCTTTGATGTGCTAATGCTCTTGAATGAAGCTTAGCACATGCTTTGATTAGTGGGGCCATTTTATGGGGAATTATGAGGTTAGAACAAGGATGGAGTGGAAAAGGGGAACAAAACATGTGCATGCATGTGCTCATGTTGGCTTTATCCAAATTAATGTATTGTATGTTTTAATGATTGTGATAAATCTTATTTCATGTGGATACATAGTTGGATTTGAGTCATTATGCATGTGAACATATTTGCTTCATTCAATTGTTCTCTTGTATGTTTTAATGATAATGTTTTATCTTATTTCATGTGGAGGCAAAATTGAATTTGAGTTTTATGGATTTCATGTATGACATGTTTTGATGAGCACAAATAAACACACTACACCACACATCTTCATTTCCATGTGCTTTCTCTACCCCCTAAGGGGTCTAGTTTTATTGCTTATTTTCCGATTTCTTTCACATTGTAGTGTAGTTTCGACCTTCATCTCCTTTTCTTTTCCTACTCAAGTATTGCGAACTCGACTCACACATGCTCCCTGTGGACCAACCCGTATTTGTCACCTCTTCAACGTGGCCGTGCACTTACGGTATTATAACTGATTTAATCAAGGACAATGAGCAAATCAAGAAGCTCCACACCATCATGAGAAGTATTTTGGCAATTAGATCCGGGTCTAAGCTCCAACAACCACTTCGGGTGCACCAAACATGAAGAAATCGATCCACAAAAGTCTCCACCAAAGCACAACTCTATCAGCCCAACCCAAATGGCCAATTGGCTGTCCCAAACCGCCAATTGGCGGTCCATTTGGATCCAAACCCGATAAGCCTCAGCCGGGTGGTGTAATAGTGTGTATTTAGTCCATTTATGGTATGTGTTTAGTCCCATACCGGGGAATTGTCTCCGGTTACCTTTTTCTATGACTATAAATAAAACTCTTCCTTCTCCTTTGTAGTTACCCATTGCTTGGTGGCATTCTTTCTACTTGGAGTAAGCCTTGGAGCAAAACTCAAGGTGGAGAAAAATGCTACTTGTAATGTGAGTCATGTAAATAAAATAATTCTTCATAGTTTGTTTTAATGTTGTCTTTTCCTTTAATTCTTTCTTGCTTAGCTTAATATTGATTTATCTTAGTAGAAGTAATTAGAATGTTTTCTTTTCTTGATGTAGTTTGTAGTTTAATGAGTAGTGAGTAGTTCTATCCCCCTTTGGGGGGTGGAGTTGATGTTTATACATGTCATGTAGTATTGAATGAATGCTATATGTTGTTGTATGTGATAAATGTAAGTATGATTGTTTGAATTAAAGAGAATACTTGATGATTTCGGCCATAATCTTTAGGTACATTCCATGCTTGTTTAGGTTCTTAATAACAAACTTGTTCATGCTCATATTAATCACTTAGGTTAGTGATTTGGATGATAGCTCTTGCCAGAGGTACTTCTTATGCATAGCAACACTACCTATACTTGTGCTTTATTGAAAGCATTCATCACCACTTATTTCATGTGTACACACACTCCACTCCTTAGGGGTTTCCATTCCTGATTTCCAGCTTGCTTTAATTAGTCACTTAGTTTAGTTTTATTTCGTCTCGTGCTTTCATCTTCTTTGATTGTTTCGTGCTAGTTTAGTGATTGACATCATTTCATGCTTATATTTGTATCTTATATCCATTATCTTTCACCTATACAATGCTACGTGACGAGTTTTATGTTTAAATTTCAGAAATAAATATGTTTGAAGAGAAGAGTCATAAAAGGAGCTAAAAACATGAAAAATGACTGACTTGACAGACTCAAGGACTAAGATGCAAGATCGAAGGACCTGAATGTAAGATCGAAGGACCAATGAGCAAATAAAAATACTCCACACCATCATGAGGAGTAGTTTGGCAATTCTATTCGGGTCGGAGCTCCAACAAGTCAAGTAGATCCATCAAAGACAAACAATACCATCATGGAAAGCCCAGACGAAAGCCCAGGCCGATCCAGATCCTGTAGACCGCCAATTGGCGCTCCGGGTTACTACGGATCCGCAGAGAATTTTGTGGGTTGTGTATTAGAGCGTATTTAGTCTATTTGTGGTATTTGTTTAGTCCCATACCGGGGGATTGTCTCAGATTACATTTTTCTATGGCTATAAATAAAACTCTTCACCTTCTATTGTATTGACCCATTGCTTAGTGGCATTCTCTCTACTTGGAGTAAGCCTTGGAGCAAAATCTGAAGGTGGAGAAGAATGCTACCTTCAATGTGAGTCATCTAATAAAATAATTTTTCCATTGTTTTGTTCTTATGTTGTTTCTTTATGCATGCTTAGCTTAGTTTTATTTCTTTGATTCTAGGCTAAAGTAGTTATAATGTTTCTTTTCTTCTTTAGTTTAATTGTTAGAGTAATGTGTAGTGAGTAGATTTACCCCCCTTTGGGGGTGGAGATGATGTTCATACATGCATTAAAGAATGGATATGAATGCTTTATATTTTGATTGTGTTGATAAATGTGAATGTATGCTTGCTTGTTAGAGTAGAATACTACACTTGATGGGTTTTGTCACTCATCTTAGACACCTCCCATGCTTGTTTAGGTTCTGAAATAACCAGCTTGTGTATATGAATGTTAATCAACTAGGTTAGTGAATGGATTGATAGGTTTTGCCATAACCTTTAGACACTTCCTATGCATGAAAACACTACCTACATTTGTGCCTATAGAATGCATTCTTCACCATCTTTTTACATGTGTGCACACACTCCACCCCTTAGGGGTTTTCCATTTTTGATTTCCACCTTTCAATTTCCCTATCTTTCATTTTCCTTATTTGATGCTTACTCGTTTAGTGTAGTTAGTCTAGTTTAGTGTAATCACAATTTCTTACCCTATTTTCCCACTTGCCTTCAAACAAACAAGAGTCTACACACCTCCTTGTGGATCGACCCGTATTTTCCACCGCTTCAACGCGGTCGTGCACTTGCGGTTAATTAAAACGTATTAAACAAGTTTTTGGCGTCGTTGCCGGGGAGGTGCCAATCCAGACTCTGGTTTGGACGATTCGAGTGGATTTAATTTGTGTTTTGTAGTTTTCTTTGATTCAGGAAGCTCTGGAGATCAAGGGACTACATCTGGAAAATTTTGAGGCAAACACGAAGCTTCAGACAGCCAATCAGCGGCCCAAGACCGCCAACTGGCGGTCTGCTAAGCTTTGTTGCTCTTGTTATTTTTTGGCTTGTTGTATTATCTGATATAGTGATCTGGGACTCGATTTGGCATGTTTTGACTTATAGTTTGTTCCTAGATCAATAATCAATCTCCCTTTAAGCAACTTGGACCTTAAAATCCAAAGGAAAAGATTAGGCATCATTTCTTGTTTAGGTCATGCATCATTTCTTAGTTAAGTTTTAATTCATCGTTTGTTGTTTGCTTGTGCATGCGTTACTTCGTAGTGTAGTGTAGAGTAGGTTAGCATAATAACATCTCTTCTCCCATTTTCGCCACTTGATTTCTGACAAACAAGAGGCTACTCACCTCCCTGTGGACGACTCGTATTTTCCACGTCTTCACCGACATCGTGCACTTGCGGTTTAATTAAAACGGTCAACAAGTTTTTGGCACCGTTGCCAGGGAGGTGCCAGTCTAGACTCTTGTTTGGACGAGTCGAGTGGATTTAATTTGTGTTTTGTAGTTTTTTTATTTCAGGAGACATGGAGTCGCAAAGGGAGGCAGCTGGAGAAGTTGGGAGCCAAACTAGGCACTTTGGACCGCCAATCAGCGGTCTGAGTCCGCCAATTGGCGGTCTGTTGAGATCTGTTTGCATTCTCCTTTCTTTGTGTTGTTGCCATAATTCATTTAGGAATCTGGGACTTGCTTTGGCATGTTCTGACTCTTAGATTGCTCCAGATTAATAATCAACTTCCTTTAAGCAACTTGGACCCTAAAACCCAAAGCAAAAGATTAGGCATTCTTTCTTGTTTAGGTCATGCATCATGTATGCGACTTAAGCACGTAGATTGTTTTTTCTTTTAGCTTTACTTCCAGTTGCTGAGTGCTGGCATGAGGTACGCATTTCCTTCTCTCATTCATGCATTTCGTATGAACATGCATTAGTTAGTAGGAAGTGCATTGCAACAAGTGTGAGTTGAGAGTTTGTTTGGAGAGTTGATTGCTAGATTTAGGACTCCAAAACGCTACTAACGAGGGGCTGTCCCATATAAGATAAGGTGGGGGATTTCATCACCCTTTCCTTCGGCCCAAAAACCACACTAATCAACAGCCTGATTTTAAAATCAAGTAGACATTGACCCTAAGGATCTCGGGCGCATTAGGAGAGTGATCCGGTCCCGACCGTCATTGCCTAATCGGCGTCGCCCACTCTATCGATAGAAGGAGAGTCGAGATCTCCAGATCTTGACTCACCTGCTGGGCTTTGTGGTCCTCGTCGTAGGGAGGTGAGGCGTGTTGAGGCCGTGTGACCTCGTAGTTAGGCGTCGTCTAGCTGTAAGGACCTATAGCGGCCTTAGGAGTGTGAGCCTTGTTTGCTTCTACCTGTACCCACCCGCCGTAGCATAAGGACTTCTTCCCTTCTCTCCTGGGTCACTCTTTCTCTCCAATATCCTCCCTTCTTCTCCTCTACGCACATTCTTTGTTTCAAGTAGAAGAAAAAAAGGTTTTGGTTTGTGTGTGCACCTTTGTGCATGCTTTCATGGGCACGAGACGAGAGTGGCCGTTTGACGAGGCGCGTTGTCAACCCTGCTTTGGTAGTCGATTTCTCGACGCCTTCCTCCTCTCGTGTCACACATAGTCCGGGTTCAATTGGTGCTAATTTCCGCAAGGAGGAGCAGTTGCGGGACCCACATGTTCCACCTGTGCTTTCTGTTCTTCCTGTTGTGGCTCCCATACCTCTACGTGATCGATGCTACCCGGGTCGTACCGCTCTACCCTCATGCATCGTATTACCAGAGGCGAATGGGAACCACTTTGAGGTTAAGCCTCAATTCATTTCCATGCTCCCTCACTTCACTGGGAAGGGTGACCCCTATATCTTTCTCAGGGAATTTGAGGAGGTCTGTGCTATGTTCAAGCCGCAACAACTTAGCACAGACTCCATCTATCTTAGGCTTGTCCCTTTTTCACTAAAGGATGACGCCAAGAAGTGGTTGTACAGCAACCAGGCGAATTCCTTTAGGACATGGGATGAATTTCAATATGTCTTTCTCAAAAAGTACTTTCCAAATCCTCGGACTCAAAAATTGAGGAACGAAATCAATTCGTTCTATCAACTTGAGACCGAAGCATTTTATGAATATTTAGAGAGGTTCAAGGAGCTACTATCCTCATGCCCTCACC
Organism: Triglochin maritima; assembly: GCA_963682175.1. Taxonomy (NCBI): domain Eukaryota; kingdom Viridiplantae; phylum Streptophyta; class Magnoliopsida; order Alismatales; family Juncaginaceae; genus Triglochin; species Triglochin maritima. The sequence goes on along the minus strand of OY821790.1, from coordinate 14,020,348 downwards.
ATGGCATCGAGTTGTGGCACCTTTGTCAGATTGTCTACGAGGGTCTTCACATCCAGTCCCGAACGCTCCTTGAGTCCATGTGTCAAGGAGAGTTATTAGGAAAGGATGAAAGGGAGGCATGGGCTTTCCTAGAAGACCTCGCTGAGAAAACCATTTAATTGGAGAGTTTGAGGGAACCACCTGCATCATCTAGCATAGGAGCGAGGATCGCGAATGCAAACTCGACTAGATCGGGTGCCGCATTTGCTGTCGATACCACTATGGCCACCGAGGTGCGCATGGCGGCCTTAATGCGCCGTATAGATTCGATTGAGCTCCAAAACCAACAAGGTGCACCTTTCATGTCCACAACTGGTCCAGTTCCCTGTCATTCATGTGGTAGGATAGGTCATGTAGAAAGCGAGTGTGCGTCCATTCCTCCTGAGATGGAACGTGTCAACGCCATCTATGACAGAGCTAGGAATGACCCATACTCATCATATTATAATCCCGGATGGAGGAACCACCCCAATTTTTCATGGAACCAAAATAATGCCCCGGGTGGTCCTTCAAACTCCTCTCGACCACCTAACCAACCACACCAACCTCCCATGCATGCACAATCTTATCAGCCACCCTAAGCTCAAATCACCAATCAATCGGGTTTCTCAAATTCCAACAATATGGAAACCCGATTCAATTCGCTTGAGACTTTGACCCGTGAACTTGAAAACTCAATGAAATTTTTTATGTCAACCAGAAGTCAAGTTCTCACTTCAAATCAGCAGACCATCAAATCTCTAGAGCTTCAGATGGGCCAATTGGCTCAGTCTGTACAAGAAAGAGAGAGAGGGTCTCTGCCTAGCCAGCCTGAGGCTAACCCCCGCATGTACCAGCAACAACACATGCAAAATGAGAATGTGGTACCTCGGGGGCGGCAAGTGAACCATGTGGAGGAACCTGTTCACCATGTCAATTCCATTGTAACCTTAAGGAATGGAAAGCAGGTTGACAATCACATTTCCTTGCCACACCCACCACCATCTATGCAGCCCCTCAGTGGGAATGGTGGTGAAGAAGAGGCTGAGGGTGAGGGTAATACACCAATGCCTCCTTCTCAGGCACCGCAGAAAACCTACCTGCCAAAAGCTCCCTATCCTAGTAGGTTAACCAAAAAAGCAGAGTGACACTTCAATTTGTACAACCTTTTCAAATTGATCATTTTCTATATATCGAAATGGACGATCACTATGGCCGTTTGAGCTTCATCAGTACACCATGAACTCCACCAGAGCACCTATCGTAATGATAAATGGCTCGTCTCGCCGTGACCTTATCTTGGATTCTCAATACTTCTATTCATTATCTTCTTGTGCAAACTTCTCTCTCCATAATTCTCCACGAATTTCACCTTAATTCTTGAGTTTAGTTTTAGTTTTCCGAGATCTTCTTCTCAAGGGAACTAAAGAGGGGTTAGTAATTGGATTCTAAACCCTATTGGAGATTGAGAGGCTAGCTCTTCTTTCTCCAATCTTGTTTAGAGTTTGGTTAATACTCGGAGGCATCCGGCGCAACGACAATCATCCTCAGCGTCTCCGGATCATCAAGAAGTTTTAGAGAACTTCTAGGTATGAATTTCGGAGTCCCATGTTTGTTTTAATAAAGTTTTGAAACTAGTTATTGAAACAAACCGATGCATGCATGAAATAAATCTTAGAAAATTGTAATTGATCCTTATTATGCATAAAAATTTAGAAAATATATATGCACAATTAAACATGAAATCCTACAGTGGTATCAGAGCTTAGGGTTCAAATTTCTAATGATTTGAAGCTATAAACAAATTTAGTTTACCATCTAGGGTTCGAACAATTCCATTTTCCGTTTTTTCGGTCTTTAAATGTTTTGTTGGAATAATTCTTTGTAATAATTCGTTTTGAATGTTTTAAGTGGTTTAAAACATGCCATGTAATTATTAGAATTATGATTTCGACGTTTTTAATGGATTTCAAAATGTTTTTCAAAGAATTGTTTGGGATTCTAGATGATTGACAAACTAAGTTGTATAGTTTATAGCAAATTGCGTGCATGGATGCTCGAGTTGTTGTTGCAGGAATTGTGAGTTTATATGTTCCAAATCAGCAACTATGAATGTATGTAATTATTATTATACAGGGGCTGATTTATATGTAAAAGCCAAAATTCTCTCTTTCTATCTTTAGATAATTGCATTGCTTTTGAGAGGTTTTACATAGGACTTGCACTAGTCATTTTTTTTCGAATGTGAGGAGCATGTTTATTTTCTGTAAAATCTACATCTCTGGTGCAAGAGGAAGTCGCCACTGTAGCGCATCGATCGAGGATCGAGGATCGAGGATCAAGGATCAAAGGGAACATATAAACTCACACGATGTGGATTGTGTGAATGGTTTAATTTCTGTTTTAATTTCTGCTATGCATGTGATGAATGTGATTGAATGTTAGGATGTGTATGAATGATAATATGCATGATAACTAAAATTCCGAATCACATGTTAATAAATGAAATTGTCCAACAAAATTAAGAGTAATTTTCCTTCTTATTTCATCCACTAGCAGCCATTGATCGAGGGATACTCTGCATGCCATTAGCGGGAGATATCTCCCTCCATCTTTGGGAATAGTGGGAGATATAATGGTTGTCTATTGTTGTGCCACGATTAAATATATGAGGTGCGTTTCACCCTAGTGAACCCCAAGTATGTTTAGTTGTGAATACAATGGATAAACATATCTCGTATCAAATGAAAAATAAGTTTTCTTAACATTACCTAGAGCCCTCGCTCGGTTTTGGGAAAAAGTTTTTCGTACGAGGATAGGTCATATTCCCTCATAATTAAAACGACAAGAATCACAAGAGTTTGAAGATGCTAATGTTGCTAAAATTCAAAAATGTTGTGATTAGAAAGAGTTTTTCTTACCTTGGGATTGTGATATATTCGATAGCCCTTAGCTAGTCTATATTGCAATTGATAGGATCTTGGATTACTGCATTTACGGACAAAATTTTATTTGCAGTATTTACATTTATATTCGATATATATGTATGTATTTTAAAACATAAAACTAACATTAAAATCCTGTATAATTTATTTTGTAGAAATATCTAATATCCAACCAATTGTGCGATCTATGATCGAAAAGAATCCTTTGCAAAATGATGGCTCAAACTTCATGAAATGGCAACTCAATCTAAATATCGTGTTGAGGTTTGAAAAACTATCTCATATTTTGGATGGTGAAATCCCAAAATTGAATGAGAAGGCAATCGGTAATGAGAAAGAGGCGATAGCCAAGTGGGAAGACCAAGAGAACCAAGTTCACGGTCTAATGTTGGCATCCATCGGTGACTCGCTTCAAGCGAAATACTTGGATTCAAAACCCAAGAAGACCATGAAAGCTTTAACAAAGATGTTCATGGATAGTGCCCGAAAGGAGCGCTATAAGACCACCATCGCACTCACAAGGTGCCACATGGCAGAGGGAACATCGGTATCCATGCATTTTCTCACAATGCAAGGATACATTGAGAAGTTGTCGAAGCTCTCTTCTCCAATGCCCGAGGACATTGCCGAAGATCTGATTCTTGGCTCTCTAGCCCCATCCTTTAAGGACTTTGTGATGCACTATCATGTGCGTGAAAAAGGGGTGAGTCTTGAGGAGCTTCACAACGCTCTCAAAACGGCAGAAGTTGACATGGGCAAGGGTCGGGTGATTGACATCATTTCATGCTTATATTTGTAACTTATGTCCATTATCTTTCACCTAAACAATGCTATGTTACGAGTTTTATGTTTAGTTTTCAGGAATAAATAGGTTTGAAGAGATGAAGCATAAAAGGACCCAAAAGCTGGGAAAAGGACTGAATTGTGAGATCTGGGGACTAAGATGCAAAGGAGAAGGACCTGCATGTAATGCAGAAGGACCTAAGAGCAAAACAGAGAACTCCACACCATCATGGGGAGTATTTTGGCAATTTTATTCGGGTCGGAGCTCCAATAAACGAAGTAGATGCATCTAAGACCACCAAATACACTAAGCAAAGCCCAGCACAAATTCCAGATGGATCCGGACTTTTTAGACAGCCAATTGGCGGTCCAAGACCGCCAATTCGCGGTTACTTTTGGCCCAATCCGCTAAGATTTCTCTGGGTTATGTATTAGTGTATATTTAGTCCATTTCTGGTATTTGTTTAGTCCCAAATCGGGGGATTGTCCCGGATTAGCTTTTTCCATGCCTATAAATAGAGCTCTTCACCTCCTATTGTAATCACTACATATTTTAAGTGGCTATTCTTCCTACTAGAAGTGAGGCCTTGGAGCACACACTAAAGTAGGAGGATGCTACTTTTAATGTGAGTCATTTTAATACAAGTTTTCTTTATTATGTTGTTTGTTTTATGTTTCTTGTTTTGCTTTGCTTAATCTCATTTCATTAGTTTATTAGCTTAGTTAATATGCTTTCTTTGTTTAGTTTGATAATTAGTGTAATGTTTAGTGAGTAGTTCCATCCCCTTTGGGGGGTGGAGTAGATGTACATACATGCAAATGAGAATGGATTGAATGCTTTATTTCCAATGTGTTGATAAAACATGAATGTATGCTTGCTTGTTTAGGATAGAATTTATAACTTGATGAGTTTTGCCAAAATGATTAGACACCTCTCATGCTTGTTTAGGTTCTGAAATAAACATCTTGCATATGTAAATGTTAATCAACTTAGTTGGTGACTAGATTAATAGGTTTTGCCACAACATTCAGACACTTCCTATGCATGATAACACCACCTTTATTTGTGCTTAAGGAATGTGTTCAACACCCACCTCTTTGCTTGTGTGCACTCACTCCACCGCTTAGGGGTTTTTCCACTTCTGAATTCCAGCACTCTTCTTTCATCCTTAGTTAAGTTTTAGTTAATCGTTTGTTTCTTTCTTTCGCATTTCATACTTCGTAGTGTAATGTAGCGTAGCATAAACAACTCTCTTCTCCATTGTTTCGCCACTTGATTTTGTGCAAACAAGAGTCTTCTCAGCTCCCTGAGGATGACCCGTACTTCCACCGCTTCATCGCGGCCGTGCACTTGTGGTTTAATTAAAACGTTCAACAAGTTTTTGGCGCCGTTGTCGGGGAGGTGCCAGTCCAGACTCTTGTTTGGACGATTCGAGTGGATTTAATTTGTGTTTTGTAGTTTTTCTTTGTTTCAGGAGACTGGGGATAGCAAGAGGAGGCTGCTGAAGAAATTTCCAGACGACCTGAGCACTTCAGACCGCCAATCAGCGGTCTGGTGAGCTCTGTTCATGTTTTAATTTCTTTGTGTTGTTGCTCTACATGATCTAGTAATCTGGGACTAAATTTAGCATGTTTTGACGTATAGTTCGTTCCCAGATCAATAATAAAACCTCCTTTAAGCAACTTGGACCATAAAATGGCATTCTTTCTTGTTTAGGTCATGCACCATGTATGTGACTTAAGCATTTAGATTGTCTTTTATTTTAGCTTTATTTTCAGTTGCTGAGTGCTACCGTGAGGTACACACCTTCTACTCTCATTCATGCATTTCGTATGACATGCATTACTTAGTAGGAAGTGCATTGCAACAAGTGTGAGTTGAGCGTTGTTTGGAGAGTTGATTGTTATATTTAGGACTCCAAAACGCTACTAAGGAGGGACTGTCCCGTAACAGATAAGGTGGGGGAGTTCATCACCCTTTCCTTCGCCCCACAAACCACACTAATCAAGATCCTAATTTTAAAATCAAGCAGACATTGGCCTAAGGATTTCGGGCGCATTAGGAGAGTGATCCGGTCCCGACCGTCATGACCTGATCGGCGTTGCCCACTTTGTCGATAGTAGGAGAGACGAGATCCCCGGATCTTGACTCACTTGCTGGGATTTGTGGTCCTCGTCGTAGGGAGGTGAGGCGTGTTGAGGCCGCGTGACCTCGCAGTTAGGCGTCGTCTAGCTGTAAGGACCTATAGCGACCTTAGGATTGCTTGAGCCTTGTTTGCTTGTGTGCTTCTACCTCTACCCATCCGCCGTAGCATAAGGACTTCTTCCTTTCTCTCCTGAGTCATTCTTTCTCTCCTGTATCCCCCCCGTCTTCTCCTCTACGTACATTCTTTGTCAAAAAAAAATAAAAAAATTGTGCACCTTTGTGCATGCTTTCGTGGACACGAGACGAGGATAGGTCATATTCCCTCAGTTTATTTCAATGCTCCCTCGCTTCACTAGGTAGGGTGACCCCTAAATCTTTCTCAGGGAATTTGAGGAGGTCTGTGCTATGTTCAAGCTGCAACAACTTAGCACATACTCCATCCATCTTAGGCTCGTTCCTTTTGCACTAAAGGATGATGCCAAGAAGTGGTTGTACATCAACCAGGTGAATGCCTTTAGGACTTGGGATGAGTTTCAATCTGCATTCCTCAAGAAATACTTTCCAAATCATCGGACTCTAAAATTGAGGAACGAAATCAATTCGTTCTATCAACATGAGACCGAACCATTTCATGCATATCTAGAGAGGTTCAAAGAGCTACTATCCTCGTGCCCTCACCATGGCATTGAGTTGTGGCGCCTTTGTCAGATTATGTACGAGGGTCTTTACATCCCGTCCCGAACGCTCCTTGAGTCCATGTGTCAAGGAGAGTTCTTGGGAAAGGATGAAAGGGAGGCATGGGCTTTCCTAAAAGACCTTGCTGAGAAAACCATGCAATGGGGAAGTGTGAGGGAACCACCTGCATCATCTAGCATAGGAGCGAGGATCGCGAATGCAAACTCGACTAGATTGGGTGCCGCATTTGTTGTCGATACCACTACGACCACCGAGGCGCGCATGGCGGCCTTAATGCGCCGTATGGATTCGATTGAGCTCCAAAACCAACAAGGTGTACCTCACATGTCCACATCTGGTCCAGTTCCCTGTCATTCATGTGGTAGGATAGGTCATGTAGAAAGCGAGTTTGAGTCCATTCCTCCTGAGATGGAGCGTGTCAACGCCATCTATGATAGTGCCAGGAATGACCCATACTCATCATCTTATAATCATGGATGGAGGAACCACCCCAATTTTTCATGGAACCAAACTAATGCCCCGGGGTGGTCCTTCAAACTCCTCTAAATCACATTACCAATCACACCAACCTCCCGTGGATGCACATTCCTATCAGCCACCCGAAGCGCAAACCACCAATCAATCGGGTTTCCCAAATTCCAATAATATGGAAACCCGATTCAATTCGCTTGAGACCTTGACTCGTGGACTTGAAATCTCAATGAAAATTTTTATGTCAACTACGAGTCAAGTTCTCACTTCAAATCAGCAGACAATCAAATCTCTAGAGCTTCAGATGGGCCAATTGGCTCAGTCTGTACATGAAAGAGAGAGAGGGTCTTTTCCTAGCCAACCTGAGGCTAACCCCCGTCTGTACCAACAACAACACATGGAAAATGAGAATGTGGTACCTCGGGGGAGGCAAGTGAAACATGTGGAGGAACCTGTCCACCATGTCAATGCCATTGTTACCTTAAGGAATGGAAAACAGGTTGACAATAACATTTCCTTGCCACACCCACCACCATCTATGCAGCCCCTCAGTGGGAATGGTGGTGAAGAAGAAGCTGAGGGTGAGGATAATACACCAAGGCTTCCTTCTCAGGCACCGCAGAAAACCTACCTGCCAAAAACTCCCTATCCAAGTAGGTTAACCAAAAAGCAGAGTGACAACATGGACAAGATATTAGAGGTGTTTAAGCAAGTAAAGGTTAACATCCCCTTGTTGGATGTTATCCAACAAATACCTCAATATGCCAAAGTGTTGAAGGATCTCTGCACAACCAAGAGGAAGACCAATGTTCCTAAGAAAGCATTCTTGGCTACAAATATCAGCTCACTTTTGTCCAATCCCACCTACACAAAATACAAGGACCCTGGGTGTCCTACTATTCAGTGTACGATAGGGGACACTAGAATGAGCAATGTATTGCTTGATTTAGGATCGGCGGTCAACCTCCTCCCATTCTCTGTTTATCATCAGTTGAACTTGGGAGAATTAAAACCAACTAAGATCACCCTTCAATTGGCGGATAGATCCATTCGTATTCCCATGGGGATTATCAAGGATGTGCTTATCAAAGTTGGAGATTTTATATTTCCAGTCGATTTTGTTGTCCTCGATACCAATCCTGTTGCGAACACCCACACTCAAATACCTTTGATTTTGGGTTGACCATTTTTGGCCACCTCCAATGCCTTGATTAATTGTAGAAATGGTCTCATGAAGCTCTCAGTCGGTAACATGAGTGCCGAGTTTCATGTGTTCAACTCTGGTAAGCAACAGGAACCCATGGATGAACCTTTAAATCTAAATCTCATCCGCCAATTGGAGAAAGCACCACAAACTCAACGAACACCCCTAACCCCAATGCAACCCGTTGAGAATATTCGTGGGCCCAGCGAAAACTCATTGCCTGTCTTCGCAATGCAACAGAGTGAGCTGGCCTCGAACATAAATGTCCAAAGGGAGTGTTCGTTGCATGATTCAGTTGAGAGTACTATTGAGAGTGAGACACCTCATCATATGCCTATACCAGAAGGTGTCTCTACCTCATGTATCATGGCCATTGAGCCATTTGAGATTCATATTGACTCCAACAAGGACCCACCTATGACCGAGCTTATGCTTGATGATCTAAATGATGGTGGGAGGTCCTTGTAGGATGACTTGGGGAGAAGCCTCATTCTTAGTGATGCAAGTCTGCTGCATCCATTGAATGAGCCTGAGGAACTCATTCCGATGCACCCGCCTATTGGTTGGAGGGTTTTCTTCGATGAGCAATTAAACCCTACTGAGGCAACACAACTTCATTCTTTTTTGCCCACACCCAACCAATATCATGAGGGGTTCGAGCCTTTCAGCTTTGACCTTTCACCCCTCATGACACCTCAGAGTACCAGTGAAGTTTGCCCATCTCGGCAAGTCTCTGGTCCTCAAAACATGATGTTCTCATTTGATGTTCCTTGACCAAATGATTATGAGAATATCTTGGTTGATGTATATATCTTGTAAAAAAACAGTGTGTATAAAAGACTCCATGAGCGAGCATTGATTGTTGTGGGCCCCAACCCTTGTGTACTTGGGCCCCAATTTCGTCACATATTTATCTTCCTTCTTCAGCTTCTCACAGGTTTTGAGGGAATCTGGGTTTGTGTCCATCAACATGACCCTGGACGTCCCTTTGTACTTCATGTTGGTGAGATCTTTCCTTTTTTATGCATATATCCACGTAGTATCTTGTTCACATTCATTGAGGACAATGCATGAAGTAGGTGTGGGGGGGTGTTTTACGTGTGTACATAGTCGAGTCTTTTTCTTTGGATTTTGTTTTCTTTTTGTGTGTATTGTTAGGGTCATGCTAGTGTGTTGCATTTAACATTGATATATCTGCTTGCCATGATCCTTGGGTGACTTGTCTTCTTTTGCTTGCCTAGTGCTTTAAAAATTTCACATTTCTTTCAAAATCTTCATGTGTTTGCGAAAGAAAATGGGTTGTAGGTTTTGCATGTGTTTAGCATGTGCAAAACCGTTGAGAGGCAAAGTAAAAAGAAAGCTCCCAAAATTGTCTTGAACTTGATGCATTAGGATTTCTAGTTTACTGGCTTTAGGTCTTCTCGAGTCGTTAGGATGCACCCCGGTTTTCCTCAGGGGGCGTGTAATCAGAGGGTTTCAGCACTCAAACATTTAAAGAAGTCCACCCTGAACCTAGTGAGTCAAATAATTCGTGTCTGTTTGTATAAGGAAGTTTGTCGTAGTCAAGGGCCCTCAATCTCTTTTTGTGAAACTTAAGTGTAGGGGTTTTGGTTCCCATGTAGATAAATAAATAAGTGGTGTTCTCTCTTCTCGCACGGCTCCTATCACTCGGGAAAGTAGGTCTGAGGGGACTTTGTGCATGGTGCTTTCGAGTCATCTGACTTGGGATGCACCGACCAAACTCCCGTTACACGGGTGGTAGGGATCGCCCTATGTGGAGATTTGGGGGAAAGTGTACGTGATAGTGTAAGTCCTCATAGGCAATGATGCACGAAACCTGACCCTGCGAGAATCAAACACCAACCAATAAAATGCTCCAAAGAAAAAAAAATGATGATGAAAGAAAAAAAAGAAAGAAAAGAGAGAGAAGAAAATAAGAACCAAAATGAACTCTACACATTGTATCACATTAAGAAGTCAAGGTTGCCCATGGCTTTCACTTAAGTCCTTAACTAACTCTCATGAATAACTCATTAGGCTAGGTGTGTGGACCGATTACATATATAGAGTCGACCCGTAGTATTACCGCGTCCCATGATCGACAATATGAGTCCATCGAGTCGTGTAGCTAGATTGATTAATGCATCTTGTTCGGATTTTGTGGGTATATCCGCTGAAAACCCTCAGGAGACAACACTCCTCCTCCTTGGCGACAAAGAGGTTTAACGGCTTGTTGCACGTGCTAAGTGCAACCGTGATTCCTACGAAAGTGAGTTAGGATTTCTTGTTTTTCGTATGCTTTTCTCTTTCTTTGTTTTGCTCGGGACTAGCAAAAGTTAGGTGTGGGGGTATTTGATTGACATTGCTGAAAATCTGATTCTTGGCCCTCTAGCCCCGTCCTTTAAGGACTTTGTGATGCACTATCATGTGCGTGACAAAGGGGTGAGTCTTGAGGAGCTTCACAACGCTCTCAAAATGGCAGAAGTTGACATGGGTAAGGGTCGGGTGATTGACATCATTTCATGGTTATATTTGTATCTTATATCCATTATCTTTCACCTAAACAATGCTATGTTACGAGTTTTATGTTTAGTTTTCAGGAATAAATAGGTTTGAAGAGATGAAGCATAAAAGGACCCAAAAGCTGGGAAAAAAGACTGAATTGTGAGATCTGGGGACTAAGATGCAAAGGAGAAGGACCTGAATGTAATGCAAAAGGACCTAAGAGCAAAATAGAGAACTCCACACCATCATGGGGAGTATTTTGGTAATTCTATTCGGGTCGGAGCTCCAATAAACAAAGTAGATGCATCTAAGATCACCCAATACACTAAGCAAAGCCCAGCACAAATTCCACATGGATCTGGACTTTTTAGACCGCCAATTGGCGGTCCAAGACCGCTAAGTGGCGGTCACTTTTGGCCCAAAACCGCTAAGATTTCTCTGGGTTATGTATTAGTGTATATTTAGTCCATTTCCGGTATTTGTTTAGTCCCACATCGGGGGATTGTCCCGGATTAGCTTTTTCCATGCCTATAAATAGAACTCTTCACCTCCTATTGTAATCACTCCATATTTTAGGTGGCTATTCTTCCTACTAGAAGTGAGGCCTTGGAGCACACATTAAAGTAGGAGGATGCTACTTTTAATGTGAGTCATTTTAATACAAGTTTTCTTTATTATGTTGTTTGTTTTATGTTTCTTGTTTTGCTTTGCTTAATCTCATTTCATTAGTTTTATTAGCATAGTTAATATACTTTCTTTGTTTAGTTTAATAATTAGTGTAATGTTTAGTGAGTAGTTCCATCCCCTTTGGGGAGTGGGGTAGATGTACATACATGCAAATGAGAATGGATTGAATGCTTTATTTCCAATGTGTTGATAAAACATGAATGTATGCTTGTTTGTTTAGGATAGAATTTATAACTTGATGAGTTTTGCCAAAATGATTAGACACCTCTCATGCTTGTTTCGGTTCTGAAATAAACATCTTGCATATGTAAATGTTAATCAACTAAGTTGGTGAATAGATTGATAGGTTTTGCCACAACATTTAGACACTTCATATGCATGATAACACCACCTTTATTTGTGCTTAAAGAATGTGTTCAACACCCACCTCTTTGCTTGTGTGCACTCACTCCACCGCTTAGGGGTTTTTCCACTTCTGAATTCCAGCACTCTTCTTTCATCCTTAGTTAAGTTTTAGTTAATCGTTTGTTTCTTTCTTTCGCATTTCATACTTCGTAGTGTAGCGTAGCGTAGCATAAATAACTCTCTTTATTTTTTCGCCACTTGATTTTGTGCAAACAAGAGGCTGCTCACCTCCCTGAGGACGACCCGTACTTGCCACCGCTTCATCGCGGCCGTGCACTTGCGGTTTAATTAAAACGTTCAACATCGGGACAATCAGGTCCTAGCCGTCCATGAGAGGAGCAAAAGGATCAACAAAGGTAAAGGAAAATTTACCAAAGATACGTCAATCAAGAGCAAGGGAGTAGGAGGTGCTCATAGGAGTGCCTCAAGGGGGAAATCTTTCAAATCTCCAACTCCCAACACGGAGTGCTTTCACTGCGGTGAAAAGGGACACATCCGACCTAATTGCCCCAAGTACAAGGAAGACCTTGAAAATGGGATGATTGAACGTAGGCGACGGAGAAACGCCGTAGGTATGTTTGTTATTGAGATAAATTTAATCACCTCTGTCCTTGATTTGGTAATGGTTACCAGATCTTGTGCTCACATAATTTTGATGTGCAACTATTGAAGGATAGGAAGGAACTCGTGGAGAACGAGATGATATTGAATATTGGAAATAGTACAAGCATAGCTGCGATTGTACAAGATTCTATGGAACTTCAATAGTCTAGTGATTTAAATTTATGCTTTGAAGAATGTTTGTTATGTGCCTTCGATTAGCAAGAACTATTCTGTATCATGTTTAGGATATGGATAACTTAATATATATTTCTAATTCTTACTTGTCTATATTGAAGAATGGAATTCTCAGTGCAAATACATTCGTTTGGAATGACTTCTATTTGCTTGAAATGAATAATAAACAAACTCAAACAAACAATAACAAAAGGAACAAAGATAACTCACGTGAATGATACAATATTGTAGCACTATCGGATTGGTCAAATAAATGACCAAGAGACCTTTCAAGAAGAAAGGAACGAAAACGAATGACTAATTAGATATGATACATTCTAATGTATGTGGTCTGATAAGTACAAGTGCAAGAGACGGTTTAAGCTACTTCACTTTGTTCACGGACAACTATAGTAATTATGGCTATATTTGTCTAATGGGAAGCAAAAGTGAATTCTTTGACAAGTTCAAGGAATTCGACGATGGAGTAGTGAACCAACTCAACAAGAATATCGAGTCTCTATGAAAGGTTCGTAGGGGTGAGTGCTTAGGATACCTAATTTGACTCATTCCTAAAGTAGGAACATGATATTGCTCGACATGGTTAGATCAATAATAAGTCAATCTAAATTGCCTATTTACTTTTGGAATTATGCACTACAAATAATGACAAACTCACTAAATAATGTTCCATCCAAATCCGTGGAGAAAATGACTTGTGAGCTATGGAGTTGAAAGACACCTAAGCTCAACTTTCTCTAAATTTGGGGTTGTGAAGTCTACGTCAAGGAATTTATGTCGACCAAGCTTCAACCAAAAGCAGATAAGTGCTTCTTTATAGGTTATCCTCGTTTGACAAGAGGATACTACTTTTGGTGTATCACCTCCAATCGAAAGATTGTGGAGAGAGATATGGTTTTTCTAGAATTTATGGAAAAGAGAGAAAAATAGTGGGAGTAGAGTTAAGCTTGGGGAAACTCAAGATACTCTACAAGATCATGATATGAATGTTGCATTCAAAATCATGAAGGCCCAACCGAGATTCATTTGGTTAGTGGGAGCATGAGCGAGAGATCCTTACAAGAAATTGTGAGAGAATCTCAATCATCCCCACCTAGTGTACGTTCGAGAGTTGAACGTGAACCTATTCCTCAAGAAATTGTGGAAGAAGTTCGAGAGACACGAGAAGAACCAAAAGAATAGAGAAGGTCGACGAGGGAAAGGAAGAAACCCGATATGTATTTGGGACTTCATGAGATCATGGTACTAGATACCAATGATCCCTTGACCTTCCAAGAAGCAATGGAAAGGGAAGACTCCAGACTATGGCTTAAGGCCATGGAATCCGAAATAGAATCCATGTATGATAATCAAGTATGGAACTTGATTTGCCTTCCTCAAGAGAAAATATCATTTTGTATAAATGAGCTTTTAGGAGGAAGATAGACATGGATAGTAACTTGACAACCTACGAAGAAGGCTTGTAGCAAAAGTTATACTCAAATTCAAGAAATTGACTTTGATGAGATTTTTGAGAGGTTGCCATATTAAAAATCTATTCGGATTATGCTCACTATTACCGCATTTCACAATTGTGATATATGGAAGATGGATATCAAAATGACGTTCCTTAAATGGGAACTTGGAGGAGGATATGTACATGGTACAACCTCAAGGTTTTGATGATCCAAATAATAGCGAGAAGAAATGCAAGTTTCGAGGATCCATTTATGGATAGAAGCATGCATCGAGGAGTTGGAACAAACGCTTTGACGAAGCGGTGAAGAAGATTCACTTCATTCAAAGTAAAGGAAAACCTTGTTGATACAAGGAGATTAGTGGGAGTCATGTAGTACTTCTGATCTTATATGTCGATGACATATTGCTCATGAGCAATCATATACCTTTGCATTAGCGAACGAGAAATTTCATTTTCAATGAAAAGAAACGGATGAGGCTCAACATATCTTGAGAATCAAGATACATTGAGATACATACCATAGACTCATTGGCCTAAGTCAACGTGTATACATTGACAAGGTCTTGGAAATGTTCAGGGTGAACAATTCCGATATGGACAATGTGCTAATAAATGTGACTATAGGTGTGCAACTCAAGAAGTCTCAAACGTGCCCAATGACGTAAAGACTTGGAGTACATGAAGGTATCCCTTATGCTTCGGCAAAAGGAAGGACCATGTACACAATGACTTGCACAAGACTCGATATCTCGTATGCTCTAAGCGTGACAGGTAGTCACCAATCTGACGCAAGCCCTAAGCATAGTATTGCGGTCAAGAATATTCTGAAGTACCTTAACCGGACTAAAGATAAGGTTCGTGTTTATGGAAGACAAAGGAGAAAATAGCCGAGGGTTATTTTGATGCAATTCTCATAGGGATTCTTGACAATAGGAGGTTGGAATGATGATGCGTCATCATTAACAAAGGTGGAGCTATGAGCTAGTGTAGTTAGGAGTAATATCACTACAACTAACTCAACCACCAACGAAAGACAAAATAAATAAATAGGTGGACACAACAGTGACACAACTGATCCATTCAACAAACCTTCATACCAAGCTAAGAGACGAAATATATTTCGAGTCCATCGATCCGAGGATCCATGTGGATTGGCTTGATAAGTGATTTGGGAAGGTTACCCTAGTTATTAATGTTTTATGCATTGAGAATGTATGTGAAAGAAAACTTTGATAACAAGTGGGAGATTGAAGGGAATGTGTTGTAAAAGTTTTACTTTTAAATGTCAATTATTATGAATTGAATGAGAAATCATTTTGTTCCTTGTTTATGTTATTCGTCTTTTAGAAGTGTTAAGGAAGAGGCTCTTGGTCCTCAACCGTAGAGCTCTAAAATATAATGGTTTACATAAAGCAAAAGATATTCGCAATCATGGTAATTAACATGGGACATTAATTACCGAGTTCAGATTGTCGTGTTGGTCATAGATCATTGTAGCTCTACAAGTGAGTGACAACACGAGTACACAAAAGAGGAAAATCGTACTTTTGTATACTGAATAGACCTAATAAGTAAAATATTATAGAAATGTGTTTCTGTGTCATTAATATTTTACTGTGTCCTTGGTCCTTTGATATGAGACTTATATCCGATCACTTAAGGAGTGCTTAATTAGACTAGTGTCTTAAGCTATCAATGAGTGTAGTGCAAAGGCATTAGTTGGTTATGTATGACTTTTGTTGGAGAAGATAGTTAGTCAAAAGATTATCATTGCCCCTCTTAATTGAGTGATGATATTAGTGGGCCCCTTGATAAAGCAAAGTTATAATGTGCACAATGTGATTTGAGTTAAGTCACATATTTATAACTAGCTTAAAGAGATCAAGAAATGAATACTAATACAAAGATGACACAATACTACTTTGTGTGTATTCTTAATATCATGAGGCAAGGGACGAACACAAGTGGTGCACTCCATCACTAAATGGATCGGGTTTTGGTTCGAGTGGAATTAAGACATCTAACTAATTGGGAGCTATAATGTGTAGCTAGATACCGATTATAGCTTGTGGTATTAAGCTCTTAATATCACTGCCAACTTAGTTTAGATCCTCCCATAGGTCACACCACAAAACTGGGAAACAAGAAATGGGGATTTTGAGTTCATAAGATGTGTCGGGTTTCATGTAGAAAATATGGCACATGGGGTGAACAAGCAAAATCAAAATTATGTTGTGATTAATAACATAAGTAGAATCTAAATTAAATTCATATGTGATGTAAATATTATGGGGTGTAATGATTTATCGTTACATAGGATAATATGTTACATAAGTTGTGAATTTACTACTAATCCCGAAATGTCAAATTTTGTAGGGGTAAAACCGAAATTTGACCAATCAGCAGAACAGTGCTCAACGGTCGACCGAACAGCAGTAAACGGTCGACCGATCGGTGCACGGTCGACCAGACCCGTCTCGACCGATAACATGGAATTTTCGTCTGTTCGGAACGGTCGACCGAACATTGCGATGAAATATTTTATTGTTGCGAATGGTCGACCGAATGTCAAACGGTCGACTGAAACTTGGTTCGAACGGTCAACCGAATCTCCAAATGGTCGACCGGTCTAGACGGTTTTCTGCAGAATTAATTTAAGAATTAATTAAATCATGCATGGAATTGGTCCATAATTGATTTAATTCGTGGCTGAGATTATTTGTTAGCAAATAATGGATGGTTAGATGGAAGTTTGCATGAAATCATGGGCAAGAGGTTGCACATGAATAGGTAATTTGGAGAGAACTTATAAATACAAGTTTATCTCATTACCTTATTAATTAATTCATTATCTTCTTGTGCAAACTTCTCTCTCCATAATTCTCCACGAATTTCACCTTATTTCTTGAGTTTAGTTTTAGTTTTCAGAGATCTTCTTCTGAAGGGAACTAAAGAGGGGTTAGTAATTGGATTCTAAACCCTATTGGACATTGAGAGGCTAGCTCTTCTCTCTCCAATCTTGTTTAGAGTTTGGTGAATACTCGGAGGCATCCGGCGCAGCGACAAGCATCCTCAGCGTCTCCGGATCATAAAGAAGTTTTAGAGAACTTCTAGGTATGAATTTCGGAGTCCCATGTTTGTTTTACTAATGTTTTGAAACTAGTTATTGAAACAAACTGATGCATGCATGAAATAAATCGTAGAAAATTGTAATTAATCCTTATTATGCATAATTATTTTGAAAATATATATGCACAATTAAACATGAAATCCTACACTAATATCATGAGGGGTTCGAGCCTTTCACCCCTCATGACACCTCAGAGTACCAGTGAAGTTTGCCCATCTCGGCAAGTCTCTGGTCCTCATAACTCGATGTTCTCATTTGATGTTCCTTGACCAAATTATTATGAGAATATCTTTGTTGATGTATATATCTTGTAAAAAAAGTACAATAAAAGACTCCATGAGTGAGCATTGATTGATGTGGGCCCCAACCCTTGTGTACTTGGGCCCCATTTCCTTCACGTATTTGTATCCATTCGTTAGCATCTCACAGGTTTTGAAGGAATTCGGGTTTGTGTCCATCAACATAACCAAGAACTTCCCTTTGTACTTCACGTTGGTTTTGCGAAAGAAAATGTTTTGTGAGTTTTGCGTGTGTTTAGCATGTGCAGAACCGTTGAGAGGCAAAGTAAAAAGAAAGCTCCCAAAATTGTCTTGAACATGATGCATTAAGATGTCTAGTTTACTGGCTTTAGGTCTTACCGAGTCGTTAGGATGCACCCCGGTTTTCCCTCAGGGGGCGAGTAATCATAGGGTTTCAGTACTCAAACATTTAAAGAAGTCCACCCTGAACCTAGTGAGTCTATAATTCGTGTCGGTTAATATAAGGAAATTTGTTGTAGTCAAGGACCCTTTAAATCTTGTTGTGAGACATTATGTGTAGGGGTTTTGGTTCATGTGTAGATAAGAAATAAGTAAGTAGGTGTTCTCTCTTCTCGCATGACTCCTTTCACTCGGGAAATTAGGTCTGAGGGGACTTTGTGCCTGGTGCTTTCGAGTCATCTGACTTGGGATGCACCGACCGAAATCCTATTACACTGGTGGTAGGGATTGCCCTATGTGGAGATTTGGGGAAAGGTGTACGTGATAGTGTAAGTCCTCATAGGCAATGATGCACGAAACCTGACCCTAGGAGAATGAAACTCTAACTAGTAAGAAAAAGAAGAAAAGACAAAAAAAGTAAGAAAAGAAATAAAAAGAAAAAAAGTAATGCAAATAAGAACCTTAATGGACCTCAAACTTTGTATCACTTGAGGATGTTGAGGTTGTCCATGTCTTGCACTTAAGTCCTTAATTAACTTTCACGAATGATTCATTAGGCTAGGTGTGTGGACTGATTACATATTTAGAGTCGACTCGTAGTATTACCGCGTCCCATGATCGACAAAATAAGTCCAACAAGTCTTGTAGCAAGATTGAATAATGCATCTTTGTTCGGAAATTGTGGGTGTATCTGTTGAAAACCCTCAGGAGACAACACTCCTCCTCCTTGGCGAAAAGGAGGTTTAACGGCTTGTTGCACGTGCTAAGTGCAACCGTGATTCCTACGAAAGTCAGTTAGGATTTCTTGTTTTTCGTATGCTTTTCTCTTTCTTTGTTTTGCTCGGGACTAGTAAAAGTTAGGTGTGGGGGTATTTGATTGACATCATTTCATGCTTATATTTGTATCCTATATCCATTATCTTTCACCTAAACAAGGCTACGTGACGAGTTTTATGTTTAAATTTCAGAAATAAATAGGTTTGAAGAGAAGAGTCATAAAAGGACCTAAAAGCATGAAAAAGGACTGAGTTGAGAGACTCAAGGACTAAGTTGCAAGATCGAAGGACCTGAATGTAAGTTCGAAGGACCAATGAGCAAACAAAAATACTCCACACCATCATGGGGAGTATTATGACAATTCTATTCGGGTCGGAGCTCCAACAAGTCAAGTAGATGCATAAAAAACAAACAATACCATCATGGAAAGCCCAGACGAAAGCCCAGGCCGATCCGGATCCTGTAGACCGCCAATTGGTGGTTCGGGTTGCTCTGGATCTGCGGAGAATTTTGTGGGTTGTGTATTTAGTATATTTGTGGTATTTGTTTAGTCCCATACCGGGGGATTGTCCTGGATTACCTTTTTCTATGGCGATAAATAGAACTCTTCACCTTCTATTGTATTGACCCATTGCTTGGTGGCATTCTCTCTACTTGTAGTAAGCCTTGGAGCAAAATCTTAAGGTGGAGAAGAATGCTACCTTCAATGTGAGTCATCTAATAAAATAATTTTTCCATTGTTTTGTTCTTATGTTGTTTCTTTATGCATGCTTAGCTTAGTTTTATTTCTTTGATTCTAGGCTAAAGTAGTTATAATGTTTCTTTTCTTCTTTAGTTTAATTGCTAGAGTAATGTGTAGTGAGTAGATCCATCCCCCTTTGGGGGTGGAGATGATGTTCATACATGCATTAAAGAATGGATATGAATGCTTTATATTTTGATTGTGTTGATAAATGTGAATGTATGCTTGCTTGTTAGAGTAGAATACTACACTTGATGGGTTTTGCCACTCATCTTAGACACCTCCCATGCTTGTTTAGGTTCTGAAATAACCAGCTTGTGTATATCAATGTTAATCAACTAGGTTAGTGAATGGATTGATAGGTTTTGCCATAACCTTTAGACACTTCCTATGCATGAAAACACTACCTACATTTGTGCCTATAGAATGCATTCTTCACCATCTTTTTACACGTGTGCACACACTCCACCCCTTAGGGGTTTTCCATTTCTGATTTCCAGCTTTCAATTTCCCTCGCTTTCGTTTTCCTTATTTGATGCTTGTTTAGTGTAGTTAGTCTAGTTTAGTGTAATCACAACTTCTTCCCCTCTTTTCCCACTTGCCTTCGAACAAACCAGAGTCTACACACCTCCTTGTGGATCGACCCATATTTGCCTACACTTCAACGCGGCCGTGCACTTGCGGTATTTAAAATGTATTAAACATTTAGCGTAGTTTAGTTTAGTGAAATCAATTCCTTCTCCCTTATTTTCCCACTCGATTTCTGAAGAACCAAAGTTGACACACCTCCTCGTGGACACGACCCGTATTTTCCATGTCTTCACCGACACCGTGCACTTGCGGTATATAAACGATCAATCACACGCGCTCCTCGTGGACACGCCATGTACTTGCCGTGTCTCTACTGACGTTGTGAACATACGGTATTATAATTGAATCAATCGGTACACATGTGAACAACCACCCCCCATACCTTGGCTATGCATTGTCCACAATGTATGCAAATAATAAAATGCAAGGCCTAACCAACACATGAGACCTTCGTCGACGCCGAGAGGAGAACACCTCTTGCGAGGAAGAGCCCCCTGGCTTCAGATTCTTGAACAACTTGTAGATCTTATGATTTTGCTGTGAAAGCACTGCATTTTGCTCAGATAGTGATAGTGTGTCCAACTCGTAGCCGAAATGTGTCACAGAGTGCACAAATGTATTAGAAGGATGAGCATGAACGTCCTCGTTGTTGTCTTGATCCGACCAGGAGTCGGGAAGCATGTGAGTATAGGCGTGCGTGATCTGCTTAATATCAATTGCGACCCCCTCTGAGTCGATGAGATCTTGAGTGTAGGAGTTCAGAAGAGTTCATTGCAGATGCAGTGATGTGCTCTAGTCATTAAGACATAAACCAAGTCTAGACATGCTGCAGAGAAGGTGGAGTGGTGCCGCAATTCCAGGATGTTCTTGCTCACCTAACGGGCAGTAACATGCACATTTTTATACAGAGAGTGGCAATAATGTGTGTTTGCCTAGTGGCAATAGTGGCAACTTGATGGGTGCGATGAAAGCAGATGCAAGGAATAGGTTCTTTAAATCGGTAGGGTTATGTGTTGCGGAAAGATTGTGGTTGAACCCCAAACTTATTGGTATTTGGAAAATATGTGCAAAAGTTCTTCGACTTTCCTGTGGGTCATGAAGTTGACCAAGTCAAATGTGCTCTTTAATGAATATCGTGTAGGATCATATGGCCCTAATTCTAATCAATTTTAATTAATCTCAACTTGATTTAAACAAAGATGCATCAGAAACAAACAATAAAAAAGGCAAGTAGAGACAAGATATGCAAACCACAAATAACTCGAGGGATTTTATAGAGGATCGGCATCCGACCTAGGTCCTACTCCTTTCATGCAAGCTCCGCTTAATTCCACGAGCTCCACCTACGTCTTCACTATCCACTCCCCATTCCCGGTCAGGAGAGAACGCATTTACAACTCGAACAACCCTCGCCAAGATCGGAACCTCTTCTCACAATTCGAGAAGGATGTTTTTGGCTTCCACCAAAACACTTACAAGCTTTGACAACAAATAGACTTGAGTGATCAACACTCTCTAACTTGAGCACACTTTGAGTATGATAAGGATTTGGATCAAAGGTGTGGAAGTTTAGGCTTGGAGTGTGTGGAGTATTCTCTCTAGTGTTGGAGGCAAATAGAAGTGTAAGAGTTATATAATTAAGGTGTGGGAATCTCTATTTATAAGCTCCTAGAGAGATATAGCGGTTAGGGAAGAATTGAATAAGTTGTGTGTAAGATACACAAATCAAAAACTGAAGTTCAGCAATTATGTCCTAAATCGGTCGACCGGTATAAGATAAATGGTCGACCATTTTCATAAATATAAGGAAACGTTTGAGCCAACTTAAGCTACGGTCAAACCAATTGGGATATAACTTAAGTCATCAGTCGAACCTGGTCAGGGGCAATTGACTGATATAAGTGTTTAGGCCAGAGTAAATGTTTAACGGTCGAACTCAAAAGGTAGTTTGTTCGACCAAAAATAACAGGCACTTTTGGGCACACAAAATGTCTACTTCCAGTCAACCGGTTGCTTGTCAATGTTCGACTGGTAGCTAAATACTTTTTAGGGGTTAGGAAAACGTATACGAATACGACCATTGGAGAATAAGACAAGAATAATGGTCATATAAAAATATGTAAATGGCCGACCGAAAGGTCACAAGAGGTTGACAGGTTGAGCTTAGTGAAATCACTATTGAGCTAACAAATAACTGATAGAAACGGTTCAATGGATAACCAATCTGTTAAAAACGTCGGTGCACGTTGATAACTTCTTTATTCTCCAAAAGAAAAGACTTAAAGGTAGCTTCCTGATCTTCATAAAGATCGGAGTCAATAATGACCGGTACTTCATGTATCGGGGAGCGGCTTAAGCTCGACCGATGGTGGGTCCTTATCAGATTCAGAGTTGATGTCAAGTGGCTCAAGAGCCACAAAATAAGAAGAGAAAGCACCTAGGTGTGCCTCCTCACCAAGGAATTTAGAAGCAGATTCCTCAAGACCATCCTCTCTGAAAACCTGGTCATTGGGCATCTCAATGAAATGTCATGAGACTTGAATGCGCCCATTAACTCAATGTCATCAATGTCTTGAATGAGATTGGGTCCGACAGGATTGACGAACGAACTAGGTTGCTTACCCAGAATGAAGATGTTAAAATCCGCAGTTAGATTACCAAAAGAGAACTTCATCAAGCCATTGCGATAGTTAATCGAAACATTAGATGTCATCAAACATGGCCTCCCAAGGATGCCCGAGATTGTTCCTTGTAGGTTAGACACTGGTTTTGTATTCGGTATAGTAAAATCGACTGGAAATACGAACTCACCAACTTTGATAAGGACATCATATACGACCCCACATGGAACTTTGATCGACCTGTCAAGAAATTGAAGGGTAGTCCTCGTTGGCTTAAGGTCACCAATTCCTAGGTTGAAGTAGACTGAATAACGCAGGTGGTTCACAAATACCCTCAATCAAGTAAGGCTCGATGGATAGGAACATTACAAATGACACAAGAAATAGTTGGCACTAGTGCAGAATAGTCTTTACTCGTCGCCCAATAGACGTCTAGTTGGACGAAGATAACATAGACGTCGGTCGTTACCAAGGCTGACGTCTATATGGTACTATAGACGTCGACTATTGGAATACTGATTTCATCTGACGTCTATACGCTATAGACGTCGACTTATAGACGTCGGCTGTTAGAATCCCTATGAATTTGACGTCTATAGGGTATAGACGTCGACTTATAGATGTTGGCTGTTATAGACGACCAACGTCTATACCCCCTGCATATAGACGTCTAGATATAGACGTCGGATATCTATAATATCCGACGTCTATAGGTCTTAAAGAAATCGAACATACGCGTTTTCTGTCATTCATTTCAGACGAAACCCACCCAAACCCTAGCCGTCCCTCGACCGAAATCTCCTCCGCGACCGATCTCCGACCGATCCGCACCGTCTCCGGCACCGTAGCGACGTCCCAAGCTCTCCTCCCCGTCTCCGGCCCTCTTCTCCTTCTTCCTCCGTCTTCCTCTTCATCCTAACCAATGTAAGTGTTAAGTTCATTTTTGTTGGTTTGTTTTCGGATTTTTCTTGTAGTTAGGATTCTTTTCAATGTTAGTAAACTTCTCTCGTTTATTGTTGGCGAATGCAACATTTCGATTTTTTTGGTTTTAATCTTGAATATATTCGTATTTTCGTGATTTACGCTTAAGTTTGTTGATTTTTGTATGTTCTTGAAAGAAATGGAGTCTCTTGCTAGCTTGAACTAGTTAAGCTTTTGATCGAAGTCTTTTGGACTCGTAATTTACTAGAAATTTTTAATTTGGTAGTGGATTAATTTACTAGAAATTGTTAATTTGGTAGTGGATTAATACTAAATGAGGAATTTTCGTTGATGTTTTATTTGTGTAGGTTGCTTTGTAATAGTGGTATATCATTGGTACCCTAATTGAAAATCTTTGGTTTTTTAATTTTTGCTATGCCTTGCTTGTATGCCTCCCAAGGAACCCATTCCTAAGAACCTTCTGACATGGACAGCCAAGAAGGCTTTCTTGGGGACATTAGTTTGCCATTCCTGGGTGTAGAGATGGTTGAGGAATTTGGCATACGATGGCATTTGTTGAACAATGTCCAACAACAGATTGTTCACCTTGACTTGTTATAGTATCACAACAATATTATCCCAGTTCTCATCCTTTTTCTTTACCAACCTATGAGAGTATGGTGCCTTGGGGCCATATAAATCAGAAGGTTCTTAGGAATGGGTTCTTTGGGAGACTCATGACTCTTTTCCAGAGAGTCACTCAGGGGTTCAGGTGCAAGCATTTCAACATGATTATCCACCATCCTAACCAATCTCAAAGTATGAATGACATATGCATGTTGGGGAGGATGACTTTCCACATTGTAGGCCTGATGCCTACCCTGAGAATGTTGACCCCAGGGATTGACTTCAGGTTGACTTGGTAATTGACCCTTTTCACGCTCACTAAACTGTTGAGCCAATTGGATCCCTTGCACTTCCAATGCTATGATCGAAGAATTGGTGGCTAACTAGTAGCATATCATGCATCATATTGATGATATATATCCTTAATTTTAACCCAATATTGTGCTACTCGAGTGTTTATTGTTATATTTGAGGTATTAGGTAATAAAGAGGAGAAATGAATAGAAAAAGGACAGAAACGTACGAAGAAAGGACTTAAATGAAGCAAAATGGACCTCTCTGTCATGCACAATGACCCATCACTAAGAGGGAAGGACCTGGATGTAAGTCTGGAGGGACCAAATAGCAAATCGAGAAACTCCACACCAACATGAGGAGTATTTGGCAATTAGATTCAGGCTCAGACTCAAATGACTAACCAGGGCTCACCCCACGTGCATAATTGAAGAGATTAAGTAGACGAACAAAATTGAGTCGCATCTGACCAATTTTGACCGCCAATTGGTGGTCCTAGACCCCAATTGGTGGTCCCTTTTGGTCAGAATGTGACCCAATTTTGCACGGATATGGGTTATGTGTTTAGGTCTATTTTGGGAATGTTTCATTAGTCTCATACCGGAGATTATCTCCAGTTTCCTTTTGCATGCCTATAAATAGAACTCTCATTCCTTCTTTGTATTCCACCAGTTGCTTGGTGGTCATTCTCTCTTCTTGGAGTAAAGCCATGGAGCAAAACTCAAGTGTAGAAGAATGGTACTTGTAATGTGAGTCATGTAAATAAAATATTTTCTTAGTTTTATTTTAATGTTGTCTCTTTTAATGCTTGCATATTTAGCATAGTTTTGTTTCGTTAATCTTAGTATAATTAGTTATAATGTTTCTCTTCATTAGTATAATTGTTAGCTTAATGTATAGTGAGTAGTTTTATCCCCCTTTGGGGGTGGAGATGATGTTTATACATGTAATGAATAATGAAAACGAATGCTATCTTATGCAATATGTGATGAATGTGAATATATGCTTGTTTGTTTAAAAGAGAATACTTAACTTGATGAGTTTGACCACAATCATTATGTACTTCCCATGCTTGTTTAGGTTCTTAATAACCAACTTGTTTATGCATATGTTAATCAACTAGGTTAGTGATTGGAATGATAGGTTTTGCCACAACCATTAGGTACTTCCTATGCATGAAAACACAACCTACACTTGTGCCTTATTGAATGCACATTCACCACCTTATAACATGTGTACACACACTCCACCCCTTGGGGATTTTTCTTCCTGAATTTAATCTTGCTTTGATGGTTACATAGTGTAGTTTCAATTCCTCTCACTATCATCTTCCTTGTTCGTTGCTTGCTAGTTTAGTGTGGCTTAGTTTAGTTTAATCAACTTCTTCTCCCCATTATTTTCCACTTGATTTCCGAGGAATTAGAGTTGGCACACCTCCCTATGGACTCGACCCGTACTTGCCACCGCTTTGTCGTGGTCGTGCACTTGCAGTATTTAACTGAATCAATCAGTGGCTGAAATCATAGTTTGGGTGCTCCGTATGTATGTGTAGAGGGTTTGCTCTAGAGTGGAGACCTTTGGGTCAACCTGCTGTGGTGGTGGACTTTTGTTGGAATAGCCATAGAATGGGGCTTGGTTTAAGATTGAGTGTGTGGCTGAGAATGTTGATGTGGGGGTTGGTAGATTGTCGTTGGGCGTGGATGGTGAAAGTATAGAGGTTAAGATTGAGGGTGTGAGCTCTGAACTTGACCTCCGCTACCCCTTAAGAGAAGTTAGGGTGGTTACATCATCCCAGGTTATAAGTGTTATTGTACATGTCATTACGATGTCGTTGTTGATACATAGCATTTGCATGCTCAGCCTCGTGGGAAACGTATGCACACTCCATGTCCACGTGTTCTGTCAGACCGCAGTTACTACATGAAGGATTGGCTATCTGAGATACAGGAGCTCGGTCCACCTCTAAACTTTCTACCCTACGCATGAAAGCAATCATTTTGCATCATATTCAATAGTTGATTCTACTTGGTATGATCCAACTCAAGTAACAGATCTGGCGGCCAGTGGCTCTCTTATGGTATCCCACTCACGGGTTTGTTTAGCCATACTTTCAAAGGTTTGTCACGCTTCATCAAATGGTTTCATTTGAAAGTCACCCTGGCACACTGACTCCAATAATATGTGGGTGTTGTAATTCAAGCCCTAATAAACAATCTAGAATAGCTACCAGAGCTCTAGTCCATGATGAGGGCACTACTGGAGGAGATCTTTAAATTTTTCAAAGAATGAATGAAATAATTTGGCCTCAGTCTTATCTAGTGTTGTAACTGTTGAGTCTTTCTCTAACGGAAGAACTTCTATAAAAACAGTCACAAATTCCTCCCAAGACATAATCCAGTTCACCAGAACGGTGTACATCCACTTCTTTGGATCGACCCGTATTTTCCAAGTCTTCACCGACACCGTGCACTTGCGGTATTTAAAACGAACACATCAGGTTATTGGCGCCGTTGTTGGGGTTGTGCTCAGTCCAGACTCTGGTTTGGACGATTCGAGTGGGTTTAATCTCTTGTTTTTTGTTTTTGTTTATTTCAGGGACATCTCAACATCCAGGGTAGGCAGCAGGAGAAATTCAGAGAATAGGGAAACTATTTGGACCGCCAATCAGCAGTTTGGCACTGTCAATTGGCGGCCTGGTGAGCTTCGTTTGCTCCAAAATGTCTTCTAGTTGTTTATTTTTCAATATAGTTGTCTGGGAGCTCAATTTGTCTTATTGTGACCTTTATTTTGCTCCCATATCAATAAATTCCCATTTTAAGACAACTTGGACAATAAAAATCATAGGAAAAGATTAGATTAATTGTCATCTAGGTCATGCATCACTTGTGGACCTCGCATGCACATTATTTTTTATTTGCTTTAAATTCCTGTTGTCGATTGCTGCCGTGAGGTACGTGAAAGGAATTTTTCTAAAAGTTTTACTTTTATATGTCAATTATTATGAATTGGATGTGAAAACATTTTGTTCCTTGATTATGGTATTCGTCTTTTGGAAGTGTTAAGGAAGAGGCGCTTGGTCCTTAACCATAGAGCTAAAAAACATAATGGTTTATAAATCAAAAGTTATTCACAATCATGGTAATTAACGTGGAACATTAATCACTGAGATAAGATTATCGTGTTGGTCATCGATTGTTGTAGCTCTACAAATAATTGACGACACGAGTATATAAAAGAGGAAAAGATTACTTTTATATATTGAATAGACCTAACAAGTACAACATTATGGAATTGTGTTAAGTTACATATTTATAATTAGCTTAAAGAGATCAAGAAATGAATATAATACAAAGGTGAAACATTTCTACTTTGTATATATTCTTAATATCATGAGGCAAGGGACGGACACAAGTGGTGCACTTACATCACTAAATGGATCATGTTTAGTTTGAGTGGAACAAATACATCTATGCTAATTGGGTAACTATAATGTGTAGCTAGATACCACTTATAGTTTGAGATATTAAGTGTTTAATATCGCTGCCAATTTAGCTTAGATCCTCCTATAGATCACACCACAAAACTGGGAGACAAGAAGCATTGATTTTGAGTTTATATGATGTGTCGAGTTTCATGTGAAAAAAGGACACATGTGGTGAATAAATAAAATCAATATGTCAAGAGAATTGACATAGTTAGAATCATAATAAATTCATATGAGGTGTGTATATTATGGGGTGTAATAATTTAATATTACATAAGACATGAATTTGCTAAAACCCCCAAAAGATCAAATTTTGTTGGAAATAAATCCAAACAATTTGATAAAGGCAAAATCAGGGTCAAACATGGTGAACTGTTTAGTGTTGGGTCGACTGAGGTGTCTTCGTAACGGTCAACCGAATGGGGAACGAGTAAGCACAATTGATTGACCGAAATTGTCTGGAGTGCCTGGACAATTGGGTTCGGTTACCCGAGCGTGAACGATCAACCAAGGAAGAATATTTCGGTAGACCGAAGGTGACATGGTCGTCCGATGAATGCTCGCCAGGAGAAATTTTTGGTGGGTCAACGGTCGACCGAGCAAGACGCGGATCGTCTGAATTTTTCCAAGAGAATTTTTCTCATGCATATTCGGTCGACCGTCTAGCTCACGGTCCATCGAACATGTGTTGTAACCGAATGGTTCAGTTAACCGAGAAAAAATCTCGGTCAACTGAACAATGCGATTTTTGCCTAAATTATTAAGAGAATAATTAGATCATGGGTTAGATTAATTCAGATTTAATGAAACGTTTTTATGGGTGCTTATGTGGCGATTTGAGATTAATTTTAGGAGAGAATAAGCAAGAGATCATGACTAAAGAATAGTTTTTGATGTGGATGTTTTGGGAGCCTATAAAAGGACCCCTCATCCTACTTTTTTATGTTAATGCAAAAATTCTTTCTCTCATTAATCTCTCCCTTAATCACCACGAGAATCTCTTAGTAATTTTAAGATTTGTAGATAGAAAATCTCGGGAGCTTAAAGAGGGGTTATTAGCTAGATTCTAAGCCAAATTAGAGATTGATTGGCTAGTTCCTTTCTCTCTAACCTTGTTTAGAGTTTGGTGAACACTTGGAGGCGAATCGGCGGGCGATTCAACGAGCAACGCGACTCCGAATCTTCGAAACGTTTTAGAGAACCTTTGGGTATGATTCTCTCTTTGTGATTTATTTTAATACATATAGGATTGCAAGATATTAGAATAACCACAAAGTAATGTACATAAAATTGTTGAAAGTATGAAATCGATCTTGTATGTTGTATTAAATTTTTTAAAATATATACATACATGGGGACACGAAATCCTACAATGGTATCATAGTATTTAGTTCATATTTTCAATGATTAGATATATAATTAATTTTAGTTTACCATCTACAATCGAAACAATTCATGTTCTATGTTTTTTTCGAGTTTTTCGATAGTTTTGTTGATTTAATTCTAATTGATTCTTTTGATAGTTTTAAATGTTCTGAAACACATCATGCGAATGTTAGAATTGAAATTAAACTTATGTCTAATTTATAGAATTTTCATTTTTAATTAAATGATTATTTTATAAGGAATCTACAAAACGTAAAAGACATATGTTTATCTTTCTCTAAAAACATTATTTTTGGAAATTGGATAAACATCAGTTCAAATGTTTTGTAATTTGAAATATGGATGGATAAAATCATTTTAAAGGATTTCAAATGGTTTTAGAATTGTTTGATTTAGAGATGCATGATAAACTATATCGAGTAATTTATAGTATATGTACATGCGTTGCTCGAGTTCTCTTATGCAGGGATATGTGAGTTTGTATGTTCCGATGAAGCCATGTGTGAATGAATGAATGAATATGTATGTTATTTTAATTCAATCACAAGGGCTTATGTATATGTGAAAGCCAAATTTCTATTTCTATGTATATGCATGCATATGAGAGAGTTTTTACATAGGACTTCCACTAGACAATTTTTCAAATTGAGAGATGCATGTTTATATTTTTGCAATATCGACTTCCATGGTGCAAGAGGAAGACGCTGAAGAAGCGCAAGGATCAAAGACGCGGGAACATATAAACTCACACAATGTGTGTGTGAATGGATTTATTTATGTTTGTGTGCTTGACATGTATGTGATTGTATGGATGAATGTTAGGATGTGTATAGATGATAAATATGCATGATCACCTAAATTCTAAAATCACATGTAAATGTATAAATTGTCCAACCAAAAACTAAGAGTATTTTTCTTTCTTATTTCATCCACTAGCAGCCATCGATGGAGGGATATTCTGCTCGCCCTTAGCGGGAGATAACTTCCTAAATTTTTGGGAATAGTGGGAGATATAAGGTTGTCTATGGTTGTGCCATGAATAGATGTACGAGGTGCGATTCACCCTTCGTGGACACCGAGTATATTTGTTTGTGAATACAATGGATAAACGTATCTCGTATCAAATAAAATAAGTTTTCTTAACAAGACCCGGAGTCCTAGCTCAGTTTTGAGAAAGAGAGTTTTTCTTAGGAGGATTGGTCAAATTCCCTCTTAATTAAAAGGACAAGAGTCATAAGAGTTTGAAAATGCAAATGTTGCGATATTTCGAAATGATTATGATTAGAAAATGTTTTCTTACCTTGATTTTATAATATATCTGATAGCCCTAAGCTAGTTTGTATTATAATTGATAGGATCTTGAATTGCTGTATTTATGTACAAATTTTTATTTGCGGTATTGGTTTTTAAAACATAAAATTGACATTAAATCCCATATAATTTATTTTGTAGAAATGTCGAATATTCAACCTATTGTGCGATCTATGATTGAAAAACATCCTTTGGCAAATGATGGCTCAAACTTCATAAGTTGGCAACTCAAGCTCAATATCGTGTTGAAGTTTGAGAAACTATCTCATATTTTGGACGGTGAAATCCCAAAATTAAATGAGAAGGCAACCAATAGCGAGAGAGAGGCAAAAGCCAAATGGGAAGACCAAGAGAACTAGGTTCACGGTCTAATGTTTGACTCCATGGGTGACTCGCTTCAAGCGAAATACTTGGATTCAAAACCCAAGAATACCATGGAAGCTTTAACAAAGATGTTCATGGATAGTGCTAGAAAAGAGCGCTATAAGACCACCATCGCACTCACAAGGTGTCACATGGCGGAGGGAACATCGGTATCCATGCATTTTCTCACGATGGAAGGATACCTTGAGAAGAAGCTCTCTTCCCCGATGCCCGATGACATTGAGGAAGATTTGATTCTTGGCTCTCTAGACCCGTCCTACAAGGACTTCATTATGCACTATCATGTGCGTGAGAAAGGGGTGAGTCTTGAGGAACTTTACAACGCTCTCAAAACGCCTGAAGTTGACATGGGCAAGGGTCGGGACAAGCACGTCCTAGCCGTCCATGGAGGGAGCAAAAAGATCACCAACGGTAAAGGAAAATTCACCAAAAATACGTCAATCAAGAGCAAGGGTGTAATGACCCTAACCTTGCTTAGGGGTTAATGGTGTTTAGGTGAAGTTGATGATGAGGTTTGCATGGGAGTTGGGGAAGGAATAGGAGGAGTGATTGACATCATTTCATGCTTATATTTGTATCTTATATCCATTATCTTACGCCTAAGCAATGCTACGTGACGAGTTTTATGTTTGAATTTCAGAAATAAAGAGGTTTGAAGAGAAGAGCCATGAAAGGACCCAAAAGCAGGAAAAAAGACTTAATTGTGAGACCTGGGGACTGAGATGCAAGGGAGAAGGATCTGAACGTAAGACCGAAGGACCTAAGAGTAAAACAGAAAACTCCACACCATCATGGGGAGTATTTTGATAATTCTTTTACCACTCGTCTTTGAGCAAACCAAAAGTCGACACACCTCCCAGTGGACGACCCGTATTTGCCACCGCTTCAACGCGGCCGTGCACTTGCGGTTAATATAAAATGAATCAATCAAGTTTTTGGCACCGTTGCCGGGGAGGTGCTCTGTCCAGACCTTGGTTTGGACGATTCGAGTGGTTTTTAATTTTTTGTTTCCAGTTTTTCTTAGTTGCAGGGATCCTAGAGTTCACGGGGAGGCTACTGGAGGAGTTGGAGCAGCTAACAATCAAAAGGGACCGCCAATCAGCGGTCTTAGACCGCCAATTGGCGGCCTGGTGAGGTCGTCTTGCTTCCATTTTTCTTCTGGTAGTTTTGTTCTTCATTGTAGTTATCGGGGAGCACTATTTTTCATGTTGTGACTTCTAGTTTGCTCCTAGATTAAAAATCAATTCCCTTTAATCAACTTGGACCATAAAACTCAAAGGAAAAGATTAGACTTCTTGCCATCTAGGTCATGCATCATTTGTAGACCTTGCATGCATTTATCTTTTCTTTGCTTTACATTTTGTTGTTGATTTCTGGCGTGAGGTACGTGCACCAAAATCTCTCATTCATGGCTGTTTCAATAATGCATTAGTTAGTAAGGTGCATCGGGACAAGAGTGAGTTGAGCGTTTTGATTGGAGCGATTGATTGCTAGATCTAGGATCAAAACGTTACTAAGGAGGGGTTGTCCCATAAAAGATAAGGTGGGGGATTTCATCACCATTTCCTTAGCCCCAAAAATCACTCTTAATCAAGCCATAACTAAATTGAAGTAGACATTGGCCCTAAGGATTGCAGACGCACTAGGAGAGTAATCTAGTTGAGACCGTCATGACCTGATCGGCGTTGCCTACCTTGTCGATAGTAGGAGGTACTAGATCTCCGGATCTGGTATCACTTGCTGGGCATTGTGGTACTCGTTATAGGGAGGTGAGGCGTGTCGAGGCTTGTGACCTCGAAGTTAGGCGTCGTCTAGCCTAAGGACCCATAGCCTTATGTTGTTTGAGCCGTGCTTGCTAGTTAGGCTTCTACCTGATCCCACCACCCACGTTAGATCTAAGGATTCTTCCCTCCTCATCTGAGTCCTCTCCTCATCTATTCTCTACGTGTAGTCTCCTACTCTGAGTACACCTTCTGTTGTGTGTTGTTAGTGTCGAGTCGAGCATTTTTATGCGAGGGCGGGCTCGTTCTGGTGAGAGCGCTCGACTAGAGAGGGCATATTTCTGAGATGGACGGTCTTGGTGATCGACCATCTTCGCCTCGTGCTCCTTTGGAGCAAGAGGCCGAGTTGTCTAGTGGTGGCGAGGGAGACCGGGTTCCATACATGGATTACCTCGGTCCGCTCCCACCACCACGTAGACCTCCTTCTCCTCCTCCTCTGACTCGAGAGGAAGGGAGATTTGGTCAGGATCGAGTTCTTGGTGCACCACCACCTTTAGCTCGACAGGATAGACCGATGACTTTGTGGGAGTGGACCCATCCTGTTCGGGTCGCGCAGCCTTCTTGCATAGTTCTTCCCCCTGCTCGTGGGAACAACTATGAGCTGAAACCTCAATATGTGAGCATGCTTCCAACCTTTACTGCCAATAAGGAGGATCCATATATTTTTATATGCGAATTCGAGGAAGTATGCTCCATGTTCAAGCTTCAACAGCTTGACGAGTATTCAGTCCGGTTGAGGATGATTTCTTTCGCGTTGAAGGATAACGCGAAGAAATGGATGTACAGCCTCCCGGCGAGCTCTATTCGGTCTTGGGATGACTTCGTGACCGTATTTCTGAAGAGATTTTTCCCTCAAAGGAAAACTCAACAGATACGGCACCAGATACATCAAATGTATCAGACTGAGACCGAATCTTTTCATGGTTTCTTTGAGAGGTTCAAGGACCTTCTCCAACAGTGCCCACATCATGGATTTGAGTTATGGAAGTTGTGCCAAATTGTTTATGAGGGCATCAACTACAACACCCGCACATTGTTGGAGTCGATGTGTCAGGGTGACTTCCAAATGAAACCCATCGAGGAGGCATGGGATACTTTTGAGTCCATGGCTGAACGTACCTTCGAGTGGGATACCATGAGAGAGCCACCAGCCGCCATGTCTTCTGGTCGAGCTGGATCTTATCAAGTTGAGTCATTGATCGCGTCTGAGGCAAAAATGGCTGCTCTCATGCGTAGGATTGAGAGTTTAGAGTTGGACCGAGCTCCTGTAGCTCATGGCGCTACTCCCGGGTGTGGTAGGTGTGGACTTACGGGCCATGATGACTTGGAATGCGCTTACGCTCCAAGGGATACTGAGCATGCAAATGTGATGTATCAACAGAGGCCTCGTAACGACCCATACAGTCACTCCTACAACCTGGGATGGCGTAACCATCCTAACTTCTCTTGGGGGCCCAGTGGGGGTAACGGTCAGAGCTCGCACGCTCAACCTCAACCTCCACCTTATCAACCTCCACGCCCATCGGCGACCTACCAACCTCCATATCAAAGGTCTCAGAACCATAATTACCAACCTCCTCATGCCTCATCGTCGAGTTATTCCAACCAGACTCCACCACCCCAGCGGGTTGACCCCAATGACCCTTCTTGTGATACGACCCTTCAAGCATTGCAAAGTACAGTCAAGGCTTTGGAAATGCAAGTTAGCCAGTTGGCTCATCAATTCCATGAACACGAGAAGGCTCAGTTCCCGAGTCAACCCGAGGTGAATCCTCGGGGTACCCATTCTCAAAGAAGGACACCTTTACCTCATGCAACCTCCGAACCGACCCATAATATTAATGTGATTCATACTTTGAGGTTTGGTAAGGAGGTGAACAACCACATTGGGGTGCCTTCTTTGTCATCACCATCTTTGAGGGAGCCGGATCCTGAGGCTCCCTCCACAAATACTTCCAGGAAGGAGCCAGATCCTGAGGTTATTTCTACTTTTCCTTCAACAAAGGGGACGAACCCTGAGGTCCCCTTGTCTCCTCTTGTGTCGAAGGAATCAGATTCTGAGGTCCCCACTCATGTTCCTTTGGACCAGAATTCTGGGGTTCCTTCGCACCCTTATGCCCCGAAGGTGCCATTCCCTGAGCGACATAAAAAGAAAACCTCAGATCAGCATGAGAAGATGCTTGAGATGTTTAGGCAAGTTAAGGTGAACATCCCTCTGTTGGAGGTGATTCAGCAAATGCCACCTTATGCCAAGGTTCTCAAGGACTTATGCACCAACAAGAGAACAACTCATGTTCCAACGAAAGCTTTTCTTGCGACTAACGTGAGTTCTTTGTTGGCACAACCCATGCAAGTCAAGTACAAGGACCCTGGTTGTCCTACTATCTCTTGTGTGATTGGTGATGTATCCATACATCGAGCCTTATTGGACCTTAGTGCATCTGTTAATCTTCTGCCATATTCTGTCTAGGTCCACCTCGGTCTTGGAGACCTCAAATAAACAAAGACCACTCTTCAATTGGCTGATAGGTCTATGAAGAAACCGAGGGGTGTGGTGGAAGATGTGCTGATCAAAGTGGGAGAGTTCATTTATCCAGTTGACTTCTTTGTCTTGGATACTGAACCTGTGCCAAACCCACTTGGACTGTCATTCTGGGGTGACCATTCCTTGCGACTTCCAATGCATTGATCAATTGTCGCAATGGTCTGATGCGCTTGACTTATGGTAGTCAATGCGCTGATTTCAACATCTTCACCATCAGCAAGAAGTGCCTTCAATGACCCTGTTGGGGTCAACCTTATCAAGGGTTTGGATGAAATTGAAGTTGAGGGCACCTTCAAGTACTTCAGAGAATTGTTCGATGAAGATCCTGAAGGCGGTGAAGATGTTTCACGTGGGCTGGCACAAGAAGGTGCCTTATGTTCTGATCATGTGGCCTCAGTGCCACCTCGTTTTGATCATGTGGCCCTTGAGCCACATTCTTCTGATCTTGTGGCCCTTGAGCCACATCCTTTTGATCACGTGACCCTTGAGCCACAACCTTTCGATCATGTGGCTTTTGAGCCACAAGATACCATTTTTATGGCCTCTGGGCCACATGATCTTCATTCTGTATCTGCTGATAGAGGTTCACCTCTCATTCATGCCTCCTATCTTGCTCACTCTCAAGAGGCATCAAACGACCACAACGCTTATAAGGGTATCAAGTGGTCAAGCAATTCTGATTTGTATGTCGCGAGCCCATGCATGTGCATTTTTGGCTCGAGAGATGGTGGGTTCCCATTTGATGTCTCTTGACATATGAAGATGGGAGCCCATTTTTGTACATAGTTATAAAATAAAAAAATGAAAAAAGAGAAAAAAAGTACAATAAAAGACTCCTTCAGTGAGCATCGATTGTTGTGGGCTCCAACCCTTGAGTGTTTGGGCTCCATTTCTTTCACATATTTGTATCCTTTCTTTAGCATCTCAAAGGTTTTGAGGGAATTCGGGTTTGTGTCCATCAACATGACCTTGAACTTCCCTTTGTACTTCATGTTGGTGAGATCTCTTCTGTTTCATGCATACATCCATGTAGTATCTTGCTCGCATTCATTGAGGACAATGCATGAAGTAGGTGTGGGGGGTGTTTTACGTGTGTACATAGTCAAGTCTTTTCCTTTGATTTTTGTTTTCTTTTGTGTGCATTGTTAGGGTCATGTTAGTGTGCTGCATTTAATATCGATATATCTGCTTGCCATGATCCTTGGGTGACTTGTCTTCTTTTCCTTGCCTAGTGCTTCAAAATTTTCACATTTCTTTCAAAATCTTCTTGTCTTTGCGAAAGAAAATGTTTTGTGGGTTTTGTGTGTGTTTAGCATGTGCAAAACCGTTGAGAGACAAAGTAAAAAGAAAGCTCCCAAAATTGTCTTGAACTTGATGCATTAGGATATCTAATACAGTGGCTTTAGGATTTATCGAGTCGTTAGGATGTACCCCAGTTTTCCCTTGGGGATGAGTAATCATAGGGTTTCAGTACTCAAACAGTTAAAGAAGTCCATCCTGAACCTAATGAGTCAATAATTCGTGTCTGTTAACTTAAGGAAGTTTGTTGTTGTCAAGGACCCTTTAAATCTTGTTGTGAGACATTAAGTGTAGGGGTTTTGGTTCATGTGTAGATAAGAAATAAGTGACTAGGTGTTCTCTCTTCTTGCAAGGCTCCTATCACTCGTGAAAGTAGGTCTGAGGGGACTTTCTGCCTGGTGCTTTCGAGTCATCTGACTTGGGATGCACCGACCGAAGTCTCGTTAATCGGGTGGTAGGGATTGCCCTATGTGGAGATTTGGGGAAAGGTGTACGTGATAGTGTAAGTCCTCATGGGCAATGATGCACGAAAGCTGACCCTGGGATAATGAAGCTCAAACTAATAATAAAAAAAAGAAAAAGAAAGAAAAAGAAAAAGAAAAAAAATGCAAATAAGAACCTTAATGGACTTTACACTTTGTATCACTTGAGGATGTTGAGGTTGTCCATGTCTTTCGCTTAATTCCTTATTTAACTTGCACGAATGGTTCATTAGAATAGGTGTGTGGACTGATTACCTATATAGAGTCGGCCTGAAGGATTACCGCGCCCTATGATCGACAAAAATTGTCCAACGAGTCGAGTGTCTAGATTGAATAATGCATCTTGTTCAGATTTTGTGGGTATATCCGCTGAAAACCCTCAGGAGACAACACTCCTCCTCCTTGGCAACAAGGAGGTTTAACGGCATGTTGCACGTGCTAAGTGCAACCGTGATTCCTACGAAAGTGAGTTAGGATTTCCTGTTTCTCGTTTGTTTTTCTCTTTCTTTGTTTTGCTCGGGACTAGCAAAAACTTAGGTGTGGGGGTATTTGGATGACATCATTTCATGCTTATATTTGTATCTTATATCCATTATCTTATGCCTAAGCAATGCTACGTGATGAGTTTTATGTTTGAATTTCGGAAATAAAGAGGTTTGAAGAGAAGAGCCATGAAAGGACCCAAAAGCAGGAAAAAGGACTTAATTGTGAGACCTGGGGACTGAGATGCAAGGGAGAATGACCTGAACGTAAGACCGAAGGACCTAAGAGCGAAACAGAAAACTCCACACCATCATGGGGAGTATTTTGACAATTCGATTCGGGTCGGAGCTCCAATAAACGAAGTAGATGCATCCAAGACCAACAAATACATCAACACAAGCCCACAACAAAAATGAGCCCGATCCAGAAGTAATAGACCGCCAATTGGCAGTCTGTTTGGCTCCGGATCCGCTAATTTTTTGCGGGCACGTGTATTAGTGTATTCTTAGTCTATTTTTGGTATTTGTTTAGTTCCACATCGGGGGATTGTCCCGGATTAGCTTTTTCCATGCTTATAAATAGAACACTTCACCTTCCATTGTAGATATCTCTCTTTTGGTGGCCTTCTTCCCTACTAAGAGTGAAGCCTTGAAGCAAAATTCTGGTGGAGGAAGGGCTGCTTGTAATTTGGAGTGAGTAATAATAGAAGTTTTGTAGTTAATTGTTGTTTGCTTTAGTTTTTACATTGCTTAGTTAATTTCAATTTACATGTATTGCATGTTTCTTTAGTCTCATGTTCTTTTAGTTTCTTTAATGTTTCTTGCTTGCTTAGATTAATTTCATTTCAGTGTTACTGCTTCATTTTGTTAGAGTAGTTAGTTTAAATATGTGTGAGTAGTTCCATCCCCATTTGGGGTGGAGAAATACGTGATATAATCATGTAGTGTATTAAGTGTGTGTTATCTTAATCCCTTGAGCTTTATATGATTTCCATAACCATCTAGTGGGTCTCCACTCTTATCTTTGATATGCTAATGCTATTGAATGAAGCTTAGCTTATGCTTTGATTAGTGGACCTATTTTATGGGGAATGATAAGGTTAGGATATGGATGGAATTAATATAGGAAACATGACTTGTAGTGTATGTACTCTTGTTGCCTTTACCTTAGTTAATGTCTTGTATGTTTTAATGATGTAGTCTTATCTTAATTCATGTGGAGGCATAGTAGGATCTAGTCTTTATACATGAGTTCATTTAGCTTCATTCCCATTATTGTCTTGTATGTTTTAATGATGTAGTCTTATCTTAATTCATGTGGAGGCAAGGTTGGTTGTAGTTTTATGATTTCATGCACTACATGTTGTGAGGAGCTTAATGAACACACACACACTTCTTTATGTTCACATTATTTCTCTACCACATTTGGGGCTTAGTTTATTGCTTTTCTTCCATTTCCATTTGCACATTAGTGTAGTTTAGTGTAACCAACATTTTTCCCTTTCTTCACCTCTCGCATTTCCATTGCTTTTTCTTCAGGAAGAAGGTATGCCATGTTTTTGCATTAGATGCTTTTGTTACTCACCCACGTTGGGGTGATGTTGTGGTCGGTCGCGGGAGGTCGGACACCTCGCCGACGACGTGAAACGACGTAAAATCCTCGGCAGGCGCGGGGTTGCTGTTGACCAACAGTCGACCGGTGCCTTCGGGCGGTCGACCAATTAATGTATTTTGCCCGACTTTAACCAACACCGGTAGAACGATACCTTGTGGTGCTTGACCAGTCGTGCTTGTGTTGGTGGGTCAAGGTTGTCTGGGAGATTTCGGTCGAACGAGACCCTTGAGTTGTTCGACCGATTGCTTCGTGTTTCGCTTGGACCAGACGTTGACAATCCAAATGGTCGAATGTTCTAGACCTTTAGTCCGACCGGAACTTAAGTGAACTAAATTGTATTGTATGTTATTCAACCGATTTTATGATCTTGTTCGACCGGTAGATGACCTAGAATGCTAGGATACCCTTGGTAATTTTCGGTCGACCGGGACCCCTGAGTCGGTCGACCGAATAGATTTGTATGATTTTGACCAGACTCCGGATTTTGACAACGTTTGGTCGACCGATTTTAGACTTTTGTTCGACCATTGGGGATCGAGTTTTGAGCACAGAGTTCGACCGTTGTAGGCGTTCGGTCGACCGATTCCTTTGTGGTAGCGGTCGACCGGTATACCTTTTCCAGTCGACGGTTTGAGCTCAGAACTGAATC
Source organism: Triglochin maritima (assembly GCA_963682175.1). Classification (NCBI taxonomy): domain Eukaryota; kingdom Viridiplantae; phylum Streptophyta; class Magnoliopsida; order Alismatales; family Juncaginaceae; genus Triglochin; species Triglochin maritima. The sequence goes on along the minus strand of OY821790.1, from coordinate 13,980,412 downwards.
TTGGTCCTAGTGAAGTGTCAACTATGTCCACGGAAACCCGTGTCCTCACTTGGAGCGTGAGCCGGGACGTGACGGTGGGTACGTTGCGCGTGCCTGCCCAGACACCGTCGTGTGGAAGAGTGTGGATACATGGGATGTGTCGCCTTTGTATTATAGAGGGTGACGTTGTGTGTACATTGGTTCTCGTATTAGAGTAGCAACCTGAGGGATTGCGGATCCAATTGCTTTCAGCGGGCACGCAACTGCCGTTGGTTGAAGTGACTACCGGCCTTGATGGCTACGGAGGTTGCTGCCCAGCTTTTATAGCGGTAGAGTTGGTGTCTGCAAGTGGGGCTCGATGACCCCGCTGACTTCGGGTCGGATCTGTCGATTTTCGGGCCCTCTATGTGGCGGATATGTTCGACTGGCCTTGATAGGTAGTGATTGCACGAGCCCGTGCAGCCTGTGTGGCGGCAGGGAGGATCGCGCATGACCTGTGTCGTAGTGGCGATGGACTGCCGATGATGATTTCCGGCAGGTATCTCGATTGGGCACCTATCGTATGAGATACATTGCGGTCTGTGTGGCGCCGGTGATGGACCGACCTGCGCGACGGCTCCGAACGATCGTTCCCGCTGCCACACAGGCCCCACTGTCCGCAACATCGTCGTCGCCACACAGGTTGCACGGTCCACAACCAATCGGTACCACACATGCCACACAGTCCACAGCATCGCCGCCGCCACACAGGCCGCACGGTATACAACAACCGGTACCACACACGCCACAAGGTCCAACATCGGGTCTCTGTGGAGACCTACCGTAGGCACATACGGTCTAGCGGACAGTACGCAACACATCCCCACACGCGACTACACAAACCAAGGGATCGGTTAGGAGGCGTTCGCACTTCCGCGCAGGTAGAATCAGATCTGAAAATATCGTCGTCCACCACCACACCCGGTTTTGCCCTTGGTGGGAGTGTTGCTTTATTGCTTTGTATTCATGCCATGCTATACTAGTATGATAGGGCATATAGGTGAGCTTGTCATACAGGGTTTCCTTATGGAAACTCAGGCATTGTTGTTATGTTTATTTTCAGGACCGCGTTAGGTTCTGGCGGGTGGTGACCAATGGAGATTGCACTTTGGGACTGGATCCTGTCGTCTGCCTATTTTAGGTTGTCGTGATTACATGTTTTATGTATTTTGTATTCTGATGTAATCACTCTTTTGACAAACTCCTATGTAATGTGGTGCACCAGATGTATTTGGGTATTCTTCGAGTAATGTCCCTACTCTTGATGGTTTTTATCCTCGCGTTTCCTTTGATTTTAAAAGTTTAAATTTTCCGTTGTTCGGGGATGTTACAAAGGGAGTAGGAAGTGCTCGTGTTAGTTCCTCGAGGGGGAATTCTTCAAAATCTCCGACTCCCAACACAGAATTCTTTCAATGCAGTGAAAAGGAACACATCCGGCTAAATTGCCCCCAAGTACAAGGAAGACCTTGACAATGGAGTGATTGAAGGTAAGCGCCCCAAAAAGCCAAAGGTATATTTGTTATTGAGATTAATTTAGCCACCTCTGTCCATGATTGGGTAATTGATACCGGATCTTGTGCTCACATAATTTCTAATGTGTAACTCCTAAAGGATAGGAAGGAACTCGTGAAGAACGAGATGATTTTGAAGGTCGGAAATGGTGCGAGCGTTGCTGCAATTGCACAAGGTTCTGTGGAGCTTAAATTATTAAGTGGTTTAAATTTATGTTTGAAGAACATTTATTATGTGCCTTCGATTAGCAAGAATATTATTTCTGTATCATGTTTGGATATGGATAATTTTAATATAAATATTTCAAATTCTTGCTTGTCTATATCGACGAAGAATGGTATTTTCTAAGCAAATGCATTCGTGAGGAATGATCTCTATTTGCTTGAATTGAATAATAAACAAATCTTAAACATCAATAACAAAAGGCTTAAAACTACTCATGTGAATGATACACTCTTGTGGCACTATCGTCTTGGTCACATAAAAGAAAAATGCATCAAGAAATTGCAATAAGCTAACCTTCTTGGTCAACTTGATTTTAAATCATTGGAGACGTGCGAACCTTGTCTAATGGGCAAAATGACCAAGAGACCTTTCAAGAAGAAAGGACCGAGAGCGAATGACTTGTTGGATTTGATACATTCCAATGTATGTGGTCCGATGAGTACTAGTGCAAGAGATTGTTTCAGCTACTTCATTATGTTCACGGATGACTATAGTCGTTATGGCTATATTTATCTAATGAGAAACAAAAGTGAGAACTTGGACAAGTTCAAGGAATTCAAGAATGAAGTAGAGAACCAACACAACAAGAAAATCAAGTCTCTACGAACAGATCGTGGAGGTGAGTACTTAAGTACCGAATTTTACTCATTCCTAAAGGAGTGTGGTATTGTACCACAGCTCACCCCTCCTGGTACACCTCAGTGGAATGGGGTGTCCGAAAGGAGGAATAGGACATTACTGGACATGGTTCGATCAATGATGAGTCAAGCTGAATTGCCATTTTACTTTTGGAGTTATGCACTAGAAGTTGTGGCTTACACACTAAATAATGTTCCACCCAAATCCGTAGAGAAAACGCCTTATGAGATATGGAGTGGTAAAACACCTAAGCTCAATTTTCTCAAGATTTGGGGTTGTGAGGCCTACGTCAAGATATTGATGTCGACCAAACTTCAACCAAAAGCGGATAAGTGCTTCTTTATAGGTTATCCTCGTGAGACAAGAGGATACTACTTTTGGCATATAACCTCCAATCGAGTGATTGTAGATCGGAATGCCATATTTCTAGAAAAAGAATTTCTAGAAAGAATAAAAAGTAGTGGGAGTAGAGTTGTGCTTGAGGAGACTCAAGATATTCTACAAGATCATGATATAAATGGTGACATTCAAGATCATGAAGGACCAACCGAGGTTCCTTCGATTAGTGGGAGTGTGAGTGAGAGACCCTCGCAAGAAATTGTGAGAGAAACTCAATCTTCCCCACCTAGTGTACGTTCTAGAATCGAACACGAACCAATTCTGCAAGAAATTGTGGAAGAAGTTCGAGAAGTACACGTAGAACCAAAAGAACTTAGAAGGACAACGGGGGAAAGGAAGAAACCCGATATGTATTTGGGACTTCATGAGATCATGGTACTAGATACCGATGATCCCTCGACCTTTCAAGAAGCAATGGAAAGAAATGACTCCAAACTATGGTTTAAGGCCATGGAATCCGAAATAGAATCCATGTATGATAATCAAGTGTGGAACTTGGTTGACCTTCATCAAGGGAAAAAGGGCATTCAAAATAAATGGGTTTTCAAGAGGAACATGGACATGGATGGGAACTTGACAACCTACAAAGCGAGGCTTGTAGCAAACGGTTTCACTCAAGTTCAAGGAATTGACTATGATGAAACTTTTTCACCGGTTGCCATGTTCAAGTCTATTCGGATTATGCTCGCTATTGCCGCATTTCATGATTATGAGATATGACAAATGGATGTCAAAAAGGCATTCCTTAATAAGAACTTGGAGGAGGATGTGTACATGGTACAACCTCAAGGTTCTGAAGATCCATAGAATAGCGAGAAAGTATGCAAGCTTCAAAGATCCATTTATGGACTGAAGCAAGCATCAAGGAGTTGGAACAAGCGCTTTGACGAAGAAGTCAAAAAATTCACTTCGTCCAAAGTAAGGAAGCGCCTTTTATATACAAGAGGTTAGTGGGAGCCACATAGTGTTCTTGATCTTATATGTCGATGGCATACTCCTCATGGGAAATCATATACCTTTGGTTGAGCAAACAAGAAGTTCATTGAAATCTGCATTTTCGATGAAAGATATGGGTGATGCTCAATACATCTTGGGAATTAAGATATATAGAGATAGATCTTGTAGACTCATTGGCCTAAGTCAACGTACAAACATTGACAAGGTCTTGGAAAGGTTCAGCGTGAACAACTCCAAAAAGGGCAATGTGCCAATGAGTATGAGTGTGCAACTCAAGAAGTCTGAACGTGCTGAATCACGTAAAGACTTGGAGTACATGAAAGATATCCCTTGTACTTCGGCAATAGGATCGATCGTGTACGCAATGACTTGCACAAGACCCGATGTCTCGTATGATCTAAGTGTGACAAGTCGTCACCAATCCAACGCAGGTCCTGAGCATTGGAATGCGGTAAAGAATATTCTGAGGCACCTTAACCGGACCAAAGATAAGTTTCTTGTTTATGGAGGAAAAGGGATTTAATATCCGAGGGCTATTCAAATGCGAGTTTCATGAGTGATCCCGACGATAGAAGGTCACAATCGGGATACATCTTCCTTCTGAATGGTGGAGTTGTGAGTTGGCATAGTTGGAAGCAAAGCTATAAGATCCGCTCTCCTACTACAATATTAATAAGTCCACTCTCCTCGTTTATGTATAATTTAGTTCTTAGATTATCTGATTGTGTTTGTGGTATGTCTGTATGCTTATTTTTAATCGGGTTCCTTGTCGGTCAATCGAGTGTGACTCACTGGGCAAGTACGCATTTGCTAGCTTGATCGACTCAATCCGATCCGAAGGGGTGAATGGTGCGAGTTTGGGCTGAGCCCATTATGACGTGGCTTGGAATTGGAAGGGTTGTGTTTGGGGTTTGGATGCACATTATTTCGTGGCTTTTGAATACTTTTGGAATGGTGCCATTTTGGCATGCCATAATGTGACTTGAATAGCCATGAAGGCTATGGAAGTTGGAGGGTTGTTTGCAAACAAAACCCCCTCAACCCAAGTCATCCCTACCCTCTCACTCCTTCACCCAAGAAATTCAGACCCTCTCCATCTCCCTCTCCGGCGTGCTAGTGGCTGGAGCTCCGACGAGTCAAGTGGAGCAAGCTAGAGTGTATCTTTTGGGAGCAACTAGAGGAATATCTGGGTGGGCTGATCTCTGGTGATCTCAGGCAAAGCTTTACGTGAATTCAGGTATGCTCCTAGCCCTTGAAGAGTTTTGTGGGAGGGGGTGTTGGCTGGAGGGCCGGCCAATACCATGTTGGTGGTTGGTGCAATCGGTTGCACCATCAACCGAGTTCCCTGCTAGCGTGCGCATGGAGCATGCGCTAGATGGGGCTGGCTGTGGGACAGCCAGAGGGACCGTAGCTCCAGCGAGCTCTGGTGAGTCCGACCAGGAGTGATGAAGTTTCTTCTAGGCTGAGTTTTGGGGTGGACACGGATCTGGTTGCGTGTGGCTTGTGCACACAAGATCCAACTAGGATTTGTCTTCAACCCGTTCCATTGCCGGGGCGTGGACCGAAGACCGGGCCGTTAGGATCCGGGTTTGGACCGGACTGGAACGGTGCGGTCATGGCTGGACGGAAGACCGGAACGGACCGGTCGGTCCAGAACCAGTCCAATTTGGTAAAGGACCGTACATGTTTGTAATTGCAAACAAGGGAATCTGAGATGCAATAAAACAAAAATAATGGCTATTTTACATACTTCGATATACTCTAAAGTTTACTCCACGATGCATACAAGTTCATCAACAAGTTCAATTACAAAATAACAAATAAACAAGTTCATGAAGTGGTAAGGTGAAGACATTTTGAGTTGAAGAATGAAATATGTGTTCTACAACGAGTTAGCATGTGCTTATTATATAGCAACGAGTTATGATTAAAAAAATTCAAAAGCAATCAAACAAAATGGTCAGCTTTGTATCAGCTAGGGTTAGTTTTATGTCACTTGGGTCAGCTTGGTATCATCTCGCACAACATTGTATCACGTTGCATAACTTTCAAAATTCAACATTATTTAATATTTAGAATATGTTTTATGTGTTTTATTTCATTATATTTATATAATTACTTATAAAAAGTTAATGTAATTACAATAAGTTAATTAATTTATTAGTGGGTTGTGGTTGAGAGGAGAATGTTGTTAAGAGAGAAAAAAAGAGGTTGTAGAAGAGAGAGAGTGCCGATATGACAAGTTGACATTTCTGAAAATGTTGAAGGATTGAGGATGATCTAAGATGGTGGAATTGGTTGTTGGTGTTGAGTAGTGACGTGGGGATAGGAAGGGAGAGGAGGTCAGGGTATTCAGAACAGCATATTAGAATAAAGGAATAAAGTACTGGGAGATTAAGAGAGAAACAAGATAACATAATGGATTTGGAAAATATAAATATTCTTCTTCATATCTCATTCAATAATAAAAAGGTTCCTCATATAAACCTTACAATAACTCAAAATAGGAAAGAGAAATAATTGGAAATAACAATGATAAGGAAAGATGTTAATGATACTTATAACTTGGTATCCCTAGTAATTCTAATTATATAACTGGAAATATCTTCATGACTTTCCATAATTGTATAATTATAGGTGAATTCTGTTTCTTCTTTGAATTGTTTTTATTGTTTAGCTTCCATGTTGAATTTGATACGATCGGAATCAAACACTTCGCCAACAATTATGATTTTATCTACATTTATATGTTGTGATCTTGCGTTTCCGGTATAGATATATACATAAGAATCAGGTTACGGTAACAATCCACACCAAATACGCTCCAAGCGTAAGATATACTTTCCTATATGGGTGTTTTGGTATGGTGGTAATAGTGAAAAATTAAGGGGGGTAATTATTCACCTCCAGTATGCTTAGAATGTGGGGTTAATTAAAGTGGAAGAATTACACTGCTGGAAAAAAGGCCTACGACGTCGGATATTAAGAGGTACAACGGCGGGTTAACTGTTTTCAATGACCGACGTGGTGCGTGGGAGACGTTATAAATGTGTACCCTTCAACGTCGGTCGTTACAACCGACGTGCTAGTATGCCCTATAACGTCAGTCATAGTTTTAACCACAACCGATGTGATAAATGAACGTGCAAGTGAGCTCCTCAATATCCTACCACGTCTGTCATCTTATACGAGTGACGTGTTAGAGTCTTTAATAAAAATAAAAAAATAATCAAAAAATAACCTACAATGTCGATTGTTTTATAGAACCAACGTGGTAGTATCGCATCTATCGCGTTGGCCTTTTTATATGACCGACGTGGTAGGGTCGTTAAAATAAAAAAAGAAAAAGAAATATCCTACAACGTCGGTGCTGCATAAAGGCCGATGTTGTAGGATATTTCTTTTAATATGTTTAATTTTATTATTTGTTTGATACCTGTATTTCAGACTTAAACCCTGTAGTATAAATCAAACATTCATATCTATTAAACAAGTAATTCACAACATTCATATCTATCACAACATTCATATCAAACATACAAATCTATCAACAAATCAAAAGACAATTCATAACATTCATATCCATCAAACAAGTAATTAATTCTCACAACATTCGCATCAACATACAAATGCATCTACTTAATACAACATACAATGAAGCTTTAGTTTTTACGTTTTCATTTTCATTTTCAGCTCATAGAATCCTCGATCCATATTCCTTCATGATGATCATCTCGGATAATTAAGTTGTCAACAATTTTGTCGTCTTCGAGCGATTTAAGATCAGCTACTTGTGCAAATAGGGGAATTTTTACAATCTCATTAACATCTTCTTCAGCCATGATTTGCCGTTTTCCTTCTAAAACTACAGACCATTCAATAGCACACGAGTCTTTTACATAAAAAATATGTTTTGCTTAAGATACCAGAATGAAAGGATCTTCCTTAAAACCTTCTTTTTAAGGTTCACCAAAGTAAACCCCAAATCATCGACTTGAAGACCGTTCTTATTGTCCACCCACTTGTATTTAAATACCGCAATATTGAATTAAGTAAAATTCAGCTCCCATATTTCTTCACGCTGACCATAATAAGACATATTGACATATATGGGATTTCTATCTTTTGAACTAGATATGTGCAACGATTCAACTACCAAAGTGACCCCACTATTCAGCATTGTGCTTTTCTCGTCCTCCATTTTGGTATAGAAAGAAAAATCATTGATATCATAGCCATTATAAGATGTCACTATAGGATTTGGTCTATATGCCAACCACTTCAAATTTCCAGAAACTTTACGGTTGTACACAGTTTCCCTTAACTAATCAAAAAAAGCCTTATTGTGAGCGTTAATTACTTGTTGATCAGTCCAAAAAGGATGTTTTTCCCTCAATATGGTCATGTGCTCATCCAAATAAGGTTGGACTTCATCAGAATTGTACAACACATATAAATAGGCTTTAAAGAGATCCTCACCTTTTGGACTTATCATCCTCGGGTCATGTGTACCTTTACCTTCAATCCTATATTGATGTCTGTTCTTAGGAAGTCCAACATTCTTAGTGTGAGTCAAGTACTCATTACAAAACTTAATTACCTCTTGAGCTATGTAACCTTCAATGATGCTCGCATCCGACCTTCGTCAATTATTACAATAATCTTTGAACTCACCCATGTAATGCTCGAATGGATACATTCAACTCCAAAATTCCAGACCGAGTAGCTTAACTTCTCTAACCAGATGAATCACCAAATGAACCATTATGTCAAAAAAAGACGGCGGAAAATACATCTCCAACTGGTATATTGTAACAACTACTTCATTCTGCAACTTATCAAAATACTTTGGATCAATTACTTTGGTGCAAATCTTGTTGAAGAACAAACAAAATTTGATAATAGGATGTCTAACGTGTTTCGGCAATATCGATCTAATTGCAACATGTAACAACTGTTGCATCAACACATGACAATCATGAGACTTCAAACCAAGTAGTTTCAAATCTTAAATTGATACAAGACTGCTAATATTTGAAGAATAGCCCGACAACAATTTGACACCATGTAGACACTGTTACAAACCTAATTTCTCCTTTCTGTCCAAAGTGTAGCAAGGTTGTGGTAAATACTTACGAGTACCCTTACGCTCTGGTGCTAGTTTTGCTCGAATACCAAGTTCAAGTAAATCAAGTCTGACATTATATCCATCTTTAGTCTTACCCAGTATGTTAAGAAAAGTTCCTAAGAATTTGTAACAAACATTTTTTTCGAGATGCATCACACCGATATATTGTCTGACTTCTAAAGTCTCCCAATAAGGAAGGTTAAAAAATGTATTTTTTTCTTCCAGCTACTCTTACCATTTCTGCATTTGTAAGGCTTGCCGAATTTGTATTGGTTGTTCTTCACCCACTCAAGAACTTGTCTTGCACTGATATCTGTAAGCGGTTCTTCGAATTCCTGCTTCCCGTTACATGCCCTTTTCATTTGACGATACAGATGACTCATAGGAAGAAATTTGTGATGACCAAGATACACTGTCTTACTGCCATGCACAAGCTACAAAGAACATGTGTTTTCTTCACAAATAGGACACGCTTTGTGGCTTTTCACAGAATAGCCAGATAGATTTCCATATGCAGGGAAGTCATTAATTGTTTAAAATATCATCGCACACATTGTAAGTGACTGTTGATGGTGGGCATCCCACACTTGCTCACCATCATTCATAATTTTTCTTCAAGTCATTAATCAGGGAGTAAAATATACATCTATGTCATTGCCTGGTTGTTTTGGACCAAAAATCAATAAAGACAACCTCATGTATCTATGTTTCATACAAAACCATGGAGGTAGATTGTACATAACTAGTAGAACATGCCACGAACTATGAAGGCTACTCAAATTCCCATAAGAATTCATTCCATTAGTACACAGACAACGTCTTAGATTTCTGGATTCTTGACCGAACACTGGAAAATCTGAATCGATCATCTTCTACTGCGGAGAATCTGCAGGATGTCGGTGCATCTAATCATTCGCTTTATGACGATCTGCGTGCCATGTCAAATTCTTTGAATCCGCAGGGCAGGCAAACAAATGTTTCAACCTTGGAATGATTGGAAGATACCACAACACCTTCGCAAGCGGCCCTTGCAGTACTGGTATATCACCACTCACATTTTTCTTGTGTTTATACCTTGACGCGTTACAAACCGGACAACAATGTAGATTTTTATATTGGGCCCTATATATTATGTAATCATTAGGGCATGCATGTATTTTCCTATATATGTTGCATACCCATTAGACACAAGTTTTTTTTTTGACTCATATGTACGGTCTGAAAGTTCGTTGTTTTCTGGAAGAATTTCTTTTAACAACTGAAGTTAGGCAGTAAAACTGACATCACTCCAACCGTTGGAGGCTTTCAAGGTATATAACCGGACAGAAGACCTTTCCTTCGTTTCTAAAATGTGCATTCTTTTATCAACTCCGTACTCATACTCATCACTCAATCAACTTGAAAAAAATCCAATTTCGATTCAACATATAGTATTTTTAAAACCCAAAATACTCCTCACTCAATCAACAACATAAACAATCGTGATATAAAATGAACCCAATATATAGTATTTTTAAAGTAACCCCGGGCTATTAACACAAAATTAACCAAATCCCAAATCACCAGCAAAGATGTTATATTCTTATATCAATTAGCAATTCAGCTAAAAACAAAATTAAAATCAGCTTTCTACTAGTAGAGTAGCAGCATTCAAAGACATTTTACTTAAAAACCCAACTATCATTCAATCACAAAAAAATAAGATAAATTACGCAAAATGGGTATATCCACATAAAGATCCAATATATTTGACTTTGACACGGGCAAGATAAGCATATAGATCCACCATAAACCCTTAACAATCTGATCTTCAAACCGAAACGACGTGTCTAAAGATGGAATCTTTGATTTGGAGATAGAACGCGTCTACATATCCAGTTAAATTGAAACTTAAAACGAAAAGACAAAATTCACAAAAAAGACACTAGTGTAGAACAAGGCATACTCGTCGCCCAATAGACGTCGGTCGTATTAACAGCTGATGTGTATACCTATAGACGTCGACTATTAATACGACCGACGTCTATGGTGTGAGAGGTCGGGTTATAGACGTCGGTTGTATAATAGGCGGACGTCTATTTGTTGAGAGGTCGGGGTATAGACGTCAGGTGTATAATAGGCCGACATCTATTTGTTGATAGGTCGGGGTATAGACGTCGGCTATATAATATGCCGACGTCTATTGGTCTTTATACTTGAACCGTTCTACAGTTTTTAATCCTTTAAGAGCAACAAAAACCCCGACCTCTCCTCCTCAACCAAACCCTAACCCCATTGTGACCAAACCGCGACCAAACCCTAACCCCCTTGTGACCGAACCGTGACCAAACCGCCGGCCACCGTCTTGACTCCGACCAAATCCAACGCAGCCACCGCCTTGACCCCGATCGAACCTTAGCCACCTCCACTGCAGCCTCCGCGACCTACACTGCAACCTCGACTTCCATTGCAGCCTCCGCGACCTCCAAAGGAGCCTCCGCGACCTCCTAGCCTCCACAACAGCCACCGTCTAAGATTTACATGCTTAACCAACTTACTCATCTTGTGTGATCAGAAAATTTTGTAGACTTTAAATTTTTTTATATGTAAAGTAATAACATGGTAACTTGATTTTGTTTACTATGCTCAGAAAAATAAAATGGTTTTCTCATTGTAATTAACAGTAACGATTAGTTCAAATAGAAAGGTTTTGGAATGTTTGTTGATTGAGATGTTTCGTTAAGTAATGATGTTATGTGGGTCAAATAATGATGTTATGTTGTTTGGGATGCATTATTGAGTAAATTTGAATGTAAATAAACAAACGTTCTTGATGGATCTCATACATGTGTATTTCGACATGTCGATTTGTAATGTGAATGTGATGTAGTGGAGAAATATATGATGTGAGTGTGAGTAGATATACATTTTTCTTGTTAATTCCAGGATTTGAAGATTTTTACATATAAAATATTATGGGGATGTTTTGCCAAAATTTCAATAAAATTTTATTCCCAATTGTAATTAATAACATGATATTTTGTGTTTAAAATGTTTTTCTATAAATCCAAGTAATTGTTTTTAATACTTGCTTTTAATATTTAAAATGTTTATTGCCTTGCTTTTTTGAATTTTCAATATTATGATAATAACTCATTGCCTCCTTAAGAAACTTGACCTTTAATAACCATAACCAAAAGATTAGACAATATTTGCTAAGTCATTCATCATATAGGATATCCATTCATCGTATTTGTTATTTATTTTACGATTTTTGTCATAGATTGCTGACGTAAGGTACGTAATCTCTTTCACTCATCATTCATTAGAAAACACGCATTAGTTAGTAGGACTTCCATTGGAACAAGAGTGAGGTGAGTGTTTGTTTGGTGTGTTGTTTGTTAGATTAAGGTATGAAAAACACTGAGAGAGCAGTCACCTATAGGAGATGAAGAGGGGGATTTCATCACCCTTTCCTTGACCCAAAAACCACTTAATAAAAAAGCTTAATAAAATCAATTAGATGATGACCCCTAGGATTTCTGGACGCATAAAGGAGAGGAAACCGTTTAAGGACGTTATGGCCTGAACGTCGTTTCCATGAAGTTTCCCTGAGATTTTAGGAACCTTTGGGTTCTCGATTTCCTACAGACTAGTGGTCCTCGATGTTTAAGACCGTTTCGGCCTGAACGTCGTTGCCCATCTAGTCTCCTTGAGATTTGAGGGACCTCTGGGTTCTTAATTTCCTATAGACTAGTGGCCCTCGGTGGAACCTCGAAGTTAGGCATCGTCTAGTACTAAGGACCTATAGTGGACTTTAGGCTTGCTTTGACCTTGATTGCTTAGTTAGGTTTCTAACCTTCCTTATTCCCACGCTAGATTAAGGACTTCATCTCTTCTCTCCTGAGTCATTCTTTTCTCATTTTCTTGTCTCCAGATCTTCTCATCTACGAACACCTTCTTTTTAATTGAAGTTTTATTTATTTTCTTCAATAATAACTATCATTTTTCTTAATGTCTAGATTGAAATAGATCGAGAGTGGATTTTTTCTAACCGGTTGAGTGATGAGTATGAGAATGGAGTGAATATGTTCTTAGAGGTTGCCAAAAACATTCAAACAAAACGAATGGCAGCGACATGGCATATTGTCCATGCAATAAGTATCATAATATGTCAGTGCTAACTTTTCGGAAAATAAAAGATCATTTGTTTGAGAAATGTTTCGACCCAAGTTATAGACGGTGGATTTGACACGATGAAAATGAATCATTTAGTTGTACCAAGAATAACGGAGACAATGTTAGTGTGGGAGATCACTTAGAGGAAATAGTTCAGGATATGGGGGAAAAGTTTTCATCCAACCCCGATTTACTTGGTAGATTGTTGACTAACAATGAGAAGTTGTTGTATAAGGGTTGTACCAAATTCACTAGATTGTCAGTGGTGTGGAAGTTGTATAATTTAAAAGCAGGAAATGGCTGGGCCGATGTCGGTTTCACATCATTGTTGAAGCTGTTGAAAGAGATGCTTCCAGAATCTGCAAGTTGAAATTAGCGTAGAAAAGGTGTATAAACGTGTAATGAACGTTGAATGTGAATTTGGAAAACCGTATAGACGAGCAAATGACAAAAGTCTTCGGAAAAACATCCATATTTTTTGATCTCCCTTACTGGAAAACTTTAGAAGTTAGACATTGTATTAATGTGATGCACGTAGAGAAAAACTTTTGTGATAGTCTTGTTGGCACTCTGTTGAACATACCTGGTAAAACCAAAGAAATATATAATTCCAGACTTGATCTTGTTGACCTTGGTATACGAGCAATGTTGGCACCTGAGAAGAAAGGTGACCAAAATTTACTTACCTTCAGCTAGTTATACATTGTGTAGAAAGGAGAAAAACATTTTGTCAGTGTTTGCACGATCTAAGGGTTCCACAATGTCATTCTTCAAATATTAGTAGTCTTGTTGTTATGAAGTGTTTGAAACTTGTGGGGGTGAAGTCCCACAATTGTTACACTCTAATGCAGCAATTGTTACGTGTAGCACTGAGATCCATATTACCGAATGATGTTAGACATGCAATAATAAAGTTGTGTTCCTTTTTCAACAAAATTTGTTGTAAAGCGGTTGATCCCGTGCAGTTAAATAAGTTGCAGAATGAAATTGTGGTTACATTATGTCAGTTGGAGATGTTCTTTCCACCTACCTTTTTCGACATTATGATTCTTCTAGTTATTCATTTGGTTAAAGATCTTAAATTGTGTGGACCAGTTTTTTAAGGTGGATGTATCTTTCGAGCGTTATATGAAAGTGTTGAAAGGTTATTGCAAAAATCGTCAAAGACCAGATGCTAGTATTGTTGAAGGATACATAGCTGAGGAGGTTATTGAGTTTTGCACTAGATGCCTATCAAATACTAAAAGTATTGGACTTCCGAAGAATGGTCATAATGAACGTTCCGATGGTAAAAGGACGCATGAGATGAAAATGTTAATTCCAAATGGCGAGGACTTAATGACAACATATTTTTATGTGTTGTGCATTTCTAATGAAGTTCAACCTTACCTAAATGAACACATGAATCTTCTAAAGGAAAGAAATCCGTTATGGAGTGATCAACAAGTAATAAATAATCACAATAAGAATTTCATCTCGGTTCAAAAATGTGGCTTACAAGCGTTATGTTTCTGAGACAATACAGTGGTTGGCCTACAGTCCGTATTCTGCTGTTATAAGTTACAATGGTTATGATATCAATGAATATTCATTCTACACAGTATGTGAAGATTCCAAAAGTGTTGTTCAGAACAGTGGCGTCACCTTAATAGAAGAGTCTTTGCATGTGTCTAGTTCAGAACAATGGCGTCAATCTTGTATACGTCGACATGTCCTATTACGGTGTAATTGAAGACACATGGGAGCTAGACTTTGTTAAATTCAAAGTACCTGTATTTAGATGCAAGTGGGCTAATAATAAAAGTGGAGTTCGAGTGGATGACTTGGGACTCACTTTAATTGAATTTTCAAAAGAAAGATATAAAGGAGAACCTTTTATTCATGCTTCCCAAGCGAAACAAGTCTTCTATGTGGCTGATCCATGTGATAAGAAATGGGCGGTAATTCTAGAAGGGAAGAAAAAAATTGTATCAGATGATAGTCTTATCGACTATGAAGAGACACAACATTTCTCTAAGCAAACTCCTGAGTTGTATGTTTAGAGAGGACCACAGTGAGGGTATATGGATTGAAAATCCATTAAGAAAAAACCCATAAAAGTGGTGCAAAATTTCTTGTAATACATTATAATAACCATTTAATGTCTTGATTTTACTTGTTAACGTCTTGAGTTTACCTGTTATAGTAACATGACTCAAAAAAACAAACTCACTCCATCAGAGTCTGAAGGCTCCAAGACTTACAGTTCACGAGGTCCTTGTCTCATGAAAGAATTCGTGGGGAGAAGAAATAGAGATGGTAGAGTTCCAATCCAGTTTGATGACCATCTTGAGCCACTAGGCATGTTGTCTGATAACTGGAAAAGTTATCTGGGTAGCCTAGCAAGGGCCAAAGTTGACATTTCTTTGTCGAGTTGGGCCGATGTTGATGAGAAGTTGAAGGGCACAATATGGGATGACGTGCAGGTAATGAGTCAATTATAAAATTCTTTAGTTTTAGTCCAACTTTTGAGATATATAAAGTTGTTAATGTGTTGTAGGCAACTTTTGAGTTCCAATCCACTGACAAGTTGAAGAAAAAGTGGATGACATACATGTCAGTTTGTTGGAGGGACTTGAAAACAAATTTAACCAACAAGTACATATTCGGAGACGACCAGGATATAAATCCATGCGATATCTATAACTTTATCACTCCGAATCAATTGGAGCAATTCATAAAATCAAGAGATAGCCCGGAGTTTGAGGTAACTGAGTTTAATTTGGAATATGAACTTATTAAGTTATTGTTTTAAATGAGAATCTAATAAAATTAATTTTAGGTCGTCCGAGCAAAAAACCAAAAGATTGGATCTTATAACAAGTATATGGCATCGTATGTCTCTAGCGGGTTACCAAAAGTTAGAAGCACAAATGATGGCTGAAAAAATTGCTCTGAAGAAACAAGAGTCAATTAAGTCCTGTATGAGTGAGGAGCAAGCAAGCAACTTGTCTCCTCCTTCTCCCATAGCACGTTGTGATTCTTGGAAGAGAGCGAGGGTAAACTCCAAAGGGGAGTACGTCACAGACGAGTCGCAAGCGATCAGATCGAAGATAGTAAGTTGTATCGCTTGTATATGTTATTAAATGACATTCAGTAATTTTACATTTTTCAATTGTTGGTAACATTTTTCGTGAAACATTAGGACTCTCTGAAGTTGAGAGAATCCCAAGGTGGATTTGCTTCTGATGGCCGTAATGACATTCTACGCGAAGCCTTGGGAAATTACGAACATCCCGGTCGTGTACGGGGGTAAGGAGTAGGGTTGTACTACGACAATATTATGGAAAGACTCAATGGTCAACTTCGTCGACAACTCATACCAAATGCGACCAACAAATTGTAAATTTGCAAAATAAATTGCAAATTGTTATGGAGATATTGGATCGCGATTTACCTACTTCTCCTACCCACCGTAGGACCACTTCTTCCCTATTGACCACTCCTCGGGTGAAAGACACAGCCGATGTCTATTCATTAGGTATAACGTCGGCTGTTATGCGATTGACGTTTATGTATATACGACGTATACATAGACGTAGGGTCTGGGGAGTCGTATATCCGATGTATATTCCCTTTTCTACAGTAGTGAGAGAGAAAAAAAACTTATAAAATCAACTAAACAAGAGAAGTAAAAATTCATGTAAAAGAGGGACCTTCTTCGAGTTGATGTGAGCCTGAAGAGGATAAATCGGAGTCTGGCCTGCAGTCTGCTCGGAGATGGTGCGGTGGGTTTAGGAGTTGTGTTGAGCTCGGAGATGGTGCGGTGGGTTTATGGGCTGCGGTGAGGTCGGGAGAGGTGTTATGGGGTTTAGGTCTGATGTGTTGGCTACTAAATGATATGTTTTAATTCACCGCAAGTGCACGGCCGCGTTGAAGTGGTGGCAAATACGGTTCGATCCACAGGCAGATGTGTCGACTTTAGTTTGTTCGAAGGCGAGTGGGAAAAAAGAAGAGAAAAGATTGATTAAACTAAACTATACTAAACTAAACTAGTAAACTAGAAAGGAGGAAATGAAAGCACAAAACAAACTAGACTAAGCAACTAATAAAAGAAGATAGAAATAAGGAATGGAAAACCCCTAAGGGGTGGAGTGTGTGTACACATGAAATAAGAAGTGATGAATGCATACAATAAGCTCAAGTGTAGTTTGTGTTTGTAATGCATAAGAAGTACCTCATGGCAAGACCTATCATTCAAAGCACTAACCTAAGTGATTAATATGAGCATGACAAGTTTGTTATTAAGAACCTAAGCAAGCATGGAATGTACCTAAACACTATGGCAAAAACCATCAAGTTAAGTGTTCTCGTTAATTCAAACAAGCATACTAACAGTTCTCACATACAACAATGTTTAACATTCATTTCATCTACATAACATGTTTAAACATCTACTCCACCCCCAAAGGGGATGGACCTATGATGAGATTTTTATTTATACCGCAAGTGCACGGCGTCAATGAAAACGTGGCAAATACGGGTCGAACACAAAGAGAGAGAGATATTGTTATTTTTGTGATTTTCAATTTAGGAAAGAAAGAAAGAGAAATAAGGTTTGGTTTGAGATTTTTGGTTTTTTAATTATCTAAAGCAAGAACAACAAAACTAAAGAGAAAATAAAGCAAAAATGGATGAGAGTCCAGCGGGTGGAGGTTTAGATATCGGGTTTAGATTAGAGAATTCTGAAACTTATAATAAATCACATTAGTTATAAAGCATTACATGATAAATGACTCAACATAAACTCAAGTAATCAAAATATACCAACACGAAATTAAAATAATAACTTTATTCTTCTTCTCATCACCCTAAATCCGTCACCCCCACCCTTTGGAGAGAGTTAGAAACTCATGGATGGAGGGAAGGAGAAGGGGTCCTAGAGAAACTACAAAAGAAAACTAAAAACAAGAAATAAAAAAACAGAATTTTATTACTAAAAGTATGTAACAAAAACTAAGGACTCTTTACAACATCGTTTCGGGGCTATTTATAGCCGATACAAGGGATCCCAATATATAAAAGGAAAGTACACGCGTCAATACAACATTGGTAAAATTTGAGCGCACGGATCAACTTTTGTGCGGCGGAATCGCCGTAATTTGTACATGAGGTGCGGCGGAATCGCCACCTTTTTGCCTCACAATCGACCTGGATTTTTCCTGTGTGTTTATGGTATGTTTTAGCTGTCATTTGCGCGTCCGGATTAATTATTGCATATCTTTGGAGATCCGAGTTAATTTCTTCATATATTTGGAGATCCAAATTGATTTTTCTCTAGAACTTCTCCAAAATAATCTTTTGGTACTCGTAATTTGCAGTCGCGTCCTCGGCTTTTGCAATTAAGTCCCTGACTACTTTTGTGCTTAAGTCCCTGACCATTTTGTAATTAGGTATTTGAATGCTTTTATGCTTGGATGAACTTCCATTTGAATCCCGATAATCTTGAACATGGTATTTATGATAGAAATGAGTCTCTTGAACGCGTTTATGCTCGGGATATGGGTAATTTGCATTCAGGTCCCTGCATTCTGTAAAGAAGACTAAACACATAGCTTAGTAGCATTTATTGATATAAAATTAATCTAAATGAAAGACATATGATGCAATGTATGCAATGCATCAAATACCCCCACACCTAGATTTTGCTAGTCCCTAGGAAATTAGAATATAAGAAAAATGAAAACAGGGAAATCCTAACTCACTTTCGTAGGAATCACGGTTGCACTTAGCATGCGCAACAAGCCTTTAAACCCTCAAGTTTCCTTAGAGGACGAGTTTTGTCTCGTGAGGGTTTTCAGTTGACACACCCACAAAGTCTTAATTCAACATTTCATAAATAACTCCAATATCTCCAGCTCAACTTTATACATCTCACTTTGAATTCTTGCATGCTCATTATATAAATCTAACTCATAAAGGATCTGACTTGGTCTTTGTTCCTCCAGCATTCACACCACTAACCCTTCTACACATGTTATCACTTAAATTATTTTGCACGCCTCCTCTGGTGGTGAAGTATCATTCGGATCAACCATGACATGGATCATTCTTTTAGCTTTGGGCCTTGAGTATTTTTTTTCTTTTTCCGTGATTCAACACATTTGCTTTTTCTGACACTGTTACCCTTTTTTGCATTCGTGTAGCGAGCTTGGTCGATAATCCCGAGCTGACAGACTCAAGTTACTGGGTTTCAAGATACCCCTACGGACCAGTGACTCGAAGGCTTGGGCTTTTGTAATCAGTTTGCAAAATGTGCTTTCCTCACTTTATTCCTTTATTTTTACTTTTTTTTACTTTTATTTTCCTCAAGGCTTAATTGATATTAGAAGTCCACACTTCCCGGTATATTTTCCTCAACCCCTGCTTTTTATCAACCACTTCAAAGATTTGATTCATCCAATTTAAGTGCATACATGTCTTAAAGGGTAATGGGTTATTTCTTTGGAACTTAGATTTATGTCATACTTTCTACAAGCAGAACTATATAATAAGGAACAAAAACTCAATGCATTTTGTACACGGGTTTTGACGGTTCAATCTTAAGTTGTCATCAAATATTGAATAATTTTTTTTATTTTAAAAAGAACAAAATATATAGATAGATAAACCCCCCACACCTAAATCATGCATTGTCCTCAATGAATCTGAGCAAGATACTACATGGATTTATGCATGAAAAAGGAAAGATCTCACCAACTTGAAGTACAAAGGAAAGTTCATGGCTCTGTTGATGGACAAAAACCCGAATTCCCTCAAAACATGTGAGATGCTACAGAAGGGATTCAAATACGGGGAAAAAATGGGGCCCAAATACTCTTGGAGCCACATAAACAATGCTCACCGAAGGAGTCTTTTATTGTATTTTTTTTAATATAATTATGTACAAACATAAGTTCTTATCTTCATTTGTCAAAGGACATCAAATGGGAACCTCAAAAGTGGGTCAATGCACTTGGAAAGGAAACATGACACCACGCGGGGCCAGAATATGCATGTGTGAGCCCCCTTCACAAAGAGCACCTGATGAAATGAGAGGTTCATGAATTGGACGCAAAGGCGTCTCATTCAAAGGATCAAACTGAAAGAGCTAGAACCTCTCGAGAGTTTGGGAAATAAGGCGCAACGGAAGAAGAGTTTCTCCCGTTGCGGCATTGAAGTTATGATCGTCAATCCAAACTCTCCAACCAACTGGCTGGTGCGTCGGAGCGAGGTCAAGAACCTCGTTAGGCAAGTCCGACTCACCAGGCGAACAAAAAGTGGGTCTCATACCCAAGGTATCCTCCAAGGAACTCCTAATACCCTCATGAGCAATGTAGTTGTTTAATGTTCCATCATTTCCAAGATGATCAAGAACCATAGTGAGAGGCAAACTCTCATCAGGTTGTTTGAAATTGAGGGTACTAGGGAGCTCTTGCTCCACCAGAGGTGAGTCCTTAAGAGGCACAACATGAAGATCGTGTGGCTCAAGGTCCACGGGACAAGAAGATAATGCACAATCCGGTGCCGACTATAATGAATTTGGTCCATGTTTTTCTCAATTTGAATCGAATCCTCCACTAAGTGATCGTGAATTGAAACCCCAAGTCCCTCAGACTGACTAGGAGTTTGACTTTGAAAGATTGTGCTTCGAATTTGTGGATGTGGTGGTGGTTCGATATCAAAAGGTGAATCCTCATGTTGACAAGAAAAGTTACTCTCCTCACGTTTACGTAATTGCTGCGACATTTGACTCAATTGTAGTACCATATTTTGTGTGGACTGTTGAGCGATTTTCATGAACGTAAGGAAAGTTTGTTCCAAGGAATCAGGTATGCGGTCAACTATGAGTTTCAAGTCAGAGCTTGGAAAGTTTTGAGGTTGGGTGTTGGTAGGCTGAGAATAAGTCCAATGATTTGAAGTGGGGTGTTGGTAGAGTTCTGGGTATTCGGGAGGAGGGTACTGGGGTGAAAATGAAGTATAAGAATTTGGATATGAATTGTCTCCCCACGAATCCATCACTCTCGGGTTGTACGCGGATGCGTAATGGTCATATTGAGCATTTGATCTGACATAACTAGATTGTGGTCTAGCAGTCGGTGCCTCTCTTATGTTACCCCAATATGAAGATTGCTCAGTCACACAATGAGGATTATCCCAACCATACGAAGTGTTCGACTGAGCCACCCCAGGTTGCATGGGTCCGGAATACCAGGACGAATTGTCCTGGTCCCAACAATGATATGGATGGTCGCCCATGTAACCATCCATCTTCACAAAGAACTCTAGAGTCGACCACTCTTACCACCACGAGGCTAAACTCGTAAAAAGTGCTCGACTTGACCCTAAAAACGCTACCAGAGAGTGTAAAGGGGAGGAGACTATAACATAGAAGAAGGTGAGAAGAAGATGACTCAGAGGAGAAGGGAAACTTAACTCTAAAAGATAGATGAGAGGGTTGGTCAGAAGTTTCCTAAACAAGCACGGTTCAAACAATCCTAGACCTAAGGGAGCCTAATTCTAGACGACTCCTAACTGGTTGAGTCGAATTTGCTCACTTGATTCACCTCCCTCACTAATCAAACCAACTTGGCCAGGCAGTGTATAGCTAGTGGGGGCGCTTCCGACAGAGTCGGTGCCAATTAGACAACCACTTCGCTTGGAAGACTTACGTCAACACAAAAACACTTTCTAGACACCAAATCAAATTCGATCAGCTTCAAGTCATAGCAAGTCAAACCAATCTTCTCCTTAATTGAGTCTGAGTCCTTAGGGGTTAATGTCTAATTGATTTTAATTTTAAGGCTTGGGTGACACTTTAGGATTGTGATTTGTGGGCCACGGAAGGGTGATGAAATCCCCACCGTATCTTTTCCTACGGAGTTGCCCCTAAGATAGTTTAACTTAAATCTAGCAAAGATAGTCAAACATTGGTCTCTTTAGTGGGGGGCAATTGCAAGGTTGTATGCAAACTAGATTATATGCTTAAATGCAATAGATTAAAAAAAACACGCACGTACCTTGCCTCCAGCACTCTTCAACAAAAACAAATTTGCAAGAATTTAGCAAGAATAATGCAAACAAAACACTATATGATGCATGCACTAAGTCCTTCTAATTTTGCCAATTTTTAGGTCACAGTTGAATTATTGCCAATTATGGAATTTTGCCCTAACACGTGCAATTCTACGAAAAGGAACTTTTCAAAAATTAAGAATTTACGAGAAAGGCAAGAAAAGTTACCTCCACAATGCTCAGACGGGTTCGCCGCCCGCTCTCAAAATTTCCCAGATGCTCTACGCGTCCACCCAGAGATGGAGACGACCCCAGAAAAAATTGAAGCCAAGCTGCTTCAGATGTGCGGCGGATCCACCGCAGGTTGTGCTTGAGATGCAGCGATTTCGCCGCCCTTCTTGCTCCGAATGTGCCCGGATTTCGCCGCGCACTCTGTTGTCTCCTGAAACGCAAATCCAAATAGTTAGATCGCGCACACGATTAACAGAAAAAATCAAAATCACTAAAATAAACAAAAATCTTCGTCGCCTTCCCGGCAACGGCGCCAAAAACTTGATGAGATTTTTATTTATACCGCAAGTGCACGGCATCAATGAAGACGTGGCAAATACGGGTCGAACACAAGGAGAGAGGGATATTGTTATTTTTGTGATTTTCAATTTAGGAAAGAAACAAAGAGAAATAAGGTTTGGTTTGAGATTTTTGGTTTTTTAATTATCTAAAGCAAGAACAACAAAACTAAAGAGAAAATAAAGCAAAAATGGATGAGAGTCCAGCGGGTGGAGGTTTAGATATCGGGTTTAGATTAGAGAATTCTGAAACTTATAATAAATCACATTAGTTATAAAGCATTACATGATAAATGACTCAACATAAACTCAAGTAATCAAAATATACCAACACGAAATTAAAATAATAACTTTATTCTTCTTCTCATCACCCTAAATCCGTCACCCCCACCCTTTGGAGAGAGTTAGAAACTCATGGATGGAGGGAAGGAGAAGTGGTCCTAGAGAAACTACAAAAGAAAACTAAAAACAAGAAATAAAAAAACAGAACTTTATTACTAAAAGTATGGAACAAAAACTAAGGACTCTTTAAAACATCGTTTCGGGGCTATTTATAGCCGATACAAGGGATTCCAATATATAAAAGGAAAGTACACACATCAATACAACATTGGTAAAAATTTGAGCGCACGGATCAACTTTTGTGCGGCGGAATCGCCGCAATTTGTACATGAGGTGCGGCGGAATCGCCACCTTTTTGCCTCACAATCGACCCGGATTTTTCCTGTGTGTTTATGGTATGTTTTACCTGTCATTTGCGCGTCCGGATTAATTATTGCATTTCTTTGGAGATCCGAGTTAATTTCTTCATATATTTGGAGATCCAAATTGATTTTTCTCTAGAACTTCTTCAAAATAATCTTTTGGTACTCGTAATTTGCAGTCGGGTCCTCGGCTTTTGCAATTAAGTCCTTGACTACTTTTGTGCTTAAGTCCCTGACCTTTTTGTAATTAGGTATTTGAATGCTTTTATGCTTGGATGAACTTCCATTTGAATCCCGATAATCTTGAACATGGTATTTATGATAAAAATGAGTCTCTTGCACGTGTTTATGCTAGGGATATGAGTAATTTGCATTCAGGTCCCTGTATTCTGTAAATAAGACTAAACACATATCTTAGTAGCATTTATTGATATAAAATTAATCTAAATGAAAGACATATGATGCAATGTATGCAATGCATCAACCTACTCACTAATCATTACACTACAACATACATTAAAATGAAACATTCTACTGAAATGAAATTAACCTAAGCAAGCAAGAAATATTAAAGAAGCTAAAAGGAAAGGAAAGTAAAACTAAAGAAGCATGCAAGAATTAAAAGACAAGATTAAAAGAAACTGAGAACAATTATTTTATTAAAATGACTCACATTGAAGGTAGCACTCTTCTCCACCTTGAGTTTTGCTTCAAGGCTTACTCCAAGTAGAGAGAATGCCACCAAGCAATGGGTAGAATACAATGGGGGAGGAGGAGTTCTATTTATAGCCATAGAAAAAGGTAATCCGGGACAATCCCCCGATATGGGACTAAACGCATACCATAAATGGACTAAATACATACTAATACAATACCTGGCCAAGTCTTATCGGGTTTAGATCCAAGTGGACCGCCAATTGGCAGTCTTGGACCGCTAATTGGCGGTCTATAAGTGTTGGATCAAGTCTGGATTTTGGTGGCTCGGTTCTGGATTGATTTCTTGGTGTTTGATGAACCCAATTCGGTTGTTGATGGTTGGGCCCGGATTTAATTGTCAAAATACTCCTCATGATGGTGTGGAGATTCCTGATTTGCTCATTGGTCCTTTAGACTTTCATCCGGGTCCTTCCCTCTTGCATCTCAGTCCCCAAGTCTTGCAACTCAGTCATTTTCCTTGCTTTTGAGTCCTTTTTGTGCCTCTTCTCGTCAACTTGCTTATTCCTGAAACTTAAACATAAAACTCGTTACGTAGCATTGTTTTGGTGAAAGATAACGGATATAAGACACAAATGTATGCATGAAACGATGACAATCAGCTACCTTGGGTTATTGGATGTCGCACTAAAAAATACTCATTATGATGTCGGATATAGAGGAAATCCGACGTGGTAGACCCATTATAAATTTTGCGGTTTGATTGTTTGAATTCGGATTCAAATCCCCTGCACAGGAAATGTAACTCACATCCAATTTATCCCACTTTTTGACCAAAAATTATAACGGGTCTACCACGTCAGATTTCCTCCATATTCGACGTGATACATGTCTCTACCATGTCAGATATGGAGGAAATCCGACGTGGTAGACCCATAATAAATTTTGGGCCAAACAGTTGGACAAATTGGATGTGAGTTACATTTTCTGTGCAGGGGTTTGAGTCTGAATTCAAACCTTCTAACCCATTATAAATTTTTGGTCGAACATGATAAATTGGATGTGAGTTATATTTTTTTTGCAAGGATTTGTGTCTGAATTAAAACCATCTAACCCCAAATTTTAAAATGGGTCTACCACGTCAGATATGTAGGAAATCCGATGTGGTAGACCCATTATCAATTTTGGGTTTTGATGGTTTTAATCAGACTTGAATCCCCCACAAAGAAAATATAACTCATTTCCAGCCATTAACTCATTTCCAACCTTCAATACACTCATATACAATCCAACAAAAAAATATAACACACAACCCATTATAAGTACTCATGTCCAACATAGAAATGTAACCATATCCAACCATTAACTCATTTCCAAGCTTCAATATACTCATATACAATCCAACAAAAAATGTGACAAATATACAACATTCATACACTATTTAAATACAAAATTTTAATGACTGTGATTATACTGTATTTTGTAACATACGACTAAAAAAGTAAGCAGACCATCTCTCTCGTGTTTCATCTATCTCTTCTTGCGAAAATGGTTGAAGGTCAGGTACAAAAATCTACAAAATAAATTAACCATTAAAATAACCTAAAATGTTGAGTTACATATCGAAGATAGCTGTCGTAAATCTCCTTCATCCAATCCCAAGTTGACAATTTGTTTCATATAAGTCATTATGTAGTAATCACATTCAGTATTTCGAACTTGTTTACGGTACTACAACAATTACAAATAAAAAAATCATGATTATATCAAAATGAGGAAATGAATGCAAATTAATGGTTTACTTTAATAATGAACAATTTTACCTTCATGGCATGCCAAGTAGTTAGCTTCTTCTTACTCCTTGGGCCCAACATTATATATATCCATGACTCTGTCAAAATCCATTTCTGTATCAACCGAATATAATTTAATATGTAATTTTTGTTTTTTGTGGTTGCGCAATCTTATTTGTTTTGGATTTTGTCATTGTTGTGGTTTGTTAGACTCCTATTAGATTGTTTACCAAAAAATTAAACAATGATTTATAGGTTGGTTTATGGAAGTAGGAAATCAAGTCAAAATTGATGGCTTTGGTAGTGAACAGTAAATTAACATGTCAATTATATATTTTTATCGGCTGAATTTGCTGCATTTTGATCCTTAATTCTTGCTGAATATCTTACTGTTTTGTGCTGCATTTGTAGTTGATGCATTTTGATCACCACATTTTAGTCGAATTTGTGCTGAACTTTGGGCTGAGTTCTGATTTTAGTTGTGCTGAAATCTGATATTTAATATTGGTCTGAATTGGGGTTGAGATTTGCTGACATTAATGGTGAATTTGGACATGAATTGATTGAGTTTATCTGCAACAGTGGAAATGATTTACACTTGTTGTCGAAGTAGATTTCTGATTGTTTTGTAGTGATTTTTTTTGTCTTCTTTCAGATTAATGGCTCCCAGCAAGAGAAACCACCCCCAAAATGGCGACGAAGCCTCGACTTCGATTCCTCCACGTGGAGCAACTCTTATGTTAGAGTTTCAACAAAAAGTAAAATGTGAAGGTCCATTGCCTTTGGACTTTGATCGTCTCTTAGAGTCGATCGGAGATAATAAAATTTGTTGGCCTAGTTATTTGGGTATTGTCACTAGCCCCAAGGTTGATATTTGTATTGAAAATTGGTCACAAGTTGATTCTTCTCTAAAAGAACAAATTTGGGAGGATATAACGGTATGTATTTGTTTATTAGTTTTATTTAAAATTTCCTCTCTTATTGATTCTAATTTTCAAGTGTTTTTTTGGTTGTAGGCTAAATTCATTTTTGAATCCACTGAAGCATTAAAGAAGAAGTAGATATCCTATGTTGGTAACCGATGGAAGGACTTTAAAACAAAGCTCACGTACATGTTTATTTTTGGGGAATATAAGGATCGTGACCCTTGTGCTACTTACAGTTTCATTTCGCTGACGACATGGGCTGAGTTCAAAAGAACCAGACTTTCTCCATAATTTATGGTATTATATACTCAATCTTTTAATACATAGAATTTATAATTTTTATTTTGATAATTATTCCATTATATTATTTTTCAGGAAATACGAGAACATAACTAGTAACGACAATCTAGTAACATGTTTCAGCATAGATTGTCCAGATGGGGTTACATTAATGAAGAGTCTGAACTAGTTGCCTCCAAGATTGTAAGTTAACTTTAATTTTTATTTTTTGTGTACGTATGTGGTTATTAATTAATAATAAAATTTAAAATGAATTTTGTATAGGATGAACTTTCTATGAAAGCTTCCCAAGGAGAATTTGTTTCAGATGGAAGAAATGAAATATTGTCCACAACCTTGGGTAAGTAGGAGCATCCTGAGCGAATATACGGTGTAGGTAGTCAAATAGGAGTATGTCAGTTTTTTGGGTCATCATCATCCTCACGAAGTCATTCCCAAGTTGATCACGTGATATGCGATGAGAAGATCCATCGCTTAGAAAACCTGGTGAAGAGTTTGTATAAACACCTTGGAGTTTCCACTGATATTGCCATCGATATTGCCACAGATGTACCAACCCCCCATACTGCTTCCAGTATACAACCTCCACAGGTGTTCCCCCAATAAGTATCTAAGCAGGACACACTTGATCATTTTGAGGTAAAATTTAAATTATAAGTATTTATTTTTCGCTTTGCGTTGCAATACAAGTGATAAATTTGTTTTGAAATTTATAGGATGGAGCCCAATGTGAACTCTTTCTGAATGATCCAGATATGCGAGTTGTAGCATATGGGAAGGTGTACACCCTAAAGTTACATCATGGTGAACAAATTCAATCCAAGAATTTGAAGGTGACTTTGGATAAATCTGTCTGTGGTGATGCACTCCTACCAATTCCTGAATTTGAAGTTCAAACGGTGGGCGATGCTGAAGGATGGGTGTTGCAATGGCCTCCTTCATTAATTAAAATAAATGCAAATGTATCAACTTTAAATTTAATAATTGCCTAAATGGTTGATATATAGTAATCATGTAAAGGAGTTCTAATAAATTTTTTTTTATTTCAAAAGGTTGAAGGTCCAACATCCAAGCAATCGGAATCTGAAATTGTATTTGAGGACAGACATTTTCCTCCGAATTGTCAAATGTTATACAATTTGATACGACATAAGGATGATGATTCTTATGTTGAAAGTGTGATGAATAAAGAAATTGAAGGAAAAATGACCGACGATGGCATCGAATCTGCGTTGTATTCATAATATTTGTTGTCATGCAATTTTTGAGGATGGAAAAGTTGTGTATAACAATCATCCAAGTTCAAATCAAGTCATGTTGTCATTTTTATATTAATTATGACAATTACGAATCCTTTGATATTAGTTATGATATATTTCTTTTTGAATAGGCATCTCTACGAATTGCCTCATGGGAAAAAAAATTGGTTATTTGTGTCCCACAATATTCATGTTTCAAGGCAATTCAAGCAAAGACAATAAACTGCAAAAGATTGCTATGATTATGTCTGAAATGGAGAATAATTTTTTTCTAGCACCATATTGGGAGGCGTAAGTATTTTATTATATATTATATTACTTATTATATTAGTTTTAGGGAGTATAATAAAGTTATTTAACATGATTGATTTACAGTGATCATTGGATGATGGCCATTTTGGTTCCTAGTCTTAATATTGCATATTGGTTTATATCCTCTAGCATCAGATAAACCAAGAAAATCATTGAAGAATATTGTTCAGTTGTAAGTTACTTTTAGTATAGTTAATTTTAATTTATTAACTAATTTTTCAATAGTTGTATATTTGATTAAAATGTCTGACCATTTGTGTAATTTTGACAGAGTCATGGATATATATAATGTTGGGCCCAAAGAGTAAGAAGAAGCTAACTACTTGCCATGCCATGAAGGTAAAATTGTTCATTATTAAAGTAAACCATTAATTTGCATTCGTTTCCTCATTTTGATAAAATCATGATTTTTTTATTTGTAATTGTTGTAGTACCGTAAACAAGTTCGAAATACTGAATGTGATTACTACATAATGACTTATATGAAACAAATTGTCAACTTGGGATTGGATGAAGGAGATTTACGACAGGTATCTTTGATATGTAACTCCACATTTTAGGTTATTTTAATGGTTAATTTATTTTGTAGATTTTTGAACCTGACCTTCAACCATTTTCGCAAGAAGAGATAGATGAAACATGAGAGAGATGGTCTGCTTACTTTTTTAGTCTTATGTTACAAAATACAGTATAATCACAGTCATTAAAATTTTGTATTTAACCCAAGAGGGATGGATTCTTGGGGAGACAATTCTTATTCGAATTCTTATAATTCATTTTCATCCCAGTATCCTCCTCCCGAATACCCAGAATTCTCCCAACACTGCTTCAAATCATTGGACTCATTCTCAGCCCATCAACACCCAACCTCAAAATTTCTGAAGCTCTGACTTGGACCTCATCGTTGACCACATACCTGATTCCTTGAAACAAACTTTCCTTACGTTCATGGAAACCACTCAACAGTCCATACAAAATATGGCACTGCAAGTGAGTCAAATGACGTATCAATTACGTGAACGTGAGGAGAGTAACTTTTCTGGTCAACATGAGGATTCATCTTTCGATATCGAACCACCACCCCATCCACAAATTCAAAGCAAAATCTTTCAAAGACAAACTCCTAGTCAGTCTGAGGGACTTGGGGTTTCAATTCACGATCCCTTAGTGGAGGATTCGATTCAAATTGAGAATAACATGGACCAACTTCATTATAAGTCGGCACATGATGGTGCCTTATCTTTTTGTCCCGTGGCCCTTGAGCCACATGATCTTCATGTTGTGCCTTTTAAGGACTCACCTCTGGTGGAGCAAGAGCACCCTAGTACCCTCAATTTCAAACAACCTGATGAGAGTTTGCCTCTCACTATTGTTCCTGATCATCTTGGAAATGATGGAACATCAAACAACTATATTGCCAATGAGGGTATTAGGAGTTCCTTGGAGGATACCTTGGGTATGAGATCCACTTTTTGTTTGCCTGGTGAATCAGACATGCCTACCGAGGTTCTTGACCTCGTTCCGACCCACCAGCATGTTGGTTGGAGAGTTTGGATTGACGATCATAACTTCAGCACCTCAACGGGAGAAACTCTTCTTCATTTGCCCCATATTTCCCAAAGTCTTGAAAGGTTCAAGTTCTTTCAATTTGAACCTTTGAATGAGACGCCTTTGCGCCCAATTCATGAACCTCTCCTTTCATCTTGTGCTCTTTGTGAGGGGCCCCCAAACATGAGTATTCTGGCCCCGCGTGGTGTCATGTTCCCTTTCCAAGTGCACTGACCCACTTTTGAAGTTCCCATTTGATGTCTTTTGATAAATGAAGATGGGAACTTATGTTTGTACATAGTTATATTCAAAAAAAAGAAAAAAAGAAGTACAATAAAAGACTCCTTCAGTGAGCATCGATTGTTGTGGGCTCCAACCTTTGGCCCCCATTTCTTTCATGTATTTGTATCCCTTCTTTAGCATCTCACGAGTTTTGAGGAAATTGGGGTTTGTATCCATCAACATGACCACGAACTTCCCTTTGTACTTCACGTCTGTGAGATCTATTCTTTTTCATGCATAAATCCATGTAGTATCTTGCTCACATTCATTGAGGACAATGCATGAAGTAGGTGTGGGGGGTGTTTCACGTGTGTACATAGTCGAGTCTTTTTCCTTTAATTTTGTTTTCTTTTGTGTATTGATAGGGTCATGTTAGTGTGCTGCATTTAATATCGATATATCTGTTTGCCATGATCCTTGGGTGACTTGTCTTCTTTTGCTTGCCTAGTGCTTCAAAATTTTCACATTTCTTTCAAAATCTTCATGTGTTTGCGAAAGAAAATGTTTTGTGGGTTTAGTGTGTGTTTAGCATGTGCAAAACCGTTGAGAGGCAAAGTAAAAAGAAAGCTCCCAAAATTGTCTTGAACTTGTGCATTAGGATGTCTAGTTTACTGGCTTTAGGTCTTATCGAGTCGTTAGGGTGCACCCCGGTTTTTCCTCGGGGGCGTGTAATCATTGGGTTTCAATACTCAAACATTTAAAGAAGTCCACCCTGAACCTAGTGAGTCAATAATTTGAGTGTGTTAGTATAAGGAAGTTTGTCGTAGTCAAGGGCCCTTAAACTCTTTTTGTGAAACTTAAGTGTAGGACTTTGGGTTCCCATGTAGATAAATGAATAAATGGTGTTCTCTCTTCTTGCACGGCTCCTCCCACTCGGGAAAGTAGGTCTGATGGGACTTTGTGCCTGGTGCTTTCGAGTAATCTGACTTGGGATGCACCGACCGAATTCCCATTACGCGGGTGGTAGGGATCACCCTATGTGGAGATTTGGGGGAAGGTGTACGTGATAGTGTAAGTCCTCATACGTAATGATGCACAAAACCTGACCCTGGGAGAATCAAACACCAACCAATATAATGCTCCAAAGAAAAAGAAAAAAAAAGAAGAAAAAGAAAGTCAAATAAGAACCTTAATGGACCTTACACTTTGTATCACTTGAGGATGTTGAGTGTCCATGTCTTGTACTTAAGTCCTTAATTAACTTTCACGAATGATTCATTAGGCTAGGTGTGTGGACTGATTACATACATAGAGTCGCCCCGTAATATTACCGCGTCCCATGATCGACAAAATGAGCCAACGAGTCGTGTAGCTAGATTGAATAATGCATCTTTGTACGGATTTTGTGGGTATATCCACTGAAAACCCTCAGGAGACAACAATCCTCCTCCTTGGTGACAAGGAGGTTTAACGGCTTGTTGCACGTGCTAAGTCCAACCGTGATTCCTACGAAAGTGAGTTAGGATTTCTTATTTTTCGTATGCTTTTCTCTTTCTTTGACTTTGTGGGTATATCCACTTTGTATCACTTTGAATCATGGGGAGTATTTGGCAATTCTATTCGGGTCAGAGCTCCAACAAGCAAAGTAGATGCATCAAAGACCAACCAAGCCATCCCGAAAAGCCCACAAGAAAATCCAACGTGATCCGAACCATATAGACCGTGAATTGGCGGTCCAAGACCGCTAATTGGCGGTCCAAGTTATCCCGAATCCGCTAAGATTTTGGTGGATCGCGAATTAGTGCGTATTTAGTCCATTGCTGGTATTTGTTTAGTCCCATACTGGGGGATTGTCCCGGATTACCTTTTTCTATGGTTATAAATATAACTCTTTACCTTGTATTGTAACTACCCCATTGCTTGGTGGCATTCTATCTACTAAGGAGTAAGCCTTGAAGCAAAACTCAAGGTGGAGAAGAATGCTACCTTTAATGTGAGTCATTGTTAATAAAATAATTGTTCTTAGTTTCTTTTAATCTTGTCTTTTAATTCTTGCATGTTTCTTTAGTTTATGTTTATTTCAATTAGCGTCTTTAATGTTCCTTTTTTGCTTAGTTAAATTTCCTTTCAATATTATGTCTCATTTTGTTAATGTAGGTAGTGTAATGATTAGTGAGTAGTTCCATCCCCATTTGGGTGGTGGAGAAATATTTGATATGATCATGTAGTGTATTAGGTGTGTGTTATCTTAATCCCTTGAGCTTTATATGATTTCCATAACCATCTAATGGGATTTCACTCTTATCTTTGATATGCTAATACTCTTGAATGAATCTTAGCTTATGCTTAGATTAGTGGACCTATTTTGTGGGGAATGATAAGGTGAGGATATGGATGGAATTAATATTGGAAACACAATTTGTAGTGTATGTACTCTTGTTGCCTTTACCTTGGTTAATGCCTTGTATGTTTTAATGATATTGGGTTATCTTATTTCATGTAGAGGCATAGTAGGGTCTAGTCATTATACATGAATTCATTTACCTTCATTCCAATTATTGTCTTGTATGTTTTAACGATATAGTCTTATCTTATTTCATGTGGACGCAAAGATGGATTTAGTTTTATGATTTCATGCACTACATGTTGTGAGGAGCATAATTTAACACACACACACACATCTTTATATTCACATTATTTCTCTACCCCCTATGGGGTTTATTTTTATTGCTTATCTTCCATTTCCTTTTTGCATTGTAGTATAGTTTAGTGTAACTAACCTTTTCTCGTTTCTTTCCCACTCGCCTTCGGACAAACCAAAAGTCGACACACCTCCCTGTGGATCGACCCGTATTTGCCACCGCTTCAACACGGTCGTGCACTTGCGGTTTAATATAAAACAAATCAATCACTATCCGGTAGGGGGACATGCCAAGGTCGGTTTTAAATGCAGCACGGAAGGCCCACAACACACATCATTCAACTTAACCAACCAATCCTTCTTCGAGTCATTAACCATCTTTTCGAGTATTTGCTTTATTTGACGGTTGGAAATTTCCACCAGACCACTGGTTTGAGGATGATAAGGTGTGGCCAACTTATGTTTGATGGAACATTTCCTCATCACTGTTTCGAATGATCGGTTCACAAAGTGAGTCCCTCGATCACTAATGATAAAACAAGGTGTCCCAAACCTCGCAAAGATGTGTTCTACTAAGAATTTGATCACGACCTTGCGATTGTTAGTGCGAGTGGGGATTGTCTCAACCCACTTCGACACATAATCCACCCCCACGAGAATGTAGGTGTGACCATGGGACATGGGAAAAGGACCCATGAAGTTGATGCTCCAAACATCAAAGATATTAACCACTAAGATAGGATGGAGTGACATCATATCACGTCTTCCAATGTGACCCACACGTTGATAATGATTGTACATTTTGCAAAATGCAAAGGCGTCTTTGAACAACGTGGGCCAGTAAAAGACGCATTGGAGCACTTTGGCAGCGGTTTTCTTGGCACCAAAATGCCCACCACATGCCTCCTGAAGGGAAAAGGACAAGACACTCTGCATGTCGTCATCTGGTATGCACCTTCTTATGATTTGATCTTCTCCATACTTGAACAAGTATGGGTCATCCCAATAGAAGTGCCTCACCAATGACTTGAATTTGATTTTTTTGTTGTTCATCCAATGCGCCGGCACCTCCCTTGTTGCCAAAAAATTTACAATATCCGCAAACCAAGGAAGTGGGGCGACTGCCATAAAATTTTCATTTGGGAATAACTCGTTCCCTGGTGGATCCGATGAAAGTTCAACTGGGATGCGAGATAGGTGATCCATCATGACATTCTCGCATCCCTTCTTATCCCTTATCTCTAAATTAAATTGTTGCAAAAGCAAGATCCAACGAAGTAGACAACGTTTTGCATTCTTTTTAGACAAAAGGTAGCGAAGAGCTGAGTGATCAGTGTAGATGATGACATGCGACCCAATGAGGTACTGACGAATTTTTTCCAATGCAAATATAATCACCATGAACTCTTTCTCAATAACGGAGTAGTTTAGATGGGCGTCATTGTGAGTACGACTTGCATAATAGATCACATGAGGCAATTTGTCGACTTTTTGACCCAAAACTGCTCTTATCGCGTAATCATATGCATCACACATTAGCTCGAAAGGTGGAGTCCACACCGTTGCCTTGATAATAGGAGCGGAGGTTAACTTACACTTCAGAAACTCAAATGCAGTCATGCACTCGGGTGTGAACTAAAAAATTGTGCCTTTAGCAAGCAAGCACTGCCCATCCACCGCGTCAAGGGCTGAGCTATCTTACTAAAATCTTTAATAAAATGGCGGTAAAAGCAAGCATGCCCAAGGAATGACCGAATTTGTTTTACCGAGGTGGGTAGCGGAAGCTTAGAAATAAGCTCAATCTTTGCCCTATCCACCTCGATCCATCACGTGATACCAAATACGATGGCTTTCATAACCATAAAATAACACTTCCACAATTAAGGGCTAAGTTTGTTTCCAAACACCTCTTGAGAACAAAGCTCAAGTGGTGCAAGCACTCGTCAAAGGAGGTGCCATGCACCGAGAAGTCATCCATGAAGATCTCATGGAAGTTCTCGACCATGTCAGAAAAGATACTCAACATGCAACATTGGAATGTTGTTGGTGCATTGCATAGTCCGAAAGGCATACAGTTATACACAAACGTCCCAAAAGGACATGTGAACGTGGTTTTCTCTTGATCTTCAGGAGCAACTGGGATTTGATTGTACCCCGAATTACCATCGAGGAAGCAGTAGTAGGAGTTCCTGGCGAGTCTCTTTAACATCTGGTCAATGAAAGTTAGTGGGAAGTGATCGTTACGAGTCACCGCGTTCAACTTCCTATAGTCAATGCAGACTCGCCACCCAGTTTGAAATTGTGTAGGAACGAGTTCATTGTTGTCGTTCTGGACAATAGTGATACCAGACTTCTAGGTCACAACCTGGACAGGACTTACCCAAACATTATCCGAAATGGGAAAATGATGCCATGATTTAAACATTTGATGATCTCTTTCTTAACTACTTCCGGCATGGCTAGATTTAATCGCCTTTGTGGGTCGCGACGTGGTCGTGCCTCATCTTTCATATAGATATGATGTAGCATGACGTCAGGACTTATCCCTTTAATGTCCTTCAAGGACCACCCAAATGCTGCTTTATGCTCCTTTAGGATTTGAATCAAACGTTCTTCCTGATCATCAGCCAACGTCGATGAAATAATCAGCGGAAATTACCTATCGGCACCAAGAAAAATGTGTTTCAGTTCCTTAGGGGGATCTTTAAGCTCAATTGTTGGTGGCTCCTCAAAGCAAGGCATGATATCTAGCTCGAGATGTAAGATAGGAGAAGCTCGTATGTACTGAACAACATGCACATCATTGCTCAACTCGACCCCGTCCTCTTCATGAATATTTTCAAAGAGATCATTGGTTAACCTATCATGAATCGGGGGGTGTTCTTCTAATTCCACTTCTAAGTCCAAGATAAGATTGACTTCCATGGGGTCATCAAAAAGGCTCAGTTGCGTGGCCATGTTAAACACATGAAATGTCGTGGTCATGTTCCCGAACGTCAATTTCATGAGACTTGTGCGACAATTGACTAAAGCATTGGATGTCGCTAGGAATGGTCTACCCAGAATCAATGGAATCGGAAACTGGGTATGCGCAACTGGTTCGGTGCCAAGGATAACAAAGTCAACAAGGAATATGAAATCAACAACCTTGATCAGAACATCATCAATGTACCTTTTCGGGACTTTGATTGAACGACCAGCCAATTGAAGAGTTGTCTTCGTGGACTTGAGCTCACCCAGGTTCAATTGCTGATACACAGAAACATGTAAGAGGTTAACCGCTGACCCTGAATCCAACAAGACATTGTTAATGCGAGTGTGTCCAGTGATGCATGAAATCATAGGACTTCTTGGGTCCTTCAATTTCACGTACATTGGGCTCGATAGGATCGAACTCACATTAGCTGCCACGAAGGCCTTGTTAGGGACATTAGTTTTCCTCTTAGTGGTGCATAGATCCTTTAAATTTTTTGCATACAAGGGTATTTGTTGGATCATGTCTAACAAGGGAATGTTGACATTCACCTTTTTGAAGACCTCGTATCAATACAATCCCGATGCTTCTTTGTTAACCTACTTGGATAAGGAGCTTTTGGTAAGTAGGTTTGCCTTGGTGCTTCAGAGGGTGAAGGTGAATCTTGGCAAACTGACTAACTTTCTTTGGGACCCGATGGAGAAACTTCCTCAACATCGGGCTTCTTGTCCCTACTGTTCCCACATGGGGGTGGCACAGAAGAATGTGGTGGCAAGGAAACATGGTTGTTGACCTGCTTCCCATTTCTCAGGGTCACAATGACATTGACAAGTTCCACAGGTTCTTCCACATTGTTCACCCCCCGGGGGGGTCTCGAACTCGCAATTTGCGTGTTTGATTGATGTTGAGCACGGGAGAGTCCCTAGAGTCATTTGGCCCATCTGAAGCTCTAGAGATTTGATGGTCTGTTGATTTGAAGTGAGAACTTGACTTGTGGACGACATGAAGTTTTTCATTGAGTTCTCAAGTGCACGAGTGAAGGCCTCAAGCTCATTGAACCGGGTTTTCATATTGTTGGAGTTTGGGAAACCTGGTGGGTTAGCGAGTTGAACATGGGGTGGCTGATCAGATTGTGAATGTAAGGGAGGTCGGTGTGCTCGGTTAGGTGGTCGAGAGAAGTTTGAAGGACCACTCTGAACATTATTTTGGTTTCAGGAAAAGTTAGGGTGGTTCCTCCATCCAGAAATATATGTTGATGAATATGGGTCATTCCTAGGTATATCATAGATGGCATTGACCTGCTCCATCTCAAGAGGAATGGATGCACACTCGCCTCCCACATGACCTATTCTACCATATATATAACAAGGAACTAGACCAGATAAAGACACATGAGACACACCTTGTTGATTTTGGAGCTTTATTGAATCCACACATCGCATTAAGGCCTCCATGTGTACCTCAGTGGTCGTAGTGGTATCGATAGCTAATGCGGCTCCCGATCTAGTCATGTTTGTATTTGCAATCCTCGCTCCTATGTTAGGTGATGGTGATGGTTCCCTCACACTATCTGTAATGACCCCGATCTCGTGGGTACGCACACTAGGAAAGACTACAAGTGTCACGATCAGAGACCTCCGCGACGACCGAAGGAGTTACAAAAGACAGACACAACAATGACTCGACAATAAATAGAGAGATCATACACGGATAGACTAACATAAAACATAACTAAAACGTGAGAGATTATCCATATGTAGTAACAATGTCAAATACATTACATCAAGTTCAAAAGGGAAATACATCATAAATAATGCAGAAGCAAAAGACAAACTGAAGAATCTGGTCGACGTGTCCTTCATGTTTAGTTTTCAGGAATAAATAGGTTTGAAGAGATGAAGCATAAAAGGACCCAAAAGCTGGGAAAAAGGACTGAATTGTAAGATCTGGGGACCAAGATGCAAGGAAGAAGGACCTGATTGCAAGACAGAAGGACCTAAGAGCAAAACAGAATACTCCTCACCATCATGGGGAGTATTTTGGCAATTCTATTCGAGTCGGAGCTCCAACATGCAAACTAGATGCATCAAATACCAACAAAGCCTTCCAGAAAAGCCCACAAGAAATTCCAGAGCGATCCGGACACTGTAGACCGCTAATTAGCGGTCCAAGACCGCTAATTGGCGGTCACTTTTGGCCCAAATGCGCTCAAATTTCTCCCGCACATGTATTAGAGGATGTTTAGGCTATTTGTGGTATCTGTTTAGTCCCACATCGGGGGATTGTCCCGGATTAGCTTTTTCCATGGCTATAAATAGAACTATTCACCTTCCATTGTAATCACTCCATATTTTAAGTGGCTATTCTTCCTACTAGAAGTGAGGCCTTGAAGCACACACTAAAGTAGGAGGATGCTACTTTTAATGTGAGTCATTTTATCAATAAAGTTTTGTGTTTCTTTCATTGTTTGTTTATGCTTCTTTTATTGTTTGTGCATGTTTTAGTTTAATCGTCTTTTATTTCTAGCTTAGTTTTAATATGCTTTCTTTGCTTAGTTTAATAATTAGTGTAATGTTTAGTGAGTAGTTCCATCCCCTTTGGGGGGTGGAGTAGATGTACATACATGCATTAGAGAATGGGATGAATGCTTTAATTTCAATGTGTTGATTAAACATGAATGTATGCTTGCTTGTTTAGGATAGAATTTATAACTTGATGAGTTTTGCCAAAATGATTAGACACCTCTCATGCTTGTTTAGGTTCTGAAATAAACACCTTGCATATGTAAATGTTAATCAACTAAGCTGGTGAATAGATTGATAGGTTTTGCCACACATTTAGACACTTCCTATGCTTGATAAACACCACCTTCATGTGCTTAAAGAATGTATTCTACACCCACCTCTTTGAATGTGTGCACTCACTCCACCCCTTAGGGGTTTTTCCATTCCTGAAATTCCAGCACTTCTATTTTGTTCTTAGCTTAGTTTTTATTTGATCGTTTATTTCTTTGTTTCGCATTTCGTACTTCTTAGCGTAGTTTAGTGTAGAGTAGCGTAACCAACTCTCTTCTCCATTATTTTCGCCACTTGATTTCGTGCAAACAAGAGGCTGCTCACCTCCCTGAGGACGACCCGTACTTGCCACCGCTTCATCGTGGCCGTGCACTTGCGGTTTAAATTAAAACGTTCAACAAGTTTTTGGCGCCGTTGCCGGGGAGGTGCCAGTCCAGACTCTTGTTTGGACGATTCGAGTGGATTTAATTTGTGTTTTGTAGTTTTGCTTTGTTTCAGGAGACTTGGAGTCATCAGGAGGAACGCCTAGAGAAGTTTGGAGTCAAGCTGAGCACTTCAGACCGCCAATCAGCGGCCTGAGACCGCCAATTGGCGGTCTGGTAAGCTCTGTTTGCTCGCTTATTTCTTTGGTCTATTTGCATAATTGATGTAGTGATCTGGGATTTAATTTGGCATGTTTTGACTTATAGTTTGTTCCCAGATCCATAATCAACCTCCTTTAAGCAACTTGGACCCTAAAACTCAAAGCAAAAGATTAGGCATTCTTTTTGTTTAGGCCATGCATCATGTATGTGACTTAGGCACTTAGATTGTCTTTTATCTTAGCTTTATTTTCTGTTGCTGAGAGCTGGCGTGAGGTACGCACCTTCTACTCTCATTCATGCATTTCGTATGAACATGCATTAATTAGTAGGAAGTGCATTGAAACAAGTGTGAGTTTAGCGTTTTGTTTGGAGAGTTGATTGCTAGATTAGGACTCCAAAACGCTACTAAGGAGGGGTTGTCCCATAAAAGATAAGGTGGGGGATTTCATCACCCTTTCCTTTGCCCCAAAAACCACACTAATCAAGAGCCTAATTTTAAAATCAAGTAGACATTGGCCCTAAGGATCTTGGACGCATTAGGAGAGTGATCCGGTCCCGACCGTCATGACCTGATCGGCGTTGCCCACTTTGTCGATAGTAGGAGAGACGAGATCCCCGGATCTTGGCTCACTTGCTGGGCTTTGTGGTCCTCGTTGTAGGGAGGTGAGACGTGTTGAGGCCGTGTGACCTCGCAGTTAGGCGTCGTCTAGCTGTAAGGACCTATAGCGACCTTAGGATTGCTTGAGCCTTGTTTGCTTGTGTGCTTCTACCTGTACCCATCCGCCGTAGCATAAGGACTTCTTCCTTTCTCTCCTGAGTCATTCTTTCTCTCCTGTTTTCCCTCGTCTTCTCTTCTACGTACATTCTTTATTTGAAAAAAAAAGAAAAAAAAAGAGTTGTGGTTTGTGTGTGCACCTTTGTGCATGCTTTCGTGGACACGAGACGAGAGTGGTCGTTTGACGAGGAGCGTTGTCAATCCGGCTTCGGTCATCGATTTCTCGACACCTCCCTCCTCTCGTGTCGCACGCAGTCCAGGTTCAATGGCTGCTAATTTCCGTGAGGAGGAGCAGTTGCTGGACCCACCTGTTCCACCAGTGCTTCCAGTTGTCGTTCCCATACCTCTTCGTGATCGATGCTACCCGAGCCGTACAGCTCTACCCTCATGCATCATATTACCAGAGGCTAATGGGAACCATTTTGAGGTTAAGCCTCAATTCATTTCCATGCTCCCTCATTTCACTGGGAAAGGTGACCCCTATATCTTTCTCAGGGAATTTGAGGAGGTCTGTGCTATGTTCAAGCTGCAACAACTTAGCACAGACTCCATCCATCTTAGGCTCGTTCCTTTTGCACTAAAGGATGACGCCAAGAAGTGGTTGTACAGCAACCAGGCGAATTCCTTTAGAACTTGGGATGAGTTTCAATCTGCATTCCTTAAGAAGTACTTTCCTAATCATCGGACTCAAAAATTGAGGAACGAAATCAATTCGTTCTATCAACATGAGACCGAACCATTTCATGCATATCATGAGAGGTTCAAAGAGCTACTATCCTCGTGCCCTCACCATGGCATTGAGTTGTGGCGTCTTTGTCAGATTGTGTATGAGGGTCTTCACATCCCGTCCAGAACGCTCCTTGAGTCCATGTGTCAAGGAGAGTTCTTGGGAAAGGATGAAAGGGAGGCATGGGCCTTCCTAGAAGACCTCGCTGAGAAAACCATGCAATGGGAGAGTGTGAGGGAACCACCTGCATCATCTAGTATAGGAGCGAGGATCGCGAATGCAAACTCAACTAGATCGGGTTCCGCATTTGCTATCGATACCACTACGGCCACCGAGGCACGCATGGCGGCCTTAATGCGCCGTATGGATTCGATTGAGCTCCAAAACCAACAAAGTGCACCTCACATGTCCACATCTGGTCCAGTTCCCTGTCATTCATGTGGTAGGATAGGTCATGTAGAGAGCGAGTGTGAGTCCATTCCTCTTGAGATGGAGCGTGTCAACGCCATCTATGACAGAGCTAGGAATGACCCATACTCATCATCTTATAACCCTGGATGGAGGAACCACCCCAATTTTTCATGGAACCAAAATAATGCCCTGGGTGGTCCTTCAAACTCCTCTAGACCACCTTACCAATCACACCAACCTCCCATGCATGCACATTCCTCTCAGCCATCCCAAGCACAAACCACCAATCAATCGGGTTTCCTAAATTCCAATAATATGGAAACCCGATTCAATTCGCTTGAGACCTTGACTCGTGGACTTGAAAACTCAATGAAAATTTTTATGTCTACCACAAGTCAAGTTCTCACTTCAAATCAGCAGACCATGAAATCTCTAGAGCTTCAGATGGGCCAATTGGCTCAGTCTGTACATGAGAGAGAGAGGGTCTTTTCCTAGCCAGCCTGAGGCTAACCCCCGCATGTACCAACAACAACAAATGCAAAATGAGAATGTGGTACCTCGGGGGAGGCAAGTGAACCATGTGGAGGAACCTGTTCACCATGTCAATTCCATTGTGACCTTAAGGAATGGAAAACAGGTTGACAATCACATTTCCTTGCCGCACCCACCACCATCTATGCAGCCCCTCAGTGGGAATGGTGGTGAAGAAGAAGCTGAGGGTGAGGGTAATACACCAAAGCTTTCTTCTCAGGCACAACAGAAAACCTACCTGCCAAAAGCTCCCTATCCAAGTAGGTTAAACAAAAAGCAGAGTGACAACATGGACAAGATAGTAGAGGTGGTTAAGCAAGTAAAGGTTAACATCCCCTTGTTGGATGTCATCCAACAAATACCTCAATATGCCAAAGTGTTGAAGGATCTCTGCACAACCAAGAGGAAGACCAATGTTCCTAAGAAAGCATTCTTGGCTGCAAATATCAGCTCACTTTTGTCCAATCCCACCTACACAAAATACAAGGACCCTCGGTGTCCTACTATTCAATGTACGATAGGGGACACTAGACTGAACAATGTTTTGCTTGATTTAGGATCAGCGGTCAACCTCCTCCCATTCTCTGTTTATCAACAGTTGAACTTGGGAGAATTGAAACCAACTAAGATCACCCTCCAATTGGCGGATAGATCCATTCGTATTCCCATGGGGATTATCGAGGATGTGCTTATCAAAGTTGGAGATTTTATATTTCCAGTTGATTTTGTTGTCCTCGATACCAATCCTGTTGCGAACACCCACTCTCAAATACCTTTGATTTTGGGTAGACCATTTCTGGCAACCTCTAATGCTTTGATTAATTGTAGAAATGGTCTCATGAAGCTCTCATTCGGTAACATGAGTGCCGACTTTCATGTGTTCAACTCTGGTAAGCAACAGGAACCCATGGATGAACCTTTAAATCTAAATCTCATCCGCCAATTGGAGAAAGCACCACAAAATCAACGAACACCCATAACCCCAATGCAACCCAATGAGAATGTTCGTGGGCCCAGCGAAGACTCATTGCCTGTCTTTGCAATGCAACAGAGTGAGCTGGCCTCGAACATAAATGTCCAAAGGGAGTGTTTGTTGCATGATTCAATTGAGAGTACTAGTGAGAGTGAGACACCTCATCATATGCCTATACCAGAAGGTGTCTCTACCTCATGTCCCATGGCCATTGAGCCATTTGAGCTTCATTTTGACTCCAACAAGGACCCACCTATGACCGAGCTTATGCTTGATGATCTAAATGATGGTGGGAGGTCCTTGTTGGATGACTTGGGGAGAAGCCCCATTTTTAGTGATGCAGGTCTGCTGCATCCATCGAATGAGCCTGAGGAACTCATTCTGATGCACCCGCCTATTGGTTGGAGGGTTTTCTTCGATGAGCAATTAAACCCTAGTGAGGCAACACAACTTCATTCTTTGTTGCCCACACCCAACCAATATCATGAGGGGTTCGAGCCTTTCAGCTTTGACCTTTCACCCCTCATGACACCTCAGAGTACCAGTGGAGTTTGCCCATCTCGGCAAGTCTCTGGTCCTCCTGACTTGATGTTCTCATTTGATGTTCCTTAACCAAATGATTATGAGAATATTTTGGCTGATGTATATATCTTGTAAAAAAAAGAAAAAAAACAAAAAAACAAAAAAAAGTGTAATAAAAGACTCCTTCAGTGAGCATCGATTGTTGTGGGCCCCAACCCTTGTGTACTTGGGACCAATCTCTTCACGTATTTATCTCCCTTCTTCAGCTTTTCACAGGTTTTGAGGGAATTTGGGTTTGTGTCCATCAACATGACCCCGAACGTCCCTTTGTACTTCATGTTGGTGAGATCTTTCCTTTTTCATGCATATCTACATGTAGTATCTTGTTCACATTCATTGAGGACAATGCATGAAGTAGGTGTCGGGGGTGTTTTACGTGTGTACATAGTCGAGTCTTTTCTTTTGATTTTTTTGTTTTCTTTTGTGTGCATTGTTAGGGTCATGTTAGTGTGCCGCATTTAACATTGATATATATGCTTGCCATGATCCTTGGGTGACTTGTCTTCTTTTGCTTGCCTAGCTCTTTAAATTTTTCACATTTCTTTCAAAATCTTCATTTGTTTGCGAAAGAAACTGTTTTTGTAGGTTTTGCGTGGGTTTAGCATGTGCAAAACCGTTGAGAGGCAAAGTAAAAAGAAAGCTCCCAAAATTGTCTTGAACTTGATGCATTAGGATTTCTAGTTTACTGGCTTTAGGTCTTATCGAGTCGTTAGGATGCACCCCGGTTTTCCCTCGGGGGGCGTGTAATCATAGGGTTTCAGTACTCAAACATTTAAAGAAGTCCACCCTAAACCTAGTGAGTCAAATAATTCGTGTCTGTTAGTATAAGGAAGTTTGTCGTAGGCAAGGGCCCTTAATCTCTTTTTGTGAAAC
Source organism: Triglochin maritima (assembly GCA_963682175.1). Taxonomy (NCBI): domain Eukaryota; kingdom Viridiplantae; phylum Streptophyta; class Magnoliopsida; order Alismatales; family Juncaginaceae; genus Triglochin; species Triglochin maritima. The sequence goes on along the minus strand of OY821790.1, from coordinate 13,936,190 downwards.
TTAAGTGTAGGGGTTTTGGTTCCCATGTAGATAAATAAGTGGTGTTCTCTCTTCTCGCACGGCTCCTATCACTCGGGAAAGTAGGTCTGAGGGGACTTTGTGCCTGGTGCTTTCGAGTCATCTGACTTGGGATGCACCGACCGAACTCCCGTTACACGGGTGGTAGGGATCGCCCTATGTGGAGATTTGGGGGAAGGTGTACGTGATAGTGTAAGTCCTCATAGGCAATGATGCACGAAACCTGACCCTGGGGAGAATCAAACACCAACCAATAAAATGCTCCAAAGAAAAAGAAAAAAAAAGGAAAAAAAAGTCAAATAAGAACCAAAATGGACTTTACACATTATATCACATTCAGAAGTTAAGGTTGCCCATGTCTTTCACTTAAGTCCTTGACTAACTCTCACGAATAACTCATTAGTCTAGGTGTGTGGACCGATTACATATATAGAGTCGACCCGTAGTATTACCGCGTCCCATGATCGACAAAATAAGTCCAACGAGTCGTGTAGCTAGATTGATTAATGCATCTTGTTTGGATTTTGTGGGTATATCCGCTGAAAACCCTCAGGAGACAACACTCCTCCTCCTTGGCGACAAGGAGGTTTAACGGCTTGTTGCACGTGCTAAGTGCAACCGTGATTCCTACGAAAGTGAGTTAGGATTTCTTGTTTTTTTCACATGCTTTTCTCTTTCTTTGTTTTGCTCGGGACTAGCAAAAGTTAGGTGTGGGGGTATTTGATTGACATCATTTCATGCTCATATTTGTATCTTATATCCATCATCTTTCACCTAAATAATGCTATGTTACGAGTTTTATGTTTAGTTTTCAGGAATAAATAGGTTTGAAGAGATGAAGCATAAAAGGACCCAAAAGCTGGGAAAAAGGACTGAATTGTGAGATCTGGGGACCAAGATGCAAGGAAGAAGGACCTGATTGCAAGACAGAAGGACCTAAGAGCAAAACAGAATACTCCTCACCATCATGGGGAGTATTTTGGCAATTCTATTCGTGTCGGAGCTCCAACATGCAAACTAGACGCATCAAATACCAACAAAGCCTTCCAGAAAAGCCCACAAGAAATTCCAGAGCGATCCGGACACTGTAGACCGCTAATTAGCGGTCCAAGACCGCTAATTGGCGGTCACTTTTGGCCCAAATGCGCTCAAATTTCTCCCGCACATGTATTAGAGGATGTTTAGGCTATTTGTGGTATCTGTTTAGTCCCACGTCCGGGGATTGTCCCGGATTAGTTTTTTTCATGGCTATAAATAGAACTATTCACCTTCCATTGTAATCACTCCATATTTTAAGTGGCTATTCTTCCTACTAGAAGTGAGGCCTTGAAGCACACACTAAAGTAGGAGGATGCTACTTTTAATGTGAGTCATTTTATCAATAAAGTTTTGTGTTTCTTTCATTGTTTGTTTATGCTTCTTTTATTGTTTGTGCATGTTTTAGTTTAATCGTCTTTTATTTCTAGCTTAGTTTTAATATGCTTTCTTTGCTTAGTTTAATAATTAGTGTAATGTTTAGTGAGTAGTTTCATCCCCTTTGGGGGGTGGAGTAGATGTACATACATGCATTAGAGAATGGGATGAATGCTTTATTTTTGATGTGTTGATTAAACATGAATGTATGCTTGCTTGTTTAGGATAGAATTTATAACTTGATGAGTTTTGCCAAAATGATTAGACACCTCTCATGCTTGTTTAGGTTCTGAAATAAACACCTTGCATATGTAAATGTTAATCAACTAAGCTGGTGAATAGATTGATAGGTTTTGCCACACATTTAGACACTTCCTATGCTTGATAAACACCACCTTCATGTGCTTAAAGAATGTATTCTACACCCACCTCTTTGAATGTGTGCACTCACTCCACCCCTTAGGGGTTTTTCCATTCCTGAAATTCCAGCACTTCTATTTTGTTCTTAGCTTAGTTTTTATTTGATCGTTTATTTCTTTGTTTCGCATTTCGTACTTCTTAGCGTAGTTTAGTGTAGAGTAGCGTAACCAACTCTCTTCTCCATTATTTTCGCCACTTGATTTTGTGCAAACAAGAGGCTGCTCACCTCCCTGAGGATGACCCGTACTTGCCACCGCTTCATCGCGGCCGTGCACTTGCGGTTTAAATTAAAACGTTCAACATAGAAGCACACAAGCATACAAGGCTAAAAAATCCTACGGTCACTATAGGTACTTACAACTAGATGACGCCTAACTGTGAGGTCACGCGGCCTCAACACGACTCACCTTCCTACAATGAAGACCACCAAGCCCAGCAAGTGAGCCAATATTCGGAGATCTCGTCTCTCCTACTATTGACAGAGTGGGCGACGTCGATCAGGCAATGACGGTCGTCACCGGATCACTCTCCTAATGCGTCTGAGATCCGCAGGGTAGTGTGTCGGCTTTGGTTCTTCGAAAATCAAGTGGCGAATAAGTGGCGAAAATCAAGCAAACACAAATACAAATACCTGACTAACATGTAGCATACCACACTAAAAATAGTCATAACACACTAATACACAACCGGGCTAAACCATATCGGATCTTGAGCAGAACCAACTGCCAACTAGCGGTCTGGAGCCGCCAATTGGCAGTCTGGATGGCTCTGATCCGACCCACTTTCGAATGACTCTTTAATTGCTTGATTTCTTCCCATGGAGTGCACCCTAATCAGTTGCTAGAGTTTAGGCCCGAATTTAATTGCCAAAACACCCTTCATGTGGTGTGAAGTTTCTCTATTTGCTAATTGGTCATTTTGGACTACATCCGGATCCTTCCCTCTTGCATATCAGTCCATAAGTCTCACTGATTAGTCCTTTTTCTAGCGTTTAGGTCCTTTTTGTGTCTATTCTTCTCAAACTTAAACATAAAATTTGATACATAGCATTGCTTAGATTCAAAATAGAGGATATAAGACACGAATATATGCATGATATGATGTCAATCATTCGACATAACATAGATGTCATGCATATAGAGAAGAATGTCTACGACAACATATAAAATACTATGTTAAAAACAAACAAATTAAAAGACGATGGGAATGCTCGGTTGGACCTACAAGATATGGGTATTCGTCCAGAGTTACATTTGGGGGAATAAAGTAAAGGCAAGGGTCCAGAATCTCGATTTGTCTTGTCGAATCAACATAAAGATATTATCCTTAAGGTGTTGCACGACCTAAAGGTTCCTGATGGGTTTTCGTCAAATATCAAGGCAAGAGTACAGTTGAAAGAGAGAAAGATTTCTAGTTTAAAAAGCCACGATTGTCACATACTTATGCAGTAGATCCTTCCTCTTGCTCTTCGGAAAGCATTGGATGTAGATATTTGTGGTGTTCTTTGTGTTACTATTTTTTTCCAGAGGGATTTGCAGTCAAGTAATTGATGTACAAGAACCGGAAAAGTTCAAGCGTGAAATTGTTGTTACTCTTTTTCAACTCGAGTGTATCTTTCCCCTAGGTTTTTCACGATCATGATGCATCTACCTATACACTTAATTGATGAAGTTGTATTAGGTGGACCGTTATTTGGTAACACTGAAACGTTATGTTTGAAACAAAAGTAAACCTGAAGGCTCTATCGTAGAAGGGTACTTGGCATAGGAGACAAAATTAACATGTGTAGATAGGTACATCGATGGAGAACCACTTGGGGCAGGGAAAATCTCTTTTCTAGATCGGGTTTTGTTGGAGAAAGTTCATCATTATGTATTGTTTAATCCAGACATTGTGTATTGGACAGTAATATCTAATTTCATATAAATTACCTAAAGATTATATTATTCTTTTGTAGGACAAACTGATGAGGGCGAGACATCAACGGAGAGAAGTCGAAGGCCAACCAGAGGCGTGGATCTTATTCCCTCTACTGGGTGTCGGTTCCAAGTTCAATGGAACGATGATTTAGTTCCGGTTGGGCCTTGTTGTGAGAAGTTGAACACAACTTTGGCCACAGTTGGCCAAACAGCCTGAGTTGTGGCCAATGAATGTGAAGATGGCAAATCAGAGTCGTCAATTATTTATCGACACGTGGGATATTCTTCCAGTACGTTATGGTTTCTCATTTATTGTATCTTTGAATTAAAACTTGAATGCTAAAATGTCTTGCTAACAAATAATTACATGTTATTTGTAGGATCGTTTTGACTTCGGTAACTGTGTGAACGCCTGGCACTATTATTTTCATAAGATCGGTGGTTTCCTCCGAGATTACCGTTATTCACTGAAGAAAAAATACTATATCCCATTCGAGACAGATGACAAACGAATTGGTTACTTTTCTAGCAAGGGAGATCCGAGGGTCCACATGGATCAATTTCACTAAATGTTGGAGGAATGGAACATTGAAACCGCAAAGGTATAATGTTTTGAGTCTTCGAGCATTTTATTTGTTTACGTGTCGTATCAATTGTTATGTTTTAATGTTTTTTGTTCATTATAGAAAAATTCGTTAACGAATAGCGTGAACCACGGTTGTAAGAAGATGAACCATAAGACAGGATCTAAGACATTCGCCAACAAAACAAAACTTCACGTAAGTTGTGTGTTCAATAAGTCTATATAACTTATAATGGTTTGAATCTTTAGATTAATGTTGATTGATTCTTATTTTGAATTGTTTCATTTTTTATTAAATAATTAGATGAATGAGAATGAAATGACTAAACCTTTCACCAAACTTGAAAAAATTGCTCTCTGTTATACCAATGAGCCACGAATGGTAAGTTTGAATCTTTTAGAAGATGAAATTAAGTTTCAATTTTATCTTTTGGATTTTATTACAATATCAAAATAATGTAGGTTGAGATACAATTAGCGAGTCAGAAATTAAGACAACAAACACTTACCCAAAATAATGTAGTTTGATCGATTGCGCGGAGCTGGCATTGGAGCCTATAGGACAGGCAGGATGTCGATAGGTCGACGTGGCACTGTTCATCTCGAGCAACTTCAAACTAAAGTTTCACAATCTGTATCGCGTGTAAGTGTATACTAACTTTTTAAGTTGATTTTACATGTCCAATATATGTAAAACAATATCGAAATCCATTAAAGGAGGAGAACGAGAAGTTGAAGGCTGAAGTCACTAAGTTGATGGCGACTCATTTTAGAGAAGATCAGGTATATGTTTGATATATTTTTAGTTGCTTTCTTTAATTTAGTAAAATTTTATAAATGTTTGGGTTGTTCAACTAATTAAATTAATTTTATTTTATAGAGTGGTGCTATCGATACATCTTCACAGCATGACGACTACTCATCGACCGATCGAACATCTTCTGAGCCTTAGTTGGTACTTCTTAGTTAGTTTTTTTCTTTTGGTGTAGTGTGACTTATGAATATATGTGAATTATATGTCTTCTCTTTTGTATGACTTATGAAATCTATATATTGGATTTCGAATGAGTTCTAGATTTAATATTGTTGTGAATGGCTTGGTTGAATGAGTTCTCGATTTGAATGGCTTGGTTGAATGAGTGAAGGTCGACGGGAATTTTTATTGCAGGGTGTATCGACCCGACCAGGGTCATCTTATACTAACTAACAACACTTTTTGTAGCAGGCGTTGTTATTACCGAAGGACATTTGGTCGGGAATAATAACAAAAAAAAGTGGTTTTTCGACGGAAAAGTCGTCGGACTGCCAATTCGGTGCCGTCGGAATGGCTGTTGGAGAGGCAATTCTTGTCCGACGGAAATTTTGTCGAACCCTACATTTTGCGCACCTTTTTTGGCACAAAAATATTTCCGGCTGACAAGAATTCCGTCGCCCCGGCGATGGTATTCCCGGCAGATCAATGCTGACGATATTTCCGTCGGTAGGATTCAATGCCGATGTAAATGACACCTTTTGCCAACGAAAACATCCTTCGGCAAACACACTATTTCCTATAGTGAATATTCTGCATCAATATCAATTTTCTGGCATGGACATTTACCTACATGTGCCCACACCTGGGTCCGCCCCTGTTTGAAAGGATGGGAGTTGCTAGTGATTTGGTAACTTGTTGGAAATGGTGGAATCTAGTCGGAAAGGATGTGAACTCTCTAGAGAATGTGGGATCTAGTTTGCACAGGATCGAGTTCATCTCAGGAACAAAGAATTGGTCATGGAGAATATTCACAATAAGGAGAGGCATTGGAGGACCGAAGGAAGGTAGCGGCGTGCATATTGGCATGGAACGTCGACAATGATGAAGAAAATTGTTAATGCAAATTCCTTGCGTGGAGATAATGTAGAAGGGTGCACATTCAAATCAGAAATGAACAAAATAATAATAATCAAAGTGGAAATAGTTACAAAGAAAAAAAGAACCCATTTCGGTCATTGATGAAGAAAATAAGCAGGAAGTCCAATGAGATAAAAATATATTTGATGTGGAAGGTGAAAGGAAATTAGTTAATTACCTCCAATATCATCGCTTATAAGGAAGTAAAACAACCATGAGAAGTGGTCTTACTTGCAAGCAAGAGAATGCATCTCGACGTAATGGACGACAATGAAATATTTTCGTTAAGGGAAGTAAAAACCAATTGAAAAAATGGTGTTTATGGTGTTGTTAACAATTCATGTTTACAAAACCCATCTTCAGTTATATATATTTGTTTGCGAACGTACTTGTACAGTCTATCTATACATGATGAACTTCACGTAATGAATATACAGTAATTATCTATTACTTCATTAAGATTTTGCGGATTGCTTTAGCTTTTTATGTTTCTATTCACTATCTGCAGTCCTATCTTTTTTTATGTTGGCAGATAGAACATGTTTTGTGTCCAACCTTGAACTACACTCGTAAATGATACAACTTCTTTTCCTAGTCTTACACCTTTAAGAATAGACGTTGTCTGTTAGTTCACCGACGTCTATACTTAAATAATAGACGTCAGTTAGATATAAAGGCCGACGTCTATTCTTAAAGAATAGACGTCGGCCGTATGTAGAAGCCGACATCTATTCTTAACGAATAGATTTCGGATATTGGACGTCCGACGTCTATGTATAGACGACGCACATATAGACGTCGGATATATAGACGTCGGATCGGGGAGTGCTTATATACGACGTATATACCCCCGTACATCCGACGTATATTCCGTTTTCTGTAGTAGTGTTAGCTTATAATAGTGATCGAGTAAACAAATGAAACATAGATATGTTTTGCTGGTTCAGTGATTCTGAACACAAAATCACGATTAGATTACTCTTTGTTCTAAATCTTAGCATATTTATGACAAAAATTTGCCCGCGCAAAGCAAGGGGCAGGTGCTAGTAAAATCATAAATCTTATGTTATAAAAAGTCATCTTAGAGGCTTCTATTTCGTCAAACGTTGCAGTGTGATTTTCTCTCTCTATCTTTTAGACGATATTAATTTTAAAAGCTAATCTATGTTCCTTTCTGAAAAAAAATTATAAGAATCAAAATTGATCCTCCTAATCGTTATTCAATGTAGTTCTTTGTTGCCCCAACCCAAAAAATATCAAAAAACATCGTTTTTCTCATAGTTCTACGCTACGGATACTCAATTGTCATGTTGTTAAAATATTTTAAGTAATTTTTTTCAACATTGACGAAATTTATTCTGAAATTCTTCTAATATAAAATATATGATTATTATTTTGAACATCTATTTTCCAACTGACCCATATATATATGAAGTTGTTCTTTCCCATTAATATTATGAACATCTATTTTCCAACTGAACCATATATATATGTTGTTCTTTTACAAAGTACCATTCCATATCCCTCCTGTCGCCGCATACGTGTTGACGGATATGGGTATCATTTTCTTGTAGTCACATACGATCTGCATCCATATAACGGTAGTGCAAGGGATTCAAGTCAGTAGGTCAGAATTTGTAAAGACAATAAAAATTAATGGAAAATCAGTCATTATGATTAGGTATTTGTATTAGATTGATTGAACAAATTTTCATTAACTTGTGTAGGAATAGTATAAATACGGGGACCGTACCTTAACTTAGATCATCCCTTATGCAGCGGAATAGGACTGATCCAATCACCTTACAAAATCCTTCGTCTTCTCGTAGCGGTCGGTCTCCTACTCTCTTGGAGAAGTAGCACAAATCCACAATTCTAGCCATTTAAGGTTTCATTTCCTCAAACCTTATATACTTTTTCTATAACATAAAATTCTAACTTTAAAGATAAAATCTAACATTCTTCTCATAAATACTAACTTCACCAACCTAAAAACTCTCCTATTAAACTTTATGTGAGTATCTTCGTCATTATTAAACTTAAGTTACTTTTTTAACATTTGTTTCCGACAATGTATATCACATTTGTTCAGAATTTTAATATGTATTTTTAAAGAATAATATATTATTTAAATGATATTAAGTAAATATGAATATCTAGTTTATATCCTATTTGTGTTCGTATTTGTCCATTTTTTAATGTATTGTATCCATACTATGTCGGTATTTTCTTTTTAAGTATATAAATATTGTATGTTGATTCGAGTGTTGTGCTTATAACACTCTAAACACTTTTATTTAATGCAAAATCAACCTTTATAAAAAAAGTATATAAATATTTTTTTGTATATGTAATGATTCATGTCTTCACACGGATTTCAAAAATAAAAATAAATATGGATATACATGTATCCACGTGGTATCTAGAAGAGTCCTTAAACACGGACGTTCGTGACATGCCTTATGTGTCGTCCAGTCAGTGTCCAATCAGCAGGCCACGTCAGTACCCTAAGGGCGTGCCATTTTTTTCAAAAAAAAACCAATTGCCAGTTTCTGCGTGCCACGGTTCCTTTTCCGTCACAAAAATAAGATGATGAAAAGACATCAAATCGGCGACAGTTCAGAAATAGAGGAAGGAAAGAAATCGAACGCCAAATAACCAGACATTTCTGAGGGTGTATCTCCTTCCTTTTTCTTCCACTTTTTTCCCATTCAGGACTCCTTTTTCTTTTCCTTTTTTTCCCTACAAACAATGGATTCTCCACATCGTGCTTCCTCAAGAGATGTGGTGGTACATTAGGTTGGTCAATGTTACCATTGTTCCTTACTTCGTTTGATTTTACGAACTTGCTGAAGATGGTTTGTGTGTTTTATTACGCACCTACCCACTACTTCCAGCCCTTCAAATGCGCCTGGACATCGATAGAGAAGCAGTTGGCAAAGATGACGAAAGCTGAGAAGTACATTTTCCAGGGGACCCCCTTCAGTCACTTCCTAGAGCTAACTAACGTCCTGGTAGTAATGACATTGTAGATTGGTTCGTCGAACACTATGACGCGAAGAAAGTGGGGTTGAGGATCGACTCTGGGGTAGTCCACTTTACAACAGAAGACGCTGACCTAATTTTGGGCCTAAGACTGCTGGCGAGACAGTAGAAATGCAACCAACACACGTCACGACGCGAAGGTGGGAGAACCTTACCAATGTGGAGCTCCATGCTCTGATGTTGGCTAACAGTCATATGGGGGGGCATGAGGATTACGTTAGGCTCCTCATATGTTACATCTTCGGTAATTTTTTGTTCTGTGATGGCATGCTACCAACAAAAGTTTGGTGCATGGTTTATTTGGCTGACCTCCAATGCCTCCACAAGTACACATGTGCAAGGGCGGTTAGGGAAGCCCTTGTGATGGGCCTGGAGAAAGCAAGCGGGGATCCACAACAGAGAAGGTCCTCCGGTAACTACACTCCGAAGAAGGGGAACGTCGATGGTTGAGTTGCCATACTACAAGTAAGGATTTGTGTTTTTTTTATCATGAGTTTTGTCCCTTTTAATATATGTGTTCATCCTTTTTAACCTATTGGTCTGTCTTTTTTAATATAACTGGCTATCCTTTTTAACCTACGAGTGTGTCCTTTTTATTTTACGCATGTCTAAAATACATCTTCTTGTCATGATTAACCTATTAGCCTATCCTTTTTAAGATAACTGACTATCCTTTTTAACCTTAGGGTGTGTCCTTTTTATTTTACCCGTGTCTAAAATACATCTTGTCCTTTCTAACCTATTGGTCTGTCCTTTTTAAGATAATTGGCTATCATTTTTAACCTACGAGTGTGTCCTTTTTATTTTACGCGTGTCTAAAATACAGCTTGTCCTTTTAAAAACCTATTGGTTTGTCATTTCTAAGATAACTGACTTCCTTTTTAACGGTAGGGTGTGTCCTTTTTATTTTACGCGTGTCTAAAATACATCTTCTTGTCCTTTTTAACCTATTGGTCTGTCCTTTTCCAGATAATTGGTTAACCTTTTTACCCTATGGTTTGTCCTTTTTATTTTACGCATGTTTAAAACTCATCGTCTAGTCCTTTTTAACCTATTTGTATGACTTTTTTAAGATAACTGGCTATCCTTTTTAAGATATGAATGTGTCCTTATTAACAGACTTGCACACATAGGTGTGGCTCTACCAGAAGTTCAGGTTGGGGGATCCCAAAATGAGTGCCTACCCGAGGTTGAACCGGTGGTCTGCCAGGTTTGGCAGACGGTTAATTCTGAAGAGATGGGAGGACCGCGGCATCACCCTCCCTAAAATTTACAACAGAGAATTCAGACTGCCCCAACCTCGGATCCTTACACCGAAGGAGGAGGAACTCCTTGGTTTGGCTTAAATTCCTGGCTCAAATTCTTCAGCCCACCCATCGCACAGAAACTGATGGTGCTTCCACAAGTACCGGTGTCAGGGTCTTGAGAGACTACTGCATCCCTAGGGACCCACTGCTTCAAGAGTTGGAACTGACTGGGTTCATTACGAAATGGAAGGAAACCGAAGTTGCCCTCAAGGAGGCAACTGAAGAGGTTAACAGGCTGAATGAAGAACAGAGGAAGTCTCGGGAGGAGAATGGGATGCTGAGGGAAGAGATTGCATCTCTTCGAGGAGAGAGTGCATCTCGACAGAACTGTGGGGAGGAAGAGAAGGAAAGAGAGGAGGAGAAGAGGAGGGAGGAAGAGAAGGAAAAAGAGTAGGAGAGAGAAGAGAGGAGGAGAATAATAAGAGGGAGGAAGAGAAGGAAAAAGAGATGGAGAGAGAAGAGAACAAGAGAGAGGAGGAAAAAGGAGAAGGAGAGAAAGAGAAGGGAGAGAAAAAAAGTAGGAGAGAGAAGCTCTGGGGAAGCATGAGGAAACCTATGGTTTCCTAGGTCATTTTCTTGCATTTTTCATCATTGGACTCTTCATTTCCTACTCTAATGGAGCATTTCGAGAGTCCTAGTCATGTTTCAAGGTTGGTGGAGGATGGTGTCAGCCATAAGCGTCCTCCAACATCACACACAAGCCATGGGAGAGTGGCTGCAACAAGGGGCGAGCAAGTTCCTCCCACAAATGGTGAGGGCTTTCAACCTAAGAAGTGGTCTCAGTTGTTTGGGGCTGGAGTGAAGGCCAAGACGGCTCTTGAATTCATCAAACCGGGGCTGAAGGATGGAGCTAAAGTGGTGGTTTGCACAAAGAAGCAAGTAGTGGAGGCGCTGAAATCGTGGGACAAAGTTCTTTTTGGGTACGTCGTGGACTTCAAACCTCACCTCCCAACCCTTGAGAGGTATTTTCACAAACTTTGGGAGCTTCATGGGAGTGTTAAGGTGATTCGTCGTCGGAATGGGTTCTTACTTTTCAGATTCACCTTAGACGAGGACCACAAGCATGTTCTTGAGCGAGGTGCTTGGTTTGTTCGGGGCACCCCCTTAGTAGTCCAGCAATGGACGCCGGAGGTAGTGATGGAGAGAAGCGAGATGTCATCTATCTCGGTTTGGCTAAAAGCCTGCCGGAGCTAGACCTTCGTTTTTTGTCACCATCGATTTTAAGCAATATAGCTAGTGTTCTTGGGAAGCCGTTATACATGGATGATAACACCGCTTCGGGGAGAAGTCTCACGTTTGCAAGGCTTTGTGTGGAGGTGGACGGAACATTTAAGTACCCGGAGTTTGTTGAGATACAAATCGAAGGAGGTGCATGGGAGAAGGTATACATCGAGTATGAATGGAAGTCGGGGCATTTTGGAGTACATTCAGAGTTTGGGGATATTCAGGTTCGGTGCCCACAAAGTCAGCATGAGAAGGTGAGGGAGGTTGGAAGACCATTTATGAAATCCACTCCAAAGGTGCAAGGTTGGGTGGAGGTTGGCCTGAAGGGAGGGACAAAGAAGAGTGGCACATCCGAGGCAAGAGAACATGAAGAGGAGAGTGTGGAAGTTGGTGCGAGGGAGGGCTGGTGGCAGATCCTCATTTGGTGAGCTTCGAGCTTGAGGAAGAGGAAGGCGTGAAGACACCTAGGAAGGCTGATTGATACGTTTTAATTAACCGTAAGTGTATGGCCGCGTTGAAGCGGTGGAAAATACGGGTCGATCCACAGGGAGGTGTGTCGACTTTTGATTTGTTCGAAGGCGAGTGGTAAAGAAAGGAGAGAAAGATTGATTACACTAAACTACACTAGAATGCAAAAGGAAATGAAAGATAAGCAATAAAACTAAACCGTAAAGGGGGTAGAGAAATAATGTGAATATAAAAGATGTGTGTGTGTGTGTGTTTGATTATGCTCATCACAACATGTATTGCATGAAATCATAAAACTAAATCCAACTTTGCCTCCACATGAATTAAGATAAGATCATATCATTAAAGCATACAAGACAATAATTGGAATGAAGCTAAATGAACTCATGTATAAAGACTAGACCGTACTATGCCTCCACATGAATTAAGATAACACATTATCATTAAAACATACAAGACATTAACCAAGGTAAAGGAAACAAGAGTACATACACTAAAAATTGTGTTTCCCATATAAATTCCGTCCATATCCTCACCGTATCATTCCCCATAAAATAGGTCCACTAATCTAAGCATAAGCTAAGCTTAATTCAAGAGCATTAGCATATCAAAGATAAGAGTGAAACCCCATTAGAAGGTTATGGAAATCATATAAGGTCAAGGGATTAAGATAACACACACCTAATACACTACATGATCATATCACATATTTCTCCACCCCCCAAATGGGAATGGAACAACTCACTACTCATTACACTAACTAGATTAACAAAATGAAACATTATACTGAAAGGAAACTACACTAAGCAAGCAAGAAAGATTAAAGAAACGAAAGTGACATAAAACAAAACAAGCATGCAAGCATATGAAAGGAAATTAAACTAAGAAAACAACATACTAAAGGAAAACATCTATTTATTACTCACTCAATTACAAGTAGCCCTTCCTCCACCAGAGTTTTGCGTCAAGGCTTCACTCTTAGTAGGGAAGACGGCCACAAAGAGAGAGATGGGGTACAAGAGAGGAGGGAGAGTTTTATTTGTAGCCATAGAAAAAGGTAATCCGGGACAATCCCCAGTATGGGACAAAACAAATACGAAAAATAGCCTAAACAAACACTAATACATACGTTCCAGAAATCTTAGCGGATGCGGGAAGATCCGGACCGCCAATTGGCGGTCTACAGGATCCAGATCGAGTTGGTTTTTATTCTGGGTTTTTCTTGATGTATTTGTTGGTCTTGGATGCATCTACTTCGCTTGTTGGAGCTCCGACCCGAATCGAATTGCCAAAATACTCCCCATAATGGTGTGGAGTTTTCTGTTTTGCTCTTAGGTCATTCGGTCTTACGTTCAGGTCCTTCTCCCTTGCATCTTAGTCCTCGAGTCTCTCAACTCAGTCTTTTTTCCTATCTTTTAGGTCATTTCATGCCTCTTCTCATCGAACCTCTTTATTTCTGAAATTCAAACATAAAACTCGTCACGTAGCATTACTTAGGTGTAAGATAATGGATATAAGATACAAATATAAGCATGAAATGATGTCAATCAAATACCCCCACACCTAAGTTTTTGCTAGTCCCTAGCAAAACAAAGAAAGAGAAAAGAAAACGAGAAACAAGAAATCCTAACTCACTTTCGTAGGAATCGCAGTTGCACTTAGTACGTGCAACAAGCCATTAAACCCCCTTGTTGCCAAGGAGGAGTGTTGTCTCCTGAGGGTTTTCAGCGGATATACCCACAAAATCTGAACAATATGCATTATTCAATCTAGACACTCGACTCGTTGGACATATTTTGTCGATCATGGGACACGATAATCCTACGGGCCGACTCTATATAGGTGATCAGTCCACACACCTAGCCTAATGAACCATTCGTGCCAGTTAAATAAGGAATTAAGTGAAAGACATGGACAACCTCAACATCCTCAAGTGATACAAAGTGTAAGGTCCATTAAGGTTCTTATTTGCGTTTTTTTCTTCTTTTTGTTTCTTTTCTTATTATTTTTTTTCTTCTTTTCTTTTCTTTTTATTAGTTGGTGTGTCATTCTCCCACGGTCAGGTTTCGTGCATCATTGCCCATGAGGACTTACACTATCACGTACACCTTTCCCCAAATCTCCACATAGGGCAATCCCTACCACCCGTGTAACGGGAGTTCGGTCGGTGTATCCCAAGTCAGATGACTCGAAAGCACCAGGCACAAAGTCCCCTCAGACCTACTTTCCCGAGTGATTGGAGCCGTGCGAGAAGAGAGAACACCTACTCACTTATTTCTTATCTACACATGAACCAAAACCCCAACACTTAATGTCTCACAACAAGATTTAAAGGGTCCTTGACTACAACAAACTCCCTTAAATTAACAGACACGAATTATTGACTCACTAGGTTCAGGGAGGACTTCTCTAAATGTTTGAGCACTGAAACCCTATGATTACTCGCCCCCTGAGGGAAAAATGGGGTGCATCGTAGCGACTCGATAAGTCCTAAAGCCACTGTACTAGATATCCTAGTGCATCAAGTTCTCCACCCCCCAAATGGGAATGGAACTACTTACTACTCATTACACTAACTACATTAACAAAATGAAACATTATACTGAAGGAAACTACACTAAGCAAGCAAGAAAGAATAAAGAAACTAAGGTGACATAAAACAAAACAAGCATGCAAGCATATGAAAGGAATTTAAACTAAGAAAACAACATACTAAAGGAAAACATGTATTTATTACTCACTTAATTACAAGTAGCCATTCCTCCACCAGAGTTTTGCTTCAAGGCTTCACTCTTAGTAGGGAAGATGGCCATAAAGAGAGAGATGGGGTACAAGAGAGGAGGGAGAGTTCTTTTTTATAGCCATAGAAAAAGGTAATCTGGGACAATCCCCCGGTATGGGACTAAACAAATACAAAAAATAGCCTAAACAAACACTAATACATACGTTCCAGAAATCTTAGCGGATGCGGGAAGATCCAGAAATCTTACAGGATCCAGATCGAGTTGGTTTTTATTCTGGGCTTTTCTTGATGTATTTGTTGGTCTTGGATGCATCTACTTCGCTTGTTGGAGCTCCGACCCGAATCGAATTGCCAAAATACTCCCCATGATGGTGTGGAGTTTTCTGTTTTTCTCTTAGGTCATTCGGTCTTACGTTCAGGTCCTTCTTCCTTGCTTCTTAGTCCTCGAGTCTCTCAACTCAGTCATTTTTCCTATCTTGTAGGTCCTTTCATGCCTTTTCTCATCGAACCTCTTTATTTCTGAAATTCAAACATAAAACTCATCACGTAGCATTGCTTAGGTGTAAGATAATGGATATAAGATACAAAAATAAGCATGAAATGATGACAATCAGAGGCCATAGTGGAGCTGAGCATCATAACGGAGGTGGAGACCAAAACAGAATGGGAGACCATAATGGGAGAAGATAGCTCAGGAACAGAAATGGTGAGGGCTGAAATAACGGAAAAGCTATATTTTCTTTTAAAAGAGGAACCAATCAGCATTAAGGAGGCTAGTGGAGATTTGAATGCACCAAGCATGGAGGAGTTTCCTCCTTTGGGGGGACAAAGGCTGCTGCAAAAGGCAACCACGTGAGCAATAGAAGAGACCAAATCAAAGGGGACCACCACCAACTTAGTAGGGGAAACAACCACAAAGGAGTTTCCTTTGCTCCAGTATGAGGAAGCATTGCTGGAAAACATTCATGGAGAAACCAACGTGACAAGCAAGTTGTAGGAGAAAAGCTCAGCTATGAGGAGAAGCAAGCTAATGGATTGAGTGGGGTTGCCGGGTGTAGCTCCGACCCTAGCCATCTACGCCTAAGAGGAGGCATCATTACCAGGTCAAGGGCTTTGAGGGACAAGATGACCATTAAGGGGCTGGGGAGTTTTGATGTCCTAGCGGAGCTTGAAGGAAGAGAGGATGAAGGAGATAGTGTTGCTGAAGGAGGAGAAGAAGCCGACGCATTTGACATCTCTAGTCGGCATGAGGATGGGCAAAGGAGGGCTAGGTGCAAGGCTGCATCTCCACCACCTTCGGTGGACCTTGAGTTATTATTACCATAGCCTGAAGCATTCCGTGCAATTTGAGAGAAGGGACTAAAACAACAAAAACCAAACCAAGGCGGTAAGGGACGCAAGTCCCATATTGCAAAGCCATGAATGTCCTAGTATGGAATGTGCACGGTGCAAATCTCCCCAGTCGTGCACACATGATAAGGGGGCGAATAATGGAGGCAAAAGCGGATATCGTGTGCCTCGTGGAGCACAAAGTGAAGCTTAATAAGTTGGATCGGTTTAGGCGCGCCATTTGGGGGCATGAGGGGGCATCGAATAACTTGATTGTAAATTCTGGAAGGATTCTTGTGCTATGGAATGAGTTCAAGGTGGACCTCCGAGTAACCTTTGAAACCACGCAATTGCTGCAACTCGAGGGAAGGGAGGTGAGAATGGGAGAAACATTGTGATTACTACGGTGTATGCCGATAACGGGCACGTGCAACAGAGGTCACTTTGGGAAGACCTTTGTCGTGCCATTCCAGCAGCCTGGACTCCTTGGCTGGTTTTAGGGACTTTAATTGTATCAGAAGACATAGTGAGAAGAGGGGAGCAGAGGGTCTAAACATGGTGGCCATGGACGAATTTAATGCTTGTGTGGATTGGCTCCGACTTGTGGAAGTCCCATCTACCGGAGTTGGATTTACGTGGTCCAATTCCTTGCATGGAGAGGCAATTATGGAGAGTTGAATTGATAGATTATTCATGTCCCATGCGTGGTTGGAGACATTTCCTGATTCCTATTACGTCGTGGGGATAAAGACTTGAGTGACCACTCGATGCTCACCTTGGTTACGGAAAAGGAGGGACAACGAAAGAAGCGAATATTTCGGTTTGTGAATTTTTGGGCTGAGCATGAGATGTTCAATGATGTGGTGAGGGAGGCTTGGGCCACGCGGGTGGAAGGTACCCCATGTTTCGATTTATAGCAAAGTTACATGAGGTGAAGGAGGCGTTAATGAGATGGAGTGTGGATACTTTCAGGCATGTAGAACAAAATGTAGGTAAAGCTCAACTCTGGCCTGTTGACATCAGGAGACAAAGGGAGGAAAATCCACGAGATGAGGAACTTTCACATTGTGAGAGTTTTTGTAAGGCGGACCTGAAACGTGCCTTGGTTCGAGAGGAGGCTTATTGAGACAGAAATCAAGGGTTCGATGGCTGCAAGAGGGTGACCTAAATTCCAGATTTTTCCATGCTTCCCTTAGAGTAAGGAGAGCCACCAATAATGTGAGGAGAGTGATGTAGGATCGTGTGGGTCTACAATACTAATCACTTTTACCCTAATTACCTACTCATTTAACGATCAAAGATATGTGCAGCGGAATTTAAACTAAACAAGCAAGTAAAGGATAGAAATGCAAACCACGAAGGACACGGGGGTTTTTACAGAGGTTCGGCCACCGCCTACGTCCTCTCTTGCAAGCTCCGCTCACGACTTCACTATCCACTCCCCGTTCCGGGCCGGGAGAGAACGCCTTTTACAAAACAAGCACCATGAACACTCTCGCTTGCTTGACCTTCTTCTCTCACAATGCGAGAGGAACACTTCGGGCTTTCACCGTAGTCCTTGCTTCTTCACAAACAAAAAATTGAGTGGAACACTCTCTAACCTGAGCACACTTAGCTTATGATGTGGAATTGATGCTTAGGTGTGGAAGTGTAGGCTTGGAGTGTTGGATTAGGGAAATTTTAGCTTGGGAGTTTCTCTCTAATGTATTGGACAAGTAGTAGTGGGAGAGTTGTGTTAAAATGTGTTTTACAACTCTTTATATAGGCATTAGAGAGAATATATCTGTTGGGGTTGATTGGGTGAGTGTTGGTGTAGGATACACAAAACAGAAACTCGCAGGACCCAATTCTGAGTTAATTCGGTCAACCGGAGCGGGATGAACGGTCGACCGTTTGGCAGTTTTGAACTCAGTTCGGTCAACCGGTTAGGTAACGGTCGACCGGCCAACGCTAGGACTCTGGTACACTTAAGTGATCGGTCGAACACCGAAAAGGGTTCGGTCGACCGATTTGCACCTGGCACTATGGGGTTGACAAACAATGATCTATTCGATCGATCGAGCTAAGGCCTAGTGATTGACATCATTTCATATTCATATTTGTATCTTATATCCATTATCTTACACCTAAACAATGCTACATGACGAGTTTTATGTTTAGTTTTCAGGAATAAAGAGGTTTGAAGAGAAGAGCCATGAAAGGACCCAAAAGCAGGAAAAAGGACTTAATTGTGAGACCTGGGGACTAAGATGCAAGGGAGAAGGACCTGATCGTAAGACCAAAGGACCTAAGAGCAAACCAGGAAACTCCACACCATCATGGGGAGTATTTTGGCAATTCGATTCGGGTCGGAGCTCCAACAAACCAAGTAGATGCATCCAGGACCAACAAAGACCACCAGCAAAGCCCACAACAAATCCCAGATGAATCCAAAGCTTATAGACCGCCAATCGGCGGTCTTGGACCGCTAATTGGCGGTCCATATAACTCTGGACCCGCTAAGATTTGTGGAGAACTTGTATTAGTGTATGCTTAGGCTATTTTTGGTATTGGTTTAGTCCCACATCGGGGGATTGTCCCGGATTAGCTTTTTCCATGCTTATAAATAGAACTCTTCACCTTCCATTGTAATCACCCATTATTTGGTGGCATTCTCTCTACTAAGGAGTGAGCCTTGAAGCAATAACTCAAGGTGGAGAAGAGTGCTACCTTCAATGTGAGTCATTGTGAATAAAAGTTTATTTGTTTCTTTTAATCTTGTCTTGTTATGTTGCTTGTTTTGTGTGGTTTGTTTTACTTTGCTTAATTTCTTGTTTAGTAATTTCAGTATCTTAGTTAAATGTTTTCTTTGCTTAGTCTAATCAGTAGTGTAATGAGTAGTGGGTAGTTCCATCCCCATTTGGGGGTGGAGAAATATGTGATATAATCATGTAGTGTATTAAGTGTGTGTTATTTTTATCCCTTGAGCTTTATATGATTTCCATAACCATCTAATGGGTCTCCACTCTTATCTTTGATATGCTAATGTTCTTGAATGAAGCTTAGCTTATGCTTTGATTAGTGGACCTATTTTATGGGGAATGATAAGGTTAGGATATGGATAAAGTTAATGTTGGAAACACAATTTGTAGTGTATGTACTCTTGTTGCCTTTTCCTTAGCTAATGTCTTGTATGTTTTAATGATGTAGTCATCTTAATTCATGTGGAGGCATAGTAGGGTCTAGTCTTTATACATGAGTTCATTTAGTTTCATTCCAATTATTGTCTTGTATGTTTTAATGATGTAGTCTTATCTTAATTCATGTTGAGGCAAAGTTGGATGTAGTTTTATGATTTCATGCACTACATGTTGTGAGGAGCTTAATGAACACACACACACTTCTTTCTGTCACATTATTTCTCTACCCCCTTTGGGGTTTAGTTTTTATTGCTTCTTTTCCATTTCCATTTGCATTTAGTGTAGTTTAGTGTAACCAACCTTTCTTCCCTTTCTTTACCTCTCGCCTTCGCATAAACCAATTGTCGACACACCTCTCAGTGGACGACCTATATTTGCCACCACTTCAACGCGACCGTGCACTTGCGGTTAATATAAAACGATCAATCATCTAGCGGTCGACCGATTTTGTCTAGGAGATTCGGGTTTGTCAAGAGATGGATATTCGGTCGACCGAACAAGGTCCTCGGTCGACCGATACATGAAATATTTTTGGGGTATTTTTGGTTAATACGAATACGACCATTGGGTATAACACGACAAAACAAACTGTCGGAAAATAAGTTCATACGGTCAACCGAAAGTGTATATACGGTCGACCGAAAACGAGCAGTGAAAACACAATCAGGATAATTGATCCCACGGTCGACCGAACGGTATGTATCAGTCGACCGAAAGTGGGCAGGCAGTTTGGGTTCAGGTTTAGTGTTTTCCGGTCTAAGTTTGGGTGATCTATTGAAGTCCAAATTATGTGAAATTTCGTGTGTGACTTCTATAAGGAACCTAGTATGTGTTTGAGTTGATTTTAGCTCAAGTATGCTCAATTTACACAAGTTCCTAAGACTCAAAGAAAATACAAAATACATGTCGTCAAATGCGATTGATTATATGTCTTGACTTGATTTCCTTTCTTCCTGGAGTCTTGATCACCTGTAGAGGTTAGCACAAAGCAATATATATGTGATGCAACATGTGTGCTACTCTACATGATCATAATTAAGATTAGATTGATTAAATCATCAAAACATAGATTAAGGCCAAAAAGACAACAAGTGAGTGAGTAAGGGGTGGTTATTGAGGATGAAGAGGCTATCCGACGGGCCTTTCAAATGCATTTTTCTAACTTATTTTCTAGTGATTTTCAGGTTCAGCACATTGATCGGACGTTATCCCTTCCTAAGGTTGGGGAGGACGAGGCGAGAGAAATTATTCGGCCACTAGATATGAAGGAATTAGAAGAAGTGGTGAAGCACTCAAATGTGGACAAGAAACTGGGCCCGGATGGCTTCAACGCAAAATTCTTTAAAGCCGCGTGGGACTGTGTGAAGAGAGACCTTTTCAAACCTGTCAACTCTTTCATGAGAAGTGGGAAACTACTGAAGCAAGTTAATTATACCTCCATCACGATTATCCCGAAGAAGACGACACCGGCCTTGGTTGATGATAACCGACCCATTTCCCTTTGCAACATGGCATATCGGTTCATGTCACAGATTTTGGCAAATCGATTGAAGGTACTCCTTCCTAAATTGGATGGGGAAACACAAAGTGCATTCGTGAGTGGAAGGAGAATCAGTGACAACATCTAGCTCGCTCACGAGATATGCCACAATATGCACTTGGGAGGAGGACGAGGAAAGATGTGTTTGAAGCTCGACCTTAGGATAGCATATGACTCTATCTCTTGGCAATTCCTAGAGGAAGTACTTAAGCGGGTGGGCCTACCCAACCATTGGTGTAAACTCATGATGGCTTGCATCCGAGCCTCTTTTGTCGTTACGGTGAATGGCGAGAACTCTAGACCTTTTTCTTCCATGAATGGACTGAGGCAAGGTGATCCTTGGGCTCCCTATCTCTTTGTACTTTGTATGGAGGTTTTGAGTGCCATGTTCAAAAAGGAAGTTGAGAGGGGAAATCTCGAACCCGTAAGGTGTGGGGATGTATAGATCTCCCACCTCCTTTTTGCGGATGATATAATGGTCTTTGCTGTTGCTACAAGAGCAAATGCAAGGGTGATAATGCGTATCCTTACTGAATTCTCAGCCACCTCCGGGCTGCAGCTATATGTAGAAAAGAGTCAAATTTTCATGGGAGAAGGAGCCACCGAGGGTACATGGACATGCTCGCACTTAGGTATGGAGAGAGCTGATTTTCTGGTTACATATTTAGGCCTCCCACTCTTCTCCTCAAGGCTGGGGAGACATCATTGTATGGGTCTGATCAGTAATGTGCAACAACGGCTCAGCACATGGAAGAGAAACTTTCTTTCGATGGCGAGTCGTGTGGAGTTAGTCAAGATCGTGCTCGTGTCTATGAGCATTTATTGGACGTCAGTGTTTCTTATCCCGAGAAAAGTCTTAAAGGAGGTGGAGAGCATCATGATTCACTTCATATAGGGAGGTCCTACAAAGTGGGTTGCGGTAGCATGGAAGGACATTTGCAAACCGAAGAAGGAGGGTGGTTTGGGGTTGAGGAGACTAAAGGATTGGAATGATGATGGGCTGATTCGGCTCCTTTTGTTGATCATTACGGATGGTGGTTCACTTTGGGTTCGGTGTATACGAAGGAAATACTTGTGGAACCATAACGTATGGTTAGCTAGGCCACCGTCTGGGTGCTCATGGGCGTGGCGGGGCATTCTAAGTGTCCGAGAAGTGGCGAGGGATAAAATCCAATACCAAGTGGGAGACCAGACAACAATTCATTTCTTTACTGACCCTTGGTCTGGACAACCCTTACTCTCTTTGCCCGGGGGAGAGTGTTTCCAGTACGACATGGGGATGCCAAGGGATACTATGGTATCTTATTTCATTCATGTGGGGCTTGGATTCTCCCCGAGCCGAGGTCCCT
The DNA here is from genome assembly GCA_963682175.1 of Triglochin maritima. Taxonomy (NCBI): domain Eukaryota; kingdom Viridiplantae; phylum Streptophyta; class Magnoliopsida; order Alismatales; family Juncaginaceae; genus Triglochin; species Triglochin maritima. Next base: position 13,913,762 of record OY821790.1, on the reverse strand, counting down.
AGGGATGGCGGTATTATGTCCTAGGATATTTCAAACTCCAATCCACGGGGGGCGAGATACTCCTATTAGAGTTGGAGCAAGGAATGGTGTATTTTCAGCAATGGAAGCATGGAGTTGGGTGGTACCTAGACAAAGGAAGGTGGGCTGGACTGAGGTGGTTTGGCACAAGTATCACATACCTAAGCCTACACTTACGCTTTGGAGAGCCATGCGAGGACGGCTGATCACAAAGGCACTTATGCGAGCTAGGGGAGTAAACCATGACCCTCGTTGTGTATTATGTGAAGAAAGAGATGAGGATATGGCACACCTATTCTGGGAATGTTGCTTCACCCGACAAGTATGGGTACAAATGTTGAGAATACTACGGTTGGACACTAATACAGATTTCACTCTTGTTGCGGAAGTGGAGAGGCTCCAAAGGATGCGAGGGTCCAAGCTGCAACAGGCCACCACGAGCCTTGCTCTTGCTGCAACCATATATGAGTGTTGGCAAGAGCGAAATAAGCAGATATTAAAAAATGAGAAGTGTCGACCCGAGGATGTGGGAACACTTATAAAGGATGCGGTGCAAATGATGGGCACAGGGATTAAGGATCTTAGAGAGGATTCTGAGGCTTTAAGATTGTATGAGAGTAATTGGGGATAACTGAAACACCCTTAAGGTGGTGTGTTTTGTATGTTGTTTAGAGGTAGATTCTAGTTATGCACCGAGCATGACTCGAAGGCTGTAATAGATAAATTTTGGTTGGTTGTAAATGGTTACATACATCAATATATTAGAGATGACACCTCCCTTTTGCTTTGCAAAAATAAAAAACAAGAGAGAGGAGGAGGGGAGAAGAGAAGGAAAAAGAGTGGGAGAGAGAAGAGAAGAAGAGAGAGAAGAAGAGGAGGAGGGAACAGGAAAGAAAGAAAGAGGAGGAAGAGAAGAAGAAGGAGGAGGAGGAGCAGGAGGAGGAGGAGGAGGAGCACAAGATGAGGGAGAAAGAAAGAAGAAAAGAGGAGGAAAAAAGAAAGAAGAAGGAGGAGGAAGAAAAGGATAATAGGAAGAAGAAAGAAGAATAATTGAAGCAGCAACAAGAGGCTAGGAACCAAGAGAAGGTAAGGAGAGGAAACTGGGGTTCCAAAGGACCTCGCTCAATGGCCTTCGTGGAGCACAAGAGGAAAGAAGATGAAAAGAAGGATAAGAAGAAGAAGAATGAGGAAGAGGAAGAGGAATGAAAGAGTGCTCCAAAGGAGTCTAAATAAAAAAAGGAAGATGGTAGAGGATGTTTTAGGTTGGCTCATCGCTCACGAGATTCAAGACCAGACATAGACATCGATGCATTGGCCACGTTGAACACTAATGAGGTGAACATATTATTGAATTTGACCGCAGCCACCCACAATCACAAAGATGTGATCTGAAGAGGTGATTTGTGTCGTTTGACATGTTCGGACATGAAGGAGCTCATCACCAAAATGATGGATATGACCAACAAGATGGTCGACAATATGCTTTCTGTACTAGAAGATCGCCAAAAAATAAAAAGCTACCCCAGAAGGTACTTTGTATTTCAAGCTTCTGTTCAGAGCGCATTGTGAATGGCCAAAGCTAGTCCATTGAAGAGTTGCATGCCCCTCGACTACAAGGCCTGGATCCGAGAAGAACCACCATCGCACAACCAATGCTATTGATCCCGCATTGGATTCTGGTGGTTGTTAACGGTCCGTCTGAAGAGATTCTGCTGTTGAACAGTTGCTCTAGGGAGCTAGTTCCAGATGAGAATCCCAACCAGACGGTAGGCATACATGAATACCCGGCTAAGATCATGGGTCAATACTGGAGGGATCGACGGAAGGTGGACTCGCCAATGAGATACCTAAGGAACACGTGCCAACGTTAAATGTCAGGGAGCAACGACTGCGGAGCTTATGTGTTGTACTGGATAAGGTGTCTCATGCAAAGGGTTTTGCCGACGACTGAGATGGACCCCAAGATACTTCACTCAGTCAAGGGAGAATTGACCATTTATTTACTGAGGGACTCTCGCGCCTGTGTTAACTTTTGAAGGACAAATCTCTTCTTTCCCCCATCATTTTTTTAATTTATGTCTGGTTTGTACTCGTGAGGAGTGACCTATATACATGTATAGTTAAAACACTTAGTTTTCTGCTTTTGATGTATAATTTACATACTAAGTTTTTTCTTTTGATGCATAATTTACATACTAAGTTCTTCTGCTTTTGATGTATAATTTAAAAATGACAAACCCTGTGTGTTAAAAAGGACAAATCCATATATTAAAAAGGACAACCCCATATCTTAGCACAAACAAGTTCAACTATTAAAAAGGACAAACTCATATCTAAATAGGGCAAGCCTGTCTATTAAAAAGGAAGAACTCATGGGTTAAAAAGTATGAACCCATATATTAAAAATGACAAACCCGTATGTCAAAAATGACAAATCAATATATTAAAAATGACAACCACGTGGGTTAAAAAGGACAAACCCATTTATTAAAAATTGCAAACTCATATCTTAGCACGGACAAGATCCCTCAAAAAAAAGACAAACCCATATTTAAAAAGGGCAAACCCATAACTTAAAAATGCCAAACTCATAGGTTACAAAGTACAAACTCATATCTCAAAAAGGACAAAGTCATATTGCAAGGTTTCTTCGTTTTACATGAACTTTTCAAAGTTAACAATGCAAACTTAGGGAGCTCGTTGCTCGTAATACAACTTCATGTCCCAACCACTGGATCCCCTGGTCTTGGTGTGATCTGGTGCAGCGGGGATTTACCCTTCCTCCTGAACTGGTTGTTCTCTTGTGTTACGTACTTTTTTTGGTTTTTCTGAATTATCTTCTCAGCTAAAGAAACTCGACATCTTGTCGACGGTCTTCCTAGACGGGTGACTTTATCTGGATTGCGCACATATGTACCCTCGGTCCCAGCTTCATCAACTGGAGTAGGGCCATGTGTAGTGTTCATACGTGACTTAAGCCACTCCATACACTTCACGACCTTAAGATACCTTTTGTGGGAAATGAATGCTTCCTGTGTGACCCAAACGACACAACCCATGATGTCGTCATGACGACGCAGTGCATCCTTCCTCATTATGTCATCGTCTTGGTAAATCTTATCTCGATAGCTCCAATGAATATCCTTCTACCATCGATTAATGATGTAAGACGGCGGGAGCAATGCGTTAGGATCTAGGCGTACAAGTACAACCAACACGTGGCAGCACAGAAGACCAACGTGCTAAAACATTCTACAATCACATGTGAAGTTCAGACTTCTGTGTTGTACCAGGAAACATTTCGACAATAGTTGTTCACCAGTCTACACACGTTCAATTACCTTGTAATGCACCATCTCATTAGATTCGAACTCCTCGGTTAGGTTGCAGTATATCATCTTCCCAATTTCTAACTGGACTTTCTTGAAAACCCCTAACGTATACAACTCGCTGATTTGCCGCTCAATGGGATATATTGAAACCAATTGGGGTTCTTATGAAGACAATTTAAATCACATTGAGATTCCTTCTCATACTTGTGAAGGGGCACGAGTTCATATTGTTGAACGAACTGTTTACGGGTGGTCTTTAAATTTAGGTACTTGTCGAAGAACGCGTTCATACTTTCGCTTCTTTAGGTAGAAGTCATTTCTGCTAAAAAACAATCACCAGCCAAAGCAGGTACCCAGAACTCACGGATTGCATAAATGGATTGGAGCCAGCTGTGGTTCTAAAGGTCAAAATCACTAAGGAAACCCTGCCGATTTCAATCAAATTCAACTGGTTTTTTTAGTCATACACAATCAATTTTAGATCATATAACATGTGCTTACGATACTGCGTTGACAACTTCACGGGAGCTTTGTTCATTATGTGTCATATACAAAATCTGTGCTTGGCGTTTAGGAAGACATTCCTTACAACGGCAGTAATGGCGCCACATTGGTCCGTTATGATCGCTGGTGGAGGGATATCTGCACAATACAGGTAACTAATAAGGATAAACCAACATATTACAAGGGACAAGGTCATTCCTTAAAATGGACAAACTCATACCTTAAAAGGAAAACAACATCGGTTAAAAAGAACAAATCCATATTTTAAGTGGGACAAACACATTGATTAAAAGGTCACGCATATCTTAACAAGGACAAACTCATCGGTTAAAAAGGGCAAATCCATATTTAAAGGGACAAAACCAATTATTAAAAGGTCACTACCATAGGTTACAAAGGACAAACTCATTCTTAAAAAGGACAAACTCATATTTTCAGGGAAGAAACTCATATGTTAAAAAAAGTAACTCCCATAGTTTAAAAATGACAAAACTATTCCTTAAAAAGGGTAAATGTACCGCCCATGCACGACAGCCACGTCAGGAACAATTTAAATCAGATTGAGCTTCCTTCTCGTACTTGTGACGGAGCACGAGTTCATAGTGTTAAACGAACTGCTCACGGGTGGTCTTTCAAGTTAGGTACTTGTCGAAGAACGCGTTCATACTTTCGCTTCTTTAGGTAGAAGCCATTTCTGCTAAAAAACAATCACCATCCAAAGCAGGTACCCAGAACTCACGGATTGCATAAATGGATTGGAGCCAGCTGTGGTTCTGAAGGCCAAAATCACTAAGGAAACCCTGCCGATTTCAATCAAATTCAACTGGGTTTTTTTAGTCACACACAATCAATTTTAGATCATATAACATGTGCTTACGATACTGCGTTGACAACTTCACAGAAGCTTTGTTCATTATGTGTCATATACAAAATCTGTGCTTGGCGTTTGGGAAGACATTCCTTACAATGGTAGTAATGGCGCCACATTGGTCCGTTATGATCGCTGGTGGACGGATATCTGCACAATACAGGTAACTAATAAGGACAAACCAACATATTACAAGGGACAAGGTCATTCCTTAAAATGGACAAACCCATACCTTAAAAGGAAAACAACATCGGTTAAAAAGAACAAATCCATATTTTAAGTGGGACAAACACATTGATTAAAAGGTCACACATATCTTAACAAGGACAAACTCATCGGTTAAAAAGGGCAAATCCATATTTAAAGGGACAAAACCAATTATTAAAAGGTCACTACCATAGGTTACAAAGGACAAACTCATTCTTAAAAAGGACAAACTCATATTTTCAGGGAAGAAACTCATATGTTAAAAAAAGTAACTCCCATAGTTTAAAAATGACAAAACTATTTCTTAAAAAGGGTAAATGTACCGCCCATGCACGACAGTCACGTCAGGAACAATTTATATCAGATTGAGCTTCCTTCTCGTACTTGTGACGGAGCACGAGTCCATATTGTTAAACGAACTGCTCACGTGTGGTCTTTGAAGTTAGGTACTTGTCGAAGAACGCGTTCATACTTTCGCTTCTTTAGGTAGAAGCCATTTCTGCTAAAAAACAATCACCAGCCAAAGCAGGTACCCAGAACTCACGGATTGCATAAATGGATTGGAGCCAGCTGTGGTTCTGAAGGTCAAAATCACTAAGGAAACCCTGCCGATTTCAATCAAATTCAACTGGGTTTTTTTAGTCATACACAATCAATTTTAGATCATATAACATGTGCTTACGATACTGCATTGACAACTTCACGGGAGCTTTGTTCATTATGTGTCATATACAAAATCTGTGCTTGGCGTTTGGAAAGACATTCCTTACAGCGCCAGTAATGACGCCACATTGGTCCGTTATGATCGCTGGTGGAGGGATATCTGCACAATACAGGTAACTAATAAGGACAAACCAACATATTACAAGGGACAAGGTCATTGCTTAAAATGGACAAACCCATACATTAAAAGGAAAACAACATCGATTAAGAAGAACAAATCCATATTTTAAGTGGGACAAACACATTGATTAAAAGGTCACACATATCTTAACAATGACAAACTCATCGGTTAAAAAGGGCAAATCCATATTTTAAGGGACAAAACCAATTATTAAAAGGTCACTACCATAGGTTACAAAGGACAAACTCATTCTTAAAAAGGACAAACTCATATTTTCAGGGAAGAAACCCATATGTTAAAAAAAGTCACTCCCATAGTTTAAAAATGACAACTATTTCTTAAAAAGGGTAAATGTACTGCCCATGCACGACGGTCACGTCAGGAACAACCAAATGTAATTTTCAGTGGTCTCATAGGACAACAAAGCGCAACCGAACAACACATACTCGAAATGATGATTAACTCCTATAAATGGTGCAAAAGGCATGTCGTATTTGTTAGTCAGGTGGGTAGCGTCGAAACATATGGCATCTCCGAAGTATGAATAAGCAACTCTAGAACGGCAGTCAACCCAGAAAATGTTCATTAGTCTTCCTTCGACATCCATATTCATGACACAGAAAAATATTGAATCAATCTTCTACATCTTAATGAAATAGTTCTGAAGAGCTTGTGCATCATCGGGTCTTATTATCAGATTTCTGACTTCAGTTATAACATTCTTGCGCACAAAAAGTTATGAACATCGGAGATTTCTTCTAATACACTACCGTTGGAAACAACACAAACCTTAGGTCCCTCTCGTTGAAAATCAGTTTGTCATACCCCCCACCCTCGACGACAAAAGATTGCATCGTCTTTGCAGTCAAGATCCTAGAAGTATCATTGCACGTTATTTGTGTTATTGCGGCCTGAGGTACAATTCACTTCTGCCTTAGAAAACACATCTGCTCATCATCAAGCATTTTGTGGTTATGTTTAAGATCAACAAAGTTAATTTGGTACCCCATTGCTGGGTTTCCGGAGACTCTGATGCCAGCCATGCACTCGACTCTAGTGGATAACCAAAGCTTCAATATTCATTGTCATTGGTTTGTTGGTGTCTTGCCCTCTTTGGAGCAAGTAGGTGTAGCCTGAATAACAACACATCATTCGTAATGAGATTGTCTTACGTTAACAACAAAACCACAAACATCTGCATAGTCATTGTAAAAAGTTATTGCTTCCTCGAAAAAACGAAAAACATATTCTCTTGAGGAACGTTTAACGACATGTCTTCTTCGGAAGATATAGATACAATTTCCATTGCAGTTGAGAGAAGAGAAAAACATACGATCAAAAGGAAGAAAGAAGACATAAAAGAGAAAGGAAGACGATGTTTCGTGGATTATTGTAGGATAGAGGGGTGTAGGAAGATGAAAGGTTTGCAGACTGTATAGAGCGTCAAAATATATGATTTGAGAAGATTTGAGTGAGAAACTTTAAATGAGATTTTCTTGGATAGAGAGCCAAATCATTCTCAAAATAAAAAATTCCGAAGATCTACTGATGAGCTGAATTTGTAAAAGGAAAATGATAGATGGCCGCTCTTTAGGACGCTCCTTCGGTGACGCGGCTGAGTTGGCACTATCCATGTCAGCACAGAAAAAAGTTTCTTTTTTTATTTTATTCCTCAATTCTTTGGTTATACGTACAAATGTCTACATCTCTCCATCCCTCCCTCCATCCCTCATTAATGCGTCTCAAATCACTCCCTTCCTTCATCATTTTGGCGCTCCTACACAGAAGAAGACTTGTTATTCATCTCAAGATGCGTCTTCCTTTTTCTTCCTTTCTCTTCTGTGGTCCTTCCTTTGTACTCCAATGGAAATCGTTCATGTGCCCCCCAAGTGGAGCAGCCGGCAAACGTTCCTAAGGAGGAGATGTTTTTTCCTTCTTTCGAAGAAGCCAAAACATTTTACGTGGCTTATGCCGATTCTTGTGGTTTTGGTGTTAAGACAAGGCAATCTCATTACGATCGTGGTGTTGTTATACGTGCCACGCTGACTTGCTCAAAGGAGGGCACGGCACAAACAAACCAAGGGCAAGGAAAATTGAAGCCTAGGTTATCCAGTAGAGTCCAATGCACTGCTCGGATAAGGGTCTCCGGAAACCCAGCAAGGGGTTACCACATTAACTTTGTGGATCTTATACATAACCACACTATGCTTGCACAGGAGCAAATGCATTTTCTCAGACAATAACGAACCGTCCCTGAGGCCGCCAAAGCACGCATATCGTGCAATGATACTTCTGGGATATTGGCTGCTAAGACCATGCAATCTTTTGTGGTCGAGGCTGGAGGTCATGACAAATTGACTTTCAACGAAAGGGATTTAAGGTTTGTGTTCTTTCTGCCTACCATAATTGAAGTTGAACATTTTGTGCCTGGTGTTAGTGGTTCCTGTGTGCAGGAATGTTGTAAACGAAGTCAGAAATTTAAAGATGGGACCTGGTGATGCACAAGCTCTACAGAACTATTTCATTAGGATGCAGAAGATTGATTCCATGTTTTTCTATGTAATGGATATGGATGACGAAGGAAGACTACGGAACGTGTTTTGGGCTGACTGTCGTTCTAGAGCTGCATATTCATACTTTGGAGACACAATATGTTTCGACACCACCTACATTACAAACAAATACGACATGCCTTTTGCCCCATTTGTAGGAGTTAATCACCATTTCGAGTCAGTTTTGCTCGGTTGCGCTTTGCTGTCTTCTGAGACCACTGAAAATAACATATGGTTGTTCCAAACATGGTTATCGTGCATGAACGGTACGGTGTGGCTATGTCCAGTTAAAGGTTTGTGACTGTTCAGTTTAAGCTGTGTATGTGTTCGGTTTAAGTGGTGGAACTGTTTGGTTTAAGTGGTGGAACTGTTCGGTTTAAGTGGTGTGATTGTTCGGTTTAAGGTGTGAATCTGTTCGGTTTAAGTGGTGTGACTGTTCGGTTTAAGGTGTGTATGTGTTCGGTTTAAGTGGTGGAATTGTTCGGTTTAAGTGTTGGAACTGTTCGGTTGAAGTGGTGTGATTGTTCGGTTTAAGTTGTGAATCCGTTCGGTTTAAGGTGTGCATCCGTTCGGTTTAAGTGTTGTGACTGTTTGCTTTAAGTGGTGTGACTGTTCGGTTTAAGGTGTGACTGTTCAGTTTAAGTGATGGAACGGTTCGGTTTAAGGTGTGTATGTGTTCGGTTTAAGTGGTTGAACTGTTCGGTTTAAGTGGTGAATCCGTTCGGTTTAAGTTGTATGTCCGTTCGGTTTAAGTTGTATGTCTGTTCTGATTAAGTTGTCTGTCTGTTCGGAATCTGTTGTGTGTCTGTTCGGTTTAAGTTGTATGTTTGTCCAGATTAAGTTTTCGGTCTGTTCGGAATAAGACGTCTGTCTGTTCGGAATATGTTGTGTGTCTGTTCGGTTTAAGTTGTATGTCTGTTCGGAATAAGTTGTCGGTCTGTTCGGAATAAGACGTCTGTCTGTTCGGAATATGTTGTGTGTCTGTTCGGATTAAGTTGTGGGTCTGTTCGGAATAAGACGTCTGTCTGTTCAGAATATGTTGTGTGTCTGTTCGGTTTAAGTTGTATGTCTGTTCGGATTAAGTTGTCGGTCTGCTCGGAATAAGACGTCTGTCTGTTCGGAATATGTTGTGTGTCTGTTCGAATTAAGTTGTGGGTCTCTTTGGTTTTAGGTGTGTGACTGTTCTATTAAAGTTTTCAAAGTAGGATTTTGTACCTTTCAATATATGCCTCACTCCTTTTAAATTGCCCCCCTTATGCTGATATAACCCCCCCCAGCCATAATAACAGATCAATGTGGTGCCATTACTGCTGCTGTAAGGAATGTCTTCCCAGATTCAAGACACAGATTCTGTATATGGCACATAATGAACAAAGCTCCCGTGAAGTTGCCGACGCAGTATCGGAAGCACATGTTATTTGATCTGAAATTGATTGTATATGATTCCAAAACCCCAACAGAATTTGATCGTAATTGGCAGGGTTTACTTCTTGATTTTGACCTGCAGAACCATAGCTGGCTCAAATTGATTTATGCAATCCGAGAGTCGTGGATACCTGCATTTGTTGGTGATATTTTTTTCGCGGGAATGGCATCTACTTAGAGAAGCGAGAGTATGAACGCCTTTTTCGACAAGTATCTTACTTCGAAGACCACCCTTAAGCAGTTTGTTCAATAATACGAACTTGCGCTCCGCCATAAGTACGAGAAGGAAGCTCAATCAGATTTTGATTGTCTTCATAAGAGACCCCAGTTGGTTTCAATTTATCCATTCGAGAGACAGATGAGCGAGTTGTATACGGTAGGGGTCTTCAAGAAAGTGCAGTTAGAAATTGGGAAGATGATATACTGCGATATAACGGAGGAGTTCAATACGAATGACACATTTCAGTACAAGGTGTCTGAACGTGTTTTGGCTGGTGAGCAGCTACTGTCGAAACGTTTCCTAGTACAAAACATATCCATGAACTTCACATGTGATTGTAGAATGTTTCAGCATGTTGGCCTTCTATGCTGCCACATTTTTTTTGTACTTGGACGCTTAAATCCTAATGCATTGCTCCCAGGCTCTTACATCGTTAATCGATGGCGGAAGGATATTCGAAGGAGCTATCGATATAAGATGTACCCAGACGATGGCGTAATGGAGAAGGATGCGCTTCGTCGTCACGACGACATCATGGGTCGTTCCGTTTGGATCGCACAGGAAGCCTTCATTTCCCACGAAAGGTATATTGAGGCCGTGAGGTGTATTGAAATGCTTGAGTCACGTATGCACACTACCCAGTTCTTGGTTCGACTTGATGAACCTGAGTCTGCGGGTACAACGGTTCTTAATCCAGATAATGTCAGACGTATAGGAAGACTGCCGACTAGACGTCGAGTGTCTTTAGCTGAGAAGATAATTAAAAAAAGTCATAAAAAGCACGCCCAAGAAGAGAAGAGAAAGTTCAAGATGAAGGTTACATCTTCGCTTCACGAAGTCGCACCAAAACCCGGGGATCCTGATTTCTCTGATTGGGACATGAATTTGTATTACGAGGAACTTCCTCCTTAATTTAATATTTCTTGTTATTTTCAGTTCTTGTAAAGCCAAGAAACTTCTAATTGTTGATCTGTTTGGATCTGTAAATGGTTGTTATACACGTTCAGTTCGTATTAAATTGTTTAAGTTGTGTGTCTGTTCGGTTTATGGTGTGCATCTGTTCAGTTTAAGATGTTTGACTGTTGGGAATAAGTTGTGTGTCTTTTCGGATTAAGTTGTGTTTCTGTTCGGAATATGTTGTGGGTCTGTTCGGATTAAGTTGTGTGTCTGTTCGGATTAAGTTGTCTGTCTGTTCGGAATATGTTGTGGATCTGTTCGGATTAAGTTGTGTGTCTGTTCGGATTAAGTTGTCTGTCTGTTCAGAATATGTTGTGGGTCTGTAAGGATTAAGTTGTCTATCTGTTCGGATTAATTTAAGTGTCTGTTCGGATTAAGTTGTCTGTCTGTTCGGAATATGTTGTGGGTCTGTTTGGAATAAGTTGTGTGTATGTTCGGATTAAGTTGTCTGTCTGTTCGGAATATGTTGTGGGTCTGTTCGGAATAAGTTGTGTGTCTGTTCGGAATAAGTTGTCTGTCTGTTCGGAATATGTTGTGGGTCTGTTCGGAATAAGTTGTTTAGGGTTTGTTCGGAATAAGTTGTGTGTATGTTCGGAATAAGTTATGTGTATGTTCGGAATAAGTTGTCTGTCTGTTCGGAATATGTTGTGGGTCTGTTTGGAATAAGTTGTGTGTATGTTCGGAATAAGTTGTCTGTCTGTTCGGAATATGTTGTGTGTATGTTCGGAATAAGTTGTATGTCTGTTCGGAATATGTTGTGGGTCTGTTCGGAATAAGTTGTGTGTATGTTCGGAATAAGTTGTCTGTATGTTTGTTATATGTTGTGGGTCTGTTCGGATTAAGTTGTGTTTCTGTTCGGAATAAGTTGTCTGGGAAGAGTTTGTAATTTGTACATATAAAAAACACAAGACTATAAAAATAACCAAAATAAAGAGTTTGTAATTTGTACATGTAAGCAAATAAACACTAAAAGTTGTGTCTCTGTTCAGATCTGCACACACGATCGACGGTCCCTAAGTAACATGACCGCCAATTCACCCCTGATACAGTGGATGTTATTGGTGTCCTTCTCCTTCGTCGGGTCAAGTTTTAGCATTAGGCACCTTATCCAGTATAAAACATAGGCACCGCAATCGTTGCTCCCCGGTGGTTGTCGTTGGCTATTTTTCCTGAGGATTCTCAAGGGCCAGTCGACCTTTAGTAGATCCCTCCAGTAGTCAGCCACATCCGCTGCTGCGCATTCATGTACGCCTATGGTCTGCTCTGGATCTTCACCTTGCTCTAGCTCCCTAGAGATACTGTTGAACGCCAAAATCTCCTTCAACGGGCCGTGGACAACCACCAGAGTCCAATGACCTGCAGACCAGCATGGTTGTGCGAATACGGACTCTGTTGGAGACACACCTTCTATTTTAGGGAGGATAAAATCATCAATTGTTCTGCCTTGGCCACCCAAAATTCGCCCTGACTCGAATGTTGATATGCATATAACTTTTTGTGTTGGGCGTCTTTCTTCGAGAACCGAAAGCATAGGGTCGATAGTTTGGTCACTAATATCCATCCGAGGCGTTATAAGTTTCTTCAGGTCGGTGCGTGTTAAACTGCACATATCGCCTCTCCAGATGACCTCTCTATTGTCCTTGTTGGCTGCGGTCAAGTTCAATATCATGTTGACCTCATCAGCTTACAACGTTCCCATTGCAGCCATGTCAACATCAGGCTTGTTCCCTCCCAAGTGGACAGCCAACCTATAATTCTCCTTTTTTCCATTTTTTTCTTTAGGCTCCTTTGAGCCGCTCTCTCTTTTCTCTTTTGCTCTTCTTCCACCTTCTTCTTCTTGCCCCGCTGTTCATCTTCCTTCCTCTGCTGCTCCACGATGGCCGTCGAGCGTTGTCTTTTCACGCCCCAATTTGGTTTCTGGGCTTGCTCTCTTGTTCCTTTTCCTCTTCTTGATTCTTCTCTTCCTTCTTCCTCCCCTCCTCCCTCTTCTTCTCTTCCTCCTTCTCCACTCTCTTCCTCTCTTCTTCCTTCTTCCTCTCTTCTTCCCTCTTCTTCTCCTCCTCCCTCTTCTTCTCTTCATCCTTCTCCAATCTCTTTCTCTTTTCTTCCTTCTTCCTCTCCTCCTCCATCTTCTTCTCCTCCTCCCTCTTCTTCTCTTCCTCTTTCTCCGCTCTCTTTCTCTCTTCTTCCTTCTTCCTCTCCTCCTCCCTCTTTCTCTCTTCCTCCTTCTCCTCCTCTCTCTTTCTCTCTTCTTCCTTCTTCCTCTCCTCCTCCCTCTTTCTCTCTTCCTCCTTCTCCTCCTCTTTCTTTCTCTCTTCTTCCTTCTCCTCTTCTTCCTTCTTCCTCTCCTCCTCCCTCTTTCTCTCTTCCTCCTTCTCCTCCTCTCTCTTTCTCTCTTCCTCATCCCTCTTCCTTACTTCTTCTTCCTCATCCTCCTCTATATTTAGATCTTTGTCTTTCTCCCACCAGTATTTTCACCTGTCCCTGTCCCTCGAAGATATATAATTTCTTCCCTCAGCCTCCCACACTCTTCCTGGGTCATCCTCGGTTCTTCCTTCAGGTCGTTAACTTCTTTTGTCGCCTTCTTAAGGGCAGCTTCGGCCCTCAGCCATTTCGTCTTCACCTCACTCAGCTCCAACTCTTGGAGCAGAGGGTCACATGGAATGTTGCAGTCTGTCAGTTGGAGCCTTGGCAAACTGCTTGTTGAAGCTGAGCCCTTTCGAACAGGAGTTCGAACAGAACTAATAAGTTCCAGCTCCCTTTCACTCATTGATGGAGCCCCCAACAGGTCGAACTTGCCGTTGTAAACCTGAGGTAAGGTAATTCCACGTTCCTCCCATTTCCTCAGGGTTAATTGTTTCCCAAACATTTCCGTCCAACTTCTCATTCGTGGAAAAACTCCAGTTCTGGGCTCCCCCAATTTGAATTTCTCACAAAGCCACACCTTCAAATGGAAAAAAATCAACTGTTTAGAACGAGTAAACAGAGATACGTTCATATTCTAAATAGACACAACTTAATCCAAACAGACAGACAACATAATCCGAACAGACACACAACTTAATCCGAACAGACAGATACTTATTCCGAACAGACACACAACATATTCCGAACAGACACTCAGCATATTCCGAACAGACAGACAACTTATTCCGAACAGACACACAACTTAACCCGAACAGACATACAACTTATTCCGAACAGACCCACAACATATTACGAACAGATACACAACTTAATCCGAACAGACACAGAACTTATTCCGAACAGACCCACAACATATTCCGAACAGACACACAACATATTCTGAACAGACACGCAACTTAAACCGAACAGACACACAGCTTAAACCGAACAGACACACAACATATTCCAAACAGACAGAAAACTTAATCCGAACAGACACACCACTTAATTCGAACAGACCCACAACATATTCCGAACAGAAACACAACTTATTCCGAACAGACAAACAACTTATTCCGAACAGACACAACATAAACCAAACAGACACACAACTTAAACCGAACAGACACACAACATATTCCAAACAGACAGAAAACTTAATCCGAACAGACACACCACTTAATCCGAACAGACAAAATAAAACCAAAAAACACTTACTTGTAGTATTGCCACACAACCGTCGACGTTCCCCTGCCTCATAATGAGGTTCCCTGCCTTTCTTCTCTCCTGCAGTTCTAAGCTGGCTTTCTCCATGCCCCCAACCAGGGCTTCGTGAACTGCACTTGCCCATGCGTATCTGTTTATGCGTCTGATGTTCCTCAAAGGGTGCATGAACCATTGCTTCGGTCGAAGTGTTCCATCATAGAACAAAAAATGGTTGAAGATGAAAGAAACCAGTAGACGAACGTACTCCTCCGTCTCGCCTATGGTACTGCTTGCCAGCAGATGACCTAAAAGTTGTGTGTTGTCAAGGTTCACCCCTTCTCGCCTCTGTACACCCAATGGTTCCATCACCACGGTCTTCACATGCACACGTAACCCCAAAATTAGGGCAACGTCTTCCGGTGTAAGGGGAACTACCTCTGATCCTATTCTCAGCCCCACCTCCTCCGTATCGTAGTGTTCGACGAACCAACCGACTATTTCGTTGTCCGTAGTAATGTTAGGAATGTCTAGGAAGTGACCGAAAGGGGTGCTCCGGAAAACCTCATTCTCAACCTTCTTCATCCTGTCAAACTGCTTTCGGATGGCCGTCCAGGAGCACCGGGATTCCCGGAAGTAGTAGGTGGTTCCCTAAAACAAAAAATTGAAGAAACGAAAGTTCATCAAAAAAATAACGACCCAGGGGAAAAAATTAGAGACCCACCGGTTCTGGGACAGGTTCGCTATCGACGGCAGGAGTCGAAGAATCCATTATCGTTTAATCGGGAAGAAAGAAAGCCGGAAAAGGTTCACAGGTACGCTTCCTCCGTTCACAGGTAATACAACGAGAAAGAAAGCAAAACTCTCCCTTTCGGTCTGGATATTTTTTTGTATCTTCCTCGGTATCCAAACCGTCGTTCGTAAGGTTTCTGCCGCTGTCTTAAATAGGAAAGCAATCGTCGTTCTTCGAAAACCGTAAAAAAAAATTAAAAAAATTTAAGGCGCGTTTCGAAAGAGTGACATGACAATCCGACTAGACGCTGACTCGCCAACTTTTAGTTGCCACGTAGGACACGTCACGGACGCCCGCGTATAACAACCCTTTGTAAAACCAGTAACGTTCTAAAAGAGTGACACGAATCTTTTTCCTATGTATAAGGTTCCACCGCCGCATGCTATACATCTCCAAATTATCCTTTTCACTGGGAAAATAGTGGCCTAGTACCCAAAGTTCCAAACCACATCCAAGGCGAACCCAAATCATAGGGGAAGGAACCAGAAAGCCCTAGTTCTTGAGGTGTTGAAAGTTCAAACTACTCCCGCCAGCTCTCCTCCGAGTTTGCCTTTGCCGACTCCGACTAAACTGTCAACAGGTGGTTGAGGGCGTGCTCGTGGGCTTTGGTGGATATTTTTTGGTTCAAAGTTAGGAATTCGGACAAGTCAAGAGAGTTGTTTGATGAAATATTGGGTTAGATGGCGGTGTTCCCGTGCCGCTGATTCCTAGAGGTAGCACAAGAGTTGTTTCGTGAAATGCCAAACTATAAAGCGATGGTCCCAAACACTATGATTAAGACATTTTAAAAGATGGAACTTCTACATTTTTCATTGGTGATACGAACTCTGAGTTCCGAGCCAATTGGGTTCGTGTTTGGCTGTGGATTTGGACGTGGAATGGGTTGGTTGGGTGGATCAAGAAGATGCATCTTTTGGATTGTGTAAAATGCATTTTATATTTAAACATATTGTTTCATAGAAAGATTTGTTTTGATAATGTGATATTTTAAATGGATGTTGTATATAACTTAGGAATTAAAATTTGGGTTTGGAATCGAGATTTAATCCAGACGGGGCCTAACTGTATGCAAAATGTAAGCAGTTATGAAACATACCGAACTTATCTTTCGTAACACTTTCTGGTTTCTGAAGTTGGTTTTTTGTTGATATAACATATTGGTGGGATTTTTGGTTTTGTACAGGAAGTCTAGGAAGATCATGTCTATCTTCAGTGAGCAACATCAATTTTGGAAAGATGGGGTCGACTTGTTCAATGACGTTGTCCAAAACAATCACTTCATCTCGACTGGATTAGAGGGGTATGTTAGTGACATCAGGATACTAACAAAGTGATAGAACGAGTTCTTGCATGACAAATGATGGATACATTTACTTAGCCTCTTGCTTAAATTTGATTGTTGTAGAATTGACATGCTACTCGAGGGTGGTCTCCGCAAGGGTCAAGTAACAGAGTTGGTTGGGCCACCCTCTTCTGGTAAAACACAAGTAAGATTGTATCTCAACATTGTTATATCTTCCTATTCTTTGTTAGAAGATACTTCGTATTCTTTGTTCTGGGCTTAGTGGTACAGTACTTCCTATTCTTGGTTCAGATGTGTGGACTATGGCGCTTTGTTTTTGTAGGTATTGGTATGTGTTTGGTGTAGTTTGAATAAAATGCTTTTCTGACTGCTGTAATCTGATATCACTAAACAGTTACATGAAGGTTGTATTTCATATGTTTGCAGATATGTTTGTGTGCTGCATCAAATGTTGTCTACAAACATATTGGTTCAGCCATGTTCTTGGATACTGGAAACTCTTTTTCTCCTAAAAGGATTGAGTCTATAATTTCTTCTCTGTCAGTGGAAGAGGTTAGGCTCTGCAGTCTGATTTATGTTGACAATGTTGGTCTTCCTAGTTCAAAATAGTATCATCACCTAAAGAAACTGATATTTGTTTTTGGATCATTCAGGCTCCGAAAATTGCGCTTGAGAGCATGATGAACCAACTGTTTTACTACCCAGTGTTTGATATCTTTGCTTTGTTGGAAAAACTAAAGCAACTGAATGTCAATCTAAAACAACCGGTCTGCAATCAACTCCGTGTCTATTTTTTTTCTTTTGAACTTAAACAAATATTTTGTGCGTGAATCAATGACATCTCAACAATGTTCAGGTAAATAAGGGATGCCAAAAGCTTTGCTTGCTTATTGTTGATTCAGTTTCATCACTTTTGAGCCCCATCATTGGAGGAAAGAGCCCAAATGGTATCATCCATCCCTGTTGTCAAGATGAATGATTTCTTTTGAATTAGTGTACGATCAGCTTTTTCTCTAATAATACATGCTATTACTCTTTAGCAGCAATAGGCATATTCTTATAGACGGTTGACATTTAAATTACCTTTAGTGATCACACTTAAGTTTACACCTCCTTGAACTTTGTATTGGGAGAATTCTTGGAATATATAATGTCGTATTTTCTACATCATACACTTTCTTCTTTATTCTAATATGCTTACTTATCCTGCTGAAACATTTCCGTCTTCAAAGTTTCATTTCATGCTCTTTTCCGGAGTTTGAAATTATAATTGCCAAACACGTCGTCAAAAAGTAGAGATGATAAATTTGCCATCGGATCAAGTTCAAGTTGAATTCGGTCTGATTTTTTTGTTGACAAGCCATGCACACTCTAAGACCCTCATCTTTATCGTTTAAAAGTTTACATTGACCTTGTTGACTTGAAAAATTTGTGAATAACTGAAGGCTAGTGTTATCCTTTTCTTCCCTAATGATGGTTTATCATACTTTTGTTCCTCGTTTGAGGCTCAATACAGGTAGATCATTGATGGTGAAAGCAGGATTTATTCTTAAAAGCCTGGCAAATGAACATAATATCTCTGTGTTGGTATGCATCGTCATTTCATTTGAGTAAATGCAATTTTTTATGCATGCAATATCATTTTCGAGTGATAAGTTTTATGACTTTACCAACTGAAGTGATCTCTTATTATTTTGAATTTTGATTTAATTTTATAAAAAGTTAATTCACTTCCATTGTTTTCTACACAATCTCTTAGGCTCTTGAAATGCTTAATTGGCACTATTACAACATTTCATATTCCAGCAATAACTGTTTGTTGAGCTGTATGTTCAAATTCCGTAGTGCAGGTTTTGTAGGAACCTTTCATACCCATTTATAATATAATATTCTGAAATTACATTGAGGTGGTCGAAGCTTAAGCTTAGCTTGTCAAGCTCAAGCTAAAGCTCATGCCTTTGCCTTTTAAGACCTAATAAGCTTGAGCCCACCCCCATCAAGTAGGTTTTCAGTTGCCGGGTTCTAAATATTAGAACATTCAAAATAGGAAACGAAAAATTCTAGCACTGGGATGATATGGTATTTGTTTCTTAAGATCTAGGATGCTTCAACATCAGACGTCATCTCTTGGTCCCTATATTGTTGATATGACACGGGATTCTTACGGGAGTCTTGAAGTAGTCTTTCATTTTTTGGTCTACTTTTGCAGCTGTGGCTTGGTTTTTTGTTTTCCTTTTTTGGTTCTTTGTTGGCCATTGCGGCCCTTTTTGCTTTGTTGGCTTTGGTCTAACTTCCGGTAGCCCATTCCCCCCCCCCCCCCCCCCCCCCCCCCTCATTTCCGTTTTGTTTTTTCTCCTCTTGTATCCCCCCTTTTATTATTGCTTTTAATGATTAAAAAAAGATATGGTATTTGTTTCTTACCAAGTAATTTGTGGTTGTACCATTGAAGTATCAGGTTTACTATAGGAATACAATATTGCTTTGGCTCTCTGATTTTGTTTTAACTATTGGTTATGTCCTTGAATTTGTTTAACTCATCAAGTGGTATTACCTGTCTAATTCTAGTGTTTCCATTTCCATAAGGTTACAAATCACACGGTGGGAGGAAAGGAAGGATTCTCTAAGCCTGCTTTGGGAGAGAGTTGGAAAATTATACCTCATGTGCGCTTGTTTCTCTCTTATGATCGTGACATTGACACCCGAAATGCTTCCATTATGAAGCATTCATCAGTGGTGAGAAACCTTAATCTATGCTTTGGTGTTACTCTAATGACAATTCTACTTTACAATTACCATTTGCTTTAGCTCTACGACCATATCTTGTCAGAATATCTCAATCACATATATTTGATTTATATGACCGCAAACTTGGTAAATTTTGTCAATATTGTATTATATAACCTTCAATTTTGTTTATCATACTTCACTTTTCATCTGAATTTTATTTGCAAACTTGTTTTGCACTCAATTAATGTTATCATACGAGTTTGTTCCATTATGACGAACTTTGTAAACTGTTTTATGGCTTTTCTCAGGCTCTCGGCCGTTTGACAAAGTTTTCAATCCCAAGAGGTGGAGGTAGCATCATGAAACGATGATCGAGTGATCCCACTAATGGTTGTGGTTTATATGGGTAATTAGGACCGACTTACAAGTGCATTACAGACAATAGTGAAAAAATAAGTGCATATCGCCAAATAAGTCACCTGAGAGGTGCACCCAAACGAAAGACCTAAATAATAAAGGTTTTTTTTTGCTTAGGTGCACTATCAAAAGTGTTTTATTTGACCTTTTTTGCACATGTGAAGATTTTTATTGACCCAATACACTTGCGAACTCGATTACTTGCTTTGGTGTATTTCTATTTCATTGTCCTCAAGGACCGTTAGAATCGTCTGTTATGTTAGATAAATTTAGGTTAATTTATGCTTAAACCCTCCACGAAATCAACATCTCCCCTAAAACCCCAAATTTCCACGTTCAATGAATCATTATCTCCCCCAAAATCCTTAATTTTTTCCTTCAACGAAATCACCGTCTCACCTTACCCGTTGTCCTTGCCCAACCGACTATTGCCTCATCGTTGTCCTCACCCTCTCTTCCACCCCTAGACGTGTTTACCTGTTTCACCCTCTTTTTGGTCCCGTCGTTCTCACCCAACCTGACTGCTACCTTTCTTTCTTTCCCCAAATCGAAACCCTAATTTGATATTGGCGCGTAGACAATGCACACGAGAAGGGACTTGTCGATTGCCATCTTCACTTTGGTACGTCTCTGATTAACTCAAATTGAGTTCTTTGATTTGCTTGATTCCTTCTTTAAATCCCAACAACGATGAGTTCAAAGTATTTAAATCTTGTCTCAAAATGACTATGCGTAGGTCAATATAAACAATAAACGTATTTGTACTAAAATTTGAAGAAAAACATGTAATATGTTTCACACTTATCCAAAGTACTCTGTTACTACATGGTTTGGAAGGTTGGATATTTATATATTACAATTCTATTGACGTAGTTGCTTATTATTGTCCGCTAAGTCCTCGAGAAATTCATTCACATCCACATGCTTCTTATGAAAAGAAAAATGATACTGCATCGAAATTATTTTACAGATTAAAATATTTTAATGAATTTATGATATATATGATCATTTGGATTAGTAGAGTGGATAGGGTGAATGGTAACCCTCACCCAGCAGTGATCAAATATCGTATTAGACTTGCCTATATAGCATTTTAATTACTCAATTAGTGTAAAAGTACCCTTTCCGCACAACATTAGGAAAATTATTATAAGTTTATATTTTTCGGCAGTATTCTCACAGAAAAACCTAGTATGCCTTTCCCCCTTTTTATGCTTGCATTGTAATTCCAGTAGGGGTCTTCACATACCAATTTTGCATGATGTTCATTGTTATACTTTTATAAGTGCACGAAACCAATTCACCCTAAAAGGGGTGAACTTGTTTCGTGCACTTGGGTTGAATTGAAATTGACCGTTTGCACTCGCATTTATGGTATTCCTTTTGTTCGCCTTGTATTACAAGTCTTTTACTCGTATACACCTCTACCGTTTGTAGGGTCCACTAAGTCATGATTTCTGTTAGAAAAGTTGCACATTACACCTTATAAATTTTGCTAATAATATTTTTTATTAGTAAATTGCTAATTACACCTTATGAATTTTTCTAATAACATTTTCTTAGAAAGGTTTGTTAATAAGACCTTATAAATAACATTTTCATATTAATAACATTATCCCATCTCTCTCTCTCTCTCGTTCTCTCTCCTCCAACACCATCTTCGTCCAACCAATCTATCATCACCATCTCTTCCTCCACCATCACCCCACCAAAGTCAACCGAACCAACCCGGAGACACCATTCAATAATACTACAACCACACTACCACACACCCACTCTCCCCAACCCAACCCAAACCCCACATTTCCATCCCGATGGGTTTCTCTTGGAGGAGCAAACTCGACCAATCCAAGTTCTGATCGTCAATGACGGCTCATCTAACGACAGTGGCACGTCCAACTCCCAATCCGACGTCATCTCCAAACACCAATCTTGTGCCATGGACCCCACCGTCCACACGGACGCCAACCTCGAAACCTGCGTCACTCAACTCGTCTCATCCGACGTCGCCTTCGACTTCGACCTCGACCTCCTCTCCTTCGCCTCTTTTCGTGACTTCAGCTCCCTCCTCCTAGACCTCAAAGACTAGGTTGTCCACGTCATCCTCGACTCCTACCGTGATGTCTGGAAATCCCCCCAACTTAGTGTTATGTGTTCTGTTAGATGTTGGTTTTAATTGGTGTTCTAGTGAGGGTTCTTCGTTGTTTGGTGTGGTTTAGTTCTTAATTGTTTATTTTTCAGTTTTGGGGAAGGCGTCGGATGGGTGACATTGTTTTGATGGATTAATGCTGACTTGGTTTTCGATTCCGTTGTTGTCGACGTTGGTAACAAGGAGAAAAGAGAGGAGAGAGAACGGAAGAGAGAGAGAGGGCTTGAGATAAAGAGAGAGAATGGAGGGGAGGAGAAAGTGAGGATGGAAAGAGAGGGTAGAGAGATAGGAGAGTGATTTGGGTTTTATTTTTTTACTTTATTTTTTGTTATTATCATTAAGTATATTTATTATTTTACAAGGTGTTGTTTGCAAATTTTCTAATAGAAACGGTTAGTGACTGGATCCTAAAAATGGTAGAGGTGTATACAAGTAAAATATTTGAGATCCAAAGTTCACAACAGTAAATACCGAAAACGCGGGTGCATGTGGCCAATTCAATCCAGCCCAAGTGCACACAGCAAATTTCAATCTAGCGCAGGTGCACGAAACCAATTCAGCCCTTTTACAATATGGAAAAAGTGAGATGACTATTAGATGTAAAAAGAGCATATTATCATTATCATGTGCCATTAATAGCTAAAGTGATTTATTCTTGACAATTATGTAGAGGCACAATTATGTTTTCGACTCTCGCGCGAGATTGGTAGGTTGTGAAAGTACATATGATATATGACATACAATAGAAATGCACCATGAGGGTTCAAATATATTGAAAGAAACTAGGATTAGTTTACTCATGCATAAATATGAACTTTCCGTATGCAATCAGGTGAAAACCTAGGCGAGATGCACACTCGCTTCACCGAGGTAATTAACTCTCTCAAAGCTCTTGGCAAGATTTTTTGTGAGGGAGAAATGACTCGAAAGATTCTCTGGTCACTCACCGACAAATGGGAGGAAAAGACGACCACTATTGAAGAAGCACAAGATCTCACCATGTTGTCAGTCGAGGAGTTTACGGGTAGTCTCATGACATATGAGATACAATTGAAAGACCGTATGGAGAAGGGAGCCAAGAAGTATTTGGGGTTTCACATCGTCACCAATTCCAACAAAGGAGATAGTGACATTGAAGAGTTGGTGACACAACAATTCAAGGAGTTCCTCAAAGAAGAAAAAGAAAGGAGAAAAAGAAGAAGAAAAAAGCTCTCAAGGCAACATGGAATGATTCATCATCATCTTCATCAATTGAAGGTGAATTAGCCTCGATGTGCTTCATGGCAATAGAAGATGAAGAAAGTGAGGTATCCACTAGCTCTAGTCATGATTCCAATTCATATAATGAACTTCAAATTGAATTCAATGACCTTCTTGAAAACTTTGAACAAATTTATCAAACAAACAAAGTAACTAGAAAGAAATCAATGAGCTACAATGTCAAATTGAATCTATCAAGAATGAGAAAAATGAGTTGCTTGCTAGTCATGATAGAATTGCATGAGAAAACTTTCATGTGATTGATGAAATTGTAACTCTAAATGCAAAATATTCATGTAGTGATGATACCCAAGATCTTATTGCTAAAAATGTTCAACTACAAAAAGTTTTTGAAAGATTCACAAATGCAAATAAAATGCTCGATATGCTTATTAGTAGTCAAAGACAATCATTAGATAAGCATGGTTTAGGCTAGTATGTTAACAACTACAAAAATCATGTTATTCACACTACTATGAAGGGAAGACATTTCTTTGTGAATAAAAATCCCTTAAGTGTATCGGCACCTAAGACCAAAATGGTTTGGGTACCAAAAACTAATGTGAAAGGACCCAAAGTTGTTTGAGTACCAAAATCTTCACTTATAGGTACTTAGAAGGAGGAGAATCGGTAGTGATCGGCTCAAGCAAGAAATAACGATCTCAAGCTTCAAAGAAAACATTTGGATCGAATTCATAAATTCGTCATTGCTATCAAAGGAGATTGGAAACAATACCAAATCGAGGATCAAAACTTAGGTGACATTTTCTAACCTCTTAACATTAACAGTTGGTTCTAATCTAGGGATATTACATGCTTAATTGATATCATATATCATTGCTTTTTAGGCCTTAGTGATAGGGGAGCATATAATGTTATATTAGTTAATTAAGGGGGAGAATTTTTGTGATCCTAACCTTTGCATCTTATGCTTTTATTGTTTGCATTTGATTGATGTCAAAGTGGGAGAATAATAAGGATTGCGCTTCAATTGTTTCATACTATGCATATTGTTAGGAGAGCATCTTATACATAGTTTACATATATGAAAGGGGAGAAATCATATAGAAAAGGGGAGAAATTAAATTGAAACTCAAGCATTAAGATATAGAATTGCCATCATCGAAAATGGGGAGATTGTTGTCTTTTAGGGCTTAATCTATATTAATTTTGATGATTTATCAAACTAATCTTAATCAATCAACCTAATCAATAAAATGAGCAAATACGATTACATGAAATTACATACATACTTGTATACTTGTAATCATCTTAATAGGTTGATCAAGATTATCAAAGAGAAGGAGAATTGAGACAAAGACATCAAGACTCAAGACTTGTAATCAAAGCTTTGGATCAAGACTTGTAATTTTCTATTTATTGAGTCCTTAGTAAAATATGTAAACTTGAGCATTATCATTCTGTCCCAGCCATGTTAGGTCGACCGAATGTCCAACGGTCGACCAAACTGCCTTGGATTAGTTTTGGAGTTTACTATCTGGAATTGTCGATTAGGTTGACCGAATGGTAAACGGTCGACTGAACTGCCTTGGATTAGTTTTGGAGTTTACTCTCTGCACTTGTTGAATAGGTTGACATTCGGTATTTCCGATTTACTTGCGGTACTACATACAAAGATATAAATTCGCTAAATATATATACGTTCAAGTACTAAAAACATTAACAAAAAGGGAAGAAACTTACTCCCATTGAATGTCAGGTTACGCTAGTATTTTTGGTGGTCCTTCTTCCACCAACAATTTTGTAAACCTAAAATGTCCTCAGTAACACGAGTTATTCAATATGAAGTCGATAATACTAATAAAATTACACAAATTGCAAATACAATAATTAAAACAAACTTACATTGAAACACCTTTCTTTAAGGATGAGCTTGGTGGAGTCGACCCCAAAGGATCAAACCAATATGCTGAATTAGCTTCAGGGCAAAGAACGGCTAGCATCCAATGAGCTCTGATTGTATATATAAATAGAAGTTTATTGCAAAATCAAATTCTAATTATTACTTTCAATTAACAAACTTACCTATCATGAAAAGTGACCATATAATATTTTTGCCATGTTCTTTCATGATATTCGCAAGCACACCTGAATTATCGTCACTCCCGTGTATAAAAATAGATTGACACAAAAATCCAAATACTTTATCATCGGGGAAGGCTGACCTTCTAGCGTCATAAAGATGTCTACATGAGTAAAAATTACGTTCCGTTATAATTACGATAAAATTATTCAATACATTTGATATTATACACAAGATAACACATATTTCTCCATAACAAGTTGCAAATTATTTTGCAAATATCTCCATAACGGTCTTAAACAGCGAGAACCACTAGTCTATAGGAAATCAAGAACCCAGAGGTTCCTGAAATCTCAAGGAGACTAGATGGGCAACGACATTCAAGCCATTATGGTCTTAAACAGTTTCCTCTCCTTAATGTGTCTGGAAATCCTAGGGACCAACGTCTAAATTGATTTTATTAAGACTCTTCTATTATGTGGTTTTTGGCCAAGGAAAGGGTGATTTTTGGGCCAATTGTTAGGATCTATGGCTCTCTAATCACTAGATAATTGCGGAATTAAAATACTAATTTAGGGATTAAGAGATAAGACAATACAAAACAAAAAAATCGACGACACCGGAGTTAAAGAGGTTCGGCACCGCACTTGGTCATAGTCCTCCTCGCAAGCCTCTCTCGATCTTTCGAGCCTCACTTACGGTTCCACTAACCGATCTCTGTTCCGGGTCGAGATAAACACCTTTACAAGCACCGAGCCTCGCGAAAAACCTCGCTTTGCTCGTATCTCCTCTCACAGGCCGAGAGGGAGCTTCCTCGAAGCTTTACAACTCTTTGGTGATTCTTGAATATGGAAATGAAATCATAATCTAAACACTCTAACTTGAGCACACTTGGATATGGATATGGAGTTGATGTGCAGGTGATGAAGATGAAGCTTTGAGTGTTTTTGGAGCTTTGAAGGTTTGGGAATTGAGAACACCGAGTATGGATGAATTGGGAGTGTAGATTTATTTTTTTTGTCTCTTGAATGAGGTTTATATAGGCTTCAAAGCTAATATAGTCGTTGGGGAGTTGGTGGAGTTATGAACCAATAAGAAGCAAGAGTTTGCTTCAAGCTCGGGCAAATTTTGGGCTAATTTGGTCGACCGAAGTCCATTCGGATGACCGTTTGGTTGCTTCAGAATAGGACTCCAATTTCAACCAATAGAGATTTTGGTTTACCGAAAGGAGTTCGGTGCACCGTATTATGGTGGACAGGAAAGATTGGTTGTTTTCAAACTTAGGCTTGTTCGGTCGACCGTTGTCTATTCGGACGACCAAAGAGGCAAAATTCAAATGTGATCGTCGGAGTAAAATCCAAAACTGGTCCTTCGAACAAACCAGAGTCTACACACCTCCTTGTGGAACGACCCGTATTTGCCACCGCTTCAACGCGGTCGTGCACTTGCGGTATTTAAAATGATTAAACAGTAACTATAGGTGCTGCCCTTAAAGATATTTTTGATTCCTTAATCTATCAAGCAACTCACCAATCAAACACTTATAACACTCTTGTTCCAATGCAATTCATACTAACTAATGCATCGTCGTAGAAAATGCGTGAGTGAGAGTAGGAAATATGTACCTCACGCCGGCGCTCAACAACTGGAACTAAAGCTAAAATAAAAGACAAGCTACATGCTCAAGTCGAATACGTGATCCATGACCTAAACAAGCAAGAATGTCTAATCTTTTGCTTTGGGTTTTAATGACCAAGTTTATTAAAATGGGGATTGCTTATTGATTGATCTGGGAGCAAACTACAGGTCATAACATGCCAAATTGAGCTCCCAGACCACTCTATTCAAAGTAGAAACAAACCAAAGAAATTATGAAGCAAATAAAGCTCACCAAGATAGGGCAAGTATGGGTCGATCCACAGGGAGCGGTGCCAACCTTTGAGTGAGCGAAATCAAGTGGGAAAAAACATTGGAAGAAGAGATTATTAAGCTACTACTAAAAAGATGACTACACTAAGAATGCAAAAAAACTAGATTACGATGCAAATGAAAACTAAGAAATGTAGCAAACGACGTGGAACAAAATATGGATGAATACCCTGAGGGGTGGAGTGTATGCACATAAAGGTGAGAGAAGTGGTGAATGACACATGAAAGAATGTATGTGTGTGTGTGTCATGTGTGTACATCATACATAGGAAATGTCCAAAGATTTGGCAAGACCTATCAATCCATTCACACAACATATTAACAATTACTACTTGATTATCACAAGATGAGGCTCAGCATGAGAAATGTCTAAAATTATTGCAAGACGCATAAAAAAATAGGAACTCATGTGAAGAACAAAGATAAGCATGGGAGGTGTCTCAATTTCATGGCAAACACCATCAAAATAAAGTTTCTTCAATCAATCATGTGAGTAAACACTAATACAAACACACGACTAATATGTAGCATATCCAATAGGAAATTTCAGCCAATAAATATGAGGAAACCAAGAATTGGAAGTGTCTAAATCTTATGGGAAAACCTATAAAAATCCACCAACATGTAGATGATTAAAACAAACCCGATGGACATACAAACAAATAAGTCTACACAATCAAAATTTGTCAAACATCAAAACCTCAAAACATAAATGTACATTATCTCCATGCCCCTAAGGGGGACGAAACTACTCACTACTCATTATACTAACATTCATATTAGGAAGAGAAAATATTCTAATTAAACCAAGATTACTAAAACACAATTAAGCTAAGCATGCCGGAATTAAAAGAGACAACATGAAACTAACAAATATTTATTTTATTCATAACTCACATGACAAGTAGCATCTCTCCACTTGAGTTTTTGCTCTAAGGCTTTACTCCAAGTAGAGAGAAGTGCCACCAGGCAAGGAGTGGTTATAAAGGAGGAAAAAGAGGTCTATTTATAGGCATGAAAAAAGGTAATCGGGGACAATCTCCCGACGTGTGACTAATGAAACTTCTACAAATTCATATAAAATAACATAATAAACACTCACGAGAAGATGAGTCGGTCTGAGCATATTGGACCGCTATTTGTCTGTCTAGGGACACCAATTGACGGTCACTTTTGGTCGGATTAAACCCGATTTTGGTTGGCTTTGTTATTGCTTCAATTCTCCACGTGGGGTGCACCCAGATTAGTTGTTTGAGTCTGCGCCCAAATCTAATTGCCAAAATACTCCTCATGATGGTGTGAAGTTTCTCGATTTTTTAATTGGTCCTTTTGACTTACATCCGTATCCTTACCTCTTGCAAATAGGTCCATAAGTTTCACCGATCAGTCATTTTCTCGCGTTTTGGTCCTTTTTGTGTCTCTTCTTCTCAAACATGTTTATTCCTAAAACATAAACATAAAACTCATTACGTAGCATTGCTTACGCTGAAAATAAAGGATACAAGACACAAATATATGCATCATATGATGTCAATCAAGGATCTCTGTACGACCAAGAGGAAGCCAACGTCCCTAGCAAAGCCTTTTTTGCGGCTAATGTGTGTTCGATTATCCTCTAGCTCTAGACATGATTCAAATAATTCAAATCCATATAATGAACTTCAAATTGAATTGAATGAGCTTCTTGAAAACTTTGAAAAAAATTGTCAAAGAAACTAAGTAACTAGAAAGAAAATCAATGAGCTACAATGTCAAATCGAATCTATCATGGATGAGAAAAATAATTTACTTGCTAGTCATGATAAAATTGCATTAGAAAACTCTCATCTGATTGATAAAATTGCAACTCTAAATTCAAAATCTTGATGTAGTGATGAAACCCAATATCTTATTGCAAAAAATGTTCAACTACAATAATTTCCTGAAAGATTCACAAATGGAAGAAAATGCTCGATCTGCTTATTAGTAGTCAAAGAAAATCATTAGATAAGCATGGTTTATGCTATTATGTTAACAACTACAAAAACCATGTTATTCACACTAATATGAAGGGAAGACATTTCTTTGTGAATAAATGTTCCTAACTGTATGTGCATCTAAGACCACAATGGTTTGGGTACCAAAAATTAATGTGAAAGGGCCCAAAGTTGTTTGGGTTCCAAAATCTTCACTTTTAGGTACATAATTATCCCAAGCTTCAAAGAAAACATTTGGATCGAATTTATAAAGTCGTCATTTCTATCGAAAGGAGATTTGAACTAATACCAAATCGAGGATCAAAAGTTGGGTGACATTTTCTAACCTCTTAACATTAACAATTGGTTCTAATTTGGTGATATTACAAGCTTAATTGTTATCATATATCATTGATTTTTAGGCCTTAGTGATAGGGGGCATATAATGTTATATCACTTAATTAAGGAGGACAATTTTTTGTGATCCTAACCTTTGCATCTTATGCTTTTATTGTTTGCATTTGATTGATGTCAAATGGGGAGAATAGTAAGGATAGATATTCAATTGTTTTCTACTATGCATATTGTTAGGGGGAGCTTCTTATACATGCATAGTTTACGTATATGAAGTGGGAGAAATCATATAGAAAATCGGAGAAATTAAATTGAAACTCAAGCATTAAGATATAGATTTGCCATCATCGAAAAGGGGGAGATTGTTGGCTTTTTGGCCTTAATCTATATTATTTTTGATGATTTATCAAACTAAACTTAATCAATCAACCAAATCAATCAAAGTGAGCAAACATGATTACATGCAATTGCATACATACTTATATACTTGTGATCATCTTAATAGGTTGATCAAGATTATCAAAGAGAAAGAGAATTGGGACAAAGCCATCAAGACTAAAGACTTGTAATTAGGGCTGAGCAACAACCGGTCCGGGATCCGGTGCCAATTCGGTTCCGGTCCTGTCTAATTTTTTTTTAAATTTTAAGGTAAAAAACCTGATTTTGGTCTCGACCCAACCGGACCGGACCGGTCCGGTCTTTGGTCCAGAGACGATCCGGTTCTGGTCTGGTCCGGGTTCGGTTCGGTCCGGGTCGGACCGGTTACTCAGCCCTACTTGTAATCAAAGCTTTGGACAAAGATTACACTTTTTTTGTAATGAAACATGTAATTTTATTTAACCACATTCTTTGTATTACCAACAAGTTATTACTTTAATATGATCACAATTTTTACTTTAATATGATCAAATATCTTAGTGATTGATTATTGTGTATGATTGTGGATGAATGTATTGTGCAGGATGATTGTGTTAGCCATCGCAGTTAAGAAGAACCGAGATCCAATGATCATTTGCGCGGGGATTCTGTGCAAGATGAATGTGTTGCTGATTGTACATGTTGTATTTTACTTTTTTTTTAATTTGAAAAGGTATAGACATTAGGTATTAGATTAATGAGACGCATAATATGCCCTATAGGCGTCAGTTATTATGTTAATAGGACGCCTAGTCTCTTTTACATTTATTTTTTTAATTGGAAAAGGCAATAGATGTTAGATGTGTTGTATATCCGACGCGTATTACCCTCCAATAGACGTCGGCTCTTAGTTATAACTGACCCGTATACTCTCTACATAAATAAACGTCGGATTCTGGAACGCAAATACCCGACGTATATAATCCTTATACCTGACGTCTTAATTTGAGTTCAATAGGATTTACATGGTTCTTTCAAATCTTGGTTTGCTCGACAACAAATGGTTGGACTATATGTTCAAATTTCGAAGGATGTGGGTTATGTATGGCATATCAACATGACTCGTTCTAGGAGGGTAAGTTTTGTTTATCATATGCTGCTACCTTCTTAATTTGTACTCGAACATTCTGAAACTTATAACAACAATCGTTTGTCCTATTTAGCTTATGTCTAATAGCCTTGCACATACATTTTGCTAAATAATGTTTACCCACTTATTTTTTGGAAACGCTTGTTTCGTTCTTGTTAGTTACATAATTCTTTCTTTTGGCTAATTTCGTTCTACCATGCGTTTCCACCTTCATTTTGCCTCCCACCTTCTCGTTTATGTTAGTGACCATTTCGTACCTATAAAACATTTTTAGGTATGTTCTAGATAAATCATTCATTCAAGGTAACACATAGTTAGGTATTCACTAGTTAAAATTTAGAATATGGATCTTCTGAGTGGTTTAACATGATATGTGTACGAACTACAAAATATACTTTGTTAATAAGTACAATTTAATGAGTTTCTATTATTCTCCTTTAAATGTTTGCCGAATCCTTCCACCGGTCAACCTTCTTATTTACAACATTATTTGATTCCGCAAATGTTTTCAACACCAAAAGGCGAGAAAAAGACGCTTTTTTGATGGCTATGTTCGACCCACTACCTTCCTATAACAATTTGGCAGTTAATATGAGTTATCACCATAAAAACAAGAATTTGAAGCCCAGGTAGACTACAATTGTTGGCCTTCCAACGCTTGATTGATGACTAAGTTCGAAATCAAGAAACAATTTGATAAGATCTACCGTCTCAACTTTCCAATGGTTATAAAAATAAGTTGGATAAATGGAGTACTCCCGCTTAGTTAGCTAGGCCCGCCGGTTGTCTTCCACATCATTGTAAAGGAAAAGTTGAACGATTTACATCCTGGAAAGAAATATTGAATAACGTCGAGATTGATATAGACACTACTAGAATTGCAGTTGTTCGTTGTTCCAATTTCCGCAAATACTTTTCAGCCACGCCCTAGTTGTATTCCAACATGTTTGCATCGTCCAGTGATGTATTGTATACATTGCATCATTTGTCTTTCATTTAGATTAATTTTATATCAATAAATACTACTAAGGTATGTGTTTAGTCCTATTTACAGACTACAGGGACCTGAATGCAAATTACCCACATCCTGAGCATAAACGCGTGCAAGAGACTCATTTCTATCATAAAGACCAAGTTCAAGATTATCGGGTTTCAAATGGAAATGCATCCAAGCATAAAAGCATTCAAGACCTAATTACAAAAAGAACAAGGACTTAAGCACAAAAGTAGCCGGGGACTTAATTGCAAAAAGTCAAGGACCTAATTGCAAATCACGAGTAACTTTTATTATTATGGAGAAAATCTAAAGAAAAATCAATGTGAATCTCCAAATATATGAAGGAAATAATTCGGAGCTCAAGGAAATAGCCCCGAGAACGATGTTTAAAGGATCCTTGGTCCTTGGTCCCTTAGCTTTAGTTCTTGTTTTGTTCCATAGTTTTAGTAATAAAATTCTGTCTTTTATTTCTTGTTTTTAGTTTTGTTTTGTAATTCCTCTAGGACCACTTCTCCTTCCCTCCATCTATGAGTTTCTAACTCTTTCCAAAGGGTGGAGGTGACAAATTTAGGGTGATGAGAAGAGAATAAAGTTATTATTTTAATTTCGTGATTAGTATATTTTGATTACTTGAGTTTGTGTTAAATCATTTATCATGTAATGCTTTATAACTAATATGATTTATTATAAGTTTCTGAATTCTCTAATCTAAACCCGATATCTAAACCTCCACCCAACGGAATTCACCATCTTTGTTCTTATTTTAGTTTTATTTGTTCATGTTTCATGCTTTAGAAAATTAAAAACCAAAAATCTCAAACCAAACTTATTCTTCTCTCCTTCTTTCCCCTACTCGAAAATCACACAAATAACAAATCTCTCCCTCCTTGTGTTCGACCCGTACTTGCCACGTCTTCATTGACGCCGTGCACTTGCGGTATAAATTTAATTCACATCAAGTTTTTGGCGCCGTTGCCGGGGAGGCGACGCAGATTTTGGTTTTTTTGTTGATTTCGATTTTATCCTGTTTACCTTGTGCGCGATCTAAGTATTTGGATTTGTGTTTCAGGAGACAACAGAGTGCACGGCGAAATCCGAGCACATTCTGAGCTAAACGAGCGGCGAAATCGCCGCACCTATAGAGCAATTTGCGGCGAATCCGCCGCACATTTGGAGCTTCTGGGCTTCAAACTTTTCTGGGACGTGATTCATCTCTGGGTGGACGTGTGAAGCTACTGAAATTTCGAGAGCGGGCGGTGAACCCGACTGAGCATTGCATAGGTAACCTTTGTTGCCTCTTTTCCTCGTAATTTCTATTTTCAGAAAATTTCCTTTTGTTAGAATTGCACGTGTTAGGGCAAAAATTCCATAATTGGCAGTAATTCAACTCTGACCTAAAATTGGCAAAATTAGAAAGGCCTTAGTGCATGCATCATCTAGTGTTTTGTATGCATTATTCTTGCTAAATTCGTGCAAATCAATTTCTGTTGAAGAGTGCTGGAGTCAAGGTACGTATCGTGGTTTTCATCGATTGCATTTAAGCATATAATCTAGTTTGCATACAACCTTGCAATTGCCCCCTCTAAAGACCATTGTTTGACTTTCTTTGCTACATCTAATTTAAACTATCTTAAGGGCAACTCCGTAGGAAAAGATACGGTGGGGATTTCATCACCCTCCCGTGGCCCACAAATAACTATCCCAAAGTGTCACCCAAGCCTGAATTAAAATCAATTAGACATTGGCCCCTAAGGATTCAGACTCAATTAAGGAGAAGATTGGTTTGACTTGCTATGACTTGAAGCTGATCGAATTTAATTTGGTGTCTAGAAAGTGTTTTTGTGTTGACGTAAGTCTTCCAAGCGAAGTGGTTGTCTAATTGGCACCGACTCTGTCGGAAGCGCCCCCACTAGCTATACACTGCCTGGCCAATTTGGTTTGATTAGTGAGAGAGGTGAATCAAGCAAATCAATTCGACTCAACCAGTTTGGAGTCGTCTAGATCTAAGTGAAACTAGGTCTAGGATTGTTTGAACCGTGCTTTCTTAGGAATTTTCTGACCAACCCTCTTTCTATCTTTAGAGTTAGGTTTCCCTTCTCATCTGAGTCTTCTTTCTCTTCTCACCTAAATTCTCTAGATTAGGATTCCTTTCTTATCTTTCCCCATTCTATTGTTTGTTTCCATTAAAAAAACGAATTTTTTTTGTAATTAATTCTTGAAATTAAAATTGGAATTTAAATTTCGAATTTGAACTCAAAAATTGATTCAACCCGGTGCACTCAGATTTGGATTCAGGACTTGAGTAATCGACTCTCACGAGTTCATCTAGATTCCAGTCTAGAGCTTAGCCCCAATCCATCTGCTACACCACCTCACCCGGATCCAATGGGTGAGAACGTAGTGGACCCACCTGTTGCACAACCTATAACTCTGAGGGATCGATGCTATCCAGCGATGGCTGCTCAGCCATCGTGCATCATTATGCCCACCATACCGGGTCGCGACTTCGAACTTAAGGCACAATACATGAGTATGTTGCCTAAGTTCACCTCTAGGGAAGACCCATATCTCTTCCTTAGAGAATTTGAGGAAATCTGCTCTCTTATGCAATACCAGCATATCCCTGAGGAGGCAGTGCATCTGAAATTTGTGCCTCTAGCACTAAAGGACGACGCTAAGAAATGGCTATATAGTCTATCCGAAAGATCTATTAGGAGTTGGGCTGAGTTTGTTCAAGTATTCCTGAAAAAATATTTCCCCAACCATAAGACTATGAGGATTAGGAATGAAATTGTTGCATTCGTTCAGTCTGAGAGCGAGCCGTTCTATTCCTATCTAGAAAGATTTAAAAGCGTACTGACCCAATGCCTTCATCATGTAATTCCAAGATGGCAATTATGCCAAATTATTTATGAGGGATTGACACCCACATCTAGGGTTATGGTAGAATCCGTAAACCAAGGGAACTTCATGTCGAAAAATGAAAATGATGCATGGACTTTTCTTGAGGATTTAGCTGAAAACAATATGCAATGGGACAATGCTAGAACACCACTTAACCCGAGTATTGGATCTAGAATAGCAAGTCAACCCAAACCAGGTGTCTTAGCTGTAGATGCCAACATAGCGGCTGAAGCAAAACTAGCTACCCTTATGCGCAAAATGGAAAGTTTAGAGCTACAAACCCAAACCCGAGTGAATCAAGCCTCGTCTATCCTTTGCTCTAGATGTGGTCAGACTGGTCATGTAATGGAGGATTGTGCGGACTGGGAACAAGTTAATGCCACGTATAACCATGCTAGAAATGACCCATACGCATCAACCTATAACTCGGGTTGGCGTAATAATTCCAATTTCTCATCAAGCCAACAAGGTCAACCTCCTAGACAACAACCAAACCCGTATAACCAAAATAATACATCATCTGGGTTTAGTAACAATGGTGATCATGAGGTTAGGTTGACAAGCTTGGAAAATTGGATGAAAACCTTTATACAAACAACCAACCAGACCTTCCAAAGGCTAGAGACACAAGTCAGCCAACTAGCACAAATAGTAGGTGAAAGAGAAAAGGGTCGGTTTCCAAGTCAACCTGAGGTGAATCCAAGATCTAATAATTCATATCAGCCCTATCAACCACCTTCAGGAAATAACAACCCTAGACCAGTTCAAATGGTTAATGAGGAAGGACCGTTCCAACAAATAAATGTAGTAGTATCATTACGGTCCAGAAGACAGATTGATAATAATGTGGTAATTCCTAGAACGTCTAATCAATCTAGCCATCAAGCTACCACATATGACCTAATGATTGACATCATTTCATGCTTATATTTGTATCTTATATCCATTATCCTTCACCTAAACAATGCTATGTCACGAGTTTTATGTTTAGTTTTCAGGAATAAATAGGTTTGAAGAGATGTAGCATAAAAGGACCCAAAAGCTGGGAAAAGGGACTGAATTGTGAGATCTGGGGACCAAGATGCAAGGAAGAAGGACCTGATTGCAAGACAGAAGGACCTAAGAGCAAAACAGAATACTCCACACAATCATGGGGAGTATTTTGCCAATTCGATTCGGGTCGGAGCTCCAACAAACCAACCAGATGCATCCAAGACCAAGACACACTTCAAGGAAAGCCCACCAGAAGACCCAGACGGATCTGGGCTTTATAGGCCGCCAATTGGCGGTCTGGAACCGCCAATTGGCGGTCAGGATCATGCCAGATCCGCCCCAACTTCTCCTGGACTTGTATTAATGTTCGTTTAGGCTATTTTTGGTATTGGTTTAGTCCCACATCGGGGGATTGTCCCGGATTAGCTTTTTCCATGCTTATAAATAGAACTCTTCACCTCCCATTGTATCCATCTCTCTCTTTGGTGGCCACCTTCCCTACTAAGAGTGAAGCCTTGAAGCAAAACTCTGGTGGAGGAAGAGCTACTTGTAATTGAGTGAGTTAATAATAGAAGTTTCCTTTAATTGTGTTGTTTCTTTCTTAGTTTTATTTCCTTCCATATGCATGTTTGCTTGTTTGTTTTGTTTTATGCTTCTTTAATATTTCTTGCTTGATTAGTATAAATTTCATTTCAGTATTATGCTTGCTTCTGCTAATATAGTTAGTGTAATGAGTAGTGAGTAGTTCCATCCCCATTTGGGGGGTGGAGAAATATGTGATATAATCATGTAGTGTATTAAGTGTGTGTTATTTTTATCCCTTGAGCTTTAAATGATTTCCATAACCATCTAATGGGTCTCCACTCTTATCTTTGATATGCTAATGCTCTTGAATGAAGCTTAGCTTATGCTTTGATTAGTGGATCTATTTTATGGGGAATGATAAGGTTAGGATATGGATAGGAATTAATATTGGAAACACAATTTGTAGTGTGTGAACTCTTGTTGCCTTTACCTTAGCTAATGTCTTGTATGTTTTAATGATGTAGTCTTATCTTAATTCATGTGGAGGCATAGTAGGGTCTAGTCTTTATACTTGAGTTCATTTAGCTTCATTCCAATTATTGTCTTGTATGTTTTAATGATGTAGTAAAATCTTAATTCATATAGAGGCAAAGTTGGATGTAGTTTTATGATTTCATGCACTACATGTTGTGAGGAGCTTAATTACACACACACATCACACACACATCTTTATGTTCACATAATCTCTCTACCCCCTTTGGGGCTTAGTTTATTGCTTATCTCCATTTCCATTTGCATCTTTGTGTAGTTTAGTGTAACCAACCTTTCTTCCCTTTCTTTACCTCTCGCCTTCGCACAAACCAAGTGTCGACACACCTCCCAGTGGACGACCCGTATTTGCCACCGCTTCAACGCGGCCGTGCACTTGCGGTTAAATATAAAACGAGATCAATCACCTAACTATTGAACCCGACGTCCAATCTGAAACGCCCAACCCACCTACTCAACCTGAACCCATAGCTCAACCTGAACCTGAGCGAGTCTATGTTCCTAAAGCCCCATTCCCCAATAGACTCAAAAAGAACTCAAGTGCACAAATAGAGAAAATCTTGGAAGTATTTAAGCAAGTTAAGGTGAACATTCCACTCTTAGACATGATTCAACAAATACCTGCTTATGCTAAATTCTTAAAAGATCTGTGCACTAAAAAGCGAAAAACGAACGTACCAAAGAAGGCATTCTTAACTGCAAACATAAGCTCCATCCTGTCAAACTTGTCTCCTATAAAATATAAGGATCCTGGATGTCCCACAATTTCATGTGCAATAGGAGATACTTTTATCAACAAAGCCCTTCTAAACCTTGGTGCTACTGTTAACCTACTCCCGTACTCTGTCTATGAGCAAATGAACCTTGGTCCACTAAAACCCTCTAAGACAACCCTTCAATTTGCTGATTGCTCTATTAAGAAACCAAGAGTTATAGTAGAGGATGTTTTGATCAAGGTTGGTGACTTCATTTACCCAGTGGATTTTGTCGTACTAGATACCGCACCTGTTGTAAATCCTAATCGACAAATCCCTGTAATTCTAGGCAGACCCTTTTTAGCCACTTCTGAAGCATTGATAAACTATCGAAATGGGCTCATGCAATTATCTTTTGGGAACTTAAAAGCTGAATTTAATATCTTTCATATTGATAGTGAGCCAGAAATAATATGCAATCAAAGTGATGTTGTGATGAAATCGCGTATCTATAAGATTTCTGAATCATCACAAAATCAAAAAGGAAGTAAGAAAAAGGGGAGGAATTCATCTACACACCCACCATCACTCGAGCAAATAAGAGAACCAATTTATGTGAGGGGTGTGGAACCTGTGACTCAGGACTCTCATTGCAACATGGGGAACAATTCAACTGGATACATGCACCAACATGGTGCATTCAATCTAGTTCTGACTATAGTTGACTTTGAGCAAATTCAACCCCTCTACCGCAAGTTGACGCAGGTAACAAGTGCATTTGCTTTTTCTTTGCATACATTGAGGACAATGCATGATTTAGGTGTGTGTGGGGGGGGGGGGTGTTTATGTATCTATCTATCTATATATATTTTTTGTTAAAAAAATTAAAAAAAATTCAATGTTTCATGACATAGCTTAAGATTGAACTGCCAAAACCCGTGTACAAATTGCATTGAGTTTTTGTTCATTATTATGTAGTTCTGCTTGTAAAAACTATGACATAAATCTAAGTTTCAAAGAAATAACACATTACCCTTTAAGACATGTATGCACTTAAATTGGATGAATCAAATCTTTGAAGTGGTTGATAAAAAGCAGATGTTGAGGAAAATATACCGGGAAGTGTGGACTTCTAATAGCAATTAAGCCTTGAGGAAAATTAAAAGTAAAAATAAAAGAATAAAGTGAGGACAGCATATTTTGCAAAATGATTACAAAAGCCCAAGCCTTTGAGTCACTGGTCCGTAGGGGTATCTTGAAACCCGGTAACTTGAGTCTGCCAGCTCGGGATTATCGACCAAACTCGCTACACGAATGCAAAAAGGGTAAAAGTGTCAGAAAAAGCAAATGTGTTGAATCACGGAAAAAAAATACTTTAAGATACTCAAGGCCCAAAGCTAAAAGAATGATCCATGCCATGGTTGATCCGAATGATACTTCACCACCAGAGGAGGCGTGCAAAATAATTTAAGTGATAACATGTGTAGAAGGATTAGTGGTGTGAATGTTGGAGGAACAAAGACCAAGTCAAAAAAAATTATGAGTTAGACTTATATAATAAGCATGCAAGAATTCTCAGTGAGATGTATAAGGTTGAGGTAGGGATATTGAGAACTATTAATGAAATTTTGATTTAAGACTTTGTGGGTATGTCAACTGAAAACCCTCACGAGACAAAACTCTTCCTCTAAGGAAACTTGGAGGTTTAAAGGCTTGTTTCACGTGCTAAGTGCAACCGTGATTCCTTCGAAAGTAAGTTAGGATTTCCCTGTTTTCATTTTTCTTATATTCTGTTTTGCTAGGGACTAGCAAAATCTAGGTGTGGGGGTATTTGATGCATTGCATACATTGCATCATATGTCTTTCATTTAGATTAATTTTATATCAATATATGCTACTAAGGTATGTGTTTAGTCCTATTTACAGACTACAGGGACCTGAATGCAAATTACCCACATCCCGAGCATAAATGCTTGCAAGAGACTCATTTCTATCATAAAGACCAAGTTCAAGATTATCGGGTTTCAAATGGAAATGCATCCAAGCATAAAAGCATTCAAGACCTAATTACAAAAAGAACAAGGACTTAAGCACAAAAGTAGTCGGGGACTGAATTGCAAAAAGTCAAGGACCTAATTGCAAATCACGAGTAACTTTTATTATTATGGAGAAAATCTAAAGAAAATCAATGTGGATCTCCAAATATATGAAGGAAATAATTCGGAGCTCAAGAGAATGGAAAGAAATCATCAAGACGCGCAAAGGAGGATCAAATCATACCATAAGCACTCAGCAAAAATCAGGATTTAATCTGACTTGATTATGCGGCGTTTCCGCCGCACAACACCAACAACCTGCGGCGATTCCGCCGCCTCCTTAGCAATCCGTGTGCTCCAATTTTGTCCAGTCGTGTCTGGACATGTGTACTTTCCAATTTTATACTTAGGTCCCTTGTAGCAACTATACATAGCCCCGAGAACGATGTTTAAAGGATCCTTGGTCCTTGGTCCCTTAGCTTTAGTTCTTGTTTTGTTCCATAGTTTTAGTAATAAAATTCTGTCATTTATTTCTTGTTTTTAGTTCTCTTTTGTAATTCCTCTAGGACCCCTTCTCCTTCCCTCCATCTATGAGTTTCTAACTCTTTCCAAAGGGTGGAGGTGACAGATTTAGGGTGATGAGAAGAGAATAAAGTTATTATTTTAATTTCGTAATTAGTATATTTTGATTACTTGAGTTTGTGTTAAATCATTTATCATGTAATGCTTTATAACTAATATGATTTATTATAAGTTTCTGAATTCTCTAATCTAAACCCGATATCTAAACCTCCACCCAACGAAATTCACCATCTTTGTTCTTATTTTAGTTTTATTTGTTCATGTTTCATGCTTTAGAAAATTAAAAACCAAAAATCTCAAAACCAAACTTATTCTTCTCTCCTTCTTTCCCCTACTCGAAAATCACACAAATAACAAATCTCTCCCTCCTTGTGTTCGACCCGTACTTGCCACGTCTTCATTGACGCCGTGCACTTGCGGTATAAATTTAATTCACATCATCCAGGTTTACTCTGAAGTTTGTATTCCAACACATTTTTTTTGATGACCCAGAATTCACCGGCACCCACCTCCACTTTGGGATAAGCAGGTTTCGGATCTAAACTGGGGGTGGTTCAACACAATTTTCACCAAGACGCTTGACATGCCTTGCTGGGTTTTGAACTTGCGTTAGGAGGAGAATTCCACTCACCTCAAACCAACTCAGTTGCGTCCCGGGGAACATATTGTGAACACATCTTGATAGATGGAAGAATAATTGAGGAGAAAACATAATAGAACCCAAGGATTTGTACATTAGTGGTGTGCAAAGATAATGCACATGCCAATTGTATGCTCTTGGGGGACGAAGTTGTAGAATCGGTGACCTAGTCTAAAAGGGTGAATAGACTCTAAATGCAAATATAGATTACAATGTGGAATTAAAAGGTAGCACTAAGAAAGAGATTACAAACCACAATGGATACTTGATGTATTAAGGTTCGTTCACTCCGTGATCTGGTCCCCTCCACACTTTATGTTTGGCGATCTGGTAATTTCTGCTACTCCATTTGTTTATCCTGTAGCTCACAATTCATGTTTGGTGTCTGGGAGCATATTGCCTTATTTGTTGTCATTTTTTTACCGCTCCTAGTTTACCTCTTAACCCAAAAATCCTCTTTAATCAACTTTGATACCAAAACCCAAAGCAAAAGATTAGGCATTTGCTATGTTAGGTCTGAAGGGAATGTGTTCTAAAAGTTTTACTTTTAAATGTCAATTATTATGAATTGAATGAGAAATCATTTTGTTCCTTGTTTATGTTATTCGTCTTTTAGAAGTGTTAAGGAAGAGGCTCTTGGTCCTTAACCGTAGAGCTCTAAAAGATATTGGTTTACATACAGCAAAAGATATTCGCAATCATGGTAATCAACATGGGACATTAATTACCGAGTTAAGATTGTCGTGTTCGTCATAGATCATTGTAGTTCTACAAGTGAGTGACAACACGGGTACACAAAAGAGGAAAATAGTACTTTTGTATACTGAATAGACCTAATAAGTAAAATATTATAGAAATGTGTTTCTGTGTCATTAATATTTTACTGTGTCCTTGGTCCTTTGATTTGAGACTTATATCCGATCACTTAAGGAGTACTTAATTAGACTAATGTCTTAAGCTATCAGTGAGAGTAGTGCAAAGGCATTAGTTGGTTATGTATGACTTTTGTTGGAGAAGATAGTTAGTCAAAAGATTATCATTGCCCCTCTTAATTGAGTAATGATATTAGTGGGCCCCTTGATAAAGCAAAGTTATAATGTGCACAATGTGATTTGAGTTAAGTCACATATTTATAACTAGCTTAAAGAGATCAAGAAATGAATACTAATACAAAGATGACACAATACTACTTTGTGTGTATTCTTAATATCATGAGGCAAGGGACGGACACAAATGGTGCACTCCATCACTAAATGGATCGGGTTTTGGTTCGAGTGAAATTAAGACATCTAACTAATTGGGAGCTATAATGTGTAGCAAGATACAACTTATAGCTTGTGATATTAAGCTCTTTATATCACTGCCAACTTAGCCTAAATCCTCCAATAGGTCACACCGCAAAAACAGAGAAACAAGAAGCTTGATTTTTGGTTCATATGATGTATCGGATTTCCTCTAAAAAAATATGACACATGTGGTGAACAAGTAAAATCAATTATGTTGTATTATATAACATAATTAGAAACATGATAAATTCATATGAGATGCATATATTATGGGGTGCAATAATTTATTGTGGCATGGGATAATATATTGCATAAGTTGTGAATTTGCTAAAACCCCCTAAAGTTCAAATTTTGTTGGAAATAAATCCAAAATTTGAAAAGGCAAAATCGGGTAAAGGTTCGGTAATCCGTTTATGGTTCGGTCGACCGAAGGTTCTGTGGATCGGTCAACCGAACGTGGAACGGAAGGTCAGAGTTGATTGACCGAACTT
Organism: Triglochin maritima; assembly: GCA_963682175.1. NCBI lineage: Eukaryota > Viridiplantae > Streptophyta > Magnoliopsida > Alismatales > Juncaginaceae > Triglochin > Triglochin maritima. The sequence goes on along the minus strand of OY821790.1, from coordinate 13,871,090 downwards.
GACCAAAGTGCCTCGAACTCTGGTTCGATATACCGAACCAGAAACGGTCGACCGAACAATGTCCAGTTCTGGTATTTTCGGTTAACCGAATGGCACTCGGTCTTAGACGAGAATTTGTCCAATCGGTTAAGGAGAATTTTTCTCCTTAAGAATCGGTCATCCGTCTAGTGCACGGTAATACGAATGTGACATATTCGGTTAACCGAGTGTGACTCGGTAAACCGAATCACGATCGATTTTCTGCCTTTGATAATTAAGAGATTAATTTGATCGATGGTTGGATTAGCTCCAAACTTGGTGAAACGTTTTCTGGATGCATGTAATGCATTATGGAATTAGTTTGTGAGAGAAAATGTCAAGAGAACATGGCTTAAGAATAACCATGATTGAGAGTAAGATTGGAGCCTATAAATAAGTCCTTATTCTTCTTAATTATGTTAGATGTTTTTCTAATTATTTTCTCTCCTAATTCACCACAAAAAGCCACGAAAATTCTCTTAGTTTTCTAAGTCTTTGGAAGGAGAAATCTCAGAGATTAAGGAAGGGATTTGTAGCTAGATTCTAAGCTAGTTTGGAGATTGATTGGCTAGCTCCTTTCTCTCCAACCTTGTTTAGGGTTTGGTGAACACTCGGAAGCATCCGGCGCAACGGGAAGCGACGAGCATCCTCAACGTCTCCGGATCTTCAAGAAGTTTTAGAGAACTTCTAGGTATAAATTTCGAAGCCCAATGTTTGTTTTGTTGTGTTTTAAGCAATCATTAAAACAAACCGATGCATGCACGAGAAACAAATCGTAGAAAATATATGAATGATCCTTATTGTGCATAACAATTTCGAAAATATATGTGTACAATTAAACATGAAATCCTACAGTGGTATCAGAGCCAGGTTTCAATTTTCTAATGATTTGAAACTATAAACAAATTTAGTTTACCATCTAGGGTTCGAACAATTCGATTTTCCGGTTTTTCGGTCTTTAAATGTTTTGTTGGAATAATTCTTTGTAATAATTCGTTTTGAATGTTTTAAGTGGTTTAAAACATGTTATGTAATTATTAGAATTATGATTCAGACATAAGTCTAACTTGCAATAATTTCGTTTTAAGTATAAACAATTGTTTTGTAAGAGAATCAACAAAACCGAGAAACTGCGGTTCGTCTTTCCTTTTGGGAAATTGGATGGACAGCGGTTCAAAATTAATTTTTGAACTAATGGATGGATGAAAAACGTTTTTAATGGATTTCAAAATGTTTTTCAAAGAATTGTTTGGGATTCTAGATGATTGATAAACTAGGTTACATAGTTTATAGCAATATTGCGTGCATGGATGCTCGAGTTGTCTTTGCAGGAATTGTGAGTTTATATGTTCCAAATCAGCAACTATGAATGTATGTAATTATTATTATACAGGGGCTTAATTATATGTAAAAGCCAAAATTCTCTCTTTCTATCTTTAGATAATTGCATTGCATTTGAGAGGTTTTTACATAGGACTTGCACTAGTCGGTTTTTTATCGAATGTGAGGAGCATGTTTATTTTCTGTAGCGCATCGATCGAGGATCGAGGATCAGGGATCGAGGATCAAGGATCGAAGGGAACATATAAACTCACACGATATGGATTGTGTGAATGGTTTAATCTCTGTTTTTATAATCTTGCTATGCATGTGATGAATGTGTTGAATGTTAGGATGTGTATGAATGATAATATGCATGATAACCTAAAATTCTGAATCACATGTTAATATATGAAATTGTCCAACAAAATTAAGAGTAATTTTCCTTCTTATTTCATCCACTAGCAGCCATTGATCGAGGGATACTCTGCTTGCCCTTAGCGGGAGATAGCTCCCTCCATCTTTGGGAATAGTGGGAGATATAATGGTTGTCTATTGTTGTGCCACGATTAAATGTATGAGGTGCCTTTCACCCTAGTGAACCCCAAGTATGTTTAGTTATGAATATAATGGATAAACGTATCTCGTATCAAATGAAAATAAGTTTTCTTAGAAGGCAAGTGAGAGTGAGAGAGAGAGGAAGGAAATGAGAGGAGAGAGAGTGAGTGGTGCGCATGGGGAGCCTTGGCTTCTCTAGGGTTTCCGACCCCATTTCTCCACCAAAATTCCTGTTTTCTTCACCAAAATGGAGACAAAGACTAGCTCTACACATTTACAACAACAAGAGGGAGATTGTGGCATTGAAAAGGATCTCCATTTCGTCTCAAAGGAGAGCTCTTCCGCAGCTTTGGAAGTGCTGGATGCTGCACCACCTCTAGGGAGTGCTGAAGCTCCCTTAAAGAAGTGGTCTGACCTCTTCTCAGCAAAGCCAAGGGCACCCACGACCCTAGACTTCATTCCACCTGCTGTTAAAGGAGGAGAGAAGGTGGCTGTTTGCTCAAAGATAGAAGTAGTGGAGGCATTGAAAAGATGGGATACGGTTTTGGTAGGTCACTTCATCGGTTTCAGACCTCATCTACCAACATTGGAGAAGCATCTCCAAAAGCTTTGGGCTCTTGCTGGAGGTTTGGAAGTCATTAAGAGGGGGCAAGGGTTCTTGCTATTTCGTTTTTCTCTTGGAGAAGATAGGAAGAAAGTCCTCCAAGGAGGGCCATATTTTGTTAGAGGAGCTCCACTTGTGGTTCAAGAATGGCTCCCGGAGATGACTTTGGAGAAAGCACAAATCACAACGGTTCCTATATGGGTTCGTTTTGCCGGAGCTTGACCTTCGCTTTTGGTCACAAAGAACATTGAGTAATATTGCAAGTGTCCTCGGGAGACCACTATACATGGACGACAACACGGCTTATGGAAGGAGACTTGCGTTTGCTCGAGTGTGTATTGAGGTATGTCCTGATTTCCTATACCCTAGTTGGGTAGATGTTCAAGTAGAGGATGGTGCAACACATAGAGTTTTCGTGGAATACGAGTGGCGTCCCGGTTATTGCAAGGATTGTCTTGAGTTTGGTCACGAGGTGGAGAAATGTCCTAGACAGAAATTACTCTCAAAGGTGCTTCCTTCAAAACCTCAAGCTGCTGGAAAATGGGTGGTAGTAAATCATGGGAAGGGGGGGAGACATGAAGGTTGTGAGGAGAAAATGGAGGGAGAGGCGAGTGGGAGTGGATGTGGAATTGGGGATAGGATAGATGGTTTGGTGAGGGTGAGGGAGGATCACGAAGAGAGGGAGGGGGCTGGTGGTGAGGGACGAAAGGGAGGAGAGGGTGGAAGGGATGCTGAGGTGGAGTTTGGTGCAGCTGAGGTGGAGGAAAGCACGAGTGAGGAGGTGCCATGTGGAATTGTTGGTGAGGTGGAGAAAGATGCATTAGAAAGAAATCCACTAAGCAAGGAACAAATCAGATTGGGAGGTGCACATGAGGATATGGTTAGTTTAAGACATTCCATGTCTAATGACAAGTTGGTTTCCTCTCCAAGGAGCCAAACGGTTTGCAGCTTTGGTTTGCAAGAAGGAGACCTAATAGGTGGACAAATATGGCAAAGAGAAGTGGGTGGGAAAAGTGCTAAGGCTATTTCTGGACCAACCAATGAGGAGGGAGATGAGTGCCCTACAAAAAGCTGGGCCAATAAGGAGAGGAGCAGCCCTCTTGCAAAGAATGAAGGGGGGGACCAGGTGGAAATGATTGGGGTCTCTATAGTGGAGGAGGTCCTAGCTGAAGATAGTGGGAGAAATTCGAAATTTGTTAGTGGAGCATTGGAAGAAGCTGGCTCACGTGAAGATGGAGTGGGCTTAAATGAGGGACACTTAGTGAGGGCTATTCAAGCTGAAGAGAGTGAGTTTAGAGACGTGGTTTGCTTGCATGGGCTGGAGGAAATCAGAAGCACATGTGGTGCGAGTGTGAGCCTTGCACACAATACCATTGGTATGGGAAACGAAGGAATCATGCGCAAAAATAGTGGGCTGGCCGAATGTGGGGGACAAACCAACGTGGAGGAATGTGAACCAAGTGGGCTAGCCTCGTTGATGCATAAGGAGAAGGGCTGGACATCTCCCTCAAGGGTGGCTCGAGGAAAGGCAGCCCCTAAGACTACAAACGTGCAAAATGGGGGAAAATTCGATCTCCTTAGGAGTGAAGTGAGTTCGGTGATGGAAGATCCAGGAAGTAAAATGATTGCTGGGCAGCAAGCTTGCTCCCCGTCCCTCACTCTCCCGCGCTCCGGGAGGAAGATAAGTAGTAAAACGTTCCCATGTGGAGGTCAAGGGGGTCACCCCGCACCTTAAACCCATGAATGTTCTAGTGTGGAACGTGCGCGGTGCAAATGGACCCGGCCGTGCACTTATGATTAGGGGTCGTATAAAGGAGGTAAATCCAGATGTGGTTTGCCTTGTGGAACATAAGGTGAAGCTTAAGAAGATTGAGCGCTTCAAACGAGCGATTTGGCCTAGTGCTTGGATGTCAAATAGTTTGGTTATGGACTCCGGCCGTATTTTGGTTCTTTGGAATGACCAAATAGTGGATATGCGTGTTGCCTATGAAACATCACAATTACTTCATTTCAGCGCTCGTTGGATGAGGGACGGCCTTGACTTTGACCTCACGGCTGTCTATGGTGATAATGGGCATGTGGATCGGCGTCACCTGTGGAGTGACCTTCTCAAAGTAGCACCACCCACATCTAGGCCTTGGATGGTGGGGGGGGACTTCAATTGTATTCGGAGGGCGAGTGAAAAGAGGGGAGGGATTGCTGGAAATGAGATTGCTATGGCAGAATTCAATGATTGTATTGATGCTCTTGAACTCCTTGAGATGTCGTCTACCGGGGGGAATTTACGTGGTCGAACTCCTCCGAGGGTAGTGCTTGTATCGAGACACGGATTGACCGAATATTGATAAACAATGCATGGCTCGAGAAATTCCCGGAATCCTACTATCTTGTGGGTGCAAAGGACTTGAGTGATCACACCATGCTTATTATGAAGACGGATGGAAACGCAAGGCGGAAGAAGAAGATGTTTCGTTTTGAAAATCATTGGGCTGGCCATGAGGACTTTCATGGGCTGGTTGCACGTGCATGGTCTACCTACGTGAGGGGCACACCAATGTTTCGAGTGGCAGCAAAACTTCAAGAAGTAAAGAAGATCCTTGTTCGGTGGAGTAGCTCAAAATTTGGAAACGTCACAAATAAGGTGGGAGAGGCACGTGCTACGCTCGAGGAAGTGAGGAAACAACGCCTTGAAAATCCGCTTGATGCTGACCTCTCCCACGCCGAAGGGGCTGCAAAGGATTACCTTGCCCAAACTCTTGCTTGGGAGGAGTCTATTACACGACAGAAATCAAGGGTGAAATGGTTAAAAGAGGGGGACCGGAACACTAGGTTTTTCCATGCGCACCTTCGAGTGAGGAGAGCTACCAACCAAGTGAGACGAGTGTGTGAGGGTGCCACCATCATTGAAGACGAGGGTGAAATCCGTGACGCCTTTCGGCGTTTTTATGCTAACTTGTTTGCTAATGATTTGCAGGTAATACCCATTCCCCCCTCCCTCTCCTTACCACACCTCCGTCGAGAGGAGGGGGCGGAGCTTCTACGTGACCTTGACATGAAAGAGTTGGAGGATGTAGTGCTGAATGCAAACGTTGATAAAGCACCGGGACCCGATGGGTTCAATGCTAAATTTTTCAAGGCTGCGTGGGACCTCATTAAGAAAGACATGTTCAAGGCCATACACTCATGTCTGGACAGCGGAAAGGTGCTGACCAAATGGAACTTTACCTCACTTACGCTCATCCCAAAGAAGAAGGCACCGGTTTCAGTAGAAGACTATCGACCCATAGCTTTGTGCAATATGACGTATCGATTCACCTCAAAGGTGCTTGCAAACCGCCTTAAGAAGTTGCTGCCACGTCTTATTGGTGAAAACCAAAGTGCGTTTGTCAAAGGCCGACGGATTGGGGACAACGTTCTCCTTGCACATGAGCTGTGTCATAACCTCCACCTCGACAAAGGAAAAGGGAAAATGTGCATAAAACTTGATATACGGAAAGCATACGACTCCATCTCATGGACCTTTTTGGATGGAGTTTTGGAGTGTTTTGCCTTCCCGGTTAAGTGGAGACGCCTTATTATGAATTGTGTTCGGGCTTCTTTTGTGGTGACGGTAAATGGTGCAAACTCCTCAAGTTTCGTGGCCAGAAATGGATTGAGACAAGGTGACCCCTTGGCCCCCTACCTATTTGTTTTGTGTATGGAAGTTCTGAGCGAGATGGTAAAGAAGGCGGTTATAGATGGGCACATTCAGCCACTCACTTGTGGGGATATTGGTGTATCGCATCTTCTTTTTGCTGATGATGTCCTCCTATTTGCCAAAGCAACAAAGGCAAATGCGAGGGCAATTCGAGGAGTCCTTGAGGACTTCACGTCTTGTTCGGGGCTGAGCTTTAGTGTGTCAAAAAGCCAAATCTTCATGGGAGGTGAAGCACGGGATGGCGCATGGATTGCAACACACCTTGGGATGGAGCGACATGAGTTCCCCGTCACCTATCTTGGGCTGCCATTGTTCTCGGGAAGGATGGGGAAAACCCATTGCACGACACTCGTGAATAAGGTAAAAGCACGACTGAGCACATGGCAGCAAAACTTCTTATCCATTGCTGGAAGGGTGGAACTTGTAAGGAGTGTGCTTGTGTCCCTCAGTGTTTATTGGACCTCTGCTTTCCTCATGCCCTGGGCAACCTTACAAGAGATTGAGAGTCTCATGTGCCACTTCATTTGGGGAGGTCCAAGAAAGTGGGTTGCGGTAGCATGGAGAGATATATGCACACCAAAGGAAGAAGGTGGCCTTGGTCTCAAACGCCTATTGGACTGGAATGATGTGGGCCTTTTGCGTCTTTTTTGGCTTGTGGTGGCGGACGAACAATCACTTTGGGTCAAGTGTGTGCGCCGGAAATACTTGAGGAACTGGTCCATCTGGCTAGCACGTCCCCCACCCACTTCCTCGTGGGCTTGGAGGGGGCTGCTGAGAGTGCGGGACATAGCGAGACGGCATATCCGGTATGAGGTGGGTAATGGTGAAGACATACGATTCTTCCAATATCCTTGGTGTGGACAGCCCTTCCAATGTGAGAGTTGGGGGGACCGATTACATTATGAGTTGGGAGTACCTTGGGACATAAAAGTCTCGTACTTTATAAACGACGGAATGTGGAGGCTGCCCCCCCCAAGATCTACATTGATAGAGGAAATTCATTCGAGGATAGTGAACACTCAAATCCATGGGGGTTTCGACCAGCCAAAGAGGATAGATGGTAAGGGAACCATGTTTGGTATAAGAGAAGTGTGGACATGGGTAAAGCCACCAGGAAGGAAGGTTGCGTGGGCTGGTATGGTGTGGCATAAACATGCTATCCCAAAGCACGCACTCACGGCATGGAGGGCGTTGAGGGGTCGGTTACTCACAAAGACACTTATGAACAAACGAGGCGCAAAGCACGATCCGATTTGCAGCCTCTGTGAGAGGGACGAGGAGGACATGGAGCACCTGTTCTGGGGGTGTGTGTTTATCAAGGAGGTTTGGGTAGCTCTTCTACACTTACTGAAAATCAGAAACCGACATGCAGGTTCGTTAGAAGGAGAAGCGATACGATTAGCACATGCACGTGGCAGCCGGCTTGGAAAAGTGGTAAGGCGTTGGGCCTTCAACGCCATGATACACGAGTGCTGGCTGGAACGAAACCGCCGGATCTTCGAGGGAGAGAAGAAAATGCCGAAGGACATAGTAGCTGCCATCAAAGACACCATTCGCTGCCTATGGGATAAAGTAAAAAACCTTGCGAAGGATGCTGACGAAGAGCATGACTTTCAGATCATGTGGAGTTAGGAATTAGTGCTTCTTCATTTCGTTTTTTTGAGTCGTTGTATAAGAAGGAATTTCTGTTGTTTTACCTACTTGCTCTTCAGGTCCCACGAACATGAGTAGTAGGGAGAGGCCGGGTATGCATGTAGTATGCCCCGCACACTCTTTCTGAAATTTTGGTAGGATGTAATCACCTTACTTCAGTAATATACTCGAGGCTAAGCCTCCCTTTTTGCCTTGCAAAAAAAAATAAGTTTTCTTAACATTACCTAGAGCCCTCACTCTGTTTTGGGAAAAAGTTTTTCTTACGAGGCTAGGTCATATTCCCTCATAATTAAAACGACAAGAATCACAAGAGTTTGAAGATGCTAATGTTGCTAAAATTCAAAAAGGTTGTGATTAGAAAGAGTTTTTCGTACCTTGATATTGTGATATATTCGATAGCCCTTAGCTAGTCTATATTACAATTGATAGGATCTTGGATTACTGCATTTACGGGCAAAATTTTATTTGCAGTTTTTTATATTTATATTCGATATATATGTATGTGTTTTAAAACATAAAATTGACATAAAATCCTATATAATTTATTTTGTAGAAATGTCTAATATCCAACCAATTGTGCGATCTATGATCGAAAGAATCCTTTGCAAAATGATGGCTCAAACTTCATGAGATGGCAACTCAATCTTAATATCGTGTTGAGGTTTGAAAAACTATCTCATATTTTGGATGGTGAAATCCCAAAATTGAATGAGAAGGCAACCGGTAATGAGAAAGAGGCGATAGCCAAGTGGGAAGACCAAGAGAACCAAGTTCACGGTCTAATGTTGGCATCCATGGGTGACTCGCTTCAAGCGAAATACTTGGATTCAAAACCCAAGAAGACCATGGAAGCTTTAACAAAGATGTTCATGGATAGTGCCCGAAAGGAGCGCTATAAGACCACCTTTGCACTCACAAGGTGCCACATGGCGGAGGGAACATCGGTATCCATGCATTTTCTCACGATGCAAGGATACCTTGAGAAGTTATCGAAGCTCTCTTCTCCAATGCCCGAGGATATTGCCGAAGATCTGATTCTTGGCTCTCTAGCCCCGTCCTTTAAGGACTTTTGTGATGCACTATCATGTGCGTGAAAGAGGGGTGAGTCTTGAGGAGCTTCACAATGCTCTCAAAACGGCAGAAGTTGACATGGGCAAGGGTTGGGACAATCAAGTCCTAGCCGTCCATGAGAGGAGCAAAAAGATCAGCAAAGGTGAAGGCAAATTTACCAAAGATACGTCAATCAAAAGCAAGGGAGAAGGAGGTGCTCATAGGAGTGCCTCAAGGGGGAAATCTTTCAAATCTCCAACTCCCAATACGGAGTGCTTTCACTGCGGTGAAAAGGGACACATCCGACCTAATTGCCCCAAGTACAAGGAAGACCTTGAAAATGGGATGATTGAACGTAGGCGCCCGAGAAACGCCATAGGTATGTTTGTTATTGAGATAAATTTAATCACCTCTGTCCTTGATTTGGTAATGGTTACCGGATCTTGTGCTCACATAATTTTGATGTGCAGCTATTGAAGGATAGGAAGAAACTCGTGGAGAACAAGATGATATTGAAGATCGGAAATAGTACAAGCATAGCTGCGATTGTACAAGATTCTATGGAACTTCAATAGTCTAGTGATTTAAATTTATGCTTTGAAGAATGTTTGTTATGTGCCTTCGATTTGCAAGAACTATTCTGTATCATGTTTTGGATATGGATAACTTAATATATATTTCTAATTCTTGCTTGTCTATATCGAAGAATGGAATTCTCTGTGCAAATACATTCGTTTGGAATGACTTCTATTTGCTTGAAATGAATAATAAACAAACTCAAACAAACAATAACAAAATGAACTAAGATAACTCACGTGAATGATACAATCTTGTAGCACTATCGATTGGTCAAATAAATGACCAAGAGACCTTTCAAGAAGAAAGGAACGAAAATGAATGACTAATTGGATATGATACATTCTAATGTATGTGGTCCGATAAGTACAAGTGCAAGAGACGGTTTAAGGTACTTCATTTTGTTCACGGACAACTATAGTCATTATGGCTATATTTGTCTAATGGGAAGCAAAAGTGAATTCTTTGACAAGTTCAAGGAATTCGAGGATGGAGTAGTGAACTGACTCAACAAGAATATCGAGTCTCTATGAAAGGTTCGTAGGGGTGAGTACTTAGGATACCTAATTTGACTCATTCCTAAAGTAAGAATAGGATATTGCTCGACATGGTTCGATCAATGATAAGTCAATCTAAATTGCCTATTTACTTTTGAAATTATGCACTACAAATAATGACAAACTCACTAAATAATGTTCCATCCAAATCCGTGGAGAAAATGTCTTGTGAGCTATGGAGTTGAAAGACACCTAAGCTCGACTTTCTCAAGATTTGGGGTTGTGAGGTATACATCAAAAAATTGATGTCAACCAAGCTTCAACCAAAAGCGGATAAATGCTTCTTTATAGGTTGTCATCATATGACAAGAGGATACTACTTTTGGTGTATCACCTCCAATCGAAAGATTGTAGAGAGAGATATTTTTTTCTAGAATTTCTGGGAAAGAGAGAAAAGTAGTGGGAGTAGAGTTAAGCTTGAGGAAACTCAAGATACTCTACAAGATCATGATGTGAATGTTGCATTCAAGATCATGAAGGCCCAGCCGAGATTCATTTGGTTAGTGGGAGCATGAGCGAGAGATTCTTACAAGAAATTGTGAGAGAATCTCAATCATCCCCACCTAGTGTACGTTCGAGAGTTGAACGTGAACCTATTCCTGAAGAAATTATGGAAGAAGTTTGAGAGACACGAGAAGAACCAAAAGAATAGAGAAGGTCGACGAGGGAAAGGAAGAAACCCAATAAGTATGTGGGACTGCATGAGATCATGGTACTAGATACCAATGATCCCTTGGCCTTCCAAGAAGCAATGGAAAGAAAAGACTCCAAACTATGGTTAAAGGCCATGGAATCCGAAGTAGAATCCATGTATGATAATCAAGTATGGAACTTGATTTGCCTTCCTCAAGAGAAAATATGATTTGGTATAAATGAGCTTTTAGGAGGAAGATAGACATGAATAGTAACTTGACAACCTACGAAGCAAGGCTTGTAGATAAAGTTATACTCAAATTCAAGAAATTGACTTTGATGAGATTTTTGAGAGGTTGCCATATTAAAAATCTATTCGGATCATGCTCACTATTACCGCATTTCACAATTGTGAGATATGGAAGATGGATATCAAAATGGCGTTCCTTAAACGGGAACTTGGAGGAGGATATGTAAATGGTACAACCTCAAGGTTTTGATGATCCAAATAATAGCGAGAAGAAATGGAAGTTTTCGAGAATCCATTTATGGATTGAAGCAAGCATCGAGGAGTTGGAACAAACGCTTTGACGAAGAGGTGAAGAAGATTCACTTCATTCAAAGTAAAGGAAAACCTTGTTGATACAAGGAGATTAGTGGGAGCCACGTAGTACTTCTGATCTTATATGTCGATGACATATTGCTCATGAGCAATCATATACCTTTGCATTAGCAAACGAGAAATTTCATTTTCAATGAAAAGAAATGGATGAGGCTCAACACATCTTGAGAATCAAGATACATTGAGATACATCCCACAGACTCATTGGCCTAAGTCAACGTGTATACATTGACAAGGTCTTGGAAATGTTCAGGGTGAACAATTCCGATATGGACAATGTGCCAATAAGTGCGAGTATAGGTGTGGAGCTCAAGAAGTCTCAAACGTGCCCAATGACGTAAAGACTTGGAGTACATGAAGGTATCCCTTATGCTTCGGCAAAACGAAGGACCATGTACACGATGACTTGCACAAGACTCAATATCTCGTATGCTCTAAACGTGACAAGAGGTCACCAATCCAACGCAAGTCCTAATCGTAGGATTGCGGTCAAAAATATTCTGAAGTACCTTAATCTGACTGAAGATAAGGTTCTTGTTTATGCAAGACAAAGGAGAAAATAGCCGAGGGCTATTTTGATGCAATTCTCATAGGAATTCTTGACAATAGGAGGTTGGAATGATGATGCGTCATCATTATCGAAGGTGGAGGTATGAGCTAGTGTAGTTAGGAGTAATATCACTACAGCTAACTCAACCACCAACGAAAGACAAAATAAATAAATAGGTGGACACAACAGTAACACAACTGATCCATTCAACAAACCTTCATACAAAGGTAAGAGACGAAATATATTTCGAATCCATGGATCCGAGGATCCATCTGGATTGGCTTGATAAGTGATTTGGGAAGGTTACCCTAGTTATTAATGTTTTATGCATTGAGAATGTATGTGAAAGAAAACTTTGATAACAAGTGGGAGATTGAAGGGAATGTGTTCTAAAAGTTTTACTTTTAAATGTCAATTATTATGAATTGAATGAGAAATCATTTTGTTCCTTGTTTATGTTATTCGTCTTTTAGAAGTGTTAAGGAAGAGGCTCTTGGTCCTTAACCGTAGAGCTCTAAAAGATATTGGTTTACATAAAGAAAAAGATATTCGCAATCATGGTAATTAACATGGGACATTAATTACCGAGTTAAGATTGTCGTGTTGGTCATAGATCATTGTAGCTCTACAAGTGAGTGACAACACGGGTACACAAAAGAGGAAAATAGTATTTTTGTATACTTAATAGACCTAATAAGTAAAATATTATAGAAATATGTTTCTGTGTCATTAATATTTTACTGTGTCCTTGGTCCTTTGATATGAGACTTATATCCGATCACTTAAGGAGTACTTAATTAGACTAATGTCTTAAGCTATCAGTGAGAGTTGCGCAAAAACATTAGTTGGTTAAGTATGACTTTTGTTGGAGAAGATAGTTAGTCAAAAGATTATCATTGACCCTCTTAATTGAGTAATGATATTAGTGGGACCCTTGATAAAGCAAATTTATAATGTGCACAATGTGATTTGAGTTAAGTCACATATTTATAACTAGCTTAAAGAGATCAAGAAATGAATACTAATACAAAGATGACACAATACTACTTTGTGTGCATTCTTAATATCATGAGGCAAGGGACGGACACAAGTGGTGCACTCCATCACTAAATGGATCGGGTTTTGGTTCGAGTGAAATTAAGACATCTAACTAATTTGGAGCTATAATGTGTAGCTAGATACAACTTATAGCTTGTGATATTAAGCTCTTAATATCACTGCCAACTTAGTCTAAATCCCCCCATAGGTCACACCGCAAAAACCGGGAAACAAGAAGCTTGATTTTTGGTTCATATGATGTGTCGGGTTTCTTATAAAAAAATATGACACATGTGGTGAACAAGTAAAATCAATTATGTTGTATTATATAACATAATTAGAACCATGATAAACTCATATGAGATGTATATATTATGGGGTGCAATAATTTATTGTTGCATAGGATATTATATTGCATAAGTTGTGAATTTGCTAAAACCCCCTAATGTTCAAATTTTGTTGGAAATAAATCCAAAATTTGAAAAGGCAAAATCGGGTAAAGGTTCGGTAATCCGTTTATGGTTCGGTCGACCGAAGGTTCTGTGGATCGGTCCACCGAACGTGGAACGGAAGGTCAGAGTTGATTGACCGAACTTGACCAAAGTGCCTGGAACTCTGGTTCGGTATACCGAACCAGAAACGGTCGACCGAACAATGTCCAGTTCCTGTATTTTCGGTTAACCGAATGACACTCGGTCTTAGACGAGAATTTGTCCGATCGGTTAAGGAGAATTTTTCTCCTTAAGAATCGGTCATCCGTCTAGTGCACGGTAATACGAACGTGACATATTCGGTTAACCGAGTGTGACTCGGTAAACCGAACCACGATCGATTTTCTACGTTTGATAATTAAGAGATTAATTTGATCGATGGTTGGATTAGCTCCAAACTTGGTCAAACGTTTTGTGGATGCATGTAATGCATTATGGAATTAGTTTGTGAGAGAAAATGTCAAGAGAACATGGCTTAAGAATAGTCATGATTGAGAGTAAGATTGGAGCCTATAAATAGGTCCTTATTCTTCTTAATTATGTTAGATGTTTTTCTAATTATTTTCTCTCCTAATTCACCACAAAAAGCCACAAAAATTCTCTTAGTTTTCTAAGTCTTTGGAAGGAGAAATCTCAGAGATTAAGGAAGGGATTTGTAGCTAGATTCTAAGCTAGTTTGGAGATTGATTGGCTAGCTCCTTTCTCTCCAACCTTGTTTAGGGTTTGGTGAATACTCGGAGGCATCCGGCGCAACGGGAAGCGACGAGCATCCTCAACGTCTTCGGATCTTCAAGAAGTTTTAGAGAACTTCTAGGTATGAATTTCGAAGCCCAATGTTTGTTTTGATGTGTTTTAAGCAATCATTAAAACAAACCGATGCATGCATGAAAAACAAATCGTAGAAAATATATGAATGATCCTTATTGTGCATAAAAATTTCGAAAAAATATGTGTACAATTAAACATGAAATCCTACAAGGTCATGCATCATCTAGTTGAGCATATTATGTCTTCTTAGTTTTAATTTCTGTCATTGATTGCTGGAGCGAGGTGCGCATTCCTTAACACTCATTCACGCATTAGTACATTCATTAGTTAGTAAGGTTTGCATTGAAACAAGAGTGAGGTGAGTGTTTGTTTGGTGAGTTGCTTTCTAGTTTAATGATTGACATCATATGATGCATATATTTTTTTGTCTTATATCCTTTATTTTTAGCCTAAGCAACACTACATAACGAGTTTTATGTTTAAGTTTCAGGAATAACCATGTTTGAGAAGAAAAGACACAAAAAGGACCTGAACACAAGACAAAGTATTGAATTGTGATACTTATGGACTGATATGCAAGAAGGAAGGACACGAATGTAAACCAAAAGGACCAATAAGCAAATCAAGAAACTCCACACCATCATGAGGAGTATTTTGGCAATTAGATCTTGGACTAAACACCAACAACCAAATCGGGTTTACCAAACATAAAAAAATCAAGCTAGAAATGGGTCACCCAAAACCTTACATGATCGGGACAATCCAGACCGCCAATTGGCGGTCCTAGACCGCTGATTGGCGGTTGGATCTACTCCCGATCCGATTAGCTTCAGATGGGTGTTGTATTAGTGTGTTTTTAGTCCATTTATGGTATGCGTTTTAGTCCCATACCGGGGGATTGTCCCCGGTAACCTCTTTTCATGCCTATAAATAGAACTCTTCTTTCTCCTTTGTATTTACCATTTCTTCGTGGCATTCTCTCTACTTGGAGTAAGCCTTGGAGCAAAAGTCTAAGTGGAGCAGAATGTTACTTGTAATGTGAGTCATGTAAATAAAATAATTCATCATAGGTTGTTTTAATGTTGTCTTATTTTAATGCTTGCATGTTTAGCTTGTTTGTTTTCTTTAGCGTAGTATAATTAGAATGTCTTCCCTTCTTAATATAGTTTGTAGCTTAATGATAAGTGAGTAGTTCCATCCCTTTTTCGGGGGGGGGGGGGGGGGTGGGGGGTGGAGATGATGTACATTTATGTTTTGAGGTTTTGAATGTTTGACAAATTTAGATTGTGTAGACTTCAATGTTTGTATGTTCATCGGATTTCTTTTATTCATCTACATGTTGGGGGATTTTTTATGGGTTTTACCAAAAGATTGAGACAGTTCCCATCCTTGGTTTCCTCATGCTTATTGATTGAAATTTCCTATTGGATATGCTACATTTTAGTCGTGTGTTTGTATTAGCGTTTAATTACTTGATTGATTGAAGAAACTTTATTTTTATGGGTTTTGCGAAAACATTTAGACACTTCCCATGCTTAGCTTTGTTCTTCACATGAGTTCCTGGTTTTTGATGAGTCTTTTCATATCTTTAGACACTTCTCATGCTGAGCCTAATCTTATGATAATCAAGTAATAATTGCCGATACGTTGTGTGAATGGATTGAAAGGTTTTGCCACATCTTTAGCCACTTCCTATGCATGAAAACACACACATGACACACACACGCGTGTATACGTGCGTCATTCATCACTTCTCTCAACTCATATGTGTTCACACTCCAACCCTTGGGGGTTTTTATTCTTGAATTTTATCTTACTTTCGATTTCTCTTGTTTTCGATTGCCTTGTTTGATGCTTGCTAGTTAAGTGTTGTTTAGTTTAGTGTAACCACATTTCTTCTCCCCTCTTTTCCATCTTCCTTTCAAAGAACTAGAGTCGACGCACCTCCCTGTGGATCAACCCATATTTGCCACGTCTTCACCAACGACCGTGTACTTGCGGTTTAAATGGCACCGTTGCCGGGGAGGTGCTCAGTCCAAACTCTGGTTTGGACGATTCGAGTGGGTTTAATTTTTTGTTTTTAGTTGTTCTGTGTTTCAGGAGATCTAAACATCAAGGAAAGATACCAGGGGAAATTTGGAGGACAAAACAGACACTTGGACCACTAATCAGCGGTGGTGGACCACCAACTAGCATCCTAGTGAGATCAATTTGCTCTCTTCTTTCTTCTGGTTGTGTCTACATTCAATATAGTGATATGGGTCTCAATTTGGCATGTTTTGACTTGTATTTTGCCCACAGATTCATAATCAATCCCCTTTAATCAACTTGGTCACTGAAATCCATAGGAAAAGATTACCATTCTTGCTTGTTAGGTCATGCATCATATACATGACTTTGGCACATAGTTTGTCTTTTATTTTAGCTTTAATTTTTGTTGTTGAGTGATGGCATGAGGTACCCATTTCGTACTCTCATTCATGCATTTTGTATCACCATGCATTAGTTAGTAGGAATTGCATTGAAAGAAGTGTGAGTTGAGCGTTTGTTTGGAGAGTTGATTTCTAGATTAAGACTCCAAAACACTACTAAGGAGGGGTTGTCGCATACAAGATAAGATGGGTGATTTCATCACCCTTTCCTTAGCCCCAAAAATCACACTAATAAAAGCCTTAATTATAAAAGCAAGTTGACATTGACCCCTAAGGATTTTGGACGCACTAGGAGAGTGATCCAGTTGAGACCGTCATGACCTGATTGACGTGCCTGCCTTCTCGATAGTAGGTGGTACTGGATCTCCAGATCTGGTATCACTTTCTGGGCATTGTGTCTTCATTGTAGCTAGGTGAGGCATGTCGAGACTAGTGATCTCGAAGTTATGCGCCATCTAGCCTAACGACCTATAGTTGTAAGTTGTTTGAGCAGTGTTTGATTGCTTGTCTTCTACCATCACCCACTACCTACGCTAGCTCTTGGGATTCTTCCTTTCTCATCTGAGTCTTCTCCTCCTCTATATTCTTCGTTATAGTGTCCTCCTCTGATTACACCTTCTGTTGTGTGTTGTTTTAGAGT
Organism: Triglochin maritima; assembly: GCA_963682175.1. Classification (NCBI taxonomy): domain Eukaryota; kingdom Viridiplantae; phylum Streptophyta; class Magnoliopsida; order Alismatales; family Juncaginaceae; genus Triglochin; species Triglochin maritima. The sequence goes on along the minus strand of OY821790.1, from coordinate 13,853,883 downwards.
CGAGTTGAGCACTTTTTGCGAGCTTGGCGTTGTTGTAGTTAGTGTGGTCGACTTGAGAGTTCTTTGTCGAGATGGGTGGTTACATGGGCGACCATCCATTTCATTATTGGGACGAAGACTATTCTCCCTGGTATTCCAGACCCATGCATCCCGAGGTTTCTTAGACAAACACTCCGTATGGTTGGGACAATCTTAATTGTGTGGGTGAGCAATCTTCAGATTGGGGTAATATGAGAGAGGCACCAACGGCTAGACCACCATCTAGTTATGTCAGATAATATATTGGTCAACAAAGTTAGACATCACAACAACCTTTGGCCTCTTTCATGCGTGCGGTAAACGACCTGAGTGCACCGGTTGCTCCAGTAGTTGTACCGTGTGACTGTTGTGGGGTTGGTGGTCACGTTATCGGGGAATGTCCTTATGTTCCCCCAGAACCTGAGTATGAGTATACCTTTTCCCAAAATGCTCAATGTGACCTTTACGCATCCGCGTACAACCCAAGAGAGATGGATTCATGGGGAGATAGTATTGATTCAAATTTTTATACATCATAGCCACCCCAGTATCCTCATCCCGAATACCTAGAATTCTACCAGCACCACCCATGACCAATCATTGGACTCATTCTCAACCCATAAACACCCAACCCCTAAATTTGTAAAATTCGGAATTGGACCTCACAATTGACCACAAACATGATTCCTTGAAACAAACTCTCCTTACGTTCATGGAAACCACTCAACAGTCCATGCAAAATATGGCAATGCAAGCGAGTTAGATCACACAACAATTACGTGAACGTGAGGAGGGCAACCTTTCTTGTCCATATGAGGATTTATCTTCTGATATCGAACCACCACCACATCCACAAATTCAAAGCACAATCTTTCAAAGTGAAACTACTAGTCAGTCTGAGGGACTTGGGATTTCAATTCACGATCACTTTGTGGGGGATTCGATTCAAATTGATATTAGCATGGACCAACTTCATTATGAGTCGGTACAAGATTGTGTCTTATCTTTTTTTCCCATGAACTTTGAGCCACATACTCTTATTGTTGTGCCTCTTAACGACTCACTTTTGGTGGTGCAAGAGTTCCCTAATACCCCTGATTGCATACGACCTGGTGAGAGTCTGCCTCTCACTTTTGTTCCTGATCATCTTGAAAATGAAGGGACACCCTAACAACTACATTGCCAATGAGGGTATTGGTAGTTAGTTAGAGGATACCTTGGGTAACATACCCACTTCCTATTCGCCTGGTGAGTCAAACTTGCATAACGAGGTTCTTGACCTCGTTCCGAACCACCAACCTGTTGGTTGGAGAGTTTGGATTGACGATCATAACCTCAGTACCGGAACGGGAGAAACTATTCGTCCCTTGCGCAATTATTGCCATATTGTTGAGAAGTTCGAGCTCATTTAGTTTGAACCTTTGAATCAAACGCTTTTGGGTCCAATTCGTGAACCTCTCCTTTCATCTTGTGCACTTTGTGAGAGGGGCCCACGCATGAGTATTTTTGCCCCGCGTGGTGTCATGCTGCCATTCCAAATGCATTGACGCACTTTTGAGGTTCTTTGATGTCCTTTGACAAATGACGATGATAACGTATTTTTCTACGTAGCTATATTTGAAAGAAGAAAAAAAGATAAAGAAAAAAAACAAAAAAAACGACTCCAAGAGTGAGCTTAGGTTTACTGTGGACTCCAACCCTTGTTTATTTGGGCCTTATTTCTTTCACGGATTTGTCTCCCTTCTTAATTATCTTACATGTTTTAGGAATTTGGGTATATGTCCATCCACATAACCATGAACTTCCCTTTGTGCTTCACGTTGGTGAGATTTTTTTTTCATGCATAAATCCATGTAGTATCATGCTTATATTCGTTGATGACAATGCATGAAGTAAGTGTGGGAGGGTGTGATTGACATCATATCATGCATATATTTGTGTCTTATTTCTATTATCTTGAACCTAAACAATACTACGTAATGAGTTTTATGTTTGAGTTTCAGGAATAAACAAGATTGAGGAGAAGAGGCATCAACGGACCTAAAAGCAAGGAAAATGACTAAGTTGCAAGACTTAAGGACTAAGATGCACAAGAGAGGGACCCGAATGTAAAACCAAAGGGCCATTGAGCAAATGAAGGAACTCCACACCATCATGAGAAGTATTTTGCAATTCGATTCGGGCCTAAGCTCCAACAATCGACTAGGATGCATCACACATGAAGAAATCGAGCAAGACAACCACACACCAAAACATGGCCTGATCCAAAGCATATAAACCGCCAATTGGCGGTCTATTTTGCTCCAGATCCGATAAGTTTTAGTCGGGTCATGTATTAGGGTGTTTTATGTCTATTTTTCGTGGTGTATTAGTCCCATATTGGGGTATTGTCCCCGATTTCCTTTTTCTATGGCTATAAATAGAACTCCCCTCCTCCCTTGTAATCTACCCATTGCTTGGTGGCATTCTCTTTACTTGGAGTAAAAGCCTTGAAGCAAAAACTCAAGGTGGAGAAGAATGTCAATTGCAATGCGAGTCATGTTAATAAATAATTTTTCATAGTTTCTTTTAATATTGTCTTGTCTTTTAATTCTTACATGTTTCTTTAGTTTAATTTCTTTTCATTTAGCTTCTTTAATATTTCTTGTTTACTTAGTTTAATTGCCTTTTATTAGAATATTTCATTTTGTTAATGTAGTTTGTAGTGTAATGATTAGTAAGTAGTACCATCCCCATTTGGGGGGTGGAGAAATATGTTATGTGATTATGTGATGTATTAGGTGTGTTATCTTAATCCTTTGAACCTTACATGATTTCCATAACTATCTAATGAGATTTCACTCTTGTCTTTGATATGCTAATGCTCTTGAATAAAGCTTAACATATGCTTAAATTAGTGGACGTACTTTATGGGGAATGATGAGGTGAGGATATGGATGGAATTGATAAAGGAAACATGACTTGTAGTTGCATGTATTCATGTTGCCTTTACCTTGGTTAATGTCTTGTATGATTTAATGATTGTGTAAATCTTATTTCATATGGAGGCATATTGGGGTTTTGTTTTTATACATGAGTTAATTTAGCTTCATTCCAATTATTGTCTTGTATGTTTTAATGATAATGTGTTATCTTACTTCATGTGGAGGCAAAGTTGGATTTAGTTTTTTGATTTTCATGCACTACATGTTGTGATGACCACAATTGAACACACACACATACACATATTTTTGTATTCACATTCTTTCTCTACCCCTTATGGGGTTTAGTTCTATTGTTAATTTTTCAATTCCTTTCGCATTCTAGTGTAGTCTCGATCATAACTCCTTTCTCTCCTTTCTTTCCCACTTGCCTTTGAACTAACCAAAGTCGACACACTTCCATGTGGATCGACCCTTATTTGTCACCACTTCAACGCGGTCGTGCACTTGCGGTTATAATTAAAATGTTCAGCCAAGTTTTTGGCACCATTGCCAGGTTGGTGCTTTGTCCAGACTTTGGTTTGGACGATTCGAGTAGTTTTAATTATTTGTTTTTTGTTTTGATTTGTTTCAGGCATTCAAAGATCAAGGGGAGGCTACTGGGGAAGTTGGAGGAAGAAATAAGCTAACGTGACCGCCAATTGGCGGTCTCGTAAGTTTCGTTGGCTCCAAATTTCGTTGTAGTTGTTTGTTTCTTCAATTTAGTTGTCTGGAAGTTCAAGTTTACATGTTTTAACCTGTAGTTAGCTCCCAGATTAACAATCAATTCCCCTTTTAACACAACTTGGACCTTAAAACTCAAAGCAAAAGAGTAGATTGATTGCCATTTAGGTCATGCATCATTTGTAGACCTTGCACGCACTCGCCTTTCTTTTCTTTACATTCTTGTTGTTATTGCTGGTGTGAGGTACGTGCACCCATTCTCTCATTCATGCATGGTTAAAGCATGCATTAGTTAGTATGGTGCATCGGGACAAGAGTGAGGTGAGCGTTTGATTGGGGAGTTGTTTGCTAGATTTAGAATCAAAATGCTACTAAGGAGGGGTTGTATCATACAAGATAAGGTGGTGGATTTCATCACCCTTCCCTTTGCCCCAAAAATCACTCTTAATAAAAGCCTTAATTCGAAAAGCAAGTAGACATTGGCCCTAATGATTTCGGACGCACTAGGAGAGTGATCTAGTTGAGACCGTCACGACCTAATCGGTGTCGCCGACCTTGTCGATAGTAGGACGTACTGGATCTCCAGATCTGGTATCACTTGCGAGGCATTGTGGTCTTCATTGTAGAGAGGTGAGGCTTGTCAAGACTAGTGATCTCAAAGTTAGGCGTCGTCTAGCCTAAGGATCCATAAGCCATAAATTGTTTGAGCCGGACTTGCAGGATTAGGCTTCTACGTTCTCCCACTACCCACGCTAGCTCTATGGATTCTTCCCTTCTCCTCTGAGTTATCTTCTTCTCACCTACTTCTACGTTCTAGTCTCCTCCCCTTTACACTATATGTTAGCGTTTTAGGATCGAGTCGAGCACTTTTTGCGAGCTTAGCATCGTGGTGGTGAGTTTTTTTGTTGAGATGGATGGTTACATGGGCGACCATCCATATCATTGTTGGGACCAGACAATTCTCCCTGATACTCCGGACCCATGCATCCTGGGGTGCCTTAGACAAACACCCCGTATGGTTGGGACAATCTTAATTGTGTGATTTAGCAATCTTCATATTGGGGTAATATGAGAGAGGCACCGACTGCTAGACCATCATCTAGTCATGTCGGATCATATGTTGGTCATCAAACTGAGACATTGCAAGAACCATTGGCCTCTTTCATGCACGTGGTAGATGACATGAGTGCACCGGTGGCTCCAGTAGCCATACCGTGTGACTGTTGTGGGTTGAGTGGTCATGTTATCAGGGAATGTCCTTATGTTCCCCCAGAGCCTGAGTATGAAGATACCATTTCCCAAAATGCTCAACATGACCATTACACATCCGCGTACAACCCGAGAGGGATGGATTCGTGGGGAGACAAGTCCTATTCAAATTCTTATACATAATTTTCACCCGAGTATCCTCCTCCCGAATACCCAGAATTCTACCAACACCCTACTCCAAATCATTGGACTCATTCTCAGCCCATCAACTCCCAACCCCAAAATTTCTCAAACTCTGACTTGGACCTCATAGGTAACCGCATACCTGATTCCTTGAAACAAACTTTCCTTACGTTCATGGAAACCACTCAAAAGTCCCTACAAAATATGACACTACAAGAGAGTTAAATGACGCAACAATTAAGTAAACGTGAGGAGGGTGACATTTCTTGTCAACATGAGGATTTATTATCTGATATCGAACCACCACCACATCCACAAATTCAAAGCACAATCTTTCAAAGTCAAACTCCTAGTCAGTCTGAGGGACTTGGGGTTTCAATTCACGATCACATGGTGGGGGATTCGATCCAAATTGAGAATAACATGGACCAACTTCATTATGAGTCGGCACAGGATTGTGCCGTATCTTTTTGTCCCATGGCCCTTGAGCCACATGATCTTCATGTTGTGCCTCTTAAGGACTCACCTCTAATGGAGCAAGAGCTCCCTTGTACCCTTAATTTCAAATGACCTAATGAGAGTTTGCCTCTCACTATGAAATGTTCCTGATTACCTTGGAAATAATAGAACATCAAAAAACTACATTGCTAATAAGGGTATTAGGAGTTCCTTAGAGGATACCCTAAGTAAGAGACTCACTTTCTGTTTGCCTGGTGAGTCGGACATGCCCAACGAGGTTCTTGACCTCGTTCCGACCCACTAGCCTGTTGGTTGGAGAGTTTGGATTGACGATCATAACTTCAGTACTGCAACGAGAGAAACTCTTCTTCCGTTGCCCCTTATTTCCCAAAGTCTTGAGAGGTTCAAGCTCTTTCAGTTTGATCCTTTGAATGAGATGCATTTGCGTCTAATTCATAAACCACTCTGTTCATTTTGTGCTCTTTGTGAGGGGGGACCAAACATGAGTATTCTGGCCCCACGTTGTGTCAAGTTCCCTTTCCAAGTGCATTGACCCACTTTTGAGGTTCTCATTTGATGTTGATTGACATCATTTCATGCTCATATTTGTATCTTATATCCATTATCTTTCACCTAAACAATGCTATGTCACGAGTTTTATGTTTAGTTTTCAGGAATAAATAGGTTTGAAGAGATGAAGCATAAAAGAACCCAAAAGCTGGGAAAAGGACTGAATTGTGAGATCTAGGGACCAAGATGCAAGGGTGAAGGACCTGAACGCAAGACAGAAGGACCTAAGAGCAAAACAGAATACTCCACACCATCTTGGGGAGTATTTTAGCAATTCGATTCGGGTCGGAGCTCCAATAAACGAAGTAGATGCATCTAAGACCACCAAATACACTAAGCAAAGCCCAACACAAATTCCAGATGGATCCGGACTTTTTAGACCGTTAATTGGCGGTCCAAGACCGCTAATTGGCGGTCACTTTTGGCCCAAATCCGCTAAGATTTCTCTGGGTTACGTATTAGTGTGTATTTAGTCCATTTCTGGTATTTGTTTAGTCCCACATCGGGGCATACGAAAAACAAGAAATCCTAACTCACTTTCGTAGGAATCACGGTTGCACTTAGCACGTGCAACAAGCCGTTAAACCTCTTTTTAGCCAAGGAGGAGGAGTGTTGTCTCCTGAGGGTTTTCAGCGGATATACCCACAAAATCCGAACAAGATGCATTAATCAATCTAGCTACACGACTCCTCGGACTCATTGTCGATCATGGGATGCGGTAATACTACGGGTCGACTCTATATATGTAATCGGTCCACACACCTAGCCTAATGAGTTATTCGTGAAAGTTAGTTAAGGACTTAAGTGAAAGACATGGGCAACCTTAACTTCTGAATGTGATACAATGTGTAAAGTCCATTTTGGTTCTTATTTGACTCTCTTTTTTCTTCTATTTTTCTCTATTTTTTCCTTTTTTCTTTTTCTTTGGAGCAGTTTATTGGTTGGTGTTTGATTCTCCCAGGGTCAGGTTTCGTGCATCATTGCCTATGAGGACTTACACTATCACGTACACCTTCCCCGAAATCTCCACATAGGGCGATCCCTACCACCCGTGTAACGGGAGTTCGGTCGGTGCATCCAGAGTAAGATGACTCGAAAGCACCAGGCACAAAGGCCCCCCAAACCTACTTCCCCGAGTGATAGGAGCCGTGCGAGAAGAGAGAACATCACTTATTCATTTATCTACATGGGAACCAAAAGCCCTACACTTAAGTTTCACAAAAAGAGATTAAGGGCCCTTGACAAAGACAAACTTCCTTATTCTAACAGACACGAATTATTTGACTCACTAGGTTCAGGGTGGACTTCTTTAAATGTTTGAGTACTGAAACCCTATGATTACACCCCCCCGCCCCCCCCGAGGGAAAACCGGGGTGCATCCTAACGACTCGAAAAGACCTAAAGCCAGTAAACTAGAAATCCTAATGCATCAAGTTCAAGACAATTTTGGGAGCTTTCTTTTTTACTTTGCCTATCAACGGTTTTGCACATGCTAAACACACGCAAAACCCACAAAAACATTTTGTTTCGCAAACACATGAAGATTTTGAAAGAAATGTGAAAATTTTAAAGCACTAGGCAAGCAAAAGAAGACAAGTCACCCAAGGATCATGGTAAGCAGATATATCGATATTAAATGCGGCACACTAACATGACCCTAACAATGCACACAAAAGAAAACAAAAAATCAAAAGAAAAGACTCGACTATGTACACACATAAAACACCCCCCCCCCACACCTACTTCATGCATTGTCCTCAATGAATGTGAACAAGATACTACATGTAGATATGCATGAAAAAGGAAAGATCTCACCAACATGAAGTACAAAGGGACATCCAGGGTCATGTTGATGGACACAAACCCAAATTCCCAAGTACACAAGGGTTGGGGCCCACAACAATCGATGCTCACTGAAGGAGTTTTTTATTACACACTTTTTTACATGATATATACATCAACCAAGATATTCTCATAATCATTTGGTCAAGGAACATCAAATGAGAACATCAAGTTTTTAGGACCAGAGACTTGCCGAGATGGGCAAACTTCACTGGTACTCTGAGGTGTCATGAGGGGTGAAAGGTCAAAGCTGAACGGCTCGAACCCCTCATGATATTGGTTGGGTGTGGGCAACAAAGAATGAAGTTGTGTTGCCTCACTAGGGTTTAATTGCTCATCGAAGAAAACCCTCCAACCAATAGGCGGGTGCATCGGAATGAGTTCCTTAGGCTCATTCGATGGATGCAGCAGACTTGCATCACTACGAATGGGGCTTCTCCCCAAGTCATCCAACAAGGACCTCCCACCATCATTTAGATCATCAAGCAAAAGCTCGGTCATAGGTGGGTCCTTGTTCGAGTCAATATGAAGCTCAAATGGCTCAGTGGCCAAAGGACATGAGATAGAGACACCTTCTATTATAGGCATATGATGAGGTGTCTCACTCTCACTAGTACTCTCAACTGAATCATGGAACGAACACTCCCTTTGGACATTCATGTTCGAGGCCAGCTCACTCTGTTGCATTGCGAAGACAGGGAATGAGTTTTCGCTGGGCCCACGAACATTCTCAATGGGTTGCATTGGGGTTAGGGGTGTTCGTTGATTTTGCGGTGCTTTCTCTAATTGGCGGATGAGATTTAGATTTAAAGGTTCATCCATGGGTTCCTGTTGCTTACCAGAGTTGAACACATGAAACTCGGCACTCATGTTACCGAATGAGAGCTTCATGAGACCATTTCTACAATTAATCAAGGCATTGGAGGTGGCCAGAAATGGTCTACCCAAAATCAAAGGTATTTGAGAGTGGGTGTTCGCAACAGGATTGGTATCGAGGACAACAAAATCGACTGGAAATATAAAATCTTCAACTTTGATAAGCACGTCCTCGATAATGCCCATGGGAATACGAATGGATCTATCCGCCAATTGAAGTGTGATCTTAGTTGGGTTTAATTCTCCCAAGTTCAACTGTTGATAAACAGAGAATGGGAGGAGGTTGATTGCTGATCCTAAATCAAGCAAAACATTGCTCATTCTAGTGTCCCCTATCGTACACTGAATAGTAGGACACCCAGGGTCCTTGTATTTTATGTAGGTAGGATTGGACAAAAGTGAGCTGATATTTGCAGCCAAGAATGCTTTCTTAGGACCATTGGTCTTCCTCTTGGTTGTGCAGAGATCCTTCAACACTTTGGCATATTGAGGTATTTGTTGGATGACATCCAACAAGGGGATGTTAACCTTCACTTGCTTAAATACCTCTAATATCTTGTCCATGTTGTCACTCTGCTTTTTTGTTAACCTACTTGGATAGGGAGCTTTTGGCAGGTAGGTTTTCTGCGGTGCCTGAGAAGAAAGCTTTGGTGTATTACCCTCACCCTCAGCCTCTTATTCACCACCATTCCCACTGAGGGGCTGCATAGATGGTGGTGGGTGTGGCAAGGAAATGTGATTGTCAACCTGTTTTCCATTCCTTAAGGTCACAATGGAATTGACATGGTGAACAGGTTCCTCCACATTGTTCACTTGCGTCCCCCGAGGTACCACATTCTCATTTTGCATGTGTTGTTGTTGGTACATACGGGGGTTAGCCTTAGGCTGGCTAGGAAAAAACCCTCTCTCTCTTTCATGTACAGACTGAGCCAATAGGCCCATCTGAAGCTCTAGAGATTTGATGGTCTGCTGATTTGAAGTGAGAACTTGACTCGTGGTTGACATAAAATTTTTCATTAAGTTTTCAAGTCGACGAGTCAAGGTCTCAAGCGAATTGAATCGGGTTTCCATATTATTGGAATTTGGGAAACCCAATTGATTGGTGGTTTGCGCTTGGGGTGGCTGATAGGACTGTGCATGCATGGGAGGTTGGTGTGATTGGTAATGTGGTCTAGAGGGGTTTGAAGGACCACCCGGGGCATTAGTTTGGTTCCATGAAAAATTGGGGTGGTTTCTCCATCTAGGATTATAAGATGATGAGTATGGGTCATTCGTAGCTCTGTCATATATGGCATTGACACGCTCCATCTCAGGAGGAATAGACACACACTTGCTTTCTACATGACCTATCCTACCACATGAATGACAGGGAACTGGACTAGATGTGGACATGTGAGGTGCACCCTGTTGGTTTTGGAGCTCAATCGAATTCATATGGTGCATTAAGGCCGCCATGCGCGCCTCGGGGGCCGTAGTGGTATCGACAACAAATGCGGCACCCGATCTAGTCGAGTTTGCATTCGCGATCCTCACTCCTATGCTAGATGATGCAGGTGGTTCCCTTACACTCTCCCATTGCATGGTTTTCTCAGCAAGGTCTTCTAGGAAAGCCCATGCCTCCCTTTCATCCTTTCCCAATAACTCTCCTTGACACATAGACTCAAGGAGCGTTCATGACGGGATGTGAATACCTTCGTAAACAATCTGACAAAGGCGCCACAACTCGATGCCATGGTGAGGGCATGAGGATAGTAGCTCCTTGAACCTCTCTAAGTATGCATGGAATGGTTCGGTCTCATGTTGATAGAACGAATTGATTTCGTTCCTCAATTTTTGAGTCCGATGATTCGGGAAGTACTTCTTGAGGAATGCAGATTGAAACTAGTCCCAAGTCTTAAAGGCATTCGCCTGGGTTCTGTACAACCACTTCTTGGCGTCATCCTTTAGTGCAAAAGGAACGAGCCTAAGATGGATGGAGTCTGTGCTAAGTTGTTGCAGCTTGAACATAGCACAGACCTCCTCAAATTCCCTGAGAAAGATATAGGGGTCACCTTTCCCAGTGAAATGAGGGAGCATGGAGATAAGCTGAGGCTTAACCTCAAAATGGTTCCCATTAGCCTCTGGTAATACGATGCATGAAGGTAGAGCTGTACGACTCGGGTAGCATCGATCGCGTAGAGGTATGTGAACGACAACTGGAAGCACTGGTGGAGCAGGTGGGTCCAGCAACTGCTCCTCCTCACGGAAATTAGCAGCCATTGAACCCGGACTGTGTGCGACACGAGAGGAGGAAGGTGTCGAGAAATCGATGACCGAAGCCGGATTGACAACGCTCCTCGTCAAACGACCCCTCTCGTCTCGTGTCCACGAAAGCATACACAAAGGTGCACGCACACAAACCAAAACCTTTTTTTTTCTTTTTTTAACAAAGAATGTGCGTAGAAGAGAAGACGAGGGAACAAAGGAGATAAAGAATGACTTAGGAGAGAAGGGAAGAAGTCCTTATGCTACGACGGATGGGTACAGGTAGAAGCACACTAGCAAACAAGGCTCAAGCAATCCTAAGGTCGCTATAGGTCCTTACAGCTAGACGACGCCTAACTGCGAGGTCACACGGCCTCAACACGCCTCACCTCCCTACGACGAGGACCACAAAGCCCAGCAAGTGAGCCAAGATCCGGGGATATCGTCTCTCCTACTATCAACAAAGTGGGCAACGCCGATCAGGTCATGACGGTCGGGACCAGATCACTCTCCTAATGCGTCCGAATTCCTTAAGGTCAATGTCTACTTGATTTTAAAATTAGGCTCTTGATTAATGTGGTTTTTGGGGCGAAGGAAAGGGTGATGAAATCCCCCACCTTATTTTTTATGGGACAGCCCCTCCTTAGTAGCGTTTTGGAGTCTAAATCTAGCAATCAACTCTCCAAACAAACGCTCAACTCACACTTGTTTCAATGCACTTCCTACTAACTAAAGCATGTTCATACGAAATGCATGAATGAGAGTAGAAGGTGCGTACCTCACGCCAGCACTCAGCAACTGAAAATAAAGCTAAAATGAAAGACAATCTATATGCCTAAGTCACATACATGATGCATGACCTAAACAAAAAGAATGCCTAATCTTTTGCTTTGAGTTTTAGGGTCCAAATTGCTTCAAGGAGGTTTGATTATGGATCTGGGAACAAACTATAAGTCAAAACATGCCAAATCAAGTCCCAGATCACTACATCAATTATGTAAACACTCCACAGAAATAAGAGAGTAAAATGAGCTCACCAGACCGCCAATTGGCGGTCTCAGGCCGCTGATTGGCGGTCTGAAGTGCCCAGAATGCCTCCAAATTTCTCCAGGTTCTCCTCCTGGTGACTCCAAGTCTCCTGAAACAAAGAAAAACTACAAAACACAAATTAAATCCACTCGAATCGTCCAAACAAGAGTCTGGACTGACACCTCCCCGGCAACGGCGCCAAAAACTTGTTGAACGTTTTAATTAAACCGCAAGTGCACGGCCGCGATGAAGCAGTGGCAAGTACGGGTCGTCCTCAGGGAGGTGAGCAACATCTTGCTTGTACGAAATCAAGTGACAAAAATAGGGGAGAAAGATGTTTATGCTACTCTACTCTATACTACGCTAAGAAGTAGGAAATGCGAAAGGAAGAACCAAACAATGAAATAATAACTAAGCTAAGAACAAAGGAAGAATGCTGGAATACAGAAATGGGAAAACCCCTAAGGGGTGGAGTGAGTGCACACATGCAAAGAGTTGGGTGTTGAACACATTCTTTAAGCACAAATAAAGGTGGTGTTATCATGCATAGGAAGTGTCTAAATGTTGTGGCAAAACCTATCAATCTATTCACCAACTTAGTTCATTAACATTTACATATGCAAGATGTTTTTTCAGAACCTAAACAACCATGAGAGGTGTCTAATCATTTTGGCAAAACTCATCAAGTTATAAATTCTATCCTAAACAAGCAAGCATACATTCATGTTTTATCAACACATTGGAAATAAAGCATTCAATCCATTCTCATTTGCATGTATGTACATCTACTCCACCCCAAAGGGGATGAAACTAATCACTAAACATTACACTAATTATTAAACTAAACAAGGAAAGCATATTAACTAAGCTAATAAAACTAATGAAATGAGATTAAGCAAAGCAAAACAAGAAACATAAAACAAACAACATAATAAAGAAAACTTGTATTAAAATGACTCACATTAAAAGTAGCATCCTCCTACTTTAGTGTGTGCTTAAAGGCCTCACTTCTAGTTGGAAGAATAACCACTTAAAATATGGAGTGATTACAATAGGAGGTGAAGAGTTCTATTTATAGGCATGGAAAAAGCTAATCCGGGACAATCCCCCGATGTGGGACTAAAAAAATACCAGAAATGGACTAAATATACACTAATACGTAACCCAGAGAAATCTTAGCGGATTTGGGCCAAACGTGACCGCCACTTAGCGGTCTTGGACCGCCAATTGGCGGTCTAAAAAGTCGGGATCCATCTGGAATTTGTGCTGGGCTTTGCTTAGTGTATTTGGTGGTCTTAGATGCATCTACTTCGTTTATTGGAGCTCCGACCCGAATAGAATTGCCAAAATACTCCCCATGATGGTGTGGAGTTCTCTGTTTTGCTCTTAGGTCCTTCTGTCTTACATTCAGGTCCTTCTCCTTTTCATCTTAGTCCCCAGATCTCACAATTCAGTCCTTTTTCCCAGCTTTTGGGTCCTTTTATGCTTCATCTCTTCAAACCTATTTATTCCCGAATACTAAACATAAAACTCGTAACATAGCATTGTTTAGGTGAAAGATAATGGATATAAGATACAAATATAAGCATGAAATGATGTCAATCAGTTGTGCTGTTGAACGTTTTATATTAAACCGCAAGTGCACGACGTCGGTGAAGACATGGCAAATACGGGTTGTCCTCAGGGAGGTGAGCAGCCTCTTGTTTATCAGAAATCAAGTGGCACAAAAAGGGGGAGGAAAGTTGTTTATGCTAATCTACGCTCCACTATACTAAGAAGTACGAAATGCGAAAGAAAGAAACAAACGATGAAATACCAACTAAACTAAGAACGAAATGCTGGAATTCAGGAATGGGAAAAACCCCTAAGGGGGTGGAGTGAGTGCACACATGCAAAAAGGTTGGTGTTGAACACATTCTTTAAGCACAAATGAAGGTGGTGTTATCATGCATAGGAAGTGTCTAAATGTTATGGCAAAACCTATCAATCTATTCACCAACCTAGTTGATTAACATTTACATATACAAGTTGTATATTTCAGAACCTAAACAACCATGAGAGGTGTCTAATCATTTTGGCAAAACTCATCAAGTTATAAATTCTATCCAAAACAAGCAAGCATACATTCATGTTTTATCAACACATTGTAAATAAAGCATTCATTCCATTCTGTAATGCATGTATGAACATCTACTCCACCCCCCAAAGGGGATGGAACTACTCACTACACATTAAACTAATTATTAAACTAAGCAAAGAAAGCATATTAACTAAGCTACTAAAACTAATGAAATGAAATTAAGCAATGTAAAACAAACAAAATGAAACAAATAACATAACAAAGAAACTTTTATTAACAAATGACTCACATTTCAAGTAGCATCCTCCTACTTTAGTGTGTGCTTCAAGGCCTCACTTCTAGTAGGAAGAATATCCACTCAAAATATGGAGTTATTACAATAGAAGGTGAAGAGTTCTATTTATAGCCAAAGAAAAAGGCAATCCGGGACAATCCCCCGAAGTGGGACTAAACAAATACCAACATGGCCTAAGCATCTTCTAATACATGTGCTGGAGTAATTTGAGCGGATTTGGGCCAAAATCGACCGCCAATTGGCGGTCTATATGGTTCGGATCTTGCTCATTTTTGTTGTGGTCTTTTCTTGGTATATTTGCTGGTCTTGGATGCATTTACTTGGTTTGTTGGAGCTCCGAACCGAATCGAATTGCTAAAATACTCCCCATGATGGTGTGGAGTATTCTGTTTTGCTCTTAGGTCCTTCTGTCTTACGTTCAGGTCCTTCTCCCTTGCATCTCAGTCCCCAGATCTCACAATTTAGTCCTTTTTCCCAGCTTTTGGGTCCTTTTCTGCTTCATCTCTTCAAACCTATTTATTCCTGAAAACTAAACATAAAACTCGTAACATAGCATTGTTTAGGTGAAAGATAATGGATATAAGATACAAATATAAACATGAAATGATGTCAATCAAATACCCCCACACCTAACTTTTTCAAGTCCCGAGCAAAACAAAGAAAGAGAAAAGCATACGAAAAACAAGAAATCCTAACTCACTTTCGTAGGAATCACGGTTGCACTTAGCACGTGCAACAAGCCGTTAAACGTCCTTGTTGCCAAGGAGGAGGAGTGTTGTCTCCTGAGGGTTTTTAGCGGATACACCCACAAAATCCGAACAAGATGCATTAATCAATCTAGCTACATGACTTGTTGGACTTATTTTGTCGATCATGGGACGCGGTAATGCTACGGGTCGACTCTATATATGTAATCGGTCCACACACCTAGCCTAATGAGTTATTCGTGAGAATTAGTTAAGGACTTAAGTGAAAGACATGGGCAACCTTAACTTCTGAATGTGATACAATGTGTAAAGTTCATTTTGGTTCTTATTTGACTCATTTTTTCTTTTTCTTTGGAGCATTTTATTTGTTGGTGTTTGATTCTCCCAAGGTCAGGTTTCGTGCATCATTACCTATGAGGACATACACTATCACGCACACCTTCCCCCAAATCCCCACATAGGGCGATCCCTACCACCTGTTTAACGGGACTTCAGTCAGTGCATCCCAAGTCAGATGACTCAAAAGCACCAGGCACAAAGTCCCCTCAGACCTACTTTTCCGAGTGATAGGAGCCGTGCGAGAAGAGAGAACACCACTTATTTATTTATCTACATGGGAACCAAAACCCCTATACTTAAGTTTCACAAAAAGAGATTAGGGGCCATTGACTACGACAAACTTCCTTATACTAACAAACACGAATTATTTGAGTCACTAGGTTCATGGTGGACTTCTTTAAATGTTTGAGTGTTGAAACTCTATGATTACACGCCCCCCGAGGGAAAACCGGGGTGCATCCTAATGACTCGATAAGACCTAAAGCCAGTAAACTAGAAATCCTAATGCATCAAGTTCAAGAAAATTTTGGGAGCTTTCTTTTTACTTTGCCTCTCAACGGTTTTGCACATGCTAAACACACGCAAAACCCACAAAAACATTTTCTTTCGCAAACACATGAAGATTTTGAAAGAAATGTGAAAATTTTAAAGCACTAGCAAGCAAAAGAAGACAAGTCATCCAAGGATCATGGCAAGCAGATATATCGATATTAAATGCAGCACACTAACATGACCCTATCAATACACACAAAAGAAAACAAAATCAAAGAAAAAAGACTCGACTATGTACACACGTAAAACACCCCCCCACACCTACTTCATGCATTGTCCTCAATGAATGGAACAAGATACTACATGGATTTATGCATGAATAGATCTCACCAACGTGAAGTACAAAGGGAAGTTCATGGTCATGTTGATGGATACAAACCCGAATTCCATCAAAACCTTTGAGATATTGAAGAAGGGAGACAAATACGTGAAGAAATGGGGCCCAAGTACGCAAGGGTTGGGGGCCCACAACAATCAATGCTTGCTCATGGAGTCTTTTATTACACTTTTTTTTCTTTTTTTCTTTTGTTCCCTTTTTTTCGATTTTTTTCACATGATATATACAGAAACAACGATATTCTCATAATCATTTGGTCAAGGAACATCAAATGAAAACAACTAGTCATGAGGACAAGAGACTTGCTGAGATGGGCAAACTTCACTGGTACTCTGAGGTGTCATGAGGGGTGAAAGGTCAGAGCTGAAAGGCTCGAACCCCTCATGATATTGGTTGGGTGTGGGCAACAAAGAATGAAGTTGTGTTGCCTCACTAGGGTTTAATTGCTCATCGAAGAAAACCGTCCAACCAATAGGTGGGTGCATCGGAATGAGTTCCTCAGGCTCATTCGATGGATGCAGCAGACTTGCATCACTAAGAATGGGGCTTCTCCCCAAGTCATCCAACAAGGACCTCCCACCATCATTTAGATCATCAAGCATAAGCTCGGTCGTGGAGAACTTGGAGGTTCTTGATGAGACTCAAGAGGGACATCTTGTGATGATACATGTGTAATGATATCCACGCAATCATCATCAAGAGAGGAGTTATCTACACAAGCTAACTCGTCAAAGTTGACATGTAGAGATTCCTCGACATAACTTGTTCGTTTATTGTAGATTCTATATGCTTTAGTCCAATCAGAATACCCTAAAAAGATGGCGTCATCAGATTTTGCATCAAATTTATCCAAGTTGTCTTTGGTTTTGACGACAAAGTATTTTGAACCAAAAGCTTTAAAGTAAGAAATTTTGGGAGTTCGGTCATGCCAAAGTTCAAAAGGAGTTTTCTTTAAGATAGGTCTAATGAGAACATGATTTAAAACATAGCAATATGTATTAACGACTTAGCACGAAAAATATTTTGGAAGCCCTTTTTCCACAAACATAGTTCTTGCCATTTCTTGAAGTGTTCTATTTTTCCTCTCAACTACCCCATTTTGTTGAGGAGTCCGAGGAAAAGAGAAGTTATGCTCTATTCCACATTTTTCACAAAACTTTTGAAATGATTCATTTTCAAATTCTCCTCCTCGATCACTACGAAGAGCGATTATGTTAGAATGTTTTCCTTTTCAAAATGTTTGCAAAAACATTTAAATCTTTCAAATGCATCCTATTTGTTTGCTAAAAATAAAACCCATGTGAATCTTGAAAAATCATCAGCGATCACAAATGCATATCTTTTCCCTCCTAGACTCGTGATCCTTGAGGGTCCAAAAATATCTAAGTGTAAAAGCACAAGGGGTTTTGAAGTTGACACCACATTTAAAGATTTGAAAGATGATTTAAATTGTTTTCAAAATTGGCATTCATCACAAAGTTTGTTCTTTTTGAAATAAATTTTTGGTAGTCCTCTAACCAATTCATGTTTGGATAATTTGTGCAATTACGACATACTTATATGTCCCAAATGGTTGTGCCATAACCAAGCTTCGTCATGTGAGGCAAGTAAGCAAGTTTCAACATTTAAATTTGTAAGGTTATCAACATGCACAATGTAAATGTTATTTGACCTATAACCCTTAAAAGCAATTTTCATGTCATGTTTAGAAATGATATGGCAAGTGAGTTTATCAAACACAACTAGAAAATTCTTATCGGTTAATTGACTAACACTAAGCAAGCGATGTTTCAACCGATCTACTAATAAAACCTATTCAATATTTGGAGTAGAAAAATTGCCAACATTACCAATACCGACAATGTGACCTTTAGCATTATCTCCAAATGTGACGGTTGCTCCCTTCTTATGCTTTAAGCTTGATAGAAGTTGGGAGTCTACCTTCATGTGCCTTGAGCACCCGCTATCGAGAATCCACTTCCCTTTTCTCCTTGCTTTTATCTACAAACAAAGAGACAAGTGAAGACTTTGGTACCCAAATTTGTTTGGGTCCTTGAGGGTTAGCTTTTGTTACCCAAACTTGAGTAGTCTTAGGTACCCAAATATTTGAATAATTTATTTTCTTAAAAGGGGAGTTGTTCATTTTAACAAAATAAGATGTGGGTTTTTTTGTTTCCCTCCCTTGTAACCTAGACCACATTTTTTTTGAGATTGAGTTTGTGTTCCAAGAAGCATGTCAAGCATTTTCTTCCTAAAGTGAATTTCTCTAAATCTTTTGTGAGTTGCTTATTCTTGGCAATGAGATCTTTATTTGTATGAGTCTCCTTTGTAGATTTCAAAGCCTTTATCTCATTATTTAGAGTTTCAATTTCTTTGACAAGGGGCATGTGACATTTGATAGATAGATTTTGATTCACCTTTCTTCCTAATTTGTTTTTATGACAAATCATTTCATAACGCTCAACAAGTTTATGTAAAGCATCTAATAAATCATCATAAAGAGGTGTTTCATTAAGGGATATTTCATCGTCCTTAATCTCCACCACGTGAGGTTAGTCACTCACCTTTGGTGATGGAGGTATCCTTGAGTCGGAATCAACATTAGTAGTCATGAAGCACATGTGTGCTTCTTCTTGTTGGGAGTATGTGGAGTCGGAATCCTTTGATGAGCTTGAGTCATCCCTAGTGGACTTGAGGGCCTTTTTCCCATCTTTATCGCGACGATCCCTTCTCTTGTAATCATCACGTCTTCTAGGCCTCTCTTCTTTGTCTTTTCGTGATGGCCTTTCTTCTATATTAATTCTTGGTCTCTCATCCCTTTCTCTTCTAGGAGGATATTTCTTTTCTTCTCTTCGTTCACGATCCCTCGGCCTAACAATGGGCAATCCTTCTTTATGTTGCCGGTTTTGTTGCACTCATAGCAAGTGAATGTCCGAAAAGATTTTTTTGCAAATTTTCTTTTGGAGAGGAACTTCTTGAAGTTGCAGGTTAGGAAAGCAACATCTTCATCGGTGTCCTCATCTTCGATTGCTTCCGAATCCGAGGTTGCTTTTAAGGCGACTTACTTCTCTTTCCGTCTACATCCTTCCTGTTCCTTCTCCTTCTCTCTTCTTTCTTCTTTCTTCAATTTGAATCTCATACGCCATCAGGCTTCCAATGAGATCCACCATCTTCAACCTTGTGCGATCTTTGTCTTCTTCAATAGTCGTAGTCTTTTTCTCCCAATCCAATGTCAAAGACCTAAGAAACTTTCGTACGTTTCTTCTGGTGTGAAATCCCTCGCGTTGTTGGGTCATTGCTACAAATGTGAATTTGTCTAAAAGCAATTAACAAGGATCTGATACCAAATGTAGGATCTACTAAACCCTAATATTAGTCTAAGGGGGTGTGAATACACTAATTAAGATTGTTTAACAAACTATGCCAAATTAAAAGTTGAGACAAATTAATGTGAAGAAGAGAATGACAAACCACAACACTGGATGTATAGAGGTTTGGATCCAACCACCAGATCCTAGTACTCTCTTACGAATTGCTCTTACTCGAGCAACTTTGCGTCCTCCACTAATCCAATCTCTGTTGCGGGCCGAGATCACTCCTTTACACCACAAGCTTCGTGAACACCCTCGCCTAGCTTGGACCACCTTCTCACAATCCGAGAAGAGCTTCACACCGGAAGCTTAGTACAACTCCTGAAGACTTTACTCAGCAACAAATCTTGAGCACTTGGAACGAATGATGTAATCAAATATGGTAATTTCAAGTGGGAAGATGTTAGCACAAGTGTTTAGAGCAAGTTTGAGAGTAGGAGTGAGATTTGTGCCTGGAAAAAGATTGGTGACCTTAGAAGAGTGTTCTCAACTCAATTTATAAGCTCTAAACTAATTCTAGCCATTAGGATTAAAATGGTATTAAGTTGTGTAAGAAAACACAAGACATGACACATTTCTGGACAACAACGGTCGACCGAATCAGGTCAATCGGTCGACCAGTATGGACACGACAATCCTATTGGCTGACTCTATATATGTATCCAGTCCACACACCTAGCCTAATGAATCATTCGTGTAAGTTAATTATGGACTTAAGTGAAAGACATGGACAACCTTAACATCCTCAAGTGATACAAAGTGTAAAGTCCATTAAGGTTCTTATTTGCATTACCATTTTTTATCTTTTTATCTTCTTTTTTGTTCCTTTTTTTCTTTTTCTTCTAGTCGATGTGTAATTCTCCCAGGGTCAGGTTTCGTGCATCATTGCCTATGAGGACTAACATTATCACGTACACCTTTCCCCACATCTTCACATAGGACGATCCCTACCACCCGTGTAACGGGAGTTCAGTCGGTGCATCCCAAGTCAGATGACTCGAAAGCACCAGGCACAAAGTCCCCTCAGACCAAATTTCCCGAGTGATAGGAGCTGTGCGAGAAGCAAGAACACCACTTATTTATTATCTACATGGGAACTGATTGACATCATTTCATGCTTATATTTGTACCTTATATCCATTATCTTACACCTAAGCAATGCTACGTGACGAGTTTTATGTTTAGTTTTCAGGAATAAAGAGGTTTGAAGAGAAGAGCCATGAAAGGACCCAAAAGCAGGAAAAATGACTTAATTGTGAGACCTAGGGACCAAGATGCAAGACAGAAGGACCTGATCGTAAGACAGAAGGACCTAAGAGCAAAACATGAAACTCCACACCATCTTGGGGAGTATTTTGTCAATTCGATTCGGGTCGGAGCTCCACTAAACAAGTTAGACGCATCTACGACCAAGAAACAATCCAAGCAAAGCCCAAAACAAAAACCAAGCAGATCTGAAGTTTATAGACCGCCAATTGGCGGTCTTGGACCGCTAATTGGCGGTCCATATGTCTCCAGATCCGCTAAGATTTGTGCTGGGCTTGTATTAGTGTATTCTTAGTCTATTTTTGGTATTGGTTTAGTCCCACATCGGGGGATTGTCCCGGATTAGCTTTTTCCATGCTTATAAATAGAACTCTTCACCTTCCATTGTAATCTCCCATTGTTTGGTGGCAGTCTCTCTACTAAGGAGTGAGCCTTGAAGCAATAACTCAAGGTGGAGAAGAATGCTGCCTTCAATGTGAGTCATTGTTAATAAAAGTTTATTTGTTTCTTTTAATCTTGTTTTGTTATGTTGCTTGTTTTGTGTGGGTTGTTTTACTTTGTTTAATCTCTTGTTTAGTAATTTTAGTATCTTAGTTAAATGTTTTCTTTACTTAGTCTAATCAGTAGTGTAATGAGTAGTGAGTAGTTCCATCCCCATTTGGGGGGTGGAGAAATATGTGATATAATTATGTAGTGTATTAAGTGTGTGTTATTTTTATCCCTTGAGCTTTATATGATTTCCATAACCATCTAATGGGTCTCCACTCTTATCTTTGATATGCTAATGCTCTTGAATGAAGCTTAGCTTATGCTTTGATTAGTGGACCTATTTTATGGGGAATGATAAGGTTAGGATATGGTTGAAGTTAATATTGGAAACACAAGTTGTAGTGTATGAGCTCTTGTTGCCTTTACCTTAGCTAATGTCTTGTATGTTTTAATGATGTAGTCTTATCTTAATTCATGTGGAGGCATAGTAGGGTCTAGTCTTTATACTTGAGTTCATGTAGCTTCATTCCAACTATTGTCTTGTATGTTTTAATGATGTAGTGAAATCTTAATTCATGTGGAGGGAAAGTTGGATGTAGTTTTATGATTTCATGCACTACATGTTGTGAAGAGCTTAATGAACACACACACATACACTTCTTTATGTTCACATTATTTCTCTACCCCCTTTGGGGTTTAGTTTTATCGTTTCTTCTCCATTTCATTTCAGCTTTGTAGTGTAGTTTAGTGTGGCCAACCTTTCTTCCCTTTCTTTACCTCTCGCCTTCGCACAAACCAAGTGTCGACACAACTCCCAGTGGACGACCTGTATTTGCCACCGCTTCAACGCGGCCGTGCACTTGCGGTTAAATATAAAACGAGATCAATCAAGTTTTTGGCGCCGTTGCCGGGGAGGTGCTCTGTCCAGACATTGGTTTGGACGATTCGAGGGGTTTTTAATTTTTTGTTTTCAGTTTTTCTTAGTTTCAGGGAACCACAATATCACGAGGAGGCTACTGGCAAAGTTGTAGGAAGAGAAACCCTAAACAGACCGCCAATCAGCGGTTGAAGACCGCCAATTGGCGGCCTGGTGAGAGTTTCTTGCCTTGTAATTTTTTCTGGTAGTTAGTGTTCAAATTTGTGTTATCTGGGAGCCCTATTTTGCATGCTATGACTTCTGGTTTGCTCCCAGATCATTAATCACTCCCCCTTTAATCAACTTGGACCATAAAACTCAAAGCAAAAGATTAGACTTCTTGCCATCTAGGTCATGCACCATTGGTAGACCTTGCATGCATTTGTCTTTTCTTTGCTTTACATTTTGTCGTTGATTGCTGGCGTGAGGTACGTGCACCCACATCCCTCATTCATGCATGTTTATTTCGTGCATTAGTTAGTAAGGTGCATCGGGACAAGAGTGAGAGAGCGTTTGATTGGAGCGATTGATTGCTAGATCTAGGATCAAATCGCTACTAAGGAGGGGCAGTCCCATAAAAGATAAGGTGGGGGATTTCATCACCCTTTCCTTGGCCCCAAAAACCACTCTTAATAAAGCCTTAACTAAAAGCAAGTAGACATTGGCCCTAAGGAATTCGGACGCACTAGGAGAGTAATCTAGTCGAGACCGTCATGACCTGATCGGCGTTGCCTACCTTGTCGATAGTAGGAGGTACTGGATCTCCGGATCTGGTATCACTTGCTGGGCATTGTGGTCCTCGTTGTAGGGAGGTGAGGCGTGTCGAGGCTAGTGACCTCGAAGTTAGGCGTCGTCTAGCTTAAGGACCCATTGCCTTACATTGTTTGAGCCGTGCTTGCTAGTTAGGCTTCTTCCTGATCCCTCTACCCACGCTAGCTTTAGGGATTCTTCCCTTCTCCTCCCCTTTACACTCTCTAGTAGCGTTTTAGGGTCGAGTCGAGCACTTTTTGCGAGTTTAGCCTCGTGGTGGTGAGAGTGGTCGACTCGAGAGTTCTCTGTTGAGATGGATGGTTACATGGGCGACCATCCATATCATTGTTGGGACCAGGACGATTCTCCCTGGTACTCCGGACCCATGCAACCTGGGGTGGCTCAGACTAACACCCCGTATGGTCGGGATGATCGCAATTTTGTGACTGAGCAGTTTTCATATTGGGGTAACATGAGAGAGGCACCGACTGCTAGACCACAATCTAGTTATGCCGGATCATATGCTGGTCAACAAACTGAGACATTACAACAAACTTTGGCCTCTTTCATGTGTATGGCAGACGACATGAGTGCACCGGTGGCTCCAGTAGCCGTACCGTGCGACTGTTGTGGGTTGAGTGGTCATGTTATCGGGGAATGTCCTTATGTTCCCCCTGAGCCTGAGTATGAGCACACATTTTCCAAAAATGCTCATTATGACCATTACGCATCCGCGTACAACCCGAGAGTGATGGATTCATGGGGAGACAAATCTTATCCAAATTCTTATACCTCATTTTCACCCCCGTATCCTCCTCCCGAATACCCAGAATTCTACCAACACCCCACTTCAAATCATTGGACTCATTCTCAGCCCATCAACACCCAACCCCAAAATTTCCCAAGCTCTGACTTGGACCTCACTGTTGACCCCAAATTTGATTCCTTAAAACAAACCCTCCAAACATTCATGGAAACCACTCAAACTTTATTGAAGTCCAACTTGAATTCCTTGCAAAATATGGAATTGCAAGTGAGTCAAATGACACAACAATTCCATGAACGTGAGGAGAGTCACCTTTCTTGTCAACATGAGGATTCATCTTTTGATATCGAACCACCACCACATCCACAAATTCGAAGCACAACCTTTCAAAGTCAAACTCCTAGTCAGCCTGAGCGACTTGGGGTTTCAATTCACGATCACTTAGTGGAGGATTCGATTCAAATTGAGAATAACTTGGACCAGCCTCATTATAAGTCGGCACAGGATTGTGCCTTATCTTTTTGTCCCGTGGCCCTTGAGCCACATGATCTTCATATTGTGCCTCTTAAGGACTCACCTCTGGTGGAGCAAGAGCTCCCTAGTACCCTCAATTTCAAACAACCTGATGAGAGTTTGCCTCTCACTATTGTTCTTAATCATCTTGGAAATGATGGAACATCAAACAACTACATTGCTCATGAGGGTATTAGGAGTTCCTTGGAGGATACTTTGGGTATGAGACCCACTTCCTGTTCTCCTGGTGAGTTGGACATGCATAACGAGGTGCTTGACCTCGTTCCGACCCACCAACCTGTTGGTTGGAGAGTTTGGATTGATGATCATAACTTCAGTTCCGCAACGGGAGATATTTTTCTTCCGTTGCCCCTTATTTCCCAAACTCTCGAGAGGTTCAAGCTCTTTCAGTTTTATCCTTTGAATGAGATGCCTTTGCGTCCAATTCATGAACCTCTCATTTCATCTGGTGCTCTTTGTGAAGGGGGCCCACGCATGCGTATTCTGGCCCCGCGTGGTGTCATGTTCCCTTTCCAAGTGCATTGACCCACTCTTGAGGTTCCCATTTGATGTCTTTTGACAAATGAAGATGGGAACTTATGTTTGTACATAGTTATATAAAAAAGAAAAAAAAGAACAAAAAAAGAACAAAAAAAAAAGAAGAAAAAAAAAGAAAAAGAAAGGAAAAACAGAAGAAAAAAAAAAGTACAATAAAAGACTCCTTCAGTGAGCATCTATTGTTGTGAGCCCCAACCCTTATGTATTTGGGCTCCATTTCTTTCACGTATTTGTATCCCTTCTTTAGCATCTCACAGGTTTTGAGGGAATTCGGGTTATGTCCAGCAACATGACCTTGCACTTCCCTTTGTACTTCATGTTGGTGAGATCTCTCCTTTTTATGCATCAATCCATGTTGTATCTTGATTGCATTCATTGAGGACACTGCATGAAGTAGGTGTGGGGGGGGTGTTTTACGTGTGTACATAGTCGAGTCTTTTCTTTTGATTTTGTTTTCTTTTGTTTGCATTGTTAGGGTCATGTTAGTGTGCTGCATTTAATATCGATATATCTGCTTGCCATGATCCTTGGGTGACTTGTCTTCTTTTGCTTGCCTAGTGCTTCAAAATTTTCACATTTCTTTCAAAATCTTCATGTGTTTGCGAAAGAAAATGTTTTGTGGGTTTTGCGTGTGTTTAGCATATGCAAAACCGTTGAGAGGCAAAGTAAAAAGAAATCTCCCAAAATTGTCTTGAACTTGATGCATTAGGATATCTAGTACAGTGGCTTTAGGATTTATCGAGTCGTTAGGATGCACCCCAGTTTTCCTTTGGGGTGAGTAATCATAGGGTTTCAGTGCTCAAACATTCAAAGAAGTCCACCCTGAACCTAGCGAGTCAATAATTCGTGTTTGTTAATTTAGGAAGTTTGTTGTAGTCAAGGACCCTTTAAATTCTGTTGTGAGACATTAAGTGTAGGGGTTTTGGTTCATGTGTAGATAAAAAATAAGTGAGTAGGTGTTCTCTCTTCTCGCACGGCTCCTATCACTCGGGAAAGTAGGTCTGAGGGGACTTTGTGCCTGGTGCTTTCGAGTCATCCGACTTGGGATGCGCCGACCGAACTCCCGTTACACGGGTGGTAGGGATTGCCCTGTGTGGAGATTTGGGGAAAGGTGTACGTGATAGTGTAAGTCCTCATGGGCAATGATGCACGAAACCTAACCCTGGGAGAATGAAGCTCCAACTAATAAAAAGAAAAAAAAGAAAAAAAATTGTGAAAAGAAACAAAAAGAAAAAAATGCAAATAAGAACCTTGATGGACCTTACACTTTGTATCACTTGAGGATCTTGAGGTTGTCCATGTCTTTCACTTAATTCCTTATTTAACTTGCACGAATGGTTCATTAGGCTAGGTGTGGACTGATCACTTATATAGAGTCGGCCCGTAGCATTACCGCGTCCATTGATCGACAAAATTTGTCCAACGAGTCGAGGTCTAGATTGAATAATGCATCTTGTTCGGATTTTGTGGGTATATCCGCTGAAAACCCTCAGGAGACAACACTCCTCCTCCTTGGCAACAAAGAGGTTTAACGGCTTGTTGCACGTGCTAAGTGCAACCGTGATTCCTACGAAAGTGAGTTAGGATTTCTTGTTTTTCGTTTGCTTTTCTCTTTCTTTGTTTTGCTCGGGACTAGCAAAAACTTAGGTGTGGGGGTATTTGATTGACATCATTTCATGCTTATATTTGTACCTTATATCCATTATCTTACACCTAAGCAATGCTACGTGACGAGTTTTATGTTTAGTTTTCAGGAATAAAGAGGTTTGAAGAGAAGAGCCAGGAAAGGACCCAAAAGCAGGAAAAAGGACTTAATTGTGAGACCTAGGGACCAAGATGCAAGACAGAAGGACCTGATCGTAAGACAGAAGGACCTAAGAGCAAAACAGGAAACTCCACACCATCTTGGGGAGTATTTTGTCAATTCGATTCGGGTCGGAGCTCCACTAAACAAGTTAGATGCATCTACGACCAAGAAACAATCCAAGCAAAGCCCAAAACAAAAACCAAGCAGATCTGAAGTTTATAGACCGCTAATTGGCGGTCCATATGTCTCCAGATCCGCTAAGATTTGTGATGGGCTTGTATTAGTGTATTCTTAGTCTATTTTTGGTATTGGTTTAGTCCCACATCGGGGGATTGTCCCGGATTAGCTTTTTCCATGCTTATAAATAGAACTCTTCACCTTCCATTGTAATCACCCATTGTTTGGTGGCATTCTCTCTACTAAGGAGTGAGCCTTGAAGCAATAACTCAAGGTGGAGAAGAATGCTGCCTTCAATGTGAGTGATTGTTAATAAAAGTTTATTTGTTTCTTCTAATCTTGTTTTGTTATGTTGCTTGTTTTGTGTGGGTTGTTTTACTTTGTTTAATCTCTTGTTTAGTAATTTTAGTATCTTAGTTAAATGTTTTCTTTACTTAGTCTAATCAGTAGTGTAATGAGTACTGAGTAGTTCCATCCCCATTTGGGGGGTGGAGAAATATGTGATATAATCATGTAGTGTATTAAGTGTGTGTTATTTTTATCCCTTGAGCTTTATATGATTTCCATAACCATCTAATGGGTCTCCACTCTTATCTTTGATATGCTAATGCTCTTGAATGAAGCTTAGCTTATGCTTTGATTAGTGGACCTATTTTATGGGGAATGATAAGGTTAGGATATGGTTGAAGTTAATATTGGAAACACAAGTTGTAGTGTATGAGCTCTTGTTGCCTTTACCTTAGCTAATGTCTTGTATGTTTTAATGATGTAGTCTTATCTTAATTCATGTGGAGGCATAGTAGGGTCTAGTCTTTATACTTGAGTTCATGTAACTTCATTCCAACTATTGTCTTGTATGTTTTAATGATGTAGTGAAATCTTAATTCATGTGGAGGGAAAGTTGGATGTAGTTTTATGATTTCATGCACTACATGTTGTGAAGAGCTTAATGAACACACACACATACACTTCTTTATGTTCACATTATTTCTCTACCCCCTTTGGGGTTTAGTTTTATCGTTTCTTCTCCATTTAATTTCAGCTTTGTAGTGTAGTTTAGTGTGGCCAACCTTTCTTCCCTTTCTTCACCTCTCGCCTTCGCACAAACCAAGTGTCGACACACCTCCCAGCGGACGACCCGTATTTGCCACCGCTTCAACGCGGCCATGCACTTGCGGTTAAATATAAAACGAGATCAATCAGGAACCAAAACCCCTACACTTAAAGTTTCACAACAATATTAAGGGTCCCTGACTACGACATACTTCCTTATACTAATAGGCACAAATTATTTGACTCACTAGGTTCAAGTTGGACTTCTTTAATTGTTTGACTACTGAAACCCTATGATTACTCACCCCTTGAGGGAAGACCGATGTGCATCCTTAGGACTAGATAAGACCTAAAGCCACTGTACTATATATCCTAATGCATCAAGTTCAAAACAATTTTTGGAAGCTTCATTTTACTTTGCCTCTCAACGATTTTGCAAATACGAAACAAATGCAAAAACCACAAAACTTTTTCTTTCGCAAACACATGAAGATTTTTGAAAGAAATGGAAGAATTAAAGCACTAGGCAAGCAAAAGAAGGCAAGTCACCTAAGGATCATGGCAAGCAAATATATCGATATTAAATGCATCACACTAACATGAGCCAAAACAATACAAACAAAAGAAACAAAACAAAAGTCGAAAACTCTACTATGTACACACATAAAATGCCCCCCCACACTTAATTCATGCATTGTCCTCAATGAATGTGAGCATGATACTACATGGGTTTATGCATGAAAAAGAAAAGATCTCACCAACGTGAAGCACAAAGGGAAGTTCATGGTTATGTTGATGGACATAAACCAAAATTCCCCTCAAAACCTATGAGATGCTAAAGAAGGGAGACAAATACGTGAATGAAATCGGGCCCAAATACACAAGGGTTGGAGCCCATGTTTAATCGTTTTACATACCGCAAGTTCATGGCGTCGGTGAAGACGTGGCAAATACGGGTCAATCCACGGGGAGGTGTGTCGCCTCTGGTTTGTTCGAAATCATGTGGCAAACAAAAGGGTAGAAGAGATATGATTATGCTAAGCTACACTACACTACACTAGTAAGTAACACATACAAAAGAAAACAACAAACGATGGACTAAAACTAAACTAAGAAACGTGATAAGTAGGCTGGGAATCAGAGATGGAAAAACCCCTAAGGGTTGGAGTGAGTGCACACATGTAATAAGATGGTGAAGATTGCATTCAATAGTCACAAATGTAGGTAGTGTTTTCATGTATAGGAAGTGTCTAAAGGTTATGGCAAAACCTATCAATCCAATCACTAACCTATTTGATTAACTTTGAAATACACAAGTTGGTTTTTTCAGAACCTAAACAAGCCTGGGAGGTGTCTAAGATTTGTGGCAAAACTCATCAAGTGAAGTGTTCTACTCTAATAAAGCAAGTATACTTCATATTAATCAACACATTTAAAAATCAAGCATTCATTTCCATTCTTTAATGCATGTATGAACATCATCTCCCCTCCAATGAGGAATGGAACTGCTCACTACTCATTAAACTAAAACTACATTAAGAAAGAAGCAATTCTATTTATACTACGATAAAGAAAACAAAACAAACTAACAAGCAAACATTAAAATAAAGACAACATTAAGACAAACTATGAAGAATTATTTTAGTTACATCACTCACATTACAAGTAGCATTCTTCTCCACCTTGAGTTTTTGCTCCAAGACTTACTCCAAGTAGAGATAATGCCACCAAGCAATGGGTGAATACAAAGGAGAAGGAAGAGTTCTATTTATAGTGCTAGAAAAAGGTAACCGGGGACAATCCCCCGATGTGGGACTAATGAAACTACTACCAATGGATAAACACAACATAATAAACAACCACAAGAAGCCGCATTGAAATTTGACGAAAATGGGCCGCCAATTGGCGATCATTTTTTGTCCGATTTGCTCCAAATTCGTATATCTTCCTCCATGCGTCATTTTATTACGTGTGATGCATCTGGAATGGTTGTTTGAGTGTCGGCCCAAATCTAATTTCCAAAATACTCCTCATGATGGTGTGAAGTTTCTTCATTTTCTCATTGGTCCTTTTGGTTTACATCCGGGTCCTTCCTCT
Source organism: Triglochin maritima (assembly GCA_963682175.1). Classification (NCBI taxonomy): domain Eukaryota; kingdom Viridiplantae; phylum Streptophyta; class Magnoliopsida; order Alismatales; family Juncaginaceae; genus Triglochin; species Triglochin maritima. Next base: position 13,823,736 of record OY821790.1, on the reverse strand, counting down.
TGCATTTCAGTCCATAAATCTCACAATTCAGTCATTTCTCTTGCTCGTAGGTCCTTTTTGTGTCTCTTTTTCTAACTTGTTTTATTCCTGAAATTTAAACATAAAAATCGTTACGTAGCATTACTTCGATTAAAATAGAGAATATAAGACACAAATATATGCATGATATGATGTCAATCAACCCCCAACAAGTGGCGCTCACTCACGGAGTCTTCTTTCTTTTCTTCATTTTTTTTAAAATATTACTATGTAAATAAGTTCTCATCTTCATTTGTCAAAGGACATCAAATGAGAACCGCAAAAGTGGGTCAATGCATTTGGAATGGGAACATGACACAACGTGGGGCCAAAATACTCATGTATGGGCCTTCACAAAGAGCACAAGATGTAACGAGAGGTTCCTGAATTAGACGCAAAGGCATCTCATTTAAAGGATTAAACTGAAATAGTGCAAACCACTCAAGAGTTTGGCTCATATTGTGCAACAGAAGAAGAGTTTCTCCCGTCGTAGAACTGAACTTATGATCGTCAATCCAAGCTCTCCAACCAACATCGTAGTGGGTCGGAACGAGGTGAAGAACGTCATTACGCATGTCCAACTCACCTGGAAAAAAGAAAATGAGTCTCCTACCCAAGGTATCCTCTAAGGAACTCCCAATACCCTCATTGGCAATGTAGTTGTTTGATGTCCCATCATTTCCAAGATGATCAGAAACAATAGTGAGAGGCAAACTCTCATCAGGTCGTATGAAATTAAGGGTACTAGGGAGCTCTTGCTCCACCAGAGGTGAGTCCGTAAGAGGCACAACATAAAGATCATGTGGATCAAGAGCCACGGGACAAAAAGTTAAGGTACAATTCTGTGCTGACTCATAATGAAGTTGGTCTATGCTATTCTTAATTTGGATCGAATCCCCCACCATGTGATCGTGAATTTAAACCCCAGGTCCCTCAGACTTACTAGGAGTTTGACTCAGAAAGAATGTGCTTTGAATTTGTGAATGTGGTGGTGGTTCGATATCAACAGATGAATCCTCATGTTGACAAGAAATGTTAACCTCCTCACGTTCACGTAATTGTTGTGTCATTTGACGCACTTGCATTTCCATAGTTTGCAAGGAATTCAAGTTGGACTTTAATAAATTTTGAGTGGTTTCCATCAACGTTTGGAGAGTTTGTTCTAAAGAATCAGGTCTGCGGTCAACGTCGAGGTTCAATTCCGAATTTCGGAGATTTTGGGGTTGGGTGTTTATGAGCTGAGAATGAGTCCAATGATTGGTCAACGATGCTGACTGGTAGAATTCTTGGTATTCTGGAGGAGGATACCAGGGTGGTAAAGACGTATAAGGATTTGAATAACAATTGTCTCCCCACGAATCCATCCTTCTCGGGTTGTACATGGATGCCTAAAGGTCACATTGAGCATTTATGGAAAAAGGTTTGCTCATACTCAGGCTCTGGGGGAACATTAGGACATTCCCTGAAAACATGACCACTGAACCCGCAATAGTCACACGGTACAACTACTGGAGCTACCGGTGCACTTATGTCATCTACCACATGCATGAAAGAGGCCAAAGTTTATTGTAATATCTGAGTTTGTTGACCAACATATGATCTGACATAACTAGATGGTAGTCTAGCAGTCGGTGCCTCTCTCATATTACCTTAATTTGAAGACTGCCCAGTCACGCAATCAAGATTGTCGCAACCATACGGGGTGTTAGTCTGAGCCACCCTAGGCTGCATGGCTCCGGAATACCTGGTAGAATTGTCCAGGTCCAAACAATGATATGGATGGTTCCCCATTTAACCATCCATCTCGCCAAAGAACTCTCGAGTCGACCACTCTCACTACCACGAGGCCAAGATCGCAAAAAGTGCTCGACTGGACCCAAAAATGCTAACAGAGAGTACAAAGGGGGAGGAGACTAGAACGTAGAGGAAGTGGAGAAGATGATGACTTAAAGGAGAAGGAAATAATTCCTAAAACTAGCGTCGGTAGAGGGTGAGGGTAGAAGCCTAGTCTAGCAAACACGGCTCAAACAAGTTTAGGCTGGCTATGGGTCCTTAAGTTAGACGACGCCTAGCTTTGAGCTAACACGGCCTCAACACACCTCACGTCCCTATGGCGAAGACCACAAAGCCCATCGAGTGAGCCAAGATCCGGATATCTCGTCTCTCCTGCTATCGACAATGTGGGCAACACCGATCAGACTATGACGGTCGTGACCAGATCACTCTCCTAATGCGTCCGAGTCCTATTTGCCAATGTCTATTTGATTTTAAATTAAGGCTTTACTTGAGTGTGTTTTGTGGGTGCTAAGGGAGGGGTGATGAAATCCCCCACCTTAACTGTAAGACTATAGGTGATGTCCCTTAAAGATGTTTTAAAATCTTAGGCTAGCAAGCAACTCACCAAACAAGCACTCACCTCACTCTTGTTACAATGCAGCTTACTAACTAATGCATGCTCTAACCATGCATGAATGAGATAACGGGTGAACGTACCTCACCCCAGCAAACGACAACAAGAATTTAAAGCAAACGAAAGACAATGTGCATGCGAGGTCTACAAGTGATGCATGACCTAGATGCCAATTAGTCTAATCTTTTGCTTTGAGTTTTATGGTCCAAGTTGTCTTAAATAGGGGAATTAATTGATCTAGGAGTAAACTAGAGGTCACAGCATGCCAAACTGCGCTCTCAGACAACTAGATTGAAATAAACAATAACTAGAAGAAATTTTGGAGCAAACGAACCTCACTAGGCCGCCAATTGGCAGTCCCAGACTGCTGATTGGCAGTCCAAATAGCTTCCCTCTTCTCCGAATTTCTCCCGGTACCTCCCCTAGATGTTGAGATTTCCCTGAAATGAAAAAAATAAAAACAAAAGATTAAACTCAATCGAATCGTCCAAACCAGAGTCCGGACAGAGCACCTCCCCGGCAACGACGCCAAAAACTTGATTGTGTTCGTTTTAAATACCACAAGTGAAGACGTGGCAAATACGGGTCAATCCACAGGGAGGTGTGTCAACTCTGGTTCTTTCGAAGGCAAGTGGGAAAAGAGGGGAAGAAGAGTTGTGATTTAACTAGCTAAATTACACTATTAATGAACTAACAATTAAAGTAAACCCCCATGGAGTGGAGGTGTGTAGGTATGTGTGTGTGAGTGGGTCTTCATTTCAGTTAGGAACAATTGTAGTTTGTGTGGCCTACAAGTAGAAGCTAGTGTAGAATCTAAGTATAGGATACACGACACTACATGGCAAACCATGAACATGCATATCTCACATAAAGTTGAGGTTGATTTTAGATTATCCAGCATGCAACAAGTACCTAGTGTTGCCATTAGAGCATCAATCAATCCTACATACAACCTAAATCATTCATGTGAATGTGCACCAAACATGGAGTCATACATAACAAGTCATTCCCATTAAATCATTACAAGCAACAACATAAACTTTATAGCTAGCATGAGATAAGTACCTAGTGTGGACATTATCCCATCTAATACATGTTTAAGCATGCTACAAGTATAGATCCGTATTAAGCATATGAAACGCACAAATAAAAGAACCAATCACTATCACATATTCTACATTACCTCCACCCGAAATGGGGATGAAACTACTCACTACTCATTAAGAAAAGAAGACAAAACGAAATTAAACTAAGCATGCAAGAAGATACAATATAAAAACAAACTAAAAATTATTTTATTTACATGACTCACATTACAAGTAGCATTCTTCTCCACCTTGAATTTTGCTCCAAGGCTTACTCCAAGTAGAGACAATGCCACCAAGCAATGGGGAATAGAAAGGAGAAGGAAGAGTTCTATTTATAGTCATAGAAAAAGGCAATGGGGAACAATCCCTGGTATGGGACTAAACACACTATAAATGGACATAAAACAACATAATCCACGACCCGAATAACCATGAATTGTTTGAACCAATTTGGACCGCCAATTGGCCGTCCGGGATAGGCAATTGGCCGTCTGGAATGGTTGGATCGCGTTTGGATTTCGGTGTCTCGTTTCTGGCTTCATTTCTTGATGTTTGATGAACCCGGCATGGTTGTTGATGTTTGGGCCCGAATCTAATTGCCAAAATACTCCTCATGATGGTGTGGAGCTTATTAATTTTCTCATTAATCCTTTTGGTTTACATCTGGGTCCTTCTCTCTTGCATCTCAGTCCATATGTCCTGCAATTCAGTCATTTTCCTTGTTTTTAAGTCCCTTTTGAGTCTCTTCTTCCCAAACCTGTGTATTCTTGAAACTTAAACATAAAACTCATTACGTAGCATGTTTTAGGTTCAAGATAATGGATATAGACACAAATATATGCCTGATATGATGTCAATCAGGGATGTTAACCTTCACTTGTTTGAAGACCGTTAATATCTTATCAATTGTGTCACTAGGATAGGGAGATTTTGGCAGGTAGGTTTTCTATGGTGCCTGAGAAGGAAGCGTTGGTGTATTACCCTCACCCTCTTTGTAACCACCATTCCCATCGAGGGGCTGCACAAATAGTGGCTGCGGCATGGAAAATTTGGTTGTCAACCTTTTTCCCATTCCTTAACGTCACAATGGTATTAATGTGGGTAACTGGTTCTCCCAAACAGTTCACTTGCCGCCCCCAAGGTACGAAACTCTCAGTTTGTATGTGTTGTTGCTGGTACATGTGGGGGTTAGCCTCAAACTTGCTGGGTAGTGTCCCTCTCTCTTTCTAATTAATATACAGACTGGGCCAATTGGCCCATCTAAAGCTCTAGAGATTTGGTGGTCTGCTGATTTGAAGTGAGAACTTGACTTATGGATGACATAAAGGTTTTCATTGAGTTCTCAAGTCCACAAGTCAAGTTCTCAAGCAAATTGAACTGGGTTTCCATGTTGTTAGAATTTGAGAAACCCGGTTGGTTGGTGATTTGAGCTTGGGGTGGCTGATAAGATTGTGAATGCATGGGAGGTTGGTGTTGTCAGTTACGTGGTTGAGAGAAGTTTGAAGGACCACCCTGAGTGTTGTTTTGGTTCCTTGAAAAGTTAGGGTGGATCCTCCGTCCAGGGTTATAAGATGATGAGTACAAGTCATTCCTTGATCTATCATAGATGACAATCCTTGAATCTATCATAGATTCATTCCTAGATCTATCAGGAGGAATGGATGAACACTTTCCTCCTACATGACATATCCTACCACATAAATAACAAGGAACAAGACTAGATGCAGGCACATGAGACACACCTTGTGGTTTTGGACCTCAATCGAATCCATATGGCGCATTAAGGTCGTCATGCGTGCCTCGGTGGTCGTAGTGGTATCGACAGCAAATGAGGCACCCTATCTAGTCTAGTTTGCATTTGCGATCCTCGCTCCTATGCTAGATGATGGTGATGGTTCCCTCACACTCTCCCACTGCATGGTTTTCTTAGCGAGGTCTTCAAGGAAAGCCCATGCTTCCCTTTCATCCGTTCCTAAGAACTCTCCTTGACACATGGACTCAAGGAGTGTTCGGGACGGGATGTGAAGACCCTCATAGACAATGTGACAAAGGCACCACAACTCAATGCCATGGTGAGGGCATGAGGATAGTAGCTCCTTGAACCTCTCTAAGTATGCATGGAATGATTCAGTCCCATGTTGATAAAACGAAATGATTTTGTTCCCCAATTTTTGAGTTTGAAGATTTGGAAAATACTTCTTGAGGAATGAAGATTGAAACTCATCCCAAGTTCTAAAGGCATTAAACTTGGTTGTTCTACAACTACTTCTTGGCATCATCCTGTGGATGGAGTTTGTGCTAAGTTGTTGCAGTTTGAACATCGCACAGACCTCCTCAAAGTCCCTTAGAAAGATATAGGGGTCACCTTTACCAGTGAAGTGAGGGAGCATGGAGATAAACAGAGGCTTAACCTCAAAGTGGTTCTCATTCGCCTCTGGCAATACAATGCAAGAAGGTAAAGTAGTACGACTCGGGTAACATCAATCGCGGAGGGGGATAGGAACCTGAGGAACTAATTGATGAGATTGTGGACTAGAAGGTGGTGTGGATCCAAAATATGGGTCGCCCTAGTGTGGTTGACGACTGGTCATGGTCCCGGGATTGTGTAGGACACGAGACAAGGTTGTTTTCAAAAAGTCGACAATGGAGGATAAATCGATGTCGTATCTCGTCAAACGACCCTCGACATCTCGTGACAACACTGGTATGGACAAAGTTGCACACCCACACGAGTCACACGAAAAAGTAAAAAAGACTTTTTTTAGAACAATTAAAATAGAGGGTGCGCAGAGGAGAAGATGAGAAGACTTAGATGAGAGGGAATGTCTCAGGAGAGAAGGGAAGAAGTCATTATGCTACGGCGGGTAGGTAATGGTAGAAGCACAGAAGCAAACAAGGCTCAAACAACCTAAGGTCACTATAGGTCCTTACAGCTAGACGACGCCTAACTGAGCGGTCACGCGGCCTCAACATGCCTTACCTCCCTGCGATGAAGACCACCAAGCCCAGCAAGTGAGCCAAGATCTAGAGATCTCATCTCACCTACTATCGACAGAGTGGGCCACGCCGATCAGGCCATGATGTTCGCGACCGGACCAATCTCCTAGTGCGCCCGAGATCCTTAGGGGCCAATGTCTACGTGATTTTAAAATTACGCTTTTTGAGAGGTGTTTTGTGGGGCTGAAGAAGGGGTGATGAAATTCTCTACCTTATCTTGGTAACTATACGTGGTGCCCTTAAATATAAGTTTGATTCCATAATCTATCAAGCAACTCACCAATCAAACACTTATCACACTCTTGTTCCAATGCAATTCCTACTAACTAATGCATGGTCGTAGAAAATGCGTGAGTGAGAGTAGGAAATATGTACCTCACGCCAGCGCTCAACAACTAAAAGTAAAGCTAAAATAAAAGACAAGCTACATGCTTAAGTCGAATACATGATGCATGACCTAAACAAGCAAGAATGTCTAATCTTTTGCTTTGGGTTTGAATGACCAAGTTGATTAAAACGGGAACTGCTTATTAATTGATCAGGGAGCAAACTACAGGTCATAACTTGCCAAATTGAGCTCCCAGACCACTATATTCAAAGTACAAACAAACCAAAGAAATTATGAAGCAAATAAAGCTCACCAAGATAGGGCAAGTACAGGTTGATCCAAGGGAGCATTGCCAACCTTTGAGTGAGCGAAATCAAATGGGAAATAATAGTGTAAGAAGAGATTATTAAGCTACTACTAAAAAGATGACTACACTAAGAATGCAAAAAAAATAGATTACGATGCAAATGAAAACTAAGAAATGTAGCAAACTATGTGGAATGAAATATGGATGAATCCCCTGAGGGGTGGAGTGTGTGCACATAAAGGTGGGAGAAGTGGTGAATGACACATGAAAGAATGTATGTGTGTGTGTCCTGTGTGTATCTTCATACATAGGAAATGTCCAAAGATTTGGCAAGATCTATCAATCCATTCACACAACATATTAGCAATTACTACTTGATTATCACAAGATGAGGCTCAGCATGAGACGTGCCTAAAATTATTGCAAGACGCATCAAAAAAAGGAACTCATGTGAAGAACAAAGCTAAGCATGGGAGGTGTCTCAATTTCATGGCAAAACCCAACAAAACAAAGTTTCTTCAATCAATCATGTGAGTAAACACTAATACAAACACACGACTAATATGTAGCACATCCAATAGGAAATTTCAGCCAATAAACATGAGGAAACCAAACATGAGAAGTGTCTAAATCTTATGGAAAAACCCATAAAAAATCCACCAACATGTAGATGATTAAAACCAACCCGATGAACATACAAACAAATAAGTCTACACAATCAAAATTTGTCAAACAACAATACGTCAAAACATAAATGTACATTATTTCCATGCCCCAAAGGGGGATGGAACCACTCACTACTCATTATGCTAACATTCATATTAAGAAGAGAAAACATTTTAATTATACTAAGATTACTAAAACACAATTAAGCTAAGCATGCAAGAATTAAAAGAGACAACATGAAACTAACAAATATTTATTTTATTCATAACTCACATGACACTTAGCATCTCTCCACTTGAGTTTTTGCTCCAAGACTTTACTCCAAGTAGAGAGAAGTGCCACCACGCAAGAAGTGGTTACGAAGGAGGAAGAAGAGTTCTATTTATAGGCATGAAAAAAGGTAATCGGGGACAATCTCCTGGTGTGGGACTAATGAAACTTCTACAAATGCATACAAACAACATAATACACACCCATGAGAACCCGGGTCATATCCTAAGCATATTGGACCGCTTATTGGCTGTCTCGGCCAACCAATTGGAGGTCACTTTTGGTCGGATTCGATCCGATTTTGGTTGAGTTCTTTATTGCTTCAGGTCTCCACGTGAGGTGCACCCAGATTCGTTGTTTGAGTCTGTGCCCAAATCTAATTGCCAAAATACTCCTCATGATGGTGTGCAGTTTCTAAATTTTCTAATTGGTCCTTTTGACTTACATCTGTGTCCTTCCCTTTTGCAAATAGGTCCATAAGTTTCACCGATCAGTCATTTTCTCGCGTTTTGGTCCTTTTTGTGTCTCTTCTTCTCAAACATGTTTATTCCTAAAACGTAAACATAAAACTCATTACATAGCAAAACTTACGCTGAAAATAAAGGATATAGGACATGAATATATGCATGATATGATGTCAATCAAAGATCTCTGTACGACCAAGAGGAAACCAACGTCCCTAGCAAAGCCTTTTTGCGGCTAATGTTAGTTCGATTATCCTCTAGTACTACTCATGATTCAAATTCATATAATGAACTTCAAATTGAATTCAATGACCTTCTTGAAAATTTTGAACAAATTTGTCAGAGAAACATAGTAACTAGAAAGAAAATCAATGAGCTACATTGTCAAATTGAATCTATCATGAATGAGAAAAATGATTTGTTTGTTAGTCATGATAAATTGCATTAGAAAACTCTCATCTGATTGATGAAATTGAAACTCTAAATGCAAAATCTTCATGTAGTGATGATACCCAAGATCGTTTCGTTAAAATATGGAACTACAAAAAAATCTTGAAAGATTCACCAATGGAAAGAAAATGCTCGATATGCTTATTAGTAGTCAAAGACAAACATTAGATAAATCATGGTTTGGCCTATTACATGCTTGATTGATATCATACAATATTGGTTTTAGGCCTTAGTGATAGGGGGAGCGTATAATGTTATAACACTTAAGTTAGGGAGAGATTTTTTTATCCTAACCTTTGCATCTCATGCTTTTATTGTTTGCATTTGATTGATGTCAAAGGGGAGAATGATAAGGATTGAGCTTCAATTATTCCATACTATGCATATTGTTAGGGGGAGCATCGTATACACGCATAGTTTACATATATTAAAGGGGGAAATCGTATAGAAAATGGGACAAATTAAATTGAAACTCAAGCATTAAGGTATAGATTTGCCATCATCAAAAAGACGGAGATTGTTGGCTTTTAGACCTTAATCTATATTAATTTTGATGATTTATCAAACTAATATTAATCAATCAACCTAATCAATCAAAGTAAGAAAACACGATTACATGTAATTGCATACATACTTGTATACTTGTAATCATCTTAATAGGTTGATCAAGATTATCAAAGAGCAGGAGAATTGGGACAAAGACGTAAAGACTCAAGACTTGTAATCTTCAATTTATTGAGTCCATAGGAAAATATGTAAACTAGAGCATTAGGATTCTATCCCAGCCAAGGTCGACCGAATGTTCCACGGTCGACCAAACTGCCTTGGATTACTTTTAAAGTTTACTCTCTAGAAATGTCTAGTAGGTTGACTAAATGGCAAATGGTCAATCAAACTGTCTTGGACTAGTTTTGGAGTTTACTCTTTGAAATTGTTGATTAGGTTGACCGAATGGCAAACGATCGACTATATTTCCTTGGACCAGTTTTGCATTTTACTCCAACAGTCACATTTGAATCTTGCCTCTTTGGTCCTCCGAATAGAAAACGGTCGGCCGAACTAGCCTAAGTTTGAAAACAACCAATCTTTCTTGTGCACTATAGAACGGTGCACCGAAGTCCTTTCGGTAAACCAAAATCTCTATTGGTTGAAATTGGAGTTCTATTCTGAAGCAACCAAATGGTCATCCGAATGGACTTCGGTCGACCGAATTAGCCCAAAACTCTGCCCGAGCTTCAAGCAAACTCTTGCTTCTTATTGGTTCATAACTCCACCAACTCCCAAACGACTCTATTAGCTTTGAAGCCTATATAAGCCTCATTCAAGAGACACAAACAACAACTAGACACTCCCAATTCATTTATACTCTTTGTGTTCTCAATTCCCAAACCTTCAAAGCTCCAAATACACTCAAAACTTCATCTTCACCACCTGCACATCAACTCCATATCCATATCCAAGTGTGCTCAAGTTAGAGTGTTTAGATTGTGATTTCATTTCCACATTCAAGAATCACTAAAGGGTTGTAAAGCTTCGAGGAAGCGCCCTCTCTGATTGTGATTGGAGACACAAGCGAGGCGAGGTTGTTCGCGAGGCTCGGTTCTTGTAAAGGTGTTGATCTCGACCTCGAAAGCAGATCGGTTAGAGGAACCATAAGTGAGGCTCGGAGGATCGCACAAGGATTGCGAGGAGGACTAGGACTGGGTGTGGTGCCGAACCTCTCTAACTCCGATGTCGTCGATTTTTGTGGTTTGCATTATCTTGTCTCTTAATCCCTAAATTGGTGTTTTAATTCCGCAATTATCTAGTGATTAGAGGGCCATAGATCCTAACAATTGGCCCAAAAATCACCCTTTCCTTGGCCCAATAGAAGAGCCTTAATAAAATCAATTTAGACGTTGGCCCCTAGGATTTCCGGACGCATTAAGGAGATGAAACCATTTAAGACCATTACGGCTTGAACGTCATTGCCCATCTAGTCTCGCTGATATTTCAAGAACCTCCAGGTTCTTGATTTCCTACAAACTAGTGGTACTCTCTGTTTAAGACCGTTATGGAGAGATTTGCAAAATAAATTGTAACTTGTTATGGCTAAATAAGTGTTATCATGTGTATAATATGAAATGTATTGAATAATTTTATTGTAATTATAACTGAACGCAATTTTTACTCTTGTAGACATCTTTATGACGCTAGAAGGTTAGCCTCCCCTGATGATAAAGTATTTGGATTCCAGTGTCCATCTATTTTTATACACGGGAGTGACTATAATTCGGGTGTGCTTGCGAATATCTTGAAAGAACATGGCAAAATATATTATAGGGTCCCTTTTCAGGATAGTTAAGTTTGTTAATTGAAAATAATAATTAGAATTTGTTTTGCAATAAACTTATAATTATATATACAATCAGAGCTCATTGGATGCTAGTGATTCTTTGCCCTGAAGCTAATTCGGCATATTGGTTTGATCCTTTGGGGTCAACTCCACTAAGGTCATCCTTAAAGAAAGTTGTTTCAATGTAAGTTTATTTTAATTATCGTATTTGTAATTCGTGTAATTTTATTAGTATTATCGACTTCATATTGAATAACTTGTGTTTCTTAGGACATTTAAGGTTTACAAAATTGTTGGTGGAAGGACCACCAAAAATTATATCGTAACCTGGCATTCAATGGGAGTACGTTTCTTCCATTTTTGTTAATGTTTTTAAGTACTTGAATGTATATATATATGTTGAACGTTTTAATTAAACCGCAAGTGCACGGCCACGTGAAGCAGTGGCAAATACGGGTCGTCCTCCGGGAGGTGAGCAGCCTCTCGTTTGCACGAAATCAAGTGGAAAAAATAGGGAAGAGAGTTTGATTATCCTACTCTACGTTACACTACAGAAGAGTGCTGGAACTCAGAAGTGGAAAAACCCCTAAGGGGTGGAGTGAGTGCACACATGCATAGAGGTGGGCGTTGAACACATTCTTTAAGACCAAATGAAGGTGGTGTTATCATGCATAGGAGGTGTCTAAGTGTTATGACAAAACCTATCAATCCATTCACCAACCTAGTTGATTAACATTTACATATACAAGTTGTTTATTTCAGAACTTAAACAAGTGGGAGAAGTGTCTATTCATTTTGGCAAAACTCATCAAGTTCTAAATTCTATCCTAAACAAGCAAGCATACATTCATGTTTTATCAACACATTGTAAATCAAGCATTCATTCCATTCTCATTTGCATGTATGAACATCTACTCCACCCCCAAAGGGGATGGAACTACTCACTACACATTAGATTAATTATTAAACTAAGTAAAGAAAGCATATTAACTAAGCTACTAAAACTAATGAAATTAAATTAAGAAAAATAAAACAAACAACATGAAACAAACAACATAATGAAGAAACTTTTATTAAGATGACTCACAATTCAAGTAGCATCCTCCCAATTTAGTGTGTGCTTCAAGGCCTCACTTCAGTAGGAAGAATAACCACTCAAAATATGAAGTGATTACATTAGAAGGTGAAGAGTTCTATTTATAGCCATAGAAAAAGGCAATCCGGGGCAATCCCCCAATGCGGGACTAAACAAATACCAAAAATAGCCTAAACAAACACTAATACATATGGTACAGAAATCTAAGCAGATCCGGGAAGATCCGGACCGCCAATTGGCAGTCTACAGGATCCGGATCTCGCTCATTTTTGTTTTGGGCTTTTCCTGGTATATTTGCTGGTCTTGGATGCATTTACTTGGCTTGTTGGAGCTCCGACCCAAATCGAATTGCTAAAATACTCCCCATGATGGTGTGGAGTTTTCTATTTTGCTCTTAGATCCTTCGGTCTTACGTTCAGGTCCTTCTCCCTTGCATCTCAGTCCCCAGATCTCACAATTCAGTCATTTTTCCCAGCTTTTGGATCCTTTTATGCTTCATCTCTTCAAACCTATTTATTTCTGAAATTCAAACATAAAACTCGTAACATAACATTATTTAGGTGAAAGATATTGGATATAAGATACAAATATAAGCATGAAATGATGTCAATCAATATATATAGCAAGTTTCTATCTTTGTATGTAGTATCGATGTAAATTGGAAATACTGAATGTGGGTATTACAGTATGAGATACATGCAGAATATCATAGAGATTACACCTGAAAACGTAGAGCTATTTGAGGTAATATAGGTGTAATGTTTCAATGGTATAATTATAGTTTCATTATATACATATTTATATTGCGTACTTGTAATGTTTCAGTGATATAATTATAGTTTCATTATATACATATTTATACTGTGTACTTATAGTTTCATAGGTCTACCAAAACAATAGCGATCCGTATTCGCAAGAGGAGCTCGATGATACTCGTGAGCGATAGGCTTGCTAGTTTGTTACCAACATGTTAATGAACTAATTAACATGTTCTAATATTTAACAACAGTTTTTGTAATTAAACATGTAATTTTATTTAACCACATTCTTTGTATTACGAAGAAGTTATTACTTTAATATGATCAGAATTTTTACTTTATTATGATCAAATATCTTTGTGATTGATTATTACGTATGATTGTGGATGAATGTGTTTGTTGATTGACAACAATTTGTGTATGATTGTGGATGAATGTGTTTGTTGTGCAGGATGAATGTGTTTGCTGATTGTACATGTTGTATTTCACTTTTTTTTTAATTTGAAAAGGTATAGATATCGGGTATTAGATTAATGCGACGCATAATATGTCCTATAGACGACAGTTATTAGGTTAATGTGATGCCTAGTATTTTTACATTTATTTTTTTAATTTGAAAAGGGAATAGACGTCAGATGTGTTGTATATCCAACACGTATTACCCTCCAATAGACGTCGGCTCTTAGTTATAACTGACGCGTATACTCGCTAAATTAGACATTGGTTGTGTTATATATCCGACGTGTATACTCAGAGAATAGACGTCGGTCTTTTGGTGACCGACGTTTATATATAGACGACACATAAATAAACGTCAACTTCTAGAACGCAAATACCCAACATATATAAGCCTTATACCTTTCGTCTTAATTTGAGTTCAATAAGATTTGCGAGGTTCTTTCAAATCTTGGTTTGCTCGACAAGAAAAGGTTGGACTATATGTTCCAATTTTGCAAGATGTGCGTTATGTATGGCATATTAACATGACCCGTTCTAGGAGGGTAAGTTTTGTTTATCATATGCTGCTATCTTCTTAATTTGGACTCTGACATTCTACGTTATAAACTTATAACAACAACCGTTTTGACTCATTTAGCTTCTATCTAATAGCCTTGCACATACATTTTCCTAAAAAAAATTTACCCACTTATTTTTGGGAAAGGCTTGTTAGTTACGTAATTGTTTCTTTTGGCAAATTTCGTTCTACCATTCGTTTCCACCTTCTTCATTTTGCCTCCCACCTTCTCGTTTATGTTAGTGACCATTTCATACCTATAAACATTGTTAGGTGTGTTCTAGAGCTATCATTCATTCAAGGTAACACATTGTTAGGTGTTCACTAGTTTAAATTTAGAATATGGATCTTCTGAGTGGTTTAACATGATATGTTTACGAACTACAAAATTTACTTTGTTAATAAGTACACTTCAATGAGTTTCTATTATTCTCCTTTAAATGTTTACCCTATCCTTCCACCGGTCAACCCTCTTATTTACAACATTCTTTGATTCCACTAATGTTTACAACACCAAAAAGCGAGAAAAGATGATTTTTTTTATGGCTATGTTTAATCCACTACCTTCCTATAACAATTTGGCAGTTAATATGAGTTATCTCCATAAAAAGAAGAACTTAAAGCCGTGGTAGACTACAATTGCTGGCAATCCAACGCTTGATGGAAGTCTAAGTTCGAAGTTATAAGAAACAATATTCTAAGATTTACCGTCTCAACTTTCCAATGGTTATATAAATAAGTTAGATAAATGGTGTACTCCCGCTTAGTTAGGTAGAGCCGCCAGTTGTCTTCCGCATCATTGTAAAGGAAAAGTTGAATGATTTACATCCTGGAAAGAAATAATGAATAACGTCGAGGTTGATGTAGACACTACTGGCATTGCAATTGTTCGTGTTCCAATATCCACACATACTTTTCAGCCACGCCCTTGTTGTTAGGGCTGTGCAGAACCGGGTCAAACCGGTCAAACCGGACCGGACCGGACCGGTCGGTCCGGGTTCGGTCCGGAAATTTTTGAAAAAATCCGGTCCGGTCCGGGTTTCGGTCCGGCAAATTTTAAATTTTCCGGTCCGGACCGGTCCAATTTTTTTTTTTTTTTAAATTTAAGCCAAAAAATCGGGTTTTTGGACCGGTCCGGTCTTCGGTCCGCCTATCCTAATTTTTTCCGGTCCGGTCCGGTTTTCGGTCCGGACCTAAAAACAATTTCCGGTCCGGTCCGGACCGGACCGGACCGATGCTCAGCCCTACTTGTTGTATTCCAACATGTTTGCATCATCCAGGTTTACTATGAAGTCAGAACACATCTTTTTTTGATGAACCAAAATTCACCGGTACCCGCCCCGACTTTGGGAAAAGCGGGTTGTGGATTTAAACTGGAGGTGGTCCAACACCATTTTCACCAAGACGCTTGACATGCCTTGCTGGGTTTCAAACTTGCATTTAGAGGTGAATTCTACTCACCTCAAACCAACTCAGCTGTGTCCCGAGGGACATATTCTAAAGACATCTTGATAGATGGAGGAAAAATTAAGGAGAAATCATAATAAAACCAAAGGATTTGGACGTTAGTGGTGGGCAAAGATAATGCACATGCCAATTGTTTGCTCTGGGGGGACGAAGCTGTAGAATTGGTGACCTATTCTAAAATGGTGAATAAACTCTAAATGCAAACATAGATTACAATGTGGAATTAAAAGGTAGCACTAAGAAAGAGATTACAAACCACAATGGAGACTTGATGTATTAAGGTTCATTCACCCGTGATCTGGTCCTCTCCACAGTCTTCGTCCAACCCTTTAGTCTTTCTTGAGTGTCTAGTATTTGATCGTCCTTTACTGGTCGAGCTCAATGCCCATTACAATCTGAGTTCGCAAACATCGTCTCGAAGTTGATCTCCCGTAGCCTAGGAGTTAGTTCGATGATACGGAGCTCATAACTTTGAGATTGCAAGATAAGAACTCTAACCTGAGAACTTGGGAATCTAGGCTGGCTTTGATGGTTTCCAACTGGGAGAGTGAGAGCTTTGGAGTATTGAGAAAGAGAATATTCAAGAAGTCGTTTCTAGTTGGAACGGTAGTTTTGTGTCAGGCCTTGATCAGACAGTCCAATAAGAGACATCATCCGATGCCTTTATGTCAATGAATTTCAAAGCCAATTTTGACTAATCACAATATAGAAATCCCATGTTTTAGTTGTTATGATCTAATCCCTCATTAGGGATTAAACCCACGAAATTAGGGTTGGAGGCATCGGTTTTGGTGTGCTTGCATGGGAAGTTGAAGAGTGATGATGGGTTTAGGGTGATAGGTGGGGGACGGGTACTGTAGCTTGTATTAGGTTTTGTTTATAAAGCCAAAACTCACATCTCTCTCTCTCTCTCTTGTTGTCATTCCGTTTTTCCACCCAAAACATACCATTTCCCTTGCATCCCGGCGACCAGAGGAGGAGCTCCGGCGACGTGGTGGAGGCGCACGCGAGGGAGGAGCGACGAGAACGGAGGAAGGAGGGAGAAGAAGCTAGAATCGTCGAGAAGAAGGAGGAGCTCGCCGACACACATCTCTCCACGGTGAAAGGTAGGCCAAGTCTTCATAGTAACTCCCCAAGAGGTGTGGGAGTGTAGGGGGCGGCGTTGGTGTCGTTTCCCCGGCGAAAACCCGACTGGATAGAGGTTGAAGACGCTCTGTTCGGTCGACCGATTGAGAGTTCGGTCGACCGAACACCGTCCAGATGATGCCTGTCCAGAGGAGAAATGTATGTTTCGGTCGACTGGTGGTTGGGTCGGTCGACCGAGTTTAGTGAACATTAACTTACTGCCCGAAAACGGTCGAACGACGTCTGTGTGACGGTCGACCGTTTATGCCAAAATTTAGCGGGAATCTAAGGGTTATATTAGCCGGTCGACCGGTGGTTATTTGGTCGACCGAATCCCAATAGATAGGTTAGAAAGACCTTCGGCCGACCGAGTGTGTCTCGGTCGACCGAACTGTGCAAAGTCGGTCAAGAGCGTTGACCATCTAATGGTCGACCGCTCGTTGTGATCCGGTCGACCGACCGCATGCAGTTTTCTTGTAGTGAAGTGCTTGTTGATCCGGTCAACCGGAAGAGTTTCGGTCGACCGAATGCAGTGGGCAGGATTCATGCAGTTTTCTTGTTGGTTGAACGGACCCTGGTTCGACCGACGGGATATATATGTATATAAAATGTGTAGCGTAGACCTTCCAAACGGTCGACCGCTAGATTGATCTTGTTCGACCGGTGGGTCGAATTATCATTGGTGGATTTCACTTCCGACGAGGGCGATTTTAGTTGGACCCCTTGTGCCTATGCGGTAGAGGGATGTCTTCCATGCCTGTGTGGGTGGGAGACGCCTTCTTCCTTGTGTTGGGAGGGGATGCACTTTCCGTGTGTTGGAGAGCGAGGTCCCTTGTGCCTGTGCGGCAGAGGGACGCCTTCTTCCTTGTGTAGGGAGGGGATGCACTTTCCTTGTGTAGGAGAGCGATGAGCAGTCTGGGGGCCCGAGGCGGTTTTGCATTGCATGTGCATTCTTGGCTTTTCGTCTTATTTTCTGTTTATGATAGGAGATGTTGGCATACGGGGTTCCTTGCGGGAACTCAGGTGGTTTTTGTGTTTCATTTTCAGGGAGCAGGCAGTCGTAGGTTGGTGGTGACCGAGGGGAGTACCTCCGGGATCGGGTCCTGTCATCTTATCTCTTCGTAGAGGTAGTGATTGTAGGATTTCATGTTTAATTGTACATATATATTTTCGAAATTTTAATGCACAATAAGGATCAATTTACAATTTTCTATGATTTATTTCATGCATGCATCAATTTGCTTCAATATCTACTTTCAAAATTTTATTAAAACAAATATGGGCTCCGAAATTTATACCTAGAAGTTCTCTAAACTTCTTGAAGATTCGGAGACGTTGAGGATGCTTCTCGCTACGCCGGATGCCTCCGAGATTTCACCAAACTCTAAACAAGATTGTAGAGAGAAGAGCTAACCTCTCAATCTCCAATAGGGTTTAGAATCTAATTACTAACCCCTCTTTAGTTCCCTTGAGAAGATGATCTCTTAAAAAACTAAAACTAAACTTAAGAATTAAGGGAATTTTGTGGAAAATTATGGAGAGAGTTTTTGCATGAGAAAAATAATGAATTAATTAATGAGGTAATGAGATAAACTTGTATTTATAAGTTCTCTCCAAATTACTTATTCATGTGCAACATCTTGCCCATGATTTCATGCAAACTTCCATCTAACCATCCATTATTTAATAATAAATAATCTTAGCCACGAATTAAATCAATTATTGACCAATTCCATGCATGATCTAATTAATTCTTAAATTAATTCTGCATAAAACCGTCTGGACCGGTCGACCGTTTGGAAGTTCGGTCGACCGCTCGAACCTGGTTTCGGTCGACCGTTCCATAACTCGGTCGATCGTTCGTAACAGGAATTATTCCATCGCAATGTTCGGTCGACCGACCGATTACTTTCGGTCGACCGTTCGAACAGATGAAAATTCCCTGCTATCGGTCGAGACATGTCCGGTCGACCGTTTACTGCTAACTGGTTGACCGTTTGAGCACTGTTCTGCAGACTTGTCAAATTTCGGTTTAACCCCTACAAAATTTGACATTTCGGGATTAGTAGTAAATTCACAACTTATGTAACATATTATCCTATGTAATGATCAATCATTACACACCATAATATTTACATCACATATGAATTTAATTTAGATTCTAATTATGTTATTAATCACAACATAATTTTGATTATGCTTGTTCACCCCCATGTGTCATATTTTCTACATGAAACCCGACACATCCTATGAACTCAAAATCCCCATTTCTTGTTTCCCAGTTTTGTGGTGTGACCTATGGGAGGATCTAAACTAAGTTCGGAGTGATATTAAGAGCTTAATATCACAAGCTATAAGCGGTATCTAGCTACACATTATAGCTCCCAATTAGTTAGATGTCTTAATTCCACTCAAACCAAAACCCGATCCATTTAGTGATGGAGTGCACCACTTGTGTCCGTCCCTTGCCTCATGATATTAAGAATGCACACAAAGTAGTATTGTGTCATCTTTGTATTAGTATTCATTTCTTGATCTCTTTAAGCTAGTTATAAATATGTGAATTAACTCAAATCATATTGTGCACATTATAACTTTGCTTTATCAAGGGGCCCACTAATATCATCACTCAATTAAGAGGGGCAATGATAATCTTTTGACTAACTATCTTCTCCAACGAAAGTTATACTTAACCAACTAATGCCTTTACACTACACTCATCGATAGCTTAAGACACTAGTCTAATTAAGAACTCCTTAAGCGATCGGATATAAGTCTCATATCAAAAGACCAAGGATACAGTAAAATATTAATGACACAGAAACACATTCCTATAATATTTTACTTGTTAGGTCAATTTGGTATACAAAAGTACTATTTTACTCTTTTGTGTACCCGTGTTGTCACTCACTTGTAGAGCTACAATGATCTATGAGCAACACGACAATCTTAACTCGGTAATTAATGTCCCATGTTCATTACCATGATTGCGAATATCTTTTGTTTTATGTAAACCAATATCTTTTAGAGCTCTACGGTTAAGGACCAAGAGCCTCTTTCTTAACACTTCTAAAAGACGAATAACATAGACAAGGAACAAAATGATTTCTCATTCAATTCATAATAATTACAGTAGTTATGTATTAGACATGTAATCACTCTTTTGACACTCTGTATTATGACTTCCACGTGGAGATATTTTATATATATGTATTCAGTTGACTTTTCTAGTAACGTGCCCTTGTTGACCGTTGACGGTCGTATGTTTATGTTTTAAATTTGAAAAAAAATCTTCCGCTGTTCCGGGACGTTACATTAGTGACGGTAAAAATCCATCAATAGATTCAAGAATATGTCGCTCCAATTTTTAGCGACGGATAATTACGATCACAGATGCCAGCGTCGTAGAAACGTTTCTACGACGAATGACAATCGTCACCGATTGTTTTTGGAGGGAGGAATTGGTGGGAGTATAATGAATCGACAACGGATATTTGATGGATTTAGAAATTGTTTCCCATTGCTAATGGTTTTTGAAAAAAAAAATATAATTTGTCAGCATTTAATAAACCCTTAGTACACATATTTTTATCAACATCCATAATTACATATATCTCTATGAACCAGACCCACAATAATAAATATAACATCATCACAATTACAAGTATGAAGTTAAAATGTAATTGAAAATTCAAGTTAAACAATACTTAAGAATCAAATCAGGTCATACTATATAGAACTAAATAAGAATTTCAAATTTATAACATATTGTCAAGAAATGAGTCCCGGTATAATTAAACAAGAATTCAGTCAAACTTCTTTCCCAAAGCAAATATTGTAATGTCCAGACAATTATTTCTTTGTAACTGCTCATGTTAAACTTCCTTTCCCAAGCAAATATTGTAATGTCTATACAATTATTTCTTTGTAACTGCTCATGTTAAACTTCTTTTCCAAAGCAAATATTGTAATATTTTCCGAACTCTCTAACGTCGCACCATGTCCCTCTTGAATTGTCTCGAGTTTGCTGTGATCATGCAAGGTTTGTGTAGTTGCATTTTTACCATGAACAACTACAATTAATATATGGAAAATTTGCATTTCTATGCTCCAAGTGGCCCAACTTATGAAAAAAAGCTCACACTTTAACATCCTCTGAAAAATATGTTTATGTCTCCCGTTCTACCCAAAGTACCCCTACCTTTAAAAAACAAAAACCTATCTTTGTCATGCATCTTCTCTCTCTCTCTCTCTCCCCCACTCTTTCACGCAACCCTTCCCCGTCGTAGTTAAACCCAAATCGAATAACAACTCCTCTACTGACTAACAACCCTTCTGTTATTTGTGCATGTTTGGAAAGATTTGGGGGGGGGATGTGTTGGGATTGACACATACTCCTTATGCCCACTCCGACGGGTCAGTCGGGGGTCTCCAATGTATTTTTGGGCTTGGGGATTTATTAGGAATTGTAACAGATTGGTTACCAAAAATGGATGACCGAACAAGTTTCCAACAAAGCTCGATAGACTCGATATGTGTTCGATAGGAACGCGATTGTTGTGCTCGATAGGCTCGATTACTTTTGCATGTAAGCTCGATGGGATTAGACTGAGTGGTTCTTGGAGTGGATTGAATCGATGAAAGTTGGAATGATCTTCTGTGTTTCAAACAAAGCCCAATGGACTCGATAGATGTTCGATAGGAACGCGATTGTTGTGCTCCATAGTCTCGATTACTTTTGCATGTGAGCTCGATAAATCTTGACAACAAATTATTGTGTTTGTTTTAACTTAATGTTGAGTTTGTTTTTGATGTGCTCGATAGAGCTCGACAGAGGCTCGATGGAAAAAATGCTACTTTTCACCGCATGATTTTTGAGGGCGTTTTGGGACAACGAAATTCAAATTGTTTGGGTGTGGAGAACTGTAAACTCCATGGTTCGATGCGCTCGATATGTGTGCGATATGACCTCAATAATTTAGATTTTTTGAAAAAATACTACTTTTCGCCGCACGATGTTTGAGGATGTTTTATGACGAACGGAATTCGAATCGTTTGTGTGTGTAGAACTGCAAAGTCGATGTGTTCAATGCGCTCGATTTGTGCTCGATATGTCCTTGATTTCATTTTTTTGAAAAGTTGTGTTTTTTGAACACACTATTTTTGAGGGAGTTTTATGACGACCGAAATTCTAATTGTTTGGGTGTGGAGATGATTAGTGGCATATCATGTAGTCTATTCATGCTATATATCTATTATTTCACTCCACATTTGTGCTACTCGGGTTGTTTTAATATGATTTGAGGAACAAGTAGGTACAAAGAAGCATAAGAGTGAATTGATTTAAAAAGCAGAAATAAAGGGCTGAATTGCGATAGTTTTTTGACGTGCATGTAATTGGACGTGAATGTTTTAGACCAATGAAAAGGAGAGGACATGCATGCAATAATCCCATGATTTAAATTGGTCAAACAAAGAAATCCCACAAGAATCCCACGCACAAAAGAAAAGGAAGATAAAATGTATGTGGCAAGAGATGAAGAAGGAAATTGCATCCGAATTATTTCCTTCCCGCAAAAAGTAAACTTTGGACTGTCCGCACATGCCACTCGTTTTATTCATAGCATCCAAATGCAAATACCAAATTTGATGATTCAAGATCCACTAGAAAGACAATTTAAAGGTGAAAATATTCATCTCTCAAGTCATCCATAATTGGGGCATAACGTTTTGATACGATATCCAAATAATATGCTATCCAAATAACGTTTTGATACGATATCCAAATAAGGTGTAATGGGGGCATCCTTATTCATAGTATGAATGGTTTTTGACACGTAGAGGAGTGAATGTGTCTCTTAAATGAAGCTTATATAGCCTTCAAAACAAATAGAGCCGTTATGGTGAGTTGGTGAAGTTTGGACCAATAAGAAACAAGAAGTGACTTAAGCTCGGGCACAATTCAGAGCCTTTTCGGTTGACCGGGAAACCAACGGACGTCCAACAGGATGTGAGCGTATTGGTCAGATTGCATGACTTAGTTGACCGACTATGTGTTGGATAACCATTCACCAACTTGTAGTGGCTTTTTCTTAATATCGATCAATTACACTTGGTTAACCAAAATCAATTCGGTTCACCATTCAAAGATGGACAGTAAAGAATTGCAAGCTCTGGTAATCAAGTTCGGTCGACCATGGGATATACGGTAGACCGACGAAAGCGCGTGTTTTCCACTGACATTGGTTTAAAAGTTGATTTACAAATAACGGTCGAAAAGTTACGTGGAAAAGGGCCGTTACGTTTTGATAAACAACAAGGGTTTGGTAAACCGAAGGGGATTCCGTAGACCGATTTTTGACATTTCAAAGGTTAAGGATGTAGTCGTTTAGAATAAAAGATGCATGTCAAGTTTGGATGACCGATACCAATTCGGTAGACCAAATTAAGATATCCAGAGAAAATCCGAAGCTGCTCAAAAGAATAGAATGGTTGACCGGTTAGCCTGCGGTAATCCGAACCAAGGATTCCAGGAAAGATCAATTGGCTACTGACTCTAGGAAGACGGTTCACCGAGGGTAACTGAGTCATACGTTTGGGACACGTTCGGTACACCGAGGGGAAAACGGTGAACCGACAGAAATGGCTTTATCCTTTTGTGCATCACGTGTACATTTAATCCTATAACACAAATAAATAGAAAATTACATGTGAAGTCCTTGAGCTTCGATTACAAGTCTTGAGCCTTGATCTGAAGTTGATTAGTCCCTTAGTTTGACCACCTACAATGTTAGGAATACACAATATCTATGCAATTTTACAATGTGATGTGTGGATTGGAGTTGTGGATAAGTTTAGTTTGTTAATCATCAAAATTAAGATTAAAGGGGCCAAAAAGCCAACAATCTCCCTTTTTTATGATCACAAACTAATGTCAAATTGTGTATGTGCTCCCCTTATCAATATGCATAAGATAGGATAACTCCCTTTGACTAAATGCATCAATTTCACATATTTGATTTAAGCATGTTATGTCCATTTTTCTCCCCCTTTTGACATCCATTAAAAAAGATTAATCAATCAAAGTTTGAGACAAAAAGACACACAATATGGAAATGAAATTACATTTCTTAAAAGGGAAGATAAGGCATAAAGCCGATACAAAAGCAAACAAACCAAAGCAAAAGACAAATAAAACAGACATGACAAACAAACATCAAGCAAACAAGCAAAAATAACAAAATCTAGTTCTCCGGCTTGTTCATGCCTCGAAGAAGATCTATAATTTCATTTTGGGAGTTGAAATAGGCATGGTGAGAATCTCCAACCACACGAATTTGGTTATTGATCTCGTTGAGCGAGTTCGATGTCGCCAACGGAAAAGATTGGAATTCGGAAGTGAGTTCTTGAATGCCTTGATAGTTTTGATTCACTAAGCAACGAACCTCGTGCACTTCGTCGCAATTTCGGTCCAAGAGCTTCTCGTTATGAAAGGCCCAAGCAGGTTGGTTCCACTGAGCATCCGTACCAGATGACCACTCGGGACGTGCGTAGCGTCGAGGATCACGAGTCGAGCTAGGATCCCAATTTGGATTCAGCTCAGCATCGAAAGGAGGAGGAGACCAATGTGGAGCTTCAGTAGAGATGGCATCATCTTCATTTTTAGTGGAGTCATTGTCAGCTTCTTTGTTAATTGCTTGTTTACCCGAGCACATCCAGTTAAGCGTGTATTTGTCGATGGCTGTCTTTGAAGATTTGAAAAGATCACAGTCGAATTGGATGTTGAAGTGAGCTAAGACCAGCGAGATGTCAAAGGAAAAGGGAGAAAGTTAGGCTTCGTCCGAGCGATGTAGAACATGTGGTTGATCAAGAATAAAGGCCAATTTGTGCGAGTACCGGTAGAGAGATTAAATAGACACTTCATCATTTGGTGGCCAAGTTCGTCATTATGTCCTCTAGGCACAAAGAGATTGGTAGATATGAAGCGACAAAGAATGCGGCCAAAAACCGAAAGATGAGGAATGGAAAGCTTGCCATCTTGAGGAATGTCTGGTCGAACCTCCATAAATTGACTCATCGAACCACAAACCTCATCCCAAGAGAGGTTATAAATATCATCGCCGGCACTGGGAATTCTGGTAATCTCTGAGAGAATGGATGCGGTGAGAGTGAGAGAGACATTATCGATTAGAGTGGTGAGCGCCGCTTGATTGCCATCAAGTGTGGTAGTCCCTCGGAGATTGGCATAACATTGACGACAAGCTTCCGCCGATAAAGGGACCTGAAGTTTTGTCATGAAAGAAATCTCCAAACTGATCAACAACGAGATAGGTGGAGAGACCAATCGACTTGAAATCTTTGATAATGATCTTCCTCTCTGGAATGGGATTTCCACCACTAATAGTGTAGTAGTGTACCTCCGCCTTAAGATTGTAGAAGTTGCCATTGTTGAAAGGCGAAGATATTTGTCGACGGGTTCGTTCTCCATATTAGTAGAAGAGGAAGGTATGTCGAGGTTGAGTCTCGTCTTCTTCACTGGAGGAACGGGTTTCTTTTATCTCTTAGATTTTGGTTGTTTTGTTGGTTCCGCCATCTTCTTAGATTCACGAATTTTCCTTCGACCCATAGGGAATGAGGAAGATTCGAAGGAGAGATGAAAGGTTTGTGATATGAGAAAGGGAAGGATGCAAGAGTTTGGTTTTGGGATGATAGGAGTCAAAGAGAGGACCCAAATATATATAGGAGATAGAAGGGGTGGAACATGAAAAATCGTGTCCAATGGTCGTCCATAAGCGCCTCGGAGGACCGTTGGACTAGCTCCAACGGCTAGAAAAAATAGAATTCGGTCGACAGACTAGGGTTCGGTGTACCGCAAAAGGTGGACCGTAAGTGATAAAAAATCACTGGATCTTGACACCGGATGACCGAAGCGGTCATAGTCATCCATTCTCCAATAAACAAGGAAGTTAAAAAGCCACAACAGTCATCCGATTCAAAATCGGATACCCAATAAAGGCGAGAAGATTTATTAAAGAATGCCGCAACAAAGAATTTGAAAAAAATTTACCTATACACTTCAGGCGTCCAAGATATATTCGAATAACCTTTGTAATGGGAAGATGGAAGTTTTCTAACTTTAACAAATGAAAAGATTTGGGTAACCGTATAGATAACGGTGTACTGAGAAGTGAAAGTTCAGACCAAGTCCAGATCCCTGTCGAGACACCCTTCGGCTGACTCTTAGCAAAATAATTGAATTATGATATTTCTTTAGCACTACACATGCCTAGTTCTTGTCTAATTTTATCATGTTGATCAACATTTAAGGGTTTTGTAAATATATCTGTTAATTGATCATTTGTTGAAATGAATTTCAATTCAATATCACCTTTGAGAGCATGATCTCCAATAAAGTGATGGCGAACATATATATGCTTGGTTCTTGAACGAAGAATTGGATTTTTAAGATAAATTTTTGGGACTAGTATTATCAGAAAATATTGTTATAGTTTGAAACTCAAATCTCAAATCCTTGAGGGTTTGCCTGTTCCAAAAGACTTGTGCACAACAACATCTAGTGGCCACATATTCGGCTTCGGTTGTTGACAGTGCAACACTATTTTTCTCTTACTAAACCAAGAAACCAAAGATTTACCCAAGAATTGACATGCCCCACTAGTTCTTTTCCAATCTGATTTGCATCCGGTATAATCGGCATAACTATAGGCAATGAGATCAAAAGATCGAGTCTTGGGATAAAACAATCTTAAATCACAAGTTGCTTCCAAATATCGAAAAATCATTTTCAACGCATGCATATGAAATTCTTTAGGACAAGGTTATGCCAAACACTAAACATGATATCGGGTCTACTAACGGTTAAATAAAGAAGTGAACCAAACATACCACGATACCTTTTAATATCAACTTTTTTGCCTTCTTCATCTTTATCCATTTCAAGCTTGTGCTCATAAGAGTATTGTGAGGTTTGCTATCATCATATCCAAATCTTTTGAGTAGTTACCTTGTGTATTTGGTTTGGTTGATGAAGTTTCCCTTCGAACTTTTCTTGATTTGGAGTCCAAGGAAGAAGTTGAGTTCACCCATCAAGCTCATTTCAAATTCACCTTGCATAGACTTTGAAAACTCTTGGCATCGACAATCCTTAGTAGCATCGAATATAATGTCATCAACATAAATTTGTACTACTAACAAATCTTTATCTTTATTCTTAGTGAATAAAATGGTGTCAACTTTCCACATTGTGAATCCATTTTCAGGCAAGTAGTTCTTCAACCTCTGATACCAAGCTCTAGGAGCTTGCTTGAGCCCATAAAGAGCCTTCTTAAGCTTCAATACATGATACAAGTATGTTTCATTCACAAAAATGGGTGGTTGTTTAACATAAACGTCTTCCATGATAAAACCATTCAAAAATGCACTTTTAACATCCATTTGAAAATGTTTGAAATCCATGTATGATGCATAGGCTAATAAAATTCCAATTGCTTCTAATCAAGCTACCGGAGGAAAGGTTTCATCAAAGTCGATGCCTTCCTCTTGGTTGTAACCTTGAGCGACCAATCGAGCTTTGTTTCTAACAACTCGTCCAGATTCATCAAGTTTGTTTGAAAAAACCCACTTGGTACCAATTACCGTTTTGTCTTTGGGTCTTAGAACAAGCTCCCAAGCATCATTACAAATGAATTGGTTCAACTCTTCATGCATAGCTATTAACCAAAATTCATCATCACATGCTTCTTCTATTTGCTTAGGTTCAAGTTGAGATATAAATGCATAAGAGTCACATACAACAAGAGCATTAGACCTACTAGCAATTTCTTTTGATACATCACCAATTACAAGGTCTTTAGGATGGTCCTTCTTATATCGCCAATCCTTTGGAAGCTCTTGTTTTTCTTGAGATGTCTCATTGGGTTGTTCTTGAGAGGTTACATTTCGAATATGATCAATAAGATCATCATCAAGGTTAGAATTATCCTTACATGGTTCTTCTTGAAAGTGAACATGCATGGACTCTTCTACACAACTAGTTCTCTTGTTATAAATATCCAAAAAACATAGCTTCATCGGATTTATCATCAAACTTGTCTAAATTATCCTTGGTATTGTATTTAAAACATTTAGAACCAAAAGTTTTGAAATAGGAAATTTTCGGTGGTTTGCCAAACCAAAGTTCATTAGGAGTTTTGTTTAAATTTGGTTGAATCAAAATACGATTAAGAATGTAGTAAGCCGTGTTTACCGCTTCACACCAAAAATATTTTGGTAAATCATTTTCACAAAGCATTGTTCTTGACATTTCTTGAAGAGTCCTATTTTTCCTTTCAACTACCCCATTTTGTTGAGGAGTTCTGGGGAAGGAAAATGTAAGTTCAATACCATGACAATCACAAAATTCTTCAAACCCTTCACTTTGAAATTCACCACCATGGTCACTACGAATTATCAAAATCAAAGGCTCTTTTTTCTTTGAATTCGTTTCGCCAATTTTTCAAATTCTTTGAAAGCTTCATTTTTGTTAGCAAGAAACAAAACCCAAGTAAATCGAGTGAAATAATCAATGATGACAAATGCATATCCCTTGCCACCTAGACTAAAGGTTCTAGATGGACCGAAGAGATCCATATGCAAGAGTTCCAAAGGGTTTGAAGTAGACACCATGTTAATTGATTTGAAAGATCTTTTAAATTGTTTTCCAAATTCACAAGCTTTGCCAAGCTTATTTTTCTTGAAATCCAATTTGGGCAATCCTCGTACCAAGTCTAATTTAGCAAGCTTATGAACTTGGCTCATACTAATGTGGCCTAACATTTTATGCCATAACCAAGATTCGTCATTTGAAGCAACTAGGCATGTTTCATTACAGAAGTTCAATGCTATCAACGTGCACAACATAAACTTTTCCATATCTATAGCCTTTAAAAGTGGTTTGAAAGCTTGCTTTGGAAATGATGTATACAATGGGTTGATAAAAAAGAACTAAGAATCCCTTATCAGTTAATGGACTCACACTAAGCAAAATTATGTTTTAAACCATCCACAAGAAGCACATTTGGTATTTGGGTATTAGAATCATTACCAACATCACTGATGCCAATAATGTGACCTTTAGCATTATCCCCAAATGTGACAGTTCCACATTTCTTTGATTTCAATGTTTTGAACATAGAGTGCTCTCCCGTCATGTGCCTCGAACACCCGTTATCCACAATCCACTTTGTAAGACCCGCTCTCCTGCTTTAATAATAATAAGTCCACTCTCCGCGGTTATGCATAATTGACTTCTTGGAATATCAAATTGTGTTATGGCATGTTTGTTTGAGTATATTTGATCGGATTTCTTGTTGGTCGATCGGGTGCGACACATCGGGCGAGCGCGCGGTTGTTTGACTTGATCGATTCAATTTGGGTCCGAGTGAGTGTAGGGTCGGTTTTGGGCTAAACCCATGTTGAAGTGGCATGGAATTGGAAGGGTTGCATTATGCTTTGGATGTGCATTTTTGTGTCTTTTGGGATGTATTTGCGGGTGCCAGTTTTGGCATGTGTTGAGGTGGCTTGATTAGACATGAAGACTAGGAAATTGAAGAGTCCTAACAGGCTAACAAAAAGTCTCTCCAACCAGCCAACCCTTGCACACCTCTTCACCTGCCACACGTCTCCTCCACCTCTTACACTCCTCAGCCACGTGGTCAGGCCACTCAGGTGGTGCTACAGGAAACTTCAAATCCAGCGAGGCTAGAAGCGACGTCTGGTGCAACCTGTGGTGCGGCTAGAAGATTGGTGGGCAGAATCTTCGGCAAATTGCAGGAAACTTCCTTGCTAATCAGGTATGCTCCTATCCCTTGAAGAGTTTTATCGGAGGGGATGTTTGCTGGAGGGGCCAGCCAACATCAGGTGGTGGCTGGTGCAACGGTTGCACCACTAACTGATTCCCTTCCAGCGTGCCCAAGGAGCATGCGCTAGATGGGGCTGGTTGTGGGGAAGCTAAAGGGACCGGACCCCCAGCGAGCTTCAGTTTGTCGTTTGCTTCCGCATTATTTATGATGTACTTCCCTTGTTACCATATATGGATAATCTCTCACTTTTCAGTTGTGTTTTATGTTAGTCTATCCATGTATGATCTCTCTACGTATTGTCGAGTCGTTGTTTGGGCTGTCTTTTGGTAACTCCTTCGGTCGTCGCGGTGGTCTCTGATCGCGACACTTGTAGTCTTTCCCAGTGTGCGTACCCGCGAGATCGGGGGCGTTACAACTTGGTATCAGAGTAGGTCGGTCCCAAAAGTGTATAGAATCCGACGACTCACCATGGGGCATCGTGCCCAAACCGTGTCGGTAATTTCCTATCTTTTAAAATTGCATTCTGATAGTGATAGATCATATTCGCATTGGTTAAATTGCTTTCTTGTGGATTGCCTTGTATGCTTGGAGACCAAAACCACCCAGCCCTATACACCTTCATCAGTTCCCTTGCCTCCTCCCCCGTTTTGGTGTCGAGATCACAACCAAGTCTGGTCAGTCAAGCAAGAAATGCAAGTGCAAGAGATGACTAGCTAGCAAGCATGGGAGGCGGTTCCAGCGGGATTCCTGCAAAATCTAGGGTTCTTCTCCACTAGTTTCAGGTATGCTCCTAACCCCTTAGCATAAGAGGATGTATAGTGGGTGATGGATGAAGTTTAGTCTAGGACCGTTGGGTTAGCCGATCTGAGGTTCGGAGTGCACAAGTGGAGATCCACCCGATAGTGTGGACTATGTTGCACCATCTGAAAATTTAGAGGTTCGCATGGGCTTTTCTCCCACTAGCACGACCCTTGCTTCATGCTTTCCCTGGTGGTTTGATGAAGACACCAGAAGGGATGAGGCTGGGCTGTGGGGAGCAAGTTTGGACTATTGATATTACAAACATGTTTCATTACTTTATGTTATTGTTATATACTTGTGCATGTTCATATCATCTCTGATCATGTTGGGTGTTGCTAGAAATAACGTGCATGTGGTATGAAATTTAATGTTCTTGCCATATAATGCTTGTAGATCTCTTTTGTGATACCTCTTTTTGTTATGGATGTGTTTCTCATACTCAATACATGCTATTGTTGAATTTCATTTTCTGTTAATTAGGTACATCACATACATGTATAATTATCCTTTGAGATCTGGTTTTTATTTTTATTTTTATCCCATAATTTAATTGTTGTGAAGGTGCTACATGTTGATATCTCGTTAGTTGCAAAATACATGTGATTCTTTCCTAACTAAGTTGTTAAGATGTTGCATGCCTATGTATTATTTAGTTACTAGATTTATGGGAATATTCATGTTTAGATTATTGTTAGGAAGATATACTTGTACGCATGACATCGTCGCTGGAAACAGGAAATTGCAATTCATGAAAAGGCTAACCGAACATTTTAATTCAACTATGTGCATGATACTATGCTCTAAAATGTTGGAATCAGAAGTGATTTGCCATCCATTCATGCATGCATACCAATCACTTGTATTATTATGATTGCATCGTGGGATCTTATATTATGCATATGGTCACATATATCTCTTAAATATAGCTAGATTCATGCATGAACGAATTCTAAACCCACGAATGTGTTATAGTAGAGTGAAGTGTTGTACAATCATCTCATCATGACTCATAGCTTCCACAGGTTGCATGTTTGATTCCCATGATCTACAATTATTATGGCATGTGCTATACCTAATTTATTATAATTGTTGTTCTTCTGTTATGTGTCTGATGACGTGAGTGCATGTCGTGCATGCAAGTAAGTTCGTGTTGTGATATTATGACTATGATTCCATAATTTATTGGCTGTGTAGATACATCATGCCCATATTTATTTAGCCATCGAGATCTTATTATGATTACACATCTTAATTGGTATCCTCATACATCATGTGCATGTAGATATATAAATGCATGGAGATTTTGTTATTACCACATGATTTAATTCCTGCCTAGATATATCTTGTGCATGAGTATTGTCTATCGAGATCTTGTCATTAATTCCATGTTTTATTTGTTGTTCTCATACACCATGTGCATATAGATATAAATATATTATATGTTCATGTAGTTTTAGTGACTATATTTTGTGTGACCTTCCTAATAGTTTGTTGTCAATATACATTATGATCATGCATGATTAGCTTGATGTTGTTAGGTCATACGTATATAGGTTGTTAGTTGTTGGATTCATGTTATTTGTTCATGATTAGTTCTAAGAATCTATGGCTATCATGACACTTGTATTTCATTGTCTTATGGTTGTTGTTGCTTCTCTTTGAGTGTGATGATGTAGATGAAGGTTTATAGCTCAAGAATTTGATACTATAGTTACGGTTTCATGGTCATTGTTGGGAATATTTTTGCGGTGCCCCTTGTTTTTGTTGTTATTACAAGGTTTGTGTCCGGAAGATGATGTAAGGAGTTTGTTTCCAGAGCTCTTGTTAAGAGTCAGGGATAGCAAATTTCGGGGACGAAATTTATTTAAGGGGGTAGGTCGTAAGACCCGCTCTCATGCTTTAATAATAATAAGTCCACTCTCCGCGATTATGCATAATTGACTTGTTGGAATGTCAAACTGTGTTATGGCATGTTTGTTTGAGTAGATTTGATCGGATTTCTTGTTGGTCAATCGGGTGCGACACATCGGGCGAGCGCGTTGTTGTTTGACTCGATCGACTCAATTTGTGTCCGAGTGAGTGTAGTGTCGGTTTACCTGCGTTGAAGTGGCATGGAATTGGACGGGTTGCATTAGGGTTTGGATGTGCATTTTCGTGGCATTTGGGATGTATTTGCTGGTGCCATTTTTGGCATGTGTTGAGGTGGCTTGATTAGCTATGAAGGCTTGGATATTAAAGAGTCCTAGCAATCTAACAAAAAGCCTCTCCCACTAGCCAACCCCTGCACACCTCTTCACCTCCCACATGTCTCCTCCACCTCTTCCACACCTTAGCCACATGGTCAGGCCACTCAGGTGGTGCTCAAGCAAACGTCAAATCCAACGAGGCTAGAAGCGACGTCTGGTGCAACTTGTGGTACGGCTACAAGTTTGGTGGGCAGAATCTCCGGCTAATTTCAGGCAACTTCTATGCTAATCAGGTATGCTCCTATCCCTTGAAGAGTTTTACGGGAGGGGATGTTGGCTGGTGCAACGGTTGCACCACCAACCGATTCCCTTCTAGCGTGTGCAAGGAGCATGACCCTATGTCGGGCTGGCTGTGGGGATGCCAAAGGGACCGGACCTCCAACGAGCTCCAGTGAGGTCCAACCAGATGTGAAGGTGTTCCTTGTGGGTTGTGTTAGAGGGTGGCCACGGATATGGTTGGGTGTGGTGAGTGCACACAAGATCAAACTAAGGTTTGCCTTCAACCCTTTTGACTACTTGCTCTGGACGGCTGGCTGGTGCGGCCATTCCAGATGGTGGGTAGGGTCAGGAGGGGGGTGGGGATCAACCTTAGGGAGGCTATGGGTGAGAGGATTCAGATTGGCTTGTTTTGTCTGGCCATGGTGCGCTAGAGTAATGTTAACGATGAGGTTGGTGCATCTTGTGCGCTTCTTGCTCGGTTACTGGACCGAACGGCTTGGACAGACTTCCTCTGACGTTCTCCCACCTCAGACCATCTGGGAAGGATGCTCTGAGCACGTAGTTTGGATGGGTCAAGGATCCATATGCATGGCTATGAGTTTTTTTATTTTTCTGTGATTTATTTTATGTTATCGGTTGCACTGTGTGCGATGGTTGTTGGGATTCATGGTTTGAGTCATTTCTGGTCTAGCAGCACATATGATACATTCATGATCTGATTTCGGTTATATTCTCTGATATTTTTGATATGCATGCACTCAGGAACTAAATTGAACTCCTTCTTGTTATATGTTATTCATATTATATCTTAATGCAACACATGCTTCCGAATGTACGCATAGATAATAATATTGGATAGATTGAGCCTTCTGATATTATGTGCATGTTTCACCATGTTGTATTACTGATATATAAGCTAATTCATGCCCACATATGATCTGATCATATTCTGAGATTTTAATTCGATTCCATGTATGCTCTGAAATTGATAATTCATTTCGTCGATTGTAGAGTGGTGCAATTTTGATATCTTCTACTGTTTGCATGGTTATGTTACTCTGTTCATGCTGCTCTATGTCTGATGTGATGTGTTATGCTGTGCACGTGCATGACCCTAAAGATTTCAGACCTCATAACGTCCCTATCATGACCCGTAGATAACTATATTAGTTGTTATATGGATTTTCCGATTCGGTAATGTTTGTTTGCTGTTGTGAGTTTCGTTTATTCCTGATTGGTATGTCTGATTTCCGAGTTGGTTTGGGGCTTCTAGGAGGGTATCCGGATACTTCTCCTTGTGCTCGTTCCATACACTGTAGATGCATTAGATTTTAGATGCTTATGTAGCTTGCATTGCAAATAATCTGATTAATAATTATGGGCACGTTCTGTTTTCTGGGCCGACGGGCCACGATTGGGTCCTCTAGCTCTAGAGGTCATTCGCATAAAACCTTCACGTTGGTAAGCCAGGCATAAGATAAGTCCTGGGCAGGCGCGCTGCCATTCTGTCTCAGGGTAGGTGCTCCCAAGTTCACGATGGCATTATGTAGGTCACTTGCCGCTGTCGAGTGGCCGTGTTTGACCAGCGAGGCTGGTATTCTTGTTCCGTTCGCGGAATGGTTTGGGTGCGCCCGACTGGCATGGCTTGTGGAGTCATAGCCTTCTATTGCATTGATGTTGTCCTATTTTCTTACCAACGTGGCTGATGTTCTGGTTCCATTCGAGGAATGTGTTTGGGTGCGCTCGACTGGCACGGATTTTGGAGTCGTAGCTTCTGTTGCATTTGATACCTTTATGTTCTATTTCTGATGCTTTTGTCTTTGTTAGACTACATGCATAATTCCGTAAAACTCTGATTTGGTCAGGGGCATACTAGGTTTTCTTTATAGAAAACTCATGAATATGTTGATGCGTGTTTGATTGTTTTATATTAACCGCAAGTGCACGGCCGCGTTGAAGCGGTGGCAAATATGGGCCGTCCACTGGGAGGTGTGTCAACAATTGGTTTGTTCGAAGGCGAGAGGTAAAAGAAGGAGAGAAAGATGTATTACACTACACTACACTAATCTAAACTAGTAAACAAGCAAGCTGAAATGAAATAACTAAACAACTAAGCTAAACAACTAATGAAGAAGATAAAAATACAGGAATGGAAACCCCTAAGGGGTGGAGTGTGTGTGTGTGCACATGAAATAGGTGTGGTGTTGAATACATAATAGAAGCTCAAGTGTGGTTAGTGTTTGTTCATGCATAAGAAGTACCTCATGGCAAGACCTATCATTTACAACACTAACCTAGGTGATTAATATGAGCAATGCAAGGTTGTTATTAAGACACTTAGACAAGCATGGAGTGTGCCTAGGCTATGGCAGAAACCATCAAGTAAGGTTCTTAATAATTCAACCAAACATACTAATATTTCTCACAAAACATTCATATTAAGCATTCATACCACCTACATAACATGTACATACATCTACTCCACCCCCAAAGGGATGGAACTACTCACACATATTAAAACTAACTACTCTAACAAAATGAAGCATTATACTGAAATGAAACTACACTAATCAAGCAAGAAATATAAAAAATGCTTAAAAGGAAAAGAAAGACTAAACAAGCATGCACAAATTAAAAGACAAGATTAAAAGAAAACTAGAACAATTATTTTATTAACAATGACCCACATCGAAGGTAGCATTCTTCTCCACCTTGAGTTTTTGCTTCAAGGCTCACTCCTTAGTAGAGAGAATGCCACCAACCAATGGGTAATTACAATGGAAGGTGAAGAGTTCTATTTATAGGCATGGAAAAAGCTAATCCGGGACAATCCCCCGATGTGGGACTAAACCAATACAAAAAATGGACTAAGAATACACTAATACACGTGCCCCACAAATCTGAGAGGATCCAGAATGATTTGGACCGCCAATTAGCTATCCAAGACCGCCAATTGGCGGTCTATTGGATTTGGATTCATCTGGGATTTGTTGTGGGCTTTGTTGGTGGTATTTGTTGGTCTTTGATGCATCTACTTTGTTTATTGGAGCTCCGACCCGAATTGAATTGCCATAATACTCCCCATGATGGTGTGCAGTTTCCTGTTTTGCTCTTAGGTCCTTCGGTCTTACGATCAGGTCCTTCTGCCTTGCATCTCAGTCCCTAGGTCTCACAATTAAGTCCTTTTTCCTGCTTTTGGGTCCTTTCATGGCTCTTCTCTTCAAACCTCTTTATTCCTGAAAACTAAACATAAAACTCATCACTTAGCATTGCTTAGGTGTAAGATAATGGATATAAGATACAAATATGAGCATGAAATGATGTCAATCAAATACCCCTACACCTAAGTTTTTGCTAGACCCGAGCAAAACAAAGAAAGAGAAAAGCAAACGAGAAACAAGAAATCCTAACTCACTTTCGTAGGAATCACGGTTGCACTTAGCACGTGCAACAAGCCGTTAAACCTCCTTGTTGCCAACGAGGAGTGTTGTCTCCTGACGGTTTTCAGCGGATATACCCACAAAATCCGAACAAGATGCATTATTCAATCTAGACCTCGACTCGTTGGACAAATTTTGTCGATCATTGGACGTGATAAACCTACGGGCGGACTCTATATAGGTAATCCGTCCACACCTAGCCTAATGAACCATTCGTGTAAGTTAAATAAGGAATTAAGTGAAAGACATGGACAACCTCAACATCCTCAAGTGATACAAAGTGTAAAGTCCATTAAGGTTCTTATTTGCATTACCATTTTTTTTCTTTTTGTTTCTTTTCTCTTTTTTCATTTCTTTTAATTAGGTTTGAGCTTCATTCCCCCAGGGTCAGGTTTCATGCATCATTGCCCATGAGGAATTACACTATCACGTACACCTTTCCCCAAATCTCCATATAGGGCAATCCCTACCACCCGTGTAACGGGAGTTCGGTCGGCGCATCCCAACTCAGATGACTCGAAAGCACCAGGCACAAAGTCCCCTCAGACCTACTTTCCCGAGTGATAGGAGCCGTGCGAGAAGAGAGAACACCTACTCACTTATTCCTTATCTACACATGAACCAAAACCCCTACACTTAATGTCTCAGAACAAGATTTAAAGGGTCCTTGACTACAACAAACTTCCTAAATTAACAAACACGAATTATTGACTTACTAGGTTCAGGGTGGACTTCTTTAAATGTTTGAGCACTGAAACCCTATGATTACTCACCCCCAAGGGAAAACTGGGGTGCATCCTAACGACTCGATAAATCCTAAAGCCACTGTACTTGATATCCTAATGCATCAAGTTCAAGACAATTTTGGGAGTGATTGACATCATTTCATGCTCATATTCGTATCTTATATCCATTATCTTACATCTAAGCAATGCTATGTGACGAGTTTTATGTTTGAATTTCAGAAATAAAGAGGTTTGAAGAGAAGAGTCATGAAAGGACCCAAAAGCAAGAAGAAGGACTTAATCGTGAGACCTGAGGGCTAAGATGCAAGGGAGAAGGACCTGATCGTAAGACCGAAGGACCTAAGAGCAAAACAGGAAACTCCACACCATCATGGGGAGTATTTTGGCAATTCGATTCGGGTAGGAGCTCCAACAGACCAAGTAGATGCATCCAAGACCCAGAAATACTTCAAGCAAAGCCCACAAAGAAAACCAAACGGATCTAAAGCTTATAGACCGCCAATTGGCGGTCCATATAGCCCAGGATCCAGTTTTGCTTTGGGGGTGAGTAATCATAGGGTTTCAGTGCTCAAACATTCAAAGAAGTCCACCCTGAACCTAGTGAGTCAATAATTCGTGTGTGTTAATTTAAGGAAGTTTGTAGTAGTGAAGGACCCTTTAAATCTTGTTGTGAGACATTAAGTGTAGGGGTTTTGGTTCATGTGTAGATAAGAAATAAGTGAGTAGATGTTCTCTCTTCTCGCACGGCTCCTATCACTCGGGAAAGTAGGTCTGAGGGGACTTTGTGGCTGGTGATTTCGAGTCATCTGACTTGGGATGCACCGACCGAACTCCCGTTACACAGGTGGTAGGGATTGCCCTATGTGGAGATTTGGGGAAAGGTGTACGTGATAGTGTAAGTCCTCATGGGCAATGATGCACGAAACCTGACCCTGGGAGAATGAAGATCCAACTAATAAAAAGAAAAAAGAAAAAAATTTGAAAAATGATGAGAAAAGAAAGAAAAAAATGCAAATAAGAACCTTAATGGACCTTACACTTTGTATCACTTGAGGATCTTGAGGTTGTCCATGTCTTTCACTTAATTCCTTATTTAACTTGCACGAATGGTTCATTAGGCTAGGTGTGGACTGATTACCTATATAGAGTCGGCCCGTAGGATTACCGCGTCCATTGATCGACAAAATTTGTCCAACGAGGCGAGTGTCTAGATTGAATAATGCATCTTGTTCGGATTTTGTGGGTATATCCGCTGAAAACCCTCAGGAGACAACACTCCTCCTTGGCAACAAGGAGGTTTAATGGCTTGTTGCACGTGCTAAGTGCAACCGTGATTCCTACGAAAGTGAGTTAGGATTTCTTGTTTTTCGTATGCTTTTTCCTTTCTTTATTTTGCTCGGGACTAGCAAAAACGTAGGTGTAGGGGTATTTGATTGACATCATTTCATGCTCATATTCGTATCTTATATCCATTATCTTACATCTACGCAATGCTATGTGACGAGTTTTATGTTTGAATTTCAGAAA
The DNA here is from genome assembly GCA_963682175.1 of Triglochin maritima. Lineage (NCBI taxonomy): Eukaryota > Viridiplantae > Streptophyta > Magnoliopsida > Alismatales > Juncaginaceae > Triglochin > Triglochin maritima. The sequence continues at coordinate 13,785,103 of OY821790.1, read as the reverse complement.
TAAAGAGGTTTGAAGAGAAGAGCCATGAAAGGACCCAAAAGCAAGAAAAAGGACTTCATCGTGAGACCTGGGGACTAAGATGCAAGGGAGAAGGACCTGATCGTAAGACCGAAGGACCTAAGAGCAAAACAGGAAACTCCACACCATCGTGCGGAGTATTCTGGCAATTCGATTCGGGTCGGAGCTCCAATAGACCAAGTAGATGCATCCAAGACCCAGAAATACTTCAAGAAAGCCCACAAAGAAAACCAGACGGATCTAAAGATTATAGACCGCCAATTGGCGGTCTGGAACCGCCAATTGGAGGTCCATATAGCCCAGGATCCGTTTAGTTTTCTGTAGCACGTGTATTAGTGTATGCTTAGTCTATTTTTGGTATTGGTTTAGTCCCACATCGGGGGATTGTCCCGGATTAGCTTTTTCCATGCTTATAAATAGAACTCTTCACCTCCCATTGTATCCGTCTCTCTCTTTGGTAGCATCTTCCCTACTAAGAGTGAAGCCTTGAAGCAAAACTCTGGTCGAGGAAGAGCTGCTTGTAATTTGAGTGAGTTAATAATAGATGTTTTCTTTAGCTTGTTAATTCTTGCTTAGTTGATTTCCTTTTATGTGTTTGCTTTGTTGCTCGTTTTGTTTTATGCTTCATTAATATTTCTTGCTTGATTAGTATAGTTTCATTTCAGTATAATGCTTCATTTTATTAGAGTAGTTAGTTTAAATATGTGTGAGTAGCTCCATCCCCATTTGGGGGTGGAGAAATATGTGATATAATCATGTAGTGTATTAAGTGTGTGTTATCTTTATCCCTTGAGCTTTATATGATTTCCATAACCATCTAATGGGTTTTCACTCTTATCTTTGATATGCTAATGCTCTTGAATGAAGCTTAGCTTATGCTTTGATTAGTGGACCTATTTTATGGGGAATGATAAGGTTAGGATATGGATGAAGTTAATATTGGAAACACAATTTGTAGTGTATGTGCTCTTGTTGCCTTTACCTTAGCTAATGTCTTGTATGTTTTAATGATGTAGTCTTATCTTAATTCAAATGGAGGCATAGTAGGGTCTAGTCTTTATACTTGAGTTCATTTAGCTTCATTCCAATTATTGTCTTGTATGTTTTAATGATGTAGTCTTATCTTAATTCATGTGGAAGCAAAGTTGGATGTAGTTTTATGATTTCATGCACTTCATGTTGTGAGGAGCTTAATGAACACACACACACACTTCTTTATGTTCACATCATTTCTCTACCCCCTATGGGGCTTAGTTTTATTGCTTATCTTCATTTCCTTTTTGCATATTAGTGTAGTTTAGTGTAATACATCCTTCTTCCTTTTCTTTACCTCTCGCATTTGCACAAACCAAGTGTCGACACACCTCCCAGTGGACGACCCGTATTTGCCACCGCTTTAACGCGATCGTGCACTTGCGGTTAATATAAAACGATCAATCATGGAGCTTTCTTTTTACTTTGCCTCTCAATGGTTTGGCACATGCTAAACACACGCAAAACCCACAAAACATTTTCTTTCACAAACACATGAAGATTTTGAAAAAATGTGAAAATTTTAAAGCACTAGGCAAGCAAAAGAAGACAAGTCACCCAAGGATCATGGCAAGCAGATATATCGATATTAAATGCAGCACACTAACATGACCCTAACAATGCGCACAAAATGAAACAAAATCAAAGGAAAAATACTCGAATATGTACACACGTAAAACACCCCTCCACACCTACTTCATGCATTGTCCTCAACGAATGTGAGCAAGATACTACATGGATTTATGCATAAAAAAGGAGAGATCTCACCAACATGAAGTACAAAGGGAAGTTCAAGGTCATGTTGATGGACACAAACCCGAATTCCCTCAAAACCTGTGAGATGCTAAAGAAAGGATACAAATACGTGAAAGAAATGGGGCCCAAATACTCAAGGGTTGGAGCCCACAACAATCGATGCTCACTGAAGGAGTCTTTTATTGTATTTTTTTTAATATATAACAATGTACAAACATAAGTTCCCATCTTCATTTGTCAAAAGACATCAAATGGGAACCTCAAGAGTGGGTCAATGCATTTGGAAAGGGAACATGACACCATGCGGGGCTAGAATACGCATGCGTGGGCCCCCTTCACAAAGAGCACCAGATGAAATGAGAGGTTCATGAATTGGACGCAAAGGCGTCTCATTCAAAGGATCAAACTGAAAGAGCTTGAACCTCTCAAGAGTTTGGGAAATGAGGGGCAACGGAAGAAGAGTTTCTCCCGTTGCGCTGCTGAAGTTATGATCGTCAATCCAAACTCTCCAACCAACAGGCTGGTGCGTCGGAACGAGGTCAAGAACCTCGTTAGGCATGTCCGACACACCAGGCGAACAAAAGGTGGGTCTCATACCCAAGGTATCCTCCAAGGAACTCCTAATACCCTCATGAGCAATGTAGTTGTTTGATGTTCCATCATTTCCAAGATGATCAGGAACAATAGTGGGAGGGAAACTCTCATCAGGTTGTTTGAAATTGAGGGGACTAGGGAGCTCTTCCTATACCAGAGGTGAGTCCTTAAGAGGCACAACATGAAGATCATGTGGCTGTAGGGCCACGGTACAAAAAGGTAAGGCGCAATCATGTGCCGACTTGTAATGAAGCTGGTCCATGTTATTCTCAATTGGGATCGAATCGTCCACCAAGTGATCATGAATTGAAACCCCAAGTCCCTCAGACTGACTAGGAGTTTGACTTAGAAAGATTGTGCTTTGAATTTGTGGATGTGGTGGTGGCGGTTCGATATCAAAAGATGAATCCTCATGTTGACAAGAAATGTTACTGTCCTCACGTTCACGTAATTGCTGCGACACATGACTCACTTGTCGTGCCATATTTTGTATGGACTGTTGAGTGGTTTTCATGAACGTAAGGAAAGTTTGTTTCGAGGAATCAGGTATGTGGTCAACTATGAGGTCCAAGTCAGAGATTGGGAAATTTTGGGGTTGGGTGTTGATGGGCTGAGAATGAGTCCAATGATTAGAAGTGGGGTGTTGGTAGAATTCTAGGTATTCGGGAGGAGGATACTGGGGTGGAAATGAAGTATAAGAATTTGAATACGAGTTGTCTCCCCACGAATCCATCCCTCTGGGTTGTACGCGGATACGTAATGGTCATATTGAGCATTTGGGGAAAAGGTATGCTCATACTCAGGCTCTGGGGAACATAAGGACATTCCCCGAAATCATGACCACTCAACCCAAAATAGTGACACGGTACGACTACTGGAGCCACTGGTACACCCATGTCATCTGCCATACGCATGAAAGAGGCCAAAGTTTGTTGTAATGTCTCAGATTGTTGACCTGCATATGATCTGACGCAACTAGATGGTGGTGTTGCAGTCGGTGCCTCTCTCATACTACCCCAATATGAAGATTGCTCAGTCACACAATTAGGATTGTCCCAACCATACGGGGTGTTAGTCTGAGCCACCCAGGGTTGCATGGGTCCAGAATACCCGGAAGAATTGTCCTGGTCCCAACAATGATATGGATGGTCGCCCATGTAACCATCCATCTCAACAAAGAACTCTCGAGTCGATCACTCTCACCACCACGAGTCCAAGCTCGCAAAAAGTGCTCGACTCGGCCCTAAAACGCTACCAGAGAGTGTAAAGGAGAGGAGACTAAAACGTAGAAGTAGGTGAGAAGAAGATGACTCAGAGGAGAAGGGAAGAATCCCTAAAGCTAGCGTGGGTGAAGGGATCAGGTAGAAGCCTAACTAGCAAGCACGGCTCAAACAATGTAAGGCAATGGGTCCTTAGGCTAGACGATGCCTAACTTCGAGGTCACTAGCCTCGACACGCCTCACCTCCCTACAACGAGGACCACAATGCCCAGCAAGTGATACCAGATCTGGAGATCCAGTACCTCCTACTATTGACAAGGTAGGCAACACTGATCAGGTCATGGCGGTCTCAACTAGATTACTCTCCTAGTGCGTCCAAAATCCTAGGGCCAATGTCTACTTGCTTTTAGTTAAGGCTTGATTACGAGTGATTTTTGGGGCCAAGGAAAGGGTCATGAAATCCCCCACCTTATCTTTTATGGGACAACCCCTCCTTAGTAGCGTTTTGATCCAAAATCTAGCAATCAATCGCTCCAATCAAACGCTCACTCACTCTTGTCCTTATGTAATTCCTACAATCTAACGTATGGGCATACGAGATGCATCAATGAGTGTAGGAAATTGCGTACCTCACGCCAGCGCTCAACAACTGAAAATAAAGCTAAATGAAAAGACAACTATATGCCTAAGTCAATACATGATGCGTGACCTAAACTAGCAAGAACGTGTAGTCTTTTGCTTTGGATTTTAGGGCCAAGTTGATTAATGGGGGAGTGACTAATGATCTGGGAGCAAACTAGAAGACACAGCATGCAAAATAAGGCTCCCAGATAACGAAAGTGAAGCAATAAACCACCAGAAGAAAAATCAAAGCAAGAAGACCTCACCAGGCCGCCAATTGGCGGTCCGAGACAGCTGATTGGCGGTCCATTTTGAAGTGTTGGTGCTCCAACTCTTCCAGTAGCCTCCCCGTGAGCTCTAGGATCCCTTAGACTAAGAAAAACTGGAAACAAAAAATTAAAAACCCCTCGAATAGTCCAAACCAACGTCTGGACAAAGCACCTCCCCGGCAACGGCGCCAAAAACTTGTTTGATCATTTTATATTAACCGCAAGTGCACGGCCGTGTTGAAGCGGTGGCAAATACGGGTCGTCCACTAGGAGGTGTGTCGACAATTGGTTTGTTCGAATGTGAGAGGTAAAAGAAGGAGAGAAAGATGTATTACACTACACTACACTAATCTAGACTAGTAAACAAGCAAGCTGAAACGAAATAACTAAACAACTAATGAAGAAGATAAAAATACAGGAATGGAAACCCCTAAGGGGTGGAGTGTGTGTGTGTGCACATGACATAAGTGTCGTGTTGAATACATACTAGAAGCTCAAGTGTGGTTAGTGTTTGTTCATGCATAAGAACTACGTCATGGCAAGACCTATCATTTACAACACTAACCTAGGTGATTAATATGAGCAATGCAAGGTTGTTATTAAGACACTTAGACAAGCATGGAGTGTACCTAAGCTATGGCAGAAACCATCAAGTAAGGTTCTTAATAATTCAACCAAACATACTAATATTTCTCACAAAACATTCATATTAAGCATTCAGACCACCTACATAACATGTACATACATCTACTCCACCCCCAAAGGGGATGGAACTACTCACACATATTTAAACTAACTACTCTAAGAAAATGAAGCATTATACTAAAATGAAACTACACTAATCAAGCAAGAAATATTAAAGAAGCTTAAAAGGAAAAGAAAGACTAAACAAGCATGCACAAATTAAAAGACAAGATTAAAAGAAAACTAGAACAATTATTTTATTAACAATGACTCACATCGAAGGTAGCATTCTTCTCCACCTTGATTTTTTGCTTCAAGGCTCACTCCTTAGTAGAGAGAATGCCACCAACCAATGGGTAATTACAATGGAAGGAGAAGAGTTATGTTTATAGGCATGGAAAAAGCTAATCCGGGACAATCCCCCGATGTGGGACTAAACCAATACAAAAAATGGACTAAGAATACACTAATACACGTGCCCCACAAATCTGAGAGGATCTAGAATGATTTGGACCGCCAATTAGCTATCCAAGACCGCCAATTGGCGGTCTATTGGATCTGGATTCATCTGGGATTTGTTGTGGGCTTTGCTGGTGGTCTTTGTTGGTCTTTTATGCATCTACTTTGTTTATTGGAGCTCCGACCCGAATCGAATTGCCAAAATACTCCCCATGATGGTGTGGAGTTTCCTGTTTTTCTCTTAGGTCCTTCGGTCTTACGATCAGGTCCTTCTCCCTTGCATCTCAGTCCCTAGGTCTCACTATTAAGTCTTTTTCCTACTTTTGGGGCCCTTTCATGTCTCTTCTCTTCAAACCCCTTTATTCCGGAAAACTAAACATAAAACGCGTCACGTAGCATTACTTAGGTGTAAGATAATGGATATAAGATACAAATATGAGCATGAAATGATGTCAATCAATGCGGTACTTGCATGTACTTATATTCCTACATGGCAGACTAGACGAGTAGTCGAAGATTCTGTACATGACGGACACGTCAACCAGATTCTTCAGTTTGTCTTTTGTTTACTCATTATTTATGATGTATTTTCCTTTTTAACTCGGTGTAATGTATTTGACCTTGTTACCATATATGGATAATCTCTCACTTTTCAGTTATGTTTTATGTTAGTCTATCCATGTATGAAATCTCTACGTATTGTCGAGTCGTTGTTTGGTCTGTCGTTTGGTAACTACTTTGGCCATCGTGGAGGTCTCTGATCGCGACACTTGTAGTCTTTCCCAGTGTGCGTACCCACGAGATCGGGGGCGTTACACACTTCCCGTCTTTTTCACCTATATCTAAAGAAGAAGAACATAATTTTGGTACCTATATTTGTTTGGGTCCTTTGGGGTTAGCTTTAGGTACCCAAAGTTGTTTGGTTCTAGGTAGCCAACCATTTGAAGAAAATTACTTTTTCACTACATTTGAAGCATGCACAAAATAACTCTTAGATTTTTTCTTTTCATTTTTGTATCCTAAGCCAAGCTTTTCTAATTATTGAATTTGGTTACGAAGTAACATGTCTAGCATTTTCTTTCCTCTTGTGAATTTCTCAAGATCAATTCTCAATTACTTATTTTATTCTCTAAGATCATGTATTTCTTTAGCATTAGATCATCATTAAGTTCTTTTAAACTATTATTTTCCAAGACAAGCTTATCAACTTCATTCGATAATGATTCATTTAAGCAAGCTAGATCATGGTTAGTTTTCCAAGATAGTTTACTTTTATGCCTTAATAGTTCACATTTTTCAAGCAATTCATGAAAGGCATCAAGTAATTCATCATATCAGTTTGAGTCATGAGTTAAGAGTACCTCTTTTTCTCCATCTTTGGCGACATTACAAGTGTTGGGCTCATCTTGCTCGCTTGATGAAGAAACACTACCCAATTCTCCATCAACTTCTGCTTGAGGGTAGAGGCGTAGATGAGCTTCTTCATATTCCGAATCACTTGATGAACCGGTGGATGAATTGGATGATCCATCCCTAGTTGCCTTGAAGGCCTTTTTCTTCTCCTTATCCCTCTTTTCTCTTCTTTTGAACCTTCTTTCTTTCTCCTCATTTTCTCTTCTCTTTTTCTTTCCCTGGATTGGATTAAGGGGCAATCTTTCTTTATATGCCCAACTTTATCACATCCCAAAGAAATCGGACCTTTAGGGCTCTCTCCATCATCCCTTTTTTTCTTTGGAAATTCTCTTTCACCCAACGTTTCTTGAATCTCTTAACCATCAATGCAAGCTCTTTATCACTCTTCTCGTCGTCCGACTTTTCGGATTCAAGGCTAGCCTGGAGGGCAATAACTTTTTTCTTTCTTTTTCAAGCTTTCCATCTCTTTTCGCTCATTCAGTTGTATCTCATAAGCCATAAGGCTTCCAATTAGATCGTCCATTGACAAAGTGTTGAGGTCTTGAGCCTCCTCAATGGTGGTTGTCTTTTTCTCCCAATCGCTTAAGAGGGATCGAAGAATCTTCCACTCCTTCTTACCTTCATTCACCTTCTTACCTAGATTTTTCAAATTGTTAGTAATCTCGGTGAATCGAGTGTTCATCTCGCTTATACTTTCACCGGGTTGCATAGAAAATAATTCATATTTGCGCACGAATATATCAACCCTAGTTTCTTTCATTCTAGTTGATCCTTCATGATGAGATTCAAGTAATTTCCATATTTCATAAGTGGTATCACATCTGCTAATTTTACCATTTTCTTGAGTGTCCACTCCACAAGCAAATATATTCATAAGTTTTCCATTCATCTCGGTATTAGAAATTCTACCATCGGTTAATGTTGCTAGTTGTTCACTAGTGGGTGGAACATATTTACTACCGAGAAATATCCTTATTGTCAAGGAAATTGATTGGATGTAGATCCTCATTCTATTCTTCTAATGTGCATAATTATTCCCGGTAAGCAAAGGGGGTCTAGTAGTAGATAATCCATCTCTAAGTTTATTAGTGTTACTCTCCATGGCTAAATGGATTAGATGAGTAAACCTACGCTCTGATACCAAATGTAAGTAGATCGATCACTAATCTAGAGGGGGTGAATAGATTATATACTAATTTTCTTAAATAATTGCACAATTAAAATATTAAGAGAAAGATTGCAAACCACAAGATGACTCCGTAGATTTATAGAGGTTCGATCACACCACTGTGATCTATTCCTCTCCACAAGTTCCGATCTGTCCTCCGATCCCTACTTGAGAATTCACTATTATCTTCATTCCGGGTCGAAGATAAACCATCTTACAATCGGAGCCTTGCGAACACCCTCGCCTAGATCGGATCTCCTCTCACAACTCGACCAAATGCTTCTTAGAAGATTTACAACACAATGGAAATTGAAAGAAGTTGTTGAGCTCTAACTTGACTACACTCAAGGATTGGAATTGAGCTTGGAGTGAATTTAGTGTAAGTTTGAGAGTTGGTGGAGCTTTGAAAGCTTAGAGATTGAGAGCACAAGAGTATGAATGATTTTTGCCAAGTAGAGGAGTAATGTGTCTCTTAAATGAAGCTCATATAGCCTTCAAAACAAATAGAGCCGTTATGGTGAGTTGGTGAAGTTTGGACCAATAAGAAACAAGAAGTGACTTGAGCTCGAGCAGAATCAGAGCATATTCAGTCGACCGGGAAACCAACGGACGTCCGACAGGATGTGGGTGTATTGGTCAGATTGCACGACTTGGTTGACTGACTATGTGTCAGATAGCCATTTACCAACTTCGAGTAGTTTTTTCTTAATCTCGATGAATTAAATTGGGTTAACCGAAAGCCATTCGGTTCACCATTCAAAGATGGACAATAAAGAATTGGTGGGCTCTGGTAGACCGATGAAAGTGCAGGTTTTCCCGCTGACATTGATTCAAAAGTTTATTTACAAATAATGGTTGAAAAGTTACGTGGAAAAGAGTCGTTACATTTTGATTTGCAACAAGGCTTCGGTAAACCGAAGGGGATTCGTGTTGGTGATTTTAGTGTCATCGATTCATTTTAGTCGTAATGTGATTTACTTGAGACCGATGCGATTTATCGTTAGGCTCGGAAACGAGTTTGGGTAGTGCGGAGTGCACGCTTGTTGAGCTAACGGTTTATCGACCACGAATATGAAGCAGGGGTCGAGGGGGGCGTAGCCCCCTCGCGGGGTCCAAGGGGCGGAGTCCAAGAGAAAAGCGGTTGTGTAACCGCCCAACCGCCATTCTGCCTTTTCGATTTATCTCATTATTAGAGGGATTCGGTACTTGGAAAAACATAGACTTTTCTCTACCTTTCTGATCGAAGTTCATATTGCCTGAACGAGATTGTTCCGTCTCAGGATTATCCCCGCAAGGTATTCGTGCAACCCGGGCAGTGTAATAGGGTCGAATAATCTTGTTCGGAAAGTGATCCGTACACGATCTGAGAAGAGTCCAGGATTATCACAACTCGAAAATTTTCTCCAACAATTCGGTAGACCGATTTTGGACATTTCAAAGGTCGTTGCTAAACAACAAAAGATAAGTCTGTTGGAGATCATTTGTGCCACGTGGGCCAATAAGATCTAGTCATTTAGAATAAAAGACGCATGTCAAGTTCGGATGACCGATACCAAATTGGTAGACCGAATTGAGATATCCAAACAAGGTCCAAAGCTACTGAAAAGGATAGAACGGTTGCCCGGTTAGCCTTCGGTTATTTGAACCAAGGATTCCAGGAAAGATCAAGTGGCTACTGACTCTAGAGAGACGATTCACCGAGGGTAACTCAGTCGTCCATTTGGGACATGTTCGGTAGACCGAAGGGGAAAACGCTCGACCGACGGAAATGGATTTATCCATTTGTGCATCAAGTGTACATTTGATCCTATAACTAAAATAAATAGAAAATTACTTGTGAATTAGTCCCTTAGTTGATTAGTCCCTTAGTTTGAGCACCTACAATGTTAGGAATACACGATATCTATGCAATTTGACAAGGTGATGTGTTGATTGGAGTTGTGGATAAATTTATTTTGTTAATCATCAAAATTAATATTAAAGAGGCCAACATGCCAACAAATAGAATTGAACGTAAAGGTACGCATAGTCCGAAGATGATAAGTCCAAAATGAGAGGATCTCTTGAAAGCATATTTCTATGTATTGTGCAATTCTGATGAAGTCCAACCTTATTTGGATGAGCACTTGAACATAATGAGGGAAAACATCCTTCGTGACTAATCAACAAGTAATTAATGCCCACAATAAGGCTTTCGTTGATTGGTTCAGGGAAACTGTGTACAACCGTAATGTTTCTGAAAAATTGAAATTGTTGGCATACAGACCAAATCCTCTAGTGACATCTTATAATGGTTATGATATCAATGGGTTTTCTTTTTATACCAAACTGGAGGACAAGAAAAGCACAATGCAGAATAGTGGGGTCACTTTGGTAGCTGAATCGTTCCACATCTCTAGTTCGAAAGATGGAAATCCCATATATCCCAATATGTCTTATTATGGTCAGATTGAAGAAATATGGGAGCTGAACTTTACTAAATTTAATGTTGCGGTATTTAAATGCATGTGGGTGGACAATAAAAATGGTCTTCAAGTCGATGAGTTGGGGTTCACTTTGGTGAACCTTAAAAAAGAAGGTTTTAAAGAAGATCCTTTCATTTCCGCATCTCACGTAACAAATATTTTCTAAGTAACAGACCCATGTGCAAAGGAACGGTCGGTAGTTGTAGAAGAAAGCAACAAATCGTTTGTCAAGAAGATGTTAATAAGATTGGAGAAATTCCCCCGTTTGCAGAAGTACCTGAACTTAAATCGCTTGTGGACGATAGAATTGTTGATAGCTTACTTATCCGAGATGATCATCATGAAGGTGATGCATAGCATACATTGCATCATATGTATTTCATTTAGATTAATTTTATATCAATAAATGCTACTAAGGTATGTGTTTAGTCTTATTTACAGAATACAGGGACCTGAATGCAAATTACCCATATACCGAGCATAAATGCGTGGAAGAGACTCATTCCTGTCATAAAGACCAAGTTCAAGATTATCGGGATTCAAATGGAAGTCCATCCAAGCATAAAAGCATTCAAAGACCTAATTACAAAAAGGCCAAGGACTTAAGTACAAAAGTAGCCAGGGACTTAATTGCAAAAAGCCAAGGACCCGACTACAAGGACCAAAATATTATTTCGGAGAAGTTCTAAAAAATCAATATTGATCTCCAAATATACAAAAATTAATTCGGAGCTCAAAAGAAAGGAAAGAAATCATCTGGATGCGCAAAGGACATTTAAATCATACCATAAACACGCAGGAAAATGCCGGCTCGAATCAGACACATTCTTGAGGCGAATCCGCCGTACATCACATGTAATGTGCGGCAGAAATGCCGCCCCCTTGTGGATCCGTGGCTTTGGATTTTTCCCAGTCGTGTCTCGCCACGTGTACTTTCCTATTTTATACCTAGGTCCCTTGTATCGACTATAAATAGCCCCGAAACGATGTTGTAGAGGATGTTCTTATTTTTATTCCATAAGTTAGTAATAAAGTTTTGTTGTTTTATCTTGTGTTTTTAGTTTCTTTTTTAATTTCTCTAGGACCCCTTCTCCTTCCCTCCATCCATGAGTTTCTAATTCTCTCCAAAGGGTGGGGGTGACGGATTTAGGGTGATGAGAAGAAGAATGAGGTTATTATTCTAATTTCGTGCTAGGATATTTTGATTACTTGAGTTTGTGTTAAATCATTTATCATGTAATACTTTATAACTAATATGATTTATTATAAGTTTCTGATTTCTCTAAACAAAACCCGACATCTAAACCTCCACCCGCTGGATTCTCACCCTTCTTTGCTTTATTCTTAATTTGTTTTTGTTGTTCTTGCCTTACAAATCAAAAACCAAAAATCTCAAACCAAAATTATGTTTTCTCTCTATTTCTTCCCTTAGCTCGAAAATAACACAAATAACAATATCTCTGCCTCCTTGTGTTCGACCCGTACTTGCCACGTCTTCATTAACGCCGTGCACTTGCAGTATAAATTAAATTCTCATCAAGTTTTTGGCGCCGTTGCCGGGGAGGCGATGCAGATTTTGTTTATTGTTGTGTTCTCGATTCTATTCTGTTTATCTTGTGCGCGATCTAAGTATTTTAATTTGTGTTTCAGGAGACAACAGAGTGCGCGGTGAAATCTGAACGCAGTCGGAACAAGCAGGGTGGCGAAATCGCCGCATATCAAGCACAAGCTGTGGCGGATCCGCCGCACCACAGAGGCTTCCGGGCTTCAATTTTTTCTGGGGTTAGCGCCATCTCTGGGTGGACGCGTGGAGCTACTGAAATTTCGAGAGCGGGCGGTGAACCCGACTGAGCATTGCATAGGTAACCTTTGTTGCCTCTTTCCTCGTAATTTCTAGTTTCGGAAAATTTCCTTTTGTAGAACTGCACGTGTTAAGCTTAAATTCCATAATTGGCAATAATTCAACTCTGACCTAAAAATTGGCAAAACTAGAAGAACTTAGTGCATGCATCATATAATGTTTTGCTTGCATTATTCTTGCTAAATTCTTGCAAATTAATTCTTGTTGAAGAGTGCTGGAGGCAAGTACGTATCCCGGTTTTTATCGATTGCATTTAAGCATATAATCTAATTTGCATACAACCTTGCAATTGACCCCACTAAAGACCATTGTTTGACTATCTTTGCTAGATTTAAGTTAAACTATCTTAAGGGCAACTCCGTAGGAAAAGATACGGTGGGGATTTCATCACCTTTCCGTGACCCACAAAACACAATCCTAAAGTGTCACCCAAGCTTTAAAATTAAAATCAATTAGACATTGACCCCTAAGGACTCGGACTCAATTAAGGAGGAGATTGGTTTGACTTGCTATGACTTGAAGCTGATCGAATTTAAATTGGTGTCTAGAAAGTGTTTTTGTGTTGACGTAAGTCTTCCAAGTGAAGTGGTTGTCTAATTGGCACCGACTTTGTCGGAAGCGCCCCCAATAGCTATACACTGCCTGGCCAAGTTGGTTTGATTAGTGAGGGAGGTGAATCAAGCAAATCCATTCGACTCAACCAGTTAGGAGTCGTCTAGATTTAAGCGACACTAGGTCTAGGATTGTTTGAACCGTGCTTGTTCAGGAAACTTCTGACCAACCTTAGAACCAATCTTTTAGAGTTAAGTTTCCTTTCTCATCTTTCTTCTTTCTATTGATTGTTTCCCTTTTGAAAACAAATATAAAAAAAACGAAAAAAAATTGTAATTAATTCTTGAAATTGAATTTGGAATTTAAATTTCAAATTTGAATTCAAAAAAAAAACATTAATTCAAACCGGTGCACTCATATTTGGGTTCGGGACTTGAGCAATCGACTCTCACGAGTTCATCTAGATTCGAGTCCAGAATCCATCTATTGAACCACCTCACCTGGATCCAATGGGTGAGAATGTTGTGAACCCGCCCATAACTCTGAGGGATCGATGCTACCCAACGATGGCTGCTCAGCCATCGTGCATCGTTATGCCCACCATACAGGGTCGCGACTTCGAACTTAAGGCACAATACATGAGTATGTTGCCTAAGTTCACCTCTAGGGAAGACCCATATCTCTTCCTTAGAGAATTTGAGGAAATCTGCTCTCTTATGCAATACCAGCATATCTCTGAGGAGGCAGTGGGTCTGAAATTCGTGCCTCTAGCACTGAAGGACGACGCTAAGAAATGACTATATAGTCTAGCCGAAAAATCCATTAAATGTTGGGCTGGATATGTTCAAGTATTCCTAAAAAAATATTTTCCCAACCATAAGACTATGAGGATTAGGAATGAAATTGTTGCATTCGTTCAATCTGAGAGCGAGCCATTCTAATCCTATCTAGAAAGATTTAAAAGTGTGCTGACCCAATGCCCTCATCACGGAATTCCAAGATGACAACTGTGTCAAAAAATGAAAAATGATGCCTGGACTTTTCTTGAGGATTTAGCTGAAAACAATATGCAATGGGACAATGCTAGAACACCACTTAACCCGAGTATTGGATCTAGAATAGCAAGTCAACCCAAACCAGGTGTCTTAGCTGTAGATGCCAACATAACGGCTGAAGCAAAACTAGCTACCCTTATGCGCAGAATGGAAAGTCTAGAGCTACAAACCCGACCCCGAGTGAATCAAGCCTCGTCTATCCCTTGCTCTAGATGTGGTCAGATTGCTCATTTAATTGAGGATTGTACGGACTTGGAACAAGTTAATGCCACGTTTAACCATGCTAGAAATGACCCATACACATCAACCTATAACTCGGGTTGGCGTAATAATTCCAATTTCTCATCAAGCCAACAAGGTCAACCTCCTAGACAACAACAAAACCCGTATAACCAAAATAATACATCATCTGGGTTTAGTAACAATGGAGATTATGATGTTAGGTTGACAAGCTTGGAAAGTTTGATGAAGACTTTTATAAAAACAACCAACCAGTCCTTCCAAAGGCTAGAGACACAAGTCAGCCAACTCACACAAATTGTAGGTGCAAGAGAAAAGGGTCAGTTTCCAAAGTCAACCAGAGGTGAATCCTAGATGTAATAATCAATATCAGCCCTATCAACCACCTCTAGGAAGTAACAACTCGAGACCAGTTCAAATGGTTAATGAGGAAGGACCATTCCAACAAATAAATGCAGTAGTATCATTACGGTCCGGAAGACAAGTTGATAACAATGTGGTAAATCCTAGAACGTCTAATCAATCTAGCCATCAAGCAACCACATATGACCTAACCATTGAACCTGACGTCCAATCTGAAACGCCCAACCCACCTACTCAACCTGAACCCATAGCTCAACCTGAGCGAGTCTATGTTCCTAAAGCTTCATTCCCCAATAGACTTAAGAAGAACTCAAGTGCACAAATGGAGAAAATCTTGGAAGTATTTAAGCAAGTTAAGGTGAATATTCCACTCCTGGATATGATTCAACAAATACCTACTTATGCTAAATTCTTAAAAGATCTGTGCACTAAAAAGAGAAAAACAAACGTAACAAAGAAGGCTTTCTTAACTGCAAACATAAGCTCTATTCTGTCCAACTCATCTCCTATAAAATATAAGGACCCTGGGTGTCCCACAATTTCATGTGCAATAGGAGATACTTTTATCCACAAAGCCCTTCTAGACCTTGGTGCTAGTGTTAACCTACTCCCGTTCTCTGTCTACGAGCAACTCAACCTTGGTCCACTAAAATCCTCTAAGACAACTCTTCAATTTGCTGACTGCTCTATTAAGAAACCAAGAGGTGTAGTCGAGGACGTTTTGATCAAGGTGGGTGACTTCATTTACCCAGTGGAGTTCGTCGTACTAGATACTGCACTTGTTGTAAATCCTAATAGACAAATCCCTGTAATACTAGGCAGACCCTTTTTAGCCACTTCTGAAGCATTGATAAACTGTCGAAATGGGCTCATGCGATTATCTTTTGGGAACTTAAAAGCTGAATTTAATATCTTTCATGTTGATAGTGAGCCAGAAATAATATGCATCAATGTGATGTTGTGATGAGAGCACGTATCTATAAGATTTCTGAATCAAATAAATCATCACAAAATCAAAAGAAAGTGCGAAAAAGGGGAGTAAGTAATCTACCCAACCACCATCACTCGAACAAACAAGAGAATCAATACATGTGAGAGGTGTGGAACCTTTACCTCAGGGCAACATGGGGAACAATTCAACTGGATACATGCACCAACATGGTGACATTCAATCCAGCTCTGATTATGCTTGAATCTGAACAAAATCCATCCCTCCACCGCAGTTCACCCAGGTAATAAGTGCATTTGCTTTATATTTGCATACATTGAGGACAATGCATGATGTAGGTGTGGGGGGGGTGTTTATCTATATATGTATATATTCTATTAGTTTTGTTGTTATTAAAAAAAATAAGAATTTAATGTTTCATGACATAGCTTAAGATTGAACTGCCAAAACCCGTGTACAAATTGCATTAAGTTTTTGTTCCTTATTATATAGTTCTGCTTGTAGAAACTATGACATAAATCAAAGTTCCAAAGAAATAACCCATTACCCTTTAAGACATGTATGCACTTAAATTGGATGAATCAAATCTTGGAAGTGGTTGATAAAAAGCAGAGGTTGAGGAAAATATACCGGGAAGTGTGGACTTCTAATAGCAATTAAGCCTTGAGGAAAATAAAAGTAAATAAATAAATAAATAAAGGAATAAAGTGAGGAAAACACATTTTGCAAAATGATTACAAAGCCCAAGCCTTCGAGTCACTGGTCCGGAGGGGTATCTTGAAAATCGGTAACTTGAGTCTGCCAGCTCGGGATTATCGACCAAACTCGCTACACGAATGCAAAAAGGGTAAAAGTGTTAAAAAGTAAATGTGCTAAATCACGGGAAAAAATATATACTTTAAGATACTCAAGGCCCAAAGTTAAGAAAAATGTTCCATGCCATGGTTGATCCGAATGATACTTCACCACCAGAGGAGGCGTGCAAAATAATTTAAGTGATAACATGTGTAGAAGGGTTAGTGGTGTGAATGTTGGAGGAACAAAGACCAAGTCAGAATTTTCATAAGTTAGATTCATATAGTGAGCATACAAGAATTCGAAGTGAGATGTATAAGGCTAAGGCAGGGATATTGAGAGTTATTAATGAGTGTTGAATTAAGACTTTGTGGGTGTGTCAACTGAAAACCCTCACGAGACAAAACTTGTCCTATAAGGCAACTTAGGGGTTTAAAGGCTTGTTGCACAGGCTAAGTGCAACCGTGATTCCTACGAAAGTGAGTTAGGATTTCCCTGTTTTCATTTTCCTTATATTATGTTTTGCTAGGGACTAGCAAAATCTAGGTGTGGGGGTATTTGATGCATTGCATACATTGCATCATATGTCTTTCATCTAGATTAATTTTATATCAATAAATGCTACTAAGGTATTTGTTTAGTCTCATTTACAGAATACAGGGACGTGAATGCAAATTACCCATATCCTGAGCATAAATGCGTGCAAGAGACTCATTCCTGTCATAAAGACCAAGTTCAAGATTAGCGGGATTGAAATGGAAGTCCATCCAAGCATAAAAGCATTCAAAGACCTAATTACAAAAAGGCCAAGGACTTATTAACAAAAGTAGCCAGGGACTTAATTGCAAAACGCCAAGGACCCGACTGCAAGGACCAAAATATTATTTTGGAGAAGTTCTAAAAAATCAATTTGGATCTCCAAATATACAAAGAATTAATTCGGAGCTCAAAAGCAAGGAAAGAAATCATCTGGATGCGCAAAGGATATTTAAATCATACCATAAACACGCAAGAAAAAGCCGGATCGAATCAGACACATTCTTGAGGCGAATCCGCCGTACATCACATGTAATGTGCGGCGGAAATGCCGCCCCCTTGTGGATCCGTGGCTTTGGATTTTTCCCAGTCGTGTCTCGCCACGTGTACTTTTCTATTTTATACCTAGGTCCCTTGTATCGACTATAAATAGCCCCGCAACGATGTTGTAGAGGATGTTCTTATTTTTATTCCATAAGTTAGTAATAAAGTTTTGTTGTTTTATCTTGTGTTTTTAGTTTCTTTTTTAATTTCTCTAGGACCCCTTCTCCTTCCCTCCATCCATGAGTTTCTAACTCTCTCCAAAGGGTGGGGGTGATAGATTTAGGGTGATGAGAAGAAGAATGAGGTTATTATTCTAATTTCGTGCTTGGATATTTTGATTACTTGAGTTTGTGTTAAATCATTTATCATGTAATTCTTTATAACTAATATGATTTATTATAAGTTTCTGATTTCTCTAAACAAAACCCGACATCTAAACCTCCACCCGCTGGATTCTCACCATTTCTTTGCTTTATTCTTAATTTGTTTTTGTTGTTCTTGCCTTAGAAATCAAAAACCAAAAATCTCAAACCAAATTTATGTCTTCTCTCTACTTCTTCCCTTAACTCGAAAATCACACAAATAACAATATCTCTCCCTCCTTGTGTTCGACCCGTACTTGCCACGTCTTCATTGATGTCGTGCACTTGCGGTATAAATTAAATTCTCATCAGAAGGAATATGGATCGAGGATCCTATGAGCAAGAAAAGAAAGTAAAGTGGCATGCATGTTAATATCTTATGTTATTTGTTATTATTTCATACTTTATAAGTTGATCTAAACTTTGTTTTTTATTTGTTTCAGGTAGATGGGTATGAAGAAGAAGGACGATTGGCGAAAGCCAGACACTGACGTCCCGAACACTGATGTCAATGTTGAAGTTAAAAGTGACGATGAGGATTTAATTACATCTCAAAGACGTGGAGCTACTTTGATAGTGCAGTTTTAGTTACTGGTTAAGAAAGAAGGTCCATTGCCTCTCCAGTTTGATGAAGTGTTGGAGCCAGTCGGACCAAACCAATTATACTGGAGAAGTTATTTGGGTACTCTTGCAAGAACGAAAGTCGACATCTGCATCGAAAAATGGTCTGCAGTCGACGCTTCTCTAAACGACCAAATTTGGCAAGATGTTATGGTAAAATTTGACTTCCTACATTGTTAGTGATTTTTTGTCTTGTAAGTTTTTTATCTAACTATCTATTGTTGTTTAATGTAGGAGAAAATTGCTTTTGAGCCCACAAAATTTTTGAAAAAGAAATGGATTTCGTATGTGGGCAATCAGTGGAAAGATTTTAAAACAAAGTTGACAGCCAACTTTATATTTGGGGTGTACAAGGATCAAAATCCTTGTTTGATTTTCAACTGTATTACTGTGACAACTTTGGCGTATTTCCTCAAATCAAGACAATCTATTACATTTTTGGTAAGATTTTAATAGTTTCTTATGAACTAAGTTAGATTTTCAAAATATGTTTTTACATAATGAACTTTTATTCTCTCGCTATAGGCTCTACGAGAGGTTAACAAAGATCGACAATCCAAAAATAAGTTTATTTATCGATTGTCTCGGGGAGGCTATCGTAAACTTGATGAGCAAATGATGGTTGAAAAAAGAGCAAAGGAAAAAAAAATGCTTTGCAGTTTGGTCTAAGCAAAGAGCAAGCAAGTAATTTGCCTCCACCGTCGCCACCACCTAGGCAAGAAAAGTGGAAAAGAGCACGTATTAGACCCGACGGAAGTTACATGACTGACAAGTGTACAAATGTTGCATACAAGATTGTAAGTATTAAATTTAAATGTAATATTTCTATATTAATCCATATAATATTCATAACATAATTTTCTTATAGGGCGAAGATCTTATGGGAATTGAATATTTTCGCCCAGATGATGTAAACCAGATATTAAACATTCTAAAAAAGCGTTTCGCAATTGATTTACCTAAGAATAAGTTTTCATTTTAAATTTATTGCAATTACTTTATTTTTGTCCCTTTTTGTTTTTCTTTTCATAATTTCAGCACAATCTAAATCTATATAAATTTGCAGAATTAATTGAGAATTAAATAATAAAAAAATGGAATGTATCTAGGGAAAATTCACTTTTAAGGAACTTTTCCCTAGCTTTCACTACAATCCTCATAAGGAGAATTTGTCTCGGATGGTAGAAATGACATATATTCACGGTTTTGGATAAAGAAGAGCATCCAGGATGAGTTCGAGGTGTGGGTAGTCGAATTAGAATTCTTCAGTACTTTGGGTCGTCATCTACATCTTTAGATCAAGGGCTTACTCGGGAAAATCATGAATTAAGACAAAGGATGGGAGATTTGGAGAATATGGTGAGAAATCTCTATGCTATGAACAACCTGCCTTTTAACATGCCAACGCCCCGGAGCTCCACAAGTGTTAATCCTGAAGAGGTATTCGTCAAGCCAACCCATCTAGTGCCAACAATAATTGAAGAAACATCAATACCAACAACTGGGAAAAACAAAATTGAGGTAAAAATTAAATTACGTTTGTATATATTGTAAGTGGTTAATTCTAACTTAAATATATTTACAGGAGGGTCGCGAATGTGGACCTTTTTATAGTGATCCTGTTTACGCGTTGAAGACGCACAAAGGGGCTCAAATTGGATCAAATAATAGTTACTTTAGATGTTCCGGTCGAATGTGATGTGTTTTGCCAATACCGGAATCTGAAGTTCATACTGTTGGGGACGCTGAAGGATACGTATTTGAATGGCCACGTTCTTTGGTAAAACCAAAAAAGAAAAAGAAGGTAATTACTTAGTATTAATATACCATTTTTAATCGTCAAACATGGTTTAAGTAAAACTTAAACCATGAAACAATGTATATTTTAATGTTTAAGTAGAAATGTTCTAACAATGTATATTTTAATGTTAAAGGTTGAACCTCCACCATCCAACGGATCCAAAAATTCTACCGAGTTTGATGAAAACGTGTTGCCTAAGAGCTGTTTAATGTTATATAATATCGTAAAATATAAACCCCGGGATGACGTTATGTGGAGTTCTTTGAATAAAGAAATCATAGGCTACACGCTGGAAGACGGCTTCGAACTGAAATTGTATGTCATCTTTGTTGGCTTTTAGGCCTTCAACTATGTTTTGATGATTTAATCAATCCAATCTTAAGAACAATAAAAAGTAGAGTAGCACACATTATGAATAGCATATATATATTGCCTTGTGCTAACTTTTACAGGTGATCAAGACTCAACGAAGAAAGGAATTCAAGTCAAGGCTTGTAATCAAACTTTTGAAGACATGTAATTTTAATTGTAATTTAGTCTTAGGAACTTGTGTAAGCTTGATCATACTAAAGTAAATATCCAATACCACACACACTAGGTTCCTTGTAGAAGTCACTCACAAAATCTCAAACCATTTGGACTTCAATAGATCACCCAAATTTTATTCTAGATTTCCTGTGCCAATCGGTCGACCGGTTCGTCCACTCGTCCAGACTTCTAGTTGCCCATTTTGTCCATTCGTCTAGTCATTCGAAGTGCAGTTTTATTACTTCCACCGGTCGACCCCCCTTGGCGTTTCGGTCGACTGTTCCTATATTTTTCAGATGACCATTACGTGGATTGTTGAACAGTGGTTCGCCACTTTCGGAAAGGGTAGAAATAACTTTACGTAAGAGTGATTGATTCATTTTATATTAAACCACAAGTGCACGGCCACGTTGAAGCGGTCGAAAATACGGGTCGATCCACAAGGAGGTGTGTCAACTCTTGGTTTTTGCGAAGGCGAGTGGGAAAGAAAGGAGAGAAAGGTTGGTTACACTAAACTACACTACAATGCAAAAAGGAAACGGAAGATAAGCAATAAAACTAAACCCCATAGGGGGTAGTGAAATAATGTGAATATAAAGATGTGTGTGTGTGTGTGTGTTCAATTATGCTCCTCACAACATGTAGTGCATGAAATCATAAAACTAAATCCAACTTTGCCTCCACATGAAATAAGATAAGACTATATCGTTAAAACATACAAGACAATAATTGGAATGAAGCTAAATGAAGTCATGTATAAAGACTAGACCCTACTATGCCTCCACATGAAATAAGATAACCCAATATCATTAAAACATACAAGGCATTAACCAAGGTAAAGCCAACAAGAGTACATACACTACAAATTATGTTTCCAATATTAATTCCATCCATATCCTCACCTTATAATTCCCCATAAAATAGGTCCACTAATCTAAGCACAAGCTAAGATTCATTCAAGAGCATTAGCATATCAAAGATAAGAGTGAAATCCCATTAGATGGTTATGGAAATCATATAAGGCTCAAGGGATTAAGATAACACACACCTAATACACTACATGATCATATCACATATTTCTCCACCCCCCAAATAGGGATGAAACTACTCACTAATCATTACACAACAACCTACATTAAAATGAAACATTCTACTGAAATGAAATTTAACTAAGCAAGAAGGGAGCATTAAAGAAGCTTAAAAGGAAAGGAAAGACTAAACAAGCATGCACAAATTAAAAGACAAGATTAAAAGAAACTAGAACAATTATTTTATTAACAATGACTCACATTGAAGGTAGAATTCTTCTCCACCTTGAGTTTTGCTTCAAGGCTTACTCCTTAGTAGAGAGAATGCCACCAAGCAATGGGTAGTTACAATGGAAGGTGAAGAGTTCTATTTATAGGCATGGAAAAAGATAATACGGGACAATCCCCCGATGTGGGACTAAACAACTCCCAAAAATAGACTAAGCATACACAAATACACGTGCTCCACAAATCTTAGCGGATCCAGAGCTATCTGGACCGCCAATTAGCGCTCCCAGACCTCCAATTGGTGGTCTATAAGCTCCAAATCCATTTGGATTTCTTGCTGGGCTTTGCTTGAATTATTTCTTGGTCTTGGATGCATCTACTTTGTTTGTTGGAGCTCCGACCCAAATCGAATTGCCAAAATACTCCCCATGATGGTGTGGAGTTTTCTGTTTTGCAATTAGGTCCTTCGGTATTACGTTCAGGTCATTCTCCCTTGCATCTCAGTCCCCATGTCTCACAATTAAATCCTTTTTCCTGCTTTTGGGTCCTTTCATGGCTCTTCTCTCCAAACCTCTTTATTTCTGAAATTCAAACATAAAACTCGTCACGTAGCATTGCTTAGGTGTAAGATAATGGATATAAGATACAAATATAAGCATGAAATGATGTCAATCAAAGAGCATAACCTTAAGTACGTCAATAAAAAATAAATGTTTTACCTTTGTCATTTTATACAACGGTCGTATCCATATAAATTCAACCTACCCCTAACATACATTTGGCCAACGGTCGAACGATGACCTTCAATTGGTCGACCGGATGAACATTTCTTTTGTTTCCCAAAGAACCTGGAAGTTTCCGGTCGACCGTTCCTAAGACCTCGGTCGACCATCCCATACCGTTCACTTAAGTGAACTTATGTTACAACCTTATCTGTTCGGCCGCCCTTTGTTCGGTCGACCATTTTGTTTCTGGACTTTGTTGGACTAAAATTTTTGACAGCCTTCGGTTGCCCGTTAGGCCCGTTTTGGTCAACCGAACATAACTCGAATAGTGCCCTGAGCTTTTCTGTTTTGTGTTTCTCATACAATCTGTTACCACTTATGTCCCAATGGCTATAACTCTCTTAGAGCTTATAAAGGTTTCCCAACCTTATTTTGAGAACTCTCCCACTACTATTTGCCACCTACATTAGAGAGAATCCTCAAACACTCAAAGCCGTAAATTTCCACATCTTTAATCATTTCCAAATACTACTCAAATTGTGCTCACGCTAGAGAGTGTTGTTCCACAAACAAATTGTTGTAAAAAAGCAAGGGTCTTGGTGAATGCCCAAGACAAAGAGTATAGACTTCGGTGAGAGCCCGAAGTGTTCCTTCTCGGATTATGAGAAGATAATCCAAGCTAGGCAAGGGTTGTTCACTAGCTTGCTGTGTAAAAGGCAAGCAAAAGAAGACAAGTCACCCAAGGATCATGGCAAGCAGATATATCAATATTAAATGCATCACACTAACATGACCCTAATAATGCACACAAAAGAAAATAAAATCAAAGGAAAAAGACTCAACTATGTACACACGTAACCCCCCCCCCCCCCCCCCACACCAACTTCATGCATTGTCCTCAATGAATGTGAGCAAGATACTACATGGATTTATGCATGAAAAAGGAGATATCTCACCAACATGAGGTACAAAGGGAAGTTCAAGGTCATGTTGTTGGACACAAACCCGAATTCCCTCAAAACATGTGAGATGCTAAAAAAATGATACAAATACATGAGAGAAATGGAGCCCAAATACAGAAGGGTTGGAGCCCACAACAATCGATGCTCACTGAATGAGTCTTTTATTGTACTTTTTTCTTTTTTTTAAACTATGTACAAACATAAGTTCCCATCTTCATTTGTCAAAAGACATCAAATGGGAACCGCAAGAGTGGGTCAATGCACTTGGAAAGGGAACATGACACCACGCGGGGACAGAATACTCATACGTGGGCCCCCTTCACAAAGAGCACAAGATGAAATGAGAGGTTCATGAATTGGACGCAAAGGCGTCTCATTGAAAGGATCAAACTGAAAGAGCTTGAACCTCTCAAGAGTTTGGGAAATGAGGGGCAACGGAAGATGAGTTTCTCTCGTTGCGCTGCTGAAGTTATGATCGTCAATCCAAACTCTCCAACCAACAGGCTGGTGCATCGGAACGAGGTCAAGAACCTCGTTAGGCATGTCCGACAGACCAGGCAAACAAAAAGTGGGTCTCATACCCAAGGTATCCTCCAAGGTACTCCTAATACCCTCATGAGCAATGTAGTTCTTTGATGTTCCATCATTTCCAAGATGATCAGGAACAATAGTGAGAGGCAAACTCTCATCAGGTTGTTTGAAATTGAGGGTACTAGGGAGCTCTTGCTCCACCAGAGGTGAGTCCTTAAGAGGAACAATATGAAGATCATGTGCCTCTAGGGCCACGGGACAAAAAGGTAAGGCACAATCATGTCCTGACTCGTAATGAAGCTGGTCCATGTTATTCTCAATTGGGATCGAATCGTCCACAAGCGATCGTGAATTGAAACCCCAAGTCCCTCAGACTGACTAGGAGTTTGACTTTCAAAGATTGTGCTTTGAATTTGTGGATGTGGTGGTGGCGGTTTGATATCAAAAGATGAATCCTCATGTTGACAAGAAAAGTTACTCTCCTCATGTTCACGTAATTGCCGCGACATATGACTCACTTGCAGTGCCATATTTTGTATGGACTGTTGAGTGGTTTCCATGAACGTAAGGAAAGTTGTTTTAAGGAATCAGGTATGCGGTCAACTACGAGGTCCAAGTCAGAGCTTGGGAATTTTTGGGGTTGGGTGTTGATGGGCTGAGAATGAGTCCAATGATTTGAAGTGGGGTGTTGGTAGAATTCTGGGTATTCAGGAGGAGGATACTGGGGTGAAAATGAAGTATAAGAATTTGGATATGAATTGTCTCCCCACGAATCCATCACTCTCGGGTTGTACGCGGATGCATAATGGTCATATTGAGCATTTTGGGAAAAGGTATGCTCATACTCAGGCTCAGGGGCAACATACGGACATTCCCCGATAACATGACCACTCAACCCACAACAGTCGCACGGTACGGCTACTGGAGCCACCGGTTCACTCATGTCGTCTGCCATACGCATGAAAGAGGCCAAAGTTTGTTGTAATGTCTCAGTTTGTTGACCAGCATATGATCCGACGTAACTAGATGGTGGTCTAGCAGTCAGTGCCTCTCTCATACTACCCCAATATGAAGATTGCTCAGTCACACAATTAAGATTGTCCCAACCATACGAGGTGTTAGTCTGAGCCACCCCAGGTTGCATGGGTCCAGAATACCAGGAAGAATTGTCCTGGTCCCAACAATGATATGGACGGTCGCCCATGTAACCATCCATCTCAACAAAGAACTCTTGAGTCGATCAGTCTCACAACCACGAGGCCAAGCTCGCAAAAAGTGCTCGACTCGACCCTAAAACGCTACCAGAGAGTGTAAATGAGAGGAGACTAAAATGTAGAAGTTGGTGAGAAGAAGATGACTCAGAGGAGAAGGGAAGAATCCCTAAAGCTAGCGTGGGTGAAGGGATCAGGTAGAAGCCTAACTAGCAAGCACGGCTCAAACAATGTAAGGCAATGGGTCCTTAGGCTAGACGATGCCTAACTTCGAGGTCACTAGCCTCGACACGCCTCACCTCCCTACAACGAGGACCACAATGCCCAGCAAGTCATACCAGATCCGGAGATCTAGTACCTCCTACTATCGACAAGGTAGGCAACGCCGATCAAGCCATGGCGGTCTCAACTAGATTACTCTCCTAGTGCGTCTGAAATCCTAGGGCCAATGTCTACTTGCTTTTAGTTAAGGCTTGATTAAGAGTGATTTTTGGGCCAAGGAAAGGGTGATGAAATCCCCCACCTTATCTTTTATGGGACAGCCCCTCCTTAGTAGCATTTTGATCATAGATCTAGCAATCAACACTCCAATCAAACGCTCAACTCATTCTTGTCCCGATGCACCTTACTAACTAATGCATGATTGAAACATGCATGAATCAGAGATTTTGGTACACGAACCTCACTCCGGCGATCAACAACAAAATGTAAAGCAAAGAAAAGACAAATGCATGCAAGGTCTACAAATGATGCATGACCTAGATGGCAAGAAGTCTAATATTTTGCTTTGAGTTTTATGGTCCAAGTTGATTAAAGGGATTTGAAATTAAATCTGGGAGCAAACTAGAAATCGCAGCATGCAAAATAGTGCTCCCAGATAACTAAAGTGAAAGCATCAACTACCAGAAGAAAATTGAGAGCCAAAAACACTCACCATACCGCCAATTGGAGGTCCAAGACCGCTGATTGGCGGTCCTTGTTAAAGTTCTTGTGCTCCAACTCGTCCAGTAGCCTCCCCGGGATCTCTAGGATCCCTGAAACTAAGAAAAACTGAAAACAAAAAATTAAAAACCACTCAAATCGTCCAAACCAAGGTCTGGACAGAGCACATCCCTGGCAACGGCGCCAAAAACTTGATTGATTTGTTTTATATTAAACCGCATGTGCACGGCCGCGTTGAAGCGGTGGCAAATACGGGTCGATCCACAAGGAGGTGTGTCGACTTTTCGTTTGTGCGAAGGCGAGTGGGAAAGAAAGGAGAGAAAGGTTGGTTACACTAAACTACACAACAATGCAAAAAGGAAACGGAAGATAAGCAATAAAACTAAACCCCATAGGGGGTAGAGAAATAATGTGAATATAAAGATGTGTGTGTGTGTTCAATTATGCTCCTCACAACATGTAGTGCATGAAATCATAAAACTAAATCCAACTTTGCCTCCACATGAAATAAGATAAGACTATATCGTTAAAACATACAAGACAATAATTGGAATGAAGCTAAATGAAGTCATGTATAAAGACTAGACCCTACTATGCCTCCACATGAAATAAGATAACCCAATATCATTAAAACATACAAGGCATTAACCAAGGTAAAGGCAACAAGAGTACATACTCTACAAATTGTGTTTCCAATATTAATTCCATCCATATCCTCACCTTATCATTCCCCATAAAATAGGTCCACTAATGTAAGCATAAGCTAAGATTTATTCAAGAGCATTAGCATATCAAAGATAAGAGTGAAATCCCATTAGATGGTTATGGAAATCATATAAGCCTCAAGGGATTAAGATAACACACACCTAATACACTACATGATCATATCACATATTTCTCCACCCCCCAAATAGGGATGAAACTACTCACTAATCATTACACTACAACCTACATTAAAATGAAACATTCTACTGAAATGAAATTTAACTAAGCAAGAAGGGAGCATTAAAGAAGCTTAAAAGGAAACGAAAGACTAAACAAGCATGCACATATTAAAAGACAAGATTAAAAGAAACTAGAACAATTATTTTATTAACAATGACTCACATTGAAGGTAGAATTCTTCTCCACCTTGAGTTTTGCTTCAAGGCTTACTCCTTAGTAGAGAGAATGCCACCAAGCAATGGGTAGTTACAATGGAAGGTGAAGAGTTCTATTTATAGGCATGGAAAAAGATAATACGGGACAATCCCCCGATGTGGGACTAAACAACTCCCAAAAATAGACTAAGCATACACAAATACACGTGCTCCACAAATCTTAGCGGATCCAGAGCTATCTGGACCGCCAATTAGCGCTCCCAGACCTCCAATTGGTGGTCTATAAGCTCCAAATCCATTTGGATTTCTTGCTGGGCTTTGCTTGAAGTATTTCTTGGTCTTGGATGCATCTACTTTGTTTGTTGGAGCTCCGACCCAAATCGAATTGCCAAAATACTCCCCATGATGGTGTGGAGTTTTATGTTTTGCAATTAGGTCCTTCGGTCTTACGTTCAGGTCATTCTCCCTTGCATCTCAGTCCCCATGTCTCACAATTAAGTCATTTTTCCTGCTTTTGGGTCCTTTCATGGCTCTTCTCTCCAAACCTCTTTATTTCTGAAATTCAAACATAAAACTCGTCACGTAGCATTGCTTAGGTGTAAGATAATGGATATAAGATACAAATATAAGCATGAAATGATGTCAATCAAAGAGCATAACCTTAAGTACGTCAATAAAAAATAAATGTTTTACCTTTGTCATTTTATACAACGGTTGTATTCATATAAATTCAACCTACCCCTAACATACATTTGGCCAACGGTCGAACGATGACCTTCAATTGGTCGACCGGATGAACATTTCTCTTGTGATTGATCGTTTTATATTAACCGCAAGTGCACGGCCGCGTTGAAGCGGTGGCAAATACGGGTCATCCACTGGGAGGTGTGTCGACGCTTGGTTTGTTCGAAGGCGAGAGGTAAAAGGAGAGAAAGATGTATTACACTACACTACACTAATCTAAACTAGTAAACAAGCAAGCTGAAATGAAATAACTAAACAACTAAGCTAAACAACTAATGAAGAAGATAAAAAGACAGGAATGGAAACCCCTAAGTGGTGGAGTGTGTGTGTGCACATGAAATAAGTGTGGTGTTGAATGCATACTATAAGCTCAAGTGTGGTTAGTGTTTGTTCATGCATAAGAAGTACCTCATGGCAAGACCTATCATTTACAACACTAACCTAGGTGATTAATATGATCAATGCAAGGTTGTTATTAAGACACTTAGACAAGCATGGAGTGTACCTAAGCTATGGCAGAAACCATCATGTAAGGTTCTTAATAATTCAAGCAAGCAACCTAATATTTCTCACAAAACATTCATATTAAGCATTCATACCACCTACATAACATGTACATGCATCTACTCCACCCCAAAAGAGGATGGACTACTCACACATATTTAAACTGACTACTCTAACAAAATGAAGCATTATACTGAAATGAAACTACACTAATCAAGCAAGAAATATTAAAGAAGCTTAAAAGGAAAAGAAAGACTAAACAAGCATGCACAAATTAAAAGACAAGATTAAAAGAAAACTAGAACAATTATTTTATTAACAATGACTCACATTGAAGGTAGCATTCTTCTCCACCTTGAGTTTTTGCTTCAAGGCTCACTCCTTAGTAGAGAGAATGCCACCAAGCAATGGGTGATTACAATAGAAGGTGAAGAGTTCTATTTATAGGCATGGAAAAAGCTAATCCGGGACAATCCCCCGATGTGTGACTAAACCAATACCACAAATAGACTAAGAATACATTAATACACGTACTCCACAAAATCTTAGCGGTCCAAGACCGCCAATTGGCGGTCTATATGATCCAGATCTCGTTGGTTGTGGCCTTTTCTTGATGGATATGTTGGTCTTGGATGCATCTACTTTGCTTGTTGGAGCTCCGACCCGAATCGAATTGCCAAAATACTCCCCATGATGGTGTGGAGTTTCTTGTTTTGCTCTTAGGTCCTTCGGTCTTACGATTAGGTCCTTCTCCCTTGCATCTCAGTCCCTAGGTCTCACAATTAAGTCATTTTTCCTGCTTGTGGGTCCTTTCATGGCTCTTCTCTTCAAACCTCTTTATTCCTGAAAACTAAACATAAAACTCGTCACGTAGCATTGCTTAGGTGTAAGATAATGGATATAAGATACAAATATGAGCATGAAATGATGTCAATCAAATACCCCCACACCTTAATTTTTGCTAGTCCCGAGCAAAACAAAGAAAGAGAAAAGTAAACGAGAAATAAGAAATCCTAACTCACTTTCGTAGGAATCATGGTTGCACTTAACACGTGCAACAAACCGTTAAATCTCCTTGTTGCCAAGGAGTTGGAGTGTTGTCTCCTGAGGGTTTTCAGCGGATATACCCACAAAATCCGAACAAGATGCATTATTCAATCTAGACACTCGACTCGTTGGACAAATTTTGTCGATCAATGGACGCGGTAATCCTACGGGCCGACTCTATATAGGTAATCAGTCCACACCTAGCCTAATAAACCATTCGTGCAAGTTAAATAAGGAATTAAGTGAAAGACATGGACAACCTCAACATCCTCAAGTGATACAAAGTGTAAGGTCCATTAAGGTTATTATTTGCATTACCAAATTTTTTTTCACATTTGTTTCTTCTTTTTCGTTTTATTTGTTGGAGCTTCATTCTCCAAGGGTCAGGTTTCGTGCATCATTGCCCATGAGGACTTACACTATCACGTACTCCTTTCCCCAAATCTTCACATAGGGCAATCCCTAACACCCGTGTAACGAGAGTTCGGTCGGCGCATCCCAAGTCAGATGACTCGAAAACACCAGGCACAAAGTCCCCTCAGACCTACTTTCCCGAGTGAAAGGAGCCGTGCGAGAAGAGAGAACATCTACTCACTTATTTCTTATCTACACATGAACCAAAACCCCTACACTTAGTGTCTCACAACAAGATATAGAGGGTCCTTAACTACAACAATCTTCCTTAAGTTAACAGACACAAATTATTGACTTACTAGGTTCAGGGTGGACTTCTTTAAATGTTTGAGTACTGAAACCCTATGATTACACGCCCCCCAAGGGAATGTCGGGGTGCATCCTAACGACTCGATAAGACCTAAAGCCAGAAAACTAGATATCCTAATGCATCAAGTTCAAGACAATTTTGGGAGGTTTCTTTTTACTTTGCCTCTCAACGGTTTTGCACATGCTAAACACACGCAAAACCCACAAAACATTTTCTTTCGCAAACACATGAAGATTTTGAAAGAAATGTGAAAATTTTAAAGCACTAGGCAAGCAAAAGAAGACAAGTCACCCAAGGATCATGGCAAGCAGATATATCGATATTAAATGCAGCACACTAACATGACCCTATCAATACACACAAAAGAAAACACAATCAACGGAAAAATACTTGACTATGTACACACGTAAAACACCTCCCCACACCTACTTCATGCATTGTCCTCAATGAATGTGAGCATGATACTACATGGATTTATGCATGACAAAGGGAAGATCTCACCAACATGAAGCACAACAGGAAGTTCATGGTCATGTTGATGGACACAAACCCAAATTCCCTCAAAACCTGTGAGAAGCTGGAGAAGGGAGATAAATACGTGAAGAGATTGGGCCCAAGTACACAAGGGTTGGGGCCCACAACAATCGATGCTCACTGAAGGAGTCTTTTATTACACAAATTTGTTTTCTTTTTTTTGTATTTTTTTACAAGATATATACATCAACTAAGATATTCTCATAATCATTTGGTCAAAGAACATCAAATGAGAACATCATGTTTTGAGGACCAGAGACTTGCCGAGATGGGCAAACTTCACTGGTACTCTGAGGTGTCATGGGGGGTGAAAGGTCAAAGCTGAAAGGCTCAAACCCCTCATGATATTGGTTGGGTGTGGGCAACAAAGAATGAAGTTGTGTTGCCTCACTAGGGTTTAATTGTTCATCGAAGAAAACCCTCCAACCAATAGGCCGGTGCATCGGAATGAGTTCCTCAGGCTCATTCGATGGATGCAGCAGACATGCATCACTAAGAATGGGGCTTCACCCCAAGTCATCCAACAGGGACCTCCCACCATCATTTAGATCATCAAGCATAAGCTCGGTCATAGGTGGGTCCTTGTTGGAGTCAAAACTAAGCTCAAATGGCTCAATGGCCATGGGACATGAGGTAGAGACACCTTCTGGAATAGGCATATGATGAGGTGTCTCACTCTCACTAGTACTCTCAACTGAATCATGCAACGAACACTCCCTTTGGACATTCATGTTCGAGGCCAGCTCACTCTGTTGCATTGCAAAGACAGGCAATGAGTTTTCGCTGGGCCCACGAACATTCTCAACGGGTTGCATTGGGGTTGGGGTGTTCGTTGATTTTGTGGTGCTTTCTCCAATTGGCCGATGAGATTTAGATTTAAAGGTTCATCCATGGGTTCCTGTTGCCTACCAGAGTTGAACACATGAAACTCGGCACTCATGTTACCGAATGAGAGCTTCATGAGACCATTTCTACAATTAATCAAGGCATTGGAGGTGGCCAAAAATGGTCTACCCAAAATCAAAGGTATTTGAGAGTGGGTGTTCGCAATAGGATTGGTATCAAGGACAACAAAATCGACTGGAAATATAAAATCTCCAACTTTGATAAGCACGTCCTCGATAATCCCCATGGGAATACGAATGGATCTATCCGCAATAGAAGGGTGATCTTAGTTGGTTTCAATTCTCCCAAGTTCAACTGTTGATAAACAGAGAATGGGAGGAGGTTGACCGTTGATCCTATATCAAGCAACACATTGCTCATTCTAGTGTCCCCTATCGTACACTGAATAGTAGGACACCCAGGGTCCTTGTATTTTGTGTATGTGGGATTGGACAAAAGTGAGCTGATATTTGCAGCCAAGAATGCTTTCTTAGGAACATTGGTCTTCCTCTTCGTTGTGCAGAGATCCTTCAACACTTTGGCAGATTGAGGTATTTGTTGGATGACATCCAACAAGGGGATGTTAACCTTTACTTGCTTAAATACCTCTAATATCTTGTCCATGTTGTCACTCTGTTTTTTGGTTAACCTACTTGGATAGGGAGCTTTTGGCAGGTAGGTTTTCTGCGGTGCCTGAGAAGGAAGCCTTGGTGTATTACCCTCACCCTCAGCTTCTTCTTCACCACCATTCCCACTGAGCGGCTGCATAGATGGTGGTGGGTGTGGCAAGGAAATGTGATTGTCAACCTGTTTTCCATTCCTTAAGGTAACAATGGCATTGACATGGTGAACAGGTTCCTCCACATGGTTCACTTTCCTCCCCCGAGGTACCACATTCTCATTTTGCATGTGTTGTTGTTGGTACAGACGGGGGTTAGCCTCAGGCTGGCTAGGAAAAGACCCTCTCTCTCTTTCATGTACATACTGATCCAATTGGCCCATCTGAAGCTCTAGAGATTTGATGGTCTGCTGATTTGAAGTGAGAACTTGACTCGTAGTTGACATAAAAAAATTCATTGAGTTTTCAAGTCCACGAGTCAAGGTCTCAAGCGAATTGAATCGGGTTTCCATATTATTCGAATTTGGGAAACCCGATTGATTGGTGGTTTGTGCTTGGGGTTGCTGATAAGATTGTGCATGCATGAGAGGTTGGTGTGATTGGTAAGGTGGTCTAGAGGAGTTTGAAGGACCACCCAGGGCATTAGTTTGGTTCGATGAAAAATTGGGGTGGTTCCTCCATCCAGCATTATAAGATGATGAGTATGTGTGATTCCTGGCTCTATCATAGATGGCGTTGACACGCTCCATCTCATGAGGAATGGACTCACACTCGCTTTCTACATGACCTATCCTACCACATGAATGACAGGGAACTGGACCAGATGTGGACATGTGAGGGGTACCTTATTGGTTTTGGAGCTCAATCGAATCCATACGGCGCATTAAGGCCACCATGCGCGCCTCGGTGGCCGTAGTGGTATCGATAGCAAATGCGGCACCCGATCTAGTCGAGTTTGCATTCGCGATCCTCGCTCCTATACTAGATGATGCAGGTGGTTCCCTTACACTCTCCCATTGCATTGTTTTCTCAGCAAGGTCTTCTAGGAAAGCTCATGCCTCCCTTTCATCCTTTCCCAAGAACTCTCCTTGACACATGGACTCAAGGAGCGTTCGGGATGGGATGTGAAGACCCTCGTACACAATCTGACAAAGGCGCCACAACTCAATGCCATGGCGAGGGCACGAGGATAGTAGCTCTTTGAACTTCTCTAGATATGCATGAAATGGTTCGGTCTCATGTTGATAGAACGAATTGATTTCGTTCCTCAATTTTTGAGTCCGATGATTTGGAAAGTATTTCTTGAGGAATGCAGATTGAAACTCAGCCCAAGTCTTAAAGGCATTCGCCTGGTTGTTGTACAACCACTTCTTGGCATCATCCTTTAGTGCAAAAGGAACGAGCCTAAGATGGATGGAGTCTGTGCTAAGTTGTTACAACTTGAACATAGCACAAACCTCCTCAAATTCCCTGGGAAAGATATAGGGGTCACCCTTCCCAGTGAAGCGAGGGAGCATGGAAATAAACTGAGGCATAACCTCAAAATGGTTCCCATTAGCCTCTGGTAATACGATGCATGAGGGTAGAGCTGTACGGCTCGGGTAGCATCGATCACGTAGAGGTATGGGAACAACTGGAAGCACTGGTGGAGCAGGTGGGTCCAACAACTGCTCCTCCTCACGGAAATTAGCAGCCATTGAACCCGGACTGCGTGCGACACGAGAGGAGGAAGGTGTCAAGAAATCGATGACCGAAGCCGGATTGACAACGCTCCTCGTCAAATGACCACTCTCGTCTCGTGTCCACGAAAGCATGTACAAAGGTGCACACACACCAAAAAAAATTTAACAAAGAATGTACGTAGAAGAGAAGACGGGGGGACTTAGGAGAGAAGGAATGACTCAGGAGAGAAGGGAAGAAGTCCTTATGCTACGATGGATGGGTACAAGTAGAAGAACACAAGCAAACAAGGCTCAAGAAATCCTAAGGTCGCTATAGGTCCTTACAGCTAGACGACGCCTAACTGCGAGGTCACATGGCCTCAACACGCCTCACCTCCCTACAACGAGGACCACAAAGCCCAGCAAGTGAGCCAAGATCCGGGGATCCCGTCTCTCCTACTATCGACAAAGTGGGCAACGCCGATCAGGTCATGACGGTTGGGACCGGATCACTCTCCTAATGCGCCCGAAATCCTTAGGGCCAATGTCTACTTGATTTTAAAAATTAGGCTCTTTATTAGTGTTGTTTGTGCGGCGAAGGAAAGGGTGACGAAATCCCCCACCTTATCTTTTATGGGACAACCCCTCCTTAGTAGTGTTTTGGAGTCCTAATCTAGCAATCAACTCTCCAAACAAACGCTCAACTCACACTTGTTTCAATGCACCTCCTACTAACTAATGCATGTTCATACGAAATGCATGAATGAGAGTAGAAGGTGCGTATCTCACGCCAGCACTCAGCAACTGAAAATAAAGCTAAAATGAAAGACAATATATATGCCTAGGTCACATACATGATGCTTGACCTAAACAAAAAGAATGCCTAATCTTTTGCATAGAGTTTTAGGGTCCAAGTTGCTTAAAGGAGGTTTGATTATTGATCTGGGAACAAACTATAAGTCAAAACATGCCAAATCAAGTCCCAGATCACAATATCATACAAGGAAATACTCCACAGAAATTTAGAGGTGAAATGAAACAACCAGATCGCCAGTTGGCGGTTGTAGACCGCTGATTGGCGGTCTTATTCTCTCAGACCGCCTCCAAACTTCACCAGATGCTTCCCCTTCTCAATGTTAGTCTCCTGAAACAAAGAAAACTAAAAGACAAAAATTAAATCCACTCGAATCGTCCAAACAAGAGTCTGGACTGGCACTTCCCCGGCAACGGCGCCAAAAACTTGTTGATCATTTTATATTAACCGCAAGTGCACGGCCGCGTTGAAGCGGTGACAAATACGGGTCGTCCACTGGGAGGTGTGTCGACGCTTGGTTTGTTCAAAGGCGAGAGGTAAAAGAAGGAGAGAAAGATGTATTACACTACACTACACTAATCTAAACTAGTAAACAAGAAAGCTGAAATGAAATAACTAAACAACTAAGCTAAACAACTAATGAAGAAGATAAAAAGACCGGAATGGAAACCCCTAGGGGTGGAGTTTGTGTGTGTACACAGGAAATAAGTGTGGTGTTGAATGCATACTATAAGCTCAAGTGTGGTTAGTGTTTGTTCATGCACAAGAAGTACCTCATGGCAAGACCTATCATTTACAACACTAACCTACGTGATTAATATGAGCAATGCAAGGTTGTTATTAAGACACTTAGACAAGCATGGAGTGTACCTAAGCTATGGCAGAAACCATCATGTAAGGTTCTTAATAATTCAAGCAAGCAATCTAATATTTCTCACAAAACATTCATATTAATCATTCATACCACCTACATAACATGTACATGCATCTACTCCACCCCCAAAGGGGATGGAACACTCACACATATTTAAACTAACTACTCTAACAAAATGAAGCATTATACTGAAATGAAATTACACTAATCAAGCAAGAAATATTAAAGAAGCTTAAAAGGAAAAGAAAGACTAAACAAGCATGCACAAATTAAAAGACAAGATTAAAAGAAAACTAGAACAATTATTTTATTAACAATGACTCACATTGAAGGTAGAATTCTTCTCCACCATGAGTTTTTGCTTCAAGGCTCACTCCTTAGTAGAGAGAATGCCACCAAGCAATGGGTGATTACAATAGAAGGTGAAGAGTTCTATTTATAGGCATGGAAAAAGCTAATCCGGGACAATCCCCCGATGTGGGACTAAACCAATACCACAAATAGACTAAGAATACATTAATACACGTACTCCACAAAATCTTAGCGGTCCAAGACCGCCAATTGGCGGTCTATATGATCCGGATCTCGTTGGTTTTGGTTGTGGCCTTTTCTTGATGGATATGTTGGTCTTGGATGCATCTACTTTGCTTGTTGGAGCTCCGACCCGAATCGAATTGCCAAAATACTCCCCATGATGGTGTGGAGTTTCTTGTTTTGCTCTTAGGTCCTTCGGTCTTACGATAAGGTCCTTCTCCCTTGCATCTCAATCCCTAGGTCTCACAATTAAGTCCTTTTTCCTGCTTGTGGGTCCTTTAATGGCTCTTCTCTTCAAACCTCTTTATTCCTGAAAACTAAACAAAAAACTCGTCACGTAGCGTTACTTAGGTGTAAGATAATGGATATAAGATACAAATATGAGCATGAAATGATGTCAATCATCTTGTTTCCCAACGTACCTGGAAACTTCCGGTCGACCGTTCCCAAGACCCCGGTCGACCATCCCATACCGTTCACTTAAGTGAACTTATGTTACAACCTTATCCGTTCGGCCGCCCTTTGTTCGGTCGACCATTTTGTTTCTGGACTTTGTTGGACTAATTTTTTTGACAGTCTTCGGTTGACCGTTAGGCCCGTTTTGGTCAACCGAACTTTACCTGAATAGTGCCCTGAGCTTTTCTGTTTTGTGTTTCTCATACAATCTTTTACCACTTAAGTCCCAATGGCTATAACTCTCTTAGAGCTTATAAATAGAGGTTTCCCAACCTTATTTTGAGAACTGTCCCACTACTATTTGCCTCCTACATTAGAGAGAATCCTCAAACACTCAAAGCCTTAAATTTCCACATCTTTAATCATTTCCAAATACTACTCAAAGTGTGCTCACGCTAGAGAGTGTTGTTCCACAAACAAATTGTTGTCAAAAAGCAAGGGTCTTGGTGAAAGCCCAAGACAAAGAGTATAGACTTCGGTGAGAGCCGGAAGTGTTCCTTCTCGGATTGTGAGAAGATGATCCAAGCAAGGCAAGGGTTGTTCGCTAGCTTTGCTGTGTAAAAGGCCTAATCTCGACCCAAAATGAGATTGATAGTGAAGACGTAGGTGGAGCTCACAGAGTCGAGCGAAACATGCAAGAGAGAAAGTAGGTGAGAGGTCGAACATCTATAAAAATCTTCTGGGTAATCTTTGTGGTTTGCATTGTCTTTACTTGTTTTTTTTATTCCGCTGCATCTTTGTTTGTTCAATCAAGTAGAGATTAAGTTAGTTTTATTAGAAATAGGGGGCATACACGATCCTACATTTGGTATCAGAGCATAGGTGCTAAATTTCATATACCTAACCATATTTTAGCATGCCTTCAATATCTAGTCATGTAGAGGGATTATGCACAATTAGGCCTCCTTTTCTGAATTGGTCAACCTATGTCTATTGGAAAATAGAATGAAGATTTTCTTGATTTGAAATGACCTTAAGTATTGGATCTTCTAACAAATCCCCTAGACACCTCCAACTGAAGAAGAAGTTGCCACTTCAACTAGAGCTAAAATGAAAGAATATGAGATGAGAAGTGAGAAAAGAGAAGAGGGAAGAAAAAGTTGGGGGAGAGAGGAGGAAAGAGAGAGAGTCACGTCCCGAGAGGAAAGTATGGGCGTTCCTAGGGTTTCTAGGGTCGTTTGCAACCATTTTTCCACCTAAATTCTTCTTTTTTCTAGTTTTTTCTTCTCCATTCCCTTGTTATGGAGAAATCATTGAGTGTTAGAACAACCCCCATCAACTTGGAGGAGTTTCCAAGTCTCAGAAGTGTTGCAAGGGGTCGTGAAGAAGCACGCCTAAGGGATGTAGAGCAACCAAAGGAGCACACTCAACCTCAAACATGGTCTGACCTCTTTGAGAAGAGGGCCAAGCCAAGCACAACTTTGGAGTTTGTTGCACCAACAATTAGGCTGGGAGGCGCTAGGGTTGCTACCATTTCGTCTCAAGAGCAAGAAGAGGCCATTAGCGCACGGAAGAAGGTGTTGATGGGATATTTGGTTGGTTTTACTCCTCATTTACCTACACTTGAAAAGCATCTAACTAAGGTCTGGAGAGTTTTGGGAGAGTTGGAGATTGTTCGCCGGAGGTTCAATATGATGATTTTTAGGTTCTCCCTCGATTCTGACCGAATGTTTGCACTTGAAAATGGACCATGGTTTGTGAGGGGCGCGCCACTCATTCTCCAACCATGGTCGGCTGGCATTAAGACTCAAGGTAAGGTTTGCATGGTCCCAATTTGGGTGAGGTTCCCAGATTTGGATTTAAATTTCTGGTCGAGAAAACACTTTGGCACACTTGCAAGTGTGTTGGGGTCGCTAATGTACGTGGATGAGAACACGACGACGGGATGCCGGCTAGCTTATGCTTGAGTGTGTGTGGAGGTTAGTGGTGATTTTGATTATCCATCAAACATCTTGGTACAAATCAAGAAGGAGGAGGGAGAGGTCATGCATGTGGGTACGAGAGGAAGCCATTATTTTGTAGTCATGTTCCATGTTTGTTCATCTTGATACTCGTTGCCCCAAGAAGGCACAGGAGGTGAGGGCTGTTGGGAAGGAATCAATGGTTAGAGGGCATAGGTGGTTGGAGAAGAGGAAGGCCAGGAAGGAGGGAGTGGGGGTAGTGGAGGAGGTGTTGTTGGTGGTGCTGATTAGGGTACGGATGGAGTTCATGGGAGAATGAGGGCCAACACCTCGCCGGAGATGGCGGCTTGCTAGAGGTGGAAGAACAAGTTCTTCAAGTGGGTGTAACGGAAGGGTGTAACGGCGTGAGGGATGGTGTGAAGGAAAAGGGAACAAAGGATAATGGTGTTAAGGGTGTTCCGTTAGGGGAAGAGGTGGAGTCCATAAATGGAGGAAAGATGGGCACTTCCTTAGTTGCCTCAAACAAGAACCATGCAAAGAAAGAAAATCGTTGGGATGGGGCTGCCCAAAAAAGACTTAGAGGAATGGGAACCAATGAGAAGGGGTCAAGTGATGGGAGGGAACCAATTGAAGCTGAGGTAGGTGGGGTGGAAGGAGAGGAGCCAATAGGAGCTGAGGTAGGTGGAGTGGAAGGTGTGTTTCGAAATGAGAATAGCAAGGAGGCAACACCATACAAGGGAGCACCTTTTTTGGTTGGGGCAAATGAGGAAATTGGTCTGTACTTGGGGGAGGAAGTAGGTGGAGTGACCAAAAATGCACCCAAGATGGATGGGTCACGTGGGGAACTAGATGATGTGCATGGCTTGCATGTGAATGGATGTATGCAACGTGAGGAGTGGTTAGATGAAGAAATGCTTAGTGGAACGCAACAAAGGAATAGGAAGGCCCACGGAATACAAGTGAAACTTGCATGCATGTCAAGAGAAGCAAAAGTGGAAGCATTGCATGGGGCCAAACCGAGGGAGGATGATGGTGCT
Organism: Triglochin maritima; assembly: GCA_963682175.1. Lineage (NCBI taxonomy): Eukaryota > Viridiplantae > Streptophyta > Magnoliopsida > Alismatales > Juncaginaceae > Triglochin > Triglochin maritima. The sequence continues at coordinate 13,745,136 of OY821790.1, read as the reverse complement.
CTCTCACCAAATAAATTCCAGCTCCTTGCTGATTCTAGAAATCACGACTTGGAGTGGGTGGTAGGGTTTGTGAGGAAAGACCAATAGCTATGGAAGTGAAGTATCTTGAAGGAGAGACGGATGGAAGTGGCATCGAGAAGGAAGGCAAGATTGGAAGGAAGATGTTTTTGCCCCCTACCAAGGTAAATCTTGAGGAAACTACACATTTGTACTCCTTTTGACATGTGAGAGAGGTGGAAGTAGCAAAGCAAAGAAAAGGAAATCGAGGAAAGAAGGGAGTTCGCTCCCCACTTCCACACCCATGAAGTGGCTTTGTTGGAACGTACGTGGCATAAATGCCCGGATGCGCCCGTACATGGTTCGTGATAAGATCGGGGCAGGGTGGATTTGGCTTGTATTATTGAGCACAAAGTTAAAAAGTAGAGGTTGACAAGGTTCGTAAGGTAAATTTGGCAAGATGAATGGGCGTCGAATAGTGAGGTGGTTAACTTCGGGAGGATCATTGTGTTGTGGAAGGACTCAGAATATGCTCTTCAGAAGACTCGTGAGATGGCTCAACTGGTTCATATGGAGGGATTAGTTTGGGCCACGGGTCAGCAAATCGTGATAACTTTTGTGTATGGCAACAATAACTATGTTACGAGGAGAGCACTTTAGGTGGCCTTACACGGGTGCGAACCTAAGGATGGCGATGCGTGGATGGTCACAGGGGACATCAATTGCATTAGGAGTGCATGTGAGAAATGGGGAGGGGGTGCATTCAATACAGTGGCTATGGTGGAGTTTAACCATTGGATTGAGGCTAGTAGCTTGCTCGAGGTACAAACGACGGGAGGAAAGTTCACTTGGTCAAACTCATCGCATGGTCCCGGGCGGATAGAGACAAGAATTGATCGAGTCTTGTGCTCACATGGATGGTTGGAATGCTTCCCGGATTCTATATGTTATGTGGATGGTAAAGAGCCTAGTGACCATTGTCCTTTGGTGGTGGATCTTGAGCCTCATGGTGCGTGGAAAAGGAAGATGTTCATATCGGTAAATGTTTTGGCTAGCCACGACCAATTCGGAGGGGTGATCAAGGAGGCTTGGTCGACCTACATTGTTGGCACTCCTATGTATCGTGTCATGAGTAAGTTGGAGGCTGTAAAAAGGTAACTAAAAAGGTGGAGTGATGAAGTGTTTGGGAATGTAAATGAACGATTAAGCGAGGTGAGGCAAGATTTACAAAAGGTTCAGATGGAGGTTATTCGGAATCCAGGGGATGAGGAGTTAAGGAGAAAAGAAAGAGAGGCTATGGACAAGCTGTCCCGTCACTTGGTGGTGGAGTCAATAGTTCGGCATAAATCAAGGGTGAGGTGGTTGTGGGAAGGTTACTTTAATTCGAGGTTCTACCATGCTTCCCTTCGAGTGAGGAGAGCCACCAATACAATGCGTAGGATAGTTGAGGGAGGAGAGACGATCGAGGAAGAGGACCAAATCCGCGTGGTGATACAACGCTGGTTTGCTAACTTTTTTACTTGTAGTGTGCAAGGGGGAAACATTGCTGCGAATATTGATCTTCCTATGCCAGATAATATCGAGGCTGATTTGCTCACGCGTCCAGTGTGTATGGCTGAACTTGAACATGTGGTGATGCATTCGAACGTAGACAAAGCACCCGGACCGGATGGCTTTAACGCAAAGTTCCTCAAGGAGGCGTGGGAGATTATAAAGAAGGACCTCTTTAAGGTCGTTGCATCTTTCTTTCGTGAGGGTAAACTCTTCAAGCAAGTTAACTATATGGCCATTACATTGATTCCGAAGAAGAAAGCACCCGTCTTGATTGATGACTATCGTCCGATATTGTTGTGCAACATGGTGTATCGATATATTTCAAAGATCCTTGCAAATTTATTGAAGGAAGTGCTGCCAAAACTTGTAACTGAGAATCAAAGTAAATTTTTTAGAGGGCGTCGGATTGGAGATAATGTGTTGCTCCCTTATGAACTTTGTCACAACATGCATTCCAAATGGGACTTGGGACGAATGGGTGTCAAGATCGACTTGATGATGGCTTATGATACGGTATCATGGGAGTTCTTGAGTGAGGTATTAGGCCAGTTCGAGTTCAACAACAAGTGGAGAAAGCTAGTGGCAGCTTGTGTGAAGGCCTCTTTTGTTGTGAACGTTAATGGTGCATACTTGAGACCCCTTATGGCTTCGAATGGGCTTCAACAAGGCAATCCACTTGCCCCGTACCTCTTTGTTCTTTGCATGGAAGTGTTGGGGGCTTTGATACGTCGTGAGGAAATGAGAGGTGGTATTCGCCTGGTGAAGTGTGGAGATGTATCGATATCACACTTGATGTTTGCTGATGACGTAATGCCTTTTGCGAGCGCAACCAAGGCTGATGCCCATGCACTAAAAGGAGTGTTGGAAGAGTTGTCGAGATGTTCGGGGCTGCAACTAAATAATTTGAACAGACAAGTCTTCTTGGGAGGCAATACACCGGATGGGGATTGGATTTGCAACCACTTACGAATGCAAAGGAGCGAGTTCCTGGTGACAAATCTTGGGCTACCGCTTTTCGCCTCAACGTTTGCTAAAAGACATTACAGAACACTTACTGAAAGGATAAGAGGGAGGCTGAGTTTGTGGAAAGGTAAGCTCCTCTCCATGGCCGGTGATTGACATCATTTCATGCTCATATTCGTATCTTATATCCATTATCTCACATCTAAGCAATGCTATGTGACGAATTTTATGTTTGAATTTCAGGAATAAAGAGGTTTGAAGAGAAGAGCCATGAAAGGACCAAAAAGCAGGAAAATGGACTTAATTGTGAGACCTAGGGACTGAGATGCAAGGGAGAAGGACCTGATCGTAAGACCGAAGGACCTAAGAGCAAAACAGGAAACTCCACACCATCATGGGGAGTATTTTGGCAATTCGATTCGGGTCGGAGCTCCAACAAGCAAAGTAGATGCATCCAAGACCAACATATCCATCAAGAAAAGCCCACAACCAAAACCAACGAGATCTGGATCATAAAGACCGCCAATTGGCGGTCCATATTACTCAGGATCCGCCCAAATTTCTCCTGGACTTGTATTAATGTTCGTTTAGGCTATTTTTGGTTTTGGTTTAGTCCCACATCGGGGGATTGTCCCCGATTAGCTTTTTCCATGCTTATAAATAGAACACTTCACCTTCCATTGTAATTACCCATTGCTTGGTGGCATTCTCTCTACTAAGGAGTGAGCCTTGAAGCAAAAACTCAAGGTGGAGAAGAATGCTACCTTCAATGTGAGTCATTGTTAATAAAATAATTCTTCTAGTTTCTTTTAATCTTGTCTTTTAATTTGTGCATGTTTTTTAGTCTTTCATTCCCTTTTAAGATTCTTTAATACTTCTTGCTTTCTTAGTTAACTTTCATTTCAGTATTATGCTTTCTTTTGTTAATATAGTTAGTGTAATCAGTAGTGAGTAGTTCCATCCCCTTTGGGGGTGGAGTAGATGTATGTACCTGTTATGTAGGTGATATGAATGCTTAATATGAATGTTTTGTGAGAAATATTAGTACGCTTGCTTGAATTATTAAGAACCTTACTTGATGGTTTCTGTCATACCTTAGGTACACTCCATGCTTGTCTAAGTGTCTTAATAACAACCTTGCATTGCTCATATTAATCACCTAGGTTAGTGTTGTAAATAATAGGTCTTGCCATGAGGTACTTCTTATGCATGAACAAACACTAACCACACTTGAGCTTATAGTATGCATTCAACACCACACTTATTTCATGTGCACACACACACACTCCACCCCTTAGGGGTTTCCATTCCTGTCTTTTTATCTTCTTCATTAGTTGTTTAGCTTAGTTGTTTAGTTATGTCATTTCATCTTGCTTGTTTAGTAGTTTAGATTAGTGTAGTGTAGTGTATTACATCTTTCTGTCCTTCTTTTACCTCTCGCCTTCAAACAAACCAATTGTCGACACACCTCCCAGTGGACGACCCGTATTTGCCACCGCTTCAACGCGGCCGTGCACTTGCGGTTAATATAAAACGATCAATCAAATTTTTGGCGCCGTTGCCGGGGAGGTGCTCTGTCCAGACGTTGGTTTGGACGATTCGAGGGGTTTTTAATTTTTGTTTCCAGTTTTGCTTTGTTTCAGGGAACCATTGGATCAAGGGGAGGCTACTGGACAAGTTTGAGGAACAGAAGCTCCAAAAGGACCGCCAATCAGCGGTTGGAGACCGCCAATTGGCGGCCTGGTGAGGGATTCGTGCTCTCAAATTTTTTCTGCTAGTTAGTTCTGTAATTTGTGTTATCTGGGAGCCCTATTTTGCATGCTGTGACTTCTTGTTTGCTCCTAGATGATTAATCACTCCCCCATTAATCAACTTGGCCTTAAAATCCAAAGCAAAAGACTAGACGTTCTTATTTGCTTAGGTCACGCATCATGTATTGACTTAGGCATATGCTTGTCTTTTCTTTTAGCTTTATTTTCAGTTGTTGAGCGCTGGCGTGAGGTACGCAATTTCCTACACTCATTAATGCATCTCGTATGCCCATGCATTAGTTAGTAGGAATTGCATCAGGACAAGAGTGAGTGAGTGTTTGATTGGAGCGATTGATTACTAGATTTAGGCAAATGTGGTGGTGGTTGAAGGATTCAAGTAATATTGGTCCTTGAAGGATTTCTTTAAAGAAAGGTTGTGCTTTGAATTTGTTGATGTGGTGGTGGTTCGATATCAAAAGATGAATCCTCATGTTGACAAGAAAGGTTACCTTCCTCACGTTCATGGAATTGTTGTGTCATTTGACTCACTTGCATTTCCATATTTTGTAAGGAATTCAAGTTGGACTTCAATAAAGTTTGAGTGGTTTCCATGAACGTTTGGAGGGTTTGTTTTAAGGAATCAAATTTGGGGTCAACAGTGAGGTCCAAGTCGGAGCTTGGGAAATTTTGGGGTTGGGTGTTGATGGGCTGAGAATGAGTCCAATGATTTGAAGTGGGGTGTTGGTAGAATTCTGGGTATTCGGGAGGAGGATACGGGGATGAAAATGAGGTATAAGAATTTGGGTAAGAATTGTCTCCCCACGAATCCATTACTCTCGGGTTGTACACGGATGCGTAATGGTCACATTGAGCATTTTGGGAAAATGTATGCTCATACTCAGGCTCAGGGGGAACATAAGGACATTCCCCGATAACATGACCACTCAACCCACAACAGTCACACGGTACGACTACTGGAGCCGCCGGTGCACTCATGTCGTCTTCCATACGCATGAAAGAGGCCAAAGCTTGTTGTAATGTCTCAATTTGTTGACCAACACATGATCCGACAAAACTAGATTGTGGCCTAGCAGTCGGTGCCTCTCTGATGTTACCCCGATATGAAGATTGCTCAGTCACACAATGAAGATTATCCCACCCATACGGGGTGTTCGTCTGAGCCACCCCCGGTTGCATGGGTCCGGAATACCAGGACGAATTGTCCTGATCCAACAATCATATGGACGGTCGCCCATGTAACCATCCATCTCAACAAACAACTCTCGAGTCGACCACTCTCACCACCACGAGACTAAGCTCGCAAAAAGTGCTCGACTCGGCCCTAAAACTCTACCAGAGAGTGTAAAGGGGAGGAGACTAAAACGTGGAAGTAGGTGAGAAGAAGATGACTCAGAGGAGAAGGGGAGAATCCCTAAAGCTAGCTTGGGTGAAGGGATTAGGGTAGAAGCCTAATCTAGCAAGCACGGCTCAAACAATGTAAGGCAATGGGTCCTTAGGCTAGACGACGCCTAACTTCGAGGTCACTAGCCTCGACACGCCTCACCTCCCTACAACAAGGACCACAATGCCCAGCAAGTGATACCAGATCCGGAGATCCAGTACCTCCTACTATCGACAAGGTAGGCAACGCCGATCAGGTCATGACGGTCTCAACTAGATTACTCTCCTAGTGCGTCCGCAATCCTTAGGGCCAATGTCTACTTGCTTTTAGTTAAGGCTTGATTAAGAGTGATTTTTGGGGCCAAGGAAAGGGTGATGAAATCCCCCACCTTATCTTTTATGGGACAGCCCCTCCTTAGTAGTGTTTTGATCCTAAATCTAGCAATCAATCGCTCCAATCAAACGCTCACTCACTCTTGTCCTGATGCAATTCCTACTAACTAATGCATGGGCATACGAGATGCATGAATGAGTGTAGGGAATTGCGTATCTCACGCCAGCGCTCAACAACTGAAAATAAAGCTCAAAGAAAAGACAACTATATGCCTAAGTCAATACATGATGCGTGACCTAAACAAGTAAGAACGTCTAGTCTTTTGGTTTGGATTTTAGGGCCAAGTTGATTAATGGGGGAGTGATTAATGATCTGGGAGCAAACTAGAAGTCACAGCATGCAAAATAGGGCTCCCAGATAACGAAAGTTAAGTAATAAACCACTAGAAGAAAAATGAAAGCAGGAAGACCTCACCAAGCCGCCAATTGGCGGTCCCAGACCGCTGATTGGCGGTCACGTTTGAAGTGTTGGTGCTCCAACTCTTCCAGTAGCCTCCCCGTGAGCTCTAGGATCCCTGAGACTAAGAAAAACTAGAAACAAAAAATTAAAAACCCCTCGAATCGTCCAAACCAACGTCTGGACAGAGCACCTCCCCGGCAACGGCGCCAAAAACTTGAGGGACATTTTTGCGCGATTTGGTACTCCTCGTACCATAATCAGCGATATGGGTACCCACTTCTGTAATCGCTCCTTTGAAGCGCTTATGAGGAAAAATATTCGATCACCCACAAGCTTGCGACCCCATACCATCCGCAAACTAGTGGGCAAGTCGAAATCTCTAACTGTCAATTAAAGCAAATTTTTGAGAAGACGGTTAGTTCCTCTAGGAAGGATTGGTCTACCAAGTTGAATGACGCGTTGTGGGCTTTCCGCACCGCGTACAAGACCAATTTGGGTATGTCCCCATATCGGGTAGTGTACGGCAAGGCTTGCCACCTACCCGTCGAGCTTGAGCATCGTACTTTCTGGGCGATCAAGAACTTGAATATGGATCTTGATCAAGCAGGAGTACAATGTAAGCTCGACATTGTGGAATTAGAAGAGCTACGCAATGATGCGTACGAGAATGCCAAAATTCATAAGTCCCGAGCCAAGATGTTTCACGATCGCATGATTATGCGAAAGGTGTTTACGGCCGGGCAGAAGGTGTTGCTCTACAATTCCCGGCTTCATCTGTTTGCGGGTAAGATCCACAGCCGCTGGTCTAGCCCGTTTATTGTCCAAACCGTCTATCCTCATGGAGCGGTTGAGATCTTGAACCCAGGGAATGGGGATGTGTTCAAAGTTAATGGACAACGACTCAAATTCTACTTGGAGGGGGCACCAGCCGAAGTCTAGGAGGTCATGTTCCTTCATGAACCTCCCTCGCACTCAACCATTCATGCTCCTACATGAGTGGTTGAGCGTTCTTGTGTATAGCTTGTTAAAAAAAACTCCTTCAGTGAGCATCGATTGTTGTGGGCCCCAACCCTTGAGTATTTGGGCCCAATTTCTTTCACGTATTTGTATCCCTTCCTTCGTATCTCACAGGTTTTGAGGGAATTCGGGTTTGTGTCCATCAACATGACCTTGAACTTCCCTTTGTACTTCATGTTGGTGAGATCTCTTCTATTTCATGCATACATCCATGTAGTATCTTGCTCGCATTCATTGAGGACAATGCATGAAGTAGGTGTGGGGGGTGTTTTACGTGTGTACATAGTCGAGTCTTTTCTTTCGATTTTGTTTTCTTTTGTTTGCATTGTTAGGGTCATGTTAGTGTGCTGCATTTAATATCGATATATCTGCTTGCCATGATCCTTGGGTGACTTGTCTTCTTTTGCTTGCCTAGTGTCTTAAAATTTTCACATTTCTTTCAAAATCTTCATGTGTTTGCGAAAGAAAATGTTTTGTGGGTTTTGCGTGTGTTTAGCATGTGCAAAACCGTTGAGAGGCAAAGTAAAAAGAAAGCTCCCAAAATTGTCTTGAACTTGATGCATTAGGATATCTAGTACAGTGGCTTTAGGATTTATCGAGTCGTTAGGATGCACCCCAGTTTTCCTTTGGGGGTGAGTAATCATAGGGTTTCAGTGCTCAAACATTTAAAGAAGTTCACCCTAAACCTAGTGAGTCAATAATTAGTGTTCGTTAACTTAAGGAAGTTTGTTGTAGTCAAGGACCCTTTAAATCTTGTTGTGAGACATTAAGTGTTGGGGTTTTGGTTCATGTGTAGATAAGAAATAAGTGAGTAGGTGTTCTCTCTTCTCGCACGGCTCCTATCACTCGGGAAAGTACGTCTGAGGGGACTTTGTGCCTGGTGCTTTCGAGTCATCTGACTTGGGATGCGCCGACCGAACTCTCGTTACACGGGTGATAAGGATTGCCCTATGTGGAGATTTGGGGAAAGGTGTATGTGATAGTGTAAGTCCTCATAGGCAATGATGCACGAAACCTAACCTTGGGAGAATGAAGCTCCAACTAATAAAAAGAAAAAAGAAAAAAAATGTGAAAAGAAAAAAGAAAAAAAAATGGTAATGCAAATAAGAACCTTAATGGACCTTACACTTTGTATCACTTGAGGATGTTGAGGTTGTCCATTCTTTCACTTAATTCCTCATTTAACTTGCACGAATGGTTCATTAGGCTAGGTGTGGACTGATCACCTATATAGAGTCGGCCCGTAGGATTACCGCGTCCATTGATCGACAAAATTTGTCCAACGAGTCGAGTGTCTAGATTGAATAATGCATCTTGTTCGGATTTTGTGGGTATATCCGCTGAAAACCCTCAGGAGACAACACTCCTCCTCCTTGGCAACAAGGAGGTTTAACGGCTTGTTGCACGTGCTAAGTGCAACCGTGATTCCTACGAAAGTGAGTTAGGATTTCTTGTTTTTCGTTTGCTTTTCTCTTTCTTTGTTTTGCTCGGGACTAGCAAAAACTTAGGTGTGGGGGTATTTGATTGACATCATTTCATGCTCATATTCGTATCTTATATCCATTATCTCACATCTAAGCAATGCTATGTGACGAGTTTTATGTTTGAATTTCAGGAATAAAGAGGTTTGAAGAGAAGAGCCATGAAAGGACCCAAAAGCAGGAAAAATGACTTAATTGTGAGACCTAGGGACTGAGATGCAAGGGAGAAGGACCTGATCGTAAGACCGAAGGACCTAAGAGCAAAACAGGAAACTCCACACCATCATGGGGAGTATTTTGGCAATTCGATTCGGGTCGGAGCTCCAACAAGCAAAGTAGATGCATCCAAGACCAACATATCCATCAAGAAAAGCCCACAACCAAAACCAACGAGATCTGGATCATATAGACCGCCAATTGGCGGTCCATATTACTCAGGATCCGCCCAAATTTCTCCTGGACTTGTATTAATGTTCGTTTAGGCTATTTTTGGTATTGGTTTAGTCCCACATCGGGGGATTGTCCCCGATTAGCTTTTTCCATGCTTATAAATAGAACACTTCACCTTCCATTGTAATTACCCATTGCTTGGTGGCATTCTCTCTACTAAGGAGTGAGCCTTGAAGCAAAAACTCAAGGTGGAGAAGAATGCTACCTTCAATGTGAGTCATTGTTAATAAAATAATTCTTCTAGTTTCTTTTCATCTTGTCTTTTAATTTGTGCATGTTTGTTTAGTCTTTCATTTCCTTTTAAGCTTCTTTAATACTTCTTGCTTTCTTAGTTAACTTTCATTTCAGTATTATGCTTTCTTTTGTTAATATAGTTAGTGTAATGAGTATTGAGTAGTTTCATCCCCTTTGGGGGTGGAGTAGATGTATGTACCTGTTATGTAGGTGGTATGAATGCTTAATATGAATGTTTCGTGAGAAATATTAGTATGATTGCTTGAATTATTAAGAACCTTACTTGATGGTTTCTGCCATAGCTTAGGTACACTCCATGCTTGTCTAAGTGTCTTAATAACAACCTTGCATTGCTCATATTAATCACCTAGGTCAGTGTTGTAAATGATAGGTCTTGCGATGAGGTACTTCTTATGCATGAACAAACACTAACCACACTTGAGCTTATAGTATGCATTCAACACCACACTTATTTCATGTGCGCACACACACACTCCACCCCTTAGGGGTTTCCATTCCTGTCTTTTTATCTTCTTCATTAGTTGTTTACCTTAGTTGTTTAGTTATTTCATTTCAGCTTGCTTGTTTACTAGTTTAGATTAGTGTAGTGTAGTGTAATACATCTTTCTCTCCTTCTTTTACCTCTCGCCTTCAAACAAACCAATTGTCGACACACCTCCCAGTGGACGACCTGTATTTGCCACCCCTTCAACGCGGACGTGCACTTGCGGTTAATATAAAACGATCAATCAGCCCGGAGAGTGGAGCTTGTGCGAAGTGTACTCACATCCTTTAGTATTTATTGGACTTCGGCCTTCTGGGTTCCAAGGAGTGTGCTCCACGAGATAGAAAGGCTTATTATGCATTTTGTTTGGGGGGACCAAAGAAGATGGTTGCTGTGTCGTGGAAGGATATATGTGCACCAAAGAGAGAAGGTGGCTTAGGGTTGCGTAGGTTGGTGGAATGGAATGATGCCGGACTTCTTCATTTATTTTGGTTATTGCTTCAATTGATACATCTTTATGGGCTACTTGCTTGCGGAGTAAATACATCAGGGGCAAGACCATATGGATGATGCGACCTCCCCCACTTTCTTCTTGGGCGTGGAGAGGTATTATCCGTGTTCGGGACATTGCGAGCGAGAAGATGCTATTCAAAATAGGTGATGGGCTCAACGTGATTTTTTTTTGGACCCTTGGTGCCCCCCCCCCCCCCCCCCCCCCCGCTTCTTACACTACCAGAGGGCGAGAGAATGAGGTATGATTTAGGAGTTCCATAAGACATCAAGGTTTCCCACTTTCTTGAGAATGGTACGTGGAAAGTGCCTCGTCTACGCTCCCACGACCTCATGCAACTTTGGGCGAGGCTGCCCTCCATTCCGATGGGCCACGAGGAAGACACACTATTATGGGCCGGCTCTACTCACAGCAAACTTACATTGAGCGAAACTTGGAGTTGGGTGAAGCCGGAAAGACCCATTGTTAGGTGGGGGTCGATGGTGTGGCACAAGTGGGTTGTCCCTAAGCATGCACTAACCTTATAGAGGGTGGTTCACGGTAGATTGCCCACTCATGACATGATGAGGCGAAGGGGGCTGAAGCTATGTGTTATATCGAGATGCACCTTATGTAAGAGTGCATATGAGGACTTGACGCACTTCTTTTGGGAGTGTCATTTTGTGCTGGTTGTATTGGACGCAATTAGGAAGGTGGGACGAGATTGTGGTCGTATGAAACCAGCCACCATGGAGTAACTCTATCGAATTCAGAGGTGGAGTGCACCCTCCAAATATAGTGTACTCACGATTAAGCTCGCTTTGGGAGTGGTGGTTTTCGAATGTTGGGCGGAACGGAATAGAAGATGTATGGCTGGTGAGGAACGGCAAGTGGAGGCCATTGTCCAGCAAGTGAAGAATGTGATTCGGATTAAAGGATCTGGAATGCTGGAAGGAAGAGGAGACAAGCTTGAGAAGGCGAATTTCGAGAAGAGGCGGTTATGATATGGCTGCCATTAGCTACGTAAACGAGTAGAGTATTGTGATGTAATGTGGTAACGGGTGGGACTTGTGATTGGATGTAATATGTGAGGATCCGAGCTTATGCTTCAGCAAGTTCTGAGTGCATAAGTGTGTAGTAGTTTGGGTTGGTTGGTATGTAAGTTAATTTACGCAAATCAATAAATTTTGATGCCAAGCCTCCCATTTGCTTTGCAAAAAAACAAAAAAAAAGTATATGAGATGAACTCTACCATCATGAACATTCTTTATTGTGGCTTAGATGAGGGTGAATACAATAGAATGAGGGGTTGTGAAAGCACATCTAAAATATGGCATAGATAACAAATGCATCATGAGGGTGATAACAAAACAAAAGAAACAAGAATTAGTCTCCTCATGCATAAATATGAAATTTTCACTATGCAAATCAGTGAGAACATAAGCGAAATGAACATTCACTTCACCGATATCAGTAACTCTTTGTGTTTTTGGAATAAATATTAATGAAGGAGAAATGACAAGTAAGTTCCTCCGATCCCTCAACAATGATTGGGAAGACAAGGTGGTTGCAATCGAGGAAGGTCACGATCTTTCCAAACTAAAAATGGAGGAACTAATCGGGAACCTCATGGCTTATGAACTGCAAATCAACCATCGAAAGGTGAAAGAAGCTTCCAAGATGAAATCAACCTTGGCATTACATGCAAACTTTGATGAACCAAGGATGAGAATAGAAGATGAGGACATTGAGGGTCATTCCAACGACTTCTTCAAATACCTCAAGAAAGATAATGGAGAATTGAGAGAAAAAAGAGGAACAAGAACTGAGAAGAAGGAAAAAGAAAAGGAGAAGGGCAGAGTGAAAATGAGAAGAAAAAGGAGAGAAGGGAGAGGAGAAGAGAAAAGAAGAAGAGCAAGAGAAAAGAGAAGAAGATGGAAACTCACAAAGCTACTTGAGATGATTTTTATCACCATCATCATCATCTTCTTCTCTAGAAAGTAGAAGGGATTGCCCACACATGCTTCATGGCTAATGAAGGTGAACAAAGTGTGGTAGCTTCTAACTCTTGCTCTACTAGAACTATTTCATGCTCAACTCAATCATACTCTAGTGATAGATCAAAATGTAACGCTAATGATGATTCTTATACACATCATGAGCTTCAAAATGTATTTCATGATTTAGTTAATCAATATGAGATCATTTGTGAAAATAACAAAAATACTAGAAAGACTATAAATTATCTCCAATGCCAAATTAAATCACTAATGCATGAAAAGAATGAGGTGATTGCTAGACATGAGACAAATTATTTAAAACATGATAGTCTAAGAGCAACACCTATCGATGCTGAACATCTAGATCTTAAGGCATGTAATTCTCAATTACGAAAAGATCTAGAAAGGTTCAGCAATGGAACTAAAATGCGTGATATACTTTTAGGTAGTCAAAGTTAATGTTTAGACAAACATGGTTTAGGATATAATGCTAAGTTGAAAAACCATGTATTTCATACTACTTGAAATGGAAAATATTTAATTGCTAAGCATAGTTCTTCAAGTGTGTGGGCTCCCAAAACCAAAATGGTTTGGGTTCCCAAAACTAATGTTCAAGGACCCAAAGTAGTTTGAGTACCTAAATCTACACTTGTAGGTGCTTAGAGATGGGAGATTGGTAGTGACTGGCCAACGCTTGAAAAGTAAAATTCGACGCCGGTTGCACTATGAAAAGGAAGATGGAACCAAAGCATGAGGATCACCAAGTTGGGTAACATTGTTAATCCTCCTAAGCATGTAGATTTGGTTCCCAGCATGAATTCATTTGCTAAATTGTGAAACTATGTTATAGATGTCAAAGGGGAGTAAAACATCACATGCTTACATGTTCATATTTGTTTGATGTTAAAAGGGGAGAAAATTGAGCTTAATAGACCAATCCATATTGATAGGGGGATCTAAATGAAGATCTTTATCTAGGAAGAGTAATGAAGTGCAAAATTAAGGGGAACAACTTCATTACAAGAAAAATACATCATAAATTCCTTGATAAATTTTTATTTTTGATGGATGTCAAAGGGGGAGATAATATTGGGGGTAAAGAACTTGAAATTTTGTTAAAATTGAACAAAAACTATGCACACTCATAGGGGGAGCATCATACATGCATAGTTGACATATAGTAAGTTCAAGTATTAAGATATAGGTTGTCATCATAAAAAAGGGAGATTGTTGGCTTTTACACCTTAATCTATGTTTTGATGATTCAATCAACCTAATCTTAATAACAATCAAAAGTAGAGTAACACACATTATGCGTAGCATATATATTGCCTTGTGCTAACTTCTACAGATAATCAAGACTCAGCCAAGAAAGGAATTCAAGTCAAGGCATGTAATCAAACTATTGAAGACAGTAATTTTAATTGTAATTGAGTCTTAGGAGCTTCTGCAAGCTTGAGTATAATAGAGTAAATATCTAATCCCACAGACACTAGGTTCCTAGTAGAAGTCACTCACAAAATCTCAAATTCTTTGGACTTCAATAAATAACCCAAAACTTTATTCTAGATTTTCTGTGCCAATCGGTTGACCGCCTATTTGACCATTCGGTCGACCGGTCCGTCCAGTCGGTCATTTTCTCCTTTTGTCAAGTTGTTCGAATTGCAGTTTTATTACTTCCACTGGTCGAACCCCCTTGTCATTTCGGTCGACCATTCTTGTATTTTTCGGATGACTGTTACCTTTGTCGTTTTTTACAGTGGTCGTATTCGTATAAATTCACCCTACCCCTAGCATACATTTGGCCATCGGTCGAACGATGACCTTCAATCGGTCGATCGGATGAACATTTCTCTTGTTTCCCAAAGTACCTGGATATTTTCGATCGACCGTTCCCAAGACCCCGGTCGACCGTCCCATAGTTAGATCAACCGTTCACTTAAGTGAACTTAAGTTATAGCCTTATCCGTTCAACCGTCCTTTTCTCGGTCGACCGTTTTGTTCCTGGACTTGTCTGGACTTTGCTGAACTGAATTTCCGGACAGCCTTCGGTCAACCTTTAGACCCTGAGCTTTTCTATTTTGTGTTTGTTACACAATCTTTTACAACTTACGTCCCAACGGCTATAACTCTCATAGATCTTGTAAATGGAGGTTTCCCAACCTTATTTAGAGAACTCTCCCACTACTATTTGCCTTCTACATTAGAGAGACTCCTCAAACACTCAAAGCCATACATTTCTACATCTTTGATCATTTCCAAATACTACACAAAGTGGGTTCAAGCTAGAGAGTGTTGTTCCACTTACAAATTGTTGTCAAGAAGCAAGGGTCTTGGTGAACGCCGAAGACAAAGAGTATAGACTTCGATGAGAGCCCGAAGTGTTCCTTCTCGGATTGTGAGAAGAGGATCCAAGCTAGGCGAGGGTTGTTCACTGGCTTGTTGTGTAAAAGGCTTAATCTCGGCCCGGAACGAGATTCATAGTGAAGAACGTAGGCGGAGCTCGAGGAGTCGAGCGGAGCTTGCAAGAGAGGAAGTAGGCGGGAAGTCGAACCTCTATAAAAATATTTCGGGTCATCTTTGTAGTTTGCATTGTCTTTACTGGATTGTTTGTTTTATTCCGTTTCATCTTTGACTATTCAATCAAGTAGAGATTAAGTTAATTTGATTAGAATTTGGGGCCATACATGATCCTACAATCTTTGGTGATGGCATGAAATTTCTGAAGATGGAAAAATTATGTATATCAGTCATTGATGTTCATATAAAGTAAGTCATTCTTATATGTGTTATTTTTCTTGATATTTGTTTATGTTTTAAGTTTGACATTTAAATCAAGTTTATTAAATGTGATATATAGGTTCGTTACCAAATGCCTAATGGAAAGTGATTTGGATATTTGTGTCCAACATTGGTCAACCGTCTCGGACGAAAATGTGACGACACTCGACTGCAAAAAATTGCGAATGTGATGGCTGAGGGGGACAAGATGTATTATCTTGTACCGTATTGGGAGAGGTATGTTTTTACTTATTTGATATAATACATGTAGTAATAAAATGAATTAGTTATGTTTTTTTAAAGGAATGTTGTCTAGTGATCATTGGATGTTAGTTGTTATTCGTCCCGATACAAGTACTGGATATTAGTTTGATCCTTTAGCTTCCGACAAACCGAGGAAAGATTTGAAGGACTTGGCACAATTGTAAGTTCTATTAATTTACTATTTTAAAATATGAAAGTACTTTGTAGTTAGATTTTATAACAAATTTTGATATTTATCCATTTCTGTAGAGCTATTGATATATATAAACAATTGGGATGAGACAGAAGCCAAGAAAAGAAAACAACGTGGTATCCTAAGAAGGTAGGGTAATTAAATTATTTATGAAACAATGAGCACTATATTTTCAATTAATTTCGTCGTTTAGTAATATACAGTTTGTCTTAATTTTAGTACCATAAACAATCAAGAAATATGGAGTGCGGGTACTATGTCATGAGGTATATGGAACGAATTGTGGAGTTCGGTTTGTTGGGGGGAGATTTACCGAGGTAATATCTAGTTTCTACACTACATCTAAGTAATATACCTTATTTTGATAAAGGTGTATGTTTATGGAATTCTTTGTTTAATTTGAAGATCTTTGGACCAACTCTTGAACCATTTTCACAGGAAGAGCTCGACTACACACGTGAGAGATGGGCTTCCTTTTTCATTACATGTATGTTTTCTCAGTTGATGACATTAATGTTAGTTTACTCGATGTTTGTTAAGTTGTTAGTTTGGTCGATACATTGAAAGTTGGTTAGTTTGGTCGATAATTTAACTTGTTAGTTTGGTCGAATGGAAATCAAAGACATTGAATGTTAGTTTGAATGTTAAAATGATATACATGTTATTCGATTGTGATTGTGTGAATGTGATGTGATTGTGATTGTGATTGTGTGAATATGATGCGATTGTGAATGTGTTTAGTGCAGGGACATATTAGTGGATTTATAACAAATATTTTTTCTTCTGAAGAGACATATATCACGTCGATTATAAACGAACCGACGTGATATATGGTATATCACATCGGTGTATGACCAACCAACGTGATATACTTGGTATGTCATGTCGGTTCTCCAAGGAACCGACATGATATACCCCGTATTTACTTGATAAATATGGGGTATATAACGTCAGTTATCCAAGAACCAACATGATATACCAAGTGTATCACGTCGGTTCGTTTAAAACCGACGTGATAAACCAAGTATATCACGTCGGTTATTGAACTGACGTGGTATTGTCCTCCCTTTTACGTCTCCTTTTTATGACGTCGGTATATTGGAACAGACAACCGACGTGATATCTGCCAAAAAACCGACGTGAAAACCATATTTTCCAGCAATAGTCTAAAAGGGTGAATAGAATCTACGTGCAAATATAGATTAAAATGTGGAATTAGAAGGTTGCATTAAGAAAGAGATTACAAACAACAATGGAGACTTGATGTACTAAGGTTCGTTCGCCCCGTGATCTGGACCTCTCCACAGTCTTCGTGAAACACTTGAGTCTTTCTCTAGTGTAGTATTTGATCTTCCTTTACTGGCCGAGCTCAATGCCCATTACAATCTGAGTTCGCAAACATCGTCTCGAAGTTGATCTAGAAGTTAGTTCGATGATACAGAGCTCACAACTTTGAGATTGAAGATAAGAACTCTAACCTGAGAACTTGGGAATCTAGGCTGGCTTTGATGGTTTCCAACTGAGAGCGTGAGAGCTTTGGAGTATTGAGCAAGAGAATATTCAAGAAGTTGTTTCTAGTTGGCACGGTTAGTTTTGTGTCAGGCCTTGATCAGACAGTCCAATAAGAGACATCATCCGATTCCTTTATGTCAATGAATTTCAAAGCCAATTTTGACTAATCACAATACAGAAAATCCCTTATGTAAAAAATCGTCACTAGATTCAAGAATATGTTGCTCGCAATTTTTAGCGAAGGATATTTACCATCGCAGATTCCAGCATCATAGAAAAGTTTCTGCGACGAATGACAATCGTCACTGATTGTTTTTGGAGGGAGGAATCGGCGGGAGTGTAATGAATCGACGACGTATATTTGATGGATTTAGTGAATATTTCCGATTGCTAAAGGTTTTTCACAACAAAAATTATAATTTGTCAGATTTTAATAAACCCCTAGTACACATATATTTATCAACATCCACAATTACATATATTTGTACGAACCAGAACCACAATAACAAATATAACATCATCACAATACAAATATGAAGTTAAAATGTAATTGAAAATTCAAGTTAAACAATACTTAAGAATCGAACCAAGTCATACTATATAGAACTAATAAGAACTTCAAAGTTATAACATATTGTCAAGAAATGAGTCCCTGCATAAATAAACAAGAATTCAGTCAAACTTCTTTCCCAAACCAAATATTCTAATGTCCATACAATTATTTCTTTGTAACTGCTCATGTTAAATTTCTTTTCCAAAGCAAATATTGTAATCTCTATACAATTATTTCTTTGTAACTGCTCATGTTAAACTTCTTTTCCAAAGCAAATATTGTAATGTCAATACAATTATTTCTTTTGTAACTGCTCATGTTAAATGATGTGAATTTTATTTATACCGCAAGTGCACGGCGTCAATGAAGACGTGGCAAATACGGGTCGAACATAAGGAGGGAGAGATTTGTTATTAATGTGATTTCGATTGGGGGAAAGAAGGAGAGAAGAAATAAGTTGGTTTTGAGATTTTTGGGTTTTAATTATCTAAAGCAAGAAACATGAACGATTAAAACTAAAACAAGAATAAAGAAGTGAATTCCGTCGGGTGGAGGTTTAGATTTAGGGTTTAGATTAGAGAATTCAGAAACTTATAATAAATCATATTAGTTATGAAGCATTACATGATAAATGATTTAACATAAATTCAAGTGATCAAAATAGACTAATACGAACTTAAAATAATAACATTCATTCATCTTCTCTTCACCCTAAATCCGTCACCTCCACCCTTTGGAAAGAGTTAGAAACTCATGGAGGGAGGAAGAAGAGATCCTAGAGGCATTACAAAAGAAAACATAAAAACACAAGAAATAAAAGACAAAATTTTATTACTCCAAAGAAAAGACTACAAATAAAAAACAACTAAAAACTAGGTCTAAGGCCAAGGACCCTTCTAACATCGTTCTCGGGGCTATTTATAGTTGTTACAAGAGACCTAAGTATAGAATTGGAGAGTACATGTGTCCAGACACGACTGGACAAAATTGGAGCACACGGATCGCTAAGGGGGCGGCGTTTCCGCCGTACAATGCATGTAATATGCGGAGATTTCGCCGCATAATCTTCTCTGATTTAATCCGGATGTTTGCTGTTAGTTTATGGTATGATTTGATTCTCCTTTGCGCGTCTGGATTGATTCTTTCCATTCTTTTGAGCTCCGGATTAATTCCTTTATATGTTTGGAGAACTACATTGATTTTTCTTTAGATTTTCTCCATAATAACTCGTGAATTGCAATTAGGTCCTTGTCTTTTTGCAATTAAGTCTCTGGCTACTTTTGTGCTCAAGTCCTTGTTCTTTTTGTAATTAGGTCTTGAATGCTTTTATGCTTGAATACATTTCCATTTGAAACCCGATAATCTGGAGCCTGGTCTTTATGATAGAAATGAGTATTTTGCACGTGTTTATGCTCGGGATGTGGGTAAATTGCATTCAGGTCCCTGTATTCTGTAAATAAGACTAAACACATACCTTAGTAGCATTTATTGATGTAAAAGTAATCTAAATGAAAGACATATGATGCAATGTATGCAATGCATCATTAAACTTCTTTTCCAAAGAAAATATTGTAATATTTTCCGAACTCTCTAACGTCGCACCAAAGCAAATGAAGGAACTCCACCCCATCATGAGGAGTATTTTGGCAATTCGATTCGGGCGTGAGCTCCAACAACCGACTTGGATGCATCACACATGAAGAAATCGAGCCAGACAACCATACACCAAAACCTGACCTGATCGAAAACATATATACCGCCAATTTAGCAAAAACTTGCAACACAACAATCCGGTCGAAGGAAACACCTTGTCCAGTCGACCGAACGGTGTCAGAACTCAAATATAAACTCAATGAAGTTGCAAATTTCGAAAATATTTCATGATATATCCAAGTTATAAGTCATTTTAGTTGCACATGCCTAGTCTTATATGATAGAATTGATCAACATTTAAAGGTTTTGTGAAGATATCCAGAAGTTCATCATTTGTGGGAACAAATACAAGTTAAATGTCTTCTTTTGTGGCATGATCTCTAAGAAAATGATATGTTACTTCAATGTGTTTAGTTCTTGAATGCCATATGGGATTTTTCGAAAGATTAATAGCACTTGTATTGTCACAAAGTATAGGAGTAGTTTGAAACTCAAGTTTCAAGTCTTTGAGGGTTTGCCTCATCCACAAGACTTGTGCACATGCACTGCCGGCGGCAATATATTCAATCTCGGTTGTCGACAATGCTACACTATTTTGTTTCTTACTAAACCAAGAGACAAACGATTTTCCCAAAAAATGGCAAGTGCCACTAGTGCTTTTACGATCTAAGATGCAACTAGCATAGTCGGCATCCCTATAAGCAACAAGATCAAAAGCCCTAAATTTGGGTAAAACAAATCAAAATCCTGAGATCCTTTGAGATAGTGAAAATACGTTTTACAACATGGAAATGAGATTCTTTTGGACAAGCTTGAAAACGAGCACCTAAACACACGGAAAACATAATATCCGGACGACTAGCGGTAAGGTAAAGCAAGGATCCAATCATACCTCAAATTTCTTGATATCCACCTCTTTGCCATTCTCATCTTTGTCCAATTTAGTGCTAGTGCTCATAGGAGTGTTGTGTGGCTTCCTATCTTCAAGATCAAAGCGTTTTAGAAGTTCTTTTGTGTACTTTGCTTGGTGTATATCCAGGAGCTATCTTGTGATATTTTCGGTATACCGAAGGTGACACGGTCGTCCGATGAGATTCGACCAGGAGAAATTTTGGTGAGTCAACGGTCGACCGGAGCAAGACGCGGATCATCCGAATTTTTCCAGAGAATTTTTCTCATGCATATTCGGTTGACCGTCTAGCTCACGGTCCACCGAACATGTGTTAAAACCGAATGGTTCGGTCAACCGAACAACATGATTTTTGCCTGAATTATTAAGAGAATAATTCGATCATGGGTTGGATTAATTCCAAATTTAATCAAACGTTTTTTAGGATGCTTATGTGGCAATTTGAGATTAATTTTAGGAGAGAATAAGCAAGAGACCGTGATGAAAGAATAGTTCTTGATAAGGATGTTTTGGGAGCCTATAAAAGGACCCCTCATCCTACTTGTTTATGTTAATGCATAAACTCTCTCTCTCTCTTAATCACCACAAAAATCTGTTAATAGTTTTTAGTTTTGGAGATAGAAATCTCAGGAGCTGAAAAGGGGTTATTAGCTAGATTCTAAGCTTAATTAGAGATTGATTGTCTAGCTCCTTTCTCTCTAATTTTGTTTAGAGTTTGGTGAACACTTGGAGGCAAATCGGCGGGCGATTTGACGAGCAACGGAACTCCAGATCTTCTGAAAGGTTTTAGAGAACCTTTGGGTATGATCCTTTATCCTTTGTTTATTTTAATACGTAAAATCGATGAAAATATGAAATCGATATTGTCGGTCGATTTTGTCTCAAATTAGACGTGATTCAGTCGGGTGTTGAATTAGGTTGTATTTAGTCCATTTATGGTATGCGTTTTAGTCACAAACCGGGGGATTGTCCCGGATTACCTTTTCCATGCCTATATATAGAACTCTTCCTCTCCTTTTTGTATTCACACATTGCTTGGTGGCATTTTCTCTACTTGGACTAAAATCCTTGAAGCAAAAACTCAAGGTGCAGAAGAATGCCACTTGCAATGTGAGTCATGTTAATAAAATAAATTTTCTTAGTTTCTTTTAATATTGTCTTGTCTTTTAATTCTTGCATGCTTCTTTAGGTTTATTTCCTTTCAATTTGCTTCTTTAATATTTCTTTAGTGCTTAGTTTAATTTCCTTTCAGTAGAATGTTTCAATTTGTTAATGTAGGTTGTAGTGTAATGATTAGTAAGTAGTTCCATCGCCATTTGGGGGTGAAGAATAAGGTGTTGTGATTATGTGATGTATCGGGTGTGTGTGTGTTATCTTAATCATTTGAACCTTATATAATTTCCATAACCATCTAATGAGATTTCACTCTCATCTTTGATATGCTAATGCTCTTGAATGAAGCTTAGCATATGCTTAGACTAGTGGTCCTATTTTATAGGGAATGATGAGGTGAGGATAAGGATCGAGTTGATAAAGGAAACATGGCTTGTAGTTGCATATGCTCTTGTTGCCCTTACCTTGATTAATGTCTTGTATGTTTTAATGATATTGTGTTATCTTATTTCCTGTGGAGGCAAAGTTGGATTTGGTTTTAGTATTTTCATGCACTACATGTTGTGATGATCATAATTGAACACATATTTACACATATCTTTGTATTCACATTTTTTCTCTACCCCCTTGGGGTTTAATTTTATTGCTTATATTTCCATTTCCTTTTGCATTTTAGTGTAGTTTGATCATAACTCCTTTCTCTCGTTTCATTCCCACTCGCCTTCGAACAAACTAAAGTCGACACACCTCCCTGTGGATGAACCCGTATTTGCCACCTCTTCAACGCGGCCGTGCACTTGCGGTTATAATTAAAACGTTCAATCAAAGAGCTTTCTTCAGTTTGAACACATGGTTTGGGTAAGTTTCATTTACAAATCTGGGGGGTTGTGCAACATAAACTTCTTCATTTATGAAGCCATTTTAGAAAGCACTTTTAACATCCATTTGAAATAAGTTTATGTCCTTATAGGATGCATATGCTAACAACATGCGAATAACTTTCATTCGAGCAACGAGGGCATAAGTTTCATCAAAGTCTATACCCAACTCTTGGCGATAGCCTTGAGCAACGAGTCTAGATTTGTTCCTAATTAAATTTCCATCTTCATCAAGTTTGTTTCGAAAGATCTATTTGGTTCCAATAACCATTTGGTTGATAGGTTTTTCAACTAGTTCCCAAACATCATTTCGAACAAATTGATTTAGCTCTTCATGCATAGCCATTAGCCAAAATTCATCATTACATGCTTGTTCTACTTTCTTGGGTTCTAATGTAGAGATAAATGCATAAAAATCGCAAAATACATGAGCTTTAGAGCGTGTTGTCACACCTTGAGAGATATGTCCTATCACAAAGTCCTTCGGATAATCCTTTCTAGAAGTCCAATCCTTAGGAAGATCTTGTATGTCCTCTTGTGGAGAACTTGGAGGTTCTTGATGAGACTCAAGAGGGACATCTTGTGATGATACATGTGTAATGATATCCACGCAATCATCATCAAGAGAGGAGTTATCTACACAAGCTAACTCGTTAAAGTTGACGTGTAGAGATTCCTCGACATAACTTGTTCATTTATTGTAGATTCTATATGCTTTAGTCCTATCAGAATACCCTAAAAAGATGACGTCATCAGATTTTGCATCAAATTTATCCAAGTTGTCTTTGGTATTGAGGACAAAGCATTTTGAACCAAAGGCTTTAAAGTAAGAAATTTTGGGAGTCCGGTCATGCCAAAGTTCAAAAGGAGTTTTCTTTAAGATAGGTCTAATGAGAACACGATTTAAAACATAGCAATATGTATTAACAACTTAGCACCAAAAATATTTTGGAAGCCCTTTTTCCACAAACATAGTTCTTGTCATTTCTTGAAGTGTTCTATTTTTCCTCTCAACTACCCCATTTTGTTGAGGAGTGCGAGGAAAAGAGAAGTTATGCTCAATTCCATATTTTTCACAAAACTTTTCAAATGATTCATTTTCAAATTCTCCTCCTCGATCACTACGAAGAGCGATTATGTTAGAATCTTTTCCCTTTCAAAATGTTTGCAAAAACATTTAAATCTTTCAAATGCATCCTATTTGTTTGCTAAAAACAAAACCCAAGTGAATCTTGAAAAATCATCAACGATCACAAATGCATATCTTTTCCCTTTTAGACTCATGATCCTTGAGGGTCCAAAAAGATATGTGTAAAAGCTCAAGGGGTTTTGAAGTTGACACCACATTTAAAGATTTGAAAGATGATTTAAATTGTTTTCAAAATTGGCATTCATCACAAAGTTTGTTCTTTTTGAAATTAATTTTTGGTAGTCCTCTAACCAATTCATATTTGGGTAATTTGCGCAATTACGACATACTTATATGTCCCAAATGGTTATGCCATAACCAAGCTTCGTCATGTGAGGCAAGTAAGTAAGTTTCAACATTTAAATTTCTAAGGTTATCACATGCACAATGTAAATGTTATTTGACCTATAACCCTTAAAACAGTTTTCATGTCATGTTTAGAAATGATATGGCAAGTGAGTTTATCAAACACAACTAGAAAATCTTATCGATTAATTAACTAACACTAAGCAAGCGATGTTTCTACCGATCTACTAATAAAACCTTTTCAATATTTGGAGTAGAAGAATTGCCAACATTACCAATACCAACAATGTGGCCTTTAGTATTATCTCCAAATGTGACGGTTGCTCCCTTCTTATGCTTTAAGCTTGATAGAAGTTGGGAGTCTACCTTCATGTGCCTTGAGCACCCGCTATAGAATCCACTTCACTTTTCTCCTTGCTTTTATCTACAAACAAAGAGACAAGTGAAGACTTTGGTACCCAAATTTGTTTGGGTCCTTGAGGGTTAGCTTTTGTTACCCAAACTTGACTAGTCTTAGGTACCCAAACATTTGAATAATTTATTTTCTTAACAAGGGAGTTGTTCATTTTAACAAAATAAGATGTGGGTTTCTTTTGTTTCCCTCCCTTGTAACCTACACCATGTTTTGTTAGAGATTGAGTTTGTGTGCCAAGAAGCATGTCAAGCATTTTTCTTCCTAAAGTGAATTTCTCTAAATCTTTTGTGAGTTGCTTATTCTTGGCAATGAGACCTTTAATTGTATGACTCTTTTTTGTAGATTTCAAAGCCTTTATCTCATCTTTTAGAATTTCAATTTCTTTGACAAGGGGCATGTGACATTTGATAGATAGATTTTGATTCACCTTTCTTCCTAATTTGTTTTTATGACAAATCATTTCATAACGCTCAGCAAGTTCATGAAAAGCATCTAATAAATCATCATAAAGAGGTGTTTCATTAAGGGATATCTCATCGTCCTTAATCTCCACCACGTGAAGTTAGTCACTCGTCTTTGTTGATGGAGGTATGCTTGAGTCGGAACCAACATTAGTAGTCATGAAGCACATGTGTGCTTCTTCTTGTTGGGAGTATTCGGAGTCGGAGTCCTTTGATGAGCTTGAGTAATCCCTAGTGGCCTTGAGGGCCTTTTTCCCATCTTTCTCGCGACGATCCCTTCTCTTGTAATCATCACGTCTTCTAGGGCTCTCTTCTTTGTCTTTTCGTGATGGCCTTTCTTCTCTATCTCTTCTTGCTCTCTCATCCCTTTCTCTTCTAGGAGGATATTTCTTTTCTTCTCTTCGTTCACGATCCCTCGGCCTAAGCAATGGGCAATCCTTCTTTATGTTGCCGGTTTTGTTGCACTCGTAGCAAGTGAATGTCCGAAAAGATTCTCCTCTTCATTTTGCAAAATTTATTTTGGAGAGGAACTTCTTGAAGTTGCAGATTAGGAAAGAAACATCTTCATCGGTGTCCTCATCTTCGATTACTTCCGAATCCGAGGTTGCTTTTAAGGCGATTTGCTTCTCTTTCCGTCTACACCCTTCCTGTTCCTGTTCCTTCTCCTTCTCTCTTCTTTCTTCTTTCTTCAATTTGAATCTCATATGCCATCAGGCTTCCAATGAGATCCTCCATCTTCAACCTTGTGAGATCTTTGTCTTCTTCAATAGTCGTAGTCTTTTTCTCCCAATCCAATGTCAAAGACCTAAAAAACTTTCGTACGTTTATTCTGGTGTGAAATCCGTCGCGTTGTTGGGTCATTGCTACAAATGTGAATTTGTCTAAAAGCAATTAACAAGGCTCTTATACCAAATGTAGGATCTACTAAGCCCTAATATTAGTCTAAAGGGGGGATGAATACACTAATTAAGATTGTTTAACAAACTATGTCAAATTAAAAGTTGAGACAAATTAATCTGAGGAAGAGAATGATAAACCACAACACCAGATGTATAGAGGTTTGGATCCAACCACCGAATGCTAGTACTCTCTTACGAATTGCTCTTACTCGAGCAACTTTGCATCCTCCACTAATCCAATCTCCGTTGCGGGCCGAGATCACTCCTTTACACCACAAGCTTCGTGAACACCCTCGCCTAGCTTGGACCACCTTCTCACAATCCGAGAAGAGCTTCACACCGGAAACTTAGTACAACTCTTGAAGACTTTACTCAGCAACTAATCTTGAGCACTTGAAATGAATCATGCAATCAAATATGGTAATTTCAAGTGGGAAGATGTTAGCACAAATGTGTAGAGCAAGTTTGAGAGTAGTAGTGAGATTTGTGCTTGGAGAAAGATTGGTGACCTTAGAAGAGTGTTCTCAACTCTATTTATAAGCTCTAAACTAATTCTAGCCATTGGGATTAAAATGGTATTAAGTTGTGTAAGAAAACACAAGACATGACACATTTCTGGACACCAACGGTCCACCGGATCGGGTCAATCGGTCGACCATTATGTGAAAATAATTGTTTCGGTCGAGCAAAGGTGCAGACGGTCGGACCCAATTGGGCTAGAACTTAAGTGATCGGTCAAACAAAATAGATCACGTGTTCGACCGAAAACATCCAGTAAAACTAGATCTGGAAAAGAATCAAAAACCGCTCGACCGTTAATAGAGTTTCGGTCAACCGTTTGAAGTAATAGATTTGAGACAGGACAAAGCAAGGGACAATCGGTCGAACAGAATAAATCGAGGGTTTGACCGGAAAATTCCAGTAAAACTGGGTCTGGGAAGTTTCAAGCATCGATCGACCGTTAAGGGAAGTTCGGTCGACCGGAGACCAAATCTAAAAAGGGGTTAGGTGAGTATACGACCGTTGGTATATATGACAAGTATAACGGTCATATTTAAGACAAATACAGAAATGCAATCGATCGAAGAAAATGAAATTTCGGTCGACCGGAAGTCACACTAACCAGAACATGTGTCAACAACTGATAGGCTAGAAGATTTGAATCAGATGAACTTAGTCCAATCGGTTGACAAAGGAATTGGGTCGACCGAAGGAGAGAGGAAATGCTGACTGAAGTGCTCTGGTGAAATCTGGTCGAACCAGATGGTTCTACCGGTCGACTGGTTTTGCACAGAATTCTTGTTCTATGGGTTTTAATGTGTTTCAAAGATTTCCTATGAAGTAAAAAAAGATAGATTTGAATGTGAGACTTCTATGAGTTTCCTAAGGGTTATGCAATGCAATTAAACATCGATTTCAAGTGCCAAGTTACATTGAAGCCTATATACAAGAAATGTAAAATGTATCTACTCTTCATTCTTCATTTCTTTCGTTAAGTTACACTTGGTTCCTGAAATGTTAGAGAATACAATATATGCAAGCGATGATATTAAGATAATACATGCGTTTATTGATATGTTGATTAATCATCAAAATGGATTAATGATTATTAGAAAAAAAACAATAAAATTAAACTAAGCATACAAGAAGTGACAATATAAAAACAAACTAAAAATTAGTTTATTTACATGACTCACATTACAAGTAGCATTCTTCTACACCTTGAGTTTTTCTCTAAGACTTACTCGAAGTAGAGAGAATGCCACCAAGCAATGAGTGAATACAAAGGACAAGTAAGAGTTCTATTTATAGTCATAGGAAAAGGCAATCAGGGACAATTCCCCGGTATAGGACTAAACACATACTATAAATGGACATAAACCAACATAATCAACGACTCGACTTAATGAATTATTTAGACCAATTTGGACCGCCAATTGGCGGTCTGGAATGGTTGGATCGCATCAGGATTTAGGTGTCTTGTTTCTAGATTGATTTCTTGATGTTTGATGAACCCGATTTGGTTGTTGATGTTTGGGCCCGGATATAATTGTCAAAATACTCCTCATCATGGTGTAGAGCTTCTTGATTTGCTCATTTATCCTTTTGGTTTACATCTGGTTCCTTTTTTCTTGCATCTCAGTCCATAAGTCATGTAATTCAGTCATTTTCCTTGCTTTTAGGACCTTTTTGAGTCTCTTCTTCTGAAACTTGTTTATACATGAAACTTAAATATAAAACTCATTACGTAGCATTTATTAGGTTCAATATAATGGATATAAGACACAAATATATGCATGATATGATGTCAATGAAATACCCCCACACCTAACTTTTGCTAGTCTCGAGCAAAACAAAGAAAGGGAAAAATGAAACAAAGGAAAAATCATTCGTAAACACAGGGCAATTCTAACTCACTTTTGAAGGAATCACGGTTGCACTTAGCACGTGTAACAAGTCGTTAAACCCCCTTGTTGCCAAGGAGGAGGAGTGTTTGTCTCCGGATGGTTTTCAGCAGATATACCCACAAAATCTGAACATTGATGCATTTCAATCTAGAAACTCGACTCGATGGACTCATTTTTGTCGATCATTGGACACGGTAATCCTACTGGTTGACTGTATATATGTATCCAGTCCACACACCTAGCCTAATGAATCATTCGTGTAAGTTAATTATGGACTTAAGTGAAAGATATGGACAACCTTAACATCCTCATGTGATACAAAGTGTAAAGTCCATTAAGGTTCTTATTTGCATTACCATTTTTTATCTTTTTTTTCTTCTTTTTTCTTCCTTTTTTTCTTTTTCTTCTAGTCGATGTGTAATTCTTCGAGGGTCAGGTTTCATGCATCATTGCCTATGAGGACTAACATTATGACGTACACCTTTCCCCACATCTTCACATAGGACGATCCCTACCACCTGTGTAACGGGAGTTTGGTCGGTGCATCCCAAGTCAGATGACTCGAAAGCACCAGGCACAAAGTCCCCTCAGACCTAATTTCCCGAGTGATAGAAGCCGTGCGAGAAGCAAGAACACCACTTATTTATTATCCACATGGGAACCAAAACCCCTACACTTAAAGTTTCACAACAAAGGGTCCCTGACTACGACATACTTCCTAATACTAATAGGCACGAATTATTTGACTCACTAGGTTCAAGGTGGACTTCTTTAATTGTTTGACTACTGAAACCCTATGATTACTCACCCCTTGAGGGAAGACCTATGTGCATCCTTAGGACTAGATACGACCTAAAGACACTATACTATATATTCTAATGCATCAAGTTCAAGACAATTTTTGGAAGCTTCCTTTTACTTTGCCTCGCAATGATTTTGCAAATACGAAACAAACGCAAAAACCACAAAACATTTTCTTTCGCAAACACATGAAGATTTTTGAAAGAAATGGAAGAATTAAAGCACTGGGCAAGCAAAAGAAGGCAAGTCACCCAAGGATCATGGCAAGCAAATATATCGATATTAAATGCAGCACACTAACATGACCCAAAACAATACAAACAAAAGAAACAAAACAAAAGTCGAAAAACTCTACTATGTACACACATAAAATGTCCCCCCCCCACACTTCATGCATTGTCCTCAATGAATGTAAGCATGATACTACATGGGTTTATGCATGAAAAAGAAAAAAATCTCACCAACGTGAAGCACAAAGGGAAGTTCATGGTTATGTTGATGGACACAAACCTGAATTCCCCTCAAAACCCGTGAGATGCTAAAGAAGGGAGACAAATACGTGAATGAAATCGGGCCCAAATACACAGGAGTTGGAGCCCATGTTTAATCATTTTACATACCGCAAGTGCATGGCGTCGGTGAAGACATGGCAAATACGGGTCAATCCACGGGGAGGTGTGTCGCCTCTGGTTTGTTCGAAATCAAGTGGCCAAAAAAAAGGGAGAAGAGATATGATTATGCTAAGCTACACTACACTAGTAAGTAACACATACAAAAGAAAATAACAAACGATGGACTAAAACTAAACTAAGAAACGTGATAAGTAGGCTGGGAATCAGAGATGGAAAACCCCTAATGGGTGGAGTGAGTGCACACATGTAATAAGATGGTGAAGATTGCATTCAATAGTCACAAATGTAGGTACTGTTTTCATGTATAGGAAGTGTCTAAAGGTTATGACAAAACCTATCAATCCAATCACTAACCTATTTGATTAACATTCTGACACACAAGTTGGTTTTTTCAGAACCTAAACAAGCATGGGAGGTGTCTAAAATTTGTGGCAAACCTCATCAAGTGAAGTGTTCTACTCTAATCAAGCAAGTATACTTCATATTAATCAACACATTTCAAAATCAAGCATTCATTTGCATTCTTTAATGCATGTATCAACATCATCTCCCCCCCCCCCCCCAATGAGGACTGGAACTACTCGATACTCATTAAACTAAAACTACATTAAGAAAGAATCCATTCTATTTATACTACGACAATTAAAACAAAACAAACTAACAAGCAAACATTAAAATAAAGACAACATTAAGACAAACTATGAAGAATTATTTTATTTACATGACTCACATTACAAGTAGCATTCTTCTCCACCTTGAGTTTTTGCTCCAAGACTTACTCCAAGTAGAGAGAATGCCACCAAGCAATGGGTGAATACAAAGGTGAAGGAAGAGTTCTATTTATAGTGCTAGAAAAGGTAATCGGGGACAATCCCCCAATGTGGGACTAATGAAACTACTACCAAAGGATAAACACAACATAATATACAACCACAAGAAGCCGCATCGAAATTTGACGAAAATGGGCCGCCAATTGGCGGTCATTTTTTGTCCGATTTGCTCCAAATTTGTATATCTTCCTCCATGCGTCATTTTATTACGTGTGGTGCATCTGGATTGGTTGTTTGAGTGTCGGCCCAAATATAATTGCCAAAATACTCCTCATGATGGTGTGAAGTTTCTTGATTCTCTCATTGGTCCACTTGGTTTACATCCGGGTCCTTCCTCTTGCATTTCAGTCCATAAATCTCACAATTCAGTCCTTTCTCTTGCTCGTAGATCCTTTTTGTGTCTCTTGTTCTCACTTGTTTTATTCCTCAAATTTAAACATAAAAATCGTTACGTAGCATTACTTCGATTAAAATAGAGAATATAAGACACAAATATATGCATGATATGAAGTCAATCAACCCCCAACAAGTTGCGCTCACTTACGGAAGACTCAGATGAGAGGGAATGTCTCAGGAGAAAGGGAAGAAGTCATTATGCTACGGCGGGTAGGTAATGGTAGAAGCACAGAAGCAAACAAGGCTCAAACAACCTAAGGTCACTCTAGGTCCTTACAGCTAGACGACGCCTAACTGAGTGGTCACGTGGCCACAACACGCCTTACCTCCCTACGATGAAGACCACCAAGCCCAGCAAGTGAGCCAAGATCTGGAGATCTCGTCTCACCTACTATCGATAGAGTGGGCCACGCCGATCAGGCCATGATGTTCGCGACCGGACCAATCTCCTAGTGCGCCCGAGATCCTTAGGGGCGAATGTCTACTTGATTTTAAAATTACGCTTTTTGAGAGGTGTTTCGTGGGGCTGAAGAAGGGGTGATGAAATTCCGTACCTTATCTTGGTAACTATAGGTGGTGCCCTTAAATATATGTTTGATTCCTTAATCTCTCAAGCAACTCACCAATCAAAAACTTATCACACTTTTGTTCCAATGTAATTCCTACTAACTAATGCATGGTCGTAGAAAATGCGTGAGTGAGAGTAGGAAATATGTACCTCACGCCAGTGCTCAACAACTGAAAGTAAAACTAAAATAAAAGACAAGTTACATGCTTAAGTCGAATACATGATGCATGACCTAAACAAGCAAAATGTCTAATCTTTTGCTTTGGGTTTTAATGGCCAAGTTAATTAAAATGGGGATTGCTTATTGATTGATCTGGGAGCAAACTACAGGTCATAACTTGCCAAATTGAGCTCCCAGACCACTATATTCAAAGTATAAACAAACCAAAGAAATTATGAAGCAAATAAAGCTCACCAAGATATGGCAAATACAGGTTGATCCAAAGGGAGCGTTGCGAACCTTTGAGTGAGCGAAATCAAATGGGAAATAATAGTGGAAGAAGAGATTATTAAGCTACTACTAAAAAGATGACTACACTAAGAATGCAAAAAAAATTACAATGCAAATGAAAACTAAGAAATGTAGCAAACGATGTGGAACGAAATATGGATGAATCCCCTGAGGGGTGGAGTGTGTGCACATAAAGGTGGGAGAAGTGGTGAATGACACATGAAAGAATTTTTGTGTGTGAGTCATGTGTGTATCTTCATACATAGGAAATGTCCAAAGATTTGGCAAGATCTATCAATCCATTCACACAACATATTAGCAATTACTACTTGATTATCACAAGATGAGGCGCATGAGACGTGTCTAAAATTATTGCAAGATGCATCAAAAAAAGGAACTCATGTGAAGAACAATGCTAAGCATGGGAGGTGTCTCAATTTCATGGCAAAACCCAGCAAAACAAAGTTTCTTCAATCAATAAAGTGAGTAAACACTAATACAAACACACGACTAATATGTAACATATCCAATAGGAAATTTCAGCCAATAAACATGAGGAAACCAAGCATGAGAAGTGTATAAATCTTATGGCGAAACCCATAAAAATCCACCAACATGTAGATGATTAAAACAAACCCGATGAACATACAAACAAATAAGTCTACACAATCAAAATTTGTGAAACATCAATACCTCAAAACATATATGTGCATTATTTCCACGCCCCAAAGGGGGATGAAACCACTCACTACTCATTATGCTAACATTCATATTAAGAAGGGAAAACATTTTAATTATACTAAGATTACTAAAACACAATTATGCTAAGCATGCAAGAATTAAAAGAGACAACATGAAACTAACAAATATTTATTTTATTCATAACTCACATGACACGTAGCATCTCTCCGCTTGAGTTTTTGCTCCAAGGCTTTACTCCAAGTAGAGAGAAGTGCCACCAAGCAAGAAGTGGCTACAAAGGAGGAAGAAGAGTTCTATTTGTAGGCATGAAAAAAGGTAATCGGGGACAATCTCCTGGTGTGGGACTAATGAAACTTCTACAAATGCATACACACAACATAATACACACCCATGAGAAGCCGGGTCAGATCGTAAGCATATTGGACCGCTAATTGGCTGTCTCGGGCCACCAATTGGCGGTCACTTTTTGTCAGATTCGACCCGATTTTGGTTGAGTTCTTTATTGCTTCAATTCTCCACGTGGGGTGCACCCAGATTGGTTGTTTGAGTCTGTGCCCAAATCTAATTGCCAAAATACTCCTCTTGATTGTGTGGAGTTTCTCAATTTTCTAATTGGTCTTTTTGACTTACATCCGTGTCCTTCCCTCTTGCAAATAGGTCCATAAGTTTCACCGATCAGTCATTTTCTCGCGTTTTGGTCCTTTTTGTGTCTCTTCTTCTCAAACATGTTTATTGCTAAAACATAAACATAAAACTCATTGCATAGCATTGCTTAATTGTGAAAATAAAGGATATAGGACATGAATATATGCATGATATGATGTCAATCAAAAATCTCTGTACGACCAATAGGAAACCAATGTCCCTAGCAAAGCCTTTTTGCGGATAATGTTAGTTCGATTATCCTCTAGTACTACTCATGATTCAAATTCATATAATGAACTTCAAATTGAATTCAATGAGCTTCTTGAAAATTTTGAACAAATTTGTCAGAGAAACAAAGTAACTAGAAAGAAAATCAATGAGCTACATTGTCAAATTGAATCTATCATGAATGAGAAAAATGATTTGTTTGGTAGTCATGATAAATTGCATTAGAAAACTGTCATGTGATTGATGAAATTGAAACTCTAAATGCAAAATCTTCATGTAGTGATGATACCCAAGATCTTTTCGTTAAAATATGGAACTACAAAAAAATCTTGAAAGATTCACCAATGGAAAGAAAATGCTCGATATGCTTATTAGTAGTCAAAGACAAACATTAGATAAATCATGGTTTGGGCTATTACATGCTTGATTGATATCATACAACATTGGTTTTTAGGCCTTAGTGATAGGGGGAGCGTATAATGTTATAACACTTAAGTTAGGGTGAGATTTTTTTATCCTAACCTTTGCATCTTATGCTTTTATTGTTTGCATTTGACTGATGTCAAAGGGGAGAATGATAAGGATTGAGCTTCAATTATTCCATACTATGCATATTGTTAGGGGGGCATCATATACACGCATATTGTTAGCCCAAAATTTTGCTCGAGCTTCAAGCAAACTCTTGCTTCTTATTGGTTCATAACTCCACCAACTCCCAAACGACTCTATTAGCTTTGAAGCCTATATAAGCCTCATTCAAGAGACACAAAAAACAACTAGACACTCCCAATTCATTTATACTCTTTGTGTTTTCAATTCCCAAACCTTCAAAGCTCCAAATACACTCAAAACTTCGTCTTCACCACCTGCACATCAACTCCATATCCATATCCAAGTGTGCTCAAGTTAGAGTATTTAGATTGTGATTTCATTTCCACATTCAAGAATCACTAAAGGGTTGTAAAGCTTCGAGGAAGGGCCCTCTCTTATTGTGAGAGGAGACACAAGCGAGGCGAGGTTGTTCGCGAAGCTCGGTTCTTGTAAAGGTGTTGATCTCGACCTGGAAAGCAG
Organism: Triglochin maritima; assembly: GCA_963682175.1. Classification (NCBI taxonomy): domain Eukaryota; kingdom Viridiplantae; phylum Streptophyta; class Magnoliopsida; order Alismatales; family Juncaginaceae; genus Triglochin; species Triglochin maritima. The sequence continues at coordinate 13,710,641 of OY821790.1, read as the reverse complement.
ATCGGTTAGTGGAACCATAAGTGAGGCTTAGAGGATCGTGCAAGGCTTGCGAGGAGGACTAGGACTGGGTGTGGTGCCGAACCTCTCTAACTCTGGTGTCGTCGATTTTTGTGGTTTGCATTGTCTTGTCTCTTAATCCCTAAATTGGTGTTTTAATTCCGCAATTATCTAGTGATTAGAGGGTCATAGATCCTAACAATTGGCCCAAAAATCACCCTTTCCTTGGTCCTAAAACCACATAATAGAAGAGCCTTAATATAATCAATTTAGACTTTGGCCCCTAGGATTTCCGGACGCATTAGGGAGAGGAAACCATTTAAGACCATTACGGCTTGAACGTCATTGCCCATCTAGTCTTGCTGAGATTTCAGGAACCTCCGGGTTCTTGATTTCCTACAAACTAGTGGTCCTCTCTGTTTAAGACCGTTATGGAGAGATTTGCAAAATAAATTGCAACTTGTTATGGCGAAATAAGTGTTATCATGTGTATAATATGAAATGTATTGAATAATTTTATTGTAATTATAACTGAACGTAATTTTTACTCTTGTAGACATCTTTATGACGCTAGAAGGTTAGCCTCCCCTGATGATAAAGTATTTGGATTCCTGTGTCCATCAATTTTTATACACGGGAGTGAATATAATTCGGGTGTGCTTGTGAATATCTTGAAAGAACATGGCAAAATATATTATAGGGTCCCTTTTCATGATAGTTAAGTTTGTTAATTGAAAATAATAATTAGATTTTTTTTCAATAAACTTATAATTATATATACAATCAGAGCTCATTGGATGCTACTCATTCTTTGCCCTGAAGATAATTCGGCACTTGGTTTGATCCTTTGGGGTCAACTCCACTAAGGTCATCCTTAAAGAAAGTTGTTTCAATGTAAGTTTATTTTAATTATCTTATTTGTAATTCGTGTAATTTTATTAGTATTATCGACTTCATATTGAATAACTTGTGTTTCTTAGGATATTTAAGGTTTACAAAATTGTTGGTGGAAGGACCACCAAAAATTCTATCGTAACCTGGCATTCAATGGGAGTACGTTTCTTCCATTTTTGTTAATGTTTTTAAGTACTTGAATGTATATATATAGCAAATTTCTATCTTTGTATGTAGTATCGATGTAAATCGGAAATACTGAATGTGGGTGTTACATTATGAGATACATGAAGAATATCATAGAGATTGCACCTGAAAACGTAGAGCTATTTGAGGTAATATAGGTGTAATGTTTCAATGGTATAATTATAGTTTCATTATATACATATTTATATTGCATACTTGTAAGGTTTCAGTGATATAATTATAGTTTCATTATATACATATTTATATTGTGTACTTATAGTTTCATAGGTCTACCAAAACAATAGCGATCCGTATTCGCAAGAGGAGCTCGATGATACTCGTGAGCGATAGGCTTGCTACTTTGTTACCAACATGTTAATGAACTAATTAACATGTTCTAATATTTAACAACATTTTTTGTAATTAAACAAGTAATTTTATTTAACCACATTCTTTGTATTACCAACAAGTTATTACTTTAATATGATCACAATTTTTACTTTATTTTGATCAAATATCTTTTGTGATTGATTATTACGTATGATTGTGGATGAATGTGTTTGTTAATTGACAACAATTTGTGTATGATTGTTGATGAATGTGTTTGTTGTGCAGGATGAATGTGTTTTCTGATTATACATGTTGTATTTCAGTTTTTTTTAATTTGAAAAGGTATAGACATCGGGTATTAGATTAATGTGACACATAATATGTCCTATAGACGTCAGTTATTAGGTTAATGTGATGCCGTCTTTTTTACATTTATTTTTTTAATTTGAAAAGGGAATAGACGTCAGATGTGTTGTATATCCAACACGTATTACCCTCCAATAGACGTCGGCTCTTAGTTATAACTGACGCGTATACTCGCTACATTAGACATTTGTTGTGTTATATATCCGACGTGTATACTCAGAGAATAGACATCGGCCTTTTGGTGACCGACGTTTATATATAGACGACACATAAATAAACGTCAAATTCTAGAACGCAAATACCCGACATATATAAGCCTTATACCTTTCATCTAAATTTGAGTTCAATAAGATTTGCGAGGTTCTTTCAAATCTTGGTTTGCTCGACAACAAAAGGTTGGACTATATGTTCCAATTTTGCAAGATGTGGGTTATGTATGGCATATTAACATGACCCATTCTAGGAGGATAAGTTTTGTTTATCATATGCTGCTATCTTCTTAATTTGGACTCTAACATTCTACGTTATAAACTTATAACAACAACCATTTTGACTCATTTAGCTTCTATCTAATAGCCTTGCACATACATTTTCCTAAAAAATGTTTACCCACTTATTTTTGGGAAAGGCTTGTTAGTTACGTAATTGTTTCTTTTGGCAAATTTCGTTCTACCATGCGTTTCCACCTTCTTCATTTTGCCTCCCACCTTCTCGTTTATGTTAGTGACCATTTCATACCTATAAACATTGTTAGGTGTGTTCTAGATCTATCATTCATTCAAGGTAACACATTGTTAGGTGTTCACCCAAAGTACCCCTACCTTTAAAAAAACAAAAACCTATCTCTGTCATGCATCTTCTCTCTCTCTCTCCCACTCTTTCACGCAACCCTTCGCCGTCGTAGTTGAACCCAAATCGAATAACAACTCCTCTATTGACTAACAACTCTTCTGTTATTTGTGCATGTTTGGAAAGATTTGGGGGGGGGGAGGTTGTGTTGGGATTGACACATACTCCTTATGCCCACTCCGACGGGTCAATCGGGGGTCTCCAATGTATTTTTGGGCTTGGGGATTTATTAGGAATTGTAACAGATTGGTTACCAAAAATGGATGACCGAACAAGTTTCCAACAAAGCTCGATAGACTCGATATGTGTTCGATAGGAACGCGATTGTTGTGCTCGATAGGCTCGATTACTTTTGCATGTAAGCTCGATGGGATTAGACTGAGTGGTTCTTGGAGTGGATTGAATCGATGGAAGTTGGACTGATCTTCTGTGTTTCAAACAAAGCTCGATGGGCTCGATAGATGTTCGATAGGAACGCGATTGTTGTGCTCCATAGCCTCGATTACTTTTGCATGTGAGCTCGATAAATCTTGACAACAAGTTATTGTGTTTGTTTTAACTTAATGTTGAGTTTGTTTTTGATGTGCTTGATAGAGCTCGACAGAGGCTCGATGGAAAAAATGCTACTTTTCACCGCATGATTTTTGAGGGCGTTTTGGGACAACGGAATTCGAATTGTTTGGGTGTGGAGAACTGTAAACTCGATGGTTCGATGCGCTCGATATGTGTGCGATATGACCTAAATAACTTAGATTTTTTGAAAAAATGCTACTTTTCACCGCACGATTTTTGAGGATGATTTATGACGAACGGAATTCGAATCGTTTGTGTGTGTAGAACTGTAAAGTCGATGTGTTCAATGCGCTCGATTTGTGCTCGACATGTCCTTGATTTCAGTTTTTTTGAAAAGTTGTGTTTTTTGAACACACGATTTTTGAGGGAGTTTTATGACGACCGAAATTCTAATCGTTTGGGTGTGGAGATGATTAGTGGCATATCATATAGTCTATTCATGCTATATATCTATTATTTCACTCCATATTTGTGCTACTCGGGTTGTTTTAATATGATTTGAGGAACAAGTAGGTACAAAGAAGCATAAGAGTGAAAATGATTTAAAAAGCAAGAAGAAAGGGCTGAATTGCGATAGTTTGGACATGCATGTAATTGGACGTGAATGTTTTAGACCAATGAAAGGAGAGGACTTGCTTGCAATAATCCCATGATTTAAATTGGTCAAACAAAGAAATCCCAAAAGAATCCCACACACAAAAGAAAAGGAAGATAAAACGTATGTGGCAAGAGATGAAGAAGGAAATTTCGTCCGAATTATTTCCTTCCAGCAAAAAGTAAACTTTGGATTGTCCGCACATGCCACTTGTTTTATTCATAGCATCCACATGCAAATACCAAATTTGATGATTCAAGATCCACTAGAAAGACAATTTAAAGGTGAAAATATTTGTCTCTCAAGCCATCCATAATTGGGGCATAACGTTTTGATACGATATCCAAATAATATGCTATCCAAATAACGTTTTGATACGATATCCAAATAAGGTGTAATTGGGGCATCCTTATTCATAGTATGAATGGTTTTTGGCACGTAGAGGAGTGAATGTGTCTCTTAAATGAAGCTTATATAGCCTTCAAAACAAATAGAGCCGTTGTGGTGAGTTGGAGAAGTTTGGACCAATAAGAAACAAGAAGTGACTTAAGCTCGGGCACAATTCAGAGCCTATTCGGTTGACCGGGAAAAGCAACGGACATCCAACATGATGTGGGTGTATTGCTCAGATTGCATGACTCAGTTGACCGACTATGTGTTTGATAACCTTTCACCAACTTGTTGTGGCTTTTTCTTAATACCGATCAATTAAACTTGGTTAACCGAAATCAATTTGGTTCACCATTCAAAGATGGACAGTAAAGAATTGCAATCTCTGGTAATCAAATTCGGTCAACCATTGGATATACGGTAGACCGACGAAAGTGCGTGTTTTCCGCTGACATTGGTTTAAAGTTGATTTACAAATAACGGTCGAAATGTTACGTGGAAAAGGGCCGTTACGTTTTGATAAACAACAAGGCTTTGGTAAACCGAAGGGGATTCCGTAGACCGATTTTGGACACTACAAAGGTTGTTGCAAAATGACAAAAGATAAGTTTGTTGGAGATCGTTTGTGCCACGTGGGCCAATAGGATGTAGTCGTATAGAATAAAAGACGCATGTCAAGTTTGGATGACCGATACCAATTCGGTAGACCAAATTGAGATATCCAGAGAAAATCTGAAGTTACTCAAAAGAATAGAATGGTTGACCGGTTAGCCTGCGGTAATTTGATCCAAGGATTCCAGGAAAAATCAATTGGCTACTGACTCTAGGAAGACGGTTCACCGAGGGTAACTGAGTCGTCCGTTTGGGACACGTTCGGTACACCGAGGGGAAAACGGTCAACCGACAGAAATGGCTTTATCCTTTTGTGCATCAGGTGTACATTTGATCCTATAACTTAAATAAATAGAAAATTACATGTGAAGTCCTTGAGCTTCGATTACAAGTCTTGATGTTGAAGTTGATTAGTCCCTTAGTTTGACCACCTACAATGTTAGGAATACACAATATCTATGCAATTTGACAATGTGATGTGTGGATTGGAGTTGTGGATAAATTTAGTTTGTTAATCATCAAAATTAAGATTAAAGAGGCTAAAAAGGCAGCAATCTTCCCTTTTTTATGATGACAAACTAATGTCAAATTTTGTAAGTGCTCCCCTATCAATATGCATAAGATAGGATAACTCCCTTTTACTAAGTGCATCAATTTCACATATTTGATTTAAGCATGTCATGTCCATTTTTCTCCCCCTTTTGACATCCATAAAAAAGGATTAATCAATCAAAGTTTGAGACAAAAAGACACATAATATGGAAATGAAATTGCATTTCTTAAAAGGGAAGATAAGGCATAAAGACGATACAAAAGCAAACAAACCAAAGCAAAAGACAAAGAAAACAGACATGACAAACAAACAATAAGCAAACAAGCAAAAACAACAAAATCTAGTTGTCCGGCTTGTTCATGCCTCGAAGAAGATCTATAATTTCATTTTGGGAGATGAAAAAGGCATGGTCAGAATCTCCAACCACACGAATTTGGTTGTTGATCTCGTTGAGCGAGTTCGATGTCGCCAACTGAAAAAATTGGAATTCGGAAGTGAGTTCTTGAATGCCTTGATAGTTTCGATTCACTAAATCACGAACCTCGTGCACTTCCTCGCAATTTCGGCCCAAGAGCTTCTCGTTATTAAAGGCCCAAGCAGGTTGGTTCCACTGAGCATCCGTACCAGATGACCACTCGGGACGTGCGTAGCGTCGAGGATCACGAGTCGAGCTAGGATCCCAATTTGGATTCAGCTCAGCATCGGAAGGAGGAGGAGACCAATGTGGAGCTTCAGTAGAGATGGCATCATCTTCATTTTCAGTGGAGTCATTGTCAGCTTCTTTGTCAATTGCTTGTTTACCCGAGCACATCCGCCTAAGCGTGTATTTGTCGATGGTTGTCTTTGAAGATTTGAAAACATCACGGTCGAATTGGATGTTGAAGTGAGCTAAGACCAGCGAGATGTCAAAGGAAAAGGGAGAAAGTTACGCTTCGTCCGAGCGATGTAGAACATGTGGTTGATCATGAATAAAGGCCAATTGTGCGAGTACCGGTAGAGAGATTAAATAGACACTTCATCATTTGGTGGCCAAGTTCGTTATTATGTCCTTTACGCACAAAGAGATTGGTAGATATGAAGCGACAAAGAATGCGGCCAATACCGAAAGATGAGGAATGGAAAGCTTGCCATCTTGAGGAATGTCTGGTCGAACCTCCATAAATTGACTCATCGAACCACAAACCTCATCCCAAGAGAGGTTATAAATATCATCGCCGGCACTGGGAATTTTGGTAATCTCTGAGAGAATGGATGCGGTGAGAGTGAGAGAGATACTATGGATTAGAGTGGTGAGCGCCGCTTGATTGCCATCAAGTGTGGTAGTCCCTCGGAGATTGGCATAACATTGGCGACAAGCTTCCGCCGATAAAGGGACCGGAAGTTTTGTCATGAAAGAAATCTCCAAGCTGATCAACAACGAGATAGGTGGAGAGACCAATCGACTTGAAATCTTTGATAATGATCTTCCTCTCTGGAATGGGATTTCCACCACTAATAGTGTAGTAGTGTACCTCCGCCTTAAGATTGTAGAACATGCCATTGTTGAAAGGCGAAGATATTTGTCGACGGGTACGTTCGCCAGATTAGTAGAAGAGGAAGGTATGTCGGGGTTGAGTCTCGTCTTCTTCACTGGAGGAACGGGTTTCTTTTCTCTCTTAGTTTTTGGTTGTTTTGTTGGTTCCGTCGTCTTCTTAGATTCACAAATTTTCCTTGGACCCATAGGGAATGAGGAAGATTCGAAGGAGAGATGAAAGGTTTGGGATTATAGGAGTCAAAGAGAGGACCCAAATATATAGGAGATAGAAGGGGTGGAACATGAAAAATCGTGTCCAATGGTCGTCCATAAGCGCCTCGGAGGACCGTTGGACTAGCTCCAACTGCTAGAAAAAATAGAATTCGGTCGACAGACTAGGGTTCGGTGTACCGCAAAAGGTGGACAGTAAGTGATGAAAAATCACTGGATCTTGACACCGGATGACCGAAGAGGTCATAGTCATCCATTCTCCAATAAACAAGGAAGTTAAAAATCCACAACGGTAATCCGATTCAAAATCGGATACCCAATAAAGGCGAGAAGATTTATTAAAGAATGCTGCAACAAAGAATTTAAAAAAATCACCTATACACTTCAGGCGTCCGAGATATATTCCAATAACCTTTGTAACGGGAACATGGAAGTTTTCTAACTTTAACAAACGAAAAGATTTGGTCAACTGTATAGATAACGGTGTACAGAGAAGTGCGAGTTCAGACCAAGTCCAGATCCCTGTCCAGACACCCTTCCGCTGACTCTTAGCAAAATAATTGAATTATGATATTTCTTTAGCACTACACATGCCTAGTTCTTGTCTAATTTTATCAAGTTGATCAACATTTAAGGGTTTTGTAAATATATCCGTTAATTGATCATTTGTTGAAATGAATTTCAATTCAATATCACCTTTGAGAGCATGATCTCTAATAAAGTGATGGCGAACATATATATGCTTGGTTCTTGAATGAAGAATTGGTTTTTAGATAAATTTTTGGCACTAGTACTATCAGAAAATATTGTTATAGTTTGAAACTCAAGTCTCAAATCCTTGAGGGTTTTCCTGTTCCAAAAGATTTGTGCACAACAACATCCGGCGGCCACATACGCGGCTTCGGTTGTTGAGAGTGCAACACTATTTTGCTCTTACTAAACCAAGAAACCAAAGATTGACCCAAGAATTGACATGCCCACTAGTTCTTTTCCTATCGGATTTGCATCCGGCACAATCGGCATAACTATAGGCAATGAGATCAAAAGATCGAGTCTTGGGATAAAACAATCCTAAATCACATGTTGCTTCCAAATATCGAAAAATCATTTTCAACACATGCATATGAAATTCTTTAGGACAAGGTTATGCCAAACACTAAACATGATATCAGGTCTACTAACAGTTAAATAGAGAAGTGAACCAAACATACCACGATACCTTTTAATATCAACTTTTTTGCCTTATTCATGTTTATCCAATTTCAAGCTTGTGCTCATAAGAGTATTGTGAGGTTTGCTATCATCATATCCAAATCTTTTGAGTAGTTCCCTTGTGTATTTGGTTTGGTTGATGAAGTTTCCCTTCGAAGTTTTCTTGATTTGGAGTCCAAGGAAGAAGTTGAGTTCACCCATCAAGCTCATTTCAAATTCACCTTGCATAGACTTTGAAAACTCTTGGCATCGACAATCCTTAGTAGCATCGAATATAATGTCATAAACATAAATTTGTACTACTAACAAAACTTTATCTTTAGTCTTAGTGAATAAAATGGTGTCAACTTTCCACATTGTGAATCGATTTTCAAGCAAGTAGTTCTTCAACCTCTCATACCAAGCTCTAGGAGCTTGCTTGAGCCAATAAAGAGCCTTCTTAAGCTTCAATACATGATACAGGTATGTTTCATTCACAAATTGGGTGGTTGTTTAACATAAACTTCTTCCATGATAAAACCATTCAAAAATGCACTTTTAATATCCATTTGAAAAGGTTTGAAATCCATGTATGATGCATAGGCTAATAAAATTCTAATTGCTTCTAATCGAGCTACCGGAGCAAAGGTTTCATCATAGTCGATGCCTTCCTCTTGGTTGTAACCTTGAGCGACCAATCGAGCTTTGTTTCTAACCACTTGTCCGGATTCATCAAGTTTGTTTCAAAAAACCCACTGGGTACCAATTACCGTTTGGTCTTTGGGTCTCGGAACAAGCTCCCAAACATCATTACGAATGAATTGGTTCAACTCTTCATGCATAGCTATTAACCAAAATTCATCATCACATGCTTCTTCTGTTTACTTAGGTTCAAGTTGAGATATAAATGCATAAGAGTCCCATACAATAAGAGCATTAGATCTAGTAGCAATTCCTTTTGATACATCACCAATTACAAGGTCTTTAGGATGATCCTTCTTATATCGCCAATCCTTTGGAAGCTCTTGTTTTTCTTGAGATGTCTCATTGGGTTGTTCTTGAGAGGCTACATTTAGAATATGATCAATAAGAACATCATCAAGGTTAGAATTATCCTTACATGGTTCTTCGTGAAAGTGAACATGCATGGATTCTTCTACACAACTAGTTCTCTTGTTATAAATATCCAAAAAATATAGCTTCATCGGATTTAGCATCAAACTTGTCTAAATTATCCTTGGTATTGTATTAAAAACATTTAGAACCAAAAGCTTTGAAATAGGAAATTTTCGGTGGTTTGCCAAACAAAAATTCATAAGGAGTTTTGTTTAAATTTGGTTGAATCAAAACACGATTAAGAATGTAGTAAGCCGTGTTTACCGCTTCACACCAAAATTATTTTGGTAAATCATTTTCACAAAGCATTGTTCTTGACATTTCTTGAAGAGTCCTATTTTTCCTTTCAACTACCCCATTTTGTTGAGGAGTTCTGGGGAAGGAAAATGTAAGTTCAATACCATGAGAATCACAAAATTCTTCAAACCCTTCATTTTGAAATTCACCACCATGGTCACTACGAATTTTCAAAATCAAAGGCTCTTTTCTCTTTTAATTCGTTTTGCCAATTTTCAAATTCTTTGAAAGCTTCATTTTTGTGAGCAAGAAACAAAACCCAAGTAAATCAAGTGAAATCGTCAATGATGACAAATGTATATCTATTGCCACCTAGACTAAAGGTTCTAGATGGACCAAAGAGATCCATATGCAAGAGTTCCAAAGGGTTTGAAGTAGACACCATGTTAATTGATTTGAAAGAACTTTTAAATTGTTTTCCAAATTCACAAGCTTTGCCAAGCTTATTTTTCTTGAAATCCAATTTGGGCAATCCTCGTACCAAGTCTAATTTAGCAAGCTTATGAACTTGGCTCATACTAATGTGGCCTAACCTTTTATGCCATAACCAAGATTTGTCATTTGAAGCAACTAGGCATGTTTCTTTACAGAAGTTCAATTTTATCAACATGCACAACATAAGCTTTTCCATATCTATAGCCTTTAAAAGTGGGTTGATAAAAAAGAACTAAGAATCCCTTATCAGTTAATTGACTCACACTAAGCAAAATTATGTTTTAAACCATCCAGAAGAAGCACATTTGGTATTTGGGTATTAGAATCATTACCAACATCCCCGATGCCAATAATGTGACCTTTAGCATTATCCCCAAATGTGACAGTTCCACCTTTCTTTGATTTCAATCTTTTGAACATAGAGTGCTCTCCCGTCATGTGCCTCGAACACCCGTTATCCACAATCCACTTTGTAAGACCCGCTCTCCTTCTTTAATAATAATAAGTCCACTCTCCGTGGTTATGCATAATTGACTTCTTGGAATGTCAAATTGTGTTATGGCATGTTTGTTTGAGTATATTTGATCGGATTTCTTGTTGGTCGATCGGGTGCGACACATCGGGCGAGCGCGCAGTTGTTTGACTTGATCGATTCAATTTGGGTCCGAGTGAGTGTAGGGTCGGTTTTGGGCTAAACCCATGTTGAAGGTGGATTCAATTTGCATGGAATTGGAAGGGTTGCATTATGCTTTGGATGTGCATTTTTTTGTCTTTTGGGATGTATTTGCGGGTGCCAGTTTTCGCATGTGTTGAGGTGGCTTGATTAGACATGAAGGCTAGGAAATTGAAGAGTCCTAGCAGGCTAACAAAAAGTCTCTCCCACCAGCCAACCCCTGCACACCTCTTCACCTCCCACATGTCTCCTCCACCTCTTCCACTCCTCAGCCACGTGGTCAGGCCACTCAGGTGGTGCTCCAGGAAACTTCAAATCCAGCAAGGCTAGAAGCGACGTCTAGTGCAACCTGTGGTGCGGCTAGAAGTTTGGTGGGCAGAATCTTCGGCAAATTGCAGGCAACTTCCTTGCTAATTAGGTATGCTCCTATCCCTTGAAGAGTTTTATCGGAGGGATGTCTGATGGAGGGGTCAGCCAACATCAGGTGGTGGCTGGTGCAAAGGTTGCACCACCAACCGATTCCCTTCCAGCGTGCCCAAGGAGCATGAGCTAGATGGGGCTGGTTGTGGGACAGCTAAAGGGACCGGACCCCCAGCGAGCTTCAGTGAGGTCCAACCAGAGGTGAAGGTGTTCCTTCTGGGCTAAGTTTGAGGGTAGCCATGGACCTGGTTGGGTGTGGCTCGTGCACACAAGATCCAACAAAGGTTTGCCTTCAACCCTTTTGACTGCTAGCTCTGGACGGTTGACTGGTGCAGCCATTCCAGATGGTGGCTGGGGCAGGAGGGGGGTGGGGATGGAACTTAGGGAGGCTAGGGGTGAGAGGAGTCGGATTGTCTTGTTTGGTCTGAGCATGGTGCGCTAGAGTGATGTTAACGATGAGGTTGGTGCATCTTGCGCGCTTCTTGCTCGGTTGCTGGACCGAATGGCTTGGACAGACTTCGTCTAACCTTCTCCCACCGCAGACTTCCTGGGATGGATGCTCTGAGCACATGGTTTGGATGGTCCAGGGATCCATATACATGGCTGTGAGGTTTGTTTTTTTCTGTGATTTATCTGATGCTATCGGTTGCATTTTGTGCGATGGTTGCCGGGATTTGTGGTTTGAGTCATTTTTGGTCCAGCAGCACATATGATACATTCATGATCTAATTTCGGTTATATTCTCTGATATTTTGATATGCATGCACTCAGGAACTTAATTGGACTCCTTGTTATATGTTATTCATATTTTATCTTAATGCAACACATGCTTTCGAACGTACACATAGATAATAATATTGGATAGATTGAGCCTTCTGATATTATGTGCATGTTCACCATGTTGTATTACTGATATATAAGCTATTTAATGCCCACATGTTATATGATTATATTCTGAGATTTTAATTCGATTCCATGTATGCTCTGAAATTGATAATTCATTTCGTCGATTGTAGTGTGGTGCAATTTTGATATCTTCTACTGTTTGCATGGTTATGTTACTCTTTTCATGCTGCTCTTTGTATGATGTGATGTGTTATGTTGTGCTCGTGCATGACCCTAAAGATTTCAGACCTCATAATGTCCCTATCATGACTCGTAGATGACAAAATTAGTTGTTATAAGGATTTACCGATTCGGTAATGTTTGTTTGCTGTTGTGAGTTTCGTTTATTACTGATTGGTATGTCTGATTTTTGAGCTGGTTCGGGGCTTCTAGGTGGGTATCCCGATACTCCTCTTTGAGCTCGTTCCATACACTGTAGATGCATTAGATTTTAGATGCTTATGTAGCTTACATTGCATTTAATCTAATTATTAATTCTGGGCACATTCTGTTTTCTGGGTTGACAGGCCACGAAAGGGTTCTCTACCTCGAGAGGCCATTCGTATAAAACCTTCTTGTTGGGAGCCCAGGCGTACGATAAGTCCTGGGCAGGCGTGCTGCCATTCTGTCTCACGGTAGGTGTTCCCAAGTTCGCGATGGGATAACCGAATCACATACGAGTCTGGTTCCTTACTTGACGCCAGCCCTCTACGCCCCTTGCTGCGAATTGGGACACTTATCTGGCGCACCTCTTTGTGCCGAGTGGTGGGTCACTATCGAGTGACCTCCTTTGACCAGCGAGGTTGGTGTTCTGGTTCCTTTCGAGGAATGGTTCGGGTGCACCCGACTGGCATGGCTTGTGGAGTCACAGCCTTCTGTTGCATTTATGTTGTTCTATTTCTGACCAACGTGGCTGGTGGTCTGGTTCCTTTCGAGGAATGTGTTCGAGTGCGCCCGACTGGCACGGCTTTTGGAGTCGTAGCTTTTGTTGCATTTGATGCCTTTCTGTTCTGTTTCTGATGCTTTTGTCTTAGTTAGACTACATTCATAATTCTGTAAAACTCTAATTTGGCTAGGGTCATACTGGGTTTTCTTTATATAAAACTCACGCATATGTTGATGCGATGGTTGCAGGTACTTAGATTCCTACAACGCAGACTAGACGAGTATTCAACGATTCTTTACACGAGGGTCATGTCGACCAGATTCTTCAGTTTGTCGTTTGCTTCCACATTATTTATGATGTATTTCCCTTTTGAACTCGATGTAATGTATTTGACCTTGTTACCATATATGGATAATCTCTCACTTTTCAGTTATGTTTTATGTTAGTCTATCCATGTATGATCTCTCTACGTATTGTCGAGTCGTTGTTTGGTCTGTCTTTTGGTAACTCCTTCGGTCGTCGTAGAGGTCTCTGATCGCGACACTTGTAGTCTTTCCCAGTGTGCGTACCCGCGAGGTCAAGGGTGTTACAACTTGGTATCAGAGCAGGTCGGTCCCGAAAGTGTATAGAATCTGACGACTCACCAGGGGGCATCGTGCCCAAACCCTGTCGGTAATTTCCTATCTTTTAGAATTGCATTCTGATAGTGATAGATCATATCGCCATTGGTTAAGTTGCTTTCTTATAGATTTCCTTGTGTGCTTGGAGACCAAAACCACCCAGACCTATCTACCTTCATCAGTTCCCTTCCCTCCTCCCCCGTTTTGGTGTCGAGATCACCAACAAGTCCAGTCGGTCAAGCAAGCAAGACAAGTACAAGAGATGACTAGCTAGCAAGCGTGGGAGGCGGTTCCAGCTGGATTCCAGCAAAATCTAGGGTTCTTCTCCACTAGTTTCAGGTATGCTCCTAACCCCTTAGCATAAGAGCATGTATAGTGGGTGTCGGATGAAGTTTAGTCTAGCACCATTGGGTTAGCCGATCTGAGGTTTGGAGTGCACAAGTGGAGATCCACCCGATAGTGTGGACTGTGTTGCACCATCTGAAAATTCAGAGGTTGGCATGGGCTTTTCTCCCACTAGCACGACCCTTGCTTCATGTTTTCCTTGGTGGTTTGATGAAGAAACTTGAAGGGATGAGGCTGGGCTGTGGGGAGCAAGTCGGGGTTGTGTTTGCATGCATTTTGTGCGTGATTTGCTACCACCTCTTGTTGTTTGAAATTATGATTTCTTGGTTGATCTGTTAATGTATTTAACATGCTGTAACATGTGATTTTTCTAGGTTGTGTTACTGATTTTAGAACTCATGCTCCTTCATTTCATGCTTTGTTCAGGTGATATTTGCATGAATCATTACTGATCAGAAATCTTATATCTATGCGTGATCAAGCTAATAGGTCTAAATAATACAACATGACTTATTTTGATTTCAGTCCAGTACCGATCAATACATGTATACGCTCTGATTTGACAATTTCCTAAGATATATTCATGACATCTCATCTGAGAATAAGTTGCATATTTTCAATTGTGATCTTGAGGCAATCGGTAGGGTTGTTATGTGTCGATTGCTTTGATTGCTAATCTAGTTTGATTTTGTTCCAACAGTAGCCATATCACATATATAATCTGATTTTCATATACCTCCTCTGATATGTCTTGTTATTCTCTGACATGAAAATGAAATCAGAACTTATCCATGTTTTATGCAACTCATTCTATGACTTATAAGTAGTAAGCAAATCTGAATGCATGCATGTATAGCAACTTATATATTGGTTTGGACTATTGATATTACAAACATGTTTCATTACTTTATGTTATTGTTATATACTTGTGCATGTTCATATCATCTCTGATCATGTTGGGTGTTGCTAGACATAACGTGCATGTGGTCTGAAATTTAATGTTCTTGCCATATAATGCTTGTAGATCTCTTTTGTGATACCTCTTTTTGTTATGGATGTGTTTGTCATACTCAATACATGCTATTGTTTGAATTTCATTTTCTGTTAATTATGTACATCACATACATGTATAATTATCCTTTCAGATCTGGTTTTTATTTTTATTTTTATCCCATAATTTAATTGTTGTGAAGGTGCTACATGTTGATATCTCTTTAGTTGCTAAATACATGTGATTCTTTCCTAACTAAGTTGTTGTTAAGATGTTGCATGCCTATGTATTATTTAGCTACTAGATTTATGGGAATATTCATGATTAGATTATTGTTAGGAAGTTATACTTGTACGCATGACATCGTCGCTAGAAACAGGAAATTGCACTTCATGAAAAGGCTAACCGAACATTTTAATTCAACTATGTGCATGATGCTATGCTCTAAAATGTTGGAATAAGAAATGATTTGCCATGCATTCATGCATGCATGCCTATCACTTGTATTATCATGATTGCATCGTGGGATCTTATATTATGCATATGGTCACATATATCTCTTAAATATAGCTAGATTCATGCAGGAATGAATTCTAAACCCACGAATGTGTTATAGTAGAGTGAAGTGTTGTACAATCATCTCATCATGACTCATAGCTTCCACAGGTTGCATGTTTGATTCCCATGATCTACAATTGTTATGGCATGTGCTATACCTAATTTATTAAAATTGTTGTTGCTTCTGTTATGTGTATGATGACGTGAGTGCATGTCGTGCATGCAAGTAAGTTCGTGTTGTGATATTATGACTATGATTCCATGATTTATTGGTTGTGTCTACATACATCATGCCCATATATATTTAGCCATCGAGATCTTATTATGATTACGCATCTTAATTGATATCCTCATACATCATGTGCATGTAGATATATAAATGCATGGAGATCTTGTTATTAGCACATGATTAATTCGTGCCTAGATATATCTTGTGCATGAGTATTGTCTATCGAGATCTTGTCATTAATTCCATGTTTTATTTGTTGTTCTCATACACCATGTGCATATAGATATAAATATATTATATGTTCATGTATTTTTAGTGACTATATTTTGTGTGACCTTCCTAATTAGTTTGTTGTCAATGGACATTATGATCATGCATGATTAGCTTGATGTTGTTAGGTCATACGTATATAGGTTGTTAGTTGTTGGATTCATGTGATTTGTTTATGATTAGTTCTCAGAATCTATGGCTATCATGACACTTATATTTCGTTGTCTTATGGTTGTTGTTGCTTCTCTTTGAGTGTGATGATGTAGATGAAGGTTTATAGCTCAAGAATTCGATACTATAGTTACGGTTTCATGGCCATTGTTGGCAATGTTTTTGCGGTGCCCCTTTTCTTTGTTGTTATTACAAGGTTTGTGTCCGGAGGATGATGTAAGGAGTTTGTATCCATAGCTCTTGTTAAGAGTCAGGGATAGCAAATTTCGGGGATGAAATTTATTTAAGGGGGGTAGGTCGTAAGACCCGCTCTCATGCTTTAATAATAAGTCCACTCTCCACGGTTATGCATAATTGACTTGTTGGAATGTCAAATTGTGTTATGGCATGTTTGTTTGAGTAGATTTGATCGGATTTCTTGTTGGTCGATCGGGTGCGACACATCGGGCGAGCGCGCAGTTGTTTGACTTGATCGATTCAATTTGGGTCCGAGTGAGTGTAGGGTCGGTTTTGGGCTAAACCCATGTTGAAGTGGCATGGAATTGGAAGGGTTGAATTATGCTTTGGATGTGCATTTTTTTGTCTTTTGGGATGTATTTGCGGGTGCCAGTTTTGGCAAGTGTTGAGGTGGCTTGATTAGCCATGAAGGCTTGGAAATAAAAGAGTCCTAGAAATCTAACAAAAAGCCTCTCCCACCAGCCAACCCTTGCACACCTCTTCACCTCCCACATGTCTCCTCCACCTCTTCCACACCTTAGCCACGTGGTCAGGCCACTCAGGTGGTGCTCAAGCAAACGTCAAATCCAGCAAAGCTAGAAGCGACGTCTGGTGCAACATGTGGTACGGCTACAAGTTTGGTGGGCAGAATCTCTGGCTAATTTCAGGCAACATCCTTGCTAATGAGGTATGCTCCTATCCCTTGAAGAGTTTTATGGGAGGGGATATTGGCTGGTGCAACGGTTGCACCACCAACTGATTCCCTTCTAGCGTGCGCAAGGAGCATGCCCCTATGTGGGGCTGGCTGTGGGGAAGCCAAAGGGACCGGACCTCCAGCGAGCTCCAGTGAGGTCCAACCAGATGTGAAGGTGTTCCTTTTGGGCTGTGTTAGAGGGTGGCCACGGATCTGGTTGGGTGTGGGGAGTGCACACAAGATCAAACTAAGGTTTGCCTTCAACCCTTTGACTCGTAGCTCTGGACGGCTGGCTGGTGCAGCCATTCCAGATGGTGGCTGGGGTCGGGAGGGGGGTGGGGATCGACCTTAGGGAGGCTATGGGTGAGAGGATTTGGATTGGCTTGTTTGGTCTGGCCATGGTGCGCTAGAGTAATGTTAACGATGATGTCGGTGCATCTTGCGCGCTTCTTGCTCGGTTGCTGGACCGAACGGCTTGGACAGACTTCCTCTGACGTTCTCCCACCTCAGACCGCCTGGGAAGGATGCTCTGAGCACGTGGTTTGGATGGGTCAGGGATCCATATGCATGGCTGTGACTTTTTTTTATTTTTCTGTGATTTATTTGATGCTATCGGTTGCATTGTGTGCGATGGTTGCTGGGATTCGTGGTTTGAGTCAATTCTCGTCCAGCAGCACATATGATACATTCATGATCTGATTTCGGTTATATTCTCTGATATTTTTGATATGCATGCACTCAGGAACTAAATTGGACTCGTTGTTATATGTTATTCATATTATATCTTAATGCAACACATGCTTCCGAATGTACGCATAGATAATAATATTGGATAGATTGAGCCTTCTGATATTATGTGAATGGTTCACCATGTTTTGTTACTGATATATAAGCTATTTAATGCCCACATATGATCTGATCATATTCTGAGATTTTAATTCGATTCCATGTATGCTCTGAAATTGATAATTCATTTCGTCGAATGTAGTGTGGTGCAATTTTGATATCTTCTACTGTTTGCATGGTTATGTTACTCTGTTCATGCTGCTCTATGTCGGATGTGATGTGTTATGTTGTGCTCATGCATGACCCTAAAGATTTCAGACGTCATAATGTCCCTATCATGACCCGTAGATGACTAAATTAGTTGTTATATCGATTTACCGATTTGGTAACGTTTGTTTTCTGTTGTGAGTTTCGTTTATTCCTGATTGGTATGTTTGATTTCCGAGTTGGTTTGGGGCTTCTAGGAGGGTATCGGGATACTTCTCCTTGCGCTCGTTCCATACACTGTAGATGCATTAGATTTATATGCTTATGTAGCTTGCATTGCATTTAATCTGATTAATAATTCTGGGCACGTTCTGTTTTCTGGGCCGACATGCCACGAGTGGGTCTTCTAGCTCTAGAGGTCATTCGCATAAAACCTTCACGTTGGGAAGTCAGGCATAAGATAAGTCCTAGGCAGGCGCGCTGCCATTCTGTCTCAGGGTAGGTGCTCTCAAGTTCGCGATGGCACCATGTAGGTCACTTGCCGTTGTCAAGTGGCCGCCTTTGACCAGCGAGGCTGGTGTTCTTGTTCCTTTCGAGGAATGGTTTGGGTGCGCACGACTGGCATGGCTTGTGGAGTCATAGCCTTCTGTTGCATTGATGTTGTCCTATTTCTGACCAGCGTGGCTGATATTCTGGTTCCATTCGAGGAATGTGTTTGGGTGTGCTCGACTAGCACGGGTTTTGGAGTCGTAGCTTCTGTTGCATCTGATACCTTTCTGTTCTGTTTCTGATGCTTTTGTCTTAGTTAGACTACATGCATAATTCTGTAAAACTCTGATTTGGTCAGGGGCATACTGGGTTTTCTTTATAGAAAACTCGTGTATATGTTGATGCGGCACTTGCATGTACTTAGATTCCTACAGGGCAGACTAGACGAGTAGTCGAAGATTCTATACCTGAGGGACACGTCAACCAGATTCTTCAGTTTGTCGTTTGTTTCCTCATTATTTATGATGTATTTCTCTTTTGAACTCGATGTAATGTATTTGACCTTGTTACCATATATGGATAATCTCTCACTTTTCAGTTATGTTTTATGTTAGTCTATCCATGTATGATCTCTCTACGTATTGTCGAGTCGTTGTTTGGTCTGTCTTTTGGTAACTACTTTGGTCGTCGCGGAGGTCTCTGATCGCAACACTTGTAGTCTTTCCCAGTGTGCGTACCCACGAGATCGGAGGCGTTACACACTTCCCTTCCTTTTCACCTACATCTAAAGAAGAAGAACATAATTTTGGTACCTATATTTGTTTGGGTCCTTTGGGGTTTTCATTAGGTACCCAAAGTTGTTTGGTTCTAGGTAGCCAAACATTTGAAGAATATTTCTTTTTCACTACATTTGAAGCATGCACAAAATAACTCTTAGAATTTTTCTTTTCATTTTTGTATCTCAAGCCATGCTTTTCTAATTATTTAATTTGGTTACCAAGTAACAAGTCTAGCATTTTCTTTCCTCTTGTGAATTTCTCAAGATCAATTCTCAATTGCTTATTTTATTCTCTAAGATCATGTATTTCTTTAGCATTAGATCATCATTAAGTTCTTTTAAACTATTATTTTCCAAGACAAGCTTATCAACTTCATTCGATAATGATTCATTTAAGCAAGCTAGATCATGGTTAGCTTTCCAAGATAGTTTACTTTTATGCCTTAATAGTTCACATTTTTCAAGAAATTCATGAAAGGCATCAAGTAATTCATCATATGAGTTTGAGTCATGAGTTGAGAGTACCTCTTTTTCTCCATCTTTGGCGACATTACAAGTGTTGGGCTCATCTTGCTCGTTTGATGAAGAAACACTACCCAATTCTCCATCAACTTCTGCTTGAGGTTAGAGACATAGATGAGCTTCTTCATTTTCCGACTCACTTGATGAACCGGCGGATGAATTGGATGATCCATCCCTAGTTGCCTTGAAGGCCTTTTTCTTCTCCTTATCCCTCTTTTCACTTCTTTTGAACCTTCTTTCATTCTCCTCATTTTCTCTTCTCTTTTTCTTTCCCTGGATTGGATTAAGGGGCAATCATTCTTTATATGCCCAACTTTATCACATCCCTAACAAATAGGACCTTTAGGGCTCTCTCCATCATCCTTTTTTTTCTTTGGAATTTCTCTTTCACCCAACGCTTCTTGAATCTCTTAACCATCATTACAAGCTCTTCATCACTCTCCTCGTCCTCCGACTTTTTAGATTCAAGGCTAGCCTTGAGGGCAATAACTTTTTTCTTTCTTTTTCAAGCTTTCCATCTCTTTTCTCTCATTAATTTGAATCTCATAAGCCATAAGGCTTCCAATTAGATCGTCCATTGACAAAGTGTTGACGTCTTGAGCCTCCTCAATGGTGGTTGTCTTTGTCTCCCAATCGCTTAAGAGGGATTGAAGAATCTTCCACTCCTTGTTACCTTCATTCACCTTCTTACCTAGATTTTTTCAAATTGTTAGTAATCTCGGTGAATCGAGTGTTCATCTCACTTATACTTTCACCGGGTTGCATAGAAAATAATTCATATTTGTGCACGAATATATCAACCCTAGTTTCTTTCATTCTAGCTAATCCTTCATGATGAGATTCAAGTAATTTCCATATTTCATAAGCGGTAGGTATCACATCCGCTAATTTTACCATATTCTTGAGTGTCCACTCCACAAGCAAATATATTCATAAGTTTTGCCATTCATCTCGGCATTAGAAATTCTACCATCGGTTAATGTTGCTAGTTATTCACTAGTGGGTGGAACATATTTACTACCAAGAAATATCCACCTTGTCAAGGAAATTAATTGGATGTAGATCCTCATTCTATTCTTCCAATGTGCATAATTATTCCCGGTAAGCAAAGGGGGTCCAGTAGTAGATAATCCATCTCTAAGTTGATTAGTGTTACTCTCCATGGCTAAATGGATTAGATGAGTAAACCTACGCTCTGATACCAAATATAAGTAGATCGATCACTAATCTAGAGGGGTGAATAGATTATGTACTAATTTTCTTAAATAATTGCACAATTAAAATATTAAGAGAAAGATTGCAAACCACAAGATGACTCCGGAGATTTATAGAGGTTCGATCACACCACCATGATCTAGTCCTCTCCACAAGTTCCAATCTCTCCTCCGATCCCTACTTCAGAATTCACTATTATCTTCATTCCGGGCGAAGATAAACCATCTTACAATCAGAGCCTTGCGAACACCCTCGCCTAGATCGGATCTCCTCTCACAACTCAACCAAATGCTTCCTCGAAGATTTACAACACAATGGAAATTGAAAGAAGTTGTTGAACTCTAACTTGACTACACTCAAGGATTGGAATTGAGCTTGGAGTGTATTTAGTGGAAGTTTGAGAGTTGGTAGAGCTTTGAAAGCTTAGAGATTGAGAGCACAAGAGTATGAATGATTTTTGCCAAGTAGAGGAGTAATATGTCTCTTAAATGAAGCTCATATAACCTTCAAAATAAATAGAGTCATTATGGTGAGTTGGTGAAGTTTGGACCAATAAGAAACAAGAAGTGACTTAAGCTCGAGCAGAATTCAGAGCATATTCAGTCGACCGGGAAACCAACGGACGTCCGACAGGATGTGGGTGTATTGGTCAGATTGCACGACTTGGTTGACTGACTATGTGTTAGATAGCCATTCACCAACTTCGAGTAGCTTTTTCTTAATATCGATGAATTAAATTTGGTTAACCGAAAGCCATTCGGTTCACCGTTGAAAGATGGACAATAAAGAATTGGCGGGCTTTGGTAATCAAGTTCTGTCAACCATAGGATATACGGTAGACCGACGAAAGTGCAGGTTTTCCCACTGACATTGATTCAGAAGTTTATTTACAAGAATGGTTGAAAAGTTATGT
Organism: Triglochin maritima; assembly: GCA_963682175.1. Classification (NCBI taxonomy): domain Eukaryota; kingdom Viridiplantae; phylum Streptophyta; class Magnoliopsida; order Alismatales; family Juncaginaceae; genus Triglochin; species Triglochin maritima. The sequence goes on along the minus strand of OY821790.1, from coordinate 13,688,645 downwards.
GGAAAGGAGTCGTTACATTTTGATTAGCAACAAGGCTTCGGTAAACCGAAGGGGATTCGGTAGACCGATTTTGGACATTTCAAAGGTTGTTGCTAAACAACAAAAGATAAGTCTATTGGAGATCATTTGTGCCACGTGGGCCAATAAGATCTAGTCATTTAGAATAAAAGACGCATGTCAAGTTCGGATGACCGATACCAAATCGGTAGACCGAATTGACATATCCAAACAAGATCCAAAGCTACTGAAAAGGATAGAACGGTTGCCCGGTTAGCCTTCGGTTATTTGAACCAAGGATTCCAGGAAAGATCAAGTGGCTACTGACTCTAGAGAGACGATTCACCGAGGGTAACTCAGTCGTCCGTTTGGGACATGTTAGGTAGACCGAAGGGGAAAACGCTATACCGACAGAAATTGATTTATCCATTTGTGCATCAAGTGTACATTTGATCCTATAACTAAAATAAATAGAAAATTACATGTGAAGTCCTTCAGCTTTGATTACAAGTCTTGAGCCTTGATATTGAAGTTGATTAGTCTCTTAGTTTGAGCACCTACAATGTTAGGAATACACAATATCTATGCAATTTGACAAGGTGATGTGTTGATTGGAGTTGTGGATAAATTTATTTTGTTAATCATCAAAATTAAGATTAAAGAGTCCAAAAGGCCAACAAATAGAATTGAAGGTAAAGGTACGCATGGTCCGGAGATGATAAGTCAAAAATGTGAGGATCTCTTGAAAGTATATTTCTATGTATTATGCAATTCTGATGAAATCCAGCCTTATTTGGATGACCACGTGAACATAATGAGGGAAAACAACCTTCGTGGACTGATAAACAAGTAATTAATGTCCACAATAAGGCTTTCGTTGATTGGTTCAGGGAAACTGTGTACAACCGTAATGTTTCTAAAAAATTGAAATTGTTGGCATACAGACCAAATACCTTAGTGACATCTTATAATGGTTATGATATCAATGGGTTTTCTTTTTATACCAAACTGGAGGACAAGAAAAGCACAATGCAGAATAGTGGGGTCACTTTGGTAGCTGAATCGTTGCACATCTCTAGTTCGAAAGATGGAAATCCCATATATCCTGATTTGTCTTATTATGGTCAGATTGAAGAAATATGGGAGCTGAACTTTACTAAATTTAATGTTGCGGTATTTAAATGCATGTGGGTGTACAATAAAAATGGTCTTCGAGTCGATGAGTTGGGGTTCACTTTGGTGAACCTTAAAAAAGAAGGTTTTAAAGAAGATCCTTTCATTTTCGCATCTCAAGTAACACATATTTTCTATGTGACAGACCCACGTGCAAATGAATGGTCGGTAGTTGTAGAAGAAAGCAACAAATCGTTTGTCAAGGAGATGTTAATGAGATTGGAGAAATTCCCCCGTTTGCAGAAGTACCTGAACTTAAATCACTTGTGGACGATAGAACTGTTGATAGCTTACTTATCCGAGATGATCATCATGAAGGAATATGGATCGAGGATCCTATGAGCAAGAAAAGAAAGTAAAGTTGCATGCATGTTAATATCTTATGTTATTTGTTATTATTTCATACTTTATATGTTGATCTAAACTTTGTTTTTTTTCTTCAGGTAGATGGGTATGAAGAAGAAGGACGATTGGCGAAAGCCAGACACTGACGTCCCGAACACTGATGTCAATGTTGAAGTTAAAAGTGACGATGAGGATTTAATTACATCTCAAAGACGTGAAGCTACTTTGATAGTGCAGTTTCAGTTACTAGTTAAGAAAGAAGGTCCATTGCCTCTCTAGTTTAATGAAGTGTTGGAGCCAGTCGGACCAAACCAATTATACTGGAGAAGTTATTTGGGTACTCTTGCAAGAATGAAAGTCGACATCTGCATCGAAAAATTGTCTGCAGTTGACACTTCTCTAAACGACCAAATTTGGCAAGATGTTATGGTAAGATGTTACTTCCTACATTGTTAGTGATTTTTGTCTTGTATGTTTTTTATCTAAATATATATTGTTGTTTAATGTAGGAGAAAATTGCTTTTGAGCCCACAAAATTTTTGAAAAAGAAATGGATTTCGTATGTGGGCAATCAGTGGAAAGATTTTAAAACAAAGTTGAGAGCCAACTTTATATTTGGGGAATACAAGGATCAAAATCCTTGTTTGATTTTCAACTGTATTACTGTAACAACTTGGGCGTATTTCCTCAAATCAAGACAATCTATTACATTTTTTGTAAGATTTTAATAGTTTCTTACAAACTGAGTTAGATTTTCAAAATATGTTTTTACATAATGAACTTTTATTCTCTCGCTATAGGCTCTACGAGAGGTTAATAAAGATCGACAATCCAAAAATAAGTTTATTCATCGATTGTCTCGGGGAGGCTATCATAAACTTGATGAGCAAATGATGGTTGAAAAAAGAGCAAAGGAAAAAAATGCTTTGCAGTTTGGTCTACGCAAAGAGCAAGCATGCAATTTGCCTCCACCGTCGCCACCACCTAGGCAAGAAAAGTGGAAAAGAGCACGTATTAGACCCGACGGAAGTTACATGACTGACAAGTGTACAAATGTTGCATACAAGATTGTAAGTATTAAATTTAAATGTAATATTTCTATATTAATCCATATAATATTCATAACATAATTTTCTTATAGGGCGAGCTTTCACTACAATCCTCATTAGGAGAATTTGTCTCGGATGGTAGAAATGATATATATATATTCACGGTTTTGGGTAAAGAAGAGCATCCAGGATGAGTTCGAGGTGTGGGTAGTCGAATTGGAATTCGTCAGTACTTTGGGTCATTATCTACCTCTTCAGATCAAGGGCTTACTCGGGAAAATCATGAATTAAGACAAAGGATGGGATATTTGGAGAATATTGTGAGAAATCTCTATGCTATGAACAACCTGCCTTTTAACATGCCAACGCCCCGGAGCGCCACAAGTGTTAATCCTGAAAAGGTATTCGTCAAGCCAACCCATCTAGTGCCAACAGTAATTGAAGAAACATCAATACCAACAACTGGGAAAAACAAAACAATCGAGGTAAAAATTAAATTACGTTTGTATATATTGTAAGTGGTTAATTCTAACTTAAATATATTTACACGAGGGGCGCGAATGTGGACTTTTTTTAAGTGATCCCGCTTTGCGACTTGTAGCTTATGGAAATGTTTATGCGTTGAAGACGCACAAAGGGGCTCAAATCGGATCAAATAATAGTTACTTTAGATGTTCCGGTCGAATGTGATGCGTTTTGCCAATATCGGAATCTGAAGTTTATACTGTTGGGGACGCTGAAGGATGCGTATTGGAATGGCAACGTTCTTTGGTAAAACTGAAAAAGAAAAAGAAGGTAACTACTTAGTATTAATATACGATTTTTTTAATCGTCAAACATGGTTTAAGTAGAAATGTTATAACAATGTATATTTTAATGTTAAAGGTTGAACCTCCACCATCCAACGGATCCAAAAATTCTACCGGGTTTGATGAAAATATGTTGCCTAAGAGTTGTTTAATGTTATATAATATCGTACAATATAAACCCGGGGATGATGTTATGTGGAGTTCTTTGAATAAAGAAATCGTAGGCTACACGATGGAAGACGACTTAGAACTGAAATTGTATGTCATCTTTGTTGGATTTTAGGCCTTCAACTATGTTTTGATGACTTAATCAATCCAATCTTAAGAACAATCAAAAGTAGAGTAGCACACATTATGCATAACATATATATATTGCCTTGTGCTAACTTTTACAGGTGATCAAGACTCAACGAAGAAAGGAATTCAAGTCAAGGCATGTAATCAAACTTTTGAAGACATGTAATTTTAATTGTAATTTAGTCTTAGGAACTTGTGTAAGCTTGAGCATACTAAAGTAAATATCCAATCCCACACACACTAGGTTCCTTGTAGAAGTCACTCACAAAATCTCAAATCATTTGGACTTCAATAGATCACCGAAATTTTATTCTAGATTTCCTGTGCAAATCGGTCGACGGTCCGTCCACTCGTCCAGACTTCTAGTTGCCCATTTTGTCCATTCGTCAAGTCATTCGAAGTGCAGATTTATTACTTCCACCAGTCGACCCCCCTTGGCGTTTCGGTCGACTGTTCCTGTATTTTTCGGATGACCGTTACATGGATTGTTGAACAGTGGTCCGCCACTTCCGGAACGGGTAGAAATAACTTTACGTAAGAGCATAACCTTAATTACGTCAATAAAAATTAAATGTTTTACCTTTGTCATTTTATACAACGGTCGTATTCATATAAATTCAACCTACCCCTAACATACATTTGGACAACGGTCGAACGATGACCTTCAATTGGTCGACTGGATGAACATTTCTCTTGGTTCCCAAAGTACCTGGAAGTTTCCGGTCGACCGTTCCCAAGACCCCGGTCGACCATCCCATACTGTTCACTTAAGTGAACTTATGTTACAACCTTATCTGTTCGACCGCCCTTTGTTCGGTCAACCGTTTTGTTTCTGGACTTCTTTGGACTTTGTTGGACTAAATTTTATTCACCTTCGATTGACCGTTAGGCCTGTTTTGGTCAACCGAACTTAACCCGAATAGTGCCCTGAGCTTTTCTGTTTTGTGTTTCTCACACAATCTTTTACCATTTATGTCCTAATGGCTATAACTCTCTTAGAGCTAATAAATAGAGGTTTCCCGACCTTATTTTGAGAACTCTCCCACTACTATTTGCCTCCTACATTAGAGAGAATCCTCAAACACTCAAAGCCTTAAATTTACACATCTTTAATCATTTCCAAATACTACTCAAAGTGTGCTCACACTAGAGAGTGTTGTTCCACAAACAAATTGTTGTCAAAACGCATGGGTCTTGGTGAAAGCCCAAGACAAAGAGTATAGACTTCGATCAGAGCCCGAAGTGTTCCTTCTCAGATTGTGAGAAGATGATCCAAGCTAGGCAAGGGTTGTTCGCTAACTTGTTGTGTAAAAGGCCTAATCTCGGCCCAAAACGAGTTTGATAGTGAAGACGTAGGTGGAGCTCGCAGAGTCGAGCGAAACATGCAAGAGAGAAAGTAGGTGAGAGGTCGAACATCTATAAAAATCTTCTGGGTCATCTTTGTGGTCTGCATTGTCTTTACTTAATTGTTTTTTTATTCCGCTGCATCGTTTTTATTCAATCAAGTAGAGATTAAGTTAGTTTTATTAGAAATAGGGGCCATACACGATCCTACATTTGGTATCAGAGCATAGGTGCTAAATTTGATATACCTAACCATATTTTAGCATGGCTTCAACATCTAGTTATGCACAATTAGGCCTCCTTTTCTTAATTGGTCAACCTATGTCTATTGGAAAATAGAATGAAGATTTTTTTGATTTGAAATGACCTTAAGTATTGGATCTTCTTACAAATCCCCTACACACCTCCAAATGAAGAAGAACTTGCCACTTCAACTAGAGCTAAAATGAAAGAATATGAGATGAGAAATGAGAAAAGAGAAAAGGGAAGAAGAAGTTGGGGGAGAGAGGAGGAAAGAGAGAGAGTCACGTCTCGAGAGGAAAGCATGGGGGCATTCCTAGGGTTTCTAGGGTCGTTTGCAACCATTTTTCCACCTAAATTCTTCTTTTTTTCTAGTTTTTTCTTCTCCATTCCCTTGTTATGGAGAAATCATTGAGTGTTAGAAGAACCCCCATAACCTTGGAGGAGTTTCCAAGTCTCAAAAGTGTTGCAAAGGGTCATGAAGAAGCACGCCTAAGGGATGTAGAGCAACCAAAGGAGCATGCTCAACCTCAAAAACGGTCTGACCTCTTTCAGAAGAGGGCCAAACCAAGCACAACTTTGGAGTTTGTGGCACAAACAATTAGGCTGGGAGGCGCTAGGGTTGCTACCATTTCGAGTCAAGAGCAAGAAGAGGTCATTGGCGCATGGAAGAAGGTGTTGATGGGATATTTGGTTGGTTTTACTCCTCATTTACCTACACTTGAAAAGCATCTAGCTAAGGTCTGGAGAGTTTTGGGAGAGTTGGAGATTGTTCGCCGGAGGTTCAATATGATGATTTTTAGGTTCTCCCTCGATTCTGACAGAATGTTTGCTCTAGAAAATGGGCCATGGTTTGTGACGGGTGCGCCACTCATTCTCCAACCATGGTCGGCTGGCATTAAGACTCAAAGTAAGGTTTGCATGGTCCCAATTTGGGTGAGGTTCCCAGATTTGGATTTAAATTTCTGGTGGAGAAAACACCTTGGCACACTTGCAAGTGTGTTGGGGTCGCCAATGTACATGGATGAGAACACGACGACGGGATGCCTGCTAGCTTATGCTCGAGTGTGTGTGGAGGTTAGTGGTGATTTTGATTATCCATCACACATCTTGGTACAAAACAAGGAGGAGGGAGAGGTCATGCATGTGGGTACGAGTGGAAGCCATTATTTTGTAGTTATGTGCCATGTTTGTTCATCTTGATACTCGTTGCCCCAAGAAGGCACAGGAGGTGAGGGTTGTTGGGAAGGAATCAATGGTTAGAGGGCATAGGTGGGTGGAGAAGAGGAAGGCCAGGAAGGAGGGAGTGGGGGTAGTGGAGGAGGTGTTGGTGGTGGTGCTGATCAGGGTACGGATGGAGTTCATGGGAGAATGAGGGTCAGCACCTCGCCGGAGATGGGGGCTTGCTAGAGGGGGAAGAACAAGTTCTTTAAGTGGGTGTAATGGAAGGGTGTAACGGCGTGAGGGATGGTGTGAAGGAAAAGGGAACAAAGGATAATGGTGTTAAGGGTGTTCCGTTAAGGGAAGAGGTGGAGTCCATAAATGGAAGAAAGATGGGCACTTCCTTAGTTGCCTCAAATAAGAACCATGCAAATAAAGAAAATCCTTGGGATGGGGCTGCCCAAAAAAGACTTAGAGGAATGGGAACCAATGAGAAGGGGTCAAGTGAAGGGAGGGAACCAATTGAAGCTGAGGTAGGTGGGGTGGAAGGAGAAGAGCCAATAGGAGCTGAGGTAGGTGGAGTGGAAGGTGTGTTTCAAAATTAGAATAGCAAGGAGGCACACCATTCAAGGGAGCACCTTTTTTTGTTGGGGAAAATGAGGAAATTGGGTTGTACTTGGGGGAGGAAGTAGGTGGAGTGACCAAAAATGCACCCAAGATGGATGGGTCACGTGGGGAACTAGATGATGTGCATGGCTTGCATGTGAATGGATGTATGCAACGTGAGGAGTGGTTAGATGAAGAAATGCTGAGTGGAACACAACAAAGGAATGGGAAGGCCCACGGAATACAAGTGAAACTTGCATGCATGTCAACAGAAGCAAAAGTGGAAGCATTGCATGGGGCCAAACCGAGGGAGGATGATGGTGGTCTCTCACCAAATAAATTCCAGCTCCTTGATGATTCTAGAAATCACGACTTGGAGTGGGTGGTAGGGTTTGTGAGGAAAGACCAATAGCTATGGAATTGAAGTATCTTGAAGGAGAGACGGATGGAAGTGGCATCGAGAAGGAAGGCAAGATTGGAAGGAAGATGTTTTCACCCCTACCAAGGTAAATCTTGAGGAAGCTACACCTCCGTACTCCTTTTGACATGTGAGAGAGGTGGAACTAGCAAAGCAAAGGAAATCGAGGAAAGAAGGGAGTTCGCTCCCCACTTCCACACCCAGCTTTGTTGGAACGTACGTGGCATGAATGCCCGGGTGCGCCCGTAGATGATTCGTGATAAGATCGAGGGAGGGTGGATTTGGCTTGTATTATTGAGCACAAAGTTAAAAAGTAGAGGTTGACGTGTTCGTAAGGTAAATTTGGCAAGATAAATGGGCGTCGAATAGTGAGGTGGTTAACTTCGGGAGGATCATTGTGTTGTGGAAGGACTCGGAATATGCTCTTCAGAAGACTCGTGAGATGGCTCAACTGGTTCATATAGAGGGATTGGTTTGGGCCACGGGTAAGCAAATCGTGATAACTTGTGTATGGCGACAATAACTATGTTACGAGGAGAGCGCTTTCGGTGGCCTTACACGGGTGCGAACCTAAGGATGGAGTGGCGTGGATGGTCATAGGGGACATCAATTGCATTAGGAGTGCATGTGAGAAATGGGGAGGGTGGATTCAATACGGTGGCTGTGGTGGAGTTTAACCATTGGATTGAGGCTAGTAGCTTGCTCGAGGTACAAACGACGGGAGGAAAGTTCACTTGGTCAAAATCATCGCATGGCCCCAGGCGGATAGAGACAAGAATTGATCGAGTCATGTGCTCACATGGATGGTTGGAATGCTTCCCCGATTCTATATGTTATGTGGAAGGTAAAGAGCCTAGTGACCATTGTCCTTTGGTGGTGGATCTTGAGCCTCATGGTGCGCGGAAAAGGAAGATGTTCAGATCGATAAATGTTTTGGCTGGCCATGACCAATTCCTAGGGGTGGTCAAGGAGGCTTGATCGACCTACATTGTTGGCACTCCTATGTATCGTGTCATGGGTAAGTTGGAGGCTGTAAAAAGGTAACTAAAAAGGTGGAGTGATGAAGTGTTTGGGAATAAATGAACGATTAAGCGAGGTAAGGCAGGATTTACAAAAGGTTCGGATGGAGGTTAATCGGAATCCAAGGGATGAGGAGATAAGGAGAAAAGAAAGCAAGGATGTGGACAATTCTACCATCACGCACGGTCGCCTTGGGAGGTGTGACAGTTCTACCATGAGAGCAGGTTAAGTGTTGCCTCGTTGGTTGAATATGCGTTATTGCCTTAGGACGCAAGACCAGTGTGAGCCATCAGGGACGGCTAGACCTTGTTTGGTGTCAAATTGGGGTGGTGTACTGAGTCTTGATTGAGACTCAAACATGATTGTGCGTATGCAGGTGGGATGCGGTAGGCAACTCGAGGTGACTTGGGCTTGGGGCGTGAGGGCTGGATCTGTGAGCTCATTGATGTAATAATTTCATCTCTTAGTATTGATGTTGTAGGATTCCAGCTTCTTGTATTTTTCCCTTCCGTGTTGTACACTGACTTGATATTATGTTTATTTTAATTGATGCTTCGATTCGACCATATTTTTGTTAATGTCCTTTTTTTGCTTGTTTTTAGTCGTGTTTGACAGTTGTGTCCCGAGTGCAGATCAGGGGTTTTACAACTTGGTATCAAAGCTCAGGTCAGTTTATTCGCTTACAACTCCAGTTATGACCTTTTGGGCGTAGTCACATAGTTTGTGTGTATTGACATTTTATGTTTCTGTGGGCAGATGTCGCCCGACGTGGTGCCAGATTGAGTCGGGTGGACCCTTCCCTACCCAATTCCCAGGAGGAAGACCAACAAGTGAAGTGTGACAAGCTATAGTGGTTTTGCACGTTTATGGAGGCACATGCCAGGAGGCCACAACATGAGGACAGGGGCAAGATTTTTGATCACTTCATGCGTCAACACCCACTGACCTTCATCAACAGAATAAACTCAGAAGCAGTAGAGGATTGGATCTTCATGATTTAGTAGATCTTTGAGGCGATTACTTGTCCACTTGAGCATCAGGTTGGGTTGGCCACACACATTCTGAGTGGGTTGGCGATCAAATTGTGGAGGACTACTGCTACGGGTGGTCTTTGGGGGCGCGACTGTGATCAGATAGGAGGACTTCCTAGTGGTTTCCACAGCACGTTCGTGATCATCTGAGGTGCGAGTTTCTCGCACTGAAGTAGGGAGATCTGAGCTTTAATTAGTATATCTACAAGTTTGGCTCTCGAGAGAGATACTATGCAAAGTTCTACAGTACACCCTAGCAGAGGGCGATGAAGTTCACTGAGGGAATTTGACAGTATTGTCTCAGACACTAGAGTTCACACATCGTAGTGTGATGACCTTAGAGTTGAGTACCCGAGTCACACAAGGGAGAGCAGGGGGTTTTGCAGCAGTACAGATCGCTTCAGTGGGAGCCAAGGTGATAATAATCGCGACAACTTCCAGTCTGGGAGCTGATTTGGGGGTCGTCCTGAGAAGAAGTGATTGATTCGTTTTAATTAAACCGCAAGTGCACGACCGTCTTGAAGCGGTGGCAAATACAGGTCGTCCACAGGGAGGTGTGTCGACTTTTGGTTTGTGCGAAAGCGAGTGGGAAAGAAAGGAGAGAAAGATGGATTAGACTAAACTACACTAATCTAAACTAGTAAACAAGCAAAGCTGAAATGAAATCACAACACAAACTAAACTAAACAACTAATGAAGGAAGATAAAAACTCAGGAATGAAAACCCCTAAGGGGTGGAGTGTGTGTGTGTGCACATGAAATAAGTGTGGTGGTGAATGCATACAAGAAGCTCAAGTTAGTTAGTGTTTGTTAATGTATAAGAAGTACCTAATGGAGAAACCTATCATTTACAACACTAACCTAGGTGATTAATATGAGCAATACAAGGTTGTTATTAAGAACATACAAGCATGGAATGTACCTAACTATGGCAGAAACTATCAAGTAAAGTTCTTATTAATTCAAACAAGGATACTAATATCTCTCACAAACATTCATATCAAGCATTCATACCATCTACATAACATGTACACACATCTACTCCACCCCCAAAGGGGATGGAACTACTCACACATATTTAAACTAACAATTACACTAAGGAAAGAAGACATGCTTACTCTAATTATAGAAAGACTAAACAACAAGTTAACTAAGAGACATAAAACAAAACAAACATGCAAACAAGCATATTAAAGGAAATTAACTAAGCAAGAAATAACATGCTAATGAAAACATCTACTATTAACTCACTCAATTACAAGCAGCCTCTTTCTCCACCAGAGTTTTGTTTCAAGGCTTCACGCTTAGTAGAGAATATGGCCAACAAAGAGAGAGTGTGTTTACATGAGAGGGGGCAGAGTTCTATTTATAGCCATAGAAAAAGGTAATCCGGGACAATCCCCCGGTATGGGACTAAACAAATACCAAAAATAGCCTAAACAAACACTAATACATACGCTCCAGAAATCTTAGCGGATCGGGGAAGATCCGGACAGCCAATTGGCGGTCTACAGGATCCGCATCTCGCTAAATTTTGTTTTGGGCTTTTCTTGATATATATTTGTTGGTCTTTGATGCATCTAGTTCGCTTGTTGGAGCTCCGACCCGAATCGAATTGCCAAAATACTCCCCATGATGGTGTGGAGTTTTCTGTTTTGCTCTTAGGTCCTTCGGTCTTACGTTCAGGTCCTTCTCCGTTGCATCTTAGTCCCCAGGTCTCACAATTAAGTCCTTTTTCCTGCTTTTGGGTCCTTTCATGGCTCTTCTCTTCAGACCTCTTTATTTCTGAAATTCAAACATAAAACTCGTTATGTAGCATTGATTAGGTGAAAGATAGTGGATATAAGATACAAATATAAGCACGAAATGATGTCAATCAAATATCCCCACACCTATGTTTTTGCTAGTCCCGAGCAAAACAAAGGAAGAGAAAAACAAATGATAAACAAGAAATCCTAACTCACTTTCGTAGGAATCACGGTTGCACTTAGCACGTGCAACAAGTCGTTAAACCTCCTTGTTGCCAAAGAGGAGGAGTGTTGTCTCCTGAGGGGTTTCAGCGGATATACCCACAAAATCCGAACAAGATGCATTATTCAATCTAGACACTCGACTCGTTGGACAAAATTTGTCGATCATTGGATGCGGTAAATCCTACGGGCCGACTCTATATAGGTAATCAATCCACACACCGAACCTAATGAACCATTCGTGCAAGTTAAATAAGGAATTAAGTGAAAGACATGGAAAACCTCAACATCCTCAAGTGATACAAAGTGTAAAGTCCATTAAGGTTCTTATTTGCATTACCATTTTATTTCTTTTTGTTTCTTTTCTCATCATTTTTTTCTTTTTTTTTCTTTTCTCATCATTTTTTTCTTTTCTTTTTATTAGTTTGAGTTTCATTCTCCCAGGGTCAGGTTTCGTGCAGCATTGCCCATGAGGTCTTACACCATCATGTATACCTTTCCCCAAATCTCCACATAGGGCAATCCCTACCACCCGTGTAACGAGAGTTCGGTCGGCGCATCCCAAGTCAGATGACTCGAAAGCACCAGGCACAAAGTCCCCTCAGACCTACTTTCCCGAGTGATAGGAGTCGTGCGAGAAGAGAGAACACCTACTCACTTATTTGTTATCTACACATGAACCAAAACCCCTACACTTAATGTCTCACAACAAGATTTAAAGGGTCATTGACTATAAAAAACTCCCTTAATTTAACAGACACGAATTATTGACTCACTAGGTTCAGGGTGGACTTCTTTAAATGTTTGAGCACTGAAACCCTATGATTACTCACCCCAAGGGAAAACTGGGGTGCATCCTAACGACTCGATACATCCTAAAGCCACTGTACTGGATATCCTAATGCATCAAGTTCAAGACAATTTTGGGAGCTTTCTTTTTACTTTGCCTCTCAACGGTTTTGCACATGCTAAACACACACAAAACCCACAAAACATTTTCTTTCGTAAACACATGAAGATTTTGAAAGAAATGTGAAAATTTTGAAGCACTAGGCAAGCAAAAGAAGACAAGTCACCCAAGGATCATGGCAAGCAGATATATCGATATAAAATGCAGAACACTAACATGACCCTAACAATGCACACTCAAAAAAACAAAAATCAAAGGAAAAGACTAGACTATGTACACACGTAAAAACACCCCCCCACACCTACTTCATGCATTGTCCTCAATGAATGTGAGCAAAATACTACATGGATTTAGGCATGAAAAAGAATAGATCTCACCAACGTGAAGTACACAGGGATGTTCATGGCTATGTTGATGGACACAACCCAAATTCCCTCAAAACTTGTGAGATGCTAAGGAAGGGATACAATTACGTGAAAGAATTGGGGCCCAAATACACAAGGGTTGGAGCCCACAACAATCGATGCTCACTGAAGGAGTCTTTTATTGTACTTTTTCTTTTCTTTTTCTTTTTTTCCTTTTTTTATATAACTATGTACAAACATAAGTTCCCATCTTCATTTGTCAAAAGACATCAAATGGGAACCTCAAGAGTGGGTCAATGCACTTGGAAAGGGAACATGACACCACGCGGGGCCAGAATACTCATTCAAAGGATGAAATGAGAGGTTGATGAATTGGACGCAAAGGCGTCTCATTCAAAGGATCAAACTGAAACATCTTGAACCTCTCAAGAGTTTGGGAAATATGGGTCAATGGAAGAAGAGTTTCTCCTGTTGCGGTGCTGAAGTTATGATCGTCAATCCAAACTCTCCAACCAACAGGATGGTGCGTCGGAACGAGGTCAAGAACCTCGTTAGGCATGTCCGACACACCAGGCAAACCAAAAGTGGGTCTCATACCCAAGGTATCCTCCAAGGAACTCCTAATACCCTCATTGGCAATGTAGTTATTTGATGTTCCATCATTTCCAAGGTGATCAGTAACAATAGTGAGAGGCAAACTCTCATCAGGTCGTATGAGATTAAGGGTACTAGGGAGCTCTTGCTCCACCAAAGGTGAGTCCTTAGAAGGTACAACAATAAGATCATGTCCCTCAAGGGCCACAGGACAAAAAGGTAAGGCACAATCCTGTGCCGACTTATAATAGAACTAGTCCATGCTATTCTCGGTTGGAATCGAATCCTCCACCAAGTGATCGTGAATTGAAACCCCAAGTCCCTCAGACAGACTAGGAGTTTGACTTTGAAAGATTGTGCTTTGAATTTGTGGATGTGGTGGTGGTTCGATATCAAAAGATGAATCCTCATGTTGACAAGAAAAGTGACTCTCCTCACGTTCACGTAATTGCTGCGACATTTGACTCACTTGTAGTGCCATATTTTGTATGGACTGATGAGTGGTTTCCATGAACCTAAGGAAAGTTTGTTTCAAGGAATCAGGTACGCGGTCAACTATGAGGTCCAAGTCAGAGCTTGAGAAATTTTGGGGTTGGGTGTTGATGGGCTGAGAATGAGTCCAATGATTTGAAGTGGGGTGTTGGTAGAATTCTAGGTATTCGTGAGGAGGATATTGGGGTAAAAATGAAGTATAAGAATTTGGATATGAATTGTCTCCCCATGAATCCATCCCTCTCGGGTTGTACATGGATGCGTAATGGTCATATTGAGCGTTTTGGGAAAATGTATGCTCATACTCAGTCTCTGGGGGAACATAAGGACATTCCTTGATAACATGACCACTCAACCCACAACAGTGGCACGGTACGGCTACTGGAGCCACCAGTGCACTCATGTCGTCTACCGCACACATGAAAGGGGCCAAAGTTTCTTGCAATGTCTCAGTTTGATGACCAACATATGATCCGACGTAACTAGATGGAGATCTAACAGTCGGTGCCACTCTCATATCACCCCTATATGAAGATTGCTCAGTCACACAATAAAGATATCCCAACCATACGGGGTGTTTGTCTGAGCCACCCCAGGTTGCATGCGTCCGGAATACCAGGGAGAATTGTCCTGGTCCCAACAATGATATGGATGGTCGCCCATGTAACCATCCATCTCAACAAAAAACTCTTGAGTCAACCACTCTCACCACCACGAGGCTAAACTCGCAAAAAGTGCTCGACTCGACCCTAAAACACTACCAGAGAGTGTAAAGGGGAGGGACTATAATGTAGAAGAATGTGAGAAGAAGATGACTCAGAGGAGAAGGGAAGAATCCCTAAATATAGCGTGGGTAATGGGATCAGGTAGAAGCTTAACTAGCAAGCACGACTCAAACAATGTAAGGCAATGGGTCCTTAGACTAGACGACGCCTAACTTCGAGGTCACTAGCCTCGACATGCCTCATCTCCCTACAACGAAGACCACAATGCCCAGCAAGTGATACCAGATCCGGAGATCCAGTACCTCCTACTATCGACAAGGTAGGCAACGCCGATCTGGCCATGACGGTCTCAACTAGATTACTCTCCTAGTGCGTCCCAAAACCTAGGGCCAATGTCTATTTGCTTTTGTTAAGGCTTGATTAAGAGTGATTTTTGGGGCCAAGGAAAGGGTGATGAAATCCCCCACCTTATCTTTTATGGGACAACCCCTCCTTAGTAGTGTTTTGATCCTAAATCTAGCAATCAAACACTCAACTCACTCTTGTCCTGATTCAATTCCGACTAACTAATGCATGGGCATACAAGATGCATGAATGAGTGTAGGAAATGCGTACCTCACACCAACGCTCAACAACTGAAAATAAAGCTAAAAGAAAAGATAACTACGTGCCTAAGTCAAATATATGATGCGTGACCTAAACAAGTAAGAATGTCTAGTCTTTTGCTTTGGATTTTAAGGCCAAGTTGATTAATGGGGATTGGTTTAATGATCTGGGCAAAAACTAGAAGTCACAGCATGCAAAATAGTGCTCCCAGATACTAAAATGAAAGAACCAACTACCAGAAGAAAATTGAGAGCAAGAAACACTCACCACGCCGGCAATTGGCGATCCAAGACCGCTGATTGGTGGTCCTTATTAAAGCTTTGGTGCTCCAACTTGTCCAGTAGCCTCCCCGTGAGCTCTAGGATCCCTGAAACTAAGAAAATCTGAAACCAAAAAATTAAAAACCACTCGAATCGTCCAAACAAAAGTCTGGACAAAGCCCCTCCCCGGCAACGGCGCCAAAAACTTGATTGATTCGTTTTAATTAAACCGCAAGTGCACGGCCACGTTGAAGCGGTGGAAAATACAGATCGTCCACAGGGAGGTGTGTCGACTTTTTGTTTGTGCGAAGGAGAGTGGGAAAGAAAGGAGAGAAAGATGGATTACACTAAACTACATTAATCTAAACTAGTAAACTAGCAAAGCTGAAATGAAATCACAACACAAACTAAACTAAACAACTAATGAAGGAAGATAAAAAATCAGGAATGAAAACCCCTAAGGGGTGGAGTGTGTGTGTGCACATGAAATAAGTGTGGTGGTGAATGCATACAAGAATCTCAAGTTAGTTAGTGTTTGTTAATGTATAAGAAGTACCTAGTGGCGAAACCTATCATTTACAACACTAACTTAGGTGATTAATTTGAGAAATACAAGGTTGTTATTAAGAACATACAAGCATGTAATGTACCTAACTATGGCAGAAACCATCAAGTAAAGTTCTTATTAATTCAAGCAAGCATACTAATAACTCTCACAAACATTCATATCAAGCATTCATACCAACTACATAACATGTACACACATCTACTCCACCCCAAAGCGGATGGAACTACTCACACATATTTAAACTAACAATTACACTAAGGAAAGAAGACATGCTTACTCTAATTATAGAAAGACTAAACAACAAGTTAACTAAGAGACATAAAACAAAACAAACATGCAAACAAGCATATTAAAGGAAATTAACTAAGCAAGAAACAACATGCTAATGAAAACATCTATTATTAACTCACTCAATTACAAGCAGTCTCTTTCTCCACCAGAGTTTTGCTTCAAGGCTTCACTCTTAGTAGAGAAGATGGCCACCAAAGATAGAGTGTGTTTACATTAGAGGGGGGGAGAGTTCTATTTATAGCCATAGAAAAAGGTAATCCGGGACAATCCCCCTGTATGGGACTACACAAATACCAAAAATAGCCTAAACAAACACTAATACATACGCTCCAGAAATCTTAGCGGTTCCGGGAAGATCCGGATAGCCAATTGGCGGTTCCAGACCACCAATTGGCGGCCTACAGGATACGGATCTCGCTAAATTTTGTTTTAGGCTTTTCTTGATATATTTGTTGGTCTTGGATGCATCTACTTCGCTTATTGGAGCTCCGACCCGAATCAAATTGCCAAAATACTCCCCATGATGATGTGAATTTTTCTGTTTTGCTCTTAGGTCCTTCGGTCTTACGTTCAGGTCCTTCTCCCTTGCATCTTAGTCCCCAGGTCTCACAATTAAGTCCTTTTTCCTGCTTTTGGGTCCTTTCATGGCTTTTCTCTTCAAACCTCTTTATTTCTGAAATTCAAATCTAAAACTCATTACGTAGCATTATTTAGGTGAAAGATAATGGATATAAGATACAAATGTAAGCATGAAATGATGTCAATCAAGAAGTACAGGTCAGTTGAGGGCAGTGGCAGTGATATTTGGTAGACGTTGTCGTCGTTCACACCCGGAACGAGAATGTGGCATGGTGACTGGTGGGAGCCTTGAGTGTGATCAGCAGGGTCACAGGGGACGTGACTACCCTGGGCAAAGTGGAGTGGTTGGTGGCAATGCATGGCAGCGACAACATTTGTAGTGGCGGAGCAGCGAGGTCTTGTTTCAACTGTTGAAAGCTGTGGCATTTTGCACGCGACTGCAAGGCACAAACACTAGGTACCGGGGCTACAAAGTTGATTGACATCATTTCATGCTTACGTTGTATCTTATATCCATTATCTTTCACCTAAACAATGCTACGTAACGCGTTTTATGTTTGAATTTCAGAAATAAATAGGTTTCAGGAGAATAGGCATAAAAGGACCTAAAAGTAGGAAAAAGGACTGAGTTGGGAGACACGAGGACTAAGATGCAAGATTGAAGGACCTGAATGTAAGATCGAAGAACCAATGAGCAAACAAGAATACTCCACACCATGATGGGGACTATTTTGGCAATTCGATTCGGGTTGGAGCTCCAGCAAGCGAAGTAGATGCATCAAAGACAAACAAAGCCATCCAGAAAGCCCAGACGAAAGCCCAATGATGCATTGCATACATTGCGTCATATGTCTTTCATTTAGATTACTTTTATATCAATAAATGCTACTAAGGTATGTGTTTAGTCTTATTTACAGAATACAGGGACCTGAATGCAATTTACCCACATCCCGAGCATAAACGCGTGCAAAAGACTCATTTCTATCATAAAGACCAAGCTCAAGATTGTCGGGTTTCAAATGGAAATGTATCCAAGCATAAAAGCATTCAAGACCTAATTACAAAAAGAAGGACTTGAGCACAAAAGTAGTTGGGGACTTAATTGCAAAAAGACAAGGACCTAATTGCAAATCACGAGTAGCTTTTATTATCTTGGAGAAAATCTAAAGAAAATCAATGTGGATCTCCAAATATATAAAGAAATAAAGTCGGAGCTCAAAAGAAAGGAAAGAATCAATCCAGATGCGCAAAGGATATTGAAATCATACCATAAACACACAGGAAAAATCCAGATTAAATCGGAGCTAAAAAGGTGGCGAATCTGCCGCACCTTATGTACCAAATTAGATTCATGCTCTAAAATTTTTACCGCTTGCGTGTTGACGCGTGTACTTTCCTATTTTATACCTAAGTCCCTTGTATCGGCTATAAATAGCCCTGAAACGATGTTGTGAGGGTCCTAGGCTTATGTTCTAGTTTTTATTCCTTAGTTTAATAAATTTTTGTTGTTTTATTTCTTGTTTTTAGTTTTCTTTTGTAATTCCTCTAGGACCCCTTCTCCTCCTTTCCATCCATGAGTTTCTAACTCTTTCCAAAGGGTGGAGGTGACGGATTTAGGGTGAAGAGAAGAAGAATAAAAGTTATTATTTTAATTTCGTGTTAGTATATTTTGATTACTTGAGTTTATGTTAAATCATTTATCATGTAATGCTTTATAACTAATATGATTTATTATAAGTTTCTGAATTCTCTAATCTAAACCAAATACCTAAACCTCCACCCAACGGAATTCACCATCTTTGTTCTTGCTTTAGTTTTATTTGTTCATGTTTCATGCTTTATGGAATTAAAAATCAAAAATCTCAAAACCCAATTTATTTCTTCTCTCCTTCTTCCCCTTAATCGAAAATCACACAAATAACAAGATCTCTCCCTCCTTGTGTTCGACCCGTATTTGCCACGTCTTCATTGACGCCGTGCATTTGCGGTATAAATTTAATTCTCATCACCCAACGCGATCCAAACCCTGTAGACCGCCAATTAGCGGTCTACGACAAAACTCATTAGTCTCTTTCCTTTGCATTCTCTTCTTAGTAGTTTAGTATAGCGTAGATTAGCATAAACAAAACTCTTCCCCCCTTTGTTTCCACTTGATTTCTGTAAAACCAGAGATTGCTCTCCTCCCCGTCGATCGACCCGTATTTATCACATCTTCCCCGACGATGTGCACTTACGGTAGTTTAAACGATTAAACTAGTTTTTGGCGCCGTTGTCGGGGAGGTGCCAGTTCAGACTCTGGTGTGGACGATTCAGGCGGATTTAATTTTTGTGTTGTAGTTTGGTTTCTTGCAGGAGACTCACACGAGGAAGGGAAAGAATCTGGTGAAGTTTGGAGGCGATCTGAGACTCCAAGACCGCTAATCAGCGGTCGAAGACCGCCAACTGGCAGTCTGGTAATCTCATTTGACCTCTTTATTTCTTTGGAGTGTTGACATAATTGATGTAGAAATCTGGGACACAATTTTGCATGTTCTGACTGTTAGATTGCTCCAAGATTAATAATCAATCTCCCTTTAAGCAACTTGGACCTTAAAACCCAAAGCAAAAGATTAGACATTCTTTCTTGTTTAGGTCATGCATCATGTACTCGACTTAGACACGTTGATTGTCTTTTATTTTAGCTTTACTTTCAATTGTTGAGTGTTGGCGTGAGGTACGCATTTCCTACTCTCATTCATGCATTTCTTATGAATACGGATTAGTTAGTAGGAAGTGCATTGCAACAAGTGTGAGTTGAGTGTTTGTTTGGATAGTTGATTGCTAGATTAAGACTCCAAAACACTACTAAGGAGGGGTTATCCCATATAAGATAAGGTGGGGGATTTCGTCACCCTTTCCTTTGCCCCAAAAACCACACTAATCAAGAGACTAATTTTTAAAATCAAGTAGACATTGGCCCTAAGGATTTCGGGCACATTAGGAGAGTGATCCGGTCCCGACCGTCATGGCCTGATCGACGTCGCCCACTCTGTCGATAGTAGGGGAGACGAGATCTCCGGATCTTGACTCACTTGCTGGGCTTTCTGGTCCTCATCGTATGGAGGTCAGGCGTGTTGAGGCCGTGTGATCTCGCAGTTAGGCGTCGTCTAGCTGTAAGGACTTATAGCAACCTTAGGATTGTTTGAGTCTTGTTTGCTTGTAAGCTTCTACCTGTACCCACCCACAGTAGCATAAGGACTTCTTTTCTTCTCTCCTGAATCATTCTCTCTCTTCTGTGTCCTCTCGTCTTCTCCTCTACGCACATTCTTTGTAATAAAAAAATTGGTTTGTGTGTGTGCACCTTTGTGCATGCTTGTGTGGGCACGAGACGAGAGTGGCCGTTTGACGAGGCGTGTCGTCAACCCTACTTCGGTAGTCGATTTCTCGATGCCTCCCTCCTCTCGTATCGCAGACAGTCCGGGTTCAATGGCTGCTCATTACCGTGAGGAGGAGCAGTTGCTGGACCCACCTGTTCTTCCTATTGTTGCTCCCATACCTCTCCGTGATCGATGCTACCCGAGCCGTACCGCTCTATCCTCACGCATCGTATTGCCATAGGCGAATGGGAACCACTTTGAGGTTAAGCCTCAGTTTATTTCCATGCTCACTTACTTCACTGGGAAGGGTTACCCCTATATCTTTCTCAGGGAATTTGAGGAGGTCTGTGTTATGTTCAAGTTGCAACAACTTAGCACAGACTCCATCCATCTTAGGCTTGTCCCCTTTGCACTGAAGGATGATACCAAGAAGTGGTTATACAGTAACTAGGCGAATTCCTTTAGGACTTGGGATGAATTTCAATCTGTATTCCTCAAGAAGTACTTTCTAAATCATCGGACTCAAAAATTGAGGAACGAAATCAATTCATTCTATCAACTTGAGACCGAAACATTTCATGCATATTTAGAGAGATTCAAGGAGCTACTATCTGATTGACATCATTTCATGCTTATATTTGTATCTTATATCCATTATCTTTCACCTAAACAATGCTATGTGACAAGTTTTATGTTTGAATTTCAGAAAAAATAAATAGGTTTGAAGAGATGAAGAATAAAAGGACCCAAAAGCTGGGAAAAAGGACTGAATTGTGAGACCTGGGGACTAAGATGCAAGGGAGAAGGACCTGAACGTAAGACCAAAGGACCAAAGAGGAAAATAGAAAACTCCACACCATCATGGGGAGTATTTTTGCAATTCTATTCGGGTCGGAGATCCAACAAGTGAAGTAGATGCATCATAGACCAACAAAGACATCCAGAAAAGCCCAGAATAACATCCAGCGTTATCCGCACCATATAGACCGCCAATTCGCGGTCTGTTTTTGCCCAAATCGGCTATGATTTTGGTGGGTCGCGTATTAGTGTGTAGTTAGTCCATTTCTGGTATTTGTTAAGTCCCACATCGGGATATTTTCCTGGATTGCCTTTTTCTATGGCTATAGATAGAACTCTTCACCTTCCATTGTAATCACTTCATATTTTGAGTGGCTATTCTTCCTACTAGAAGTGAGGCCTTGAAGCACACACTAAAGTAGGAGGATGCTACTTGAATTGTGAGTCATTTTAATAAAAGTTCTTTATTATGTTGTTTGTTTCATGTTGCTTGTTTTACTTTGTTTAATTCCATTTTATTAGTTTTAGTAGCTTAGTTAATATGCTTTTCTTGCTTAGTTTAATCATTAGTCTAATGTGTAGTGAGTAGTTCCATCAACTTTGGGGGTGGAGTAGATGTTCATACATGCAAATGAGAATGGAATGAATGCGTTATTTACAATGTGTTGATAAAACATGAATGTATGCTTGCTTGTTTATGATAGAATTTATAACTTGATGAGTTTTGCCAAAATGATTAGACATCTCTCATGCTTGTTTAGGTTCTGAAATAAACAACTTGTATATGTAAATGTTAATCAACTAGGTTGGTGAATGGATTGATAGGTTTTGCCATAACATTTAGACACTAAGAATGCATGATAACACCACCTTTATTTGTGCTTAAAGAATGTGTTCAACACCCACTTCTTTGCATGTGTACACTCACTCCACCCCTTAGGGGGTTTCTATTTCTGAATTCCAGCACTTATTAGTTTTGTTGTTATTCAAAAAAAATAAAAAATAATTAATGTTTCATGACATAGCTTAAGATTGAACTGCCAAAACCCGTGTACAAATTGCATTGAGTTTTTGTTCCTTATTATATAGTTCTGCTTGTAGAAACTATGGCATAAATCAAAGTTCCAAAGAAATAACTCATTACCCTTTAAGACATGTATGCACTTGAATTGGATGAATCAAATCTTTGAAGTGGTTGATAAAAAGCAGAGGTTGAGGAAAATATACCGGGAAATGTAGACTTCTAATAGCAATTACGCCTTGAGGAAAATAAAAGTAAAAAAATATATAAAGGAAGAAAGTGAGGAAAGCACATTTTGCAAAATGATTACAAAAGCCCAAGCCTTTGAGTCACTGGTCCGTAGGGGTATCTTAAAACCCAGTAACTTGAGTCTGCCAGCTCGGGATTATCGACCAAACTCGCTACACGAATGCAAAAAGGGTAAAAGTGTCAGAACAAGCAAATGTGTTGAATCACGGGAAAAAATACTTTAAGATACTCAAAGCCCAAAGCTAAAAGAATGATCCATGCCATGGTTGATCCGAATGATACTTCACCACCAGAGGAGGCGTGCAAAATAATTTAAGTGATAACATGTGTAGAAGGGTTAGTGATGTGAATGTTAGAGGAATAAAGATCAAGTCAGATTTTTTATGGGTTTGACTTATATAATAAGCATGCAAGAATTCTAAGTAAGATGTATAAGGTTGAGGTGGAGATATTGAGAGCTATTAATGAAATGTTGAATTAAGACTTGGTGGGTGTGTCAACTGAAAACCTTCACGAGACAAAACTCGTCCCCTAAGGAAACTTGGGGGTTTAAAGACTTGTTGCACAGGTTAAGTGCAACCGTGATTCCTACGAAAGTGAGTTAGGATTTCCCTGTTTTCATTTTCCTTATATTCTGTTTTGCTAGGGACTAGCAAAATCTAGGTGTTGGGGTATTTGATGCATTGCATACATTGCATCATATGTCTTTCATTTAGATTAATTTTATATCAATAAATGCTACTAAGGTATGTGTTTAGTCTGATTTACAGAATACAGGGACCTGAATGCAAATTACCCATATCCCGAGCATAAACGCGTGCAAAAGACTCATTTCTATCATAAAGACCGAGCTCAATATTATCGGGTTTCAAATGGAAGTTCATCCAAGGATAAAAGCATTCAAGACCTAATTACAAAAAGAGTCAGGGACTTAATTGCAAAAAGCCAAGGACCTAATTGCAAATTACGAGTAGCTTTTATTATTATGGAGAAAGTCTAAAGAAAAATCAATGTGGATCTCCAAATATATAAAGAAATAAAGTCGGAGCTCAAAAGAAAGGAAAGATTCAATCCAGACGCGCAAAGGAGGATTAAATCATACCATAAACACACAGCAAAAATCCGGATCCAATCAGAGCATAATTTGCGGCTATTCCGCCGCACCTTACATACAACTTGCGGCGATTCCGCCGCCCCCCTTGCGATCCGTGGCCTCAACTTTTGTCCAGTCGTGTCTTGACGCGTGTACTTTCTTATTTTATATTTAGGTCCCTTGTATCGGCTATAAATAGCCCCGAGAACGATGTTTTGAGGAGTTCTTGTTTTGTTCCATATTTTAGTAATAAAATTCTGTTCTTTTATTTCTTGTTTTTTAGTTTTCTTTTGTTGTTGTCTCTAGGACCCCTTCTCTTTCCCTCCATCCATGAGTTTCTAACTCTCTCCAAAGGATAGGAGTGACGGATTTAGGGCGATGAGAAGAAGAATTGGGTTATTATTTTATGTTCGTATTAGTATATTTTGATTACTTGAGTTTATGTTAAATCATTTATCATGTAATGCTTTATAACTAATATGATTTATTTTAAGTTTCGGAATTCTCTAATCAAAACCCGCAATCTAAACCTCCACCCGCTGGACTCCCATCTATATTTGTTTTCTTCTTAGTTTTGTTTTGTTGTTCTTGCTTTAGATAATTAAAAACCAAAAATCTCAAACCAAACTTACTATTGTTCTCTCTTCCTTCCCTTAATCGAAAAATCACAAAAATAACAATATCTCTCCCTCCTTGTGTTCGACCCGTATTTGCCACGTCTTCATTGACGTCGTGCACTTGCGGTATAAATTTAATTCTCATCAAGTTTTTGTCGGAGATCTGTCGCGGTCTCGCGGAGGAGGTCGTGTTAGCAGAGGCTAGGGTTTATGATCTGGAATAAAATTACAAAATACGTAACTCTTCAATCTCTAGAAGACCTATAGTCGTCGGCTGGTGTAGATGACCGACGTCTATACATCGACGTCTATTATGCATAGGGCATAGACGTCGGCTTGTTTGTGTGGCTAACGTCTATACCCCGATGTCTATAGACCTGGGGAATAACCGTCTGAGTATAGACGTCGGCTTCCTTGGCTATTTAACCTACCAACGTCTATAGGATCCTATAGACATTGGTTGTTTTATTGGTCGACGTCTATACCCATAGACGTCGGCTATTACAACAACCGAAGTCCATTGGGCAATGAGTGTAGACTATTCTGCACTAGTGATTTAAGGTGGTTTAGAAACAAATTGAGGGGAATTCACCACTACCATCACATTGAAAAGTTTTAATACCAACATTAAATTGTCTTTAAACAAATTTTTCAAAAATGGCATAGCAATCAATGAAATCAGACTTGAATTTTAATGGAAAAATCCAAGTGTATCTGGTAAAGTCCTCAAAAAACAAACATAATAACTGAAATTATTTCTACCTATAGTAGGTGAGGGTCGCCACAAGTAACAATGTACCTTATTAAAAGATTTAGAGGAAATTGAATCAGATCGTGCAAAAGGAAGTATAGTAGCTTTGCCAAATTGGTAACTACTAGATAGAGGTATTTGGCTGGTAGGTAATTTTGTGATCAAATTTTTCCCTTTGTTTGAAGATTCTCAAACACTTTCGGATTAGGATGGCCACGTCTACAATGCCATGTATGGAAATCTACATTTCTTTGCCTGCTAGAGAAAAATGCCCTATGAGATTCACTGGGAAGGGAGTAAAGTTCATCTTTTAACTTCCCAGTAAAAATTATAGTCCCAGTATGTCTGTTCTTTATTAAAAAAATGATTTTTGGAGAATTCAACATTAAAAGGAAAGGTTTTAGTGAACTTACTTAGAGACAATAGTATTTGTTTCATGTGAGGTGCAAGTAAGACATCATTCAAAACAAAAGATCTGTTATTATGTTTGATTTAGCATATCCACTGTGTGTGATAGGGTCTAGGGAATGAAGTATACCTGCATTACCTGTTATGTGTGCTATGGCTCCAGAATCTGGGTACCAATCTTCAGAGGAGTCCTCTACAATCATGGTAACAAGAGCTTGAGGTAACTCCCTCGGTTGCATGGAGTTATCGAAGCAATGCCAGCATTTGATGACCTCATGTTCTAGTTTCATGGATATCTGACAGATAACATAGGGTTTCCTCTCAGTCTGATTGACGCCTTCAGTTTCTTTGCTGTCAGCTTCACAAACAAGACTCGTATCTTGAGTATTGGGCGGTGGGGTTGGCTTTCCCTGAGCATTGGGTTGAAACCCTCTGCCCTTAGAAGAAAAGTGATGCATTGCATACATTGCATCATATGTCTTTCATTTAGATTACTTTTACATCAATAAATGCTACTAAGGTATGTGTTTAGTCTTATTTACAGAATACAGGAACCTGAATGCAATTTACCCACATCACGAGCATAAACGCGTGCAAAAACTCATTTCTATCATAAAGACCAAGCTCAAGATTATCGGGTTTCAAATGGAAATGTATCCAAGCATAAAAGCATTCAAGACCTAATTACAAAAAGAACAAGGACTTGAGCACAAAAGTAGCTGGGACTTAATTGCAAAAAGACAATGACCTAATTGCAATTCACGAGTTATTATGGAGAAAATCTAAAGAAAAATCAATGTAGTTCTCCAAACATATAAAGGAATTAATCCGGAGCTCAAAAGAATGGAAAGAATCAATCCAGACGCGCAAAGGAGGATCAAATCATACCATAAACTAGCAGCAAAAATCCGGATTAAATCAGAGAAGATTATGCGGCGAAATCGCCGCATATTACATGCATTGTGCGGCGGAAACACCGCCCCCTTAGCGATCCGTGTGCTCCAATTTTGTCCAGTCGTGTCTGGACACGTGTACTCTCCAATTCTATACTTAGGTCTCTTGTAACAACTATAAATAGCCCCGAGAACGATGTTAGAAGGGTCCTTGGCCTTAGACCTAGTTTTTAGTTGTTTTTTATTTGTAGTCTTTTCTTTGGAGTAATAAAATTCTGTCTTTTATTTCTTGTGTTTTTATGTTTTCTTTTGTAATGCCTCTAGGATCCCTTCTTCCTCCCTCCATGAGTTTCTAACTCTTTCCCAAGGGTGGAGGTGACGGATTTAGGGTGAAGAAAAGATGAATGAATGTTATTATTTTAAGTTCGTATTAGTCTATTTTGATTACTTGAGTTTATGTTAAATCATTTATCATGTAATGCTTCATAACTAATATGATTTATTATAAGTTTCTGAATTCTCTAATCTAAACCCTAAATCTAAACCTCCACCCGACGGAATTCACCTCTTTGTTCTTGTTTTAGTTTTAATCGTTCCTGTTTCTTGCTTTAGATAATTAAAAATCAAAAATCTCAAAACCCAATTTATTTCTTCTCTCCTCCTTTCCCCCAATCGAAATCACATTAATAACAAATCTCTCCCTCCTAGTGTTCGACCCGTACTTGCCGCGTCTTCATTGACACCGTGCACTTGCGGTATAAATTTAATTCACATCAAGTTTTTGGCACCGTTGCCGGGGAGGCGACGCAGATTTTGTTTTTTGTTGATTTCGATTTTATCCTGTTTATCTTGTGCGCGATCTAAGTATTTGGATTTGTGTTTCAGGAGACAACGGAGTGCACGGCAAAATCCGAGCACCATCTGAGCTAAACGAGCGGCGCAATCGCCGCACTTGAAGAGTAACTTGCGGCGAATCCGCCGCACAATTGAAGCGTTTGGGCTTCAATTTTTTCTGGGACGCGACTCATCTCTGGGTGGACGCGTGAAGCTACTGAAATTTCGAGAGCGGGCGGTGAACCCGACTGAGGATTGCGTAGGTAACTTTTGTTGCCTTTTTCCTCGTAATTTCTATTTTCAGAAAATTTCCTTTTCGTAGAACTGCATGTGTTAGGGCAAAATTCCCTAATTTGCAATAATTCAACTCTGACCTAAAATTGGCAAAATTAGAAAGGCCTTAGTGCATGCATCATCTAGTGTTTTGTATGCATTATTCTTGCTAAATTCTTGCAAATCAATTTCTGTTGAAGAGTGCTGGAGTCAAGGTACGTATCGTGGTTTTCATCGATTGCATTTAAGCATATAATCTAGTTGCATACAACCTTGCAATTGCCCCCCTCTAAAGACCAATGTTTGACTATCTTTGCTAGATCTAAGTTAAACTATCTTAAGGGCAACTCCGTAGGCAAAGATACGGTGGGGATTTCATCACCCTTCTGTGGCCCACAAATCACAATCCTAAAGTGTCACCCAAGCCTTAAAATTAAAATCAATTAGACATTGGCCCCTAAGGACTCGGACTCAATTAGGGAGAAGATTGGTTTGACTTACTATGACTTGAAGCTGATCGAATTTAATTTGGTGTCTAGGAAGTGTTTTTGTGTTGACGTAAGTCTTCCAAGCGAAGTGATTGTCTAATTGGCACCGACTCTGTCGGAAGCGCCCCCACTAGCTATACACTACCTGGCCAAGTTGGTTTGATTAGTGAGGGAGGTGAATCAAGTGAATCAATTCGACTCAGCCAGTTAGGCGTCGTCTAGATCTAAGCGACACTAGGTCTAGGATTGTTTGAACCGTGCTTTCTTAGGAATTTTCTGACCAACCCTCTTTCTATCTTTAGAGTTAGGTTTCCCTTCTCATCTGAGTCTTCTTTCTCTTCTCACCTAAATTCTCTAGAATAGGATTTCTTTCTCATCTTTCCCCATTCTATTGTTTGTTTCCCTTTTTGAAAAAAAAAACAAAAAACCAAAACAAAACCAAAAAAAACCAAAAAAAAATTGTAATTAATTCTTGAAATTAAATTTGGAATTTAAATTTCGAATTTGAATTCAAAAATTGATTCAACCCGGTGCACTCAGATTTGGATTCGGGACTTGAGTAATCGACTCTCACGAGTTCATCTAGATTCCAGTCTGGAACTTAGCCCCAATCCACCTGCTGCACCACCTCACCTGGATCCAATGGGTGAGAACATAGTGGACCCGCCTGTTGCACAACCTATAACTCTGAGGGATCAATGCTATCCAGCGATGGCTGCTCAGCCATCGTGCATCGTTATGCCCACCATACCGGGTCGCGACTTCGAGCTTAAGGCACAATACATGAGTATGTTGCCTAAGTTCACCTCTAGGGAAGACCCATATCTCTTCCTTAGAGAATTTGAGGAAATCTGCTCTTTTATGCAATACCAGCATATCCCTGAGGAGGCAGTGCGTCTGAAATTCGTGCCTCTGGCACTGAAGGACGATGCTAAGAAATGGATATATAGTCTAGCCGAAAGATCTATTAGGAGTTGGGCTGAGTTTGTTCAAGTATTCCTGAAAAAATATTTTCCCAACCATAAGACTATGAGGATTAGGAATGAAATTGTTGCATTCATTCAGTCCGAGAGCGAGCCGTTCTATTCCTATCTAGAAAGATTCAAAAGTGTTCTGACCCAATGCCCTCATCATGGAATTCCGAGATGCCAATTATGCCAAATTATTTATGAGGGATTGACACCCACATCTAGGGTTATGGTAGAATCCGTAAGCCAAGGGAACTTTATGTCGAAAAATGAAAATGATGCATGGACTTTTCTTGAGGAATTAGCTGAAAACAGTATGCAATGGGACAATGCTAGAACACCGCTTAACCTGAGTATTGGATCTAGAATAGCAAGTCAACCCAAACCATGTGTCTTAGCTGTAGATGCCAACATAGCGGCTGAAGCAAAACTAGCTACCCTTATGCGCAGAATGGAAAGTTTAGAGCTACAAACCCAAAACCGAGTGAATCAAGCCTCATCTATCCCTTGCTCTAGATGTGGTCAGACTGGTCATGTAATGGAGGATTGTGCGGACTGGGACCAAGTTAATGCCATGTATAACCATGCTAGAAATGACCCATATGCATCAACCTATAACTCGGGTTGGCGTAATAATTCCAATTTCTCATCAAGCCAACAAGGTCAACCTCCTAGACAACAACCAAACCCGTATAATCAAAATAATACATCATCTGGGTTTAGTAACAATAACAATCATGAGGTTAGGTTGACAAGCTTGGAAAATCTGATGAAAACCTTTATACAAACAACCAACCAGACCTTCCAAAGGCTTGAGACACAAGTCAGCCAACTAGCACAAATAGTAGGTGAAAGAGAAAAGGGTTGGTTTCCAAGTCAACCTGAGGTGAACCCTAGATCTAATAATTCATATCAATCCTATCAAGCACCTTCAGGAAATAACAACCCTAGACCGGTTCAAATGGTTAATGAGGAAGGACCGTTCCAACAAATAAATGTTGTAGTATCATTACGGTCTGGAAGACAAGTTGATAACAATGTGGTAAATCCTAGAACGTCTAATCAATCTAGCCATCAAACTACCACATATGACCTAACCATTGAACCCGACGTCCAATCTGAAACGCCCAACCCACCTACTCAACTTGAACCCATAGCTCAACCTGAACCTGAGCGAGTCTATGTTCCTAAAGCCCCATTTCCCAATAGACTCAAAAAGAACTCAAGTGCACAAATAGAGAAAATCTTGGAAGTATTTAAGCAAGTTAAGGTGAACATTCCACTCTTAGACATGATTCAACAAATACCTGCTTATGCTAAATTCTTAAAAGATTTGTGCACTAAAAAGAGAAAAACAAACGTACCAAAGAAGGCATTCTTAACTGCAAACATAAGTTCTATTTTGTCCAACACATCTCCTATAAAATATAAGGATCCTGGATGTCCCACAATTTCATGTGCAATAGGAGATACTTTTATCAACAAAGCCCTTCTAGACCTTGGTGCTAGTGTTAACCTACTCCCGTACTCTGTCTATGAGCAAATGAACCTTGGTCCACTAAAACCCTCTAAGACAACCCTTCAATTTGCTGATTGTTCTATTAAGAAACCAAGAGGTATAGTAGAGGATGTTTTGATCAAGGTTGGTGACTTCATTTACCCAGTGGATTTTGTCGTACTAGATACCGCACCTGTTGTAAATCTTAACCGACAAATCCCTGTAATTCTAGGCAGACCATTTTTAGCCACTTCGGAAGCATTGATAAACTGTCGAAATGGGCTCATGCAATTATCTTTTGGGAACTTAAAAGCTGAATTTAATATCTTTCATATTGATAGTGAGCCAGAAATAATATGCAATCAAAGTGACGTTGTGATGAAATCACGAATCTATAATATTTCTGAATCATCACAAAATCAAAAAGGAAGTAAGAAAAAGGGAAGGAATTCATCTACACACCTACCGTCACTCGAGCAAATAAGAGAACCAATTTATGTGAGGGGTGTAGAACCTGTGACTTAGGACTCTCATTGCAACATGGGGAACCATTCAACTGGATACATGCACCAATATGATGTCATTCAATCCAGTTCTGACTATGGTTGACTTTGAGCAAATTCCATCCTTCCACCGCAGTCCACCAAGGTAATAAGTGCATTTGCTTTATATTTGCATACATTGAGGACAATGCATGATTTAGGTGTGGGGGTGTTTATGTATATATTTATCTATATATCTGTCTTTTATTTCTAAAAAAATAAAATAAAAAATAAAAAAATAAAAAAAAATAATTCAATGTTTCATGACATAGCTTAAGATGGAACTACCAAAACCCGAGTACAAATTGCATTGAATTTTTTGTTCCTTATTATATAGTTCTGCTTGTAGAAATTATGACATAAATCTAAGTTCCAAAGAAATAACACATTACCCTTTAAAGACATGTATGCACTTAAATTGGATGAATCAAATCTTTGAAGTGGTTGATAAAAAGCAGAGGTTGAGGAAAATATACCGGGAAGTGTGGACTTCTAATAGCAATTAAGCCTTGAGGAAAAAGTAAAAATAAAGGAATAAAGTGAGGAAAACACATTTTGCAAAATGATTACAGAAGCCCAAGCCTTTGAGTCACTGATCCGTAGGGGTATCTTGAAACCCGGTAACTTGAGTCTACCAGCTCGGGATTATCGACCAAACTCGCTACACGAATGCAAAAAGGGTAAAAGTGTCAAAAAGCAAATGTGTTGAATCACGGAAGAAAAGAAAAAAAAATATACTCAAGGCCCAAAGCTAAAAGAATGATCCATGCCATGGTTGATCCGAATGATACTTCACCACCAGAGGAGACGTGCAAAATAATTTAAGTGATAAACATGTGTAGAAGGGTTAGTGGTGTGAATGTTGGAGGAACAAAGACCAAGTCATATTTTTAATGAGTTAGATTCATATAATGAGCATACAAGAATTCGAAGTGAGATGTATAAGGTTGAGGTAGGGATATTGAGAGCTATTAATGGAATGTTGATTTAAGACTTTGTGGGTGTGTCAACTGAAAACCCTCACGAGACAAAACTCGTCCTCTAAGGAAACTTGGAGGTTTAAAGGCTTGTTGCACATGCTAAGTGCAACGGTGATTCCTACGAAAGTGAGTTAGGATTTCCCTGTTTTTATTTTTCGTATCTTCTGTTTTGCTAGGGACTAGCAAAATCTAGGTGTGGGGGTATTTGATGCATTGCATACATTGCATCATATGTCTTTCATTTAGATTACTTTTACATCAATAAATGCTACTAAGGTATGTGTTTAGTCTTATTTACAGAATACAGGGACCTGAATGCAATTTACCCACATCCCGAGCATAAATGCGTGCATAAGACTCATTTCTATCATAAAGACCAAGCTCAAGATTATCAGGTTTCAAATGGAAATGTATCCAAGCATAAAAGCATTCAAGACCTAATTACAAAAAGAACAAGGACTTGAGCACAAAAGTAGCCGGGACTTAATTGCAAAAAGACAAGGACCTAATTGCAATTCACGAGTTATTATGGAGAAAATCTAAAGAAAAATCAATGTAGTTCTCCAAACATATAAAGGAATTAATCCGGAGCTCAAAAGAATGGAAAGAATCAATCCACACGCGCAAAGGAGGATCAAATCATACCATAAACTAACAGCAAAAATCCGGATTAAATCAGAGAAGATTATGCGGCGAAATCGCCGCATATTACATGCATTGTGCGGCGGAAACGCCGCCCCCTTAGCGATCCGTGTGCTCCAATTTTGTCCAGTCGTGTCTGGACACGTGTACTCTCCAATTCTATACTTAGGTCTCTTGTAACAACTATAAATAGCCCCGAGAACGATGTTAGAAGGGTCCTTGGCCTTAGACCTAGTTTTTAGTTGTTTTTTATTTGTAGTCTTTTATTTGGAGTAATAAAATTCTGTCTTTTATTTCTTGTGTTTTTATGTTTTCTTTTGTAATGCCTCTAGGATCCCTTCTTCCTCCCTCCATGAGTTTCTAACTCTTTCCCAAGGGTGGAGGTGACGGATTTAGGGTGAAGAGAAGATGAATGAATGTTATTATTTTAAGTTCGTATTAGTCTATTTTGATTACTTGAGTTTATGTTAAATCATTTATCATGTAATGCTTCATAACTAATATGATTTATTATAAGTTTCTGAATTCTCTAATCTAAACCCTAAATCTAAACCTCCACCCGACGGAATTCACCTCTTTGTTCTTGTTTTAGTTTTAATCGTTCATGTTTCTTGCTTTAGATAATTAAAAATCAAAAATCTCAAAACCCAATTTATTTCTTCTCTCCTCCTTTCCCCAATCGAAATCACATTAATAACAAATCTCTCCCTCCTTGTGTTCGACCCGTACTTGCCGCGTCTTCATTGACGTCGTGCACTTGCGGTATAAATTTAATTCACATCAAAAAGCCTCCATTCCATTGTCATTTGCCTTGTTTCTTTCCCTTTCCTTCTTGCCTTTGACCAAAGAAAGCCATCTAGATCTCTTCTTCTGCCTGATGGCTCTTAATATGAAGCTCATAACTTTGAAGCATAGGAACAAGATCAAGATAGGAGGGGAGAGGAGACTTCAAATGGACAATGGTGAAGGCATTATACTCCTTCCCAAGCCCAATTAACATCCAAAACACCTTAGTTTCGTCTCTGACTGGCCTACCGATAGCGGCAAGCTCATCACAGAACAATTTGAACTTGCTAAGATACTCTTGAAGATCCTTACATGTTTTCTTGCAGAGCATCTGGAGTTGTTGAAGAAGTTGGAACTCACGCTCTTCAGAGTTTTGAGCAAAGGAGTGCTTCAACGCTCGCAGACTTCTTTGGACGTCTCCAGACAAACTACGATGCTAAGAGCCTCCTATCCAAGAGTACTGATGATCCACACCTTAAGAAGGCGATCCGAACGTTTCCAAAGATTATGCTCTGGATTTGACGAAACATTTGGCTCGGATCCTTCACTGGACTCCTTGATAGTTTTCTCTGACACAGGGAAATCACCATCAACAAACCCAATCATTCCTTGCGACTCCATGAGACCAAGAACTTGCGTCTCCCACAGCAAATAGTTTGAGGATGACAACATCATGGAGACGAAGTTGGTGACACTGACAGAGGTGGGAAACAGATAGGGATTGGATGCTTCAACGAGGAATGGAACTCATGTCGCCATCGAAAGACGTAGTGAGTGATTTTCTTCAAGATCAGGGCTCGGATACCATGCAAGAACTCCACCAAGGTGGTGAAGCAACAACGATCTTAACCCTAACGTGGGTTCTCACACATGCACAACCAAGAACACAAGCAAAGCGACGAGAAGGGAGAAAGCTAGGGTTACGAACCCTTGCGGTGGAGAAGAATTTTCTTTCTTAGTTGATTAGGGTATTTCGTTTTGGTTACAGTATATATAAGATCATAGGTATTCGGGTATTCGAACCCACTTTAACCAACTAAATACAAACTCTCATTACATAATCGTACTATCCAGAACGGGATCTTGTTGCCTCAGTAGACTAGACCCATATTCATCACATCTAGTGCACCACTTTGGTGATATGAGCTCAAGCCCTGATTTGGCTAGCACCTTGATTAGATACCTGAGCCTAATTGGATCTCAAACCAACATATTTCCAAATTGGTTTAACAAGTGGGTCGAGTTTTCATCACAGGCTAGTAATTGTTTTGTGAGGCTTTGTCAGCTGGGTCGTTGTGGTTTCTAACAGTGTGGTACGTGCAGATGATCATGCGTTAGAATTCCTTCTTTCATATAGTTTTATGACAAAATTCTTTTGAACAATCATGATATTTAAATTTGTGGTCACACCTTGTACCGTACTTACTCTACACAAGTCCCAATATCATAAAAAATGTAAACAGGTCGTTAAATTACATAACTGATGTTAATAAGTAAATATAGAGAAGAATGAAATTCAAGCATTTTTTCTGAATAAAATTTTGAAGGTGTAACACGAATCGGCAGGGAGTTAGATTAGCCCCAAAAAAATCTAATGATATATTTAGTATTTGATGTATTGAGGGGTACCAATTAACCCAATATTTATTTCAAGAAAAGACGTGAGAAGCACCTTGTTGGATATATGGATCCCAAAATACAAACAAAAATTCATTGTCAATAATAGGCAACGCGTTAAATATGTCATTGTTATTACAATGAAGTCCAGAATGATTCAGAGAGAAAGTTGTGACTACTAACTCACAAGCACATTGCCCCATCCAATGAACATTTTTCCTAGAAAACAAATACAAGGACAAAAACGCCTATCGCAAATATAGTAATCCAACATGTGACGTTATGTGTATATACAACATGAGGCCTCACATAGCATATAATGTTATGTTCATGGATACTTAGATGACTGTAAAATGTAATATATGTATGCTTGATATTATATTAACATTAGAATAATGCTAAAATACAGTTGTAACCTTGAAGGACGCCTACGATTGGTGTCAATCAGCTTTTAATGGTATTTCTTTAAAGGAGAAGAGGCTCATAAGCTTTTGTCCTCGAAACAATAACTTAATAATCGAAGGTTTTAGGTCGGTATAATTAGTTGTCACCATGTTTTAAAGTCAAATTATGATTTGCCTAAACGTAGCGTGCTTAGCTCTTTCGAGTTTGCACCGTTAATAAATTAGCTAAATGATATTTGCCATATGTTTCCGAGATAGATCTGAATTTCGAAATTTTAGGGAGAACAAAGTTCGTGGATTGAATTCTCAGTTCTTTATGGCACTTGTTATTTAGGTTGTCATTGTTAGATAGGGAACGTCCAAGTCGTTCTCATCTTAGAACTCCATTTTTTAGTAATTGGTTCAATTATATATCACATTATAACTTATGTTAAAGTAAGAAAAATCATGAGTGAATTGCTTGGGTGTCACTAACAAACATCGAAATTGATTTTATGTCACCTGAAAGTAACTATTTGACTTAATGCAACAGAAAAACCAAAATACTTGTCTTAATGCCATTAACTTCTTTCCAATGTCATTCTATTATATCAAACTGTTAACTTAACAGTTGTTGGTTAACGTCTGTTACATATATTAATATTTAATATATTTTTGCGGAATCACCCTGA
Organism: Triglochin maritima; assembly: GCA_963682175.1. Lineage (NCBI taxonomy): Eukaryota > Viridiplantae > Streptophyta > Magnoliopsida > Alismatales > Juncaginaceae > Triglochin > Triglochin maritima. Next base: position 13,652,906 of record OY821790.1, on the reverse strand, counting down.
AACCTGAATAAACCCATAATTCAAAAAAATTATTATATGTTTTGTAAATATTGCAAAACATTACTCAAATAATTTATTCATGCTCTCTCACATCTTTATCTTTCCTCTCACATTTTTTTCACTAAACTTAATGGCTTGGTTACTTAAATAATGAAATTCGACAATTTTTTATAATTTTAAAATAAAAAATAATTAATTGTTTTTTTATAAAAATACATATTTCTAAACAAATAAATAATAATAGTACAACAGATAAGCAAATACCAATACATGTAGTAATAGTTCAACATATAATATAATAAAATAAATAATGTAAAAGCCCACTACAACTCATCATCTGAATCATGGTCAGAAATGCCTAACTAACTGTTCCACTCATGTGCGAGGTCATCCCAATCTACACATGCGGATCTTGTGGCTTCGTTCAGCATCAGGTCCCTGTGAGTCATGAACGGCTGCACAACCCGTATCGCCATACTCATCCACTGTATATAACATAAACATTAGTGTACATTAACAAAAAAAACAAAATATACATTACAAATTTAAAATAATTTAGAAAAACTTTCCGCATCGCCACAGGTTCTATCCAGTGTTCTCTTAGGTCTCGAGGAGGTACCGCCCACGAGAACTGCATGCGGGCACCTACCGAACCAATCCAAATAATCTACATGACAAGTGGAGGGGTCGTAATCTCATCCAAATCGATTCTGTCATCACAGCGTTATACCTGACGTTGTATGTCATCGTAATCGCAGACCAGACTGCATGCTCTGGCGTCGGGATGTCAATCAGGATAACCTGAACGTACCCTAACTAACGCAACACGCGATCAGGCAAATAAGGCTCCATGATATCCCGATAACGAATAACACCATCAATAAAGTCCTCGACACAGCCGCAGCAGGCTCAGGACCATAGGGCAACCACTCCACCTAAACGTTTACACGTTAATAATAAAAAAATAAGATTTAAATAAACGTGAATGATATAGAGTTTTATATCTACGATACAGTCATTTGATCTAACCGTCTACGAATGGAATGAAGTCGCCCCTCGCTCCTATCCTCGGTACGGATAGCCCACATACGTGAACGAGGATGACCCTACTCAAGGATTTTCCGCTCCCGATGTGGGTGGAAAGTAGGAAAGTACTCATATATCTAAGCATGCAGCAACGTAAGACAACCCGTAATACCAGAACAATCAACACGACTCGCTATCCCCAACTGGTTATACAAGTATGCGAACGTCGTCGACCCCATGAGTACTCACCAATGGTATCTGGGTCTCTAGCCTCCAATAAGTTGCGTGGTCTGACTCTGCAACCGCTCTCGTCGACAAACAAAACACATTCGAGCAGTAAGAACAGGTAGGTACTCAACTGCGTATCCTCAGTTTGTAGTGGTCGTCCCCGTCTGTAGAAGTCGTCAATAAAGTCGATGCTAACACCACCGCCACTCCAAAATAGGTTATCCCTCCCAAAACCATCGACGCTCACCCTGAGCAACTCTGATACATAACTCTTCAGCTTAGGCGTCGATGCTTGAGCACTGATCATACGACCCTCAACAGGAATGTGCAGAATCTGGAAGACGTCATGCAACATGATCGTCATCTCTCCGAAATGCAAGTGGAAAGAGTTGGTGTCAAGCTGCCACCGCTCCACAAACGCAAAAATTAACGGCATGTCCATGCAGGGGAACATGTTGTAAGGCAAGTGACCCAATCTGCTATCAGCAACTCCCCCCATAATATCATCGCTCAAAACTAAGCGCCACCCCTACAATGTAGTACAGGCTTTGTGCCGATTATGACACTTTAGAACATTCCGATCCTCGCCCTCCCAAATGCGTCTCGCGATGTGGCCTCCGAAACTCAGAATGACGCTGTCATCTAAAGGACCATCAGACATCACACCAGTCACCATCCAAGAATCATCATCAACCCTCTTCTTCTTCTGAGCTCGGGCATCTACAGTGCACGAACTCGAATCACCAGTCACAAACCTACCACCTTTATCCTTCTGAATGACCCACTCAGCAGAAGAACTATCATGTCGCCCCCGTCCTCTACCATACTGTTGTCTCGCCTCCTCCTGCCGCTCCAACCCATATCGACCTCCATCGTCACTCTCCACCTCATCCGTATCCTCCTCGTCGTCGAAAGAATCCTCACGTGTTTGACGACGACGTAAATTATCTCTCTCCCTCCTAACCGAAGCAGAGATACCTCGTCTACGTGGATGACGAGGTGCTGAATCATTTTCGTAAGCATGTACAACGTGTAAATGTATGAATTTCATCTTCCTCCATGGTAACCCGATGACTATCAATTAATTTTTAGAAATAAAATGTTAAATGGATTTACGCATCTAAATTAACAAATTTATTAATTATTTTTAACTATTTATCAATTAATACTAATCATTACTTATAAAAAATAAAAAATAAATTAAATGGGGTGGGCGTCTTCCGGAGACACCCACCCCAATTTTTATTTTTATTTTAAAAGATTTAATTTAAATGGGAAATTTTACCAGATTCGGGTACAGCGGGGCGTCCGCTTACTTCTTTTTCTGGTCTCCGAGACATTCTTTTTGATGATTATGAGAGGAAGATGAAAAGAGAGTGGTGGTAGGAAAGTGAAATGAAGAAATATATAAGTAAAAATGAGAGAATGACAAAATGGTAATTCGCACATGTCATTTAAGTAGTTTTCCGACGACGAATAGCAATTTAGAATTTTTTTGGGTCTTCCAACAAGTGATGAAAATTTAGTCCACCGAGACATCTGCACTTGCTTGATCGTTACATTATATTTTTTGTGTTTTTTGGGTACCCTTGGTCAAATTTAATTACTTTACAAGAAACTATCTAGGTAATAGTCAAGTACAAGCAATTACGTGATTTTGGTAAATACAATAAGTTGCTTGAGTTAGTGGAAATACAAGAAATTATCTAGACAACGGGTGAAATACAAGAAATTACTTGATTTTAATAACTGCAATAAATTGTATGAGTTTTGTAAGATAGAATAAATTACCTAGATTTCAGATAAAATACAAGAAATTACTTGATTTTTGTCAAATATAATAAAATGCTTAAGTTGGTCAGGATAAAAAAAATACCTAGATGGGTAAAATACATGACATAACTTGATTTCAGGGTAAACACCAAAGATTCCAGTAATCTAACAATTATATGTTAGGGTCGAACTTGGAAAATAAAGTTTCTCTCTCCTGTTTTTTCGAAATGCAGGGTAACAACAGATTTCAAATTTAGACTAAGGCGGTGGTCGGTGGAGTCTAATGCTACACACAAAACGTCCAAAAACCGATTTGGATGAGAGAAAAAAACGTTGCAGTGCTAAATATCTTGCTCTAAACGAATCCTATAACACGATGTTGGTATATAGAAGCTAGGATTGGCTAAATGTGATTCGAAATAGTACTCGTAGCTCCAATTCATGCAAAATTAACCTGTAAAATTTTATGTATCATTAAATTGTAACTAGTTTATATATAGGATACGTCACTATTTTTTAGTTGATAGTTTCGGTTGTGTTCTTCGATAACAATTTTAACCAAGCGTTGTTTAACGTGTTAGGAAACCTGAATTTCACAATCCATAGGTTGTTGTGTTGGTTGGTTGGTAAAATAAAATTTTCAGATGTGAGTAAAATACCGATATTAATTTAGTAATGGAATGGCCATGGAGAGCACTAAGTAGATGAAGGTGGACGGTTTCGTAGTTAAAGAAACTTTGAATATGTTAAGCATTTTAAAAAGCATAAATAAATTACTTAACTCTGTTCCATTGACTACAAACATGATTATCACCTTCTTTCTCTTCTTCTAGACCTTGTTATTCTCAGATCTCCGACACAAAACTACCATGCAATCTCTTGTTCTCTATCTACTCTTCCTCTTTTCATTGATCTCATTCTCTTCAGCAGCAAGTACATTTTCTTGGTTTCATTCATGTTTTCTAGTTTTCTTCTTTTGTATATTGATATATAATCATCTAATATAATTCAAACAAATAAAACAGGTTCTTGGAGCATCAATTCTGGCGCAAACGAATCCTTCACAAACGAAAAGGGCATCAAGTGGCTCGCCGATGGCAAACCTTATATCGCAACAGGAGAAGTACACAAGGTCGAAAACACATCCCTTCCTCTCTCCAAAGAGCTCAAATCTCTTAGAGCCTTCACCCATGACCGGAAGAAACAATGCTACATATTCGGAGTAGGAAAGGGTTCAAAGATCCTCGTGCGGGTCGGATTCTACTACGGGAACTACGACAAATTAGGTCATCCCCCGGAGTTCGTAGTCATGTTTGACGCGAATCACTGGGCGACCATAAAGACAAGTATGAGGAAAGAGTTGTGGGAGGAGGTGGTGTATGTAGCGAGGGCGAATAACACAAGGATTTGTTTCGGGAGGAAGAACAAGAAGGGCATTCCTTTTGTTTCCGCCATAGAGGTGATGCACTTGGCATTGGATATGTACGGTGGAGAGGATCAAATTCGCGGTTTGTTCCCTAGATGGAGGTATAATTATGGCGGGAACGATATGATCAGGTAAATACTTTATGGAATTTACAATAGCAACGACAATTGCAATTAACCCAGTTTGTAGATAATGAGTTAACCTGCTAGCAGAAAATCAAACCCCGATAACTAAACATTATTCTTAAACTTGAATTTCAAACATTATAATCATGCACATGATGCCCTCAATCAATGAAAATTGAAAACACTGGGGAAAAAAGCAGAATTTCAATTTTTAGCTTTGAGAGATACCGAGTGTCAACGTGAAAGTGAACTGGATGTTTCATCAGGTTGACAACATATATATACGTTTGTTTGCTGACAACCAGAGGATTCCGATCCGCTAGACTAATCAGATTGAACCAATAAACAAACAGAGATCGACTAAGTAACATAACAAATGACTTGGAGTCATGTTATAAGCTGACTTCAGTTTGAATTAATAAGCTCATCATTAACGTCAGATCTCAAACCCAATTGTGAACCTCTTCAACTTAGATCGGTGCATATCAATTTCAATCGCTAACCTCACATTGAAATTTTTGGTTCATCACCGAGGTCATGCACTTTCATGTAACTTGTGTGACACTTGCGCCTTGATCAACATTTCAGATCACCATGCTTATGTGCTTAATTATCATATGCTCCTTGATTGGTTCAGAAACTGCTTTGATGTTGGGGATCTGATTTTTAACAAACACTAGTGCAGAAAAGTCCATATACGTCGGATATATAATGGTATAGACGTCGATGGTCCAAGTACCCGACGTCTATTTCCCCGTCGTCTATTCCTTGTTGTATAGACGTCGGCTATATACGACCGATGTCTACACAGTGTATACACGTCGGCTATATACGACCGACATCTATTATATGTTAATAAACAAAAAATACATTGGAACGTATATCGGGCATTCTGCACTCACATTAATCAAACCCAAATGCCCAAGTGCCCCAAGTGCCAAACTTTTGACAAATAACCATGAATATCAAGCCCAACATGCGCAAGTGCCCCAAGTCGTTCGCGTTCAGCAGTAAAGGAGTGGTGGAGTACATCAACCACACCAACAAAAATAAATTCTCCGATGTGGGACTAAACTATTACACCAAATAGACGTCGGATATATACATTGACCGACGTCTATTCATACAGCATGACCTATAGACGTCGGTCATGTTATAGATCCGACGTCTATACTTTGAATTAACAATAATTAATAAAAAGATACGTCCGATAGACGTCGGCTACCATATACAACCGACGTCTATACATGGGTAAATAGTAAAAAAAATGTTGCAAGTGCCAATCTTTTGACCATTAAATATATATATGTATCTCACTTGCATTTTGTAGTGTGGTACCAAACTACCATTTAGAAGTAAAGGAGTGGTGGAGTACTTCAACTCCACCAATAAAAAACTTTCTCCAATGTGGGACTAAACATGTCACCATACACACACATGTGTACAACACAACACACATGTGATTGTAATTATTTTTAAATCCACATTATTCTTATACAAAATAATCCACATAAATTCTTACACGAAATAAATCCAAAAAATTGCGTTATTTCTTATACAAAAAAAATTCCAAAAAAATGTGTTAATTTTTACACGAAATAAATCCCAAAAAATTGCGTTATTTCTGATACAAAAGAAATCCACATAAATTCTTATACGAAATAAATCCAAAAAAATAAACAAAAATTATTTTCTTCTTTCAGGAGGTATAGACGTCGGTTATACTAAACAACCGACGTTTCTACAAACCTGTAGACGTCGGATGTCCAAATATCCGACGTCTATACCTATAGTCGGATGTCCAAATATCTGACGTCTATACCTATAGACGTCGGTTGTTTGGACATCCGACGTCTATTTGGTGACGTCTATCAAGCATTCTGCACTAGTGAAAAGTTAGCTAGTTAAATATTTGAGTGATTCACTTCACCATAGTCCTCCTCTAAGTAACTTCTAGTCTAGGGGAGATGGCTTCAATCAACCTGTAACATCTTCAAACAGCCGAAGAATTTTAAATTTTAATAACACACAATCAACATAGGATATTACACAATAAAAGGAAACAGGTGCACCACAAATATATATATATATATATATATATAATATATTCGAGTATTTCAAAAGTGTGATTACATTTCAAAAGGCTAAACAATAGATACAAGTAATCACTCCGACCTCAAACGAGAGAAAACAGGATCAGGTAGCAGCGCTCCTCTCCTCGGTCACCACCCCCTATCGTCGATCACGGCCTGAAAAGCAAATATGCAACAATGACTGAGTTTCCAGAAGGAAACCCCGTATGTCAAACTCTACAATGCATGAACTGAAAGACACCTTAGCATGTAATTCTACCAACAAGAAAAGCACCACAACCAGGCTGGGCTCCAGGGCTCTTTCACCCAACCACAACACACCACCGTTACGGGGTTCCAGGGCTCTTTCACCCAACCACCGCAACACACTCGTCGCCAAGCTGGGCTCCAGGGCTTTTTCACCCAACCGTAGCTACCACGACACGACCAAGGGCTTCAGGGCTTTTTCACCCAACCCAAATGTCCAAGGGCTCCAGGGCTTTTTCACCCAACCCTTAACACACGGTCCATGTTCAGGCTCCAGGGCTCTTTCACCCAACCTGAACGCAATACGGGGCTGCAGGGATTTTTCACCCAACCTGAACGCACTACGGGGCTCTAGGGCTTTTTCACCCAACCCCGCACAGACTAACAGACATGCAAAAGGAATCGAGCTTATCGAGCACAACAATCGCGTTCTTATCAAACATCTATCGAACCCATTGAGCTTCGTTGGAAACACATAAGATTGTTCGTTTTTTGTATCTAAACTGTTAAAAAAATCTGTCGGAGTGAGCATAAGGAGTATGAGCAAATCCCAACACAAATCATCCCGAAATCACTTTCGGAACATCCCCCCCCCCCCCCCCCCCCCCCCCGAAAATACATTTGAGGAAGGGTTGCGTGAAAGAAAAAAATGACAGAGAGCTTTTTGGTTTTTTTAAAGGTAGTGGTATTTTGGATAGAACGGGAAACATAAACATATTTTTCAGAGAGAGTCAAAGTAGAAACTATTTTTCAGAGGTTGGGCTACTTGAAGCATAGATAGTCAAGTTTTCCAAGTAAAATAGGTTAATGTGATGGTGAATATATATATAATGCAATAATATGGCGGTTGTCCTAATTATTAAATATTAATTGCATTCCTTTAACAACTAAATGTGATTTTGGTTAACATCTAACATACTAAACCTATCTTATCGAATGTAAGATGATACGAGTGGATTGACGCCTTGTTGCATTCATGTAGGTACCCAGATGATATCTACGACCGACGATGGTTCCCAGCATCAGCAAAAGGCTACAATGTGCTACAAGACACATCCAACATCCCCATAAATAGAAACGCAAGTAAGGACAATCCTCCGGAATTAGTCCTCCGATCCGCCATTTACCCTAACGGCACAAACACACTAATCATCAAAAATTGGTTCCGGAACCAATCCGACCAAGTCAAGGTTCACCTCAACATGTACTTCACAGAGTTGGTCAACAATCTTACTTCAAGAAGATCGTTCAATGTGTACATGGACCAACAAATGATCTCCAAGGGTGCAATAAATGTTACACTTAGGCTTGGGCAAGGGGTGGAGTTGTCGGATTCAACAAGAATGGCCAGTAACACTACTGTTTTGAAGCTTGAGCCCACCGTGAATTCCACTCTACCGCCCCTTATAAACGGATTGGAAGTCTTGGAGATTGGTGATGTTGTTAGTAATGGGACCAATCCTAGTGATGGTATGTTTTTCAATCTTGCACTCTGTGTGTATTGCTTTGGAATCCTTGACTTCGGACGTATTGTTGCGTTTTCAGTCCATAATTAATATGGGATGAGTTCTCTACTAATAACTATGTAATAGTCGCTTGATCTTCATTGTTCATAAGCTATTAGCTATCCTAATGTTTTTCTTCTATTGATGGATGAGATGTGTTTCCTTGCAGTGAGAACTTTATCCCTGATGCAGAAGTCGTTCGAAGCACTAAGAGGTTGGACGGGAGATCCATGTCTTCCAGAGGGATATAACTGGGAGTGGGTCACATGCAACAACAACACCCCCCCTCGGATCATCGAATTGTATGTAACTTAATGACCCTTCTATTTCGTACAACAGTTGGGAAATACGTAAGAGATCATGGTTGGACATTATAAGTTAACATATTAAGCATCTTCACTCAGCACCATTAATTTGCTTCCACTTGAAATAATCATAACAGTGCAATTTGAATGGGGGCTTAATAAGGAATGTAAGGTATTAGGCATGTATATATTAGTGGGCAAGAGGCGTAGTGGACGCAGGTATCTTTATTGTGTTCAATAGGTAGAGGTCAACTACAAAGATACCTGTGTCCACTACGCCTCTTGCCCACTAATATATACATGCCTAATACCTTACGGTTATGGTGGTATTGCACAATTCTTGTATTTAGTTTTTTGTTTAGAAAATAGGAGAATTTAACAAGGTCAGCTCCAGCTATAATTGTTAAAATCCGAATTTTTAACTGATTATTCAATTTATTTTTTAGATTATCATGTTTAGTTATTGCCCGTGTAGGACAACACTCATGAGAGTATATATGGTATAATGTTTGTCTACATTCTTGAAATATATATATACAGACACACACTCATGAGAACACTGAGAGTAAGTAAAGATGTGAAATAATTAGTTAAAATTATGTGTAACTAAGTATATTGTGACCTTAAATCTTGTAATAAAATCCATCCAAGATATTTTGTTAGCACTTTTTGGATTTTGATTTTAATTTTGCGCATGTAGGAATCTCAACGCATATGGTCTTGTGGGTCCTCTTCCTAACTTCAGTTCGTTGGATGCTCTTGAAGTCATGTGAGTATTAATTCAAGGCCTTTCATGTGGGATAAATTATAGAAAACAAACGTAATTTACAAACTATATACTTCCACAACCATTACAAATCGGCAAGCCTTGTCAGCCAGCCCTTTAGTTACATTTAAATTATGCAAATAAGTACTCGCAAAATCTTATGAATTAATACGTTGTTGCAATGTGATATGTATAATTTAATTTCTTAATTACAATTTACTCCTTCCATTGTGATGAGTACCTTTCTCTGAAGTACATAATATAGGAGAAAGGCTAATCTAGTCAAATCAAAACGATGGAGTTCGTTATCTTTTGACTTGAAATAACAATTCTACCCATAATTTAAATTGTATTAATATCAAGGTTAATTGCAGTTTGCCTCATAATTATGCCTTAATTTCATTATGCGATCCTAAATTTTAAAACCTAACAATTATTTATCTTAAACTTTCGTTTTATAACATTTTGTCGTTATAACTTTAAAAATTCATTATTTATCAGTCCTCTTCCGTATTTATTTTTGAAATTTTTTACGTTGTATACCTCATACACTTCTAATACTAATATTATGTTAAATTTTGGTTCAAATCGGAAGTCAGATCTGGTTTGAATTTGGATTGGATTGGTATTATTATTTTGTTTAATCTAGTTTCTACATACCATAAACTAATTTGATGTGGAATGCCGAATTTCAATTGGAAAGTAAAATTGGAAAACAAGCAAAAACGGACATGGATTTAGATTAGAAATAAAATTCTCATTTTAAGGTTAAATATAATAGTTTCCGCCTGTTTTGTAAATTGTAATGGATTAGTTCAAACCAAAAGAACCTCGTAGTTTGAAAGGGTAAAATGTTTCTTTTTATCGTCTACAGAGACAAAATGTTAATCTTTCGTAATTCACACCGATGAAATAATATTTACCTTGAAAGAAATTGATCGGAGCTTGAAAAAATGAACTCCATTGTAAAGCCGCAATGTTGTTTGTGTGTGTGGAAGACACAAATTCAGTAAGAAGGACAAGGCTCTGTGATGCGGTGCATAATTGAACATTAATTCCATGTGCTGGAAATAATTAATTAAGCGCTATTTGCCCGAGATAGGCAAGTGTAAATGACATTTGACTCACCAGAAATCCATAATAACACAAACTAAAATTCCATCAGATTAGTACAGATATATGTTTTACTGTCATCAAAGACGGATTCTGAATTGAACCAGAATTTAATTATCTCATATATAATCTTAATGGGAAGCAGTCTCACGATATTTTTTTTTGAGAGCTTTAATATTTTTTCTTTAATTTCATTATGTAACTCATGATGTTGGGGTTCGATCTTTGGTCCCTGGTAAATAAAGATCAGAGATATTCCAATTAGATTACCCCAATTAATTGATCTGGAGCCAAAAAGTATAGGCATTTTGTTAACATAATCCATTCAAAAGCACGTAGTGGCCTTTGAATTTGAGATCATGTAACTTTTTATATGACAAAACAACGTCACATATTTCTTTGTTTTTGCTTTTATGTCACTGAGAAACATCTATTTTATCTTTATGTCATCATAATTTTGTGTTTGTTGCGGTTACCAAATTTTTATATTTATTATAAAATATCATTACATACCTACATATTTATGTTTATGTCGATCATTTAGTTTGGATATGTTCACATTAACGAAAGAAGTCACAACTCCTTATTGGATTGGCACTAGCTATCTAAGATATGAGCACTTTGTTGTTATTATTTTAATTAAATTTTAATATTATCAATAATTTGTCCTTTTTAACTTTTATTTTTAGAGATAGGATGGCCGGCTTATGATGACTTTATAACCTTAGCTGATGTTGGAGTCAAGAATTACACTTTGGCTAACATAAAAGGTTGTCACCATTACTACAGTTACATAAACATATATGACGTTTTAGTGGCATGAAAATAAATACGAAGAAACGATGACATAAGGATAAGCATGTGTTTTTCAATGCATATATAGAAACCAAAAATGGATTGGTACTAGCTATCAATGCATATATAGAACCTTAATTTTTTTTACACCTCTTTGGTACGAAAACGATTCGTACAATGATCTTAATATTCATTTAGACGTGCATTGGAGTACTCTATAAATGGATGAAACTAAAATTTTGCGTGCTAACATATGACATTTGTTATTGAAGAGATATGCATGACAACCTTCTCAGTGGAAACATTCCAGAGTTTTTAGCCTACTTACCAAATCTTCGAGTGCTGTAAGTTTCATTCTACTCATTTTTACTAACTTATCTCTGGTTATGGTTATTAATTATACTGAAATCTGATGACTAACTTCTAATTCTATTGTGCATTTGATCTGAAAAGAAATTTGGCGGAGAATGAATTTGATTCAATTCCTCAAGCTTTGTGGAACAAACCCAACTTAGATCTGAGGTAAGCAACTAATTATTTTGTTTAGTGATGTTCAGTTTTTGTTGCTTACTTCACGAAAGATTTACAGTTGAGTTGAATAACAGTGTTTAAAAAACTCGAAGTCAAAAGTTTCTTTCAGTAAGGGTGATCAGCAAATTTGGAGAAACGTTTTATAAGAAATGAGAATAAACAATTTAATTTAAAGAATTGAAACCCATTTTCTCAACAGTGACATTTCAAAAGAAAATGTCCGTGATGGTCTAACATTAGAGATTTACAGGTTTGAAGCTAGCTTGTTACTGATTTTAAAAAGTAAATTGGTCAAGGATCATGCGAACACTAACACTACTCCTACTACTAACGAACATTGAATCAATAATACGTACCTTACATTTTTTTGATATAATAGTAAAGTCCTGTAACCAGGGGCGGACCCAGGACGGAATTGAAGGGTGGGCACCCTATAACCAAGGTTTTAAAAACCGAACTGAGGAGTGAACCGAAAAGAACTCGGTCTGGTTCAAAGTGGTCCAACAACTGGTTCAATCTGGTCAAATCTATGATGATGTCAGTATGACATCAACATTTTGTGAACCGAGTGTTGAACCGAACCGACTGCATAACGACCGTCTAACAGATGGTCCCACCGATTAAACCGGTTTTAGGATAAACATATAATAATCTTAAGATAAAATATTCAATATTTTTGAACCAAGAAACACTTGGTTTCTGTTTAGATGAAAATTACGAGGAAAAAAAGTCGATAAATAATGTAATACTAAAATCACATTGTTCGGAATATAGAAATAACTATAAGAATATTCTGAACACCTTAAATACCACCATTTCAGTTACCCTAGAATTCAACAAAATTAACCACACATATTAAGCATTCAAAAAACCCCAAAGAGTTTGAATTTTGTGGAGTCGGGACCGGGAACCAGACGGTTTACCTTCGGTTCTAGGTCTGACCCGGTCCGACCGTCGGTTCGGTCGTCCCTAATCCGCACTCGGGACACAACAGTCCATATAAATTAAAACCAAGCGAAAAATGGGCATCAACTAAAAACAGTCAAGTCGAGCCCCAATAATAATGATAAATTATAACAAGGTGACAATGTCAGAGTACAATGCGGAAGGGAAAATCAAGAAGCTCTGAACCTCCTACTACATGACTACTACGAGGAGTAAGAAAATACATAACAACCGAGCTCAACTGATCCTGTCCACGTGTCCCAAGCCCAAGTCACCTCCAGCCGCCTACTACGTCCCACCTACACAACACCAGCCACGCTTGAGTCTCAAATCAAGACTCAGTACACCACCCCCAACCCGACACTACACAAGGTCTAGCCGTCCAAGACGGATCACACTGGTCTCGTGCCCCAAGGCAACCACGCGTCCAACGAAGTCGAGCGTGCACCTCGACCCTACCACGCATCTGATCCACAAGGCAGCACTCAACCCGCTCTCACGGCAGAACCGTCACATGTCCCAAGGCGACCACGCGTCCTAGCCATGCCGAGCCTGCACCCTCGACAAGACCGCGCATCCGCCCCCCAAGGCAACGCCCTACTCCAACCACACGCCCGAGCCCAGCTCCAACGGTTAACCGTAACATTGCTGGTGAGCTGACCAGTCCTGCGTCCGGCTCCGAATATCTAACCACAACGCCCGAGCCCGCGAGCCCAGCTCCAGCGGCCACTCGTAACAACGCTGGTAAGTCATTCCGGACTGCCACAACAACGGGGTAACTCGGCTCCGGGAATCCAACCATAACGCCCGAGCCTGCGAGCCTAGCTCCAGCGGTCACTCCTAACAATGCTGGTAAACCCTTCGGACCGCCCCCAACAAGGGAAACACCCTAACACCTAGTCATACGTGCCTCACACGCCGTCCCCACAACTCGACCACACGCCCGAGTCTGTGAGCAACACTCCAACGGCCACTCTCCACAACGTGAGTGGACAACTGGTTCCACTAACATCTCTCTATCTCAAACATAAGGCAAGGGTAAATGCAATTTTTACCCGCAGACTGCACGACCGTTGAAGCTATGACAAATACGGGTCTACCAACAGGGAGGTGTGTCGACTTTGGTTAGTTCGAAGGCGAGTGGGAAACAAAATGGAGAGAAGATTGATTAAACTAAACTACACTAAACTAGTAAACAACAAAGAAGGAAATGAAAGCACAAAACGAAATAAAACTAAGCTAAGCAACTACTAATTAGAAAGATAAAACTCAGGAATGAGAAAAACCTCTAAGGGGTGGAGTGTGTGTACACATGAAATAAATGTGGTGATTACATACAATAAGCTCAAGTGTAGTTAGTGTTTGTTATGCATAAGTACCTCATGACAAGACCTATCATTCTAAGCACTAACCTAGGTGATTAATATGACCATGACAAGTTTGTTATTAAGAACCTAAACAAGCACGGAATGTACCTAAACATTATGGCAGAAACCATCAACATAAGTGTTCTCATTAATTCAAACAAGCATACTACATTTCTCACATTCAACATGTTTAGAATTCATTCCATCTACATAACATGTAAAGGCATCTACTCCACCCCCAAAGGGGGATGAAACAACTCACTAATCATTACACTACAAACTACATTAACAAAATGAAATATTCTACTGAAAGGAAATTAAACTAAGCAAGCAGGAAATATTAAAGAAGCGAAATGAAAGGAAATTAAACTAAAGAAGCATGCAAGAATTAAAAGAGAAGACAATATTAAAAGAAACTAAGAAAAAATATTTTATTTACATGACTCACATTACAAGTGACATTCTTCTCCACCTTGAGTTTTTGCTTCAAGACTTTTACTCAAAGTAGAGAGAATGCCACCAAGCAATGGGTGAATACAAATGAGGAGGAAGAGTTCTATTTATAGCCATAGAAAAAGGTAATTTGGGACAATCCCCCGGTATGGGACTAAACGTATACAAAAAATAGCCTAACTACAACCTAATACATGACCCGCCAAAGTCCTAGCGGATCTGGACCAAAACTGACCGCCAATTGGCGGTCTATATTGTCTGGATCCGGCCTGGGTTTGGAGTGTGGTTGTCTGGCTTTATGTCTTAATGTGTGATGCATCCAAGTAGGTTGTTGGAGCTCAGGACATAATTGAATTGCCAAAATACTCCCCATGATGGTGTAGAGTTTCTTGATTTGTTCATTAGTCCTTTGGTCATACATCCAGGTCCTTCCCTCTTGCATCTCAGTCCCCAAGTCTTGCAACTCAGTCCTTTTCCTTGCGTTTGAGTACTTTTTGTGCCTCTTCTCCTCAAACATGCTTATTCCTGAAACTTAAACACTAAACTCGTTACGTAACATTGTTTAGGTGAAAGATAACGGATATAAGACACAAATGTATGCATGATATGATGTCAATCACATGGCAACACAAATATATCACCTATTAATCCATAATGTTAAAAACATACCAAGGTGGCATATTAACAAACACCTAACGTGCATCAAAATATCGAACTCGAATGCCGACCTCATACTCTACTAACCCAACCCATAACATCCCTAAACATGACATAAAGTTCAACCCAAGATATGCATGAATATGTGGTCAACCAACGATTAGTAAGCAACCACAACATGAACTCTTTAGTCCACAACCACGATGGCATCAACATATAGATCAAGTATAGCTTAGTTTGAATACTAAATCAACAACACATAAAAATTAACAGGCATTGGAATGAAAGCAATTTATATTCCAACATTCATCCTCTAAGGAACATATCACCAAACATGTGGTGGATACCGATCAAAACGACTTTCTCAGCCCAACCAACGCCAGACTACCTCAGCTCAGCCACCGCCGGCCTCCTCAGCTCAGCCACCACCATGCCACCACAACCACACAACCATCCAAAATCCACCCGAACAAAGCAACGTCCGAAAACCCCCAAACCAACTCATCAAATTCAAATCTACATTAGTGGGTGGCGTACCTTGACTCAAATCGAGTCGAGAAGAACTCACCGGTGAAGGGGACACCTTCCCCTCCGCGTGCATGCGCACGCTGGAGCTCCTCACCGCCGTCATCGTTGTTGTCGTCGGAGTTGTGGTGAGAGGGATGAGAATGGGGGAGAGAGATGGGTTTGGGGAGGGGTTAGGGATTTAGGATTTGGGGGTTTGGAAGAAGAAGATGGGGGAAGGAGAAGGGGTGAGAGTTTCACAGTCTATTTTTTAAAACATAGCCTGTAAATGGTCCCGAAGAATTGAATGGTGGACACCCTTTTGTGAAGAATAATGGTGAGCACACTTTAAGAAGGGTACATAACATAAAGATTCAGGCGTGGACACTTTCCTACGTGTGCCCACGCCTGGGTCTGCCCCTCCCTATAACCATTTAACAAAAATTTATTTCTTTGAAAAGATTTTCCCTCCGATAATAAGACGAAACGGTGTAAAATAGCCATCCTTGTTTAATTATCAAATCATAAAAATAATTATTCATAAACCTATATATGTGTGTGTGTCCGTGTAAAGCATAATTTTAAGATTTTCTAAAGTCTAGATAGGGTTAATTACAACTTAATACTCAAAAATAAGCCTAGATTTCACTTTGTCCCTGAAATTTAAAACGTGACAATCATCTATATTGTACTTACGTTTTGTTACAATTTGCTCCTCACCTTTAACAATTCAAAAATTAACTTTAATTGTTTATTTTTGGTGGTCCCGTACTTTCAATCTTTATTTCATGTTAAAGTTTAGTCAAATCGAATTTCAGATATCATTCGAATTTGACTCGGATTCAATACAAATCTGACCCAAATTCTTATTAAATTTAGCATTTGATTTGATTTGAATTTTAACAAAACATCAGAAGTAGGGGTATGTTATGCAAACCATGCAAAAAAACCGAAAATAACAAAAACATTATGGATAATTAGTAGATTGTTAAAGTAAAAGATGATAAAGTGTTATAAAACGGAAGTACATATAGTGGGATAATTGTCACGACATTTTATGTTTCAAGATGGTAAAGATGAATCCGGACATAGGGGGGTTGGCAATTTAACAAACCCGTTATTACTAGCACATGCAATTTCTATGTTCATTTACTTTGCTCTCACTACCATCACAATGACGCTAGCAAAAGTTATGTTCCATTTGAGCACATGCTTAAAACATTCTATTTGTTGCTCAATTCAGCATTACAGGAAATCCAACGTTGTGCAACACTGGCCCATATTGTGGAACCTCAGGTCCACGTGGATCTTCACCTTCGGCTCTGATGAATTGCTACAGAATCAGAACCTCGGCTTCTGCCATCATGCTTTCTGTTATTGTACTCATAGCTTAGAAATCAGCATGCTGTAATGTTATGTGCTTTGCACCTCCATAAAAATTTAATTAATTGTTATGTAATAAAAATATAAATGATTATAGGATTTTGAAATGTTTGATCTTTTGATTCACATATCTGAAATATAAAACACCAAATTTTTGGGACAGAGGTGGGAGCAAAGGTTTTGCCACTAGAGCGGTAGCAAAAACAATACACAATAACAAAAATATACAATAAAAATTTGCTCGCCAACATTGTGGTGTCTATGTTGAAACGATGACCAATTGCTCAAGCACATGACTTCTTAAACATATCTATCTCATAAAATTAGGGTGCAAATACCATGAAATTGAGCTTGTGACGGCGAATGGTTGGCAACAATAAAGGAATTATTTTGAGTTGAAAGTAGGTCTTCTGAATTTTGATAGACTTAGATGGCATCGAGAAGCCATATATAATTGACAACAATCGAGGTTCTCTAGTAGGCCTAGAATCACGACACTAAAACCCGACAATTTAAAAGAATATTTTTTTGCTTTAAAAGGTAGTGTAGTCAGGTTTAAAGGTGGTCGTCAAACATTGTTATCTTTAGATAACACCTTTGTGTGGTTGAGGTACCAAGGCATCCTGGTTGCGGTTACTTAAGTAAATGAGCAGGTTGAGATTTCACCCTTGATTTCGTAGTGGTGTCAGACGAGAATGAAGAAAATTAGGAATGGTCCTGCGAAATTTGAAGAAATCCTTGTATCTAGTATCTCTTTTACATTCATGTTCGATCGTTGTAAAGACCTCACTTCATCCGTGCAATGGATTTTTCCCGCCTATCATCATGTTTTTTTATGTTGTCTAGAAGACAATTTTGAAAGTTCTAATTCTTCGACATATTGTCGGGGCAACTCATTTAAAATAGGTTAGTGTTATTCAAAATGTTATTGTGGAATGTTTAAATATGTGATGCATTGTCATCTTCTCCTGATACAATATGTTGACCTTCTTCGAAAGATGTGCTTACAGGGCAGTCCTAACATTTCAAGGCAGGGGGCACAATTTTTATGACATATTGGAAAAACTCTAATGGGTTCAAAAAATCAACTATGGGTATACTAAACTAGTTAAAACCCAAACTCCAGGGTGGGAAAAATCTAGTTGGTGTAGGGGGGATCCTATTGGTATAAATTTTACTAGTAAATCCAAAACCAGGGGGCGGGCTCCCCTAGGCCCTATATGACACTGCACACTAGTGCAGAATAGTCTTTACTCGTCACCCAATAGACATCGACTGTTATAACAACCGACGTCTAGTTGGGAGACGATAGCATAGACGTCGGTCGTTACCAAGGCCGACGTCTATGGGGTACTATAGACGTCAGGTGTTGGAATACCCATTGCATCCGACGTCTATACCCTATAGGCGTCGACATATAGACGTCGATTGTTAGAATACTCATTGCATCCGACGTCTATACCCTATAGACGTCGACCTATAGACGTCGGATGTTATCGACGACCGACGTCTATACCCCCATGCATATAGACATTGGGGCATTGACGTTTACTGTCTATAACATCCGACGTCTATAGGTCTTAAATAAATCGAACAGTTGTGTTTTCTATCATTCATTCCAGACGAAAACCAAACCAAACCCTAGCCGTTCCGCGACCGAACCCTCCTCTGCGACCGATCTCCGACCGATCTGCAACATCTTTGGCACCGTAGCGACGTCCTAACCTCTCCTCCCCTTCTCCGGCCCTCTCCTCCGTCTTCCTCCATATCCCTAACCACCGTAAGTGTTAAGTTAGTTTTGGTTGGTTTATTTTCGGATTTTTGGTGGAGTAATGATTCTTTTCTTTCTTGGTAAACTTCTCCTCTCGTTCGAATCCAACATTTCGATTTTTGTTCGTATTTTTGTTTGTATTAGAACTAAATCAGCCCATTAACCGCAAACGTCGTGTTCGTATTACCAATTATGTATTGCATAAACTACGGAAATTAATGGATAAAGTTATTGTAAGCGAGGCTAGAGAGTAGTGACGGCTGGTTGGAAACATCACCTAAATCTATTGGAAATAATGGTTGAAGATTAGTTGGTGGTGGAGGTGTTTATGTACTCCAATTAACTCGTAATTGCTTGGCCCTCACCCTCTTTTAGCAATACATAAATCTTTGGACCAATACTTGTAGATTGATCGTGTTTGAATTTTGAATATGTCATTTGGCCAATAACTCATTGTCGTGGTATATTCACAGCGTTACCTCATTTGAATCTAAAATTGTCACAACTCACATTGGAAGAATGTAGAAAAATTACAGTACAATCAAACATTAAGTCATCATGAAAAGGAATCATAATAATAATATTATTTCAAATTATCAAAAAATAAATTCACAAAATTATAAACTAATAGCTACTTTAATTAAATTACAAGAAGTCCATTTTTTATGTAATTCAATGTAGTCAATTTTTATTCATTATATCGTGCATATCATCTTTAGTGTCATGAAACCAACTCCATAATATTTGTGTTAATTGCCAAAGTAAATATTCATTACAATGCAATTTTTAAGAGCTCATGGATTAAATGGGCATTAAAATGTCAAGTTTTATCATAAGAGAAATTCAGTTATTTAGGTTGGATTCGAGGGAGGACGCGCGTTCGAGAAGGAGGTCGCACGTTTGTTGGTTCGTGATTCCACTCATTTTGTCTCTTAGTTTGAATTGTTGTTAGTAATTTTTCCATTGTGTGTTTAAAACATATATAAGTAGTAAATCGTATGTTTGTGTCCACTTAGTTATGTATTTGTCAATAATTGTTGTTAATGGAGTTAGTTTGTAGCTTGCTTATGAGATAACATGTATTAAGGACTAGCCTTTAGCTATGTATTGTTTAATCAAGAAGCCAATTTTGTTATGTGGAAAATGTAAACATATGACTAAATGTAAACATGAGTTGTGTTGAAGTTTGAGGGGTTTGGATGTAGTGTGTTTGTGATGAATGGGGTGGAATTGAGATGAAGGTTATATCGTGTAATGTTACAATTTTTTCTTGTTAATTCTAGGATTGCAGGACTACGCTTAGATCTAGCGCATTTGTGAATTTAATAAAGTGTATAACAAGTTATATGCAAAGATTGATCGTTTCAATAACCGCAAGTGCACGAGTGGGAAAGGAGAGGAGAATAAGGGGATTATGCTAAACTAACTACACTAAACGATGAATTAATCAACAATTAAACTAAACCCCCATGCAGTGGATGTGTGTAGATATGTGTGTGTGTGAGTGGTTCTTGATTACATGAGGCACAAGTGTGTAAAGTAAGTGAAATCAACTAGAAACTAGTGTGGAGTTTAATTAACATCAACTAAATTTACACGAATACATGACTAATATAGTTAGACATGAAGTTAAGATGCACTTTGGGATCTCAAGAATGAACTAAGTACCTAGTTTGGAAATTAGGACATCAATTAACCATCCATATAACTCAATACATTCATGCATTCACTACAAATCAAGTGATTGACATCATTTCATGCTTATATTTGTACCTTATATCCATTATCTTACACCTAAGCAATGCTATGTGACGAGTTTTATGTTTAGTTTTCAGAAATAAAGAGGTTTGAAGAGAAGAGCCATGAAAGGACCCAAAAGCAGGAAAAAAGGACCTAATTGTGAGACCTGGGGACCAAGATGCAAGGGGGAAGGACCTGATCGTAAGACAGAAGGACCTAAGAGCAAAACAGGAAACTCCACACCATCATGAGGAGTATTTTGTCAATTCGATTCGGGTCGGAGCTCCACTAAACCAACCAGATGCATCTAAGACCAAGAAACACTTCAAGAAAAGCCCACAAAGAAAACCAGACGGATCTAAACCTTATAGACCGCCAATTGGCGGTCTGGAACCGCTAATTGGCGGTCCATTTAGCCCGGAATCCATCTAGTTTTCTGTAGCACGTGTATTAGTGTATTCTTAGTGTATTTTTGGTATTGGTTTAGTCCCACATCGGGGGATTGTCCCCGATTAGCTTTTTCCATGCTTATAAATAGAACTCTTCACCTTCCATTGTAATCACCCATTGTTTGGTGGCATTCTCTCTACTAAGGAGTGAGCCTTGAAGCAATAACTCAAGGTGGAGAAGGATGCTACCTTCAATGTGAGTCATTGTTAATAAAAGTTTATTTGTTTCTTTTAATCTTGTTTTGTTATGTTGTTTGTTTTGTGTGGGTTGCTTTACTTTGTTTAATTTCTTGTTTAGTAATTTTAGTATCTTAGTTAAATGTTTTCTTTACTTAGTCTAATCAGTAGTGTAATGAGTAGTGAGTAGTTCCATCCCCATTTGGGGGGTGGAGAAATATGTGATATAATTATGTAGTGTATTAAGTGTGTGTTATTTTTATCCATTGATCTTTATATGATTTCCATAACCATCTAATGGGTCTCCACTCTTATCTTTGATATGCTAATGCTCTTGAATGAAGCTTAGCTTATGCTTTGATTAGTGGACCTATTTTATGGGGAATGATAAGGTTAGGATATGGATGAAGTTAATATTGGAGACACAATTTGTAATGTATGTGCTCTTGTTGCCTTTACCTTAGCTAATGTCTTGTATGTTTTAATGATGTAGTGAAATCTTAATTCATGTAGAGGCATAGTAGGGTATAGTCTTTATACTTGAGTTCATGTAGCTTCATTCCAATTATTGTCTTGTATGTTTTAATGATGTAGTCTTATCTTAATTCATGTAGAGGCAAAGTTGGATGTAGTTTTATGATTTCATGCACTACATGTTGTGAGGAGCTTAATGAACACACACACACTTCTTTATGTTCACATTATTTCTCTACCCCCTTTGGGGTTTAGTTTTTATTGCTTATCTTTCATTTCCATTTGCATTGTAGTGTAGTTTAGTGTAACCAACATTTCTTCCCTTTCTTTACCTCTCGCCTTAGAATAAACCAAGTGTCGACACACCTCCCAGTGGACGACCCGTACTTGCCACCGCTTCAACGCGGCCGTGCACTTGCGGTTAAATATAAAACGATCAATCAAGTTTTTGGCGCCGTCGCCGGGGAGGTGCTCTGTCCAGACCTTGGTTTGGACGATTCGAGGGGTTTTTAATTTTTCGTTTTCAGTTTTTCTTAGTTGCAGGGAACACTCTGATCACGGGGAGGCCACTGGAGAAGTTGGAGGAAGCAAATCCAACAACAGACCGCCAATCAGCGGTTTGGAACCGCCAATTGGCGGCCTGGTAAGGGATGCGGTCTTCCAATTTTTTTGTGGTCATTTGTGTTGTAATTTGTGTTATCTGGGAGCCCCATTTTGCATGCTGTGACTTCTTATTTGCTCCCAGATCATTAATCACTCCCCCTTTAATCAACTTGGACCATAAAACTCAAAGCAAAAGATTAGACTTCTTGCCATCTAGGTCATGCACCATTGGTAGACCTTGCATGCATTTGTCTTTTCTTTGCTTTTCATTTTGTCGTTGATTGCTGGCGTGAGGTACGTGCACCCACATCCCTCATTCATGCATGTTTCGTTCATGCATTAGTTAGTAAGGTGCATCGGGACAAGAGTGAGAGAGCGTTTGATTGGAGCGATTGATTGCTAGATCTAGGATCAAATCGCTACTAAGGAGGGGCTGTCCCATAAAAGATAAGGTGGGGGATTTCATCACCCTTTCCTTGGCCCCAAAAATCACTCTTAATAAAGCCTTAACTAAAAGCAAGTAGACATTGGCCCTAGGATTGCGGGCGCACTAGGAGAGTAATCTAGTTGAGACCGTCATGACCTGATCGGCGTTGCCTACCTTGTCGATAGTAGGAGGTACTGGATCTCCGGATCTGGTATCACTTGCTGGGCATTGTGGTCCTCGTTGTAGGGAGGTGAGGCGTGTCGAGGCTAGTGACCTCGAAGTTATGCGTCGTCTAGCCTAAGGACCCATTGCCTTACATTGTTTGAGCCATGCTTGCTAGTTAGGCTTCTACCTTCACCCTGTACCCTCGCTAGCTCTAGGGATTCTTCCCTTCTCCTCTGAGTCATCTTCTTCTCACCTTCTTCTACGTTATAGTCTCCTCCCCTTTACACTCTCTGTTAGCGTTTTAGAGTCGAGTCGAGCACTTTTTGCGAGCTTAGCCTCGTGGTGGTGAGAGTGGTCGACTCGAGAGTTTTTCTTGAGATGGATGGTTACATGGGCGACCATCCATATCATTGTTGGGACCAGGACGATTCTCCCTGGTACTCCCGACCCATGCATCCTAGGGTGCCTCAGACAGACACCCCGTATGGTTGGGATAATCGTAATTGTGTGACTGAGTATTCTTCATATTGGGGTAACATGAGAGAGCCACCAACCGCGACGTCTTCTGGTCGGATTGGATCATATCATGTCGAGTCAACTATCGCGTCTGAGGCGAATTTGGATGCTCTCATGCGTAGGATTGAGAGGTTAGAGTTGGACCGAGCTCCTGTAGCTCAGGTCGCTATTCCTGGGTGTAGTAGGTGTGGACTTACGGGCCATGATGACTTGGATTGCGCTTACGCTCCAAGGGATACTGAGCATGCAAATGCGATGTATCAGCAGAGGCCCCGTAACGACCCGTACAATCACTCCTACAACCCGGGATGTCGTAGCCATCCTGACTTCTCTTGGGGGCCTAGTGGGGGTCACGGTCAGAGCTCTCACGCTCAACCTCAAGCTCCACCTTATCAACCTCCACGCCCATCGGCGACCTACCAACCCCCACATCAATGGTCTCAGCACCATAATTACCAACCTGCTCATGCCTCATCGTCGGGCTATTCCGACCAGACTCCACCACCCCAGCAGGTTGACCCCAAGGACCCTTCTCGTGATCTGACCCTTCAAGCATTGCAAAGTACAATCAAGGCTTTGCAAATGCAAGTTAGTCAAATGACACAGCGATTACATGAGGAGGGTAATTTTTCTGGTCGACATGAGGGTTTATCTTCTGAAATCGAACCACCAACACATCCACAAATTCAAAGCACAATCTTTCAAAGTCAAACTCCTAGTCAGTCTGAGGGACTTGGGGTTTCAATTCACGATCACTTGGTGGAGGATTCGATTCCAACTGAGAATAGCTTGGACCATTTCTATTATGAGTCGGCACAGGATTGTGCCTTATCTTTTTGTCCCGTGGCCCTTGAGCCACATGATCTTCATGTTGTGCCTCCTAAGGACTCACCTCTGGTGGAGCAAGAGCTCCCTAGTCCCCTCAATTTCAAACAACCTGATGAGAGTTTGCCTCTCACTATTGTTCCTGATCATCTTGGAAATGATGGAACATCAAACAACTACATTGCTCATGAGGGTATTAGGAGTTACTTGGAGGATACCTTGGGTATGAGACCCACTGTTTGTTCGCCTGGTGTGTCGGACATGCCTAACGAGGTTCTTGACCTCGTTCCGACGCACCAGCCTGTTGGTTGGAGAGTTTGGATTGACGATCATAACTTCAGCAGCGCAACGGGAGAAACTCTTCTTCCGTTGCCCCTCATTTCCCAAACTCTTGAGAGGTTCAAGCTCTTTCAGTTTGATCCTTTGAATGAGACGCCTTTGCGTCCAATTCACGAACCTCTCATTTCATCTGGTGCTCTTTGTGAAGGGGGCCCACACATGCGTATTTTGGCCCCGCGTGGTGTCAAGTTCCCTTTCCAAGTGCATTGACCCACTGTTTAGGTTCCCATTTGATGTCTTTTGACAAATGAAGATGGGAACTTATGTTTGTACATAGTTATATAAAAAAAAGAAAAAAAAAGAAAAAAAAAGAAAAAAAAAGAAAAAAAAGAAGTACAATAAAAGACTCCTTCAGTGAGCATTGATTGTTGTGAGCCCCAACCCTTGAGTATTTGGGCCCCATTTCTTTCACGTATTTGTATCCCTTTCTTTAGCATCTCACAGGTTTTGAGGGAATTTGGGGTTATGTCCATCAACATGACCTTGCACTTCCCTTTGTACTTCATGTTGGTGAGATCTCTCCTTTTTATGCATCAATCCATGTAGTATCTTGCTTGCATTCATTGAGGACAATGCATGAAGTAGGTGTGGGGGGGATGTTTTACGTGTGTACATAGTCGAGTCTTTTTCCTTTGATTTTGTTTTCTTTTGTTTGCATTGTTAGGGTCATGATAGTGTGCTGCATTTAATATCGATATATCTGCTTGCCATGATCCTTGGGTGACTTGTCTTCTTTTGCTTGCCTAGTGCTTCAAAATTTTCACATTTCTTTCAAAATCTTCATGTGTTTTCGAAAGAAAATGTTTTGTGGGTTTTGCGTGTGTTTAGCATGAGCAAAACCGTTGAGAGGCAAAGTAAAAAGAAAGCTCCCAAAATTGTCTTGAACTTGATGCATTAGGATATCTAGTACGTGGCTTTAGGATTTATCGAGTCGTTAGGATGCACCCCAGTTTTCCCTTGGGGGTGAGTAATCAGTGGGTTTCAGTGCTCAAACATTTAAAGAAGTCCACCCTGAACCTAGTGAGTCAAATAATTCGTGTTTGTTAATTTAGGAAGTTTGTTGTAGTCAAGGACCCTCTTAATCTTGTTGTGAGACATTAGTGTGGGGGTTTTGGTTCATGTGTAGATAAGAAATAAGTGAGTAGGTGTTCTCTCTTCTCGCACGGCTCCTATCACTCGGGAAAGTAGGTCTAAGGGGACTTTGTGCCTGGTGCTTTCGAGTCATCTGACTTGGGATGCGCCGACCGAACTCCCGTTACACGGGTGGTAGGGATTGCCCTATGTGGAGATGTGGGGAAAGGTGTACGTGATAGTGTAAGTCCTCATGGGCAATGATGCACGGAACCTGACCCTGGGAGAATGAAGCTCCAACTAATAAAAAGTAAAAGAAAAAAAAAGTGTGAAAAGAAACAAAAAGAAAAAAAATATGATAATGCAAATAAGAACCTTAATGGACTTTACACTTTGTAGCACTTGAGGATGTTGAGGTTGTCCATGTCTTTCACATAATTCCTTATTTAACTTGCACGAATGGTTCATTAGGGTAGAGGTGTGGACTGATCACCTATATAGAGTCGGCCCGTAGCATTACCGCGTCCATTGATCGACAAAATATTTCCAACGAGTCGAGGTCTAGATTGAATAATGCATCTTGTTCGGATTTTGTGGGTATATCCGCTGAAAACCCTCAGGAGACAACACTCCTCCTCCTTGGCAACAAAGAGGTTTAACGGCTTGTTGCACGTGCTAAGTGCAACCGTGATTCCTACGAAAGTGAGTTAGGATTTCTTGTTTCTCGTTTGTTTTTCTCTTTCTTTGTTTTGCTCGAGACTAGCAAAAACTTAGGTGTGGGGGTATTTGATTGACATCATTTCATGCTTATATTTGTACCTTATATCCATTATCTTACACCTAAGCAATGCTATGTGACGAGTTTTATGTTTAGTTTTCAGAAATAAAGAGGTTTGAAGAGAAGAGCCATGAAAGGACCCAAAAGCAGGAAAAAAGGACCTAATTGTGAGACCTGGGGACCAAGATGCAAGGGGGAAGGACCTGATCGTAAGACAGAAGGACCTAAGAGCAAAACAGGAAACTCCACACCATCATGAGGAGTATTTTGTCAATTCGATTCGGGTCGGAGCTCCACTAAACCAACCAGATGCATCTAAGACCAAGAAACACTTCAAGAAAAGCCCACAAAGAAAACCAGACGGATCTAAACCTTATAGACCGCCAATTGGCGGTCTGGAACCGCTAATTGGCGGTCCATTTAGCCCGGAATCCATCTAGTTTTCTGTAGCACGTGTATTAGTGTATTCTTAGTGTATTTTTGGTATTGGTTTAGTCCCACATCGGGGGATTGTCCCCGATTAGCTTTTTCCATGCTTATAAATAGAACTCTTCACCTTCCATTGTAATCACCCATTGTTTGGTGGCATTCTCTCTACTAAGGAGTGAGCCTTGAAGCAATAACTCAAGGTGGAGAAGGATGCTACCTTCAATGTGAGTCATTGTTAATAAAAGTTTATTTGTTTCTTTTAATCTTGTTTTGTTATGTTGTTTGTTTTGTGTGGGTTGCTTTACTTTGTTTAATTTCTTGTTTAGTAATTTTAGTATCTTAGTTAAATGTTTTCTTTACTTAGTCTAATCAGTAGTGTAATGAGTAGTGAGTAGTTCCATCCCCATTTGGGGGGTGGAGAAATATGTGATATAATTATGTAGTGTATTAAGTGTGTGTTATTTTTATCCATTGATCTTTATATGATTTCCATAACCATCTAATGGGTCTCCACTCTTATCTTTGATATGCTAATGCTCTTGAATGAAGCTTAGCTTATGCTTTGATTAGTGGACCTATTTTATGGGGAATGATAAGGTTAGGATATGGATGAAGTTAATATTGGAGACACAATTTGTAATGTATGTGCTCTTGTTGCCTTTACCTTAGCTAATGTCTTGTATGTTTTAATGATGTAGTGAAATCTTAATTCATGTAGAGGCATAGTAGGGTATAGTCTTTATACTTGAGTTCATGTAGCTTCATTCCAATTATTGTCTTGTATGTTTTAATGATGTAGTCTTATCTTAATTCATGTAGAGGCAAAGTTGGATGTAGTTTTATGATTTCATGCACTACATGTTGTGAGGAGCTTAATGAACACACACACACTTCTTTATGTTCACATTATTTCTCTACCCCCTTTGGGGTTTAGTTTTTATTGCTTATCTTTCATTTCCATTTGCATTGTAGTGTAGTTTAGTGTAACCAACATTTCTTCCCTTTCTTTACCTCTCGCCTTCGAATAAACCAAGTGTCGACACACCTCCCAGTGGACGACCCGTACTTGCCACCGCTTCAACGCGGCCGTGCACTTGCGGTTAAATATAAAACGATCAATCAAGTTTTTGGCGCCGTCGCCGGGGAGGTGCTCTGTCCAGACCTTGGTTTGGACGATTCGAGGGGTTTTTAATTTTTCGTTTTCAGTTTTTCTTAGTTGCAGGGAACACTCTGATCACGGGGAGGCCACTGGAGAAGTTTGAGGAAGCAAATCCAACAACAGACCGCCAATCAGCGGTTTGGAACCGCCAATTGGCGGCCTGGTAAGGGATGCGGTCTTCCAATTTTTTTGTGGTCATTTGTGTTGTAATTTGTGTTATCTGGGAGCCCCATTTTGCATGCTGTGACTTCTTATTTGCTCCCAGATCATTAATCACTCCCCCTTTAATCAACTTGGACCATAAAACTCAAAGCAAAAGATTAGACTTCTTGCCATCTAGGTCATGCACCATTGGTAGACCTTGCATGCATTTGTCTTTTCTTTGCTTTTCATTTTGTCGTTGATTGCTGGCGTGAGGTACGTGCACCCACATCCCTCATTCATGCATGTTTCGTTCATGCATTAGTTAGTAAGGTGCATCGGGACAAGAGTGAGAGAGCGTTTGATTGGAGCGATTGATTGCTAGATCTAGGATCAAATCGCTACTAAGGAGGGGCTGTCCCATAAAAGATAAGGTGGGGGATTTCATCACCCTTTCCTTGGCCCCAAAAATAACTCTTAATAAAGCATTAACTAAAAGCAAGTAGACATTGGCCCTAGGATTGCGGGCGCACTAGGAGAGTAATCTAGTTGAGACCGTCATGACCTGATCGGCGTTGCCTACCTTGTCGATAGTAGGAGGTACTGGATCTCCGGATCTGGTATCACTTGCTGGGCATTGTGGTCCTCGTTGTAGGGAGGTGAGGCGTGTCGAGGCTAGTGACCTCGAAGTTATGCGTCGTCTAGCCTAAGGACCCATTGCCTTACATTGTTTGAGCCATGCTTGCTAGTTAGGCTTCTACCTTCACCCTGTACCCTCGCTAGCTCTAGGGATTCTTCCCTTCTCCTCTGAGTCATCTTCTTCTCACCTTCTTCTACGTTATAGTCTCCTCCCCTTTACACTCTCTGTTAGCGTTTTAGGGTCGAGTCGAGCACTTTTTGGGAGCTTAGCCTCGTGGTGGTGAGAGTGGTCGACTCGAGAGTTTTTCTTGAGATGGATGGTTACATGGGCGACCATCCATATCATTGTTGGGACCAGGACGATTCTCCCTGGTACCCCGACCCATGCATCCTAGGGTGCCTCAGACAGACACCCCGTATGGTTGGGATAATCGTAATTGTGTGACTGAGTATTCTTCATATTGGGGTAACATGAGAGAGCCACCAACCGCGACGTCTTCTGGTCGGATTGGATCATATCATGTCGAGTCAACTATCGCGTCTGAGGCGAATTTGGATGCTCTCATGCGTAGGATTGAGAGGTTAGAGTTGGACCGAGCTCCTGTAGCTCAGGTCGCTATTCCTGGGTGTAGTAGGTGTGGACTTACGGGCCATGATGACTTGGATTGCGCTTACGCTCCAAGGGATACTGAGCATGCAAATGCGATGTATCAGCAGAGGCCCCGTAACGACCCGTACAATCACTCCTACAACCCGGGATGTCGTAGCCATCCTGACTTCTCTTGGGGGCCTAGTGGGGGTCACGGTCAGAGCTCTCACGCTCAACCTCAAGCTCCACCTTATCAACCTCCACGCCCATCGGCGACCTACCAACCCCCACATCAATGGTCTCAGCACCATAATTACCAACCTGCTCATGCCTCATCGTCGGGCTATTCCGACCAGACTCCACCACCCCAGCAGGTTGACCCCAAGGACCCTTCTCGTGATCTGACCCTTCAAGCATTGCAAAGTACAATCAAGGCTTTGCAAATGCAAGTTAGTCAAATGACACAGCGATTACATGAGGAGGGTAATTTTTCTGGTCGACATGAGGGTTTATCTTCTGAAATCGAACCACCACCACATCCACAAATTCAAAGCACAATCTTTCAAAGTCAAACTCCTAGTCAGTCTGAGGGACTTGGGGTTTCAATTCACGATCACTTGGTGGAGGATTCGATTCCAACTGAGAATAGCTTGGACCAGTTCTATTATGAGTCGGCACAGGATTGTGCCTTATCTTTTTGTCCCGTGGCCCTTGAGCCACATGATCTTCATGTTGTGCCTCCTAAGGACTCACCTCTGGTGGAGCAAGAGCTCCCTAGTCCCCTCAATTTCAAACAACCTGATGAGAGTTTGCCTCTCACTATTGTTCCTGATCATCTTGGAAATGATGGAACATCAAACAACTACATTGCTCATGAGGGTATTAGGAGTTACTTGGAGGATACCTTGGGTATGAGACCCACTGTTTGTTCGCCTGGTGTGTCGGACATGCCTAACGAGGTTCTTGACCTCGTTCCGACGCACCAGCCTGTTGGTTGGAGAGTTTGGATTGACGATCATAACTTCAGCAGCGCAACGGGAGAAACTCTTCTTCCGTTGCCCCTCATTTCCCAAACTCTTGAGAGGTTCAAGCTCTTTCAGTTTGATCCTTTGAATGAGACGCCTTTGCGTCCAATTCACGAACCTCTCATTTCATCTGGTGCTCTTTGTGAAGGGGGCCCACGCATGCGTATTCTGGCCCCGCGTGGTGTCAAGTTCCCTTTCCAAGTGCATTGACCCACTGTTTAGGTTCCCATTTGATGTCTTTTGACAAATGAAGATGGGAACTTATGTTTGTACATAGTTATATAAAAAAAAGAAAAAAAAAAGAAAAAAAAAGAAAAAAAAAGAAAAAAAAGAAGTACAATAAAAGACTCCTTCAGTGAGCATTGATTGTTGTGAGCCCCAACCCTTGAGTATTTGGGCCCCATTTCTTTCACGTATTTGTATCCCTTTCTTTAGCATCTCACAGGTTTTGAGGGAATTTGGGGTTATGTCCATCAACATGACCTTGCACTTCCCTTTGTACTTCATGTTGGTGAGATCTCTCCTTTTTATGCATCAATCCATGTAGTATCTTGCTTGCATTCATTGAGGACAATGCATGAAGTAGGTGTGGGGGGGATGTTTTACGTGTGTACATAGTCGAGTCTTTTTCCTTTGATTTTGTTTTCTTTTGTTTGCATTGTTAGGGTCATGATAGTGTGCTGCATTTAATATCGATATATCTGCTTGCCATGATCCTTGGGTGACTTGTCTTCTTTTGCTTGCCTAGTGCTTCAAAATTTTCACATTTCTTTCAAAATCTTCATGTGTTTTCGAAAGAAAATGTTTTGTGGGTTTTGCGTGTGTTTAGCATGAGCAAAACCGTTGAGAGGCAAAGTAAAAAGAAAGCTCCCAAAATTGTCTTGAACTTGATGCATTAGGATATCTAGTACGTGGCTTTAGGATTTATCGAGTCGTTAGGATGCACCCCAGTTTTCCCTTGGGGGTGAGTAATCAGTGGGTTTCAGTGCTCAAACATTTAAAGAAGTCCACCCTGAACCTAGTGAGTCAAATAATTCGTGTTTGTTAATTTAGGAAGTTTGTTGTAGTCAAGGACCCTCTTAATCTTGTTGTGAGACATTAGTGTAGGGGTTTTGGTTCATGTGTAGATAAGAAATAAGTGAGTAGGTGTTCTCTCTTCTCGCACGGCTCCTATCACTCGGGAAAGTAGGTCTAAGGGGACTTTGTGCCTGGTGCTTTCGAGTCATCTGACTTGGGATGCGCCGACCGAACTCCCGTTACACGGGTGGTAGGGATTGCCCTATGTGGAGATGTGGGGAAAGGTGTACGTGATAGTGTAAGTCCTCATGGGCAATGATGCACGGAACCTGACCCTGGGAGAATGAAGCTCCAACTAATAAAAAGTAAAAGAAAAAAAAAAGTGTGAAAAGAAACAAAAAGAAAAAAAATATGATAATGCAAATAAGAACCTTAATGGACTTTACACTTTGTAGCACTTGAGGATGTTGAGGTTGTCCATGTCTTTCACATAATTCCTTATTTAACTTGCACGAATGGTTCATTAGGGTAGAGGTGTGGACTGATCACCTATATAGAGTCGGCCCGTAGCATTACCGCGTCCATTGATCGACAAAATATTTCCAACGAGTCGAGGTCTAGATTGAATAATGCATCTTGTTCGGATTTTGTGGGTATATCCGCTGAAAACCCTCAGGAGACAACACTCCTCCTCCTTGGCAACAAAGAGGTTTAACGGCTTGTTGCACGTGCTAAGTGCAACCGTGATTCCTACGAAAGTGAGTTAGGATTTCTTGTTTCTCGTTTGTTTTTCTCTTTCTTTGTTTTGCTCGAGACTAGCAAAAACTTAGGTGTGGGGGTATTTGATTGACATCATTTCATGCTTATATTTGTACCTTATATCCATTATCTTACACCTAAGCAATGCTATGTGACGAGTTTTATGTTTAGTTTTCAGAAATAAAGAGGTTTGAAGAGAAGAGCCATGAAAGGACCCAAAAGCAGGAAAAAAGGACCTAATTGTGAGACCTGGGGACCAAGATGCAAGGGGGAAGGACCTGATCGTAAGACAGAAGGACCTAAGAGCAAAACAGGAAACTCCACACCATCATGAGGAGTATTTTGTCAATTCGATTCGGGTCGGAGCTCCACTAAACCAACCAGATGCATCTAAGACCAAGAAACACTTCAAGAAAAGCCCACAAAGAAAACCAGACGGATCTAAACCTTATAGACCGCCAATTGGCGGTCTGGAACCGCTAATTGGCGGTCCATTTAGCCCGGAATCCATCTAGTTTTCTGTAGCACGTGTATTAGTGTATTCTTAGTGTATTTTTGGTATTGGTTTAGTCCCACATCGGGGGATTGTCCCCGATTAGCTTTTTCCATGCTTATAAATAGAACTCTTCACCTTCCATTGTAATCACCCATTGTTTGGTGGCATTCTCTCTACTAAGGAGTGAGCCTTGAAGCAATAACTCAAGGTGGAGAAGGATGCTACCTTCAATGTGAGTCATTGTTAATAAAAGTTTATTTGTTTCTTTTAATCTTGTTTTGTTATGTTGTTTGTTTTGTGTGGGTTGCTTTACTTTGTTTAATTTCTTGTTTAGTAATTTTAGTATCTTAGTTAAATGTTTTCTTTACTTAGTCTAATCAGTAGTGTAATGAGTAGTGAGTAGTTCCATCCCCATTTGGGGGGTGGAGAAATATGTGATATAATTATGTAGTGTATTAAGTGTGTGTTATTTTTATCCATTGATCTTTATATGATTTCCATAACCATCTAATGGGTCTCCACTCTTATCTTTGATATGCTAATGCTCTTGAATGAAGCTTAGCTTATGCTTTGATTAGTGGACCTATTTTATGGGGAATGATAAGGTTAGGATATGGATGAAGTTAATATTGGAGACACAATTTGTAATGTATGTGCTCTTGTTGCCTTTACCTTAGCTAATGTCTTGTATGTTTTAATGATGTAGTGAAATCTTAATTCATGTAGAGGCATAGTAGGGTATAGTCTTTATACTTGAGTTCATGTAGCTTCATTCCAATTATTGTCTTGTATGTTTTAATGATGTAGTCTTATCTTAATTCATGTAGAGGCAAAGTTGGATGTAGTTTTATGATTTCATGCACTACATGTTGTGAGGAGCTTAATGAACACACACACACTTCTTTATGTTCACATTATTTCTCTACCCCCTTTGGGGTTTAGTTTTTATTGCTTATCTTTCATTTCCATTTGCATTGTAGTGTAGTTTAGTGTAACCAACATTTCTTCCCTTTCTTTACCTCTCGCCTTCGAATAAACCAAGTGTCGACACACCTCCCAGTGGACGACCCGTACTTGCCACCGCTTCAACGCGGCCGTGCACTTGCGGTTAAATATAAAACGATCAATCATCAAGCATCCTGTGTACGGTAGAGGATATGAATCCAACTATATATCAAAGAAAATGTGAGATAACAACCTTCATCAACCTTCCTCTACTTGCTGCCAAATTGGGTAAAACATAACCTACTCTAATGGTGGAAGTAGATAAGAAGAAAGGTAGGAGAAACATTGCTATTTATAGAAGAAAGAATGGTGTAGATGAATCTGAAAGCAATCCGACGGTTGTAATCAACTTCTCTGTTTCTGGTGCACCCAAATAAACACGTTCGAGCCACATGAGAAATTTTGGGGGATTTGGACCAAAATGATCCTCCAGTGGTGGAAGTTTTGACTCTGATCCGTCCCGATTTCTTCCTGAAGCTTAAGTAAGGTATTTTGAACATGTGGTGCACTCGTGGTCCACTAGTTCAAGCTCATTTGATCTTAATTTCCCAAATACTTCTCAAGATCATGATAATGAAAGTTTTTTTGCACTGGAAATGTTTTCCTTATGATCAGGTCCCTTCGGGTTTCATCAAGTTCATTCCTGAATTGCAAATGGGTCCTTGAGCATAACAAACAAGTCGAAGATGCTTTAATAATGTCATTTCTTCTTGCATTTAGGTCATTTTTTGTTCCTTTCTCCGCT
The DNA here is from genome assembly GCA_963682175.1 of Triglochin maritima. Classification (NCBI taxonomy): domain Eukaryota; kingdom Viridiplantae; phylum Streptophyta; class Magnoliopsida; order Alismatales; family Juncaginaceae; genus Triglochin; species Triglochin maritima. The sequence continues at coordinate 13,618,326 of OY821790.1, read as the reverse complement.
TTATTACCTAAAACCCGAAACACATCAATCAAACACTCTAGTAGCACAAAATTGGGTTAAAATAAAAGATACATAATATGAATGCAATGTATGGTATGCTACTAATCAAATACCCCTACAGTTACCTTTTCCTAGTCCCGAGCAAAACAAAGAAATAAAAAATAGAAGAGAAAGGAAAAGCATACGAAAAACAAGAAATCCTAACTCACTTCACGGTTGCACTTAGCACGTGCAACAAGCCGTTAAATCTCATTGTCGCCAAGGAGGGGGAGTAGTGTCTCCTGAAGGTTTTCTGCGGACAACCTACAAAATCCGAAAATAGATGCATTATTCAACCTAGCAACATGACTTAAATGATGTACCTTTGTCGATCATTGACACGGTAATCCTACGGGCCGACTTTGGATATGTACCTTATTTACACACCTAGTCTAAGGAACCATTCGTGCAAGTTTATTAAGGACTTAAGTGAAATACATGGGCACCTTAACATCCTCAAGTGATACGTCGTGTAAAGTCCATTAAGGTTCTTATTTGTATTTGTATTTTTGGAGAACTGGTTGTGTTTGATTCTCACAGGGTTAGGTTTCGTGCATCATTGCCTGTGAGGACTGACATTATCACGTACACCTTCCCCCAAATCTCCATATAGGGCGATCCCTACCACTCGTGTAACAGGAGTTCGGTCAGTGCATCCCAAGTTAGATGACTCGAAAGCACCAGGTACTAGGTCCACTCGGACCTAAATTCCCGAGTGATAGGAGTCATGAGAGAAGAGAGAACACCCTACTAAATTATTTCTAATCTACAAATGAATCAAAACCCCTACACTTAAGGTTTCACAATAGGAGTTTAAGCGTCCACGACTACGACAAACTTACTTATACTAACAGACACGAATTATTCGACTCACAAGGTTCAGGGTGGACTTCTTTATTTATTTGAGTACTGAAACCCTATAATTACTCTCCCTCCGAGGAAAAACCGGGGTGCATCCTTACATCATGTTCAAGTCAATTTTGAGACCTTCCATTTTACTTTGCCTCTCAATGGTTTTACAAATGCTAAATACACGCAAAACCAACAAAACATTTTCTTTCGCAAGCACAAAAATTTGGAAAGAAATGAAAAATTTGAAGCACTAGGCAAGCAAAAGAAAGCAACTCACCGAAGGATCATGGTATAACAGATATATCAATGTAAATTGCAGCACACAATCATGACCCTAACAATACAAACGAAAGAAAACAAAAGAAAAGACTTGACTACATTCACATGTAAAACACTCCCCCCACACACTTACTTCATGCATTGCCCTCAATGAATGTGAGCATACTACTATATGGATTTATGCACGAACAAGAAAAGATCTCACCAACGTGAAACACAAACGGAAGTTCATACTTATGTTTGATGGAGATAAACCTGAAATCCCCAAAACCTTTGAGATACTTAAGAAGAGAATACAAGTACGTGAAAGAGATGGGGCCCAAATACTCATGGTTTGGGGCCCACAACAATCAATGCTCACCTTTTTTTGGGAGAACTATGTACACTAAGGGCTCCCATCTTCATTTGTCAAAGGACATCAAATGGGAACCCACCATCTCTCGAGACATAAATGCACGTGCATGGGCTTGCAATATGAGAAATAGGAGAATTGTTGAGAGGTTTTATGAACTAATGAAGGTGGTTTATGCCTCTCAAAACCAGGGTCTGTGAAAGGAAATGGAAACATATATGTTTCAATTCCCCGACAAAGCTGATGGTCATCAATATATACCCTTCAACTAACATTTAGGTGCACAGGGATTATTTCATCAACACAATGTGACACCCTGAACTTATTACCCATATGACGAAGTCTAGAAATAGAATTGCTTGACCACCTGACACTCTTATAAGCATTGTGGTCGTTTGATGTCTTTTGAAAATGAGCAAGATGGGAGGCATGAATAAGAGGTGAATCTTCATCCGATTGTATGAATTTTAGGGTATCAGGTGGTTGATTCTTAATCCACATTGGGTCCTCAGCATAAACAGTGAAGAACAGGTAGCCCAAAGGCCACAAAAATGGTATCTTGTGGCTCAAGAGCACATGATCAAAAGGATGTGGCTCAAAGGCCATATGATCACAAGATAAGGTACCTTCTTGTGCCAGTATAGTTGAAACATCTTCACCACCATAAGGATCTCCATCGAACAACTCTCTGAAATACTTGAAGGTGCTTTCACTTCGTTCTCATCCGTGCCTTGGGTAAGATTGACCTCTACAGGGTCGTCAAAGACACCTCACTTCTTCCCGATGGTGAAGATGTTGAAATCATTGCACTGATGATGAGTATTATAATTTATTATTTTTACCTTAACTATTATCTTACTTTTGTATTTGAATAATGCTATGTCGAGTATTTTATTTTCATTTTGTAGGTCACAAGAAAATAGAGACAATTGCTGAAAATATTGAAAAGTGGAAGGACTTAAATGCAAAATCCAATATATAAAGTAAAAGTTGAAGGACATGATACAAGAAATCCACTCCACATGTTTATGTTGTCTATTGTGCGGCAAATTGATAGGAAAATGCTCAAATTATAAGTGCAAATTCGGATTATGTAGTCAACATTATATAGGAAAGTTCAGATAAGGAAAGTGCGGCCTGCCAGCACATGCTACTTGTTTTGTTCATAACTTTCACATAAAAATACCAAATTCAATGTTTCTAAATCCATTGCAAAGAACATTTAATGGAGCAAATATTAATTACTGTTACTTGCCCAATTCCGATTCTATTAGTGTGAAAAACGCATGTCAACAAAGATTGTATTTGGAAACCAGTCAATCGACAGATCATCAGGAAGTTGCGTAACTTTCTCCTCCGAAATTCAAATCAAGTGATTCAAGCGGCATTGGAAAGATATGTAACCGGATAACAATTTCGTCTCTCATGATATATTCCTAATTCGGACAATAAAGTCCATCAACAAAAAAATTGAAGATGACAAAAGCACAATGCAGAATAGCAGGGTCAGTTTAGTTGTTGAATCTTTGCATATCTCTAGTTTTAAAGATAAAAATCCTATATATACAAAGATGTCGTACTATGGTCATATTGAAGATATGTGGGTGTTGAACTTCACCCGATTCGATGTGGTAATATTTAAATGCAAGTGGGTGGACAATAACAACGACCTTCAGGTGGATGAGTTCGGATTTACGTTGGTGAACCTTAAGAAACCAAGATTGAAGGAACAACCATTTATTTTTGGCATCTCAAGCAAAATAATTTTTTTATTTAGCAGATCCCTGTAATAAGCAAAGGTTGGTTAGTTTACAAGGCAAATGACATATTATTTCTCAAGGAGATGTTAATGATAGGGAAAAATCATTCATTTTCTACACAAGTGCGTTAATTGAAACCAGTTGATGATGATAGAAATGTTGATAACTTAGTTCTTCGGGAGGATCATCGTGATGAAATATTGATCAAAGATCCTGTTAACAAAAAACGAAAAAGAAAATCTTAAAGGATTTATGCATGAACAAGAAAACATCTAACCAATGTGAAGCGCAAAAGGAAGTTCATGGTTATGTTGATTGATATAAACCCGAACTCCCCAAAGACTGTGAGATACTTAAGGGATACAAGTACGTTAACAAATGTAGCCCAAATCCTCAAGGAGTGGGAGCCATGACTACCAATCTTTTTTTTAATGTAACTATATACAAAAAGAAACTCTCATCGTCCTTTGGGAAAGTGCAATGAAAGGGAACCTCATAGTGGATAAATGCACCTCGAATGGGAACATAACACCACGTGGGACCAAAATATTCATTTGTTGCCCCCCATCACAAAGTGTACCATATATCGGGAGAGGTTCATGAATTGAACCCAAAGGCATCTGAATCAATAGATCAAACTGAAAGCACTCAAATCTCTCAAGAGTTTGGCAAAAAATGCTCAATGGAAGAAGAGTTTCCCCCATTACAGTACTAAAATCATGATCATCAATCCAAACTGTCAAACCAACAAGTTGGTGAATTAGAACGTGGTCACAAACCTCCTTATGCTTACTGAACACACCAGGTGAACAGAAAATGGGTCTTGCACCCGAGATATACTTTGAGGAATCAAATTTTGAGTGGTTTGCATGAAAGTTTCGATGCTTTGTTCTAAGGAATCAAGTCTATGGTCAACTATGAGGTTCAAGTTAGAATTTTTGAATTTTTTGGGTTGGGTGTTCATGGGCCGAGAATGAGTCCATTGATTGGAAGTTGGGTATTGGTAGAGTTCTAGGTATTCAAGAAAAGTTTACTGGGGTGAGCATGATATATGATACTCAGGATTTCTATGGTTTCCCCATGAATATATCCTCCCTAGGTTATACGGGAATCCATATGAGTCATAATGTGTACTTTAGGGAAAAGCATCATTGTAATCATATTTCGGAAGAACATACGACTTTCCTGACACACACGATCACTTAAACTACTCGGGTCATCTGATGTGGCTTCTGGAAGCACCTATGCGGTGCACCCTCTACCACACACTCGAAAGAGGCCAAAGTTTCTTCTAATGACTCATTTTGTTCAGTAGCATATGATCCAATACAACTAGAAGGTTGTCAAGCAGTTGTGCCTACACAATTAAAAATGTGTAAACCCACTAGGGTATTTGTCTAAGGCACCACAAGATGCATGGATTGGGTATAATAGGGAGATAAGTCCTGGTCTCAATAGTGAAATGAATGATTGCCCATTTAACCATCAATCTAAACAACAACACTCTTAAATTGACCAATTTCACCACCACGAGATAAATCTCACATTAAAGTGCTCGAGTCAACCCTAAAACACTAAGAGAAATGGTGTAAAGGAGAGGAAACTAAACGATAGAAGTACATGACAAGATAACTCAGGTATTAAGAGAAGAAGCCTTAAGAACTAGCATGGCTAGTGGGGTCAGGTAGAAGCCAATACAACTAAGCAAACAACGACATTCAAACCATGACATAGAGAATGTGAAGTGTGCCGAAGTCCTTAGGGTTGATGTCTACTCGATTTTAGTTAGGGCTTAAGATTACTGCGATTTTCAGGGTGAAGGAATGGGTGTTGAAATGATATTGTGTTATCTTATTGTGTATTCTTGTCTGGTATGTTTTAATGATATTGTGTTATCTTATTTCATGTGGAGGCAAAGTTGGATTTAGTTTTATGATTTTCAAGCACTACATGTTCTAATGAGCATAAATTGAACATACACACATACACATATCTTTGTATTCACATTCTTTCTCTACCCCCTATGGGTTTAGGTTTATTGCTTATTTTCCATTTCTTTTTGCATTTTAGTGTAGTTTGATCATAAATCCTTTTTCTCTTTTCTTTCCCACTAGCCTTCGAACAAACTAAAGTCGACACACCTCCCTGTGGATCGACCCGTATTTGCCACCGCTTCAACGTGGCCGTGCACTTGCGGTTATAATTTAAACGTTCATTCAAGTTTTTGGCGCCGTAAATCACCAACTTACCATAACAACTCTATTTGTTTTGAAGGCTATATAAGCTTCACTTAAGAGACATATTCACTCCTCTACTTGCCAAAAATCAATCCTACTCTTGTGCTTTCAATCTTCAAGCCTTCACAACTCCGCCAACTCTCAAACTTCCATTAACAACACTCCAAGCTTAATTCCAATCCTTCAGTGCATTCAAGTTAGAGTTCAACAACCTCATTCAATTTCCATTGTGTCGTAAAGCTTCGAGGAAGCACCCTCTCGGGTTGTGAGAGGAGATCCGAGCAAGGCGAGGGTCTTCGCAAGGCTCCGATTGTAAGAGGGTTTATCTTCGACCCGGAATGAAGATAATAGTGAATTCTCAAGTAGGGATCGGAGGAGCGATAGCAACTTGAGGAGAGGACTAGATCACAGTGGTGTGATCGAACCTGTATAAATCTCCAGAGTCATCTTGTGGTTTGCAATCTTTCTCTTATTATTTTAATTGTGCAATTGTTTAAGAAAATTAGGAAAAAATCTATTCACCCCCTCTAGATTTGTGATCGATTGAGTTACATTTGGTATTAGAGCATAGGTTTACTCGTCTAATCCATTTAGCCATGGAGAGTAACACTAATCAACTTAGAGAAGGATTATCTACTTTTAGACCCCCTTTGCTTACCGAAAATAATTATGCACATTGGATGAATAGAATGAGAATTTACATCCAATCAATTTCCTTAAAAATGGGGATATTTCTTGGTAGTAAATATGTTCCGCCCACTAGTGAACAATTAGCAACATTAACCGATCCAATAATTGCTAATGCCGAGATGAATGCTAAACTCATGAACATATTTACTTGTGGAGTGGATACTTAAGAATATGGTAGGATTAGCGGATGTGATACCGCTTTATGAAATATGGAAATTACTTGAATCTCATCATGAAGGATCATCTAGAATGAAAGAAACTAGGGTTGATATATTTGTGCGAAAATATGAATCATTCTCTATGCAACCCGGTGAAAGTATAAGCGAGATGAACACTCTTCACCAGGATTACTAACAATTTGAAAAATCTTGGAAAGAAGGTGAATGAAGGTGACAAGGTGCGGAAGATTCTTCGATCTCTCTCGAGCTATTGGGATAAAAAGACAACCGCCATTGAGGAGGCTCAAGATCTCAACACATTGTCCATGGAGATTCTCATCGGAAGCCTTATGGCTTATGAGATTCAAATGAATGACAGAAAAGAGATGGAGAGCTCGAAAAACAAAGAAAAAGTTATTACTCTCAAGGCTAACTTTGAATCCGAAAAGTTGGACGATGAGGAGAGTGATGAAGAGCTTGCAATGATGCTCAAGAGATTCAAGAAGCGATGGGTCAAAGAAAAATTTCAAAGAAAGAGAAGGGATGATGGAGAGAGCTCAAAAAGTCATATTTGTTATGGATGTGATAAAGTTGGACATATAAAGAAAGATTGTCCCTTAATCCAATCCAAGGAAAGAAAAGAGAAAAAGAGAAGAGAGAATGAGGAAAAAGAAAGAAGATTCAAAAGAAGAGAGAAGAAGTACAAGGAGAAGAAAAAGGCCATCAAGGCAACTATGGATGGATCATCCGATTTATTCTTCGGTTCTTCAAGTGAGTCGGAAAATGATGAAGCTCATCTATGACTCTACACTCAAGAAGAAGTCGATGGAGAATTAGGTAGTGCATCTTCATCAAGCTAGCAAGACGAGCCCAACACTTGCAATGTCGCCAAATATGTAGAAAAGAGGTAGTCTCAACTCATGAATCAAACTCATATGATGAATTACTTGATGCATTTCATGAATTGCTTGAAAAATGTGACATATTGAGGCATAAAAGTAAATTATCTAGGAAAGCTAATCATGATCTAGCTTGTCTAAATGAATCATTTTCAAATGAAGTTGATAAGCTTGTGTTGGAAATTAAAAGCTTAAAAGAACTCAATGTTGAATCTCATGCTAAAGAAATACATGATCTTAGGGAATGCAATTAGCAATTGAGAATTGATCTTGAGAAATTCACAAAAGGAAAGAAGATGCTAGACATGTTACTTGGTAGTCACATTCAATCATTTGAAAAGCATGGTTTAGGATACATGAATGAAAATAAAAACTGTAAGAGTTATTTTGTGCATTAAATGGTGTAGTGAAAAAGAAATTTTCTTCAAATATTTGGGTACCTAAGACCAAACAAGTTTAGGTACCTAAAGCTAACCCCAAAGGACCCAAACAAATATGGGTACCAAAATTATCTTCTTCTTCTTCTTTGAATTTAGGTGAAAAAGAACGGGAAGTGGATCATAGATAGCAGATGTTTGAGGCACATGACGGGAGACCACCCCATGTTCAAAACATTGAAATCAAAGAAAGGTGGAACCGTCACATTTGGGAATAATTCTAAAGGTCACATTATTGGCATTGGCGTGTTGATAATAATTCTAATACCCAAATACAAAATGTGCTTCTTGTGGATGGTTTGAAACATAATTTGCTTAGTGTGAGTCAATTAATCGATAAAAGATTCTTAGTTCTCTTTGATCAACATATTTCACAAATTATTTATAAATCTAGTTTGGAAACCACTTTTAAAGGCTATAGATAGGGAAATGTTTATGTTGTGCATGTTGATAAAATTGACTCATTGTCTAAGGAAACATGCTTAGTTGCTTCAAATGACGAATCTTGGTCCATCTAGAACTTTTAGTCTAGGGGGTATAAGAGGTTAGGCCACATTAGTATGAACCAACTTCATAAACTTGCTAAATTTGACTTGGTAACAGGATTGCCCAAATTGGATTTCAAGAAAAATAAGCTTTGCAATGCTTGTGATTTTGGAAAACAATTTAAAAGTCCTTTCAAATCAATTAACATGGTTTCTACTTCAAAACCTTTGGAACTCTTGCATATGGATCTCTTTGGTCCATCTAGAACTTTTAGTCTAGGTGGCAAGAGATATGCATTTGTCATAATTGACGATTTTACTCGATTTACTTGGGTATTGTTTCTTGCAAACAAGAATGAAAATTTTAAGGAATTTGAAAAATTTACAAAAAGAATTCAAAGAGAAAAAAAGGGATTTGAATTTGAAAATTCGTAGTGATCATGGTGGCGAATTTAAAAATGAAGGTTTTGAAGAATTTTGTGATTGTAATGGTATTGAACATACATTTTCTTTCCCAAGAACTCCTCAACAAAATGGGGTATTGAAAGGAAGAATGGAACTCTTCAAGAAATGTCAAGAACAATGCTTTGTGAAAATGATTTACCAAAGTATTTTTGGTGTGAAGCAGTTTACAGGGCTTGTTACATTCTTAACCTTTTTTTGATTCGACAAAATTTAAACAAAACTCCTTTTGAACTTTGGTTTGGCAAACCCCCAAAATTTTCGTATTTCAAAGCTTTTGGTTCTAAATGTTTTGTTCTCAATACCAAGGATAATTTAGACAAATTTGATGCTAAATCCGATGAAGCCATATATTTAGGATATTCAAGTAGGAGTAAAGCATATCGAGTTTATAACAAGAGAACTAGTTGTGTAGAAGAATCCATGCATGTTCACTTTCAAGAAGAACCATATAAGGATAATTCTAACCTTGATGATGAACTTATTGACCATATTCGAAATATAACAACTCAAGAACAACCCAATGAGACATCTCAAGAAAAACAAGAGCTTCCAAAGGATTGGCAATATAATAAGGACTATCCTAAGGATCTTGTAATTGGTGATGTATCAAAAGAAATTGTTACTAGGTCTAATGCTCTTGTTGTATGTGACTCTTATGCATTTATATCTCAACTTGAACCTAAGAAAATAGAAGAAGCATGTGATGATGAATTTTGGTTAATAGCTATGCATGAAGAGTTAAACAAATTCATTCGTAATGATGTTTGGGAGCTTGTTCTGAGACCTAATGATCAAACGGTAATTGGCACCAAGTGGGTTTTTTGAAACAAACTTGATGAATCCGGGCAAGTGGTTAGAAACAAAGCTCGATTGGTTGCTCAAGGTTACAACCAAGAGGAAGGCATCGACTTTGAAGAAACCTATGCTCCGGTAGCTCGATTAGAAGCAATTAGAATGTTATTAGCCTATGCATCATACATGAATTTTAAACTCTTCCAAATTGATGTTAAAAGTGCATTTTTAATGGTTTTATTATGGAAGAAGTTTATGTTAAACAACCACCGGTTTTGTGAATGAAACATACCCGGATCATGTATTCAAGTTTAAGAAGGCTCTTTATGGGCTTAAGCAAGCTGCTTGAGCTTGGTATGAAAGGTTGAAGACATTTTTGTTTGAAAATGGATTCACCATGGGGAAAGCTGACACCACATTATTTACTAAGACTGAAGATAAAAATTTATTAATCATACAAATATATGTTGATGACATTATATTCGGTTCTACTAATGATTGTCTATGCCAAGAATTTTCTAAGTCTATGCAAGGTGAATTTGAAATGAGCTTGATGGTTGAACTCAACTTCTTTCTTGGACTCCAAATCAAGCAAACCTCGGAGGGCAACTTCATCAACCAAACCAAATACACAAGATAACTACTCAAAAGATTTGGATATGAAGATAGCAAACCTCACAATACTCCCATGAGCACAAGCTTGAAATTGGATAAAGATGAAGAAGGTAAAAAATTTGACATGAAAAAATATCCAGGTATGATTGGTTCACTTCTTTATTTAACCACTAGTAGACCCGATATTATGTTTAGTGTTTGCCTTTGTTCTCGTTTAAAATCTTGTCCTAAAGAATCTCATATGCATGTATTGAAAATGAATTTTCGATATTTAAAACTAGTGATTTTGCATTGTTTTATCCCAAGACTCGATCTTTTGATCTCATTGCCTATAGTGACACCGATTATGTCGAATGCAAATCCGATCGGAAAAGTACTAGTGGGACATGTCAATTCTTCGGTAAATCTTTGGTTTCTTGGTTTACTAAGAAGCAAAATAGGGTTGCACTCTCAACAACCGAAGCCGAGTCTGTGGCCGCCAGATGTTGTTGTGCACAAATTCTTTGGATGAGGCAAACCCTCAAGGATTTGAGACTTGAGTTTCATACCATACCTCTTCTTTGTGATAATAAAAGTGCTATAAATCTATCTAAATATCCAATTCTTCATTAAAGAACCAAACATATCGATGTTCGTCATCATTTTCTTAGAGATCAAGCTCTTAAAGGTCATATTGAATTGCAATTCATTTCAACCAATGATGAATTAGCGGATATATTTACTAAACCATTAAATGTTGATCAATTTGATAAAATTAGACAAGAACTAGGGATGTGTAGTGCTAAAGAAATATAATAATTCATCTCCTTTGCTTAAAAATCATTCCTTGAATTGCTTGCTTTTGTGGTATGTCCGTACAGGCCGGATGACCGAGCCTGGTTTGGTTAACCGAATGGTGTTGGACAGGGATCTGGACTTGGTCTGGATTCGCCTGGTCTGTACACCGTTGTGTTTTCGGTGGATCGAATCGTTTGGTTTGCTAAAATTAGCAAACTTCCCTATTCCCGTTCCAACGGTTATCCGAATATATCTCGGACGACCGACTTGTATGGGTGAATTTTTTGAAATTTTTGTTGACCCCTTTTAAACAGATCTTTTTCGAATTTATTGGGTATCCGATTTTGAATCGGATGACCATTGTGGCTATTTTGAACTTCCCAGGTCTTTTCTAAATGGACGACCGTGCATAGGTCGGTCATCCGTTCTCAAGATCCTGTAAACTTCTTCACATACTGTCATCCTTTTTGCAGTATACCGAAGCCCGTTTGGTCGACCAAGTTGTTCTTTTTTCTAGCCGTTGGAACTGGTCCAATGGTGTTCCGAGACACTTATGGATGACCGTTGTACATGAGTTTGTAAGATTCAAATCTTCCTCCTTCTATATATTTGAATCCCCTCTTCCATTTCTATCATCCCCAAAGCACACTTTTGCATCCTCCCCTTTCTCTCATCACAAAAGTTTCATTTCTTCCTCAATCTTCTTCATGGGTCCAATGAAAATTTGTTCATCTAAGAAGACGGTGGAACCACCAAAAAAACCTACAACTAGGAGAGGAAAGAAACCCATTCCTCTGGCAAAGAAGACAAGACTCAACCCCGACATACCTTCTTCTTCTACAAATTAGGCGAACGAACCCGTCGACGAATATCTTCGGCCCTTCAACAACGACATCTTCTACAATCTTAAGGCAGAAGAGCACTACTACACTATTAGTGGTTCAAATCCAATTCCAGAGAGGAAGATCATTATCAAAGATTTTGAGTCGATTGGTCTCTCTACCTATCTTGTTGTTTATCACCTTGGAGTTTTCTTTCATGACAAATGATTTATTCGTTTTATATTAACTGCAAGTGCACGGCCGCGTTGAAGCGGTGGCAAATACGGGTCGATCCACATGGAGGTGTGTCGACTTTTTGTTTGTTCGAAAGCGAGTGGGAAAGTAAGGAGAGAAAGATTGGTTACGCTAAACTACACTAAAATGCAAAAAGGAAATGAAAGATAAGCAATAAAAACTAAACCCCAAAGGGGGTAGAGAAATAATGTGAATATAAAGATGTGTGTGTGTGTTCAATTAAGCTCCTCACAACATGTAGTGCATGAAATCATAAAACTACATCCAACTTTGCCTCCACATGAATTAAGATAAGACTACATCATTAAAACATACAAGACAATAATTGGAATGAAGCTAAATGAACTCATGTATAAAGACTAGACCCTACTATGCCTCCACATGATTTAAGATAACCCAATATCATTAAAACATACAAGACATTAACTAAGGTAAATGCAACAAGAGTACATACACTACAACTTGTGTTTCAATATTAATTCCATCCATATCCTAACGTTATCATTCCCCATAAAATAGGCCACTAATCAAAGCATAAGCTAAGCTTCATTCAAGAGCATTAGCATATAAAAGATAAGAGTGAAAACCCATTATATGGTTATGGAAATCATATAAAGCTCAAGGGATTAAGATAACACACACTTAATACACTACATGATGATGTCACATATTTCTCCACCCCCAAATGGGGATGGAACTACTCACTACTCCTTACACTAACTATATTAACAAAATGAAGCATAATACTGAAATGAAACTACACTATGCAAGCAAGAAATACTAAATAAACTTAAAAGGAAAGGAAAGACTAAATAAGCATGCACAAATTAAAAGACAAGATTAAAAGAAACTAGAACAATTATTTTATTAACAATGACTCACATTGAAGGTAGCATTCTTCTCCACCTTGAGTTTTTGCTTCAAGGCTCACTCCTTAGTAGAGAGAATGCCACCAAGCAATGGGTAATTACAATGGAAGGTGAAGAGTTCTATTTATAGGCATGGAAAAAGCTAATCCGGGACAATCCCCCGATGTGGGACTAACCCAATACCAAAAATGGACTAAGAATACACTAATACACGTGTCCCACAAATCTGAGAGGATCCAGAATGATTTGGACCGCCAATTAGCGGTTCAAGACCGCCAATTGGCGGTCTATTGGATCTGGATTCATCTGTGATTTGTTGTGGGCTTTTCTGGTGGTCTTTGTTGGTCTTTGATGCATCTACTTTGTTTATTGGAGCTCCGACCCTAATCGAATTGCCAAAATACTCCCCATGATGGTGTGGAGTTTCCTATTTTGCTCTTAGGTCCTTCAGTCTTACGATCAGGTCCTTCTCCCTTGCATCTCAGTCCCTAGGTCTCACAATTAAGTCCTTTTTCCTGCTTTTGGGTCCTTTCATGGCTCTTCTCTTCAAACCTCTTTATTCCTGAAAACTAAACATAAAACTCGTCACGTAGCATTGCTTAGGTGTAAGATAATGGATAGAAGATACAAATATGAGCATGAAATGATGTCAATCAATAAACTTCCGGTCCCTTTCTCCGTGAAAGCTTGTTGTCAATTCTATGCCAATCTTCAGGAGACTACCGCTCTTGATGGCACTCAAGTGATGCTTACCACCCAAGTTGATTCAATCTCCTTCTCTCTCACCGTATCTCTTCTCTCGGAGATCACCGGACTTCCTAGTATCAGCGAGGATATCTACAACCTCTCTTGGGAAGAAGTTTGTGGCTCTATGAGTCAATTTGTGGAGGTGACTCAACCGGATGTTCCTCAAGATGGCAAACTTGCCATTCCTTATCTTCCAGTTCTTGGCCGTATTCTTTGTCACTTCATTTCCACCAATCTTTTTGTGCGCAAAGGACACAACGATGAACTTGGCCATCAAATGATGAAGTGCCTATTTAATCTCTCTACTGGTACTCGCACTAATTGGCCCTTATTCATCATAAACCATATGATCTACATTGCTCGGCAGAAGCGCAACTTTCTCACTTTTCATATGTTAATCTTGCTAGTCATAGATCACTTCAACATCCAATTTGATCACGATATTATCAAATCCTCCAAGACGGTCATCGACAAATATACACTCAAACGGATGCGCTCACGGAAGCGAGCACTTGAAGAAGAAGAAGTGGAAGATGATTCCTCTGAAAATGAGGATGATGAAATCTCAACCAAAGCTCCACATTGGTCTCCTCCTCCATTCGATGCCAAGGTGAATCCAAATTGGGATCCTAGCTCGACTCGTTGTCCACGGAGATACACTCGTCTCGATTGGTCATTCGGCACCAATGCTCAATGGAACCAACCGGCTTGGGCCTATCATCATGAGAAGCTCTTGGACCGGAATTGCGAAGAGATCCATGAAGTTTGGAGTTTAGTGAATCGTAAATATCAAGGAATTCAAGACCTCACCTCCGACTTCCAATCTTTTCAGTTTGTGACGTGGAACTCGCTCAACGAGATCAACAATCAAATTCGTGTGGTTAGAGACTCTCGTCAAGCATTTCTCGACTCCCAAAATGAAATTATGGAGCTTCTTCGAGACATGGACAAGCCAAACAACTAGACTATCTTTGTTGCTTGTTTGCTTATTGTTGTTTGTCATGTTTGGCCAACGTGGCACCAACTAACTCCAACAAACTTATCTTTTGTCATTTAGCAACAACCTTTGAAACATCCATATCGGTCTACCGATTACCCTTTGGATTACCGAAGACTTGTTGTCAATAAAAACGTAACGACTATTTTTCAATGTAATATTTCAACCGTTATCGATAAACCAATTTCCCAAGCAATGTCAGCAGAAAACCCACACATTTATCGGTAAACTGACCTTGCCACGGTATACCGATCAAGATCACCAAGTCACAACAATTCTTTATTGTCCAATTGGAACGGTGAACCGAAGTGTTCTCGGTCAACCGAATTTAATTGCTCGATATTAGGAAAAACCTACTGGAAGTTGGTTAATGGTTATCCGGTCTATAGTCGGTCAACCGAGTTCTTCATTCTGACCAATTAACCCACATTCTGTCGGACGACCGTCGGTTTCCCGGTCGACTGAAGTTGCCCCGAATTCTGCCCGAGCTTAAGTCACATCTTGTTTCCTATTGGTCCAAACATCACCAACTTACCATAATGGCTATATTTGTTTTGAAGGCTATAAAAACTTCACTTAAGAGACACATTCACTCCTCTACTTGCCAAAAATCAATCATACTCTTGTGCTCTCAATCTTTAAGCCTTCAAAGCTCCACCAACTATCAAACTTCCATTAAATTCACTCCAAGCTTAATTCCAATCGTTGAGTGCATTCATGTTAGAGTTCAACAACCTCATTCAATTTCCATTGTGTTGTAAAGCTTCGAGGAAGCACCCTCTCGGGTTGTGAGAGGAGATTCGGGCAAGGTGAGGGTGTTCGCAAGACTCCGATTGTAAGGGGGTTTATCTTTGACCGAGAACGAAGATAATAGTAAATTCTCAAGTTGGGATCGAAGGAGCGAGCAGAACTTGAGGAGAGGACTAGATCATGGTGGTGTGATCAAACCTCTATAAATCTCCGGAGTCATCTTGTGGTTTGCAATCTTTGTCTTATTATTTTAATTGTGCAATTGTTTAAGAATATTAGGAGAAAATCTATTCATGCCCCTCTAGATTAGTGATCGATCGACTTACAAAACCCACCGAAATGGTAAACGTGATAACCAAAATTGACTATCTGGCAACGATGCCAAAAGCTTGATCGAGATTTTAAGTTCAAAATTGCAAGTGCACGACCGTGTTGAGAAAGTGCAATGTATGGGTCGTGTCCATGAGGAGTGAGTACGAGTTGTCATCGACCATACTCGAGTGGGGAAGAAAATGAATAGTGAGTGAGTACATGTACACTAAATTACGCTAATTACAATTTGTAAAATAAATGCGACCAATCCCGTAGGAGGTGGAGAATGCGTGTAACAATGTAGATGTATGACACGTGTGTGTACAATTGCGCTCTCATGACATGAATTAATATGGAAATCTATCATGGGCATAATCCTAAGTGTGTTTCCACATGGATTAAGATTTATCACCATCATTAAACACATACAAAACACTACTCAAGATAAGCCAAATATGACTTCATGCTTACATATAAATATTATCTCTTTATCCACTTCAATCTTATCCTCACCTCATAATTCCCCATTAAGGGGACCCACTAACCAAAAAATGTGCTAAGTATCCATTAGGTCCATTAACACACCAAAGGCAAGAGTGAGAATACTCATGAAAATGGCTACAGAAAATATTTGAACCTCCATGATTAAGATTAAAAACACACTAATCTAACTATATCCACACTTGACATCATCCTTGTTGAACGTTTTATTTTAAACCGCAAGTGCACGGCCGCGATGAAGCGGTGGCAAGTACGGGTCGTCCTCAGGGAGGTGAGCAGCCTCTTGTTTGCACGAAATCAAGTGGCGAAAATAATGGAGAAGAGAGTTGGTTACACTACTCTCCACTAAACTACGCTAAGAAGTACGAAATGCGAAAGAAAGAAATAAACGATCAAATAAAAACTAAGCTAAGAACAAAATAGAAGTGCTGGAATTTCAGGAATGGAAAACCCCTAAGGGGTGGAGTGAGTGCACACAAGCAAAGAGGTGGGTGTAGAATACATTCTTTAAGCACATGAAGGTGGTATTTATCAAGCATAGGAAGTGTCTAAATGTTATGGCAAAACCTATCAATCTATTCACCAACTTGGTTGATTAACATTTACATATGCAAGTTGTTTATTTCAGAACCTAAACAAGCATGAGAGGTGTCTAATCATTTTGGCAAAACTCATCAAGTTATAAATTCTATCCTAAAAAAGCAAGCATACATTCATGTTTAATCAACACATTGAAATTAAAGCATTCATCCCATTCTCTAATGCATGTATGTACATCTACTCCACCCCCCAAAGGGGATGGAACTACTCACTAAACATTACACTAATTATTAAACTATGGAAAGAAAGCATATTAAAACTAAGCTAGAATTAAAAGACGATTAAACTAAAACATGCACAAACAATAAAAGAAGCATAAAATAAACAATGAAAGAAACACAAAACTTTATTGATAAAATGACTCATATTAAAAGTAGCATCCCCCTACTTTAGTGTGTGCTTCAAGGCCTCACTTCTAGTAGGAAGAATAGCCACTTAAAATATGGAGTGATTACAAAAGGAGGTGAAGAGTTCTATTTATAGGCATGGAAAAAGCTAATCCGGGACAATCCCCCGACGTGGGACTAAACAGATACCACACATAGGCTAAACATCCTCTAATACATGTGCTGGAGAAATGTGAGCGCATTTGGGCCAAAAGTGACCGCCAATTAGCGGTCTTGGACCGCTAATTAGCGGTCTACAGTGTCCGGATCGCTCTGGAATTTCTTGTGGGCTTTTCTGGAAGGCTTTGTTGTTATTTGATGCATCTAGTTTGCATGTTGGAGCTCCGACCCGAATAGAATTGCCAAAATACTCCCCATGATGGTGAGGAGTATTCTGTTTTGCTCTTAGGTCCTTCTGTCTTGCATCTTGGTCCTTCTTCCTTGCATCTTGGTCCCCAGATCTCACAATTCAGTCCTTTTTTTCCAGCTTTTGGGTCCTTTTATGCTTCATCTCTTCAAACCTATTTATTCCTGAAAACTAAACATAAAACTCGTGACATAGCATTGTTTAGGTGAAAGATAATGGATATAAGATACAAATATGAGCATGAAATGATGTCAATCAATCCTCCACCCACCAATAGGGATGGACTACTCCCTAATCATATAAACAACAAGAAAACAACAAAGTTAAAACAACCCATCAACGTGTCAAGAAATCTAAATCTACTGAAGACAAGGAAATATAAATTACATCAAATTAAAGACTTGAATGTAAACAACATTATATCAAAACTTGATTAATGGATAAAAGATTATAATGTTTCCTCTCCACCCCTTAACTACACTAGTAAAACAAGAAATAAAATCTACTATAATGTGGGAGAGAAGAGGAAGAAGAGTAGAAGAAGAAAAATAAAAGGGTTACAAGTGTATTTATAGAAGATTAATGAAAGGTCTCGATTAGTGTGGGCATAATCTAACGGCTACAAATAAGATCTAGAAGCTCTGCAGTACTCGAAACATAATACCCAACCCCTGGAGAACCTCGGGTGTCAAACACCCAACCGATCCGCCAATGGCGGATTTGAATATGGCAATGGTGGCTAATTTGGGTCGAATTACCCTCAAATTTCACGAGCAGCTTTAGTTAACCAATTTAGCACATGGGTGTGGGGTGCCCGGAGCCGTTGGTTCGAGCATGTTTGGTCTTAATTGTTGAATTACTCCTCATGTTTATGAGATTATGGACTTTTGCGACCAACATATTTTCTTTACAATCTGGTCCCTTTGGGTTTTCAACTAGGTCATTCCTTACTTGCAATCTGATCCTTGAGCATTACAAATATGTCCAAAAGGCTTCCAAGTCAGTCATTTCTTTTTGTATTTAGGTCATTTTGCTTCATTTCTCTTCTTTATTACCAAAACCGTTAAATGTAAGAAATAAATACCCGAGTAGCACAAATATGAGTTAAAATATAGGATATATAACATGAATGCAATGTAAGATAAGCTACTAATCAAACATACGTATTGTTTATGGACACTTTCGAGTTTCAAAGAACAAACAAGTGCTTTAAAGGACAAGATTGTCCTTTACCAGACGTATTGTCCTTTGAAGGACATCAAAGGGCAAGCTTGTGGTTTAAGAACCATTTTGAGTTATAAAAGAAACTTTCGAGTTTCAAAGGGTAGGCCATAGTTCCAAAGGACACTTTTGAGTTTTAGTGGACACATTCCAGTTTAAGGGACACAAGTGTCCTTTTATGGGTAAAAAGGACCATTTCGAGTTTTAAAGGAAACTTTATAGTTTCAAAGAATGAACCATAGTTTTAAAGGACAATTCGAATTTTACTGGTAACATTCCAGTTTGAAACACATTAATGTCCTTTTAAGGGAAATAAGGACCCTTTCGAGTTACACGTTTTAAAATATTGGGACGGTCTTAAACAATTTCTTATTTCCTCTAAAGCTTTCAAACAATTACAATTTAAAGAGTTCTATCTACTTACAATTGAAAAAAATACAAAAAACGCATATAATTACAGTTCACAACATTCCACATCAATTTTATGCTATCAACAATTGCCTTCTGAATATGGAATCCCTAAACAAATACATTGCAATTTCGCCTCTGACTGAGTGTAGATATTTGTCGTCCATTTAAACTGTCAGATGTACGTCTAGCATGAAGTGTTTTCTCCAGCGAATGACATAGACTCCACAGTCGTTGCTATTTGATGTTTGCCGTTGGCAATTTTTGGTATCATAGGATAGTTTTTAGTCCATGTTGTAGTAGGATCTGCAGAATTCGGCCATTATTACCACCGCTTCTTCATGACCACCCACTTCTGACATTTGGCTTCGTGGAATGTTGTTAAATTTCATTACTTTTTTAGTTTTTCCGTCCACGGTAAGCAATGTCCAGTGACCTAAATTTATGAATTGTTGGGCGATTATAATGTTCTTTGTGTCCCATTCATTTAGTTTGTCTTCTACCATAGATGAAGTCAACTGACGATTTTTGGACAAGATAGCAGAGGTGACCATGCTTGGAATGGTGATCATCTTCCTTAGGTAGTTGATTGACATCATTTCATGCTCATATTTGTATCTTATATCCATTATATTACACCTAAGCAATGCTACGTGACGAGTTTTATGTTTAGTTTTCAGGAATAAAGAGGTTTGAAGAGAAGAACCATGAAAGGATCCAAAAGCAGGAAAAATGACTTAATTGTGAGACCTGGGGACTAAGATGCAAGGGAGAAGGACCTGATCGTAAGACCGAAGGACCTAAGAGCAAAACCGAATACTCCACACCATCATGGGGAGTATTTTACCAATTCGAGTCGGGTCGGAGCTCCAACAAGTCAAGTAACCGCATCAAAAACCAACAATACCAGAAAGAAAAGCCCACAACAAATTCCAACACGATCCGAAGATTTTGGACCGCCAATTGGCGGTCTTAGACCGCTAATTGGCGGTCCATATTGCTCAGGATCCGTCGAAATTTTTCCTGGACTTGTATTAATGTTCGTTTAGGCTATTTTTGGTATTGGTTTAGTCCCACATCGGGGGATTGTCCCCGATTAGCTTTTTCCATGCTTATAAATAGAACTCTTCACCTTCCATTGTAATTACCCATTGCTTGGTGGTATTCTCTCTACTAAGGAGTGAGCCTTGAAGCAAAAACTCAAGGTGGAGATGAATGCTACCTTCAATGTGAGTCATTTGTTAATAAAATAATTCTTCTAGTTTCTTTCAATCTTGTCTTTTAATTTGTGCATGTTTGTTTAGTCTTTCCTTTCCTTTTATGTTTCTTTAATGCTTCTTGCCTTCTTAGTTAACTTTCATTTCAGTATTATGCTTTCTTTTGCTAATATAGTTAGTGTAATGAGTAGTGAGTAGTTCCATCCCCATTTGGGGGGTGGAGAAATATGTGATATAATCATGTAGTGTATTAAGTGTGTGTTATCTTTATCCCTTGAGCTTTATATGATTTCCATAACCATCTAATGGGTTTTCACTCTTATCTTTGATATGCTAATGCTCTTGAATGAAGCTTAGCTTATGCTTTGATTAGTGGACCTATTTTATGGGGAATGATAAGGTTAGGATATGGATGAAGTTAATATTGGAAACACAATTTGTAGTGTATGAGCTCTTGTTGCCTTTACCTTAGCTAATGTCTTGTATGTTTTAATGATGTAGTGAAATCTTAATTCATGTGGAGGCATAGTAGGGTATAGTCTTTATACTTGAGTTCATGTAGCTTCATTCCAATTATTGTCTTGTATGTTTTAATGATGTAGTCTTATCTTAATTCATGTAGAGGCAAAGTTGGATGTAGTTTTATGATTTCATGCACTACATGTTGTGAGGAGCTTAATGAACACACACACTTCTTTATGTTCACATTATTTCTCTACCCCTTTGGGGTTTAGTTTTCTTGCTTTTTTTCCATTTCCATTTGCACCTTAGTGTAGTTTAGTGTAACCAACCTTTCTTCCCTTTCTTTACCTCTCGCCTTCGCACAAACCAAGTGTCGACACACCTCCCAGTGGACGACCCGTATTTGCCACCGCTTCAACGCGGCCGTGCACTTGCGGTTAAATATAAAACGATCAATCAAGTATTTGGCGCCGTTGCCGGGGAGGTGCTCTGTCCAGACATTGGTTTGGACAATTCGAGGGGTTTTTAATTTTTTGTTTCCAGTTTTTCATAGTTTCAGGGAACTACTGGATCAAGGGGAGGCTGCTGGACAAATTTGAGGAACAGAAGACCTAAAAGGACCGCCAATCAGCGGTTGGAGACCGCCAATTGGCGGCCTGGTGAGGGCTTCCTACTTTCAAATTTTTTCTGGTAGTTAGTTTTGTAATTTGTGTTATCTGGGAGCCCTATTTTGCATGATTTGACTTCTGGTTTGCTCCCAGATCATTAATCACTCCCCCATTAATCAACTTGGCCCTAAAATCCAAAGCAAAAGACTAGACGTTCTTATTTGTTTAGGTCACGCATCATGTATTGACTTAGGCATATAGTTGTCTTTTCTTTTAGCTTTATTTTCAGTTGTTGAGTGCTGGCATGAGGTACGCATTTCCTACACTCATTCATGCATCTCGTATGCCCATGCATTAGTTAGTAGGAATTGCATCAGGACAAGAGTGAGAGAGCGTTTGATTGGAGCGATTGATTGCTAGATCTAGGATCAAATCGCTACTAAGGAGGGGCTGTCCCATAAAAGATAAGGTGGGGGATTTCATCACCCTTTCCTTGGCCCCAAAAATCACTCGTAATAAAGCCTTAACTAAAAGCAAGTAGACATTGGCCCTAAGGAATTCGGACGCACTAGGAGAGTAATCTAGTCGAGACCGTCATGACCTGATCGGCGTTGCCTACCTTGTCGATAGTAGGAGGTACTGGATCTCCGGATCTGGTATCACTTGCTGGGCATTGTGGTCCTCGTTGTAGGGAGGTGAGACGTGTCGAGGCTAGTGACCTCGAAGTTAGGCGTCGTCTAGCCTAAGGACCCATTGCCTTTCATTGTTTGAGCCGTGCTTGCTAGTTAGGCTTCTTCCTGATCCCTCTACCCACGCTAGCTTTAGGGATTCTTCCCTTCTCCTCTGAGTCATCTTCTTCTCACCTACTTCTACATTTTAGTCTCCTCCCCTTTACACTCTCTAGTAGCGTTTTAGGGTCGAGTCGAGCACTTTTTGCGAGCTTAGTCTCGTGCTGGTGAGAGTGGTCGACTCGAGAGTTGTTTGTTGAGATGGATGGTTACATGGGCGACCATTCATATCATTGTTGGGACCAGGATGATTCTCCCTGGTATTCCGGACCCATGCAACCTGGGGTGGCTCAGATGAACACCCCGTACGGTTGGGATGATCTTCATTATGTGACTGAGCAATCTTCATATAGGGGTGATATGAGAGAAGCACCGACGACTAGATCTCCATCTAGTTATGTTGGATCATACTCTCGGCAACAAACTTTGGCCTCTTTCATGCATGCGGTAGACGACATGAGTGCACCAGTGGCTCCAGTAGCCATACCGTGCGATTGTTGTGGGTTGAGTGGTCATAATATCGGGGAATGTCCTTATGTTCCCCCAGAGCCTGAGTATGAGCATACATTTTCCCAAAATGCTCAATATGACCATTACGCATCCGCGTACATCCCGAGAGTGATGGATTCATGGGGAAACAATTCTTATTCAAATTCTTATACTTCATATTCACCCCAGTATCCTCCTCCCGAATACCCAGAATTCTACCAGCACCCCACTCCAAATCATTGGACTCATTCTCAGCCCATCAACACCCAACCCCAAAATTTCCCAAGCTCTGACTTGGACCCCATCGTTGACCGCATACCTGATTCCTTGAAACAAACTCTCCAAACATTCATGGAAACCACACAAAACTTACTGAAGTCCAACTTGAATTCCTTGCAAACCATGGAAATGCAAGTGAGCCAGATGACACAACAATTCCATGAACGTGAGGAGGGTAACTTTTCTTGTCAACATGAGGATTCATCTTTTGATATCGAACCACCACCACATCCACAAATTCAAAGCACAATCTTTCAAAGTCAAATTCCTAGTCAGTCTGAGGGACTTGGGGTTTCAATTCACGATCACTTAGTGGAGGATTCGATTCAAATTGAGAATAGGATTGTGCTTTGAATTTCAAAGTCAAATTCCTAGTCAGTCTGAGGGACTTGGGGACTTGGGGTTTCTATTATGAGTCGGCACAGGATTGTGCCTTACCTTTTTGTCCCGTGGCCCTTGAGCCACATGATCTTATTGTTGTACCTCCTAAGGACTCACCTTTGGTGGAGCAAGAGCTCCCTAGTACCCTTAATCTCATACGACCTGATGAGAGTTTGCCTCTCACTATTGTTCCTGATCATCTTGGAAATGATGGAACATCAAACAACTACATTGCTCATGAGGGTATTAGGAGTTCCTGGGAGGATACCTTGGGTATGAGACCCACTGTTTGTTCGCCTGGTGTGTCGGATATGCCTAACGAGGTTCTTGACCTCATTCCGACGCACCAGCCTGTTGGTTGGAGAGTTTGGATTGACGATCATAACTTCAGCAGCGCAATAGGAGAATCTAATGCAGCTACAGTGTATGGAATGAGCTCAAGGAGGAGTATTCGGATACCCTCCTAGCAACCCCGAACAAACTCAGAAATCAGAGATACCAATCAGGAACAAACGAAACTCACAACAACAAACAAACATTACCGAATCGGTAAATCGATATAACAACTAATTTAGTCATCTACGAGTCATGATAAGGACGTTATGAGGTATGAAATCTTAAGGGTCGAACACAATCACAAAATAACACAACACATCAATAACACATAGACATGAAGGAAGCAATAGATTGATGGATTACATCAAGAAATATCATAAACAACTCCACAACCATAGATAACATGTATCACCACCTTCAGAGCATATATGTGATAGTAATCAACATCTCAGAACATGATTAGGCCTTACATTAGAAAGAAATAACATATATATCAGTCGTGCAACATGGTGGAATATGCTCCATATATCAGCAGGCTAAACATATCTACAAATATTACATAAGCGTGCATTCTGATTCATAGGTGGCATTAAAATATAACGTGGTTAGCATATCACATGAATGCGTCCAATTTCGGTCTTAAGTGCGTGCATGGCATCAATATCAGACACATAATCGAATTCAGATCATGAATGCATCATATATGCTTCTCGAACAGAATACAATGATTAAGCTACAGAAAATCCACGACTCACAGCCATGCAAGATGAACCTGCCCATCCAACCGACATGCTCAGGGCACTCCTCCCAAGCTGGTCTGCTGTGGGAGAAAGTCGAAGGAGGTCGGTCCAGCCAACTGGTCTATCAACCGTGCGAGAGTCGCGTGAGTGCACCAACTACAAGGTCAGTGCACCCTAGTGTCCCCAGATCAGACCAAGTGATCCAGCCCCAATACCTCTCACCCCTAACCACCCTAGGGTTCATCTCCATCCTCTACTGACCCCAGCCACTAACTGGAGGCTGCACCAGCCAGCCACCCCAAGGATGGCGTCAAAAGAGTTGAAGACAGACCTTAGTCGATCGGATCATGTGTGCACCACCACACCTCAATAGATCCGGACTACCATCAGACTCGACCCATGGAGAACCTATTCACCTCTGGTCAGACCCCACTGAAGCTCGCCAGAGCTCCGGTGCACTTGTTTGTCCCCCAGCCATCTCCAACTAGCGTAACTCCAACCTCGCACTAGTGGAGAACTCGGTTAATGGTGCAACCAATTGCACCAACCACCAACATGGTGCTGGACATCCCTCCCACCAATACCCCCTCCCATAAAATCTTCAAGGGGTCAGGAGCATACCTGAGTTGCTGGAGAAGATCTACGGAAGAACTGCCACAACCCACCTTCTACACGCCACACAATCTACTGCCCTCCTTTTGCAACCTCGCCGGATTCTAGTGCTTTGCCAGAGCTTCTGGCCACCATGATGTTGGAGAAGATGAGGGAGGTTTGGAAGGTTGTGTGGGGAAAGGAAAGAGATAGGGGATGACTAGGGTTGAGGAGTGG
The DNA here is from genome assembly GCA_963682175.1 of Triglochin maritima. Taxonomy (NCBI): domain Eukaryota; kingdom Viridiplantae; phylum Streptophyta; class Magnoliopsida; order Alismatales; family Juncaginaceae; genus Triglochin; species Triglochin maritima. The sequence goes on along the minus strand of OY821790.1, from coordinate 13,593,127 downwards.
TTTTTGTTTCAAGCCACCAAGAGAAAAGGCAACAAATGAATGCCAATAATTCTCTATGAAGACTTGCCAAAAACCATGCAATTCAAAAGTGTGCAAATAAAATCAGATCTATTCCTACATGACTATGATGCCACGTCACCCCCAGCACACTCAGCCCTACATGTCACACCCCAAGGCAAGAGCCGAATGTCACATGCAACCATCATCCGACCGACCCGATAGAGTAAATCGATTGCAAACTTGACCGATGTATCGCATCCGCCTACGAGTCACATTTGCTCACCCATAAAGGATACTTCTCCCAAACGGAAACTTTTCCTCAAAGACAGGTTTTCCCCCGATAGAAAACGTTACCAAAAATCAAAATAAGCATACAATCAAATAATGCACCAACAAGCATGAATATGAAGAAGGACCTTATTCATTTAATAGGAGAGTGGGTCTTACAGTTTAGTCTGCTCCCCTTTACACTCTCTATAAGCATTTTAGGGTCGAGTCTAGCACTTTTTGCGACCTTGGCCTCGTGGTGGTGGGAGTGGTCGACTCGAGAGTACTTTGTCGAGATGGATGCTTACATAGGCAACCATCCATTTCATTGTTGGGACCATGACTATTCTCCCTTGTATTCGGACCGATACATCCTGGGGTAACTCAGACAAACACCCAGCATGGTTGGAACAATTTTTATTGTGTAGTTGAGCAATCTTTAGATTGGGGTAATATGAGAGGGGAACCGATTGCTAGACCACCATCTGGTTACATCAGATCATATGTCAGTCACGAACCTGAGTCATTACAATATACTTTGGCCTCTTTCATGCGTTCGGTAGAGGGTTTGATTGGATCGGTGGTTCCAGAAGCCACGTGAGATGACCAGAGTGGTTTAAGTGGTCAGTTGTTCGAAGAGTGTTCGTATGTTCCTCCTGAACCTGAATATGATGATGTTTTTTTCCCAAAGTACTCATTATGACCCCTACGCATTCACGTCTTACCGAGGGAGGACATATCCATAGGGAAACTTTAGAAATCCTGAGTATCATACTTATTGCCCACCCTAGTATCCTCCTCCCGAATACCGAAACTCTACGAACACCCTACTACCAATCATTGGACTCATTCTCAGCCCATAAATAGCCAACTCCAAAATCTCCAAAATTCTGACTTGAGCCTTACAGTTGACCCCAAACTTGATTCCTTGAAACAAACTCTCCTTATAAAACCTTGCAAAATATGGCAAGACAAGTGAGTCAGATGTCGCAACAATTAAGTGAACATGAGGAGGGTGACCTTTCTTGTCAACATGAGAATTTATCTTCTGATATCAAACCACCCCCACATCCATAAATTCAAAGCACAATCTTGCAAAGTCCAACTCCTAGTATGTCTGAGGGACTTGGGGTTTCAATTCAAGATAACTTGGTAGGGGATTCGATTAAAATTGAGAATAACATGGACCAATTTCATTTTGAGTCGGCACAGAATTGTGCCTTATCTTTTTGTCTCGTGGCCCTGGAGCCACATGATCTTAATGTTGCACTTCTTAACGACTCACCTATGGTGGAGCAAGAGCTCCCCAATACCCTTAATTTCATACGACCTGGTGAGAGTTTGTTTCTGACAATTGTTCCTGATTATCTTGAAAATGATGGGATACCAAACAACTACGTTGCCAATGAGGGTATTAGGAGTTCCTTAGAGGATACCTTGGGTAAGAGACCCTATTTCTGTTCGCCTGGTGCATCGAGCAAGGATAATGAGGTTGTTGGCCTCGTTCCAGCACACCAGCCTGTTCGTTGGAGTGTTTGGATAGACGGTCATAACTTCAATACCTCAACGGGAGAAACTTTTCTTCCGTTGCTCAATTGCAATCGAGCTCTTTCAGTTTGATCTTTTGAATCAGACGCCTTTGCATCTTGATCACGAAACTCTCCTTGCATCTTGTGAACTTTGTGAGTGGGAGGGGGCACACATGAGTATTTTGGCCCCACGTCGTGTCATGTTCCCATTCCAAGTATATTGACCCACTATTGAGGTTCTCGTATGATGTCCTTTGACAAATGACGATGATAACTTATTTTTGTACATAGTTATATTTGAACAAAAAAGAAAAAAATACTCCAAAAGTGAGCATAGGTTGTTGTGGGCTCCAAACCTTGTGTATTTCGGCCACATTTGTTTCACATATTTATATCATTTCTTAAGTATCTCACAGGTTCTAAGGGGAATTCTGATTTGTGTCCATCAACATGACCACAAAAATTTCATTGTGCTTTAATGTTTGGTGAGATCATAATTTTTTCATTCAAAAATATATGTAGTATCATGCCTGCATACATTGAGGACAATGCATGAAGTAAGTGTGTGTGGGGAGGTGTTTTACATTTGTATATATTGAAAGGAATGTGTTCTAAAAGTTTTACTTTTATATGTCAATTATTATGAAATGAATGTGCAAACATTTTGTTCCTTGATTATGGTATTCGTCTTTTGGAAGTGTTAAGGAAGAGGCGTTTGGTCCTTAACCGTAGAGATCTAAAAGATAATGGTTTACATAAATCAAAAGTTATTCACAATCATGGTAATTAACATGGAACATTAATTGCCGAGATAAGATTGTCGTGTTGGTCATCGATTGTTGTAGCTCTACAAATGATTGACGACACAAGTATATAAAAGAGGAAAAGATTACTTTTATATATTGAATAGACCTAACAAGTAAAACATTATGGAATTGTGTTTCGTGTCATTAACGTTTTTTCTGTGTCTTGTATCCTAAGATACGAGACTTATATCTTTTCACTCAAGAAGTATTTAATTTGATCATTGTCAAAAGCTATCAATGAGTGTAGTGATAAAGGCAATAGTTGATTGAACATGACTTGTGCTGGAAAAGATAGCTAGTCAAATGATTATCATTGCCCCTCTTAATTGAGTGATGATATTAGTGGACCCTTGATAAAGCAAAATTATAATGTGCACAATGTAACTTGAGTTAAGTTACATGTGCAAAATTATAGGTCACACCACAAAACTGGGAAACAAGAGGTTTGATTTTAAGTTCATATGATGTGTCGGGTTTCATGTGAAAATATGAGACATGTGGTGAATGAATAAAATCAATATGTCATCAGAATTGACATAATTAGGATCATAATAAATTCATATAAGGTGTATATATTATGGGGTGTAATAATTTAATATTACATATGATAATATATTATATAAGATGTGAATTCGCTAAAAACCCCAAAAGATCAAATTTTGTTGGAAATAAATCCAAAATTTGACAAATGCAAAATCGGGGTCAAACACGGTGAACCTATCATGGTTCGGTCGACCGAGGTATCTTCGGATCAGTTAACCGAATAGGGAACGGGTAAGCGCAATTGGTTGACCGAAATTGTCTGGAGTGCCTGGACAATCGGGTTCGGTTAACCGAGTGTGCACGGTCAACCGAGAAGTAGTATTTTCGGTAGACCGAAGGTGACACGGTCATCCGATGACTATGTCCCAGGAGCGATTCTGGTGGGTCAACGGTAGACCGCGTAAAATACGCGGTTCGCTCGAATTCTTCTAGGGAATTTTTCTCATACGGATTCAGTCGACCGTCTAGCTCACGGTGCACCGAACACGTGTTATAAACGAACGGTTCGGTTGACCGAGTTATACTCGGTCCACCGAACAAGAACGATTGTGCCTGAATTATTAAGAGATTAATTAAATCGTGGGTTGATTAATTCCAGATTTAATTGAAACATTTTTTGTGGGTGCTTATTTGGAAATCAGATATTAATTTTAGAAGAGAATAAGCAAGAGATCATGGCTAAATAATAGCTCTTGATAAGGATGTTTTGGGAGACTATAAAAGGACCCCTACTCGTACTTGTTTAATACTAATGCAAAAATTATTTCTCTCATTAATCTCACCCAAATCACCAAGAAAATCTCTTAGTAAATTTAAGTTTTAGAGATAAGAATCTCAGGAGCTTAAAGAGGGATTATTAGCTAGATTCTAAACCTTGTTATGATTGATTGGCTAGCTCATTTCTCTCTAATCTTGTTTAGAGTTTGGTGAACACTCGGAGGCAAATCCGTGGACGATTCAACGGGAACCACGACTCCGGATCTTCAAAAAGGTTTTAGAGAACCTTTAGGTACGATTCTACGTTTGTGGTTTATTTTAATAAATGTAGGGTTGCATGTTATTAGAATAAACACAAAGTTATGTACATAGAAATCGTTGAAAATATGAAAATCGATCTTGTATGTTGTATTAAAGTTCTTAAAATATATACATACATGGGGACACGAAATCCTATAGTGGTATCTGAGCATTTAGTTCATATTTTCAATAATTAGACTATATAATTAATTTTAGTTTACCATCTACAATCGAAACAATTCATGTTCAACGTCTTTTTCGAGTATTCTGATAGTTTTGTTTATTTAATTGTAATTGATTCTTTTGATAGTTTTAAATGTTTTGAAACACATCATGTGAATGTTAGAATTAAAATTTAGACTTATGTCTAATTTATATAATTTTTGTTTTTAATTAAATGATTATTTTATAAGGAATCAACAAAATGGAAAAAGGTATATGTTTATCTTTCTTTAAATTTTTATTTTTGGAAATTGGATAAACAGCGGTTCAAATATTTGATGTTTTGAACTATGGATGCATAAAATCATTTTTAATGGATTTCAAATGATTTTAGAGTTATTTTATTTTGAGATGCATGATAAACTAAATCGAGTAATATATAGTTTATGTACATGCGTTGCTCGAGTTCTCTTATGCAGGGATATGTGAGTTTATATATGTTCCGATGAAGCCATGTGAATGAATGAATGAATGAATGAATGAATGTGTATGTTATTATTATTCAATCACAGGGGCTTATGTATATGTAAAAGCAAAATTTCTATTTTTATGTATATGCATGCGTATGAGAGGATTTTTACATAGGACTTGCACTAGAAAAAAATTCAAAATTGAGAGATGCATGTTTATATTTTTGCAATATCAACATCCATGGTGCAAGAGGAAGACGCTGAAGAAGCGCAATGATCGAGGATCAAGGATCAAGGACGCGGGAACATTTAAACTCACACAATGTGTGTGTGAATGGATTTATTTATGTTTCTGTGCTTGATATATATGTGATTGCGTGGATGAAAGTTAGGATGTGTATAGATGATAAATATGCATGATCACCTAAATTCTAAAATCTCATATTAATGTTTAAATTGTCCAACCAAAAATTAAGAGTATCTTTCTTTCTTATTTCATCCACTAGCAGCCATCGATCGAGGGATATTCTGCTCGCCCTTAGCGGGAGATAGCTTCCTCCATCTTTGGGAATAGTGGGAGATATAAGGTTGTCTATTGTTGTGCCACGAATAGATGTACGAGGTGCGATTCACCCTTAGTAGACACCGAGTTTATTTGTTTGTGAATACAATGGATAAACGTATCTCGTATCAAATGAAATAAGTTTTCTTAACAAGACCCGGAGCCCTAGCTCGGTTTTGAGAAAGAGAGTTTTTCTTACGAGGATCTGTCAAATTCCCTCTTAATTAAAACGACAAGAGTCATAAGAGTTTGAAAATGTAAATGTTGCGATATTTCGAAATGGTTATGATTAGAAAATGTTTTCTTACCTTGAATTTTATAGTATATCTGATAGCCCTTAGCTAGTTTATATTAAAATTGATAGGATCTTGGATTGCTGCATTTATGGACAAATTTTATTTGCGGTATTGTTTTTTAAAACATAAAAGTGACATTAAATCCCATATAATTTATTTTGTCGAAATGTCGAATATTCAACCTATTTGTGCGATCTATGATTGAAAAACATCCTTTGGAAAATGATGGCTCCAACTTCATAAGCTGCCAACTCAAACTCAATCGTGTTGAAGTTTGAGAAACTATCTCATATTTTGGATCGTGAAATCCCAAAATTAAATGAGAAGGCAACCGATAGCGAGAGAGAGGCAAAAGCCAAGTGGGAAGACCAAGAGAACCAAGTTCACGGTCAAATGTTGGCCTCCATGGGTGACTCGCTTCAAGAAAAATACTTGGATTAAAAACCCAAGAAGACTATGGAAGCTTTAACAAAGATGTTCATGGATAGTGCAAGAAAAGACCGTTATAAGACCACCATCGCACTCACAAGGTGCCACATGGCGGAGGGAACATCGGTATCCATGCATTTTCTTACGATGCAAGGATACCTTGAGAAGTTGTCGAAGCTCTCTTCCCCGATGCTCGATGACATTGCGGAAGATTTGATTCTTGGCTCTCTAGCCCCGTGCTACAAGGACTTCATTATGCACTATCATGTGCGTGAGAAAGGGGTGAGTCTTGAGGAACTTCACAACGCTCTCAAAATGGCTGAAGTTGACATGGGCAAGGGTCGGGACAAGCACGTCCTAGCCATCCATGAAGGGAGCAAGAAGATCACACAAGGTAAAGGCAAATTCACCAAAAATACGTCAATCAAGAGCAAGGGAGTAGGTGGTGCTCATGGGAGTGCCTCAAGGGGGAAATCTTTGAAATCTACGACTCCCAACACGGAGTGCTTTCACTGCGGTGAAAAGGGACACATCCGGCCAAATTGCCCCAAGTACAAGGAAGACCTTGACAATGGAGTGATTGAACGTAAGCACCCCAAAAAGGCCAAAGCTATATTTGTTATTGAGATAAATTTAGCCACCTCTGTTCATGATTGGGTAATCATACCAGATCTTGTGCTCACATAATTTCTAATGTGCAACTAGTAAAGGATAGGAAGGAACTCGTGAAGAACGAGATGATTTTGAAGGTACGAAATGGTGCAAGCGTTGCTGCGATTGCACAAGGTTCTGTGGAGCTTCAATTACTAGTGGTTTAAATTTATGTTTAAAGAATGTTTATTATGTGCCTTCGATTAGCAAGAACATTATTTCTGTATCATGTTTGGATATGGATAATTTTAATATAAATATTTCAAATTCTTGCTTGTCTATATCGAAGAATGGTATTTTCTATGCAAATGCATTCGTGAGGAATGGTCTCTATTTGCTTGAATTGAATAATAAACAAATCTTAAACATCAATAACAAAAGACTTAAAACTACTCACGTGAATGATACACTCTTGTGGCACTATCGTCTTGGTCACATAAATGAAAAACGCATCAAGAAATTGCAAGAAGCTAACCTTCTTGGTGAACCTGATTTTAAATCATTGGAGACGTGCGAACCTTGCCTAATGGGCAAAATGACCAAGAGGCCTTTCAAGAAGAATGGACCGAAAGCGAATGACTTGTTGGATTTGATACATTCTGGTGTATGTGGTCCGATGGGTACTAGTGCAAGAGACGGTTTTAGGTACTGCATTACGTTCACGGATGACTATAGTCGTTATGGCTGTATTTATGTAATGAGAAACAAAAGTGAATCCTTTGACAAGTTCAAGGAATTCAAGAATGAAGTAGAGAACCAACTCAACAAGAAAATCAAGTCTCTACGAACGGATCGTGGAGGTGAGTACTTAAGTACCGAATTTGACTCATTCCTAAAGGAGTGTGGTATTGTACCACAGCTCACCCCTCCCGGTACACCTCAGTGGAATGGGGTATCCAAAAGGAGGAATAGGACATTACTTGACATGGTGCGACCAATGATGTGTCAAGCTGAATTGCCGCTTTACTTTTGGAGTTATGCACTAGAACTTGCAGCTTACACACTAAATAATGTCCCATCCAAATCCGTAGAGAAAACGTCTTATGAACTATGGAGTGGTAAAACACCTAAGCTCAATTTTCTCAAGATTTGGGGTTGTGAGGCCAACGTCAAGAGATTGATGTCGACCAAACATCAACCAAAAGCAGATAAGTGCTTCTTCACAGGTTATCCTCGTGAGACAAGAGGATACTACTTTTGGCATATAACCTCCAATCGAGTGATTGTAGAGAGGGATGCTGTATTTCTAGAAAAGGAATTTCTGGAAAGAATAAAAAGTAGTGGGAGTAGATTTGTGCTTGAGTTGACTCAAGATACTCTACAAGATCACTATATGAATGATGTTATTAAAGATAATGAAGGCCCAACCGAGGTTCCTTTGGTTAGTGGGAGCGTGAGTGAGAGACCGTCGCAAGAAATTGTGAGAGAAACTCAATCTTCCCCACCTAGTGTATGTTCGAGAATCGAACACGAACCAATTCCACAAGAAATTATGGAAGAAGTTCGAGAAGGACACGTAGAACCAAAAGAACTTAGAAGGTCAGCGAGGGAAAGGAAGAAACCCGATATCTATTTGGGACTTCAAGAGATCATGGTACCAGATACCGATGATACCTCGACCTTTCAAGAAGCTATGGAAAGAAAGGACTCCAAACTATGGTTCAATGCCATGGAATCCGAAATAGAATCCATGTATGATAATCATGTGTGGAACTTGGTTGACCTTCCTCAACGGAAAAAAGGTCATTCAAAATAAATGGGTTTTCAAGAGGAAGATGGACATGGATGGGAACTTGACAACCTACAAAGCGAGGCTTGTAGCAAAAGGTTTCACTCAAGTTCAAGGAATTGACTATGATAAAACTTTTTCACCGGTTGCCTTGTTCAAGTCTATTCGGATTACGTTCGCTATTGCCGCATTTCATGATTATGAGATATGGCAAATGGATGTCAAAACGATCTTCCATATTGGGAACTTGGAGGAGGATGTGTATACGGTACAACCTCAAGGTTATGAAGATCCAAAGAATAGCAAGAAAGTATGCAATCTTCAAAGATCCATTTAGGGATTCAAGCAAGCATCAAGGAGTTGGAACAAGCACTTTGACGAATAAGTCAAAAAGATTCACTTCGTCCAAAGTAAGGAAGAGCCTTGTATATACAAGAAGGTTAGTGGGAGCCACATAGTTTTCTTGATCTTATATGTCGATGACATACTCCTCATGGGAAATCATATACCTTTGCTTGAGCAAACAAGAAGTTCATTGAAATCTGCATTTTCGATGAAAGATATGAGTGAGGCTCAATACATCTTGGGAATCAAGATATATAGAGATAGATCCCGTAGACTCATTGGCCTAAGTCAACGTACATACATTAACAAGGTCTTGGAAAGGTTCAGCATGAACAACTCCAAAAAGGGCAATGTCCCAATGAGTATAGGTGTGCAACTCAAGAAGTCTCAACGTGTTGAATCACGTAAAGACTTGGACTACATGAAAGATATCCCTTATGCTTCAGCAATAGGATCGATCATGTACGCGATGACTTGCACAAGACCCGATGTCTCGTACGCTCTAAGCATGTCAAGTGGTCACCAATCCAACGCAGGTCCTGAGCATTGGACTGCGGTCAAGAATATTATGAGGTACCTTGACCGGACCAAAAGATAAAGTCCTTGTTTATGGAGGACAAAGGGAGTTAATAGCCGAGGGCTATTCGGATGCGAGTTTCATGAGTGATCCCGACGATAGGAGGTCGCAATAATGATAGGTCATTATTCTCGAAGGTGGAGGCATCAGTTAGCGTAGTTGGAGCAAATCACTACGGCCGACTCAACCGCCGACGAAGGCAAAATAAATTTACTATGGGTGGACACAAACAACAACACAGCTGATCCATTCAACAAACCCTTATACCAAGCTAAAAGGCGAAATATATTTCGAGTCCATGGATCTGAGGAACCATGTGGATTGGCATGATGAGTGATTAGAGAGGGTTGCCCTAGTTATAATTGTTTTATACATTGAGAATGTATGTGAAAGAAAACTTTGATAACAAGTGGGAGTTTGAAAGGAATGTGTTCTAAAAGTTTTACTTTTGTATGTCAATTATTATGAATTAAATGTGCAAGCATTTTGTTCCTTGATTATGGTATTCGTCTTTTGGAAGTGTTAAGGAAGATGCGCTTGGTCCTTAACCGTAGAGCTCGAAAAGATAATGGTTTACATAAATCAAAAGTTATTCACAATCATGGTAATTAACATGGAACATTAATTACCGAGATAAGATTGTCGTGTTGGTCATCGATGGTTGTAGCTCTACAAATAATTGACGACACAAGTATATAAAAGAGGAAAAGATTACTTTTATATATTGAATAGACCTAACAAGTAAAACGTTATGGAATTGTGTTTCGTGTCATTAATTTTTTTACTCTGTCTTGGATCCTAAGATATGAGACTTATATCTTTTCACTCAAGAAGTGCTTAATTTGATTTTTGTCAAAAACTATCAATGAGTGTAGTGATAAAGGCAATAGTTGGTTGAACATGATTTGTATTGGAAAAGATGGCTAGTCAAACGATTATCATTGCCCCTTATAATTGAGTGATGATATTAGTGGGCCCCTTGATAAAGCAAAATTATAATGTGCACAATGTAACTTGAGTTAAGTTACATAGTTATAATTAGCTTAGAGAGATCAAGAAATGAATATACACATTTCTACTTTGTATATATTCGTAATATCGTGAGGCAAGGGACGGACACAAGTGGTGCACTTATATCACTAAATTGATCGTGTTTTGGTTCGGGTGAAACAAAGACATCTATGTTAGATACCGCTTGTAGTTTTAGATATTAGGTGTTTAATATCACTGCCAATTTGGCTTTGATCCTCCTATACGTCACACCACAAAACTGGGAAACAAGAGGGTTGATTTTAAGTTCATATGATGTGTCGGGTTTCATGTGGAAATAGGACACATGTGGTGAATTAATTAAAATCAATATGTCATGAGAATTGATATAATTAGAATCATAATAAATTCATATGAGGTATATATATTATGGGGTGTAATAATTTAATATTTCATATGATAATATATTATATAAGATGTGAATTTGCTAAAAACCCCAAAAGATCAAATTTTGTTGGAAATAAATCCAAAATTTGACAAAGGCAAAATTGGGGTCAAACACGGTGAACCGTTCATGGTTCGGTCGACCGGGGTATCTTCATATCGGTGAACCGAATAGGGAATGGGTAAGCGCAATTGGTTGACCGAAATTGTCTAGAGTGCCTGGACAATCGGGTTCGGTTAACCGATTGTGCAAGGTCAACCGAGAAAGTTGTATTTTCGATAGACCGAAGGTGACACGGTCATCCGATGACTATCTCCCAGGAGCGATTCTGGTGGGTCAACGGTTGACCGAGTAAAAGACGTGGTTCGTCCGAATTCTTACTGGGAATTTTTCTCATACGGATTCGGTCGACCGTCTAGCTCACGATTCACCGAACACGGTTTGGTGGACCGAATAATTCTCGGTCCACCGAACAAGAACGATTCTGCCTGAATTCTTAAGAGCTTATTTAAATCATGGGTGGATTAATTCCAGATTTAATTAAAATGTTTTTTGTGGGTGCTTATGTGGAAATTAGAGATTAATTTTAGGTGAGAATAAGCAAGAGATCATGGCTAAAGAATAGCTCTTGATAAGGATGTTTTGAGAGACTACAAAAGGACCCCTACTCCTACTTGTTTAATACTAATGCAAAAAAAATTCTCTCATTAATCTCTCTCTAATCACCACGAAAATCTCTTAGTAAATTTAAGTTTTAGAGATAAGAATTTCAGGAGCTTAAAGAGGGGTCATTAGCTAGATTCTAAACCTTGTTAGAGATTGATTGGCTAGCTCATTTCTCTCTAATCTTGTTTAGAGTTTGGTGAACACTCGGAGGCAATTACATGGACGATTCAACGGGCAACCTGACTCCGGATCTTCAAAAGGGTTTAGAGAACCTTTAGGTATGATTCTACCTTTGTGGTTTAGTTTAATAAATATAGGGTTGCATGTTATTAGAATAAACACAAAGTTCTGTACATAGAAATTGTTGAAAATATGAAAATCGATCTTGTATGTTGTATTAAATTTTTTAAAATATATACATACATGGGGACACGAAATCCTACACTAACTTCATAAGCTGGCAACTAAAGCTCAATATCGTGTTGAAATTTGAGAAACTATCTCATATTTTGGATGATGAAATCCCAAAATTAAATGAGAAGACAACCGATAGCGAGAGAGAGGCAAAAGCCAAGTGGGAAGACCAAGAGAACCAAGTTCACCGTATAATGTTGGCCTCTATGGGTGACTCGCTTGAAGCAAAATACTGGGATTCAAACCCCAAGAAGACCATGGAAGCTTTAACAAAGATGTTCATGGATAGTGCTAGAAAAGACCACCATCGCACTCACAAGGTGCCACATGGCGGAGAGAACATCGGTATCCATGCATATTCTCACGATGCAAGGATACCTTGAGAAGTTGTCGAATCTCTCTTCCCCGATGCCCGATGACATTGTGGAAGATTTGATTCTTGGCTCTCTAGCCCCGTCCTACAAGGACTTCATTATGCACTATCATGTGCGTGAGAAAGGGGTGAGTCTTGAGGAACTTCACAACGCTCTGAAAATGGCTGACATTGACATGGGCAAGGGTCGGGACAAGCACATCCTAGTCGTCCATGGAGGGAGCAAGAAGATCACACAAGGTAAAGGCAAATTCACCAAGAATACGTCAATCAAGAGAAAGGGAGTAGGAGGTGCTCATGGGAGTGCCTCAAGGGGGAAATCTTTGAAATCTACGACTCCCAACACGGAGTTCTTTCACTGCATTGAAAAGGGACACATCCGGCCAAATTGCCCCATGTACAAGGAAGACCTTGACAATGGAGTGATTGAACGTAAGCACCAAAAAAACGCCAAAGGTATATTTCTTATTTAGATAAATTTAGCCACCTCTGTTCATGATTTGGTAATTGATACCGGATCTTGTGCTCACATAATTTCTAATGTGCAGCTACTAAAGGATAGGAAGGAACTCGTGATGAACGAGATGATTTTGAAGGTCGGAAATGGTGCGAGCGTTGCTGCGATTGCACAAGGTTCTGTGGAGCTTCAATTATCTAGTGGTTTAAATTTATGTTTAAAGAATGTTTATTATGTGTCTTCAATTAGCAATAACATTATTTATGTATAATGTTTGGATATGGATAATTTTAATATAAATATTTCAAATTCTTGCTTGTCTATATCGAAGAATGATATCTTCTATGCAAATGCATTCGTGAGGAATGGTCTCTATTTGCTTGAATTGAATAATAAACAAATCTTAAACATCAATAACAAAAGACTTAAAACTACTCACGTGAATGGTACACTTTTGTGGCAATATCATCTTGGTCATATAAATGAAAAACGCATCAACAAATTGCAAGAAGCTAACCTTCTTGGTCAACTTGATTTTAAATCATCGGAGACGTGCGAACCTTGCCTAGTGGGCAAAATGACCAAGAGGCCTTTCAAGAAGAAAGGACCGAGAGCGAATGACTTGTTGGATTTGATACATTCCGATGTATGTGGTCCGATGAGTACTAGTGCAAGAGACGGTTTTTGGTACTTCATTACGTTCACGGATGACTATAGTCGTTATGGCTATATTTATCTAATGAGAAACAAAAGTGAATCCTTTGACAAGTTCAAGGAATTCAAGAATGAAATAGAGAACCAACTCAACAAGAAAATCAAGTCTCTACGAACGGATCGTCGAGGTGAGTACTTAAATACCGAATTTGACTCATTCCTAAAGGAGTGTGGTATTGTACCACAGCTCACGCCTCCCGGTACATTTCAGTGGAATGGGGTATCCGAAAGGAGGAATAGGACATTACATGACATGGTTCGATCAATGTTGAGTCAAGCTTAATTGACGCTTTACTTTTGGAGTTATGCACTAGAAGTTGCGGCTTACACACTAAATAATGTTTCATCCAAATCCGTAGAGAAAACACGTTATGAGCTATGGAGTGGTAAAACACCTAACCTCTATTTTCTCAAGATTTGGGGTTGTGAGACCTCCGTCAAGAGATTGATGTCGGCGAAACTTCAACCAAAAGCAGATAAGTGCTTCTTCATAGGTTATCCTCGTGATACAAGAGGATACTACTTTTGGCATATAACCTCCAATCGAGTGATTGTAGAGAGGGATGTCGTATTTCTAGAAAAAGAATATATGGAAAGAATAAAAAGTAGTGGGAGTAGAGTTGTGCTTGAGGAGACTCAAGATACTCTACAAGATCATGATATGAATGATGATATTTGATTGACATCATCTCATGCTTATATTTGTCTGTTATATCCATTATCTTTCACCTAAACAATGTTATCTTACGAGTTTTTCTGTTTGAATTTCAGAAATAAATTCCTTTGAAGAGATGAAGCATAAAAGGACCTAAAAGTTGGGAAAAAGGACGGAATTGTGAGATATGGGGACTAAGATACAAGGGAGAAGGACCTGAACGTAAGACCAAAGGCAAAACAGAAAACTCCACACCATCATGGAGAGTATTTTTGCAATTCTATTCGGGTCGGAGCTCCAACAAGTCAAGTAACCGCATCAAAGACAAACAATACCCGCAAGAAAAGCCCACAACAAATTCCAACCCGATCCAAACTGTATGGCCCGCCAATTGGCGGTCTAGGACCGCTAATTGGTGGTCCAGATCACTCTGGATCCACTCAACTTTCTCCAGCACATGTATTAGAGGATGTTTAGGCTATTTTTGCTATTTGTTTAGTCCCACATCGGGGGATTGTCCCGGATTGCCTTTTTCTATGGCTATATATGGAACTCTTCAACTTCTAATGTAATCACTTCACATTTTGAGTGGCTATTCTTCCTACTAGAAGTGAGGCCTTGAAGCACACACAAACGTAGGAGGATGCTACTTGAAATGTGAGTCACTTTAATAAAAGTTTCTTTATTATGTTGTTTGTTTCATATTTCTTGTTTTACTTTGTTTAATTTCATTTCATTAGTTTTAATAGCTTAGTTAATATGTTTTCCTTTCTTAGTTTAACAATTAGTCTAATGTGTAGTGAGTAGTCCATCCCCTTTGGGGGTGGAGTAGATGTACATACATGCAAATGAGAATGGAATGAATGCTTTATTTCCAATGTGCTGATAGAACATGAATGTATGCTTGCTTGTTTAGGATAGAATTTATAACTTGATGAGTTTTGCCAAGATGATTAGACACCTCTCATACTTGTTTAAGTTCTGAAATAAACAACTTGTATATGTAAATGTTAAATCAACTAGGTTGGTGAATGGATTGATAGGTTTTGCCATAAGACTTAGGCACTTCCTATGCATGATAACACCACCTTCATTTGTGCTTAAAGAATATGTTCAACACCCACCTCTTTGTATGTGTGCACTCACTCCACCCCTTAGGGGTTTTCCATTTCTGAATTCCAGCACTCTTCTTTCGTTCTTAGTTAAGTTTTTAGTTAATCGTTTGTTCCTTTCTTTCGTATTTCATACTTCGTAGTGTAGTGTAGCATAGCGTAGCATAATCCACTCCCTTCTCCATTTTTTCGCCACTTGATTTTTTCGTGCAAACGAGAGGCTGCTCACCTCCCTGAGGACGACCCGTATTTGCCACCGCTTCAACGCGGATGTGCACTTGCGGTTTAATTAAAACGTTCAACAATATTCAAGATCATGAAGGCCCAACCGAGGTTCCTTTCGTTAGTGGGAGCGTTAGTGAGAGACCCTCGCAAGAAATTGTGAGAGAAACTCAATCTTCCCCACCTAGTGTACGTCCGAGAATCGAACACGAACCAATTCGACAAGAAATTGTGGAAGAAGTTCGAGAAGTACACGAAAAACCAAAAGAACTTAGAAGGTCAACGAGGGAAAGGAAGAAACCCGATATGTATTTGGAACTTCATGAGATCGTGGTACTAGATACCGATGATCCCTCGACCTTTCAAGAAGCTATGGAAAGAAAGGACTCCAAACTGTGGTTTAAAGCCATGGAATCCGAAATAGAATCCATGTATGATAATCAAGTATGGAACTTGGTTGACCTTCCTCAAGGGAAAAAGGTCATTCAAAATAAATGGGTTTTCAAGAGGAAGATGGACATGGATGGGAACTTGACAACCTACAAAGCGAGGCTTGTAGCAAAAGGTTTCACTCAAGTTCAAGGAGTTGACTATGATGAAACTTTTTCACCGGTTGCCATGTTCAATCTATTAGGATTATGCTCGCTATTGCCGCATTTCATGATTATGAGATATGGCAAATGGATGTCAAAACGGTGTTCCTTAATGGGAACTAGAGGAGGATGTGTACATAGTACAACCTCATGGTTTTGAAGATCCAAAGAATAGCGAGAAAGTATGCAAGCTTCAAAGATCCTTTTATGGATTGAACCAAGCATCAAGGAGTTGGAACAAACGCTTTGACGAAGAAGTCAAAAAGATTCACTTCATCCAAAGTAAGGAAGAGTCTTGTATATACAAGAAGGCTAGTGGGAGCCACATAGTGTTATTTATCTTATATGTCGATGACATACTCCTCATGGGAAATCATATACCTTTGCTTGAGCAAACAAGAAGTTCATTGAAATCTGCATTTAATGAAAGATATGGGTGACGCTCAATACATCTTGGGAATCAAGATATATAGAGATAGATCCCGTAGACTCATTGGCCTAAGTCAACGTAAATACATTGACAAGGTCATGGAAATGTTCTGCATGAATAACTCCAAAAAAGGCAGTGTGCCAATGCGTATGGGTGTGCAACTCAAGAAGTCTCAACGTGCTGAATCACGTAAAGACTTGGAGTACATGAAAGATATACCTTATGCTTCGGCAATAGGATCAATCATGTATGCGATGACTTGCACAAGACCCAATGTCTCGTATGCTCTAAGCGTGACAAGTCGTCACCAATCCAACGCAGGTCCTGAGCATTAGACTGCGGTCAAGAATATTTTGAGGTACCTTAATCAAACGAAAGATAGGCTTCTTGTTTATGGAGTACAAAGAGAATTAATAGCCTAGGGCTATTCGGATGCATGTTTCATGAGTGATCCCGACGAGAGAAGGTCGCGATCAGGATACCTCTACCTTCAAAATTGTGGAGTTGTGAGTTGGCGTAGTTGGAAGCAAAGCACTAGGGCTGATTCAACCACCGCTTCCGAAGTAATGGCTGTCGCTGAAGCGAGTAAGGAAGGAGTGTGGATTAAGAAGTTCCTTGAAGAGCTTGTAGTAGTTCCCTCGAGCGAGGGACCAGTAGAGCTATTTTGCGATAATAGTGCATCTATCTCGCAAATCAAGGATCCCAAATCACACTACAAAGTGAAGTACATGGATCGTAGGTACTTTGTCACACGTGACTTCATCGACGAGGGCAAAATAAATCTCTTATGGGTGGAAAGAAACAACAACACAACTGATCCATTCACCAAACCCTTATCCCAAGCCAAGGGCGAAATGCATTTTGAGTCCATGGGTCTGAGGAACCATGTGGATTGGCTTGATGAGTGATTAGAGAGGGTTACCGTAGTTTTTATTGTTTTATACATTGAGAATATATGTGAGAGAAAACTTTGATAACAAGTGGGAGATTGAAAGGAATGTGTTCTACAAGTTTTACTTTTATATTTCAATTATTATGAATTGAATGTGCAAACATTTTGTTCCTTGATTATGGTATTCCTCTTTTGGAAGTGTTAAGGAAGAGGCGCTTGGTCCTTAACCGTAGCTCTCTAAACGATAATGTTTACATAAATCAAAAGTTATTCACAATCATGGTAATTAACATGGAACATTAATTACCGAGATAAGATTGTCGTGTTAGTCATCGATTGTTGTAGCTCTACAAATGATTGACGACACGTGTATATCAAAGAGGAAAAGATTACTTTTATATATTGAATAGACCTAACAAGTAAAACATTATGGAATTGTGTTTCGTGTCATTAATGTTTTTACTGTGTCTTGGATCCTAAGATATGAGACTTATATCTTTTCACTCAAGAAGTGCTTAATTTGATTTTTGTCAAAAGCTATCAATGAGTGTATGGATAGAGACAATAGTTGGTTGAGCATGACTTGTGCTGGAAAAGATAGCTAGTCAAACGATTATCATTGTCCCTCTTAATTGAGTGATGATATTAGTGGGCCCCTTGCTAAAGCAAAATTATAATGTGCACAATGTAACTTGAGTTAAGTTACATAGTTATAATTAGCTTAGAGAGATCAAGAAATGAATACAATATAAAGATGACACATTTCTACTTTGTATATGTTCTTAATATCATGAGCCAAGGGACGGACATAAGTGATGCACTTACATCACTAAATGGATCGTGTTTTAGTTCAAGTGGAACAAAGACATCCATGCTAATTGGGTAACTATAATGTGTAGCTAGATACCGCTTATAGTTTGAGATATTAAGTGTTTAATATCACTGCCAATTTGGCTTAGATCCTCATATAGGTCACACCACAAAATTGGGAAACAAGAGGATTGATTTTAAGTTCATATGATGTGTCGGGTTTTATGTGAAAATAGGACACATGTAGTGAATGAATAAAATCAATATGTCATTTTTGACATAATTAGAAACATAATAAATTCATATGAGGTGTATATATTATGTGGTGTATAATTTAATATTACATATGATAATAGATTATATAAGATGTGAATTTGCTAAAAACCCCAAAAGATCAAATTTTGCTGGAAATAAATCCAAAATTTGACAAAGGCAAAATCGGGGTCAAACACGGTGAACCGTTCATGGTTCGGTCGACCGGGGTATCTTCGGATCGGTTAACCGAATAGGGAACGTGTAAGCGCAATTGGTTGACCGAAATTGTCTGGAGTGCCTGGACAATCGGGTTTGGTTAACAGAGTGTGCACGGTCAACCGAGAAGTAGTAGTTTCGGTAGACCAAAGGTGACACGGTTATCCGATGACTATGTCCTAGGAGCGATTCTGGTGTGTCAACGGTCGACCGAGTAAAAAACGTGGTTCGTCCGAATTCTTCCAGGGAATTTTTCTCATACGGATTCGGTCGACCGTCTAGCTCACGGTGCACCGAACACGTGTTATAACCGAACGGTTTGGTTGACCGAGTTATACTCGGTCCACCGAACAAGAATGATTATGCCTGAATTGTTAAGAGCTTAATTAAATCATGGGTGGATTAATTCCAGATTTAATTAAAACGTTTTTTGTGGGTGCTTATGTGGAAATTAGAGATTAATTTTATTAGAGAATAAGCAAGAGATCGTGGCTAACTAATAGTTCTTGATAAGGATGTTTTGGGAGACTATAAAAGGACCGCTACTCCTACTTGTTTAATACTAATGCAAAAATTCTTTCTCTCATTAATCTCTCCCTAATCACCACGAAAATCTCTTATTAAATTTAAGTTTTAGAGATAAGAATCTCAGGAGCTTAAATAGGGGTTATCAGCTAGACTCTAAACCTTGTTAGAGATTGATTGGCTAGCTTCTTTCTCTCTAATCTTGTTTAGAGTTTGGTGAACACTCGGAGGAAAATCTGTGGACGATTCAACAGGCAACGCGACTCTGGATCTTCATAAAGGTTTTAGAGAATCTTTAGGTATGATTCTATCTTTGTGGTTTATTTTAATAAATGTAGGGTTGCATGTTATTAGAATAAACACAAAGTAATGTACACAGAAATTGTTGGAAATTTGAAAATCGATCTTGTATGTTGTATTAAATTTTTTAAAATATATACATACACATGGACACGAAATCCTACATATATGTGGAGTCAAGTATTTTTCACTTTGGTTTTTTTGTTTTTTTTGTGTATATTGTTGTGGTCATGTTAGTGTGTTTCATTTAATATCGATATATCTCCTTGCCATGATCCATGGGTGACTGGTCTTCTTTTGGTCGTAGTGCTTTAAAATTTTCATTTCATTCAAAATCTACATGTGTTTGCGAAAGGAAATGTTTTGTGGGTTTTGCGTGTGTTTAGCATGAGCAAAACCGTTGAGAGGCAAAGTAAAAATGAATCTCCTAAAATTGACTTGAACATGACACATTAGGATATCTAGTACACCGACTTTAGGTCTTATCTAGTCGTAAGGATACACCCCGGTTTTCACTCTGGGGGGAAGTAATCATATGGTTTCAATACTCAAAACAAATAAAGAAGTCCACCCTGAACCTAGTGAGTTGAATAATTCGTGCCTGTTAATATAAGGAAGTTTGTTTAAGTAATGGACCCTTAAGCTCTTGTTGTGAAACCTTAAGTGTAGGGGTTTTGGTTCCCATGTTTATAAGAAAAAATATTTAAGTAGGGTGTTGTCTCTTCTTGCACGACTCCTATCACTCGAGAAATTAGGTCTGAGTGGACTTAGTGCCTGATGCTTTCAACTCACCTAACTTGGGATACACCGAACGAACTCCCATTACGCGGGTGGTAGGGATCGCCCTATGTCAAGATTTGGGGGAAGGTGTACGTAATAATGTAAGTCCTCATAGACAATGATGCACGAAACCCGACCTTGGGAGAATTAAACACCAACTAGAAAAAAGAAAAATTGGTAATACAAATAAGAACCTTCATGGACTTTACACGATGTATCACTTGAGGATGTTAAGGTTGCCCATGTCCTTAATTAACTTGCATGAATGGTTTCCAAGGCTAGGTGTGTGGACTGGATACATATATAGAGTTTGCCCGTAGGATTACCTTGTCCAATTATTGCCAAAGGTAGGTCCATTGAGTCATGTTGCTAGGTGTAATAATACATCTTTGTACGGATTTTGTGGGTATATCCGGTGAAAACCCTCAAGAGACACCACTCCTCCTCCTTGGCGAAAAGGAGGTTTAACGACTTGTTGCACGTGGTAAGTGCAATCGTGATTCCTACGAAAGTTAGTTTGGATTTCTTGTTTTTTGTTTGCTTTTCATTTCTTTCATATTTTCACTTTCTTTGTTTTGCTCAGGACTAGCAAAAGGTATGTGTGGGGGTATTTCATTAGTAGCATGTCATACATTACATTCATGCTATATATACTTTATTTTACCCCATATTTGTGCTACTTGAGTGTTTATTTGATGTGTTTTAGGGTTTAGACAATAAAGAAGAGAAAAGGATGTAAAATGCAAGAAGAATGGACTGACTTAGAAGGACATTAGACCTATTTGTAATGCCCAAGGACTGGATTGAAAATGCAGAGGGACCCAATTGAAAAGCCGGAGGGACCAAAGTGTTAAGAAATATATTGTGTCAAAAAAGTCCATAACTTGAGGAGTAAATCAACCACTAAAATCAAATTGGCTCTAGACAATGGACCAGGGCTCAACCCCACGTGCAAAACACTGAACTTAATCTGCTGGAGAAAGTAGATGCTGATCAGGGCCATTTAATCCGCTAGTGGTGGATTTTGATCCACCATTGGCGGCTCATTTTGCTCCATTTGAGCCACAATTTTGCCTGTGGATCGGGTTGTCGGGTCAAAGAAGTATGCAATATCCAGATCTAAGTTACAGTCCTCCGATTATGCCTAGATCCATCCAAACCCTCTAATCTTCTATAAATAGACTTGTAATGCGTCCTTTCTTCTTCTTCCTTCCTCTCCCCCTTAGGTTAGTTTCTTTTCTTCTTTAGTATACTAGGTTTTATTTCTTGTTTATTAGAGTAGGTTTTAGTGTGGTGGAGGAGAAAAGGAGCAACTTTGTATTCTTCATTTTCTTAATCAAGTAAGTTTTTATGTTCTTCGTGTTGTTATATTTCATTTGCAAATTTTGTACACTTGCTTTGCTTAACTCTAGTTTTCTTTACTTCTTTATGGGTTTTGTTGTTCTTATGTTTTCTTAAATTAGAGATGAGTAGGGAGTAGTCCATATCCATTTGGGAGTGGATAAGAAGGTGATGTAATTTGATGATGTATTAAGTGTGTGTGTGTTAATCCTAACTATTGAGCCTCAGATGAGTTCCATAAACATCTAATGGTATTTTCACTAATATCTTTGATATGCTAATGCTCTTGAGTGATGCTTAGCACATACTTAGATTAATGGACCTTTTTTATGGGGAATGATGAAGTAAGGATAAAGATGGAGTGGAAGAAGGAAACATGACATCAGAATGCATGTGCTCATGTTGGCCTCATCCTAATTAATATCTTGTATGTTTTAATGATTGTGTAAAATCTTATTTCATGTGGAGACATAGTAGAGTTTGGTCATTATGCATGTACTCATATTAGCCTCATTTTAATTATTATCTTGTATGTTTTAATGATAATGTTGTATCTTATTTCATGGGGAGGCAAAGTTGGATCTGGTTTTATGGATTTCATGTATTACATGTTGTGATGAGCACCAATGAGCACACACATGTACACATATTTTCATTTTCGCATTCTTTCCCTACCCCCTAAGGGGTTTTATTTTTATAACTTGTTTGCTGAGTTCATACGCATTGTAGCCTAATTCCAACCTCATTTCTCTCTTCTTTTCTCACTCGAGTATGGTGGATTTTGACTCGCTTGACTCCCTGTGGACTCGACCCGTACTTGCCCCCGTTTCATCGTGGTCGAGTACTGATGAGAACTAAATTTATACCGCAAGTGCACGGCGTCAATGAAGACGTGGCAAATACGGGTCGAACACAAGGAGGGAGAAATCTTGTTATTTGTGTGATTTTCGATTAAGGGGAAGAAGGAGAGAAGAAATAAATTGGGTTTTGAGATTTTTGATTTTTAATTTCCTAAAGCATGAAACATGAACAAATAAAACTAAAGCAAGAACAAAGATGGTGAATTCCGTTGGGTGGAGGTTTAGATTTAAGGTTTAGATTAGAGAATTCAGAAACTTATAATAAATCGTGTTAGTTACGAAGCATTACATGATAAATGATTTAACACAAACTCAAGTAATCAAAATATACTAATCACGAACTTAAAATAATAACATTTATTCTCTTCTCTTCACCATAAATCCGTCACCTCCACCATTTGGAATGAGTTAGAAACTCATGGAGGGAGGAAGAAGGGGTCCTAGAGGCATTACAAAAGAAAACTAAAAATAAGAAATAAAACAACAGAAATTTATTAAACTAAGGAATAAAAACTAGAACATAAGTTAAGGACTCTCACAACATCGTTTCAGGGCTATTTATAGCCGATACAAGGGACTTAGATATAAAATAGGAAAGTACACACGTCAACACGCAACCGGTAAAAATTTTAGAGCATGAATCTAATTTGGTGCGGCGGATTCGCCACCTTTTTAGCTCCGATTTAATCCGGATTTTTCTTGTGTGTTTATGGTATGATTTCAATATCCTTTGCGCATCTGGATTGATTCTTTCCTTTCTTTTGAGCTCCGACTTTATTTCTTTATATATTTGGAGATCCACATTGATTTTCTTTAGATTTTCTCCATAATAATAAAAGCTACTCGTAATTTGCAATTAGGTCCTTGGCTTTTTGCAATTAAGTCATTGTCTAATTTTGTGCTTAAGTCCTTGTCCTTTTTGTAATTAGGTCTTGAATGCTTTTATGCTTGGATGCATTTCCATTTGAAACCCGATAATCTTGAACTTGATCTTTATGCCAGGAATGAGTCTCTTGCACGCATTTATGCTCGGGATATGGGTAATTTGCATTCAGGTCCCTGTATTCTGTAAATAAGACTAAACACATACCTTAGTAGCATTTATTGATATGAAATTAATCTAAATGAAAGACATATGATGCAATGTATGCAATGCATCAAATACCCCCACACCTAGATTTTGCTAGTCCCTAGCAAAACAGAATATAAGAAAAATGAAAATAGGGAAATCCTAACTCACTTTCGTAGGAATCACGATTGCACTTAGCATGTGCAACAAGCCTTTAAACCCCCAAGTTTCCTTAGAGGACGAGTTTTGTCTCGTGAGGGTTTTCAGTTGACACACCCACAAAGTCTTAATTCAACATTCCATTAACAACTTTCAATATCCCCACCTCAACCTTATACATCTCACTTAGAATTCTTGCATGCTCATTATATAAATCTAACTCATCAAAATTCTGACTTGATCTTCATTCCTCCAATATTCACACCACTAACCCTTCTACACATGTTATCACTTAAATTATTTTGCACGCCTCCTCTGGTGGTGAAGTATCATTCGGATCAACCATGACATGGATCATTCTTTTAGCTTTGGGCCTTGAGTATCTTAAAGTATTTTTTTTCCGTGATTCAACACATTTGCTTTTTCTGACACTTTTACCCTTTTTGCATTCGTGTAGCGAGTTTGGTCGATAATCCCAAGCTAATAGACTCAAGTTACCGGGTTTCAAGATACCCCTACGGACCAGTGACTCAAAGGGTTGGGCTTTTGTAATCATTTTGCAGAATGTGTTTTCCTCACTTTATTCCTTTATTTTTAATTTTATTTTCCTCAAGGCTTAATTGCTATTTAGAAGTCCACACTTCCCGGTATATTTGCCTCAACTTCTGCTTTTTATCAACCACTTCAAAGATTTGATTCATCCAATTTAAGTGCATACATGTCTTAAAGGGGAATGGGTTATTTCTTTGGAACTTAGATTTATGTCATAGTTTCTACAAGCAGAATTATATAATAAGGAACAAAAAATTCAATGCAATTTGTACTCGGGTTTTGGTAGTTCAATCTTAAGCTATGTTATGAAACATTGAATTTTTTTTTGTTTTTTTTAGAGATAAAAGAACAGATATATAGATAAATATATACATAAACACCCCCCACACCTAAATCATGCATTGTCCTCAATGAATGTGAGCAAGAGACTACATGGATTTATGCATGAAAAAGGAAAGATCTCACCAACGTGAAGTACAAAGGAAATTTCATGGCTCTGTTGATGGACAAAAAGCCGAATTCCCTAAAAAAAAAACATGTGAGATGCTAAAGAAGGGATAAATACAACAGATGATTTTTATTTATTTTTTTATTTATTGTTATACATATATAACTATGTACAAACATAAGTTCCCATCTTCATTTGTCAAGAGACATCAAATGGAAACTTCAAGAGTGGGTCAATGCACCTGAAAAGGAAACATGACACCACGTGGGGCCAGAAAATGCATGTGTGGGCCGCCTTCACAAAAAGCGCTAGATGAAATGAGAGGTTCATGAATTGGACGCAAAGGCGTCTCATTCAAAGGATCACACTGAAAGAGCTTCAACCTCTCGAGAGTTTGGGAATTAAGGGGCAACAGGAGAGGAGTTTCTCCCGTTGTGGTGTTGAAGTTATGATCGTCAATCCAAACTCTCCAACCAACTGGCTGGTGCATCGGAACTAGGTCCAAAGCTCGTTAGGCATGTCCGACACACCAGGCGAACAAAAAGTGGGTCTCATACCCAAGGTATCTTCTAAGGCACTTCTAATACCCTCATGAGCTATGTGGTTGTTTGATGTTCCATCATTTCCAAGATGATCAGGAACAATGGTGAGAGGCAGACTCTCATCAGGTTGTTTGAAATTGAGGGTACTAGGGAGATCTTGCTCCACCAGAGCTGAGTCCTTAAGAGATGCAACATGAAGATCATGTGGCTCAAGGGCCACGGGACAAGAAGATAGGACACAATCCTATGCCGACTCATAATGAAATTGGTCCATGTTTTTCTCAATATAAATCGAATCCTCCACTAAGTGATCGTGAATTGAAATCCCAAGTCCCTCAGACCGACTAGGAATTTGACTTTGAAAGATTGTGCTTTGAATTTGTGTATGTTGACACGAAAAGTTACTTTCCTCACTTAATTGCTGCGACATTTGACTCAATTGCAGTACCATATTGTCTACAGACTGTTGAGTAGTTGTCAGAACGTATGGAAAGCTTGTTCCAAGGTATCAGGTATGTGGTCAACTATGAGGTTTGAGTCAGAACTCGGGACATTTTTAGGTTGGGTGTTGGTAGACTGAGGATAAGTCCAATGATTTGAAGTGGGTTGTTGGTAGAATTCTGGGTATTCGAGAGAAGGATATTGGGGCGAAAATGACATATAAGAATTTGGATATGAATTGTTACCCCAGGAATCCATCACTCTTGGGTTATATGCGGATGTGTAACGGTCATATCGAGCATTTTGGGAAAAGGTATGTTTATACTCAGGCTCTGGGGGAACATAAGGACATTCCCTGATAACATGACCACTCAACCCGCAACAGTTGCACGGTACGGCTGCTGAAGCCACCGGTGCACTCATGTTATCAGCCCAACGCATGAAGGAGGCAAAAGTTTGTTGTAATGTGTCAGTTCGTTGAACAGCATATGATCCAACATAACTAGATTGTGGTCTAGCAGTCGGTGCCTCTCTCATGTTACCCCAATATGAAGATTGCTCAGTTATACAATTAGGATTGTCCCAACCATATGGGGTGTTAGTCTGAGCCACCCCAGGTTGCATGGTTTTAGAATACCAGGAAGCATTGTCCTGGTCCCAACAATGATATGGATGGTTGCTCATGTAACCATCCATCAGAACACTCTTGAGTCAAGTACTCCTACCCTTATGAGGCTAAGCAAGCACAAGTTCTTGACTCGACCCTAAAATGCTAATAGAGAATGTAAAGGGTAGGAGACTAGAACGTATAAGTAGGTGAGAAGAAGATGACTCAGAAGAGAAGGGAAACTTAACTCTAAAGGTAGAAAAGAAGGTCGGTCAGAGGTTTCCCAAACAAGCACGGTTCAAACAATCCTAGACCTAGTGTCACTTAGATCTAGACGACTCCTAACTGGTTGAGTCGAATTGATTTGCTTGATTCACCTCCCTCACTAATAAAACCAACTTGGCCAGGCCGTGTATAGCTAGTGGGGGCGCTTCCGACAGAGTCGGTGCCAATTAGACAACCACTTCGCTTGGAAGACTTTCGTCAACACAAAAACACTTTCTAGACACCAAATTAAATTCGATCGGCTTCAGGTCATAGCAAGTCAAACCAATTCTTCTCCTTAATTGAGTCCGAGTCCTTAGGGGTCAATGTCTAATTGATTTTAATTTAAGGCTTGGGTGACACTTTAGGATTGTGATTTGTGGGCTTCGGAAGGGTGGTGAAATCCCCACCGTATCTTTGCCTATGGAGTTGCCCTTAAGATAGTTTAACTTAGATCTAGCAAAGGTAGTCAAACATTGGTCTTTAGTTGGGGGCAATTGCAAGGTTGTATGCAAATTAGATTATATGCTTAAATGCAAGCGATGAAAACCACGATACGTACCTTGACTCCAGAACTCTTCAACAAAAATTAATTTGCACGAATTTAGCAAGAATAATGCATACAAAACACAAAATGATGCATGAACTAAGGCCTTTCTAATTTTGCCAATTTTAGGTCAGAGTTGAATTATTGCCAATTATGGATTTTTGCCCTAACACGTGCAATTCTACTAAAAGGAAATTTTCTGAAACTAGAAATTACGAGGAAAAGAGGCAACAAGGGTTACCTATGCAATGCTCAGTCGGGTTCACCGCCCGCTCTCGAAATTTCAGATGCTCTATGCGTCCACCCAGAGATGGTCCGCGTCCCAGAAAAGTTTGAAGCCCAGAAGCTCCAAGTGTGCGACGATTCCGCCGCAGGTTGGTCTTGGTATGCGGCGATTCCGCCGCTCGTTAAGCTCAGAATGTGCCCGGATTTCGCCGTGCACTCTGTAGTCTCGTGAAACACAAATCCAAATACTTAGATCGCGCACAAGATAAACAGAATAAAATCGAAAACACAAAAATAAACAAAATCTGCGTCGCCTCCCCGGCAACGGCGCCAAAAACTTGATGAGAATTAAATTTATACCGCAAGTGCACGGCGTCAATGAAGACGTGGCAAATACGGGTCGAACACAAGGAGGGAGAGATCTTGTTATTTGTGTGATTTTCGATTAAGGGGAAGAAGGAGAGAAGAAATAAATTGGGTTTTGAGATTTTTGATTTTTAATTTCCTAAAGCATGAAACATGAACAAATAAAACTAAAGCAAGAACAAAGATGGTGAATTCCGTTGGGTGGAGGTTTAGATTTAAGGTTTAGATTAGAGAATTCAGAAACTTAGAATAAATAGTGTTAGTTACGAAGCATTACATGATAAATGATTTAACACAAACTCAAGTAATCAAAATATACTAATCACGAACTTAAAATAATAACATTTATTCTCTTCTCTTCACCCTAAATCCGTCACCTCCACCCTTTGGAAAGAGTTAGAAACTCATGGAGGGAGGAAGAAGGGGTCCTAGAGGCATTACAAAAGAAAACTAAAAACAAGAAATAAAACAACAGAAATTTATTAAACTAAGGAATAAAAACTAGAACATAAGCTAAGGACTCTCACAACATCGTTTCAGGGCTATTTATAGCCGATACAATGGACTTAGGTATAAAATAGGAAAGTACACGCGTCAACACGCAACCGGTAAAAATGTTAGAGCATGAATCTAATTTGGTGCGGCGGATTCGCCGCATTTTGTACATAAAGTGCGGCGGATTCGCCACCTTTTTAGCTCCGATTTAATCCGTATTTTTCTTGTGTGTTTATGGTATGATTTCAATATCCTTTGGGCATCTGGATTGATTCTTTCCTTTCTTTTGAGCTCCGACTTTATTTCTTTATATATTTGGAGATCCACATTGATTTTCTTTAGATTTTCTCCATAATAATAAAAGCTACTCATAATTTGCAATTAGGTCCTTGGCGTTTTGCAATTAAGTCATTGTCTACTTTTGTGCTTAAGTCCTTGTCCTTTTGTAATTAGGTCTTGAATGCTTTTATGCTTGGATGCATTTCCATTTCAAACCCGATAATCTTGAACTTGATATTTATGCCAGGAATGAGTCTCTTGCACGCAGTTATGCTCGGGATATGGGTAATTTGCATTCAGGTCCATGTATTCTGTAAATAAGACTAAACACATACCTTAGTAGCATTTATTGATATGAAATTAATCTAAATGAAAGACATATGATGCAATGTATGCAATGCATCAAGTACTTACAGTATTATAACTGAATCAATTAAGCAATCTGAAGTACATTTTCTCGTAGAAGGACATGAATATGAGGTAGTGGCGGTGGTTGGAGTTCACCAAGGACTACGACTTCACCATTTCGTATCATCCAAGGAAGGCTAATTCTGTTGCCGATGCGTTGACCAAGAGATGCCCAGCCATCCTCTGAAATTCGGAGGGTGCACTGTAGTCCACTCTATCGTGTAGATCTCCACTTGTGCAAACTTCAGACCGACCAACCCACTGGTGTTGGACCAAAGTCTGTCCAGCACCCCATTACATCCTCTTACACTAAAGGGCTAGGAGCATTCCTGATCTGCAAGAAGAATGCCAACGCTTAGCTGGAAATTCTGCCCATCAATCTTCAAGTCGCACGAAAAGTTGCACTAGACGTTGCTTCAAGCCTTGCCGGATTTGAAGTTCGCTGGAGCACCACCTGAGTGGCCTGACTACCTGGCTGGAGATTGGAGGAGGTGGAGAAGACGTGAGGAAGAGATGTTCAAGAGTCCGCTGGAGGGAGGCTTTTTGTTGCTTGCAAAAAAAATTAATTCCCGAGCCATAAAACCCGTTCAAGCCTCATGAAAACTGGCCATAACCAGCACCAAACAAATGGATGCAGTAATTGTATTCATGCCCATCCAAATTGCCCACTATCTCCCATGCCACCTCAGGACCCAGCCCAACTCCCACGCAAGCTCAAGAAGGAAGTTATCCATACCCACCAAAGGCTAGCTTGATCAAGTTTAATGCACACCCGCTCGGTGAATCTAAACAGCCGTGAATGGCCATGACTCTAAACACCCACACCATTCGGGTAACACACGAAGGGATCCCTCTAAAAAGGAATCAACACAACAACCTTGCTGGTCAGAATCAGAAGCGGGTCATTCGATAGTGACCCACCGTATGGCACACCAGATAGATTCCCCAACTCGTGGAAATAGATCTACATAATGTCATCGTGACATTGGGAACACCTAACCTGAGACCGAATGACAGCGTGCTTGTCCAGGCCTTACCTTACGCCTGGCCTCCACATGGAGGTCTTATGCAAATGGCCTTTGAAGCTAGAGGACCCACTCGTTACCCATCGGCCCAGAAACAGAATGTGCCCAGAATTCATTTATTATTAATGCAATGCAAGCTATCTAAAGATCTATATATCTCCATAGCTACATTAATCAGAATGAGCCCAACGTGAGGAGTATACAATGCTCTCCTCACGACTCCAATATATCAGAATTAACACAATGCATTAATAGCAACAAATAACCATCTATTGATCACCATAACATTGCCAATCACCAGTCAGGAATATTATAAAGCAAGTAGCAACTTCAAGATGCTAATATAAACAAACAATCATAGCCGAATCGACCAAACAAGCATGGCAATATAACATGGTTATCTACGGGTCATGTAGGAGGGTTATGAGGTCATGTTTCTAAATCAACGCACATGCCCACATGAGCACGCTCAGATCGGCAATATAAACAACAATAGAACTCTCAAGCCCCCAATAATCAATCAACTATAATATCGAGTAATTGATGCTACGATACTATGGGTCATGATAGTCTACTAGATAATTAAGCTTAATTTCATATTCAAGCATGCATACGTATATGTCTCTGAAATTCAGTAAGAACATGTTGTGCACATGTAGCATATATCTTCGTGTTCCATATGTGAAATCATAAAGCATATGTGAGCACAAGAACTATATAATGTTTACAAAGTAGCATACCATATACATATCACATGGCAGCACTAGCATAATTCACGTTCATTCACTACCTGTGTATTTCAGAGTTGTGCATGCCATAATTACTCTCAATCTAACCCCAGCAAGTAACAATAAACATACATACAAAATCCGAGCATCAAACATACAACATGAATTGACAAGCACAAGAAATCAGCAAGCATCAAGAACACATTCACGACAGCAACAAGGATTCGTTCATGCATGCACCGACTCCCGCACTTCCCACTGCCCTTCCAGGCCTACTCCTCAACATCTCAGAGGGTGGAGGACGTGACGATGGTAGTGCACGACGTTCTGAATAAGCCCACACCTCAGCAGGACACTGCATAGCCAACCAAAACTAGGTCAGCCATGCAAGCCCCTCCCAAGCACTGATGTTCCCCTGCACGCCCCACCGCAGCCCCACCTTCCCTCTTCCCTTCCCTGACTTCCCTCCCATGAGTCTAGGGTCCAGCCTCCACCGGAATCCAGCCGCACCAGCCGACTGTCTGGGAGCTACTCTCCATCGCATGCCAAGAAACTCAAGAAGGGAAACCAAGTGCACCAACCACTCAAGTCTCCAAAAAAAGGACAGCCTTCTAGCCAATCAAATAGGGCTAGTGAACCCGTCGCCTTCTAGCCAATCAATAGTAACACACACACACCAAAACAGTGCAAATGGTGGAACCAAATCCGTATTCCGGTCGACCGATCCTCACCCACAGAACTGGGCCAACCGAAAAACCCGCCAAACGGTCGACCGACAAAGGGGTCCCGGTCGACCGAAAAGCACCAGAAGAAAATCATTTTCGCAAACCAAGTTCAAACGGTCAGACGACCCAGCATCTCCAGTCGACCGAAAACCTCCAGTACAAGACCTCCAACGAATCACATTACACGGTCGAACCACAAAACACTATCGGTCGACCGAAATCCACCAGTGGAAATCCTTCGACCAAAACATTCCACACGGTCGACCGAATCCTCACTTCGGGTCGACCGGACATTAAGTCACTTAAGTCATCGGTCGGATGAGTCAAACTGGCGGTCGACCGTTTGGATGGTCAATGCCCCAACTGACCTACAACAATACTTTCGGTCGACCGGCAAAAGGGGTCCCGTTCGACCGAAAATACCAAGAGCCTTGATCTCTCGATGGAATTGTACCACTGGTCGACCACCACGAAGGTATCGTTCGACCGGTGCGAGGGATTTCGCCCAAAATACACTATAACCGGTCGACCGAACCCATACACCGGTCGACCGAACCCATACACCGGTCGACCGTTTACAGTTCAGAAACTGTTGTGCAGGTCCGATTTCGCCCAAAACCCTACCGTCGATCGCTCCCACTCCCACACTAATAATAGGTGAGCTTGAAAGCCAGCTTGACATACCTCAAGGCTTGAAGAAGCCTTCGAAGAAACAACGGCGAGCGCTTCCTCGCGAAACATCTTGCAACGACGATCCTTACTCCTCCGGCGACTCCAATGGCAACTCTCGTGCTCTCCGAGCACCACACAACGCCGACCTTCCACTTGCTATCGAGAGAGACGAGTCTAGAGAGAAAGAGAGAGTGAGAGTGATGAAATCGTGAGAGAGAGTGAGAGTGATGAAATCGTGAGAGAGAGAGAGAGTAAAACCCAAACCTTATATACTTTTCTCCCACTCGATCTTAGCCGTCCATCTCAATCCCTCACTAAACCTCCCCTAAACACAATTAAAACATAAGCAAGGGTTAGGGTATAACAGGAGCCGCTGGCCACCAAGGAACCAGAGGGTAGAGGAGGAAAGTGGGTGTTTGCGTGGAGAAGAGGGAGAGGTTGAAGCCGCCTGAAGGTCTTCGGAGAGAAGCTACTGCAGCCTTCTACGAGTGACTTGCTTCCTTGCGCGCTGCACCCTTGGTTGCCCGGAATTGCTGCTTGGTCTGAACGTTGGAGAGGGAGGAGAAGGTTGGATTTTCGTGTAGGAGGAGGTGGGGAAACAGGAAGGGCCATCTAGGGCTAGGGTTGGTTATTTTTGTTTCAAGCAACCAAGAGAAAAGGCAACAAATGAATGCCAATTATTCTCTATAATGACTTGCCAAAAACCAAGCAATTAAAAGTGTGCAAATAAAATCAGATCTCATCTTTGCTGACTATGATGCCACATCATTCTCCTCAGTCCATTCAGCCCTATACGCCCCAACCAAAGCAAGTGTCGAATGTCACAAGAAGTAAGTACCCGACTGGATGGTTAGAGACCTCGACCTACCCACTAGTTTGCTGATGCTATGGGGTCGCAAGCTTGCGGGTGATGGAACTTCCTTATAAGTGCTTCAAAGGAGCGATTGCAGAAGTGGGTACCCATATCGCTGATTATGGTACGAGGAGTACCAAATCGTGCAAAAATGTCCTTTAACAATTTGGTGACCACCTTGTTGTCATTGGTCTTTGTGGGGATAGAGTTTACCCACTTAGACACATAGTCAATGGCCACAAGAATGTAAACATTCTCGAATGAATTCGGGAAAGGACCCATAAAGTCAATGCCCCACACATCGAAGATGTCGACGACAAGGACATTTTGCAAAGGCATCATATCATGCCCACTAATCCTGCCAAGGTGCTGACACCATCACATTGCTTACAAAATTTGTAAGCATCTTTGAAAAGAGAAGACCAGTAGAATCCAGATTGGAGCACCTTGGCGGCAATTTTCTTTGCTCCAAAGTGTCCTCCACATGTCTCAGAGTGGCATAATTGTAGCACACTTTGGAACTCGGTATTTCGGATTCACCGCCTGAAAATTTGGTCAGAGCAGTATTTGAATAGGTAGGGGTTGTCCCCGTGAAAGAATCTGACATAAGATCTAAATTTGGTTGGTCAGATTTTGACCAACCCACAGGAAGTTGCTCGGTAACGAGGTAGTTCACAATGTCGGCAAACCAACGGTTATCTTCGATCGTGAACAATTGCTCGTCAGGAAATTTATCATTAATCATTTGGTCTGGTGGGTTGGTCGTCACAAGACGAGATAGGTGGCCCGCTAGAACATTTTCACACCCTTTTTTGTCCCTTATCTCGATATTGAATTCTTGTAACAACAAGATCCATCTCAACAGTCGGGATTTTGCATCTTTTTTCTCCATGAGGAGCTCTATGGTTGTGTGATCATA
This sequence comes from Triglochin maritima, assembly GCA_963682175.1. Lineage (NCBI taxonomy): Eukaryota > Viridiplantae > Streptophyta > Magnoliopsida > Alismatales > Juncaginaceae > Triglochin > Triglochin maritima. The sequence goes on along the minus strand of OY821790.1, from coordinate 13,559,370 downwards.
ATAGATAATCACGTGGGAGCGAATCAAGTACGACCAGAATTTCTCCAAAGCGAATATGATCGCTAAGAATTCTTTCTCGATCACAGTGTAGTTCAATTGGGTATCGTTAGTGTTCTACTGGCATAATAGATCACATGAGGCAATTTGTCCAATCGTTGCCCAAGCATTGCTCCCACAATGAAGTCAGATTCATCACACATTAACTCAAAGGGTTCAGTCCACACCGGTGCCTTAATTATAGGAGCTGAAGTCAGCTTTTTCTTCAAGGTCAAAAAAGCATAATGGCAATCCGGTGTGAACTAAAAAATGGCATCCTTAGCCAACAAAACGGTGAGACGTCGAGTAATTTTGCTAATATCTCGTATGAACCGCCTATAGAATCCAGCATGCTTCAAAAAGGCGTGGATATCCTTCACATTACGTGGCGGTGGGAGATTTGCAATAAGGCCCACTTTCGCGGGATCGACCTCAGTTCCCCTACTTTAGACCACATATCCAAGTACAATCTCTCGCTTAACCATGAAGTGACATTTATCCCAATTGAGAGCGAGGTTCTTCTCACAGCATCGCTTGAGGACAAGGCTAAAGTGATGAATATGGAAAAGTCATCCACGAAAATCTCAACGAAACGCTCTACCATATCGGAGAAGATGCTGATCATACACCTTTGAAACGTTACCGACGCATTACATATCCCAAAGGGCATGAGATGGTAGGCACACGTGCCAAAGGGGCAAGTAAATGTGGTTTTCTCTTGATCCTCGAGGGTGATGGGAATTCAGCTGTAATCGGAGTAACCATCAAGAAAACAATAATAGTCATGTCCGGCCAACCCTTCCAACATTTGATCAATGAATGGCAATGGGAAATGATATTTCCGCGTTGCCGCATTGAGTTTGCGATAATCAGTGTAAACTCGCCAGCCAGTTTGTAGGTGTGTTGGGATAAACTCATCATGCTCATTCTCAACAACCGTCATGCCTGACTTCTTGGGAACCACATGGATAAGACGCACCCACAAACTATTAGCGATAGGATATATTATACCATGATCAAAGCACTTAAGAACCTCCTTTCGGACGGCTTCTTTCAGCACAGGATTCAATCTTCGTTGTGGGTCCCGACGGAGCCTAGAATTCTCTTCCATGTGGATCCGATGCTGGATAATACCAGGGTTAATTCCCTTGATGACCTACAAAGACCACTCAATAGCTTCTTTGTTTTCAAAGAGCATTTTTTAAGGGCAACCTCTTGATCTTTTGGAAGATCAGAAGCAATAATGAGTGGCAAGGTCTCATTATCCCCTAAAAAGATGTATTTAAGGTTATCGGTGAGGGATTTAAGCTCGAACCGGAGGTGGGTCCTTGTTGGATTCAGAGTTAATTTCAAGTGGCTCAGATGCTATAGGATAAAAGGAGCAAGCACCCAGATGTTCCTCCTCATCCAGGAGTTAACAGACAGATTCCTCAAAATCATCTTCAATCGCAACGTGGTCATTAAGTACCTAAATATTATGTCGATGCGAGTCCAACATGACCAATGACTCTAGCTCATCCGTGTCCTGAATGAAAATGGCTTCGACAGCATCGTCGAAGAGCCTGGGTTGGTTACAAAGAGTAAAGATGTTCAAATCCGTCGTGAGGTTTCCAAAAGACAACCTCATCAAGCCATTGCGATAATTGATCAGACCATTAGAGTTGCAACAAATGGCCTTCCAAGGATCACTGGAAATTGTCCTTGTAGGTTGGACACAGGTTCAGTTTCCAAGATGATGAAATCAACTGGGAATAGGAACTCACCCACTTTAATAAGCACATCCTCCACACTTCCTCGTGGAATTTTTACGGATCTGTCAGCCAACTGGAGGGTTGTCCTCATTTGCTTAAGATCACCTATTCCAAGGTTGACATAGACGGAGTAGGGCAGGACGTTAATAGATGCTCCCAAATCCAATAGGGCTTGTGGAATTGTCACGTTACCGATCATGCCAGAAATGGTTGGACAACCGGGGTCCTTGTATTTGACTTGCATGGGTTGTGTAAATATCGAGCTCACATTGGTGGCCAGAAATGCCTTTTTGGGAACATTTGTTCTCCTTTTAACGGTACAAAGGTCCTTATGGAACTTGGCATATAGTGACATTTGTTGAACGACGTCCAACAACGGAATAATCGTCTTGACTTACCTAAGTACCTCAACAATTTTGTCCCAATGCTCATCGTGTTTTTTAGTCAACCTATGAGGGAATGGTTCCTTGAAGGAATGTTCACGAGGAGTCTAAGAATTGGGTTCCTTGAAAGACTCATGACCCTCCTCGGAAGAGTCACCAACAGGGTTAGATTCAGACATTTCCACATTGTTGTCAACAACCCTTCCCGATCATAATTTATGGACACCATTCTTCCTAGCCTAAAAAGGTTGACCCATGGGATTTACCACAGGTTGACTAGCTAACTGACCCTTCTCGTGTTCATGGAACTAATGAGCCAACTGGTTAACTTGCATTTTGAAAGCTTTGTTTGTAGTTTGCATGCTCTGCATGAACGCTTGAAGGGTCGGATCACTAGAGGGGTCCTTTGGGTCAACCCGCTGGGGTAGTGGAGTTTGGTTAGAATAACCCAACGATGAGGCCTGAGGAGGTTGGTAATTATGGTTCTGAGACCTTTGATGTGGGGGTTGGAAGGTCGTCGTTTGGCGTGGAGGGTGATAAGGTGGAGGTTGAGGTTGAGCATGTAAGCTCTAACTGTGGCCCCCACTAGGCCCCCAAGAGAAGTTAGGGTGGTTATGCCATCCCAGGTTGTAAGAGTGACTGTACGGGTAATTACGGGGCCTTTGTTGATACATCGCATATGCATGCTAAGTATCCCTTGGAGCGTAAGCACATTCCAACTAATCATGTCCCGTAAGTCCACACCTACTACACGTGGGAGTAGCGACCCGAGTTACAGGAGCTCATCCAACTCTAAACTCTCAATCCTACGCATGAGAGCAGCCAATTTTGCCTCAGACGAGATAGTTATTCAACTTGATATGATCCAGCTTGACCAGAAGACTTGGCGGCGGGTGGCTTTCTCATAGTGTCCCACTGAAAGGTACGTTCAGCCATCAATTCAAAAGTGTCCTACGCCTCATCGATGGGTTTCATTTGGAAATCACCCAGACACATCAACTCAAACAATGTGCAGGTGTTCTAGTTGAGGCTCTCATAAACATTCTGGCACAACTACCATAATTCAAGTCCATGATGAGGGCACTGCTGGAGAAGGTCTCTGAACCTTTCAAAGAAAGCATGAAAAGATTCACTCTCAGTCTGATACATTTGATGTATCTGGTGCCGTATCTGTTGAGTTTCCCTTTAAGGGAAAATTCTCTTCAGAAAGACAGTCAAAAAGTCATCCCAAGACCGAATAGAGCTCTCCAGGAGGTTGTACCTCGATTTGTTCGCGTTAACCTTCAACGCGAAAAAAATCATCCTCGACCGGACTGAATCCTCGTCAAGTTGTTGAAGCATGAACATGAAGCATACCTCCTCGAATTCACGTATAAAAATATAGGGATCCTCCTTATTAGCAGTGAAGGTAGGAAGTATGCTCACATATTGAGGTTTTAGTTCATAATTGTGCCCGCGAGCTGGTAGAAGAACTAAGCAAGAAGGTTGCGCTGCCCGAACAAGATGGGTCCACTCCCACAAAGTCATTCGTCTATCCCGTCGAGCTAAAGGTGGTGGTGAACTAAGAACTCGATCCTGACCAAATCCATCTTCCTCCCGAGTCAAAGGAGGAGAAGGAGGTCTACGTGGTGGTGGGAGTGGACCGAGGTAATCCATGTATGGACCTCGGTCTCCCCCATCTCCATGAGACGACTAGGCCTTATGCTCCAAAGGAGCTCGAGCCGGAGATGGACGATCACCTAGACCGTCCATCTCAGAAAAATGCATTCTCTCAAGTCGAGCACTCTCACGAGAATGACCCTAACCTTGCACAAAATGCTCAACTCGACTCTACAATAACACACAACAGAAAGTGTAATCAGAGGAGGAGACTATAACAAAGAATATAAAGGAGGAGAATCCTCAGATGAGAAAGGAAGAATTCCCTAGAGCTAGCGTGGGTAATAGGAGAAGGTAGAAGCACACAAGCAAACAAGGCTTAAACAACTTATGGCTATAGGTCCTTAGGCTAGACGACGTCTAACTTCGAGATCACCAGTCTCGACATGGCTCACCTCCCTACAACGAAGACCATAATGCCCAGCAAGTGATACCAGATCCAGAGATTCAGTACCTTCTACTATCGACAAGCTAGACGACGCTGATTAGGGTCATGACGGTCTCAACTCGATCATTCTCCTAGTGCGTCCGAAATCCTTAGGGCCAATGTCTACCTGCTTTTAGAATTAAGGCTTTGATTAAGATTGATTTTTGGGGCAATGGAAAGGGTGATGAAATCCCCCACCTTATCTTGTATGAGACAACCCCTCCTTAGTAGCGTTTTGAGTCTTAATCTAGCAATCAACTCGCCAAACAAACCCTCACCTCACTCTTGCTGCAATGCAATTCCTTTTAACTAACGCATGGTCATATAAAATGCATGAATAAGAGTAGGAAAAGCGTACCTCACGCCAACACTCAATAACTGAACGTAAAGCTAAAACAAAAGACAAACTACGTGCCTAAGTCAAGTATATGATGCATGACCTAAACAAGCAAGAATGCCTAGTCTTTTGCTTTGGATTTCAGTGGCCAAGTTGATTAAAAGAGATTGATTATTGATCTTGGGGCAAACTACAAGTCAAAACGTGCCAAATTGAGCCCCAGGACATGCTAGTGATTGTAGAAACAACCAGAAAAAAGTGGAGGGACAACTGAGCTTACCAGGCCACCAGTTGGCGGTCCACAACCGCTGATTGGCGGTCTGTTTACCTTTGTTCCCCTCCAAACTTCGCCAGGTGATGTCTCGTGATCTTTTGAGCCTCCTGAAACAAAGTAAAACTACAAACAAAAAATTAAAGCCACTCGAATCGTTCAAACCAAAGTTTGGACAGAGCACCTCGCTAGTAATGTCACCAAAAGCTTGATTGATCATTTATATTACTGCAAGTCCATGGCATCAGTGAAGACGTGACAAATATAGGTCGTGTCCCTGAGGAGGTGTGTCAACTTTGGTTCTTCAGAAATCGAGTGGGAAAAGAGGGGAGAAGAAAATGATTACACTAAACTAGACAAAACTATGCTACGTTCACTAGTACAAAACAAACAAAGAAGATGAAAGCACGAAACTAAATAAAATTAAACTAAGTGACTAATAGAAGCAAGCTGAAAATCAGGAATGGAAACCCCTAAAGGGTGGAGTGTGTGTACACATAAAATAAGTGGTAATGAATGCATTCAATAGAGCACAAGTGTAGGGAGTGTTGCTATGCATAAGAAGTACCTCATGGCAAGACCTATCATCCAAATCAGTACCCTAAGTTATTAAGAACCTAAACGAGCATGGAATGTACCTAAAGGTTATGGTAGAAACCATCAAGTTAAGTATTCTCTTTAATTCCAACAAGCATACCCACATTTCTCACATGCAATAACATTTAGCATTCATTCCATTCTAAATGACATGTGTAAACATCAACTCCACTGCAAAAGGGGGATGGAAATACTCACACATTATTAATCTAACATTCATATTAAGGAAAAGAAACATGCTAATTAATTCTATGAAGATTAAAACAAACAAAGTTAACTAAGCATGCAAGAATTAAAAGGAACAACAAAGTAAATAACAAAACATTTTTATTTCTCACTCACCTTACCTGTAGCCTCTTGATTGACATCATTTCATGCTTATATTTGTAACTTATATCCATTATCTTACACCTAAGCAATGCTACGTGACGAGTTTTATGTTTAGTTTTCAGAAATAAAGAGGTTTGAAGAGAAGAGCCATGAAAGGACCCAAAAGCAGGAAAAAGGACATAATTGTGAGACCTGGGGACCAATATGCAAGGGAGAAGGACCTGATCGTAAGACAGAAGGACCTAAGAGCAAAACAGGAAACTTCACACCATCATGAGGAGTATTTTGTCAATTCGATTCGGGTTGGAGCTCCACTAAACAAGTTAGATGCATCCAAGACCAAGAAACACACCAAGGAAAGCCCACCAGAAGACCCAGACGGATCTGGGCTTTATAGGCCGCCAATTGGCGGTCTGGAACCGCCAATTGGCGGTCTGGAACCGCCAATTGGCGGTCTGGAACCGCCAATTGGCGGTCTGGAACCGCCAATTGGCGGTCTGGAACCGCCAATTGGCGGTCTGGATCATGCAAGATCCGCCCCAATTTCTCCTGGACTTGTATTAGTGTTCGTTTAGGCTATTTTTGGTATTGGTTTAGTCCCACATCGGGGGATTGTCCCGGATTAGCTTTTTCCATGCTTATAAATAGAACTCTTCACCTTCCATTGTAATTACCCATTGCTTGGTGGTATTCTCTCTACTAAGGAGTGAGCCTTGAAGCAAAAACTCAAGGTGGAGATGAATGCTACCTTCAATGTGAGTCATTTGTTAATAAAATAATTCTTCTAGTTTCTTTCAATCTTGTCTTTTAATTTGTGCATGTTTGTTTAGTCTTTCCTTTCCTTTTATGTTTCTTTAATGCTTCTTGCCTTCTTAGTTAACTTTCATTTCAGTATTATGCTTTCTTTTGCTAATATAGTTAGTGTAATGAGTAGTGAGTAGTTCCATCCCCATTTGGGGGTGGAGAAATATGTGATATAATCATGTAGTGTATTAAGTGTGTGTTATTTTTATCCCTTGAGCTTTATATGATTTCCATAACCATCTAATGGGTTTTCACTCTTATCTTTGATATGCTAATGCTCTTGAATGAAGCTTAGCTTATGCTTTGATTAGTGGACCTATTTTATGGGGAATGATAAGGTTAGGATATGGATGAAGTTAATATTGGAAACACAAGTTGTAGTGTGTGAACTCTTGTTGCCTTTACCTTAGCTAATGTCTTGTATGTTTTAATGATGTAGTGAAATATTAATTCATGTGGAGGCATAGTAGGGTATAGTCTTTATACTTGAGTTCATGTAGCTTCATTCCAATTATTGTCTTGTATGTTTTAATGATGTAGTCTTATCTTAATTCATGTAGAGGCAAAGTTGGATGTAGTTTTATGATTTCATGCACTACATGTTGTGAGGAGCTTAATGAACACACACACACTTCTTTATGTTCACATTATTTCTCTACCCCCTTTGGGGTTTAGTTTTCTTGCTTTTCTTCCATTTCGATTTGCACCTTAGTGTAGTTTAGTGTAACCAACCTTTCTTCCCTTTCTTCACCTCTCGCCTTCGAACAAACCAAGTGTCGACACACCTCCCAGTGGACGACCCGTATTTGCCACTGCTTCAACGCGGCCGTGCACTTGCGGTTAAATATAAAACGAGATCAATCAAGTTTTTGGCGCCGTTGCCGGGGAGGTGCTCTGTCCAGACCTTGGTTTGGACGATTCGAGGGGTTTTTAATTTTTTGTTTCCAATGTTGTTTAGTTTCAGGGAACCTAAGGATCAAGGGGAGGCTACTGGAGAAGTTTGAGGACCAGAAGCTACAAAAAGACCGCCAATCAGCGGTCTGGGACCGCCAATTGGTGGCCTGGTGAGCCTCAATTGTTCTCAAATTTGTTCCAGTTGTTATATTGTTCATGTTAGTTATCTGGGAGCACAATTTTGCATGCTGTGACTTCTACTTTGCTCCCAGATTTAATTTCAATCCCCTTTAATCAACTTGGACCATAAAACTCAAAGCAAAAGACTACACTTCTTGCCATCTAGGTCATGCATCATTTGTAGACCTTGCATGCATTTGTCTTTTCTTTTCCTTACATTTTGTTGTTGATTGCTGGCGTGAGGTACGTGCACCCCGATCTCTCATTCATGCATGTTTCGATCATGCATTAGTTAGTAAGGTGCATCGGGACAAGAGTGAGTTGAGCGTTTGATTGGAGTGATTGATTGCTAGATTTAAGCTCAAAACGCTACTAAGGAGGGGTTGTCCCATAAAAGATAAGGTGGGGGATTTCATCACTCCTCCCTTAGCCTCAAGTAAAGCCTTAACTAAAAGCAAGTAGACATTGGCCCTAGGATTTTGGACGCACTAGGAGAGTAATCTAGTTGAGACCGTCATGACCTGATCGGCGTTGCCTACCTTGTCGATAGTAGGAGGTACTGGATCTCCGGATCTGGTATCACTTGCTGGGCATTGTGGTCCTCGTTGTAGGGAGGTGAGGCGTGTCGAGGCTAGTGACCTCGAAGTTAGGCGCCGTCTAGCCTAAGGACCCATTGCCTTACTGTAATAACTTAATCTAAGCAACCTAATTAAATTAAACTAAACTTAATTAACTCTAATTAATCATGCATGAAGAGGTGGAGGTGTTGGACATGTGGAGATTGAGGTGGATAGTTTTAATTGGAAAGGTTGTAGGTGAATGGTGATTGGAGGAGATGGAGGTGATGAATGGATATATATAGTTAAGATAGGATTTTGTTAAAACGTTTTCTTCATCATTTGCAATTACCAGAGAGTGAAAGAGAGAGAGACTTTCGGAGCAGAAGAAGGAGGAAAGAAGAAGTAAAGAAGAGGAAGAAGAAGAAGAAGAAGGGAAGAAGAAGAGAAGAGGTGTTGAAGGGAGCTCGGGAGGCTTCTTCAATCGACCAAAGGTATGCCAAATCTTCAATACAACTCACATAAGCCTTGTGAGTGTTGGGGATCGACGTTGGTGTCGAATTCCCCGTCGGAATTCAACCAATTCAGAGGTTGAAGACGACGATCGGTCGACCGGTGCCTGTGGGCAGTCGACCGATCCTATTATTATATTGATGTTTACCCGCAAACGGTCGAACGATGTCGTTAGACGGTCGACCGTTATGCCAAATTCTTGTGGGAAAAAGGGGATATGCTGTTATCGGTCGAACGGGACCACTTAGCCGGTCGACCGAATAACGATGAGAATGGGTCGGTTGGGGATTTTGACTTATTAAACGGTCGAACGTACTTTACCTTGTTCGACCGATCCATTCGATGTTAAGTCGGTTGGGAGCTTTGACCATCAAAACGGTCGACCGCTCTTTAACTCTCGGTCGACCGACTGAGCATTTAATTAAGTGGTAGAGTGCTTGTGTTGATTCGGTCGAACTGTATTTCAGTTCCGGTCGACCGAACGAGACTTGGGCAAAATATTGAAAGTCCTGTTATCGGTCGAACGACCCCTTGGTTCGACCGGTCGGATATATATATTATATAAAATTGTATAGCGTAGACCTTCCAAACGGTCGACCGCTAGATGACTTTTGTTCGACCGATTGGTCGGTATTTCGGTTGGCGTGGTTCGACCGGTAGATTTGTTTGTACAGTACTGTGTACTGTGTGGGGGACCGGTCGACCGGTGTGCTTGTAGCGGTCGACCGATCTGCCGCAGGTTGGTGGATTTATCCACACGCGATCCGTCGATGTCAGGTCGACTACCGGCTCCGAGGCGACGGTTGATTACCGGCTTTGAGAGCTACGGATTTCACCTTCGACGAAGGCGTATTATTGTTGTACTTTTTCCTCTCTTACCGAGCGGGGTGTGAGGGATGTGTACCGTAAACCTTGGGCAGTTTGCGAGGGTTTAGCGGTAGGCCGAGGATGTTCCGGCAGGGTGCGCGCTAGGCGACTCTTGGGGGAGCAGTGGCTGTCGTCTGACCCGAGTTGTGTATTCGGCGGGCTGACTCGCTCCTTGGGTGCGGCGTGTACCGAGGGTTCCTTCCTGCACTTTTTGGGGAGCAGTGGTGTCGACTGACCCTTGTGAGGCAGCGGTGGACTGACTTGACCCTAGTGGCAGGAGTGGTTCAGTGCCGCGGAGGCGGTGAGGGCATTATTGTGGGCCGGAGGCAGTATTTTCCGCAGCATGTCCAGGATGCGAAGAGGGAGGAGTTTTTGAGTCTTCAGCAGGGAGACATGACCCTGGCAGGCTACATCGGGAAGTTCAACGCCCTTGAGCGTTACTGTCCCGAGATGTATGTTACGCAGGAGCAGAGAGCAGGGAAGTTCGTCCGGGGGCTCCGGAAGCAGCTGAGGACGAAGGTGCTGACACACATGCCGAGCACGTTGGCCGATGCAGTGAAGAGTGCCTCTGTTCTTGATCGCGACTACAGGGAGAACTACCAGGATGAGAGGAGGCCATCAGGTAGGTTCTCTGGGAGGCCAGGAGGTCAGACTGGAGGGAATCCGGGCAAGAGGCCCCGATACGAGGGAGCAGGAGTTGCAGTACCACGACCTGAGCCTTGTAGTACTTGTGGGAGGTTTCACTCCGGGCAGTGCTTCACCCCCGGAGCTGTCCGAGCCGAGGAGCGGGGCCGAGCCGACCACCGGGTTTACCCGCACCAGGCAGAGGAGGAGGCGGAGGTAGACCACCTTTCCGACCACAGCAGGGGCAGCGCACTGGCAGAGTTTTCACCATCCAGGCAGAGGAGGCTCGGGATGGAGGCGCTGTCGTGGAAGGTACACTTCTTGTCGCAGGTTCAGTAGCTAGGGTGTTATTTGATTGTGGCGCGACACACTCGTTCATCTCAGAGCGATTTGCGAGAGTGTTGGGCTGTACCCTTGCGATGTTGACTGCCACTTTGGAGGTCAGCACACCCCTGGGTCTGGTGGGCACTGTGGGGAGATTTGTCCCCGGCGCCACGGTTGTTTCGGGAGATCAGGAGTTTCCGGCAGACCTGGTCTTGCTACCGATGGAGGACTTTGATGTCATACTTGGGATGGATTGGCTGTCCCAATATGATGTTCGAGTCTTGTGCCGTGAGAAGAAGATTTTGATCCCGAGGAAGGGTTTGCCTGATATTCTGATTAGAGGGATCAGAAGCAGAGGGGGCCGCATTATTGTATCTGCTGTGAGAGCTCAGAGACTGTTACAGCAGGGTTGTGCAGCATTTCTGGCGACACTTGTGGTTGCGGAGGCAGAGTCTCAGAGGCTAGAGGACATTGAGGTGGTGCAGGAGTTCGCGGATGTTTTTCCAACGGAGATTCCAGGTTTACCACCACACCGAGAGTTGGAGTTCGGCATAGAGTTGGTAGCTGGTACTACACCCCAGTCGATGGCTCCATACCGGATGGCACCTGCTGAGTTGACAGAGTTGAAGAAGCAGTTGCAGGAGTTGATGGACTCTGGATTTATCAGACCGAGCGTCTCGCCTTGGGGTGCACCAGTTTTGTTTGTGAAGAAGAAGGACGGATCCTTGAGGATGTGCATAGACTACAGGATGCTGAACCAGGTGACGGTGAAGAATAGGTATCCCTTACCTAGGATTGAGGATCTCTTTGACCAGCTGCAGTCAGCGAAGGTTTTCTCGAAGATTGACCTGCGTTCAGGATATCACCAGTTGAGGATCAGAGATGAGGACATCCAGAAGACAGCCTTCAGGACGAGATATGGACACTATGAGTTCTTGGTGATGCCATTTGGATTGACGAATGCTCCGGCAGCGTTCATGGATCTGACGCACCGGACATTCAGGCAGTATATTGATGTATTTGTGATTGTCTTCGTGGATGACATTCTGATCTATTCATCAGATATGGAGCAGCACAGAGAGCATTTGAGGATTGTGCTCAGCATCTTGAGGGCTCAGCAGTTATATGCTAAGTTCTCAAAGTGCGAGTTTTGGTTGGACAGAGTGGCATTCCTCGGACACATTGTATCGGCAGAGGGGATATCAGTGGATCCGGCGAAGGTAGAGGCGGTGACACAGTGGAGGACCCCTACGAGCGTGACGGAGATTAGGAGCTTTGTTGGACTGGCGGGTTATTACCGTCGCTTCATCAAAGACTTCTCGAGATTGGCAGCACCACTGACGGCTCTGACGCAGAAGGGAGTCACTTTTGTTTGGTCGCAGAAGTGCGAGGATAGCTTTCAGGAGCTGAAGAGACTGTTGACCACAGCACCAGTTTTATCATTGCCGAGTGGCACGGGTGGATTCGTGATTTATAGCGACGCTTCAGGTGTTGGCTTAGGATGTGTACTTATGCAGCACGGGAGGGTGATCGCGTACGCATCCAGACAGCTGAAGGTCCATGAGAGGAATTACCCGACACATGATTTGGAGTTAGCAGCAGTGGTTCACGCACTGAAGACCTGGAGACACTATCTTTATGGCGAGCAGTTCGAGGTGTTTACAGATCATCAGAGTCTGAAGTACCTGTTCTCGCAGAAGGAGCTGAACCTGAGGCAGCGCAGATGGCTTGAGTTCATTAAGGACTATGACTTCACTATCTCTTACCATCCGGGGAAGGCGAACACAGTTGCAGACGCTTTGAGCCGGAAGGTGGAGGTATCAGTAGCAGGCCTATGCATTCAGGAGTGGAGACTGCTAGAGTCCTTGGCAGAGTGGAGGCCATTTGCTGATAGCTCTGAGGGCGCAGTGATTGCAGGATTGAGAGTAGAGCCTCAGACAGTATCAGCAGTGATTCATGCTCAGACTACAGATGAGGAGTTGAGCAGTTTGTTACAGTTAGCTGCCAGAGATGGGTCAGACTTCAGAGTTGGAGTGGATGGAGGTCTGAGATTCAGAGACCGTATCTGGGTGCCGAAGACAGAGGACCTGAGACATGATATCATGGAGGAGGCACACAGATCGAGATATTCCATTCATCCAGGGAGCACCAAGATGTACAAAGACCTGCAGCGGAACTTCTGGTGGCGAGGTATGAAGAAGGACGTTGCAGACTTCGTGTCGAGGTGTTTGGTCTGTCAGCAGGTGAAGATCGAGCACCAGAGACCAGCAGGGCAGATGCAGAGGATTGAGTTGCCCGAGTGGAAGTGGGAGCACGTGACGATGGATTTTGTTACGGGGCTACCGAAGACACGGAGATTCCACGATGCGATTTGGGTTATAGTCGATCGACTGACCAAGTCGGCACATTTCTTAGCTATTAAGACCACTCTTGCTCTGGAGGGTCTAGCTAAGTTATATATTGAGGAGATTGTCAGACTTCATGGCGTGCCGGTCAGTATCATTTCAGATAGAGATCCCAGATTCACTTCGAGATTTTGGGAGAGTCTACACAGAGCGTTGGGGACACGTCTGAAGTTTAGTACAGCTTTTCATCCGCAGACAGATGGCCAGTCAGAGCGGACGATACAGACATTGGAGGACATGCTGAGAGCGTGCACACTTGACTGGGCAGGGCATTGGGATGAGCATTTGTCGTTGATCGAGTTCGCCTACAACAACAGCTACCATTCGAGTATTGGGATGGCACCCTATGAGGCATTATACGGGAGACCGTGTAGATCGTCGGTATGCTGGAGTGATGTGGGCGAGAGACAGCTAGTTGGACCTGACATTATCCAGTTGTATTCAGAGAAGGTCGACGTGATTCGGAGACGACTAGCTACGGCGCAGAGCAGGCAGAAGAGTTATGCTGATACGCGGAGACGTGAACTGACTTTTGATGTAGGAGATCATGTCTTCCTGAAGATCTCGCCTTCCAGATGGGTGATGAGATTCGGGAAGAAGGGGAAGCTGAGTCCGAGATATGTTGGACCTTTTGAGGTATTGGATCGGGTCGGTGAGGTGGCATATAGGATTGCACTACCACCACAGTTCGCAGGACTTCACAACGTCTTCCATGTTTCTATGTTGAGGAAGTACATGGCCGATCCAGCTCATGTGATAGAGATATCAGTACCGGAGATCCAGCAGGATTTGTCATTAGATGAGAGACCAGTTGAGATTGTGGATCAGATGGTACATCAGCTCAGGAGGAGAGCGATTCCGATGGTGAAGGTCAGGTGGCAGCATCACACTGACAGAGAGGCTACCTGGGAGATCGAGGAGGATGTCAGGAAGCAGTATCCAGAGTTGTTTCGGTAAGTCAGTTGTTTTGAATTTCGCGGATGAAATTCTTTTAAGGAGGGTAGATTGTAATAACTTAATCTAAGCAACCTAATTAAATTAAACTAAACTTAATTAACTCTAATTAATCATGCATGAAGAGGTGGAGGTGTTGGACATGTGGAGATTGAGGTGGATAGTTTTAATTGGAAAGGTTGTAGGTGAATGGTGATTGGAGGAGATGGAGGTGATGAATGGATATATATAGTTAAGATAGGATTTTGTGAAAACGTTTTCTTCATCATTTGCAATTACCAGAGAGTGAAAGAGAGAGAGACTTTCGGAGCAGAAGAAGGAGGAAAGAAGAAGTAAAGAAGAGGAAGAAGAAGAAGAAGAAGGGAAGAAGAAGAGAAGAGGTGTTGAAGGGAGCTCGGGAGGCTTCTTCAATCGACCAAAGGTATGCCAAATCTTCAATATAACTCACATAAGCCTTGTGAGTGTTGGGGATCGACGTTGGTGTCGAATTCCCCGTCGGAATTCAACCAATTCAGAGGTTGAAGACGACGATCGGTCGACCGGTGCCTGTGGGCAGTCGACCGATCCTATTATTATATTGATGTTTACCCGCAAACGGTCGAACGATGTCGTTAGACGGTCGACCGTTATGCCAAATTCTTGCGGGAAAAAGGGGATATGCTGTTATCGGTCGAACGGGACCACTTAGCCGGTCGACCGAATAACGATGAGAATGGGTCGGTTGGGGATTTTGACTTATTAAACGGTCGAACGTCCTTTACCTTGTTCGACCGATCCATTCGATGTTAAGTCGGTTGGGAGCTTTGACCATCAAAACGGTCGACCGCTCTTTAACTCTCGGTCGACCGACTGAGCATTTAATTAAGCGGTAGAGTGCTTGTGTTGATTCGGTCGAACTGTATTTCAGTTCCGGTCGACCGAACGAGACTTGGGCAAAATATTGAAAGTCCTGTTATCGGTCGAACGACCCCTTGGTTCGACCGGTCGGATATATATATTATATAAAATTGTATAGCGTAGACCTTCCAAACGGTCGACCGCTAGATGACTTTTGTTCGACCGATTGGTCGGTATTTCGGTTGGCGTGGTTCGACCGGTAGATTTGTTTGTACAGTACTGTGTACTGTGTGGGGGACCGGTCGACCGGTGTGCTTGTAGCGGTCGACCGATCTGCCGCAGGTTGGTGGATTTATCCACACGCGATCCGTCGATGTCAGGTCGACTACCGACTCCGAGGCGACGGTTGATTACCGGCTTTGAGAGCTACGGATTTCACCTTCGACGAATGCGTATTATTGTTGTACTTTTTCCTCTCTTACCGAGAGGGGTGTGAGGGATGTGTACCGTAAACCTTGGGCAGTTTGCGAGGGTTTAGCGGTAGGCCGAGGATGTTCCGGCAGGGTGCGCGCTAGGCGACTCTTGGGGGAGCAGTGGCTGTCGTCTGACCCGAGTTGTGTATTCGGCGGGCTGACTCGCTCCTTGGGTGCGGCGTGTACCGGGGGTTCCTTCCTGCACTTTTTGGGGAGCAGTGGTGTCGACTGACCCTTGTGAGGCAGCGGTGGACTGACTTGACCCTAGTGGCAGGAGTGGTTCAGTGCCGCGGAGGCGGTGAGGGCATTATTGTGGGCCCGAGGCGGATGATCATGTGCATAGCATTGCATTGTCTTTAATTCCTTTTTATATTTGTAGGAGGTTTGGTATACGGGGTTCCTTCAGGGAACTCAGGCATGTTTGTTTGTTTACATTTCAGGTAGCGAGCAGGTTTAGAGTCAGGTGGTGACCGAGGACGGTGCCCCCGAGATCAGATCCTGTAGTTGTCAGTCTTTTCCTTTTGAGGTGATTACATATTGTATAGTTTTTGTCGTAATCACAGTCAGTTTGTATATTTGACTTCCACGTGGATCATATTTATATTATATATGTTGGTTTGTTTCCCGTGACGTGCCCAGTGTTGACCGTTGACGGTCTTTATTATTGTTTAAATTTTCCGCTGTTTTCGGGTACGTTACACTTACATTGTTTGAGCCATGCTTGCTAGTTAGGCTTCTACCTTCACCCTGTACCCTCGCTAGCTCTAGGGATTCTTCCCTTCTCCTCTGAGTCATCTTCTTCTCACCTTCTTCTATGTTATAGTCTCCTCCCCTATACATTCTCTGTTAGCGTTTTAGGGTCGAGTCGAGCACTTTTTGCGAGCTTAGTCTCGTGGTGGTGAGAGTGGTCGACTCGAGAGTTTTTCTTGAGATGGATGGTTACATGGGCGACCATCCATATCATTGTGGGGACCAGGATGATTCTCCCTGGTACTCCGGACCCATGCAACCTGGGGTGCCTCAGACTAACACCCCGTATGGTTGGGATAATCCTCATTGTGTGACTGAGCAATTTTCATATTGGGGTAACATGAGAGAGGCACCGACTGCTAGACCACCATATCGTTACGTCGGATCATATGTTGGTCATCAAACTGAGACATTACAAGAACCTTTGGCCTCTTTCATGCATGTGGTTGATGACATGGGTGCACCGGTGGCTCCAGTAGCCGTACCGTGTCACTATTGTGGGTTGAGTGGTCATGATTTCGGGGAATGTCCTTATGTTCCCCCAGAGCCTGAGTATGAGCACACATTTTCCCAAAATGCTCATTATGACCATTACGCATCCGCGTACAATCCGAGAGGGATGGATTCGTGGGGAGACAATTCCTATTCAAATTCTTATACATCATTTCCATCCCAATATCCTCCTCCCGAATACCCAGAATTCTACCAACACCCCACTTCAAATCATTGGACTTATTCACAGGACATCAACACCCAACCCCAAAATTTCCCAAGATCTGACTTGGACCGCCTCGTTGACCGCATACAAAATCTGACACTTCAAGTGAGTCAACTGACGCAACAATTAAGTGAGGAGAGTAACCTTTCTTGTCAACTTGAGGATTTATCTTCTGAAATCGAACCACCACCACATCCACAAATTCAAAGCACAATCTTTCAAAGTCAAACTCCTAGTCAGTCTGAGGGACTTGGGGTTTCAATTCACGATCACTTAGTGGGGGCTTCGATTCAAATTGAGAATAACATGGACCAGCTTCATTATGAGTCGGCACAGGATTGTGCCTTATCTTTTTGTCCCGTGGCCCTTGAGCCACATGATCTTCATGTTGTGCCTCTTAAGGACTCACCTCTGGTGGAGCAAGAGCTCCCTAGTACCTTCAATTTCAAACAACCTGATGAGAGTTTGCCTCTCACTATTGTTCCTGATCATCTTGGAAATGATGGAACATCAAACAACTACATTGCTCATGAGGGTATTAGGATTTCCTTGGAGGATACCTTGGGTATGAGACCCAATTCCTGTTCTCCTGGTGAGTTGGACATGCATAACAAGGTGCTTGACCTCGTTCCAACCCACCAGCCTGTTGGTTGGAGAGTTTGGATTGATGATCATAACTTCAGTTCCGCAACGGGAGAGATTCTTCTTCCGTTGCCCCTTACTTCCCAAACTCTCGAGAGGTTCAAGCTCTTTCAGTTTGATCCTTTGAATGAGACGCCTTTGCGTCCAATTCATGAACCTCTCATTTCATCTGGTGCTCTTTGTGAAGGGGGCCCACGCATGCGTATTCTGGCCCGCGTGGTGTCTTGTTCCCTTTCCAAGTGCATTGACCCACTCTTGAGGTTCCCATTTGATGTCTTTTGACAAATGAAGATGGGAACTTATGTTTGTCCATAGTTATACAAAAAAAAGTACAATAAAAGACTCCTTCAGTGAGCATTGATTGTTGTGAGCCCCAACCCTTGTGTATTTGGGCCCCAGTTCTTTCACGTATTTGTATCCTTTCTTTAGCATCTCACAGGTTTTGAGGGAATTCGGGTTATGACCATCAACATGACCTTGCACTTCCCTTTGTACTTCACGTTGGTGAGATCTCTCCTTTTTCATGCATAAATCCATGTAGTATCTTGCTTGCATTCATTGAGGACAATGCATGAAGTAGGTGTGGGGGGTGTTTTACGTGTGTACATAGTTGAGCCTTTTTCCTTTGATTTTGTTTTCTTTTGTTTGCATTGTTAGGGTCATGATAGTGTGCTGCATTTAATATCGATATATTTGCTTGCCATGATCCTTAGGTGACTTGTCTTCTTTTGCTTGCCTAGTGCTTCAAAATTTTCACATTTCTTTCAAAATATTCATGTGTTTGCGAAAGAAAATGTTTTGTGGGTTTTTGCGTGTGTTTAGCATGTGCAAAACCGTTGAGAGGCAAAGTAAAAAGAAAGCTCCCAAAATTGTCTTGAACTTGATGCATTAGGATATCTAGTACGTGGCTTTAGGATTTATCGAGTCGTTAGGATGCACCCCAGTTTTCCTTTGGGGGTGAGTAATCATAGGGTTTCAGTGCTCAAACATTCAAAGAAGTCCACCCTGAACCTAGTGAGTCAATAATTCGTGTTTGTTAATTTAGGAAGTTTGTTGTAGTCAAGGACCATCTTAATCTTTTTGTGAGACATTAGTGTAGGGGTTTTGGTTCATGTGTAGATAAGAAATAAGTGAGTAGATGTTCTCTCTTCTCGCACGGCTCCTATCACTCGGGAAAGTAGGTCTGAAGGGACTTTGTGCCTGGTGTTTTCGAGTCATCTGACTTGGGATGCGCCGACCGAACTCCCGTTACACGGGTGGTAGAGATTGCCCTATGTGGAGATTTGGGGAAAGGTGTACGTGATAGTGTAAGTCCTCATGGGCAATGATGCACGAAACCTGACCCTGGGAGAATGAAGCTCCAACTAATAAAAAGAAAAAAAGAAAAAAAATGTGTGAAAAGAAACAAAAAGAAAAAAAAATGGTAATGCAAATAAGAACCTTGATGGACCTTACACTTTGTATCACTTGATGATCTTGAGGTTGTCCATGTCTTTCACTTAATTCCTTATTTAACTTGCACGAATGGTTTATTAGGCTAGGTGTGGACTGATTACCTATATAGAGTCGGCCCGTAGGATTACCGCGTCCATTGATCGACAAAAATTTGTCCAACGAGTCGAGTGTCTAGATTGAATAATGCATCTTGTTCGGATTTTGTGGGTATATCCGCTGAAAACCCTCAGGAGACAACACTCCTCCTCCTTGGCAACAAGGAGGTTTAACGGCTTGTTGCACGTGCTAAGTGCAACCGTGATTCCTACGAAAGTGAGTTAGGATTTCTTGTTTTTCATATGCGTTTTCCTTTCTTTGTTTTGCTCGAGACTAGCAAAAACTTAGGTATGGGGGTATTTGATTGACATCATTTCATGCTTATATTTGTACCTTATATCCATTATCTTACACCTAAGCAATGCTACGTGACGAGTTTTATGTTTAGTTTTCAGAAATAAAGAGGTTTGAAGAGAAGAGCCATGAAAGGACCCAAAAGCAGGAAAAAGGACCTAATTATGAGACCTGGGGACCAATATGCAAGGGAGAAGGACCTGATCGTAAGACAGAAGGACCTAAGAGCAAAACAGGAAACTCCACACCATCATGAGGAGTATTTTGTCAATTCGATTCGGGTCGGAGCTCCACTAAACAAGTTAGATGCATCCAAGACCAAGAAACACACCAAGGAAAGCCCACCAGAAGACCCAGACGGATATGGGCTTTATAGGCCGCCAATTGGCGGTCTGGAACCGCCAATTGGCGGTCTGGATCATGCAAGATCCGTCCCAACTTCTCCTGGACTTGTATTAGTGTTCGTTTAGGCTATTTTTGGTATTGGTTTAGTCCCACATCGGGGGATTGTCCCGGATTAGCTTTTTCCATGCTTATAAATAGAACTCTTCACCTTCCATTGTAATTACCCATTGCTTGGTGGTATTCTCTCTACTAAGGAGTGAGCCTTGAAGCAAAAACTCAAGGTGGAGATGAATGCTACCTTCAATGTGAGTCATTTGTTAATAAAATAATTCTTCTAGTTTCTTTCAATCTTGTCTTTTAATTTGTGCATGTTTGTTTAGTCTTTCCTTTCCTTTTATGTTTCTTTAATGCTTCTTGCCTTCTTAGTTAACTTTCATTTCAGTATTATGCTTTCTTTTGCTAATATAGTTAGTGTAATGAGTAGTGAGTAGTTCCATCCCCATTTGGGGGTGGAGAAATATGTGATATAATCATGTAGTGTATTAAGTGTGTGTTATCTTTATCCCTTGAGCTTTATATGATTTCCATAACCATCTAATGGGTTTTCACTCTTATCTTTGATATGCTAATGCTCTTGAATGAAGCTTAGCTTATGCTTTGATTAGTGGACCTATTTTATGGGGAATGATAAGGTTAGGATATGGATGAAGTTAATATTGGAAACACAAGTTGTAGTGTGTGAACTCTTGTTGCCTTTACCTTAGCTAATGTCTTGTATGTTTTAATGATGTAGTGAAATATTAATTCATGTGGAGGCATAGTAGGGTATAGTCTTTATACTTGAGTTCATGTAGCTTCATTCCAATTATTGTCTTCTATGTTTAAATGATGTAGTCTTATTTTAATTCACGTAGAGGCAAAGTTGGATGTAGTTTTATGATTTCATGCACTACATGTTGTGAGGAGCTTAATGAACACACACACACTTCTTTATGTTCACATTATTTCTCTACCCCCTTTGGGTTTTAGTTTTCTTGCTTTTCTTCCATTTCCATTTGCACCTTAGTGTAGTTTAGTGTAACCAACCTTTCTTCCCTTTCTTCACCTCTCGCCTTCGAACAAACCAAGTGTCGACACACCTCCCAGTGGACGACCCGTATTTACCACCGCTTCAACGCGGCCGTGCACTTGCGGTTAAATATAAAACGTGATCAATCACCTCTCTCCACCAGAGTTTTTCTCCAAGGCTTTGCCCCTAGTAGAGTGGATGGCCAACAAGAGATGATATGTATTACAAAGGAGGAGGAAGAGTTCTATTTATAGCCATGAAAAAGGTAACCCGGGACAATCCCCCGGTATGGGACTAAACGCACACGAAAAATGGACTAAATACATACAAATACACCACCAGGTTCAGGCTTATCGGCGTTGGATCCAAATAGACTGCCAATTGGTGGTTTGGGACAACCAATTGGTCGTCTGGGTTTGGCTAATCAGGTTGTGCTTTGCTGGGGACTTTGGTTGATCGATTTCTTCATGTATGGTGCACCAGAAGTGGTTGTTGGATCTTAGACCCAGATCTAATTGCCAAAATACTCATCATGATGGTCTGAAGCTTCTTGATTTTCTCATTAGTCCTTTTGGTTTTAGATTTGGGTTCTTCTCTCTTGCATCTCAGTCCATAAGTCTTGCATTTTAGTCCTTTTCCTTGCTTTTAAGTCCTTTTTTAGTATCTTCTTCTCAAACAAATTTATTCCTGAAACTTAAACATAAAACTCATTACGTAGCTTAGGCTAAAATATAAGAGACAAATATATGCGTGATACAATGTCAATCACATCTCCACCACCATTAGGATCTCCATTGAACAACTCTCTGAAATACTTGAAGGTGCATTCGACTTCAATCTCATCCGTGCCCTGGATAGGGTTGTCCTGAACAAGGTCGTCAAAGACACTTGGCTTCTTCCCGATGGTGAAGATGTTGAAATCAGTGCACTGACTACCATATGTAAATCACATCAGACCATTACAACAATTGATCAAAGCATTGGAAGTCGCTAGAAATGGTCGCCCAAAATAATAGGAATTTGTCCAAGTGGGTTTGGCACAGGTTCAGTATCCAAAATAAAGAAATCGATTGGATAAATGAACTCACCCACTTTGATCAAAACATCTTCCACCATGCCCCTCAGTTTCTTCATTGACCTATCAGCCAATTGAAGAGTGGTTTTTCTTTGTTTGAGGTTGAGAGCGAGGTGGACGTAAACTGAATATGGCAGAAGATTGACAGATGCACCTAGGTCCAATAAAGCTTGATGTATTGACACCTCACCAAACACACAAGAAATAGTAGGGCAACCAGGGTCCTTGTATTTGACTTGCGTGGGTTGTGCCAACAATGAACTCACATTAGCCGCAAGAAGAGCTTTCTTGGGAACACATGTTTTTCTCTTTTTGGTGCATAAATCCTTTATATCCTTGGCATAAATTGGCATTTGCTAAATCATCTCCAAAAGAGGGATGTTCACCTTAACTTACTGAAAGATCTCAATCATCTTGTCATGATGATCTGAAGTTTTCTTTTTAAGGCGCTCAGGGAATGGCACCTTCGGGGCATAAGGGTCTTTGAAAAGAATCTAAGAATTCTGGCTCATAGAAACATAAATGGGGACCTCAGAATCTGATTCCTTTGACAGAAGATAAGATAAGGGGCCCTCAGGGTTCGACCCAATTGTTGAAAAAATTGTAGAAGGAACCTCGGGCTCAAGCTCCTTCCTAGAAGTATTTGTTGATGGAACCTCAAGATCTTGTTCCCTCATAGATGTCGGTATCACCGCAGGTCTAGTGATACCAAGAGATTGTGATTGCAAGGAAGGCAACCCACTTTGGTTGTCCACCTCCTTACCATATCTCAGAGTATGAATCACATTAACATGATGGGTCAGTTCTGAGGTAGCATGAGGCACTGGTGGCCTTCCTTGTGATTGGGTACCCCGGGGAGTCACCTCGGGTTGACTTGGAAATTGTCCATTCTTACGTTCATTGAGCTGATGAGCCAACTAGATGATTTACATTTCCAAAGTTTTAAACGAACTTTGCATGCTCTGAATGAACGCTTGAAGGGATTGATCAGGAGATGTGTCCTTAGGCTCAACCTGCTTGGGTAGAGTCTGACTAGAATAACCCGAAGGGGAGGCCAGAGTAGGTTGGTGAGTATGAGGTTGAGACCTTTCATGTGGAGGTTCGTAGGTTGCCAATGGGTGTGGAGGGTGATAAGGTGGAGGTTGAGGTTGAGCGTGCGAGCTCTGACCGTGGCCCCACTAGGCCCCCAAGAGAAGTTAGGGTGGTTTCGGCATCCCAGGTTGTAGGACTGACTGTACAGGTTGTTACGGGACCTCTGTTGAGACATCGCATTTGCTCACTATCACTTAGAGCGTAAGCACATTTCAAGTCACGATGTCCTGTAAGTCCATACCTACTACACGCGGGAGTAGCGACCTGAGCTACAGGAGCTCGGTCCAACTCTAAACTCTCAATCCTATGCATGAGAGCAACAATTTTTGCCTCAGATGCGATAGTTGACTCAACTTGATATGATCCAGCTCGACCAGAAGACCTGGCGACTGGTGGCTCTTTGATAAGGTCTCGCTCAAAGGTTCGTTCAGCCATAATTCAAAAGTGTCACATGCCTCATCAATGGGTTTCATTTGGAAATCACCCTAATACATTGACTCCAACAATGTAGGGTGTTGTAGTTGAGGCCTTCATAAACAATCTGGCACATTTGCTATAGCTCAAATCCATGATGATAACACTATAAGAGAAGGTCCTTGAACCTCTCAAAGAAAGCATGAAACGATTCGGTCTCAGTCTAGTACATTTGATGTATCTAGTGTTGTAGCTGTTGAGTCTTCCTTTTCTTCACGTTATCCTTCAATACGAAAGAAATCATCCTCAACTGGACTAAATCCACGTCAACTTGACGAAGCTTGGACATGTAGCATACCTCCTCAAATTCACGTATAAAGATATACGGATCCTAATTATTTGCAGTGAAGGTAGGAAGCATGCTCACATATTGAGGTTTCAATTCATAGTTATTCCCGTACGCAGGCGGGAGAACTATGCAAGAAGGTTGCGTGGCCCGAACAAGATTGGTCCTCTCCCACAAGGACATCAGTCTATACCATCGAGCTAAAGGTGGTGGTGCACCAAGAACTCGATCCTCACTAAATCCTTCTTCCTCCCGAGTCGAAGGAGGAGAAGGAGGTCTACGTGGTGTGTGAGTGGACCGAGGTAAAACATGTATGGAATCTGATCTCCCCCTTCTCCACGAGAAGACTCGGCATCACGCTCCAAAGGAGCTCAAGGCGGAGATGGGCGATCAACTAGATCGTCCATCTCAGAAGAAAAATGCACTCTCTCAAGTCGAGTGCTCTCACCATAACGAGCCCAACCTTGCATAAAATGCTCGACTCGTCTCTAAAACAACACACAACATAAGGTGTGTTAGAGGAGGAGACTCTCGTAGAATATAGAGGAGGAGAAGACTCAGATGAGAAGGGAAGAATCCCTATATCTAGCATAGGTAGTGGGAGAGGGTAGAAGCCTATCTAGCAAACACGGTTCAAACAACCTACGGTCAGTATAGGTACTTACAACTAAACGATACCTAACTGCGAGGTCACACAAAGTCAACATGCCCCACCTCCCTATGACTAAGACCACAGAGCCCAGCAAGTGAGTCAAGATCTGGAGATCTCGTCCCTCCTACTATCGACAAAGTGGGCGACGCTGATCAGGCCATAATGGTCATGACCAGATCACTCTCCTAATGTGCCCGAGTCTTAGGGGCCAATGTCTACTTACTTTTAGGTTAAGGCTTTTGATTAGGAGTGATTTTTGGGGCAAAGGAAAGGGTGATGAAATCCCCCACCTTATCTTTTATGGGACAACCCGTCCTTAGTAGCGTTTTGATTCCTATCTAGTAATCAACTCTCCAAACAAACGCTCACCTCACTCCTGTCTCGATGCCACTTACTAACTAATGCATGCTTTAATCATGCATGAATGAGAGAATGGGTGCATGTACCTCACGCCAGCAATCAACAAGAAGAATGTAAAGAAAAGAAAGACGAGTGCGTGCAAGGTCTACAAATGATGCATGACCTAGATGGCAATCAGTCTACTCTTTTGCTTTGAGTTTTAAGGTCTAAGTTGATTAAAAGGGGGATTGGTTGGTTTCTTATTTAATCTGGGAACAGTCTACAGGTCATAACATGCCAAATTTAGCTCCCAGACCACTATCTTGAAAGAAACAACAAATAGAAGAAATTATGAAGCAAGATCTGCTCACAAGACCGCCAGTTGGCGGTCTCAGGTGGCTGATTGGCGGTCTGGATTGCATTTTATGCTCTCAAATTTCTCCTGGTAACTCCCCTCAATATTGAGATGTCCCTAAAACACACAAAAATGAAAAACAAAAGATTAAATCCAACCGAATCGTCCAACCCAGAGTCTGGACAAAGCACCTCCCCAGCAACGGCGCCAAAAACATGATTGAATCGTTTTAAATACCGCAAGTGCACGATGTTGGTGAAGACGTGGCAAATATGGGTCGAGTCCACAAGGAGTTGTGTCAACTCTGGTTCTTTAGACGTCAAATGGAAAATGAGAGGAGAAGAAGTTGATTACACTAAACTAAACTATACTAAACTAGTAGTTAACAAATGCAAAACAGAGCAACTAAAGATGGACTAAAGCTAAACTAAAGTATTAACAAAGACGCTGGAATTCAGGAAGAGAAACCCCTAAGGGGTGGAGTGTGTACACATGAAATAAAGTGGTGAGGAATGCATTAAATAGAGCAGAAAATTAAGGTTGTGTTTTTATGCATAGGAAGTATCTAATGACTGTGGCAAGACCTATCATCCAAATCACTAACCTAGTTGATTAACATGAGTATAAACAAGTTTGTTATTAAGAACCTAAACAATCATGGGATGTACCTAATGATTATGGAAAAAACAATCAAGTTAAGTATTCTCTTTTATTCAAACAAGCATACACCCACATTCATCACATAAAGCAAAAGATAGCATTCATCACATTCTTCGTGACATGTATAAACATCAACTTCAACCCCAAACGGGAATCCAACTACTCTCTACTCATTAAGCTACAACCTATATTAAGAAAGAAAGACATTTATAACTAATTATACTAATATAAAGAAAACAAAACTAAGCAAAACATGCAAGCATTAAAAAGACAACATTAAAACAAAACTAGGAATAATTATTTTATTTACATGACTCACATGACAAGTAGCATCTTCTCCACTTGAGTTTTTCTCCAAGGCTTTACTCCAAGTAGAGAGAATGACCACCAAGCAATGGGTACCATACAAGGGAGGACGAAGATTTCAATTTATAGTCCTAGAAAAAGGTAATCGGGGACAATCCCCCGATGTGGGACTAATGGTATACTATAAATGGACATAAAACACACTAATACAACGACCGGCTAAATCTACTTGGGTGTGGATCCGATCCAACCACCAATTAGTGGTCTGGAACCACCAATTGGTGGTCTGGATTGATTGGATCCGGTCCTGCTTTGGATGAAGCTTTGGTGAGTTGATTTCTTCATGTGTATTGCACCCAAGTTGATTGTTTGAGTTTAGGCCCAGATCTAATTGCCAAAATACTCCTCATGATAGTGTGGAGTTTCTTGATTTTCTTATTGGTCCCTTCTGGTTTACATATGGGTCCTTCTGTCTTGCATCTCAGTCCATAAGTCTCGCAATTCAGTCATTTTTCTTACGTTCAAGTCCTTTTCGTGTCTCTTCTTCCCAATCTTGTTTATTCTTGTAACATAAACATAAAACTCGTTACATAGCATTGCTTAGGTTCAAAATAGAGGATATAAGACACGAATATATGCATGATATGATGTCAATCAAACACCAATATCACCAGTGGAGATACCCCACTTAGGCATAAAGGAAGCACGGATGTGGAAGCTTCTCTAGCGGCGCGCGAAGTTGAGTGAGACCAAGGAGATAAATGACATTTTCTGTTGGGTGTAACATATATATGTTGTTCTCGATTATGCATGGTATCTGTCACTATCAATATAATAGTTTTGTGTAATATAAATAGATCTCTGATATGTTTTGTGAATCAAAGTATTCCTCTCCAACTCATTAGTATCCAACTATGATTTGTAATAATCTGAATTCTATTTTTTGATGTATTGAAATTCAATATTTAATAAAATATATAACCTTACAGATTTATGCAAGAAATCCAATAAAAATTTCATATCACATCTACAAGTATAACCTTTAGTTGAGGACAGCAAATCAGCAATACATTCAACACCTTCATAACACATATAAACAAAAAAATATCGAATAAAATTGTCATTCCAAATAAAAAGGACATATCACATCGGATCTAACCTAAATTCTGACATGGTATTACGAAATAGAACCTTTAAACTTTGTCCGTGATAGTTGAAAGTTTCCTTTAAAACTCGAAGGGTCCTTAGACCACAAGCCCACCCTTTAACGGACACGTATGCCCTTAAAAGGATACGTATGTCCTAAAAAGCACTTGTCTATTCCTCACACCACATGCCGTCCCTTTAGAGGACACCGGTCTGTTCTTTAAAGGAAGGATTTGTCCTTTGCAGTCAAGTGTGTCCTTTAAAGAGCACTTATGTCCACTAAAAAGTGTCTATTTTGTAAAGCACGAATCCATCCTTGAAACTCGAAACTTCCCTTTAAAACATGAAAGGTTCCTTAAACCACAAGCTTGCCCTTTGAAGAACAGGACACTATTCTATAAACCACGTATATGTCCTTTGAAACTCAAATGTGTCCTTTAAAATCGAATGTGTCCGTTTAGTCGTATCCTTTGTACATTACTCTCAAGTGTCGGTGATTTCATTTTCCAATCGTAAATTCAGTTGCTTAATGATAGTTTTCACGAATATCAAATTTGTCTAAAAACTCAGTTCAATTAATCTTATTTTTCACTCATCTCAACTTTTGTTTGAAGCTAGGTCTTATGTAAATACCTGGGTTTCTTACATTAATATTGGTTGAATTTTTTCTGCCTGACAATTGTGGTTAATTACAGAGGTATTAGTGGTTGATCTTTCGATTTTCACATGTAAACAACTATAGTTGCTTCCTAAATTGAATTGTACTTGGTAACTTGTAACGAGTAACTATGCATAATAGCTTCCAAAAAGATCCAACAAGGTCCCAAATTTAATAACATGGGTCACTATTATTGACAAATGGTAGGCAATAATACATTATGCACTGGGCATGTTTGAACTTTATCTTCTCGACCTGGCCAATACTTACAATGATTGATCATTATCTGCACTAGGGTCCTCTCGACCACCAACTTAGGAGGCTGGAGCGGTCGGTAGGTGCTTCAGGATCCACTGTCCACCAACTTGGGAGGCAGGAGCTCTAGTCGACACCTTCTGCATGATGACTTGTAGTTGGGAAGTTGGAGCTCTTGACGACTACCCCTTCAAAATGATAACCAACTCGGAAGGCTGCATTGGTGCGATGGTCTCTGGTGGTAAGAGTGCACCCAGGTGTGGAGATGCCTTCAGTCGATCTGCATGCATGCAAACAACCCCATAGTTCCTGTAATGGAGTTCTAGGAAATCATTGATTGGAAGGGGTCTTAAGACCCTGAAAGTCGGGAGACCTCCTCCAGTGATTCCAACCGCTTCTGAAATCAGTCCAAGGCATCCATGTGGTGTTGCACATTGTCTAAACATTGGAGAATGAAGCGGGGCACAATCACTTGGTCTTCGTAAACAGAAAAGACACATCAGGGGACCTTCTACAAAAAATTAAACCCTAATAAAATGCTAGGACCAATCAATATTTCAAAAAAACATACGATGAAGAATGTATAAAAATGCCAACGTAATTGGAGGAGTGGGGCAAGCAAAGAACCACGGACTAGTGGCCTCCGACGTCCCTACTCGGTTAGGCTTTGCCAACCAACCAAAAAAATGCAATTGGACATGTCGTGGGACAGAGTGGGGTCTTGTTGCATGTTGATGGAGGCCATTCCAAGAAGTTGGCTTTCATGGGGAGGAAAGATACACTACAACTAATGATTTTATAGAAGTAATGGAAGGTTGAGTTTCTTCACAAACCACGAACTCAAAGGTTATCTCCATTCATAATGACTCCCAATGAAATAAGCTACCAAAACCTATATTTTCATATTAGGACATTCCATGTCGAATAATTTATAACAACTGACGTGTGTTGTGCTTTTTCTCGTAAATATTTTGTGATGTTTCATTTATAAGTAATAAAATAAACCACGTCAGATTATCCGATAATAACTGACATGCGATGCTCTTTTTATTAAAATTTATTCTAACATTATGTTTCTCAAAAATCATAAATTGTTTCTTTGTCATAAAATATTTAACGGGATAGATTAGGAACGTAATAATTTGTCATAGAACCTATCAATAAATTGACTATTACTGAAAAAATAATTCATTTGCCTAAACTTATCACTTAGCATTACTAAATAAGTTCAAGTGATTGAAATTTGAATGGGGCACTCAGTTAAGATTCCCATCTGCTCACTTCATATTACTTAAAAAAATAATTCAGTTATTTGAGAGAAGGATTAAAAATTAAGAAGAAAATTACAACACTGGAATCGATGCAATTCCCTTTATCATGACTCATCCCTTTATAGACCTTGTACTGAAAGGTTGTGTCTTTTCATCATGACTCTCAATAAGCCGCCTCAAACTGTGTTTTAAAAATAGGTCATTCCACGTCGCACCTGCAAACAACATCCAACGTGCAAAAATGTCATTTTTATGAGATTGGAGAGAGTAGTCCCATTTGTGTCATCAGTATTATGACTATGTTCGATTTGGTGTCCTTTTTATTATGGCCAAATTTTGTTCCTTAATAATGACACATAACACGTTGGATGTTATCATTAATTAAAGGATGTTTGTTATAGATTTAATGGAAAGACATGATTAACACTATAAAGATACAATAGTACACCACCACTAATTGTGCATTTGCAAACACCAATACGAGTATTAATGCACAATTGCTACCAGTAATTCACCCGAGTAAACATTAGGTAAGTAGTCAATTGAAATGCAACTAAAAAAATAAATACTATTACATCAATTTTGCATGCAACAATAACATAGACTCGTGTCCTTTAAAGCACATACTTGTCTGTTTGTCTAGACTCTAGACGGTCCTTAAACCACAAGCCTGTGCCTGGAAGGACACCTATATCCTTTAAAGGGCACGTATATCTTTTAAATCACAGGAGTCTATTCTTTAAAACTCGAAATGGTCCTTAAACTACAAGTTGGCCCTATAAAGCACACGAGTTTGTTCTTCAAACAAGGATTTGTCCTTTGAACTCAAGCATGCCCCACTTATGTCATTTAAAGGACACATATGTCCATTAAATTTCATCAGTCAGTTCTTTAAAGTAGGAATCCATCCTTGGAATTCAAATGTGCCTTTTAAATGTATGTCCTTAAAAAAATTGATTTTTTAGAAAAGAAATGAATTCAGGAAATCATTGATGTCATTTTGAGAATTGGGGATTGTTTATATAAAAACATCAATGACAAATAGGGAAAATCGTGTCCAACGGTCGTCCATTATTGGGGCGGATGACTGTTGGGGAGCTCTAACTGCTAAATCCCACAGTGCTTCGGTCAACCACAACAAGTTTGGTCCTTTTAACCTTGTGGATAGTGAATTCCAAATTCGCAATGGAATTTGGAAACAGACGTCCATGGAGGGGGGTTATTTCACTTGTTTGTGAACTTCTACAAAACCAAGCCCAATTTCTTTTCCTTTCTTAACATTTGAGGTTGCAAACCAACAGAAACTCATCGTATTAGGTCATCTGAAAACACTCGGTCGATCAAAATGGGCCATCCAAATGATAGAACCCATTATGGTCCACTGAAACCCCTAACTATCACAAGCTCGGACAATCAAAATGAATTTGCTCAATATAAGATAAATGTTGTGGAAATTTTGTGTTGGGATGGTCAATGTAAGACAACATAGGATTATACAACAAAACGTTAAAGAACAATATAGATTTTTCTGAAGAAAAAATTCAAGAATATGGATTACAAAAGTGGTACACGATTAAGTCTTTAGTATAAGGTTGTAACACAATTAATAAATGGATGTTTGATATTGACAAACATGAATAACATGATAAAGATACGTATATCCTTTAAAGCTCACAAATTTGTTTTGTAAAACTCGAAAGGGTCCTTAAACCAAAAGTCTGCCCTATACATGGACTCATACAAATAGATGTTTGCAACAGGACTTATACATGTACACTGCGTATCACGCGCCACGTCAACCAATTTTAAGGAGTTCTTTAGATGTTTTAAAGCAATTCAAAATTTGTTTTCTAGTAGAGTGGGACATAATTGGTTTCCCAAAAATGTGGGGCAAATTTGGATGATTCAAACTCTTTCCATAACAACAAAACCAGGTAAAACCGCAACTTTTAAAAAAACTACCTTTTTAAACAAACGGTAAATCTTCCTCCGCTATGCTGACCCCAACAAAAAATCAAAATCGAAGAAATGACATCAGACATGGAAGAACCAAACATGCAAGTCCAAAAGAAGTCCTGAGTACCAACGATAGAGTCCAAAAAAAAATTGTCATGAGTACCAATGGTAGAGAGCAGGTGAGGTAATCATTGTGAAAACACCATCGTCGTTTTAACTGGTCTATGGTTTTCTTGATTTTTTTAAATCAATCTTTGAGACCACTGTGATGTTGTCGTGTTAAGTTCACTAGGTTTTCCTTTAAACAATTGATATTGTGTAATTTTAGGCCTTCTGTTCAAATGAATGAAAATGTTTATATTGTAGACTTTAAATTACTTCCAACCGTCAAAGCGATCGTTTAGAGCCTTTGGGAAGGACATTCCATTCATTATTGACAACCAACAGGCGGTATTCCAAAAGTCACCGTTCAATCAAGTCCTGAGGATGCAAAGAATCACTTAAGACAATCACATCCTACACTTCAAGATGAAAATTTTGAGGAAGAATGTGGGTTCAGGATAGGGAATAAACCTATAGATTTCAACACCAACAACATGGCACTCATATTAGGGATCAAAAAGGGTGGAATGTCAGTCAACATGAGTAAAAAGCAATCGACCAAACATTATGTTGGGAAACTAGAGACGAAAGAATTAAACAAACAACTAACGAATGGTAGGAAAACAAGAGATGACGATGAACAGGTTAACCCTCAAACCACCAGTGAGCAAAGAATCGACGACATTCCACGAGGCACAGAGCCTCAAAGAATAACTATTGGTGAGCACAAAGTTTGAAGAGACCCACTACAACCTGAGGTGGACTTCACGGAAATGAAATTAAAGTGGCTAATGGCAAAGCATAAATACAAAGAGGTCCTACAAAAATTGGTTTAAAAAAGATCAAGAAATACAGTTCTAGAATGATAGAGCAATGTACCCCAATCCAAAGTATACCTAATACACATCAACATAGATTCCTTCTCTAGTGGTCGAAAGAAACGAAAAAGTTGGGCAGAAGAGACTAAGGACACCAGCAGAAGATGCATCAACATCAGCTACAGACGTCTACACCAATGAACTGGTATGTCCTTTTAAACACACGAATTTGTCCTTTAAAATCGAATGTGTCCTCTGAAAAACGTTTGTCCTAAGAAGGCCACATAAGTCATTTATCGGACACGTGAGTCCTTTAAAAATTAAATTTGTCCTTGAAACCCCAAGTCTGTCCTTTAAAATCGAGTGTGACCTTTAAGGCATGAAAGGTCCTCAATAAATAAGCTAATCTTTTAAAGGACACCTAAGTCCTTTATAGGACCCGCGAGTCCTTTAAAGGTGGAATGTTTTCTTTTAAATAATTTTTTCCTCATTTTAAACCCTTAACTGAGTTCTTTAAACTCATAGTATCATTAAAAATCGAATGTGTCCTTCAAAAAAAGTATGTCCTTCAAAGTGCACTTATGTTCTTTAAACCACGAATATTTACTTAGGACCCTAAGTTTGTCCTTTAGACAATGAAAATTTTCTCAAATAACATGTTCGTCTTTTAAAGGACACATATGTCCTTTGAAGGACATGTTTACTTTTTCAATTGATTGTGTCCTTTTAAAAGAACACTGTCTTTTACATGACACAATCATTAACAATTCACGACTATAGTAACATTTTACATGATATTTAACTGAACAGAATGATAAATCTTGACTTCATTGGTGGAGAAAGAAGAAAAAAGGGAAAGAAAAGAAAAGAAAGAAAAGAAAGAAGAAGAAGCAAGGAGGAAGGAAGAGGAGGACAAAAGGAAAGAACAAGAACAAGAACAAGAACAACATGAAGAAGCAGAAGAAGAAGAAGAAGAAGAAGAAGAATGAAGAGGAATGGAAGAGAAAAGAAGAAGAAGTTGAACAAAATAGATGGAAAGTAGAGGACGAAAAAATGAAAAAAGAGGAAGAATTTAAGATAAAGGAGGAAGAAAAGAAAAAGAAGAAAGGATGAGAAACAAGAAGAGGTCAAAAGAAGACGACTAAGAAGTCTGAACAAGAAGACTGAGGTTCAAGAGAAGAACTCTAATAAAAAGAAGAAAAGAAAAGCATATCACATAAGACTCGATTGTGCAAAAGAGGTTTAAATGTGATAAAAATCAAATTTAAGACAAACAAGAAGTAAATTCTCCAACTAAAAGTTGGTTAGGCACCCCATGCACACAACAAAATAAAAACATCAACGTAAAAGCCATGGTTGGGTTGATAAATGAGGAGAAAAATGTGCTTCTAAATTTAACAGCACGGGAATAAACATGGAAGAATATGTGATGCAAGGACATTGCCCAAACACACACCAATATGTGTTGCAAGGACATTGCCCAAACACACACCAATATGTGTTGCAAGGACATTGCCCAAACACACACCAATATGTGTTGCAAGGACATTGCCCAAACACACACCAACATTGCCCAATACACGGAAATGGAGCAAAGGTCAAGGATGAGGGAATATATAAACACACACCAACATGTGTGGGAATGGATCTAATTTATGTTTGTGTGCTTGACATGAATGTGATTGTATGAATGAATGTTAGGATGTGTATAGATGTAAATATGCATGATCACCTAAAATTCTGAAATCACATGTAAATGTTTAATTGTCCAACAAAAAATTAACAATATTTTTTTTTCTTATTTGATCCACTAGCAGTCATCGATCGAGGGATATTCTACTCGCCCTTAGCAGGAGATAGCTTCCTCCATCTTTGGGAATAGTGGGAGATATAAGGTTATCTATTGTTGTGCCATAAATAGATGCACGAGGTGAGATTCACCCTTTGTGGACACCGAGTGTATTTATTTTTGAATACAATGGATAAACGTATCTCGTATCAAATGAAATAAGTTTTCTTAACAAGACCCGGAGCCCTCGCTCGGTTTTGAGAAAAAAGTTTTCCTTAGGAGGATTGGTCAAAGTCCCTCTTAATTAACACGACAAGAATCATAAGAGTTTGAAAATGCAAGAGTTTGCAAAATTTTGAAATGGTTTATGATTAGAAAATGTTTCTTACCTTGATTTTATAATATATTTTGTAATATAAAAATGTTTCTAGTTTATATTATAATTGATAGGATCTTGAATTACTGCATTTATGGAAATAGATATTTATTTGCGGTACTGAATTTCAAACATAAATTTGACATTAAATCCTATATAATCTTTTTTTGTAGAAATGTCAAATATTCAACCTATTGTGCGATCTATGATTGAAAACAACCTTTGGCAAATGGTGGGTCAAACTTCATAAGCTGACAACTCAAACTCAATATCGTGTTGAAGTTTGAGAAACTATCTCATATTTTGGATGGTGAAATCCAAAAATTAAATGAGAAAGGGGCTAAAGCCAAGTGGGAAGACCAAGACAACCAAGTTGACGGTCCAATGTTGGCCTCCATTGGTGACTCGCTTCAAGCGAAATACTTGGATTCAAAACCCAAGAAGACCATGGAAGCTTTAACAAAGATGTTCATAGATAGTGCTTGGAAAGAGTGCTATAAGACGACCATAGCACTCACAAGGCGCCACATGGCGGAGGGAACATCGGTATCCATGCATTTTCTCACTATGCAAGGATACCTTGAGAATTTGGCGAAGCTCTCTTCCCTGATGGCCGATGACATTGCCGAAGATTTGATTCTTGGCTCTCTAGCCCCGTCCTACAAAGACTTCTTTATGCACTATAATGTGAGTGAGAAAGGGGTGAGTCTTGAGGCACTTCACAATGCTCTAAAAATGGGTGAAGTTAACATGGGCAAGGGTCGGGACAAGAACGTCCCAGCCGTCCATGGTGGGAGCAGGAAGATCACCAAAGGTAAAGGCAAAATCCAATTGGCCAAAAAGGCGTTGAAGGGAAGTGGAGTAGGAGGGGCTCATGCGAGTGCCTCGACGGGGAATTATTTGAAATCTCCAATTCCTAACACGGAGTGTTACCACTACAGTGGAAAAGGACACATCCGCCCGAATTGCCCCAAGTTCAAGGAGGATCTTGACAACGGAGTAATTGAGAGAAAATGCCTCAAAAAGGCTAAAGGTATATTTGTTATTGAAATAAATTTAGCCACCTCTGTCCATGATTGGGTAATTGATATTGGATATTGTGCTCACATAATTTCTAATGTGCAACTACTAAAGGATAGGAAGGAACTCGTGAAGAATGAGATGATTTTGAAGGTTGGAAATGGTGCAAGCGTTGCTGCGATTGCACAAGGTTCCGTGGAGCTTCAATTGTCGAGTGGTTTAAATTTATGTTTAAAGAACGTCTATTATGTGCCTTTGATTAGCAAGAATATTATTTTTGTAATATGTTTGCGTATGGATAATTTTAAAATAAATATTTCAAACTCTTGCTTGTCTATATCGAGGAATGGAATTTTCTATGCAAATGCATTCATAAGGAATGGTATTTATTAGTTTGAATTAAATAATAGACAAATTTAAAACATCAATAACAAAAGGCTTAAAACTACTCACGTGAATGATACACTCTTGTGACACTATCGTCTTGGTCACCTAAATGACATACGCATCAAGAAATTGCAAGAAGCTAATCTTCTTGGTCAAATTGATTTTAAATCATTGGAGACATACGAACCTTGCGGAATGTGCAAAATGACCAAGAGGCCTTTCAAGGAAAGGTCCGAGAGCGAATAACTTGCTGGATTTGATACATTCTGATGTATGTGGTCCAATGAGTACAAGTGCAAGCGATGGTTATAGGTACTTCATTACATTAACAGATGACTATAGTCATTACGGCTATATTTATCCAATGAGAAACAAAAGTGAATCCTTTGACAAGTTGAAGGAACTCAAGAATGAAGTAGAGAACCAACTCAACAAGAAAATCAAGTCTCTACGAACTGATCTTGGAGGTGAGTACATGAGTACCAAATTTGATTCGTTCCTAAGGGAGTGTGGTATTGTACCACAACTCACTTCACCCGGTACTCCTTAGTGGAATGGGGTATCCGAAATGAGAAATAGGATATTGCTCGACATGGTTCAATCAATGATGAGTCAAGCTGAATTGCCACTTTACTTTTGGAGTTATGCACTAGAAGCTACGGCTTACACATTGAATAATGTTCCATCCAAATCCGTAGAGAAAATGCCTTATGAGCTATGGGGACTTGATTTTAGAGTTAAGGCTTTTATTAAGAGTGATTTTTGGGGCCAAGGAAAGGGTGATGAAATCCCCCACCTTATCTTGTATGGGACAACCCCTCCTTAGTAGCGTTTTGATCCTAAATCCAGCAATCAACTCTCCAATCACACGCTCAACTCACTCTTGTCCCGATGCACTTTTTCTAACTAATGAATGAATGAGAGAATTGGGTGCACGTACCTCACGCCAGTAATCAACAACAAAAATGTAAAACAAAGAAAAGACAAATGCGTGCAAGGTCTACAATGATGCATGACCCATATGGTAATCAATCTATTCTTTTGCTTTGAGTTTTAAGGTCGAAGTTTAATAATGGGGATTGATTGTTAATCCGGGAGCAAACTAAAAGTCAGAACATGCAGAATTGCGCTCCCAGACAACTACTATGAAAGAACAAACTACTAGAACAAAACTTGAAGCTAAAGATGCTCACGAGGCCGCCAATTGGTGGTCCCAATTGGGCCGCCAATTGCTGGTTGGCGATCTATATGGTTCGGATCGAGTTGTGGTTCGGAGTGTGGTTGCCTGACTCGATTTCTTCATGTTTGATGCATCCTAATCGGTTATGTAGCTTGCGACCCGAATCCAATTGCCAAAATACTCCTCATGATGGTGTGGAGTTTCTTCATTTGCTCATTGGTCCTTTGATTTGCATTCGGGTCCCTCTCTCTTGCATCTTAGTCCATAAGTCTTGCAACTTAGTCCATTTTCTTGCTTTTAAGTCATTTTAGAGTCTCTCCTTCTCAAACCTATTTATTCCTGAAGCTTAAACATAAAACTCGTTACGTAGCAATGCTTAGGCAAATAATGAAGGATATAAGGCATAAATATGTGCATGATATGATGTCAATCGGAGTTGTAAAACACCTAAGCTCAATTGTCGCAAGATTTGGGGTTGTGAGGCCTACGTCAAAAGATTGATGTCAACCAAACTTCAACCAAAAGCGGATAAGTGCTTCTTTATAGGTTATCCTCGTGAGACAAGAGGATACTACTTGTGACATAAGACCTCCAATCGAGTGATTGTCGAGAGGGATGTCATATTCTTAGAGAAAAAATTTCTCAAAAGATTTACAAGTAGTGGGAGTAGAATTGTGCTTGAGGAAACTCAAGATATTCTACAAGATCATGATATGAATGATAAAGTTCAAGATCATGAAGGCCCAACCGAGGTTCCATTGGTTAGTGGGAGTGTGAGTGAGAGACCCTCTCAAGCAATTGTGAGTGAAACTCAATCATCCCCTCCTAGTGTACGTTCGAGAATCGAACATGAACAAATTCCTCAAGAAATTGTGGAAGAAGTTCACGAAGTACACGTAGAACCAAAAGAACTTAGAAGGTATACGAGGAAAACGAAGAAACCCAATATGTATTTGGGACTTCATGAAATAATGGTACTTTATACTGATGATCCCTCGACCTTACAAGAAGCAATGCAAAGAGAAGACTCCAAACTATGGTTTCAAGCCATGTAATCCGAAATAGAATCCACGTATGACAATCAAGTATGGAACTTAGTTGACCTTCCTTAAGCAAAAAAAGTCGTTCAAAACAAATGGGTCTTCAAGAGGAAGATGGACATGGATGGGAAATTGACAACCTACAAAGCAAGGCTTGTATTAAGAGGTTTCACTCAAGTTCGAGGTATTGACTATGATGAAACTTTTTCACCGGTTGCCATGTTCAAGTCTATTCGGATTATGCTCGCTATTGCCACATTTCATGATTATGAGATATGAGAAATGGATATGAAAACAACTTTCATTAATGGGAATTTGTAGGTGGATGTGTACGTGGTACAACCTCAAGATTTTGAAGATCCAATGAATACCGAGAAAGTATGCAAGCTTCAACGATCCATTTATGGATTGAAGCAAGCATCAAGGAGTTGGAACAAGTGCTTTGACGAGGAAGTCCAAAAGATTCACTTTGTCCAAAGTAAGGAAGAGACTTGAATATACAAGAAGGTTAGTGGGAGCAATATAGTGTTTTGATCTTATATGTCGATGACATACTCCTCATGGGAAACCATATACCTTTGCTAGAGCAAAGGAGAAGTTCATTGAAATCTGCATTTTGAATGAAAGACATGGGTGACGCTAAATATATCTTGGGAATCAAGATATATGGAGATAGATCCCGTAGACTCATTGGCGTAAGTCAACGTACATACATTGACATAGTCTTGGAAAGGTTCAACATGAACAATTTCAAAAAGGGCAATGTGCCAATCAGTATGGGTGTGCAACTTAAGAAGTTTCAACATGTTGAATCACGTAAATACTTGTAGTACATGAAAGTTATTCCTTATGCTTCAGCAATTGGATCGATCATGTACGCAAAGACTTGCACAAGACCGGATGTCTCATATGCTTTAAGCCTGACAACTCGTCACCAATCCAACGTAGGTCCCGATCATTGGACTGTCAAGAATATTCTGAGGTACCTTAACTAGACCAAAGCTAAGTTTCTTGCTTATGGAGGAAGTAGGGAGCTAATAGCCAAGGGTTATTAGATGTGAGTGTCGGGAGTGATCCCGATGATCGGAGGTCTGAATCAGGATATGTCTTCCTTCTGAATGGTGGAGCCGTGAGTTGGCGTAGTTGGAAGCAAACCACTACGACCGACTCAACCACCGCTTCTGAAGTAATGGTTGTCGCTGAAGCGAGCAAGGAAGGAGTGTGGATTAAGAAGTTCCTTGAAAAGCTTGGAGTACTTTCCTCAAGCGAGGGACCCATAGGGTTATTTTGCGACAATAGTGCATCTATCTCGCAAATCAAGGATCCTAAATCACATAACAAGGTGAAATACATGGATCGCAAGTATTTTGTCACACGTGACTTCATCAACGGGGGCATAATAGATTTATTATGGGTGGACAAAAACAACAACATAGCTGATCCATTCACCAAACCATTTTCGTAAGACAAAGGCGAAATGCATTTCGAGTCCATGGGTCTGAGGAACCACGTGGAGTGGATTGTTGAGTGATTAGAGAGGGTTACCCCAGTTATTATTGTTTTATACATTGAGAATGTATGTGAAAGAAATCTTTGATAACAAGTGGGAGATTGAAAGGAATGTGTTCTAAATGTTTGGTTTTATATGTCAATTATTATGAATTGGATGTGCAAACATTTTGTTCCTTGATTAATGTATTCGTCTTTGGAAGTGTTAAGGAAGAGGCTCTTGGTCCTTAACTGTAGAACTCTAAAAGATAATGATTTACATAAATCAAAAGTTATTCACAATCATGGTAATTGACGTGGAACATTAATTACCGAGATAAGATTGTCATGTTAGTCATCGATTATTGTAGCTCTACAAATATTTGATAACACGAGTATATAAAAGAGGAAAATGGTTCCATTTATATATGGAATAGACCTAGCAGGTGAAACATTATAGATTTGTGTTATGTGTTATTAATGTTTCACTGTGTCTTGAATCCTAAGATATGAGACTTATGTTTTTTCACATAAGAAGTGTTCAATTTGATTATCGTCAAAAGCTATCACGCTAAGATTTATGTGGGACGTGTATTAGTGTGTATTTAGTCTATTTCTTGTATTTTTTGAGTCCCATACCGGGGGATTGTCCCGGATTACCTTTTTCTATGGCTATAAATAGAACTTTTGACCTTCTATTGTATTCACCCATTGCTTGGTGACATTCTCTCTACTTGGAGTAAGCCTTGGAGCAAAATCTCAAGGTGGAGAAGAATGCTACCTTCAATGTGAGTCATCTAATAAAATAATTTTTCCATTGTTTTGTTCTTGTGTTGTTTCTTTATGCATGCTTAGCTTAGTTTTGTTTCTTTGATTGTAGGCTAAAGTGGTTATAATGTTGCCTTTCTTCTTTAGTTTAATTGTTAGAATACTGTGTAGTGAGTAGATCCATCCCCCTTTGGGGGTGGAGATGATGTTCATACATGCATTAAAGAATGGATATGAATGCTTTATATTTTGATTGTGTTGATAAATGCAAATGTTTGCTTGCTTGTTAGAGTAGAATACTACACTTGATGGGTTTTGCCACACATCTTAGACACCTCCCATGCTTGTTTAGGTTCTAAAATAACCAGCTTGTGTATATGAATGTTAATCAACTAGGTTAGTGAATGGATTGATAGGTTTTGCCATAACCTTTAGACACTTCCTATGCATGAAAACACTACCTACATTTGTGCCTATAGAATGCATTCCTCACCATCTTTTTACATGTGTGCACACACTCCACCTCTTAGGGGTTTTCCATTTCTAATTTCCAGCACACTTATTTCATTCTTAGTTAAGTTTTAATTCATCATTTGTTGTTTGCTTGTGCATGCGTTACTTCGTAGTGTAGTGTAGCGTAGGTTAGCATAATAACATCTCTTCTCCCATTTTTGCCACTTGATTTCTGACAAACAAGAGGCTGGTCACCTCCCTGTGGACGACCCGTATTTGCCACGTCTTCACCGACGTCGTGCACTTGCGGTTTAATTAAAACGTTCAACAAGTTT
This sequence comes from Triglochin maritima, assembly GCA_963682175.1. NCBI lineage: Eukaryota > Viridiplantae > Streptophyta > Magnoliopsida > Alismatales > Juncaginaceae > Triglochin > Triglochin maritima. The sequence goes on along the minus strand of OY821790.1, from coordinate 13,518,497 downwards.
TTGGCGTCGTTGCCGGGGAGGTGCTCTGTCCAGACTCTAGTTTGGACGATTCAAGTGGTTTTAATCTTTTTTTAGTTTATTTTTGTTTCAGGGACATTGCAGCACCAAGGGGACATACAAGGAGAAATTGTGAGCATAGAACGGCCTTTTGGACCGCCAATCAGCGGTCTGAGACCGCCAATTGGCGGCCTGGTAAGCTTCTTTTGCTCCCATTGTTGTTCTGGTGATTTCTTGTTTTATTGTAGTAGTCTGGGAGTTCAATTTGTCATGTTTCAACCTGTAGTTAGCTCCCAAATTAATCAATTACCCTTTTAAGACAACTTGGACCATAAAACTCAAAGCAAAAGATTAGACTTCTTGCCATCTAGGGCATGCATCATTTGTAGACCTTGCAGGCATTTGTCTTTTATTTTCTTTAAATTCTTGTTGTCGATTGCTGGCGTTAGGTACGTGCACCCATTCTCTCATTCATGCATGGTTAAAGCATGCATTAGTTAGTAAGGTGCATCCGGACAAGAGTGAGGTGAGTGCTTGTTTGGTGAGTTGCTTGCTAGCCTAAGATTTCATAATATCTTTAAGGGGCATCACCTATAGTCGTCAAAGATAAGCTGGGGGATTTCATCACCCCTCCCTTAGCCCCAAAAAGCACACTCAAGTAAAGCCTTAATCTAAAAGCAAGTAGACATTGGCCCTAAGGAATTCGGACGCACTAGGAGAGTGATCTAGTTGAGACCGTCATGACCTGATCGACGTCGCCTGCATTGTCGATAGTAGGAGGTACTGGATCTCTGGATTTGGTATCACTTGCATGGCATTGTGGTCTTCGTTGTAGGGAGGTGAGGCGTGTCTATCCTAAGGACCCATAGCCTTAAGTTGTTTGAGCCGTGCTTGCTAGATTAGGCTTCTACCTTCTCCCATTACCCACGCTAGCTCTAGGGGTTCTTCCTTTCTCCTCTGAGTCATCTTCTTCTCACCTACTTCTACGTTCTAGTCTCCTCCCCTTTACACTCTCTGTTAGCGTTTTAGGGTCGAGTCGAGCACTTTTTGAGAGCTTGGACTCGTGGTGGTGAGAGTGATCGACTCGAGAGTTCTTTGTCGAGATGGATGGTTACATGGACGACCATCCATATCATTGTTGGGACCAGGACAATTCTCCCTGGTACTCCGGACCCATGCATGTTTGGGGGCTCAGACAAACACCCCGTATGGTTGGCACAATCTTCATTGTTTGACTGAGCAATCTTCATATTGGGGTAATATGAGAGAGGCACCGACTGGTAGACCACCATCTAGTTATGTCGGATCATATGTTAGTTCTCCAACTGAGATGTTGTAAGAACCTTTCGCCTCTTTCATGCATTTGGTAGATCACATGAGTGCACCGGTGGCTCCAGTAGTCGTACTGTGTGACTGGTGTGGGTTGAGTGGTCATGTTTTCGGGGAATGCTCTTATGTTCCCCAGAGCCTGAGTATGAGCATACCTTTTCCCAAAATGCTCAATATGACCATTACGCATCCGCGTACAACCCGAGAGGGATGGATTCGTGGGGAGACAATTCTTATTCAAATTCTTATACATCATTCCCACCCCAGTATCCTCCTTCTGAATATCTTGAATTCTACCAACACCCCACGACCAATCATTGGACTCATTCTAAGCCCATCACCACCCAACCCACACATTTCCCAAATTCTGACATGAACCTCACAGTTGACCCCAAACTTGATTATTTAGAACAAGCCCTCCAAACGTTCATGGAAACCACTCAAAATGTGTTAAAGTCCAATAACTATTCCCTGCAAACTATGGAAACGCATGTGAGTCAAATTACACAACAATTAAGTAAACGTGAGGAGGGTGACATTTCTTGTCAACATGATGATTCATCTTTTGATATCGAACCACCACCACATTCACAAATTCATAGCACAATCTTTCAGAGTCAGACTCCTAGTCAGTCTGAGGGACTTGGGGTTTAAATTCACGATCACATTGTAAGGGATTCGATCCAAATTGAGAATAACATGACCAACTTCATTATGAGTCGACACAGGATTGTGCCGCATTTTTTTATCTTGTGGCCCCTGAGCGACATGATCTTCATGTTGTGCCTCTTAAGGTCTCACCTCTGGTGGAGCAAGAGCTCCTTAGTACCCTCAATTTCAAACAACCTGATGAGAGTGTGCCTCTCACTATTGTTCATGATCATCTTGGAAATGATGGAACATCAAACAACTACATTGCTAATGAGGGTATTAGGAGTTTCTTGGAGGATACCTTGGGTATGACACCCACTTTTTGTTCGCCTGGTGAGTCGGACATGCCTAACGAGGTTCTTGACCTCGTTCCGACGCACCAGCCTGTTGGTTGCAGAGTTTGGATTGACGATCATAACTTCAGTACTGCAACGGGAGAAACTCTTTTTCCGTTGCCTCTTGTTTCCCAAACTCTTGAGAGGTTCAAGCTCTTTCAGTTTGATCCTTTGAATTAGACGCCTTTGCGTCTAATTCATGAACCTCTATTTTCATCTTGTGCTCTTTGTGAAGGGGGAGCCAAACATGAGTATTTTGGCCCCACGTGGTGTCATGTTCCCTTTCCAAGTGCATTGACCCCTTTTTTAGGTTCCCATTTGATGTCTTTTGACAAATAAAGATGGGAACTTATGTTTGTACATAGTTATATTAAAAAAAAGTACAATAAAAGACTCCATGAGCGAGCATTGATTGTTGTGGGCCCCAACACTTGTGATTTGGGTCCCATTTCATTCACGTATTTGTATCCGTTCTTTAGCATCTCACAGGTTTGAGGGAATTCGGGTTTTTGTCCATCAACATAACCTTGAACTTCCTTTTGCACTTCATATTCGTGAGATCTTTCCTTTTCCATGCATAAATTCATGTAGTATCTTGCTCACATTCATTGTGGACAATGCATGAAGTAGGTGTGGGGGGGTGTTTTACATGTGTACATAGTCGAGTCTTTTCCTTTGATTTTGTTTTCTTTTGTGTGCATTGATAGGGCCGTGTTAGTGTGCTGCATTTAATATTGATATATCTGCTTTCCATGATCCTTGGGTGACTTGTCTTTTTTTGCTTGCCTAGTGCTTTAAAATTTGCACATTTCTTTCAAAAATCTTCATGTGTTTGCGAAAGAAAATGTTTTGTGGGTTTTGTGTGTGTTTGGCATGTGCAAAACCATTGAGAGGCAAAGTAAAAAGAAAGCTCCCAAAATTGTCTTGAACTTGATGCATTAGGATATCTAGTACAGTGGCTTTAGGACATATCTAGTCGTTAGGATGCACCCCAGTTTTCCCTCGGGGTGAGTAATCATAGGGTTTCAGTGCTCAAACATTTAAAGAAGTCCACCTTGAACCTAGTGAGTCAATAATTTGTGTCTGTTAATTTAAGGAAGTTTGTTGTAGTCAAGGACCCTTTAAATCTTGTTGTGAGACATTAAGTGTAGTGGTTTTGGTTCATGTGTAGATAAGAAATAAGTGAGTAGGTGTTCTCTCTTCTCGCACGGCTCATATCACTCCGAAAAGTAGGCCTGAGGGGACTTTGTGCCTGGTGCTTTCGAGTCATCTGACTTGGGATGTCCCGACCGAACTCTCGTTACACGGGTGGTAGGGATTGTCATATGTGGAGATTTGGGGAAAGGTGTACGTGATATTGTAAGTCCTCATAGGCAATGATGCATGAAATATGACCCTGGGAGAATGAAGCTCCAACTAATAAAAAGAAAAGAAGAAAAAAAATAATAAGAAAAAAAATGGTAATGCAAATAAGAACATTAATGGACTTTACACTTTGTATCACTTAAGGTTTTTGAGATTGTCAATGTCTTTCACTTAAGTCCTTATTTAACTTGCACGAAAGGTTCATTAGGCTAGGTGTGTGGACTGAATACCTATATAGAGTCGGCCCGTAGGATTACCGTGTCCAATGATCGATAAAAATGAGTCCATCGAGTCGAGTTTCTAGATTGAATAATGCATCTCTGTTCGGATTTTGTGGGTATATCCATTGAAAACCCTCAGGAGACAACACTCCTCCTCCTTGGCGACAAGGAGGTTTAATGTTTTTTTGTAAGTGCTAAGTGCAACCATGATTCCTACAAAAGTGAGTTAGGATTTCTTGTTTTTCGTATGCTTCTCTTTCTTTGTTTTGCTCGGGAGTAGCAAAAGTTAGGTGTGGGGGTATTTGATTGACATCATTTCATGCTAACATTTGTATCTTATATCCATTATCTTTCACCTAAACAATCCTATGTAACGAGCTTTATGTTTGAATTTCAGAAATAAAGAGGTTTGATGAGAAGAGGCATGAAAGGACCTAAAAGAAGGAAAAAAGACTGAGTTGAGAGACTCGAGGACTAAGATGCAAGATCGAAGGACCTGGATGCCAGATAGAAGGACCAATGAGCAAACAAGAATACTCGACACCATCATGGGGAGTATTTTGGCAATTCTATTCGGGTCGGAGCTCCAACAAGCAAGGTAGATTCATTAAAGACAAGCAAAGTCATCCAGAAAAGTCCAGAACAAAATCCAAAACAATCCGAACACTGTAGATCCCTAATTGGCACTCACTTTTGGTTCGGATCCGCTAAGATTAATGTGGGACATGTATTAGTGTATATTTAGTCTATTTCTGGTATTTTTGTAATGCCATACCGGGGGATTGTCCCAGATTACCTTTTTCTATGGCTATAAATAGAACTCTTCACCTTCTATTGTATTCATCCATTGCTTGGTGGCATTCTCCCTACTTGGAGTAAGCCTTGGAGCAAAATCTCAAGGTGGAGAAGAATGCTACCTTCAATGTGAGTCATCTAATAAAATAATTTTTCCATTATTTTGTTCTTGTGTTGTTTCTTTATGCATGCTTATCTTAGTTTTCTTTCTTTGATTGTAGGCTAAAGTAGTTATAATGTTGCCTTTCTTCTTTAGTTTAATTGTTAGAATACTGTGTAGTGAGTAGATCCATCCCCCTTTGGGGGTGGAGATGATGTTCATACATGCATTAAAGAATGGATATGAATGCTTTATATTTTGATTGTGTTGATAAATGCGAATGTATGCTTGCATGTTAGAGTAGAATACTACACTTGATGGGTTTTGCCACACATCTTAGATACCTCCCATGCTTGTTTAGGTTCTGAAATAACCAGCTTGTGCATATGAGCGTTAATCAACTAGGTTAGTGAATGGATTGATAGGTTTTGCCATAACCTTTAGACACTTCCTTTGCATGAAAACACTACCTACATTTGTGCCTATGGAATGCATTCTTCACCATCTTTTTACATGTGTGCACACACTCCACCCCTTAGGAGTTTTCCATTTCTGATTTCCAACACACTTATTTCGTTCTTAGTTAAGTTTTAATTCGTCATTTGTTGTTCACTTGTGCATGTGTTACTTCGTAGTGTAATGTAGCGTAGGTTAGCATAATAACATCTCTTCTCCCATTTTCGCCACTTCATTTTTGACAAACAAGAGGCTTCTCATGACCTCCCTGTGGATGACCCGTATTTGCCACGTCTTCACCGACGCCGTGCACTTCTGGTTTAATTAAAACTTGATGTTGTGGTATAGTGGTAAGTATTCCCGCCGGTCACGCGGGTGACCCAGGTTCGTTCCCCAGCTACGGTGTCAAAAACTTGATTGAACGCTTTAAAATAACCACAAGTGCACGACCGCGTTGAACCGGTGGCAAATACGGGTCGATCCACAAGGAGGTGTGTAGACTCTGGTTTGTTCGAAGGTAGGTGGGAAAAGAGGGGGAAAAGTTGTGATTACACTAAACAAGACTAACTACACTAAATGAGTAAGCATCAAATAAGGAAAACGAAAGCAAGGGAAATTGAAAGCTGGAAATCAGAAATGGAAAACCCCTAAGGGGGGAGTGTATGCACACATGTAAAGTTTTCTGTGGTGTGGAGTTTTCTGTTTTGCTCTTTGGTCCTTTGGTCTTACGTTCAGGTCCTTCTCCCTTGCATCTTAGTCCCCAGGTCTCACAATTCAGTCCCTTTTCCCTGCTTTTGAGTCCTTTTATGCTTCATCTCTTCAAACCTATTTATTTCTGAAATTCAAACATAAAACTCGTCACGTAGCATTGTTTAGGTGAAAGATAATGGATATAAGATACAAATATAAGCATGAAATGATGTCAATCAATGAGCATACTGATAAAGGCAATAGTTGGTTGAGATCCACTTGTGCTGGAAAAAGATAGTTGGTCAAAAGATTATCATTGCCCCTCTTCATTTAAGTGATGATATTTAGTGGGCCACTTGATAAAGCAAAATTATAATGTGCACAATGTGACTTGAGTTAAGTTACATATTTATAATTGGCTTAAGAGATTAAGGAATGAATATAATACAAAGGTTACACATTTCTACTTTGTATATATTCTTGATATCATGAGGCAAGGAATAGACACAAGTGATGTCTTCACATTACTAAATGGATCGTGTTTAGTTCTAGTGAAGACGATATCTATGCTGATTGGGTAACTATAATGTGTAGCTAGATACCTCTTATAGTTTGTGATATTAAGTATTTAATATCACTGGCAATATAGCTTAGATCCTCCTATAAGTCACACCATAAAACTGGGAAACAAGAGGCTTGATTTTGTATTCATATGGTGTATCGGGTTTCATGTGAAAGACACAAGTGACCTATAGGTCACAGTTGTATTCATAAAACTGGGAATAGACACAAGTGAAATGAGATGCACGTGGTGAATCGGCATACATGTGGTGAATCGATTAAATCAATATGTCATGAAAATTGACATAATTAGAATAATGAATAAATTCATATGAGATGTATGTATTATGGGTGTCATAGTTTGACATTGCATAAGATAATATGTCACATGATATATGAATTTACTAAAAACCCCAAGGTTCAATTTTGTTCTATGAAAATGAAAAATTTAACAAAGGCAAAAATCAGGTCAAAATGGTAGACCGTTTTTAGATCGGTTGACCGGGTTCTTCGGAACGGTCGACCGGACAAAGATCAGATGTGCATGGGTCGACCGAAAATTATCAGGATGCATATTGATAATAGGATCAGTTGACCGAGCGTAATACGCGGTCGACCATAAATCTCCAGGAAATTTTTTGGTGATATAACAGTCGACTGGTATAGGGTCACGGTCGACCAAAATTTACCAAGAGAAAGTTTGGTAAGTAAACGGTCCACCGGAGTGAGATGTGGTTCGACCTTAAATTTTTAGGGACTCATCCTGATGGATATTTGGTCGACCGTCTAGCTCACGGTCCGACTGAACTTGTCAAAGCATAAACTGTTCGGTCGATCGAGTAGTGACTTTGGTCGACCGTTTCGCACGATTCTGCGTTGAATAATTAAGAGATTAATGTTGATCATGGGCAGGATTTGTTCCAATTGTGGTAAAACATTTTTAAGGATGATTATGTGTTGATTTGTGATTGGTTTTAGGGAGAGAAAAGCAACAAATCATGGGGTAATGGGTAGCCCATGATGTGGATGATGAGAGAGCCTATAAATAGGTATGTCTCCCTATAATTTTTTAATGTTAATGCAAAATTGTCTCTCTCCCTAACCTCTCCACTAATCCATCTGAATTGCTCTTAATTATTTTGTGTTTTTAGATTAAATCTCAGGGAGCTTTAGAGGGGTTATTAGCTAGATTCTAAGCTTGATTTAGAGATTGAATTAGCTAGCTCCTTTCTCTCTAATCTTGTTTGGAGTTTGGCGAACATTGGAGCCGAATCAACCGGTAATCCGGATCTTCATAAAGATTTTAGAGAACCTTTGTGTATGATCCTCTTACATTTGTTTTAATATATATGTGAATAATATGATATTAGAATATATGTAAAAAAATGTGCACGAAATTGTTGAAATATGGAAATCGATCTTCTATGCATGTATAAAATTTTAAAATATATACGTACATAGGGGCACGAAATCCTTTAGTTTGATCGATGGACAAGAACAAAATAAGGTTTCGGAGAAATTATACGTATACGACCGTTGGAAGTATAACGATCTTCTTGAAAATACGAGTACAACGATCGACCGAAAGGTCAAAATAGGTCGGCTGGTGTATCTAGGAAAAATCACTTAAGAGAATAGATTGACTTGTAGAAACGGTCGAACTAAAACTGGTTTTGGTATATCGTTCTGCACACACTGGTTAAGGTTTAGTTTGTGTGATTTTCCGAGTTAGGATTGGGTGATCTATTGAAGTTCAAATGATGTGACATTTGGTGTGTGAGTTCTACAAAGAACCTAGTGTGTTTGTGAATAGGTTACAACTCTTGTACGCTCAAGTTCACATAGATTCCAAAGACTCAAATAAAAGTAAAATTACAAGTCTTCAATTATCTTGCTTACATGTCTTGACTTCATTCCATTCTTTTTTGAGTCCTGATCACCTATAGATGTTAGCACAATACAAGATATATTCTATGCATAATGTGTGTTGCACTAGATTTGATTGTGATTAAGGTTAGTTAAATCATCAAAATATAGATTAAGGCGAAAAAGCCAACAATCTTCTCCTTTTTTTATGATGGCATACTTATTATTAATACTTGAAATTTTGATTGTGATTTTCACCTTTCTATATGTAAACCATGCCTATATAATCCTCCCCCTATGAATGTGCATAGTTTTAGTTGAATTAATTACAATTTCAAGGTTTCTTCTCCCCCTTTGACATCAATCAAATGTTCAATAATATAAATGGAATCCCTAACGAAATTAATTTGCACTCCCTTAATTTTGGACTTTATTACTCCCTCTAGATAATAATGATATTCAATAAGCATCCGCTATCAATATGAATAAATATATAAATAAGGCTCAAGTTCAATTTTTCTCCCCCTTAATGATGTATTAAGCTATCCCTAATTGATCAATACATGAAATAAATGATATGACAATTAAGTATTCAACTCCAATTGGAACCAATTCTTTATTCTTAGTAGGATTAAATATGTTATCCAACTTAGTAGTTCTCAAGTTTTGGTTCCAAACTCCTTTCAATAGTGCAACCGGCTTGGTATTCGACGTTGCAAGCTGATTAGTGCAACATCATGCATATATCCAGGTCATAGATCCTAAGCAATGCTATGAAACAAGTTTTTGGTTTATGTTTATGTTTCAGGAATAAACAGGTTGAAGAAAAAGAAAACATAAAAAAGACAAACACAAAAAATACTGATCTGTGAGACCAATGGACCTATCGGCAAGAGGGAAGGAGCTGGATGTAACCCGGAAGGACCAAATAGCAAACTGAGAAGCTCCACACTGTCATGTGGAATATTTTGGAAATTAGATTCGAGCCCAGACTCAAACTACCAACCAGGGTGCACCCCACGTGACGAATTGAAGCATTTATGAAGGCATCTGAAATATGGTCGAATCCAACCAACAGTAACTACCAATTGGTGGCCTCAAACCTCCAATTGGCGGTCTACTTTCGCCAAGATCTGACCTGACTTCTCGAGGTTGTGTATTAGGTTGTTTATGTCCATTTTAGGCATGTTTCAATAGTGTCACGTCGGGGGATTGTCCCTAGTTTCCTTTTTCATGTCTATAAATAGCACTCATCTTCCTCCTTTTTAACCCACCCATTGCTTGGTGGCCATTCTCTCTACATGGAGTAAGCCTTTGTAGCAAAACTCAAGTGAAGAGAATGCTACTTGTAATGTGAGTCATCAATAAAATAATTTTTTCTAGTTTTGATTTAATGTTGTCTCTTTTGAATGCTTGGATGTTTAACTTAGTTTTGTTCTCTTAATCTTAGTATAATTAGTTAGAATGTCTTCCTCTCATAGTATAATTGTTAGCTTAATGTGTAGTGAGTAGTTCCACCCCCCTTTGGGGTGGAGATGATGTTTATACATGTATGGAGAATGGAAGTGAATGCTATCTTATGGAATTTGTGATGACTGTGAATGTATGTTTGTTTGTTTAAATTACAATACTTAACTTGAGGGGTTTTGCCACAACTTTTAGACACTTCCCATACTTATTTAGGTTCTTAATAACCACAACTAGGTTAGTTATTGGATTGATAGGTTTTGCCACAACCATTAGTGTAACATCCTCGAAAGCGGAAGAAATTTAAATTTTTAATAAAACAGAACACGAGGATATTACCGAAGAAAGTGGACAACTGGTGCACCAACACATATACAATATATATATATATATATATATATATATATCTGAGAGTTTTTACAAAAGTGTGATTACAACAAAGCTAAGGAAAATATACATGTAATCAGTCGGACCTCAAAACAAGGGAAGCACGATCGGGCCCCGAAAGCGCTCTTCCTCAGTCACCACCTCCTAATGCTGCCTATGACCTGACATAAAACATGAATATGCCTGAGTTTCCCGAGAGGAAACCCTGTATGCCAAACTTCCATCACAATAAATGAACTAGACAGCTAAAACATGTATGATATGAAATGCAATAACCATCCATCGTCCCACTGGGCCCCTGGGAACTCTCTCCTTACCACAGTAGACAACAAACAGTGACGGGTCTCGCGGGTCCTCTAGCCCAACCCTCACACGTGCCCCAGGCACCACAGCTGGAAACATCCTCCGCTAACACGCTGGATCACTCTCAGGTCGGTATCGTCTGTACCGCTGCCATCTTGAGCTGCTCCAGAAGACCACTCTCAGGCCGGCACCGTCACCCCTGTAGGGCCGGAGATCCGTTGCCATCTTGAGCTGGCCCCACACACGAACCACCCTCAGGCCGGCACCGGTCACCCTCAAGGCCGGAGATCCGTTGCCTTCTTGGGCTGGCCCGACAACACTCATGAACCACTCTCAGGCCGGCACCAGTCACCCTCTAGGGCCGGAGATCCGTTGCCATCTCGAGCTGGTTCCACAACACAAAAACACACAAAAACAGTACCAAACGGTCGAACAAAACCTCCCAACCGGTCGACCGAATCCTCTCCACAGGACTGGCCCAAACAACAAAACTGTCAACCGGTCGAACGGCAAAGGGGTCCCGTTCGACCAGTGAAAACTCATCCACAGTAAAAAGCACCAACGGTCGAACTACACACAATCACCGGTCGACCAAAAACGGCCAGTACCAAATCCATCAGAAAACTCTGGTCGACCGAACCAGCTCGCGGTCGAACAAACTTTAAGTTATTTTAAATCGTCGGTCAAACAAGTCAACTAGGCGGTCGACCGTTTGGATGGTCAACGCCCCAACCGACCTAGAACAGTGCTTTCGGTCGACCGGCAAAGGGGTCCCGTTCGACCGAGAACACCCAGAGTCTCCATCCCTCGCTCGAAATGTACTACCGATCGACCACCACCAAGGTATCGTTCAACCGGTACAAGGGATTTCACCCAAAAATACGCTACGACCGGTCGACCGAACCATGCCACCGGTCGACCATCCACAGTGCAGAACGCTGCTGCACGGGTCCGACGAGCCGTCCGGCCTACCATCGACCACCCCAACACTCACCAAAGAATATGTGAGCATCAAAGTAAAGCTTGACATACTTTGAAGACTTGAAGAAGCCATGGAAGACCCAACGGCGAGCTTCTCCTCACCAAACACCTTCTCCGACAAACTCCAACCGAGCAACGATTCTACCCTCTCCGGAGAACGTCCGATCCTCGCCTCGCCTTCTGAAACCCACGGCTCGAGCTCCTCCGCACACCGGAGATCTGATCAGAGAGAGGGAGAGGATTTGATCGGAAGAGAGAGAGAGAGAGAAAACGCGAGAGAGAGAGTAAAACTCACCAACTTATACTATTCTCCTCTAATCTCCACCATCCATCACATCTCTTCCAAATCAATCCCAGCCCTCCATCTAAAACCACCAATTAAGTGCCTAAAAGCAATTAACCAAGTTAATTAGGTTTAGGATATTACAATTAGACCCTTCATATGCATGAAACCACAGTCTATACTCATGCCATATCGAATGCATTCTTCACCACCTTATTACATGTCTACACACACTCCACCCCTTAGGGGTTTTTCCTACTGAATTTTATCTCACTTTCTTAGTTGCTTAGTTTAGTTTTAGTTAATCTTGAGTTGTTATCTTTCTGATTTGCTAGTTGTTAGTTTAATGTAGCCTAGTTTAGTGTAACTGAACCTCTTCTCCCCTTATTTGTCACTTGATTTCTGAAGAACCACAGTTGATACACCTCCTTGGGGATTCCACCCGTACTTGCCACCGTGCACCTCCTCCCTTTACCGTCGTGCACTTGCGATTTCAGGTCAATCGAAACAAGTTTTTCACGTCATTGTCAGGGAGGTGTTGTAACGCCCCCGATCTTGGCATTACGCATACTGCTAAACATATCCACATGTCGCAATCAGAGACCTTCAGACGACCAAAGGAGTTACATAAGAGAGATCAACCTAGACAACTCGACCATACATAAAAGAACATACATGGATAGACAGAATGTAAAATAACTGAAACTATCGATCATCCACATATGAAATAATTTGATTACAATACATAGAGTTCAAAAGGGAAATTCATCAAAATAAATGCGAAGGCAAAGATAACAAGAAGACTCTGGTCGACATGTCACTCGTGTACAGAATCCTATGCAACTCCTCTAGTCCATCCTTGAAGGAACCTATGTACTTACGACAAAAACATCAACATATATGTGTGAGTTTTCAATAAAGAAAACCCCATATGCCCTGGTTCCAGAAGATAGAGTACAGAGTCTTGCATGGGACCTATCTACCACACATGCTACAAAGAGGCCACAACTCTACATAGCTGCGTCGGGTGACAACTCTACATAGTTGTGTCGGGTGACGACTCTACGTAGCCGCACCGCTCCGGTTACACCCGAAGGGATCCCTCTACATTAGAATCGACCCACCAACCTTGCTGGTCAAATCCACAAGCGGATCACTCGACGGTAACCCACCGTTTGGCACAAAGCGATACACCGGATAGACACCCAAATTTGTGGCAACTGACCTACATGGTTTCATCACAATATTGGGAACACCTAACCAGAGACAAAATGACAGTGCACTTGTCCAAGTATTATCTTATGCTTGGCCTCTCTACATAGAAGTTTTGGCGAATAGGCCTCTCTCCATAGAGGTCCTACTCATGCCCGTCGGCCCAATTAATCGTGCCCTAAATTCATTTATTACATTATATACAATGGAAGCTATCTAAAGATCTATAAAATATCTCCATAGATACAGAATTCCGATTGATCCCAATGTGATGAGTATACAATTACTCACATCACAGCTCCAAGTCAAATCACAAATAAAAGACACAAATCAGCAACTAAAAGTGCCAATAACAGTAAACAACCATTACAACAATCAATCAAACAACATGACAACGACATTATTCATTTACGGGTCATGAAAATGAGTTATGGGGTCGAATTCCTAAGTGGCACGCATTCACATGAGGATACATCAGATCAGTAGCATATATATACAATATACGTGATAAAACATACACAACAACAAGGAATGTCATGAAAAGGATGCTACGAGCATTATATGGCATAATCACTTAGATTAAGGACATAGATACGTTTAATCATGCCAACTCAGGACATAATCAGATGTTATATGAGCGTGCATAAACATATATCAGTAACTCATCATGATAGAACATGCATATGAAATTAGAAATTCAAATACATCCATACGTTATTATACATGCATGCATACCAATTAACATACAACAACATGGCATAGGATGAGTTGCATAATCTCTATGTAGGTTCTGATTTCATTCTCAGGTGGGCGCATATAAAGATATATCAGAACAGATTCACGAAATCATATCACACACATGCAATAGTTATTGTTAGAACAAAATCTGAATCTATTAACACATCATAGCATTCAACACATATTACCTATATCGATTGCATCAAACACATCCAATAAATGACACTACTCACAGCCATGCACATGAACCTCTTGGTCCATCCAACCACCAGCTCAGACCACCCCTCCAAGACATCTTGGGGTGAGGTAGGAATTGGATAGATCAGGCTAAGCGGTTCCAGTCTAGCACAGTGCACGAGGTGTACGAGGGGCGCGAGTTGCACCAACCCCACAAACGGTCAACCCCCTCTTATGCGCACATACACAGACCAGTCATGCCGACCCTAACCCCTCTCATCCCCAGCGTCCCTAGGGTTCGTCCCCACTCCTCCTGACACCAACCAGCACCTGAGATTGGCCACACCAGCAAGCCACTCCGGGCTAAGTATCAAAAAGGTTGGAGAGAAACCCTCGCCGGGTTTTGTGTGCACCAGCCACCCCAGCCCATATCCGAAACCACCACCTCCCTCAACCCTGGAGTGACAAACTTCACGCTTGGTCGGAGTTCCAGCATACCTAGCTTAGCCCACAGCCAACCCTTTCCAGTGCACCATCCTTGCGTGCTAGAGAGGAAAATCTGTACCAAAGTGGTGTTGGCTGGCCCTCCAACCATCACCCCACCCAATTACTAGGGAAGAAAAGTCCATATATCAGATATACATGGGTATACACGATGGATTTTGGCACTCAAATCGACCGTCATATATGTCAGCGACACTTATGCTCTGGGATATGGGCGTTAGCTATATAGGACCGACGTCTATACAATGTACAGTGTATAGACGTTGACTATATATGACCGACATCTATTATATATTTCATTAACCTAAAAAATATATTACCGCCTATAACAAGCACTCAACCATTACAATAATCAAGTACAAGTTGCCCCAAGTGCCAATCGTTTGACCAATATCCATGTACATGAAGCCCAAGATGCCAAAGTACCCCAACTTGATCTGATTCAGAAGTAGTGGAGTGGTGTAGTACACTAACCAAAAAAAATTGGCCGATGTAGGACTAAACTATTACAACCTATAGACATTGGATATATAGGGTGACCGACGTCTATACATACATTACGACCTATAGACATCGGTGACCCTGTAAATCTGACGTCTATACCTTTAAATAATAATAATAATAATAATAAAACATTTCAGCCTATAGATGTCGACTACCCTATAAAATGATGTCTATACAAGGGTGAATAATAATAAAAAATTTGTAACCGTCTTCAACCCAAGTGCCAATCTTTTGAACATTAAAAATATATATCTATCCCATTTACCTATTTTAGTATGGTATGGTACCCAACTCCCATTTAGAAGTAAATGAGTGGTGGAGTACATCAAGCCCACCAAAAAACAATTCTCCAATGTGGGACTAAACTTGAATACATATGGGATAGTTACATTGATGTAACTAATTTTAAATCAATTCAAATAATTCACATCAATTTTTTCTCATCCCAAAATTGGAGGAAACTATAAATCCATATAAATTCTTATACGAAATAAATCGAAAAAAATAAACAAAAAACATTTTTGTTTTTTCAGGAGGTATAGACGTCAATTATACTACAAAACTGACGTCTATACAAACCTATAGACGTTGGATGTTCTGATATCCGACGTCTATTTTGCATTATGCACTAGTGAATACTCTACCCCGGGGCCTAAGGCATACCTGAGGGAGAAGTTGAGATTGTCGTAATATGTTCACTTCAGCCCTCCAAGCACACCTTCGTTCTATCCGTGTTGCCTCTAGTCTAATCGGAGATGCTACTGGCCGAAGATCTGCCTAAGTGGTCTGATCACTGGAGGGAGGAGGGAAGAGATGGGGATGGTGGAGACGTGATCAGGTGGGAGAGGAGGAAAGGTGCAAACAAGGATTGGCAAGGGTGTTTGTTTTCTTCATGCATGCAATCTCCCCACAAAGAAGGTCATCAAGATCATTGAAAAACCATCAACACATTCCATGCATGGTGCAATTCAAATCCACGACAACTTAGCTAACCCTCCACCTCATCCCTCCAATCCAAAGCCCCACGTGTCCACTCCCATGCCACGTGGCCTTACCATCCACGTCCCCAACTAATTCCCTTGGTAACCTAGTGAAGCGAGTGCTACAAGCCACACTTCTCCGAGAGCCAAACACCAACAAAAACACAAACACTTCTCGTTATTAAGTCACACATGCAATTTATGATTCAAGGATTAAAGTATGCATAAGTGAGGAGAGTGGACTTATTGTTAATATAACAAGAGAACGGGTCTTACAACCTACCCCCCTTAAATAAATTTCGTCCTCGAAATTTACTATCCCTCACTCTCAAACAAAAAGATCAGGGTACAATTCCCCACATCATCCTCACACTCACAAGTGGCCTCACTCACACTGTGGTCCTGCCACTTGACCTTCACCATCAGAATTGTCTGACACCTCAGCTGCCACTCCGCACGAACTAGAATCTCCACTGGTGGCTCTTCCAAGGTCATGTTGCTCTGAATGTCTGGCAACTTCTACGAGATCACTTGCGATGGATCTCCGACATACCTCCTCAGCATTGAGATCGGGAACACATTGTGCAGTCCAGCGAACTGTGGTGGTAAAGACACACGATACTTGATTAGTAGCATATCATACATTGCATTCATGCTATATATCCTTTATTTTACCCTATATTTGTGCTACTCGAGTATTTGTTTGATGTGTTTCTGGGTTTAGGCAATAAAAAAGATAAAGGAAGAGAAAATGACCTAAATGCACGAATAATGGACTGGTTGTAACTCAGGAAGGACCCAAGTGAAAATCTAGAGGGACTTAAGTGTAAAGAAAAATATGTTGGTTACAAAAGTCAAGAATCTCCTGAACCTAAGGAGTAATTCAAAAATTAAAAGTAAACAGACTCAAACAAACAACTCGGGCGCACCCCATGGAAACGATCGGAGAACAATGATCCTCCAGTAGCGGATTAAAATCCACCACTCACGGATCCAGTTAAGAGTTTGACATCTAGATTTCTTTGGTGAGTCGGGTGCTCATGTTAGATATGCAACATCCAAATCTGATTTACAGTCGTTAGATTGTTTGTAGATCCACCCAAACCCTCTAAACATCTATAAATACACTTGTAATGCCTCATTTATTCTTCTTCCCCCTCTCCTCCTTAGGTTATTTTCCTTTCTTGTCTAGTAGAGTTGGTTTTATTTCTGGTTTGGTAGTGTAGAGGAGTACTGGAGAAGCAAACTTTGTAAGCTTTCATTTTAATATAGTTTTGTCTTGTTCTTTATTTTGATGTCTTTCCTTTGGTGTCATTTCCGCTGTGCTTGTTTTCCTTCATTTAGTTTTTTGAATTTTGCATTATGGTTTTGGGTTGTTTATATGGATTCTTTAGTTTTAGAGATGAGTAGAGAGCAGTCCATCCTCATTGGGGCGTGGAGAACAAGGAGTTTATGATTATGTGATGTATTAGTGTGTCTTAATCCTACCTTTGAACCTCACATGAGTTCCTTAACCATCTACTTAGATTTTCACTCTCATCTTTGATGTGCTAATGCTCTTGAGCGAAGCTTAGCACATGCTTAGATTAGTGGGCCTAATTTATGGGGAATGATGATGTGTGGATAAGGATGGAGTGGATAAGGAATGATTAGTAGCATATCATGCATCATATTCATGCTATATATCCTTTATTTTACCCCAAATTTGTGTTACTTGAGTTGTTGTTTGTAGTGTTTCAGGCGTTAGGTAATAAAGAAGAGGAAAGGAGCAAAATGGACCTAAATGTAGCATGTATGAGTTGATTTAGAAGGTTCTGGACCTATTTGTAATGCACAAGGACTGGATCGCAAATCAAGAAGGACCCAAGTGAAAACCCGGAAGGACCTGATTGTAAAATGCAAAGTATTTTGACACAATACTTGAACCAAATCAATATTTCGCCAATTAAACTCAAATCGGTTGAAGCCAGCAGACCATGACTTCACCTCATGTTCCAACTGAAGAAATCAAGCGCGACACAAAATTTTAGCCCGACCAGAGCCATTTGATTTGCCAATGGCGGCTTTGGATCCACCATTGGCGGATCAAAATGGTCCAAATAGGTTGAAATTTTGGTCGTGGGTCGGGTATTCGATTTAGAGCACTCCTGGACTATCAGATATAATTTAGAGTCGTCCGATTATTTCAATATTGATCCTAACCATGTATTAGTCTATATATACCATTGTAATCCCTCCTCTCCACCTCTTCTTCCTCCTTCCCCATTAGAGTAGGTTTTAGTTTCCTGTTTTAGTAGTGTAATAAGGGCGTTGTAGAGGACCAAAGTTTGTATTTGTTTTTCTTAATCTAGTTTTGTTCTTGTTCTTTACTTTAGTCTCTTTACTTTGATGCAATTTCATTTATATTGTTGTTTGCTTAATCTTGTTTTGCTTCATTTCTATTTTGGGTTTATGTTCTTTTCATGCTTTCATTAGTGTAGAGATGAGTAGAGAGTAGTCCATCCCCGTAGGGGGTGGAGAGGAAGGTGATTTGATCACGTGATGGATTAGTGTGTGTTAATCTTAATCCTTTGAGCCTTACATGATTTCCATAACCATCTAATGGGATTTCACTCTTATCTATGATGTGCTAATGGTCTTAAATGAAGCTTAGCACATGGTTAGATTAGTGGGCCTATTTTATGGGGAATGATGAGGTTAGGATAAGGATGGAGTGGAAGAAGGAAACAAGGCATGTGCATGCATGTGCTCATGTTGGCTTTATCCAAATTAATGTCTTATATGTTTTAATGATTGTGATAAATCTTATTTCATGTGGAGACATAGTTGTATTTGAGTCACTTTGCTTGTGGACATATTTGCTTCATTTCGATTATTGTCTTGTATGTTTTAATGATAATGTTTTATCTTCTTTCATGTGGAGGCAAAGTTGAAATTTAGTTTTATGGATTTCATGTATGACATGTTTTGATGAGCACATTTGAACACACACAACACACATTTTCGTATTCACGTACTTTCTCTACCCCCTGAGGGGTTTAGTTTTATTGGTTGTTTTTCCGATTTACAACGCATTATAGTTTAATTTCAATCACATCTCTCTTTTCTTCTCCCCCACACGAGTATTGTGAATCCGACTCACACGCGCTCTCTGTGGACCGACCCATATTTGCCACTGCTTCAACGCGGTCATGCACTTGCGGTATTTTAACAGATTCAATCAAGTTTTTGGCGCCGTTGCCGGGGAGCGTCGTTTCTGTAGTCGAGTTTGCCATTTCGGTGGGGGTTTTCTTTGTTTTTTACATTTCCATTTTTGTTTTGGTTACTGGAATGGGGTCACAAGGGAACAGGAGGACCTATGGCATCTTGGAAGGACAATATTGAAGTTTGGGGACCAGATTCTCCAGAACATCCGCCAGTAGCGGAATTCAATCCGCCACTGGCGGATTCAGTAAGCCAATTTCTATTTCTATTTCAATTGTAGTTTCCTTTGCATTTTTCTAGTTGGTTCCTTTCATTGGTTTTGCCATGCGTGCTCTGTTTTAGTGTTAAAAATTAATTGGGCTTGCAAGACCCCTTGTTAAGACAACTTGGACCATAAAACTCAAAGCAAAAGATTAGACTTATTGCCATCTAGGTCATGCATCATTTGTAGACCTTGCACGCATTTGTCTTTCTTTTTCTTTACATTCTTGTTGTCGATTGCTGGCGTGAGGTACGTGCACACGATCTCTCATTCATGCATGGTTAGAGCATGCAATAGTTAATAAGGTGCATTGTAACAAGAGTGAGTTGCGTGCTTGTTTAGTAAGTTCCTTGCTAGCCTAAGATTTCAAAACATTTTTAAGGGGCACCACCTAAAGTCTTAAAGATAATGTGGGGGATTTCATAACCCCTCCCTTAGGCCCACAAACCACACTCAAGTGAAGCCTTAATCTAAAATCAAGTAGACATTGGCCACTAGGACTCGGGCGCATTAGGAGAGTGATCCGGTCACAACCGTCATGGCCTAATCGGTGTTGCCCACTTTGTTTGATAGTAGGAGAGACGAGGTCTTCAGATCTTGGGTCACTTTCTGGGCTTTGTGGTCTTCGTCGTAGGGAGGTGAGGCATGTTGAGGTCGTGTGACCCATAGCCAGCCTAAGCTTCTTTGAGTCGTGTTTGATAGACTGGGCCTCTACCATCACCCTCTACCCAAGCTAGTTTAGGGATTCTTCCCTTCTCCTCTAAGTCATATTCTTCTTACCTACTTCTACGTTTTAGTCTCCTGCCCTTTACACTCATTGTTAGCGTTTTAGGGTCGAGTCGAGCATTTTTTGCAAGCTTAGCCTCATGGTAGTGAGAGTGGTCGACTCGAGAGTTCTTTGTCGAGATGGATGGTTACATGGGTGACCATCCATCATTGTTGGGACCAGGACAATTCCCCAGGTACTATGGACCCATGCAACCTGGGGTGCCTCAGACAATCACCCCGTTTGGTTGGGACAATCTTAATTGTGTGGTTGAGAAATCTTTAGATTGGGATAATATGAGAGATTGACCGTCTGCTAGACCACCATCTAGTTACGTCAGATAATATGTTGGTCAACAAACTAAGACATTAGAACAAACATTGACCTCTTTCATGCATGCGGTAGACGACATGAGTGCACCGGTGGCTTCAGTAGCCATACCGTGTGACTGTTGTAGGTTGAGTGGTCATGTTATCGGGGAACGTCCTTATGTTCCACCAGCACCCAACCCCAAAATTTCCCAAGCTATGACTTGAACCTCATAGTTGACCGCATACCTGATTCCTAGAAACAAACATTCCTTACGTTCATGGAAACCGCTCAACAGTCCATACAAAATATGGCAATGCAAGTGAGTCAAATGACGCAGCAATTACGTGAACGTGAGGATGGTAAGTTTTCTTGTCAACATGACGATTTATCTTCTGATATCGAACCACCACCACATCCACAAATTCAAGGCACAATCTTTCAAAGTCAAACTCCTACTCAATCTGAAGGACTTGGGGTTTCAATTCACGGTCACTTGGTGGAGAATTCGATTCCAATTGACAAAAACATGGACCAGCTTAATTATGAGTCAGCACATGATTGTGCGTTATCTTTTTGTCACGTGGCCCTTAAGACACATGATCTTATTGTTGTGCCTCTTAAAGACTCTCATGTGGTTGAGCAAGAGCTCCCTAGTACCCTTAATTTTATACGACCTGATGAGAGTTTGACTCTCACTATTGTTCCTGATCATCTTGGAAATGATGGGACATCAAACAATTGCATCGCCAATGAGGGTATTGGGAGTTCCTTAGAGGATACCTTGGGTACGAGACTCACCTTAGGTTCGTCTGGTGAGTCGGACATGCATAACGAGGTTCTTGACCTCGTTCCGACCCACCGGCCTGTTGGTTGAAGAGTTTGGATTGATGATTGTGACTTCAATTCTGCAACGCGCTTCTTTCTCTACCCCCCGGGGGTTTAGTTTTATTGCTTGTTTTTCCGATTTACAACGCATTGTAGTTTAATTTCAATCACATCACTTTTTCTTCTCCACACTTGAGTATTGTGAATCCGGCTCACACGCGCTCCTTGTGGACCGAACCTTATTTGTCACCGCTTCAACGTGGTCGTGCACTTACGGTCTTTTAACTGATTCAATCAGTAGTGTAGAGGAGGACGGGAGAAGCAAGCTTTGTAAGCTTTCATTTTTATATAGTTTTGTTTTTTTCTTTATTTTGATGTCTTTCCTTTGATGTCATTTCCTTTTCTGTTTGTTTTCCTTCATTTAGTTTTCTGATCTTTCCAATATGGTTTTGGGTTGTTTTTATGGTTCTTTAGTTTAGAGATGAGTAGAGACTAGTCCATCCTCATTGGGGCGTAGAGAAGAAGGACTTTGTGATTATGTGATGTATTAGTGTGTCTTAATCCTACCTTTAAACCTCACATGAGTTCCTTAACCATCTAATGAGATTTTCACTCTCATCTTTGATGTGCTAATGCTCTTGAGTGAAGCTTAGCACATGCTTAGATTAATGGGCCTAGATTATGGGGAATGATGAGGTGTGGATAAGGATGGAATGGAAGTAGGAAACATGACATGTGCACGTATATGCTCATGTTGGCCTCATCCTATTTATTGTCTCGTATGTTTTAATGATTGTGTCAAATCTTATTTCATGTGGAGACAAAGTTGGATGTTGTTTGTTTTGCAATTTCATTCGCATTGTAGTGTAATTTTGACCTTAATCTTCTCTTCTTTCGCCCACTCAAGTACCATGAATCCAACTCGCACACACTTCCTACGTACCGACCCGTGCTTGTCACTGCTTCAACGCGGTCGTGCACTTGCGGTATTGAAACTGATTCAATCATGTTTTTTACACCATTGCACCAACACACTCCAGGATCTTCAGAGGTCCGGCATATCTCAGACTCAACTTCTCCTTCCGTCCGAATCTCATCACTCCCTTCACACGTGAAACCTTCAGAAAGACGTGATCTCCAACCTCAAACTGCAGCTCCCGACGCTTCCTATCCGCAAAACTATTCTGCCTGTCCTGAGTTGCTACCAATCTGCCCTCGATTAGATAACACGATCAGTATACAACTTCACAATCTTTGGTCACAACAGCTTCTCTCTCCCACCTGGCTATAGCAGAGAGGTCATCAGCAAGGTTGACCATATATAGCCTCGTACGACGCCATGACAATGCTCATGTGATAATTGTTGTTGTAGACGAACTCAACCAATGGCAGATGATCGTTCCATCTCCCAGGAAGTTCTAATGCACAAGCCCTGAGCATGTTCTCAAATGTCTGAATCGTCCTCTCTGACTGTCCATCGGTCTGAGGATGAAATGTCATACTAAACTTCAACTTCATCCCCACCGCCATATGCAAGCTCTCCCAGAATCTCAAAGTGAAACGGGGTCCCAATCTGAGATGATAAACACTGGAATTCCATACAATATCATTATCTTCGAGATGTACAGCTTCGTCAGAGCCTCCAAAGATGTCGTCACGCGAGTCTCCCTAAAATGAGCAGTCTTCGTCAGAAGATCCACGATCACCCAGATAGCATCGTGCGAACGACTGGTCCTCGGCAATCTCGTGACAAAATCCATAGTCACGTGCTCCCACTTTCACTCTGGAAGCTCGATCGTCTGCATCATTCCTGATGGATGCTGGTGCTCAATCTGAACCTGCGGACAAACTCTACAACATCCCGATTCATTCCTCTCCACTAGAAACTCTGTTGTAGGTCCTTATACATCTTAGTACTACTCGGATGCACAGTGTACTTAGAGCCATGAGCCTCATCCATAATCTCCTGCCTCAGCCCATCTACTTTCACAAACCACAGTCGATCCCAAAATCACAAACCTCCATCCATTCCAACCCGTAAGTCAGTACTCGCGATCTCAGTCGCCTGGAGCAAGGAACTCGACTCTGGATCCACACCCTGCTTCTTTACTATCCTATGGATGACAGTCGGTTCAACTCGCAAGCTAGCTCACCCTACTCAGCCAGTTTCCTCCACAAACGGATGCCAATCCGCCAGATCCTCAAATAACTTCCACTTCTAAATCCTCAATTGGGCAACAGAATTTGCCTTCCCCGGATGGTAGTACTCCTTGATGAACTCCAACCACCGTCACTGCCTCATATTAAGCTCCTTCTGCGAGAACAAATTCTACAAGCTCTGACGATCGGTGAATACCTCAAACTGCTCCCCATACAAGTAGTGCCTTCAAATCTCCAAACCAAAAACTACCGCTTCAAGCTCCAAGTCATGTGTGGGATACTTTTTCTCATGCACCTTCAGCTACCTTGACGCATACGCCACGACCATCTCATGTTGCTTGAGTACACAGCCCAAACCAATCCCTGAAGCATCACTGTAGATCACGAAGCCACCTGATCCACTCGGAAGTGTCAACACTGGTGCTGAAGTCAACCGCCTCTTCAGCTCCTGGAAAGCTTGCTCGCACTTCCATGACGAATCGAACTTCACTCCCTTCCTGGTCAATACCATCAATGATGTCGTGGTTTTGGAGATGTCCTTCATAACTCGCCGGTAATAACCCGCATGTCCAACAAAACTCCTAATCTCCGACATATAGGTTGGCGCCTTCCAGTCTAGGACTGCCTCAACCTTCCTAGGGTCCACCATATTGCCATCCTTCGACACTACATGCCCAAGGAATACCACTTCGAAATCTTCGTGAATAGCTCCTTTATCCAGAAACTCCTACAACTGCTACTTCAATTTTGTAAACTCCGCTATAGCGATACGGTACGACACCTTAGAGATGGGGGTCATCCCCGACAGCAGGTTGATGGAGAATTCAATCTCTCAAGGAGGAGGCAATACCTGGATATCTTCCAGAAACACATCCGGAAACTCCCAAACCACTTCATTCTCTCCTAGAGAGTTGACCGCCTTCTCGGTCGACAGCAGGCTGGCCAGAAGCGTGCCACAACCCTTCTCCAACAACCACCGATCCTTCAGAGCAGGGATTACCACACGACCCTCCCTGCCTCGAACGCCCTTGACTACCAATGGAGGTCCCTTCGGTCGGGACATCACATCTTTCATTTCCAGGCAGAGAACACACACATCGTGGTCAGAAATCTAATCCATTTTGATGATCACATCAACTTCGGACATTGGCAAAATGACGAGGTTAACAGGAAGGTTCTGATCTCCCAGCACCACTGACACCCTCGGAAGATACATCCTCACCGTAAGGATGTCGTCGACTGGACTACTGACCTCCAAGCTGAAAGCTAGCTCCACCGGCTCCCCATCCACTGTGGTCGTAAACCCCTCCGAAATGAAGGAATACGTCGCCCCACAATGAAAGAGTGTCTTCGCGACACGACCAGAAAGAACCATTTTACCTTCGAAGATGTCGCCAGACTCCTCCCCGTCTTCAGCTCAGATAGTGAATACACGTCCAGCTGGACAACCATGCTCTGAGCCGCGTCCGTGACCACCTGAATTCATGCCCTGACTTGCACCAGCTTCTGCCCTGCTAGTGCTTGCACCATGACCTCCACATGTCTTCTACGGACACTCGCGGACAATGTATCCCAACTAACTGCATCCCAAGCAAGCTCCAACCTTCCTGTAGCAGTCCTTCATGGCGTGTACTCTACCATAGTGCTCGCACTATCCACCTCTGAACTTCTCGCTCTTCTTCTCGTCTTTGCGTGGCTGCTTCGACGTACCGCCGCTCTACTTCCCCTTATATTGACAGGCACGAGAAGTATCCTACGACCGCTTCCCAATAGGATGCCCTCCTGATAATCTGACTCCAGCAAGGTAGCTCACTTCACTGCCTCCTCTAGAGTCTGAGGCATCCTAATCACCTTCTTCTATCGCAGACCTCTCTGCAGTCCCCGAAAAAAATTCATAGCACGCTGCTCCTCAGTAACATATATCCCCATACAGTACCTCTCTAAGGAATGGAACTTATTGATGTACGCCTCCAAGCCGAATTCTCACTGCTCAAGCGCTAGAAACTCCTAGTGCTTCCAGTCCTGCACATGTTGAGGGAAAAAATTTCTGGTTTAACTCAACCAGAAACTCCTCTCAACTGACATATGTCTGCTCCTTGAACATGACCCGAGAAGTCACCCTCCACCAAGTCACGACATGCTTCTGGAAGACATATGTTGCCAGATCCACCTTTCTCTGTAGGAGACAGTCGATGACCTCAAAAATTCGTTGGATCTTGTAGACCCACTCCACCACAGCATCTAAACTCACTCCACCACGAAAGACTGGCAGATTTTTCCCTATGAACCGCTCGTGCACAACAGTGGATCCATCACCTGCCCCTCCATGAGAGCGCCCAAGCACCCGACAGCCTGGAATAGCATGCTGCGATCTGCCTCCCAATCGTCAGTAGTGCCACAGGACTCGGGACTCTATCTAAGTGCCATAAATCTGCCAATGCAAATATGATCTATTACTATCCGAATTTGCAATTCTAAGAGATAAGAAATTACCGATAAGGTTAGGTAAGATGTCCCATTGGAGTGTCTTCAAATTTTATACACTTTTGGGACTGACCTGCTCTGATACCAAGTTGTAACGCCCCCAATCACGTAGGTACGTGATTGACATCTTATCTTGCATATCTTTGTGTCTTATATCCATTATCTTTCACCCAAACAATGCTATGTAACGAGTTTAATATTTAAGTTTCAAAAATAAGTAGGTTTGAGAAGGAGATACTCTAAAAGGACTTCAAAGCAAGAAAAAGGACTAAGTTACAAGACTTATGGACTAAGATGCAAGAGAGAGGGACCCGAATACAAACCCAAAGGACCAATGAGCAAATGAAGAAACTCCACACCATCATGGGGAGTATTTTGGCAATTCTATTCGGGTCGGAGCTCCATCAACCGAATTAGACACATCAAACATAAACAAAGCCAACCAGAAAAGCCCACACGAAAGCCCGACATGATCCAAACCCTGTAGACCGCCAATTGGCGGCCTGGGACCGCTGATTGGCAGTCTGAATTGCTCTGGATCCGATGCGATTTAGTGGGGTCATGTATTAGAGTGTATTTTGTCTATTTCTGGTATATGTTCAGTCCCATACTGAGGGATTGTCCCGGATTACCTTTTTCTTTGGCTATAAATAGAAATCCTCCTCCCTTGTATTCATCACTCTCTTGGTGGTCATCCTCTCTACTAGGAGTAAAAGCCTTGAAGCAAAAACCATGGTGGAGAGAGCCTACTTGTATTGTGAGTTTGAAAATAATAAAGTTTTCCTTTAGTTATGCTTCTTCTTTCTTAGTTTAATTTCCTTTGATATGTCTTGCATGCTTCTTTAGTTTTATGTCTGTTTAGCTTCTTTATTATTTCTTGCTTGCTTAGTTTAATTTCCTTTCTGTAGAATGTTTCATTTTGTTAATGTAGGTTGTAGTATAATGATTAGTAAGTAGTTCCATCCCCATTTGGGGGGTGGAGAAATATGTGATATGATTATGTGATGTATTAGGTGTGTGTTATCTTAATCCTTTGAACCTTACATGATTTCCATAACCATCTAATGAGATTTTCACTCTTGTCTTTGATATGCTAATGCTCTTAAATGAAGCTTAGCATATGCTTAGATTAGTGGACCTATTTTATGGGGAATGGTGAGATGAGGATACAGATGGAATTGATAAAGGAAACATGACTTGTAATTGCATGTACTCTTGTTGGCTTTACCTTTATAAATGTCTGTATGGTTTAATGCTTGTTTAAATCTTATTTCATATGGAGCCATAGTGAGGTTTGGTCTTTATACATGAGTTCATTTAGCTTCATTCCAATTATTCTCTTGTATGTTTTAATGATACTGTGTTATCTTATTTCATGTGGAGGAAAAGTTGGATTTCTTTTAAGATTTTGATGCACTTCATGTTATGATGAGCATAGTTTAACACACACATACACATATCTTTGTATTCACATTCTTTCTCTACCCCCTATGGGGTTTAGTTTTATTGCGTATTTCCAATTCCTTTCGCATTGTAGTATAGTTTAGATCATAACTCCTTCCTCTCCTTTCTTTCTCACTCGCCTTCGAACAAACTAAAGTCGACAACCTCCCTGTGGATCGACCTGTATTTTCCACCGCTTGAATGCGGTCGTGCACTTGCGGTTAATTAAAACGTTCAATCAGTACATACACTGGGAATCCGATCCACGTGTCGCAAACAAACACCTCCGCGACAACAAAAAGAGTTAAAATAGACAGACCATCCTCAGGTATACAATTACTCTCATCACAACTCCATGTCAAGTCACGAATAAAAGTGCCAATAATAGTAAACAACCACAACATCAATCTTTCAAAGAACATGACGACTACAGTAGTCATATACGGGTCATAAAAATGAGTTGTGGGGTCGAATTCCTAAGTGGCACATGCATTCACATAAGGATACATTAGATTAGTAGCATATATACACAATATACGTGATAAAACAAACACAACAGCAAGGAATGTCATGACAAGGATGCTACAAACGGTATGTGGCATATCACTTAGACTAAGGATATATATACGTTTAATCAGGCACACTCAGGACATAATCAGATGTTATATGAGCATGCATAAACCTATATCAGTAACTCATCATGATAGAACAAGCATATGAAATCAGAAATTCAAAGGCATCCATACGTTATTATACATGCATGCATACTGATTGAACGTTTTAATTAAAACCGCAAGTGCACGGCCACGTTGAAGCAGTGGCAAATATGGGTCGATCCACAGGGAGGTGTGTCGACTTTAGTTTGTTCGAAGGCAAGTGGGAAAGAAAGGAGAGAAAGGAGTTATGATCTAAACTACACTACAATACGAAAGGAAATGGGAAATACGCAATAAAACTAAACCCCATAGGGGTAGAGAAAGAATGTGAATATAAAGCTATGTGTATGTGTGTTCAATTATTCTCATCACAACATGTAGTGCATGAAAATCATAATACTAAATACAACTATGCCTCCACATGAATTAAGATAACACAATATTATTAAAACATACAAGACAATAATTGGAATGATGCTAAATGAACTCATGTATAAACACTAAACCCTCCTATGCCTCCACATGAAATAAGATAGCACATTGTCATTAAAACATACAGGGCTTAACCAAGGTAAAGGCGAGAAGAGTACATGCAAGTACAAGTCATTTTTCCAATATTAATTCCATCCTTATCCTTACCTCATCATTCCCTATAAAATATGTCCACTAATCTAAGCATATGCTAAGCTTCATTCAAGAGCATTAGCAAAGCAAAGACAAGAGTGAAATATCATTAGATGGTTATGGAAATCATAAAGTCTCAAAGGACTAAGATAACACATACCTAGTACAACACATAATCATATCACATATTTCTCCACCCCCCAATTGGGGATGGAACTACTCACTAATCATTACACTACAACCTACATTAACAAAATTCAATATTCTAATGAAAGGAAACTAAACTAAGCAAGAAAGTAATATTAAAGAAGCTAAAGGAAAGGAAAGTAAAATTAAAGAAGCATGCAAGAATTAAAGGACAAGATTAAAAAAACTAAGAACAATTATTTTATTTACATGACTCACATTACAAGTGGCATTCTTCTCCACCTTGAGTTTTTTCTTCAAGGCTTTTACTCCAAGTAGAGAGAATGCCACCAAGCAATGGGTGAATACACGGGAAGGTGAAGAGTTTTTTTATATGCGTGGAAAAAGCTAATCCGGGACAATCCCCCGGTATGGGACTAAAAGCATACCAAATATGGACTAAAGCAACCTAATCTAA
This sequence comes from Triglochin maritima, assembly GCA_963682175.1. Taxonomy (NCBI): domain Eukaryota; kingdom Viridiplantae; phylum Streptophyta; class Magnoliopsida; order Alismatales; family Juncaginaceae; genus Triglochin; species Triglochin maritima. The sequence continues at coordinate 13,489,255 of OY821790.1, read as the reverse complement.
CATCCAACCAAAGCATGTGCATTTTGAAGACATCTTGACCACTGATTGGCAGTCTGGGTCCACTAATCAGCGGTCTATATTCTTCTGATCGGGTCTGGATTTCTTTGGCTTGGTTCTTGCTTGATTTCTTGGTGTTTGATGAACCTGATTTGGTTGTTGATGGTTGGGCCCAGATTTAATTGCCAAAATACTCTTCATTAAGGTGTGGAGCTTCTTGATTTACTCATTAATCCTTTTGGTTTTACATCCGGGTCCTTCTCTCTTTCATCTCAGTCCATAAGTCTTGCAACTTAGTCCTTTTCCTCGCATTTGAGTCCTTTTTGAGTCTCTTCTTCCTAAATTTATTTATTCCTTAAACATAAACATAACACTCGTTATGTAGCATTGCTTAGGATAAAATATAGGATATTAGACACAAATATATAAGTGATACAATGGAAGAAAAAAATGAAAGAAAGGAAAACACATACAAAAAATAGGGAAATGCTAACTCACTTTCGTTGGAATCAGGGTTGCACTTAGCACGTGTAACAAGCCATGAAACCTCCTTGTCGCCAAAGAGGAGGAGTGTTGTCTCCTGAGGGTTTTCAACGGATATACCCACAAAATCTGAACAGAGATGCATTATTCAATCTAGAAACTCGACTCGATGGACTCATTTTTATCGATCATTAGACGTGGTAATCCTACGGGCCCACTCTATATAGGTATTCAGTCCACACACATAGCCTAATGAACCATTCATGCAAGTTAAATAAGGACTTAAGTGAAAAGACGTGGACAACCTCAACATCCTGAAATGATACAAAATGTATAGTCCATTAAGGTTCTTATTTGCATTACCAAATTTTTTTTCTTACTCTTTTTTTCTTCTTCTTTTTCTTACTATTTGAAAATTCATTCTCCCAGGGTCAGGTTCCATGCATCATTGCCTATGAGGACTTACACTATCACGTACACCTTTCCCCAAATCTCCACATAGGGCAATCCCTACCAACCGTGTAACTGGAGTTCGGTCGGCGCATCCCAAGTCAGATGACTCGAAAGCACCAGGCACGAAGTCCCCTCGGACCTACTTTCCCTAGTGATAGGAGTCGTGCGAGAAGAGAGAACACCTACTCACTTATTTCTTATCTACACATGAACCAAAACCCCTACACTTAATGTCTCACAACAAGATTTAAAGGGTCCTTCACTTCAACAAACTTCCTAAAATAAATAGAAACAAATTATTGACTCACTAGGTTCAGGGTGAACTTCTTTAATTGTTGGAGTACTGAAACCATATGATTACTCGCCCCCCAAGAGAAAACCGGGCTGCATCCTAACGACTAGATAAGTCCTAAAGCTATTGTACTAGATATGGGAAAAAAGGAGAGAAAGGAGTTATGATCTAAACTACACTACAATACGAAAAGAAATGGGAAATACGCAATAAAACTAAACCCCATAGAGGGTAGAGAAAGAATGTGAATATAAAGATATGTGTATGTGTGTGTTCAATTATGCTCATCACAAAATGTAGTGCATGAAAATCATAATACTAAATCCAACTTTGCTTCCACATGAATTAAGATAACACAATATCATTAAAACATACAAGACAATAAATGGAATGAAGCTAAATGAACTCACGTATAAAGACTATACCCCCTATGCCTCCACATGAAATAATATAGCACATTATCATTAAAACATACAGGGCATTAACCAAGGTAAAGCCGACAATAGTACATGCAAGTAAAAGTCATGTTTCCAATATTAATTCCATCATTATCCTTACCTTATCATTCCCCATAAAATTGGTCCACTAATCTAAGCATATGCTAAGCTTCATTCAAGAGCATTAGCATATCTAAGACAAGAGTAAAATCTCATTAGATGGTTATGGAAATCATATAAGGCTCAAAGGATTAAGATAACACACACCTAATACATCACATAATCATATCACATATTTCTCCACCCCCAATTGGGGACGGAACTACTCACTAATCATTACACTACAACCTACATTAACAAAATTCAACATTCTAATGAAAGGAAATTAAACTAAGCAAGAAAGTAATATTAAAGAAGCTAATTGAAAGGAAAGTAAAACTAAAGAAGCATGCAAGAATTAAAAGACAAGATTAAAAGAAACTAAGAACAATTATTTTATTTACATGACTCACATTAGAAGTGACATTCTTCTCCACCTTGAGTTTTTGCTTCAAGGCTTTTACTCCAAGTAGAGAGAATGCCACCATGCAATGGGTGAATACAAAGGAAGGTGAAGAGTTCTATTTATAGGCATGGAAAAAGCAAATCCGGGACAATCCCTAGGTATGGGACTAAAAGCATACCAAATAGGGACTAAATACAACCTAATCTAACATCCGACCAAAGCATGTGCGTTTTGAAGACATCTTGACCGCTGATTGGTAGTCTGGGATCGCTAATCAGCGGTCTATATTCTTCTGATCGGGTCTGGATTTCTTTGGCTTGGTTCTTGCTTGATTTCTTGGTGTTTGATGAACCTGATTTGGTTGTTGATGGTTGGGCCCGGATTTAATTGCCAAAATACTCTTCATTAAGGTGTGGAGCTTCTTGATTTACTCATTAATCCTTTCGGTTTTACATCCGGGTCCTTCTCTCTTTCATCTCAGTCCATAAGTCTTGAAACTTAGTCCTTTTCCTCGCATTTGAGTCATTTTTGAGTCTCTTCTTCCTAAACCTATTTATTCCTGAAACATAAACATAACACTCGTTACGTAGCATTGGTTAGGCTAAAATAAAGGATATTAGACACAAATATATGCAGTATAGCATGAATTGCATAATCTATATGTAGGTTCTGATTTCATTCTCAGGTGTGGGCATATAAAGATATATCAGAGTAGATACACGAAATCAGATCATACACATTTAATAGTAACTGCTGGAACAAACTCAGAATCTATTAACACATCATAGCATTCAACACATATCACCTATATTGATTGCATCAAACACATCCAATAAATCACACTAGTCACAACCATGCACTTGAACTCCCAAGTCCGTGCAACAACCAGCTCAGACCACCCCTCCAAGACGTCTTGGGGTGAGGAAGGAAACAGAGTGATCAGGTTAAGCTGTTCCAGCCTAGCCACGTGCACGAGGCATGCGAGTTGCACCAACCCCACAAACGGTCAGCCCACTCTTATGCCCCCATGCACATACCAGTCGAGCCCACCTTACCCCCTCACATCCCCATCCACCCTGGGGTTCGTCCCCACACCTCCTGATCCCAGCCAGTGCCTAAGATTGGCCAGGCACTCAGAGCTAAGCGTAAAAAAGGTTGGAGAGAAACCCTAGCTGGGTTTTGTGTTCACCAACCACCCCAGCCCATATCCGAAGCCAACCCCTCCTCAGCCCTAAAGTCAAAAACTTTACACCTGGTCAGACCTCACCGGACTCGTTGTAGCTCTACCGTGCCTGCCTGACCCCAAAACCAGCTCCTTCTAGCACACCATCGTTGTGCGCTAGAGACGAAAATCGGTTTAGTGGTGCAACCGATTCCACGACGAACCAAAGTGGTGTTGGCCGACCCTCCAGCGAACACCCCCACCCAATACTCTACCACTAGGCCAAAGGCATACCTAAGGGAGAAGTTGAGATCGTCGGAAGATAGCCGGAAGCTGCTGACCTCAGCCCTCGATGAATGGAATGTGTTCTAAAAGTTTAACTTTTATATGTCAATTGTTATGAATTGAATGTGCAAGCATTTTGTTCCTTGATTATTATATTTGACTTTTGGAAGTGTTAAGGAAGAAGCTCTTGGTCCTTAACCGCATAGGTCTAAAAGATACAGGATTACATAAATCAAAACTTATTCAGAATCTTGGTAATTAACATGGAACATTAATTACCGAGATAAGATTGTCGATGTAATGCCCCCGATCCCACGGGTACGCACACTGGGAAAGAACTCAAGTGTCACGATCAGAGACCTCCGTGACAACCGAAGGAGTTACCATGAAACACACAAAACCGACTAACTCGACAATAAATGGCCACATACATGGATAGATGACGAATAAAATAAAAAGATAATGAAGTAACGGACTACCCATATATGAAGGATTCATCATAATACTCGAGTTTCAAAAGGAAATACATCAATAAATCAGAAGAAAAAGATAACTCAAGACTCTGGTCGGTGCGTCCCTCGTGTACAGTATCTTCGACACTCGTCTAGTCTGCCCTGTGGAAACCTAAGTACCTGCAAGCACCGCATTCACAAATGCGTGAGTTTTCAATTAAGAAAACCTAGTATGCCCCAGCCAAACAATTACATAAATATGCATGAAGTCTAACTAAGACAAGCACCAAAACATAACAGAACCTAGTATGCCGGGTTTTGTGTGCACCAGCCACCCCAGCCCATATCCGAAACCACCACCTCCCTCAACCCTGGAGTGACAAACTTCACGCTTGGTCGGAGTTCCAGCATACCTAGCTTAGCCCACAGCCAACCCTTTCCAGTGCACCATCCTTGCGTGCTAGAGAGGAAAATCTGTACCAAAGTGGTGTTGGCTGGCCCTCCAACCATCACCCCACCCAATTACTAGGGAAGAAAAGTCCATATATCAGATATACATGGGTATACACGATGGATTTTGGCACTCAAATCGACCGTCATATATGTCAGCGACACTTATGCTCTGGGATATGGGCGTTAGCTATATAGGACCGACGTCTATACAATGTACAGTGTATAGACGTTGACTATATATGACCGACATCTATTATATATTTCATTAACCTAAAAAATATATTACCGCCTATAACAAGCACTCAACCATTACAATAATCAAGTACAAGTTGCCCCAAGTGCCAATCGTTTGACCAATATCCATGTACATGAAGCCCAAGATGCCAAAGTACCCCAACTTGATCTGATTCAGAAGTAGTGGAGTGGTGTAGTACACTAACCAAAAAAAATTGGCCGATGTAGGACTAAACTATTACAACCTATAGACATTGGATATATAGGGTGACCGACGTCTATACATACATTACGACCTATAGACATCGGTGACCCTGTAAATCTGACGTCTATACCTTTAAATAATAATAATAATAATAAAACATTTCAGCCTATAGATGTCGACTACCCTATAAAATGATGTCTATACAAGGGTGAATAATAATAAAAAATTTGTAACCGTCTTCAACCCAAGTGCCAATCTTTTGAACATTAAAAATATATATCTATCCCATTTACCTATTTTAGTATGGTGTGGTACCCAACTCCCATTTAGAAGTAAATGAGTGGTGGAGTACATCAAGCCCACCAAAAAACAATTCTCCAATGTGGGACTAAACTTGAATACATATGGGATAGTTACATTGATGTAACTAATTTTAAATCAATTCAAATAATTCACATCAATTGTTTCTCATCCCAAAATTGGAGGAAACTATAAATCCATATAAATTCTTATACGAAATAAATCGAAAAAAATAAACAAAAAACATTTTTCTTTTTTCAGGAGGTATAGACGTCAATTATACTACAAAACTGACGTCTATACAAACCTATAGACGTTGGATGTTCTGATATCCGACGTCTATTTTGCATTATGCACTAGTGAATACTCTACCCCGGGGCCTAAGGCATACCTGAGGGAGAAGTTGAGATTGTCGTAATATGTTCACTTCAGCCCTCCAAGCACACCTTCGTTCTATCCGTGTTGCCTCTAGTCTAATCGGAGATGCTACTGGCCGAAGATCTGCCTAAGTGGTCTGATCACTGGAGGGAGGAGGGAAGAGATGGGGATGGTGGAGACGTGATCAGGTGGGAGAGGAGGAAAGGTGCAAACAAGGATTGGCAAGGGTGTTTGTTTTCTTCATGCATGCAATCTCCCCACAAAGAAGGTCATCAAGATCATTGAAAAACCATCAACACATTCCATGCATGGTGCAATTCAAATCCACGACAACTTAGCTAACCCTCCAACTCATCCCTCCAATCCAAAGCCCCACGTGTCCACTCCCATGCCACGTGGCCTTACCATCCACGTCCCCAACTAATTCCCTTGGTAACCTAGTGAAGCGAGTGCTACAAGCCACACTTCTCCGAGAGCCAAACACCAACAAAAACACAAACACTTCTCGTTATTAAGTCACACATGCAATTTATGATTCAAGGATTAAAGTATGCATAAGTGAGGAGAGTGGACTTATTGTTAATATAACAAGAGAACGGGTCTTACAACCTACCCCCCTTAAATAAATTTCGTCCTCGAAATTTACTATCCCTCACTCTCAAACAAAAAGATCAGGGTACAATTCCCCACATCATCCTCATACTCACAAGTGGCCTCACTCACACTGTGGTGCTGCCACTAGACCTTCACCATCAGAATTGTCTGACACCTCAGCTGCCACTCCGCACGAACTAGAATCTCCACTGGTGGCTCTTCCAAGGTCATGTTGCTCTGAATGTCTGGCAACTTCTACGAGATCACTTGCGATGGATCTCCGACATACCTCCTCAGCATTGAGATCGGGAACACATTGTGCAGTCCAGCGAACTGTGGTGGTAAAGACACACGATACTTGATTAGTAGCATATCATACATTGCATTCATGCTATATATCCTTTATTTTACCCTATATTTGTGCTACTCGAGTATTTGTTTGATGTGTTTCTGGGTTTAGGCAATAAAAAATATAAAGGAAGAGAAAATGACCTAAATGCACGAATAATGGACTGGTTGTAACTCAGGAAGGACCCAAGTGAAAATCTAGAGGGACTTAAGTGTAAAGAAAAATATGTTGGTTACAAAAGTCAAGAATCTCCTGAACCTAAGGAGTAATTCAAAAATTAAAAGTAAACAGACTCAAACAAACAACTCGGGCGCACCCCATGGAAACGATCGGAGAACAATGATCCTCCAGTAGCGGATTAAAATCCACCACTCACGGATCCAGTTAAGAGTTTGACATCTAGATTTCTTTGGTGAGTCGGGTGCTCATGTTAGATATGCAACATCCAAATCTGATTTACAGTCGTTAGATTGTTTGTAGATCCACCCAAACCCTCTAAACATCTATAAATACACTTGTAATGCCTCATTTATTCTTCTTCCCCCTCTCCTCCTTAGGATATTTTCCTTTCTTGTCTAGTAGAGTTGGTTTTATTTCTGGTTTGGTAGTGTAGAGGAGTACTGGAGAAGCAAACTTTGTAAGCTTTCATTTTAATATAGTTTTGTCTTGTTCTTTATTTTGATGTCTTTCCTTTGGTGTCATTTCCGCTGTGCTTGTTTTCCTTCATTTAGTTTTTTGAATTTTGCATTATGGTTTTGGGTTGTTTATATGGATTCTTTAGTTTTAGAGATGAGTAGAGAGCAGTCCATCCTCATTGGGGCGTGGAGAACAAGGAGTTTATGATTATGTGATGTATTAGTGTGTCTTAATCCTACCTTTGAACCTCACATGAGTTCCTTAACCATCTACTTAGATTTTCACTCTCATCTTTGATGTGCTAATGCTCTTGAGCGAAGCTTAGCACATGCTTAGATTAGTGGGCCTAATTTATGGGGAATGATGATGTGTGGATAAGGATGGAGTGGATAAGGAATGATTAGTAGCATATCATGCATCATATTCATGCTATATATCCTTTATTTTACCCCAAATTTGTGTTACTTGAGTTGTTGTTTGTAGTGTTTCAGGCGTTAGGTAATAAAGAAGAGGAAAGGAACAAAATGGACCTAAATGTAGCATGTATGAGTTGATTTAGAAGGTTCTGGACCTATTTGTAATGCACAAGGACTGGATCGCAAATCAAGAAGGACCCAAGTGAAAACCCGGAAGGACCTGATTGTAAAATGCAAAGTATTTTGACACAATACTTGAACCAAATCAATATTTCGCCAATTAAACTCAAATCGGTTGAAGCCAGCAGACCATGACTTCACCTCATGTTCCAACTGAAGAAATCAAGCGCGACACAAAATTTTAGCCCGACCAGAGCCATTTGATTTGCCAATGGCGGCTTTGGATCCACCATTGGCGGATCAAAATGGTCCAAATAGGTTGAAATTTTGGTCGTGGGTCGGGTATTCGATTTAGAGCACTCCTGGACTATCAGATATAATTTAGAGTCGTCCGATTATTTCAATATTGATCCTAACCATGTATTAGTCTATATATACCATTGTAATCCCTCCTCTCCACCTCTTCTTCCTCCTTCCCCATTAGAGTAGGTTTTAGTTTCCTGTTTTAGTAGTGTAATAAGGGCGTTGTAGAGGACCAAAGTTTGTATTTGTTTTTCTTAATCTAGTTTTGTTCTTGTTCTTTACTTTAGTCTCTTTACTTTGATGCAATTTCATTTATATTGTTGTTTGCTTAATCTTGTTTTGCTTCATTTCTATTTTGGGTTTATGTTCTTTTCATGCTTTCATTAGTGTAGAGATGAGTAGAGAGTAGTCCATCCCCGTAGGGGGTGGAGAGGAAGGTGATTTGATCACGTGATGGATTAGTGTGTGTTAATCTTAATCCTTTGAGCCTTACATGATTTCCATAACCATCTAATGGGATTTCACTCTTATCTATGATGTGCTAATGGTCTTAAATGAAGCTTAGCACATGGTTAGATTAGTGGGCCTATTTTATGGGGAATGATGAGGTTAGGATAAGGATGGAGTGGAAGAAGGAAACAAGGCATGTGCATGCATGTGCTCATGTTGGCTTTATCCAAATTAATGTCTTATATGTTTTAATGATTGTGATAAATCTTATTTCATGTGGAGACATAGTTGTATTTGAGTCACTTTGCTTGTGGACATATTTGCTTCATTTCGATTATTGTCTTGTATGTTTTAATGATAATGTTTTATCTTCTTTCATGTGGAGGCAAAGTTGAAATTTAGTTTTATGGATTTCATGTATGACATGTTTTGATGAGCACATTTGAACACACACAACACACATTTTCGTATTCACGTACTTTCTCTACCCCCTGAGGGGTTTAGTTTTATTGGTTGTTTTTCCGATTTACAACGCATTATAGTTTAATTTCAATCACATCTCTCTTTTCTTCTCCCCCACACGAGTATTGTGAATCCGACTCACACGCGCTCCCTGTGGACCGACCCATATTTGCCACCGCTTCAACGCGGTCATGCACTTGCGGTATTTTAACAGATTCAATCAAGTTTTTGGCGCCGTTGCCGGGGAGCGTCGTTTCTGTAGTCGAGTTTGCCATTTCGGTGGGGGTTTTCTTTGTTTTTTACATTTCCATTTTTGTTTTGGTTACTGGAATGGGGTCACAAGGGAACAGGAGGACCTATGGCATCTTGGAAGGACAATATTGAAGTTTGGGGACCAGATTCTCCAGAACATCCGCCAGTAGCGGAATTCAATCCGCCACTGGCGGATTCAGTAAGCCAATTTCTATTTCTATTTCAATTGTAGTTTCCTTTGCATTTTTCTAGTTGGTTCCTTTCATTGGTTTTGCCATGCGTGCTCTGTTTTAGTGTTAAAAATTAATTGGGCTTGCAAGACCCCTTGTTAAGACAACTTGGACCATAAAACTCAAAGCAAAAGATTAGACTTATTGCCATCTAGGTCATGCATCATTTGTAGACCTTGCACGCATTTGTCTTTCTTTTTCTTTACATTCTTGTTGTCGATTGCTGGCGTGAGGTACGTGCACACGATCTCTCATTCATGCATGGTTAGAGCATGCAATAGTTAATAAGGTGCATTGTAACAAGAGTGAGTTGCGTGCTTGTTTAGTAAGTTCCTTGCTAGCCTAAGATTTCAAAACATTTTTAAGGGGCACCACCTAAAGTCTTAAAGATAATGTGGGGGATTTCATAACCCCTCCCTTAGGCCCACAAACCACACTCAAGTGAAGCCTTAATCTAAAATCAAGTAGACATTGGCCACTAGGACTCGGGCGCATTAGGAGAGTGATCCGGTCACAACCGTCATGGCCTAATCGGTGTTGCCCACTTTGTTTGATAGTAGGAGAGACGAGGTCTTCAGATCTTGGGTCACTTTCTGGGCTTTGTGGTCTTCGTCGTAGGGAGGTGAGGCATGTTGAGGTCGTGTGACCCATAGCCAGCCTAAGCTTCTTTGAGTCGTGTTTGATAGACTGGGCCTCTACCATCACCCTCTACCCAAGCTAGTTTAGGGATTCTTCCCTTCTCCTCTAAGTCATATTCTTCTTACCTACTTCTACGTTTTAGTCTCCTGCCCTTTACACTCATTGTTAGCGTTTTAGGGTCGAGTCGAGCATTTTTTGCAAGCTTAGCCTCGTGGTAGTGAGAGTGGTCGACTCGAGAGTTCTTTGTCGAGATGGATGGTTACATGGGTGACCATCCATCATTGTTGGGACCAGGACAATTCCCCAGGTACTATGGACCCATGCAACCTGGGGTGCCTCAGACAATCACCCCGTTTGGTTGGGACAATCTTAATTGTGTGGTTGAGAAATCTTTAGATTGGGATAATATGAGAGATTGACCGTCTGCTAGACCACCATCTAGTTACGTCAGATAATATGTTGGTCAACAAACTAAGACATTAGAACAAACATTGACCTCTTTCATGCATGCGGTAGACGACATGAGTGCACCGGTGGCTTCAGTAGCCATACCGTGTGACTGTTGTAGGTTGAGTGGTCATGTTATCGGGGAACGTCCTTATGTTCCACCAGCACCCAACCCCAAAATTTCCCAAGCTCTGACTTGAACCTCATAGTTGACCGCATACCTGATTCCTAGAAACAAACATTCCTTACGTTCATGGAAACCGCTCAACAGTCCATACAAAATATGGCAATGCAAGTGAGTCAAATGACGCAGCAATTACGTGAACGTGAGGATGGTAAGTTTTCTTGTCAACATGACGATTTATCTTCTGATATCGAACCACCACCACATCCACAAATTCAAGGCACAATCTTTCAAAGTCAAACTCCTACTCAATCTGAAGGACTTGGGGTTTCAATTCACGGTCACTTGGTGGAGAATTCGATTCCAATTGACAAAAACATGGACCAGCTTAATTATGAGTCAGCACATGATTGTGCGTTATCTTTTTGTCACGTGGCCCTTAAGACACATGATCTTATTGTTGTGCCTCTTAAAGACTCTCATGTGGTTGAGCAAGAGCTCCCTAGTACCCTTAATTTTATACGACCTGATGAGAGTTTGACTCTCACTATTGTTCCTGATCATCTTGGAAATGATGGGACATCAAACAATTGCATCGCCAATGAGGGTATTGGGAGTTCCTTAGAGGATACCTTGGGTACGAGACTCACCTTAGGTTCGTCTGGTGAGTCGGACATGCATAACGAGGTTCTTGACCTCGTTCCGACCCACCGGCCTGTTGGTTGAAGAGTTTGGATTGATGATTATGACTTCAATTCTGCAACGCGCTTCTTTCTCTACCCCCCGGGGGTTTAGTTTTATTGCTTGTTTTTCCGATTTACAACGCATTGTAGTTTAATTTCAATCACATCACTTTTTCTTCTCCACACTTGAGTATTGTGAATCCGGCTCACACGCGCTCCTTGTGGACCGAACCTTATTTGTCACCGCTTCAACGTGGTCGTGCACTTACGGTCTTTTAACTGATTCAATCAGTAGTGTAGAGGAGGACAGGAGAAGCAAGCTTTGTAAGCTTTCATTTTTATATAGTTTTGTTTTTTTCTTTATTTTGATGTCTTTCCTTTGATGTCATTTCCTTTTCTGTTTGTTTTCCTTCATTTAGTTTTCTGATCTTTCCAATATGGTTTTGGGTTGTTTTTATGGTTCTTTAGTTTAGAGATGAGTAGAGACTAGTCCATCCTCATTGGGGCGTAGAGAAGAAGGACTTTGTGATTATGTGATGTATTAGTGTGTCTTAATCCTACCTTTAAACCTCACATGAGTTCCTTAACCATCTAATGAGATTTTCACTCTCATCTTTGATGTGCTAATGCTCTTGAGTGAAGCTTAGCACATGCTTAGATTAGTGGGCCTAGATTACGGGGAATGATGAGGTGTGGATAAGGATGGAATGGAAGTAGGAAACATGACATGTGCACGTATATGCTCATGTTGGCCTCATCCTATTTATTGTCTCGTATGTTTTAATGATTGTGTCAAATCTTATTTCATGTGGAGACAAAGTTGGATGTTGTTTGTTTTGCAATTTCATTCGCATTGTAGTGTAATTTTGACCTTAATCTTCTCTTCTTTCGCCCACTCAAGTACCATGAATCCAACTCGCACACACTTCCTACGTACCGACCCGTGCTTGTCACTGCTTCAACGCGGTCGTGCACTTGCGGTATTGAAACTGATTCAATCATGTTTTTTACACCATTGCACCAACACACTCCAGGATCTTCAGAGGTCCGGCATATCTCAGACTCAACTTCTCCTTCCGTCCGAATCTCATCACTCCCTTCACACGTGAAACCTTCAGAAATACGTGATCTCCAACCTCAAACTGCAGCTCCCGACGCTTCCTGTCCGCAAAACTATTCTGCCTGTCCTGAGTTGCTACCAATCTGCCCTCGATTAGATAACACGATCAGTATACAACTTCACAATCTTTGGTCACAACAGCTTCTCTCTCCCACCTGGCTATAGCAGAGAGGTCATCAGCAAGGTTGACCATATATAGCCTCGTACGACGCCATGACAATGCTCATGTGATAATTGTTGTTGTAGACGAACTCAACCAATGGCAGATGATCGTTCCATCTCCCAGGAAGTTCTAATGCACAAGCCCTGAGCATGTTCTCAAATGTCTGAATCGTCCTCTCTGACTGTCCATCGGTCTGAGGATGAAATGTCATACTAAACTTCAACTTCATCCCCACCGCCATATGCAATCTCTCCCAGAATCTCAAAGTGAAACGGGGTCCCAATCTGAGATGATAAACACTGGAATTCCATACAATATCATTATCTTCGAGATGTACAGCTTCGTCAGAGCCTCCAAAGATGTCGTCACGCGAGTCTCCCTAAAATGAGCAGTCTTCGTCAGAAGATCCACGATCACCCAGATAGCATCGTGCGAACGACTGGTCCTCGGCAATCTCGTGACAAAATCCATAGTCACGTGCTCCCACTTTCACTCTGGAAGCTCGATCGTCTGCATCATTCCTGATGGATGCTGGTGCTCAATCTGAACCTGCGGACAAACTCTACAACATCCCGATTCATTCCTCTCCACTAGAAACTCTATTGTAGGTCCTTATACATCTTAGTACTACTCGGATGCACAGTGTACTTAGAGCCATGAGCCTCATCCATAATCTCCTGCCTCAGCCCATCTACTTTCAGAAACCACAGTCGATCCCAAAATCACAAACCTCCATCCATTCCAACCCGTAAGTCAGTACTCGCAATCTCAGTCGCCTGGAGCAAGGAACTCGACTCTGGATCCACACCCTGCTTCTGTACTATCCTATGGATGACAGTCGGTTCAACTCGCAAGCTAGCTCACCCTACTCAGCCAGTTTCCTCCACAAACGGATGCCAATCCGCCAGATCCTCCAATAACTTCCACTTCTAAATCCTCAATTGGGCAACAGAATTTGCCTTCCCCGGATGGTAGTACTCCTTGATGAACTCCAACCACCGTCACTGCCTCATATTAAGCTCCTTCTGCGAGAACAAATTCTACAAGCTCTGACGATCGGTGAATACCTCAAACTGCTCCCCATACAAGTAGTGCCTTCAAATCTCCAAACCAAAAACTACCGCTTCAAGCTCCAAGTCATGTGTGGGATAATTTTTCTCATGCACCTTCAGCTACCTTGACGCATACGCCACGACCATCTCATGTTGCTTGAGTACACAGCCCAAACCAATCCCTGAAGCATCACTGTAGATCACGAAGCCACCTGATCCACTCGGAAGTGTCAACACTGGTGCTGAAGTCAACCGCCTCTTCAGCTCCTGGAAAGCTTGCTCGCACTTCCATGACGAATCGAACTTCACTCCCTTCCTGGTCAATACCATCAATGATGTCGTGGTTTTGGAGATGTCCTTCATAACTCGCCGGTAATAACCCGCATGTCCAACAAAACTCCTAATCTCCGACATATAGGTTGGCGCCTTCCAGTCCAGGACTGCCTCAACCTTCCTAGGGTCCACCATATTGCCATCCTTCGACACTACATGCCCAAGGAATACCACTTCAAAATCTTCGTGAATAGCTCCTTTATCCAGAAACTCCTACAACTGCTACTTCAATTTTGTAAACTCCGCTATAGCCATACGGTACGACACCTTAGAGATAGGGGTCATCCCCGACAGCAGGTTGATGGAGAATTCAATCTCTCAAGGAGGAGGCAATACCTGGATATCTTCCAGAAACACATCCGGAAACTCCCAAACCACTTCATTCTCTCCTAGAGAGTTGACCGCCTTCTCGGTCGACAGCAGGCTGGCCAGAAGCGTGCCACAACCCTTCTCCAACAACCACCGATCCTTCAGAGCAGGGATTACCACACGACCCTCCCTGCCTCGAACGCCCTTGACTACCAATGGAGGTCCCTTCGGTCGGGACATCACATCTTTCATTTCCAGGCAGAGAACACACACATCGCGGTCAGAAATCTAATCCATTTTGATGATCATATCAACTTCGGACATTGGCAAAATGACGAGGTTAACCGGAAGGTTCTGATCTCCCAGCACCACTGACACCCTCGGAAGATACGTCCTCACCGTAAGGATGTCGTCGACTGGAGTACTGACCTCCAAGCTGAAAGCTAGCTCCACCGGCTCCCCATCCACTGTGGTCGTAAACCCCTCCGAAATGAAGGAATACGTCGCCCCACAATGAAAGAGTGTCTTCGCGACACGACCAGAAAGAACCATTTTACCTTCGAAGATGTCGCCACACTCCTCCCCGTCTTCAGCTCAGATAGTGAATACACATCCAGCTGGACAACCATGCTCTGAGCCGCGTCCGTGACCACCTGAATTCATGCCCTGACTTGCACCAGCTTCTGCCCTGCTAGTGCTTGCACCATGACCTCCACATGTCTTCTACGGACACTCGCGGACAATGTATCCCAACTAACTGCATCCCAGGCAAGCTCCAACCTTCCTGTAGCAGTCCTTCATGGCGTGTACTCTACCATAGTGCTCGCACTATCCACCTCTGAACTTCTCGCTCTTCTTCTCGTCTTTGCGTGGCTGCTTCGACGTACCGCCGCTCTACTTCCCCTTATCTTGACAGGCACGAGAAGTATCCTACGACCGCTTCCCAATAGGATGCCCTCCTGATAATCTGACTCCAGCAAGGTAGCTCACTTCACTGCCTCCTCTAGAGTCTGAGGCATCCTAATCACCTTCTTCTATCGCAGACCTCTCTGCAGTCCCCGAAAAAAATTCATAGCACGCTGCTCCTCAGTAACATATATCCCCATACAGTACCTCTCTAAGGAATGGAACTTATTGATGTACGCCTCCAAGCCGAATTCTCACTGCTCAAGCGCTAGAAACTCCTAGTGCTTCCAGTCCTGCACATGTTGAGGGAAAAAATTTCTGGTTTAACTCAACCAGAAACTCCTCTCAACTGACATATGTCTGCTCCTTGAACATGACCCGAGAAGTCACCCTCCACCAAGTCACGACATGCTTCTGGAAGACATATGTTGCCAGATCCACCTTTCTCTGTAGGAGACAGTCGATGACCTCAAAAATTCGTTGGATCTTGTAGACCCACTCCACCACAGCATCTAAACTCACTCCACCACGAAAGACTGGCAGATTTTTCCCTATGAACCGCTCATGCACAACAGTGGATCCATCACCTGCCCCTCCATGAGAGCGCCCAAGCACCCGACAGCCTGGAATAGCATGCTGCGATCTGCCTCCCAATCGTCAGTAGTGCCACAGGACTCGGGACTCTATCTAAGTGCCATAAATCTGCCAATGCAAATATGATCTATTACTATCCGAATTTGCAATTCTAAGAGATAAGAAATTACCGATAAGGTTAGGTAAGATGCCCCATTGGAGTGTCTTCAGATTTTATACACTTTTGGGACTGACCTGCTCTGATACCAAGTTGTAACGCCCCCAATCACGTAGGTACGTGATTGACATCTTATCTTGCATATCTTTGTGTCTTATATCCATTATCTTTCACCCAAACAATGCTATGTAACGAGTTTAATATTTAAGTTTCAAAAATAAGTAGGTTTGAGAAGGAGATACTCTAAAAGGACTTCAAAGCAAGAAAAAGGACTAAGTTACAAGACTTATGGACTAAGATGCAAGAGAGAGGGACCCGAATACAAACCCAAAGGACCAATGAGCAAATGAAGAAACTCCACACCATCATGGGGAGTATTTTGGCAATTCTATTCGGGTCGGAGCTCCATCAACCGAATTAGACACATCAAACATAAACAAAGCCAACCAGAAAAGCCCACACGAAAGCCCGACATGATCCAAACCCTGTAGACCGCCAATTGGCGGCCTGGGACCGCTGATTGGCAGTCTGAATTGCTCTGGATCCGATGCGATTTAGTGGGGTCATGTATTAGAGTGTATTTTGTCTATTTCTGGTATATGTTCAGTCCCATACTGAGGGATTGTCCCGGATTACCTTTTTCTTTGCCTATAAATAGAAATCCTCCTCCCTTGTATTCATCACTCTCTTGGTGGTCATCCTCTCTACTAGGAGTAAAAGCCTTGAAGCAAAAACCATGGTGGAGAGAGCCTACTTGTATTGTGAGTTTGAAAATAATAAAGTTTTCCTTTAGTTATGCTTCTTCTTTCTTAGTTTAATTTCCTTTGATATGTCTTGCATGCTTCTTTAGTTTTATGTCTGTTTAGCTTCTTTATTATTTCTTGCTTGCTTAGTTTAATTTCCTTTCTGTAGAATGTTTCATTTTGTTAATGTAGGTTGTAGTATAATGATTAGTAAGTAGTTCCATCCCCATTTGGGGGGTGGAGAAATATGTGATATGATTATGTGATGTATTAGGTGTGTGTTATCTTAATCCTTTGAACCTTACATGATTTCCATAACCATCTAATGAGATTTTCACTCTTGTCTTTGATATGCTAATGCTCTTAAATGAAGCTTAGCATATGCTTAGATTAGTGGACCTATTTTATGGGGAATGGTGAGATGAGGATACAGATGGAATTGATAAAGGAAACATGACTTGTAATTGCATGTACTCTTGTTGGCTTTACCTTTATAAATGTCTGTATGGTTTAATGCTTGTTTAAATCTTATTTCATATGGAGCCATAGTGAGGTTTGGTCTTTATACATGAGTTCATTTAGCTTCATTCCAATTATTCTCTTGTATGTTTTAATGATATTGTGTTATCTTATTTCATGTGGAGGAAAAGTTGGATTTCTTTTAAGATTTTGATGCACTTCATGTTATGATGAGCATAGTTTAACACACACATACACATATCTTTGTATTCACATTCTTTCTCTACCCCCTATGGGGTTTAGTTTTATTGCGTATTTCCAATTCCTTTCGCATTGTAGTATAGTTTAGATCATAACTCCTTCCTCTCCTTTCTTTCTCACTCGCCTTCGAACAAACTAAAGTCGACAACCTCCCTGTGGATCGACCTGTATTTTCCACCGCTTGAATGCGGTCGTGCACTTGCGGTTAATTAAAACGTTCAATCAGTACATACACTGGGAATCCGATCCACGTGTCGCAAACAAACACCTCCGCGACAACAAAAAGAGTTAAAATAGACAGACCATCCTCAGGTATACAATTACTCTCATCACAACTCCATGTCAAGTCACGAATAAAAGTGCCAATAATAGTAAACAACCACAACATCAATCTTTCAAAGAACATGACGACTACAGTAGTCATATACGGGTCATAAAAATGAGTTATGGGGTCGAATTCCTAAGTGGCACATGCATTCACATAAGGATACATTAGATTAGTATCATATATACACAATATACGTGATAAAACAAACACAACAGCAAGGAATGTCATGACAAGGATGCTACGAACGGTATGTGGCATATCACTTAGACTAAGGATATATATACGTTTAATCAGGCACACTCAGGACATAATCAGATGTTATATGAGAATGCATAAACCTATATCAGTAACTCATCATGATAGAACAAGCATATGAAATCAGAAATTCAAAGGCATCCATACGTTATTATACATGCATGCATACTGATTGAACGTTTTAATTAAAACCGCAAGTGCACGGCCACGTTGAAGCAGTGGCAAATATGGGTCGATCCACAGGGAGGTGTGTCGACTTTAGTTTGTTCGAAGGCAAGTGGGAAAGAAAGGAGAGAAAGGAGTTATGATCTAAAATACACTACAATACGAAAGGAAATGGGAAATACGCAATAAAACTAAACCCCATAGGGGTAGAGAAAGAATGTGAATATAAAGCTATGTGTATGTGTGTTCAATTATTCTCATCACAACATGTAGTGCATGAAAATCATAATACTAAATACAACTTTGCCTCCACATGAATTAAGATAACACAATATTATTAAAACATACAAGACAATAATTGGAATGAAGCTAAATGAACTCATGTATAAACACTAGACCCTCCTATGCCTCCACATGAAATAAGATAGCACATTGTCATTAAAACATACAGGGCTTAACCAAGGTAAAGGCGAGAAGAGTACATGCAAGTACAAGTCATTTTTCCAATATTAATTCCATCCTTATCCTTACCTCATCATTCCCTATAAAATAGGTCCACTAATCTAAGCATATGCTAAGCTTCATTCAAGAGCATTAGCAAAGCAAAGACAAGAGTGAAATATCATTAGATGGTTATGGAAATCATAAAGTCTCAAAGGACTAAGATAACACATACCTAGTACAACACATAATCATATCACATATTTCTCCACCCCCCAATTGGGGATGGAACTACTCACTAATCATTACACTACAACCTACATTAACAAAATTCAATATTCTAATGAAAGGAAACTAAACTAAGCAAAAAGTAATATTAAAGAAGCTAAAGGAAAGGAAAGTAAAATTAAAGAAGCATGCAAGAATTAAAGGACAAGATTAAAAAAACTAAGAACAATTATTTTATTTACATGACTCACATTACAAGTGGCATTCTTCTCCACCTTGAGTTTTTTCTTCAAGGCTTTTACTCCAAGTAGAGAGAATGCCACCAAGCAATGGGTGAATACACGGGAAGGTGAAGAGTTCTTTTTATATGCGTGGAAAAAGCTAATCCGGGACAATCCCCCGGTATGGGACTAAAAGCATACCAAATATGGACTAAAGCAACCTAATCTAACATCCAACCAAAGCATGTGCATTTTGAAGACATCTTGACCACTGATTGGCAGTCTGGGTCCACTAATCAGCGGTCTATATTCTTCTGATCGGGTCTGGATTTCTTTGGCTTGGTTCTTGCTTGATTTCTTGGTGTTTGATGAACCTGATTTGGTTGTTGATGGTTGGGCCCGGATTTAATTGCCAAAATACTCTTCATTAAGGTGTGGAGCTTCTTGATTTACTCATTAATCCTTTTGGTTTTACATCCGGGTCCTTCTCTCTTTCATCTCAGTCCATAAGTCTTGCAACTTAGTCCTTTTCCTCGCATTTGAGTCCTTTTTGAGTCTCTTCTTCCTAAATTTATTTATTCCTTAAACATAAACATAACACTCGTTATGTAGCATTGCTTAGGATAAAATATAGGATATTAGACACAAATATGTAAGTGATACAATGGAAGAAAAAAATGAAAGAAAGGAAAACACATACAAAAAATAGGGAAATGCTAACTCACTTTCGTTGGAATCAGGGTTGCACTTAGCACGTGTAACAAGCCATGAAACCTCCTTGTCGCCAAAGAGGAGGAGTGTTGTCTCCTGAGGGTTTTCAACGGATATACCCACAAAATCTGAACAGAGATGCATTATTCAATCTAGAAACTCGACTCGATGGACTCATTTTTATCGATCATTAGACGTGGTAATCCTACGGGTCCACTCTATATAGGTATTCAGTCCACACACATAGCCTAATGAACCATTCATGCAAGTTAAATAAGGACTTAAGTGAAAAGACGTGGACAACCTCAACATCCTGAAATGATACAAAATGTATAGTCCATTAAGGTTCTTATTTGCATTACCAAATTTTTTTTCTTACTCTTTTTTTCTTCTTCTTTTTCTTACTATTTGAAAATTCATTCTCCCAGGGTCAGGTTCCATGCATCATTGCCTATGAGGACTTACACTATCACGTACACCTTTCCCCAAATCTCCACATAGGGCAATCCCTACCAACCGTGTAACTGGAGTTCGGTCGGCGCATCCCAAGTCAGATGACTCGAAAGCACCAGGCACGAAGTCCCCTCGGACCTACTTTCCCTAGTGATAGGAGTCGTGCGAGAAGAGAGAACACCTACTCACTTATTTCTTATCTACACATGAACCAAAACCCCTACACTTAATGTCTCACAACAAGATTTAAAGGGTCCTTCACTTCAACAAACTTCCTAAAATAAATAGAAACAAATTATTGACTCACTAGGTTCGGGGTGAACTTCTTTAATTGTTGGAGTACTGAAACCATATGATTACTCGCCCCCCGAGAGAAAACCGGGCTGCATCCTAACGACTAGATAAGTCCTAAAGCTATTGTACTAGATATCCTAATGCATCAAGTTCAAGACAATTTTGGGAGCTTTCTTTTTTACTTTGCCTCTCAACAATTTTGCACATGCTAAACACATGCAAAACCCACAAAACATTTTCTTTCGCAAACACATGAAGATTTTGAAAGAAATGTGAAAATTTTAAAGCACTAGGCAAGACAAAGAAGAGAAGTCACTCAAGGATCATGGCAAGCAGATATATCGATATTAAATGCAGCACACTAACATGACCCTATCATTACATACAAAAGAAAACAAAATCAAAGGAAAAAGACTCGACTATGTACACACGTGAAGCACCCCCCAAACCTACTTCAGGCATTGTCCTCAATGAATGTGAGCATGAAACTACATGGATTTATGCATGAAAAAGAAAAGATCTCACCAATGTAAAGTACAAAGGGAAGTTCATGGTTATGTTGATGGACACAAACCCGAATTCCCTAAAAACCTGTGAGATGCTAAAGAAGGGATACAAATACGTGAAAAAGAAATGGGGCCCAAATACACAAAGGTTGAAGCCCACAACAATTAATACTCACTGAAGGAGACTTTTATTGTATCTTTTTTTTAAATATAACCTTGTACAAAAAAAAGTTCCCATCTTCATTTGTCAAATGACATGAAATGGGAACCTCAAAAGTGCGTCAATGCACTTCGAAAGGGAACATGACAGCACGCGGGGCCAGAATACTCATGTTTGGGCCCCCTCACAAAGAGCACAAGATGAAAGCAGAGGTTCATGAATTGGACGCAAAGGAGTCTCATTCAAAGGATCAAACTAAAAGAGCTTGAACTTCTCAAGAGTTTGGGAAATATGGGGCAACGGAAGAAGAGTTTCTCCCATTGCGGTGCTGAATTTATAATCGTCAATCCAAACTCTCCAACCAACAGGCTGGTGGGTCGGAACGAGATCAAGAACCTCGTTAGGCATGTCCGACTCACCAGGCGAACAAAAAGTGGGTCTCTTACCCAAGGTATCCTCCAAGGAACTTCTAATACCCTCATTAGCAATGTAGTTGTTTGATGTTCCATCATTTCCAAGATGATTAGGAACAATAGTGAGAAGCAAACTCTCATCAGGTTGTTTGAAATTAAGGGTAATAGCTCCACCACATGTGAGTCCTTAAGAGGCAGAACATGAAGATCATGTGGCTCAAGGGCCACGGGACAAAACGATAAGGCACAATCTTGTGCCGACTCATAATGAAATTGGTCCATGTTTTTCTCAATTGGAATCGAATCCATCACCAAGTGATCGTGAATTGAAACCCCAAGTCCCTCAGACTGACTAGGAGTTTGACTTTGAAAGATTGTGCTTTGAATTTGTGGATGTGGTGGTGGTTCGATATCAGAAGAGAAATCCTCATGTTGACAAGAAAGGTTACCCTCCTCACATTCACGGAATTGTTGTGTCATTTGACTCACTTGCATTTCCATAGTTTGCAAGGAATTCAAGTTGGACTTCAATAAAGTTTGAGTGGTTTCCATGAACGTTTGGAGGGTTTGTTTGAAGGAATCAAGTTTGGGGTCCACAGTGAGGTTCATGTTAGAATTTGGGATATTTTTTGGTTGGGTGTTGATGGGCTGAGAATGAGGCCAATGATTTGGAGTAGGGTGTTGGTAGAATTCTGGGTATTCGGGAGGAGGATGCTGGGGTGAAAATGATGTATAAGAATTTGAATACGAATATCTCCCCACGAATCCATCCCTCTCGGGGTGTACGCAGATGCGTAATGGTCATATTGAGCATTTTGGGAAAATGTATGCTCATACTCAGGCTTTGGGGGAACATAAGGACATTCCCCGATAACATGACCATTGAACCCACAGCAGTCGCACAGTACGGCTACTGGAGCCACCGGTGCACTCATGTCGTTCACCGCATGCATGAAAGAGGCCAAAGTTTTTTAATGTCTCAGTTTGTTGACCAGCATATGATCCCACAAAACTAGCTGGTGGTCTAGCAGTTGGTGCCTCTCTCATATTATCCCAATCTAAAGATTGCTCAGCAACACAATTAAGATTATCCCAACCATACGGGGTGTTAGTCTGAGCCACCACAGGTTGCATGGGTCCGGAATACCAGTGAGAATTGTCATGGTCCCAACAATGATATGGATGGTCGCCCATGTAACCATCCATCTCAACAAAAAACTCTCGAGTCCACCACTCTCACGACCACGAGGCTAAGCTCGCAAAAATTGCTCGACTCGACCCTAAAACGCTACCAGAGAGTGTAAAGGGGAGGAGACTAGAACGTAGAAGTAGGTGATAAGAAGATGACTTAGAGGAGAAGAGAAGAATCCCTAGAAACTAGCGTGGGTAGTGGGAGAGGGTAGAAGCCTAATCTAGCAAGCACGGGTCAAACAACTTAAGGCTATGGGTCCTTAGGCAAGACGACGCCTAACTTCGAGGTCACTAGTCTCAACACGCCTCACCTTCCTACAACGAAGACCACAATGCCCAGCATGTGATACCAGATTCGGAGATGCAGTACCTCCTACTATCGACAAGGCAGGCGACACCGATCAGGTCATGACGGTCTCGACTAGATCACTCTCCTAGTGTGTCCAAAATCCTTAGGGCCAATGTCTACTTGCTTTTAGAATTAAGGCTTTTATTAAGAGTGATTTTTGGGGCCAAGGAAATGGTGATGAAATCCCCCACCTTATCTTTTATTGGACAACTCCTCCTTAGTACTGTTTTGATCCTAAATATAGGAATCAACTCTCCAATCAAACGCTCTACTCACTCTTGTCCTGATGCAAGTCCTACTAACTAATGCATGGTCGTACAATATGCATGAACAAGAGTAGGAAATGCGTACCTCACGCCCACACTCATCAATTGAAAGTAAGTTAAAAAAAGACAACTACATGCCTAAGTCAAGTATGTGATGCATGACCTAATGAAAGTAAGAATGCCTAATCTTTTGCTTTGGATTTTAGTGGCCAAGTTGATTAAAGGAGATTGATTTTTAATTTTGGAGCAAACTAAAAGTCAGAACATGCAAGATTGTTCTCCCAGATAACTACACTAAAATACACAACAACAAGAACAAAACTAGGAGAAAGTGAAGCTCACCAGGCCACCAATTGGTGGTCCCAGACCACGGATTGGCGGTCACTGTTGAGATTTTGGCTCTCCAATTCCTCCAGTCGCCTCCCCTTGATCCTCAGGATCCCTGAAACAAATGAAACTAAAAAAAATTAAAACCGCTCGAATCGTGCAAACCAAAGTCTGGACAGAACACCTCCCCAGCAACGGCGTCCAAAACTTGATTGAATGTTTTAATTTAAACCGCAAGTGCACGGCCGCGTTGAAGCGGTGGAAAATACGGGTCGATCCACAGGTGTGTCGACTTTAGTTTGTTCAAAGGCGAGTGGGAAAGAAAGGAGAGAAAGGAGTTATGATCTAAACTACACTACAATACGAAAAGAAATGGGAAATACGCAATAAAACTAAACCCCATAGACGGTAGAGAAAGAATGTGAATATAAAGATATGTGTATGTGTGTGTTCAATTATGCTCATCACAAAATGTAGTGCATGAAAATCATAATACTAAATCCAACTTTGCTTCCACATGAATTAAGATAACACAATATCATTAAAACATACAAGACAATAAATGGAATGAAGCTAAATGAACTCACGTATAAAGACTATACCCCCTATGCCTCCACATGAAATAATATAGCACATTATCATTAAAACATACAGGGCATTAACCAAGGTAAAGCCGACAATAGTACATGCAAGTAAAAGTCATGTTTCCAATATTAATTCCATCATTATCCTTACCTTATCATTCCCCATAAAATAGGTCCACTAATCTAAGCATATGCTAAGCTTCATTCAAGAGCATTAGCATATCTAAGACAAGAGTAAAATCTCATTAGATGGTTATGGAAATCATATAAGGCTCAAAGGATTAAGATAACACACACCTAATACATCACATAATCATATCACATATTTCTCCACCCCCAATTGGGGACGGAACTACTCACTAATCATTACACTACAACCTACATTAACAAAATTCAACATTCTAATGAAAGGAAATTAAACTAAGCAAGAAAGTAATATTAAAGAAGCTAATTGAAAGGAAAGTAAAACTAAAGAAGCATGCAAGAATTAAAAGACAAGATTAAAAGAAACTAAGAACAATTATTTTATTTACATGACTCACATTAGAAGTGACATTCTTCTCCACCTTGAGTTTTTGCTTCAAGGCTTTTACTCCAAGTAGAGAGAATGCCACCATGCAATGGGTGAATACAAAGGAAGGTGAAGAGTTCTATTTATAGGCATGGAAAAAGCAAATCCGGGACAATCCCTAGGTATGGGACTAAAAGCATACCAAATAGGGACTAAATACAACCTAATCTAACATCCGACCAAAGCATGTGCGTTTTGAAGACATCTTGACCGCTGATTGGTAGTCTGGGATCGCTAATCAGCGGTCTATATTCTTCTGATCGGGTCTGGATTTCTTTGGCTTGGTTCTTGCTTGATTTCTTGGTGTTTGATGAACCTGATTTGGTTGTTGATGGTTGGGCCCGGATTTAATTGCCAAAATACTCTTCATTAAGGTGTGGAGCTTCTTGATTTACTCATTAATCCTTTCGGTTTTACATCCGGGTCCTTCTCTCTTTCATCTCAGTCCATAAGTCTTGAAACTTAGTCCTTTTCCTCGCATTTGAGTCATTTTTGAGTCTCTTCTTCGTAAACCTATTTATTCCTGAAACATAAACATAACACTCGTTACGTAGCATTGGTTAGGCTAAAATAAAGGATATTAGACACAAATATATGCAGTATAGCATGAATTGCATAATCTATATGTAGGTTCTGATTTCATTCTCAGGTGTGGGCATATAAAGATATATCAGAGTAGATACACGAAATCAGATCATACACATTTAATAGTAACTGCTGGAACAAACTCAGAATCTATTAACACATCATAGCATTCAACACATATCACCTATATTGATTGCATCAAACACATCCAATAATTCACACTAGTCACAACCATGCACTTGAACTCCCAAGTCCGTGCAACAACCAGCTCAGACCACCCCTCCAAGACGTCTTGGGGTGAGGAAGGAAACAGAGTGATCAGGTTAAGCTGTTCCAGCCTAGCCACGTGCACGAGGCATGCGAGTTGCACCAACCCCACAAACGGTCAGCCCACTCTTATGCCACCATGCACATACCAGTCGAGCCCACCTTACCCCCTCACATCCCCATCCACCCTGGGGTTCGTCCCCACACCTCCTGATCCCAGCCAGTGCCTAAGATTGGCCAGGCACTCAGAGCTAAGCGTAAAAAAGGTTGGAGAGAAACCCTAGCTGGGTTTTGTGTTCACCAACCACCCCAGCCCATATCCGAAGCCAACCCCTCCTCAGCCCTAAAGTCAGAAACTTTACACCTGGTCAGACCTCACCGGACTCGTTGTAGCTCTACCGTGCCTGCCTGACCCCACAACCAGCTCCTTCTAGCACACCATCGTTGTGCGCTAGAGACGAAAATCGGTTTAGTGGTGCAACCGATTCCACGACGAACCAAAGTGGTTTTGGCCGACCCTCCAGCGAACACCCCCACCCAATACTCTACCACTAGGCCAAAGGCATACCTAAGGGAGAAGTTGAGATCGTCGGAAGATAGCCGGAAGCTGCTGACCTCAGCCCTCGATGAATGGAATGTGTTCTAAAAGTTTAACTTTTATATGTCAATTGTTATGAATTGAATGTGCAAGCATTTTGTTCCTTGATTATTATATTTGACTTTTGGAAGTGTTAAGGAAGAAGCTCTTGGTCCTTAACCGCATAGGTCTAAAAGATACAGGATTACATAAATCAAAACTTATTCAGAATCTTGGTAATTAACATGGAACATTAATTACCGAGATAAGATTGTCGATGTAATGCCCCCGATCCCACGGGTACGCACACTGGGAAAGAACTCAAGTGTCACGATCAGAGACCTCCGCGACAACCGAAGGAGTTACCATGAAACACACAAAACCGACTAACTCGACAATAAATGGACACATACATGGATAGATGACGAATAAAATAAAAAGATAATGAAGTAACGGACTACCCATATATGAAGGATTCATCATAATACTCGAGTTTCAAAAGGAAATACATCAATAAATCAGAAGAAAAAGATAACTCAAGACTCTGGTCGGTGCGTCCCTCGTGTACAGTATCTTCGACACTCGTCTAGTCTGCCCTGTGGAAACCTAAGTACCTGCAAGCACCGCATTCACAAATGCGTGAGTTTTCAATTAAGAAAACCTAGTATGCCCCAGCCAAACAATTACATAAATATGCATGAAGTCTAACTAAGACAAGCACCAAAACATAACAGAACAGAAGAGCACAATAATGCAACAGCATGCTATGACTCCATAAGCCATGCCAGTCGGGCACACCCAACGCGTTCCTCGCAAGGATCCAGAATACCAGCCTCGCTGGTCAGAAGTGGTCACTCGATAGTGACCCACCGCTCGACACAAAGCGGTGTTCCGGATAAATGACCCAATTCGCGGAAAATAAACATACATGGTGTCATCGCGAACTTGGGAACATCTGCCCTGAGACAGAATGGCAGTGCGCCTCCCAAGACTTGTCTTACACCTGGCCTCCCAATGTGAAGGTCTTCTGCGAATGGCCTCTGAAACTAGAGGACCCACCCGTGCCCAAAATTACTTCATCCGATTATATGCAATGCAAGCTACCTAAGGACCCATCAATCTAGTGTAGCCATAAAATCTAGAACAAGCACAAGGTAAGGTATACGAATACCTCCTTGCAGCTCCACTCAAAATCAGACTTCATAAAATTAAGATCACAATGCAAAATCACTCACGCAAAAGCAATTAGTCATAACCGGAATCGTTAAATCCATACGACAACTAGACAAGTCATCTACGGGTCATGATAGGGATTTGATAGGTTTGATTTCCTACATGCCACACAAGACCACACCATAATGTCACAAATCAGTAAGGTATAAGCATGACAGTTATAATAGAGCGAAGGCATCAGCAATAGACAACCTAGTGAACCACTAACAAACTTACCTACCATGAAAACCGAATTCCAGCAACGTGCATGTATTCGAAACATGGAACTTGGCTCTAAATTAGAAATTATGAGAATATAATTTAAAAGTTAATACATGAGCACATGTCCTATAAACAGCAATAAAATACATGCATCTTTCCAGACCATGATCATGAAACCTAGCAGGACACATGTCCTATTATTAGCTGCGACTGGTCATGAGAACTACATGGCTATAATCAGAGATTACTACACGATTTCATGAGAACTACATGTCCTAATAATCAGTTATATATCAAGATGGTGCATCTGAGTGTGGTTAAAATATTACATAAACTTGCAACCAATAAATCAATAACCAAGTCATGAGAGATTATCAAAACTTAACCACTAAACGATTGCATGCTCATATGAACTACTTACGGCAAGTCTTCATGAGATGTTAGCAGAGTATATTCGTTAATTAACTCCTGATAACGTAACCTATAATCCATATACAATCCTAAGCTGTCATTTGGATAGATCACAAAACATTCCAAGAATATAAGACCCACAATCTGCGACAACACAGGAAGACATATTCTGAAAATGACTACCGAGTAAAGCATCACATGGCGTCAAGAAATCGCAGCAACATGTGTAGATCTCTTAAAAAAACAAGGAAACATTCAAGAATGTGAAAACAAAAGCAGTAACCCATCCAGGAGATTGAGTGTGCTAAACACGTAACAAAACATTAATCGGTCTCAAGATCTAACTACAAGGGTTGAGCTGCAATTCACGCACGTGCATGCAGCAACCCTACCCTATATTCTCCCTACGACTCCCCCTCCTTCCTCCCTGGTTTGCTCAACAACCACCAAGGAGGACATGAAAAAGGTGTCGCAAAAATGGGAGGGATACCCGGCCATCAGCGGATGTCAAGGGTTGCACCACAGCTCACCTTCACAGCCAGGTGCTAGGCGCTCTAACCGTAAATATCAAATCCGACCACCCAAGGATGTTGGGAAGCCTTCCCAACACACCCTGCAACATATTGACTACAACTAGAGGCATACCTGAAGGATGGAAGATGTTGAGCTAGTCTGAAAACAGCCAAGACTCTCCTAGCCGCACGCAAGAAGATCCACCAGAGCCTCTTCTACCAAGCTGCTGGAGGTGCTGAGAAATTCGGTGGTGGTGTGGAGATGGAGGCGTGGGAAGGAGGAGAGGAGGTAGGGTCGGCTGGGGTGATGTCCTCTTCTATTTTTGTTTCAAGAAACAAGTACCAAAAAGGCAAGTGATGATTGCCATTGAAGGCCCAATAAAATTCTTCCAAAAAGCTAACCATTCAAACATTTGCAAAGCAATTGGAGGATCACCTCCTGATGATGTGGCAACCATGCCACCCCACCCACACGCCAGCCCTCCTCACCCAACCGAGCTCAAGCCAACCGTGCACTTGATTGGCACGAGCTCGACCCGATTGAGTTAACTGATGGCACGATTGCCCCATAGGTTGCAACCCTTCCGAGACCAAACACCAAAAACACAACACAAATAAAAAGAAACACGAGCATGAATGTGATTAAAGAAAATATGGCAGGAGAGCGGGTCTTACAACCTAACCCCCTTACATAAAATTTTGTCCTCAAAATTTGCTATCCCTAACTCTTGACAAAAAGCTCCGGATACAAACTCCTCATGTCGTTTTCACACTCCCAAGTGGCTTCGCTCACACTGTGGTGTGGCCAATGAACTTTCACCATTGGAATGGTCCAACGCCTCAGCTGTCGCTCCGCGCGCTCCAAAATCTCTGTTTGCCGCTCCTCCAAGGTCATGTCGCTCTGAATATCTGGCATCACATGTGAAATCACATGCGACGGATCTCCAACATATCTCCTCAGCATCGAAATTTGGAACACATTGTGCAAGCTAGCGAATTGTGGGGGTAAGGCCACCCGATATGCTACCGCACCAACGTACTCTAGGATCTCGAACGAACCAACATACCTCGGGCTCAGTTTCCCCTTCCATCCGAACCTCATCACGCGCTTTGCAGGGGAGACTTTCAAAAAGACGTGATCACCAGGAGAGGGGTCCTTAGGGTCAACCTGCTGGGGTAGAGTCTGACTACAATAACCCGAAGGGGAGGCATGAGTAGGTTGGTGAGTATGAGGCTAAGACCTTTGATGTGGGGGTTGGTATGTCGCCGATGGGCATCAAGGGTGATAAGGTGGACATTGTGGTTGAGCGTGCGAGCTCTGACCGTGGCCCCCACTAGGCCCCCAAGAGGAGTTAGGGTAGTTTCGTCATCCCGGGTTGTAGGAGTGACTGTACGGGTCGTTACGGGGCCTACGTTGTTACATCGCATTTACATGCTTAGTAACACTTGGAGCGTAAGCACATTCCAAGTCATTATGTCCCGTAAGTCCACACCTACTACACACGAGAGTAGCGACCTGAACTACAGGAGCTTGGTCTAAATCTATACTTTCAATCCTATGCATGAGAGCAACCATTTTCGCCTAAGACGCGATAGTTGACTAAAGTTGACATGATCCAGCTCGACCAGAAGACCTGGCAGCTGGTGGCTCTCTCATGCTGTCAAACTCAAAGGTATGTTCAACCATTAATTCAAAAGTGTCTCAAGCCTCATCGATGGGTTTCATTTGGAAATCACCCTGACACATTGACTCCAACAATGTACGGGTGTTGTAGTTGAGGCCCTCATAAACAATCTGACACAACTGTCATAGCGCAAGTCCATGACGAGGGCACTGCAGGAGAACGTCCTTGAACTTCACAAAGAAAGCATGAAAATTCGGCCTCAGTCTGGTACATTTGATGTATCTGGTGCTGTATTTGTTGAGTCTTCCTTTGAGGGAAGAATCTCTTCAGAAAAATGGTCACGAATTCATCCCAAGACCGAATCGAGCTAGCTGGGAGGTTGTACATCCATGTCTTCGTGTTATCCTTCAACGCGAAAGAAATCATCCTCAACCGGACTGAATCCTCGTCAACTTGTTGAAGCTTGAACATGGAGCATACATCCTCTAATTCACGTATAAAGATAAACAGATCCTCCGTATTAGCAGGGAAGGTAGGAAGCATGCTCACATATTGGGGTGTCAACTCATAGTTGTTACCGCGAGCTGGTGGGAGAACCATGCAAGAAGGTTTTGCGGCTCGAACAGGATGGATCCGCTCCCACAGAGTCATCGGTCTATCCCGTCGAGCCCAAGGTGGTGGTGCACCAAGAACTTGATCCTGACCGAATCCCTCTTCCTCTCGAGTCGGAGGAGGAGGAGAAGGAGGTCTACGTGGTGGTGGGAGTGGACCGAGGTAATCCATGTATGGACCCCGGTCTCCCCCATCTCCATGAGATGACTCGACCTCACTCTCCAAACAAACTCGAGGCAGAGATGGTCGATCACCTAGACCGTCCATCTTAGAAGAATGCACTCTCAAGTCGAGCGTTCTCACTAGAACGAGCTCAACCTCGCATAAAACGCTCTACTGAACTCTAAAATTACACACAGAAGGTGTAACCAGAGGAGGAGAGTACTTGTAGAATATATAGGAGGAGAAGACTCAGATGAGAAGGTAAGAATCCCTAGAACTAGCATGGGTAGTGGGTGATGGTAGAAGCCTAAACTAGAAAACACGACTCAAACAGCCTAAGGTCGTTATAGGTCCTTACAGCTAGATGACGCTTAATTGCAAGGTGAGACGGCCTCAAAACGCCTCACCTCCCTACAACAAAGACCACAGAGCCCAGCAAGTGAGCCAAGATATGGAGATCTCGTCTATCCTACTATCCACAAAGTGGCCAACGCCGATTAGGCTATGACGGTCGTAACGGGATCACTCTCCTAATGCGCCCGACTCTCAGTGGCCAATGTCTACTTGATTTTTTTATTAAAGTTTTTGATTAAGAGTGATTTTTGGGGTAGCAGAAAGGGTGATGAAATCCCCAACCATATCTTGTATGGGACAGCCCCTCCTTAGTAGCGTTTTGGAGTCTTAATCTAGAAATCAACTCTCCAAACAAATGCTCAACTCACACTTGTTTTAATGCAATTCCTACTAACTAATGCATGGTCATACACAATGCATGAATGAGAGTAGAAAATGCGTACCTCACGCCAGCGCTCAATAACTGAAAGTAAAGCTAAAATAAAACACAAACTACGTCACTAAGTCATGTATATGATGCATGGCCAAAACAAGCAAGAATGCTTAATCTTTTGCTTTGGATCAAGTTGATTAAATGGGATTGATTATGAATCTGGGGGCAAACTAGCGGTCAAAACATTCCAACTTGAGCCCCAAATCACTATATTGAATGTAGAAATAACCAGAAGAAAGTAGAGAGCAAACTGAGCTCACCAGGCCACAAGTTGGCGGTCCACCACCGCTGATTGGCGGTCCAAGTGTTTGTTTTGTCCTCAAATTTTGTCTTGGTATCTTCCCTTGATGTTTAGATCTCTGAAACACACAACAAATAAAAACAAAAAATGAAAACCACTCCAATTGTCCAAACCAGAGTCTGGACTGAGCACCTCCCCGACAATGGTGCCAAAAACTTGATGTGAATATTAAATTTGAACCGCAAGTGCACTACCGTCGATGTTGACAGGGAGGAGTGTCAACTCTTGTTCTTTTGCAGGCAATTGGGAAAAGAGTGGAGAAGAGTTGTGATTACACTAACAAAACTACAGTAAATTAAACAAGCAAATTACAAACAAGAAATATGACAACGTGAGAAGGAAAGCTAAGCAACTAGCAAAACTAGATTAAATTCAGTAAGGAAACCCCCAAGGGGTGGAGTATATGTACATATGAGGTGAGATAAGTGATGAATGATGCAGGTAAGCATGTATGTGTATGTGTGTCATGTGTGTGTCTTCATGCTTAGGAAGTGTCTAAAGATTTGGAAAAAAATATCAATCCATTCAGACAACGTATTAGCAATTACTACTTGATTATCATAAGACGAGGCTCAGCATGAGAGGTGTCTAAAGATATGGCAAGACTAATAAAAAACCAGGAACTCATGTGAAAAACAAGCTAAGCAAGGGAAATGTATATATGTTATGGCAAAACCAATGAAAACAAAGTTTCTTCAATCAATCAAGTGAGCAAACACTAATACAAATACATGACGAACCTGTAGCTTATCCAATAGGAAATTTCAGCCAATAAAAATGAGGAAACCAAGCATGGGAAGTGTCTAAATCTTGTCGCAAAACCCATCAAAAATCTCCCAACATGTAGATGAATAAACCAACCCCGATGAACATACAAACATAAATCTAAGTTCGTCAAACATTCAAAACCTCAAAACATAAATGTACATCAACTCCACCCCCAAAGGGGGACGGAACTACTCACTACTCATTAAACTATAAACTACATTAAGAAAAGAGACATGCTAATTACTTCCACTAAGATTAAGACAAAATTAACTAAACATGAAAGAGTTAAAAGAAACAACAAGAAACTTAACAAAACATTCTTTATTGCACACTCACATTACAAGTAGCATCTCTCCACTTGAGTTTTGCTCCAAGGCTTCACTCCAAGTAGAGAGAATGGAAACCAAGAGAGGAGTTGTGTTACAAGGGAGGAGGAAGAGTTCTATTTATAGCCATGAAAAAAGGTAACCGGGGACAATCCCCTGGTATGAGACTAATTGCATACTATAAATGGACATAGCACAACATAATGCAACACCCGACTAAGACATGGATCACTTGGAGCCATCTAGACCGCTGATTAGCGATCTAGAACCGCTAATGGGTTGTCCATATGTCTTTGATCGAGTCTGGATTTGGGTGGCTTGTCTCTGACTTGATTGCTTCATGTTTGGTGAACCTGATTTGGTTGTTGATGTTTAGGCCCATATCTAATTGCTAAAATACTCCTCATGATGGTGTGGAGCTTCTTGATTTTCTCATTGGTCCTTTTGGTTTACATTTGGGTCCTTCTCTCTTGGATCTCAGTCCATAAGTCTTACAATTCAGTCATTTTCCTTGCTTTTAAGTCTTTTTTGAGTCTCTTCATCTCACACCTATTTATTCCTAAAATTTAAACATAAAACTCGTTACGTAGCATTGTTTAGGCTAAAAATA
Organism: Triglochin maritima; assembly: GCA_963682175.1. Lineage (NCBI taxonomy): Eukaryota > Viridiplantae > Streptophyta > Magnoliopsida > Alismatales > Juncaginaceae > Triglochin > Triglochin maritima. Next base: position 13,455,377 of record OY821790.1, on the reverse strand, counting down.
ATTGTGTTCTGAAGTAGAAAGCATGATTTTCCTCCACTTTCACCACTTCAAATTCTCTACCAATTGCTTGTTCTTGACAAAGACATGGTATGCATAGTTCTATACATCTTTGTTGATGTGTCAGGTACAAAGTAAATGAGCAGAGTCAGGAAAAACCTCTCTCACTGGTCGCATAAGGCTTAACTCTCGGTCCGTTATAGTTGTAGTCAGACTGATGGTACTGCATAACAAATCTCGCAACTTCTCCAACACCCACCGGTAATGAGACTCGCTCTCATCCTTCATAATTGCATAGCTGATTATGAAGTTCATGTTTGTTGGTGTCACCCCAACCATCTCGAACAAATGCATCTTGTACTTGTTAGTTTTGTACATTTAATCCATCCAAATTACCGAAGGTTCGTTTTTCCTGACTCTACTAATTTACTTTGCACCTGACATATCAACAAAGATGTATAGAACTATGAATACCACGTATTCGGCAAGAACAAGCAATTGGCAGAGAATTTGAAGTGGTGAAAGTGGCGGAAAATCATGCTTTCTACTTCAGGACCCGATTAAAATAGAGTTGTTGAGGTTTTGTACTAGGACCCCAAATGGGAACCATTTTGAGGTTAAGCCTTAATTTATCTTCATGCTCCCTCACATCACTGGGAAGGGTGACCACTATCTCTTTCTTAGAGAATTTGAGGAGGTGTGTGCAATGTTCAAGCTGCAACAATTTAGCAGTCCATCCACCTTAGGTTGGTTCCCTTTGCACAGAAGGATGATGCAAAGAAGTGGTTGTATAGAAACCAAGCAAATGCATTTTGAACTTGAGACGAATTCCAATATGCATTCCTTAAGAAATACTTTCCAAATCATCAGACTTAAAAACCGAGGAACGAAATGAATTTGATTTATCAACATGAGACAGAATCATTCCATGCATATTTAGATAGGTTCAATGAGCTACTATCCTTATGCCCACACCATGGCAACGAGTTGTGGTGCCTTTGTCAAATTGTCAGCGAGAGTCTTCACATCCCGTCTTGAACGCTCCTTGAGTCCATGTGTCAAGGAGAGTTCTTATGAAAGGCCTCGTAGAGAAAACAATGCAGTGGGAGTGTCTGAAGGAACCATCACAATTGTCTAGCATAGGAGTGAGGACCCTAATTGCCAACTTGACTAGATCGGGAGCCGGATTTCCTGTTGATACGACTACGACCACCGAGGCACGCATGGCAACCTTAAGGTGTCGTATGGATTTGATTGACCTATAAAACCAACAAGGAGTGTCTCATGTGTCTGCATCTGGTCTGGTTCCTTTATATATATATGGTAGGGTAGGTCATTTATGTAGGATCGTGAGGGTCTCTAATTCTAATCATTTTTAAGCTAATTACCTACTTTTTTAATCAATCAAGACATGCACAGCGGATTTTAAACAACTACAAGTAAGTAAAGCAAACCACAATGATGACACTGGATTTTTATAAAGGTTCGGCCTCCCACCTACTTCCTCTCTGGCAAGCTCCGCTCGCGTCTTCACTATCAACCTCATTCCGGGTCGATATTAAGCCTTTTACAAAACAAGCTCCACGAACACCCTCGTGAGCCTAGTTTCTTCTCTCACAACCCGAGAGGAACATTGCGGGCTTCACTGAAGTCATTGCTTCTTTACAACTGAGATCTTAAGTGGAACACACTCTCTAACATGAGCACACTTACCTTAGGATGTGGAATTGATGCTAAGATGTGAAAGTTTAAGCTTCGAGAGTAGGATTTGGGGAATGGGAGACTTGGGAGTTTCTCCTAGGTGTATTTGACAACTGGAAGTGTAAAAGATGTGTGATTGTGTCAAAGGAACACCTATTTATAAGTTCTAAGTGAATTATAGCCGTTGGGACAAGTTTGGTAAAAGATTGTGGAAGACACACAAAACAGAAACTTGCAGGATGCATTTCTGCATAAGTTCGGTGGACCGTTGGGCAGTTTGGGACACGGTTCGGTCGACCGGTAAAGGAACGGTCGACCACCCCAGGCTATATTCTAGGTACACTTAAGTTATCGGTCGAACACCGAGATAGGTTCGCGCGACCGATTTATAACAGGCTTTACGGGCTTGACAAAGAAGATCAAATTCGATCGACCGAAACAATGTCCACGGTCGACGGAAAATCGACAGGCACTTTGGGTTTGTCAAGGAACATAAGTTTGGTCGACCGAACAAGGTCCTCGGTCGACCAATAGGAAAATACATTTATGGGGTATTTGGAAAAATACGAATACGACCGTTGGATATAATACGACAATTCTAACGGTCAGAATTTTGTGTTACACGGTCGACCGAAAGGTCTAGACGGTCGACCGAAATTGGGCTAAAAAACACTAACAAGATAATTGATCATTAGATCGACCGAACAGTTTGTTTCGGTCGACGGAATGTGGGCAAATAGTTCGGGTTAAGTGTTTAATGTTTTCCGGTCTAGGTTTGGGTGATCTATTGAAGTCAAAATTATGTGAAATTTTGTGTGTGACTTCTATAGGGAACCTAGTGTGTGTTTGAGTTAATTTTAGCTCAAGTATGCTCAATTACACAAAGTTCCTAAGACTTAAAGGAATACAAATTACATGTGTTCAAATGAGCTTGATTACATGTCTTGACTTGATTTCCTTTCTTCATTGAGTTTTGATCACCTGTAGAAATTAGAAGAAAGCAATATATATGCAATGCAATATGTGTGCTACTCTACATGATTACAATTAAGATTAGGTTGATTAAATCGTCATAACATAGATTAAGGCCAAAAGGCCAACAATCTCCCTTTTTTTGATGATAGCAACCTATATCTTAATACTTGAATTTTTTACTTGTAAACTATGCGTATAAATTCCCCCCTATGGATGTGCATAGTTTTTCTTCAATTATAATCAAATTTCAAATTACCCCTTTAATTATCTCTCCCCCTTTGACATCCATCCAAAATTATAAGATTTAAGCATAGAATTGTGGATGTCTTGTAATGAAGTTGCTCCCCCTAAATTTTGCACTTCATTACACTAAGAAAATGATATTTATTAAGCTCCCCCTATCAATATGAATATGATTTTTCGATTAATTTCAATTTTTAATTCTCCCCTATTAACATCAAGCAAATATTACAATTTAGCATGTGATGTATTCATTTCCCCCTTTTTGACATCCATTGAGAAATTTTGACTCTAAAACATTGGATGTGATTCAAATTCAAAGATTTGCAATGAATGAATAAATGATATGTCAATTAAGCATATAAAGACCTAGACTAGAACCAATTGATTGAAAAATTTTAGAGGATAAGAAATGTATACCCATTTGAAGCTTTGAATTGGTTCCAATCTCATTTGGTGATGCAACCGGCTTTGAATTTGACTCTAAAGCTTGCCCGGTCACCACCGATTTCCTCATCAAGCACCTACAAGTGTAGATTTTGGTACCCAAACAACTTTGGGTCCTTGAATGTTAGTTTTGGGAACCTAAACCAATTTGGTTGTAACAGCCCACACTTGAAGAGCTATGCCTTACAATTAAGTGCTTTCCATTTAAAGTTGTATGAATTACATGGTTTTTAACATAAGAATCATTATATCCTAAACCATGTTTTTGCAAAGATTTTCTTTGACTTCCTAATAGCATATTAAGCATCTTAGTTCCATTAGTGAACTTTTCTAGATCTTTTCTTAATTGCACATTGCAAGCATGAAGATCTAATTGTTCAATATCAATGGGTATTGCTTTTAAACTTTCAAGAGTTGATGCATTAGTTTCAAGTTTAGCAAGCACCTCATTTTTATCATGCATGATTGATTCAATTTGGCTTTGGAGATCATTTATTAATTTTCTAGCCTTATTATTTTTGTCACAAGTGATCTCATATTGTTTAACTAAGTCATGGGATACATTTTGAAGCTCATCATGTGTATATGTTTCATCATTTGCACTAGAATTTGAGCTATCACTATGATAAGACTTAGTTGAGCATGATCTAATACAACAAGAGTTAGAGTCTACCTCACATTGATCATCTTCAATAGCCATGAAGCATGAGTGAGCCACCTCTCTTCTACTATGCAAGGAAGATGATGATGATGATGGTGATGAAGAATCATCCCATGTAGCCTTGTGAGCTTCGTCCTTCCTTTCTCTTCTCTTGCTATTCTCCTTTTCTCTTCTCCTCTCCCTTCTCTCCTTTTTCTTCTCCCCTTCTCTTCTCTCATTTTCTCTCCTCCTTCTCCTTTTCTTTTTCTCTTTTCTCACTTCTTCTACCTCTTCTTTCATTATTTTATCCCTTATCCTTCTTGAGGTATTTGAAGAAGTCCTTGGTTGCTCAATATTTGCATGTAATGACAAGAAGGGTTTGTTCTTTGAAGCTTCCTTCTCCTTTCGATGGTTGATTTGAAGTTCATACTCCATCAAGTTTCCAACGAGTTCCTCCATCTTTAATTTGGAAAGATCATGCGCCTCTTCAATTGCGACGACTTTATCTTCCCAATCGATGCTAAGCGACCGGAGGAACTTCCTTGTTATCTCTCAATCATTTAATTTTCTTCCAAGAACCAAAAGAGAGTTAGTGATATCAGTGAAGCGAGTGTTCATGTCGCTTATGTTCTCACCGATTTGCATAGAAAATATTTCATATTTATGCATGAGAAGACTAATGCGGGTTTCCTTAGTTTTGCTATCACCCTCATGATGCATTTGCAATCTATGTCATATTTCGTATGCACTTTCACAACCCCAAATTCTATTTTATTCACCCTTATTAAGGCCACAATAAAGAATGTTCATGATTTTTGAGTTCATCTCAATTTCTTTCATTTTGGGCCTAGTAAGTGAATCTAATTCATCTTCATTTAGGGGTGTGTATGGATTTTGAAGAAACATCCAATACTTAAGGTCAATTGAAATTAGGAAAATTTTAATCCTCTTCTTCCAATAATCATAGTTTGACCCATTTAGAAAAGGAGGTCTAGTTGTGCATAAACCCTCTACATGATTAGATGTGCTAGCCATTGCTCAAAATTACGGTTAAGTAATGAAATTTAGCTCACAAGGCTCTGATACCAAATGTAGGATCGTGAGGGTCTCTAATTCTAATCACTTTTAAGATAATTACCTACTTGTTTAATCAATCAAGACATGCACAGTGGAATTTAAACAACTACATGTAAGTAAAGCAAACCACAATGATGATACCGGATTTTTATAGAGGTTCGGCCTCCCGCCTACTTCCTCTTTTGCAAAATCTGCTCGATCTCCCTCGAGCTCCGCTCGCGTCTTCACTATAAACCTCGTTCCGGGCCGAGATTAAGCCTTTTACAAAACAAGCTCAACGAACACCCTCGTGAGCCTACTTTCTTCTCTCACAACCAGAGAGGAACACTTAGGGCTTTCACCGAAGTCCTTACTTCTTTACAACTGAGAACTTGAGTGGAACACACTCTCTACCTTGAGCACACTTACCTTAGGATGTGGAATTGATGCTACGATGTGGACGTTTAAGCTTGGAGAGTAGGATTTGGGGAATGGGAGACTTGGGAGTTTCTCTTAGGTGTATTTGACAAATTGGAGGGTAAGAGATGCGTGATTGTGTCAAAGTAACACCTATTTATAAGCTCTAATTTAATTATAGCCATTGGGGCAAGTTTGGTAAAAGATTGTCGAAGATACACAAAACAGAAACTTGCAGGATGCATTTCTACATAAGTTCGGTCGACCAGATCGGTAAGTTTGGTCGACCATTGGGCAGTTTGGGACATGGTTTGGTCGACCGGTAAAGGAACGATCGACCACCCAAGGCTATATTCTAGGTACAGTTAAGTTATCAGTCAAACACCGAGATAGGTTCGCTCGACCTATTTATAACATGCTCTACGGGGTTGACAAACAAGATAAAATTCGATCGACCGAAACAAGGTCCACGGTCGAAGGAAAACCGACAGGCACTTTGGGTTTGTCAAGGAACATAAGTTTGGTCGACCGAACAAGGTCCTCAGTCGACCGATAGGAAAATACATTTTGGGGTATTTGGACCATACGAATACGACCGTTGGGTATAATATGACAATTCTAACAGTCGGAATTTTGTGTTACATGGTCGACCGAAAAGGTCTGGACGGTCGATCGAAATTGGGTAAAAAAACATTAACAGGAGAATTGATCACTCGATCGACCGAACGGTTTGTTTCGGTCGACGGAATGTGGGTAGACAGTTTGGGTTAAGTGTACAGTGTTTTCCGGTGTAGGTTTGGGTGATCTATTGAAGTCCAAATTATGTGAAATTTTGTGTGTGACTTCTATAGGGAACCTAGTGTGTGTTTGAGTTGATTTTAGATCAAGTATGCTCAAATACACAAAGGTCCTAAGACTCAAAGAAATACAAATTACATGTCTTCAAATGAGCTTGATTACATGTCTTGACTTGATTTCCTTTCTTCTTTGAGTCTTGATCACTTGTAGAAGTTAGCACAAAGCAATATATATGCAATACAATATGTGTGCTACTCTACACGATTACAATTAAGATTAGGTTGATTAAATCATCAAAACATAGATTAAGGCTAAAAAGCCAACAATATAGGTGGCGAGTGTGCATCCATTCCTCAACAGATGGAGCAAGTCCATGCCATCGATGATAGACCCAGGAATGACTCATATTCATCATCATATAACCCTGGATGGAGGAACCACCCTAACTTTTCCTGGAACCAAAACAATGTCCAAGATGGTCCTTCAAACTTCTCCCGACCACCTAACCAACCATACTCACCTCTCATGCATCCACAATCGTAGCAGCCACCCCAAGTTCAATCGGCTAAACACCAGATATCCCAAACTCCAATAATTTGGAACCCTGTTCAATTCGCTTAAGAGCTCGACTAAAAGCTTCATGTCATCCATGAGTCAAGTTCTTACTTCAAATCAACAGACCATCAAATCTCTAGAGTTTCAGATGGGCAAATTAGTTCAGTCTGTACTACAGAGAGGGGGACACTGGCAAGCCGACCTGAGGCTAATCCCCACATATATCAGCAACCACACACACAAAATGAGAGTTTGGTACCTCGGGGGCGACGAGTGAACCATGTGGAGGAACATGTTCACCATGTCAATGTCATTGTAACCTTAAGAAATGGAAAGCAGGTCGACAATCACATTTCCAAGCCGCCACAACCATTTATGCAATAAAGGGTGGTGATAAGGAGTCCACTATTGAGGAAGTTTCTCCATTGACACCCAAGGAAGGTGAGCCAGTTTTCCTAAACTCACCCTCCTCCTCTAAGACCCCAAGGCAAACCTACGTGGCAGAAGCTCATTATCCTAGTAGGTTAACCAAAAATCAGAGTGACACAATGGATAAGATATTAGAAGCCTTTAAAGAAGTGAAGGTTAACATCGCGTTGTTGGATGTCTTCCAACAAATACCTCAATATGCCAAAGTGTGGAAAGTTCTCTACACAACAAACAGGATGACCATTGTTCGTAAGAAAGTATTCTTAGCCGCGAGTGTGAACTCACTTTTGTCCAATCCCACATACCCAAAGTTCAAGGACCCCGGGTGTCCTACTATTTAGTGTATGATAGGGGACACTAGCATGAGTAACGTATTGCTTGATTTAGGATCAGCGGCAAACCTCCTCCCATCTTCCATTTATCAACAGTTGAACTTGGGAGAATCGAAACCAACAAAGATCACCCTCCAACTGGAAGATAGATCCATTCATGTCTCAAATGGGATTGTTGAGGATGTGCTCATCAAAGTTGGAGATTTTATATTTCCAATAGATTTTGTCGTCAATGATACCAACCTTGTTTCGAACACCCACTCTCAAATACCTTTCATTTGAGTACACCTTTTTTCGCAACCTCAAGTGCCTTAATTAATTGTAGAAATGGTCTCATAAAGCTCTCATTCGGTAATACACTAGTGTAGAAAATCTCATATACGTCGGATATACAGGGGTATATATGACAGATTTTGGCAGTCCAACGATCATCATTTATGTCCCCGATGCCAACACCCTAACGTATAGACGTCGTCTTACACGACCGACTTCTATACCTTGTATTGATTTCAGACATTGGTTACATAGGAGAGACGACGTCTATAGCTTCAAATACTATAAAAAAATATATTACGGCCTGTAGCAGGCATTCAACCTACACATTAATCAACCATCTTAAGCCCAAGTGCCCTAAGAACATTAATCAACCATCTTAAGCTCAAGCCCAAGTACATTAATCCCATTGGCTATTTTAGTATGGTACCCATCTCCCATTTAGAAGTAAAGGAGTGGTGGAGTATATCAACCCCACCAACCAAAAATGCTTCTCCGATGTGGGACTATATAAGGTAGCCGACATCTATACCTGACGCCTATACATGGTATAGACATCGGCTTTACATGGTAATCGACGTTTATACAGGTTGTAGACGTCAGCTACCCTATAAAATCGACATCTATACCTTTAAATAATCCCAAAGAATAATACATTGCAATACTATGTACATCCCCAACCATCTTAAACCCAAGTTGCCTAAGTGCCCCAAGTGCCAATCTTTGACAATTAAATATATATATCTCACTTGCCTATTGTAGTATGGTACCCAACTCCAATTTAGAAGTAAAGGAGTGGTGGAGTGCATCAACTCCACCAACCGAAAATCGTTCCCCAATGTGGGACTAAACTAACAACAAAACATTCCAATACATATTTCATGCACCTTATAGACGTCGGCTGATTAAAGTACCAATGCCTATTTCTCCATATAGACGTCATAGGCGTCGGCTCCATATTGGTCGACGTCTACACCCTATAGACATCAGCCTACTATAACACTGACGCCTATGTCTCCATATAAGTGTCAGTTACAGTCATACCCAACGTCTATAATGTTACGCATCGTTCGTTTCGGGATCCGACCTATATATCATGACACATATTCCATATTATGCATTAGTGACATGAGTGCAAAGTTTCATGTATTAAACTTTGGTTGGCAACAATATCCCTTGGACCAACCTTTAAATCTCAACCTCATCTGCCAATTAGAGAAAGCACCATAAAGTCAACAAACATCCTCAATAGGAACGCAACCCATTGAGAATGTTTGTGTGCTAGTGAAAACTCATTGCCTATCTTTGCAGTGCAACAGAGTGAGCTGGCATCAAACATAAAGCCACAAAGAGAGTGTTTGTTGGATGATTCATTTGTGATTGTTCGTGAGGGGGACATACCTCATTATATGCCCATACCAGAAGGTATCTTTACCCCATGTCTCGTGGTTGTTGAGCCTCATAAGCTTCATCTTCACTCGAACAAGGACCCACCTACGACCAAACTTATCCTTCATAATATAAAGGAGGTCGGGTGGTCCTTGCTGGACGACTTGGGGAGAAGCCCCATACTTAGTGTGGCAGGTGTGTCACATCACACGAATGAGCCTGAGGAACTCATTCTAATGCACCCGCCTATTGGTTGTAGGGTTTTGTTCAACGAGCAACTAAACCCTAGTGAGGAAACACAACAGCACTCATTCACGTTGCCTACACCCAATCAATATCATGAGGGGTTCAAGCCTTTCATTTTTGACCATTCACCCCTCATGATACCTTAGAGTACCAATGAAGCGGACCCATCATGGCAGATCACTGGTCTGCATGACTCGTTGTTCTCATTAGATGATCCTTAACCAAATGATTATGAGAATATCTTTGTTGATGCATATATCTTGTTTGTAACAGAAAAACAAAAAAACAAAAAAAGGAACAAAAGACTACGCAAGTGAGCATTGCTTGTTGGAGGCCCCAACCCTTGAGTAATTGGGTCCCATCTGCTTATCATGATTGCCTCACTTCTACTAAATCTCACAGGTTTTGAGGGGGTTCGGGTTTATGTCCATAAACATAATCTTGAACTACTGTTTGCACTTCACGTTGGTGAGATCTTTTCTGGTTCATGCATGAATCCATGTAGTATCATACTCACATTCGTTGAGGACAATGCATGAAATAAGTCTGGGGAGGTGTTTTCACGTGTGTACATAGTTTTGTTTGTTTTTTTTGTTTTTTGCTTTCTTTTTCATAATTTGCTAGGGTCATGTCAGTGTGCTATATTAAATATTGATATATTTGTTATGTCATGATCCTTGGGTGACTTGTCTTCTTTTGTTTGTCATAGTGCTTTCATTTTTCTATCTCTTTCAAAACATAACCTGTTGCGTTTGTGAAAGAAAATTGTTTGGTGGAGTTTGTGTGGTCTGTATCAACGCGTGAAGGGTTTGTTCAAGAGTGGAGTCCCCTGGGTCAACTCGCTGAGGTAGAGTCTGACTAGAATAACCCGATGGTGAAGCCTGAGTAGGCTTGTGAGTGTAGGGCTGAGACCTTTGATGTGGGGGTTGGTAGGTCGCCGATGGGCATGGAGGGTGATGAGGTTGAGCGTTCAAGCTTTAATCGTTTGCCCCCAATAGCCCCCCCCCCCCACAGAGAAGTTAGGGTGGTTTTGCCTTCCCGGCTTGTAGGAGTGACTGTACGGGTCGTTACGGGGTCTCTGTTGTTACATCACATTTGCATGCTCAGTATCCCTTGGAGAGTAAGCACATTCCAAGTCATTGTGTCTCATAAGTCGCACCTCATACACGCGGGAGTAGTGACCTGAGCTACAGGAGCTCGATCCAACTTTAAACTCTCAATCCTACACATGAGAGTAGTCATTTTTGCCTGAGACGCGATAGTTGACCCAAGTTGATATGATCTATCTCGACCAGTGACCTGGCAACTAGTGGCACTCTAATGGTATCCCACTCAAAGGTACCTTCCGCCATTAATTCAAAGGTGCACATTCCAAGTCATTATGTCTCATAAGTCGACACCTAATACACGCAGGAGTAGTGACCTGAGCTACAGGAGCTCGGTCCAACTTTAAACTCTCAATCCTACACATGAGAGTAGCCATTTTTGCCAGAGACACGATAGTTGACCCAGGTTGATATGATCTATCTCGACCAGTGACATGGCAACTAGTGGCACTCTAATGGTATCCCACTCAAAGGTACGTTCAGCCATTAATTAAAAGGTGTCACATGCGTCATCGATGGGTTTCATTTGGAAATCACCCTGACACATCGACTCCAACAATGTACGGGTGTTGTAGTTGAGGCCCTCATAAACAATTCGGCACAAGTGCCAAACACAATTCCATGATGAGGACACTGCAAGAGAAGGTCCTTGAACCTCTCAAAGAAAGCATTAAAGATTTGGTCTCAGTCTTATACATTTGATGTATCTGGTGCCGTATCTATTGAGTTTTCCTTTGAGGGAAAAATCTCTTCAGACAAATGGTCACAAAGTCAGCCCAACACGGAATAGAGCTTGTCGGGAGGTTGTACATCCATTTCTTTGTGTTATCCTTCAACGCGAAAGAAATCATCCTCAACCAGACAGAATCCTCATCAAGCTGCTGAAGCTTGAACATGGAGCATACCTCCTCCAATTCACATATAAAAATATACAAATCCTCCTTATTAGCAGTGAAGGTAGGAAGCATGCTCACATATTGAGGTTTCGGTTCATGGTTGTTCCCGCGAGCTGGTGGAAGAACTATGCAAGAAGGTTGCGCGGCCCGAACAAGATCGGTCCGCTCCGACAAAGTCATTTGTCTATCCCATCGAGCTACAGGTGGTGGTGCACCAAGAACTCGATCTTGACCGAATCCCTCTTCCTCCCGAGTCGGAGGAGGTGGAGAAGGAGGTTTAGCTGGTTGTCAGAGTGGATCAAGATAATCCATGTATGGACCCTGGTCTCCCCCATCTCCCTGAGATGACTCAGCCTTACGCTCCAAAGGATATCGAGGTGGAGATGGGAGATTACCTAGACCGTCCATCTCATAAAAAATGCACTCTCTCAAGTCGAGTGCTCTCACTAGAACGAGCCCAACCTCGCATAAAACACTCAACTCAACTCTAAAACAACACACAACAGAAGGTGTAATCAGAGGAGGAGACTATAACGAAGAATATAGAGCAAGAGAAGACTCAGATGAGAAAGGAAGAATCCCTACAGCTAGAACGGGTAACGGGAGAAGGTAGAAGCACATAAGCAAACAAGGCTCAAACAACTTATGGCTATAGGTACTTAGGCTAGATGACGCCTAACTTCGAGATCACTAGTCTCGACACGCCTCACCTCCCGACAACAAAGACCACGTGGCCCAGAAAGTGATACCAGATCTGGAGATCCAGTACCTCCTACTATCGACAAGGCAGGCGATGCCGATCATGTCATGACGGTCTCAACTCCATCACTCTACTAGTGCGTCCAAAATCCGTAGGGCCAATGTCTACTTGCTTTTAGAATTAAGGATTTTCTTAAGAGTGATTTTTGGGGCAAAGGAAAGGGTAATGAAATCCCTTACCTTATCTTTTATGGGACAACCCCTCCTTAGTAGCATTTTGAGTCTTAATCTAGCAATCAACTCTCCAAAGAAAGGCTTACCTCACTCTTGTTGCAACGCAATTCCTACTAACTAATGCGTGGTCGTACAAAATGATTGAATGAGAGTAGGAAGTACGTACCTCACGTCAACACTCAAAAACTTAAAGTAAAGCTAAAACAAAAGACAAACTACATGCCTAAGTCAAGTATATGATGCATGACCTAAACAAGCAAGAATGCCTAGTCTTTTGCTTTGGATTTTAGTGGCCAAGTTGATTAAAGGGGATTGATTATTGATCTGGGGGGAAACTAGAAGTCAAAACATGCAAATTGAGCCCCAGAACACGCTAGTGAATGTAGAACAACCAGAAAAAAGTGGAGGGACACCTAAGCTTACCAGGCCGCCAATTGGAGGTCAACCACCGCTGCATGGCGGGCTTTTTACCTTTGTTCCCCTCCAAACATCTCCTGGTGACGTCTCTTGATCTTGTGAGACTCCTGAAACAATGTAAAACTACAAAAAAAAATTAAAACCACTTGAATCGTCCAAACCAAAGTCTGGACATAGCACCTCCCCGACAACGGAGCCAAAAACTTAATGTGTTCATTTATATTTCTGCAGGTGCACGACATTGGTGAAGATGTGGTAAATATGGGTTGTGTCCACGAGGAGGTGTGTCAACTTTGGTTCTTCACAAATCGAGTGAGAAAAGAGGGGAGAAGGAATTGATTACGCTAAACAAAACTACGAATGAACTAATAAGTGGACTAAACCCCCATGGCGTGGAGGTGTGTAGCTACCTAAGCTACAAGAGTGTGGTCCAACTCTAAACTCTCAATCCTTACGCATGAGAGCAACCATATTCACCTCAGACGCGATGGTTGACTCAACTTGATATGATCCAGCTCGACCAGAACACCTGGAGGCTAGTGTCTCTCTTATGGTGTCCCACTTAAAGGTACGTTTAGCCATTAATTCAAAGGTGTCTCATGCCTCATCGATGGGTTGCATTTGGAAATCACCCTGACCCATCGACTCCAACAATGTGCAGGTGTTGTAGTTGAGGCCCTCATGAGCAATTTGGCACAACTGCCACAACTCAATTCCATGATGAGGGCATGGAAACAGAAGGTCCTTGAACCTCTCAAAGAAAACATGAAACGTTCGGTCTCAGTCTAACACATTTGAAGTATCTGGTGCCGTATCTGTTGATTTTTCCTTTGAGGGAAAAATCTCTCCAGAAAAATGGTCACAAAGTCATCCCAACACTGAATAGAGCTCGCCGTGAGGCTGTACATCCATTTCTTTGCGTTATCATTCATTGCAAAAGAAATCATCCTTAACCGGACTGAATCCTCGTCAAGCTGCAGAATCTTGAACATGGAGCATGCCTCCTCGAGGGGAGAGTAATCATAGGGTTTCAGTTGTAAGACCCGCTTCCCTGATACTTTAATAAAGTCCATTTTCATCCTTCATACTAGTGTGATGGTTTGTTAAGTAGGTTTCTTGTGTTTCTGTGTTTGTCCTTATTTTGGGAAAGTTTACATTTTTGGGGAAGTTTCCACTTTCGGGGAAAAGTTACCATTTTGGGAACAGTTCCTCTGGGGGAAAATCCCACCTCGGGGAAAGTTTCTTTTTTGAGGAAGAATTTCCATTGTAGGAGAAGTTCCCCTTCTGGGAAAAGTTTCCTTTTTGGTCGAGCGGGTGTGGCGCATCAGGCGTGTGTTCAACTAGGCTCGATCGGTTTTTGCTTTGGTAATGGGAGGCGTTGGATTTGGAATTTTCTTCAGACCGTGTGGGCTAGTGTGTGAGGCGTGATGAGTGATTGACATCATTTCATGCTTATATCTGAATCTTATATCCATTATCTTTCACCTAAACAATGCTATGTTACGAGTTTTATGTTTAGTTTTCAGGAATAAATAGGTTTGAAGAGATGAAGCATAAAAGGACCCAAAAGCGGGGAAAAAGGACAGAATTGTGAGACCTGGGGATTAAGATGCAAGGGAGAAGGACCTGAACGTAAGACCGAATGACCAAAGAGCAAAACAGAAAACTCCACACCATCTTGGGGAGTATTTTGGCAATTAGATTCGGGTTGGAGCTCCAATAAACAAAGTAGATGCATCAAAGACCTACAAAGAAATCCTGAAAAGCCCAGAATAAATTCCAGCTGGATCCAGACTATATAGACCGCCAATTGGCGGTCCCTTTTGGCTCAAATCCTCTTAGATTTTGATGAGTCGCGTATTAGTGTGTATTTAGTCCATGTCTGGTATATGTTTAGTCCCACATCGGGGGATTGTCCCGGATTACCATTTTCTATGGCTATAAATAGAACTCTTCACCTTCTATTGTAATCACTCCATATTTTGAGTGGCTATTCTTCCTACTAGAAGTGAGGCCTTGAAGCACACACTAAAGTAGGAGGATGCTACTTGAAATGTGAGTCATTTGTTAATAAAAGTTTCTTTATTATGTTGTTTGTTTCATATTTCTTGCTTTACTTTGTTTAATTTCTTTTCATTATTTTTAGTAGCTTAGTTAATATGCTTTCCTTGCTTAGTTTAATAATTAGTGTAATGTGTAGTGAGTAGTTCCATCCCCTTTGGTGGTGGAGTAGATGTTCATACATGCATTAGAGAATGGAATGAATGCTTTATTTCCAATGGGTTGATAAAACATGAATGTATGCTTGCTTGTTTAGGATAGAATTTATAACTTGATGAGTTTTGCCAAAATGAGTAGACACCTCTCATGCTTGTTTAGGTTCTGAAATAAACAGCTTGTATATGTAAATGTTAATCAACTAGGTTGGTGAATAGATTGATAGGTTTTGCCATAACATTTAGACACTTCTTATGCATGATAACACCACCTTTATTTGTGCTTAAAGAATGTGTTCAACGCCCACCTCTTTGCATGTGTGCACTCACTCCACCCCATAGGAGTTTTCCATTTCCTGAATTCCAGCATTTCGTTCTTAGCTTAGTTGTTACTTCATCGGTTGTGTCTTTCTTTCGCATTTGCTTTTTCGTAGTTAGCGTAGTTTAGATTAGCATAAACAACTTTCTTCCACCTTGTTGTGCCACTTGATTTCTGATAAACAAGAGGCTGCTCACCTCCCTAAGGATGACCCGTACTTCCCACCGCTTCATCGCGGCCGTGCACTTGCGGTTTAATTAAAACGTTCAACAAGTTTTTAGCGTCGTTGTCGGGCAGTTGCCAGTCCAGACTCTTCTTTGGACGATCCGAGTGGATTTAATTTGTGTTTTGTAGTTTTTCTTTGTTTCATGAGACTGGGAATAGCAAGGGGAGGCTACTGGAGAAATTTCAAGACGAACTGGGCACTTCAGACCGTCAATCAACGGTCTAGTGAGCTCTGTTCATCTTCTATTTTCTTTGTGTTGTTGCTCTTATTGATCTAGTAATCTGGGACTCAATTTTGCATGTTCAGACTCTTAGATTGCCCCCAGATTAATAATCAACTTCCCTTAAGCAACTTGGACCCTAAAACTGAAAGCAAAAGATTAGGCATTCTTTTTGTTTAGGTCATGCATCATGTATGTGACTTAGGCATATAGATTGTCTTTCATTTTAGCTTTATTTTCAGTTGCTGAGTGATGGCGTGAGGTACGCACCTTCTACTCTCATTCATGCATTTCGTATGAACATGTATTAGTTAGTAGGAAGTGAATTGAAACAAGTGTGAGTTGAGCGTTTGTTTGGAGAGTTGATTGTTAGATTAGGACTCCAAAACACTACTAAGGAGGGGTTGTCCCATAAAAGATAAGGTGGGTGATTTCATCACCCTTTCCTTCACCCCAAAAACCACACTAATCAAGAGCCTAATATTAAAATCAAGTAGACATTGGCCCTAAGGACTTCGGGCGCATTAGGAGAGTGATCCGGTCCCGACCGTCATGACCTGATCGACGTTGCCCACTTTGTCGATAGTAGGAGAGACGAGATCTCCGGATCTTGGCTCCCTTGGTGGGCTTTGTGGTCCTCGTTGTAGGGAGGTGAGGCGTGTTGAGGTCGTATGCCCTCGCAGTTAGGCGTCGTCTAGCTGTAAGGACCTATAGCGACCTTAGGATTGCTTGATCCTTGTTCGCTTGTGTGCTTCTACCTGTACCCATCCGTCGTAGCATAAGGACTTCTTGCCTTCTCTCCTTAGTCATTCTTTCTCTCTTGTGTTCCCCCGCCTTCTCCTCTACGCACATTCTTTGTTAAAAATAAAAAAAAGGTTTTGGTTTGTGTGTGTGGACATTTGTGCATGCTTTCGTGGGCACGAGACGAGAGTGGTCGTTTGACGAGGCGTGTCGTCAACCCTGCTTTGGCAGTTGATTTTTTGACATCTCCCTCTTCTCGTGTTGCACATAGTCCGGGTTCAATGGCTGCTCATTTCCGTGAGGAGGAGCAGTTGCTGGACCCGCATGTTCGACATGTGCTTCCAGTTGTCTCTCCCATACCTCTACGTGATCGATGCTACCCGAGCCGTACTACTCTACCCTCATGCATCGTATTGCCATAGGAAAATGGGAACCATTTTGAGGTTAAGCCTCAGTATATTTCCATGCTCCCTCACTTCACTGGGAAAGGTGACCCCTATATCTTTCTCAGGGAATTTGAGGAGGTCTGTGCTATGTTCAAGCTGCAACAACTTAGCACAGACTCCATCCATCTTAGGCTTGTCCCCTTTGCGCTGAAGGATGACGTCAAGAAGTGGTTGTACAGCAACCAGGCGAATGCCTTTAGGACTTGGGATGAGTTTCAATCTGCATTCCTCAAGAAATACTTTCCAAATCATCGGACTCAAAAATTGAGGAACGAAATCAATTCGTTCTATCAACTTGAGACTGAAACATTTCATGCATATCTAGAGAGGTTCAAGGAGCTACTATCCTCATGCCCTCATCATGGCATTGAGTTGTGGCGTCTTTGTCAGATTGTTTAGGAGGGTCTTCACATCCCGTCCCAAACGCTCCTTGAGTCCATGTGTCAAGGAGAGTTCTTGGGAAAGGATGAAAGGGAGGCATGGGCTTTCCTAGAAGACCTTGCTGAGAAAACAATGCAATGGGAGAGTGTAAGGGAACCACTTGCATCATCTAGTATAGGAGCAAGGATTGCGAATGCAAACTCGACTAGATCGGGTGCCGCATTTGCTATTGATACCATTACGGCCATCGAGGCACGCATGGCGGCGTTAATGCGCCGTATGGATTCGATTAAGCTCCAAAACCAACAAAGTGCACCTCACATGTCCACATCTGGTCGAGTTTCCTGTCATTCATGTGGTAGGATAGGTCATGTAGAAATCGAGTGTGCGTCCGTTCCTCCTGAGATGGAACATATCAACGCCATCTATGACAGAGCTAGGAATGACCCATACTCATCATCTTATAATCTTGGATGGGGGAACCACCCCAATTTTTCGTGGAACCATTATAATGCCCCGTGTGGTCCATCAAACTCCTCTCGACCACCTAACCAATCATACCAACCTCCCATGCATGCTCATTCATATCAGCAACCCCAAGTTCCAAGCACCAATCCACCAGGTTTCCCAAATTCTAACAACTTTGAAACCCGGTTTAATTCGCTTGAGAACTTGACTCGTGGACTTGAGAACTCTGTGAAAATTTTTATGTCATCCACAAGTCAAGTTCTTACTTCAAATCAGCAGACCATCAAATCTCTAGAGCTTCAGATGGGCCAATTGGCTCAGTGTGTACATGAAAGAGAGAGAGAGTCTTTGCGTAGGCAGCCTGAGGCTAACCCCCGCATGTACCAGCAACAACACGTGCAAAATGAAAATGTGGTGCCACGGGGGAGGTAAGTGAACCATGTGGAGGAACCTGTTCACCAAGTCAATTCCATTGTGACCTTAAGGAATGGAAAACAGGTTCACAATCACATTTCCTTGCCACACACACCGCCATCTATGCAGCCCCTTAGTGGGAATGGTGGTAAAGAAGAGGCTGAGGGTGAGGGTAATACACCAACGCCTCATTCTCAGGCACTGCAGAAAACCTACCTGCCAAAAGCTCCTTATCCAAGTAGGTTAACCAAAAAGCAGAGTGACACAATGGACAAGATATTAGAGGTGTTTAAGCAAGTTAAGGTTAACATCCTCTTGTTGGATGTCATCCAACAAATACCTCAATATGCCAAAGTGTTGAAGGATCTCTGCACAACCAAGAGGAAGACCAATGTTCCTAAGAAAGCATTCTTGGCTGCAAATGTAAGCTCACTTTTGTCCAATACCGCCTACACAAAATACAAGGACCCTGGGTGTCCTACTATTCAGTGTACGATAGGGGACACTAGCATGAGTAACGTTTTGCTTGATTTAGGATCAGCGGTCCACCTCCTCCCATTTTATATTTATCAACAGTTAAATTTGGGAGAATTGAAACCAACTAAGATCACCCTCCAATTGGCGGATAGATCCATTCGTATTCCAAAGGGGATTATCGAGGACGTGCTTATCAAAGTTGGAGATTTTATATTTCCAGTCGATTTTGTTATCCTGGATACCAATTCTGTTGCGAACACCCACTCTCAAATACCTTTGATTTTGGGTAGACCATTTCTGCCAACTTCCAACGCCTTAATTAATTGTAGAAATGGTCTCATGAAGCTCTCATTCGGTAACATGAGTGTCGAGTTTCATGTGTTCAACTCTGGTAGGCAACAGGAGCCCATGGATCAACCTTTAAATCTAAATCTCATCCGCCAATTGGAGAAAGCACCACCAAATCAACAAACACCCCCAACACCAAGGCAACCCATTGAGAATGTTTGTGGGCCCAGGGAAAACTCATTGCCTGTCTTTGCAGTGCAACAAAGTGAGCTGACATCAAACATAAATGTCCAAAAGGAGTGTTCGTTGCATGATTCAGTTGAAAGTACTAGTGAGATTGAGACACCTCAATATATGCCTATACCAGAAGGTGTCTCTACCTCATGTCCCATGGCCATTGAGCCATTTGAGCTTCATCTTGACTCCAACAAGGACCCACCTATGACCGAGCTTATGCTTGATGATCTAAATGATGGTGGGAGGTCCTGGTTGGATGACTTGGGGAGAAGCCCCATTCTTAGTGATGCAGGTATGCTACATCCATCGAATGAGCTTGAGGAACTCATTCCCATGCATCCACCTATTGGTTGGAGGGTTTTGTTCGATGAGCAACTAGCCCTAGTGAGGCAACACAACTTCATTCTTTGTTGCCCACACCCAACCAATATTATGAGGAGTTCGAGTCGTTCAGCTTTGACCTTTCACCCCTCATGACACCTCAGAGTACCGGTGAAGTTTGCCCATCTCGGCAAGTCTCTGGTCCTCATGACTTGATGTTCTCATTTGATGTTCCTTGACCAAATGATTATGAGAATATCGTTGTTGTTGTATATATCATGTAAAAAATCGAAAAAAAAAGAAAAAAAAGAGAAAAAAAAGTGTGTAATAAAAGACTCCATGAGCGAGCATTGATTGTTGTGAGCCCCAACCCTTGTGTACTTGGGCCCCATTTCTTCACGTATTTCTCTCCCTTCTTCAGTATCTCATAGGTTTTGAGGGAATTCGGGTTTGTGTCCATCAACATAACCACGAACTTCCTTTTGCGCTTTATGTTGGTGAGATCTTCCATTTTTCATGCATAAATCCATGCGGTATCATGCTCACATTCATTGAGGACAATGCATGAAGTAGGTGTGGGGGGGTGCTTTACGTGTGTACATAGTCTAGTCATTTTCCTTTGATTTTGTTTTCTTGTGTGTTTTGATAGGGTCATGTTAGTGTGCTGCATTTAATATCGATATATCTGCTTGCCATGATCCTTGGGTGACTTGTCTTCTTTTGCTTGCCTAGTGCTTTAAAATTTTCACATTTCTTTCAAAATCTTCATGTGTTTGCGAAAGAAAATGTTTTTGTAGGTTTTGCGTGTGTTTAGCATGTGCAAAACCGTTGAGAGGCAAAGTAAAAACAAAGCTCCCAAAATGGTCTTGAACTTGATGCATTAGGATATCTAGTTTACTGGCTTTAGGTCTTATAGAGTCGTTAGGATGCACCCCGGTTTTCCCTCGGGGGCGTGTAATCATAGGGTTTCAGCACTCAAACATTTAAAGTAGTCCACCCTGAACCTTGTGAGTCAAATAATTCGTGTCTGTTAGTATAAGGAAGTTTGTCGTAGTCAAGGGCCCTTAATCTCTTTTTGTGAAATTTAAGTGTAGGGGTTTTGGTTCCCATGTAGATAAATAAATAAGTGGTGTTCTCTCTTCTCGCACGACTCCTTTCACTCGGGAAAGTAGGTGTGAGGGGACTTTGTGCCTAGTGCTTTCGAGTCATCTGACCTGGGATGCACCGATCGAACTCCCGTTACACGGGTGGTAGGGATCGCCCTATGTGGAGATTTGGGAGAAGGTGTACGTGATAGTGTAAGTCCTCGTAGGAAATGATGCACGAAACCTGACCCTGGGAGAATCAAACACCAACCAATAAAATGCTCCAAAGAAAAAGGAAAAAAATTAAAAAAAAGGTAAAGAAAAAAAAAGAGTCAAATAAGAACCAAAATGGACTTTACACATTGTATCACATTCAGAAGTTAAGGGTGCCCATGTCTTTCACGTAAGTCCTTAACTAACTCTCACGAATAACTCATTAGGCTAGGTGTGGACCGATTACATATATAGAGTCGACCTGTAGTATTACCGCGTCCCACGATCGACAATATGAGTCCAACGAGTCGTGTAGCTAGATTGATTAATGCATCTTGTTCGGATTTTGTGGGTATATCCGCTGAAAACCCTCAGGAGACAACACTCCTCCTCCTTGGCGACAAGGAGGTTTAACGGCTTGTTGCACGTGCTAAGTGCAACCGTGATTCCTACGAAAGTGAGTTAGGATTTCTTGTTTTTCGTTTGCTTTTTCCTTTCTTTGTTTTGCTCGGGACTAGCAAAAGTTAGGTGTGGGGGTATTTGATTGACATCATCTCATGCTTATATATATATCTTATATCCATTATCTTTCACCTAAACAATGCTATGTTACGAGTTTTGTGTTTAGTTTTCAGGAATAAATAGGTTTGAAGAGATCAAGCAAAAAAGGACCCAAAAGCAGGGAAAAGGACTGAATTGTCAGACTTGGGGACTAAGATGCAAGGGAGAAGGACCTGAACGTAATACCGAATGACCAAAGAGCAAAACAGAAAACTCCACACCATCTTAGGGAGTATTTTGGCAATTAGATTCGGGTCGGAGCTCTAATAAACAAAGTAAATGCATCAAAGACCAGCCGGATAAATTCCAGCCGGATCCAGACTATATAGACCGCGAATTGGCGGTCCCTTTTGGCCCAAATCCTCTCAGATTTTGATGGGTCGCGTATTAGTGTGTATTTAGTCCATTTCTAGTATTTGTTTAGTCCCACATGGGGGGATTGTCCCGGATTACCTTTTTCTATGACTATAAATAGAACTCTTCACCTTCTATTGTAATCACTCCATATTTTGAGTGGCTATTCTTCCTACTAGAAGTGAGGCCTTGAAGCACACACTAAAGTAGGAGGATGCTACTTCAAATGTGAGTCATTTGTTAATAAAAGTTTCTTTATTATGTTGTTTGTTTCATATTTCTTGCTTTACTTTGTTTAATTTCTTTTCATTAGTTTTAGTAGCTTAGTTAATATGCTGTCCTTGCATAGTTTAATAATAAGTGTAATGTGTAGTGAGTAGTTTCATCCCCTTTGGGGGGTGGAGTAGATGTTCATACATGCATTAGAGAATGGAATGAATGCTTTATTTCCAATGGGTTGATAAAACATGAATGTATGCTTGCTTGTATAGGATAGAATTTATAACTTGATGTGTTTTGCCAAAATGATTAGACACCTCTCATGCTTTTTTGGTTCGGAAATAAACAAGTTGTATATGTAAATGTTAATCAACTAGGTTGGTGAATAGATTGATAGGTTTTGCCATAACATTTAGACACTTCCTATGCATGATAAAACCACCTTTATTTGTGCACAAAGATGTTATTCAGCACCCACCTCTTTGCATGTGTGCGCTCACTCCACCCCTTAGGGGCTTTCCATTTCCTGAATTCCAGCATTTCGTTCTTAGCTTAGTTGTTATTTCATCGGTTGTGTCTTTCTTTCGCATTTGCTTCTTCGTAGTTAGCGTAGTTTATATTAGCACAAACAACTTTCTTCCACCTTGTTGTGGCACTTGATTTCTGATAAACAAGAGGCTGCTCACCTCCCTGAGGACGACCCATACTGAAGGGAATGTGCTCTAAAAGTTTTACTTTTAAATGTCAATTATTATGAATTGAATGAAAAATCATTTTTTTCCTTGCTTTTATTATTCGTCTTTTAGAAGTGTTAAGGAAGAGGCTCTTGGTCCTTAACCGTAGGGCTCTAAAAGATATTGGTTTACATAAAGCAAAAGATATTTGCAATCATGGTAATAAACATGGGACATTTATTACTGAGTTAAGATTGTCGTGTTGGTCATAGATCATTGTAGCTCTACAAGTGAGTGACAACACGGGTACGCAAAAGAGGAAAATATTACTTTTGTATACCGAATTGACCTAACAAGTAAAATATTATATAAATGTGTTTCTGTGTCATTAATATTTTACTGTGTCCTTGGTCCTTTCATATGAGACTTATATCCGATCACTTAAGAAATGCTTGATTAGACTAGTGTCTTGAGCTATCGATAAGTGTAGTGTAAAGACATTGGTTGGTTAAGTATGACTTTTGTTGGAGAAGATAGTTAGTCAAGAGATTATCATTGCCCCTCTTAATTGAGTGATGATATTAGTGGGCCCCTTGATAAAGCAAAGTTATAATGTGCACAATGTGAGTTGAGTTAAGTCACATATTTATAACTAGCTTAAAGATATCAAGAAATGAATACTAATACAAAGATGACACAATACTACTTTGTGTGTATTCTTAATATCATGAGGCAAGGGACGGACACAAGTGGTGCACGCCATCACTAAATGGATGGGGTTTTGGTTCGAGTGGAATTAAGACATCTAACTAATTGGGAGCTATAATGTGTAGCTAGATACCGCTTATAGCTTGTGATATTAAGATCTTAATATCAATACAAACTTAGTCTAGATCCTCCCATAGGTCACACCACAAAACTGGGAAACAAGAAATGGGGATTTTGAGTTCATAGGATGTGTCGGGTTTCATGTAGAAAATATGACACATGGGGTGAACAAATAAAATCAAAATTATGTTGTGATTAATGACATAATTGGAATCTAAATTAAATTCATATGTGATGTAAATATTATGGGGTGTAATGATTTATCGTTACATAGGATAATATGTTACATAAGTTGTGAATTTACTACTAATCCCGAAATGTCAAATTTTGTAGGGGTAAAACCGAAATTTGACCAATCCGCAGAACAATGCTCAACGATCGACCGAACAACAGTAAACGGTCGACCGATCGTAGCACGGTCGACCGGACACGTCTCGACCGATAACAGGGAATTTTCGTCTGTTCGGAACGGTCGACTGAATCTATCGATCGGTCGACCAAACATTGCGATGAAATAGTTTTACTGTTGAGAACGGTCGACCGAGTGTCTAATGGTCGACCGAAACTTGGTTCGAACGATCGACCGAACCTCCAAACGGTCGACCGGTCCAGACGGTTTTCTGCAAAATTAATTTAAGAATTAATTAGATCATGCATGGAATTGGTCCATAACTTATTTAATTCGTGGCTGAGATTATTTGTTGACAAATAATAGATGGTTAGATGGAAGTTTGCATGAAATCATGGGCAAGTGGTTGCACATGAATAGGTAATTTGGAGAGAACTTATAAATACAAGTTTATCTCATTACCTAATCAATTAATTCATTATCTTTTTGTGTAAACTTCTCTCTCCATAATTATCCACGAATTTCACCTTAATTCTTGAGTTTAGTTTTAGTTTTCAGAGATCTTCTTCTCAAGGGAACTATAGAGGGGTTAGTAATTAGATTCTAAACCCTATTGGAGATTGAGAGACTAGCTCTTCTCTCTCCGATCTTGTTTAGAGATTGGTGAATACTCGGAGGCATCCGGCGCAACAACAAGCATCCTCAACGTCTCTGGATCTTCAAGAAGTTTTAGAGAACTTCTAGGTATGAATTTCGGAGCCCAATGTTTGTTTTAATGTGTTTTAAGCAATCATTAAAACAAACTGATGCATGCATGAAAAACAAATCGTAGAAAATATATGAATGATCCTTATTGTACAAAAATTTCGAAAATATATATGTACGATTAAACTAGAAATCCTACACGTACTTGCCACCACTTCATCGCGGCCGTGCACTTGCGGTTTAATTAAAACGTTCAACAATGAGTGTGCATCTGAGTTGGCTCCACGTCAGTAAATGAAGATCTGATTTTGCAAGGTAAAGGAAGGAAGAATCAAGGAGAGATTTTTGTTCACATGTGGGTGCTAGCGTTGTGGTAAGTTGTAGCACGGATTTAAGGGAGCATCCCTAGCCGTTACTTTGGTTGCATAATCCCTCTCCCTCCCCATGCACAAATCTTCTACCTCTCTGGTGGTAGCAACCAAGCAACATCCAGGAGCTGTTCCGGTGAGGCAGCAATTCCGGAAAGTGAGCAAGGAAAGTGAAGAAGGAAGAAAGGCGGGCAGAAGCTTTCTCCGGCAACTTGGAGCACGTTTTTTGCTTCAATTATCAGTTATGCTTCTGTCCCAAATAAGAGATAACGAGTGGGGGTGTTGGATGGAGGGCCATCCAGCACCGGTGGGCTGTCTTGTCGGGCAACGAGAGAGCATGCGCAAGGGGAAAACCAGCCTGGTTTAGCCGGTTGTAGCGCAAGCCCTTGGGCTATGGTGGCTGGCTAGGTCATCCCACCTCATCACAACCTTTGTTACGTGTTCCCTGGTTGGATGAGTAGAGAAATCAGGGAAGAGGTGGATGGGTTGTGGGGGAATTTGTCGGGTTCATGCATGCATGTGGTTTCCTTGAGTAGCATGTTGTTTCCTGAATTTGTTTTATGAATCCGTTGGTGCATAGTTGCTGTTGAGGCATCTCACATGTTGATTTTATGTGTGTTAATCATGTTTATTTTAGTGCTAATAAGTTACATGTTCATGTGAGATTGTTGCTGCTGTACCTATGATCTATGTTCCATGAAATTTAGCTAGCTGATTGATTCGTTTTATATTAAACCGCAAGTGCACGGCCGCGTTGAAGCAGTGGCAAATACGGGTCGATCCACAGGGAGGTGTGTCGACTTTTGGTTTGTGCGAAGGTGAGTGGGGAAGAAAGGAGAGAAAGATTGATTACACTAACTACACTAATCTAAACTAGTAAAATGGGAAGGCTGAAATGAAATCACAAAACAAACTAAACTAAGCAACTAATGAAAGGAGATAAAACTCAGGAATGGAAAACCCCTAAGGGGTGGTGTGTGTTTGTGCACATGAAATAAGTGTGGTGAATGCATACAATAAGCTCAAGTGTGGTTAGTGTTTGTTAATGCATAAGAAGTAGCTCATGGCAAGACCTATCATTTACAACACTAACCTAGGTGATTAATATGAGTAATGCAAGGTTGTTATTAAGAACATAACGAGCATGGAGTGTACCTAACTATGGAAGAAACCATCAAGTAAAGTTCTTATTAATTCAAGCAAGCATACTAATATCTCTCACAAACACTTACCACCTACATAACATGTACATACATCTACTCCACCCCCAAATGGGATAGAACTACTCACTAATCATTACACTACCTACATTAACAAAATGAGACATTATACTGAAAGGAAATTTAACTAAGCAAGAAAGGAACATTAAAGACGCTAATTGAAAGAAACATAAACTAAAGAAACATGCAACCAATGGGTAGTTTACAATAGAAGGTGAAGAGTTCTATTTATAGCCTTAGAAAAAGGTAATCCGGGACAATCCCCCGATGTGGGACTAAAAAAATACCAAACATCGACTAAAAATACACTAATACACGTGCTCCTGAAATCTTAGCGTACCCGGGCAAACCCAGACCGCCAATTGGCGGTCCAAGACCGCCAATTGGCGGTGTACAGGATCTGGATCGGGCTCGTTTTCATTCTGGGCTTTTCTTGATGTATTTGTTGGTCTTGGATGCATCTACTTTGCTTGTTGGAGCTCCGACCCGAATAGAATTGCCAAAATACTCCCCATGATGGTGTGGAGTTTTCTGTTTTGCTCTTTGGTCCTTCGGTTTTACGTTCAAGTCCTTCTCCCTTGCATCTTAGTCCCCAGGTCTCACAATTCAGTCCTTTTTCCCTGCTTTAGGGTCCTTTTATGCTTCATCTCTTCAATCCTATTTATTTCAAAAATTCAAACATAAAACTCGTCATGTAGCATTGCTTAGGTGTAAGATAATGGATATAAGATACAAATATAAGCATGAAATGATGTCAATCAAATACCCCCACACCTAAGTTTTTGCTAGTCCCGAGCAAAACAAGGAAAGAGAAAAGCAAACGAGAAACAAGAAATCCTAACTCACTTTCGTAGGAATCACGGTTGCACTTAGCATGTGCAACAAGCCGTTAAACCTTCTTGTTGTCAAGGAGGAGTGTTGTCTCCTGAGGGTTTTCAGCGGATATACCCACAAAATCCGAACAAGATGCATTATCCAATCTAGACACTCGACTCGTTGGACATATTTTGTCGATCATGGGACGCGGTAATCCTACGGGCCGACTCTATATAGGTAATCAATCCACACACCTAGCCTAATGAACCATTCGTGCAAGTTAAATAAGGAATTAAGTGAAAGACATGGACAACCTCAACATCCTCAAGTGATACAAAGTGTAAAGTCTATTAAGGTTCTTATTTGCATTACGAATTTTTTTCTTTTTGTTTCTTTTCTCTTTTTTATTTTTCTTCTTTTCTTTTTATTAGTTGGAGCTTCATTCTCCCAAGGTCAGGTTTCGTGCATCATTTCCCATGAGAACTTATACTATCACGTACACCTTTCCCCAAATCTCCACATAAGGCAATCCCTACGACCCGTGTAACGGGAGTTCGGTCGGTGCATCCCAAGTGAGCTGACTCGAAAGCACCAGGCACAAAGTCCCCTCAGACCTACTTTCCCGAGTGATAGGAGCCGTGCAGAAGAGAAAACACCTACTCACTTATTTCTTATCTACACATGAACCAAAACCCTACACTTAATGTCTCACAACAAGATTTAGAGGGTCCTTGACTACAACAAACTTTCTTAAATTAACAGACACGAATTATTGAGTCACTAGGTTCAGGGTGGACTTCTTTAAATGTTTGAGCACTGAAACCCTATGATTTCTCACCCCCCGAGGGAAAACCGGGGTGCATCCTAACGACTAGATAAGTCTTAAAGCCACTCTACTAGATATCCTAATGCATCAAGTTCAAGATAATTTTGGGAGCTTTCTTTTTACTTTGCATCTCAACGGTTTGCACATGCTAAACACACACAAAACATTTTCTTTCACAAATATATGAAGATTTTGAAAGAAATGTGAAAATTTTAAAGCACTAGGCAAGCAAAAGAAGACAAGTCACCCAAGGATCATGGCAAGCAGATATATCGATATTAAATGCGGTACACTAACATGAACCTGACAATGCACACAAAAGAAAAGAAAGTCAAAGGAAAAAGACTCGACTATGTACACATGAAAACACCCCCCACACCTACTTCATGCATTGTCCTCAATGAATGTGAGCAAGATACTACATGGATTTATGCATGCAAAAGGAGAGATACTACATGGATTTTTTTAATATAACTATGTACAAAAAAATAAGTTCCCATCTTCATTTGTCAAAGGACATCAAATGGGAACCTCAAAAAGTGGGTCAATGCACTTGGAAAGGGAACATGACACTACGTGGGGCCAGAATACTCATGCTTGGGCCCTCCTCACAAAGAGCACAAGATGAAAGGAGAGGTTCATGAATTGGACGCAAAGTCGTCTCATTCAAAGGATCAAATTGAAAGAGCTTGAACCTCTCAAGAGTTTGGGAAATAAGGGGCAACGTAAGAAGAAGTTCTCCTGTTGCAGAATTGAAGCTATGAGCGTCAATCCAAACTCTCCAACCAACAGGATGGTGGGTCGGAACGAGGTCAAGAACCTTGTTATGCATGTCTGACTCACCAGGCAAACAGAATGTGGGTCTCATACGCAAGGTATCCTCCATGGAACTCCTAATACCCTCATTAGCAATGTAGTTGTTTGATGTTCCATCATTTCCAAGATGATTAGGAACAATAGTGAGAGGCAAAGTCTCATCAGGTCGTTTGAAATTAAGGGTACTAGGGAGCTCTTGCTCCACCATAGTGATTTTGATTGATTCGTTTTATATTAACCGCAAGTGCACGGCCGCATTGAAGCGGTGGCAAATATGTGTCATCCACTGGGAGGTGTGTCGACGTTTGGTTTGTGCGAAGGCGAGTGGTAAAGAAAGGTGAGAAAGATTGATTACACTAAATTACACTAGAATGCAAGAGGAAATGAAAGATAAGAAATAAAACTAAACCCCATAGGGAGTAGAGAAATAATGTGAATATAAAGATGTGTGTGTGTGTGTGTGTTCAATTAAGCTCCTCACAACATGTAGTGCATGAAATCATAAAACTACATCCAACTTTGACTCCACATGAATTAAGATAAGACTACATCATTAAAACATACAAAACAATAATTGGAATCAAGCTAAATGAACTCATGTATGAAGACTAGACCCTACTATGCCTCCACATGAATTAAGATAACTCGATATTATTAAAACATACAAGACATTAACCAAGGTAAAGGCAACAAGAGTACATATACTACAAATTGTGTTTCCAATATTAATTCCATCCATATCCTAACCTTATCATTCACCATAAAATAGGTCCACTAATCAAAGCATAGGCTAAGCTTCATTCAAGAGCATTAGCAAATCAAAGAAAAGAGTGGAAACCCATTAGATGGTTATGGAAATCATATAAAGCTCAAGGGATTAAGATAACACACACTTAATACACTACATGATCATATGACATATTTCTCCACCCCCAAGTGGGGATGAAACTACTCACTACTCATTACACTAACTATGTTAACAAAATGAAGTATAATACTGAAATTAAACTACACTAAGCAAGCAAGAAATACTAAATAAACTTAAAAGGAAAGGAAAGACTAAACAAGCATGCACAAATTAAAAGACAATATTAAAAGAAATTAGAACAATTATTTTATTAACAATGACTCACATTGATTCTCCACCTTGAGTTTTTGCTTCAAGACTCACTCCTTAGTAGAGAGAATGCCAGCAAGCAATGAGTAGTTTACAATAGAAGGTGAAGAGTTCTATTTATAGCCAAAGAAAAAGGCAATCCGGGACAATCTCCCGATGTGGTACTAAAAAAAATACCAGCAATGGACTAAATACACACTAATACGCGACCCACCAAAATCTTAACGCATTTGGGCCAAAACAGACCGCCACTTAGCGGTCTTGGACCGTCAATTGGCGGTCTATATGGTCTGGATCACATTGGATTTTATTCTGGGCTTTTCTGGATGTCTTTTTTGGTCTTGGATACATCTACTTCGCTTGTTGGAGCTCCGACCCGAATAGAATTGCCAAAATACTCCCCATGATGGTGTGGAGTTTTCTGCTTTGCTCTTTGGTCCTTCAGTCTTACGTTCAGGTCCTTCTCCCTTGCATCTTAGTCCCTATGTCTCACAATTAAGTCATTTTTCCCTGCTTTTGGGTCCTTTCATGCTTTATCTCTTCAAACCTATTTATTTCTGAAATTCAAACATAAAACTCGTCACGTAGCATTGCTTAGGTGTAAGATAATGGATATAAGATACAAATATACGCATGAAATGATGTCAATCAAATACGAGGTCAAGAACTTTGTTATGCATGACCTAAGTTTTTCTCCCGAATGTCGAAACATCTCAAGCATCTTTTCTCTCCTTTCTTTCCCACTCGCCTTCGCACCTTAATGATGGTTAATATAAAACGAGGTAAAGAACCTTGTTATGTATGTCCGACTCACCAGGCGAACAGAATGTGGGTCTCATACCCAAGGTATCCTCCAAGGAACTCCTAATACCCTCATTAGCAATGCAGTTGTTTGATGTTCCATCATTTCCAAGATGATCAGGAACAATAGTGAGAGGCAAACTCTCATCAGGTCGTTTGAAATTAAGGGTACTAGGGAGCTCTTGCTCCACCAGAGGTGAGTTCATAAGAGGCACAACATGAAGATCATGTGTCTCAAGGGCCACGAGACAAAAAGGTAAGGTAAAATCCGTGCCGACTCATAATGAAATTGGTCCATGTTTCTCTCCATTGGAATCGAATCCTCCACCAAGTGATCGTGAATTGAAACCCCAAGTCCCTCAGACTAACTATGAGTTTGACTTTGAAAGATTGTGCTTTGAATTTGTGGATGGGGTGGTGGTTCGATATCAAAAGATGAATCCTCATGTTGACAAGAAAGGTGACCCTCCTCACGTTCATGGAATTGTCGTGTCATTTGTCTCACTTGCATTTCCATAGTTTGCAAGGAATTCAAGTTGGACTTCAATAAATTTTGAGTGGTTTCCATGACGTTTGGAGGGTTTGTTCTAAATAATCAAGTCTGGGGTCAACTGTATCAAAGTTAGAGCTTGGGAAATTTTGGGGTAGGGTGTTGATGGGCTGGGAATGAGTCCAATGATTTGAAGTGGGGTGTTGGTAGAATTCTGGGTATTCGGGAGGAGGATACTGGGGTGAAAATGAAGTATAAGAATTTGAATAAGAATTGTCACCCCACGAATCCATCCCTCTCTGGTTGTACGCGGATGTGTAATGGTCATATTGAGAATTTTGGGAAAATGTATGCTCATACTCAGGCTCTGGGGGAACATAAGGACATTCCCTGATAACATGACCACTCAACCCACAACAGTCGCACGGTACGGCTACTGGAGCCACCAGTGCACTCATGTCATCTACCGCACGCATGAAAGAGGCCAAAGTTTCTTGGAATGTCTCAGTTTGATGACCAACATATGATCCGACGTAACTAGATGGAGATCTAGCAGTCGGTGCCTCTCTCATATCACCCCTATATGAAGATTGCTCAGTCACACAATGAAGATTATCCCAACCATACGGGGTGTTAGTCTGAGCAACCCCAGGTTGCATGGGTCCATAATACCAGGAAGAATTGTCCAGGTCCCAACAATGATATGGATGGTCACCCATGTAACCATCCATCTCAACAAAAAACTCTCGAGTCGACCACTCTCACTACCACGAGGCTAAGCTCACAAAAAGTGCTCGACTCGACCCTAAAACGCTAACAGAGAGTGTAAAGGGGAGGAGACTAGAACGTAGAAGTTGGTGAGAATAAGATGACTTAGAGGAGAAGAGAAGAATCCCTAAAGCTAGCGTGGGTAAAGGGTAAAGGTAGAAGCCTAACTAGCAAGCATGGCTCAAACAATGTAAGGCAATGGGTCTTTAGGCTAGACGACGCCTAACTTTAAGGTCACTAGCCTCGACACGCCTCACCTCCCTACAACGAAGACCACAATGCCCAGCAAATGATACCAGATCCGGAGATCCAGTGCCTCCTACTATCGACCAGGTAGGCAACGGCGATCTGGTCATGACGGTCTCAACTAGATTACTCTCCTAGTGCGTCCGAAATCCTAGGGCCAATGTCTATTTGCTTTTAGTTAAGGCTTGATTAAGAGTGATTTTTGGGGCGAAGGAAAGGGTGATGAAATCCCCCATCTTATCTTTTACGGGACAGCCCCTCCTTAGTAGCGTTTTGATCCTAAATCTAGCAATCAACGCTCCAATCAAATGCTCAACTCACTCTTGTCCTGATGCAATTCTTACTAACTAATGCATGGGCATACAAGATGCATGAATGAGTATAGGAAATGCGTACCTCACGCCAGCACTCAACAACTGAAAATAAAGCTAAAAGAAAAGACAACTACGTTCCTAAGTCAAGTACATGATGCGTGACCTAAACAAGTAAGAATGTCCAATCTTTTGATTTGGATTTTAAGGCCAAGTTGATTAATGGGGATTGGTTTAATGATCTGGGAGCAAACTAGAAGTCATAGCATGTAAAATAGTGCTCCCAGATAACTAAAATGAAAGAACCAACTACCAGAAGAAAACTGAGAGCAAGAAACGCTCACCAGGCCGCCAATTCGCGGTCCAAGATCGCTGATTGGCGGTCCCTGTTGAAGCTTTTGTGCTCCAACGCGTCCAGTAGCCTCCCCTCGATCCAAAGGTCCCCTGAAACAAACAAAAACTAAAAACAAAAAATTAAAACCACTCGAATCGTCCAAACCAAAGTCTGGACAGAACACCTCCCCGGCAATGACGCCAAAAACTTGATTGATTAATTTTATATTAAACCGCAAGTGCACGACCGCGCTGAAGCGGTGGCAAATACGGGTCGATCCACAGGGAGGTGTGTCGACTTTTGGTTTGTGCGAAGGTGAGTGGGGAAGAAAGGAGAGAAAGATTGATTACACTAACTACACTAATCTAAACTAGTAAAATGGGAAGGCTGAAATGAAATCACAAAACAAACTAAACTAAGCAACTAATGAAAGGAGATAAAACTCAGGAATGGAAAACCCCTAAGGGGTGGAGTGTGTGTGTGCACATGAAATAAGTGTGGTGAATGCATACAATAAGCTCAAGTGTGGTTAGTGTTTGTTAATGCATAAGAAGTACCGCATGGCAAGACCTATCATTTACAACACCAACCTAGGTGATTAATATGAGCAATGCAAGGTTGTTATTAAGAACATAACGAGCATGGAGTGTACCTTACTATGGAAGAAACCATCAAGTAAAGTTCTTATTAATTCAAGCAAGCATACTAATATCTCTCACAAACAATAATATCTAGCATTGATACCACCTATATAACATGTACATACATCTACTCCATCCCCTAAAGGGGATGGAACTACTCACTAATCATTACACTACCTATATTAACAAAAGGAGACATTATACTGAAAGGATATTTAACTAAGCAAGAAAGGAACATTAAAGACGCTAATTGAAAGAAACATAAACTAAAGAAACATGCAAGAATTAAAAGACAAGATTAAAAGAAACTAAGAACAATTATTTTATTAAAAATGACTCACATTGAAGGTAGCATTCTTCTCCACCTTGAGTTTTGCTTCAAGGCTTACTCCTTAGTAGAGAGAATGCCACCAAGCAATGGGTAGTTTACAATAGAAGGTGAAGAGTTCTATTTATAGCCATAGAAAAAGGTAATCCGGGACAATCGCCCGATGTGGAACTAAACAAATACCAAAAATAGACTAAAAATTCCCTAATACACGTGCTCCTAAAATCTTAGCGGACCCGGGCAAACCCAGACCACAAATTAGTGGTCCCAGACAGCCAATTGGCGGTCTACGGGATCTGGATCGAGCTCATTTTCATTTTGGGTTTTTCTTGATGTATTTGTTGGTCTTGGATACATCTACTTCGCTTGTTGGATCTCCGACCCGAATAGAATTGCCAAAATACTCCCCATGATGGTGTGGAGTTTTCTTTTTTGCTCTTTGGTCCTTCGGTCTTACGTTCAGGTCCTTCTCCCTTGCATCTTAGTCCCCAGGTCTCACAATTCAGTCCTTTTTCCCTGCTTTTGGGTCCTTTTATGCTTCATCTCTTCAAACCTATTTATTTCTGAAATTCAAACATAAAACTCGTCACGTAGCGTTGCTTATGTGTAAGATAGTGGATATAAGATACAAATATAAGTATGAAATGATGTCAATCACTAGCCGACTATCTTCTATTGTGCAATTCATGTCGCCATATGCTTGTATTGTTGTGAACATACTTTTTTTCCATCTCTTCATTCATGCACACCTAATTCCTGTCATATTCTGATCATAACTTATGATCTGATATTGTTCACGTAGTTGTTACCAGCCTTGTGTATTTTATTGGTGCATGTAGGGCTAGTTCTTTGGTGCATGCATGCGATTCATGATTGGGTGTTACCGTATTTGTGACCTGCATTGCATGGTCTGAAAACAACCACGTTGTGCTACTACACCCTTCCTTTATACCTTAATACATCCATGAACAAATTCTGGACCCATGGATGCAAAATATCATTAGGTATTATATGTCTTATAACCAACTTCTCATGACCCGTAGCTTGCTAATTCCGTGTAATTGTCTTATGTGAATTGTTGTATGATCGAATGTTGTGGTCATGTCCTGGCTGCTATATAGAGATGCATGCATGTTATTATTGTGGATGCTATGAGGCATAGGGGTTTATGGTGGACGCTCATAGCATGGTCTTTGCATTGGTCGTATTATGAATGCCTATATATGTTTATCTGCATTAGATGCTTCACATGTGCATTTCTGAAGTTTAATTAATCTGGGCACTATTGTTATGGGGCTGACGGGCCTAATTAAAATACCTCTATGTAGAGAGGCCAGGTGTAAGATAAGACCTGGATGTGCACACTGTCATTTGGTACAGGACAAGCATGCCAGCTTGCGATGGTATCATGTAGGACTTTGCCACAAAGTTGGGGTGTCAATCCAGAAGACCGCTTTCTGCCAAGCGATGGGTCACACTTTCGGGTGAACCTCTCTTGGATTAGACCAGCATGGTTTGTGGTCGGATTCCTATGTAGAGGGATCCCATCGGGTGATGCCCAGTAGTCGTGGCTAGTAGAGTCGTGACCTCCTGTTGTTTTCATGTGTCTCATTTAAGGTTTCATGCATGACTGTTTATCTTCTGTTTGCACTAGGGGCATACTTTTCTTAACGAAAACTCACACGTATTTGTTGAATATTTTGCCTTAGATACTTAGATCTTCCACAGGGGTCAGACTGGAGATGTTTCAGAGGATTTTGTACATGAAGTACTCGTCGACCAATCTTCTTCAGTTATCTTTGCTTCCGCATTATTTATGATGTATTTCCTTGAATTGAATTCGACGTAATAACATCTAATTTTAGTTTCCATATATGGATAATTTCCTTTTTCAGCTGGTGTCTTGTATTGTCTATCCATGTATGCTTTTATCATGTACCTCTTGTTGTATCGCTCTTTATTATAACTCTTTCGGTTGTCACTGATGACTCTGATCGTGACAAATTCGCTTGGTTTCCCAGCGTGCGTACCCACGAGATGAGGGCCTTATATCAGTACTCAAACAAATAAATAAGTTCACTGTGAACCTAGTGAGTCGAATAATTCGTGTCTGTTAGTATAAGAACGATTGTCGTAGTGAGGGACCCTTAAACTCCTGTTGTGAAACCTTAAGTGTAGGGGTTTTGGTTCATATGTAGATAAGAAACAATTTAGTATGGTGTTCTCTCTTTCCTGACGACTCCTATCACTCGGGAAATTAGGTCCGAGGGGACTTAGTACCTGGTGCTTTCGAGTCATCTGACTTGGGATGCACCAATCGAACTCCCATTGCACGGGTGGTAGGGATCGCGCTATATGGAGATTTTTGGGAAGGTGTACGTGATAGTGTATGTCCTCACAGACAATGATACATAAGACCCAAACCTGGGAAAATGAAACATCAACTACAAATGAAAAAAATAAAAAAAACAAGAAAAAATGGAAAAAAGAAAAAAATCATCAAAAATAAGAAACTTAATGGACTTTACTCGATGTATCACTAGAGGATGTTATGGTTGCCCATGTCTTTCAGTTAAGTCCTTCATTAACTTCCACGAATGGTTCATTAGGCTAGGTGTGTGGAGTGGATACATATATAGTCGCCCCGTAGGATTACCATGTTCAATAATCGACAAAAGTAGGTCCAGCGAGTCAAGTTGCTAGGTTGAATAATGCATCAATGTTCGGATTTTGGGGTATATCCATTGAAAACCCTCAGGAGACACCACTCCTCCCCCTTAGCGACAAGGAGGATTAACGACTTGTTACATGTGCTAAGTGCAACCGTGATTCCCACGAAAGTGAGTTAGGACTTATCATGTTTTCCGTTTGTTTTTCCTTTCTTAGTTTTTCTTTTGTTGTTTTGCTTGGGACTAGAAAAAACTAGGTGTAGGGGTATTTGATTAGTGTGATATCATGTATATATCCAGGTCATATATCCTCTATTTGAGCCTAAGCAATGCTATGTAACAAGTTTATGTTTTAGGAATAAACATGTTTAAGAAGAAGACATAAACAGGACTAAAACACAAGAAAAATGACTGATATGTGAGACCTATGAACATACCTGCAAGAGGGAAGGACCTGGATGTAACTCGTAAGGACCAAATAGCAAACTGAAAAACTCTACACCATCATGAGGATTATTTTGAAAATTAGATTCGAGCCCAGACTCAAACAACCAACCAGAGTGCACCCCACTTGACGAATTGAAGCATTTCAGAAGGCATCCGAAATAGGGTCAAATCAGACCAACAATGACGGCCAATTGACGGCCTTAGATGTCCAATTGGCAGTCTACTTTGGTCAATATCCGACCTGGCTTCTCGTGATTGTGTATTATGTTGTTTATGTGCATTTTTGGCATGTTTGAATAGTCACACGCTGAAGGTTTGTCCCCAAATGCCTTTTTCATGTCTATAAATAGAACTCATCTTCCTCCTTTGTAACATACTCATTGCTTGGTGGCCATTCTCTCTACATAGAGTAAGCATTTTGAGCAAAACACAATTGAAGAGAATGCTATTTGTAATGTGAGTAATCAATAATAAAAAAGTTCTACTTTTGTTTTAATGTTGTCTCTTTTGAATGCTTTCATGCTTAGCTTAGTTTTGTTCTCTTAATCTTAGTACAATTAGTTAGAATGTCTTACTTTCTTAGTATAATTGTTAGCTTAATGTGTAGTGAATAGTTTCATCCCCCTTTGATGGAAGAGATGATGTTTATACAAGTATGGAGAATGGGAATGAATGTTATCTTATGCAATAGGTGATGAATGTGAATGTATGTTTGTTTGTTTAAATTAAAATACTTAACTGGATGGCTTGTTCCACAACTTTTAGACACTTCCCATGCTTGTTTAAGTTCTTAATAACCACTTGTTTAAACTCATTTGTAATAAACTAGGTTAGTTATTAGATTGATGATAGGTTTTGCCACAACCATTAGACACTTCCTATGCATGAAAACTGTAATGCCCCCGATCTTATGCGTATGCACACTGGGAAAGGAACACTAGTGTCGTGATCAGAGACCTCCACAACGACCGAAGGAGTTACAATAGACAGACCAAAACAAACAACTCAACAACACATAGAGGAACATACATGGATAGACCAACACAATATAACTGAAACAACTGATTATCCATATATATAAAGGATTCAATTACAACACATCAAGTTCAAAAGGAAATACAGCAAGATAAAAGCAAAAGTAAAGATAATACAAAGACTCTGGTCGACGTGTCCCTCGTGTACAGAATCCTTTGAAACTCGTCCAGTCCACCCCTAAAGGAACCTAAGTACCTGAGGCAAAACAATATCAAATATGAGTGAGTTTTCAATAAAGAAAACCCAGTATGCTCCTGGCCCAATCAGAGTTTTACAGAAGAATGCATGCAGTCTAACTAAGACAAAGGCATCAAAATCATAACAAAAAAACACAATATCCAACCGAAGGCTACGACCCCAACAGTCAGGTGCAACCGACCACATTCCTCTAAAAGGAACCAGAACACCATTCATGCTGGTGAGAAACATAAGTGGGTCACTCGATAGTGACCCTACCGCTTGGCACAAAGCGATACGCCGGTTAGACGCCCCAAATCGCGGAATAACCCTACATGGTGCGATCGCGAACTTGGGAACATCAAACCTAAGACAGAATGGCAGCGCACCTGCACATGACTTATCTTACACTGGGCCTCCACATAGAGGTCTTATGTGAATGGCCTCTGAAACTAGAGGACCCACTCGTGGCCCGTCGGCCAGAAAACAAAACGTGCCCATAATTACTTATCAGATTAAATGCAATGCAAGCTACTTAGGCATCTAAAATCTAATGTAGCTATAGTCCAGAATGAGCTCAAGGAAGGATATAGGAATACCCTCCTCATAGCCCCAAACCACAATCAGAAACAATGTCCCAAATCAGGGAACAAATAGCATCCACAACAACAACCAATCCTTACCAAAACGGTAAAATCGTCTAGCAACTAATCGGGTCGTCTACGGGTCATGATAATGATGTTATAAGGTCTGATGTCCCAAGAAACATACATAACAACATCATAACACATAGACATGTAAGAAGCAATAGTATGATGCATTACAGCAAGGTACATCATAATCGAACTCCACAATAATTGATAACATGCATCATCAATTTCAAAGCGTATATGCGATAGTAGTAAAAATCTCAGAACATTATCAGCATTGATATGGGTATGAATTATATATATATATCAGTAGAATAACATGATGGGGGCATGCATGAAATATCACCAAACAATATAGATCTCTAAACTATATACGTGCAAACGGATTAACATATTGCATTAGAATATGACATGAATAGCATATAACATGAAAGAGTCTGATTACGTTCATGAGTGCATGCATGACTCCAGCATCAGTAAACACACACACCAGATTATAAATCAGCATGAACAGAGTAGCATAACGTGCACAGCAGTTGGAGACAACATAAACTAACGTCATAAACAATCAGTAATGTGCACCATCAATTTTAGGACATGCATGCGATAGGACTAGAACCTCATAACAGGATCTGACCTTATGTGGACATGATACAACATATATATCAGTGACACAACATGGCCAAAGATACATAAAATATTAGGAAGCTATATTTATATATAGACATCCATAGATAGTACACATGCATGCAATGAGTTACACATGGTAATAAACCATATAATGGCAACATATAATATTGATGGATATAATAGCATTTCTAATTGGGAACATCACATTAATATCAGAGGATATACACGAAATAAGATCATGAATATATCATTTTCACTGCTGGAATGGAAACGATTCAAACAGCAAACCATAGCAACTGACGCACATCATACTAGCAACGGCATCAATTAAATCACAGAAAATAGAAGACTCGTAGATATGCATATGAATCCCTGACCCGTCCAAACCACACGCTCAGATCACCCTTCCAGGATGGCCTGAGGTGGGAGAAGGTAAGTAGAGGTCCGTCCAAGTAGCTCAGTCCAGCAACCGAGCAAGATGGCACGCATGGTGAACTAACTGCATGGTTAGCCCACCCTAGCGCACCCTGCTCAGACCAAGGTAGCCCATCTGGACCCCCTCACACTTAGAATCCCTAGTGTCCTTCCACACCCCCTCCTGACCCCAGCCACCATCTGGAAGGGTTGCACCAGCCAGCCGCCCAAGACAAGGAGTCAAAAGGGGCTGAAGATAAACACTAGCCAGATCGTGTGTGCACCAGCCACACCCAACCAGACTTGTGACCACTCCGAACTCAGCCCAGAACAAACTTTCTTCACCCCTGCCAGACCTCACTGGAACTCGCCGGAGCCCCGGTGCCTCTGGCTGCTCCACAGCCAGCCCCATCTAGCGCATGCTCCATGCGCTCGCTAGAAGGGATCCGGTTGGTGGTGCAACCGTTGCACCAACCACCACATGGTGCTGGACAGCCCCTCCAGCCAACACCCCCTCCCGTAAAACTCATCAGTGGTTAGGAGCATACCTAATCTGCAAGAAAAATGCCTGAGCTAAATTGCAAGATCTGCCCACCACTAGTGCAGAAAAGTCCATATACGTCGGATATATGGTGGTATAGACGTCGGATTTCGATGGTCCAAGTACCCGACGTCTATTTCCCCGTCGTCTATTCCTTGTTGTATAGACGTCGGCTATATACGACCGACGTCTATACAGTGTATACACGTCGGCTTTATACGACCGACGTCTATTATATGTTAATTAACAACAAAAAAATACATTGCAACCTATATCGGGCATTCTGCACTCACATTAATCAAGCCCAAGTCGCCCAAGTGCCCCAAGTGCCAATCTTTTGACAAATAACCACGTATATCAAGCCAAACATGCCCAGGTGCCTCAAGTCGTTCGCGTTCAGCAGTAGAGGAGTGGTGGAGTACATCAACCACACCAACAAAACTAAATTCTCCGATGTGGGACTAAACTATTACACCAAATAGACGTCGGATATATAGCTTGACCGACGTCTATTCATACGGCACGACCTATAGACGTCGGTCGTGCTATACATCCGACGTCTATACATTGATATATCAATAATTAATAAAAAATACACCCTATAGACGTCGGCCATGCTATACATCCGACGTCTATACATGGGTTAATAGTAAAAAAGAAACGTTGCAACCATTTTGAGCCCAAGATGCCCAAGTGCCCCAAGTGCCAATCTTTTGACCATTAAATATATATATGTATCTCACTTGCATTTTGTAGTGTGGTACCAAACTACCATTTAGAAGTAAAGGAGTGGTGGAGTACTTCAACTCCACCAATAAAAAACTTTCTCCAATGTGGGACTAAACATGTCACCATACACACACATGTGTACAACACAACACACATGTGATTGTAATTATTTTTAAATCCACATTATTCTTATACAAAATAATACACATAAATTCTTACACGAAATAAATCCTAAAAATTGCATTATTTCTTATACAAAATAAATTCCAAAAAAATATGTTAATTTTTACACTAAATAAATCCCAAAAAATTGCGTTATTTCTGATACGAAAGAAATCCACATAAATTCTTATACGGAATAAATCCAAAAAAATAAACAAAAAATATTTTCTTCTTTCAGGAGGTATAGACGTCGGTTATACTAAACAACCGACGTTTCTACAAACCTATAGACGTCGGATGTCCAAATATCCGACGTCTATACCTATAGACGTCGGTTGTTTGGACATCCGACGTCTATTTGGTGACGTCTATCGAGCATTCTGCACTAGTGCACCAAGCTTCTAGTTGCACCAAAAGTTGCGCTAGATGTTGCTTCAAGGCTTGCCCAATTCAAAGTTCACCGGAGAACCACCTGAGTGGTCTAAAAGTCTAGCTGGAGAGTGGAGGATGTGTTGAAGTCTTGAGGAAGTGGTAGAGATTTGGCATGGTCGGCTAGGAGAAGGCTTTTTGTTTGCAACAACTCCCTTCATTCAATGGCCTTCAAGTCACTTAGATCGTCCTCAATGCATTGTCAAAACAACCACCATCAAATGCATGCAATAAAAAGTAATCAACCACACTAATTCCCCCCTTTAATCCATGGCGCTTCACCAGACTCAGACCAGCTCACAAGCCCCCTCACCCACTCGCACACAAGCTGAGCCGATCGAGCTAAAGAAATGCGCACTCACTGGGTGAGTCGCACCCAATCGATCGACAAGGAAGCCAACCTGAATCAAGCATACAAACATACCAAAAACACAATTACGTAATCTAAGAACTAAATTATGCATAAATGAGGACATTCGACTTAAGGAGAGTGGGTCTTACAAAAACACAATCTATACTTGTGCGATATCGAATGCATT
This sequence comes from Triglochin maritima, assembly GCA_963682175.1. Classification (NCBI taxonomy): domain Eukaryota; kingdom Viridiplantae; phylum Streptophyta; class Magnoliopsida; order Alismatales; family Juncaginaceae; genus Triglochin; species Triglochin maritima. Next base: position 13,413,284 of record OY821790.1, on the reverse strand, counting down.
CTTCACCACCTTATTACATGTGTACACACACTCCACCCCTTAGGGGTTTCCCTTACTAACTTTCATCTCACTTTGTTAGTTGCTTAGTTTAGTTTTAGTTAATCTTGAGTTGTTATCTTTCTCGTTTGTTAGTTATTAGTTTAGTGTAGACTAGTTTAGCGTAACCAAACCTCTTCTCCCCTTAGTTTCCACTTAATTTCTGAAGAACCAAAGTTGACACTCCTCCTTGTGGATTGTACCCATACTTGCCACCACTTCATCATGGTCGTGCACGTGCAATTTAAGCTTAATCGAAACACAAGCTTTGGTGGGTCACTACCGATCTCCCATCTTCTATGTACCTACAAGTGTAGATTTTGGTACCCAAAAAACTTTGGGTACTTGAATGTTAGTCTTCGGCACCCAAACCAAGTTGGTCTTTGAGCCCATACACTTGAGGAACTATGCTTCATAAACACATTCTTGCCATTTAAAGTTGTATGAATAACATGGTTTTTAAATTTTGAATTATATCGAATACCATGTTTGTCTAATGATTGTCTTTGGCTACCAAGAAGCATATCAAGCATTTTTGTTCCTTTAGTGAACCTTTCTAGATCATTTTTAATTGCACATTACAAGCTTTAAGATCTAGTTGTTCATCTTTAATAGATGTTGCTTTTAGACTAGCAAGTTCTAATTCATGTTTCTCATGTCTGGCTAACACCTCATTCTTCTCATTCATGATAGTTTCAATTTGGAATTTGAGATCATTTATAAGCTTTATAGAATTCTTATTCTTATCACAAATGATCTCATATTGTGCAACTAACTCGTGAAATGCATTTTTTAGCTCTTTAAAAGTGTATAAATCATTACAAGAGCTAGAGCTATGACTAGAATAAGATATAGTTGAACAAGAGTTACAAGCTACCTCACTTCTTCATCTTGTATGGTCATGTAGCACATGTAGGCTAATTCTCTTGTACTTTGTATGGAGGATGATGATGAAGATGATGAAGAGTCATCCTATGTTACTTTGTGAGCTTCTTCTTCCTTTTATTTTCTCTTGTTCTTTTCCTTTTCTCTCCTTCTCTCCCTTCTCTCATTTTCTGCTCCTCTTCTCCTTCCATCTACTCACTTCTTCTTCCTCTTCTTTCTTTCTTCTCTTCCTTTTCTTTCTTAAGGAACTTGAGGAAGTCTTTTGCAAGGACTTCAATGTCCTCATTCTCCTCTCTTCTCCTTGGTTCATCAAATTTTGCAATGGAGTGCAAAGCCAAGGTTGGTTTTTTCTTGCGGCTTCTTTCACTTTTCGGTGTCTCATTTGAAGTTCATAAGCCATGAGATTGGCAGTCAAGTCCTCTATCTTTTGGTGATGTGCTTCTTCAGATGCAACAATTTTCTCTTCCCATTCATTGTCGAGTGACCAGAGGAAGTTTCTTTCCATGTCTCCTCACTGAAATTTCTTCCAAGAACTTTAAGAGAGTTAGTTATATCAGTGAAGCGAGTGTTCATCTCGCTTATGTTTTCACCAGGTTGCATAGTGAAAATTTTATATTTATGCATGACGAGACGAATTCTAGTTTCTTTGGTCTTACTATCTCCCTCATAATGCATTTGTAATCTATGCCAAATCTCATAGGCCCTTTCGCAACCTCTAATCTTATTGTATTCTCCCTCATTTAATCCACAATAATGGATGTTCATGATGCTAGAGTTCATTTCTAATTCCTTCATTTTAGCACTAGTTAAGGTGACTAATTTTTCTTCCGTAGGAGGTGTGTAAGGGTTTTGGAGAAAGATTCAATACTTAAGGTCACTAGATATTAAAAAAAATCATTCTATTCTTCCAATAATCATAATTTGACCCATTATGCAAAGGTGGCCTATAGGTGGATAAACCCTCTACATGACTAGATGAAGATGTAATGGTAAACTACGATTGTAGATGAAATTTAGCACGTATTCTCTAATACCAATTGTACGATCGTGTATGGCCTAATTTTATCTAATCAACTCCTTAATCTCTATTAATTTGATATGATGCAACCGAAACAATAATTAAAAATAGGTAGAGAAAAGGCAAGCAAACCACAAGAAGATTCAACGATTTTTATAGAGGTTCGGCACCCACCCGGGTCCTATTCTTCTCTGCAAGCTCAACTCGATCCCATGAGCTCCTCTCATGTCTTCACTATTCTCTCCCTGTTCGGGCCGAGAGATAACGCCTTTCTAAAGCAAGCTCCTGAACACCCTCGCCGAGCTTGGTTTCTTCCTCTCACAAGTCGAGAGGGATGATCACTGTTACAGGCCAACATCAAGCATTACAACTTTGACAGCAAAAGGAAACAAGAGTATCAACACTTTAACTTTGAGCACACTTGAGTAGGATAAGATTTGTGATCTAAAGTGTCGAAGTTTAAGCTTTTGAGTGTGTGGAATGAGATTCTTGGAATGGGAGGATTCTCTCTAATGTAGGAGGCAAATAGAAGTTGGAGAGCTTGTGTAAATAAGGTGTGTAAACTTCTATTTATAAGCTCCTAGATAGATATAGACATTGGGATTGATTTGGTAAAAATTTGTGTAAGATACACAAAATAGAAAACTAAGTTCATCAAATCTGTCGTATACCGGACGACTGACACGGAAAAATGGTCAACTATTTCCATGAAAATATGGAAACGTTTGAACCAAATAAAGATATGGTAACACAAAACAACTACAACTTAAGTTAATGGTCAAACTAAAACTAGGGGCGGTCGACCGTTCTATGGGTTTTGGCCAGGTTAATGGTTAATCGGTCGAACACAAGAATAGATTCGTCTGACCGAAAATAATAGGGACTTTGGGCACACAAAATTATCTATATCCGGTCGACCATTTGCTAGGAAATGTTCGACCAGTTGCGAACAACAAAATAGGGGTTAGGAGAAATTATAGGTATACTACGACCATTGGAGAATACGAAAAATATAACGGTCATCCTGAAAATACGGGTACAACGGTCGTCCGAAAGGTCAAAATAGGTCGACTGATGGATCTAGGAAAAATCACTTAAGAGAATCGGTTGACTGGTAGAAACGATCAAACTAAAACTTGTTTCGATCGACAGTTCTGCCCAGACTGGTTAAAGTATAGTTTGTGTGATTTTCGAACTTAGGTTTGGGTAATCTATTGAAGTCCAAATGATGTGAAATTTCGTGTATAACTTCTACTAGGAACCTATTGTGTTTGTGAACAGGTTAAAACTCTTGTATACTCAAGTTCACATAGATTTCTATGACTCAAATAAAAGTAGAATTACATGTCTTCAATTAGCTTGATTACATGTCTTGACTTCATTTTGTTCTTCCTTGGGTCTTGATCACCTGTAGATGTTAGCACAATACAAGATATAGTCTATGCATAATGTGTGTTGCGTTACATTTGATTGTGATTGAGATTAGGTTAGTTAAATCATAAAAACATAGATTAAGCCAAAAAACCAACAAAGCAACTACTCTTTCGATGTATCTCGATCTGCAAGCCATGTCAGATTCTTTAAGTCCTCAAAACATGCAAACAAATGCTTCAACCTTGGAATTATCAGATGATACCACAACACCTATGCAGTGTGACCTTGTAGTTTTCTGTTCTCTTTAGAACTCATATTTTTCTTTTGTTTATTCTGTGAGACATTACAAATAGGACAATAATGCAAGTGTTCAGAGTCACCCATATAGAGTATACAATCATTAGGACACGCATGAATTTTCCTTCACTACATCCCCATGGGACACAATATATTTTTAGCCTCATAGGTACAATCCAGAAGTTCATTTCTATCCAGAAGATCACTTTCGTAGGGTAGTGAAACTAACATAACTCCAACTGTTTGCTGCTTTCAAGGTGACAACCTTAAAGCTGCGGACAACCTACTGAACTAGGTGCAACCCTGATACAAAGGCCTTTCATTGTCACACAGTAGATTAACAAGCACATTGGGTTTATCATAATAATTGTCGGCAACATCTCCGATCACATCCTCTAACCGTCACCCTCATTGCTATACTCCACTAGGTCACTAATTGATATGTTTTAATTAACTGCAAGTGCACGGCCGCATTGAAGCGGTGGCAAATACGGGTCGATCCACAGGGAGGTGTGTCCACTTTAGTTTGTTCGAAAGCGAGTGGGAAAGAAAGGAGAGAAAGGAGTTATGATCTAAACTACACTACAATACGAAAGGAAATGGAAAATACGCAATAAAACAAAACCCCATAGGGGGTAGAGAAAGAATCTGAATATAAAGATATGTGTATGTGTGTGTATTCAATTATGCTCATCACAACATGTAGTGCATGGAATTCATAAAACTAAATCCAACTTTGCCTCCACATGAATTAAGATAACACAATATCATTAAAACATACAAGACAATAATTGGAATGAAGCTAAATGAACTCATGTATAAAGACTAGACCCTACTATGCCTCCACATGAAATAAGATAGCACAATATCATGAAAAGATATAAGGCATTAACCAAGGTAAAGGCAACAAGAGTACATGAAACTACAAGTCATGTTTCCAATATTAATTCCATATTTATCTTTACCTCATCATTCCCCATAAAATAGGTCCACTAATCTAAGCATATGCTAACCTTCATTCAAGACCATTAGCATATGAAAGACAAGAGTCAAATCCCGTTAGATGGTTATGGAAATCATATAAGGCTCAAAGGATTAAGATACACACACCTAATACATCACATAATCATATCACATATTTCTCCACCCCCCAATTGGGGATGGAACTACTCACTAATCATTACACTACAATCTACATTAACAAAATTCAACATTCTAATGAAATGAAATTAAACTAAGAAATAAAGGAATATTAAAGAAGCTAATTGAAAGGAAAGTAAAACTAAAGAAGCATGAAAGAATTAAATGACAAGATTAAAAGAAACTAAGAACAATTATTTTATTTACATGACTCACATTATAAGTGGCATTATTCTCCACCTTGAGTTTTTGCTTCAAGGCTTTTACTCCAAGTAGAGAGAATGCCACCAAGCAATGGGTGAATACAAAGGAAGGTGAAGAGTTCTATTTATAGGCATGGAAAAAGCCAATCTGGGACATCCCTCGGTATGGGACTAAAAGCATACCAAATATGGACTAAATACAACCTAATCTAACATCCGACCAAAGCATGTGCATTTTGAAGACAGCTTGACCGTTGATTGGCAGTCTGGGACCGCTAATCAGCGGTCTATATTCTTCTGATCGGGTCTGGATTTCTTTGGCTTGGTTTTTGCTTGATTTCTTGGTGTCTGATGAACCTGATTTGGTTGTTCATGGTTGGGCCCGGATTTAATTGCCAAAATACTCTTCATTAAGGTGTGGAGATTCTTGATTTACTCATTAATCCTTTTGGTTTTACATCTGGGTTCTTCTCTCTTTTATCTCAGTCCATAAGTCTTGCAACTTAGTCCTTTTCCTTGCATTTGAGTCCTTTTTGAGTCTTTTGTTCCTAAACCTATTTATTCCTAAAACGTGAACATAACACTCGTTACGTAGCATTGCTTAGGCTAAATTAAAGGATATAAGACACAAATATATGCATGATATGATGTCAATCCGTCACTTTGATCACCTTCTTCTTCGTGCTTATTTCATTTTCACCATGCCATATCAAACTAGTATATCCTTTGTTGAATCTTTTCTCTAAAAAATGAATTTTATATCTTTTACTTCTCATAAGAACATGTTAAAACAACTCCTGCATGGAATTAAGACCTTTCTCTTATTTCAAGCATTTGTATCCTTCAGGGCAAATTGTAGAAATTCATCAATCCTAGCCTCGTAGTCATCACTCAAATCTACCAGTGAAAATCGATTTTCAATCCACAAATTTCTACACATCTAGAAGAACAATGTAAAGATAGATATAAATTTTGATTCTTAGTCTTCTAAAAGTTCAATTACCAATAAACAATGCAACATCAACAGAACAACACATTCAAGTCCGTCAAATATCATTCCATTATAAAATTCAAAGAAACAAAAAATTTATATATTCTCTCTGGGAACTAATTATAGTAATTAAATTTCATTGCACATAGAAGCATTGATCGCACCTTCATTAGCAAGTGCTAGATTTCAAAGATGGTCGAGGCTAGTCGGGTGGCCCTGGTCGGGCAGGGGTGACCGATCAAGGCTGGTCGGTCTGAATGAGTCAATCAGTCGGGTGGAGCTGACAAGGGCAATGGGGATAGGGAAAGAAAATGGGGGTTTTCCTAGCTCGTAATTGGGTTTTTCGATTTTTGTGTTTAATTTTGGGATGAATATTAAATATGACAACGCATTACAGTTTACAAAACAAATTTGTATTTCACCACTTCGGTTTAACCTACAAAATGACGTGGTTAATCCCTATATAGATATTATGTGCTAAGCGAATGACCAGACACAATTTGGTCCACTGAAACCGCTAACTAGAATCATCAGTTCGGACAACCAAAATGCATTCACTCAATATAAGACAAATGCTTGAGAAATATTGTCTACAAGGGTCAACATACACCATCTCGATTTCTATTGTGCCGACGTGATAAGCCTAAAACCACGTCGGTGCATGTCGAACATATTACGGCCGACATGCTTACACGAACATTCACGTCGGTCATACATTGTCCGACGTATTATGTCTAACATTACGTTGGATTTGCAACTACATATGTGGTACGCCTAATACCACATCATATTCTCAAAACCACAAGTAATCAAGGTGACGTGGTAACCATATTACAGTAGTGAAAAAAATCACTCAACACACCAAGCCAAGACATCAAGAAGCTATCAATCCATCTTCTTATTCCGATGGAGGTCGCGAATGGAATCAAACTGAGTCAAATGATCCTCCAAGCTATTCAAAACATCATGAAGGTAATGGTAGCCATACTACTCATATGTCGGTTCAACGTTGTCTCGCTCATACCAACCAAAACCATGACCCCAACCTTCATATTTATTTTTCACATGCTACATAGGGTTGTCAATATTAATCCAAAGTGCCAACTTCTTCTTCACCACATTCAACTTGTGGAGTTGGCTCAACAACAGGTGGCTCAACTGGGGTAAATATGGGAGCACTTTTAGATGTCTTCATCTTGAGATAGAAGGCCTTGTTGGGGGATATTTGTGGGACGTCGAAGGAAACTAAGTGTTGTCAATCTTGAATTCTTTAAAGACACTGAGAGGCACATCGGATAAGGAATACACTTGCCTTTATGGTACCACATGTGCTTAAACAAGAACATTGGCCAATTAACCATAATAAGGCAGTAAATACAAACTCATTCCAGTTCAAAGATTTCAATGTGGTGATAGTACTTAGGCAAAAGATTGGAGGAAACTATGAAGGCAAGAACCCTAGTTAAACAATGAATAAGAGAAAGATTATGTTTGGGTTTGACTTTACTACTACGAAGGGCTTCTTCTATATAGACTTCCTTAATCATATCATCTGGGTCTATCTCAAGAGAGGTAGTTGAATGATCGACATAGATGTCGATCCACAAAAAGGAAAAGAATACTTGGAGATCTGGTGTGAGTTTAAAAGTTTCACCGTTGATCACGGTTTGCGGACACACATTTTGGGATTTGAACGGTGATGATTATAACAAAATTGTTGCACAAGGAATGGGAAATATTTGTGAGGCAACAATATGGTGCATAAAATAGTAACATGATTGGCTTCAAGAATTTTGGATAAAAGGAGATTGGGAAAAAAATAACCTCAATTAGTCTACAAGGAATGAGGGTGTTGGAGGAATAACAATCGTCCCATTTGGATTTTGCTTCCTTATCAATCAGCGTAAATTGATGAGTCAGAGGATGAGCAGGATGACAGACATTCGGATGAATAGGTCTCAATTTTGGATCCACTTCGATCAACGTTTAGAGGTGGTTGACCTTAGGATTTCTTTGCTCTTGACCTTGGAAGCAAAAACTTCTTGTGTGGGGCATCAGAGCTGGAGGGAGCACATAAGGCATAGAGGATGGTGGAGTTTGTCGGTGTATGTGAAGAGGAGGGTGAAGATGGTGAGAGGGACGTGATTTGGTGGATGGGAAGAAGATTTGGTGGTGGAGGAGGTCAGATCAGGTGATGGATCGACTGGAATGAGGTTGAAATGGTTAGGGTTAGAGAAGAAAATGAGGGGAAAGTGAAAGAAATCAAGTTAAAACAGCAAATCACGACAGAAGAGTGCTCTACCGGTCGAATGGTTAGCAGAAATCAACCTGACACGGTTTTCAAAATGATCAGCGATCGACCAGCAGCTCAAAAAAGTTGTGCATACATTGTCCTAGTTATGGTACTTTTCGGTTTACCGACCAAAAACTCGTCTGATCGGTAACATAAGTGTACCTAAGTGGAGCTCTGATCCAACCGGTTAATGGTAATCGCTCGACCGATAACCGACTAAGGGTTCATTTTATGTATTGGTCGAACTCAATAATAAGGTCCAACCGGTCATTCCAATAGGAGCAAACTTAACTGCAACGGTCAACCGATATGTCCGTAATGGTCGATCGTTGGGAGCTAGAACTGTGAATTGACTTTGAACTCACCCCAACCCAATGCAAAACAAAAACACACCAAAAAATGATTGTTAGATGTAATTTGAAGAGGTTTTAGCACAAGATGAGCATGATATAGACATGTATGATAAGGTCTGAAGTCATTTGCAATACACATTCCTAAGACTATTGTTATCAAATTGATCAACATTCAAAGATTTAATGAATATATCCTGCTAATTGATCACGTGTTAGACCAAATTTTAGTGCAAGGTTATCTTTAGTTGCATGATCTGTAACAAAATGATGCCTAACGTCTATATGTTTGGTTCTTGAATGCAAGATAGGATTCTAGATAACTTGATGGCACTAGTATTATCACAACAAATTGGAATAGTTTGAAACTCTAGTCCAAAGTCTTTGAAGGGTTGTCTCATCCATGTATGTGACTTGGGCACAAGCACAACTGGCGATGATATACTCGGCCTCACTTCTGGAAGGTGCAACACTATTTTGTTTCTTACTAAACCAAGAAACCAAGGGTTTTCCCAAAAGATGACAAGTGTCACTAGTGATTTTACAATCTGATACACAACCAACATAGTCGGCATCACTATAGGCAATGAGATAAAAACTCTTATCATGCGGTAAAACAAACCAAATTCATGAGCACCTTTCAAATAGCGAAAAATATTTCAAAGCATTCAAGTGACATTCTTTTGATGAGTTATTTCTTAAAAAACCAAATCCTAGCAGAGAAGATCATTAATAGCACTGAATATAATATAGTCAGCATAAATTTTAACCACTAATACATCCTTACCCATAAAGGGTGTTTGTGCACCTGTAATAAATAATTATTAAATAAGTTTGATTATTTACACTTCAATATGATTATTTTAAAAAAAATTAAAAAAATGATTATTTTTTAAAAACCATAGCAATACGTTACAAAATTATACCATAAAATTAGAAAATACATCTTCTACTTCATATTGTCTTCTTAAAATAAAATATTATTCTAAATTTAATTTAGTGTATTGTTTAAAAGTGTAAGACTATAATAATCTTATATATTAATTAATTTACACTTCAACAAAATGTGTATATATAATATATATAATTCGTATATCACATTTATATATACAACATTTACAGATAATATCAACTTCCCGAAAATAACAGTTAATGAATTCAATTTTTTATTTTCCAGTGGATTTCAGTGGCTTGCAGAAACAATAGAATCTTGGTTGAAGGGAAACTAATTTTCTTAGGTTTCTATTTTCCAATGTTTTCCCTTTGACCACAGAATCCATTTTCTGGTGGTTTCCTATGCACAAACACCCCCTCTAGATTTCACTAAAAGAGATGTGTTGACTTGACCCATTGTGAAATCATTCTCAGGAAGAATTTCTTCAACCTCTAATTGAGACTATAAAGAGCCTTCTTGATCTTGTAGACATGTCCAAGTGAGTCTCACTCACAAACCCAGGAGGTTGAGCAACAAAAAAATCTTCCATGATAAAATCGTTCAAAATGCACTTTTGACATCCATTTCAAAATGCTTAATGTACATGGATGATGTATGGGCTAAAATTATTCTTATGGATTCCAATCAAGCTACGGGATTGTAAGCCTCATCAAATTCTATTCCCTTCCTGTTGGTAGTAGCTTTAAGCGACAAATATATAGCTTTGTTACAAACTATGTTTCCCTCTTCATATAGTTTTGTCTCCAAAAACCCACTTAGTGCCAAGTATGAGTTGACCTTTGGGTCTTGGTACAAGTTCCAAAACATCATTCCATACAAATTGGTTTAACTCTTCATGCAAAGACATTATTCTAAATTCATCTTCACAAGCTTGTTCAAACCTCTTAGGTTCAAGTTAAGAAAGGAAGGCATATAAACAAACCAGAGCCCCAAATCATGTGACCATCCCACGAGATACATCCTTTATTTGTAAGTCCAGAGGATTTTCCTTTTTATTGATCCAATCCTTGGGAAGTTCCTCTATATCCTCTTTTGGAGGTTCTTGAGATTCTCGATGTGTCTCGGGAGATGGGTCTTCCGACGATACATTTCAGATTACATCCATGTGATCATCAACAAGAGGAGAGTTTTCAACTTGTGGCAACTCATCAAAGTTGACATGAATAGACTCCTTCAGACAATGAGCGAGCTTGTCATAAACTCTATATGTTTCACTTCTACTTGAATAGCCTAGGAATATAGCCTTATCAGATTTGGAATCAAATTTGTCTATTTTCTTTAGTGTTGAGGACAAAACTTTGGAACCAAAAGCCTTGAAATAAGAAATCTCAAGAGCTTTTTCCATGCCACAATTTGAAAGGCTTTTTCTCCAAAATTGGTATTATGAGAACACAAGTTAAAACAAAACAAACGGTGATAACCGCTTCACACCAAAAATATTTTCGTAGTCCTTTTTCCCAAAGCATGGTCATTACTAGGGCTGGCAACTTATCGGTTCTAGTTCAGCTACTGGAAGAACCATAATTGGATCCATATTCTACATAAATACCAGAACCGAACAGGATCAGAGTCGGTTCCCAACTTGGGTATCCAGAATCGGATCTGATGGGATCACAAATAACCATAATCGGATGCAGTGGAAACAGATCTGGTACAAAACTTGTATTTTTCAATGGACTCTTTGCTTATCCAGTCAAGACGACCCATGTCAATAGAATGGTTCAACTCAATTGGTTATGGTGAGCTTATCTAGTTTGGAATGGGAGGTGAAACTTCAGTTTATTCGAAGTGGGACTAAAGTTCCCACACATGAATCTCAATGGCAAAGTAATATGTATTCCGTAGAACGTTAATCAACAACTCACGTGAGTGGGTGGAATGGTAAAATTCATCTATATTGTCCCTTGTAATGCAGGTTTGAATCCTGTTAGGGACAAAAAAAATTAGAAATTCTTGTTGATCTATGGAGAGGTTCTAATACAGTAGATCTGGTTCCAGATCCAGTGGCTTTACTGAAACTGAACCGAAACTGGGTCGGCTCTGAAATTGGATAACCAAATCCGACCCATATCCATTTTGCCCCGGTTCGATACCATTAGATTTGGTTCGGTTTGACCGATTCTAGATACATGTTGCCACCCCTAGTCATTACTATCCCTTATAGAGTTCTATTGTTCATCTCAACAACCATTTTGTTGAGGAGTGCAAGGAAACAAAAGTTGTGAGCAATACCATGTTTTCACAAAACTTTTGAAAAATCTCATTTTGATATTCTCCTCCATCATCTCTAAGCCTCAAAATCTTACATTCATTTTCTCTTTGAACACATTTACAAAAACTTACGAAACTTTCAAAGGCGTCAAATTTATTTGCAGGAATATTAAAGAACCCAAGTAAAGCATGTGAAATCATCAACTATTACAAAATGCATACCTTTTCCACCAAGGCTCACAGTCATTGATGGACAAAAAAGGTCCAAGTGCATGATCTCAAGAGGTTTTGAAGTTGTTTGATGAATGCAAAAGGTATGATTTGGGTTTCTTTTGGGAAGCATGCACATATCCTAAATAATGTTTTTGTTGAGATTTGATTTGACTCCAAAAACATGTCAATCATTTTTATACCTTTAGTGAACTTCTCAAGACCCTTAGTTGGTTGAGCATTTTGTGCACTAAGATATAAAAGTTCATCATCATGTGAGGTGACTTTTAGACAATCATCTCAATGGCAAGTTATTCATTTTCTTTTAGTAATGCGTCATTATTGTAGTATCGTGTGGGTCGGGTTAATCTAATCACTTTTATGCTAATCCCTAACTAATCAAACAATAAAGGCAGCGGAAACAATTTAAAGACTAGTAGGGAAAAGGAACAAGCAAACCACAAATCGACTCGGCGTTTTTATAGAGGTTCAGCACCCCACCCGGGTCCTAGTCCTCTCTTGCAAGCTCCACTCGAATCCGCGAGCTCCGCCTACGACTTCACTATCCGCTCCCCGTTCCGGGCCAGGAGATAACGCCTTACAACCGTCAAACTCGCGAACAACCCTCGCCGAGCTTGGAATCCTCTTCTCACAATCCGAGAAGGATCACTTCGGGCTTTCACCGCAGTCTATACTCTTTTGACAAACTTTGTAACTGAGTGGGATTCACTCTCTAATGGAGCACACTTTTGTTGGATGAGGATATGATCACTAATTATGGATTTAGGCTTATGGAGTGAGATTGGGAGCTTTGAGGATTGACAGCTTCTCTCTAATGAATTGGACAATTGGAAGTTGGAGAGTTGTGTTAACAACAAGTCTTGATCCTCTATTTATAAGCTCCTAAGGTATTCTAGCCGTTGGGGATAGATTTGGTTGGGTTTTGTGTAAGATACACAAAGCAGAAAATCGGGCTGCAAATCTGTCCAGAACCGGTCGACTGAAACTGATAGACCGGTCGACCGTTCACTTGATTTCAAGGACAACGGTCGAACAAAAGAATATTCGGTCGGGCAAACGAGCTAGAACTTAACTCTACTTAAGTGAATCAGTCGAACCAAAGTATGGGACGGTTGACCGTTAAGGGGATTTGGTTGAGACAAAGTTGGATCGGTTGAACGAAGAGTGTGTCGACCGATAGCAGGGATATTATAAGAGTTCAACCGGTCGACCGAAATAGGGTCGCCGTTCGACCGGTTACCGAATGTATTTTGGGGTTAAGTTTATTTTATACGAATACGACCGTTATAGGAATACGACAAAGGTAACGGCCATATTAAAATCCGGGATCGGTCGACCGAGAAGGTAGAATCAGTCGACCAGTAGAGTTCGGTAAAATCACTGTGGAGAGTCTGTTATAAACCGGTCGAACTGAGAACTGGTTCGGTTGACCGTTTCAGACAGGAATTCTGGGTTTAGGTTTTAAGTGATTTCCGACTAAGGTTTGGATGATCTAATAACTCCAAATAAGGTGAAATTTTGTGTGTGACTTCTCTAAGGAACCTAGTGTGTATGTGATATGTTTTTCGCTCTTGTATGCTCAATTTATACATGTTCCTAAGACTCAAAATAAAATCAAGATTACAAGTCTTCATATAGCTTTATTACAAATCTTGACTTGATTTCCTTCCTTCCATGAGTCTTGATCACCTGTAGAGGTCAGCACATGCAATATATATGCAATGCAATATGTGTGCAACTCTACATTACTTATGATTAAGATTAGGTTGATTAAATCATCAAAACAAGGATTAAGGCCAAAAAGCCAACAATTATTACTTGATATATCTTGTTTACCATCCAAGCTAGTTTTTTTGTATGAAATATGAGCTCATGATTTTCAGTTAGTTCATGGAATGTTGTTGGGAAATTAAAGTTAAAAACCACAAGTTCACGTCCACGTTGAAGCGGTGGCAAGCACTGGTCGTGTACACAAGGAGCGAGTGCAGGTTGTCATCGACCATACTCGAGTTGGGGAAGAAAATGAAGATTGAGTGTATCTAAACAAACAAATTAATATCACACGAATCAACTAAAGAAATCCTAATATGACTAGTCTCGTAGGAAGTGCAAAATGCATGCAAAAGTGTAGATGTGTGATACATGTGTGCCTACAATCAAGAGCTAACAACATGCATTACATGGCAATTTTATAATGCCACAATCCTAAGTGTGTCTCTACATGGATTAAGATTTATCACAATCATTAAAACATATAAAACACTACTTATGATAAGGACAAAGACAACCACATGATTACATGTCGATCTTATCTTTATAATGTCATGAAGAACATAGAAATCCATAATAACCACAGCCCCAACTATGTGTCCACATGAATTAAGATTTAACATCCTCATTAAAACATACAAGACATTAATAATGATAGGGTCAACAATGCAACATGCTTCCACATGTCATTCTTATCTCTTTATCCTCTTCAATCTTATCCTCGCCTCATCATACCCCATAATGTGGGCCCACTAGCCAAAGCATGTGCTAAGCATCCATTACGGACATTAACAAATCAAAGGCAATAGTGAGAAAGCCATAAAAATGTCCACGAAATCATTTAAAGCTCCAAGAATAAGATAAAACACATGCCAGTCTCACAACAATCACACTTCACATCATTCTCCACCCCCCCCCCCCCAATGGGGATGGATTACTCACTAATCATCATGTAAACAAAGAAAATAATAAAATAAAAACAACACATGAACAACTAAAGAAAACTAGATCTAACCAAATCAATGGAATAAAGATTGGATTAAATGAATGACAAAAACATAAATAACATGAAACTAAAACTTGATTAAGAAAGAAAGATTACAAAATGGTGTTTCTCTTCTTCTCCACTATACTACTACGCAAAAAATAAAACCTACTCTAAGCAAGAAATAAAGCCTACTCTAAGTAAGAAATAAAACCTACTCAAATGGGGGAAGAAGGAAGAACAAGAGAAGAGAAGGATTATAAGTGTATTTATAGAAGATTAGAGGGTCTGCATTAATCTAGGCTCAATCGGATGGCTGAAAATCATATTTACATGTTTCATAGTGGCTGAAAATCATATTTACATCTTTCATAGTGCTTTGACCCAGCAATCCGGCACGCTAGAGAAATCTGAGTGCCAATCGAACAACCAGATCCGCCAGTGGCGGATTTTAATCCACTAGTGGCAGATCATTTTTGTCCAATCGGTTCCAAAGTTGGGCAGCGACTTTAATTAACATATGGAACATCTGAGGTGCACGCAGAGCTGTTGGTTTGAGCCCGTTTTGTTTTAAATATTGAGTTACTCCTCGGGTTCAGGATATTATGGACTTTTGCAACCAACATATTTTGTTTACACTTAGGTCCCTCTGGGTTTTCACTTGGGTTCTTCCTGACTTGCAATCTAGTCCTTGAACATTACAAAAAGGTCAAGAAGGCTTCCAAATTAATTCTTTCTTCTTCTATTTAGGTTTTTCCGCTTCATTTCTCTTCTTTGTTACCTAAACCCTAAAATGTATGAATCAAATACCTGAGTGGCACAAATATGGGGTGCAATAAAGGATATATAGCATCAAGGAGTCATATGATATGTTAATAATCAAATACCCCCACATTTATCTCTTGCTAGTTCTAAGCAAAACAAAAAAGAAAAACAACATTGGAAATGGGAAATCCTAATTCAGTTTTGTTGGAATCACGATTGCACTTAGCACATGCTAAAAGCCGTTAAACCCCCTTGTCACCAAGGAGGAGGAGGGGTGTCTCATTTTCAGCGGTTATATGATTGACTTTTTTAATAACCACAAGTACACGACATCGGCGAAGACGTGTAAAATATGGGTCGAACCTAAAGGAGTTGTGAGTGTTGTTGTTCGAACCATACTTGAGTGGGAAAGGAGAGGAGAAAGAGTGGATATTGTTAACTAACTACACTAAACTATGAGTGAATTACCAATTAAACTAAACTAAATAGCAAATCCAATGTAAATCAAAATCAACTAATCGAAAATTGGTCTCGTAGGAGGTGAAGAATGAATTTAAAAGTATAGATGTGTATTCGTGTGTGTGTAACATTTAACGCTCATGACATGCATCATATGGAAATCTTATAATGCTACAAAGACAACTAAATGATTACATGTTTAATGACATAAAGAACATGGAATCCATAATGACCAAACCCAACTATGTGTCCACTTGAATTAAGATGTAACGTTATCATTAAAACATACAAGACATTAATTGTGATGATGCCAACAAGAGCACATGCTCCCACATGCCATCCTTATCTCTTTACCACTCCAATCTTATCATCACCACATCATTCCCCATAAAGTGGGCCCAGTAGCCAAAGCATGTGCTAAGCATCAATTAAGACCATTAGCACATCAAATGCAAGAGTGAAGAACCTTACAAAATGGCTATCGAATTCATGTGCGGATCCAAGACTTGGATTAAACAAAAACACAAACATTACAACACATCAACACTTCACATCATCCTCCACCCCCCCCCCCCCACCCCAATGGGGATGGACTACTCTCTACTCATCTCCATAACCAAGAAAACAACAAAAGCAAAACAACTCATAAACAAATAATGAAAATTAAAGTTAACCAAAGCAACTGAACAAAGTTTGCATCAAATGAAACATAACAACATGATGAACATAAAAACTTAACTTGATTAAGAAAATGAAGATTACAAGGTTGCTCCTCTTCTCCTCCCCTACACTACTAATCAATAAACTAAAACCTACTCTAACACAAAAGAAATAAAACCTACTATACTAGACAGTAAAGGAAACTAACCTAAGGATGAGAGGAAGCAAGAAGAAGAAAGGAGACATTACCAGTCTATTTATAGAAGAACAGAGGGTTTGGATGGATCTGGGGGTAATCAGACGGTTGTAACTCAGATCTGGATGTTGGATATTTCTCTTACCCGACAACCCGGCCAGCCACCAAAATTTAGGTTAACATGGAGCAAAAACATCCACCACTGGCGGATCAAATGACTCCGACCAGCCTCAAATTTCGCCAACTGGTTAAGTTTGGTGTTTCGCACGTGGAGTGGAGCCCTGGTCCATTGTCTCAAGCTGATTTGATTTTAATTGTTGATTTACTCCTCAAGTTATGGACTTTTGCGACACAATATATTTCTTTACACTTTGGTCCATCTAGGTTTTCACTTAGGTTCCTCCGTGTTTTCAGTCTAGTCCTTGGACACTACAAACAGCTCCATAAACCTTCCAAATCAGTCCATTCTTCTTACGTTTTGGTCATTTTCTCTTCCTTTCTATTCTTTATTGCCTAAAGCCTGAAACACATCAAACAAACACTTGAGTTGCACAAATATGAGGTAAAATAAATGAAATATTGCATGAATGCAATGTATGATATGCTACTAATCAAATACCACCAAACTAAGCTTTTGCTAGTCCGGAGCATAACAAAGAAAGAGAAAATATGAAACATATCCTAACTCACTTTCGTATGAATCGTGGTTGCACTTAGTATGTGCACACAAGCTGTTAAACCTCATTGTCACAAAGGAGGAGGAGTGGTGTCTCTTGAGGACTTTCAGCGGATATACCCACAAAATCTGAACATTGATGCATTATTCAACCTAGCAACATGACTCGACGGACCTATATTTCTCGATCATTGGACACGGTAATCCTATGGGCCGACTTTATATATGTATCCAGTCCACACACCTATCCCAGGGAACCATTCATGCAAGTTAATTAAAGATTTAAGTGAAAGACATGGGCAACCTTAATGATTGACATCATTTCATGCTTACATTTGTATCTTATATCCATTATCTTTCACCTAAACAATGCTACGTAATGAGTTTTATGTTTGAATTTCAGAAATAAATAGGTTTGAGGAGAAGAGTCATAAAAGGACCTAAAAGCAGGAAAAATGACTGAGTTGAGAGACTCGAGGACTAAGATGCAAGATCGAAGGACATAATGTAAGATCGAAGGACCAATGAGCAAACAAGAATACTCCACACCATCATGCGGAGTATTTTGGCAACTTTAATCGGGTCGGAGCTCCAGCAAGCGAAGTAGATGCATCAAAGACAAACAAAGCCATCTAGAAAAGCCCAGAAGAAAGCCCAGAGCGATCCAAACCCTGTAGACCAACAATTGGCGGTCTGGCACCGCTGATTGGCAGTCCGGGTAGGTCCAGATCCGCTAAGATTTCTGTGGGGCGTCTATTAGAGTGTATTTAGTCTATTTCTGGTATATGTTTAGTCCCATACCGGGGGATTCTCCCGGATTACATTTTTCTATGGCTATAAATAGAACTCTCCCTCCTCTCTTGTATCCTATCACTCTCGTGGTGGTCATCCTCTCTACTAGATGTAATTGAGTGAGTAATAATAATAATAGATTTTTTCCTTGAAGCAAAAACCCCTGGTGGAGAGAGGCTACTTATAATTGAGTGAGTAATAATAATAGATGTTTTCCTTTTGATATGTTGTTTCTTTCTTTGTTTAATTTCCTTTCATATGTCTTGCATACTTCTTTAGTTTTATGTCTTTTTTAGCTTCTTTAATATTTCTTGTTTGCTTAGTTTTATTTCCTTTCAGTAGAATGTCTCATTTTAATGTAGGTTGTAGTTTAAATATGAGTGAGTAGTTCCATCCCCATTTGGGGGTGGAGAAATATGCGATATGATTATGTGTTGTATTAGGTGTGTGTTATCTTAATCCTTTGAATCTTACATGATGTCCATAACCATCTAATGGGATTTCACTCTTCTCTTTGATATGCTAATGATCTTGAATGAAGCTTAGCATATGCTTAGATTAGTGGACCTATTTTATGGGGAATGATAAGGTGAGGATATGGATGGAACTGATGAAGGAAACATGATTTGTAGTTGCATGTACTCTTGTTACCCTTTCCCTTGGTTAATGTATTGGATGGTTTAATGATTGTGTAAATCTTAATTCGTGTAGAGGCAAAGTGAGGGTTGGTCTTTATACATGAGTTCATTTAGCTTCATTCCAATTATTGTCTTGTATGTTTTAAAGATATTGTGTTATCTTAATTCATGTGGAAGCAAAGTTGGATGTAGTTTCATGATTTTCATGCACTTCATGTTGTGATGAGCTTAATTGAACACACACATACACATATCTTTACATTCACATTCTTTCTCTACCCCCTATGGGGTTTAGTTTTATTGCGTAGTTTTCATTCCTTTCACATTGTAGTGTAGTTTAGATCATAACTCCTTTCTCTCCTTTCTTTCCCACTCGCCTTCGACACACCTCCCTGTGGATCGACCCGTATTTGTCACCGCTTCAACGAGGCCGTGCACTTGCAGTTATAATTAAAATGTTCAATCAAGTTTTTGGCGTCGTTGCCGGGGAGGTGTTTTGCCCAGTGTTTGGTTTGGACAATTCGGGAGGTTTTAATTTGTTGTTTTTAGTTTTGTTTGTTTTAGGAGGCTTCAAGAATCAAGAGACGTCTCCCGAAGAAGATGGGAGAAAATCAGAAGCAAATAGACCGCCAATCTGCGGTTCTGGACTGCCAATTGGCGGCCTGGTGAGCTCCAAATTCTCTCCCATTTTTTCTGGTTGTTTCTACATTCACTAGGTTGTCTAGGAGTTCAATTTTGCATGTTTTGACTTGTAGTTTGCTCCCAGATTAACAATCAAGTCCCATTAATCAACTTGGACCATAAAACTCAAAGCAAAAGATTAGGCATTCTTACTTGTTTAGGTCATGCATCACATACTTGACGTAGGCATGTAGTTGCTTTTATTTTAGCTTACTTTCAGTTGATGAGTGCTGATGTGAGATACGCATTTCCTACTCTCATTCATACATATTGTATAACCATGCATTAGTTAGTAGGAATTGCATCGGGACAAGAGTGAGTTGAGCATTTGATTGTAGAGTTGATTGCTAGATTTAGGATCAAAACGCTACTAAGGAGGGGTTGTCCCATAAAAGATAAGGTGGGGATTTCATCACCCTTTCCTTGGACCCAAAAATCACTCTTAATAAAACCTTAATTCTAAAAGCAAGTAGACATTGACCCTAAGGATTTTAGATGCACTAGGAGAGTGATCTAGTTGAGATTGTCATGGCCTGATCGGCGTTGCCTACCTTGTCGATAGTAGGAGGTACTGGATCTCCGGATCTGGTATCACATGTTGGGCATTGTGGTCTTCGTTGTAGGGAGGTGAGGCGTGTCGAGACTAGTGACCTCGAAGTTAGGCGTCGTCTAGCCTAAGGACCCATAGCCATATGTTGTTTGAGTCGTGCTTGCTAGATTAGGCTTCTACCTTCACCCACTACCCACGCTAGCTCTAGGGATTCTTCCCTCCTCCTCTGAGTCCTCTCCTCATCTATATTATACGAGTAGTCTCCTCCTCTGAGTACACCCTCTATTGTGTGTTATTTTAGAGTCAAGTCAAACGTTTTTATGCGAGGTTGGTCTCATTCTGGTAAGAGCGCTCGACTTGAGAGAGCGCATTTTTCTGAGATGGACTGTCTAGGTGATCGGCCATCTCTACCTCGTGCTCCTTTGGAGTGTGAGGCCGAGTCTTCTCGTAGTGACAGGGGAGACTGTGTTCCATACATGGATTACCTCGACCTGCTCCCACAACCACGTAGACCTCCTACTCCTCCTCCTCTGACTCGAGAGGAAGATGGATTCGGTCAGGATCGAGTTCTTGGTGCACCACCACCTTTAGCTCGACAGGATAGACCGATGACTTTGTGGGAGCGGACCCATCCTATTCGGGCCGCGCAACCTTTTAGCATAGTTCTTCCCTGAGCTCGCTGGAACAACTATGAACTGAAACCTCAATATGTGAGCATGCTTCCTACCTTCACAGCCAATAAGGAGGATCCGTATATTTTTATACATGAATTCCAGGAAGTATGCTCCATGTTCAAGCGTCAACAGCTTGATGAGGATTCTGTCCGGTTGAGGATGATTTCTTCCGCGTTGAAGGATAACGCGAAGAATGAAAGGAAACTATTTTAAAAGTTTTACTTTTATATGTCAATTATTATGAATTGAATGTGCAAACATTTTGTTCCTTGATTATGATATTCGTCTTTTGGAAGTGTTAAGGAAGAGGCGCTTGGTCCTTAACCGTAGAGCTCTAAAAGATAATGGGTTACATAAATCAAAAGTTATTCACAATCATGGTAATTAACATGGAACATTAATTACCAAGATAAGATTGTCATGTTGGTCATCGATTGTTGTAGCTCTACAAATAATTGACGACACGAGTATATAAAAGAGGAAAAGATTACTTTTATATATTGAATAGACCTAACAAGTAAAACATTATGGAATTGTGTTTCGTTTCATTAATGTTTTACTGTGTCTTGGATCCTAAGATATGAGACTTATATCTTTTCACTCAAGAAGTGTTTAATTTGATTATTGTCAAAAGCTACCAATGAGTGTAGTGATAACGGCAATAGTTGGTTGAACTTGACTTGTGCTGGAAAAGATAGCTAGTCAAACGATTATCATTGCCCCTCTTAATTGAGTGATGATATTAGTGGGCCCCTTGATAAAGCAAAATTATAATGTGCACAATGTGACTTGAGTTAAGTCACATAGTTATAATTAGCTTAGAGAGATCAAGAAATGAATATAATACAAAGGTGACACATTTCTGCTTTGTATATATTCTTAATATCATGAGCCAAGGGACGGACACAAGTGGTGCACTTACATCACTAAATGGATCTTATTTTGGTTCGGGTGGAACAAAGACATCTATGCTAATTGGGTAACTATAATGTGTAGCTAGATACCGCTTATAGTTTGAGATATTAAGTGTTTAATATCACTGTCAATTTGGCTTAGATCCTTCTATAGGTCACACCACAAAATTGGGAAACAAGAGGTTGATTTTAAGTTCATATGATGTGTCGGATTTCATGTGAAAATAGGACACATGTGGTGAATTAATTAAAAACAATATGTCATGAGAATTGACATAATTAGAATCATAATAAATTCATATGACGTATATATTATGGGGTGTAATAATTTAATATTACATATGATAATATATATAGGATGTGAATTGCTAAAAACCCCAAAAGATCAAATTTTGTTGGAAATAAATTCAAAATTTGACAAAGGCAAAATCGGGGTCAAACACGGTGAATCGTTCATGGTTCGGTCGACCGGGGCATCTTCGGATCGGTTAACCGAATAGGGAACGGGTAAGCGCAATTGGTTGACCGGATTGCCCAGAGTGACTGGACAATCGGGTTCGGTTAACCGATTGGAAACGGTCAACAGAGAAATAGTATTTTTGGTAGACCGAAGGTGACCCGGTCATCCGATAACTATGTCCCAGAAGCGATTTTGGTGGGTCAACGGTAGACCGATTAAAAGACGTGGTTCGTCCGAATTCTTCCAGGGAATTTTTCTCATAAAGAATCGGTCGACCGTCTGACTCACGGTACACCGAACACGTATTATAACTGAATGGTCTGGTTGACTGAATAATTCTCGGTCTACCGAACAAGAACGATTCTGCCTGAATTATTAAGAGATTAATTAAATCATGGGTGGTATAATTCCAGATTTAATTAAAAAAATTTGTGGGTGATTATGTGGAATTTAGAGATTAATTTTAGGAGAGAAAAACAAGGGATCATGGCTAAATAATAGCTTTTGATAAGGATGTTTTGGGACCCTTTAAAAGGGCACCTATCCCTACTTGTTTTAAAAACTAATGCAAAAATCTTTCTCTCATTAATCTCTCCCTAATCACCACGAAAATCTCTTAGTAAATTTAAGTTTTAGAGATAATAATCTCAGGAGCTTAAAGAGGGGTTATTAGCTAGATTCTAAACTGTTAGAGATTCACTAGTGCAGAAAAGTCCATATACGTTGGATATATAGTGGTATAGATGTCGGATTTCGATGGTCCAAGTACCCGACGTCTATTTCCCCGTCGTCTATTCCTTGTTGTATAGACGTCGGCTATATACGACCGACGTCTATACAGTGTATACACGTCGGCTATATACGACCGACGTCTATTATATGTTAATTAACAAAAAATACATTGGAACGTATATCGGGCATTCTGCACTCACATTAATCAAGCCCAAGTTGCCCAAGTGCCCCAAGTGCCAAACTTTTGACAAATAACCACGAATATCAAGCCCAACATGCGCAGGTGCCCCAAGTCGTTCGCGTTCAGCAGTAAAGGAGTGGTGGAGTACATCAACCACACCAACAAAAATAAATTCTCCGATGTGAGACTAAACTATTACACCAAATAGATGTCGGATATGCATTGACCGACGTCTATTCATACTGCATGACCTATAGACGTTGGTCGTGTTATAGATCCGACGTCTATACTTTGAAATAACAATAATTAATAAAAAGATACGTCCTATAGACGTCGGCTACCTTATACAACCGACGTCTATACATAGGTAAATAGTAAAAAAACGTTGCAACCATTTTGAGCCCAAGTTGCTAGCTACTTTCTCTCTAATCTTGTTTAGAGTTTGGTGAACACTCGGAGGCAAATCCATGGACGATTCAACGGGCAACGCGACTCCGAATCTTCAAGAAGGTTTTAGAGAACCTTTAGGTATGATTCTACCTTTGTGATTTATTTTAATAAATGTAGGATTGCATATTATTAGAATAATCACAAAACTATGTACATAAATATTGTTGAAAATATGAAAATCGATCTTGTATGTTGTATTAAAATTTTAAAATATATACATACATAGGGACACGAAATCCTACAGTGGTATAAGAGCTTTTAGTTCATATTTTCAATAATTAGACTATATAATTAATTTTAGTTTACCATCTACAATCGAAACAATTCACGTTCTGTCTTTTTCGAGTTTTCCGATGGTTTTGTTAATTTAATTTTAATTAATTCTTTTGATAGTTTTAAATGTTTTGAAACACATCATGTGAATGTTAGAATTAAAATTTAGACTTATGTCTAATTTATAGAATTTTCGTTTTTAATTAAATGATTATTTTATAAGGAATCGGCAAAACGAAAAAGGCATATGTTTATCTTTCTTTAAATTTTTATTTTTGGAAATTGGAGAAACAACGGTTCAAATATTTTATGTTTTGAACTATGGATACATAAAATCATTTTTAATGGATTTCAAATGATTTTTGAATTGTTTGATTTATAGATGCATGATAAACTAAATCGAGTAATATATAGTATATGTACATGCGTTGCTCGAGTTCTCTAATGTAGGGATATGTGAGTTTATATGTTCCATCGAAGCCATGTGTGAATGAATGAATGTGTATGTTATTATTATTCAATCACAGGGGCTTATGTATGTAAAAGCCAAATTTTATTTCTATGTATATGCATGCATATGAGAGGACTTTTACATAGGACTTGCACTAGACAATTTTCAAAATTGAGAGATGCATGTTTATATTTTTGCAATATCAACATCCATGGTGCAAGAGGAAGACGCTGAAGAAGCACAAGGATCAAGGATCAAGGATGAGGGATCAAGGATCAAGGACGCGGGAGCATATAAACTCACGCAATGTTTGTGTGATTGGATTTATTTATGTTTGTGTGCTTGATATATATGTGATTGTATGGATGAATGTTAGGATGTGTATAGATGATAAATATGCATGATCACCTAAATTATAAAATCACATATTAATGTTTAAATTGTCCAACCAAAAATTAAGAGTATCTTTCTTTCTTATTTCATCCACTAGCAGCCATCGATCGAGGGATATTCTGCTCGCCCTTAGCGGGAGATAGCTTCCTCCATCTTTGGGAATAGTGGGAGATATAAGGTTGTCTATTGTTGTGCCACGAATAGATGTACGAGGTGCGATTCACCCTTACTGGACACCGAGTATATTTGTTTGTGAATACAATGGATAAACGTATCTCGTATCAAATGAAATAAGTTTTCTTAACAAGACCCGGAGCCCTAGCTCGGTTTTGAGAAAGAGAGTTTTTCTTACGAGGATCGGTCAAATTCCCTCTTAATTAAAAAAACAAGAGTCATAAGAGTTTGAAAAATGCAAACGTTGCGATATTTCGAAATGATTATGATTAGAAAATGATTTCTTACCTTGATTTTATAATATATCTGATAGCCCTTAGCTAGTTTATATTATAATTGATAGGATCTTGGATTGTTGCATTTATGGACAAATTTTTATTTGCGGTATTGTTTTTAAAACATAAAATTGACATTAAATCCCATATAATTTATTTTGTAGAAATGTCGAATATTCAACATATTGTGCGATCTATGATTGAAAAACATCCTTTGGCAAATGACGGCTCAAACTTCATAAGCTGGAAACTCAAGCTCAATATCATGTTGAAGTTTGAGAAAATATCTCATATTTTGGATGGTGAAATCCCAAAATTAAATGAGAAGGCAACCGATAGCGAGAGAGAGACAAAAGTCCAGTGCGAAGACCAAGAGAACAAATTTCACGGTCTAATGTTGGCCTCCATGGATGACTCGCTTCAAGCAAAATACTTGGATTCAAAACCCAAGAAGACCATGGAAGCTTTAACAAAGATGTTCATGGATAGTGCTAGAAAAGAGCGTTATAAGACCACCATCGCACTCACAAGGTGACACATGGCGGAGGGAACATCGGTATCCATGCATTTTCTCAGGATGCAAGGATACCTTGAGAAGTTGTCGAAGCTCTCTTCCCCGATGCCTGATGACATTGCGGAAGATTTGATTCTTGGCTCTCTAGCCCCGTCCTACAAGGACTTCATTATGCACTATCATGTGCGTAAGAAAGGGGTGAGTCTTGAGGAACTTCACAACGCTCTCAAAACGGCTGAAGTTGATATGGGCAAGGGTCAGGACAAGCACGTCCTAGCCGTCCATGGAGGGATCAAGAAGATCACCAAAGGTAAAGGCAAATTCACCAAGAATACGTCAATCAAGAGCAAGGGAGTAGGAGGTGATCATGGGAGTGCCTTAAGGGGGAAATCTTTGAAATCTCCGACTCCCAACACGGAGTACTTTCACTGCGGTGAAAAGGGATACATCCGGCCAAATTGCCCCAAGTACAAGGAAGACCTTGACAATGGAGTGATTGAACGTAAGCGCCCTAAAAAGGCCAAAGGTATATTTGTTGTTGAGATAAATTTATCCACCTCTGTCCATTATTGGGTAATTGATACCGGATCTTGTGCTCACATAATTTCTAATGTGCAGCTACTAAAGGATAGGAAGGAACTCGTAAATAACGAGATGATTTTGAAGATAGGAAATGGTGCAAGCATTGCTGCGATTGCACAAGGTTCTTTGGAGCTTCAATTATCTAGTGGTTTAAATTTATGTTTAAAGAATGTTTATTATGTGTCTTCGATTAGCAAGAACATTATTTCTGTATCATGTTTGGATATGGATAATTTTAATATAAATAATAATAAAAATTAAACACCAATAACAAAAGGCTTAAAACTACTCACGTGAATGATACACTCTTGTGGCACTATCGTCTTGGTCACATAAATGAAAAAGCATCAAGAAATTGCAAGAAGGTAACCTTCTTGGTCAACTTGATTTTAAATCATTGGAGACGTGCGATCCTTCCCTAATGGGCAAAATGATCAAGAGGCCTTTCAAGAAGAAAGGACCGAGAGCGAATGACTTGTTGGATTTGATCTATTCCGATGTATGTGGTCCGATGAGTACTAGTGCAAGAGACGATTTTAGGTACTTCATTACGTTCACAGATGACTATAGTCGTTATGTCTATATTTATCTAATGAGAAACAAAAGTGAATCCTTTGACAAGTTCAAGGAATTCAAGAATGAAGTAGAGAACCAACTCAACAAAAAAATCAACACTACTGCAGAATCGGGAATACTCGTCGCCAAATAGACGTCGGCTGTTACAAAGGCCGACGTCTAATATAGAGAAGATTGAATAGACGTCGGCCGCATATAACTCCGACGTCTATACCCAATAGACGTCGGGGAACAGACGTCGTCTGTTATAATACGACGTCTATATTCAATAGACGTCGGGGAATAGACGTCGGACTTCACAGAAGCCGACGTCTATTGGTGACGTCGGGGAATAGACGTCGGAGATATGCAATATCCGACGTCTATATGTCTTTAAAAGAAATCAGACAGTTACGTTTCTTTCACTCTTTCCAGACAGAAAATACGAAACCCTAGCCGCCGCGATCCGATTCTCCGATCCATCCCGTCTGATTTCTCCGATCCATCCCGCGATCTCCTCCGCCACTACAGTTCCACTATGGGGACGTCAGATTCCATGTGAGTAAAGCTTTATTTTTGTTCATTTGTAGTTTATTTCCTCTAACAATGATGTGTTCACTTTTATAATTATGTTTGAATAATTAGATAGATAAAAACATTCACACGGCGTATGTGAAGGCGATACGGTCTGCTCAGCATTTTATTTACATCGATATGGCCGAACAATGATGTACAAGTAATTGTATGGCGTCGACGGCGGCGTCAATCATCTTTAAACCTACCTTCCTCTGTCTGCAGGTAGATTTAAAGAGGATTGACGTCGTCGTCGACGCCATGCGTCCGCTTGGTTTCCCCAAGACCTTGGTCTGCAAAATTGTCAACAAACTCGTCAAGGTGTCTCCTCCTTACCTAGCTAAAATCCTAATTAATACACTAACTAACAACTTTTTTCCTTTTCCTTTTCCTTTTCCTTTCCTTTCAGCCCACACTACGTGATGAGATACATGGAGGAAACTGAAGACTTGTGTTGTACATTTCTTTGTGTTGTACATTTCTTTGTAATGAATGAATGAATGATTGTCTATATATGCTTGTATGTTTGTGTTTGTGCAGGATGCTATTTATTTATTTTGTCAATGTTTAGGAATAGACGTCGGATGTCTTGAATATCTGACGTCTATTCCTTGGACAATAGACGTCGGATGTCTATACGTCCGACGTCTAAGAATAGACGTCGCGCGAATACACGTCGGATGTGAGGGTGCTGATATCCGACGTGTATAGGCATTAACATCCGACGTATATGACCTTTTCTGTAGTAGTGCAAGTCTCTACGAACGGATCGTGGAGGTGAGTACTTAAGTACCAAATTTGACTCATTCCTAACGGAGTGTGGTATTGTACCACAGCTACCCCTCCCGGTACACCTCAGTGGAATGGGGTATCCGAAAGGAGGAATAGGACATTACTCGACATGGTTTGATCAATGATGAGTCAAGCTGAATTGCCGCTTTACTTTTGGAGTTATGCACTAGAAGTTGCGGCTTACACACTAAATAATGTTCCATCCAAATCCATAGAGAAAACGCCTTATGAGCTATGGAGTGGTAAAACACCTAAGCTCAATTTTCTCAAGATTTGGGGTTGTGAGGCCTACGTCAAGAGATTGATGCCGACCAAACTTCAACCAAAAGAGGATAAGTGCTTCTTTATAGGTTATCCTCGTGAGACAAGAGGATACTACTTTTGGCATATAACCTCCAATCGAGTGATTGTAGAGAGGGATGTCCTATTTCTAGAAAAGGAATTTCTGGAAAGAATTAAAAGTAGTGGGAGTGGAGTTGTCCTTGAGGAGACTCAAGATATTCTACAAGATCATGATATGAATGGTGACATTCAAGATCATGAAGGCCCAACCGAGATTCCTTTGGTTAGTGGGAGCGTGAGTGAGAGACCTTCGCAAAAATTTGTGAGAGAAACTCAATCCTCCCCACCTAGTGTACGTTTGAGAATCGAACACGAACCAATTCCACAAGAAATTGTGGAAGAAGTTCGAGAAGTACACGTAGAACAAAAAGAACTTAGAAGGTCAACGAGGGAAAGGAAGAAACCCGATATGTATTTGGGACTTCATGAAATCATGGTACTAGATACCGATGATCCCTCGA
The DNA here is from genome assembly GCA_963682175.1 of Triglochin maritima. NCBI lineage: Eukaryota > Viridiplantae > Streptophyta > Magnoliopsida > Alismatales > Juncaginaceae > Triglochin > Triglochin maritima. The sequence goes on along the minus strand of OY821790.1, from coordinate 13,384,332 downwards.
CCTTTCAAGAAGCAATGGAAAGAAAGGACTCCAAACTATGGCTCAAGGCCATGGAATCCGAAATACAATCCATGTATGATAATCAAGTGTGGAACTTGGTTGACCTTCCTCAATGGAAAAAGGCCATTCAAAATAAATGGGTTTTCAAGAGGAAGATGGACATGGATGGGAACTTGACAACCTACAAAGTGAGGCTTGTAGCAAAAGGTTTCACCCAAGTTCAAGGAATTGACTATGATGAAACTTTTTCACCGGTTGCCATGTTCAAATCTATTCGGATTATGCTCGCTATTGCTGCATTTCATGATTATGAGATATGGCAAATGGATGTCAAAATGGTATTCCTTAATGGGAACTTGGAGGAGGATGTGTACATGGTACAACCTCAAGGTTTTGAAGATCCAAAGAATAGAGAGAAAGTATGCAAGCTTCAAAGATCCATTTATGGATTGAAGCAATCATCAAGGAGTTGGAACAAGCACTTTGACGAAGAAGTCAAAAAGATTCACTTCGTCCAAAGTAAGGAAGAACCTTGTATATCCAAGAAGTTTAGTGGGAGCCACATAGTGTTCTTGATCTTATATGTCGATGACATACTCCTCATGGGAAATCATATACCTTTGCTTGAGCAAATGAGAAGTTCATTGAAATCTGCATTTTCGATGAAAGACATGGGTGAGGCTCAATACATCTTGGGAATCAAGATATATAGAGATAGATCCCGTAGACTCATTGGCCTAAGTCAACGTACGTACATTGACAAGGTCTTGGAAAGGTTCAGCATGAACAACTCCAAAAAGGGCAATCTGCCAATGAGTATGGGTGTGCAACTCAAGAAGTCTCAACGTGCTGAATCACATAAAGACTTGGAATACATGAAAGATATCCCTTATGCTTCGGGAATAGGATCGATCATATACGCGATGACTTGCCCAAGACCCGATGTCTCGTATGCTCTAAGCGCGACAAGTCGTCACCAATCCAACGCAGGTCCTGAGCATTGGACTGCGGTCAAGAATATTCTGAGGTACCTTAACCGAACCAAAGATAAGTTTCTTTTTTATGGAGGACAAAAGGAGTTAATAGCCGAGGGCTATTAGGATGCGAGTTTCATGAGTGATCCCGACGATATGAGGTCGTAATAATGATATGTCATCATTTTCGAAGGTGGAGGCATGAGTTAGCGTAGTTGGAGCAAATCACTACAACCGACTCAACCACCGACGAAGACAAAATAAAATTACTATAGGTGGACACAAACAGCAACACAGCTGATCCACTCACCAAACCCTTATCCCAAGCCAAGGGCGAAATGCATTTCGAGTCCATGGGTCTGAGGAACCATGTGGGTTGGTGATTGATCGTTTTATTTAAACCGCAAGTGCACGGCCCGTTGAAGCGGTGGCAAATACGGGTCGTCCACTGGGAGGTGTGTCGACGATTGGTTTGTTAGAATGCGAGAGGTAAAAAGAAGGAGAGAAAGGTTGGATACACTAAACTACACTAAGATGCAAAAAGGAAATGGAAGAAAAGCAAGAAAACTAAACCCCAAAGGGGGTAGAGAAATAATGTGACCATAAACAAGTGTGTGTGTGTTCATTAAGCTCCTCGCAACATGTAGTGCATGAAATCATAAAACTACATCCAACTTTGCCTCCACATGAATTAAGATAAGACTACATCATTAAAACATACAAGACAATAATTTGAATGAAGCTACATAAGCTCAAGTATAAAGACTAGACCCTACTATGCCTCCACATGAATTAAGATAAGACTACATCATTAAAACATACAAGACATTAGCTAAGGTAAAGGCAACAAGAGCACATACATTACAAATTGTGTTTCCAATATTAACTTCATCCATATCCTAACCTTATCATTCCCCATAGAATAGGTCCACTAAACAAAGCATAAGCTAAGCTTCATTCAAGAGCATTAGCATATCAAAGATAAGAGTGAAAACTCATTAGATGGTTATGGAAATCATATAAAGCTCAAGGGATAAAGATAACACACATTTAATACACTACATGATTATATCACATATTTCTCTACCCCCAAATGGGGATGGAGCTACTCACACATATTTAAACTAACTACTCTAATAAAATGAAGCATTATACTGAAATGAAACTATACTAATCAAGCAAGAAATATTAAAGAAGCATAAAACAAAACAAGCAACAAAGCAAACACATAAAAGGAAATCAACTAAGCAAGAATTAACAAGCTAAAGAAAACATCTATTATTAACTCACTCAAATTACAAGCAGCTCTTCCTCCACCAGAGTTTTGCTTCAAGGCTTCACTCTTAGTAGGGAAGACGCCACCAAAGAGAGCGATGGATACAATGGGAGGTGAAGAGTTCTATTTATAAGCATGGAAAAAGCTAATCCGGGACAATCCCCCGATGTGGGACTAAACCAATAACAAAAATAGCCTAAGCACACATTAATACAAGTCCAGGAGAAAGCTTAGCGGATCTGGGCTGATCCAGACCACCAATTGGCGGTTCCAGACAACCAATTGGCGGCCTATAAGGCCCAGATCGCTTTGGTTTTTGTTGTGGGCTTTTCTTGATGTGTTTCTTGGTCCTGGATGCATCTACTTGGTTTGTTGGAGCTCCGACCCGAATCGAATTGTCAAAATACTCCACATGATGGTGTGGAGTTTCCTGTTTTGCTCTTAGGTCCTTCGGTCTTACGATCAGGTCCTTCTCCCTTGCATCTTAGTCCCCAGGTCTCATAATTAAGTCTTTTTTTCCTGCTTTTGGGTCCTTTCATGGCTCTTCTCTTCAAACCTCTTTATTCCTGAAAACTAAACATAAAACTCGTCACGTAGCATTCCTTAAGTGTAAGATAATGGATATAAGATACCAATATGAGCATGAAATGATGTCAATCAAATACCCCACACCTAAGTTTTTGCTAGTCCCGAGCAAAACAAAGAAAGAAAAAAGCAAACGAGAAACAAGAAATCCTAACTCACTTTCGTAGGAATCACGGTTGCACTTAGCATGTGCAACAAGCCGTTAAACCTCCTTGTTGCCAAGGAGGAGTGTTGTCTCCTGAGGGTTTTCAGCGGATATACCCACAAAATCCGAACAAGATGCATTATTCAATCTAGACCTCGACTCGTTGGACAAATTTTGTCGATCAATGGACACGGTAATGCTACGGGCCGACTCTATATAGGTAATCAGTCCACACACCTAACCTAATGAACCATTCGTGCAAGTTAAATAAGGAATTAAGTGAAAGACATGGACAACCTCAAGATCCTCAAGTGCTACAAAGTGTAAAGTCCATTAAGGTTCTTATTTGCATTACCATGTTTTTTTCTTTTTGTTTCTTTTCACTTTTTTTTCTTCTTTTTCTTTTTATTAGTTGGAGCTTCATTCTCCCAGGGTCACGTTCCGTGCATCATTGCCCATGAGGACTTACACTATCACGTACACCTTTCCCCAAATCTCCACATAGGGCAATCCCTACCACCCGTGTAACGGTAGTTCGGTCGGCGCATCCCAAGTCAGATGACTCGAAAGCACCAGGCACAAAGTCCCCTCAGACCTACTTTCCCGAGTGATAGGAGCCGTGCGAGAAGAGAGAACACCTACTCACTTATTTCTTATCTACACATGAACCAAAACCCCTACACTAATGTCTCACAACAGGATTTAGAGGGTCCTTGACTACAACAAACTTCCTTAAGTTAACAGACACGAATTATTGACTCACTATGTTCAGGGTGGACTTCATTAAATGTTTGAGCACTGAAACCCTATGATTACTCACCCCCAAGGGAAAACTGGGGTGCATCCTAACGACTCGATAAATCCTAAAGTCATTGTACTAGATATCCTAATGCATCAAGTTCAAGACAATTTTGGGAGCTTTCTTTTTACTTTGCCTCTCAACGGTTTTGCACATGCTAAACACACGCAAAACCCACAAAACATTTTCTTTCGCAAACACATGAAGATTTTGAAAGAAATGTGAAAATTTTGAAGCACTAGGCAAGCAAAAGAAGACAAGTCACCCAAGGATCACGACAAGTAGATATATCGATATTAAATGCAGCACACTAACATGACCCTAAAAATGCAAACAAAAGAAGACAAAATCAAAAGAAAAAACTCGACTATGTACACACGTAAAACACCCCCCTACACCTACTTCATGCATTGTCCTCAATGAATGTGAGCAAGATACTACATGGATTTATGCATGAAAAAGGAGATATCTCACCAACATGATGTACAAAGGGAAGGTCATGTTGATGGACACAACCCAAATTCCCTCAAAAACCTGTGAGATGCTAAAGAAAGGATACAAATATGTGAAAGAAATGGAGCCCAAATACACAAGGGTTGGGGCTCACAACAATCGATGCTCACTGAAGGAGTCTTTTTTTCTTTTCTTTTTTCTTTTTTTAACTACGTACAAAAATGGGCTCCCAGCTTCATATGTCAAGGGACATCAAATGGGAACCCGCCATCTCTTGAGCCAAAGATTCACATGCATGGGCTCGCGACATAGAAATCAGAATTGCTTGACCACCTGATACCCTTATAAGTGTTGTGGTCGTTTGATGCCTCTTGAGAGTGAGCAAGATAGGAGGCATGAATGAGATGTAAACCTCTATCAGGTTGAAGGGTATCAGGTGGTTGATTCTTAACCCACATGGGGTCTTCAGCAGATACAGAATGAAGATCATGTGGCCCAGAGGCCATAAAAATGGTATCTTGTGGCTCAAAAGCAACATGATCGAAAGGATGTGGCTCAAGGGCCACCTGATCAAAAAGAAGTGGCTCAAGGGCCACCTGATCAGAAGAATGTGGCTCAAGGGCCACGAGATCAAAAGGATGTGGCTCAAGGGCCACATGATCAGAACTTAAGGCACCTTCTTGTGCCAGCCCAGGTGAAACATCTTCACCACCTTCAGGATCTTCATCGAACAATTCTCTGAAGTACTTGAAGGTGCCCTCAACTTCAATTTCATCCAAACCCTGGATAAGGTTGACCCCAACAGGGTCATTGAAGGCACCTGGCTTCTTGCCGATGGTGAAGATGTTGAAATCAGCGCATTGACTACCATAAGTCAAGCACATCAGACCATTGCGACAATTGATCAATGCATTGGAAGTCGCAAGGAATGGTTGCCCCAGAATGACAGGAATTTGCCCAAGTGGGTTTGGCACAGGTTCAGTATCCGAGAGAAAGAAGTCAACTGGATAAATGAACTCTCCCACTTTGATCAACACATCTTCCACCACACCCCTCGATTTCTTCATAGACCTATCATCCAATTGAAGAGTGGTCTTTGTTTGTTTGAGGTCTCCAAGACAGAGGTGGACGTAGACAGAATATGGCAGAAGATTAATAGATGCACCAAGGTCCAATAAGGCTCGATGGATGGACACATCACCAATCACACAAGAGATAGTAGGACAGCCGGGGTCCTTGTACTTGACTTGCATGGGTTGTGCCAACAAGGAACTCACGTTAGCCGCAAGAAAAGCTTTCTTGGGAACATGAGTTTTTTTCTTCTTGGTGCATAAGTCCTTGAGAACCTTGGCATAAGGTGGCATTTGCTGAATCACCTCCAACAGAGGGATGTTCACCTTAACTTGCCTAAACATCTCAAGCATCTTGCCATGCTGATCAGAGGTTTTCTTTTTAAGACGCTCTGGGAATCGCGCCTTTGAGGCATAAGGATGCGAAGGCACCCCAGAATTCAGGTCCAAATAAACATGAGTGGGGACCTCAGAATCTGATTCCTTCGACACAAGAGGAGACAAGGGGACCTCAGGGTTCGGCCCCTTTGTCGAAGGAAATTTAGAAAGAACCTCTGGATATGGCTCCTTCCTGGAAGTATTTGTGGAGGGAGCCTCAGGATCTGGCTCCCTCAAAGATGGTGATGACAAAGAAGGTACCCCAATGTGGTTATCCACCTCCCTACCAGACCTCAAAGTATGAATCACATTAATATGATGGGTCGGTTCAGAGGTGGCATGAGGTAAAGGTGTCCTTCCATGAGAAGGGTACCCCGAGGATTCACCTCAGGTTGACTCGGGAACTGACCCTTCTCACGTTCAAGGAGTTGATGAGCCAACTGGCTAACCTGCATTTCCAAAGCCTTGACTGTACTTTGCAACGCTTGAAAGGTCGGATCACAAGAAGGGTCCTTAGGGTCAACCCACTGGGGTGGTGGAGTCTGGTTGGAATAACCCGACGATGAGGCATGAGCAGGTTGGTAATTTTGGTGCTGAGACCTTTGATGTGGGGGTTGGTAGGTCGCCGATGGGCGTGGAGGTTGATAAGGTGGAGGTTGAGGTTGAGCTTGCGAGCTCTGACCGTGACCCCCACTAGGCCCCCAAGAGAAGTTAGGATGGTTACGCCAACCCGGGTTGTAGGAGTGACTGTACGGGTCGTTACAGGGCCTCTGTTGATACATTGCATTCGCATGCTCAGTATCCCTTGGAGCGTAAGCGCATTCCAATTCATCATGGCCCGTAAGTCCACACCTACCACACTCGGGAGTAGCGACCTGAGCTACAGGAGCTCGGTCCAACTCTAAACTCTCAATCCTACGCATGAGAGTAGTCATTTTCGCCTCAGACACGATCGATGAGTCAACTTGATAAGATCCAGCTCGACCAGAAGACCTGGCGGCTGGTTGCTCTCTCATGGTGTCTCACTCGAAGGTACGTTCAGCCATTAATTCAAAAGTGTCCCATGCCTCATCGATGAGTTTCATTTGGAAATCACCTTGACACATCGACTCCAACAATGTGCGGGTGTTGTAATTGATGCCCTCATAAATAATTTGGCGCAGCTGCCATAACTCAAATCCATGATCAGGGTACTGCTGGAGAAGGTCCTTGAACCTCTCAAAGAAACCATGAAACGATTCGGTCCCGGTCTGATACATTTGATGTATCTGGTGCAGTGTCTGTTGAGTTTTCCTTTGAGGGAAAAATCTCTTCAGAAAGACGGTCACAAAGTCATCCCATGACCGAATTGAGCTCGCCGGGAGGCTATATATCCATTTCTTCGCATTATCCTTCAATGTGAAAGAAATCATCCTCAACCGGACTGAATCCTCGTCAAGCTGTTGAAGCTTGAACATGGAGCATGCTTCCTCGAATTCGCGTATAAAGATATACGGATCCTCCTTATTGGCAGTAAAGGTTGGAAGCATGCTCACATATTGAGGTTTCAGCTCATAGTTGTTCCCGCGAACAGGGGGAACAACTATGCAAGAAGGTTGCGCGGCCCGAACAGGATGGGTCCGCTCCCACAAACTCATCGGTCTATCATGTCGAGCTAAAGGTGGTGGTGCACCAAGAACTCAATCCTGACCGAATCTCCTTTCCTCTCGAGTGAGAGGAGGAGGAGGAGGAGGAGGAGAAGGAGGTCTACGTGGTGGCGGAAGCGGACCGAGGTACTCCATGTATGGAACCCGGTCTCCCTCGCCACCACGAGATGACTCGTCCTCTTGCTCCAAAGGAGCATGAGGCGGAGATGGTCGTTCACCAAGACCGTCCATCTCAGAAGAATGCACTCTCTCAAGTCGACCGCTCTCACCAAAACGAGCCCAACCTCTCATAAAAATGCTCGACTTGACTCTAAACAACACACAACAGAAGGTGTACTAGAGGAGGAGACTAAACGTAGAGAATAGATGAGGAGAGGACTCCAGTGAGGAGGGAAAAATCCCTAGAGCTAGCGTGGGTAGTGGGATCAGGAACAAGCCTAACTAGCAAGCACGGCTCAAACAATGTAAGGCAATGGGTCCTTAAGCTAGACGACGCCTAACTTCGAGGTCACTAGCCTCGACACGTCTCACCTCCCTACAACGAGGACCACAATGCCCAGCAAGTGATACCAGATCCGGAGATCCAGTACCTCCTACTATCGACAAGGTAGGCAACGCCGATCAGGTCATGACGGTCTCAACTAGATTACTCTCCTAGTGCGCCCGCAATCCTAGGGCCAATGTCTACTTGCTTTTAGTTAAGGCTTTATTAAGAGTGGTTTTTGGGGCCAAGGAAAGGATGATGAAATCCCCCACCTTATCTTTTATGGGACAGCCCCTCCTTAATAGTGTTTTGATCCTAAGTCTAGCAATCAATCGCTCCAATCAAATGCTCGCTCACTCTTGTCCTGATGCAATTCCTACTAACCAATGCATGAGCATACGAGATGAATGAATGAGTGTAGGAAATTGCGTACCTCACGCCAGCACTCAACAACTGAAAATAAAGCTAAAAGAAAAGACAACTATATGCCTAAGTCAATACATGATGCGTGACCTAAACAAGTAAGAATGTCTATTCTTTTGCTTTGGATTTTAGGGCCAAGTTGATTAATGGGGGAGTGATTAATGATCTGGGAGCAAACGAGAAGTCACAGCATGCAAAATAGGGCTCCCAGATAACACAAATTACAGAACTAACTACCAACAAAAATTTGAGAGCCGGAAACCCTCACCAGGCCGCCAATTGGTGGTCTCCAACCGCTGATTGGTGGTCCTTTCAGGTCTTCTGTTCCTCAAATTTGTCCAGTAGCCTCCCCTTGATCCGATGGTTCCCTGAAACTAAGAAAAACTGGAAACAAAAAATTAAAAACCCCTCGACTCGTCCAAACCAACGTCTAGACAGAGCACCTCCCCGGCAACGGCGCCAAAAACTTGATTGATCGTTTTATTTAAACCGCAAGTGCACGACCGCGTTGAAGCGGTGGCAAATACGGGTCGTCCATTGGGAGGTGTGTCGACGATTGGTTTGTTTGAATGCGAGAGGTAAAAAGAAGGAGAGAAATGTTGGATACACTAAACTACACTAAGATGCAAAAAGGAAATGGAAGAAAAGCAAGAAAACTAAACCCCAAAGGGGGTAGAGAAATAATGTGAACATAAAGTAGTGTGTGTGTTCATTAAGCTCCTCACAACATGTAGTGCATGAAATCATAAAACTACATCCAACTTTGCCTCCACATGAATTAAGATAAGACTACATCATTAAAACATACAAGACAATAATTGGAATGAGGCTACATGAACTCAAGTATAAAGACTAGACCCTACTATGCCTCCACATGAATTAGGATAAGACTACATCATTAAAACATACAAGACATTAGCTAAGGTAAAGGCAACAAGAGCACATACACTACAAATTGTGTTTCCAATATTAACTTCATCCATATCCTAACCTTATCATTCCCTATAGAATAGGTCCACTAATCAAAGCATAATCTAAGCTTCATTCAAGAGCATTAGCATATCAAAGATAACAGTGAAAACCCATTAGATGGTTATGGAAATCATATAAAGCTCAAGGGATAAAGATAACACACACTTAATACACTACATGATTATATCACATATTTCTCCACCCCCAAATGGGGATGGAGCTACTCACACATATTTAAACTAACTACTCTAATAAAATGAAGCATTATACTGAAATGAAACTATACTAATCAAGCAAGAAATATTAATGAAGCATAAAACAAAACGAGCAACAAAGCAAACACATAAAAGGAAATCAACTAAGCAAGAATTAACAAGCTAAAGAAAACATCTATTATTAACTCACTCAAATTACAAGCAGCTCTTCCTCGACCAGAGTTTTGCTTCAAGGCTTCACTCTTAGTAGGGAAGATGCCACCAAAGAGAGAGATGGATACAATGGGAGGTGAAGAATTCTATTTATAAGCATGGAAAAAGGTAATCCGGGACAATCCCCCGATGTGGGACTAAACCAATACCAAAAATAACCTAAACACACATTAATACAAGTCCAGGAGAAAGCTTAGCGGATCTGGGCTGATCCAGACCGCCAATTGGCGGCCTATAAGGCCCAGATCGCTTTGGTTTTTGTTGTGGGCTTTTCTTGCTGTGTTTCTTGGTCCCGGATGCATCTACTTGGTTTGTTGGAGCTCCGACCCGAATCGAATTGTCAAAATACTCCCCATGATGGTGTGGAGTTTCCTGTTTTGCTCTTAGGTCCTTCGGTTTTACGATCAGGTCCTTCTCCCTTGCATTTTAGTCCCCAGGTCTCATAATTAAGTCATTTTTTCCTGCTTTTGGGTCCTTTCATGGCTCTTCTCTTCAAACCTCTTTATTCCTGAAAACTAAACATAAAACTCATCACGTAGCATTGCTTAAGTGTAAGATAATGGATATAAGATACTAATATGAGCATGAAATGATGTCAATCAATTGGCTTGATGAGTGATTAGAGAGGGTTACCCTAGTTATTATTATTTTATACATTGAGAATGTATGTGAGAGAAAACTTTGATAACAAGTGGGAAATTAAAAGGAATGTGTTTTAAAAGTTTTACTTTTATTTGTCAATTGTTATGAATTGAATGTGCAAACATTTTGTTCCTTGATTATGGTATTCGTCTTTTGGAAGTGTTAAGGAAGAGGCGTTTGGTCCTTAACCGTAGAGCTCTAAAAGATAATGGTTTACATAAAACAAATGTTATTCACAATCATGGTAATTAACATGGAACATTAATTACCGAGATAAGATTGTCGTGTTGGTCATCGATTGTTGTAGCCCTACAAATAATTGACGACACGAGTATATAAAAGAGGAAAAGATTACTTTTATATATTCAATAGACCTAACAAGTAAAAAATTATGGAATTGTGTTTCGTGTCATTAATATTTTACTGTGTCTTGGATCCTAAGATATGAGACTTATATCTTTTCACTCAAGAAGTGTTTAATTTGATTATTGTCAAAAGCTACCAATGAGTGTAGTGATAACGGCAATAGTTGGTTGAACATGACTTGTGCTGGAAAAGATAGATAGTCAAACGATTATCATTGCCCCTCTTAATTGAGTGATGATATTAGTGGGCCCCTTGATAAAGCAAAATTATAATGTGCACAATGTGACTTGAGTTACTCACATAGTTATAATTAGCTTAGAGAGATCAAGAAATGAATATAATACAAAGGTGACACATTTCTACTTTGTATATATTCTTAATATCATGAGGCAAGGAACGGACACAAGTGGTGCACTTACATCACTAAATGGATCGTGTTTTGGTTCGGGTGGAACAAAGACATCTATGCTAATTGGTAACTATAATGTGTAGCTAGATACCGTTTATAGTTTGAGATATTAAGTGTTTAATATCACTGCCAATTTGGCTTAGATCCTCCTATAGGTCACACCACAAAATTGGGAAACAAGAGGTTGATTTTAAGTTCATATGATGTGTCGGATTTCATGTGAAAATAGGACACATGTGGTGAATTAATTAAAAACAATATGTCATGAGAATTGACATAATTAGAATCATAATAAATTCATATGACGTATATATTATGGGGTGTAATAATTTAATATTACATATGATAATATATATAGGATGTGAATTGCTAAAAACCCCAGAAGATCAAATTTTGTTGGAAATAAATCCAAAATTTGACAAAGGCAAAATCGGGGTCAAACACGGTGAATCGTTCATAGTTCGGTCGACCGGGGCATCTTCGGATCGGTTAACCAAATAGGGAATGGGTAAGTGCAATTGGTTGACCGAGATTGCCCAGAGTGCCTGGACAATCGGGTTCGGTTAACCGATTGGAAACGGTCAACCGAGAAATAGTATTTTCGGTAGACCGAAGGTTACCCGGTCATCCGATGACTATGTCCCAGAAGCGATTTTGGTGGGTCAACGGTTGACCGATTAAAAGACGTGGTTCGTCTGAATTCTTCCAGGGAATTTTTCTCATAAAGAATCGGTCGACCGTCTGACTCACGGTACACCGAACACGTGTTATAACCGAATGGTCCGGTTGACCGAATAATTCTCGGTCTACCGAACAAGAACGATTCTGCCTGAATTATTAAGAGATTAATTAAATCATGGGTGGAATAATTCCAGATTTAATTAAAACGTTTTTGTGGGTGATTATGTCGAATTTAGAGATTAATTTTAGGAGAGAAAAACAAGGGATCATGGCTAAATAATAGCTCTTGATAACGATGTTTTGGGAGCCTATAAAAGGGCACCTATCCCTACTTGTTTTAAAAACTAATGCAAAAATCTTTCTCTCATTAATCTCTCCCTAATCACCACGAAAATCTCTTAGTAAATTTAAGTTTTAGAGATAATAATCTCAGGAGCTTAAAGAGGGTTATTAGCTAGATTCTAAACCTTGTTAGAGATTGATTGGCTAGCTACTTTCTCTCTAATCTTGTTTAGAGTTTGGTGAACACTCGGAGGCAAATCCGTGGACGATTCAACGTGCAACGCGACTCTGAATCTTCAAGAAGGTTTTAGAGAACCTTTAGGTATGATTCTACCTTTGTGATTTATTTTAATAAATGTAGGATTGCATATTATTAGAATAATCACAAAACTATGTACATAAAAATTGTTGTAAATATGAAATTTGATTTTGTATATTGTATTGAAATTTTAAAATATATACATACATAGGGACATGAAATCCTACAAAGAAATGGTTGTACAGCCTCCCGGCAAGTTCGATTCGGTCCTGGGATGACTACGTGATTGTCTTTCTGAAGAGATTCTTCCCTCAACAGAAGACTCAACAGATACGACACCAGATACACTAAATGTATCTGACTGAGACCGAATCGTTTTATGCTTTCTTTGAGAGGTTCAAGGACCTTCTCTTGCAGTGCCCTCATCATGGACTTGAGTTGTGGCAGTTAGGCCAAATTTCTTATGAGGGCCTCAACTACAACACCCGCACATGGTTGGAGTCAATGTGTCAAGGTGATTTCCAAATGAAACTCGTCGATGAGGCATGGGACACTTTTTAATTAATGGCTGAACGTACCTTCAAGTGGGACACCATGAGAGAGCCCCAGCCGCCAGATCTTCTGGTTGAGCTGGATCATATCAAGTTGAGTCAACTATCGCGTCTGAGGCGAAAATGGTTGCTCTCATGTGTAGGATTGAGAGTTTAGAGTTGGACCGAGCTCCTGTAGCTCAGGTCACTACTCCCGGGTGTAGTAGGTGTGGACTTACGGGCCATGATGACTTGGAATGCGCTTACGCTCCAAGGGATATTGAGCATGCAAATGCGATGTATCAACAGAGGCCCCGTAACGACCCGTACAGTCACTCCTACAACCTGGGATGGCGTAACCATCCGAACTTCTCTTGGGGGCCTAATGGGGGTAACGGTCAGAGCTCTCACGCTCAACCTCAACCTCTGCCTTATCAACCTTCACGCCCATAGGCAACCTACTAACCCCCACATCAAAGGTCTCAGAACCATAATTACCAACCTCCTCAAACCTCATCATCGGGTTATTCTAACCAAACTTCACTACCCAAACGGGTTGACTGGAAGGACCCCACTCTTGAACAAACCCTTCAAGCGTTCATACAGAGCAATCAATCCATGTTTTCGGCCAGTAACAATTCGGTCAAAGCATTGGAAATGCAAGTTAGCCAGTTGGCTCATCAGCTCTATGAACGCGAGAAGGGCCAGTTACTAAGTCAACCAGAGGTGAATCCTCGGGGTACCCATTCTCAAGGAAGGCCACCTGTGCCTCATGCTACCTCTGAACCGACCCATCTTATTAATGTGATTCATACTTTGAGGTCTGGTAAGGAGGTGGACAACCACATTGGGGTGCCTTCCTTCCAACCACCATCTCTTGGTGTCACCAGACCTTTGGTGATACCTACATCTCTGAGGGAGCCGGATCCTGAGGTTCCCTCCACAAATACTTCCAGGAAGGAGCCTGATCCTGAGGTTCCTTCTACATTTCCTTCGACAATTGGGCTGAACCCTGAGGTCCCCTTGTCTCCTCTTGTGTCGAAGGAATCAGATTCTGAGGTCCCCACTCATGCTTCTTTGGACCAGAATTTTGAGGTTCCTTCATAAAACCCTTATGCCCCGAAGGCGCCATTCCTTGGGCGTCTTAAAAAGAAAACTTCGGATCAGCATGACAAGATGCTTGAGATATTTTGGCAAGTTAAGGTGAACATCCCATTGTTGGAGGTGATTCAGCAAATGCCACCTTATGCCAAGGTTCTCAAGGACTTATGCACCAAGAAGAGAAAAACTCATGTTCCAAAGAAAGTTTTTCTTGCGGCTAACGTGAGTTCTTTGTTGGCACAATCCATGCAACTCAAATACAAGGACCCTGGTTGTCCTACTATCTCTTGTGTGATTCGTGATGTGTCCATACATCGAGTTTTATTGGACCTTGGTGCATCTGTTAATCTTCTGCCATATTCTGTCTATGTCCACATCGGTCTTGGAGACCTCAAATAAACAAAAACCACTCTTCAATTGGCTGATAGGTCTATGAAGAATTCGAGGGGCGTAGGGGAAGATGTGCTGATCAAAGTGGGAGAGTTCATTAATCCAGTCGACTTCTTTGTTTTGGATACTGAACCTGTGGCAAACCCACTTGGACAAATTCCTGTTATTCTGGGGTGACCATTTCAAGCGACTTCCAATGCCATTATCAATTGTCGCAATGGTCTGATGCGCTTGACTTATGGTAGTCAATGCGCTGATTTAAACATCTTCACCATCGGCAAGAAGCCAGGTTCCTTCAATGACCCTGTTGGGGTCAACCTTATCCAGGGCATGGATGAGATTGAAGTTGATGGCACCTTGAAGTATTTCAGAGAATTATTCGATGGAGATCCTGAAGGTGGTGAAGATGTTTCACCTGGGTTGTCACAAGAAGGTGCCTTATCTTGTGATCACGTGGCCTTTGAGCCACATCCTTTTAATCTTGTAGCCTTTGAGCCACATCCTTTTAATCACGTGGCTTTTGAGCCACATCCTTTCAATTATGTGGCTCTTGAGCCACAAGATACCATTTTTATGGCCTCTGGGCCACATGATTTTCATTATGTATCTGCTGAGCACCCCATATGGGTTAAGAATCAACCACCTGATACCCTACATTTTAAACAACCAGACAAAGGTTCACCTCTCGTTCATGCCTCCTATCTTGCTCACTCTCAAGAGGCATCAAACGACCACAATGCTTATAAGGGTGTCAGGTGGTCAAGCAATTCTGTTTTGTATGTTGCGAGCCCATGCAGGTGCATTTCTGGCTTGAGAGATGGCGGGTTCCCATTTGATGTCCCTTGACATATGAAGATGGGAGCCCATTGTTGTACATCATTTAAAAAATTAAAAAAAGACTCTTTCAGTGAGCATCGATTGTTGTGGGCTCCAACCCTTGAGTATTTGGGCCCCATTTTTTCACGTATTTGTATCCCTTCTTTAGTATCTCACATGTTTTGAGGGAATTCAGGTTTGTGTCCATCAACATAACCATGAACTTCCTTTTGCGCTTCACATTGGTGAGATCTTTCCTTTTTCATGTATAAATCCATGTAGTATCATGCTCACATTCATTGAGGATAATGCATGAAGTAGGTGTGGGGGATGTTTTACGTGTGTACATAGTCGAGTCTTTTCCTTTGATTTTGTTTTCTTTTTTGTCCATTGATAGGGTCATGTTTGTGTGCTGCATCAAATATCGATATATCGATATATCTACTTGCCATGATCCTTGGGAATATCGATATATACATGAAAAAGGAAAGATCTCACCAACATGAAGAACAAAGGGACGTTCAGGGTCATGTTCATGGACACAAACCCAAATTCCCTCAAAACCTGTGAGAAGCTGAAGAATGGAGATAAATACGTGAAGAAATTGGGGCCCAAGTACACAAAGGTTGGGGCCCACAACAATCGATGCTCACTGAAGGAGTCTTTTATTACACACTTCTCTTCTTTTTTTTCTATCTGTTTTTTTTTCTTCTTTTTTTTCGATTTTTGTTTTACATGATATGTACAGCAACAATGATATTCTCATAATCATTTGGTCAAGGAACATCAAATGAGAACATCAAGTCATGAGGACTAGAGACTTGCCGAGATGGGCAAACTCCACTGGTACTCTGAGGTGTCATGAGGGGTTCAAGGTCAAAGCTGAAAGGCTCGAACCCCTCATGATATTGGTTGGGTGTGGGCAACAAAGAATAAAGTTGTGTTGCCTCACTAGGGTTTAATTGCTCATCGAAGAAAACCCTCCAACCAATACGCGGGTGCATCGGAATGAGTTCCTCAGGCTCATTCGATGGATGCAGCAGACTTGCATCACTAAGAATGAGGCTTCTCCCCAAGTCATCCAACAAGGACCTCCCACCATCATTTAGATCATTAAGCATAAGCTCGGTCATAGGTGGGTCCTTGTTGGAGTCAATATGAAGCTCAAATGACTCAATGGCCATGGGACATGAGGTAGAGACACCTTCTGGTATAGGCATATGATGAGGTGTCTCACTCTCACTAGTACTCTCAACTGAATCATGCAACGAACACTCCCTTTGGACATTCATGTCCGAGGCCAGCTCACTCTGTTGCATTGCAAAGACAAGCAATGAGTTTTTGCTGGGCCCACGAACATTCTCAACTGGTTGCATTGGGGTTAGGGGTGTTCTTTGAGTTTGTGGTGCTTTCTCCAATTTGCGGATGAGATTTAGATTTAAAGGTTCATCCATGGGTTCCGGTTGCTTACCAGAGTTGAAAACATGAAACTCGGCACTCATGTTACCGAATGAGAGCTTCATGAGACCATTTCTGCAATTAATCAAGGCATTGGAGGTGGCCAAAAATGGTATACCCAAAATCAAAGGTATTTGAGAGCGGGTGTTCGCAACAGGATTGGTATCGAGGACAACAAAATCGACTGGAAATATAAAATCTCCAACTTTGATAAACACATCCTCGATATTCCCCATGGGAATACGAATGGATCTATCCGCCAATTGGAGGGTGATCTTCGTTGGTTTCAATTCTCCCAAGTTCAACTGTTTATAAACAGAGAATGGGAGGAGGTTGACCGCTGATCCTAAATCAAGCAAAACATTGCTCATTCTAGTGTCCCATATCGTACACTGAATAGTAGGACACCCAGGGTCCTTGTATTTTGTGTAGGTAGGATTGGACAAAAGTGAGCTGATATTTGCAGCCAAGAATGCTTTCTTAGGAACATTGGTCTTCCTCTTGGTTGTGCAGAGATCCTTCAACACTTTGGCATATTGAGGTATTTGTTGGATGACATCCAACAAGGGGATGTTAACCTTTACTTGCTTAAACACCTCTAATATCTTGTCCATGTTGTCACTCTGCTTTTTGGTTAACCTACTTGGATAGGGAGCTTTTGGCAGGTAGGTTTTCTGCGGTGCCTGAGAAGAAAGCTTTGGTGTATTACCCTCACCCTCAGCCTCTTCTTCACCACCATTCCCACTGAGGGGCTGCATAGATGGTGGTGGGTGTGGCAAGGAAATGTGATTGTCAACCTGTTTTCCATTTCTTAAGGTAACAATGGCATTGACATGGTGAACAGGTTCCTCCACATGGTTCACTTGCCTCCCCCGAGGTACCACATTCTCATTTTGCATGTGTTGTTGCTGGTACACATGGGGGTTAGCCTCAGGCTGGCTAGGAAAAGACCATCTCTCTCTTTCATGTACAGACTGAGCCAATTGGCCCATCTGAAGCTCTAGAGATTTGATGGTCTGCTGATTTGAAGTAAGAACTTGACTCGTAGTTGACATAAAAATTTTCATTGAGTTTTCAAGTCCACGAGTCAAGGTCTCAAGCGAATTGAATCGGGTTTCCATATTATTGGAATTTGGGAAACCCGATTGATTGGTGGTTTGCGCTTGGGGTGGCTGATAGGAATGTGCATGCATGGGAGGTTGGTGTGATTGGTAATGTGGTCTAGAGGAGTTTGAAGGACCACCCGGAGCATTAGTTTGGTTCCATGAAAAATTGGGGTGGTTCCTCCATCCAGGATTATAAGATGATGAGTATGGGTCATTCCTGGCTCTATCATAGATGGCGTTGACACGCTCCATCTCCGGAGGAATGGACTCACACTCGTTTTCTACATGACCTATCGTACCACATGAATGACAGGGAATTCGACCAGATGTGGACATGTGAGGTGCACTTTGTTGGTTTTGGAGCTCAATCGAATCCATACGGCGCATTAAGGCCGCCATGCGTTCCTCGGTGGCCGTAGTGGTATCGATAGCAAATGCGGTACCCGATCTAGTCGAGTTTGCATTCGCGATCCTCGCTCCTATACTAGATGATGCAGGTGGTTCCCTCACACTCTCCCATTGCATGGTTTTCTCAGCAAGGTCTTCTACGAAAGCTCATGCCTCCCTTTCATCCTTTCCCAAGAACTCTCCTTGACACATGGACTCAAGGAGCGTTCTTGACGAGATGTGAAGACCCTCGTACACAATCTGACAAAGGTGCCACAACTCAATGTCATGGTGAGGGCATGAGGATAGTAGCTCCTTGAACCTCTCTAGATATGCATGAAATGTCTCAGTCTCAAGTTGATAGAACGAATTGATTTCGTTCCTCAATTTTTGAGTCCGATGATTTGGGAAGTACTTCTTAAGGAATGCAGATTGAAACTCATCCCAAGTCCTAAAGGCATTCGCCTGGTTGCTGTACAACCACTTCTTGGCGTCATCCTTCAGCGCAAAGGGGACAAGCCTAAGATGGATGGAGTCTGTGCTAAGTTGTTGCAGCTTGAACATAGCACAAACCTCCTCAAATTCCCTGAGAAAGATATAGGGGTCACCTTTCCCAGTGAAATGAGGGAGCATGGATATAAACTGAGGCTTAACCTCAAAATGGTTCCCATTAGCCTCTGGCAATACGATGCACGAAGGTAGAGTAGTACAGCTCGGGTAGCATCGATCGCGTAGAGGCATGGGAACGACAACAGGACGTTCAGGTGGGTCCAGCAACTGCTCCTCCTCACGGAAATTAGCAGTCATTGAACCCAAACTATGTGCGACACGAGAGGAGGAAGGTGTCGAGAAATCGATGACCGAAGCCGGATTGACAACGCTCCTCGTCAAACGACCACTCTCGCCTCGTGTCCACGAAAGCATGCACAAAGGTGCACACACACCAATTTTTTTTTTAATAAAGAATGTACGTAGAGGAGAAGACGGGGGGATACAGGAGAGAAAGAATGACTCAGGAGAGAAAGGAAGTAAGTCCTTATGCTACGGAGGATGGGTACAGGTAGAAGCACACAAGCAAACAAGGCTCAAGCAATCCTAAGGTCGCTATAGGTCCTTACAGCTAGACGACGCCTAACTACGAGGTCACACAGCCTCAACACGCCTCACCTCCCTACGACGAGGACCACAAAGCCCAGCAAGTGAGCCAAGATCCGGGGATCTCGTCTCTCCTACTATCGACAAAGTGGGCAACGCCGATCAGGTCATGACGGTCGGGACCGGATCACTCTCCTAATGCGTCCGAATTCCTTAAGGCCAATGTCAACTTGATTTTAAAATTAGGCTCTTGATTAGTGTGTGTTTTGGGGCGAAGGAAAGTGTGATGAAATCCCCCACCTTATCTTTTATGGGACAGCCCGTCCTTAGTAGCATTTTGGAGTCCTAATCTAGCAATCAACTCTCCAAACAAACGCTCAACTCACACTTGTTGCAATGCACTTCCTACTAACTAATGCATGTCAAACGAAATGCATGAATGAGAGTAGAAGGTGCGTACCTCACGCCAGCACTCAGCAACTGAAAATAAAGCTAAAATGAAAGACAATTTATATGCCTAAGTCACATACATGATGCATGACCTAAACAAAAAGAATGCCTAATCTTTTGCTTTGAGTTTTAGGGTCCCAGATAACTAGATCATTTAGAGCAACAACAGAAAGAAATTAAAAGATGAACAGAGCTCACCAGACCGCTGATTGGCGGTCTGAAGTGCTCAGGTCGTCTGGAAATTTCTCCAGTAGCCTCCACTTGCTATTCCCAGTATCTTGAAACAAAGAAAAACTACAAAACACAAATTAAATCCACTCGAATCGTCCAAACAAGAGTCTGGACTGGCACTCCCCCGGCAACGGCGCCAAAAACTTGTTGAACGTTTTAATTAAACCGCAAGTGCACGGCCGCGATGAAGCGGTGGCAAATACGGGTCGTCCTCAGGGAGGTGAGCAGCCTCTTGCTTGTACGAAATCAAGTGGCAAAAATTGGGGGAGAAAGATTGATTATGCTACTCTACACTAAACTACGCTAAGAAGTATGAAATGCGAACGAAAGAAACAAACAATGAAATGACAACTAAGCTAAGAACAAAAGAAGAATGCTGGAATTCAGGAATGGGAAAACCCCTAAGGGGTGGAGTGAGTGCACACATGCAAAGAGGTGGGTGTAGAATACATTCTTTAAGCACATGAAGGTGGTGTTTATCAAGCATAGGAAGTGTCTAAATGTTATGGCAAAACTTATCAATCTATTCACCAACTTAGTTGATTAACATTTACATATGCAAGTTGTTTATTTCAGGACCTAAACAAGCATGAGAGGTGTCTAATCATTTTGGCAAAACTCATCAAGTCATAAATTCTATCCTAAACAAGCAAGCATACATTCATGTTTTATCAACACATCAAAAATAAAGCATTCATCCCATTCTCTAATGCATGTATGTACATCTACTCCACCCCCCAAAGGGGATGGAACTACTCACTAAACATTACACTAATTATTAAACTAAACAAAGAAAGCATATTAACTAAGCTAATAAAACTAATGAAATGAGATTTAGCAAAACAAAACAAGAAACATAAAACAAACAACATAATAAAGAAAACTTGTATTAAAATGACTCACATTAAAAGTAGCATCCTCCTACTTTAGTGTGCTTCAAGGCCTCACTTCTAGTAGGAAGAATAGCCACTTAAAATATGGAGTGATTACAATGGAAGGTGAAGAGTTCTATTTATAGTCATGGAAAAAGGCAAACCGGGACAATCCCCCGATGTGGGACTAAACAGATACCAAAAATAGCCTAAACATCCTCTAATACATGTGCTGAAGAAATTTGAGCGGATTTGGGCCAAAATGGACCGCCAATTAGCGGTCTTGGACCGCCAATTGGCGGTCTATAGGGTTCCGATCCTGCTCATTTTTGTTGTGGGCTTTTCTTTCTGGTATTGTTCGTCTTTGATGCGGTTACTTGACTTGTTGGAGCTCCGACCCGAATCGAATTGGTAAAATACTCCCCATGATGGTGTGGAGTATTCTGTTTTGCTCTTAGGTCCTTCTGTCTTGCAATCAGGTCCTTCTTCCTTGCATCTTGGTCCCCAGATCTCACAATTCAGTCCTTTTTCCCAGCTTTTGGGTCCTTTTATGATTCATCTCTTCAAACCTATTTATTCCTGAAAACTAAACATAACACTCGTGACATAGCATTGTTTAGGTGAAAGATAATGGATATAAGATACAAATATAAGCATGAAATGATGTAAATCACTGGTAGTCAACAAAGTTCCATGAAAACTAACTTTCAGACTCCTCCTCATCTGACACCCTTTAATCGAGATTGATCGTGAGGCCAAAAAAGAACGAAAATGTTGTTTCCCTACTGTTCTTATCATTCCTTGTTTTTTATTGACGTATCTTTTCCCAAACTTCCTTAGCTCGAACATCTTGATGCCAACCGAATCGGTCTTTTATGTACCAAATTGTTTCCTCATACTTGTTTCCCATTTTTATGCAACAATTTTGTTGTAATCTACATCAACTTGGGCCTAAATCACTCGTGCTTAAATCTATGGTTAACGATGTAGATATCGAACTCACCTTTATGCTACTTGCCGAGGGCGACACTCTCACTTCCTTTTACAAGGTTAATATCTATTTTGATCACCCAGGTGAAGTGATTGGTGTGTATCAACATGACATAATTAAGCATCCTTTACCTAGTTCATCGATGAGTTATAAAATAAAAAGCAAGTGTACGAATCATGTAGTTACGGGTAGAAAACAAGGATAGGTTGCAAATATCAGTCGATTTTATTTTTCAATGAAGCACGAGTAATAATGATGATAGATTCAGTGGTGGTTGATAATTTTGGTCTTTTTAATGAAGAGATTGAGAAATAATTAATGTAAATATTTTTATGGGTTTTTCTATAATAAGAATGCAATCAAAAATTACGATGAGATGAAACACTTAGAAGGTGAAAATATTTGCATAGGCATGAATTCGGAAAGGTGTTGCACATTTCGTTAAGCACATGAAATTAGGTTTTGTAAGCATGAGTTGAAGTGATTAGACTATCAAATCATCAAACAACAACTAACCTAGATCTTACAAATTCTTGCAAGCAAAGAAGTAACGATATAATTCTAAGCACATATTAGGAAACCTAAAAGTAACATTAACCTATCAAATAATTATAAATCATCAACCTCTTTCAAGCGAATTAGCAAAAGTAATAACAAATCAAAATATTAACATGATGGCAACCACAATTCTTAATTCATCCTAGCCTATATCTCCACCTTCCAAAAGATGGATTTAGTTACATATGGTGAAAGAAAATATAAAAGAAAAACAAAATACATACAACATGAGACTCTCTCCCCATAGAAAAGAAATGAAAATCAAACTAAAGGGGAAAACCCCCCTTGATTAGAGAATACAAGGCTTTATATAGAATTCGGTCTCTCCGAGGTCAGTTGTCTTTCAAGCATTGTTTGACCCATGAAACGTCTGAATTTGGAATATCTCATGATAGCAGAAATTGTGATCCTTCAAAATATAATTCCAATGCCGCTTGAATCACTTGATTTGGATTTCAGAGGATAACATTATGCACAAATTACTGATGATCTGCTGATTGTCCAATTTCCATATACGGTTTGTTTTGACACGCATTTTTCAATCTCATATAATCAATATTTGGCAAGTCTTAAAGGAAACGAATATCTGCTCATTTCAATTGTCTTTTCAACATATCTAAAATCATAAAATTTGGAATTTAGATTTGCATGTTATGAACAAAACAAGTGGCTGTGCTGGCAGTCCAGACTTTCCATATCTGAATTTTCCTATTTGATATTGATTGCATAATCCGAATTTACACTTATAATTTAAGTACAATATATTTGAAATTTACACTTATTTTCCCATAAATTTGCAGCACAATAGAGAACACAAACATGTGGAGTGAATTTCTTGTATCATGCCCTCCAACTTTAATTTTATATATCCGATTTTTCATTTAAGTCCTTTCACTTTTCAATATTTTCAGTAATTGTATTTATTTTCTGGTAACCTACAAAATGAAAACAAAACACTCGACATATCAATATTCAAATAGAAAAAATAAGATATTAATGACGATAAAAATGATAAATTATGATACTCATCATTCATCCTAAGTTAATATAATCTTGGCAAATTGCTTTTGAAGTGACTCTTATATAGCCCTTGGCCAAAATCCTTGCTTATATTGTTTCTTTTAACTTCTTGCCTAAGCTTGGACGCCACAATGAGATTTCAGATGCCGAATTGGTGGGTGTCTATTGTTTATTCAAGAAGATTTTGGTCAATTTCTAATGTTTCTATTTTCTATACTATGTGGCATACCTACATCTTCAAGGAGCTCCAGCTGGATATTTCTATTTTTCCCAAGTCGGAGTGTAGTTATCCTTTGAATAAAACTTCTTGGATTTAAATGAAGTAAGTTCTTAAGGAAGCTAATCCCACACCCATTGACGTTGCTCCTCCACCACCACCAGAAGCTACCATCGAATATGGAAGTAAACGTTGACACTCTTTGGGAGCAAGCCCAACATCCTCACGCAAATCATGGTCCTGGCGTTTGGTGGATGGGGTGATGGATATGATTGGTTCGAGTGTGAAAATGTAGAAATTGTTTTTGATTTGTATGGATTCAATCACCTTCATGGTGGATTGGATAGCCTCAAGCAATGCTTCACGTCCTTTGAAGCATCTACCTCCTCACATCTCAACTCCTTGTAGGGAGGCGATGACTCCATCATCGGGTTCCTTCGCCGACAGAAGATGGAGTACTGGGTTGTTTTTGTCATGCCTTGTTGTTGGTGTGTAACTGTGTATTGTATTTGATTGTTGAGAATTGGTGTCTTAATTTGCTTTGTTATTATTGGTGTAAGACTCACGTTATTTTATTTAATGCTTGCGTTTTGTTGTAGGTTATGATGTATGACTCCTTTGCTTATGTATGTGATGTTTTTCTTTCATATTCTACATTTTGATGTTGGTTATGATTATATCTCATGCTATTCTTCATTAATCCTTTCTTTTTTGCTGAATGTGGTTCGATTGATATACCTGATGATGTCAAAAGGGGAAGTTATATATGTTCAGATAATGATTACCTCACTTACTTTCTACTGACTTCAACTTATTTGTGATCATATGCATATGCATAGGGATTTTACATGATAAGTGGATATGCATTGTGTTAGAGGGAGCTTATGCTTCAATGCATCATGATTAACTCACATAGAGTGGATAGGTTTGTCATCATCAAATAGAAGGAGATAGTTGCCTTTTTGTCTAACCACATAGTAATTTTGATAATTTAGTTTAACTTAATCATTAATCATGTAATAATCAAATATAACCCTCAAATATTTATACATCACTTGCTAATTCCATATATATTGTATATGATGAGTTTTAGGATTGAAGAATGGACAATTCAACTCAATACATGCAGAAAGGAACTAAAAATGAAGAAATCTATACTTTCTTGAGTCCTTAAACTTGAGCACTAGAGTTGATTTCTCCCGACAATTCACAATACTATACATTTAGAAGTCAAACACGATATTTCACATTATTGAACTTCAATTTGTTGGCTTTTAGGCCTTAGTATGTATTAAATTTTGATGATTAATCAAACTAATCTTAATCAGTCAGCCAAATCAATTAAAGTACGCAGAAATGATTACATGCGTTGCATACGTACTTGTATACTTGCAATCGTCTTAATAGGTTGTTCTAAATTCATCAAGAAAAGGTGCATTGGGATAAGACTCAAGAATGAAGACTTGTAATCAACGCTTTGGAACAAGACTTGTAATTTTCCATTTATTGAGTCCATAGGAAAATATATAAACGTGAGCACTAGGATTCTGTCTTGGCAAAGTTCAGTCAACTGAACCTATAACAGACAACTGAAATCTCCCACAGTAGACGCTAGGTTACTCTCTAGAATTGTTTAATCCGATGACTGAAACGCTTCGGTCGACTAAAATGCCCTGGACTGGTTTTGGACTTTGCTCTAACGGTCCTGTTTGAATCAAGCCTTAGAGCCCAATTGACTCATCCTTTTTCGGACGACCGAACTCCTTCGGCCAACCAATTCCTTCTTGGCTTTAGGTTCCCAACGGCTATTTCCATGTGGCACTTGACCATTGTACTGAACGACTATTTGATCCATAACTGTCAGCGCAAAACCCACGCTAACTGCGGGCATCTGAAGTGTTAACGGTCTACCAAACATGAGTAATCAGAGCCCAACCCATCTTACTATCCACCTTCAAACTGTGAACCAAATGCAATTCGATGAACCAAAATTAAATTGGGTGAAAAATAGTTACTAGAAGTTGGTGAACGGTGATCCTAACCCAATTTGGTCAACCGTATGCTTCAATCTTACTAATCCGATTATATGGTTTCGTCCTATAAATCGACCAAACCTGCATAGAAATATGCCCTATCTTAAAGCAATTCTTGCTTCTCATTGGTCCAAAATCTCACCAACTCCTAAACGGCTAGTAGAGCTTGAAGGCATATAAATATGGTCTCATATCTTTGTTTTAAACATCTGGAAAACTCCCTATTAATCCAAACTCAAAGCCAGATCCTCTACCTCTTCAAGTTCTCATCATCCTGCACTCAAAGCCAAAACTTCACCACTTGGATATTCATTTCAATCATATATCCAAGTGTGGTCAAGTTAGAGTGTTTTGTTAGATTTGTTGGTTTTTTCGCCTTAATTTGTGTTTTGATGATTTAACTAACCTAATATTAATCACAATCAAATGTAGAGTAGCACACATTATACATAAAACATATATTGTATTGTGCTAACATCTATAGGTGATCAAGACTCAAGGAAGAATGAGATGAAGTCAAGACATGTAATCAAGCTACTTGAACACACGTAATTTTTCCTTTTATTTGAGTCTTAGGAACTAATGTGAACTTAAGCATATAAAAGTTAAAACCTATTAACATACACACTAGGTTCCTTGTAGAAGTCACACACCAAGTTTCACATCAATTGGACTTCAATAGATCACCCAAACCTTAGTTGGACAATCACTTAAACTAAACCAAAATTGTCTGTGTAAAACAGTCAACCGAAACCAGTTCTTTGTTCGACCATTTCTATCAGTTATTTAGTTAACCAATAGTGATTTCACCCAGCACAACCGTGTTAGGATCTTTGACCCTCTAATCACTAGAAAAATGTAGAATTAAAACACTAATTGAAGGATTAAGAGATAAGAAAATTGCTAACCACGAATCGTCGACACCATAGTTTAGAGAGGTTCGATACATCACCCCGGTCCTAGTCATCCTCGCAAGCCTCTCTGAATCCCCCAAGCCTCGCTTACAGTTCCACTACCGATCTCCGTTCCGGGCCGAGATCAACGATGTTTACAACACCAGGCCTCGCGAACAACCTCGCCTCGCTCATGTCTCCTCTCACAACCCGAGAGGGAGCTTCCTCGAAGCTTTACAACTTTTTGGTGATTCTTGGATATTGAAGTTGAATCACAATCTAACACTATACTTGAGCACACTTGGATATTGAATTGGAATGGATATGCAAGTGGTGAAGTTAGGCTTGAGTGTAGAAGAATGAGAGTTTGAAGATGAAGAGGATTTCGCTTTGAGCTTAGGATAGATAGAAAGTGTTCAAGGGTTCTAAAACCAACAAATGGGGTCCTATTTATAAGCCTTCAAGCTCTACTAGCCGTTTGGGAGTTGGTGAGATATGGACAAATGAGAAGCAAGGATTTGCTTAATGCTCGGGCAGAATTTAGACCATGTTTGGTCGACCGTTTATGTAACGATAGTCCGAAACAAAAACGTATGGTGGACCGAATATACTTCGGATCACTGTTCACCAACTTCCAGTAACAATTTTCAATTTAGCCCTATTTAAATTCGATTAACCGAATTTCCTTCGGTTCACCATTCCAAGGTGGATAGTAAGATTGTTTGGGCACTGATTACTCAAGTTCGGTTGACCGTCTATACTTCGGTAGACCGAAGTTAGCATGGGTTTTGCGCTAACAGTTACAACGGCCAAGTGCCACATGTAAATAGTCATTGGGCACCTAAAGCCAAGAAGGACTCGTTTCACCAATAGGCATTCGATCGTCCAAATTAGGACAAGTCAATTGGGCTCTAAGGCTTGATTCAAATGTGACCGTTGGAGCAAAGTCCAAAAACAGTCCAGGGCTAGTCGGTCGACTGAAGGTGGTTCGGTCTTCCATCAGGTCAATTCCAGAGACCAACCTAAGGTTTACTGACGGGGAAGGATTGGAGTAACTGATAGGTGTTTGGTGGACCGAACTAGAAAGATTTTGGTTGACCGTGAAGGGTTCAGTTTACCAAATCTTGATGGGACGAAATCCTAATGCTCAAGTTTACATTAAACCTTATGGACTTAATAAATATAAGATTACATGTCTTGGTCCAAAGCTTTGATTACAAGTCTTGAGTCTTGATGTCTTTGTCCCAATGCTCCTTTTCTTAATTATCTTGATCAACCTATTAAGATGATTACAAGTATATGTAGGATTTCGTGTCCATATGTATGTGTATATTTTAAAAAATTTAATACAACCATACATGATCGATTTCATATTTTCAACAATTTTATGTACATTGTTTTGTTTTTATTTTAATATCATGCAAACCTACATATATTAAAATAAACAAACAAGAAAGGATCATACCCAAAGGTTCTCTAAAACCTTTTCGAAGATCCGGAGTTCCGTTGCCCGTCGAATCGCCTGCCGATTCGCCTCCAAGTGTTCACCAAACTCTAAACAAGATTAGGGAGAAATGAGATAGTCAATTCAATCTCTAAATCAAACTTAGAATCAAGCTAATAACCCATTTATGCTCCCTGAGAATTTAATCTCCAAAAGCTTGAAATAATTAAGGAATTTTCGGATAGATTAATATGGCGGTTAGGGAGAGAGAATTTTTTGCATTAATTAAAACAAAGAGTGAGAGAATACATATTTATAAGGTCTCCCAACACCCACATCATGGGCTAACCATTAACCCATAATCTCTTTTTTTCTCTCCCTAAAATCAATCACAATTTGATACATAATCTTCCACATCCACATTTAACCATAATTGGAATAATTCCAATACATGATTAATATTAATTCCTTATTAATTCGGGTAAAATCGTATTAACCGTTTGTTTGCCTTTAACCAAATTTTGGATTAGTATCCAACAAAATTTGATCTTTGGGGTGTTTAGCAAATTCATATATCATGTAATATATTATCATATGTAATGTTAAATTATTACACCCCATAATATATACATCTTATATGAATTTATTCATGATTCTAATTATGTCAATTTTTGCGACATATTGATTTTATTGATTCACCACATGTCTCACTTTTCACATGAAACCGGACACATCATATGAACTCAAAAATCAAGTTTCTTCTTTCCCAATTTTGTGGTGTGACCTATAGGAGGATCTAAGCTAAATTGGTAGTAATATTAAACACTCAATATCTCAAACTATAAGCAGTATCTCGCTATACATTATAGTTACCCAATTAGCATAGATGCATTGTTCCACTCGAACTAAAGACGATCCATTTAGTGATGTAAGTGCACCACTTGTGTTTATCCATTGCCTCGTGATATTAAGAATATATACAAAGTTGAAATGTGTCTTTTTGTATTATATTCATTTATTTATCTCTTTAAGCTAATTATAACTATGTAACTTAACTCAAGTCACATTGTGCACATTATAATTTTGTTCTATCAAGGCGCCCACTAATATCATCACTCAATCAAGAGGGCAATGACAATCTTTTGACTAGCTATATTTTCCAGCATAAGTCATGTTCAACCAACTATTTCCTTTATCATTATACACATTGATAGTTTTTGACAATAATCAAATTAAACACTTCTTATTTGAGAAGATATAAGTCTCATATCGTAGGATTCAAGACACAGTGAAAATATTAATGACACATAACACAATTTCATAATGTTTCACTTGCTAGGTCTATTCAATATATAAAAGTAACCATTTTCCTCTTTCATATACTCATGTCATCAAATATTTGTAGAGATACAAAAATCGATGACCAACACGAAAATCTTATCTCGGTAATTAATGTTCCATGTCAATTACCATGATTGTGAATAACTTTTGATTTATGTAAATCATTATCTTTTAGAGCTCTACGGTTAAGGACCAAGAGCCTCTTCCTTAACACTTCTAAAAGACGAATACAATAATCAAGGAACAAAATGTTTGCACATCCAATTCATAATAATTGACATATAAAAGTAAAACTTTTAGAACACATTCCTTTCAGCATACACATATGTATGCAATGCATGTAATCATGTTTGCTTACTTTGATTGATTAGGTTGATTGATTAAGATTAGTTTGATTAGTCATCAAAATTAATATAGATTAAGGCCAAAAAGCCAACAAACCGGTCGACCTACTTTACTTTTTCGATCGACCGATTGACCCGTACATTCTGGATGACTGTTATACTTGTCATATTATACAACGGTCGTATTCATATTTCTTTCTAACCTCTGAAATATATTTGGACACCGGTCGAACGTTGACCTAAACACGATTGACCGAATGAATACTTATTTTGTGCCCAAAAGTGCCTATTATTTTCAGTCGAATGTATCCATGTTTTCGACCGAATACCTTTACCCTAGCCTAAACTCTCTTAATCGGTCAACGTACCCCTGACCTGGTTCGACCGTATCTTAAGTTGGTTTTGAACGTTTCCTTATCTTTGTGAAAACGATCGACCGTTTATCCCGTACCGGTCGACCAGTTTAGACAGATTTGCTGAATTTAAGTTTTATGTTTTGTGTATCTTGCACAAACTTCAATTAAATCTTTCCCTATGGCTAGAAATCGTAGGAGCTTATAAATGGAGGTTTACACCAGATTTAGATAGCTCTCCAACTTCTATTTGTCTTCTACCTTCGAGAGAATCCTCCAACTCCTAAAATCCCAATCCTACACTGAAGAGCCAAAACTCCCACACCTTCGATCAATTTCATATCATACTCAAAGTGTGCTCAAGTTAGAGAGTGTTTCAATCCACTCAATTAAGTTGTCAAGAAGCATAGGTTTTGGTGAGATCCCGAAGCAAGTTGTAAAGGTTTTGGTGAAAGCCCGAAGCATCATTCTTAGATTGTGAGAAGAGGAAACCAAGCTCAGCGAGGGTGTTCACGAGCTAACTGTGTAAAGGCGTTCTCTCCTGGCTCGGAACGGGGAGTGGTTAGTGAAGACATAGGCGAAGCTCACGGAGTCGAGCGGAGCCTGCAAGAGAGGAAGTAGGCAGGTGGCCGAACCTCTATAAAAACTGTTGTGTATATTATGGTTTGTTTGTTTCCCTACTTGTCTTTTGATTATAGTTTCCGCTGCATTTTTAAGTAGAGATTAGGCAACATTGATTAGATTAATTAGGGCCATTACAATCCCACAAGATTGTGATTCAACTTCCATATCAAAGAATCACCAAGTTGTAAAGCTTCGAGGAAGCTCCCTCTCGGGTTGTGAGAGGAGACACGAGCGAGGCGAGGTTGTTCACTGAGGCTCGACCTTTTAGAAGTTGTTGATCTCAACTCGGAATAGAGATTTGATAGTGGAACCGTAAACGGGCCTCAGAGGATCGAGTAGGGCTTACCGGGAGGCTGGGACGGGGAACGGTGCCAAACCTCTCTAAACTCCAGTGTCGTCAATTTTGTTGTTTACGTGTTTATTTCCTTAATCCCTTACTTGTCGTTTCAATTCCGCATTTATCTAGTAATTAGAGGGACATCGATCCTAGCAATTGGTATCAGAGCATTAGGTTGCTAATTTCATTTACTTAATCTTAATTTAGCATGGCATCTACATCTATTCATTGTGAAGAATCATCCACAACTTGGTCACCTTTGTTTAATGGCTTAAACTATGACTATTAGAAGAAAAGAATGAGGATTTATTTACAATCAAATGACTTGAAATTATGAGACACCTCCAAATGATGATAAGATTATGTCCCTAACTGGAGCCAAAATTAAGGAAGCGGAGATGAATTCCCGCATCATGAACATCTTGTATTGTGGCTTAAATAAAGAGGAATACAATAGGGTAAGAGGTTGTGATAGTGCATATGATATATGACATACATTAAAAATGCACCATGAAGGTTCAAGTAGAATGAAAGAAACTAGGATTAGTTTACTCATGCATAAATATGAATTTTTCGGTATACAATCTAGTGAGAACATAAGTGAGATGCACACTCACTTCACCGAAATAATTAACTCTCTCAAAGCTCTTGGCAAGAATTTCAGCAAGGGAGAAGTGACTCGAAAGATTCTCTGATCACTCACCGACGAATGGGAGGAGAAGATGACCGCTATCAAAGAAGCACAAGATCTCACCAAGTTGTCGTCGAGCAGCTTATTGGGTAGTCTCATGACATATTAGATACAAATGAAAGACCGTCAGGAGAAGAGAGCCAAGAAATCCTTGGTGCTACATACCACCACCAATTCCAACAAAGAAGATAGTGATTTCGATGAGGAATTGGCCACTCAAAAATTCAAGAAGCTCCTCAAGAAAGATAAATGACAAAAGAAAAGAACAATAGCATGAGAAAAGAAAAGAAGAAGAAGAAGACTTTGAAAGCAACTTTGGATGACTCAACATCTTCCTTGTCAATTAAAGGTAAATTCTTTAACGCCCCCGATCTCACGGGTACGCACACTGGGAAAGACTACAAGTGTCGCGATCAGAGACCTCCGCCACGACCGAATGAGTTACAAAAGACAAACCAAACAACGACTCGACAATACATAGAGAGATCATACATGGATAGACTAACATAAAACATAACTAAAAAGTGAGAGATTATCCATATATGGTAACAAGGTCAAATACATTACATCGAGTTTAAAAGGGAAATACATCATAAATAATGCGGAAGCAAAAGACAAACTGAAGAATCTGGTCAATGTGTCCCTCGTGTACAAAATCTTTGACTACTCGTCCAGTCTACCCTGTAGGAATCTAAGTACCTACAAGCACCGCATCAACATATGCGTGAGTTTTTTATAATGAAAACCCAGTATGCCCCTGGCCCAATCAGAGTTATATGGAAGAATACATGCAATCTATCTAAGACAAAAACATCCGAAACAGAAACAGAAATCCCTCCAATGGAACCAGAATACCAACCATGCAGGTCAAAACAGCAAAGCATCAAATGCAACAGAACAACCGACTCCATAAGTCGTGAGGGTCGGGTGCACTTGAACCATTCCTCAAAAGGAACCATAACACCAGCCTCGCTGGTCAAAGGCGGTCACTCGATAGTGACCCACCGCTCGACACAAAGGGTGTTTGATGCACCCTAAGCGGTTGTGTAGGTTGTGACCCGAATCCAATTGCCAAAATACTCCTCATGATGGGGAGTTCCTTCATTTGCTCAATGGCCCTTTGGTTTTACATTCGGGTCCCTCTCTTGTGCATCTTAGTCCATAAGTCTTGCAACTTAGTCATTTTTCTTACTTTTAGGTCCTTTTATGCATCTTCTCCTCAATCCTGTTTATTCCTGATACTCAAACATAAAACTCATTACGTAGCATTGTTTAGGTTCAAGATAATGGATATAAGACACAAATGAATGCATGAAATGATGTCAATCATCGAACAAAAAGGTTTATTCGGTTATCCGATCAAAACTGGCACTACGGGGTTCAAGATATGTCTAAGTTCGATCGACCAAAACTAGGTCCACGGTCGACTGGTGGTCAAATGTATTTTTGGGGTATGGATAAAAATGTGAATACGACCGTTAGTATAATACGACAAGTCTAACAGCCAAATGACACGTGTAGACGGTCGATCGAAAAAGGTCACGGTCGGCTGGTCGAGCAGTTAAAATCACTATTGGTTGAAAGTTACATCGGTCGACCGAAATTACACAGGCAGTTCAGGTTTGGTTTAGTGATTTCCGGTCTAAGTTTGGGTGACCTATTGAAGTACAAATGATCTGAGATTTTGTGTGTGACTTCTATAAGGAACCTAATGTTTATGTGATTAGGTATTTACTCTAGTATGCTCAAGTACATAAAGTTTCTAAGACTCAAAAGAAATATACAATTACATGTCTTCAATAGCTGGATTACATCTCTTCACTTGAGTTCCTTTCTTCCTTGAGTCTTGATCACCTGTAGATGTTAGCACAAATCAATATATATGATATGCAATATGTGTGCTACTCTACATTGATTATTATTAAGATTAGGTTGATTAAATCATCAAAACATAGATTAATGCCCAAAAGCCAACAATAATTTTCTATTTATTGAGTTTATTGGAAAATATGTAAACTTGAGCTCTCGGATTATGTCATGGCAAAGAATGGTCAACCAAACCTATAACGGACAACCGAAATCTCCCAATAGTAAACGCTAGGTTGCTTCCTGGATTTTGTCCAGTTCAATGACTGAAACATCTCCAGTCAACCAAAATGCCTTGGATCGGTTTTGGACTTTGCTCCAACGCTCACATTTGAATCAAGCCTTAGAGCTCAATTGACTCATTCTTTTTCAAGACGACCGAACTCCCTTTGGTCAACCAATTCCTTCTTGCCTTTAGGCGCCCAACGACTATTCCCACTTGTCACTTGGGCGTTGTACGTAACGACTATTTGAACCTTAACTATTCGACCTCAAACAGTCTACCAAACATGAGTGATCAAAGCACAACCAATCTTACTGTCCACCTTGAAACGGTGAACCGAATGCAATTCAGCGAACCGAAATTAAATATGGTGAAATTGAAAATAGTTACTGGAAGTTGGTGAATGGTGATCTGAACCCTATTCCATCAACCATATACTTCAATCTGACCAATCCGGTTACATGGTTTCGGACTACCATTCTATAAATGGTCGACCGAACCTGTACAAAAATCTGCTCGAACTTAAAGCAATTATTGCTTCTCATTGATCCAAAATATCACCAACTCTTAGATGGCTAGTAGATCTTCAAGGCATATAAATAGGGTCTCATATCTTTGTTTTAGAACTCTTGAACACTCCATATTTATCCATACTCAAAGCCAAATCCTCCACATCTTTAGACTCTCATCTTCCTACATTCAAAGCCAAAACTTCACCACTTGCATATCTATTCCAATATATCCAAGTGTGCTCAAGTTAGAGTGTTTAGTTAGATTGTGATTCAGTTTCCATATCAAAGAATCACCAAGTTGTAAAGCTTCGAGGAAGCTCCCTCTCGGGTTGTGAGAGGAGACACAAGCAAGGCGAGGTTATTCGCGAGGCTCAGCATTGTAGAAGGTGTTGATCTAAACATAGAACAGAGATTTGATGGTGGAACCACAAGCCGGGCTCGAAGGATCGAGCGAGGCTTTTGAGGAGGACTAGGACCAGGTGCGGTGTTGAATCTCTCTATACTCCGGTGTTGTTGATTTTGTTGTTTGCATGATTATTTACTTAATCCCTTACTTATCGTTTTAATTTCATATTTATCCAGTGATTAGGGGGTCATCGATCCTAACACAATTGACCACCCAAACTTAACCCGGAAACCACCCAAAACCTAATTTTAGCATTGTTTAAGCAAACGGTCGAGCATCAGTTGGCTTCATCCGACCGTTGACAGAAACAAGATTCATAGTTGAACGGTCAACCGTTCATCCTATTTTGTTCAATCGTTCTTTTTTCAAATTTCCACATAAATCCAATTTCTTTCGTTTTCGCACAACGAGTATTTTGAAAGTCGCTCCAATACCAAATTGAACCATCAGACCTTTGGTCAGTCACTTCACCTTGAACGGTCAAACCACTAAAAAATCAATTTTATTAGTCCTAGTCTTGCTCAATCGGTCAACCGGTTACACCTCAATGATCGATCCATTCCACAAATTCGCAACCTACAACTCTTAGTTTAGACCATCTTCAGTCGATTATTTCTTCCCAACTATCGATCCATTGAAGTTTCAAATTGTTCACTCCGAGTTTGCACTGCCCGACCGATTGTTCATTGAATTTGATCGATCGTTTTGAGCTCCGACTGATTCTCTACTTCACACTTTTTGTTGCTACATGACTTATTTTTCTTTAACCTAACGACTATATTCTCTCTTGCCTATAAATATGAGTTTTCCATACCTTAATATACAATCGTCTAGCAATCCAAAACACTCACCCACTCTTGCAAAATCCAAGTTCTCTTCCACTTGTGCTTAATATCCACCCTACCACTTGAAGCTTCCGTTGTTAAATCCACTGAAGTGCTCAGATAGAGTTTCCATTGTTGCAAACAATGGTTGTAGCTCCAGGTAGGAGCACTCTACTAGGTTGTGGGAGGAGTTTCAAGCGACGTGGGCATGTCTGGTTGCTTCCAATGTAAAGAGGTGAGATCTGGCCTGGAATTTCGATCGGTTAGTGAAGATGCAAGGGAGGTTCAAGGTTGAGAGGGGCTTCTAAGAGAAGAATAAGACATGGTTGGGATCCGAACCTCTTCAAATCTTTCTATGTCTTCTCTCAACTAGGTCATTCTGTTGCGGAGTGTGAGGATAAAACATTTGCAGATGTATACCATGACAATGGATCGATGTAAATGTTTTTCATATCATTTGAAGCAAGCTTACCTCCATCATGACACTGAAGAAACTTAATAAAAAAGTTAAATTGTCTTTCAATTAATTTTGTAAACACTACAGAGCATTCAAAGAAATCAGACATAGATTTCAAAGGAAATAGACAGGTAAATTTGGTGAAATCATCAACAAAACACACATGGTATTTATAGTTATTTCTACTAAGTACAAAGGCAAGGCCCACAAGTCACAATGAACTTTGTCAAAAACTTAAGTAGTAATAGAGTTTGACTCCGTGTGTTTTATTTTTATTTATTCATTTGACAGAGTAAGAGAATAAATGAACCATGTTCATGACTAATCTTTGTTGTGTCAATGTTTGTTATGTCAAGAAGTGATCCATTACCTATCATAATTTTATCATTTCCATTATAGAGTTCTAGAGAAGTTAGCATATTTGCACTACTTGTAATAAGGGTGGTGGCCTTAGAATCTAGGTATAACCAATGTTAGATGCATTATCGAAGACATACAACGTAGCAAGAGATTGAGGAAGCTCTTGAGGTTGATATTTCTGATAGAATTATGCCAACATTTAAGTTCAACATGTTTGCATTAATTTAATGCATATCTAACTAGAGACAAAGAGTGCTTGATTGGTGTCATCAGATTCAGCAAGGGAGTTTTCACTGGTTGTAAAATCATTGGGAGATGACTGAGCTGGTTGTTATCACTGGTTAGTAATCTGAAATCCATGTACCTATAGAGAAAATCCTCCATCTCATAGCTCAAGAGCATAATTCTTGCCATATGAGGGTTGGCCTCGGTATTTTGAATTGAGATGTACATCTCATAGCTCAAGGGCATGAGAAACAATTTCGCAAAAGAGGGCATGAGGAACTTGAGATGAATTGTGGTAAAGGAGTTATACTCCTTCTTGACGTTATTGAGCATCCAAAACATCTTAAGTTTGATTTCTCACTAGCTTTCCAATGGTTGCAAGTCCCTCACACTACATCTTAAATTGTCTCAAATAGTTATTCAATTCATTACAGTGTGACTTTTGCAACAATTGAAGCAAGAAAATCTCTCATTTTTTAGAGTTTTGCAAGAGAGAAATTCTGAGATTACTTAGCTCAATACCTTAAATTGTGAACCAAATATTCTTTACTTGATTCAATCATATTCATATGGGTTTAATGTTGTTAAATCTCTCCCCCCCCCCCCCCCCCTCTCTCTCTCCCTCGTCCCTAAACAACCCAAAATCCCAAAATCCCCACCCCTCACTTTCTCTTCTCCTTTTTCCTCCTCTCGCAGTAGCTCCGGCGGCGGCGAACTCCGACGAGGAGCTCCGATGGCAGCACAATCCGCACGTGGGTGCGGAGGGGAAGGCATCCCCTTCTCCAATGAGCTCCTCGAAAGGTACACTACCCACCCTCGTTTAGGGTTCCTTGGGGTCGAAGGTGTGCGTAGGGGTGTGGGAGGTGGTGCGACTGGCGGGTGCGGTGTCGATGGCAGGAGGTGCGCGGACAGGAAAGTGCAGGAAATGATCATGCGGACGAGCCACGGTTGCGACCGCGCGGGGCCATGCGGCTGCTGGTCGACAGGGTCGACGACGGTTGGGGGCTTAGGCTGGGGTTTGGTTGAGTTTGGTGTTTTTGCATGAGGGCCCCTGTAATTTATTGGTATTTAACTAAATAAGTTGGTTGGGTTAATTGCTAGACAACCTTGTAAATTATTAATATTTGGTAGCAATATTTAAACGGGGTTAATTGCTGGAGAACCCTAGAATTAATTGTATTTTAATACATAATCAATAACTGGATTAATGGCCTTGGAAACCCTAGAATTAATAATGGGAATAATTGCTTAAAACCCCTAGATTTTGCCGAATTGTAGGAAATAACTTCATTTTGGGAAAGTTTCCATTTTTCCCCTGGACTTCCAAATTTTGTAGTAAACTATTTTAATTGGAGAATTTTGTGTTTTTCCCCTGAGTTTATGTATATTGCTCTATGATTCGTTGTTGCTTTGATGGAACTTATATATGACTTGTTGGGGTTGTATAACCCGTACTTTGGAGGTAAATTGTGTTTTACCCCTTTGCCTTGCGTTTGTTGGTGAGTGAGAGGTTCGTGGAACTGTTTTCCACCCACTTTCTGAGTAGTGGCCGTTGGAGCGTTGCTCACAGACTCTTGCGTGTGGTCGAGTGGTGAGGATGACGTGTGTGGTACGTATGACTAGATGCTAGAGTTTCCCCTTGAATTGTGGCGGTTCAGGAAGGGTCAATCCACGTTGTGACGAGTAGCCGTTAGGGAGCGTTGCTCAAAGTCTCGGGTGCGTGATTGGAGTAGGACATTACCTTGTGGGTCGGATGTGCGGTCTTGTCGATGGTGCACGTTCGGTCTAGCTAGGACTCGTGGTCGCCTCGGGACGTGTGACAGTTCTGCCGTGAGAGCGGGTTGAGTGCTGCCTTTTGGATTGGATACACAGTGGGATTGAGGTGCACGCTCGGCTTCCCTGCGACGTGTGGTCGCCTTGGGACATAAGACCAGTGTGAGCGGTGTAGGACGACGTGGCCTAGTTTGTTGTCGGCTTGGGGTGGTGTACAGAGTCTTGTTTCGAGACTCAGGCGCGGCTTGTGCATGTGTCGATGGGAGGCGACTTGAGCTTAGGACACGAGGACTGGATCTGTGATCTCATTGATGTACTCCTTTCATCTCTTAGTATTGATGTTGTAGGAGTTCGACTTCTTGTATTTCCCTTCTACATTGTACCATGAGACATGACATTATGTTATTTTAATTGAGGTCTCGACTTAACTATTTTCGTTAATGTCCATTTGTCGCTTTTTGTAGTTGCCTTTGACTGTTGTGTCCCGAGTGCGGATTAGGGACGTTACAAATGCAATAATCCAAGTTCAATTTTTGATGAGATTGTCTAATGCCTTGAAGCACATGAACCGGGTATAACATCTAACAACTTCCATGATGAATTTATGCAATTTGTCCGGTTTTCTTCATCATAGTGTATAAATATCATCTAGATCAACTTTGTTTTCAATTACTGGAATAAAAAAATATTTGTGTCACTTAAGGAATACATTTTTTTGGCGTAGTTTTGCATCTAAATCTACATTAAATTATTTGGATTTTTTTAGTCCAACATAAGTAATAGGTTACTTTAGACCTAAGTGAAATAGGAAACAAAAAAAAAATAAAGAAATTGCGAAGTAGCCCAACTACTTCAAGCGATTAGCTGAAACCAGAACATTCTTTTCAAAAGTCAAAAGCGCACTAAGCGACAAATCCAACACATATTCCCCTAATAATCTCCTCTCCGCACAGATGTCTTCAACCCGAACTGGAAACAAATCGGCTTAATCAACCATTTCCATCCAACCGTACAAACCAACCCTCCCATCCCATCCAACGGCTTATAATCCTCCTCAGTACGAAAAGGACCAGCTCTCTTATTAGGAAACAGCTGGAGAGTGTTGAGTGCTGCGAGAAATAAGATTCCAAGGGAGAGTTTCCTCTTTTCCTCTCCACAAACAAATTTTCGGAAACTTTTTTGTCGTGATTTTGAGTTTTGGATTTTGTTTGGGTGCTGGGATGGGTTGGTTCCTGTGCATGGCTAGGAAGAAGAAGACTGGCAGGGGACAGGATAGTCGGAGCTGTCAGTGGAGTGGTATTGGTTTGCTTTTGGCTTCCCGTTTCGTTTTTTTAATCTTAATAATCGGATTTTGTTGATGTTTCGTTGCGTTTTGTCTGTGGATGTTGTGGGTCGTTTCCGAGTTAGGGTTCTCTTATTTGGTAAAGGAGTTTTTTTATTAAATAATTTTTTAAAGGTATTGTTAGTTTCAGGTGTGGTGATTTGGATGGGTTTTCTTGGACAGAAGTTGTTTCAGGATTCAAATTGGTTTTTGTGTTTTTTCAGGATAATTACGACTTTTTTTTGTAAAATAAAAATAATGTAGATGAATCAACAGTGGTTTGGAAACCTGGTTTGTTGTTGTACAAAATGAATTTACTTTTATGTATTTCTACACTTATGGTATGATTGGTTGAAGTTGGGAAGTTGTTTGACTTCTAAGCTGATTCATTTTCTTTATCAAACTGTTGATAGGATTTATGGCAAGTGAAGGTTTTTCTTTGTTTGAGAAGTTGAGAGTAGAATATGGCAATATGGTTTCTGGGATTTTTAGAGAGTAGCTGAAGAGTTTTCTGCTTAACTGAAGTAGGAATTTCCGATAAAAAAAACAGTAGGAATTAAGTCCAACCGGCTTGGATTAGGGTTATGTTATCTGGAATCCAAAGGGAACACTTTAAGACTGGAATATCATTCTGTGATTTGATATTAGGGTGGAGCTTGGTTGCATTCTTCTATATAAGTTGGAAATTTTGCACTAACAGAAACTAATGAGATAACGTTAGACGGACTTGTTTTGGTTGAGTTGTCTTTGTCTGTAGATGAACTTCAATAGAGTGTTATGGGGTAACAATTGTTTAACCATTAAGCAATTCATGAATTGATCTCATTGTTTTATCAATGATCCCAAAAAAAGTTTTATTGGATTTTTTTTATATTTGCGGATGCAGTGGTTGTTTTAGACTTTATTATTATGATGGCTCCTATTTTCGAGTTAACATGGTTAATAATTTGTGATGTAGATAAAATGAAGCATAAACCTTCCACGGATGTGAAAAAGGATGGAGTAACAGAACGGAAAAAGGAGGGAGTAAGAAGTGATGTTGGAATTATAGCTGCGAAGACATTCACATTTCGCGAACTTGCTTCTGCGACCAAGAACTTCAGAGCTGACTGCCTTCTAGGAGAGGGTGGATTTGGGCGAGTTTACAAGGGAAGACTGGAGAGTACGAATCAGGTGAGCCAACATATATTCCTTGATTCGGCATTTGAACCACGCTATTATGCTCGCAACTTAGTCTGGTGATTCTTTTTCCTTCTCTTATGAAGCTGTAATTCATGTTGCTAATAGTTTTTAGTTCTAAGTTGATTATTTCTCCAATCTACTTATTACAGAGCATGGCTGTTTTGCTCTTGTGCAGTGGTATTGCAGATAAGTTTATATATTTGATTCTTCTTTTGTGTATCTGCAGATTGTGGCAATTAAACAACTGGATCGGAATGGCTTGCAAGGGAATAGAGAATTTCTTGTTGAAGTTTTGATGTTGAGCTTGCTTCATCATCCGAATCTTGTTAATCTCATTGGGTACTGTGCTGATGGAGATCAGCGCCTTCTGGTGTACGAATACATGCCATTGGGATCTTTGGAAAACCATCTTCATGGTATGCTATCTAAGTAATTTTGAAAATCATTTTTATTGCTGACGTGCAACAGGGAATTTTAATCTTTCCATTGTCGCACAGACCTTCCACCTGACAGGAGACCACTTGATTGGAACACAAGAATGAGCATTGCAGCCGGTGCAGCTAAAGGCCTTGAATATTTACACGACAAAGCAAATCCTCCCGTGATATACCGCGATTTAAAGTGCTCCAATATTTTGCTTGGAGACGATTACCACCCCAAATTGTCAGATTTTGGACTAGCAAAACTAGGCCCTGTTGGGGAAAACACCCACGTCTCAACAAGAGTGATGGGCACATACGGATACTGCGCTCCTGAATATGCTATGACCGGGCAGCTTACTTTGAAATCGGATGTGTATAGTTTTGGGGTCGTCCTTCTGGAACTCATCACTGGCAGAAAAGCTATTGACAACACTAAACCTTCTGGGGAACAAAATCTAGTAGCATGGGTGAGAATTGTCCTTCCAGTTAATGTACTTTTGTTGGTAATTACAGAAACGAATATAATCTTGTTTTGGAATTATATAATTTTCATTTGGTTACAGGCACGTCCTCTGTTTAAAGATCGTCGAAAGCTTGCTTTAATGGCTGATCCATTGCTTAAAGGTCAGTACCCTAGTAGAAGTCTATACCAGGCCCTTGCCGTTGCAGCAATGTGCGTTCAAGAACAACCGAGCCTACGACCACTTATTGCTGATGTAGTTACAGCATTGACTTACCTTGCTTTGCAGAAGTATGACTACGAGGCACAATCCAGTCAAAATTCTTCCCGTGCAGCTGCATCTGCTGCACCCACAACTCCTCGATCATGAAGGGACTAAAACTCTATACAAAATCTACAGGATCGTAATTCCGAAGATGGATACATTAATCCAGTCCGGCATGCGAACCTTCGTGGCAGGTTTTACTTCAACTTCATAAGATAGTTTTGTAGGCTTCTGCTGAATGTTTCAGATTCTTTCTTTGGCGCTCACTTTCTGATCCTTCTATGTTTGTGATGTAAATTTGAAATTGTTATCGTGTCAGGTAGCATATTTGCCATTTTTTGTGAATATATCACTGCGAGTATGAATAGTTTTCAGTTGTCGTTTGCACTTTGCACTGCTTCATTTTCTGTCCTTGTGACTTCTATGCCGTTGACTAGCTAATAACTTAATATTTCAATCCGTTCATCTTTCTTAGGCACTACTATTATACCAGCAACTTATGTGGTTTATTCAAAACATTATATAAAATTTTGTACTATCATAATATAAAGTATTTATATCAGAATCAAAAGTCTGGACATTTACATGCCCTAAATGTAAATTATTGAATGTTGATGTGAAGAAATCTCGATAACAAGTAGGGAAATCCGAACCTCTTAAATAAAAGTTGTGGTCTTGTGGATAAGTGATAAGCTATGTGTTATCGCAAAAAAGTTGAATAAATGATGGTAGTCTTATGACTGCACTTTTAAAAGGATTGCGCCAAGGGTCCATTTGGTACAATCATTTGTGTTTGCATCATAGTGGGAAATTTGCATTCCACATGCGAAGATGGAGGCTCAGGTGTGGATAGGGTTGTCAAATTATGCTTGGATCGGTTG
Organism: Triglochin maritima; assembly: GCA_963682175.1. Classification (NCBI taxonomy): domain Eukaryota; kingdom Viridiplantae; phylum Streptophyta; class Magnoliopsida; order Alismatales; family Juncaginaceae; genus Triglochin; species Triglochin maritima. The sequence continues at coordinate 13,341,601 of OY821790.1, read as the reverse complement.
ATCGTTCGATTTTGCTCGGATTGTAGATCAGATCCATTAGTAACAAGATGAGCAGAAGCAAATCTTGATCGTTCGCTGGTTCGTTCAAATTCAGTACGCATATTTACTGCCCGATTATTCAGACAAAGTTACTCTATCCAATTACCTATTTATGTAACTCATATAAATATCAAAATATCCATACCCTAACCCTTTTCTGACCCTTCTCCTAACATTTCTCTCCAAACCCTTACACTTTTCCAACCCTTCCTCTTTTCTCTTCAAACCCGAATGATTCTCCTAATGTTGGCCACTCCCATAGTGATCTTCGACGACCCCAACGTCAGTCATCTATCACTTTATTGTCTTGTTGCTCGAATCCAAACCCCAATGTGGTAGCCTAGTGTTCGTCTTTGCTTCTGTTCTCCGCTTGTAGTTACTTATAAATTATTATTGTTTGCATTTTGTGTATTTTGATTTTGCATACCATATTTTCGACGAAATGGGTCATCAATATGTTTGGTTTTATGGATTATATTTTTCGATTTTGTTGGGTTGAGTTACTTCATTCCTATAAGATTTTGTTGGGGATTTGTGTCAAACTAATTAGCCTTGTCCTATTGTTGGTGTTGCATACCATGTGTTCGACAAAATGTGTTTCAAGCGTAATCTTTGGTCAAACCAACAATTTGAAATTACCTTGCCATATGCTTAGAAGATGTTTTATCTAGTAAATTTCATGTTTAAGCTTACACTCTAACGAGCAATCGAGCGAACCGAGCACGAGCGACAATTTCTGCTCAATTTGAATAACGAGCAAGCATGGTAAAACCTTAGTGAGCCGAGCTCCAGCGGAGCGTGCTCGCTCAAAATCGTCTCGTTTATAGCCCTAGTTGTGGATAAGTGATAAGTTATCTGTTATCACAAAATAAAATTTGTAGACAACTTTGCGCCCCTCAAAGTTGGATAAATGATGGTCTTATGTTTGCTCTTTTTAAAGAATTCTGCCAACTCTCCATTTGGTACATCCATTTGTGTTTGCATCCGTTCCACCTGAGATGTTGGAGGTGTGCACACAATCATCAAAATTTGTAGGAGTTTGGCGTGTGGAGTTAGATATTTGTATTGGATGTGAGAGGCCAATCAGCTTCAAGTGTCTAGCTAGGTAATTTTTCTTTTGAATTCAGACGTGCATCTTTGTTGAAACAAAGTTTTAATGGCAACGCCACATCTTGGGTGCCAAACTCAAACCTTGGCACACCCGAATAGACTTAAACAAAAACATTGAAACTAGTGTCCAACCTTCCTCTGGAAAGGGTTGAACAAGCTCAGATTAATATCTCCGACCAATGACATATTCGTTTCCTAATTCCCATGTAGGAAAAAACCTCTTCCAGGAGGAGTGAAGAGTAAGCTCTTTCTTGCTTCCGTTACTCACCTATACTGCATCGGAAAACTTTAGACCAAATTTCCAACACAATGGCCAACCAAAGAATCCCACACAAGCCCAAATTTAAACCAATTTTTTACCAAATATATATGATTCCAAAACCATAACCATGGTTAATTCCTAATGTTAACCAAGTCCCCAAGTTTTTATATGTCTCCTACAAATACCCCACAACTACAATCATAGAAACATCTTAGCAACATCCACCAACCTTGTTAAGACTTTAGCCTAAACCTTGGTGATTTTGATGGAATGAAGGTTAAGCATGATTCGGAGGCAATTAAGAAGGTGAATTATTCGAATGGATTAGTGTGGCTAAAGCTTGTTGGTGGTTGGATTTGTTAGTGTTAATTGTGCTTTGTCTTGTGGAGGCATGGTGGACATGTGGGGGCATGGGTGGAGGTATGGTGGACATGTGGAGGCATGGGTGGCCACACTTGGTTGGTTGTTGTCGTTGCTTTTGTTGGAAGAAAAATACATGTCTCACACCCTCACCACTCCACTCCAACTCTTCTCCACCCAACCCTCTTCCTGTTCCCCCTCTTCTACTACTGTCGGAGGAGCTACCGGAGGCTGTCGAAGTGCTGGCCAACGACAGTGAATGGCAACGCAAAGAGGAGGCACGGCAAGGTGTGACCAGTGGTGGACGTGCGCATGGAGGCATGGAGCTCAACGCAAGGAGGTGACCTAGGCTTGGTGGCCGCCGGAGGTACACGACGGCAAGGGAGGTGGTCGCTGGGGACGATCGGAGCTCCGGCGAACTCAGAAAGGTATGCCAAGTTTACTTTTTAATTCACACAACGTGTGAGGCGTGTCTCGTCGTCGACCGGTCGAAGGCCTCACATGCGACGAGCGGCAGTCGGTGGGCCGCCGGAGTGGCCTATCCCTGCCGGACATCGGACTAGCCGGCTGTCCGTGCAAAGGTGGGCGGGTGGCGGCATGGTCGGCCACCCCATGTTGTGTAGTTTTGTGTGGTCGAAAGGACAGAACTGCTGAACAAAGGTACTGGACTGCGGGACCAAGGGACAGAACAGCTAGACGAAGGGACTAGACTATTGGACCAAGGGACAAGACTGCTGGATGAAAGGACTGGACTTTGGACGAAAGGGACTGGAGCGCCGGACGAAGAGACAAGACTACTTGACGAAGGGACGAAACTTCTGGATTTAGTTGCACATATCATCTTTGAGTTTTATTGTTTTTCATGTTACATATTGTCTTTCATTGAATCACCCTATATAGTAGACCTAAGGGATCACAGATCCCAATGCATTGCATTGTTACCCAGCTCTACAGAGCGTGATGACTGTCCGACTTGTGTGGCGGCGTTGATGACCGTGTGACATTGATGGCGACGGGGATGACTAACTGACGATTATTCGGGCAAGTAACCCGGTTATGGCACAGCCAGGCGAGTTGACCGTCCAGCGAGCGACGACTCCGATGGGTGTGGCGTTGTCCACGAAATTAGATCTGTATCTGTGATGCAGAAGTGCATGCGACCCTCACTGAACCCTCATGATTAGTATAGTCGCAAGTGGGGTGCGTGACATATATTCCATAAGGTCGCATGTGCATGCGGTAGGTCCCCTTGGGGCCCGATGTTGCTGTTGGGACCGTTGTCCTTGGTTGCATTCTTCGTGTCCCGGATAGGTCATGCATTGTATATTCATGTATTTATAGGAGGCTTGATATACAGAATTTTCGTTATGAAAACTCTGGCATTTTATCATGTTTGCAATTCAGGGTCTCGTTAGGTACTGAGTTAGTGGCGACCGAGGACGAGTGCATCCGGATCCTCCAGTCTTATCTCCTAGGTTGTTATTGTTGCCTTTATCATGTACTCTTTCCTTCGATGTAATCATACTTTGAACCTCCGTGTAATGGCGCACCTTAATTGTGTATTTTGAGTAACGTCCTCGCTATTTCTGGCATTTTGTTGTCTTGAGTTTTCGTTTAAATTTTCTACTGTTTTGGGGACGTTACAAAACTCAGACACAATTACTCCCTCACCCTACGTACCCTTTTTGACACCATTGATCCGCCCCATCCAGTCATCCACCAGCTAGCAAACCACGATTGCACCAATACTTCCATCTTTACTCCACCCTCATCTGCCACCATAAATACATAATACCTTACTACATACAGACTCCACCAGCATATGCAAACTGTACTTTCTACCCGAATAAGCATTTAAAATTTGTCCACCTGCCAATCATTTTTAAATAGGGATATAACAAGTTGAGTTCTCGTTTATTTTTGGGGTCACTTGTTGCTCGCTCGGTGCTCGGTTCAAGCACAGAAATTGTGCTCGTGCTTGGCTCACTTCTTGCTTGTGTGCCGCTCGACTCAGCTCGTTTGTTCATGAGCCAGTTCTGCTCGTTGGTTCTGCTCGTTAGTAGCAGGAGAGTTTTCCCATACTAATTCTACCTTATATATTAAAGTAATGTCAAGTCTATGGTGGTGAGCTTTATTATATCTAGTATTAAAAGGAAAAGTATGTACTAACTGAATATCATGCTAAGCATGTTGAATTTCACTATGAACTCCACTAAAATATAAACAACCATAACATCCGACTTTGGGAAAAAACGAGCAGATCTGGTAAATGGTAACGGGTAAATAGATAAATGTATATTTGTAAAGCACATGTCATATATGTATATAGATGTATCTGTTGGCTTTTTGGCCTTAATCCTTGTTTTGATGATTTAATCAACCTAATCTTAATCATAAGTAATGTAGAGTAGCACACATATTGCATTGCATATATATTGCATGTGCTAATTGTTGGCTTTTTGGCCTTAATCCTTGTTTTGATGATTTAATCAACCTAATCTTAATCACAAGTAATGTAGAGTAGCACACATATTGCATTGCATATATATTGCATGTGCTAACCTCTACAGGTGATCAAGACTCATGGAAGGAAGGAAATCAAGTCAAGATTTGTAATAAAGCTATATGAAGACTTGTAATCTTGATTTTATTTTGAGTCTTAGGAACATGTGTAAATTGAGCATACAAGAGCTAAAAACATATCACATACACACTAGGTTCCTTAGAGAAGTCACACACAAAATTTCACCTTATTTGGACTTCATTAGATCACCCAAACCTTAGTCGGAAATCACTTAAAACCTAAACCCAGAATTCCTGTGTGAAACGGTCGACCGAACCAGTTCTCAGTTCGACCGGTTTATAACAGACTCTCCACAGTGATTTTACCGAACTCTACCGGTCGACCGGTTCTACCTTTTCGGTCGACCGATCCTGGATTTTATTATGGCCGTTACCTTTGTCGTATTCCTATAACAGTCGTATTCGTATAAAATAAACATAAACCCAAAATACATTCGATAACCGGTCGAGCGACGACCTTGTTTCGGTCGACCGGTTGAACACTTATAATATCCCTGCTATCGGTCGACACACTCTTCGTTCGACCGATCCAACTTTGTCTCAACCGAATCCCCTTAACGGTCAACCGTCCCATACTTTGGTTCGACCGATTCACTTAAGTAGAGTTATGTTCTAGCTCGTTTGTCCGACCGAATATTCTTTTGTTCGACCGTTCTCCTTGAAATCAAGTGAACGGTCAACCGGTCTATCAGTTTCAGCCGACCGGTTCTGGACAGATTTGCAGCCTGATTTTTTGCTTTGTGTATCTTACACAAAACCCAACCAAATCTATGCCCAACGGCTAGAATACCTTAGGAGCTTATAAATAGAGGACCAAGACTTGTTGTTAACACAACTCTCCAACTCCAATTGTCTGAATACATTAGAGAGAAACCTCAATTATCAAAGCTCCCATTTCTACACTCCATAAGCCTAAACTACACACATTTGATCAATCACTCATCCTACTCAAAGTGTGCTCAATTAGAGAGTGAATCCCACTCAGTTACAAAGTTTGTCAAACGAGTATAGACTTCGGTGAAAGCCCGAAGTGATCCTTCTCGGATTGTGAGAAGAGAATTCCAAGCTCGGCGAGGGTTGTTCGCGAGTTTGACGGTTGTAAGGCGTTGTCTCCCGGCCCGGAACGGAGAGAGGATAATGAAGTCGTAGGCGGAGCTCGGTGATCCGAGCGGAGCTTGCAAGAGAGGACTAGGACCCGGGTGGGGTGCCGAACCTCTATAAAAACGCCGAGTCGATTTGTGGTTTGCTTGTTCCTTTTCCCTACTAGTCTTTAAATTGTTTCTGCTGCGTTTATTGTTTGATTAGTGAGGGATTAGCGTAAAAGTGATTAGATAAACCCGACCCACACGATCCTACATTTGGTATCAGAGCCTTGTTAGCTAAATTTCATTACTTTACCGTAATTTTAGCATGGCTTCAACATCTAATCACATAGAAGGTTTATGCACCACAAGGCATCCTTTGCTTAATGAGTCAACTATGATTATTGGAAAAATAGGATGAAAATCTTTTTAATATCAAATGACCTTAAGTATTGGAAATTCATTCAAAATCCATACATACCCCCAAATGAAGTTGAGTTAGATTCTCTATCTAGGGCTCAAATGAAAGAAATTGAAATAAATTCAAAAATCATGAACATTCTTTATTGTGGCCTTAATGAGGGAGAATACAATAGAATTAGGTGTTGTGAAAGTGCCAATGAAATATGGCATAGGTTACAAATGCATTATGAAGGTGATTGTAAAACTAAAGAAACTAGGATAAGTCTCCTCATGCATAAATATGAAATATTTTCTATGCATATCGGTGAGAACATAAGCGACATGAACACTCGCTTCACCGATATTACTAACTCTCTTTTGATTCTTGGAAGAAGGATAAATGAAAGAGAGATGACTCGAAAATTCCTCCGGTCGTTGAGCAACGATTGGGAAGACAAGGTCGTCGCAATTGAAGAATCGCACGATCTTTCAAAATTAAAGATGGAGGAACTCATTGGAAATCTCATGGCCTATGAGCTCCAATTGAGTCATCGAAAAGAGAAGGAAGCTTCCAAGAAAAACTCCACGGTGGCATTGCATGCAAACTTTGATGAGCCAAGGAGAGTGGAAGAAGAGGACATTGAGGTCCTTGCGCAAGACTTCTTCAAATACCTCAAGAGGGATAAGGGAGAAAAGAATGAAAGAAGAGGTAGAAGAAGTGAGAAAAGAGAAAAAGAAAAGGAGAAGGAGGAAAGTGAAAATGAGAGAAAAGAGAGGGAGAAGAAAAATGAGAGAATAGAGAGGAGAAGAGAAAAGGAGAAGAGGAATAGGAAAGAAAGGAAGGAGGAAGCTCACAAAGACACTTGGGATGACTCTTCATCTCCATCATCATCATCCTCTTCCTTGCAAAGTAGAAGAGAGGTTGCCCATTCATGCTTCATGGCCATTGAAGATGAACAAAGTGAGGTAGCTTCTAACTCCTCTAAATATTATTCCACTAGAAGTAATTCTTGTTCAAGTAAATCATATTCTAGTGCTAGCTCTAAATCTAATGCTAATGATGAATCATATACACATGATGAGCTACAAAATGCATTTCATGATTTAGTTAAACAATATGAGATCATTTGTGAAAAGAACAAAAATGCTAGAAAAACTATAAATGATCTCAAATGTCAAATTGAATTAATCATGAATGAAAAGAATGAGGTGGTTGCTAGACTTGAATCAAATGAATCATCACTTGCTAGTCTAAGTAAAACACCTATTGTTGATGAACATTTAGATCTTAGAGCTTCAAATATGCAATTAAGGAAAGATCTAGAAATGTTCACTAAAGGAACAAAGATGCTTGATATGCTTTTAAGTAGTCAAAGACAATCCTTAGCTAAACATGGTTTATGATACAATGTGCATTTGAAAAATCATGTATCTCATACTACTTTAAATGACAAGCATTTATTTGTCAAGTCTAGTTCCTCAAGTGTGTGGGCACCCAAAACCAAAATGGTTTGGATCCCAAAAGCTAATGTTCAAGGACTCAAAGTTGTTTGGGTACCTAAATCTACACTTGTAGGAGCTTGAGGAGGAGATTGGTGGTGACCGGACGAGCCAAAGCGTCAAATTCGAATCTGGTTGCATCACCAAGTCAAGATTGGAGCTAATCAATATTCAAGTTTGGTATAAAATGTTTATCTTTGAATTTTCTGAAAAATTAGCTCTAATCTAGTCTATATGCTTAATTGTCATATGTTTAGAAGGCTAATTCATTGCAAATCATTAACCCTATTCATTGCAAATAATATATCACATCCATTGATTATAAATGTCAAATTTTTGAATGGATGTTAGGATAAGGCTTGAGTAGAAACTTAAATGAACTTAACTTGAATCATACTCTTAGTTTCCATATAGTCTTATTGATAGGGGGAGCTTAAATGTTATATCTTTTATTAGTGTAATGAAGTGCAAAATTTAGGAGGAGCAACTTCATTACAAGACATCCAAATTCTATGCTTAAAGTCATACTTATTTTTGTTTTTGATGGATGTCAAAGGGGGAGAGAAAATTAAAGGGGGGCTACTTGAAAATTGGTTAAAATTGAACAAAAACTATGCACATCCATAGGGGGAGCATTTATATGCATAGTTTACACTTAAAATTTTCAAGTATTAAGATATAGGTTGCCATCATCAAAAAAGAGGAGATTGTTGGCTTTTTGGCCTTAATCCTTGTTTTGATAATTTAATCAACCTAATCTTAATCATAAGTAATGTAGAGTAGCACACATATTGCATTGCATATATATTGCATGTGCTAACTGTTGGCTTTTTGGCCTTAATCCTTGTTCTGATGATTTAATCAACCTAATCTTAATCATAAGTGATGTAGAGTAGAACACATATTGCATTGCATATATATTGCATGTGCTAACCTCTACAGGTGATCACAACTCATGGAAGGAAGGAAATTAAGTCAAGATTTGTAATAAAGCTATATGAAGACTTGTAATCTTGATTTTATTTTGAGTCTTAGGAACATGTGTAAATTGAGCATACAAGAACTAAATATATATCACATACACACTAGGTTCCTTAGAGAAGTCACACACAAAATTTCACCTTATTTGGACTTCATTAGATCACCCAAACCTTAGTCCGAAATCACTTCAAACCTTAACCCAGAATTCCTGTGTGAAACGGTCGACCGGACCAGTTCTCAGTTCGACCGGTTTATAACAGACTCTCCACAGTGATTTTACCGAACTCTACCGGTCGACCGGTTCTACCTTTTCGGTCGACCGATCCCGGATTTTATTATGGCCGTTACCTTTGTCGTATTCCTATAACGGTCGTATTCGTATAAAACAAACTTAAACCCAAACTACATTCGGTAACCGGTCGAACGACGACCTTGTTTCGGTCGACCGGTTGAACACTTATAATATCCCTGCTATCGGTCGACACACTCTTCGTTCGACCGATCTAACTTTGTCTCAACCGAATCCCCTTAACGGTCGACCGTCCCATACTTTGGTTCGACCGATTCACTTAAGTAGAGTTAAGTTCTAGCTCGTTTGTCCGACCAAATATTCTTTTGTTCGACCGTTCTCCTTGAAATCAAGTGAACGGTCGACCGGTCTATCAGTTTTGGTCGACCGGTTCTGGACAGATTTGCAGTCTGATTTTCTGCTTTGTGTATCTTACACAAAACCCAACCAAATCTATCCCCAACGGCTAGAATACCTTAGGAGCTTATAAATGGAGGATCAAGACGTGTTGTTAACACAACTCTCTAACTCCAATTGTCCGAATACATTAGAGAGAAACCTCAATCCTCAAAGCTCCCATTTCTACACTCCATAAGCCTAAACTACACACATTTGATCAATCACTCATCCTACTCAAAAGTGTGCTCAATTAGACAGTGAATCCCACTCAATTACAAAGTTTGTCAAACGAGTATAGACTTCGGTGAAAGCCCGAAGTGATCCTTCTCGGATTGTGAGAAGAGGATTCCAAACTCGGCGAGGGTTGTTCGCGAGTTTGACGGTTGTAAGGCGTTGTCTCCCGGCCCGGAACGGGGAGCAGATAGTGAAGTCGTAGGCGGAGCTCGGTGATCCGAGCGGAGCTTGCAAGAGAGGACTAGGACCCGGGTGGGGTGCCGAACTTCTATAAAAACGCCGAGTCGATTTGTGGTTTGCTTGTTACTTTTCCCTACTAGTCTTTAAATTGTTTCCGCTGCGTTTATTGTTTGATTAGTGAGGGATTAGCGTAAAAGTGATTAGATTAACCCGACCCACACGATCCTACAGTATCCTCGTATGTGTATATACAAGCAACCAAGTTGAACGAGTGAGCAAAGCTAACGAGCAAACCAAACGAGCAGGGTTTTGCTCAGCTCATTTATTTTCTCGAGTGTATTTTTTCTTCGTGCTTGATTCATTAACAATCGAGCCGAGATATTGACCAAGCAAAACCGAGCGAGTTTCAAGCAAGTTAGCGAGCACGTGCAGAAGTAGATAGTCCTATTTTAAACCCGTAATTCAGACTAATCAAGGATGCAATTTTTTTGGATAAGCAATCAGGGATGCAAAATTGTTCAAACATTAATCTAACTTGTAGGAACCGCATACGTCGCTAACATGACATTTCGGCATACGGATCGCTTGGGTGATTAACCTAACACTTGTGACTTTAGATACTTACTCTTTTGTAATTTTACTAATTTTTACAATTTTTCGTAATTTACTATTTTCTTTATCAAGTTAATTATAGTTTGCCCTCTGAATTATGTCCCAATTTTGTTTTGACTCTTAAAGTTTAAAACACGACAATCATTCTCTCATACTTACGTTTTGTAATACTTTGTTCCCCTAAACTTTGAGAATACCAAATTTTTTTCACATATTCGTCATTATTTCTCTAACATTGTGTTATATACCTAATATATTCACATAACTTTCTTTACGTGAGAGTTTGGATCAAATCGGTTGACAGTTGTGGTTCAAATTCGGCTATGTTTGACTTCCAATTCGACCCAAATTCCAATCATCTAGACCTCCAATATGATTCAAATTTCAACATAAAGTTAGTATTACGAGTATGTTAGGCAAACAACGCAAAAACAAAAAATAACGACAAAGATATGCTAAAATAATGAATTTTTGAAGTTCGAGCAAGATAAGGAGATAAAGATAAACTGTTACAAAATGAAAATACAGAGGGACCGTCACCTTTTAAGGTTCAGTGAGGCAAAGTTAAATCTGGGCATATCAGGAGGAATTAACTTTCTTTATTCATTTACTTTCTTTGTTTACATTCCTTTCTTTTTTTCCATGTTTACTCTCTACAATTTTGACTTTCGTCATTCTTCGATTCTTTGTTTCTATCATTTTTCTTACAAGTGGGTGCTTTGAAGTCAACTCCCGGAATTTCGTTCTTTAGACGGACTTTTGAATTTTTTTTACACACAAGAAATTAACAATCACAGGTTTATTGTTTATTGTAAGGAAAACACAACCTGAGCCTAACATGACTTGCAATTTTGCAATCAAGGTTATATATATTAATATACAAGGACATGAAGTGACTTGAAACGAATTCAGGAATCGTTGAATTTGATGTTATACTCTAAACTCATATTATATTGTATCGCGTGCAAACTCATCAAGGTGTTTTTTTATGTAACAATTTTTTCTTGAAGGGCAACATTACCTAATACGAAATTACACAGATTCGTGATGAATAAAGCAACATAGAATCGTTCTTTTCAAAGAAAATATATATCCAATAACTTGAGTCATTATCAACAATTTCTACTTGATATGATTGACTAACCGCACGCGAGGTCAACTCAAACTCTACCAGATGAATGTCACGTGGCTGTAAAATCAAACGCCGGCGTGAACCTAAACTCCATCCAAATTTGATCGCTATTTTATGACATCAAAGAAACATGAATTTGAACAGTAATAAAATAGATAAAAAATGTATATTGAAAAGCATTTAAATCTCACTTACCTAATCCTGAATTTGATCGCAGTATATTCTATGACCCCAAATAAACCTAAATTTAGAGAATAAAATACAACAATGAATATGGGGTTAATTACAGTTTGACTTTTGAATTATGTTTTGATTTCACTTTGTACTCCTGAATATTAAAAGATGACAACTATTCCCCCTGAACTTTTGTTTTGTAACATTTACCCCCCCCCCTCCCTCAACTTAACAAATCAATATTTAAATCAGATTTTGTTAGAATTTGGATCTAAATAGTACTAAATCATACACAAATTCCAACCAAATCTGACATCTAACTCGACATAAAATTTAATGTAAAGTTAATGTTAATAAGGGTCGTTATACACGGACGCGCACATCTGTGACGCTGCTGACATATTGTCCAATCAGCAGTACATGTCATTCCCCAAGAGCGCGCCTATTTTTCGAAAAATAAACAATTACCGGTTTCTTGCATGCGACAGTTCCTTTTCCGTGTCAGAGATAAGACCGCGAAAATACACCATACCAGCAACTCTTCAGAAACCAAGGCACGAAAGAAATCAAATGCCAAAAAAACACAGACCTTTGTCCCAAGTTTATCTCCTTTCTTGTAACTGCCTTTTCCTCCTTAGTTTGATTTTACGAATAAGATGGAGTTGGTTTTTGTGTCTTCTTAGGCGTCTACAAATTACTTCCAGTCTTCCAAATGCGGTTGGACACCAATAGAGAAGGTGTTGGGAAAGATGAAGTATGTTGAGAAGGACATTTTCCAGGGGACCCCCTTCGGTCACTTCCTAGACCTCACTAACGTCCCGGTCGATAATGACATTGTCGACTGGTTCGTGGAACACTATGACACCAAGGAGTTTGGGTTGAGAATCAGCTCTGGGGTAGTACACTTTACAGCGGAAGACATCGCCCTAAGTTTGGGCTTAACACTCCGTGGCAAGACAGTATAAATGTAGCCCACGAAGGTTGCAACATGAGCGGGGTAGAACCTTAACAACGCTCAACTCCATGCCCAGATGTTGGCTACCATTTATATGGGGGATCATGAGGAGTACGTCTGACTCCTCATTTGTTACATCTTCAACCATTTTATGTTCTGTGATGGCATGCTTCGAACCATGTATAGTTTGCAGACTCATTTTTTCTGCTCTTGATTTATATTTTGCACACTCTGTTTTTCAGCTTTTGAGTTATAGTTTACACACTAAGATTTTGAAAAAGGACAAACCCATAGGTTAAAAAGGATGAAACAATGTCTTAGCACGGGCAAACCAACATATTTAAAATGACAAACCCGAATATTAAAAAGGACAAATTCAAAGGATAAAAAGGGCAAACCCGTTTGTTAAAAGGAAGAAACCCATAGCTTACAAAGGACGAAACCATGTCTTCGTACAGGCAAACCAACATATTTAAAATGACAAACCCGAATATTAAAAAGGACAAATTCAAAAGATAAAAAGGACAAACCCGTTTGTTAATGATGCATTGCATACATTTCATCATATGTCTTTCATTTAGATTAATTTTATATCAATAAATGCTACTAAGGTATGTGTTTAGTCTTATTTACATAATACAGGGACCTGAATGCAAATTACCCATATCCCGAGCATAAATGCGTGCAAGAGACTCATTTCTATCATAAAGACCAAGTCAAAATTATCGGGATTCAAATGGAAGTTCATCCAAACATAAAAGCATTCAAATACCTAATTAAAAAAGTAGTCAGAGACTTAATTGCAAAAGCCGAGGACCCGACTGCAAATTACGAGTACCAAAAGATTATTTTGGAGAAGTTCTAGAGAAAAATTAATTTGGATCTCCAAATATATGAAGAAATTAACTCGGATCTCCAAAGATATGCAATAATTAATCCGGATGCGCAAATAACAGCTAAAACATACCATAAACACACAGGAAAAATCTGGGTCGATTCTGAGCCAAAAAGGTGGCGATTTCGCCGCACCTCATGTACAAATTGGGCGATTCCGCCGCACAAAAGTTGATCCGTGTGCTCAAATTTTTACCAATGTTGTATTGACGCGTGTACCTTCCGTTTATATATTGGGATCCCTTGTATCGGCTATAAATAGCCCCGAAACGATGTTGTAAAGGGTCTTAGTTTTTGTTCCAAATTTTAGTAATAAAATTCTGTTCTTTTAATTCTTGTTTTTAGTTTTCTTTTTTTAGTTTCTCTAGGACCCCTTCTCCTTCCCCCCATCCATGAGTTTCTAACTCTCTCCAAAGGGTGGGGGTGACAGATTTAGGGTGATGAGAACAAGAATAAAGTTATTTTTTTAATTTCGTGTTAGTATATTTTGATTACTTGAGTTTATGTTTAGTCATTTATCATGTAATGCTTCATAACTAATATGATTTATTATAAGTTTCAGAATTTTCTAATCTAAACCCGATATCTAAACCTCCACCCACTGGACTCCCATCCATCTATACTTTATTTTTAATTTGTTTTTGTTGTTCTTGTTTTAGAAAATAATTAAAAACCAAAAATCTCAAACCAAACTTATTTCTCTCTCTTTCTTTCCCTAATCGAAAATCACAAAATAACAATATCTCTCCCTCCTTGTGTTCGACCCGTATTTGCCACGTCTTCATTGACACCGTGCACTTGCGGTATAAATTTAATTCTCATCAAGTTCTTGGCGCCGTTGTCGGGGAGGCGACGCAGATTTTGTTTATTGTTGTGTTCTCGATTCTATTCTGTTTATCTTGTGCGCGATCTAAGTATTTGGATTTGTGTTTCAGGAGATGATGCATTGCATACAATGCATCATATGTCTTTCATTTAGATTAATTTTATATCAATAAATGCTACTAAGGTATGTGTTTAGTCCTATTTACAGAATACAGGGACCTGAATGCAAATTACCCACATCCCGAGCATAAACGCATGCAAAAGACTCGTTTCTATCATAAAGACCAAGCTCAAGATTATCGGGTTTCAAATAGAAATGTATCCAAGTATAAAAGCATTCAAGACTTAATTACAAAAAGAACAATGATTTAAGCACAAAAGTAGTCGGGGACATAATTGCAAGAAGCCAAGGACCTAATTGCAAATCACGAGTAGCTTTTATTAGTATGAAGAAAATCTAAAGAAAAATCAATGTGGATCTCCAAATATATGAAGGAAATAATTCGGAGCTCAAAAGAATGGAAAGAAATCATTCAGACGCGCAAAGGAGGATCAAATCATACCATAAACATTCAACCAAAATCCGGACCTAATCAGAGCATGATTTGCGGCGATTCCGCCGCAAAATACACATACCATTCGGCGATTCCGCCGCCCCCTAGTCGATCCGTGTGCTCAAATTTTGTCCAGTCGTGTCTGGACACGTGTAATTTCTTATTTTATACTTAGGTTCCTTGTATCAACTATAAATAGCCCCGAGAACGATGTTATAAGGGTCTTGGTCCTTAGTCCTTAGTCCTAGCTTGTAGTTTTTAATTCTTAGTCTTAGTTTTGTATTCTTCTTTTTAGTAATAAAATTCTGTCTTTTATTTCTTGTTTTAGTTTTCTTTTGTAATTCCTCTAGGACCACTTCTTCCTCCCTCTATGAGTTTCTAACTCTTTTCAAAGGGTGGAGGTGACGGATTTAGGGTGATGAGAAGAGAATAAAGTTATTATTTTAATTTCGTGATTAGTATATTTTGATTACTTGAGTTTATGTTAAATCATTTATCATGTAATGCTTCATAACTAACATGATTTATTATAAGTTTCCAAATTCTCTAATCTAAATCCTATGTCTAAACCTCCACCCAACGGAATTCACCAACTTTATTCTTGTTTTATTTTTATTTGTTCGTGTTTCTTGTTTTACATAATTAAAAATCAAAAATCTCAAAACCAAACTTATTTCTCTCGCTTCCTTTACCTTAATCGAAAATCACAAAAATAACAAGATCTCTCCCTCCTTGTGTTCGACCCGTATTTGCCACGTCTTCATTGACTTCGTGCACTTGCGGTATAAATTTAATTCTCAACAGGAGACAACAGAGTGCGCGGTGAAATCTGAACGCAGCCGGAGCAAGCAGGGCGGCGAAATCGCCGCAAGCTGCGGCGGATCCGCCGCACAACAGAGGCTTCTGGGGTTAGCGCCAGCTCTGGGTGGACGCGTGGAGCTACTGAAATTTCGAGAGCGGGCGGTGAACCCGACTGAGCATTGCATAGGTAACCTTTGTTGCCTCTTTCCTCATAATTTCTAGTTTCGGTAAATTTCCTTTTGTAGAACTGCACGTGTTAAGCTTAAATTCCATAATTGTCAATAATTCAACTCTGACCTAAAAATTGGCGAAACTAGAAGAACTTAGTGCATGCATCATATAATGTTTTGTTTGCATTATTCTTGCTAAATTCTTGCAAATTAATTCTTGTTGAAGAGTGCTGGAGGCAAGGTACGTATCGCGGTTTTTATCGATTGCATTTAAGCATATAATCTAATTTGCATACAACCTTGCAATTGCCCCCCCACTAAAGACCATTGTTTGACTATCTTTGCTAGATTTAAGTTAAACTATCTTAAGGGCAACTCCGTAGGAAAAGATACGGTGGGGATTTCATCACCTTTCCGTGGCCCACAAATCACAATCCTAAAGTGTCACCCAAGCTTTAAAATTAAAATCAATTAGACATTGGCCCCTAAGGACTCAGACTCAATTAAGGAGGAGATTGGTTTGACTTGCTAAGACTTGAAGCTGATCGAATTTAATTTGGTGTCTAGAAAGTGTTTTTGTGTTGACGTAAGTCTTCCAAGCGAAGTGGTTGTCTAATTGGCACCGACTCTGTCGGAAGCGCCCCCACTAGCTAGACACTGCCTGGCCAAGTTGGTTTGATTAGTGAGGGAGGTGAATCAAGCAAATCAATTCGACTCAACCAGTTAGGAGTCGTCTAGATTTAAGCGACACTAGGTCTAGGATTGTTTGAACCGTGCTTGTTCAGGAAACTTCTGACCAACCCTATAACCTATCTTTTAGAGTTAAGTTTCTGGGTCGTCTCCATCTCTGGGTGGACGCGTAGAGCATCTAGAAATTTCGAAAGCGGGCGGTGAACCCGACTGAGCATTGCATAGGTAACCTTTGTTGCCTCTTTCCTCGTAATTTCTAGTTTAAAAAAATTTCCTTTTATTAGAATTGCACGTGTTAGGGCAAAATTCAATAATTGGCAATAATTCAACTCTGACCTAAAATTAGCAAAATTATAAAGGCCTTAGTGCATGCATCATTTAGTGTTTTGTATGCATTATTCTTGCTAAATTCTTGCAAATTAATTTTTGTTGAAGAGTGCTGGAGTCAAGGTACGTGCACGAGTTTTATCGATTGCATTTAAGCATATAATTTAGTTTGCATACAACCTTGCAATTGCCCCCAACTAAAGACCATTGTTTGACTATCTTTGCTAGATCTAAGTTAAACTATCTTAAGGGCAACTCCGTAGGCAAAGATACGGTGGGGATTTCACCACCCTTCCGTGGCCCACAAATCACAATCCTAAAGTGTCACCCAAGCCTTAAAATTAAAATCAATTAGATATTGGCCCCTAAGGACTCGGACTCAATTAAGGAGAAGAATTGGTTTGACTTGCTATGACCTGAAGCCGATCGAATTTAAGTTGGTGTCTAGAAAGTGTTTTTGTGTTGACGTAAGTCTTCCAAGCGAAGTGGTTGTCTAATTGGCACCGACTCTGTCGGAAGCGCCCCCTCTAGCTATACACTGCCTGGCCAATTTGGTTTGATTAGTGAGGGAGGTGAATCAAGCAAATCAATTCGACTCAACCAGTTAGGAGTCGTCTTGATCTAAGCGACACTAGGTCTAGGATTGTTTGTGAAGGGAATGTGTTCTAAAAGTTTTACTTTTAAATGTCAATTATTATGAATTGAATGAGAAATCATTTTGCTCCTTGTTTATGTTATTCGTCTTTTAGAAGTGTTAAGGAAGAGGCTCTTGGTCCTTAACCGTAGAGCTCTAAAAGATATTGGTTTACATAAAACAAAAGATATTCGCAATCATGGTAATTAACATGGGACATTGATTACCGAGTTAAGATTGTCGTGTTGGTCATAGATCATTGTAGCTCTACAAGTGAGTGACGACACAGGTATGCAAAAGAGGAAAATATTACTTTTGTATACCGAATAGACCTAATAAGTAAAATATTATAGAAATGTGTTTCTGTGTCATTAATATTTTACTGTGTCTTTGGTCCTTTGATATGAGACTTATATCCGATCACTTAAGAAATACTTAATTAGATTAGTGTCTTGAGCTATCGATAAGTGTAGTGCAAAGCCATTGGTTGGTTAAGTACAACTTTTGTTGGAGAAGATAGTTAGTCAAAAGACTATCATTGCCCCTTTTAATTGAGTGATGATATTAGTGGGCCCCTTGATAAAGCAAAGTTATAATGTGCACAATGTGATTTGAGTTAAGTCACATATTTGTAACTAGCTTAAAGAGATCAAGAAATGAATACTAATACAAAGATGACACAATACTACTTTGTGTGTATTCTTAATATCATGAGGCAAGGGACGGACACAAGTGATGCACTCCATCACTAAATGGATCGGGTTTTGGTTCGAGTGGAATTAAGACATCTAACTAATTGGGAGCTATAATGTGTAGCTAGATACCGCTTATAGCTTGTCATATTAAGCTCTTAATATCACTGCCAACTTAGTTTAGATCCTCCCATAGGTCACACCACAAAACTGGGAAACAAGGAATGGGGATTTTGAGTTCATAAGATGTGTCGGGTTTCATTTAGAAAATATGACACATGGGGTGAACGAGCAAAATCAAGATTATGTTGTGATTAATAACATAATTAGAATCTAAATTAAATTCATATGAGATGTAAATATTATGGGGTGTAATGATTGATCCTTACATAGGATAATATGTTACATAAGTTGTGAATTTACTACTAATCCCGAAATGTCAAATTTTGTAGGGGTTAAACCGAAATTTGACAAGTCTGCAAAATAGTGCACAAACGGTCGACCGGTTGGAAGTAAACGGTCGACCGATCGGTGCACGGTCGACCGGTGGTGTCCGGTCGACAGAACGCGTCTCGACCGATAACAGGTGAATTTCGTCTGTTCGAACGGTCGACCGAATGTGATCGGTCGGTCGACCGAACATTGCGATGAAATATTCTACTGTTGAAAACGGTCCACCGAGTCTCGGACGATCGACCGAAATCGGGTTTGAGCGGTCGACCGGACCTCGCAAACGGTCGACCGATCAGACGGTTTTATGCAGAATTAATTTAAGAATTGATTAGATCATGCATGGAATTGGTCCATAATTGATTTAATTCGTGGCTAATATTATTTATTAATAAATAATGGATGGTTAGATGGAATTTTGCATGGGATCATGGGCAAGAGGTTGCACATGAATAGGTAATTTGGAGAGAACCTATAAATACAAGGTTATCTCATTACCTCCAAAAATTAATTCATTATTTTTCTTATGCAAAATCTCTCTCCATAATTCTCCACGAAAATTCCTTAATTCTTAAGTTTAGTTTTAGTTCTTCAGAGGTCATCTTCTAAAGGGAACTAAAGAGGGGTTAGTAATTAGATTCTAAATCCAATCGGAGATTGAGAGACTAGCTTCCCTCTCTCCGATCTTGTTTAGAGTTTGGTGAATACTCGGAGGCATCCGGTGCAGCGAGGAGCATCCCAACCGTCTCCGAATCTTCGAGAAGTTTTAGAGAACTTCTAGGTATGAATTTCGGAGCTCCTTCATGTTTGTTTTAATAGAGTTTTTGAAACTAGTTTGTTAAAACAAACCGATGCATGCAATAAATTCTAGAAATTTGAAAATTGATCCTTATTATACATGAAAATTCGAAAAATATATATGTATAATTAAACATGAAATCCTACAGTTTGAACCGTGCTTGTTTGGGAAACCTCTGACCGACCCTCTTTTCTATCTTTAGAGTTAAGTTTCCCTTCTCTTCTGAGTCATCTTCTTCTCACCTACTTATACGTTCTAGTCTCCTCCCCTTTACATTCTCTATTAGCATTTTAGGGCCGAGTCGAGAACTTGTGCTTGCTTAGCCTCATAAGGGTAAGAGTGCTTGACTCAAGAGTGTTTTGATGGATGGCTACATGGGCAACCATCCATATCATTGTTGGGACCAGGACAATGCTTCCTGGTATTCTAGAACCATGCAACCTGGGGTGGCTCAGACCAACACCCCCATATGGTTGGGACAATCCTAATTGTATGACTGAGAAATCTTCATATTGGGGTAACATGAGAGAGGCACCGACTGCTAGACCACAATCTAGTTATGTTGGATCATATGCTGGTCAATGAACTGATACATTACAACAAACTTTTGCCTCCTTCATGCGTTGGGCAGACAACATGAGTGCACCGGTTGCTCCCGTAGTTGTACCGTGTGACTGTTGCGGGTTGAGTGGTCATGTTATCAGGGAATGTCCTTATGTTCCCCCAGAGCCTGAGTATGAGCATACCTTTTCCCAGAATGCTCGATATGACCATTACGCATCCGCGTATAACCCGAGAGTGATGGATTCATGGGGAGACAATTCATATCCAAATTCTTATACTTCATTTTCACCCCAATATCCTCCTCCCGAATACCCAGAATTCTACCAACACCCCACTTCAAATCATTGGACGTATTCTCAGCCCACCAACACCCAACCAAAAAATGTCCCGAGTTCTGACTCGAACCTCATAGTTGACTGCATACCTGATACCTTGGAACAAGCTTTCCATACGTTCTTGACAACTACTCAACAGTCCGTAGACAATATGGTACTGCAATTGAGTCAAATGTCGCAGCAATTAAGTGAGGAGAGTAACTTTTCTTGTCAACATGAGGATTCATCTTTTAGTATCGAACCACCACCACATCCACAAATTCAAAGCACAATTTTTCAAAGTCAAATTCCTAGTCGGTCTGAGGGACTTGGGGTGTCAATTCACGATCACTTAGTGGCGGATTCGATTCAAATTGAGAAAAACATGGACCAATTTCATTATGAGTCGGCACAGGATTGTGCCCTATCTTCTTGTCCCGTGGCCCTTGAGCCACATGATCTTCATGTTGTATCGCTTAAGGACTCACCTCTGGTGGAGCAAGATCTCTCTAGTACCCTCAATTTCAAACAACCTGATGAGAGTCTGCCTCTCACCATTGTTCCTGATCATCTTGGAAATGATGGAACATCAAACAACTACATAGCTCATGAGGGTATTAGAAGTTCCTTAGAAGATACCTTGGGTATGAGACCTACTTTTTGTTCGCCTGGTGTGTTGAACATGCCTAACGAGGTTCTTGACCTCGTTCCGACACACCATCCAGTTGGTTGGAGAGTTTGGATTGACGATTATAACTTCAACACCGTAACGGGAGAAACTCCTCTTCCGTTGCCCCTTAATTCCCAAACTCTCGAGAGGTTCAAGCTCTTTCAGTTTGATCCTTTGAATGAGACGCCTTTGCGTCCAATTCATGAACCTCTCATTTCATCTAGCGCTTTTTGTGAAGGCGGCCCACACATGCATTTTCTGGCCCCACGTGGTGTCATGTTCCCTTTTCAGGTGCACTGACCCACTCTTAAGGTTTCCATTTGATATCTTTTGACAAATGAAGATGGGAACTTATGTTTGTACATAGTTATATATGTATAACAATAAATATATAAAAAATCATCTATTGTAGAATAAAGGACTCCTTCAGTGAGCATCGATTGTTGTGCGCCCTAACCCTTGTGTATTTGGGCCTCATTGCTTTCAAGTATTTATCCCTTCTTTGGCATCTCACAGGTTTTTGAGGGAATTCGGGTTTTTGTCCATCAACAGAGCCATGAACTTTCCTTTGTACTTCATGTTGGTGAGATCTTTCCTTTTTCACGCATAAATCCATGTAGTATTTTGCTCACATTCATTGAGGACAATCATGATTTAGGTGTGTGGGGGGGGGGGGGGTGTTTATATATATATATATATATCTATGTAAATTCTGTTCTTAAAAAAAATCAATGTTCCATGACATAACTTAAGATTGAACTGTCAAAACCCGTGTACAAAATGCATTGAGTTTTTGTTCCTAATTATATAGTTCTGCTTGTAGAAACTGTGACATAAATCTAAGTTCCAAAGAAATAACTCATTACCCTTTAACGACATGTATGCACTTAAATTGGATGAATCAAATCTTTGAAGTGGTTGATAAAAAGCAGAGGTTGAGGAAAATATACCGGGAAGTGTGGACTTCTAATAGCAATTAAGCCTTGAGGAAAATAAAAGTAAAAATAAAGGAATAAAGTGAGGAAAACACATTTTGCAAAATGATTACAAACGCCCAAGCCTTTGAGTCAATGGTCCGTAGGGGTATCTTGAAACCCGGTAACTTGAGTCTGCCAACTCAGGATTATCGACCAAACTCGCTACACGAATGCAAAAAGGGTAAAAGTGTCAAAAAAAAAACAAATGTGTTGAATCACTAAAAAAGAAAAAAAATATATACTTTAAGATACTCGAGGCCCAAAGCTAAAAGAATGATCCATGACATGGTTGATCCGAATGATACTTCACCACCAGAGGAGGCGTGCAAAATAATTTAAGTGATAACATGTATAGTAGGGTTAGTGGTGTGAATATTTGAGGAATGAAGACCAAGTCAGATTTTTATGAGTTAGATTTATATAATGAGCATGCAAGCATTCTAAGTGAAATGTATAAGGTTGAGGTGGAGATATTGAGAGCTATTAATGAAATGATCAATTAAGACTTTGTGGGTGTGTCAACTGAAAACCCTCACGAGACAAAACTCGTCCTCTAAGGAAACTTAGGGGTTTAAAGGCTTGCTGCACATGCTAAGTGCAACCGTGATTCCTACGAAAGTGAGTTAGGATTTCCGTGTTTTCATTTTTCTTATATTTTGTTTTGCTAGGGACTAGCAAAATCTAGGTGTGGGGGTATTTGATGCATTGCATACATTGCATCATATGTCTTTCATTTAGATTAATTTTATATCAATAAATGCTACTAAGGTATGTGTTTAGTCCTATTTACAGAATACAGGGATCTGAATGCAAATTACCCACATCCCGAGCATAAACGCGTGCAAAAGACTCATTTCTATCATAAAGACCAAGCACAAGATTATCGGGTTTCAAATGGAAATGTATCCAAGCATAAAAGCATTCAAGACTTAATTACAAAAAGAACAAGGATTTAAGAACAAAAGTAGCCGGGGACATAATTGCAAGAAGCCAAGGACCTAATTGCAAATCACGAGTAGCTTTTATTAGTATGGAGAAAATCTAAAGAAAAATCAATGTGGATCTCCAAATATATGAAGGAAATAATTCGGAGCTCAAAAGAATGGAAAGAAATCATTCAGACGCGCAAAGGAGGATCAAATCATACCATAAACATTCAACCAAAATCCTGACCTAATCAGAGCATGATTTGCGGCGATTCCGCCGCCCCCTAGTTGATCCGTGTGCTCAAATTTTGTCCAGTCGTGTCTGGACACGTGTAATTTCTTATTTTATACTTAGGTTCCTTGTATCAACTATAAATAGCCCCGAGAACGATGTTATAAGGGTCTTGGTCCTTAGTCCTAGCTTGTAGTTTTTAATTCTTAGTCTTAGTTTTGTATTCTTCTTTTTAATAATAAAATTCTGTCTTTTATTTCTTGTTTTAGTTTTCTTTTGTAATTCCTCTAGGACCCCTTCTTCCTCCCTCTATGAGTTTCTAACTCTTTCCAAAGGGTGGGTGTGACGGATTTAGGGTGATGAGAAGAGAATAAAGTTATTATTTTAATTTCGTGATTAGTATATTTTGATTACTTGAGTTTATGTTAAATCATTTATCATGTAATGCTTCATAACTAACATGATTTATTATAAGTTTCCAAATTCTCTAATCTAAATCCTATGTCTAAACCTCCACCCAACGGAATTCACCATCTTTATTCTTATTTTATTTTTATTTGTTCATGTTTCTTGCTTTACATAATTAAAAATCAAAAATCTCAAAACCAAACTTATTTCTCTCTCTTCCTTTACCTTAATCGAAAATCACAAAAATAACAAGATCTCTCCCTCCTTGTGTTCGACCCGTATTTGCCACGTCTTCATTGACGTCGTGCACTTGCGGTATAAATTTAATTCTCAACAGGAGACAACAGAGTGCGCGGTGAAATCTGAACGCAGCCGGAGCAAGCAGGGCGGCGAAATCGCCGCAAGCTGCGGCGGATCCGCGGCACAACAGAGGCTTCTGGGCTTCAAAATTTTCTGGGGTTAGCCTCATCTCTGGGTGGACGCGTGGAGCTACTGAAATTTCGAGAGCGGGCGGTGAACCCGACTGAGCATTGCATAGGTAACCTTTGTTGCCTCTTTCCTCGTAATTTCTAGTTTCGGTAAATTTCCTTTTGTAGAACTGCACGTGTTAAGCTTAAATTACATAATTGTCAATAATTCAACTCTGACCTAAAAATTGGCAAAACTAGAAAAACTTAGTGCATGCATCATATAATGTTTTGTTTGCATTATTCTTGCTAAATTCTTGCAAATTAATTCTTGTTGAAGAGTGCTGGAGGCAAGGTACATATCGCGGTTTTATCGATTGCATTTAAGCATATAATCTAATTTGCATACAACCTTGCAATTGCCCCCCACTAAAGACCATTTGTTTGACTATCTTTGCTAGATTTAAGTCAAAATATCTTAAGGGCAACTCCGTAGGAAAAGATACGGTGGTGATTTCATCACCTTTCCGTGGCCCACAAATCACAATCCTAAAGTGTCACCCAAGCTTTAAAATTAAAATCAATTAGACATTGGCCCCTAAGGACTCAGACTCAATTAAGGAGGAGATTGGTTTGACTTGCTATGACTTGAAGCTGATCGAATTTAATTTGGTGTCTAGAAAGTGTTTTTGTGTTGACGTAAGTCTTCCAAGCGAAGTGGTTGTCTAATTGGCACCGACTCTGTCGGAAGCGCCCCCACTAGCTAGACACTGCCTGGCCAAGTTGGTTTGATTAGTGAGGGAGGTGAATCAAGCAAATCAATTCGACTCAACCAGTTACGAGTCGTCTAGATTTAAGCGACACTAGGTCTATGATTGTTTGAACCGTGCTTGTTCAGGAAACTTCTGACCAACCCTAAAACCTATCTTTTAGAGTTAAGTTTCCTTTCTCATCTTTCTTCTTTCTATTGATTGTTTCTTTTTTTCTTTTTTTTTTAAAAAAAATTAAAAAAAAACAAAAAAAAAACGAAAACGAAATTGTAATTAATTCGTGAAATTGAATTTGGAATTTAAATTTCAAATTTGAATTCAAAAAAAAAAAATCAAACCGGTGCACTCATATTTGGGTTCGGGACTTGAGCAATCGACTCTCACGAGTTCATGTAGATTCCAGTCTATAGTTTAGCCCAAATCCATCTGCTGCACCACCTCACCCGGATCCAATGGGTGAGAATGTTGTGAACCCGCAAATAACTCTGAGGGATCGATGCTACCCAGCGATGGCTGCTCAGCCATTGTGCATCGTTATGCCCACCATACAGGGTCGCGACTTCGAACTTAAGGCACAATATATGAGTATGTTGCCTAAGTTCACCTCTAGGGAAGACCCATATCTCTTCCTTAGAGAATTTGAAGAAATCTGCTCTCTTATGCGATACCAGCCTATCTCTGAGGAGGCAGTGCGTCTGAAATTCGTGTCTCTAGCACTGAAGGACGACGCTAAGAATGGCTATATAGTCTAGCCGAAAAATCCATTAAAAGTTGGGCTGAGTTTGTTCAAGTATTCCTAAAAAAATATTTCCCCAACCATAAGACTATGAGGATTAGGAATGAAATTGTTGCATTCGTTCAATCTGAGAGCGAGCCGTTCTATTCCTATCTAGAAAGATTTAAAAGTGTGCTGACCCAATGCCCTCATCACGGAATTCCAAGATGGCAACTGTGCCAAATTATTTATGAGGGATTGACACCCACATCTAGGGTTATGGTAGAATCCGTAAGCCAAGGGAACTTCATGTCAAAAAATGAAAATGATGCCTGGACTTTTCTTGAGGATTTAGCTGAAAACAGTATGCAATGGGACAATGCTAGAGCACCGCTTAACCCGAGTATTGGATCTAGAATAGCAAGTCAACCCAAACCAGGAGTCTTAGCTGTAGATGCCAATGTAGCGGCTGAAGCAAAACTAGCTACCCTTATGCGTAGAATGGAAAGTCTAAAGCTACAAACCCGACCCCGAGTGAATCAAGCCTCGTCTATCCCTTGCTCTAGATGTGGTCAGACTGGTCATTTAATGGAGGATTGTGCGGACTGGGAACAAGTTAATGTCACGTTTAACCATGCTAGAAATGACACATACGCAACAACCTATAACTCGGGTTGGCGTAATAATTCCAATTTCTCATCAAGCCAACAAGGTCAACCTCCTAGACAACAACCAAACCCGTATAACCAAAATAATACATCATCTGGGTTTAGTAACAATGGAGATTATGATAGGTTGACAAGCTTGGAAAATTTGATGAAGACTTTTATACAAACAACCAACCAGTCGTTCAAAAGGCTAGAGACACAAGTCAGCCAACTCACACAAATTGTAGGTGCAAGAGAAAAGAGTCAGTTTCCAAGTCAACCTGAGGTGAATCCTAGATCTAATAGTCAATATCAGCCCTATCAACCACCTCTAGGAAGTAACAACTCGAGACCAGTTCAAATGGTTAATGAGGAAGGACCGTTCCAACAAATAAATGCAGTAGTATCATTAAGGTCTGGAAGACAAGTTGATAACAATGTGGTAAATCCTAGAACGTCTAATCAATCTAGCCATCAAGCAACCACATATGACCTAACCATTGAACCTGACGTCCAATCTGAAACGCCCAACCCACCTACTCAACCTGAACCCATAGCTCAACCTGAGCGAGTCTATGTTCCTAAAGCTCCATTCCCCAATAGACTTAAGAAGAAGTCAAGTGCACAAATGGAGAAAATCTTGGAAGTATTTAAGCAAGTTAAGGTTAATATTCCACTCCTGGATATGATTCAACAAATACCTGCTTATGCTAAATTCTTAAAAGATCTGTGCACTAAAAAGAGAAAAACAAACGTACCAAAGAAGGCTTTCTTAACTGCAAACATAAGCTCTATTCTGTCCAACTCATCTCCTATAAAATATAAGGACCCTGGGTGTCCCACAATTTCATGTGCAATAGGAGATACTTTTATCAACAAAACCCTTCTAGACCTTGGTGCTAGTGTTAACCTACTCCCGTTCTCTGTATACGAGCAACTCAACCTTGGTCCACTAAAACCCTCAAATACAACTCTTCAATTTGCTGATTGCTCTATTAAGAAATCAAGAGGTGTAGTCGAGGACGTTTTGATCAAGGTGGGTGACTTCATTTACCTAGTGGATTTTGTCGTGCTAGATACTGCACCTGTTGTAAATCCTAATAGACAAATCCTTGTAATACTAGGCAGACACTTTTTAGCCACTTCTGAAGCATTGATAAATTGTAGAAATGGGCTCATGCAATTATCTTTTGGGAACTTAAAAGCTGAATTTAATATCTTTCATGTTGAGAGTGAGCCAGAAATAATATGCAATCAAAGTGATGTTGTGATGAGAGCACGTATCTATAAGATTTCTGAATCAAATAAATCATCACAAAATCAAAAAGAAAGTGCAAAAAAGGGAGTAATTCTTCGACACACCCACCATCACTCGAGCAAATAAGAGAACCAATACATATGAGGGGTGTGGAATCTGTGACTCAGGACTCCCATTGCAACATGGGGAACAATTCAACTGGATACATGCACCAACATGGTGTCATTCAATCCAGTTCTGACTATGGTTGACTCTAAGCAAATTCAATCCCTCCACCACAGTTGACGCAGGTAATAAGTGCATTTGCTTTATCTTTGCATACATTGAGGACAATGCATGATTTAGGTGTGGGGGGATGTTTATGTATCTATCTATCTATATATATAAATATATTCTTAAAAAATAAAAAATAAAAAAATAAATTCAATGTTCCATGACATAGCTTAAGATTGAACTGCCAAAACCCGTGTACAAAATGCATTGAGTTTTTGTTCCTTATTATATAATTCTGCTTGTAGAAATTATGACATAAATCTAAGGTCCAAAGAAATCACACATTTCCCTTTAAGACATGTATGCACTTAAATTGGATGAATCAAATCGTTGAAGTGGTTGATAAAAAGCAGAGGTTGAGGAAAATATACCGGGAAGTGTGGACTTCTAATAGCAATTAAGCCTTGAGGAAAATAAATGTAAAAATAATAATAATAAGGGAATCAAGTGAGGAAAGCACATTTTGCAAAATGATTACAAAAACCCAAGCCTTTGAGTCACTGGTCCGTAGGGGTATTTTGAAACCCGGTAACTTCAGTCTGCCAGCTCGGGATTATCGACCAAACTCGTTACACGAATGCAAAAAGGGTAAAAGTGTCAAAACAAGCAAATGTGTTGAATCACGGAGAAAATATATACTTTAAGATACTCAAGGCCCAAAGTTAAAAGAATGATCCATGTCATGGTTGATCCGAATGATACTTCACCACCAGAGGAGGCGTGCAAAATAATTTAAGTGATAACATGTGTAGAAGGGTTAGTGGTGTGAATGTTGGAGGAACAAAGACCAAGTCAGACTTTTTTATAAGTTAGATTTGTATAATGAGCATGCAAGAATTCTAAGTAAGATGTATAAGGTTGAGGTGGAGATATTTAGAGCTATCAATGAAATGTTCAATTAAGACTTTATGGGTGTGTCAACTGAAAACCCTCACGAGACAAAACTTGTCCTCTAAGGAAACTTGGGGGTTTAAAGGCTTGTTGCACATGCTAAGTGCAACCGTGATTCCTACGAAAGTGAGTTAGGATTTCCCTGTTTTCATTTTTCTTATACTCTGTTTTGCTAGGGACTAGCAAAATTTAGGTGTGGGGGTATTTGATGCATTGCATACATTGCATCATATGTCTTTCATTTAGATTAATTTTATATCAATAAATGCTACTATGGTATGTGTTTAGTCTTATTTACATAATACAGGGACATGAATGCAAATTACCCATATCCCGAGCATAAATGCGTGCAAGAGACTCATTTCTATAATAAAGACCAAGTCAAGATTATCGGGATTCAAATTGAAGTTCATCCAAGCATAAAAGCATTCAAATACCAAATTACAAAAGTAGTCAGGGACTTAATTGCAAAAGCCGAGGACCCGACTGCAAATTACGAGTACCAAAAGATTATTTTGGAGAAGTTCTAGAGAAAAATCAATTTGGATCTCCAAATATATGAAGAAATTAACTCGGATCTCCAAAGATATGCAATAATTAATCCGGATGTGCAAATGATAGCTAAAACATACCATAAACACACAGGAAAAATCCGGGTCGATTCTGAGCCAAAACGGTGGTGATTCCGCCGCGCCTCATGTACAAATTGCGGCGATTCCGCCGCACAAAAGTTGATCCATGTGCTCAAATTTTTACCAATGCTGTATTGACGTGTGTACCTTCCGTTTATATATTGGGATCCCTTGTATCGGCTATAAATAGCCCCGAAACGATGTTGTAGAGGGTCTTAGTTTTTGTTCCAAATTTTAGTAATAAAATTCTGTTCTTTTAATTCTTGTTTTTAGTTTTCTTTTTTTAGTTTCTCTAGAACCCCTTCTCCTTCCCTCAATCCATGAGTTTCTAACTCTCTCCTAAGGGTGGGGGTGACGGATTTAGGGTGATGAGAAGAAGAATAAAGTTATTATTTTAATTTCGTGTTAGTATATTTTGATTACTTGAGTTTATGTTTAGTCATTTATCATGTAATGCTTCATAACTAATATGATTTATTATAAGTTTCAGAATTCTCTAATCTAAACCCGATATCTAAACCTCCACCCACTGGACTCCCATCCATCTTTACTTTATTTTTAATTTGTTTTTGTTGTTCTTGTTTTAGAAAATATTTAAAAACCAAAAATCTCAAACCAAACTTATTTCTCTCTCTTTCTTTCCCTAATCGAAAATCACAAAATAACAATATCTCTCCCTCCTTGTGTTCGACCCGTATTTGCCACGTCTTCATTGACACCGTGCACTTGCGGTATAAATTTAATTCTCATCAGTTAAAAAAGGACAAACTCATAGGTTAAAAAGGACGAAACCATATCTTAGCATGGGCAAACAAACATATTTAAAATGACAAACCCGATTATTATAAAGGACAAATTGAATGGATAAAAAGGACAATCCCATAGCTAAAAAAGGACAAACCCGTATGTTAAAAAGAACAAACTCATCTCTTTGCTCCGACAAGTTCCTTTATTAAAAAGGACAAACCCGTATGTCAAAAAGGACAAACCCGTATATTAAAAAGGAAAAAAATCATCAGTTAAATAATACAAACTCATGTCTTAAAAAAGACATGGTAATAGGTTAAAAAGGACGAGCACATGGGTTAAAAAGGGTAAACCATTACATTAAAAAGGACAAACCCCTCTTGAAATGTTATTTCGTTTTACATGAACTTTTCAAACTTAACAATGCAAACTTAAGGAAATCAAGTGAAGACATGTAATCAAGCTCATTTGAAGACATGTAATTTGTATTTCTTTGAGTCTTAGGAACATTATGTAATTGAGCATACTTGTGCTAAAAACTACTCAAACACACACTAGGTTCCCTATAGAAGTCACACACGAAATTTCATATAATTTGGACTTCAATAGATCATCCAAACTTAGACAGGAAAACACTAAACCAAAACTTAACAGTCTACCCACATTTGGTCGACCGAAACAAATCGTTCGGTCGACCGAGTGATCATATATCCTGTTAGTGTTTTACTGCCCAAGTTCGGTCGACCGTCCAAACCTTTTCGGTCGACCGAGTAGCAACAATTTTTCGACCATTTGTTTTGTAGTATTATACCCAACGGTCGTATTCGAATTATCTCCATATACCCCAAATACACTTAGTGTATCGGTCGACCGAGGACCTTGTTCGGTCGACCATATTTATGTTCCTTGACAAACCCAGAAGTGCCTGTCGGTTTTCGGTCAACCTTATTCATTGTTTTGGTCGACCGAATATGATATTGTTTGTCAACCCCAAAGTGCCTGGTGTGAATCGGTCGACCGAACCTATCTCGATGTTCGACCGATCACTTAAGTATACCTAGATTATAGCCTTTGGTGGTCGACCCTTCTTTTACCGTTCGACCGAACCGAGTTCTAAATAGCCAAATGGTCAACCGTTCAGCCCGATCCGGTCGACCGAACTTACTCAGAATTGGGTCGTGTCAGTTTCTGTTTTGTGTATCTTACACAATCTTTACCCAATTCATCCCCAACGGCTATAACTCTTTTGGAGCTTATAAATAGAGTTGTAAAACACATTTTAACACAAACTCTCCCACTACTATTTGTCCCCTACATTAGAGAGAAAACTCCAAACACTCCAAGCCTCAAACCTTCCACACTTTAGTCTTAAATCCTATTCTCACTCAAGTGTGCTCAAGATTAGAGAGTGTTGTTCCACTCATTGATTGTCAAAGAAGCAAGGGTCTTGGTGAAAGCCCAAGACAAGAGTATAGACTTCGGTGAGAGCCCGAAGTGATCCCTCTCGGATTGTGAGAGGAAGAGTCAAACTGGACGAGGGTTGTTCGTGAGTTTGAAGATTGTAAATGCGTTCTCTCCCGGCCCGGAACGGGGAGTGGTTAGTGAAGTCATGAGCAGAGCTCGGTGATCCGAACGGAGCTTGCAAGAGAGGACTAGGACCCGGGTGGGGGTGCCGAACCTATGTAAAATCCCCTGACTCCTTGTGGTTTGTATTATCTTCGTCTTTACATGCTTTTTTAGTTTTAAATTCCGCTGCATATCTTTGATCGATTAAACAAGTAGGTAATTAGCTTAAAAGTGATTAGAATTAGAGACCCTCACGATTCTACGACGCCATCATCTTGGTACATCTTATCTCGATATGTCCGACGAATATCCTTCCGCCATCGATTAATGTTGTAAGACGATGGGAGCATTGCATTAGGATCTAGGTGTGCAAATACAACCAACACATGGCAGTACAAAAGACCAACGTGCTGAAACATTCTACAATCATCTGTAAAGTTCAGACTTTTGTGTTGTACAAGGAAACATTTAGACAATAGTTGTTCACCAGTCCATACACGTTCAGTTACCTTGTAATGCACCTCCTCATTCGACTGGAACTCATCGGTTAGGTCGCAGTATATAATCTTCCCAATTTCTAACTGGACTTTCGTGAAAACCTCTACCATATACAACTCGCTGATTTGCCTCTCGAAGGGATATATTGAAACCAATTGGGGGTTCTAATGAAGACAATCGAAATCTGATTGAGCTTCATTCTCATACTTGTGACGGAGCGCGAGTTCGTATTGTTGAACGAATTGCTTAAGGGTGGTCTTCAAAGTGAGGTACTTGTCGAAGAACGCGTTCATACTTTCGCTCCTTTGGGTAGAAGTCATTCCCGCGAAAAAACAATCACCCCTAATAGCAGGTACCCAGGACTTACAGATTGCATAAAGTGATTGGAGTCAGCTATGGTTTTGAAGCTCAAAATCAACAAGGAAATCCTGCCAATTTCGATCAAATTCAGCTGGAATTTTTGAGTCGTACTAATCAATTTATATCATATAACATGTGCTTGCGATACTGTGTTGGCAACTTCACGGGAGCTTTGTTCATTATGTGCCATATACAAAATATGTGTCTGGCGTTTGGGAAGACATTCCTTACAGCAGCAATAATGACGCCACATTGGTCCGTTATGATGGAGGGATATCTGCACAATACGGATAATTAAGAAGGACAAACCAATGAGAGTAAAAGGAGCAAGCCAATTGCTTAAAAAGGACAATCTTAAAAATGGCAAATCCATTTTTATGGGGAACAAACTCATTTATTAAAAAGGTCACTCCCGTAGGATAAAAAGGACAAACCATTCTTAAAAAGGACGAACTTATATTTTGAGGGGAGACAAACCCATCTATAAAAAATGACACTCTCATAGATTAAAAAGGACAAAACCATTCTTAAAAATGATAAATTATATTTTGAGAGGGGACAAACCTATATATTAAAAAGGTAACTCCCTTAGGTTAAAAAGGATAAAACCACTTCTTAAAAAGGGCAAGCCCAAAACCCTTAATACGATAAACCATCTCTTTATACGTATTGCCCATGCACGACAGTCACGTCTGGAACAACCAAATGTAATTGTCAATGGTCTCACAGGACAACAAAGCGCAACCGAGCAACACAGAATCGAAATGTGATTAACTCCTACAAATGGCGTAAAAGGCATGTCGTGTTTGTTAGTCAGGTAGGTAGTGTCGAAACATATAGCATCTCCGAAGTATAATAGGCAACTCTAGAACGACAGTCAGCCCAGAAAACGTTCCTTAGTCTTCCTTCATCGTCAATATCCATGACATAGAAAAATATTGAATCAATCTTCTGCATCCTAATGAAATAGTTCTGAAGAGCTTGTGCATCGTTGAGTCTCATTTTCAAATTTCTGACTTCGGTTATAAAATTCCTATGCAAAAAAAGAGTTATGAGCGTTGGAGATTTCTTCTAACAAACTAAGCTCGGAA
Organism: Triglochin maritima; assembly: GCA_963682175.1. Classification (NCBI taxonomy): domain Eukaryota; kingdom Viridiplantae; phylum Streptophyta; class Magnoliopsida; order Alismatales; family Juncaginaceae; genus Triglochin; species Triglochin maritima. Next base: position 13,308,525 of record OY821790.1, on the reverse strand, counting down.
ACAACACAAACCTTAGGTCCCTCTCGTTGAAAGTCAGTTTGTCATGCCCACCAGCCTCGATGACAAAAGATTGCATGATCTTAGTAGTAGAGATCCTGGAAGCATCATTGGACGATATGCGTGCTATCACGGCCTCAGGTACAATGCACTTCTGTCTGAGAAAGCACATTTAATCCTCATCAAGCATTTCGTGGTTGTGTTTAATCTCAACAAAGTTAATCTGGTACCCCCTTGCTGGATTTCTGGAGACCCTAATGTGAGACGTGCACTCGACTCTCGTGGATAAACGAGGCTTCAATATTCCATGTCCCTGGTTTGTTGGTGCATTGCCCTAATTGTAGCAAGTAAGTGTAGCCCGGATAACAACACCACATTCGTAATGAGATTGTCTTATCTTAACACCAAATCAACAAGTATCTGCATAGTCATTCTATAAAGTTATTGCTTCTTCGAAAGAACAAAAATATATCTTCTCCAGAGGAACGTTTAACGGCATGTCTTCTTGGGAAGAGCTAGATACAATTTCCATTGCACAAGAGAGATGTTTACGCTCAAAAGGAAGAAAGAAGAAGGGAAAGAGAAAGGAAGACAAAAGGTTATCATCCTGTGACTTATCATAGGACAGAGGGTTATTGGAAGATGGAACGTTCGCAGAAGGGATAGAGCGCCAAAAGGTATGATTTGAGAAGCTTTTAGTGAGAAGCTTTAATTGAGAGTTTATTGGGCAGAGAGCCAAAAGAAAAGGAAAAATAAGAAAACTGAAAATATAGTGATGAGCTGGACCGGTCCAGGTTAGCAGCGTCCCAAACGAACATCCTGGAGAGCGGTCACTAATCATTTTCCTATTAATAATGTATTAGGAATACAATACAAAAATCCAAAAAAATGACAAATAGATGTTTAAATAATGAATTTTTGAAGTTTGAGTGAGCAAATTGTTACAAAATGAAAGTTTAATGAGTAACTGTTACATTTTAAAGTTCATAACTATAAAGTGAAATCAATATATAATTCAGTAGGCAAATTGTAATTAACCATAAATATATATTGAAAGAATTTAACTGGCCTCAGCCAAACGGGCCGAGCACACGACTCGGCCAAGGTGGGCCCATCCCTGCCTGTCGAGCTTGGCCGCCACGGCCTATTAAAATTTAATACTATTATTATTTTAAATAACTCCAAAAATACCTAAAATACTAAATATATATATATATATAAATATCGGCCCGATCTACTCACTTGCGTGACTTCAGTTATTTGTGCCAATATTTAAATAAAAAATTCTCCATTGTTCTCGTCTTCAATCTTAAATGTATAGGCTTCGTGAAATTGGAATTCTCCGTTTCGACGTCATCGATCACCTTATGTTCAGATGTTAAAGGTTGTCTCATTTGATGCGAAAGAAAATGATTTGGGTTAGAAGTTGAGTTTTCGGAATAATAAGATTTGTGTTTACACATTTCTACCTTACTTTTACATGATGACAACGGTTTCCTACACAAATACTGCAAAAATAACATGATGTTTGTTTCTGTAAGACAAGATAAAATATCTAATGTATAAAGATAATTTGGGTATAAAATTTCAAATTGGTTTAAAAGTGGGAAAGCCAACCGTATTGTATAAAGGTGTTAAATAATAACACGAGTCAAATTAAAGTGTTAATTTATCTATTTATTATGCAAAAATTGTAAAATGTAAAATTAAAGATACTTCCAAAGATTCTCATTCTCCTGCTGCATCACAAAAGCAAAAATTAAAAATAATTTTTACTTGTTCAAGTGATGTATACGTAGATTTACTGTAACACCCCCAACTATAGTCCCGCATTGCCTAACATAAGAATGTTGGGGTGCAATATAATGACATGAGTTCACTACCATAACACTTACCAACTTAAGTTTTGTGACAATAAGTGGGTGTTGTGTGTCAGTGGCCGCATGGGTGATGCACCAAGACACGTATTCGGTACAGGCTCGAGGACAGGACGTTACAGATGGTATCTGAGCTTAAATCAGCCAGAATGTTGGGAACTAAGTGCTACAACAAAAGGGTGGGAGCCACTTCTAGAATCCCACAACGCCTGGTGATTGATTGGCTTGACTCTGACGAGGACGTCAGGTGTTAAAATGTGGTAGGTTGTAACACCCCTCTAGTTTAGTCACACATTGCCTAACATAAGAATGTTGGGGGTGAGATATAATGATATAGGTTCACTACCATAATACTTACCAACTTAAGTTTTGTGGCAGTAAGTTGGTATTGTGGGTCAGTAGGCGCATTAGTGATGGACCAAGACTCATGCTTAGTACAGGCTTAGAACGAGACGTTGGGAGATCCAAAATAAAAACCCACACCAAAAAAGCAATTAAAACAACTAGTGTTAGATCCTAACCTTGCTTAAGGCTAATCCCTTGTTTAGTGGAGGTGCATTGCATGGGAAATGTGCGGTGAACAGTGACGGTGATGGGTGTAGGGGCCGGTTACTTTTCGTATGTTGGGTTGAGGAGAAAGCCATATCTTTCCTTGATCTCTTCACTTCTTCCCTCTTCCTCTCACCATTTTTTTTTCTCTCACTCTTCTTCTTCTCTCCGACGTCCAGAGGCGGTGGAGGAGACCCCGGCGCATTGAGGTGAGCGTGGAGTCGAGGAGGAGAGCGGAAGGCACACGTGATCGGAGGGTGCTCTCGGGTGTGGACGTGGACGGATCTCCGGTGTGCTCCGTCTTCTCGTCGAGGTATGTCGGCTTCAAGTATGTTTTTGTTGTTCCCCACGTTGGTGGGATGTTTGGGTCGGTCGTGGGAGGTCAGAGACCTCGCCGACAATGTGAAACGGCGTAAAATCCTCGGCTGGTGCAGGGTTGTTGTCGACCAACGGTCGACCGGTGCCTTCGGGCGGTCGACCGGTTTAGTGTTTTTGCCCAACTTTAACCAACGTCGGTCGAACGATGCCATTGTGGCGGTCGACCGATTGCTTGTGTGTTGGTGAGTTGGGGCTTCCTGTTGGTTTTCGGTCGACCGTCACTTGGCGTGGGTTCGATCGGAACTTAAGTGTACTTGATATTTATGCATGCTGTTCGACCGATTTAGGTATATTGTTCGACTATTATATGACGTAGACTATAAGGATGACCCTGGTAGTTTTCGGTCGACCGAATAGTCTTTGGTGATTTTGACCAACTTCGGATTTTGACCTCGTGTTCGGTCGACCAGTTTTAGACTGTTGTTCGACCGTTTGGACTTTAGTGATGCGCAGGATAGTTCGACCGTTATATACTTCCGGTCGACCGAACCTATTGGGGACGGTCGACCGGTTAGGCTTTTTCGGTCGACCGTTTGTGTGCAGAACTGGATTCCTGGTCTTGTGATTGTGTCAACTCTGTCCACAGAAACCCGTGTCCTCGCTTAGAGAGTGAGCCGGGAGGTGACGGCTGGCACGTGCTCGTGCCGCCTAGGGACCGACGTGTGGAAGAGTGTGGACACTTGGGTCGCGCCACCTCCGTATTGGACGTGGTGTGACGTGTTGTTGCCTTACTCTCTAATGAGTAGCAGACCTGAGGGATCGCGGATCTCAATGCGTGTGACGCATGGCTCGTGGAGCATGATGACACTGCAGACTACGGTCTGGACCCGTCCGATGTTGTGCCGGACGTATGTTGTACCGCCGATGTTGTGTCGGCGACGCCGCCGAGGTTGTTGCCGGCGATGATGGTGCCGACGATGTTCCGGCTTGTGGTTGTGTCGTCCGATGTTGTGCCGGACGTATGTTGTACCGCCGATGTTGTGCCGGCGATGCCGATGATGTTGTGCCAGCGATGATCCCTGATTGGGCACCTATCCTGGGATGTTTATCGATCGGGCTACGACTCAGTCGAAGGTGGTGTAGACAACGTGATTCCTTCCGCGGAAGTGCAGACGCTCCTCACCGATCCCTTAGGCTCGTGTAGTCACGTGTGGGGGGACGCGTCACGTACTGTCCGTAAGACCGTATGTGCCTACGGTTGGTTTCCGAGGGTGACCCGTTGTTGTTGCTGGACGGATGTCCTTGTGGACGCTGTTGAGTGTCGTTGTTGTTGGACTGAGGTCCCGTTTACCCTGTTGAGGGACTTGATGAAATGCAGATGTGACATGACATGCTACTAGTATGATAAGTTCATTTACCGTACTATTGCATGCATATAGGTGAGCTTGGCATACGGGGTTTCCTAATGGGAAACTCAGGCATCGTTTTTTGATTCATGTTTCAGGACCGCAGTAGGTTCCGTCGGGTGGTGACAGCGGGCACACACATTTTGGGGCCAGGATCCTCATTAGACTCTTCGAGGTCGTCGTGATTGCTTTACCTGTCTTTTCATTGTATTGTTGTAATCACGTCTTTTGACAAACTCTGTTGTATTATTGGGGCATCGACTGTTGATTTATATGAGTAACATTCCCGTTGATGATTTTATCTAAGCAATCTCTTGTGTTTAATTTTTTAAATTTCCATTGTTTCGGGATGTTACAAGTTGGTATCAGAGCGGTCAGTCCCTATGTGTGGCTCCCAAAGAAATCACCCCAGTGTTGTAGTGTCGGTTGTACTTTACATTTAGCATGCATTAATGACTGATTTTGACTGTTTTCTTGTGCCAGATGCCTTCGAGACGTACGAGGAACGTCGTGAATGAGCGCGTTGCAGTGATGCCACCGAGGGCGCTACCTGGGATAGGTTGAGCGAGTTCCTTGAGCGTCAGGCAGCGAGGGCAAAGCAGACAGGGACAGGTGCGTAGCATGACCACTTCATGAGGCAGCACCCTCCTCGTTTCGACGACAGGAGTGACCCTGAGGCTGCAGAGGACTGGGTCTTTAAGATCTAGAGGATTTTCCAGGCGATCGACTGTGTACCGGAGCGGATGGTGAGCCTGGCCACCTATGTGCTGGATGGAGAGGAAGCAAACTGGTGGAGGACCACATCTGCTGTGGTGTTCGCTGACCGAGTTGACGTGAGCTGGGAGGAATTCCTTTTGGAGTTCAACCAGCAGTTCTTCCCGCAGCACGTCAGAGACAGGAAGAATGAGGAGTTTTTGGCCCTCGAGCAGAAGGAGATGTCATTGGCTAGTTACATCAGCAGGTTTAACGACCTTGAGCGTTATTGTTCTGAGACTTACGTGACGCCCGAGCAACGTGCACGGAAGTTCATCAAGGGGCTGAGGAAGCATCTCAGGTCTCGGGTGATTACCAGCATGCCGCAGACCCTGGCGGATGCGGTGAATTATGCGACTCTCATCGATCAGGACTACCAGGAGAATTACCAGGAGGCACGAAAGCCTCCAGTGAGCACGGGAGGACGCACAGTTGGACGTTCCATTGGGAACCCGGGTTGATGGAGGAGGATCACGCCCGTCTGGTGCGTGTGGTACGTGTTGGAGATCTCATCCGGGTCAGGAGTGCCGCCGACGTACAGGTGCGTGCTTAGGATGCGGTCAGATGGGTCATTTCATCCGAGATTGCCCGAGCAGGCAGGGCGAGACGAGCAGGAGGCCAAGACCACCGGTCTCATGGAGGAGCGGAGGTAGCAGGTCCGTTGTTCCGCAGAGCCAGACCAGGAGAGCAGGTCGAGTCTTCACCGTCCGGGATGAGAAGGCGAAGGACTCCAACACTGTTGTGGAAGGTACCGTTGTCATTGCAGGTTTGGTTGCTCGTGTTTTATTTGATTGCGGCGCCACACACTCCTTCATTTCGGAGAAGTTTGCTGGCGAGTTGGATCGGACCCCTGAGCTACTGACTGATTTGTTGGAAGTCAGTACGCCCATGGGTGAGGTGGGCACTGTGGGGAGCTTTCTCCCCGGCATCACAGTTGTTTCGGGAAACCATGATTTTCCGGCAGATCTAGTCTTACTACCGATGGAGGACTTCGACATCATACTGAGGATGGACTGGCTATCACAGTACGATGTGCGAGTCTTTTGCCGTGAGAAGAAGATCCTTATTCCGAGGAAGGACGGGCCTGATGTGTTGATCAGAGGGACGCGGAGTCGGGGTGGTCGTCTGATTGTGTATGCGGTTAAGGCACAAAGGTTGTTGTGTCAGGGTTGCAGAGCATTTGTGGCGACATTAGTTGTTCCTGATCCTGAGGCGAGGAGGCTGGAGGATATAGAGGTTGTACGAGAGTTCCCTGAGGTGTTTCCTGCAGAGATTCCTCGTTTACCGCCGCACCGAGAGATCGAGTTCGGCATTGAGCTGACGGTTGGCACGACACCCCAGTCGAAGGCACCGTATCGGATGGCACCTATTGAGTTGACAGAGCTGAAGAAGCAGTTGCAGGAGTTGATGGACTCTGGGTTTATCCGACCGAGTGTCTCGCTGTGGGGAGCGCCTGTGTTGTTTGTGAAGAAGAAGGATGGGTCGTTGCGGATGTGCATCGACTACAGGATGTTGAATAAGGTTGCCGTCAGGAACCGGTACCCTTTGCCCAGAATTGATGACCTGTTTGATCAGTTGCAAACAGCGAGAGTGTTCTCGAAGATTGATCTGTGTTCGGGTTATCACCAGTTGCGGATCAGAGAGGCAGATGTTCAGAAGACAGCCTTCAGGACGCGATACGGGCACTACGAGTTCTTGGTGATGCTGTTTGGACTGACGAATGCACCTGTAGTATTCATGGACTTGATGAATAGGACCTTTCAGCCGTACCTCGACAGATTTGTGGTGGTGTTTGTGGATGACATCTTGGTGTACTCGCCTGATAAGGAGCAGCATCGGGAGCATCTGAGGATTGTGCTTGGCATCTTGAGAGATCAGGAGTTGTATGCCAAGTACACGAAGTGCGAGTTTTGGTTGGATAAGGTGGCGTTTCCGGGCATATTGTGTCAGCAGATGGGATTTCGGTTGATCCGGCGAAGGTTGAGGCTGTGACTCAGTGGAGAGCCCCGACGAGCGTGACAGAGATCAGGAGCTTCGTGGGACTTGCTGGGTATTACAGACGGTTCATTCAAGACCTCTCCAGACTTGCTTCGCCGCTGACAGCGTTAACGTAGAAGGGCATCAAATTCGTTTGGTACTAGAAGTGCGAGGACAGTTTCTAGGAGCTGAAGAGGCGACTGATGACAGCGCCGATTCTGACGCTACTAAGTGGCAGCGGAGGCTATGTGATTTACAGCGACGCGTCAGGGGTTGGCCTGGGTTGTGTTCTGATGCAGCACGGGAAGGTAGTGGCGTACGCTTCGAGGCTGCTGAAGGTACACGAGAAGAACTACCCTACTCATGATCTAGAGTTAGCAGCGGTGGTTCACGCGTTGAAGACCTGGCGACATTATCTTTATGGCGATCAGTTCGAGGTCTTCACAGATCTTCAGAGCCTGAAGTATTTGTTCTCACAGAGGGAGCTGAATATGAGGCAGCGCAGATGGCTTAAGTTCATTAAGGACTACGACTTCACCATCTTCTATCATCCGGGGAAGGCAAATTCGGTCGCGGATGCACAGAGCAGGAAGGTTGAGGTGTTTGTTGCTAGTTTGTGCATTCAGGAGTGGAGGCTACTAGAGACGTTGTCAGAGTGGAGGCCGTTCACGGAGGGCTCTGAGAGAGCAGTGTTAGCTGGGTTTCGGGTGGAGCCACAGACTGTCTTACGTGTTGTGCAGGCTCAGCGTGATGATGAGGAGTTAGCAGTATCCGGAGCTTTTCGGTGAGTTGATGTTTTGATTTCGGGACGAAATCCTTTTAAGGAGGGTGGATTGTTAGATCCTAACCTTGCTTAAGGCTAATCCCTTGTTTAGTGGAGGTGCTTTGCATGGGAAATGGGCGGTGAACAGTGACGGTGATGGGTGTAGGGGCCGGTTACTGTTCGTGTGTTGGGTTGAGGAGAAAGCCATATCTTTCCTTGATCTCTTCACTTCTTCCCTCTTCCTCTCACCTTTTTTTCTCTCACTCTTCTTCTTCTCTCCGACGTCCATAGGCGGTGGAGGAAACCCCAGCACGTGGAGGCGAGCGTGGAGTCGAGGAGGATAGCGGAAGGCGCACGTGATCGGAGGGTGCTATCAGGCGTGGACGTTGACGGATCTCCTGTCGAGGTATGCCGGCTTCTAGTATGTTTTTGTTGTTCCCCACGTTGGTGTGATGTTTGGGTCGGTCGCGGGAGGTTAGAGACCTCGCCGCGACGAGAAACGGCGTAAAATCCTCAGCTGGTGCGGGGTTGCTGTCGACCAACAGTCGACCGGTGCCTTCGGGCGGTCGACCGGTTTAGTGTTTTTTCCCAACTTTAACTAATGTCGGTCGAACGATGCCATTGTTGCGGTCGACCGATTGCTTGTGTGCTGGTGAGTTGGGGCTTCCTGTTGGTTTTCGGTCGACCGTCACTTGGCGTGGGTTCGACCGGAACTTAAGTGTACTTGATATTTATGCATGTTGTTCGACCGATTTATGTATATTGTTTGACTGTTATATGACGTAGACTATTAGGATGACCCTGGTAGTTTTCGGTCGACCGGGACCCCTGAGTCGGTCGACCGAATAGTCTTTGGTGATTTTAACCAACTCCGGATTTTGACCTCGTGTTCGGTTGACCGGTTTTAGATTGTTGTTCGATCGTTTGGACTTTAGTGATGCGCAGGATAGTTCGACCGTTGTAGACTTCCGATCGACCGAACCTATTGGGGACGGTCGACCGGTTAGGCTTTTTCGGTCGACCGTTTGTGTGCAGAACTGGATTCCTGGTCTTGTGATTGTGTCAACTCTGTCCACGGAAACCCGTGTCCTCGCTTAGAGCGTGAGCCGGGAGGTGACAGCTGGCACGTGCTCGTGCTGCCCAGGGACCGCCGTGTGGAAGAGTGTGGACACTTGGGTCGCGCCACCTCCGTATTGGACGTGGTGTGACGTGTTGTTGCCTTACTCTCTAATGAGTAGCAGACCTGAGGGATCGCGGATCCCAATGCGTGTGACACATGGCTCGTGGAGCATGATGACCCTGCAGACTACGGTATGGACAAGTTCGATGTTGTGCCGGACGTATGTTGTACCACCGAGGTTGTTGCCGGCGATGATGGTGCCGACGATGTTCCGGCTTATGGTTGTGCCATCCGATGTTGTGCCGGACGTATGTTGTACCGCCGATGTTGTGTCGGCGATGCCGCTTATGTTGTGCCAGCGATGATCCCTGATTGGGCACCTATCCTGGGATGTTGACCGATCGGTCTACGGCTCCGTCGAAGGTGGTGTAGACCACGTGGTTGCTTGCGCGGAAGTGCAGACGCTCCTCACCGATTCCTTAGGATCGTGTAGTCGTGTGTGGGGGGACGCGTCGCGTACTGTCCGTAAGACCGTATGTGCCTACGGTAGATTTCCGAGGGAGACCCGTTGTTGTTGCTGGACGGATGTCCTTGTGGACCCTGTTGAGGGTCGTTGTTGTTGGACTGAGGTCTTGTTTACCCTGTTGAGTGACTTGATGCAATGCAGATGTGACATGACATGCTAGTAGTATGATAGGTTCATTTACCGTATTATTGCATGCATATAGGTGAGCTTGACATACGGGGTTTCCTAATGTGAAACTCAGGCATCGTTGTTTGATTCATGTTTCAGGAAAGGAGTAGGTTCCGTCGGGTGGTGACAGCGGGCACACACATTTTGGGGCCAGGATCCTGATCGGACTCTTCGAGGTCGTCGTGATTGCTTTACCTGTCTTTTCGTTGTATTGTTGTAATCACGTCTTTTGACAAACTCTGTTGTATTATTGGTGCACCGACTGTTGATTTATATGAGTAACATTCCCGTTGATGATTTATCTGAGTAATCTCTTTGAGTGTAATTTTTTAAATTTCCACTGTTTCGGGACTTACAACTAGCGTACCAAATGAATCTATTTCATAAAACGGTTCTACTCTGCTTCGGGGAAAAATTACAGTTTTACTACAAAACGTCAAAACCTCTCAAAGAATAAAGATGCGATCGTATATCATGGGCTCAACTCGTTTTTGGTCTTTCTAAAAACAAATAGACATATGACCCCACCCAACCTCTAACCATTTCAATTTGAGCATTATCTCTCTTTAATCCCACAGTATGCGCTCATGAGTAGGTGGAATGTACCTTTCATTAAGTATCGCAAGAATCTTCAAATAATAAAGACATGGTTGGTTACAAATCATCCGTATCACCGTATGGGCAGCAGATCACTGATCACATAAGTGATTACTATAATTTATTTATGAAAAGGCAATATGGGTCATATGTTTATGACCGCAACTACTTCTATCTTTTTCATTTCGAGCTCAATTACGTTGACCCTTTATAACGTGTTACGCGACGTCACTAGATTTTGCACTTCACACTTATGGGATTTAGTGGCTCTACGTGGGCATTAACATAGTTGCGTAACCATACATGGGCACAGAGAGATTAATCTGTAGATCATGTGCGTATATTCCTAACCTAGAAGAATCAGAGTTTACGAAAATAATTTCGAGTGTGGATAGATTATAAATGTATTCCCTAGTTTGGTTCATGAGAAGTACTATACGAAATATATGCATTTTTTATTTACATATCCTTCAAAAAAAATTGGATACAAACATAGAAATTATATTTTACAAACCTACAAAAATAAAAGAATGAATCTGTAGATTGTGCTTTTATAATTTACATGTTGCAAAATAAAGACACACGTATTCTATAAAAATAAAAATAAAGGAATCTGTAAAAATATAAAGACACACGTATTCTATAAATGCTAAATAAAATAAATTTACATGTTGCATTGTTTAAATTATGCTTTGTAGAATGAATCTGATTTTTTATATGAAATATTAACTAAGAAATATAATAGATTGGAAAGTATAAAGAATCAATGTTTAATTCACATTCGGAAAACATCACGGAGACCATATGGATATCAACAATCGTATCCATACTCTAAAAAAATGTATTTGTATTCATTAAAAATATGAAATTCAATATCCATATTCGTATCCATATTCCTAAAAAATTAATTTATATCTTTATTTGTACATGGCATGATATGGAAAACAATACCTACATATAGTGACTTTAATGAAGCTCTTAAATCCATAGATCTGTTATAAGCATTGAAGTTGGTTGAAACTAAGCATTAAAGCATCGTTACTGGACCGCGGAAAAGAACTATTCTACCGAGTTGTAAGGGTTTGACTTTGACCGTACTCCAACAATCAGTTTTTATTTGGGTGTAACTGTGATGAGTAATTATACTGTACAAGCAGGTACAAGTATGATTTTTTGTATCCATTTAAAAATTATACTTGTTTACTCATATCTACTTTACCCATTTAATAAATGGGACGGGTACGGATATACCTCTACTCATACTCGTATACCCATATACTTGATTAATTAATTATTTAGTATATAAATTAATATATAATATATAGTTAAAATAATTAATAGAGGTTTTTGTTGGCAAAAGTGATTGTTTATGAGAAAATTGGTGATTTCTCATCGTTATGACTTAATTTCTAATATAAAAAATCGTAAATTTAGCATATTTTTTGCTTAAATTCTTCTCATCCGATCATTAGATTCTTCCAAGTTGCATTTTGTTAGCAAAAGTATCCGTTTTGTCATCATATATTATACCCACAATACCCGTTATACCTGTCTCGTACCTGTTTATTCAACGAGTGGGGTGGATACGAGTACAACAATAATTAAACAGGGATATACCTGTACCCGTACCCATTTAGTTAGGCAGGTATGGATATGAGTATGACTATATCCACCCCGTTTACACCTCTAGTTTTTAAAAACCATGTTACCATTGTATGACAAGGGTACCCAACCGTTAGATACAATTTTTATAACTTGAGTTTGCACGAAGATTTGATCGATCAATATCAATCCAAGTTAAGGAGTATTCCTGATTTTTTTTGGGTCAGTACTAAGAGAACTTTTGCGTGGTCTATAGATTTGAAATTTCATCCTTAATTTACTTTTTAGGTGTCTAAGGGGATCCAATGAATTTTTGTTGCACCTTCCACCTTTATGCCTGTTTGTACTATGTTTAAAAAAGCGAACCAAACCGGCAATCAGACCAAGGTTTGATCAAAAATTGGAAGTTCACTGGTCAGTTCATTGAAAAAACCAAAGTCTCTAGTAAACCGGATCAAACCAGGTTAGACTAGAAAAAACCAAAAAACCAATCGATTTGGTCACTAGTTGAACCGTAGCCTGACAAAAAAAGTTATACCGCAGTTTGCACCCTCAACTGTAAAAAACAACACCCCCCCCAAATAATTATTTTATTTCAATTTAGCCCACAAATATAATTTTGTTTCAATCATTACACTTCAAATATAATTAGCATTTTGGGTTTGTGAAAAGGTAGACCACGACGATGAGCTAAAATTAATTAATATTATGTAACCCTAAACTTCATTTTTTTCCTTTTTCGTTGATGGTTGATAATCATTATATAATAATTAATCTGCTTAATCTTTTTGTAAATTTTATTGTTAATTTTCGTTACATATTGTAGAATGACTTTAAGAACTTAAATATGTTGGATTTTTGACCTTAACCTTTATTAATTTTGATGATTAATCAAACTAATCTAAATCAATCAACCTAATCAATCAAAGTGAGCAAAACACGATTACATACATCGCATACATATGTGTATACTTATAATCATCTTAATAGGTTGATCAAGATAATCAAGAAAAGAAGCATTGAGACAAATACATCAAGACTCAAGACTTGTAATCAAAGCTTTGGACCAAGACATGTAATCTTATATTTATTGAGTCCATAAGGTTTACTGTAAACTTAAGCACTAGGATTTTGTCCCGTCAAGATTCGGTAAACCGAATCCTACCTAGTTCACTAAAGCCTTTCCTGTTTGGTCCACCGAACACCTATCGGTTACCCGAATACTTCCCATCAGTAAACCTTAGCTTGTTCTTTGTAATTGCCCTAACGGAAGACCGAACGACCTTCAGGCGACCGAATAGCCATGGACCGGTTTTGAACTTTACTCCAACGACCGCATTTGAATTGAGTCTTAGAGCCCAATTGACTTGACCTTTTTCGGATGACTGAATGCCTATCAGTCAACTGAGTTCTTCTTGGCTTTAGGCGCCCAACGACTATGTACACGTGGGACTTGACCGTTGTACCCAACAACTATTTGAGTCTTAACTGTTAGCGCAAAAACCGCGCTTACTTCGGTCTACCAAAGTATAGACGGTCAACCGAACTTGAATAATTAGAGCCCAAACAATCTTACTGTCCACCTTGGAACGGTGAACCGAAGAAAATTCGGTTAATCAAACTTAAATATGGCTAAATTGAAAATAGTTAATCGAAGTTGGTGAACGGTGATCCAAAGTATATTCGGTCAACCGTACCTATGTGTTTCGGACTACCATTACATAAACGGTCGACTGAACATGGTCTAAATTCTACCCAAGCATTAATCAAATCCTTGCTTCTCATTGGTACATATCTCCCAAACTCCCAAACGGCTAGTAAAGCTTGAAGACTTATAAATAGGACCCTATTTTTGGTTTTAGAACCCTTAAACACTTACTATCTATCTTATACTCAAAGCCAAATCCTCTTCATCTTCAAGCTCTCATTCTTCTACACTCAAGCCTAAGTTCACCACTTGTATATCCATTCCAATTCACTATCCAAGTGTGCTCAAGTATAGAGTGTTAAATTGTGATTCAACTTCCATATCCAAGAATCACCAAAGAGTTGTAAAGCTTCGAGGAAGCTCCATCTCGGGTTGTGAGAGGAGACACGAGCGATGCGAGGTTGTTCGCGAGGCCTGGTGTTGTAAATAACGCTGATCTCGGCCCGGAGGACTATGACCGGGGTACGGTGCCGAACCTCTCTAAACTCCGGTGTCGACGATTTTGTGTTTTACAATTGTCTCATCTCTTAATCCTTCAATTATCATTTTAATTCTGCATATATCTAGTGATTAGAGAACCATAGATCCTAACAAAAAATTTGGTAAAATACATGTAAAATTTGGTTCAATCGGCTATACCATCAGTTGGACCGTCATTCTGCAGTCGGTTCGGTTCAACTATCGCAGTCGGTTCGGTTCAACTATCGGTTCACAAAATAATGATGTCATGTTGATGTCATTATCAGTTTTAATCAAACCGACCATTTACTGATTCCGATTCGGTTTTAAAAACCTTGGTGCGCACCTTCTTAGGTGTTAATTTTTTGAGTTTTTTGTTATATATATATATATATATATATATATGGTCAAGCTCTAGTGATCCTAGGGCTCATCAAATTTAGTTTAAACCCTCTACAATCTCACAATTGGATCTTATTTACAGTTAATCTCACCATTCATTAGCATAACTGTTTTTTTCTTAATCTATGATTGACATCATTTCATGCTTATATTTGTATCTTATATCCATTATCTTACACCTAAGCAATGCTACGTGACGAGTTTTATGTTTAGTTTTCAGAAATAAAGAGGTTTGAAGAGAAGAGCCATGAAAGGACCCAAAAGCAGGAAAAAGGACTTAATTGTGAGACCTGGGGACTAAGATGCAAGGGAGAAGGACCTGATCGTAAGACCGAAGGACCTAAGAGCAAAACAGAATACTCCACACCATCATGGGGAGTATTTTACCAATTCGAGTCGGGTCGGAGCTCCAACAAGTCAAGTAACCGCATCAAAGACCAACAATACCAGAAAGAAAAGCCCACAACAAATTCCAACACGATCCGAAGATTTTGGACCGCCAATTGGCGGTCTTGGACTGCTAATTGGCGGTCCATATTGCTCAGGATCCGTCGAAATTTCTCCTGGACTTGTATTAATGTTCGTTTAGGCTATTTTTGGTATTGGTTTAGTCCCACATCGGGGGATTGTCCCCGATTAGCTTTTTCCATGCTTATAAATAGAACTCTTCACCTTCCATTGTAATTACCCATTGCTTGGTGGCATTCTCTCTACTAAGGAGTGAGCCTTGAAGCAATAACTCAAGGTGGAGAAGAATGCTACCTTCAATGTGAGTCATTGTTAATAAAAGTTTATTTGTTTCTTTTAATCTTGTTTTGTTATGTTGCTTGTTTTGTGTGGGTTGCTTTACTTTGTTTAATCTCTTGTTTAGTAATTTTAGTATCTTAGTTAAATGTTTTCTTTACTTAGTCTAATCAGTAGTGTAATGAGTAGTGAGTAGTTCCATCCCCATTTGGGGGGTGGAGAAATATGTGATATAATCATGTAGTGTATTAAGTGTGTGTTATTTTTATCCCTTGAGCTTTATATGATTTCCATAACCATCTAATGAGTTTTCACTCTTATCTTTGATATGCTAATGCTCTTGAATGAAGCTTAGCTTATGCTTTGATTAGTGGACCTATTTTATGGGGAATGATAAGGTTAGGATATGAATGAAGTTAATATTGGAAACACAATTTGTAGTGTATGTACTCTTGTTGCCTTTACCTTCGCTAATGTCTTGTATGTTTTAATGATGTAGTGAAATCTTAATTCATGTAGAGGCATAGTAGGGTATAGTCTTTATACTTGAGTTCATGTAGCTTCATTCCAATTATTGTCTTGTATGTTTTAATGATGTAGTCTTATCTTAATTCATGTAGAGGCAAAGTTGGATGTAGTTTTATGATTTCATGCACTACATGTTGTGAGGAGCTTAATGAACACACACACACTTCTTTATGTTCACATTATTTCTCTACCCCATTTGGGGCTTAGTTTATTGCTTTTCTTCCATTTCCATTTGCACATTAGTGTAGTTTAGTGTAACCAACCTTTCTTCCCTTTCTTTACCTCTCGCCTTCGCACAAACCAAGTGTCGACACACCTCCCAGTGGACGACCCGTATTTGCCACCGCTTCAACGTGGCCGTGCACTTGCAGTTAAATATAAAACGATCAATCAAGTTTTTGGCGCTGTTGCCGGGGAGGTGCTCTGTCCAGACATTGGTTTGGACGATTCGAGGGGTTTTTAATTTTTTGTTTCCAGTGTTTCTTAGTTTCAGGGAACCAACACATCAAGGGGAGGCTACTGAAGAAGTTTGAGGAAGAGAAACCACAAAAGGACCGCCAATCAGCGGTTGGAGACCGCCAATTGGCGGCCTGGTAAGGGTGTCCTGCTTCTAAATTTTTTGTGGTAGTTATTTCTGTAATTGGTGTTATCTGGGAGTCCAATTGTGCATGCTGAGACTTTGTGTTTGCTCCCAGATCTTTAATCACTCCCCCTTTAATCAACTTGGACCATAAAACTCAAAGCAAAAGATTAGACTCTTTGTCATCTAGGTCATGCATCATATGTAGACCTTGCATGCATCTTTCTTTTCTTTGCTTTACATTTTGTCGTTGATTGCTGGAGCGAGGTACGCATTCCTTATCACTCATTCACGCATTAGGACATTCATTAGTGAGTAAGGTTTGCATCGAAACAAGAATGAGGTGAGTGCTTGTTTGGTGAGTTGCTTGCTAGCCTAAGATTTCAAAACATCTTTAAGGGGCATCACCTATAGTCTTCAAAGATAAGGTGGGGGATTTCATCACCCCTCCCTTAGCCCCAAAAAGCACACTCAAGTAAAGCCTTAACTAAAAGCAAGTAGACATTGGCCCTAGGATTGCGGGCGCACTAGGAGAGTAATCTAGTTGAGACCGTCATGACCTGATCGGCGTTGCCTACCTTGTCGATAGTAGGAGGTACTGGATCTCCGGATCTGGTATCACTTGATGGGCATTGTGGTCCTCGTTGTAGGGAGGTGAGACGTGTCGAGGCTAGTGACCTCGAAGTTAGGCATCGTCTAGCCTAAGGACCCATTGCCTTACATTGTTTGAGCCGTGCTTGCTAGTTAGGCTTCTACCTTCACCCTGTACCCTCGCTAGCTCTAGGGATTCTTCCCTTCTCCTCTGAGTCATCTTCTTCTCACCTTCTTCTACGTTATAGTCTCCTCCCCTTTACACTCTCTGGTAGCGTTTTAGGGTCGAGTCGAGCACTTTTTGCGAGCTTAGTCTCGTGATGGTGAGAGTGGTCGACTCGAGAGTTGTTTGTTGAGATGGATGGTTACATGGGCGAGCATTCATATCATTGTTGGGACCAGGATTATTCTCCCTGGTATTCCGGACCCATGCAACCTGGGGTGGCTCAGACGAACACCCCGTACGGTTGGGATGATCTTCATTATGTGACTGAGCAATCTTCATATTGGGGTAACATGAGAGAGGCACCGACTGCTAGACCACCATCTAGTTACGTCGGATCATATGTTGGTCATCAAACTAAGACATTACAAGAACCTTTGGCCTCTTTCATGCATGTGGTAGATGACATGGGTGCACCGGTGGCTCCAGTAGCCGTACCGTGTCACTATTGTGGGTTGAGTGGTCATGATTTCGGGGAATGTCCTTATGTTCCCCCAGAGCCTGAGTATGAGCATACATTTTCCCAAAATGCTCATTATGACCATTACGCATCCGCGTACAATCCGAGAGTGATGGATTCGTGGGGAGACAATTCGTATTCAAATTCTTATACTTCATTTCCACCACAGTATCCTCCTCCCGAATACCCAGAATTCTACCAGCACCCCACTCCAAATCGTTGGACTCATTCTCAGCCATCAACACCCAACCCCAAAATTTCCCAAGCTCGGACTTGGACCCCATCGTTGACCGCATACCTGATTCCTTGAAACAAACTCTCCAAACATTCATGGAAACCACACAAAATTTATTGAAGTCCAACTTGAATTCCTTGCAAACCATGGAAATGCAAGTGAGCCAGATGACACAACAATTCCATGAACGTGAGGAGGGTAACTTTTCTTGTCAACATGAGGATTCATCTTTAGATATCGAACCACCACCACATCCACAAATTCAAAGCACAACCTTTCAAAGTCAAACTCCTAGTCAGTCTGAGGGACTTGGGGTTTCAATTCACGATCACTTAGTGGAGGATTCGATTCAAATTGAGAATAACTTGGACCAGCCTCATTATGAGTCGGCACAGGATTGTGCCTTATCTTTTTGTCCCGTGGCCCTTGAGCCACATGATCTTCATATTGTGCCTCTTAAGGACTCACCTCTGGTGGAGCAAGAGCTCCCTAGTACCCTCAATTTCAAACAACCTGATGAGAGTTTGCCTCTCACTATTGTTCCTGATCATCTTGGAAATGATGGAACATCAAACAACTACATTGCTCATGAGGGTATTAGGAGTTCCTTGGAGGATACTTTGGGTATGAGACCCACTTCCTGTTCTCCTGGTGAGTTGGACATGCATAACGAGGTGCTTGACCTCGTTCCGACCCACCAGCCTGTTGGTTGGAGAGTTTGGATTGATGATCATAACTTTAGTTCCGCAACGGGAGATATTTTTCTTCCGTTGCCCCTCATTTCCCAAACTCTCGAGAGGTTCAAGGTCTTTCAGTTTGATCCTTTGAATGAGATGCCTTTGCGTCCAATTCATGAACCTCTCATTTCATCTGGTGCTCTTTGTGAAGGGGGGCCACGCATGCGTATTCTGGCCCCGCGTGGTGTCATGTTCCCTTTCCAAGTGCATTGACCCACTCTTGAGGTTCTCATTTGATGTCTTTTGATAAATGAAGATGGGAACTTATGTTTGTACATAGTTATATAAAAATAAAAAAAATAAAAAAAAGAAAAAAGAAAAAAAAGTACAATAAAAGACTCCTTCCGTGAGCATCGATTGTTGTGAGCCCCAACCCTTGTGTATTTGGGCTCCATTTCTTTCACGTATTTGTATCCCTTCTTTAGCATCTCACAGGTTTTGAGGGAATTCGGGTTATGTCCATCAACATGACCTTGCACTTCCCTTTGTACTTCATGTTGGTGAGATCTCTCCTTTTTATGCATCAATCCATGTAGTATCTTGCTTACATTCATTGAGGACAATGCATGAAGTAGGTGTGGGGGGGGGTGTTTTACGTGTGTACATAGTCGAGTCTTTTCTTTTGATTTTGTTTTCTTGTGTTTGCATTTTTAGGGTCATGTTAGTGTGCTGCATTTAATATCGATATATCTGCTTGCCATGATCCTTGGGTGACTTGTCTTCTTTTGCTTGCCTAGTGCTTCAAAATTTTCACATTTCTTTCAAAATCTTCATGTGTTTTCGAAAGAAAATGTTTTGTGGGTTTTGCGTGTGTTTAGCATGTGCAAAACCGTTGAGAGGCAAAGTAAAAAGAAAGCTCCCAAAATTGTCTTGAACTTGATGCATTAGGATATCTAGTACGTGAATTTAGGATTTATCGAGTCGTTAGGATGTACCCCAGTTTTCCTTTGGGGTGAGTAATCATAGGGTTTCAGTGCTCAAACATTCAAAGAAGTCTACCCTGAACCTAGTGAGTCAATAATTCGTGTTTGTTAATTTAGGAAGTTTGTTGTAGTCAAGGATCCTCTTAATCTTGTTGTGAGACATTAGTGTAGGGGTTTTGGTTCATGTGTAGATAAGAAATAAGTGAGTAGATGTTCTCTCTTCTCGCACGGCTCCTATCACTCGGGAAAGTAGGTCTGAGGGGACTTTGTGCCTGGTGCTTTCGAGTCATCTGACTTGGGATGCGCCGACCGAACTCCCATTACACGGGTGGTAGGGATTGCCCTATGTGGAGATTTGGGGAAAGGTGTATGTGATAGTGTAAGTCCTCATGGGCAATGATGCACGAAACCTGACCCTGGGAGAATGAAGCTCCAACTAATAAAAAGAAAAAAATATGTGAAAAGAAAAAAAAAGAAAAAAAATGGTAATGCAAATAAGAACCTTAATGGACCTTACACTTTGTATCACTTGAGGATCTTGAGGTTGTCCATGTCTTTTACTTAATTCCTTATTTAACTTGCACGAATGGTTTATTAGGCTAGGCGTGGACTGATTACCTATATAGAGTCGGCCCGTAGGATTACCGCGTCCATTGATCGACAAAATATTTCCAACGAGTCGAGGTCTAGATTGAATAATGCATCTTGTTCGGATTTTGTGGGTATATCCGCTGAAAACCCTCAGGAGACAACACTCCTCCTCCTTGGCAACAAAGAGGTTTAACGGCTTGTTGCACGTGCTAAGTGCAACCGTGATTCCTACGAAAGTGAGTTAGGATTTCTTGTTTCTCGTTTGCTTTTCTCTTTCTTTGTTTTGCTCGGGACTAGCAAAAACTTAGGTGTGGGGGTATTTGATTGACATCATTTCATGCTTATATTTGTATCTTATATCCATTATCTTACACCTAAGCAATGCTACGTGACGAGTTTTATGTTTAGTTTTCAGAAATAAAGAGGTTTGAAGAGAAAGCCATGAAAGGACCCAAAAGCAGGAAAAAGGACTTAATTGTGAGACCTGGGGACTAAGATGCAAGGGAGAAGGACCTGATCGTAAGACCGAAGGACCTAAGAGCAAAACAGAATACTCCACACCATCATGGGGAGTATTTTACCAATTCGAGTCGGGTCGGAGCTCCAACAAGTCAAGTAACCGCATCAAAGACCAACAATACCAGAAAGAAAAGCCCACAACAAATTCCAACACGATCCGAAGATTTTGGACCGCTAATTGGCGGTCCATATTGCTCAGGATCCGTCGAAATTTCTCCTGGACTTGTATTAATGTTCGTTTAGGCTATTTTTGGTATTGGTTTAGTCCCACATCGGGGGATTGTCCCCGATTAGCTTTTTCCATGCTTATAAATAGAACTCTTCACCTTCCATTGTAATTACCCATTGCTTGGTGGCATTCTCTCTACTAAGGAGTGAGCCTTGAAGCAATAACTCAAGGTGGAGAAGAATGCTACCTTCAATGTGAGTCATTGTTAATAAAAGTTTATTTGTTTCTTTTAATCTTGTTTTGTTATGTTGCTTGTTTTGTGTGGGTTGCTTTACTTTGTTTAATCTCTTGTTTAGTAATTTTAGTATCTTAGTTAAATGTTTTCTTTACTTAGTCTAATCAGTAGTGTAATGAGTAGTGAGTAGTTCCATCCCCATTTGGGGGGTGGAGAAATATGTGATATAATCATGTAGTGTATTAAGTGTGTGTTATTTTTATCCCTTGAGCTTTATATGATTTCCATAACCATCTAATGGGTTTTCACTCTTATCTTTGATATGCTAATGCTCTTGAATGAAGCTTAGCTTATGCTTTGATTAGTGGACCTATTTTATGGGGAATGATAAGGTTAGGATATGAATGAAGTTAATATTGGAAACACAATTTGTAGTGTATGTACTCTTGTTGCCTTTACCTTAGCTAATGTCTTGTATGTTTTAATGATGTAGTGAAATCTTAATTCATGTAGAGGCATAGTAGGGTATAGTCTTTATACTTGAGTTCATGTAGCTTCATTCCAATTATTGTCTTGTATGTTTTAATGATGTAGTCTTATCTTAATTCATGTAGAAGCAAAGTTGGATGTAGTTTTATGATTTCATGCACTACATGTTGTGAGGAGCTTAATGAACACACACACACTTCTTTATGTTCACATTATTTCTCTACCACATTTGGGGCTTAGTTTATTGCTTTTCTTCCATTTCCATTTGCACATTAGTGTAGTTTAGTGTAACCAACATTTTTCCCTTTCTTCACCTCTCGCATTCGAACAAACCAAGTGTCGACACACCTCCCAGTGGACGACCCGTATTTGTCACCGCTTCAACGCGGCCGTGCACTTGCGGTTAAATATAAAACGATCAATCAATGTACCTTACAATTTGAAATGAGTGATTAATATTGTGGGGACTTAATTTAGAAAAACTAAGCTCTGGACTCACTAGAGAATTCCTGTATATATATAATATACATATATATAATATACATACATTTGGAAACACGAAAAGTTCTAAAACTACTAGTTTCAAAAAGAATTTCTTGTGGGAATATATAATATACATATATTTGGAAACACGAAAAGTTCTGAAACTACTAGTTTCAAAAAGACTTTCCCGTGGGAATACTTGCATTCTGTCGCATGCTAATTTGGGAGAAAGGGATAAGAGGTCAATTGGAGTGGTTTGAAATTGACTTTTAATCAGTTATCAATTCCTTGACCGATTCTCCACCCCATGTCCAAGATTTCCTTAGCACGACTGCCACACCACAAGCACCGGATTATTCGTCATCTCTCTCGGAGACCCAGGCTTTACCAATCAAACAACTTCATCCTCGATCATGCGTCGTTTTATTGTGTTAAAAATAATAGTTTTACATTCTTAACATTCAATTACATGGATAGTACTCTCTCGAAAGTTATTACAAGTAAGTGTAAAATTGGAAAATTCAAAATATCATTCATGTTTATCAAACGCACATGCTATGAATAATGATGTACTTACCAACTACCAAAGCAAAAGAGTCAGTCACATGATGGTCCAGTCAAACTCCTAACTTTAATTAGAAAAGGAGACATTATTTAACCTATGAATGCATACAACACGGACAAAGAAGGTGACATGATGGAAAGGTGAGTAGGGCTTCAACATCATGATCCCCACACCTTGCACACTAATCTAATTAAGAGGTTGTATCTAACGTTTGACTCCACAACAACAACAAAGGGCGGAAAATCCATAGCTACAACACAACTTATGCTCTTCATCACAAGGTTTCACTTGCTCTTGGCTTTTCATGGAGAGCATGTCATCATCCTCCATGTCTTCCTTTGGTTTATTAGTTCTTGTCACGTTCTTGTCTTGTCTATGGCTAATTTTCCATTTCAAGACAAGAAGCACTCCAAGAGGGCCTCTTCCTCCGGGCAACCTTTGGTTGATTCCTTTGATGGGTGAGACATTGCAACTATTGAAGGCTTACAGGACCGAAAATCCGGAACCTTTTATCGACCAAAGGGTGCGAAAACATGGTTCGGTGTTCACCACACACATATTTGGGGAGAAAACAATTTTTTTGGCCGATCCGATTGCAAACAAAGCTGTGCTTCATAACAAGGGAGGACAATTCGAGTGTAGTTATCCAACTTCCATCGCGGAGCTCCTCGGAAAACATTCTCTCCTTATAACCACTGGGCCATCACACAAGCGCTTGCACTCCCTCACTCTTACCGCCTTTTCAAGCACCGCCAATCTAAGGGACAATCTTCTCCCCAACATAGACCGCCTCGTGAGGCTAAACCTCAACTCTTGGGAAAACAATACCGTCATTCGTCTCCACGAGAAAACGAAGAAAATCACGTTCGATTTGGCGGTAAAGCAATTACTAAGCCTTGATCCTGGAAAATGGTCGGAGACATTGAGAAAGGAGTTTGTGCTCGTTTTAGATGGTTTTTTCTCAATTCCGATACGTGTTTTTACGTTAACCGCTTATGCTAAAGCAGTGGTAGCGAGACGGACGGTGGCCGAGGCGCTAAGAGAGGCCGTGAGGGAAAGAAAGGAGGATGAGAAGAAAGATAAGGTGGGATGCATAGACATGCTTGGTATTCTGTTGGAAGAGGGGGAGGGGGAGGATATGGTGGTTGATTTTCTTGTAGGTTTGCTAGTGGCTGGATATGAGACCACATCCACAATCATGACTCTAGCCATCAAATACCTCACCCACAATTGCTCTCCCAATGCTATAGCATTACTCAAGGTACCTACTTAACCAACTACCATTGTTATTATTTCTCTCATTATTACAGTGGTTGAGCGTTGGGCATATGAATAGATGCGTTCTCGAATCTGCATTAGCTTCCAAGAAGTCTTATGGAATTACACTTCACAGTTCACATCAATGGTTTATATTTCGAGAAGGTAAGATAAAAATAACAACAATAATAAAATATTGTTAGCTAGTGCTCGTTATTGTGGTCGTTCGATGACTTGTAGATTCGACCAATACTTTTCTGTGCAAAAGAAATTTCATTGTTGAATTTCATGGCTTAGATAATTCCGTAGGACCATCTAGTACAAGATTTATTAAAATTTTGACATTACTTAATGTTATATAAAACGACCTATAATTTTTTTACATGCATACTAATAATATGTTATAAAAAGAATATCTATGTTGTAGATTTTAATTTTGCAATTTAAATTTTAAGTTAGCATTGAGTATTAAATTTGTGTTAAGACTTTTAAAGGTCTCCTCTCTCTCTCTATATATATATATATATTTATATATATATATATATAAAAGAATTTCATTCTTACATTTAAAAAGTGTACACTACTCAATTATAATGATAATAAAACCAAATGGAAATCACAGAAATTGACCTCCAAATCTCTTCCAAATTATGGAATCATGTCCAAAGAACTAGACAAATATCTCTTTAGTAAGTCAGCAATACACAAACAAGGTGTTGGATTAAAAGGATTTCGTGGTTGAATTGTGTACTCTACCTACGATTCGTTGGATACTTGGATCTAAGAATTCCAAAGGTTTTCGTTTAGCTGTTTCACTTCAAATAGTAACGAAGAAAAGGATTTGTTTGAGAACTGTAGTTTTGTAGGAGGAGCATGAGGCCATCCGAGCTCGAAAGGAAGGAGTCGCCGATCCTCTAAATTGGAATGACTACAAGCATCATATGTCCTTTACTCACTGTGTACGTAAACATATATTTATGTAAATGTAGGATTTCTTTTTCTATTAATGCTCTCATATCAATCGATATTATCAAAATAATCTTTTGATGTTTTTGTAAATTTATTACAATTAAAACTTAAAACTCGACCATCTACATATCTACTTACTCATGGAATCGTACATTTTATCAAATAATTTTTCCAAATAAATGGAAGATAATTGATTCAGTTCTTGGTGGTTACAATTTGGCAACAACAAGCTGTGATAATATTGCAGGTAATCAATGAGACCCTTCGGATGGCCAACATCATTAGTGGTGTTTTCCGACGAGCCATGACGGACGTGCAAATAAACGGTGATACAACCCCATCCTAATTTTGTCATATTAACACGCATTTCCAAACAAAAACTTGCATTTCATTCTTCCATATTTGCTCGAACCTAAATTCCGATTCATAACAGGATATACAATCCCAAAGGGTTGCAAACTTTTTACATCATTTAGAGGCGTTCATCTTGACAGCAACCACTATGATGATGCCAGAACCTTCAATCCATGGAGGTGGCAACAAAATGAACAACAACCACAGCATGAACAACAAAATCATGGAAGTAATAATGGGAGCAAAGCACCGGCGTTCACTCCTTTTGGTGGGGGACAAAGATTGTGTCCAGGCTATGAGTTGTCAAAATTGGAGATTTGTGTCTTTCTCCACTACTTTCTCTCGTACTTCAGGTTAAACCGTACTCCATCTTCTTTCTGTTAAATGGTTTTATAGTTTGCTTTTATTAAGATAGAGAATGTTGACAAAAATAGGCTTGGAAGAAGGGGGGAAGAACAAACTTTTAGCTAAGATTTTTAACTGTAGCCTTTGTTGAGGAAAATCCATGACTATCAACTTGTCTACTTACTTCGTCACTAGCTAATTGGTAAAACATGATAGTACAATGACAACAACACTTAAAATAAGTACATGGGTCAATTCATTTCGTGTTTGGTGTACATCTCCGGCATAAGAAATTGACACTAGCATGCATTCACATGTGGTACCGTAGACACAAAAACATACCAATAAGACACAATTAAATAACATTTACTAAATGGTATATACTCTGCATATTCATCGTCTATGAGCTACATCCTACCTTTTGATACCGTAAAGCTCAGAGTACGAATTTTCGTCTTTTTATAATGATATTCATGGCCTTTAGAGTGTTAACAAAGTACGACCACTTAAGATGATAATTCTTCACTTTATAACTCAGAGTTGTTTGGTGTTGGTTCTAGATCGAGTTTTTATTTAGCATGATCGTCATTATGCTTTTCTATTGTTTGGTTGTTTAAAATTTGATGAAGAGTTTTGGTTTGGATGAAGTTGGGAAGAAGAGGGCGAGGACAAAGTGATTTTCTTTCCAACCACAAGGACCGTCAAAGGTTACCCAATCCGCATCAGGCGCTGCCATGGTTCTCTGTAAAAAGTCCGATGTCTTTTAATATCTATCTAAGATATATTAGTTGTGAAATTCATGTTGCAACAAAAAATATCTAAATCTTCAGCCATGTTTTGTTGTTTGTTGCTCGCTACTGTAATAGTGAAGCAGTAAAATGCTCAGACTTGGGCCCTGTGTGTGCTAATTCATTTAAGTTTAGTTTGGGTTATTAAAGATTTCAAATCTTTGATTTTAAAAATGCATTATTCGAAGTTTCATCCAAATTAAATAATGTATTTTGAAAGTGAATTATCATACATAATAATGTGTTTGGCTAAAAGATGTATTTTCCGCGAAATAAAAATTTCATAAGAAACAAAAAGAAGAAATGAGTACACAATATATTTGATACAAAAGTGGTGCCTTCGTCAGAAAATGAGTTTTCAGCAACAAAAAAAAAGATTTATAATTCATATTCAAGAACATCAATGGTTGTTTCATAATCATGAAAATTATTTTTCAAGACGAAAGAGTTCTAGGTTTCTAGCCAACTAGGGCTAACTCAGTTGATAAAACCCAAGACCAATGATTAAGTCTTAAGAATAGCATGCCACATCCTAAATTTTTGATAGAATAATTTCTTTATATAAAAACATTAGAGAATTCATGCGTGATGTAAATATATATCAATGTTGAAACATAGTTTCAACAACACATACATACCCTCTAGGTATAGTGAATTCCGTATACCACATTTCATTCAAGTTGACATGGTTATGACTTGTATTAATTCGAACACATTCTAATATGTGTAAATGTAATTAGATAAATTATTTTTGAATTACTTCTAATTAATGTAACATGTTTGAACAGTTTTTCCCCCGTATTTTAGAGCACATAAATAGTAATCTTTGCAAGTATACATGTAGGTACGTAAAATTTAGTTTCTACATATTTATTCGTAATTAATTAAATGTAATCACATGGGTATTAACAAAGTAACTTACACATTTTTCAAAATACAATGTCACTATATTTTTGAATTTAATGGAAATATTTTAAAGAGTGGAGGAACCCCCTCCCCCCTCCCCCATAATTTCTGGATCTGCCACTCACCAGTGGAAAAAGACATTTTCACGTCGATATTTCATGTCAGGTAAAAAATGACCGACGTATAAGTCATATATCGCGTCAGTTTCCCGAAAACTGACGTGATATGTAGATAAATCATGTCGGCTTCATAAAAACTGACATGATATCTAGGAAAACACGTCGACTTTAAAAAAACTAACGTGACATGTCATCAATTTCATGTTGGTTTTTAAAAAACCAACGTGTTTTCCTCATTTTAGTTTTTTTTAAATTTTCCTCCCAACCGAAATACCCTAAACCCAACCTACAATCAACACTAGTACCAAAGACAACCCTAGCCGCCTATTCCACTCGACTCCATCGGACCCGTCCCTACCCCCGACCAACCCCAACTAGAAGGTCGACCACGCCTGAACCCGACCACCGAACGACCGCAACCAGCCGCGACGCCGAGGGCAAGCCGGTGATGGTCGTCGTCTCTAGCGTCGCGATGCTGTTTTTTTTGAGTTTTGTGGTTCACAGTCATGATAATCTATTCGTGGCGGCGGAGGCGTCGCATGCGGTCGGGATTGGTGTGCTCATTATTAACTAGCTCATCAAGGATCAGACTTGTGCTGGTGAGGATTTGTTTTTTGTTCGGAATTTGTTGTTAAAATTGGGTTTTTAAGGGAATTTTGAGAAAGTTCATTTTTTGGGGTATGATAAGTATGTTTGTGCTTAAAAGAAGGTTTTTTTAAATCTTTTTTCTTTTTTTAGAATGCTTTTGGTTATCGGAGTTTGGGATTTCTAGGGAAGCTCGGGTTTTTTAAAAGTTTTTAGGGAAATTTTGGTTTTTTTTCGTAAGAATGCTTTTGGTTCTTAATTTGGGGTTTTTGAGAAGGTTCGACTTTTTTGGGGTTTTTTGGATTTTTTCTTTTCGGAAAGTTCTTTTTTTAGGGTATGATAGTAGATTTGTGGTGATATGAAGGGTCTTTGCTATGTTTCTTAGGAGTATAATTGCATGTTGTGTTTTTGGACAACTGGTTTTTAGCTTGAATTAAGTAGAAACAAGTGATTGGGGATTTGAGTTTCTATTTCAGTTGAGGGTAAAGTTTGAAAGTCACTTCCTTTGTTTGTTTTTTTGCTTTGCAGCTAATTCGAGCTTAAATGTAGTTATTCCTTTCAGTTTCATAATTTTTTTTATAGTTGTAAACAACTTATCAAAGCTTAAGGGTTTCTTTTCATATTGTGGAAAGGCAAGGAAAGAAATGTTGGCATTTTGGCCTTAATCCATGTTTTGATGATTTAACTAACCTAATCTGAATCACAATCAAATGTAGAGTAGCACACATTATGCATAGAACATATATTGTTTTGTGTTAACATCTATAGTTGATCAAGACTCAAGGAAGAATGGAATGAAGTCAAGACATGTAATCAAGCTACTTGAAGACATGTAGTTTTACCTTTTATTTGAGTCTTAGGAACTTATGTGAACTTGAGCATACAAGAGTTAAAATCTATTCACATACACACTAGGTTCCTTGTAGAAGTCACACACAAAATCTCAATCAATTGGACTTCAATAGGTCACCCAAACATAGGTAGGAAAATCACCTAAAACAAACTTCTGCCTGCAAGTGTTAAACGGACGACCGAAATGAGTTTTCCGTTCGACCAGTTCTAACGGTTAACGGTTTTACAAATAGTGATTTTACCTAACCCTACCAGTCGACCGATTCTGACTTTCCGGTCGACGAATTGACCTATATTTCCCGAATGACTGTTAACCTTGTCGTATTATACAATGGTCGTATTCGTATTTCTTCCTAACCCCTAATACGTAGTTGGCCATCTGTCGAACATTGACCTGTAAATGGTCGACCAGAACAACTCGAATTTTGTGCTCGAAACTGCCTGTTATTTTTGGTCGAACGTATCTATAGTTTGTGTTTGACCAATTGCCTTTACCATGGCCTAAACCCTTATATCGGTCGACCGACCCCAAACCTGGTTCGACCGTTCACTTAAGTCATAACCCAAATAGGTTTACCCATTGCTTAAAGTGGTTCGAACGTTTCCTTAACAATAGGAAACGGTCGACCGTTTAGCCCGTCACGGTCGATCGTTGTGGGACAGAATTGCTGAACTTCAATTTCTGATTTGTGTATCTTACACACAACTTCTCTAATTCTTCCCCAATGGCTCTATCTCTCTAGGAGCTTATATATAGAGGTCCATACACCTTATTTCACAACTCTCATACTTCTATTTTGATCCATACACTAGAGAGATTTCACCCGATCTTAAAATCCCAAATCCTACACTCAAGAGCCTAAACTTCACAGCTTTGATGAATTCCACATCTTACTCAAAGTGTGCTCAAGTTAGAGAGTGTTTGATCCACTCAAATCAGTTGTCAAGAAACATAGGTTTGGGTGAAATCCCGAAGCAAGTTGTAAAGGTTTCGGTGAAAACCGTAAACATCATTCTCGGATTGTGCAAAAAAGAAACCAAGCTTGCGAGGGTGTTCGCAAGGCTTGCTTTGTAAAGATGTTCTCTCCCGGACAGGAACGAGGAGTGGATAGTGAATACATAGGCGGAGCTTGCAAGACAGGAAGTAGGTGGGTGATCGAACCTCAATAAAATCGCATTGTCCACTTGTGGTTTGCATATCCATTTCTCTACTTGTATTTATTATTTCCACTGCACATTTAGTAGAGAATTACGAATTTGATTAGATTAATTAGGGCCATATATACACGAAATATTTGCTTGACAAGTTGTTTGCTTCATTGCTTGTTTGGGTTGCTTTTGTTGTCTCCTAAGGAAAGTAATTTCACTTAAATCCCAGGAGTTGACGACTATCTTCTTGGTTGTCAGGCTCTATTGTAGTATTGTCATGGAATATGACATAAGCACGCTACTTGACACTGCCACTTTGATCACAACCTTTGGGTCATTTATATGATACGTTTCAATCTGCGATCAAGTTACATGGAGGACAAAGACAACTTTGCTATCTATTATGTGGTACTATTATATTTTTTTGTTCTTTCTCCTATTATGGGCTTTCACCTTTCTCTTTAGGTCTGTTGGCATTTAATGACTTTATGAATGTGATCTAATTCTATCTACTTTGGCATCTGGACTTTAATTTTTGGTGTTGGGGGTGCTTCCTCTTTCCACCAAGAGAGGATAAAAAAGACAACATAATTTGACGTCATCTTTTGGTTGTAGTACCACTAGTGCAGAATAATGCATACTCGTCAGCCAATATGTTGGCTTTTAGTCCTTAATCCATGTTTTGATGATTTAATCAACCTAATCTTAATAATAATCAATGTAGTGTAGCACACATATTGCATATCATATATATTGCTTTGTGCTAACATCTACAAGTGATCAAGACTCAAGGAAGAAAGGAACTCAAGTCAAGACATGTAATCAAACTATTGAAGACATGTAATTTTGTATACTATTGTGTCTTAGGAACTTTGTGTACTTGATCATACTAGAGTTAAAATCCATTCACTTAGACACTAGGTTTCTTATAGAAGTCACACACAAAATCTCAGATCATTTGGACTTCAATAGATCACCGAAACTTAGACCGAAAAACACTTAAACCTAAACCTTAACTGTCTAAGCAAAATCGATCGACCGAACGAGTTCTCTGTTCGATCGATTGGATCGGTTAATCTGTTAGCGAATAGTGTTAAATTGGTTGACCATTTTGAAAATTTTGTTCGACCATCTACACGTGTCATTTGACTGTTAACTTGTCGTATTATACCAACGGTTGTATTCAGATTTTTATCCATACCCCATAAATAAATTTGACCACCAGTCGACCGTGGACCTAGTTTTGGTCGATCGAACATAGACATCTCTTGAACCCCGTAGTGCTAGTTTTTATCGGTCGACCGACCTAACCGTTTTGTTCGACTGTTTTGTCCCTAAATTTTTCTGGACATTATCTCTGGACTGCTAAATCTCCCTGAACGGTCGACCGTCTCATATTTTAGTTCGACCGTTCACCTATGTTATAGCCCTGTTCGTTCGACCACCCCTTGTTTGGTCGATCGTTTGTTTTTGGAACTGTCTGGATGCCATTTTTGGACAAAATCTGGTCGACCGAACTTAACCCGAACAGTGACCTGTGATTTTCTATTTTGTGTTTCTCACACATTCATCTACCACTTTTGTCACAATGGCTATAACACCTTAGGAACTTATAAATAGAGGATTGAACACAATGTTTAAACAACTATCCCACACACAATTGTCCCATACATTAGAGAGAAGTCTCCCACTCCTAAAAGCTCCTACATTACACTCTAAGCCTAAATTCCACACCTTCGATCATTTCCAAATCATGATCAAAGTGTTCTCAAGTTAGAGAGTGTTGTTCCACTCAATCTTGCTGTCAAAAGAAGTAGAGGTTTCGGTGAAAGCTCGAAGCATCCCTTTCAAATTGTGAGAGGAGGAAACCAAGTTCATGAGGTTGTTCACGGAGCTTGCTTTGTAAAGGCGTTGTCTCTCAGCCCAGAATGGGAGCGGATAGTGAAGTCGTGAGTCGAGCTCGTGGGTAACTTCTCCTCTCCTCCCTCCTTGCGGGTAACTTCTCCTCTCCTCCCTCCTCGCCATCCACCTACTCCACCACCCCGACTCACACCCTCTTCGTTGTCCCGTCACCTCCCACCCTTGCCCGTCACCCCCTTAATCTGACCCTCCTCCCCCATCCCTACCCCCTCCATCACAGCCCGTCCCACCCTCACCCCCTCAACCATTCCCTAATTCCCCATCCCGACCTCCTCCCTTACATCCCGACCCGAACCCTCCTCCACCATCCCGACCCCAACCCTCCGACCCTATCTGAACTCCCACTGCAGCCTCCACAACCCGATCCCCCTCCGGGACCTCCACACTAACTCCAACCCGACCCTCCACCACAACTCGACTCCCCTCCACCACAATTGAACTGTCCCCAACCCAACACCCCAACCAACCAAATTGTATTTTTAAATTTCGAATTTATATCTATGTTAGATGTATATATGTTGAATTTATAGATGTATTTTAATTACTTGACTACTCAAATGAATGTTTTCAAAGGACTATTTAAATGATCAATATATAGTTGTGTTGAAATAACTACTTAAGTGAATGGTTGCATTGTAGTTTTTGATATATAGTTGTGTATATGTTCATGTTTTTTCCCATTGGAAATTTTTTGTTACTATGAAATTTAAGGAGAGGTTCTGCCGAAATTTTGAAAAATTCATGTATATTGGGTACATTTTTTATTACGATTGTTAATTTGTGTTGTTGTGTAGATAAAATGGAACGAAATTGGATTTCTGCAAGTCGATTGAGTGATGAGTATGAGTGCGGAGTTGATAAATTTTTAGAGTTTGCACAAAAGAATGCGCATATTAGAAACGAAGGAAAGGTCTTATGTCCATGTAGGAAGTGTCTTAACATGTTCTTAAGAGATGTAAAAAAGATAAATGTTCATCTATTTGAGAAAGGTTTTGATGAAGGATACACACGTTGGATATGACATGGTGAGAATGAAATACGTACAAAAGAAGAAAGTGATAGTCCTTCAAATGAAGATGTGAATGATGAAGAACGGTTAGAGGATATGATTCGAGATGGTGCCGATAAGTTTGATGATAAACCCCAAGTACTTAGTAGTCTGTTGTCTGATAACGAAAAGCTTTGGTATCCGGGTTGTGCCGATTTCAGTAGAATGTCTACAGTGTTACAGTTATATACCTTGAAAGTCTCAAACAGTTGGAGTGATGTCAGTTTTACTGCCTTACTTAAGTTATTAAAAGAAATTCTTCCAAAAAAGAATGAACTTCCAGACAGCACATATAGGGCCCAAAAAAATCTTGCGTCCGATGGTTATGCAATATAGGAAAATACATGCATGCCCTATTGATTGCATATTATATAGGGTTGAATATGAAAATCTGCATTGTTGTCCAATTTGTAATGCGACCCGATACAAACTTAAGAAAAATGTGAGTGGTGATATACCAGTAAAAGGGGCACATGCGAAGGTGTTGTTTTATCTTTGGATCACTCGAAGGTTGAAACATTTGTTTGCTTGTCTTGCAGAGTCAAAGAATCTAACTTGGCATGCCGATCATGATAAATCGAATGATCAGATGCAGCGACATCCTGCAGATTCTCCCAAGTGGAGGAGGAGCGATTCAGATTTCTGGTGTTCGGTTAAGAATCCAAAAATCTGAGACTTGGTCTGCGTACTGATAAAATGAATCCTTACGGGAGTTTGAGTAGCCTTCATAATTCGTGGCATGTTCTACTAGCTATGTACAATCTACCTCCATGGTTAAGCATGAAACATAGATACATGATGTTGTCTTTAATGATTTCTGGTCCAAAACAACCAGACAATGACATAGATGTGTATTTGGCTACCCTGATTGACGACTTCAAGAAATTCTGGAATGATGGTGAGCAAGTGTGGGATGCCTACCGTAAACAG
This sequence comes from Triglochin maritima, assembly GCA_963682175.1. Classification (NCBI taxonomy): domain Eukaryota; kingdom Viridiplantae; phylum Streptophyta; class Magnoliopsida; order Alismatales; family Juncaginaceae; genus Triglochin; species Triglochin maritima. The sequence continues at coordinate 13,275,009 of OY821790.1, read as the reverse complement.
TCATTTACATTGCGTGCGATGATATTTTGCACAATTAATGACTTCCTTGCAGAGTATCAACAACTGAATTTTCTGTACAATTTGGTGGTTCTTAGTGTTTTTAGAGTATATATATGATTGTAAATACATAATCGTAATGATATCTTGGTCTATTACGTGTAGTGTCTAATTTGGAACTAAAATAAGTTTTATTTGTGAGTGATCTCTGAGCCATGCCTTTTGGATGCTGATGAATTGGGTCATAAAAGATTAATATATTCCTTATATAAAATATAAGGATTTTTTTTCTGTTCCAGCAGGACTTTCTACGTCGGTTATTCAAAAACCAATGTGTTAAGGCAAGCACATCACGTCGGTTTTCAGAAAAACCAACGTAGTATGCCTACCCATATCACGTTACTCTTTCTGAAAACCAACATGGTATGCCTACCTTATCATGTCAGTTTTGTAGGATCGTATGTATGGCTTAGTTCTAATCACTTTTAAGGTTAATTACACTATACTTGCTTGACAATCAAAGATGTAGCGGAAATTACAACTAAAATAAGCTAGCAAAGTAAATTCAGCAAACCACAAGAAGGCACCAGGATTTTTATAGAGGTTCGGCCTCCTGCCTATGTCATCTCTTGCAAGCTCTGCTCGATCTCCCTCGAGCTCTACTCATGTCTTCACTATAAACCTCGTTCCGGGCCGAGATTAAACCTTTACAAGACAAGCTTCCGCGAACAACCCTCGCAAGCTTGATTTTCTTCCTCTCACAACCCGAGAGGGAACACTTCGCGCTTTAACCAAAATCCTTGCTTGTTGAACAACAAATGAGTGGGACAACACTCTCTAAATCTTGAGCACACTTTGATTAGGATATCAAAATGATCTAAAGTGTGGAAGTGTAAGCTCGTGAGTGTAGGTTTGGAGAATTGAAGCTTCAGAGTTTCTCTTAGGTGTGTATGACAAATAGAAGTGTAAGAGATGTGTAATTGTGTCAAGGAAACACCTATTTATAGGCTCTATGTGAGTTATAGCCATTGTTATTAAATGGGTAAGTGTTTGTTTAAGATACAAAAACTAGAAAGGTGCAGGTCACATTCTAGGATAAGTTTGGTCGACCGAATCAGACATACCGGTCGACCGGTTGGTCAAATTTGGCTATAACTTAAGTTCACTTAAGTGAATGGTCAAACTAAGGTTTTGGATGGGTCGACCATTTGGGGGTTTTGGTCGGGTAAAAGATGGATCGGTTGAACTAAGAAAATGGAGGAAATTTCTAGGCACTTCTGGGATTGGGAACAAATTGAGTTTCGATCGATCAAAGTTTTGGAGACGTTCGGCCAGAAACTTCTAGAGTGTTCAGGGCGACGAAAGAATGCTTGATCGGTCGACCGCTAGGTAAGGTTCGATCGACCGGAAGTTTGGTAATTTTAAGGGTTTTGGGAAATCCGATCGTTGTAGAAAATATACCGGCATAAATATTACCATTTCCACAACTAAAATTATAGTATTGAAAGTCATAAACATATGGGATGACAGCTTAAATGGAAATAACTAGGATGAGAGTTCTCATACATCAATTTCTAATAACCAGTAAACTCATAGCATGTTATGACAATTTTCAACTAAAACTACTGGTAATAGCACAAAGGGCAGGTACATTTTGCTAAAAATATTAAGTGTGTTTGGAGTGATTATGTAAAAGTGTAATTTAAAATTCAAAAGATGGCATTAGAAAATACCATATTTGGTGATTTGGATCGATGATGACCGATTTAATCTAATCTAAAGTGGTCTACTAATGATAAATTATAAGCAGCGAAACAACAAAAGTAGAGACAACAAGCAAATCACAAGAAGCCAAAGATTTTTATAGAGGTTCGGCACCCCAATCGGGTCGTAATCTTCTCTTGCAAGCTCTTACGATGACAACGAGCCCTGCTCACGACTTCACTAATTAATATGATCTCCGTTCTGGGCCAAGATTAAACATATACAAAGCAAGCTCGTGAACAACCTCGCCACATTTGATTCTTCATCTCACAACCCGAGAGGGTGGCTTCCTCCTGAAGCGATACAACTATTGTGATTCAAGCAAATGGAAGTGAGAATCACTAATCAACACTCTAGACTTGAGCAAGATAGCAATGAAAAACAAAAGTGGGAAGTTTAGGACTTGAGTATGTAGGATTTGGTCTTTGAGTGGGAGAGATTTGTATTTAATGAGGGGGTATTGGGAGTGTGAGAGATTTATTAAACTAAGGTTTGAATCCATATATATATAAGCTATAAGATCCATATAGCCATTGGGGCTAAAGACAAAAGGGATAAAGAAGCAACCGACAAAAAGATAGCAAAAGTGAGCTGCTAGTCAAGTGCCAAATGGTCGATCATTTGGGAACTTCTGTTCGACCGTTCACTTAAGTTGTAAGTAAACGGTCATACAAATAGGCAAATCGGTTAGACCAACACAATGTAAACTAGGAGTATGAATACTGGACATTAAGGAAACGGTCGACCAGTAGGTCAAAAATGGTCGAACGAAAACAAGAAAGTTACTATCTAGATTTGTGTCTGATTCAGTCAACTTCAAGGTGTGGTTCAGTCAACCGCAAGGTATGGCCTGGTCGACCTATGGTCCGATGTCCAAATTGGGTAAATGTACAATCTTCAAGATAGCCGTTGGAGAATAAAGACAAGAAAATGGCTCAAAATGGAAATTTGAAAACCAAAGAAGGGTTAGACGAAATCGTCATAACGGTCGACCATTAAACCAAGATATTGTTGTTTACAACTGGTCAGATGGAAGCTAAGTTTCAATCAACCATCTTACACAAACTACCGGAGGTTGAGTTTGGGTGGTTTTGGCTATGGTATGAGTAATCAATTGAAGTCCAATAATGTGAGAATTGGTGTGTGAGTTCTAAATGGAGCCTAGAATGAGTGTGAATTTATATCCCAACAAATATACTCAAGTTTATAAATAGTCCTAAAGACTTAAATAAATATTAAATTACATGTCTTGAAAAGCTTGATTTTAATCATTTTTCCTTGAGTTTTGATCACCTATTAAGATAGAAGTATGCACAATACCAGTATATGTGTAATGCATGGAATGTGTTTCAGCCAATTTGATTATGATTATGATTATGTTGATTAAATCATCAAAAATAACATGATTAAAGGTTCAAAGCAAACATTTGATAATGCATAGAAATTTGCAAATTCTTCACGGTGTTTTGCAAACTTCTACAAAATATCACGCTACAAATAGGTGTACGGGATGGGAGGCAGCCCTTGCCCCTACTCGTCACTAGAATTTGCAGTCATTTCGACCCCTCCTACACTCAAGATCTCATTGACTCAAGGGGGTTGTAATTGATATCAAGCAGATCACGCACACATATACTAGTGAGCTTCCAGATTCCTGAAAAGACCAAGATAATGATGAGGATGTTCGTGCCAATTCTTCTGATAGTTCTGTGGACTCTAAGACACTTTTCTGCTACGACTTCGACACTGTGACTGTCCGAGCAAAATGCAGTGCTTTCAAGGCAAAATCATAAAATCTACAAGATGCTCAAGAAACTGGAGTCAGGGGGTTCTTCATCACAAGGGGCATCCTCCTCTCGATGACAACGGAGGTGGCGATAATCGGTTAAGACTTGCAATTTATTCTTTGCATACATTGTGGACAATTCATGGCTTAAATGTAGGGGGAGTTTTATCAAGTGTATATAGTTTAGTGTTTTATTTTTTTGTTTTTTGTTTGTTTGTATTGTTAGGGTCATGATATTGTGTTGCATTTTACATTGATATGTCTTGCTATACCATGATCCTTGGGTGACTTGCCTTCTTTTGCTTGCCGAGTACTTTAATTTTCCCTTTCTTTTAAAGTCTTCATGTGTTGTGAAAGAAAATGTTTTGTGGGTTTTGCGTGAGTTTAGCATTTGCGAAAACGTGAGACGCAAAGTTAAATGGGAGCTCCCAAAATCAACTTGAACATGATGCATTAGGATACCTAGAACACCGACTTTAGGTCTTATCTAGTCGTAAGGATACACCTCAGTTTTCCATCAGAGGGAGAGTAACCATAGGGTTTCAATACTAAAACAAATAAAATAGTCCACCTTGAATCTAGTGAGTCTCATTCTTTTGAAGAATTCGTGTCTGTTAGTATAAGAAAGCTTGTTGAAGTTTGGGACCCTTAAATTCCTGTTGTGAAACCTTAAGCGTAGTGTTTTGGTTCATATGTAGATAAGAAATAATTTAGTATGATGTTCTCTATTCTCGCACGGCTCCTTTCACTTGGGAAATTAAGTGCAAGGGGACTTGTTACTGGTGCTTTCAAGTCATCTAACTTGGGATGTACCAACCAAAGTCCCGTCACACAGGTGGTTGGGATTGTCCTAGGTGTAGATTTGGGAAAAGGTGTACGTGATAGTGTTAGTACTCACATGCAATGATGTACGGAACCGAATCCTGGGAGAATTAAACACCAAAAGGTTTAATTCCTTATTCTCCAAAACAAGAAAAAGAAAATAAAGAAAAAGAAAATAAAAGAAAGAAAGAATATATAAATGACAACATTAGTGGACTTTACACAATGCATCACTTGAGGATGTTAGGTGCCCATGTCTTTCACTTAAGTCCTTAAACAACTTGCATGAATGATTCCCTAGGTTAGTTGTGTGGACAAGATACATATATAGAATCGGTCCGTAGGATTACCGTATCCAATGATCGACAAAAGTAGGTCCACAGAGTCGTGTTGCCTGGTTGAATAAGGCATAAATGTTCGGATTTTGTGGGTATATCCATTGAAAACCCTCAAAAGATACCACTCCTCCTCCGTGTTAATTGTCCTAATGTAATCTTAGAACATGCTTTGGCTAGTGGGTCATTTATAGGGAATGATGAGGTGATGATAATATTGGAGTAGATAAAGAGAAAATATTGACATGTAATCTTGTAGTTATCTTTAGCTTTATTTTTAGTAGTGTTTTGTATGTTTTAATGATGAGGATAAATCTTGATCCATGTAGAAAGACACTTGTGGTCTGGTCTTTATAAATTTCTATGGTATGCATGTAATTAGGGCTTAATCATACACACATGTATCACACATCTACACTTTTGCATGCATTCTCTGCCTCCTAAAGGACTAGTCACATTAGGTTTATTTCAGCACCTCGCATCGCATAGTTAATTAATTTCAATACACTTAACTTTCATTTTATTCCCCCACTTGGTTGAAGGTTGAAGTGGCGAACATCTACACAAATGAAATGACATGTGTCCTTTTAAACCATTGAAAATAAAATGTGTCATTTAAAACAGGAAATTTGTCATTCAAAACACATATTTGTCCTTTGAAGAACAAGTGTGAGCTTAAAAGGACACCTTCAACCTTTGAAAATATAGAAAATTTGTCCTTTGACTTTCCACTACATTCATTAAGAATTCACGTTCCTGATGAAATTACATAATATTAAATTGGAAAACTGATGAATCTTGAATTCATTAGTGGAGAAGAAGAAGCACAAAACGAGATGAGGGAGGAAGAAAAAAGAAAATGTAAGAGGAGGAGAGGAAGAAAAAGGAAGAGGAGAAGGCAAGAAAAGACGAAGAAGAGGAGGAGAGGAAGAGGAGATGACAAGAAAAGACGAAGTAGAGGAGAAGAGGAAGAGGAGAAGACAAGAAAAGACGAAGTAGAGGAGAAGAGGAAGAGGAGAAGACAAGAAAAGACGAAGTAGAGGAAAAGAGGAAGATAAAGGAAGAGGAGAAGGCAAGAAAAGACGAAGCAGAGGCGGAGAGGAAGAAGAGAAGGCCAGATAAGACAAAGCAGAGGAGGAGAGGAAGAGAAAAGAAGAGGAGAAGACAAGAAAAGACGAAGCAAACGAGGAGAGGAAGAGAAAGGAGAAGGCAAGAAAAGATGAAGCAAAGGAGGAGAGGAAGAGAAAGGAAGAAGTGAACGAAGAAAGAAGAAGGAAAGGAGATGAGGAGAAGAAAAGAAAAGGAGAAGAAGAGAAGAAGGAGGAGAGGAAAGAAGAGGAGAAGAAGAAAGAGGGAGAGGATGAAAGGAAAAGAGGAGAACAATAAGGGAGAAGAGGAAAAGGGGAAAGAAAGGGAGAAGAAAAAGGAGGGACACGAGAAAAGATATCAGAGGAGGGGAAGAAATAAGAGAGGAAGAAGAAATAAGAAGATGAGAAAAAAGAAGAAATGTACATGGATTGGAGGACCAACATGTACAGACAAGAAGAGATCCCCAAGAAAAAGAAAATGTGGAAGAAAAGAAGGAAATGGAAGAGAAAAAATGACAGAACATTCTCAAGAAGAGTGAGTTGGATGAGAAGAAGAAGAACTAGAAAAAAAGAAAGATAACACAAATAAGTGAGTAGTCAATCGTGGAGAAGAGGCTCAAATTTGATGGAAATCAAATTACAGCCAAACAAAAAATTTCTTCAACAAAGAGTCCGCTAAATAAACCATGTATAAATTTAAATGAAAACATCAACATGTTAGTCATGGCAGGATTGGCCGATGTAGAAAAGAATGTGCTTCTGAATCTAACGGCACCAGGAAGAGGCATAAAAAACATGTCTTGTTCAAGGAACTCATCCAGGTGAGGCGAGGGGATATAAAGGATCTAAAATAAAAAAAGATCAGAGTTATCAACGGAAGTAAGTAAATTTCATTTTCTCAGTTTAGTTCTTTTTAAACTCGAAAAATGTGAATTTAATGTTACTAATTTTAACGGACTATTAATAGATGTGTTGGAGTGAAGCCAGAAGATGGGATGCTATCCACGGAGGGTGATCACGATTCCAAGAGTCGCCACCCAAGTCATCTTGTCCGGATAGCCTGATTTGGTTGCATATTATGTAGATCCCAGACTAAAATAGTGGACCTAAAGGACTCGGTGATTGCCCAACCACTGTTAAAATCAGAACACTTTACACTACTGATGGTGGATGAGAGAACAGAAAGATGAACCCAACTAAACAACTTTCCGCGGTTAGTTGGAGATCATAGAGAAGTAGTGGGTGGTCACGAAGAAGCAGCGCAGAGTATGGCCGAATTCTGGAGATCCTACCTAAAAATGGACTGGGGCATGACCTACGAAAGAGGAACCAGCCGACGTCAAGCACAGAACAACAATAACTATGCACTGTATGTCATGCATTGGATCAGATGCTTGATGTACATCCCACTACGGAGATGGGTGAAAAATATCTACGGTCGGTAAGGGGTGAGCTGGCAATGTATTTGCTCAGGGACTCTAGATTCAAAGACCAGATGTTGTTAGTAAACTTACTGATTTAGGATATTTTTCAACTCACATAGAAGACAAACCATTAATTTTATCCAACACTAATTAATTTGTATAGGAAAATTAGTTTGCCTGCTGTTGGTGAACTTTCGTATACAACACTAATTTTATTCAATGGTAGCAATTTTAATGGTTTGAACAATACACTTATGTCCTCTTGTATCAGTGTATGATTTCGAACTTATATACAAGTACACTCATTTACTTTGAGAATGCCACCCGTGTCCATGGTGGGACAAGTTTGTCAATCGAAGGACACAGTACTTTGTAGCACGCATACGTGTCCTTCATGGGACAAATTTGTCCTTCGAAGGAAATGGTCCTTTGAGCACGTATTATGTCCCTCGAAGGACACGGACCTATGGAGCATGCACCTGTGTTCTTCGAGGGACACGAGTTACCTTCGAAGGACACACAAAGTTTCAAGCACGCATAGGACAAGTTTGTCCTTCCCAGGACACAGTCCTAGGAATCCATGCCCACTTTTCTTTTTCCTTTCTCAACGTTAGAGGTCAGAAAGCAATAAAAGAAAAAACACCTATCGTATGCGGTCTACTGAAAATTTGTAGGTTCACTGAAATGTGCTACACTGACGACTGAATACATATCGGTCCACTGATATCACTAACTAGAGTCACCAGTTCAGAGTCTTTGGAAAACCAAAATGCATTCAGTCAATATTAGACAAATCCGATGTGGATATGCTTTTTTAGTAGGTTCTGTTTTTTAATAATGAAACATATATAACACGCCAAATATTATGCTAACGGCTGATGTGAGATGCCCTTCTTAAAGAAGTTATGGTGAGGTTATGTTGTAAAAGAATAAAGGACACACGATTTGAAGGGACATACTTGTTGTTTAAAGGACATTTGATCTTTAAAGGATGCATGTGTCTTTTACAGGACATATGATGCCTTTGTTAGGAAAAATATTTTTTAGGGCACAAGTATCCTTTAATATAGGGGCTAGTTGTTTGAGGACAAACTTGGGGTTTACATGACATATTTGTGGGTTCAAAAGGATAGCGTTTATAACTTGTATGTCATTTTCATATAAAGTTTTAGCTTCTCACCGCCAGTAATTTTTATTTGTGTACCATGAATTTTATCCTTTGGAAACGTCCAAATTGTGCCTCCAAATTTCCTCTTTTACCCTGAGCATTCCCGACCTGCTACGAGCATCCCCCTTCACGCACACAGACCCGGTCTCTCCAAAGCAGACATCAACCACCGTAAACCGTAAACCCTCAACCCATCCTGTTTAATTGGTCTCGACCATTCACGACTAGGTAAATGACTTCCAATAAGGACACCAATTAGCCAAAGGTAAACGGTAAGAAAAATGTCGACGATACAAGTGACAGTAACATGATAGAGTCTCATGCGCGTGAAGCTACTGTTATGTTGGAGTTTCTTAAAAAAATTCAGTAGCAAGTTCCATTGCCCATGGAATTTGATTCTTACTTTGATCCCACCGGAGAAAACAAAGATTATTGGATAAGTTATATGGGTACTATGACAAGAAGCAAAGTGTGTATTTGTACTACCAAGTGGTCAATGGTGACTGGATAATTGAAAAAGCAAATTTGGAAGAATGCAATGGCTAGTTCATTGTTATCCAGAATTTCTTTTAAGTTAATTCCTTTCTTTACATGTTTTTATCTAATCAATACCTTTTTTATTTCATGTTGCAGGAAAAATTCATTTTCCAATCAACTAAAGAGTTGAAAAAGAAATGGATATCGTTTGTGGGTACCCGATGGACGGATTTGAAACAAAGATGATGTACAATTTTATTTTTGGAAAGTATAAGCATCGAGATCCATGAAAAATTTACAATTGTATTACTCAGACGACATGAGCTGAATTCAAAAGCTCAAGTCTAACTCCAAATTTTTTGGTAAAATATACATTCATACTTCCTTAACACATTGAAATGTTAAATATGATAACTAATCATTTTTTAAAATTTGTAGGAACTACGAGCGCAAGAATGACAACCCAGAATGACAATCGAAGACAAGTTTCCACAGAGATTGTCGCAATGGGGATACTGTCAATTGGAGAAGACAATGATGGCTAAAAAGGTTACCAAGATAAGGCAGGAAGCTTTAGAGAGGAGCAAGCTAGTAATTTGGCTCCTCCATTTCCCTTAGTTAGACAAGATAACTGAAAGGGAGTGTGTGTTACTCGTGATGGGAGTTACATTAAGTTTGAGTCGGCAGAGGTTACAATGAAGATTGTAAGTGATTACATTTAATTCTTGTATTTCGTATACTACCTAATTAATTAACAACATAGTGTTTAACATTAGGCAATGATATAGTTTCTAAGATTCTTGTGTGTCATACGTAATATGACGATCTTACAATGCAAGCTTCCCAAGGTGAATTTGTTTCAGAGCGTAGAAAACATATTTTGACTACAACACTATGCAAAGAGGACCATGTTGGACGAGTACGTGGTGTCGGTAGTCAAATAGGACTATGACAATAGTTTGGGCCATCTTCCTCGAACCATAGTAGGAAAAGATTTCACACGAATATCGAAGAAAAGATCCATACGCTGCAAGAACAAATGGCTATGGTACTTAATAAATTAAGTGCATTACCTGATATGGGCACACCTATTTCGACACCACGAAGTACTACGGTAAGTGAGAATCCTAAAGATGAAGGCCCAATTCCAATCAAGGAGGAAACAAAAGTAGAAGTAATAAAGAAGGCAATGTTATTACCTTTGAATTTAGAACTCCTTAATTATAGATATATTGCTCATGTTGTTTTCTTGTAATAATATTTCTCTATGTTTCAAGAATAAGGATAGTCTTTCATCATCAAAATTAAACCATCTTATCCTCAAGAGATTGTGTGACGAGATTCAATTGTCTTCGAATTGCAAAATATTGTACATTCTTGTAAACATAAATTAGTAGATTTTACAATAAAAGGTGTTATGCCGAAAGAAATGGTAGGCAAAACAACCATGGGCAGCATAGAAGACCTGGTATATGCCTGCATAGGTGATGTCCTGCAATTTCTGAAGATTGAAACATTGTGTATAATAATCATTCATGTTCAATTGAGGTAAGTCATGTTAGTCTTTTCATAACTCTTTGTGTTACATTTAAATTTTAAGTGTGTTAATTTGTTTATATTAGGAATCTATACCAAATGCTGAATGACAAAAAGTATGGTTATGAGTGTCCCACTCTATTGATCAAACGAGCACTTCCAAGAAAAGACAACAGATACAAAGTTTGCGGAGGTGTTGCAAGCATCAAGGAAAGCTTCCTATTTTGTAGTACCATGTTGGGAGAAGTAACAAGCTCATTACATTTGTATTTTGTCTATTTTTGGTATACGTTTAGTCCCATACCAGGGGATTATCCCGGATTACCTTTGTCTTGCCTATAAATAGACCTCTTCCTCCTCCTTTGTATACATCTCCTCTCTTGGTGGCCGTCCTCTCTACTAGGAGTAAAGCCTTTGAGCAAACCTCTGGTGGAGAGAGGCTACTTGTAATTGAGTGAGTAATAAAAGATGTTTTGTTAGTTTCTTCATATTCTCTCTTTTCAATTCTTGCATACTTAGTTAATTTTGTTTGTTTTAGTCTTCTTAGAATTAATTAGCAAGTTTTCTTTCCTTAGTATGAATGTTAGTCTAATAATGTGTGAGTAGTTTAATCCCCCTTTGGGGGTGTAGTAGATGTCTATACATGTTATGTAGATGGAATGAATGCTAAACATTGTTGTATGTGAGAAATGTTAGTATGCTTTTTTGAATTAAAGAGAATACTTAACTTGATGATTTCTGCCATAATATTTAGGTACATTTCGTGCTTGTTTAGGTTCTTAATAACAAACTTACCATGCTCATATTAATCACCTAGGTTAGTGATTTGGATGATAAGTCTTACCATGAGGTACTTCTTATTCATAGAAAACACTACCTACACTTGTGCTTAATGAATGCATTCATCACTACTTATTTCATGTGTACACACACTCCACCCCTTAGGGGTTTTCCATTCCTGATTTATAGCTTCTTCTTTTAGTCACTTAGTTTCATTTCTTCTCGCACTTTCATCTTGTTTGTTGCTTACTCTTGTAGAGTAGCGTAGCATAGTTAGTCTAGTTAGTTTAATCAATCATTTCTCCACCTTGTTTCCCACTCGCGTTAACTAACCAAAGTCGACACACCTCCCTATGGACCGACCCGTATTTGCCACTGCTTCTACGTGGCCGTGCACTTGCGGTTATTATAATTTTTCCAATCAAGATTTTGATGATTAGCATTGATCTAATTGATGGTTATTATTTCATTTTATTTCATTTGTGAGTCATAAAGAAGATTAACATTGATCTAATTGATGAGTAATTTAACATGAGTGGTTTTTAGTGAACATTCGATGTTAGCTGTGGTAGAACCGTTTACGTGGACAACCTACTAGTTTGATCCGATGGCATGGAAGAATCTCAGGGATGGTTTAGTGAATATTATTCAAACATAAGTTATTTAGAGTAATTCCATTCATATTCTAAGTTAATTTATTGTGATTTAATGTTTGAATATATTTTCGAACCTTTACATATTTTGGTAGGGGCCTTGAGGTCTCTCAAACCCTGTTGGGTGGTCGAAGGCCTGCAACAAAAAAGAAAGTAAATTGGCTTGTCGTGGGTGTAAGATGATTTAGTAATGTTTGTTTTGATATAGCATTATACTTTGCATTAATTTCGTTATTTTCCTAATATACCTGACATTTTAATTGTAGTAAACAAGTTGGAACTACTGAATGCGATTAATACATAATGAGGTATATAGAAGAACTTGTTGAGAAGTGAGTGACAACGGGAGATTTAGGATCGGTAAATTTTGATATTGATCTTATGTTGTGTTATATATGTATTATGGCACAATTTATATGTTAATAAATGATTTTGTTTAGTTTGTAGTCGTTCAAAGTATCGCTTGAACAATTTTCTCTGGAAGAGAAACATTATGTGGGAGAAGTGGTCTTCTTTTGTCATTAGTCATAGATGAACATATACATGATATATCATTGGTGCTGATATGTAGGATTTTCAACCAGTGACTCAGACCAAATTCACCAAACTGTAAAGCAGAACCCGAGACAATGTAGCCATATTCAGCCTTCTAATTGAGAATTCTGGTATGACATGCATAGCATACTGATTAGTAACATATCATGCATTGCATTCATACTATATATCCTTTATTTTATTCCAATTTTGTACTACTCGAGTCTTTGTTTGAAGTGTTTTAGATTTTAGGCAATAAAGAGGAGAAATGAAGAGAAATGACCTAAATTCAAGAAGAAATGACTGATTTGGAAGTCTTCAGGACTTGTTTGTAATGTTCAAGGATTAGACTAAAATCAGGAGGGGCCCAAGTGAAAAGAAAAACATGTTGGGTACAAAAGACCATAATGTCATGAACCTGAGGAGTAATTCAACAATTAAAACCAAGCAGGTTCAAACCAACGTCTCCGAGTGCACCTTATGTGCTAAAATTATACATTGAAGTTACTGGTGAAATTAGAGGTCGATCTGACCCAAATGATCCACCACTGGCAGATCCGGTTGGTTGGTTTGACCCCAAATTTCTCTAGTGAGTCTGGTTGTCGGGTCAGAGCAATACGCAACATCCAGATTTGATTTACAGTTGTCCGATCGCACCAAGATTCATCCAGACCCTCTAATCTGAAGGGAATGTGTTCTAAAAGTTTTACTTTTAAATATCAATTATTATGAATTGAATGAGAAATCATTTTGTTCCTTGTTTATGTTATTCGTCTTTTAGAAGTGTTAAGGAAGACACTCTTGGTCCTTAACCGTAGAGCTCTAAAAGATATTGGTTTACATAAAACAAAAGATATTCGCAATCATGGTAATTAACATGGGACATTAATTACCGAGTTAAGATTGTTGTGTTGGTCATAGATCATTGTAGCTCTACAAGTGAGTGACAACACGGGTACACAAAAGAGGAAAATATTACTTTTGTATACTGAATAGACCTAATAAGTAAAACATTATAGAATTGTGTTTTCTGTGTCATTAATGTTTTACTGTGTCCTTGGTCCTTTGATATGAGACTTATATCCGATCACTTAAGAAATGCTTGATTAGACTAGTGTCTTGAGCTATCGATAAGTGTAGTGTAAAGGCATTGGTTGGTTAAGTATGACTTTTGTTGGAGAAGATAGTTGGTCAAAAGATTATCATTGCCCCTCTTAATTGAGTAATGATATTAGTGGGCCCCTTGATAAAGCAAAGTTATAATGTGCACAATGTGATTTGAGTTAAGTCACATATTTATAACTAGCTTAAAGAGATCAAGAAATGAATACTAATACAAAGATGACACAATACTACTTTGTGTGTATTCTTAATATCATGAGGCAAGGGACGGACACAAGTGGTGCACTCCATCACTAAATGGATTGGGTTTTGGTTCGAGTGGAATTAAGACATCTAACTAATTGGGAGCTATAATGTGTAGCTAGATACCGCTTATATCTTGTGATATTAAGCTCTTAATATCACTGCGAACTTAGTTTAGATCCTCCCATAGGTCACACCACAAAACTGGGAAATAAGAAATGGGGATTTTGAGTTCATAAGGTGTGTCGGGTTTCATGTAGAAAATATGACACATGTGGTGAACAAGCGAAATCAAAATTATGTTGTGATTAATAACATAATTAGAATCTAAATTAAATTCATATGTGATGTAAATATTATGGGGTGTAATGATTTATCATTACATAGGATAATGTATTACATAAGTTGTGAACTTACTACTAATCCCGAAATGTCAAATTTTGTAGGGGTTAAACCGAAATTTGACTAGTCTGCAGTACTGTGCAAAAACGGTCGACCTCTAAATGGTAAACGGTCGACCGAAATGTTGCACGGTCGACCATATGTGTCTCGATCGTAACGGGAATTTCTACTGTTCGTTTTCGGTCGACCGAAGTATATCGGTCGGTCGACCGAACATTACGATGAAATAATTTTGTTACGAACGGTCGACCGAGTTTATGAACGGTTGACCGAAACTTGCTCTAAACGGTCGACCGAACCTCCAACACGGTCGACCGATTCAGACTGTTACTGCAGAATAAATTTAAGAATTAATTAGATCATGCATGGAATTGGTCCATAACTGATTTAATTCGTGGTTAAGATTATTTGTTAGCAAATAATGGATGGTTAGTTGGAAGTTTGCATGAAATCATGGGTAATAGGTTGCAGATGAATAGGTAATTTGGAGAGAACTTATAAATACAAGTTTATCTCATTACCTTATTAATTTAATTGATTATCTTCTTGTGCAAACATCTCTCTCCATAATTCTCCACGAATTTCACCGTAATTCTTGAGTTTAGTTTTAGTTTTCAGAGATCTTCTTCTCAAGGGAACTAAAGAGGGGCTAGCTCTTCTCTCTCCGATCTTGTTTAGAGTTTGGTGAATACTCGGGGGCATCCGGCGCAGCAACAAGCATCCTCAACGTCTCCGGATCTTCAAGAAGTTTTAGAGAACTTCTAGGTTTGAATTCCGGAGCCCAATGTTTGTTTTGATGTGTTTTAAGCAATCATTGAAACAAACCGATGCATGCATGAAAAACAAATCGTAGAAAATATATGAATGATCCTTATTGTGCATAAAAATTTCGAAAATATATATGTACAATTAAACATGAAATACTACATAATCTTCTATAAATACACTTGTAATCCGTCCCTTCTTTTTCTTCCTTCTTCTTTTCCTCATTATGTTTGGTTTTATTTCTTGCATAGTAGTGTAGTGGAGGAGAAAAGGTAAGCAATCTTGTAATCTTTTTCTTCATTAATCAAAGTTGTTTATTTCTTGTCTTAATCTAGTTTTCTTTCCTTGTTATGAGTTGTTTTTATGTTGTTGTTTCTTTGGTTAATATGTTGATTAGTGAGTAATCCATCCCCATTGGGGGTGGAGAATAATGTCAAGTGTGAATGTGTGAGATTGGTGTGTGTTTTAATCTTAATCTTAGAGCTTCACATGATTTTCATAACCATTTTGTTGGGTTTCTCACTCTTACCTTTGACGTTGTACCCCTTTAATATCCGACATTATAGCCTTTTTTTCCAGAATTAATTAATTGATGCTTAGCACATGCATTGGCTAGTGGGCCAACTTTATGGGGAATAACAGACCACGTCGGCTTTCCATTTCCATCGAAGTGGTGTGTCAACAGACCACGTTGGTCATCTACAACTTTTGTCACAATGGCTATAACACCTTAGGAACTTATAAATAGTGGATTGAACACAATGTTTAAACAACTATCCCACACACAATTGTCCCATACATTAGAGAGAAGTCTCCCACTCCTAAAAGCTCCTACACTACACTCTAAGCCTAAATTCCACACCTTCGATCATTTCCAAATCATGATCAAAGTGTGCTCAAGTTAGAGAGTGTTGTTCCACTCAATCTTGCTATCAAAAGAAGTAGAGGTTTCGGTGAAAGCTCGAAGCATCCCTTTCAAATTGTGAGAGGAGGAAACCAAGTTCATGAGGTTGTTCACGGAGCTTGCTTTGTAAAGGCGTTGTCTCTCAGCCCAGAATGGGAGCGGATAGTGAAGTCGTGAGTCGAGCTCGTGGGTAACTTCTCCTCTCCTCCCTCCTTGCGGGTAACTTCTCCTCTCCTCCCTCCTCGCCATCCACCTCCTCCACCACCCCGACTCACACCCTCTTCGTTGTCCCGTCACCTCCCACCCCAGCCCGTCACCCCCTTAATCTGACCCTCCTCCCCCATCCCTACCCCCTCCATCACAGCCCATCCCACCCTCACCCCCTCAGCCATTCCCTAATTCCCCATCCCGACCTCCTCCCTTACATCCCGACTCGAACCCTCCTCCACCATCCCGACCCCAACCCTCCGACCCCATCCGAACTCCCACTGCAGCCTCCACAACCCGATCCCCCTTCGGGACCTCCACACTAACTCCAACCCGACCCTCCACCACAACTCGACTCCCGTCCACCACAATTGAACTGTCCCCAACCCAAAACCCCAACCAACCAAATTGTATTTTTAAATTTCGAATTTATATCTATGTTAGATGTATATATGTTGAATTTATAGATGTATTTTAATTACTTGGCTACTCAAATGAATGTTTTCAAAGGACTATTTAAGTGATCAATATATAGTTGTGTTAAAATAAATACTTAAGTGAATGGTTGTATTGTAGTTTTTGATATATAGTTGTGTATATGTTCATGTTTTTTCCCATTGGAAATTTTTTGTTACTATGAAATTTAAGGAGAGGTTCTGCCGAAATTTTGAAAAATTCATGTATATTGGGTTCATTTTTTATTACGATTGTTAATTTGTGTTGTTGTGTAGATAAAATGGAACGAAATTGGATTTCTGCAAGTCGATTGAGTGATGAGTATGAGTGCGGAGTTGATAAATTTTTAGAGTTTGCACAAAAGAATGCGCATATTAGAAACGAAGGAAAGGTCTTATGTCCATGTAGGAAGTGTCTTAACATGTTCTTAAGAGATGTAAAAAAGATAAATGTTCATCTATTTAAGAAAGGTTTTGATGAAGGATACACACGTTGGATATGACATGGTGAGAATGAAATACGTACGAAAGAAGAAAGTGATAGTCCTTCAAATGAAGATGTTAATGATGAAGAACGGTTAGAGGATATGATTCGAAATGTTGCCGATAAGTTTGATGATAAACCCCAAGTACTTAGTAGTCTGTTGTCTGATAACGAAAAGCTTTGGTATCCGGGTTGTGCCGATTTCAGTAGAATGTCTACAATGTTACAGTTGTATACCTTGAAAGTCTCAAACAGTTGGAGTGATGTCAGTTTTACTGCCTTACTTAAGTTATTAAAAGAAATTCTTCCAAAAAAGAGTGAACTTCCAGACAACACATATAGGGCCCAAAAAAATCTTGCGTCCGATGGGTATGCAATATAGGAAAATACACGCATGCCCTATTGATTGCATATTATATAGGGTTGAATATGAAAATCTGCATTGTTGTCCAATTTGTAATGCATCCCGATACAAACTTAAGAAAAATGTGAGTGGTGATATACCAGTAAAAGGGGCACATGCAAAGGTGTTGTTTTATCTTTCGATCACTCAAAGGTTGAAACATTTGTTTGCTTGTCTTGCAGAGTCAAAGAATCTAACTTGGCATGCAGATCATGATAAAGCGAATGATCAGATGCTGCGACATCCTACAGATTCTCCCAAGTGGAGGAAGAGCGATTCAGATTTCTGGTGTTCGGTCAAGAATTCAAAAATCTGAGACTTGGTCTGCGTACTGATAAAATGAATCCTTACAGGAGTTTGAGTAGCCTTCATAGTTCGTGGCATGTTCTACTAGCTATGTACAATCTACCTCCATGGTTAAGCATGAAACATAGATACATCATGTTGTCTTTAATGATTTCTGGTCCAAAACAACCAGACAATGACATAGATGTGTATTTGGCTCCCCTGATTGACGACTTCAAGAAATTCTGGAATGATGGTGAGCAAGTGTGGGATGCCTACCGTAAACAGTCATTTACATTGCGTGCGATGATATTTTGCACAATTAATGACTTCCTTGCAGAGTATCAACAACTGAATTTTCTGTACAATTTGGTGGTTCTTAGTGTTTTTAGAGTATATATATGATTGTAAATACATAATCGTAATGATATCTTGGTCTATTACGTGTAGTGTCTAATTTGGAACTAAAATAAGTTTTATTTGTGAGTGATCTCTGAGCCATGCCTTTTGGATGCTGATGAATTGGGTCATAAAAGATTAATATATTCCTTATATAAAATATAAGGATTTTTTTTCTGTTCCAGCAGGACTTTCTACGTCGGTTATTCAAAAACCAATGTGTTAAGGCAAGCACATCACGTCGGTTTTCAGAAAAACCAACGTAGTATGCCTACCCATATCACGTTACTCTTTCTGAAAACCAACATGGTATGCCTACCTTATCATGTCAGTTTTGTAGGATCGTATGTATGGCTTAGTTCTAATCACTTTTAAGGTTAATTACACTATACTTGCTTGACAATCAAAGATGTAGCGGAAATTACAACTAAAATAAGCTAGCAAAGTAAATTCAGCAAACCACAAGAAGGCACCAGGATTTTTATAGAGGTTCGGCCTCCTGCCTATGTCATCTCTTGCAAGCTCTGCTCGATCTCCCTCGAGCTCTACTCACGTCTTCACTATAAACCTCGTTCCGGGCCGAGATTAAACCTTTACAAGACAAGATTCCGCGAACAACCCTCGCAAGCTTGATTTTCTTCCTCTCACAACCCGAGAGGGAACACTTCGCGCTTTAACCAAAATCCTTGCTTGTTGAACAACAAATGAGTGGGACAACACTCTCTAAATCTTGAGCACACTTTGATTAGGATATCAAAATGATCTAAAGTGTGGAAGTGTAAGCTCGTGAGTGTAGGTTTGGAGAATTGAAGCTTCAGAGTTTCTCTTAGGTGTGTATGACAAATAGAAGTGTAAGAGATGTGTAATTGTGTCAAGGAAACACCTATTTATAGGCTCTATGTGAGTTATAGCCATTGTTATTAAATGGGTAAGTGTTTGTGTAAGATATAAAAACTAGAAAGGTGCAGGTCACATTCTAGGATAAGTTTGGTCGATCGAATCAGACATACCGGTCGACCGGTTGGTCAAATCAGGCTATAACGTAAGTTCACTTAAGTGAACGGTCAAACTAAGGTTTTGGATGGGTCGACCATTTGGGGGTTTTGGTCGGGTAAAAGATGGATCGGTTGAACTAAGAAAATGGTCGGTTCGACCGGAAATTTCTAGGCACTTCTTGGATTGGGAAGAAATTGAGTTTCGATCGATCAAAGTTTTGGAGACGTTCGGCCAGAAATTTCTAGAGTGTTCAGGGCGACCAAAGAATGTTTGATCGGTCGACCGCTAGGTAAGTTTCGATCAACCGGAAGTTTGGTAATTTTGGGGTTTTGGGAAATCCGATCGTTGTAGAAAATATACCGGCATAAATATTACCATTTCCACAACTAAAATTATAGTATTGAAAGTCATAAACATATGGGATGACAACTTAAATGGAAATAACTAGGATGAGAGTTCTCATACATCAATTTCTAATAACCAGTAAACTCATAGCATGTTATGACAATTTTCAACTAAAACTACTGGTAATAGCACAAAGGGCAGGTACATTTTGCTAAAAATATTAAGTGTGTTTGGAGTGATTATGTCAAAGTGTAATTTAAAATTCAAAAGATGACATTAGCAAATACCATATTTGGTGATGTTGGATCGATGATGACCCATTTAATCTAATCTAAAGTGCTCTACTAATGATAAATTATAAGCAGCGAAACAACAAAAGTAGAGACAACAAGCAAAGCACAAGAAGCCAAAGATTTTTATAGAGGTTCGGCACCCCAATCGGGTCCTAATCTTCTCTTGCAAGCTCTTACGATGACAACGAGCCCTGCTCACGACTTCACTAATTAATATGATGTCCATTCTGGGACGAGATTAAACATATACAAAGCAAGCTCGTGAACAACCTCGCCACATTTGATTCTTCATCTCACAACCCGAGAGGGTGGCTTCCTCCGGAAGCGATACAACTATTGTGATTCAAGCAAATGGAAGTGAGAATCACTAATCAACACTCTAGACTTGAGCAAGATAGCAATGAAAAACAAAAGTGGGAAGTTTAGGACTTTAGTATGTAGGATTTGGTCTTTGAGAGGGAGAGATTTCTATTTAATGAGGGGGTATACGGAGTGTGAGAGATTCATTAAACTAAGGTTTGAATCCATATATATAAGCTATAAGATCCATATAGCCATTGGGGCTAAAGACAAAAGGGATAAAGAAGCAACCGACAAAAAGATAGCAAAAGTGAGCCGCTAGTCAGGTGCCAAATGGTCGATCATTTGGGAACTTCTGTTCGACCGTTCACTTAAGTTGTAAGTAAACGGTCATACAAATAGGCAAATCAGTTAGACCAACACAATGTAAACTAGGAGTATGAATACTGGACATTAAGGAAACGGTCGACCAGTAGGTCAAAAATGGTCGAACAAAAACAAGAAAGTTACTATCCAGATTTGTGTCTGATTCAGTCGACTTCAAGGTGTGGTTCAGTCAACCGCAAGGTATGGCCTGGTCGATCTATGGACCGATGTCCAAATTGGGTAACTGTACAATCTTCAAGATAGCCGTTGGAGAATAAAGACAAGAAAATGGCTCAAAATGGAAATTTGAAAACCAAAGAAGGGTTAGACGAAATCGTCATAACGGTCGACCATTAAACCAAGATATTGTTGTTTACAACTGGTCAGATGGAAGCTAAGTTTCAATCAACCATCTTACACAAACTACCGGAGGTTGAGTTTGGGTGGTTTTGGCTATGGTATGAGTAATCAATTGAAGTCCAATAATGTGAGATTTGGTATGTGAGTTCTAAATGGAGCCTCGAATGAGTGTGAATTTATATCCCAACAAATATACTCAAGTTTATAAATATTCCTAAAGACTTCAATAAATATTAAATTACATGTCTTGAAAAGCTTGATTTTAATCATTTTTCCTTGAGTTTTGATCACCTATTAAGATAGAAGTATGCACAATACCAGTATATGTGTAATGCATGGAATGTGTTTCAGCCAATTTGATTATGATTATGATTATGTTGATTAAATCATTAAAAATAACATGATTAAAGGTTCAAAGCAAACATTTGATAATGCATTGAAATTTGCAAATTCTTCACGGTATTTTGAAATATCACTTTTTCTACAAAATTTCTGAAAACCAAATTCCATCCTGGAATATTAAATTTCGAAGTTCTACATAACATGTTAACTTTTGCCATTAAAATGTTAATTTTATGTTTCATTTATAATCTTAGGCATATCAATACGTGTTTTTAGATGGCTTCGATACAAATTTAACTTTCGTAACTAATAAGATATCACCACTCTTTGTTAATATTTAAACTAAAATACGTGTTATGGACAAGAATACATAAAAATACTGCTACCATTAGATTTCAGTTGGAACCTCCATCTAGCTTAAAAATAATACTGAACGTCTTTCTTTCATGGTTGATACTTTCAGATTAAAAATTTAGAATCTTCCATAGATGGAGGATAAACCAATCTATCTTCTATCCCCGAATAGTTTCTACTTGGTGAAATCCTTCTACCATTTGCTAAACAACAAAGAGATGTTTCTGTAATCTTGTAGTAAATCTGGAAAAACAAATGGAGGATGAACCAATCTATCTTCTATCCCCAATAATTTCTACTCGGTGAAATCCTTCTACCACTTCCTAAACAACAAAGAGACATTTCTGTAATCTTCTAGTAAATCTAGAAAAACATATGTCGCCGGTGATTAGTAGCATATCATATGACGTATTCATGCTATATATCCTTTATTTTACCCTATATTTGTTCTACTTGGGTATTTGTTTCTTACAGTTTAGGGTTTAGGTAATAGAGAAAAGAAAAGAAGCAAAAATGACCTAAATACAAAAAGAAATGACTGATTTGGAAGCCTTTTGGACATGTTTGTAATGCTCATTCACCGGATTGTAAGTTAGGAAGGACTTAGGTGAAAATCCCGAGGAACATAATCGTAAAGAAAATATGTTGGTTCAAAAAGTCCATAATCACATGAACTTGAGGAGTAATTCAACGGTTAAGACCAAACAGACTCGAACCAACAGCTCCGAGTGCACCCCTAGAGGATTTGGTTTCCACTTGTTAACGTACTTGTATTTCCTTCTTAAGTATATCATAGGTTTTGGGGAATTGGCATTTATGTCCATCAACATAACGTGAACTTCCTTTTGCGCTTTACGTTGGTGACATCTTTTATTGTTCATGCATAAATTCATGTAGTATCATACTCATTTTCATTGAGGACAATGCGTGAAGTAAGTATGAAGGGGTGCTAATACTGGACCAAAACCCACTGTTGGGGGGTCATTTTGCTGATGGCTGCTCCATCTTCTCCTGGTGGGCACACGTGTTGCTAGTGTCTCTCTACCAATTTCGTCCATTCATTTCCAGATCATGAGTCGTCCCAATCCTGTGGTGAGTACATTGGTGATTCAAATTTGGTTTTGTTGATTGATGTTAATCCTTTCATAACATAAACCATTCATGCTCAAATCACAAAATCCGACCTCGCTATACTTTTCTTTTATCATGCCAAACTACATAACTGTGTTCTGGGCCAGGACCACAACACTCATCAGCTCGTAGTGGATTTTTATCCACTGGTGCCGGACGTGTTAATAGATTTGGACTTGTGTTTTCACTGTTGGTTAGAAAAATAGACCATGTGCCCACACCTGATATACTAGTACCGACTATTAATCCGCGAGTGGCGGATTGTTTAGTGTAAATTTTTCTCTTCTTTGGCCTGTGTGTGTTTATTGGTCTACACCTACATCTTCATCTCCGCTCGCCATAGTCGTGTAGTTTGGGATGCCACGTCAAGCTTGCCTCGGGTAGGCCACAAGTATAATGGAATTTGACTTTGCATTTATACCTGCGAGTGGACCACTATCTTGATATCCGCATTGCCGAACTTGGGTAGACCCCTCTGCTTTATGTGGACGGGAGTTGGTATTCTGCCCCATCCTTGATAGACTCATTTTACGGTTCCCTGACCGATGAAGGTGAATGTATGATGTTCACCTTCAATAGTAATACTTATCCCCCCACTATTATCGCGGATATTACCGGGTTGCCTTTTTTGGATTGTAAGGTCCACCAACACCTAACATTTAATTTGTACTATTTGGTAATGGGTAGAGGGAACCCGATAAACATTTGTGGGAGTTTGAGTAATGTCCATCTGTTTAAAAATGTGCATGTGGCCGCTCACTGGGTTAGCAAAAACACCTTGGGTTTGCGGCACCACTCAGCCTTTTCGTAGCCTGTCTAGACATGGTTTATGTCTTAATAACTAGAGCCCAACACTGCAACTGCAATAAGCTCTTCTGCACGCTACAAATAGGTGTACGGGATGGGAGGCAGCCCTTGCCCCTACTCGTCACTAGAATTTGCAGTCATCTCGACCCTTCCTACACTCAAGATCTCATTGACGCAACGGGGTCGTAATTGATATCAAGCAGATCACGCACGCATATACTAGTGAGCTTCCAGATTCCTGAAAGGACCAAGATAATGATGAGGATGTTCGTGCCAATTCTTCTGATAGTTATGTGGACTCTAAGACACTTTTCTGCTACGACTTCGACACTGTGACTGTCCGAGCAAAATGCAGTGCTTTCAAGGCAAAATCATAAAATCTACAAGATGCTCAAGAAACTGGAGCCAGTGGGTTCTTCATCACAAGGGGCATCCTCCTCTCGATGACGATGGAGGTGGTGATAATCGGTTAAGACTTGCAATTTATTCTTTGCATACATTATGGACAATTCATGGCTTAAATGTATGGGGAGTTTTATCATGTGTATATAGTCGAGTTTTTATTTTTTTGTTTTTTGTTTGTTTGTATTGTTAGGGTCATGATATTGTGTTGCATTTTACATTGATATATCTTGCTATACTATGATCCTTGGGTGACTTGCCTTCTTTTGCTTGCCGAGTACTTTAATTTTCCCTTTCTTTTAAAGTCTTCATGTGTTGTGAAAGAAAATGTTTTGTGGGTTTTGCGTGAGTTTAGCATTTGCGAAAATGTGAGACGCAAAGTTAAATGGGAGCTCCCAAAATCAACTTGAACATGATGCATTAGGATACCTAGAACACCGACTTTAGGTCTTATCTAGTCGTAAGGATACACCTCAGTTTTCCATCAGAGGTAGAGTAACCATAGGGTTTCAATACTAAAACAAATAAAATAGTCCACCTTGAATCTAGTGAGTCTTATTCTTTTGAAGAATTCGTGTCTGTTAGTATAAGAAAGCTTGTTGAAGTTTGGGACCCTTAAATTCCTGTTGTGAAACCTTAAGCATAGTGTTTTTGTTCATATGTACATAAGAAATAATTTAGTATGATGTTCTCTATTCTCGCACGACTCCTTTCACTTGGGAAATTAAGTCCAAGGGGACTTGTTACTGGTGCTTTCGAGTCATCTGACTTGGGATGTACCAACCAAAGTCCCGTCACACAGGTGGTTGGGATTGTCCTAGGTGTAGATTTGGGAAAAGGTGTACGTGATAGTGTTAGTACTCAAATGCAATGATGTACGGAACCGAATCCTGGGAGAATTAAACACCAATAGGTTTAATTCCTTATTCTCCAAAACAAGAAAAAGAAAATAAAGAAAAAGAAAATAAAAGAAGAATATATAAGTTACAACATTAGTGGACTTTACACAATGCATCACTTGAGGATGTTAGGTGCCCATGTCTTTCACTTAAGTCCTTAAATAACTTGCATGAATGATTCCCTAGGTTAGTTGTGTGGACAAGATACATATATAGAATCGGTCCGTAGGATTACCGTATCCAATGATCGACAAAAGTAGGTCCACAGAGTCGTGTTGCCAGGTTGAATAAGGCATAAATGTTCGGATTTTGTGGGTATATCCATTGAAAACCCTCAAAATATACCACTCCTCCTCCGTGTTAATTGTCCTAATGTAATCTTAGCACATGCTTTGGCTAGTGGGTCCACTTTATAGGGAATGATGAGGTGATGATAATATTGGAGTAGATAAAAAGAAAATATTGACATGTAATATTGTAGTTATCTTTAGCTTTATTTTTAGTAGTGTTTTGTGTGTTTTAATGATGAGGATAAATCTTGATCCATGTAGAAAGACACTTGTGGTCTGGTCTTTATAAATTTCTATGGTATGCATGTAATTAGGGCTTAATCATACACACATGTATCACACATCTACACTTTTGCATGCATTCTCTGCCTCCTAAAGGACTAGTCACATTAGGTTTATTTCAGCACCTCGCATCGCATAGTTAATTAATTTCAATACACTTAACTTTCATTTTATTCCCCCACTTGGTTGAAGGTTGAAGTGGCGAACATCTACACAAATGAAATGACATGTGTCCTTTTAAACCATTGAAAATAAAATGTGTCATTTAAAACAAGAAATTTGTCATTCAAAACACGTATTTGTCCTTTGAAGAACAAGTGTGAGCTTAAAAGGACACCTTCAACCTTTGAAAATATAGAAAATTTGTCCTTTGACTTTCCACTACATTCATTAAGAATTCATGTTCCTGATGAAATTACATAATATTAAATTGGAAAAATGATGAATCTTGAATTCATTAGTGGAGAAGAAGAAGCACAAAACGAGATGAGGGAGGAAGAAAAAATAAAATGTAAGAGGAGGAGAGGAAGAAAAAGGAAGAGGAGAAGGCAAGAAAAGACGAAGAAGAGGAGGAGAGGAAGAGGAGATGACAAGAAAAGACGAAGTAGAGGAGCAGAGGAAGAGGAGAAGACAAGAAAAGACGAAGTAGAGGAGAAGAGGAAGATAAAGGAAGAGGAGAAGGCAAGAAAAGACGAAGCAGAGGCGGAGAGGAAGAAGAGAAGGCCAGATAAGACAAAGCAGAGGAGGAGAGGAAGAGAAAAGAAGAGGAGAAGGCAAGAAAAGACGAAGCAAACGAGGAGAGGAAGGGAAAGGAGAAGGCAAGAAAAGATGAAGCAAAGGAGGAGAGGAAGAGAAAGGAAGAAGTGAACGAAGAAAGAAGAAGGAAAGGAGAGGAGGAGAAGAAAAGAAAAGGAGAAGAAGAGAAGAAGGAGGAGAGGAAAGAAGAGGAGAAGAAGAAAGTGGGAGAGGATGAAAGGAAAAGAGGAGAACAATAAGGGAGAAGAGGAAAAGGGGAAAGAAAGGGAGAAGAAGAAGGAGGGACACGAGAAAAGATATCAGAGGAGGGGAAGAAATAAGAGAGCAAGAAGAAATAAGAAGATGAGAAAAAAGAAGAAATGTACATGGATTGGAGGACCAACATGTACAGACAAGAAGAGATCCCCAAGAAAAAGAAAATGTGGAAGAAAAGAAGGAATTGGAAGAGAAAAAATGACAGAACATTCTCAAGAAGAGTGAGTTGGATGAGAAGAAGAAGAACTAGAAAAAAAGAAAGATAACACAAATAAGTGAATAGTCAATCATGGAGAAGAGGCTCAAATTTGATGGAAATCAAATTACAGCCAAACAAAAAATTTCTTCAACAAAGAGTCGGCTAAATAAACCATGTATAAATTTAAATGAAAACATCAACATGTTAGTCATGGCAGGGTTGGCCGATGTAGAAAAGAATGTGCTTCTGAATCTAACGGCACCAGGAAGAGGCATAAAAAACATGTCTTGTGCAAGGAACTTATCCAGGTGAGGCGAGGGGATATAAAGGATCTAAAATAAAAAAGATCAGAGTTATCAACGGAAGTAAGTAAATTTCATTTTCTCAGTTTAGTTCTTTTTAAACTCGAAAAATGTGAATTTAATGTTACTAATTTTAATGGACTATTAATAGAGGTGTTGCTAGATGTGTTGGAGTGAAGCCAGAAGATGGGATGCTATCCACGGAGGGTGATCACGATTCCAAGAGTCGCCACCCAAGTCATCTTGTCCGGATAGCCTGATTTGGTTGCATATTATGTAGATCCCAGACTAAAATACTGGACCTAAAGGACTCGGTGATTGCCCAACCACTGTTAAAATCAGAACACTTTACACTACTGATGGTGGATGAGAGAACAGAAAGATGAACCCAACTAAACAACTTTCCGCGGTTAGTTGGAGATCATAGAGAAGTAGTGGGTGGTCACGAAGAAGCAGCGCAGAGTATGGCCGAATTCTGGAGATCCTACCTAAAAATGGACTGGGGCATGACCTACGAAAGAGGAACCAGCCGACGTCAAGCACAGAACAACAATAACTATGCACTGTATGTCATGCATTGGATCAGATGCTTGATGTACATCCCACTACGGAGATGGGTGAAAAATATCTACGGTCGGTAAGGGGTGAGCTGGCAATGTATTTGCTCAGGGACTCTAGATTCAAAGACCAGATGTTGTTAGTAAACTTACTGATTTAGGATATTTTTCAACTCACATAGAAGACAAACCATTAATTTTATCCAACACTAATTAATTTGTATAGGAAAATTAGTTTGCCTGTTGTTGGTGAACTTTCGTATACAACACTAATTTTATTCAATGGTAGCAATTTTAATGGTTTGAACAATACACTTATGTCCTCTTGTATCTGTGTATGATTTCCAACTTATATACAAGTACACTCATTTACTTTGAGAATGCCACCCGTGTCCATGGTGGGACAGGTTTGCCCATCGAAGGACACAGTACTTTGTAGCACGCATACGTGTCCTTCATGGGACAAATTTGTTCTTCGAAGGAAATGGTCCTTTGAGCACGTATTATGTCCCTCGAAGGACACGGACCTATGGAGCATGCATCTGTGTTCTTCGAGGGACACGAGTTACCTTCGAAGGACACACAAAGTTTGAAACACGCATAGGACAAGTTTGTCCTTCCCAGGACACAGTCCTAGGAATCCATGCCCACTTTTCTTTTTCCTTTCTCAACGTTAGAGGTCAGAAAGCAATAAAAGAAAAAACACCTATCGTATGCGGTCTACCGAAAATTTGTAGGTTCACTGAAATGTGCTACACTGACGACTGAATACATATCGGTCCACTGATATCACTAACTAGAATCACCAGTTCAGAGTCTTTGGACAACCAAAATGCATTCAGTCAATATTAGACAAATCCGATGTGGATATGCTTGTTTAGTAGGTTCTGTTTTTTAATAATGAAACATATATAACACGCCAAATATTATGCTAACGCTTATGTGAGATGCCCTTCTTAAAGAAGTTATGGTGAGGTTATGTTGTAAAAGAATAAAGGACACACGATTTTAAGGGACATACTTGTTGTTTAAAGGACATTTGATCTTTAAAGGATGCATGTGTCTTTTACAGGACATATGATGGCTTTGTTAGGAAAAAAAAATTTAGGGCACAAGTATCCTTTAATATAGGGGCTAGTTGTTTGAGGACAAACTTGGGGTTTACATGACATATTTGTGGGTTCAAAAGGATAGCATTTATAACTTGTATGTCATTTTCATATAAAGTTGTAACTTTCCACCGCCAGTAATTTTTATTTGTGTACCATGAATTTTAACCTTTGGAAACGTCCAAATTGTGCCTCCCAATTTCCTCTTTTACCCTGAGCATTCCCGACCTGCTACGAGCATCCCCCTTCACGCACACAGACCCGGTCTCTCCAAAGCAGACATCAACCACCGTAAACCGTAAACCCTCAACCCATCCCGTTTAATTGGTCTCGACCATTCACGACTAGGTAAATGACTTCCAATAAGGACACCAATTAGCCAAAGGTAAACGGTAAGAAAAATGTCAACGATACAAGTGACAGTAACATGATAGAGTCTCATGCGCGTGAAGCTACTGTTATGTTGGAGTTTCTGAAAAAAATTCAGTAGCAAGTTCCATTGCCCATGGAATTTGATTCTTACTTTGATCCCACCGGAGAAAACAAAGATTATTGGATAAGTTATATGGGTACTATGACAAGAAGCAAAGTGTGTATTTGTACTACCAAGTGGTCAATGGTGACTGGATAATTGAAAAAGCAAATTTGGAAGAATGCAATGGCTAGTTCATTGTTATCCAGAATTTCTTTTAAGTTAATTCCTTTCTTTACATGTTTTTATCTAATCAATACCTTTTTATTTCATGTTGCAGGAAAAAATCATTTTCCAATCAACTAAAGAGTTGAAAAAGAAATGGATATCGTTTGTGGGTACCCGATGGACGGATTTGAAACAAAGATGATGTCCAATTTTATTTTTGGAAAGTATAAGCATCGAGATCCATGAAAAATTTACAATTGTATTACTCAGAAAACATGAGCTGAATTCAAAAGATCAAGTCTAACTCCAGAATTTTTGGTAAAATATACATTCATACTTCCTTAACACATTGAAATGTTAAATATGATAACTAATCATTTTTAAAATTTGTAGGAACTACGAGCGCAAGAATGACAACCCAGAATGACAATCGAAGACAAGTTTCCACAGAGATTGTCGCAATGGGGATACTGTCAATTGGAGAAGACAATGATGGCTAAAAAGGTTACCAAGATAAGGCAGGAAGCTTTAGAGAGGAGCAAGCTAGTAATTTGGCTCCTCCATTTCCCTTAGTTAGACAAGATAACTGAAAGGGAGTGTGTGTTACTCGTGATGGGAGTTACATTAAGTTTGAGTCGGCAGAGGTTACAATGAAGATTGTAAGTGATTACATTTAATTCTTGTATTTCGTATATTACCTAATTAATTAACAACATAGTGTTTAACATTAGGCAATGATATAGTTTCTAAGATTCTTGTGTGTCATACGTAATATGACGATCTTACAATGCAAGCTTCCCAAGGTGAATTTGTTTCAGAGCGTAGAAAACATATTTTGACTACAACACTATGCAAAGAGGACCATGTTGGACGAGTACGTGGTGTCGGTAGTCAAATAGGACTATGACAATAGTTTGGGCCATCTTCCTTGAACCATAGTAGGAAAAGAATTCACACGAATATCGAAGAAAAGATCCATACGCTGCAAGAACAAATGGCTATGGTACTTAATAAATTAAGTGCATTACCTCATATGGGCACACCTATTTCGACACCACGAAGTACTACGGTAAGTGAGAATCCTAAAGATGAAGGCCCAATTCCAATCAACGAGGAAACAAAAGTAGAAGTAATAAAGAAGGCAATGTTATTACCTTTGAATTTAGAACTCCTTAATTATAGATATATTGCTCATGTTGTTTTCTTCTAATAATATTTCTCTATGTTTCAAGAATAAGGATAGTCTTTCATCATCAAAATTAAACCATCTTATCCTCAAGAGATTGTGTGACGAGATTCAATTGCCTTCGAATTGCAAAATATTGTACATTCTTGTAAACATAAATCAGTAGATTTTACAATAAGAGGTGTTATGCCGAAAGAAATGGTAGGCAAAAAAACCAAGGGCTGCATAGAAGACCTGGTATATGCCTGCATAGGTGATGTCCTGCAGTTTCTGAAGATTGAAACATTGTGTATAATAATCATTCATGTTCAATTGAGGTAAGTCATGTTTGCCTTTTCATAACTCTTTGTGTTACATTTAAATTTTAAGGGTGTTAATTTGTTTATATTAGGAATCTATACCAAATGCTGAATGACAAAAAGTATGGTTATGAGTGTCCCACTCTATTGATCAAACAAGCACTTCCAAGAAAAGACAACAGATACAAAGTTTGCGGAGGTGTTGCAAGCATCAAGGAAAGCTTCCTATTTTCTAGTACCATGTTGGGAGAAGTAACAAGCTCATTACATTTTATAATACTTCCAATTTCATTTTATTTCATTTGCGAGTCATAAAGAAGATTAGCATTGATCTAATTGATGAGTAATTTAACATGAGTGGTTTTTAGTGAACATTGGATGTTAGCTGTGGTAGAACCGTTTACGTGGAAAACCTACTGGTTTAATCCGATGGCATGTGATTGACATCATATCATGCATACATTTGTGTCTTATATCTGTTATCTTTCACCTAAACAATGCTACGTAACGAGTTTAAGGTTTAAGTTTCAGGAATAATCAGGTTTGAGGAGAAGAGGCACAAAAAGTACTCAAAAGCAAGGAAAATGACTGAGTTGCAAGACTTGGGGACTGAGATGCAAGAGGGAAGGACTCGGATGTAAGCTCAAAGGATCAATGAGCAAATCAAGAAACTCCACACCATCATGAGGACTGTTTTGGCAATTCGATTTGGGCCTGAGCTCCGACAACCGACTTGGATGCATCACACATGAAGAAAGCAAGCCAGACAACTACACCCAAAATCCAGACTCGATCAAGAGCCCATAGACTGCCACTTGGCAGTCAGGTAAGCTCTGGATCCACGAAGACTTTG
This sequence comes from Triglochin maritima, assembly GCA_963682175.1. Taxonomy (NCBI): domain Eukaryota; kingdom Viridiplantae; phylum Streptophyta; class Magnoliopsida; order Alismatales; family Juncaginaceae; genus Triglochin; species Triglochin maritima. Next base: position 13,243,653 of record OY821790.1, on the reverse strand, counting down.
GCGGGTCATGTATTAGGTTGTATTTTGTCTATTTTTGGTATACATTTAGTCCCATACCAGGGGATTATCCCGGATTACCTTTGTCTTGGCTATAAATAGACCTCTTCCTCCTCCTTTGTATACATCTCCTCTCTTGGTGGCCATCCTCTCTACTAGGAGTAAATCCTTTCAGCAAACCTCTGGTGGAGAGAGGCTACTTGTAATTGAGTGAGTAATAAAAGATGTTTTGTTAGTTTCTTCATATTCTCTCTTTTCAATTCTTGGATACTTAGTTAACTTTGTTTGTTTTAGTCTTCTTAGAATTAATTAGCATGTTTTCTTTCCTTAGTATGAATGTTAGTCTAATAATGTGTGAGTAGTTTCATCCCCCTTTGGGGGTGTAGTAGATGTCTATACATGTTATGTAGATGGAATGAATGCTCATCATTGTTGTATGTGAGAAATGTTAGTATGCTTTTTTGAATTAAAGAGAATACTTAACTTGATGATTTCTGCCATAATATTTAGGTACATTCCGTGCTTATTTAGGTTCTTAATAACAAACTCACCATGCTCATATTAATCACCTAGGTTAGTGACTTGGATGATAAGTCTTACCATGAGGTACTTCTTATGCATAGAAAACACTACCTACACTTGTGCTTAATGAATTCATTCATCACCACTTATTTCATGTGTACACACACTCCACCCCTTAGGGGTTTTCCATTCCTGATTTCTAGCTTCTTCTTTTAGTCACTTAGTTTCATTTCTTCTCGCACTTTCATCTTGTTTGTTGCTTACTCTTGTAGTGTAACGTAGCATAGTTAGTCTAGTTAGTTTAATCAATCTTTTCTCCACCTTGTTTCCCAATCGCATTAACTAACCAAAGTCGACACACCTCCCTATGGACCGACCCGTATTTGCCACTACTTCTACGTGGCCGTGCACTTGCGGTTATTATAATTGATTCAATCAAGATTTTGATGATTAGCAATGATCTAATTGATGGTTATTATTTCATTTTATTTCATTTGCGAGTCATAAAGAAGATTAGCATTGATCTAATTGATGAGTAATTTAACATGAGTGGTTTTTAGTGAACATTGGATGTTAGCTGTGGTAGAACCGTTTACGTGGACAACCTACTAGTTTGATCCGATGGCATGGAAGAATCTCAGGGATGGTTTAGTGAATATTATTCAAACATAAGTTATTTAGAGTAATTCCATTCATATTCTAAGTTAATTTATTTTGATAAATGTTTGAATATATTTTCGAACCTTTACATATTTTGGTAGGGGCCTTGAGGTCTCTCAAACCCTGTTGGGTGGTCGAAGGCCTGCAACAACAAAGAAAGTAAATTGGCTTGTCGTGGGTGTAAGATGATTTAGTAATGTTTGTTTTGACATAGCATTATACTTTGCATTAATTTCGTTATTTTCCTAATATACCTGACATTTTAATTGTAGTACTTTAAACAAGTTGGAACTACTAAATGCGATTAATACATAATGAGGTATATAGAAGAACTTGTTGAGAAGTGAGTGACAATGGGAGATTTAGGATCGGTAAATTTTGATATTGATCTTATGTTGTGTTATATATGTATTATGGCACAATTTATATGTTAATAAATGTTGAACGTTTTATTTAAAACCGCAAGTGCACGGCCGCGATGAAGTTGTGGCAAGTACGGGTCGCCCTCAGGGAGGTGAGCAACCTCTTGTTTATGAGAAATCAAGTGGCAAAAATTGGGGGAGAAAGATTGATTATGCTACTCTACACTAAACTATGCTAAGAAGTATGAAATGCGAACGAAAGAAACAAACAATGAAATGACAACTAAGCTAAGAACAAAAGAAGAGTGCTGTAATTCAGAAATGGGAAAACCCCTAAGGGGTGGAGTGAGTGCACACAAGCAAAGAGGTGGGTGTTGAACACATTCTTTAAACACAAATAAAGGTGGTGTTATCATGCATAGGAAGTGTCTAAATGTTGTGGCAAAACCTATCAATCTATTCACCAACTTAGTTGATTAACATTTACATATGCAAGATTTTTATTTCCGAACCTAAACAAGCATGAGAGATGTCTAATCATTTTGGCAAAACTCATCAAGTTATAAATTCTATCCTATACAAGCAAGTATACATTCATGTTTTATCAACACATTGGAAATAAAGCATTCAATCCATTCTCATTTGCATGTATGTACATCTACTTCACCCCCAAAGGGGATGAAACTACTCACTAAACATTACACTAATTATTAAACTAAACAAAGAAAACATATTAATTAAGCTAATAAAACTAATGAAATGAGATTAAGCAAAGCAAAACAAGAAACATAAAACAAACAACATAATAAAGAAAACTTGTATTAAAAATGACTCACATTAAAAGTAGCATCCTCCTACTTTAGTGTATGTGCTTCAAGGCCTCACTTCTAGTAGGAAGAATAGCCACTTAAAATATGGAGTGATTACAATGGAAGGTTAAGAGTTCTATTTATAGCCATGGAAAAAGGCAAACCGGGACAATCCCCCGATGTGGGACTAAACAGATACCAAAAATAGCCTAAACATCCTCTAATACATGTGCTGGAGAAATGTTAGCGGATTTGGTCCAAAATGGACCGCCAATTGGCGGTCTATATGGTTCTGATCCTGCTCATATTTGTTGTGGGCTTTTCTTGGTATATTTGCTGGTCTTGGATGCATTCACTTGGTTTGTTGGAGCTCCGACCCGAATCGAATTGCTAAAATACTCCCCATGATGGTGTGGAGTATTCTGTTTTGCTATTAGGTCATTCTGTCTAACATTCAGGTCCTTCTCCCTTGCATCTTAGTCCCCAGATCTCACAATTCAGTCCTTTTTCCCAGCTTTTGGGTTCTTTTTTGCTTCATCTCTTCAAACCTATTTATTCCGGAAAACTAAACATTAAACTCGTAACATAGCATTGTTTAGGTGAAAGATAATGGATATAAGATACAAATATAAGCATGAAATGATGTCAATCAAATACCCCCACACCTAACTTTTGTTAGTCCCGAGCAAAACAAAGAAAGAGAAGAGCATACGAAAACAAGAAATCCTAACTCACTGTCGTAGGAATCACGATTGCACTTAGCACGTACAACAAGCCGTCAAACCTCCTTGTCAGCAGGGAGGAGGAGTGTTGTCTCCTGAGGGTTTTTAGCGGATATACCCACAAAATCCGAACAAGATGCATTAATCAATCTAGCTACACGACTCGTTGGACTCATTTTGTCGATCATGGGATGCGGTAATACTACGGGTCGACTCTATATGGGTAATCAGTCCACACAACTAGCCTAATGAACCATTCGTGAAAGTTAGTTAAGGACTTAAGTGAAAGACATGGGCAACCTTAACTTCTGAATGTGATACAATGAGTAAAGTCCATTTTGGTTCTTATTTGACTACTTTTTTTCTTTTTCTCTTTTTTTCTCTTTTTTTTCTTTTTCTTTGGAGCAGTTTATTGGTTGGTGTTTGATTCTCCCAGGGTCACGTTTCGTGCATCATTGCCTATGAGGACTTACACTATCACGTACACCTTCCCCTAAATCTCCACATAGGGCGATCCCTACCACCCGTGTAACGAGAGTTCGGTCGGTGCATCCCAAGTTAGATGACTCGAAAGCACCAGGCACAATGGCCCTTCACACCTACTTTTCCGAGTGATAGGAGCCGTGTTAGAAGAGAGAACACCATTTATTTATTTATCTACATGGGAACCAAAACCCCTACACTTAAGTTTCACAAAAAGAGATTAAGGGTCATTGACCACGACAAACTTCCTTATACTAAAAGACACGAATTATTTGACTCACTAGGTTCAAGGTGGACTTCTTTAAATGTTTGAGTGCTGAAACCCTACGATTACACGCCCCCCGAGGGAAAACTGGGCTGCATCCTAACGACTCGATAAGACCTAAAGCCAGTAAACTAGAAATCCTAATGCATCAAGTTCAAGACAATTTTTGGGAGCTTTCTTTTTTACTTTGCCTCTCAACGGTTTTGCACATGCTAAACACTCGCAAAATGTACAAAAATATTTTCTTTCGCAAGCACATGAAGATTTTGAAAGAAATGTGAAAATTTTAAAGCACTTAGGCAAGCAAAAGAAGGCAAGTCACCCAAGGATCATGGCAAGCAGATATGTCGATATTAAATGTGGCACACTAACATGACCCTAACAATGCACACAAAAGAAAACAAAAATCAAAAGAAAAGACTAGACTATGTACACACGTAAAGCACCCCCCACACGTACTTCATGCATTGTCCTCAATGAATGTGAGCAAGATACTACATGGATTTATGCATGAAAAATGAAAGATCTCACCAACATAAAGCGCAAAAGGAAGTTCATGGTTATGTTGATGGACACAAACCTGAATTCCCTCAAAACCTGTGAGATACTGAAGAAGGGAGACAAATATGTGAAGAAATGGGGCCCAAGTACACAAGGGTTGGGGCCCACAACAATCAATGCTCGCTCATGGAGTCTTTTATTACACACTTTTGTTTTCTTTTTCTCTTTTTTTGTTTTTTTCGATTTTTTACATGATATATACAGCAACAACAATATTCTCATAATCATTTGGTCAAGGAACATCAAATGAGAACAACACGTCATGATGACCAGAGACTTGCCGAGATGGGCAAACTTCACTGGTACTCTAAGGTGTCATGAGGGGTGAAAGGTCAAAGCTGAAAGGCTCGAACCCCTGATGATATTGGTTGGGTGTGGGCAACAAAGAATGAAGTTGTGTTGCCTCACTAGGGTTTAATTGCTTATCGAAGAAAACCCTCCAACCAATAGGCGGGTGCATCGGAATGAGTTCCTCAGGCTCATTCGATGGATGCAGCAGACTTGCATCACTAAGAATGGGGCTTCTCCCCAAGTCATCGAACAAGGACCTCCCACCATCATTTAGATCATCAAGCATAAGCTCGGTCATAGGTGGGTCCTTGTTGGAGTCAATAAGAAGCTCAAATGGCTCAATGGCCATGGGACATGAGGTAGACACACCTTCTGGTATAGGCATATGATGAGTTGTCTCACTCTCACTAGTACTCTCAACTGAATCATGCAACGAACACTCCCTTTGGACATTCATTTTGAGGCCAGCTCACTCTGTTGCATTGCGAAGACAGGCAATGAGTTTTCGCTGAGCCCACGAACATTCTCAACGGGTTGCATTGGGGTTAGGGGTGTTCGTTCATTTTGTGGTGCTTTCTCCAATTGGTGGATGAGATTTAGATTTAAAGGTTCATCCATGGGTTCCTATTGCCTACCAGAGTTGAACACATGATACTCGGCACTCATGTTACCGAATGAGAGCTTCATGAGACCATTTCTACAATTAATCAAGGCATTGGAGGTGACCAGAAATGGTCTACCCAAAATCAAAGGTATTTGAGAGTGGGTGTTCGCAACAGGATTGGTATCGAGGACAACAAAATCGACTGGAAATATAAAATCTCCAACTTTGATAAGCACGTCCTCGATAATCCCTAAGGAAATACGAATGGATCTATCCGCCAATTGGAGGGTGATCTTAGTTGGTTTCAATTCTCCCAAGTTCAACTGTTGATAAACAGAGAATGGGAGGAGGTTGACCGCTGATCCTAAATCAAGCAAAACATTGCTCATTCTAGTGTCCCCTATCGTACACTGAATAGTAGGACACCCAGGGTCCTTGTATTTTGTGTAGGTGGGGTTGGACAAAAGTGAGCTGATATTTGCAGCCAAGAATGCTTTCTTAGGAACATTGTTCTTCCTCTTGGTTGTGCAGAGATCCTTCAACACTTTGGCATATTGAGGTATTTGTTGGATGACATCCAACAAGGGGATGTTAACCTTTACTTGCTTAAACAACTCTAATATCTTGTCCATGTTGTCACTCTGCGTTTTGGTTAACCTACTTGGATAGGGAGTTTTTGGCAGGTAGGTTTTCTGCGGTGCCTGAGAAGGAAGGCTTGGTGTATTACCCTCACCCTCAGCTTCTTCTTCACCACCATTCCCACAAAGGGGCCGCATAGATGGTGGTGGGTGTGGCAAGGAAATGTGATTGTCAACCTGCTTTCCATTCCTTAAGGTCACAATGGAATTGATATGGTGAACAGGTTCCTCCACATGGTTCACTTGCCTCCCCCGAGGTACCACATTTTCATTTTGCATGTGTTGTTGCTGGTACATGCGGGGGTAAGCCTCAGGCTGGCTAGGAAAAGACCCTCTCTCTCTTTCATGTACAGACTGAGCCAATTGGCCCATCTGAAGCTCTAGAGATTTGATGGTCTGCTGATTTGAAGTGAGAACTTGACTTGTAGTTGACATAAAAAATTCATTGAGTTTTCAAGTCCACGAGTCAAGGTCTCAAGCGAATTGAATCGGGTTTCCATATTATTGGAATTTGGGAAACCCGATTGATTGGTGGTTTGCGCTTGGGGTGGCTGATAGGAATGTGCATGATGGGAGGTTGGTGTGATTGGTAATGTGGTCGAGAGGAGTTTGAAGGACCACCCGGGGCATTATTTTGGTTCCATGAAAAATTGGGGTGGTTCCTCCATCCAGGATTATAAGATGATGACTATGGGTCATTCCTAGCTCTGTCATAGATGGCGTTGACATGTTCCATCTCAGGAGGAATGGACGCACACTCTCTTTCTACATGACCTATCCTACCACATGAATGACAGGGAACTCGACTAGATGTGGACATGTGAGGTGCACCTTGTTGGTTTTGGAGCTCAATCGAATCCATACGGCGCATTAAGGCCGCCATGCTTGCCTCGGTGGCCGTAGTGGTATCGACAGCAAATGCGGCACCCGATCTAGTCGAGTTTGCATTCGCGATCCTCGCTCCTATGTTGGATGATGCAGGTGGTTCCCTTACACTCTCCCATTGCATTGTTTTCTCAGCAAGGTCTTCTAGGAAAGCCCATGCTTCCCGTTCATCCTTTCTTAAGAACTCTCCTTGACACATGGACTCAAGGATCCATGTAAACAATCTGACAAAGATGCCACAACTCAATGCCATGGTGAGGGCATAAGGATAGTAGCTCATTGAACCTCTCTAGATATGCATGAAATGTCTCAGTCTCAAGTTGATAGAAGGAATTGATTTCGTTCCTCAATTTTTGAGTCCGATGATTTGGAAAGTATTTCTTGAGGAATGCAGATTGAAACTCATCCCAAGTCCTAAAAGCATTCGCCTAGTTGCTGTACACCCACTTCTTGGCGTCATCCTTCAGCGCAAAGGGGACAAGCCTAAGATGGATGGAGTCTGTGCTAAGTTGTTGCAGCTTGAACATAGCAAAGACCTCCTCAAATTCCCTGAGAAAGATATAGGGGTCACCTTTCCCAGTGAAGTGAGGGAGCAAGGAAATAAACTGAGGCTTAAACTCAAAATGGTTCCCATTAGCCTCTGGTAATACGATGCATGAGGGTAGAGTTGTACGGCTCGGGTAGCATCGATCGCGTAGAGGTATGGGAGCGACAATTGGAAGCACAGGTCGAACAGGTGGGTCCAGCAACTGCTCCTCCTCACGGAAATTAGCAGCCATTGAACCCGGAACGTGTGTGACACGAGAGGAGGAAGGCGTCGAGAAGTCGACTACCGAAGCAGGGTTGACAACGCGCCTCGTCAAACGACCCCTCTCGTCTCGTGTCCACGAAAGCATACACAAAGGTGCACGTACACAAACCAAAACCTTTCTTTTTTTTCTTTTTCAAAGAATGTGCGTAGAGGAGAAGACGGGGGAACACATGAGAGAAAGAATGACTCAGGAGAGAAGGGAAGAAGTCCTTATGCTACGGTGGATGGGTACAGGTAGAAGCACACAAGCAAACAAGGCTCAAGCAATCCTAAGGTCGCTATAGGTCCTAACAGCTAGACGACGGCTAACTTCGAGGTCACACGGCCTCAACACCCCTCACCTCCCTACGACGAGGACCACAAAGCCCAGCAAGGGAGCCAAGATCCGGGGATCTCGTCTCTCCTACTATCGACAAAGTGGGCAACGCCGATCAGGTCATGACGGTCGGGACTGGATCACTCTCCTAATGCGTCCGAATTCCTTAAGGCCAATGTCTACTTGATTTTAAAATTAGGCTCTTGATTAGTATTGTTTTTGGGGTGAAGGAAAGGGTGATGAAATCCCCTACCTTATCTTTTATGGGACAGCCTCTCCTTAGTAGCATTTTCGAGTCCTAATCTAGCAATCAACTCTCCAAACAAACGCTCAACTCACACTTGTTTCAATGCACTTCCTACTAACTAATGCATGTTCATACAAAATGCATGAATGAGAGTAGAAGGTGCGTACCTGACACCAGCTCTCAGCAACAGAAAATAAAGCTAAGATAAAAGACAATCTAAATGCCTAAGTCACATACATGATGCATGACCTAAACAAAAAGAATGCCTAATCTTTTGCTTTGAGTTTTAGGGTCCAAGTTGCTTAAAAGAGGTTTGATTATGGATCTGGGAACAAACTATAAGTCAAAACATGCCAAATTAAGTCCCAGATCACTACATCAATTATGTAAACACGCCACAGAAATAAGAGAGTAAAATGAGCTCACCAGACCACTGATTGGCGGTCTGAAGTACCCAGAATGCCTCCAAATTTCTCTAGGTGCTCTTCCTGGCGACGCCAAGTCTCCTGAAACAAAGAACAACTACAAAACACAAATTAAATCCACTCGAATCGTCCAAACAAGAGTCTGGACTGACACCTCCCCGGCAACGGCACGAAAAACTTGTTGAACGTTTTATTTAAAACCGCAAGTGCACGTTTTATTTAAAACCGCGATGCAGCGGTGGCAAGTACGGGTTGTCCTCAGGCATTTGAGCAACCTCTTGTTTATCAGAAATCAAGTGGCAAAAATTAGGGGAGAAAGATTGATTATGCTACTCTACACTAAACTATGCTAAGAAGTATGAAATGCGAACGAAAGAAACAAACAATGAAATGACAACTAAGCTAAGAACAAAAGAAGAGTGCTGGAATTCAGAAATGGGAAAACCCCTAAGGGGTGGAGTGAGTGCACACAAGCAAAGAGGTGGGTGTTGAACACATTCTTTAAACACAAATAAAGGTGGTGTTATCATGCATAGGAAGTGTCTAAATGTTGTGGCAAAACCTATCAATCTATTCACCAACTTAGTTGATTAACATTTACATATGCAAGATTTTTATTTCAGAACCTAAACAAGCATGAGAGATGTCTAATCATTTTGGCAAAACTCATCAAGTTATAAATTCTATCCTAAACAAGCAAGCATACATTCATGTTTTATCAACACATTGGAAATAAAGCATTCAATCCATTCTCATTTGCATGTATGTACATCTACTCCACCCCCAAAGGGGATGAAACTACTCACTAAACATTACACTAATTATTAAACTAAACAAAGAAAGCATATTAACTAAGCTAATAAAACTAATGAAATGAGATTAAGGAAAGCAAAACAAGAAACATAAAACAAACAACATAATAAAGAAAACTTGTATTAAAAATGACTCACATTAAAAGTAGCATCCTCCTACTTTAGTGTGTGTGCTTCAAGGCCTCACTTCTAGTAGGAAGAATAGCCACTTAAAATATGGAGTGATTACAATGGAAGGTTAAGAGTTCTATTTATAGCCATGGAAAAAGGCATACCGGGACAATCCCCCGATGTAGGACTAAACAGATACCAAAAATAGCCTAAACATCCTCTAATACATGTGCTGGAGAAATGTTAGCGGATTGGAACCAAAATGGACCGCCAATTAGCGGTCTTCGACCGCCAATTGGCGGTCTATATGATTCAGATCCTGCTCATATTTGTTGTGGGCTTTTCTTGGTATAATTGCTGGTCTTGGATGCATTCACTTGGTTTGTTGGAGCTCCGACCCGAATCAAATTGCTAAAATACTCCCCATGATGGTGTGGAGTATTCTGTTTTGCTATTAGGTCCTTCTGTCTTACATTCAGGTCCTTCTCCCTTGCATCTTAGTCTCCGGATCTCACAATTCAGTCCTTTTTCCCAGCTTTTGGGTTCTTTTATGCTTCATCTCTTCAAACCTATTTATTCCTAAAAACTAAACATAAAACTCATAACATAGCATTGTTTAGGTGAAAGATAATTGATATAAGATACAAATATAAGCATGAAATGATGTCAATCAATAAATGATTTTGTTTAGTTTGTAGTCGTTCAAAGTATCGCTTGAACCATTTTCTCTGGAAGAGAAACATTATGTGGGAGAAGTGGTCTTCTTTTGTCATTAGTCATAGATGAACATATACATGATATATCATTGGTGCAGATATGTAGGATTTTCAACCAGAGACTCAGACCAAATTCACCAAACTGTAAGCAGAACCTGAGACAATGCAGCCATATTCAGCCTTCTAATTGAGAATTCTGGTATGACATGCATAGCGTACTGATTATTAACATATCATACATTGCATTCATACTATATATCCTTTGTTTTGTTCCAATTTTGTACTACTCGAGTCTTTGTTTGAAGTGTTTTAGATTTAAGGCAATAAAGAAGAGAAATGAAGAGAAATGACCTAAATGCAAGAAGAAATGACTGATTTGGATGTCTTCAGGACTTGTTTGTAATGTTCAAGGATTAGACTAAAATTAGGAGGGACCCAAGTGAAAAGAAAAACATGTTGGGAACAAAAGACCATAATGTCATGAACCAGAGGAGTAATTCAACAATTAAAACCAAGCAGGTTCAAACCAACGTCTCCGAGTGCACCTTATGTGCTAAAATGATACATTGAAGTTACTAGTGAAATTAGAGGTCGATCTGACCCAAATGATCCACCACTGGCAGATCCGGTTGGTCGGTTCGACCCCAAATTTCTCTAGTGAGTCTGGTTGTCGGGTCAGAGCAATACGCAACATCCAGATTTGATTTACAGTTGTCCGATCGCACCAAGATTCATCCAAACCCTCTAATCTGAAGGGAATGTGTTCTAAAAGTTTTACTTTTAAATATCAATTATTATGAATTGAATGAGAAATCATTTTGTTCCTTGTTTATGTTATTCGTCTTTTAGAAGTGTTAAGGAAGAGGCTCTTGGTCCTTAACCGTAGAGCTCTAAAAGATATTGGTTTACATAAAACAAAAGATATTCGCAATCATGGTAATTAACATGGGACATTAATTACCGAGTTAAGATTGTTGTGTTGGTCATAGATCATTGTAGCTCTACAAGTGAGTGACAACACGGGTACACAAAAGAGGAAAATTTTACTTTTGTATACTGAATAGACCTAATAAGTAAAACATTATAGAATTGTGTTTTCTGTGTCATTAATGTTTTACTGTGTCCTTGGTCCTTTGATATGAGACTTATATCCGATCACTTAAGAAATGCTTGATTAGACTAGTGTCTTGAGCTATCGATAAGTGTAGTGTAAAGACATTGGTTGGTTAAGTATGACTTTTGTTGGAGAAGATAGTTGGTCAAAAGATTATCATTGCCCCTCTTAATTGAGTAATGATATTAGTGGGCCCCTTGATAAAGCAAAGTTATAATGTGCACAATGTGATTTGAGTTAAGTCACATATTTATAACTAGCTTAAAGAGATCAAGAAATGAATACTAATACAAAGATGACACAATAATACTTTGTGTGTATTCTTAATATCATGAGGCAAGGGACGGACACAAGTGGTGCACTCCATCACTAAATGGATCGGGTTTTGGTTCGAGTAGAATTAAGACATCTAACTAATTGGGAGCTATAATGTGTAGCTAGATACCGCTTATAGCTTGTGATATTAAGCTCTTAATATCACTGCCAACTTAGTTTAGATCCTCCCATAGGTCACACCACAAAACTGGGAAACAAGAAATGGGGATTTTGAGTTCATAAGGTGTGTCGGGTTTCATGTAGAAAATATGACACATGTGGTGAACAAGCGAAATCAAAATTATGTTGTGATTAATATCATAATTAGAATCTAAATTAAATTCATATGTGATGTAAATATTATGGGGTGTAATGATTTATCATTACATAGGATAATATATTACATAAGTTGTGAACTTACTACTAATCCCGAAATGTCAAATTTTATAGGGGTTAAACCAAAATTTGACTAGTCTGCAGTACTGTGCAAAAAACGGTCGACCGCTAAACGGTAAACGGTCGACCGAAATGTTGCACGGTCGACCAGATGTGTCTCGATCGTAACGGGAATTTCTACTGTTCGTTTTCGGTCGAACGAAGTATATCGGTCGGTCGACCGAACATTACGATGAAATAATTTTGTTACGAACGGTCGACCGAGTTTATGAACAGTCGACCGAAACTTGCTCTAAACGGTCGACCGAACCTCCAACACGGTCGACCGATTCAGACGGTTACTGCAGAATAAATTTAAGAATTAATTACATCATGCATGGAATTGGTCCATAACTGATTTAATTCGTGGCTAAGATTATTTGTTAGCAAATAATGGATGGTTAGATGGAATTTGCATGAAATCATGGGCAATAGGTTGCACATGAATAGGTAATTTGGAGAGAACTTATAAATACAAGTTTATCTCATTACCTTATTAATTTAATTGATTATCTTCTTGTGCAAACATCTCTCTCCATAATTCTCCATGAATTTCACCTTAATTCTTGAGTTTAGTTTTAGTTTTCAGAGATCTTCTTCTCAAGGAAACTAAAGAGGGGTTAGTAGTTAGATTCTAAACCCTATTGGAGATTGAGAGGCTAGCTCTTCTCTCTCCGATCTTGTTTAGAGTTTGGTGAATACTCGGGGGCATCCGACGCAGCAACAAGCATCCTCAACGTCTCCGGATCTTCAAGAAGTATTAGAGAACTTCTAGGTATGAATTCCGGAGCCAAATGTTTGTTTTGATGTGTTTTAAGCAATCATTGAAACAAACCGATGCATGCATGAAAAACAAATCGTAGAAAATATATGAATGGTCCTTATTGTGCATAAAAATTTCGAAAATATATATGTACAATTAAGCATGAAATACTACATAATCTTCTATAAATACACTTGTAATCCATCCCTTCTTTTTCTTCCTTCTTCTTTTCCTCATTATGTTTGGTTTTATTTCTTGCTTAGTAGTGTAGTGGAGGAGAAAAGGTAAGCAATCTTGTAATCTTTTTCTTCATTAATCAAAGTTGTTTATTTCTTGTCTTAATCTAGTTTTCTTTACTTGTTATGAGTTGTTTTTATGTTGTGGTTTCTTTGATTAATATGTTGATTAGTGAGTAATCCATCCCCATTGGGGGTGGAGAATGATGTCAAGTGTGAATGGGGTGAGATTGGTGTGTGTTTTAATCTTAATCTTAGAGGTTCACATGATTTTCATAACCATTTTGTTGGGTTTCTCACTCTTACCTTTGACGTTGTACCCCTTTAATATTCGACCTTATAGCCTTTTTTTCCAGAATTAATTAATTGATGCTTAGCACATGCTTTGGCTAGTGGGCCAACTTTATGGGGAATAACATACCACATCGGCTTTCCATTTCAATCGAAGTGGTGTGTCAACAGACCACGTTGGTCACTTGCCTACAAATTGATGTGTTGTGACCTATTATTGATTTTTTATCGAATGTCTTGTTTTAATAATAGGACATCCACGTCAATCGTCTGTGTGAGGCCGACGTAGTATGTTCTAAATACCACGTCATTGTTATTGGTAAACACTGACGTGACCTATGTACCATGTCGGCGTATTGGACGACATGATAACCCCTCGCTTACCACTTCTCTCGGACACACAACGGTCATCTAGGGTCGGTCAACCCAACATGACATGTCAAAAAATCCAACGTAATAACCCCATTCTACAGCAGTATGAGGTCGGGAAGGGGTTTGGATTTTTGTTGTTAAGGTTTGTGGTAGTATGGGTTGATGTTGGTTTGGGGTTGAACAAATGATTTGAGCTTTAGAGTCATTATTTATATAAAAAAGTAAAGACCCACGTATTACGTACACCTAGGAAGTACATACAAAGGTCCTGTAATAACCGACGTGAAAGGGTAATGTGTACACCAACCAAGGTAGTTCTCAATGAACTGACATAAAGGCTGGATTTAATAGCCCAATACTTTATTAGTGATGCCTAGAAGAAAAAAGACGAAGTCATACAATACTAAGCTCGATAAGGGTCATATAATGTTGCGGTTGGAGAAGCATCGGACGACAAAGTCCTTATGGGAAATTTTGAGGCATTGTAATTGTGTGACCACATTTACAAGGGCTTGTCAGATGGGGATTACATATATGATGATTATAAAATGTTCTAAGATCACAATTAGTTAGCATATAGTTGTACCGTTGAATATGATGAGCTAGCTAAGTGTTATCAGTCATGCGATGACAAATGAGGAGCAAGTCTCCACTTTGAAAATAACTACCTTACAAGAGTTGCACTACTAGAAATATGGGCATCACCGATGGATATGTCGGTGCAGTGTACGTAACACCGGCGGAAATACCTCTTGATTAGTAGCATATCATGCATCATATTCTTGCTTAATATCCTCAATTTTACCACAATATTGTGCTACTCGAGTGTTTGTTGTAATATTTCAGGTATTAGGTAATAAAGAAGAAAATGGAAGAGAAAAAGGAGTGAAACGAAACAAGGAAGGACTTAAATGAAGAAAAATGGACCACTTTGTCATGCACAAGGACCCATCTGCAAGAGGAAAGGACCTAGACGTAAGCCCGGAGGGACCAAATAGCAAACTGAGAAACTACACACCATCATGAGGAGTATTTTGGCAATTAGATTTGGGTGCATACTCAAATGGCTTACCAGGGCAGACCCCACGTTCATAATTGAAGAGATTAAGTAGTGGAACGAAAATGAGTCGCATCTGACAAACTGGGACCACCAATTGGCAGTCCGTTTTGGTCAGAATACAACACAGTTTCGCACGGATATGGGTTATGTGTTTATGTCTATTCTGGGAATGTTTCATTAGTCCCACACCGGGTAATTGTCCTTAGTTTCATTTTTCATGTCTATAAATAGAACTCTTCCTCCTCCTTTGTAATCTACCCATTGCTTGGTGGCCATTCTCTCTTGTTGGAGTAAAGCCTTGGAGCAAAACTCAAGTGGAGAAGAATGCTACTTGTAATGTGAGTCATGTAAATAAAATATAATCCTAGTTCTGTTTTAATGTTGTCTTTTTTAATGCTTGCATGTTTAGCTTAGTTTCGTTTTCTTAATCTTAGTATAAGTAGTTATAATGTTTTTCTTTCGTAATATAGTTTGCAGCCAATGTGTAGTGAGTAGTTATTTCCGCCTTTGGGGTGCAGATAATGTTTATACATGTAATGAAGAATGAGAATGAATGCCATCTTATGCAACACGTGATAAATGTGAATGTATGCTTGTTTGTTTAAAAGAGAATACTTAACTTCAGGGGTTTTTCAATAATCATTAGGTACTTCCCATGCTTGTTTAGGTTCTTAATAACCAACTTGTTTATGCTCATGTTAGTCAGCTAGGTTAGTGATTGGAATGATAGGTTTTGCCAAAACCATTAGGTACTTCCCATGTATGATTGGTGGAGTAAGAGCTCCCTCATACCCCTAATTTCATACGACCTGATGAGAGCTTGCCTCTCACTATTGTTCCTGATCATCTTGAAAATGAATGGACACCAAACAACTACATCGCTAGTGAGGGTATTGGGAGTTCCTTAGAGGATACATTGTGTAAGAGACCCACTTTCTGTTTGCCTGGTGCGTCGGGCAAGGAAAATGAGGTTGTTGGCTTTGTTCCGGCGCACCAGCTTGTTGGTTTGAGAGTTTGGATTGACGATCATAACTTTAATACTGCACGACAGAAACTATTCTTCCGTTGCTCAATTATGAGCAAACACTTGAGAGGTTTGAGTTGTTTAAGTTTGATCCTTTGTATCAGACGCCTTTGCGTATTGATAATGAACATTTCCTTGCATCTTGTGCACTGGGTGAGGGGCCCCCACACATTAGTATTTTGGCCCCACGTGTTGTCATGTTCCCATTCCAAGTACATTGACCCACTTTTGAGGTTTCTATTTGATGTCCTTTGACAAATGATGATGGGAACTGATTTTTTTACATAGTCATATTTGAAAAGAAAAAAGAAAAAAAACTCGAAGAGTGAACATTGATTGTTTTGGGTCCCAACCCTTGTGTATTTGGACACCATTTCTTTCACTTATTTGTCTCCATACTTAAATATGTCACAGGTTTTTGGGAATTCAGGTATATGTCCATCCACGTAACCATGAACTTCCCTTTTCGCTTCATGTTAATGAGATCTTTTCTTTTTCATGCATAAATTCATGTAGTATCACACTTACATTCATTGAGGACAATGCATGAAGTAAGTGCGGAGGTGTTTTACGTGTGTACATAGTTGAGTCTTTCTCCTTTTAATTTTGTTTCTTTTGTGTGTATTGTTAGGGTCACGATAGTGTGCTGCATTTAATATCGATATATCTTCTATACCATGATCCTTGGGTCACTTGCCTTCTTTTGCTTGCCTAGTTCTTTAAAATTTTCAAATTTCTTTCAAAATCTTCATGTGTTTGCGAAAGAAAATGTTTTGTGGGTTTTGTGCGTGTTTAGCATGTGCAAAACCGTTGAGTGGCAAAGTAAAAAGAAAGGTCCCAAAATTGACATGAACTTTATGCATTAGGATATCTAGCTACAAACTTAAGGCCCTATCTAGTCGTTAGGATGACCCCGGATTTCACTCAGGGGAGGGTAATTATAGGGTTTCAGTACTCAAACAAATAAAGAAGTCCACCGTGAACCTAGTGAGTTGAATAATTCGTGTCCGTTAGTATCAAGAAGTTTGTCGTAGTCAGGGACCCTTAAAATCTTGTTCTGAAACCTTAAGTGTCGGGGTTTTGGTTCATATGTCGATAAGAAATAATTTAGTAGGTTGTTCTTGTTGGCTTTTTGGCCGTAATCTATATTAATTTTATGATTAATCAAACTAATCTTAATCAATCAACATAATCAATCAAAGTGAGCAAACACGATTACACGCATTGCATACATACTTGTATACTTCCAATCATCTTAATAGGTTGAATGATTGACTTGTCAAGATAATCAAGGAAAGGAGCATTGGGACAAAGACATCAAGACTCAAGACTTGTAATCAAATATTTGGACCAAGACATGTAGTTTTACATTTATTGAGTCCATAAGATTTAATATAAACTTGAGCACTAGTATTCTGTCCTGTCACCTTTTGGTAAACCGGATCCTTCAGGGTCAACCGAAACCTTTCCAGTTCGGTCCACCGAACACCTATCAGATAACCAAATCCTCCCCATCAGTAAACCATAGGATGCTTTCTAGAATTTTCCAAACGGACAACGGATACACGTTCTATCGACCGAATAGCCTTGGACCATTTTTGGACTTTAGTCTAACAGTCACATTTGAATCGAGTCTATAGAGCCCAATTGACTTGTCCTAATTCGGACGACCGATTGCCTATCGGTCAATCGAGCCCTTCTTGGCTTTAGGTGCCCAATGGGTATTTACACGTGACACTTGACCGTTGTACCCAACGACTATTTGAGACTTAACTGGCAGCGCAAAACCCGTGCTACCGAAGTATATACGGTCAACCGAACTTGAGTAATCAGAGCCCAACCAATACTACCGTCCACCTTGGAACGGTGAACCGAATAGTATTCGGTTAACCAAAATTTAACAGGGATAAATTGGAAATAGTTACTGGAAGTTGGTGAATTGTGATCCGAACCTTATTCGCTCAACCGTATGCTTAGCTCAGACCAATCCAACATTCATGTTTTGGACTACCATTCTATAACCAAACCTGCATAGAAATCTGCTAGAGTTTTAAGCAAATCCTTGCTTCTCATTGGTCTATTTCTCACCAACTCCCAAACGGCTAGTAGGGCTTGAAGACGTATAAATAGGATCTCATTTTATGGTTTTAGAAGACTTGAACACTTCCTATGAATCCTATACGCAAAGCCAAATCTTCTTCATCTTCAAGGTCTCATTCTTCTACACTCAAGCCAAAATTCACCACTTGCATATCCATGTCTTATCAATATCCAAGTGTGCTCAAGTATAGAATGTTAGATTGTGATTCCATATTCATATACAAGAATCACCAAGTTGTAAAGCTTCGAGGAAGCTCCATCTCGGGTTGTGGGAGGAGACATGGCGAGGCGAAAATTGTTCAAAACAGTGTTGATCTCGGCTCAGAATGGAAATCATTTAGCGGAACCGCAAGCGAGGATCGGGGGATCGAGCGATGCTTGCAAGGATTACTAGGACCGGGGTGCGGTGCCGAACGTCTCTAAACTCTTGTGTCGATGATTTTGTGGTTTGCAATTTTCTTATCTCTTAATCCTTAAATTAGTTAAATCATTAGAGGGTCATTGATCCTAACAGTTCTCTCTTCTTGCACGGCTCCTATCACTTGGGAAATTAGGTCCGAGGGGACTTTGTGTGTGGTGCCTTCGAGTCATCTGACTTGGGATGCGCCAACCGAACTCCTGTTACACGGGTGGTAGGGATCGCCCTATGTGGAGATTTAGGGGAAGGTGTACGTGATAGTGTAAGTCCTCATAGGCAACGATGCAAGAAACCTGACCCTAGGAGAATTAAACACAAAATAGTAAAATTAAAAAAAAGAAAAAAAGAAAAAAATATAAATAAGAACATTAATGGACTTTACACTTTGTATCAGTTGATGATGTTAAGGTTGCCCGTGATTTCACTTAAGTCCTTAATTAACTTGCACGAATGATTTATTAGGCTAGGTGTTTGGACATGATATATATATATATATATTATATAGAGTCGGCCCGTACGATTACCGTGTCAAATGATCGACAAATGTAGGTAGGGTGAGTTGCTAGGTTGAATAATGCATCAATGTTTGGATTTTGTGGGTATGTCCATTGAAAACCCTCTGGAGACACAAATCCTCCTCCTTGGCGACAATGGGGTTTAAGGGCTTGTTGCACGTGCTAAGTGCAACCGTGATTCCTACGAAAGTGAGTTAGGATTTCCCTGTCTTTCGTATGTTTTTCCTTTCTTTCATTTTCCCTTTCTTTAATGTTTTGTATGTTTTGCTCGGGACTAGCAAAAGGTAAATGTGGGGGTATTTGATTAGTAGCATATCATGCATCATATTCATGCTTTATATCCTTACATTTCCCTAATATTGTGCTACTCGAGTGTTTGTTGTTATATTTCAGGTATTAGGTACTAAAGAATAGAAGGGAAGAGAAAAAGGAGTGAAACATAAGAAGGAAGTACTTAAATGATGCAAAATGGACCTCTCTATCATGCACAAAGACCCATCTGCAAGAGGGAAGGACCTGGACGTAAGCCCGGAGACACCAAATAGCAAACTGAGAAACTCCACACCATCACGGATATGGTTATGTGTTTATGTCTATTCTGGGAATGTTTCATTAGTCCTACACCTAGGTATTGTCCTTAGATTCATTTTTCATGTTTGTAAATAGAAGTCTTCCTCCTTTGTAATCTACCCAATGCTTGGTGGTCATTCTGTCTTGTTGGAGTAAAGCCTTGGAGCAAAACTCAAGTGGAGAAGAAAGCTACTTGTAATGTGAGTCATGTAAATAAAATATAATCCTAGTTTTGTTTTAATGCTTGCATGTTTAGCTTAGTTTTGTTTTCTTAATGTTAGTATAATTAGTTAAAATATTTTTCTTTCTTAATATAGTTTGTAGCCAATGTGTAGTGAGTAGTTATGTCCACCTTTAGGGTGGACATGATGTTTATACATGTAATGAAGAATGGGAATGAATGCTATCTTATGCAATATGTGATAACTGTGAATCTTTGCTTGTTTGTTTAAAAGAGAATACTTAACTTGATGGGTTTTTCATATTCATTAGGTACTTCCCATGCTTGTTTAGGTTCTTAATAACCAACTTGCTTATGCTCATGTTAGTCAGCTAGGTTAGTGATTGGAATGATAAGTTTTGCCACAACCATTAGGTACTTCCTATGCATGATTGGTGCAGTAAGAGCTCCCTAATACCCCTAATTTCATACGACCTGAAGAGAGCTTGCCTCTCACTATTGTTCCCGATCATCTTGAAAATGAATGGACACCAAACAACTACATAGCCAGTGAGGGTGTTGGGAGGATACGTTGTGTAAGAGACGCACTTTTTGTTTGCCTGGTGCATCGGGCAAGGAAAATGAGGTTGTTGGCTTTGTTCCGGCGCACCAGCTTGTTTGTTTGAGAGTTTGGATTGACGATCATAACATCAATACTGCACGACAGAAACTCTTCTTCCGTTGCTCAATTATGAGCAAACACTTTAGAGGTTTGAGTTGTTTAAGTTTGATCCTTTGTATCAGACGCCTTTGCGTATTGATAATGAACATTTCATTGCATCTTGTGCACTGGGTGAGGCCCCCCCAGACATTAGTATTTTGGCCCCACGTGTTGTCATGTTCCCATTCCAAGTACATTGACCCACTTTTGAGGTTTCTATTTAATGTCCCTTGACAAATGATGATGGGAACTGATTTTTTTACATAGTCATATTTGAAAAGAAAAAAAGAAAAAAAAACTTTAAGAGTGAACATTTATTGTTTTAGGCCCCAACCCTTGTGTATTTGGACACCATTTCTTTCACTTATTTGTCTCCCTACTTAAATATGTCACATGTTTTTGGGAATTCGGGTATATGTCCATCCACGTAACCATGAACTTCCCTTTTCGCTTCAAGTTGGTGAGATCTTTTCTTTTTCATGCAAAAATTCATGTAGTATCACACTTACATTCATTGAGGACAATGCATGAAGTAAGTGTGGAGGTGTTTTACGTGTGTACATAGTTGAATCTTTCTCCTTTTACTTTTGTTTCTTTTGTGTGTGTTGTTAGGGTCAGGATAGTGTGCTGCATTTAATATTGATATATCTTCTATACCATGATCCTTGGGGACATGCCTTTTTTTGCTTGCCTAGTTCTTTAAAAATTTCTTTTATTTTTCACAATCTTCATGTATTTGCGAAGAAAATGTTTTGTGGGTTTTGTGTGTGTTTAGCATGTGCAAAACCGTTAGGAGTTAAAGTAAAAAGGAAGCTCCCAAAATTGACATGAACTTGATGCATTTGGATATCTAGCTACAAACTTAAGGCCTTATCTAGTCGTTAGGATGACCCTGGATTTCACTCAGGGGAGGGTAATTATAGGATTTCAATACTCAAACAAATAAAGAAGTCCACCGTGAACCTAGTGAGTTGAATAATTCGTGTCTGTTAGTATGAAGAAGTTTGTCGCAGTCAGGGACCCTTAAAATCTTGTTGTGAAACCTAAAGTGTTGGGGTTTTGGTTCATATTTTGCTAAGAAATAATTTAGTAGGTTTTTCTTGTTGGCTTTTTGGCCTTAATCTACATTAATTTTATGATTACTCAAACTAATCTTAATCAATAAACATAATCAATCAAAGCGAGCAAACACAATTACACGCATTTCATACATACTTGTATACTTCCAATCATCTTAATAGGTTGACTGATTGACTTGTCAAGATAATCAAGGAAAGGAGCATTGGGACAAAGACATCAAGACTCAAGACTTGTAATCAAAGATTTGGACCAGGACATGTACTTTTACATTTATTGAGTCCATAAGGTTTAATATAAACTTGAGCACTAGTATTTTCTCATGTCTCCTTTCGGTGAACCGGATCCTTCACGGTCGACCGAAACCTTTCCAGTTCGGTCCACCGAACACCTATCGGATAACCAAATCCTCCCCATCAGTAAACCATAGGATGCTTTCTGGAGTTTTCCTAATGGACAACCGAAACACGTTTGGTAGACCGAATAGCCTTGGATCGTTTTTGGACATTGCTCCAACAATCACATTTGAATCGAGCCTATAGAGCCCAATTGACTTGTCCTAATTCGGACGACCGAATGCCTATCGGTCAACTGAGCCCTTCTTGGATTTATTTAGGTGCCCAACGGGTATTTACACGTGACACTTGACCGTTGTACCCAACGACTATTTGAGACTTAACTGTCAGCACAAAACCCATGCTACCAAAGTATACACGGTCAACCGAACTTGAGTAATCAGAGCCCAACCAATCTTACTGTCCACCTTGGAACGGTGAACGGAATAGATTTCGGTTAACCAAAATTTAATAGGGATTAATTGGAAATAGTTACTGGAAGTTGGTGAACGGTGATCCGAACATTATTCGGTCAACCGTATGCTTAGCTCAGATCAATCCAACATTCATGTTTTGGACTACCATTCTATAAACGGTCGACCGAACCTGCATAGAAATCTGCTGGAGCTTTAAGAAAATCCTTGCTTCTCATTGGTCCATTTCTCACCAACTCCCAAACGGCTAGTAGGGCTTGAAGACGTATAAATAGGATCTCATTTTATGGTTTCAGAAGACTTGAACACTTCCTATGAATCCTATACGCAAAGCCAAATCTTCTTCATCTTCAAGGTCTCATTCTTCTACACTCAAGCAAAAATTCACCACTTGCATATCCATGTCTTATCAATATCCAAGTGTGCTCAAGTGTAGAGTGTTAGATTGTGATTCCATTTTCATATCCAAGAATCACCAAGTTGTAAAGCTTCGAGGAAGCTCCCTCTCGGGTTGTGGGAGGAGACACGGGCAAGGAGAGGATTGTTCTAAACGGCGTTCATCTCGTCCCGGAATGGAAATCGGTTAGCGGAACCGCAAGCGAGGCTCGGGGGATCGAGCGATGCTTGCGAGGAGTACTAGGACCGGGGTGCAGTGCCGAACCTCTCTAAACTCTGGTGTCGATGATTTTGTGGTTTGCAATTTTCTTATCTCTTACTCCTTAAATTAGTTAAATGATTAGAGATTCTAAACGGATCCTATCACTTGGGAAATTAGGTCTGAGGGGACTTAGTGCCTGGTGCCTTCGAGTCATCTGACTTGGGATGCGCCAACCGAACTCCTGTTACACGGGTGGTAGGAATAACTCTATGTGGAGATTTAGGGGAAGGTATACGTGATAGTGTAAGTCCTCATAGGCAATGATGCACGAAACCCGACCTTGGGAGAATTAAACACCAACTAGTAAAATAAAAAAAATAAAAAAGAAAAATATAAAGAAAAATATAAATAAGAATATTAATGGACTTTACACTTTGTATCACTTGATGATGTTAAGGTTGCCCGTGCTTTAACTTAAGCCCTTAATTAACTTGCACGAATTATTTAGTAGGCTAGTTGTGTGGACATGATATATATATATAGAGTCGGCCCGTAGGATTACCGTGTCAAATGATCGACAAATGTAGGTAGGGCGAGTTGAGTTGGTAGGTTGAATAATGCATCAATGTTCGGATTTTGTGGGTATGTCCACTGAAAATCCTCAGGAGACACAACTCCTCCTCCTTGGTGATAACGGGGTTTAACAGCTTGTTGCACGGGCTAAGTGCAACCCTGATTCCTACGAAAGTGAGTTAGGATTTCCATGTTTTTCGTATGTTTTTCCTTTCTTTCATTTTTCCCTTTCTTTAATGTTTTGTATGTTTTACTCGGGACTAGCAAAAGGTAAATGTGGGGGGTATTTGATTAGTAGCATATCATGCATCATATTCATGCTATATATCCTTACATTTCCCTAATATTATGCTACTCGAGTGTTTGTTGTTATATTTCAGGTATTAGGTACTAAAAAATAGAAGGGAAGAGAAAAAGAAGTGAAACATAAGAAGGAATGACTTAAATGATGCAAAATGGACCTCTCTATCATGCACAAAGACCCATCTGCAAGAGGGAAGGACCTAGACGTAAGCCTGGAGACACCAAATAGCAAACTAAGAAACTCCACACCATCACGGATATGGGTTATGTGTTTATGTCTATTATGGGAATCTGTCATTAGTCCCACACCGGGGGATTATCCTTAGTTTCATTTTTCATGTCTATCAATAGAACTCTTCCTCCTCCTTTGTAATGTACCCATTGCTTGGTGGTCATTCTCTCTACTTGGAGTAAAGCCTTGTAGAAAAACTCGAGTGGAGAAGAATGCTACTTGTAATGTGAGTCGTGTAAATAAAATATAATCCTAGTTTTTTTTAATGTTGTTTTTTTGACAGCTTGCATGTTTAGCTTAGTTTTGTTTTCCTAATCCTAGTATAATTAGTTATAATGTTTTTCTTTCTTAATATAGTTTGTAGCCAATGTGTAGTAAGTAGGTATGTCCTCCTTTGGGGTGGAGATGATGCTCGTACATGTAATGAAGAATGAGAATGAATGCTATCTTATGCAATATGTGATAAGTGTGAATGTATGCTTGTTTGTTTAAAAGAGAATACTTAACTTGATGGGTTTTTCCATAATCATTAGGTACTTACCATGCTTGTTTAGGTTCTTAATAACCAACTTGTTTATGGTCATGTTAGTCAACTAGGTTAGTGATTGGAATGATAGATTTTGCCACAACCATTAGTTACTTTTGACGCATGAAAACACAACCTACACTTGTGCTTTATTGAATGCATTCTGCACCACCTTATCACATGTGTACACACATTCCACCCCTTGGGGGTTTTCCTTACTGAGTTTAATCTTGCTTTGCTAGTTGCTTAGTTTTCTGATTGATAAGTTTTAATTATACCGCAAGTGCATGACCGCGTTGAAGCGGTGGCAAATACGGGTCGATCCACAGGGAGGTGTGTCGACTTTGGTTTGTTCAAAGACGAGTGGGAAAGAAAGGAGAGAAAATGAGTTATGATATACACTACACTACAATGAGAAAGGAAATGAAAAAATAAGCACTAAAAATAAACCCCAAAGCGGGTAGAGAAAAGAGTGTGAATACAAAGATATGTGTATGTGTGTGTGTTCAATTAAGCTCATCACAATATGTAGTCCATGAAAATCATAAAACTACATCTGACTTTGCCTCCACATAAATTAAGATAACATAATATCATTAAAACATACAAGACAATAATTGGAATTAAGCTAAATGAACTCATGTATAAAGACTAGACCCTACTATGCCTCCATATGAAATAAGATAGCATATTATCATTAAAACATACAAGGCATTAACCAAGGTAAAGGCAACAAGAGTACATGCAACGATAAATCATGTTTCCTTCATCAATTCCATCCATATCCTCACCTTATCATTCCCCATAAAATAGGTCCACTAATCTAAGCATAAGCTAAGCTTCATTCGAGAGCATTAGCATATCAAAGACAAGAGTGAAATATCATTAGATGGTTATAGAAATCATATAAGGCTCAAAGGATTAAGATAACATACACCTAATACACCACATGATCATATCACACATTTCTCCACCCCCAAATGGGGATGGAACTACTCACTTATCATTACACTACAACCTACATTAAAATGAAACATTCTACTGAAATGAAACTAAACTAAGCAAGCAAATAATATTAAAGAAACTAAAAGGACAAAAAACAAATGAAGCATGCAAGCATAGGGAAGGAAATTAAACTAAGAAAGAAACAACATAACTAAAGAAAAACATCTATTATTACTCACTCAATTACAACTAGCCTCTCTCCACCAGGGTTTTTGCTTCAAGGCTTTTACTCCTAGTAGAGAGGATGGCCACCAAGAGAGAGATTGGGTACAAGAGAGGATGGAGAGTTCTATTTATAGCCATAGAAAATGGTAATCGGGACAATCCCCTGGTATGGGACTAAACAAATACCAAAAATAGACTAAACACACTCTAATACACGCCCCACATAAATCTTAACGGATCCGGACCAAAAGAGACTGCCCATTAGCGGTCTTGGACCGCTAATAAGCGGTCTACAGTGTTCGGATCGTTCTGGATTTTCTTCTGGGCTTTTCTGGATGTATTTTTTGGTCTTTGATGCATGTACTTCGCTTGTTGGAGGTCTGACCCGAATAGAATTGCCAAAATACTCCCCATGATGGTGTGCAGTATTCTTGTTTTGTTCATTGGTCCTTCTATCTTGCATTCAGGTCCTTCGATCTTGCATCTTAGTCCTCGAGTCTCTCAACTCGGTCATTTTTCCTGCTTTTAGGGCCTTTCATGTCTCTTCTCTTCATACCTATTTATTTCTGAAATTCAAACATAAAGCACGTTATATAGCATTGTTTAGGTTAAAGATAATGGATATAAGATATAAATGTAAGCATGAAATGATGTCAATCAAATACCCCCATACCTAACTTTTGCTAGTCCCGAGCAAAACAAAGAAAGAGAAGCATACAAAAAACAAGAAATCCTAACTCACTTTCGTAGGAATCACGGTTGCACTTAGCACATGCAACAAGCCGTTAAACCTCCATGTCACCAAGGAGGAGGTGTGTTGTCTTCTGAGGGTTTTCAGCGGATATACCGATAAAATCCGAACAGAGATGCATTATTCAATCAAGAAACTCGACTCGATGGACTCATTTTTATCGATCATTGGACGCGGCAATCCTACGGGCTGACTCTATATAGGTATTCAGTCCACACACCTAGCCTAATGAACCATTCGTGCAAGTTAAATAAGGACTTAAGTGAAAGACATGGACAACCTCAACATCCTCAAGTGATACAAAGTGTAAAGTCCATTAAGGTTTTTATTTGTATTACCATTTTTTTCTTTTTCTTTTTCTTTTTGTTTCTTTTCTTATTATTATTTTTCTATTCTTATTATTAGTTGGAGTTTCATTCTCCAGGGTCAGGTTTCGTGCATCAATGCCCACGAGGACTTACATTATCACGTACACCTTTCCCCAAATCTCCACATAGGGCAATCCCTACCACCCGTGTAATGGGAGTTCGGTCGGCGTATCCCAAGTCAGATGACTCGAAAGCACCAGACACAAAGTCCCCTCAGACCTACTTTCCCGACTGATAGGAGCCGTGCGAGAAGAGAGAACACCTACTCACTTATTTCCTATCTACACATGAACCCAAAACCCCTACACTTAATGTCTCACAACAAGATTTAAAGGGTCCTTGACTGCAACAAACTTCCTTAAATTAATAGACACCAATTATTGATTTACTAGGTTCAGGGTGGACTTCTTTAAGTGTTTGAGTACTGAAACCCTATGATTACTCGCCCCCCGAGGGAAAACTGGGGTGCATCCTAACGACTCGATAAGTCCTAAAGCCACTGTACTAGATTTCCTAATGCATCAAGTTGAAGACAATTTTGGGAGCTTTCTGTCTACTTTGCCTCTCAATGGTTTTGCACATGCCAAACACACGCAAAACCCACAAAACATTTTCTTTCGCAAACACAAGAAGATTTTGAAAGAAATGTGAAAATTTAAAGCGCTTGGGAAGCAAAAGAAGACAAGTTACCTAAGGATCATGGCAAGCAGATATATCGATATTAAATGCAACACACTAACATGCACAAAAGAAAATAAAATCAAAGGAAAAAGACTCGACTATGTACACAAGTAAAACACCCCCCCATACACCTACTTCATGCATTGTCCTCAATGAATGGGAGCATGAAACTACATGTATTTATGCATGAAAAAGAAAAGATCTCACCAACGTGAAGTACAAAAGGAAGTTCATGGTCATGTTGATGGACGCAAACCCGAATTTCCACAAAACTTGTGAGATGCTAAAGAAGGGATACAAATACGTGAAAGAAATGGTGCCCAAATACACAAGGGTTGGGGCCCACAATAATCAATGCTCACTGAAGGAGTCTTCTTCTTCTTTTCTTTTCTTTTCTTTTTTTTATAACTATGTACAAAAATGGGCTCACATCTTCATATGTCAAGGGACATCAAATGGGAACCCTCCATCTCTCGAGCCAAAAATACACCTGCATGGGCTCGCAACATAAAAAGCAAAATTGCTAGACCACTTGATACCCTTATAAGTGTTGTGGTTGTTTGATGCCTCTTGAGAGTGAGCAAGATAGGAGGCATGAACGAGAGGTGAACCTCTGTCTGGTTGTTTGAAATGTAGGTTATCAAGTGGTTGATTCTTAACCCACATGGGGTCCTCAGCAGATACAGAATGAAGAGCATGTGACCCAGAGGCCATAAAAATAGTATCTTGTCGCTCAAGAGCCACATGATCAAAAGGATGAGGCTCAACAGCCACGTGATCAAAAAAGGATGTGGCTCAAAGGCCACGGGATCAAAAGGATGTGGCTCTAAGGCCATGTGATCAGAAGATAAGGCACCTTCTTGTGCCAGCCCAGATGAAACATCTTCACTACCTTCAGGATCTCCATCGAACAATTCTCTTAACTTGAAGGCACCCTCAACTTCAATCTCATCCATGCCCTGGATAAGGTTGACCCCAACAGGGTCATTGAAGGCACATGTTTTCTTGCCGATGGTGAGGATGTTGAAATCAGCGCATTGACTACCATAAGTCAAGCGCATTAGACCATTCCGACAATTGACCAAGGCATTGGAAGTCGCTAGAAATGGTCGCCCCAGAAAGACAGGAATTTGTCCAAGTGGGTTTGGCAGAGGTTCAGTATCCAAAACAAAGAAGTCGACTGGATAAATGAACTCACCCACTTTGATGAGCACATCTTCCACCACACCCCTCGGTTTCTTCATAGACCTATCAGCCAATTGAAGAGTGGTTTTTGTTTGTTTTAGGTCTCCAAGACCGAGGTGGACGAAGACAGAATATTGCAGAAGCTTAACAGATGCACCAAGGTCCAATAAGGCTCGATGTATGGACACATCACCAATCATAGAAGAGATAGTAGGACAACCAGGGTCCTTGTATTTGACTTGCATAGGTTGTGCCAACAAAGAATTCACGTTAGCCGCAAGAACAACTTTCTTTGGAACATGAGTTTTTCTCTTCTTGGTGCATAAGGGATGTCCACCTTAACTTGCCGAAACATCTCAAGCATCTTGTCATGCTGATCCGAGGTTTTCTTTTTAAGGTGCTTGGGGAATGGCTCCTTTGGGGCAAAAGGGTTTTGCGAAGGAACCTCAGAATTCTGGTCCAAAGAAGCATGAGTGGGGACCTCAGAATCTGATTCCTTTGACACAAGAGGAGACAAGGGGGCCTCAGGGTTCCGCCCCATTATCAAAGGAAATCTAGAAGGAACCCCAGAATCAGGTTCCTTCCTGGAAGTATTGGTGGAGGGATCCTCAGGATCCGGCTCCCTCAGAGATGCAGGTATCACCGCAGGTCTGGTGACACCAAGATATGGTGATTGCAGGGAAGGCACCCTAATGTGGTTGTCCACCTCCTTACAAGACCTTAAAGTATGAATCACATTAATATGATGGGTCGGTTTAGTGGTAGCATGAGGCACTCGTGGCCTTCCTTGAGAATGGGTACCCCGAGGATTCACCTCGGGTTGACTCGATAACTGGCCCTTCTCGCGTTCATGGAGCTGACGAGCCAACTGACTAACTTGCATTTCCAATACTTTGACCGAATTGTTGCTGGCCGCAAACATGGATTGTATGCTCTGAATGAACGCTTGAAGAGTTTGTTCAAGAGTGGGGTCCTTCGAGTCAACCCGTTGGGTTAGAATAACCCGACGATGAGGCCTGAGGAGGTTGGTAATTATGGTTTTGAGACGTTTGATGTGGAAGTTGGTAGGTCGCCGATGGGCGTGGAGGTTGATAAGGCGGAGGTTGAGGTTGAGCGTGCGAGCTCTGACCGTTACCCCCACTAGGCCCCCAAGAAAAGTTAGGATGGTTACGTCATCCTGGGTTGTAGGAGTGATTGTACGGGTCATTACAGGGCCTTTGTTGATACATCGCATTTGCAGCGCATTCCAAGTCATCATGGATCGTAAGTCCACACCTACTACACTCGGGAGTAGCGACCTGAGCTACAGGAGCTCGATCCAACTCTACACTCTCAATCTTATGCATGAGAGTAGCCATTTTCGCCTCAGACACGATAGTTGACTCAAGTTGATATGATCCAGCCCGACCAGAAGACCTGGCGGATGGTGGCTCTCTCATGGTGTCCCACTCAAAGGTACGTTCAACCATTAATTAAAAAGTGCCCCACGCTTCATCGATGAGTTTCATTTGGAAATCACCTTGACACATTGACTCCAACAATGTGCGGGTGTTGTAGTTGAGGCCCTCATAAACAATTTGGCACAACTGCCAAAGCTCAATTCCGTGATGAGGGCACTGCAAGAGAATGTCCTTGAACCTCTCAAAGAAATTATAAAACGATTCGGTCTCAGTTTGATACATTTGGTGTATCTGTTGCCGTCTCTGTTGAGTTTTCCTTTGAGGGAAGAATCTCTTCAGAAATACGGTCACAAAGTCATCCCAAGACCGAATAGAGCTCGCCGGGAGGCTGTACATCCATTTCTTTGCGTTATCCTTCAACGCGAAAGAAATCATCCTCAACCGGACTGAATCCTCATCAAGTTGTTGAAGCTTGAACATGGAGTATACTTCCTCGAATTCACGTATAAAAATATACGGATCCTCCTTATTGGAAGTGAAGGTAGGAAGCATGCTCTCATATTGAGGTTTCAGTTCATAGTTATTCCCGCGAGCTGGGGGGAGAACTATGCCAGAAGGCTTCGCGGCCCGAACAGGATGAGTCCGCTCCCACAAAGTCATCGGCCTATCCTGTCGAGCTAAAGGTGGTGGTGAACCAAGAATTCGATCGTGACTGAAGCCCCCTTCCTCTCAAGTTAGAGGAGGAGGAGAAGGAGGTCTACGTGGTGGTGGGAGCGGACCAAGGTAATCCATGTATGGAACCTAGTCTCCCCCGTCACCATGAAAAGACTCGACCTCTCGCTCCAAAGGAGCACGAGGCGGAGATGGCCGATCACCAAGACCGTCCATCTCAGAAAAATGCGCTCTCTCAAGTCAAGTGCTCTCACCAGAATGAGCCCAACCTCGCATAAAAACGTTCGACTCGACTCTAAAATAACACACAATAGAAGATGTACTCAGAGGAGGAGACTACTCATAGAATATAGATGAGGAGAAGACTCAGAGGAGGAGGGAAGAATCCGTAGAGCTAGCGTAGGTAGTGGGTGAAAGTAGAAGCCTAATCTAGCAAGCACGGCTCAAACAATATATGGTTGTGGGTCCTTAGGCTAGATGACGCCTAACTTCGAGGTCACTAATCTCGACACGCCTCACCTCCCTACAACGAAGACCACAATGCCCAACAAGTGATACCAGATCCGGAGATCCAGTACCTCGTACTATCGACAAGGCAGGCGACACCGATCAGGTCATGACGGTCTCGACTAGATTACTCTCCTAGTGCGTCCGAAATCCTTAAGGCCAATGTCTACTTGCTTTTAGAATTAAGGCTTTTATTAAGAGTGATTTTTGGGTCCAAGGAATGGGTGATGAAATCCCCCACCTTATCTTTTATGGGACAACCCCTCCTTAGTAGCGTTTTGATCTTAAATCTAGCAATCAACACTCCAATCAAACGCTCAAGTCACTCTTGTCCTGATGCAATTCCTACTAACTAATGCATGGTCATACAAAAATGCATGAATGAGTGTAGGAAATGCGTACCTCACGCCAGCTCATCACAATATGTAATGTGAAAATCATAAAACTACATCCAACTTTGCCTCCACATGAATTAAGATAACACAATATCATTAAAACATACAAGACAATAATTGGAATGAAGCTAAATGAACTCATATATAAAGACTAGACCATACTATGCCTCCACATGAAATAAGATAGCATATTACCATAAAAATATACAAGGCATTAACCAAGGTTAAAGCAACAAGAGTACATGCAACTACAAATCATGTTTCCTTCATCAATTCCATCCATATCCTCACCCTATCATTCCCCATAAAATAGGTCCACTAATCTAAGCATAAGCTAAGCTTCATTCAAGAGCATTAGAATATCAAATACAAGAGTGGAATCCTATTAGATGGTGATGGAAATCATATAAGTCTCAAGGGATTAAGATAACACAAACCTAATACAACACATGATCATATCACACATTTCTCAACCCCCCAAATGGGGATGGAACTACTCACTTATCATTACACTATAACCTATATTAAAATGAAACATTCTACTGAAATGAAACTAAAAGGACATAAAACAAAAGAAGCATGCAAGCATATGGAAGGAAATTAAACTAAGAAAGAAACAACATAACTAAAGAAAAAAATATATTATTACTCACTCAATTACAAGTAGCCTCTCTCCTAGTAGAGAGGATGGCCACCAAGAGAGAGATTGGGTACAATATAGGATGGAGAGTTCTATTTATAGCCATAGAAAAAGGTAATTCGGGACAATCCCCCGGTATGGGACTAAACAAATACCAAAAATAGACTAAACACACTCTAATACACGCCCCCACATAAATCTTAGCGGATCCAGACCAAAAGAGATCGCCCATTAGCGGTCTACAGTGTTCGGATCGCTCTGGATTTTCTTCTGGGCTTTTCTGGATGTATTTTTTGGTCTTTGATGCATCTATTTCGCTTGTTGGAGCTCCGACCTGAATAGAATTGCCAAAATACTCCCCATGATGGTGTGGAGTATTCTTGTTTGCTCATTGGTCCTTCTATCTTGCATTCAGGTCCTTCGATCTTGCATCTTAGTCCTCGAGTCTCTCAACTCAGTCCTTTTTCCTGCTTTTATGTCCTTTCATGCGTCTTCTCTTCAAACCTATTTATTTTGGAAATTCAAACATAAAGCTCGTTACGTAGCATTGTTTAGGTGAAAGATAATGGATATAAGATACAAATGTAAACATGAAATAATGTCAATCATTTTCCTTTCATGTTTTTATCGTTCTTGTTGGTTAATTGTTTGTTTAGTGTAGCCTATAGTTTATTGTAATCAAACTTCTTCTCCCCTTTATTTTCCACTTGATTTCTGAAAATTAAGAGTTCACATACCTCCATGCGGACTCGACCCGTACTTGCCACCACTTCATCGCGGTCGTGCACTTGTGATTTTATAACTGAATCAATCACCTCTTCGTCGGACTTTTGTACCACCGATGGAACTTAATAATGACACTGACAGATAACTTTGGTCGGACCAAAATTTTACATTTGTGGGTTCTACACCGATGGATCGAAACCGCCGGTGTAGGTTTTCTTTGAAGAAACACGTAGGCATCGAAAACATTTTGCGCAATAACATTCTCTGATGGAAAAGTTGTTTAACACTGACGGATAAAGGTCGTCGGTGCACTTGTTCTTCAAACGACATACGAATATTGTCTGTCATAGTTAACTTTGAAAATCGAGTGTGTCAAACCCAAATGTCGACCATTACAACGACTGAAAACTTCGGTCGGACCAAAATTTTCCATTTGGGGGTTTTACACCGACGGATAGACAACCGTCGGTGTAGGTTTTCCCTTAAGAAACAAGCGGGTGTCGAGACCGTTTCGCGCAAGAATTTAGTCAGATGGAAAAGTACTTTAACACTGACGCATAATATCTGTCAGAGATAACTTTGAAAATTGACCGTTTCTTGGGCTACTACACCGATGGATCATACCATAACACCGACGGCGAAGGTCCGTCAGTGTAGGTTTTTATCAGGAGCCCGAGTCGGGCAACCCTTTCATTTGCTTTCTTCTCCAACACAAAAATACCCTAACCCATCCCGACCCACGCCCACCACGTACACCTCTGGTCGTCGCCTCCTCCTCGCCGCTCGTCCACGCTCACCTCCTATCTGGTAATGCTTCTCTAATCACCATCACCATCATCACCCGCAGCCACCATCACCAATCGCCCCTACCTGACCCGATCACCACCTCCCTAATGCCCAACCCGAGACCCTCATCCCCAACCCGACCCTACTGCCTCCCCTAACCCCATCCCCAATCGCAGACACAAAACCTAACCCCAAACCCGACCTCACACCCATCTATATTGTTTTTATCTGATTTTTTATAAGATTATTTGTGTTGAACGTTTTAATTATAACCGCAAGTGCACGGCGTCGGGGAAGACGTTGCAAATACGGGTCGTCCACAGGGAGGTGAGCAGCCTCTCGTTTCCACGAAATCAAGTGGCAAAAATAGGGAAGAGAGTTTGATTATCCAACTCTACGCTACACTACACTACGAAGTACGAAATGCGAACGAAAGCAATAAACAAGGAACTACCAAACTAAACTAAGAACTAAATAAGTGCTGGAATTCAGAAATAGAAAATCCCTAAGGGGTGGAGTGAGTGCACACATGCAAAGAGGTGGGTGTTGAACACAATCTTTAAGCACAAATAAAGGTGGTGTTATCATGCATAGGAAGTGTCTAAATGTTATGGCAAAACCTATCAATCCATTCACCAACCTAGTTGATTAACATTTACATATACAAGTTGTTTATTTCAGAACCTAAACAAGCATGAGAGGTGTCTAATCATTTTGGCAAAACTCATCAAGTTATAAATTCTATCCTAAACAAGCAAGCATACATTCGCGTTTTATCAACACATTGTAAATAAAGCATTCATTCCATTCTCATTTGCATGTATGAACAACTACTCCACCCCCCAAAGGGGATGGAACTACTCACTACACATTAGACTAATGATTAAACTAAGTAAGGAAAGCATATTAACTAAGCTACTAAACCTAAGAAATGAAATTAAACAAAGTAAAACAAGCAACATGAAACAAACAACATAATAAAGAAACTTTTATTAAAATGACTCACAATTCAAGTAGCATCCTCCTACTTTAGTGTGTGCTTCAAGGCCTCACTTCTAGTAGGAAGAATAGCAACTAAAAATGTGAAGTGATTACAATAGAAGGTGAAGAGTTCTATTTATAGCCAAAGAAAAAGGCAATCCGGGACAATCCCCCGATGTGGGACTAAAGAAATACCAGAAATAGAATAAACACCCTCTAATACATGTGCCCGCGAAGTTTGAGAGGATCCAGAGAGATCCAGACCGCCAATTGGTGGTCCCAGACCGCCAATTAGCGGTCCATAAGATCTGGATCTGGCTGGAATTCGTTGTGGGTTTTTCTGGTTTTCTTTGTCTGCCTTTGATGCATCTACTTTGTTTATTGGAGCTCCAACCTGAATATAATTGCCAAAATACTCCCCAAGAAGGTGTGGAGTTTTCTGTTTTGCTCTTTGGTCTTTCGGTCTTGCGTTCAGGTCCTTCTCCCTTGCATCTTAGTCCCCAGGTATCACAATTTAGTCATTTTCCCTGCCTTTTGG
This sequence comes from Triglochin maritima, assembly GCA_963682175.1. NCBI lineage: Eukaryota > Viridiplantae > Streptophyta > Magnoliopsida > Alismatales > Juncaginaceae > Triglochin > Triglochin maritima. The sequence continues at coordinate 13,208,444 of OY821790.1, read as the reverse complement.
TCCTTTTATGCTTCATCTCTTCAAACCTATTTATTTCTGAAATTCAAACGTAAAACTCGTCGCGTAGCATTGTTTAGGTGAAAGATAATGGATATAAGATGCAAATGTAAGCATAAAATGATGTCAATCAAATACTCCCACACCTTACTTTTGCTAGTCCCGCGCAAAACAAAGAAAGAGAAAAGCATACGAAAAACAAGAAATCCTAATTCACTTTCGTAGGAATCACGGTTGCACTTAGCACGTGCAACAAGACGTTAAACCTCCTTATCGCCAAGGAGGAGGAGTGTTGTCTCTTGAGGGTTTTCAGCGGATACACCCACAAAATCCGAACAAAGATGCATTAATCAATCTAGCTACACGACTCGTTGAACTAATTTTGTCGATCATGGGACGCGGTAATACTACGGGTCGACTCTATATATGTAATCGGTCCACACACCTAGCCTAATGAATTATTCGTGAAAGTTAGTTAAGGACTTAAGTGAAAGACATGGGCAACCTTAAGTTCTGAATGTGATACAATGTGTAAAGTCCATTAAGGTTCTTATTTGACTCTTTTTTTCTTTTTCTTTGGAGTATCATATTGGTTGGTGTTTGAGACTCCTAGGGTCAGCTTTCATGCATCATTGCCTATGAGGACTTACACTATCACGTACACCTTCCCCCAAATCTCCACATAGGGCGATCCCTACCACCCGTATAACGGGAGTTCGGTCGGTCCATCCTATGTCAGATGACTCGAGAGCACCAGGCACAAAGTCCCCTCAGACCTACTTTCCCGAGTGCTAGGAGCCGTGCGAGAAGAGAGAACACCACTTATTCACTTATCTACATGGGAACCAAAACCCCTACACTTACAGTTTCACAAAAAGAGTTTAAGGGCCCTTGACTACGACAAACTTCCTTATACTAACACACACGAATTATTGACTCACTAGGTTCAGGGTGGACTTCTTTAAATGTTTGAGTACTTAAACCCTATGATTACACACCCCCGAGGGAAAACCGGGGTGCATCCTAATGACTCGATAAGACCTAAAGCCAGTAAACTAGAAATCCTAATGCATCAAGTTCAAGACAATTTTGGGAGCTTTCTTTTTACTTTGCCTCTCAATGGTTTTGCACATGCTAAACACACGCAAAACCTACAAAAACATTTTCTTTCGCAAACACATGAAGATTTTCAAAGAAATGTGAAAATTTTAAAGCACTAGGCAAGCAAAAGAAGACAAGTCACCCAAGGATCATGGCAAGCAGATATATCGATACTAAATGCAGCACACTAACATGACCCTAACAAGGCACACAAAAGAAAACAAAATCAAAAGAAAAGACTCAACTATATACACACGTAACCCCCCCCCCCCACACATACTTCATGCATTGTCCTCAATGAATGTGAGCAAGACACTACATAGATTTATGCATGAAAAATGAAAGATCTCACCAACAGAAAGCGCAAAAGGAAGTTCGTGGTTATGTTGATCGACACAAACCCGAATTCCCTCAAAACATGTGAGATACTGAAGAAGGGAGACAAATACGTGAAGAAATGGGGCCCACGTACACAAGGGTTGGGACCCACAACAATCAATGCTCGCTCATGGAGTCTTTTATTACACACATTCATTTTTTTACAAGGTATATACATCAACAAAGATATTCTCATAATCATTTGGTCAAGGAACATCAAATGAGAATATTGAGTTATGAGGACCAGAGACTTGCCAAGATGGGCAAACTTCACTGGTACTCTGAGGTGTCATGAGGGGTGAAACGTCAAGGTTGAACGGCTCGAACCCCTCATGATATTGGTTGGGTGTGGGCAACATGAATGAATGAAGTTGTGTTGCCTCACTAGAGTTTAGTTGCTCATCGAACAAAACCCTCCAACCAATAGGTGGGTGCATAGGAATGAGTTCCACAAGCTCATTCGATGGATGCAGCAGACCTGCGACACTAAGAATGGGGCTTCTCCCCAAGTCATCCAACAAGGACCTCCCACCATCATTTATATCATCAAGCATATGCTCGGTCGTAGGTGGGTCCTTGTTGGAGTCAAGATGAAGCTCAAATGGCTCAATGGCCAATGGACGTGAGATAGAGACACGTTCTGGTATAGGCATAAGATGAGGTGTCTCACTCTCACTAGTAATCTCAACTTAATCATGCAACGAACATTCCTTTTGGACATTCATGTTTGATGCCAGCTCACTCAGTTGCATTGCAAAGACAAGCAATGAGTTTTCGCTGGGTCCACAAACATTCTCAAAGGGTTGCATTGGTGTTAAGGGTGTTTGTTGATTTTGCGGTGCTTTTTCTAATTGGCGGATGAGATTGAGATTTAAAGGTTGGTTCATGGGCTCCTGTTGCCTACCAGAGTTGAACACATGAAACTCAGCACTCATGTTACCGAATGAGAGCTTCATGAGACCATTTCTACAATTAATTAAGGCATTGGAGGTTGCCAAAAATGGTCTACCCAAAATCAAAGGTATTTGAGAGTGGGTGTTCGCAACAGGATTGGTATCGAGGACAACAAAATCGACTGGAAATATAAAATCTCCAACTTTGATAAACACATCCTCGATAATCTCCTTTCGAATACGAATGGATCTATCCGTCAATTGGAGTGTGATCTTAGTTGGTTTCAATTCTCCCAAGTTCAACTGTTGATAAACTGAAAATGGGAGGAGGTTGACCGCCGATCCTAAATCAAGCAATACATTATTCATGCTAGTGTGCCATATCGTACACTGAATAGTAGGACACCCAGGGTCCTTGTATTTTGTGTAGGTGGGGTTGGACAAAAGTGAGCTGATATTTGCAGCCAAGAATGCTTTCTTAGGAACATTGGTCTTCCTCTTGGTTGTGCAGAGATCCTTCAACACTTTGGCATATTGAGGTATTTGTTGGATGGCATCTGATTGATCGTTTTATTTAAACCGCAAGTGCACGGCCGCGTTGAAGCGGTGGCAAATACGGGTCGTCCACTGGGAGGTGTGTCGACGATTGGTTTGTTCGAAGGCGAGAGGTAAACAGAAGGAGAGAAAGGTTTGTTACACTAAACTACACTAAGGTGCAAATGGAAATGGAAGAGAAGCAAGAAAACTAAACCCCAAAGGGGGTAGAGATATAATGTGAACATAAAGAAGTGTGTGTGTGTGTGTTCATTAAGCTCCTCACAACATGTAGTGCATGAAATCATAAAACTACATCCAACTTTGCCTCCACATGATTTAAGATAAGACTACATCATTAAAACATACAAGACAATAATTGGAATGAAGCTACATGAACTCAAGTATTAAGACTAGACCCTACTATGCCTCCACATGAATTAAGATAAGACTACATCATTAAAACATACAAGACATTAGCTAAGGTAAAGGCAACAAGAGCACATACACAACAAATTGTGTTTCCAATATTAACTTCATCCATATCCTAACCTTATCATTCCCCATAGAATAGGTCCACTAATCAAAGCATAAGCTAAGCTTCATTCAAGAGCATTAGCATATCAAAGATAAGAGTGAAAACCCATTAGATGGTTATGGAAATCATATAAAGCTCAAGGGATAAAGATAACACACACTTAATACACTACATTATTATATCACATATTTCTCCACCCCCCAAATGGGGATGGAAATACTCACACATATTTAAACTAACTACTCTAATAAAATGAAGCATTATACTGAAATGAAACTATACTAATCAAGCAAGAAATATTAAAGAAGCATAAAACAAAACAAGCAACAAAGCAAACACATAAAAGGAAATCAACTAAGCAAGAATTAACAAGCTAAAGAAAACATCTATTATTAACTCACTCAAATTAGAAGCAGCTCTTCCTCCACCAGAGTTTTGCTTCAAGGCTTCACTCTTAGTAGGGAAGATGCCACCAAAGAGAGAGATGGATACAATGGGAGGTGAAGAGTTCTAGTTATAAGCATGGAAAAAGCTAATCCGGGACAATCCCCCGATGTGGGACTAAACCAATAGCAAAATAACCTAAACGAACATTAATACAAGTCCAGGAGAAGTTTGGGCGGATCTGGCATGATCCAGACCGCCAATTGGCGGCCTATAAAGCCCAGATCCGTCTGGGTTTTTTGTTGGGCTTTGCTAGAAGTGTTTCTTGGTCTTGGATGCATCTACTTGGTCTGTTGGAGCTCCGACCCGATTCGAATTGCCAAAATACTCCCCATGATGGTGTGGAGTTTCCTGTTTTGCTCTTAGGTCCTTCGGTCTTACGATCAGGTCCTTCTCCATTGCATCTCAGTCCCTAGGTCTCACAATTAAGTACTTTTTTCCTGCTTTTGGGTCCTTTCATGGTTTTTCTCTTCAAACCTCTTTATTCCTGAAAACTAAACATAAAACTCGTAACGTAGCATTGCTTAGGTGTAAGATAATAGATATAAGATACAAATATGAGCATGAAATGATGTCAATCAAATACCCCCACACCTAAGTTTTTGCTAGTCCCGAGCAAAACAAAGAAAAAGAAAAGCAAACGAGAAACAAGAAATCCTAACTCACTTTCGTAGGAATCACGGTTGCACTTAGCACGTGCAACAAGTCGTTAAACCTCCTTGTTGCCAAGGAGGAGGAGTGTTGTCTCCTGAGGGTTTTCAGCGGATATACCCACAAAATCCGAACAAGATGCATTATTCAATCTTGACCTCGACTCGTTGGAAATATTTTGTCGATCAATGGACGCGGTAATCCTACGGGCCGACTCTATATAGGTAATCAGTCCACACACCTAACCTAATGAACTATTCCTGCAAGTTAAATAAGGAATTAAGTGAAAGACATGGACAACCTCAACATCCTCAAGTGCTACAAAATGTAAAGTCCATTAAGGTTCTTATTTGCATTACCATTTTTCCTTTTTGTTTCTTTTCACATTTTTTTCTTCTTTTTCTTTTTATTAGTTGGAGCTTCATTCTCCTAGGGTCAGGTTTCGTGCATCATTGCCCACGAGGACTTACACTATCACGTACACTTTTCCCTAAATCTCCACATAGGGCAATCCCTACCACCCGTGTAATGGGAGTTCGGTCGGCGCATCCCAAGTCAGATGACTCGAAAGCACCAGGCACAAAGTCCCCTCAGACCTACTTTCCCGAGTGATAGGAGCCGTGCGAGAAGAGAGAACACCTACTCACTTATTTCTTATCTACACATGAACCAAAACCCCTACACTAATGTCTCACAACAGGATTTAGAGGGTCCTTGACTACAACAAACTTCCTTAACTTAACAGACACGAATTATTGACTCACTAGGTTTAGGTTGCACTTCATTAAATGTTTGAGCACTGAAACCCTATGATTACTCACCCCAAAGGAAAACTGGGGTGCATCCTAACGACTCGATAAATCCTAAAGTTAGTGTACTAGATATCCTAATGCATCAAGTTCAAGGCAATTTTGGGAGCTTTCTTTTTACTTTACCTCTCAACGGTTTTGCACATGCTCAACACACGCAAAACCCACAAAACATTTTCTTTCGAAAACACATGAAGATTTTGAAAGAAATGTGAAAATTTTGAAGCACTAGGAAAGCAAAAGAAGACAAGTCACCCGAGGATCATGGCAAGCAGATATATCGATATTAAATGCAGCACACTAACATGACCCTAAAAATGCAAACAAAAGAAAACAAAATCAAAAGAAAAGACTCGACTATGTACATACGTAAAACACCCCCCCACACCTACTTCATGCATTGTCCTCAATGAATGCGAGCAAAATACTACATGGATTTATGCATGAAAAAGGAGAGATCTCACCAACGTGAAGTACACAGGGAAGTTTCGGGCTATGTTGATGGACAAAACCCAACTTCCCTCAAAACCTGTGAGATGCTAAGGAAGTGATACAAATACGTGAAAGAATTGCGGCCCAAATACTTAAGGGTTGGCTCACAACAATCGATGCTCACTGAAGGAGTCTTTTATTGTACTTTCTTTTTTTTTCTTTTTTTTTATTTTTTTCTTTATGTACAACAAATGGGCTCCCATCTTCATATGTCAAGGGACATCAAATGGGAACCCACTATCACTCGAGCCAAAAATGCACATGCATGGGCTCGCGACATACAAATCAGAATTGCTTGACCACCTGATACCCTTATAAGTGTTGTGGTCGTTTGATGCCACTTGAGAGTGAGAAAGATCGGAGGCATGAATGAGAGGTGAACCTCTATCAGGTTGAAGGGTATCAGATGGTTGATTCTTAACCCACATGGGGTCCTCAGCAGATACAAAATAAAGATCATATGGCCCAGAGGCCATAAAAATGGTATCTTGTGGCTCAAAAGCTACTTGTTCAAAAGAATGTGGCTCAAGGGCCACAAGATCAGAAGGATGTGGCTCAAGGGCCATAAGATCAGAAGGATGTGGCTCAAGGGCCACAAGATCAGAAGGATGTGGCTCAAGGGCCACAAGATCAGAACATAAGGCACCTTCTTGTGCCAGCCCAGGTGAAACATCTTCACCACCTTCAGGAGCTTCATCGAACAATTCTCTGAAGTACTTGAAGGTGCCCTCAACTTCAATCTCATCCAAACCCTGGATAAGGTTGACCCCAACAGGGTCATTGATGGCACCTCACTTCTTACCGATGGTGAAGATGTTAAAATCAGCGCATTGACTACCATAAGTCAAGCGCATCAGACCATTGCGACAATTGATCAATGCATTGGAAGTCGCAAGGAATGGTCGCCCCAAAATGACAGGAATTTGTCCAAGTGGGTTAGGCACAGGTTCAGTATCCAAGACAAAGAAGTCGACTGGATAAATGAACTCTCCCACTTTGATCAGCACATCTTCCACCACACCCCTTGGTTTCTTCATAGACCTATCAGCCAATTGAAGAGTGGTCTTTGTTTGTTTGAGGTCTCCAAGACAGAGGTGGACGTAGACAGAATATGGCAGAAGATTAACAGATGCACCAAGGTCCAATAAGGCTCGATGTATGGACACATCACCAATCACACAAGAGATAGTAGGACAGCCGGGGTCCTTGTACTTGACTTGTATGGGTTGTGCCAACAAGGAACTCACGTTAGCCGCAAGAAAAGCTTTCTTGGGAACATGAGTTTTTCTCTTCTTGGTGCATAAGTCCTTGAGAACCTTGGCATAAGGTGGCATTTGCTGAATCACCTCCAAAAGAGGGATGTTCACCTTAACTTGCCTAAACATCTCAAGCATCTTGTCATGCTGATCAGAGGTTTTCTTTTTAAGGTGCTCAGGGAATCGCGCCTTTGGGGCATAAGGATGCGAAGGCACCCCAGAATTCAGGTCCAAAGAAACATGAGTGGGGACCTCAGAATCTGGTTCCTTCGACACAAGAGGAGACAAGGGGACCTCAGGGTTCGGCCCCTTTGTCGAAGGAAATTTAGAAAGAACCTCAGGATATGGCTCCTTCCTGGAAGTATTTGTGGAGGGAGCCTCAAGATCTGGATCCCTCAAAGATGGTGATGACAAAGAAGGTACCCCAATGTGGTTATCCACCTCCGTACCAGACCTCAAAGTATGAATCACATTAATATGATGGGTCGGTTCAGAGGTGGCATGAGGTAAAGGAGTCCTTCCTTGAGAATGGGTACCCCGAGGATTCACCTCAGGTTGACTCGGGAACTGACCCTTCTCGCGTTCGTGGAGTTGATGAGCCAACTGGCTAACCTGCATTTCCAAAGCCTTGACTTTACTTTGCAACGCTTGAAAGGTCAGATCACAAGAAGGGTCCTTAGGGTCAACCCGCTGGGGTGGTGGAGTCTCGTTGGAATAACCCGACGATGAGGCATGAGCAGGTTGGTAATTTTGGTGCTGAGACCTTTGATGTGGGGGTTGGTAGGTCACCGATGGGTGTGGAGGTTGATAAGGTGGAGGTTGAGGTTGAGCGTGCGAGCTCTGACCGTGACCCCCACTAGGCCCCCAAGAGAAGTTAGGATGGTTACGCCATCCCGGGTTGTAGGAGTGACTGTACGGGTTGTTACGGGGCCTCTGTTGATACATTGCATTAGCATGCTCAGTATCCCTTGGAGCATAAGCGCATTCCAAGTCATCATGGCCCGTAAGTCCACACCTACCACACTCGGGAGTAGCGACCTGAGCTACAGGAGCTCGGTCCAACTCTAAACTCTCAATCCTACGCATGAGAGCAGTCATTTTCGCCTCAGACGCGATCGATGAGTCAACTGGATAAGATCCAGCTCGACCAGAAGACTTGGCGGCTGGTGGCTCTCTCATGGTATCCCACTCGAGGGTACGTTCAGCCATGGACTCAAACGTATCCCATGCCTCCTCGATGGGTTTCAGTTGGAAGTCACCCTGACACATCGACTCCAACAATGTGTGGGTGTTGTAGTTGATGCCCTCATAAACAATTTGGCACAACTGCCATAACTCAAATCCATGATGAGGGCACTGCTGGAGAAGGTCCTTGAACCTCTAAAAGAAACCATGAAATGATTCGGTCTCGGTCTTATACATTTGATGTATCTGGTGCCGTATCTGTTGAGTTTTCCTTTGAGGGAAAAATCTCTTCAGAAAGACGGTCACAAAGTCATCCCATGACCGAATCGAGCTCGCCGGGAGGCTATACATCCATTTCTTCGCATTATTCTTCGAAAGAAATCATCCTCAACCGGACTGAATCCTCGTCAAGCTGTTGAAGCTTGAACATGGAGCATACTTCCTCGAATTCGCGTATAAAGATATACGGATCCTCCTTATTGGCAGTAAAGGTTGGAAGCATGCTCACATATTGAGGTTTCAGCTCATAGTTGTTCCCGCGAGCAGGGGGAACAACTATGCAAGAAGGTTGTGCGGCCCGAACAGGATGGGTCCGCTCCCACAAAGTCATCGGTCTATCATGTCGAGCTAAAGGTGGTGGTGCACCAAGAACTCGATCCTGACCGAATCTCCCTTCCTCTCGAGTCATAGGAGGAGGAGGAGGAGAAGGAGGTCTACGTGGTGGCGGAAGCGGACCGAGGTACTCCATGTATGGAACCCGCTCTCCCTCACCACCACGAGACAACTCGGCCTCTTTCTCCAAAGGAGCACGAGGCGGAGATGGTCGCTCACCAAGACCGTCCATCTCAGAAGAATGCACTCTCTCAAGTCGAGCGCTCTCACAAAAACGAGCCCAACCTCGCATAAAATGCTCGACTCGACTCTAACAAACACTCAACAGATGGTGTACTAGAGGAGGAGACTATACGTAGAGAATAGATGAGGAGAGGACTCAGGTGAGGAGGGAAGAATCCCTAGAGCTAGCGTGGGTAGAGGGATCAGGAAGAAGCCTAACTAGGAAGCACGACTCAAACAATGTAAGGCAATGGGTCCTTAGGCTAGACCACGCCTAACTTCGAGGTCACTAGCCTCGACACGTCTCACCTCCCTACAACGAGGACCACAATGACCAGCAAGTGATACCATATCCGGAGATCCAGTACCTCCTACTATCGACAAGGTAGGCAACGCCGATCAGGTCATGACGGTCTCAACTAGATTACTCTCCTAGTGCGCCCGCAATCCTAGAGCCAATGTCTACTTGCTTTTAGTTAAGGCTTAATTAAGAGTGATTTTTGGGGCCAAGGAAAGGGTGATGAAATCCCCCACCTTATCTTTTATGGGACAGCCCCTCCTTAGTAGCATTTTGATCCTAAGTCTAGCAATCAATCGCTCCAATCAAACGCTCGCTCACTCTTGTCCTGATGCAATTCCTACTAATTAATGCATGAGCATACGAGATGAATGAATGAGTGTAGGAAATTGCGTACCTCACGCCAGCACTCAACAACTAAAAATAAAGCTAAAAGAAAAGACAACTATATGCCTAAGTCAATACATGATGCGTGACCTAAACAAGTAAGAACGTCTAGTCTTTTGCTTTGGATTTTAGGGCCAAGTTAATTAATGGGGGAGTGATTAATGATCTGGGAGCAAACGAGAAGTCACAGCATGCAAAATAGGGCTCCCAGATAACACAAATTACAGAACTAACTACCAGAAAAAATTTGAGAGCAGGAAACCCTCACTAGGCCGCCAATTGGCGGTCTCCAACTACTGATTGGCGGTCCTTTTAGGTCTTCTGTTCCTCAAATTTTTCCATTAGCCTCCCCTTGATCCGATGGTTCCCTGAAACTAAGAAAAACTGGAAACAAAAAATTAAAAACCCCTCGAATCATCCAAACCAACGTCTGGACAGAGCACCTCCCCGGCAACGGCGCCAAAAACTTGATTGATCGTTTTATTTAAACCGCAAGTGCACGGCCGCGTTGAAGCGGTGGCAAATACGGGTCGTCCACTGGGAGGTGTGTCGACGATTGGTTTGTTCGAAGGCGAGAGGTTAAAAGAAGGAGAGAAAGGTTGGTTACACTAAACTACACTAAGGTGCTAATGGAAATGGAAGAGAAGCAAGAAAACTAAACCCCAAAGGGGGTAGAGAAATAATGTGAACATAAAGTAGTGTGTGTGTGTTCATTAAGCTCGTCACAACATGTAGTGCATGAAATCATAAAACTACATCCAACTTTGCGTCCACATGAATTAAGATAAGACTACATCATTAAAACATACAAGACAATAATTGGAATGAAGCTACATGAACTCAAGTATAAAGACTAGACCCTACTATGCCTCCACATGAATTAAGATAAGACTACATCATTAAAACATACAAGACATTAGCTAAGGTAAAGGCAACACGAGCACATACACTACAAATTGTGTTTCCAATATTAACTTCATCCATATCCTAACCTTATCATTCCCCATAGAATAGGTCCACTAATCAAAGCATAAGCTAAGCTTCATTCAAGAGCATTAGCATATCAATGATAAGAGTGAAAACCCATTAGATGGTTATAGAAATCATATAAAGCTCAAGGGATAAAGATAACACACACTTAATACACTACATGATTATATAACATATTTCTCCACCCCCAAATAGGGATGGAACTACTCACACATATTTAAACTAACTACTCTAATCAAATGAAGCATTATACTGAAATGAAACTATACTAATCAAGCAAGAAATATTAAAGAAGCATAAAACAAAACAAGCAACAAAGCAAACACATAAAAGGAAATCAACTAAGCAAGAATTAACAAGCTAAAGAAAACATCTATTATTAACTCACTCAAATTACAAGCAGCTCTTCCTCCACCAGAGTTTTGCTTCAAGGCTTCACTCTTAGTAGGGAAGATGCCACCAAAGAGAGAGATGGATACAATGGGAGGTGAAGAGTTCTATTTATAAGCATGGAAAAAGCAAATCTGGGACAATCCCCCGATGTGGGACTAAACCAATACCAAAAATAGCATAAACGAACATTAATACAAGTCCAGGAGAAGTTTGGGCGGATCTGGCATGATCCAGACCGCCAATTGGCGGCCTATAAAGCCCAGATCCGCCTGGGTGTTCTGTTGGGCTTTGCTGGAAGTGTTTCTTTGTCTTGGATGCATCTACTTGGTCTGTTGGAGCTCCGACCCGATTCGAATTGTCAAAATACTCCCCATGATGGTGTGGAGTTTCCTGTTTTGCTCTTAGGTCCTTCGGTCTTACGAACAGGTCCTTCTCCATTGCATCTCAGTCCCTAGGTCTCACAATTAAGTCTTTTTTTCCTACTTTTGGGTCCTTTCATGGCTCTTCTCTTCAAACCTCTTTATTCCTGAAAACTAAACATAAAACTCGTAACGTAGCATTGCTTAGGTGTAAGATAATGGACATAAGATACAAATATGATCATGAAATGATGTCAATCAAATACCACCACACCTAAGTTTTTGCTAGTCCAGAGCAAAACAAAGAAAAAGAAAAGCAAACGAGAAACAAGAAATCCTAACTCACTTTCGTAGGAATCACGGTTGCACTTAGCACGTGCAACAAGCCGTTAAACCTCCTTGTTGCCAAGGAGGAGGAGTGTTGTCTCCTAAGGGTTTTCAGCGGATATATCCACAAAATCCGAACAAGATGCATTATTCAATCTAGACCTCGACTCGTTGGAAATATTTTGTCGTTCAATGGACGCGGTAATCCTACGGGTCGACTCTGTATAGGTAATCAGTCCACACACCTAATCTAATGAACCATTCATGCAAGTTAAATAAGGAATTAAGTGAAAGACATGGACAACCTCAACATCCTCAAGTGCTACAAAGTGTAAAGTCCATTAAGGTTCTTATTTGCATTACCATTTTTCCTTTTTGTTTCTTTTCACATTTTTTTCTTCTTTTTCTTTTTATTAGTTTGAGCTTCATTCTCCCAGGGTCAGGTTTCGTGCATCATTGCCCATGAGGACTTACACTATCACGTACACCTTTCCCCAAATCTCCACATAGGGCAATCCCTACCACCCGTGTAACGGGAGTTCGGTCGGCGCATCCCAAGTCAGATGACTCAAAAGCACCAGGCACAAAGTCCCCTCAGACCTACTTTCCCGAGTGATAGGAGCCATGTGAGAAGAGAGAACACCTACTCACTTATTTCTTATCTACAAATGAACCAAAACCCCTACACTAATGTCTCACAACAGGATTTAGAGGGTCCTTGACTACAACAACCTTCCTTAAGTTAACAGACACGAATTATTGACTCACTAGGTTCAGGGTGGACTTCATTAAATGTTTGAGCACTGAAACACTATGATTACTCACCCCCAAAGGAAAACTGGGGTGCATCCTAACGACTCGATAAATCCTAAAGTCATTGTACTAGATATCCTAATGCATCAAGTTCAAGACAATTTTGGGAGCTTTCTTTTTACTTTGCCTCTCAACGGTTTTGCACATGCTCAACACACTTAAAACCCACAAACATTTTCTTTCGAAAACACATGAAGATTTTGAAAGAAATGTGAAAATTTTGAAGCACTAGGAAAGCAAAAGAAGACAAGTCACCCGAGGATCATGGCAAGCAGATATATCGATATTAAATGCAGCACACTAACATGACCCTAAAAATGCAAACAAAAGAAAACAAAATCAAAAGAGAAGACTCGACTATGTACATACATAAATCACCAAACCCCTCGAATCGTCCAAACCAACGTCTGGACAGAGCACCTCCCCGGCAACGGCGCCAAAAACATGATTGATCGTTTTATTTAAACCGCAAGTGCACGACCGCGTTTAAGCGGTGGCAAATACGGGTCGTCCACTGGGAGGTGTGTCGACGATTGGTTTGTTCGAAGGCAAGAGGTAAAAAGAAGGAGAGAAAGATGGATTACACTAAACTATACTAAGATGCAAAAAGGAAATGAAGATAAGCAATAAAACAAAACCCCAAAGGGGGTAGAGAAATAATGTGAACATAAAGAAGTGTGTGTGTGTGTTCATTAAGCTCCTCACAACATGTAGTGCATGAAATCATAAAACTACATCCAACTTTGCCTCCACATGAATTAAGATAAGACTACATCATTAAAACATACAATACTATAATTGGAATGAAGCTACATGAACTCAAGTATAAAGACTAGACCCTACTATGCCTCCACATGAATTAAGATAAGACTACATCATTAAAACATACAAGACATTAGCTAAGGTAAAGGCAACAAGAGCACATACACTACAAATTGTGTTTCCAATATTAACTTCATCCATATCCTAAGCTTATCATTCCCCATAGAATAGGTCCACTAATCAAAGCATAAGCTAAGCTTCATTCAAGAGCATTAGCATATCAATGATAAGAGTGAAAACCCATTAGATGGTTATGGAAATCATATAAAGCTCAAGGGATAAAGATAACACACACTTAATAGACTACATGATTATATCACATATTTCTCCACCCCCAAATGGGGATGGAAATACTCACACATATTTAAACTAACTACTCTAATAAAATGAAGCATTATACTGAAATGAAACTATACTAATCAAGCAAGAAATATTAAAGAAGCATAAAACAAAACAAGCAACAAAGCAAACATATAAAAGGAAATCAACTAAGCAAGAATTAACAAGCTAAAGAAAACATCTATTATTAACTCACTCAAATTACAAGCACCTCTTCCTCCACCAGAGTTTTGCTTCAAGGCTTCACTCTTAGTAGGGAAGATGCCACCAAAGAGAGAGATGGATACAATGGGAGGTGAAGAGTTCTATTTATAAGCATGGAAAAAGCTAATCCGGGACAATCCCCCTATGTGGGACTAAACCAATACCAAAAATAGCCTAAACGAACATTAATACAAGTCCAGGAGAAGTTTGGGCGGATCTGGCATGATCCAGACCGCCAATTGGCGGCCAATAAAGCCCAGATCCGTCTGGGTTTTCTGTTGGGCTTTGCTGGAAGTGTTTCTTGGTCTTGGATGCATCAACTTGGTCTGTTGGAGCTCCGACCCGATTCGAATTGCCAAAATACTCCCCATGATGGTGTGGAGTTTCCTGTTTTGCTCTTAGGTCCTTCGGTCTTACGATCAGGTCCTTCTCCATTGCATCTCAGTCCCTAGGTCTCACAATTAAGTCCTTTTTTCCTGCTTTTGGGTCCTTTCATGGCTCTTCTCTTCAAACCTCTTTATTCCTGAAAACTAAACATAAAACTCGTCACGTAGCATTGCTTAGGTGTAAGATAATGGATATAAGATACAAATATGAGCATGAAATGATGTCAATCAACATCCAACAAGGTGATGTTAACCTTCACTTGCTTAAACACCTCTAATATCTTATCCATTGTGTCACTCTGCTTTTTGGTTAACCTACTTGGATAGGGAGCTTTTGGCAGGTAGGTTTTCTGCGGTGCCTGAGAAGGAGGCGTTGGTGTATTGCCCTCACCCTCTTCTTCACCACCATTCCCACTAAGGGGCTGCATAGATGGTGGTGGTGGCAAGGAAATGTGATTGTCAACCTGCTTTCCATTCCTTAAGGTTACAATGGAATTGACATGGTGAACATGTTCCTCCACATGGTTCACTTGATTCCCCCGAGGTACCACATTCTCATTTTGCATGTGTTGTTGCTTGTAAATGCGGGGGCTAGCCTCAGGTTGTCTAGGCAGAGACCCTCTCTCTCTTTCATGTACATAGTGTGCCAATTGGCCCATCTGAAGCTCTAGAGATTTGATGGTCTGCTGATTTGAAGTGAGAACTTGACTTGTGGTTGACATAAAAAATTTCATTGAGTTTTCAAGTCCACGAGTCAAGTTCTCAAACGAATTGAATCGGGTTTCCATATTATTTGAATTTGGGAAACCCTATTGATTGATGATTGGAACTTGGGGTGGCTGATAAGATTGTCCATGCATGGGAGGTTGGTGTGGTTGGTTAGGTGGTCTAGAGGAGTTTGAAGGACCACTCGGGGCATTATTTTGGTTCCATAAAAAATTGGGGTGGTTCCTCCATCCATGATTATAAGATAATGAGTATGGGTCATTCCTAGCTCTGTCATAGATGGCACTGACATGTTCCATCTCAGGAGGAATGGACGCACACTCTCTTTCTACATGACCTATACTACCACATGAATGACAGGGAACTCGACAAGATGTGGACATGTGAGGTGCACCTTGTGGGTTTTGGAGCTCACTCGAATCCATACGACGCATTTAGGCTGTCATGCGCGCCTCGGTGGCCGTAGTGGTATCGACAGCAAATGTGGCACCCGATCTAGTCGAGTTTGCATTCGCGATCCTCGCTCCTATGCTAGATGATGAAGGTGGTTCCCTCACACTCTCTCATTGCATGGTGTTTTCAGCGAGGTCTTCTAGGAAAGCTCATGCCTCCCTTTCATCATTTCCGAAGAACTCTCCTTGACACATGGACTCAAGGAGTGTTCAGGACGGGATGTGAAGACCCTCATAAACAATCTGACAAAGATGCCACAACTCAATGCCATGGTGAGGGCATGTGGATAATAGCTCCTTGAACCTCTATAGATATGCATGAAATGTTTCGGTCTCAAGTTGATAGAACGAATTGATTTCGTTCCTCAATTTTTGAGTCTGATGATTTGGAAAGTATTTCTTGAGGAATGTGAATTGAAACTCATCCCAAGTCCTGACATCATCCTTCAACGCAAAGGGGACAAGCTTAAGATGGATGGAGTCTGTGCTAAGTTGTTGCAACTTGAACATACCATAGACCTCCTCAACTTCCCTGAGAAAGATATAAGGGTCACCTTTCCCAGTGAAGTGAGGGAGCATGGAAATAAATTGAGGCTTAACCTCAAAATGGTTCACATTTACCTCTGGCAATACGATCCATGAGGGTAGAGAGGTACGGCTCGGGTAGCATCGATCACGTAGAGGTATGGGAGCCACAACAGGAAGCACAGGTGGAAGAGGTGGGTCCAGCAACTGCTCCTCCTCACGGAAATGAGCAGTCATTGAACCCGGACTGAGTGCGACACGAGAGGAGGAAGGTGTCGAGAAATTGACTACCGAAGCAGGGTTGACAACGCGCCTCGTCAAACGACCACTCTCGTCTCGTGCCCACGAAAGCATGCACAACGGTGCACACACACAAACCAAAACTTTTTTAATAAGGAATGTGCGTAGAGGAGAAGACGGGAGACATAGGAGAGACATAATGACTCAAGAGAGAAGGGAAGAAGTCCTTATGCTACGACGGATTGGTAAAGGTAGAAGCACACAAGCAAACACGGCTCAAGCAATCCTAAGGTCACTATAGGTCCTTATAGCTAGATGACGCCTAACTGCGAGGTCACACGGCCTCAACACGCCTCACCTCCCTATGACGAGGACCACAAAGCCCAGTAAGTGAGCCAAGATCTGTAGATCTCGTCTCTCCTACTATCGACAGAGTGGGCAAACGCCGATCAGGCCATGACGGTCGGGACCGGATCACTCTCCTAATGCGCCCAAAATCCTTAAGGTCAATGTCTACTTGATTTTAAAATTAGGCACTTGATTTGTGTAGTTTTTTGGGGCGAAGGAAAGGGTGATGAAATCCCCCACCTTATCTTATAGGGGATGGCCTCTCCTTAGTAGCGTTTTGGAGTCTTAATCTAACAATCAACTGTCCAAACAAACGCTCAACTCACACTTGTTTCAATGCACTTCCTACTAACTAATTCATGTTCATATGAAATGCATGAATGAGAGTAGAAGGTGCGTACCTAACGCCCGCACTTAGCAACTGAAAATAAAGCTAAAATAAAAGACAATCTACGTGCCTAAGTAGCATACATGATGCATGACCTAAACAAGAAAGAATGCCTAATCTTTTCCTTTGGGTTTTAGGGTCCAAGTTGCTTAAAGGGATTTGATTATTAATCTGGGAGCAATCTAAAAGTCAGAACATGCCAAATCGAGTCCTAGATTCCTAAATCAATTATGGAAACAAGAGAAAGAAAGAAGAAGGCAAACAGATCTCACCAGACCGCTGATTGGAAGTCTCAAACCGCTGATTGGCAGTCTCAGACCGCTGATTGGCGGTCCAAAGTGCCCAAGTTGCCTCCCAATTTCTCCAGCTGCTTCCCCTTGCCACTCCAAGTCTCCTGAAACAAAGCAAAACTACAAAACACAAATTAAATCCACTCAAATCGTCCAAACAAGAGTCTGGACTGACACCTCCCCGGCAACGGTGCCAAAAACTTCTTGAACGTTTTAATTATAACCGCAAGTGCACGACGTCGATGAAGACGTGGCAAATACAGGTCGTCCACAGGGAGGTGAGGAGCCTCTCGTTTGCACGAAATCAAGTGGAAAAAATAGGGAAGAGAGTTTGATTATCCTACTCTACGCTACACTACACTACGAAGTACGAAATGCGAACGAAAGCAATAAACGATGAACTACCAAACTAAACTAAGAACTAAATAAGTGCTGGAATTCAGAAATGGAAAACCCCTAAGGGGTTGAGTGAGTGCACACATGCAAAGAGGTGGGTGTTGAACACATTCTTTAAGCACAAATAAAGGCCGTGTTATCATGCATAGGAAGTGTGTAAATGTTATGGCAAAACCTATCAATCCATTCAACAACCTAGTTGATTACCATTTACATTTACAAGTTGTTTATTTCAGAACCTAAACAAGTATGAGAGTTGTCTAATCATTTTGGCAAAACTCATCAAGTTATAAATTTTGTCCTAAACAAGCAAGCATACATTCACGTTTTATCAACACACTGTAAATAAAGCATTCATTCCATTCTCATTTGCATGTATGAACATCTACTGCACCCCCCAAAGGGGATGGAACTACTCACTACACATTAGACTAATGATTAAACTAAGCAAGGAAAGCATATTAACTAAGCTACTAAACTAATGAAATGAAATTAAACATAGTAAAACAAGCAACATGAAACAAACAACATAATAAATAAACTTTTTTTAAAATGACTCACAATTCAAGTAGCATCCTCCTACTTTAGTGTGTGCTTCAAGGCCTCACTTCTAGTAGGAAGAATAATCACTAAAAATGTGAAGTGATTACAATAGAAGGTGAAGAGTTCTATTTATAGCCAAAGAAAAAGGCAATCCGGGACAATCTCCCGATGTGAGACTATACAATTACCAGAAATAGAATAAACACCCTCTAATACATGTGCCCACGAAGTTTGAGCGGATCCAGAGATATCTAGACCGCCAATTAACGGTCCCAGACCGCCAATTGGTGGTCCATAAGATCTGGATCTGGCTGGAATTCGTTGTGGGCTTTTCTGGTTTTCTTTATCGGTCTTTGATGCATCTACTTTGTTTATGGGAGCTCCGACCCGAATCTACTTGCCAAAATACTCCCCAAGATGGTGTGGAGTTTTCTGTTTTGCTCTTTGCCTCTTCGGTCTTGCGTTCAGGTCCTTTTCCCTTGCATCTTAGGCCCTAGGTATCACAATTCAGTCCTTTTTCCCTGCTTTTGGGTCCTTTTATTCTTCATCTCTTTAAACCTATTTATTTCTGAAATTCAAACATAAAACTCGTCACGTAGCATTGTTTAGGTGAAAGATAATGGATATAAGATGCAAATGTAGGCATGAAATGATGTCAATCAATTTGTTTTCACTTTAGATTATAGTTTCAATGTTATAAATTTACATTAGTTGTTTGATTTGACTTTGATTGTATTTTGAATTCAATGTTATATTTTTTATTATAGTTTACATTATTTGTTTGATTGATTTTTGTGGTTTATCAATATTAGTGATATTTTGTTGTCTTTGGACTTGTTTGGTAACTTTAATGATAGTTGGTTAAATACCGCTTCAAATAATAAGTTTGCTTAATGGTGTGTTTGGGTAGTTTGTTTGGGAAAGAAAGAAAAAGAAAAGAAGACATGGTTGAGTGTCTGTAGCTTGGATAACAACATGGAGATAAATGGAGAGGAAGTGAGAGAAACGGAGAGATTGAGGAGAAATTGATAGAAAATGGTTGTTGTAGTTCTATGACTAAATCGTCTCTATTTTTTTTTAAAATTAAACAATAACCATGACACTTTAGTCGACTATAAAATTATTCTTTAATTTTTCTCATGTCTATCCAATAAAGAGAAGAGAAGAGAAGAGAAACCATGTTTCTGTTAGTTTCTCCCCATTTCTCTGCTTTCCTCTTCCATATTCTTGCTCTGATGTAGGCAATTTTAGTGGAATCAACATTGAGAATGCACTATGTAAATTTTTCTTCTTCTCATAAACAATAACATAAATCAGGTTAGACCGGTGTCATTGAACTTTTGAGTTAACAAACTCTTGATTAGATTTTGGTTAGAATTTAATTAAAGAATCGATATTAGATTTATGGATTGATATCGGATTTGAGATTCGAGTTTGAATTTAAGATTTGAAATTGAACTACGTATTCGATTATAATTTAGGATTTGATATTGGATTTAAGTTTTGTTTGTTTGTTTGTTGTATTAAAAAAATTTGCACGCACTTTTGCTGTGCCAAAAAAAGAGGGTGATGTTTATGTTTGATTTATGTTTGATGAATTGAATGTTTGTCGTTGAATCGTGGACATTTCTTCTTCTAAATACAAGTCCTCTGGAAAAAAATCGTATCAAAATATAGGGGAGGTTCTGCCAAAATTTAGTTAGAATTTCAAATAAATTTTGATATGTTTGCGGTTCAGTAAATTAATTGGATTTAAGATTTGAAATTGAACTAAATATTGGATTTTGCCTTAAGGATTTAATTTCAATTTTAGGATTCACTTTTGGATTTGATTTTGGATTACAGATTCTATCCTGAATTACGAAATTCATTTTGTGTTATAATTTAAATTTATGAATAAATATTAGATTTACAGATTGATCTTGGATTTTGGAATCAAGTTTGGATTTTGAATTCAAGTTGGATTCGATTTGGATTTGGTATTCGATTTTGGATAACAATTTTCTTGTCTTGTATTATTAGAATTATGACTTCAGAGAGAAGTTGGATGTTTGACAAAAGCGTTAGTCGAACATTCGCCAATAATTTTCAGGGATTCTTGGAACTAGCATTTAGTCCCAAGAACCAGTACATTCAAGATGGAAGGATCTTGTGCCCATGCAAAAAATGTTGCAACAATAAATAGGCAACCATAGGGGACGTTATCGATGACGTTGTCGTTAACGGTCTTGCTCAAAATTGTGAGCAGTGGCTTTTCCATGGAGAATCCTTGTTAGTACGAGTGCCCAAATAGTAGTCCCGACAAATGTAGCTCATACAAAAGAAAATGAGCTGAGTGAAGATGAGATAGATGACATAGAAGGTATTCTACACGACGTTGTCGTAGGTGGTAATGCCAGCGACAATGCATCGAGACACGGGATAACGGAATACGCTCAGAAGTCTCTAGATTACTTGAAAGATGGAGAGTAGTCATTGTATCCAGGATGTTAACCAGAATTGACCAAGTTGTCGTTTGTCGTCAAAGCATTTCATATGAAGAGCACTTGTAGATGGTCGGACACTTTGTTTAAGAAATGGTTAGCGTATCAAGCTGAATTACTGCCAGAGGGTGTTTGTCTGCCGAAAGATACATATGATACGAAGAAATTGATTCGAAATTTAGGATTATATTATGAAAACATTCATATGTAAAAAAATCATTGCATTTTGTTATGGAAAGAGAACGAGAATGCAAATTCATGTGCGATATGCATAGAATCTCGTTGGTTAACAGTGGAGGGGGAAGATGAAGTAGACATCCAAGAACTGGGTTTAATAAATCCAAAAAAATCCTATTGAGGTTTTACGACACTTTCCATTGAAGCCCAGGCTTTGCAGGTTGTATCTCTCTGCTGATATTGCGAAGTCAATGTGATGGCATGCGGAAGAACCTCATAATGATGGGAAATTGCGTCATCCAGTTGATTCTGCGTGTTGGGCTGAGTAGGACAGCAAACATCATAATTTCGCTTCACAGATAAGATATGTGAGGCTATGGTTGGTCGCCGACGGTTTTCAGCCATTTAGCCAAACTCAACACAACATATGACCTATAATTCTCATGCCATATAATCTCCCGCTGTGGATGAGTATGAAGCATCGGTTCTTTATGATGTCACTGATTATAACCGGTCACCCTGGTAACAAGATAGATGTTTGCTTGCAACTGTTAATTGAAGAGCTGAAAGAAGCATGGGAAGAAGGCTGTGATACTTATGACGCTTAGCTACCATTCGAGCATTGGGATGGCACCGTACGAGGCTCTATACGGTCGGCCTTGTAGATCGCCGGTATGCTGGAGTGAGGTAGGCGAGAGGCAGTTGGTTGGACCAGAGATTTCTCAGATGTATGCTGAGAAGGTTGGCGTGATCAGACAGAGGTTAGCGACAACTCGGAGTAGATAGAAGAGTTACGCAGATAAGCGTAGACGAGAGTTGAGATTTGAGGTGGGCGATCACGTTTTCCTGAGGATTTCACCAGCTCGTGGAGTGATGAGATTCGGGAAGAAAGGGAAGCTCAGTCCAAGGTACGTCGTACCGTTTGAGATCCTTGATCGTGTAGGAGAGGTTGCCTACCGTATTGCCTTGCCACCGCAGCTTTCGGGTATTCACAACGTTTTCCATGTTTCTATGTTGAGGAAATACGTTGCCGATCCGTCGCATGTGATTGAGATCTGTGTTCCGGAGATCGGTCAGGACTTATCTCTCGAGGAGAGGCCCGTGGAGATTGTAGACCGGATGGAGCACCAGCTCAGGAGGAGGACCATTCCGATGGTGAAGGTCAGGTGGCAGCACCATAGCGAACGTGAAGCCACTTGGGAGGTCGAGGATGAGGTCCGGAATAAGTATCCCGAATTGTTCGGTGAGGATTTGGTTCTAATTTCGAGGACGAAATTCTTTAAGGAGGGTGGATTGTTACATCCTAACCCTTGATTAATGGGTTGATTGCGTTTTAGGTGGAGGATTAGAAGAGGTGGAGGTGGAGGGCTGAGATTGATTGGGTGGTGTTGAGGTGGATGGTGGAGATGAGTGGAGGTGTTTGAGTAGGTGGGTGCTCTCTCTCTCTCTCTCTCACTCATGCATTCCTTTCTCTCACTCAAGTCTCTCTCTCTCTCTCTCTCTCTCTCTCTCTCTTGATCCGCAGCTCTCTGAGGCGAGAAGGAGCTCGAGGCTCGCCGGAGCGTGTGGTTCGAGGGTGGCCGGATCGTGTGGCCGGAGGAAGGTGATCGCGTTCGGGTTTCGCCGGAGAGAAGAGTTTTGCGAGGAAGCGCTCGCCGGGATTCTTCGAAGGCTTCTTCAAGCCTTAAAGTATGCCAAGCTTTAGTTTAATCCTCCTTTTAGCCTTTGCGGGGGTTGGAGTGGCCGACGGTAGGCCGGAAGGCTCGTCGAGAACCTTGCAGCAGCTTTTCTGCTCTGCAAAGGTCGATTGGCGGGTTGGCGCGGTCGACCGGTCGTAGTGTGAATCGGGCAAAAACCCTTGCACCGGTCGAACGATACTCTTCGAGTGGTCGACCGGTGGTACGTTTTTACAAGGGAAAAAGGCTCTGGGTGTTTTCGGTCGAACGGGTCCCCTTTTGCCGGTCGACCGAAAACACTGTTGTTGGTCGGTTGGGGGCGTTGACCATCTAAACGGTCGACCGCTCATTGACTTCGTCAGACCGGACTTAAGTTAACTTATTGGCCGGTCGACCGGGAGTGTGGTTTCGGTCGACCGTGTAGTGCGGATTGTTTGTGAGTTTTACAGGTGGGAATCGGTCAACCGTGATTTTTAGGTCATTCGACCGTTGGTGCTTTTTGAGCAAGAGAGGATTTCCCTGTTGGATTTCGGTCGAACGGGTCCCCTTTGCCGTTCGACCGGTTGGACATTATTTCGGTTTTTCTGCGGAATTGTAGGGGTGTTTGGTCGACCGTTTGGGGTCTTCCGTTCGACCGTTTGGGCACAGTTTGCATATGGATGCTTGTGTCGTGCGTGGTTGGATCCGCCTCGAGGGCAACGGGTCTCCGGCCTTTTTTTGGGGCGACGGTACAGACATTGCCGGCCTGAGAGGAGGGTCATGGTTGTGGCTCTACGGAGCGGGTGCCTTGTGTGCACGTTGTCGTGGCTCTACGGAGCGGGTGCCTTGTGTGCACGTGTGTTTGTGGGGTTGGGGTGAGAGGACCCTTGAGACCCGTGGCCGATGATTTTCCGGCGGTGCCTTGTGTGCACGTGTGTTGTTGTTGCCGATGTTTTCCGGCGGTGCCTTGTGTGCACAGGAGATTGATATGCCCTTACTGCATTCTTCATTTCATGTTCATATATGCATATTATGTTCATATTTTAGGGGTTTGGCATACGGGGTTTCCTCTCGGGGAACTCAGACATATTCATGTTTTATGTCAGGTCGTGCACGTCAGTAGGAGGTGGTGACGGCGGACAGGAGCACCCAGACCAGATCCTGTCTTTGGTTCTTCGAGGTGGATGATTTTCCCTTGTACATACGTTGTATATCTTTTGTGTTGGGTTGTAATCATCCTTGACTCTTGTATTGCACAGTTTACCACCTTATATGATATATATACTCGTGGTTGGGTGACGACCCCAGTGTTGATTCTTATCTGTTTTAAAGTTTTAAATTTTTCCGCTGTTTCGGAGCGCTACACAAGCAAATCATCATCCTCCCCCTGACGAACGAGTATAGGTAAAGACAGAAAATAAGGTGTGTCTTCCATGAAAGTAACATCCACTGAGACAATAACACTTATAACATTTCTGAAGACGAGAGTAACCGAGGAATACACACTTCAAAGATTTGGAATCTAATTAATTTAGTGACATGTAACGAACATCCCGAATGAAACAAGTACTACCACATATTCTAGGATGAACAAGAAACAATGACTTATTGGGACAAAAGATTTTGTAAGGGATCTCACCATTAAGAATAGAGGATGCCATGCAAATAATCAGAAAACATGCTGCAGAAATGACATCGGCCCAAAAAGGTTTAGGAACATGCATTTGAAATAAAAGGGCTCGTGGAGTTTCAAGAAGATGTCTCATAGTTGTTGGAAAATGTTTGAGGTGGTTCGGTACCTAAACGACAACCGAGTCGACGGAGTTATGAAACAGACCAAGTTGAATAGAGAGCGAAACGTTACTCCAATAGACGGCTGAATTCGGAAAACTAAACGACAACCGAGTCGACGGAGTTATGAAACAGACCAAGTTGATTTGGAGACTCCGATGTTAGGTTGTCCAATTTTGGTTTGGTCATCTGAATTTAAAGGTCGCATCAGACAAATGTAGATATACCATTGTGATAAATATTTAATCTCCTATTATAGTATCTGCTATATTTGATATAAAGACCTCTAAAGAAAACAACGATCAAATGACTGAAGAAGTGATTGGATCCGAAAGAGAATGTGCCTCTAAACGTATAAGGTTGCGTTTGAGGAAACAAAATTCCATAAGGTAGGTTTTAGTATTTTTTAAATTTATTATTTTTGAAGTAAATTATGCATGTGCTAAAACAATACATTATGAACAATTATTAATTATAGGAAATCGGAAAGTATACCTATTGATTTATTTTTTACGACTGTTGATAGCCATACCTGTGGGGAAGAATCATTCAGAAAATCCATAGATCTCTTAGTTCTAACTGGAAGGGAAAGACAACCACGATAGAAGAAGACAAAGGCTTGAACAAACTTATTGCAGAGGAGTTGATTAAAAACGTAATGGTGTATGAGGTTTAAATGCAAAAATGCAAGAAGGAAACAACTCCAACCATCAAACCTATATACAAATAGCTCAGGCTCACTTCACGGATGATTAAATTTTCATTATCATGGGCATATGGAGCTTCTTCCAGGACCACCGTAGAAGAAGTACTGACCCCATGAGGGGCTTGCCCCACCAAGAATATCATAACACCCCTTCCTTTCCGCATTGAATTGGAGTGGAGTGGCAGAGTAAAGAGCAAGGGCGGAATTCACAACCTCAAGGTTTCGAAAGTAGGCAGCTCTACCAAAACCCTCTTTTGCGAAGTGGCCACTTCCCATGTCTGTGGATGTGTGATCGGCACCTTTGTAAGCTACTTCACCACCGAAATCCACTGTGGTTGCAAAGCTCGACAAGTGATTGAAGAGGGTTGCCGGCCAATATCCAACCACTTTGCCCTCCAACTTTCAACCACCAATTCCCATGTTCAGGATCCTACATGGTTAATTCATACATATTAAAATATGAATAGAGAAAACTAAAATGATATTTTCTAACTCTTGTCAGAAAAATAGTACAAGAATCTCTATATCTCGTGTTAACAAAAAATTCAATCAATAATTTGTAGTTTGTGTAATGATCGCCGGAGGAGTCGCACACTGCTCACATTAGCTACATTAACAAGAAAATGTAAGTAAAGACATGACAAATGGAGGGATGTGACTCCACAAATTAAATTTTTATGGGGCAATTTCAATGAATGAGTAGTACCTACGGGTGCAAATGAATATGGATTATGCCGTGGTATCCGTTTCAGTCCACGAAATTGAAATGAATTTTATGTCAAAATTTCATATCTATATAGTGCTTACTGCTTAGTACCTAGGGGTGCAATTGAATATGGATTATGTGGTGGTATCCGTTTCCGTCCACGAAATTGAAATGATTTTGCATGTCAAAATTTCGTATCTAGTGCTTACGGATACAAGTATAAATTATGATTTTTTTCAAAAAAAATTATACAGGTATGTATATCAAATTCAAAAAAAAAGGATACAGAAGATTATATCATTTTTTCTCATATATGGATTATATCCACAGGGTCAAAAACTGCATATAGATATTACAAAGAAACCTAACTGCACCATATGTTTTTGACTTCTTATAATATATAAGTAATTGTAATGTATTATATTACTATGTTTGAATTAATTAACAAGAACATAATTCTAAAGTTACTAAAATTGTCGTGTAGGCTTTTATTTCCTCAAACCTTATATTTTTTCTCTGCCAATTAACCTTAATTACTTCAAACACTAGAACAGTCGCTAAGATAGTTTTAAACACAAAATCTAACCTTCTTCTCGCGTTGGATACTCGTAACTCCACTATCCTAAAACATCTCCCAACAAACTTAATTGAAGTTTATCTTTTATTGTT
Source organism: Triglochin maritima (assembly GCA_963682175.1). Classification (NCBI taxonomy): domain Eukaryota; kingdom Viridiplantae; phylum Streptophyta; class Magnoliopsida; order Alismatales; family Juncaginaceae; genus Triglochin; species Triglochin maritima. Next base: position 13,181,919 of record OY821790.1, on the reverse strand, counting down.
AAACTTCAGTTATTTTTAAAACATTTAGTGCTAACTCATATGTGTATATGACATGTATTCGATATTTAAGATTTTATATTTTCGAAGGAAATGTATTATTACATATTATATTATGAAAATATGGATATTTGTATTTTACAGACCGAGATCCTCTCCAATTCTTCTAGGATCGGTGACATTGCTTGACGACGACCCATCGACCGATCCAACTTTATTCAAGCCTTAGTTAGTTTTTTTCTTGTGGTGTAGTGTGACTTATGAATATATGTGAATTATATGTCTTCACTTTCGTATGACTTATGAAATCTATATATTGCATTTCGAATGAGTTCTAGATTTGATATTATTGTGAATGTGTTTGGTTGATTGAGTTCTAGATTTGATATTGTTGTGAATGTGTTTGGTTGAATGAATTGTAGATTTGAATGGATTGGTTGAATGAGTGGAGGTCGACGGGAATTTTTATTGTAGGGTGTATCGACCCGACCAAGGTCATATTATGCTGACTAACAACACTTTTTTGTAGGAGGTGCTATTATTGCCGACCGAATTTCCGTCGGAAATAATAATAATAATTTTGGCTTGCCGACCGAATAGTCGTTGGGCTGCCAATTTAGTGACGACGGAATGGCTGTCGGTGAGGCAATTCTTGTCCGACGGAAATTCCATTGGGACCCACATTTTGCGTGCCTTTTTTTGGCACGAAAAAATTTCTTGGCGATGAGAATTTCGTCGGCAATGTACGTCCCGACGATGGTATTCCCGGCGGATCAATGCCAACGATATTTTTGTCGGCAAGAGTGAAAATCCGATGTAAATGATGCATTTTGTCGACGAAAACGTCCGCTGGCAAAGACATTATTTCCTGTAGTGTTAATATCTTATTATGATGAAATTTTTCACTTCCAGGTTGTGAATCGATTGCTTCATAAAAGTCAAACCTTTTACACTATGTTAGTAAATTAAATTGCATAACATTTTAACTTGAATTTCGATTGTTATACGATATTTTAATAATATAAAAAACCAATTTTCAAGTAAGAAATAGTTTTATAGTGGTAAAAATGTAATGTACAAAGTAAGAAATATGCCTTGTTGAATTTTGGAGTTATGGATTAATATTGTCGAAGCTTCTATCATAAACTTATAATTTATTTATTTTTATTTAGGCACTCAAATCAAGTCTATCATTATGATATGGTGAATCTAAAAATCGATTTATGTGAGATTAATTTTAGAATAAGCTACAAAACCACAGTTCATTGAGGTCAAAAGTGGCACTTCAAACAACTTCCACTACCTTCACTATATAAATAAAATGCATAAGTAGAGAGATTTTATGTGAGATCCTGATCCTTGATTGTGTTTTTTTGTGTATTTAGGTTGAAGTGGATGATTGAGATTTGTTTCGATTGAGGTGAGGGCTTATAGGCTAAACCCATCTTTCCCTTTCTTCTTTCTCTCTCTCTCTCAATCCGTCTCTCCCTCTCAGCCTCTGGTTCGTGATGGTGGAAGTGATCGGCGAGGAAAGGAAGCTTTCAGTTGAGTCGACGAGGTGATGCGATCGTCGATCGAGAGGAAGCTCGACAGAGGATAGAGCTTTTGGCGAGGAAGTGATCGTTGTGGTTCTTCGATGATTTCTTCAAACCTTCAAGTAATGCAAAACTTCTAGTTAAGACTTACCCAAGGTGTGTGAGTGGTGGATTTAGTCGACGGTGGTCGTTAGGCTCGTCGGATGTTGCTGACAGCAGGTTTCTGCTGAATAACGATTGACCAGCGTTTTGCCTTGGTCGACCGATGCTAGTGTAAGTGAAGGTTTTAGCCTTGCATCGGTCGAACGATGCCCTTGGGCGGTCAACCGGTTGTGTGTTTTAGGCAAACCCTGATGTATTTTGGTCCACCAGGTCCCCTTTGTCGTTCGACCGATTACACTGTTACAAGTCGATTGAGGGTGTAGACCTTCAAAATGGTCGACCACCCTTCTGATCTATTTGACCGATTGTACCTGTGGCTAAGCCGGTTGGGGCCTAGACCTTCTAAATGGTTGACCACCTTCTGATTTTTTTGACCGATGATTGTTGGGTTGGTCTGGACAGAGCGTGTTCTGTCTAGACGGTCGACTGGTTGTTGTTTTGTTCGACCGTTGTTTTCTGGACTTGTCTTGAAAGAGCGTGGACAACCCTAACGGTTGGGATACCGTTACGTGTTGGATCGACTGATGTTCTGATCCAAACGGTCGACCGGTAGAAACAGAGAGTGAGTCGTGAGTCCCAGCTTTGTTCGGTCGACCAGGTCCCATTTTCCGTTCAACCGTTGGGACATTTATTTATTGTCTTGGCGTAGACCATCCAAACGGTCGACCACTCGTGACCTTTTGTTGGACCGGTTGGTCGTTTTGTTCGTTGCTTCGTTCGACCGGTCGAAGAGACGATCGAGCCCTTGTGTGTTCCTGGAGGGAACCGGTCGACTGGCATGTCTGTTTGGTCGACCGTTTCTGCTCAGTCTGGGTTTTGTTTGTGTTGTGGGATCAACTTTGAGGGCAACGGGTCCCCGGCCATTTGGCGGCAACGGTACGGACATTCTGGCCTGATAGTGATCTGTAGTGTGCATGTTGTTGTTGGTCGAGAATGTTTCTGGCTTTGGTGCGTGTGTGCACGTGTTGTTGGTCGAGGATGTTTCCGGCTGTGGTGCCTGTATGCACGTGTTGTTGGCCGAGGATGTTTCCGGTTGTGGTGCACGTGTTGTTGGTCGTGGATGTTTCCGGCTATGGTGCCCTAGTGCATGTGTGGGTGATGGGTGAGAGGACCCTTGAGACCCGTTGTGGTTCGTGTCTGTTGTGACGGGGAGAGAGATTCCTGGAGACTAGTTTTGACGACGATCTTTATATTCTTGCATTTTGTATCATACCATGCTTGTAATTGTCTAGTTCATTTATGTGATAGGGGTTGGTATACAAGGTTTTCCTTATTGGAAACTCTAGCATAGTTTATGTTTGCATTTCAGGCAATGAGCGGCGTTAGGAGGTGGTGACTGCGAATGAGCACATTTGGGGTTAGATCATGTTTTTCCCCATTTTGGTGGTCGTAGTGATTACTTGTACATTTCTTTTATACTCTTTTGATGTAATCACACTTTTGAAATACTCAGTTATTATATATCCATTTTGGTGCACCTAGTGTTCCTGGTTTCTTTCCATAAAATTCTCGTGTTGATTGTACGTTTTAAATTTTTTAATTTCGACTGTTTCGAGGATGTTGCATTTTACATCATAACTAAGTTGAAATCACTTTCACTACTAAAAATTAACATTTGAATGCTAGTTTCATTTTAATTTAAATAGGCTTCTAAAATATGAAGTCAACCAAAACATCGCTTCCAAAGAGCTTTTGTTACATCCTAACCCCTTGTTTATTTGGGTTTATTGTGTTTAGGTGGAGGATTAGGGGAAGAGGAGATAGAGGGCTGAGATGGATGGGAGGAGTTGTGGTGGATGGTGGAGATTGGATGAGGGAATGTATAAAGGTTTGAATTCCTCTCTCTCTCTCCCTCACTCGTTTCTCACCCTCTCTCTCACGTCTCTCTCTCTCTCTCTCTCTCTCTCTCGATCCTTCACATCCAGCTGAGGAAGACGTGGAGGCGAGGCCGGCGAAGCTTGGAGGAGATCAGGAGGTTGCCGGAGTCGAGGCGATCGTGTTCGGGTTTTCGCCGGAGAAGAAGAGTTTTGCGAGGAAGCGCTCGCCGAGGTTCTTCAAAGGCTTCTTCAAGCCTTAAGGTATGTCAAGCTTTGCTTTGATGCTCACTTTATGCTTTGGTGGGTGTTGGGGTGGTCGACGGAAGGCCGGAGGGCTCGTCGGACCCGTGCAGCAGCGTTCTGCACTATAATCGGTCGACCGGCGGGTTGGCTCGGTCGACCGGTTGTAGAGTATTTTGGGCGGAAAACCCTTGCACTGGTCGAACGATACTCCTCGAGTGGTCGACCGGTGGTGCGTTTTACCAGGGGATTTATGCTCTGTGTGTTTTCGGTCGAACGGGTCCCCCTTGCCAGTCGACCGAAAGCACTGTTGTAGGTTGGTTGGGGGCGTTGACCATCTAAACGGTCGACCGCTCGTTGACTTCGTCCGACCGACGTTTAAGTTAACTTATTGGCCGGTCGACCGGGAGTGTGGTTTCGGTCGACCGTGTAGTGCGGTTTGTTGGGGGTTTTCCCTGGTTGTTTTCGGTCGACCGTGATCTGAGGGTCGTTCGACCGTTGGTGCTTTTTGAGCGAGAGAGGATTTTTCCCTGTTGGATTTCGGTCGACTGTGGTTTGTGAGTCGGTCGACCGGTTGGACGTTAATTCGGTTTTTCTGAGGAATAGTTGTGTTGTTCGGTCGACCGTTTGGGTTCTTCCGTTCGACCGTTTGGGCACTGTTTTGCATATGGATGCTTGTGCCGTGTGTTGTTGGATCCGTCTCGAGGGCAACGGGTCTCCGGCCTTTTTGGGGAGACGGTACAGACATTGCCGGCCTGAGAGGAGGGTCGTGTTGTGGCTCTGAGGAGCGGGTGCCGTGTGTGCACGTGGTTGTTGTGGCTCTGAGGAGCGGGTGCCTTGTGTGCACGTGTGATTGAGGGGTTGTGGTGAGAGGACCCTTGAGACCCGTGGCCGATGATTTTCCGGCGGTGCCTTGTGTGCACGTGTTGTGGCCGATGATTTTCCGGCGGTGCCTTGTGTGCACGTGTTGTGGCCGAGACTCTGACCGGTGGTGCCTTGTATGCACGGGTGTTGTTGTTGCCCATGTTTTCCGGCGGTGCCTGGTGTGCACGGGAGATTGATGTGCTTTTACTGCATTTCCATTTCATGCTTCATTACGCATTTTATGTTCATATTTTAGGGGTTTGGCATACGGGGTTTCCCACGGGAAACTCAGGCATATTCATGTTTTATGTCAGGTCGTACGCGTCAGTAGGAGGTGGTGACTACGGACAGGAGCACCCAGACCAGATCCTGCCTCCTTTTGTTCTTCGAGGTGGATGATTTTCCCTTGTACATGTATTGTATATGTTTCGTGTTGGGTTGTAATCATCCTTGACTCTTGTATCGTACAGTATCATATTATATTATATATGTACTCGTGGATTGGTGACGACCCCAGTGTTGATTCTTTATCTGTTTAAAGTTTTAAATTTTTCAGCTGTTTCGGGGCGTTACAATTTGGTATCAGAGCTTTCGGTCCCGGTGTGCTTGTCCAATGAAACCACCTTAGAGGTCTTGCATTTAGTTTTCATTCATCATGCATTCATTCATAATCATTAATTCATTGTCATTTTCTGTCCTCTTGTGTAGATGCCTCCGAGACGTGTGAGGCCACCTTCACGTTATAGGGGCGCCAGTGAGGAGACTGGTAGGGAGGACAGAGAGGAGGAGGAGTGGAGGACCCTTCAGGGGACTCTTGGTAGGCTGGGCGAGTTTCTTGAGCGCCAGTCTGAGCAGGCCGAGCAGGCAGGGGCGGGGGCAGTGCTGGATCGGTTTATGCGACAACTTTCTCCTTCCTTTGATGGCAGTGGTGAGCCGGAGGCAGCTGAGGATTGGGTTTTCAAGATCCGGAAGATCTTCAGAGCGATTGGGTGTCCTTCTGAGAGGCAGGTGGATCTGACCACCTATGTGTTGGACGGTGAGGCGGCCAACTGGTGGAGGTATACGTCGGCTGTTGTGTTTGAGGACAGCGAGGAGGTGGGCTGGGAGGAATTCCTCGCGGAGTTCAACCAGTAGTATTTTCCCCAGCATGCGCGGGATAGGAAGAAGGAGGAGTTCCTGGCACTCGAGCAGCGAGAGATTACGCTGGCGGCTTATATTAGCAGGTTTCACGCCCTGGAGCGTTACTGCCCGGATACTTATGTGACACCGGAGCAGAGAGCTCGGAAGTTTATCCGAGGGTTGAGGCCGCAGTTCAGGTCTCGTGTGACCACGAGCATGCCGCAGACTTTAGCTGATGCAGTGAAGTTTGCGACGATTATGGATCAGGACTACCAGGAGACGGTAGAGGCCAGGAAGGTACAGACGAAGGCCAGTGTGCAACCTGGAGATCAGATTTTGGGAAATCCGGACCAGAGGCCCCGGATTGATAGTGGTGGATCTCAGCATTCAGGGCAGTGCAGGCAGTGTGGTAGAGTTCACCCCGCGCGTGGGTGTAGGGCTCGATCAGTCCTCCTCAGCTAGCGGAGCTGGACCGAGTCGACCAGTTGCACCCTCCCAACAGGGGAAGAGTGTGGGACGTGTCTTCACCATTCAAGCGGAGGAGGCTAGAGACGCCAGCGCTGTGGTGGAAGGTACGCTTTTTGTTGATGGGTTGATTGCTAGAGTGTTTTTCGACTGCGGGGCCACACACTCGTTCATCTCTGAGCAATTTGCGAGCGTGTTAGGTCGTACCCCTGCGATGTTGACTGCCACGTTGGAAGTCAGCACACCCTTGGGTTTTGTGGGCATTGTGGGGAGCTTCCTCCCCGGCACCACGGTTGCTTCGGGAGACCAGGAGTTCCCGGCAGACCTGGTCTTATTACCGATGGTAGACTTCGATGTCATACTTGGGATGGATTGGTTGTCCCAGTACGATGTTCGAGTCTTGTGCCGAGAGAAGAAGATTCTGATCTCGAGGAAAGGTCTTCCTGATTTGCTGATCAGAGGGACTAAGAGTAGAGATGGTCGGATTTTGGTTTCGGCAGTGAAGGCTCAGAGGATGATTCACCAGGGTTGTAGAGTGTTCTTAGCGACGCTTGTGGTACCAAATTTGGAGGTGAAGAAGTTGGAAGATATCGAGGTTGTTCAGGATTTTCCTGAGGTATTTTCAGATGAGATCACCGGGTTACCGCCTCGCAGAGAGATCGAGTTTGGTATCGATCTAGTAGCAGAGACTACACCACAGTCAAAGGCTCAATATAGGATGGCGCATGCGGAGTTAGCTGAACTGAAAAAGCAGTTGCAGGATCTGCTAGATTCAGGTTTGATCAGGCCCAGTTTTTCACCCTGGGGAGCTCCAGTGCTCTTCGTGAAGAAGAGGGATGGCTCGCTGAGAATGTGTATTGATTATCGGATGCTGAATAAGGTTACCATTAGGAATCGGTATCCTTTAACCAGGATCGAGGATCTTTTCGATCAGTTGCAGTCAGGGAGGGTCTTTTCGAAGATCGATCTGCGATCCGGTTACCATCAGTTGAGGATTCGGGATGCAGATGTCCAGAAGACAGCGTTCAGGACGAGGTACAGGCATTATGAGTTTTTGGTGATGTCGGTTGGACTGACGAATGCACCAGCAGCGTTTATGGATCTGATGAATCGGACCTTCCAGCCGTATCTCGACAGGTTTGTGATTGTCTTCGTGGATGATATACTGGTATACTCACCAGACAAAGAGCAGCATCGGGAGCACCTGAGGATTGTGCTTAGCATTCTGAGGGATCAGCAGCTCTATGCTAAGTACAAGAAGTGTGATTTCTGGCTAGATCGGGTGGCCTTTCTGGGACATGTAGTGTCAGCAGACGGGATTTCTGTGGATCCAGAGAAGGTCGAGGCTGTGACTCAGTGGAGAGCTCCGACCAGTGTGTCTGAGATTAGGAGTTTTGTGGGCTTAGCAGGTTATTATCGTCGGTTTATTCAGGACTTTTCCAGACTTGCTTCCCCACTGACGGCTTTGACACAGAAGGGTGTCAAGTTCGTTTGGTCCCAGAAGTGCGAGGACAGTGTCCAGGAGCTGAAGAGGCGACTGACTACAGCCCCGATTTTGACATTACCGAGTGGTAGCAGAGGCTATGTGATTTACAGTGACGCTTCTGGCATCGGTCTGGGTTGCGTGTTGATGCAGCACGGGAAAGTGGTCGTTTATGCTTCGAGGCAGTTGAAGGTTCATGAGAAGAATTATCCGACTCATGATCCGGAGTTGGCAGCGGTGGTTCACGCGCTGAAGACCTGGAGGCATTACCTATATGGAGAGCAGTTTGAGGTTTTCACAGATCACCAGAGTCTGAAGTATCTCTTCTCGCAGAAAGAGTTGAATATGAGGCAGCGTAGATGGCTAGAGTTCATAAAGGATTATGACTTCACCATTTCGTATCATTCGGGGAAGGCGAATTCTGTCGCGGATGCCTTGAGTAGGAAGGTGGAGTTGTCAGCTGCGAGCTTATGCATTCAGGAGTGGAGGTTGCTTGAGGCCTTCATGGAGTGGGGACCTTTTACTGAGGGCTCTGAGGGGGCAGTGATTGCGGGACTTCGAGTGGAGCCGCAGACAGTTTCGGAAGTTGTTCAGGCTCAGAGAGCAGATGATGAGCTGGTCAGTTTGATGCAGTTAGCTGCTAAGGACGGATCAGACTTCAGTGTCGGAGTTGATGGGGGCTTGAGGTTCAGAGGTCGGATCTGGGTACAGAGAGCAGGTGATCTGAGGGATACTATCATGGAGGAGGCACATAGAGCCAGATATTCCATTCACCCGGGGAGTACCAAGATGTATAACGATTTACAGCGGCGTTTCTGGTGGAAAGGGATGAAGCGAGACATAGCAGACTTCGTGTCCAGGTGCTTGGTTTGTCAGCAGGTGAGGATTGAGCACCAGCGGCAAGCTGGGCAGTTGCAGAGTATAGATCTGCCAGAGTGGAAGTGGGAGCACGTGACGATGGATTTCGTCACCGGGTTGCCGAAGACGAGGAGATCTCACGACGCGATTTGGGTCATAGTTGATCGACTGACCAAGTCGGCGCATTTTCTGGCGATCAGGACCACCTTACCGTTGGAGGGTTTGGCGAAGCTGTACATCGAGGAGATAGTCCGATTACATGGTGTACCTGTGAGCATTATCTCTGATCGAGATCCGAGGTTTACCTCCAGATTTTGGGGTAGTCTGCAGAAGGCTTTGGGGACTCAGTTGAAGTTCAGCACAGCTTTTCATCCACAGACAGACGGGCAGTCAGAGAGGACTATCCAGACGCTAGAGGATATGCTGAGAGCGTGTACTCTGGATTGGGCAGGATTTTGGGATGAACACCTGCCGTTGATCGAGTTCGCCTACAACAATAGCTACCATTCGAGCATTGGGATGGCACCGTACGAGGCTCTGTACGGTCGGCCTTGTAGATCGCCGGTATGCTGGAGTGAGGTAGGCGAGAGGCAGTTGGTTGGACCAGAGATTTCTCAGATGTATGCTGAGAAGATTGGCGTGATCAGGCAGAGGATACCGACGGCTCAGAGCAGACAGAAGAGTTACGCAGATAGGCGTAGACGAGAGTTGAGATTCGAGGTGGGCGATCACGTTTTCCTGAGGATTTCACCAGCTCGTGGAGTGATGTGATTCGGGAAGAAAGGGAAGCTCAATCCGAGGTACGTCGGACCGTTCGAGATTCTTGATCGTGTCGGAGAGGTTGCCTACCGTATTGCTTTGCCGCCGCAGTTATCGGGTATTCACAACGTTTTCCATGTTTCTATGTTGAGGAAATACGTTGTCGATCCGTCGCATGTGATTGAGATCTGTGTTCCGGAGATCGGTCAGGACTTATCTCTCGAGGACAGGCCCGTGGAGATTGTAGATCGGATGGAGCACCACCTCAGAAGGAGAACCATTCCGATGGTGAAGGTCAGGTGGCAGCACCATAGCGAGCGTGAAGCCACTTGGGAGGTCGAGGATGAGGTCCGGAAGAAGTATCCGGAATTGTTCGGTGAGGATTTGGTTCTAATTTCGAGGACGAAATTCTTTGAGGAGGGTGGATTGTTACATCCTAACCCCTTGTTTATTTGGGTTTATTGTGTTTAGGTGGAGGATTAGGGCAAGAGGAGATAGAGGGCTGAGATGGATGGGAGGAGTTGTGGTGGATGGTGGAGATTGGATGAGGGAATGTATAAAGGTTTGAATTCCTCTCTCTCTCTCCCTCACTCGTTTCTCACCCTCTCTCTCACGTCTCTCTCTCTCTCTCTCGATCCTTCACATCCAGCTGAGGAAGACGTGGAGGCGAGGCCGGCGAAGCTTGGAGGAGATTAGGAGGTTGCCGGAGTCGAGGCGATCGTGTTCGGGTTTTCGCCGGAGAAGAAGAGTTTTGCGAGGAAGCGCTCGCCGAGGTTCTTCAAAGGCTTCTTCAAGCCTTAAGGTATGTCAAGCTTTGCTTTGATGCTCACTTATGCTTTGGTGGGTGTTGGGGTGGTCGACGGAAGGCCGGAGGGCTCGTCGGACCCGTGTAGCAGCGTTCTGCACTATAATCGGTCGACCGGCAGGTTGGTTCGGTCGACCGGTTGTAGAGTATTTTGGGCGGAAAACCCTTGCACCGGTCGAACGATACTCCTCGAGTGGTCGACCGGTGGTGCGTTTTACCAGGGGATTTATGCTCTGTGTGTTTTCGGTCGAACGGGTCCCCCTTGCCGGTCGACCGAAAGCACTATTGTAGGTCGATTGGGGGCGTTGACCATCTAAACGGTCGACCGCTCGTTGACTTCGTCCGACCGACGTTTAAGTTAACTTATTGGCCGGTCGACCGGGAGTGTGGTTTCGGTCGACCGTGTAGTGCGGTTTGTTGGGGGTTTTCCCTGGTTGTTTTCGGTCGACCGTGATCTGAGGGTCGTTCGACCGTTGGTGCTTTTTAAGCGAGAGAGGATTTTTCCCTGTTGGATTTCGGTCGACCGTGGTTTGTGAGTCGGTCGACCGGTTGGACGTTAATTCGGTTTTTCTGAGGAATAGTTGTGGTGTTCGGTCGACCGTTTGGGTTCTTCCGTTCGACCGTTTGGGCACTGTTTTGCATATGGATGGTTGTGCCGTGTGTTGTTGGATCCGTCTCGAGGCCAACGGGTCTCCGGCCTTTTTCGGGCGACGGTACAGACATTGTCGGCCTGAGACGAGGGTCGTGTTGTGGCTCTGAGGAGCGGGTGCCGTGTGTGCACGTGGTTGTTGTGGCTCTGAGGAGCGGGTGCCTTGTGTGCACGTGTGATTGAGTGGTTGGGGTGAGAGGACCCTTGAGACCCGTGACCGATGATTTTCCGGCGGTGCCTTGTGTGCACGTGTTGTGGCCGATGATTTTCCGGCGGTGCCTTGTGTGCACGTGTTGTGGCCGAGACTCTGACCGGTGGTGCCTTGTATGCACGGGTGTTGTTGTTGCCGATGTTTTCCGGCGGTGCCTGGTGTGCACGGGAGATTGATGTGCTTTTACTGCATTTCCATTTCATGCTTCATTACGCATTTTATGTTCATATTTTAGGGGTTTGGCATACGGGGTTTCCCACGGGAAACTCAGACATATTCATGTTTTATGTCAGGTCGTACGCGTCAGTAGGAGGTGGTGACTACGGACAGGAGCACCCAGACCAGATCCTGTCTCCTTTTGTTCTTCGAGGTGGATGATTTTCCCTTGTACATGTATTGTAAATGTTTCGTGTTGGGTTGTAATCATCCTTGACTCTTGTATCGTACAGTATCATATTATATTATATATGTACTCGTGGTTTGGTGACGACCCCAGTGTTGATTCTTTATCTTTTTAAAGTTTTAAATTTTTCCGCTGTTTCGGGGCGGTACAACTTTTATCTTGACCAGTATATTTTCTTTTTAATTTGTAATTAATAACTGACCTCATGAATGTATCCACCAACGGAACTTGATGGAACCATGGTCTTTCTTCTGTTACTTTCCATAGAATTTCGTCTCAAAAACTCTTTCTTATTTGATCTAAGGACAGGAATACTTCCTTGAGGGCATGATTCTCCTGACTCCATCCAAGTTTGCTGAATGACTTTGGAAGAAGAATCATTGAATAAGCTAAGTTCTTTTGGTATTTCTGGTGGATCCTAACCAACACATTATTACACTAAAATAAATATAATTACAATTACAAGGAGTCAATAAAAGAAAAGGTGCTGCAGGAATTAACTTCATAAATAATCCACATACCGGTAGTTTCACTCCTTCAACCTTTTGGTTGTTAAATGTTGGCTGGAGGTTAAAGGGAACACAATCCACCACATCACCATCTGGACTCTAAATAACATCACAATGACTATATTTTTCAATCAAGAAGAGGATCCACTGGAGTAAAAAAAACGAAAAAATAATAATTACTTTTGTAAATTCTGTACCTGAATAGTTTTAATGGTTTGCTCGTTATATTCTTCAAGAGGAGTTTCTAGTGCTTCATCGATAGCTTGGTTCACTGTAGCAATCACCATAGATGGAGAAACACAAACACACAACAGAAGGAAACCAATTGTTGCATGTGATAACTCCATAGCCATAACAGGATACCAATCGAATTTAATGTTTCAGCTTCTTCACATATGTATAGACATCTTCTCAATCTCATGTGAATCTTTTGATGGTTGTGATGATTTTTTGTACAATTGTTGTTTGACATTTTAAGCTTATTTATAATCCAATAAAACGTATGTGTCGTCATTCCGACATCAATAGTTAATATTAAACTCAAACGCATGGGCAAACCTAAGGCTTGAAGGAGCCAACTTCTACAAATGTTTAATGAAATTTTAGAAATATGCGTACTTGTTACTTTTCTAAAGTTCAACTATATTTGAACCTTAGCTTCCATTTGTAAATGCAATCTACTATAAATTATTTAAACAAAACAATATTATTTCTCATAGTGAAAAAACAAATGGTTAAAGTTAAAAATATTGCGAAATTGCTTATTCTCCTCTACAAAAAGTTTACCTTTTATACTATCCTTCTTTCTTTATTCCCATAACCCATAAACGACCAACACCAAGTTGAAATCCTCCATGAAGGACAGTGTTGGAGGATTAGTCTTATGAAATGCCCGATTTTGGGGCTTCAAGTGTTATATCAAAAGTACGTGGAACATAGCCCAAATTTTCTATTCATTGTTTTTCCCATAGGACTATAAACGAGCCAGTTTCGAGCGAGTGATGGCTCGAACTCGGCTCATTTAAATTTTGACCCGCTCGTGGCTTGGTTTCGAGCTCGAAAATTGCATTTGTGCTTGGCTCGTTTATGGCTCGCAAGCCGTTCGACTCAACTTGTTTGCTCGTGAGTCTGCTCGACTCGTTTCGTTAGAAAATGATCTCTTACTTGAGCCTGAGAATGCAAGGAAAATTACTATCGACACATATATGATATATATAATATGTTGTTTCTACTTAATTTCTAGCTTACATGAGACATCATAATATCATGACTTCCCACTCAATCCGATGTCTTCCACCTACATCACTCCAGCACACTAGTGATCTGCAAGGTCTCCGTACAAAGCCTCGTACGGTGTCATTCCAATACTCGAATGGTAGTTGTTGTTGTAGGCGAACTCTATCAACGGTAAATGCTCATCCCAGTGTCCTGCCCAATCCAGAGCACAAGCTCTCAGCATATCCTCACGTGTTGAGGTTGTGTGACCTCGTAGTTAGGAGTCGTCTAGCTGTAAGTACCTATAGTAACCGTAGGCTGCTTGAGCTGTGTTTGCTAGACTAGGCTTCTACCCTCACCCTTTACCCACACTAGGTTTTAGGGATTCTTCCCTTCTTCTGATTCATCTTCTTCTCACCTACTTCTACGTTCTAGTCTCCTCCCCTTTACACTCTCTATTAGCGTTTTAGGGTCGAGTCGAGCACTTTTTGCGAGCTTGGCCTCATGGTGGTGACAATGGTCGACTCGTGAGTTCTTTGTCGAGATGGATAGTTACATGGGAGACCATCCATATCATTGTTGGGACCAGGACAATTCTCCCTGGTACTTCGGACCCATGCATCCTGGGGTGCCTCATACAAACACCCCGTATGGTTCGGAGAATCTTAATTGTGTGGCTGAGCAATCTCAGATTGGGATAATATGAGAAAGACACTGACTGCTAGTCCACATCTAGTTATGTCGAATTATATGCTGGTCAACAAACTGAGACATTACAACAAACTTTGGCCTCTTTCATGCGTGTGGTCCGAGGGGACTTTCTGTCTGGTGCTTTCGAGTCATCTGACTCGGGATGCACCGAGCGAACTCCCGTTACACGGGTGGTAGGGATCGCCCAATGTGGAGATGTGGGGAAAGGTGTACGTGATATTGTGAGTCCTCATAGGCAATGATCCACGAAACCTGACCATGGGAGAATCACACACCAACAAAACCAAAAACAAAAAAACAAAAACAAAAAACAAAAAAAGAAGGAACAAAGGGTAATGCAAATAAGAACCTTAATGGACTTTACACTTTGTATCACTTGAGGATGTTAAGGTTGTCCATGTCTTTCACTTAAGTCCTTAATTAACTTTCATGAATGATTCATTAGGCTAGGTGTTTGGACTGGATACATGTATAGAGTTGACCCGTATGATTACCGTGTCCAATGATCAACAACAATGAGTCCATCGAGTCAAGTTTCTAGATTAAATAATGCATCAATGTTCGGATTTTGTGGGTATATCCGTTGAAAACCCTCAGGAGACAACACTCCTCCTCCTTGGCAACATGGAGGTTTAATGGCTTGTTGGACGTGCTAAGTGCAACCGTGATTCCTACGAAAGTTAGTTAGGATTTCCCTATTTTTTCATGTTTCACTTTTCTTCATTTTTCTCTTTCTTTGTTTTGCTCGGGACTAGCAAAAGGTAAGTGTGGGGTTATATGATTAGTAGCATATCATGCATCATATTCATACTATATATCCTTTATTTAACCCCAATATTGTGCTACTCGAGTTGTTGTTTGTAGTGTTTCAGGAGTTAGGTAATAAAGAAGAGGAAAGGAGCAAAAAAGACCTAAATGTAGTAAGTATGGACTGATTTGGAAGGTTCTGGACCGATTTGTAATGCACAAGGATTGGATCGCAAATCAGGAAGGACCCAAGTGAAAACCCGGAAGGACCTGATTGTGAAATGCAAAGTATTGTGACACATGACTTGAATCAAATCAATATTTCACCAATTAAACTCAAATCAGTTCAAGCCAGCAGACAAGGACTTCACCCCATGTGCCAAATGAAGAAATCAAGCGCCACACAAAATTTCAGCCCGATCACAGCCATTTCGAAATAAGTTGAAATTTCGGTCGTGGGTCAAATATTCAGTTTAGAGCACTCCTGGACTATCAAATATAATTAAGAGCCGTCCAATTATTCCCAGATAAATCCTAACCATGTATTAGTCTATATATACAATTGTAATCCCTCCTATCCCTCTTCTTCTTGCTTCTCCACTAGTTTTAGGTTTTATTTTGCTGCTGCTTAGTGTAGTTGGAGGAGAAGAAGCACACTTTTTAATCCTTTCATTTCAATCAATAGTGAGGTGTTCTTTAAATACATGTCTTTAACTTTGATGCAATTTCTTTGATATTGTTGTTTAGTTGATCTTGTTTTCAGTAATTTCCATTATGGGTTCTTCTTGTTTTTATGCTTTCTTTAGTGTAGAGATGAGTAGAGAGTAGTCCATCCCTATTGGGGGATGGAGAAGAAAGTGATTGATCATGTGATGGATTGGTGTGTATGTGTTAATCTTAATCATTTGAGCCTTACATGATTTCCATAACCATATAATGGATTTCACTCTTATCTTTGATGTGCTAATGCTCTTGAATGAAGCTTAGCACATACTTAGATTAGTGAATCTATTTTATGGGGAATGATGAGGTTAGGATAAAGATCGAGTGGAAGAAGGAAACAAAGCATGTGCATGCATGTGCTCATGTTAGCTTTATCCAAATTAATGTCTTGTATGTTTTAATGATTTTGATAAATCTTATTTCATGTGGAGACATAGTTGGATTACAGTCATTTTCCATGTGAACATATTAGCTTCATTTCAATTATTGTCTTGTATGTTTTAGTAATGAGGTTTTTATCTTATTTCATGTAGTGGTAAAGTTGGAATTGAGTTTTTGTGGATTTCATGTATGACATGGTTTAATGAGCACATTTGAACACACACTACACCACACATTTTCATATTCATGTTCTTTCTCATCTCCTTGTGGAAATGAGCACATTTCATGAGTTTAGTTTTATTGTTTGTTTTCGATTTCTTACGTGTTTTAGTTTGATTCCGATCGCATCTCTGTCCTTTTATTTTCCCACTTGAGTATCGCGAATCTGACTCGCGCATGCTCCTTGTGGATCCACTCATGCTTGCCACCGCTTCAACGCGGTCGTGCACACGGGTGGTAGGAATCGCCCAATGTGGAGATGTGGGGAAATGTGTACGTGATAGTGTAAGTCGTCATAGGCAATGATGCACGAAACTTGACCCGGCAACGACACCAAAAACTTGATGGAATCAGTTTAATATACCGCAAGTGCACGATCGCGTTGAAGCGGTGGTAAGCACGGGTCGATCCACAAGGAGCGTGTGCAAGTCGGATTCGCGATACTCGAGTGAGAAAAGAAAAGGAGAATGATGCGATCAGATTCAAACTAAAACACGTAAGAAATAGAAAGCAAACAATAAAATAAACCCCTGAGGGGGTAGAGAAAGAACATGAATATGAAAATGTGTGGTGTAGTGTGTGTTCAAATTTTCTCATTAAAACATAACATACATGAAATCCACAAAAAGTCAATTCCAACTTTGCCTCCACATGAAATAAGATAAAAACCTCATCATTAAAACATACAAGACAATAATTAAAATGAAGCTAATATGTTCACATGCAAAATGACTCTAATCCAACTATGTCTCTACATGAAATAAGATTTATCACAGTCATTAAAACATACAAAACATTAATTTGGATAAATCCAACATGAGCACATGCATGCACTTGCTTTGTTTCCTTCTTCCACTCCATCCTTATCCTGGCCTCATCATTCCGCATAAAATCGGCTCACTAATCTAAGCATGTGCTAAGCTTCATTCAAGAGCATTATCGCATCAAAGATAAGAGTGAAATCCATTAGATGGTTATGGAAATCATGTAAGACTCAAATGATTAAGATTAACACACACACACCAATCCATCACATGATCAATCACCTTCTTCTCCACCCCCAATGGGGATGGACTACTCTCTACTCACCTCTACACTAAAGAAAGCATAAAAACAAGAAGAACCCATAATGGAAATTACTGAAAACAAGATTAACTAAACAACAATATCAAAGAAATGACATCAAAATAAAAGACATGTATTTAAAGAACATAACTCACTATTGATTGAAACGAAATGATTACAAAGTGTGCTTCTTCTCCACCAACTACACTAAGCAGCTGCAAAATAAAACCTAAAACTAGTGGAGAAGCAAGAAGAAGAGGGATAGGAGCGATTACAATGGTATATATAGACTAATACATGGTTAGGATTAATCTGGGAATAATCGGACATCTCTAAATTATATCTGATAGTCCAGGTGTGCTCTAAACCGAATACCCGACAGACGATCGAAATTTCAACTTATTTGGACAATTTTGATCCTTCACTGGCGGATCAAATGTCTCTGATCGGGCTGAAATTTTGTGTCGCGTTTGATTTCTTCATTTGGCACATGAGGTGAAGTCCTGGTCTGCTGGCTTGAACCGATTTGAGTTTAATTGGCGAAATATTGATTTGGTTCAAGTCATGTGTCACAATACTTTGTATTTCACAATCAGGTCCTTCCGGGTTTTAACTTGGGTCCTTCCTGATTTGCGATCCAGTCCTTGTGCATTACAAATAGGTCCAGAACCTTCCAAATCAGTTCATACTTGCTACATTTAGGTCATTTTTGCTCATTTACTCTTCTTTATTACCTAACTCCTGAAACACTACAAACTACAACTCGAGTAGCACAATATTGGGGTAAAATAAAGGATATATAATATGAATATGATGCATGATATGCTACTAATCATCGTTCAAGCATTATTTTCACTCTAATTACTCATAAACTAGAAGGTTCTTATGTTCCATCGTTTTGGCTTAGGAAAACCGTTGAAGGTCATTTCCTCAGGATTTCGCTTCCGCCTCGCGTTCTTCAAGATGTCTTTGACATCTAGTTGTAAGTATTTTCGCTATGTTATTTTATACAGAATTTAGTAGTAGATCTTGATTGTTTATTATGTTCTAGATGTTTAGAACACACTTATGTCTAACATTTGGTATCAAGAGCTAAACTAGAAGATTGCCCAAGCATTATTTTTCACCCTAATTACCCTCAAACTAGAAGGTTCTTTTGTTCTATCATTTTGGCTTATGGTATAAATAAGTGGATGGTCCAAAAAGTTGACTAAACATTATTTTTCACTCTAATTACTCCTAAACTAGAAGGTTCTTTTGTTCCATCGTTTTGGCTTAGGAAAACCGTTGAAGGTCATTTCCTCAGGATTTCGCTTCCGTTTCGCGTTCTTCAAGATGTCTTTGACATCTAGTTGTAAGTATTTTCGCTATGTTATTTTATACAGAATTTAGCAGTAGATCTTGATTGTTTATTATGTTCTAGATGTTTAGAACACACTTATGTTTAACACTTGGTATCAAGAGCCAAACTAAATTTGTATGAAATACATGAATATTTTTTTCTGATTTGATGTTGCATCCAATTTTGGATTCGATCCCGTTTGTTTTCCGATTTTGATCATGTTCATTTCAGCATGTTTGTTCGTATAAAATAAATACAGAATCATTCGGTAGGGATTATTATGCGGTTTG
Organism: Triglochin maritima; assembly: GCA_963682175.1. Taxonomy (NCBI): domain Eukaryota; kingdom Viridiplantae; phylum Streptophyta; class Magnoliopsida; order Alismatales; family Juncaginaceae; genus Triglochin; species Triglochin maritima. Next base: position 13,163,350 of record OY821790.1, on the reverse strand, counting down.
TCACGTATGTTGTATGTTGTATGTTGATTTCCTGCATGCTATCTGGGTGCCTTTTACTTTGCGAATAGATAAGGCTTACAACAGTTGCTTTTGTTTTGTCATCATTTTTCATTCGATAAAATGTTATGTAAATTATTTGATGTCTGTATAAATTTTATTTTTCGTTGAAAGAATTATGTTGAATTTAAGGAAACTTTGAAAATGTCAATCTTGTAACTTGCGTGCTAAGTTTTTTTTCTACCGTTGTCAAAATGTTTCAAGTAGAACAAAATACGTTCCTAAATGGAATATTTGCATTTTTTCTTCCTCATATTGAAAATATGGATTATGTATAATAATGAGAAGATGACCTATTCCAGAAAACATGGTCAATGTTGTCTTCACGTGTATTAAATATTTTCACCGGAACTTGTAGAACTAGATGGGTATTTTGCAGTATTCCTCACCTGCTTTATGTTATTACATTTAAGTGGGATATGGTTGTGATAGAATGAGAATTATTTCCTGAATAAGAATAATTAGTTTTTTCTTAGTGAAAATGAATAACCACATTATGTTACGATTGACGATTGATTATCATCAATTTTACCAACTTTAATTGATGATTTTCTGTTGTTAAATATTTTGTTGCAGTGGTTATTAGAATAATTGTTAATTTTTATTTTAATAAGCCATGGACGTCAATTTGGCCATCTTTAATTGCGTACATGATTTATTTTATGACTTAAAGTTTTAATACATCAATTTTTTTTCTGCCCGGTGATGTAGATTGATTTATGAATGTATATAATGTGCATGTTATTAATCATACCAACTTAGATTAATAATTATGCAAAACGGTTATGAATTAAGTGAAATAATTTTGAGTATTTAATGCTTATTTCAGTTTATTAACGGATAGTTTACAGTTTGTTATTGTGTTTGTTTTTCTCGCGTGGTTTATGTAGTTAATGAAAGTGGTATCATATTTATTTTGAAAATTATGCAGCATTGAATATATCGCACATTACATCTCAACTAACTGGAGTTGAACCCCTTAATGGAACAAACTAATTTTCTTACTTGGAAGGAGCAAACAGAAATATGTCTAGGTGTTTTGTAACTCGATCATGCATTTCGTATGGTTGCTTCCACACCTCCTATGACCACTAGTTCCAATGAATGAAAGACCAATTATGAAAAGTGGGAGCGTTCTAATCGCATGTCACTAATGATTATCAAGAGTTCTATTACTCCTGCTATCCGGGGAGCAATCCCTGAAAAAGATTATTTAACAAGACATTTAATGCAAAAGAGTATTTGGCTTCTGTTGAAGAGCACTTTAATGGAAGTTCTAAGGCTAATGCAAGTGCCCTTATAATGAAAATGCTCACAACCAAGTATAATGGGACTAGCGGTATACATGAATATATCATGATGATGAACAATATGGCCGCAAAATAAAAGGCATGGATATGGCAATTTTTAAGGTTTTTTTGTTCAATTTATTATGACTTCTCTGCCTGCGCATTTTTGTTCATTGTATTATGACTTCTCTGCCTGCGCATTTTTGTTCATTTTATTATGACTTCTCTGCCTGCACATTTTACGCATACGGGACGCTGAGCCGTTCGACCGTTGCTTCGTGTTTTGCTTGGACTGGACGTTGACCATCCAAACGGTCGATCGTTCCCGACCTTTGGTACGACCGGAACTTAAGTGAACTTAATTGTTTTAGTATGTTCTGCGACCGATTGTTGTATCTTGTTTGACCGGTAGATGACATAGACTACTAGGATGCCCCTGGTAGTTTTTGGTCGACCGGGACCCCTGAGTCGGTCGACCGAATAGACTTGTGTGATTTTGACCAGACTCCGGATTTTGACCACGTTCGGTCGACCGGTTTTAGACTATCGTTCGACCATTCAAAATCAAGTTTTGAGCACAGACTTCGATCGTTGTAGGCATTCGGTCGACTGATTCCTTTGTGGAAGAGGTCGACCGGTATACCTTTTCCGGTCGACCGTTTTAGCCCAAAACTGAATCCTGGTCCTAGTGAAGTGTCAACTCTGTCCACGGAAACCCGTGTCCTCGCTTGGAGCGTGAGCCGGCAGGTGACGGTGGGAAAGTTGCACGTGCCTGCCCAGGGACCGCCGTTTGGAAGAGTGTGGATACATGGGATGTGTCTCCTCTGTATTATAGAGGGTGATGTAGTTTATACATTGATTCACTCATTAGAGTAGCAGCCTGAGGGATCGTGGATCCCATTGCTTTCAGCGGCACGCAACTGTAGTTGGGTGAAATGACTACCGGCCTGGATGGCTACGGAGGCCGCTGCCCTACTTTTATAGCGGCGGAGTTGGTGTCTGCACGTGGAGCTCGATGACCCCGCGGACTTTGGTTCGGATCTGTCGATTGTCTTTTCCTCTGTGTGGTGGATATGTTCGACTGGCCTTGATATGCAGTGATTGCACGAGCCCGTGCGGCCTGTGTAGCGACGGGAGGGCCCCTGTGCAGCCTGTGTGGCAGTAGGGTGGACCACACGTGGCCTGTGTAGTAGCGGCGATGGACTGCCGATGATGATTTCCGGCAGGTAGCTCGATTGGGCACCTATCGAGTGAGATATTGTGCGGTCTGTGTTGCGCCGGTGATGAACCGACCTGAGCGACGACTCCATTGGTGTGGTGGTGGATCATGATGTTTCAGATCTGATTCTACCTATGTGGATGTGCGAACACCTCCTCACCGATCCCTTTGGCTTGTGTAGCCGCATGTGGGAATCTGTTGCGTACTGTCCACTAGACCGTATGTGCCTACGGTAGGTCTTCACGGAGACCCGATGGTTGTGGACCGTACGGCCTGTGTGGCGGTGGCAATGTTGTGGACCGTGCGGCTTGTGTGGCGACAATGATGATGTGGACCGTGGGGCCTGTGTTGCAGGGGTAGCGATTGTAGATCGTGGGGCCTGTTTTGCAGCGGCGGCGATTGTAGACCGTGCGGCCTGTGTGGCAGCAGTGGCGATTGTAGACCGTGCGGCCTGTGTGGCAGCGGGAACGATCGTGGGACGGATGTTCGGTTTCGCCTTTGGTGGGAATGTTGTTTTATTGCTTTGTATTCCATGTCATGTTATACTAGTATGATAGGGCATATAGGTGAGCTTGTCATGTGGTGTTTCCTTATGGAAACTCAGGCATTGTTGTTATGTTTATTTTCAGAACCGTGATAGGTTCTCGCTGGTGACCGAGGGACATTTCACTTTGGGACTGGATCCTGTTGTCTGCCTATTTTTGGTTGTCGTGATTACATGTATTATGTATTTTCGTATTCTGATGTAATCACTCTTTTGACAAACTCTTATGTAATATGGTGCACCAGATATTTGGGTATTTCTATGAGTAATGTCCCCACTCTTTATGGTCTTTATACTTGTGTTTTTTTGATTTTAAAAGTTTAAATTTTGCCGCTGTTCGGGGATGTTGCAATTGGTATCAGAGCGGTCGATTCCTGTGCATTCTTCCAAAGAAACCACCATTGCGAGAAGTGTAGCTTGACTGTTGCATTTCTTTCAGTAGATCATGCATGCATTGCTGATTAGTTTTGATTGGTGTTCCAAATGCCTCCTAGACTCGTGAGGAGCACTCCACGTGTGTGCAGTGCCAGTGATGTCACCGGGGGCGCTACGTGAGAGAGGTGGGCGAGTTCCTGGAGCGTCGCGCAGTTCAGACTGAGCAGGTTGGGGTGGGCGCGGAGCATGATCGTTTCATGCGCCAGCACCCGCCTAGTTTTGATGGCAGAAGTGACCCTGAGGCGGCCGAGTATTGGATCTTCAAGATGCAAAAGATTTTTCGAGCTATTGGCTATGTGCCGGAGAGGTGGGTGGATCTGGCCACCTACGTTCTGGACGGTGAGGCGGCCAATTGGTGGAGGTCCACATGCGTGGTGGTGTTCGACGATAGAATGGATGTCAGCTAGGATGAGTTTCTGGAGGAGTTCAATGAACAGTATTTCTCTCCGCATGTCAGAGATAGGAAGAAGGACGAGTTCCTTGCCCTTAAGCAGAAGGAGATGTCCCTGGCCAGCTATATCAACAAGTTCAACGCTTCGGAGCGTTACTGTTTTGAGACTTATGTGACACCTGAGTAGCGAGCGAGGAAGTTCATCAAGGGATTGAGGAAGCAGCTTCGGTCGCGTGTGATCACCAGTATGCCACAGACCTTGGCGGATGCAGTGAAGTTCGCAACCATCAAAGACCAGGATCTCCAGGAGAACTATCAAGAACTTTGGAGGCAACATAGAGATCTTGAGGATCGCGCAGAGGACCGTTCCGGAGAGAGTTCGGGCAAGAGGTCCCGCATTGAAGAGGGTAGTAATAGCCGACTTGAGGCATGCAGAGCATGTGGCAGAGTCCACCACGGGTAGCGATGCTTCCTCCGTGTTGGAGTTTCTCGACGATGCGGTCAGCAAAGACACTTTATCTGAGAGTGCCCTCATAGGCAAGGAGGACCCAACAGGAGATCCGGACCCCAGATGTAGGGAGAGGCGGAGTCAACAGATCTAATGCATGACCAGAGCAGGATTGGAGAGCTGGACGGGTCTTCACCATCCAGGCTGAGGAGGTGAGTGGCGCCAACACCAGAACGGGAGGTACATTATCTGGTCTTGGGCCTTGTTGTTAGTGTGGTTTGATTTTTGTGTTGTGTTTTCCATCTTCACGGAGCGGGTGCGGAAGGAGAACTTGGAGCTTCGGGGAGCGGTTTGTCACGATTTTGAGGACGAAATCATTTTAAGGAGGGTGGATTGTAATGACCCTAACCTATTTAAGAGGCTAATGGTGATTAGGTAGGCTTAATGGTGGTGTTTGCATAGGAATGGAGGAAGGAGTGGTGGATGTGATGGGAGGTAAGGTGGACGTGATGGTGGGGTGGTAGGGGATGGTGTAGGAGCATGGTGGAGGCATTGGTTGAGGTGAGGGAAGTTGAGTTGCTGTTGGTGTTGGTTTTGGAGCAAAGAAGAAACACACCTCTCCCTCTCTTTCACGTTCTCTCATTCTTTTCTTCTTCTTCCTCTCTTCATTTGTTCTCTCAACCCATATATTTCCCTCCTTCTGATATTCAGCTTCGGTGGTGAGGGTTGCGGAGCAAGGAGGATGTGCAAGCTAGCGTGCTGGGCTAGGTGTGGCGCGAGGAGGAAGACGCGCGTAAGGTCGCGGTCTCGAGGTGTCGTCGTGTGAGCTTCGACATTCCTCGTCGTTCTTCGCGAAGAAGGTATGCCAACTTCTTGGATTAGATGCTTGTGTTGCTCACCCACGTTGTGGTCGTTCGCGGGAGGTCGGAGACCTCATCGACGACGAGAAACAACGTAAAATCCTTTGCTAGCGCAAGGTTGCTGTCAACCAACGGTCGACCGGTGCCTTCGGGCGGTCACCCGGTTTAGTATATTTTGCCAGACTTTAACCAACAACAGTTGAACGATGCCTTGTGGTGGTCGACCGGTCGTGCTTGTACTGGTGGGTCGAGGTTTGCCTGGATGTTTTCAGTCGGACGGGATCCCTGAGTCGTTCGACCGTTGCGTCGTGTTTCGCTTGGACCAGACGTTAACCATCCAAACGGTCGACTGTTCCTGACCTTTGGTCCGACCGAAACTGAAGTGAACTTAATTGTTTAGTATGTTGTGCGACCAATTGTTGAATATTGTTCGACCGGTAGATGACGTAGAGTGCTAGGATTCCCCTTGTAGTTTTCGGTCGACCGCGACCCCTAAGTCGGTCGACCGAATAGACTTGTGTGATTTTGACCAGACTCCAGATTTTGACCACGTTCGGTCGACTGGTTTAAGACGTTCGTTCGACCGTTGGGAATCAAGTTTTGAGCACAGAGTTTGACCGTTGTAGGCGTTCGGTCGACCGATTCCTTTGTGGAAGCGGTCGATCGGTATAACTTTTCTGGTCGACCGTTTGAGCCAAAAACTGAATCCTGGTCCAAGTGAAGTGTCAACTCTGTCCACAGAAACCCATGTCCTCGCTTGGCGCGTGAGCCGGGAGGTGACGGTGGGAAAGTTGTGTGTGCCTGCCTAGGGACCGCCGTGTAGATACTTGGGACGTGTCACCTCTGTATTATAGAGGGTGACATAGTTTATACTTTGATTCTCTCATTAGAGTAGCAGCCTGAGGGATCGTGGATCCCATTGCTTTCAGCGGTCACGCAACTACCGTTGGGTGAAGTGACTACCGGCCTGGATGGCTACGGAATCCGCTGCCCTACTTTTATAGCGGCGGAGTTGGTGTCTGCACGTGGAGCTCGATGACCCCGCGAACTTTGGTTCGGATCTGTCGATTGTCTGGCCTTTTGTGTGGTGGATATGTTCGACTGTCCTTGATAGGCAGTGATTGCACGTGCCCGTGCGCCCTTTGTGGCGACGGGAGGACCCCTGTGCGGCCTGTGTGGTGGTAGGGATGATCGCGTGTGGCCTATGTCGTAGCGGTGCTGGACTGTCGATGATGATTTCCGGCAGGTAGCTCGATTGGGCACCTATCGAGTGAGATACCGTGCGGTCTATGTGGCGCAAGTGATGGACCGACCTGAGCGACGGCTCCATTGGTGTTGTGGTGGACCACGATGTTTTCAGATATGATTCTACCTACGCGAAAGTGCAAACACCTCCTCACCGATCCCTTTGGCTTGCGTAGCCGCGTGTGGGGATGTGTTGCATACTGTCCGCTAGACCATATGTGCCTGGTGCTTTTGAGTCATCTGACTTGGGACGCGCCGACCGAACTCCCGTTACACGGGTGGTAGCGATTGCCCTATGTGGAGATTTGGGGAAAGGTGTACGTGATAGTGTAAGTCCTCATGGGCAATGATGCACGAAACCTGACACTGGGAGAATGAAGCTCCAACTAATAAAAAGAAAAAAAAAGAAAAAAAAGAAAAAAAATGGTAATGCAAATAAGAACCTTAATAGACTTTACACTTTGTATCACTTGAGGATGTTAAGGTTGTCCATGTCTTTCACTTAATTCCTTATTTAACTTGCACGAATGGTTCATTAGGTTAGGTGTGTGGACTGATTACCTATATAGAGTCGGCCCGTAGGATTACCGCGTCCAATGATCGACAAAAAATTGTCCAACGAGTCGAGTGTCTAGATTGAATAATGCATCTTGTTCGGATTTTGTGGGTATATCCGCTGAAAACCCTCAGGATCCTCCTTGGCAACAAAGAGGTTTAACGGCTTGTTGCACGTGTTAAGTGCAACCGTGATTCCTATGAAAGTGAGTTAGGATTTCTTGTTTCTCGTTTGCTTTTCTCTTTCTTTGTTTTGCTCGGGACTAGCAAAAACTTAGGTGTGGGGGTATTTGATTGACATCATTTCATGCTCATATTTGTATCTTATATCCATTATCTTACACCTAAGCAATGCTACGTGACGAGTTTTATGTTTAGTTTTCAGGAATAAAGAGGTTTGAAGAGAAGAGCCATGAAAGGACCCAAAAGCAGGAAAAATGACTTAATTGTGAGACCTAGGGACTGAGATCCAAGGGAGAAGGACCTGATCGTAAGACCGAAGGACCTAAGAGCAAAACAGGAAACTCCACACCATCATGTGGAGTATTTTGGCAATTCGATTCGGGTCGATGCACCAAAGACCAACAAAGACCACCAACAAAGCCCACAACAAATCCCAGATGAATCCAGATCCAATAGACCGCCAATTGGCGGTCTTGGACCTCTAATTGGCGGTCCAAATCATTCTGGATCCTCTCAGATTTGTGGGGCACGTGTATTAGTGTATTCTTAGTCCATTTTTGGTATTAGTTTAGTCCCACATCGGGGGATTGTCCCGGATTAGCTTTTTTCATGCCTATAAATAGAACTCTTCACCTTCCATTGTAATGACTCATTGCTTGGTGGCATTCTCTCTACTAAGGAGTGAGCCTTGAAGAAAAACTCAAGGTGTAGAAGAATGCTACCTTCAATGTGAGTCATTTGTTAATAAAATAATTCTTCTAGTTTCTTTTAATCTTGTCTTTTAATTTGTGCATGTTTGTTTAGTCTTTCCTTTCCTTTTATGCTTCTTTAATATTTCTTGCTTGATTAGTGTAGTTTCATTTCAGTATAATGCTTCATTTTGTTAGAGTAGTTAGTTTAAATACGTGTGAGTAATTCCATCCCCATTTGGGGGGTGGAGAAATGTGATATAATCATGTAGTGTATTAAGTGTGTGTTATCTTAATCCCTTGAGCTTTATATGATTTCCATAACCATCTAATGAGTTTTCACTCTTATCTTTGATATGCTAATGCTCTTGAATGAAACTTAGCTTATGCTTTGATTAGTGGACCTATTTTTTGGGGAATGATAAGGTTTGGATATGGATGGAATTAATATTGGAAACACAAGTTGTAGTGTATGTACTCTTGTTGCCTTTACCTTGGTTAATGTCTTGTATGTTTTAATGATATAGTCTTATCTTAATTCATGTGGAGGCATAGTAAGGTCTAGTCTTTATACTTGAGTTCATTTAGCTTCATTTCAATTATTGTCTTGTATGTTTTAATGATGTAGTCTTATCTTAATTTATGTGGAGGCAAAGTTGGATGTAGTTTTATGATTTCATGCACTACATGTTGTGAGGAGCTTAATGAACACACACACACACTTCTTTATGTTCACATTATTTCTCTACCCCCTTTGGAGTTTAGTTTTTATTGCTTATCTTTCATTTCCAGTTAGCATTTTAGTGTAGTTTAGTGTAACCAACCATTCTCTCCTTTCTTTACCACTCGCCTTCGAAAAAACCAAAAGTCGACACACCTCCCTGTGGATCGACCTGTATTTGCCACCGCTTCAACGCGGCCGTGCCCTGGCGGTTTAATATAAAACGAATCAATCAAGCTTTTGGCGCCGTTGCCGGGGAGGTGCTCTGTCCAGACTTTGGTTTGGACGATTCGAGTGGTTTTAATTTTTTGTGTTTAGTTGTTGGTGTGTTTCAGGCATTCTGAATATCAAGGGGAAGCTACTTTAGGAATTTGAGAGCAAAAGACCCAAAACAGACCGCCAATTGGCGGCCTGGTTAGCCTCAATTTGTCTCAATTTTGTTGTGGTTTGTTTTTTTATTCACTATAGTTATCTGGGAGCACCATTTTGTATGCTGTGACTTCTAGTTTGCTCCCAGATTTAATTTAAATCCCCTTTAGTAACCTTGGACCATAAAACTCAAAGTAAAATATTAGACTTCTTGCCATCTAGGTCATGCATCATTTGTAGACCCTACATGCATTTGTCTTTTCTTTGCTTTACATTTTGTTGTTGATTGCTGGCGTGAGGTACGTGCATCCAAATCTCTCATTCATGCATGTTTCGATCATGCATTAGTTAGTAAGGTGCATCGGGACAAGAGTGAGTTAAGTATTTGATTGGAGTGATTGATTGCTAGATCTAGGATCAAAACGCTACTAAGGAGGGGCTGTCCCATAAAAGATAAGGTGGGGGATTTCATCACCCTTTCCTTGGCCCCAAAAATCACTCTTAATCAAGCCTAACTAAAAACAAGTAGACATTGGCCCTAGGATTTCGGACGCACTAGGAGAGTAATCTAGTTAAGACCGTCATGGCCTAATCGGCGTTGCCTACCTTGTCGATAGTAGGAGGTACTGGATCTCCGGATCTGGTATAACTTGCTGGGCATTGTGGTCTTCGTCGTAGGTAGGTGAGGCGTGTCGAGGCTAGTGACCTCGAAGTTAGGCGTCGTCTAGCGTAAGGACCCATTGCCTTACATTGTTTGAGCCGTGCTTGCTAGATTAGGCTTCTACCCTCTCCCGTTACCCACGCTAGCTTTAGGGATTCTTCCCTTCTCCTCTGAGTCATCTTCTTCTCACCTACTTCTACGTTATAGTCTCCTCCCCTTTACACTCTCTGGTAGCGTTTTAGGGTCGAGTCGAGCACTTTTTGCGAGTTTAGCCTCGTGGTGGTGAGAGTGGTCGACTCTAGAGTTCTCTGTTGAGATGGATGGTTACATGGGCGACCATCCATATCATGGTTGGGACTAGGACGATTCTCCCTGGTACTCCCGACCCATGCATCCTGGGATACCTTAGACAAACACCCCGTATGGTTGGGATAATCTTAATTGTGTGACTGAGCATTCTTCATATTGGGGTAATATGAGAGAGGCACCGACTGCTAGACCACCATCTAGTTACGTCGGATCATATGTGGGTCATCAAACTGAGACATTACAAGAACCTTTGGCCTCTTTCAAGCATATGGTAGATGACATGGGTGCACCGGTGGCTCCAGTAGCCATACCGTGTCACTATTGTGGGTCGAGTGGTCATGATTTCGGGGAATGTCCTTATGTTCCCCCAGAGCCTGAGTATGAGCATACCTTTTCCCCAAATGCTCCATATGACCATTACGCATCCGCGTACAACCCGAGAGGGATAGATTCGTGAGGAGACAATTCGTATTCAAATTCTTATACATCATTTCCACCCCAGTATCCTCCTCCCGAATACCCAGAATTCTACCAACACCCCACTTCTAATCATTGGACTCATTCTCAGCCCATTAACACCCAACCCCAAAATTTCTCAAGCTCTGACTTGGACATCAAAGTTGACCACATACCTGATTCCTCGAAACAAACTTTCCTTACGGTCATGGAAACCATTCAACAGTCCATACAAAATATGACACTGCAAGTGAGTCAAATGTCGCAGCAATTACGTGAACGTGAGGAGAGTAACTTTTCTTGTCAACACGAGGATTCTTCTTTTGATATCGAACCGCCATCACCACATCCACAAATTCAGACCATAATCTTTCAAAGTCAAACTCTTAGTCAGTCTGAGGGACTTGGGGTTTCAATTCACGATCACTTAGTGGACGATTCGATCCCTATTGATAATAACATGGACCAACTTCATTACGAGTCGGCACATGATTGTGCCTTATCTTCTTGTCCTGTGGCCCTTGAGCCACATGACCTTATTGTTGTACCTCCTAAGGACTCACCTCTGGTGGAGCAAGAGCTCCCTAGTCCCCTCAATTTCAAACAACCTGATGAGAGTTTGTCTCCCACTATTGTTCCTGATCATTTTGGAAATGATAGAACATCAAACAACTACATTGCTCATGAGGGTATTAGGAGTTCCTTGGAGGATACCTTGGGTATGAGACCCACTTTTTGTTCGCCTAGTGTATCGGACATGCCTAACGAGGTTCTTGACCTCGTTCCGACGCACCAGCCTGTTGGTTGGAGAGTTTGGATTGACTATCATAACTTCAACAGCGTAACGGGAGAAACTCTTCTTCCGTTGCCCCTCATTTCCCAAACTCTTGAGAGGTTCAAGCTCTTTCAGTTTGATCCTTTGAATGAGATGCCTTTGCGTCCAATTCATGAACCTCTCATTTCAACTGGTGCTCTTTGTGAAGGGGGCCCACGCATGCGTATTCTGGCCCCACGTGGTGTCATGTTCCCTTTCCAAGTGCATTGACCCACTTTTGAGGTTCCCATTTGATGTCTTTTGACAAATGAAGATATGAACTTATGTTTGTACATAGTTATATATATAAAAAAGAAAAAAGAAAGAAAGAAAGTACAATAAAAGACTCCTTCAGTGAGCATCGATTGTTGTGAGCCCCAACCCTTGTGTATTTGGGCTCCATTTCTTTCACGTATTTGTATCCTTTCTTTAGCATCTCACAGGTTTTGAGGGAATTCGGGTTTGTGTCCGTCAACATGACCTTGAACTTCCCTTTGTACTTCATGTTGGTCAGATCTCTCCTTTTTCATGCATAAATCCATGTAGTATCTTGCTCACATTCATTGAGGACAATGCATGAAGTAGGTGTGTGGGGGTGTTTTACGTGTGTACATAGTTGAGTCTTTTTCCTTTGATTTTATTTTCTTTTGTGTGCATTGTTAGGGTCATGTTAGTGTGCTGCATTTAATATCGATATATCTGCTTGCCATGATCCTTGGGTGACTTGTCTTCTTTTCCTTGCCTAGTGCTTTAAAATTTCCACATTTCTTTCAAAATTTTCATGTGTTTGCGAAAGAAAATGTTTTGTGGGTTTTGCGTGTGTTTAGCATGTGCAAAACCGTTGAGAGGCAAAGTAAAAAGTAAGCTCCCAAAATTGTCTTGAACTTGATGCATTAGGATATCTAGTACAGTGGCTTTAGTATTTATCGAGTCGTTAGGATGCACCCCAGTTTCCCTTGGGGGTGAGTAATCATTGGGTTTTAGTGCTCAAGCATTTAAAGAAGTCCACCCTGAACCTAGTGAGTCACTAATTCGTTTCTGTTAACTTAAGGAAGTTTGTTGTAGTCAATGACCCTTTAAATCTTGTTGTGAGACATTAAGTGTAGGGGTTTTGGTTCATGTGTAGATTAGAAATAAGTGAGTATGTGTTCTCTCTTGTCGCACGACTCATATCACTCGGGAAAGTAGGTCTGAGGGGACTTTGTGCCTGGTGCTTTCGAGTCATCTGACTTGGGATGTACCGACCGAACTCCCGTTACACGAGTGGTAGGGATTGCCCTATGTGGAGATTTGAAGAAAGGTGTACGTGATAGTGTAAGTCCTCATGGGCAATGATGCACGAAACCTGACCCTGGGAGAATGAAGCTCTAACAAATAAAAAGAAAAAAAATGAGAAAAGAAACAAAAAGAAAAAAAATGGTAATGCAAATAAGAACCTTAATGGACTTTACACTTTGTATCACTTAAGGATGTTAAGGTTGTCCATGTCTTTCACTTAATTCCTTGTTTAACTTGCACGAATGGTTCATTAGGTTAGGTGTGTGGACTGATTACCTATATAGAGTCGACCCGTAGGATTATCGCGTCCAATGATCGACAAAAATTTGTCCAACGAGTCGAGTGTCTAGATTGAATAATGCATCTTGTTCGGATTTTGTGGGTATATCCGCTGAAAACCCTCAGGAGACAACACTCCTCCTCCTTGGCAACAAAGAGGTTTAACGGCTTGTTGCACGTGTTAAGTGCAACCGTGATTCCTACGAAAGTGAGTTAAGATTTCATGTTTCTCGTTTGCTTTTCTCTTTCTTTGTTTTGCTCGGGACTAGCAAAAACTTAGGTGTGGGGGTATTTGATTGACATCATTTCATGCTCATATTTGTATCTTATATCCATTATCTTACACCTAAGCAATGCTATGTGACGAGTTTTATGTTTAGTTTTCAGGAATAAAGAGGTTTGAAGAGAAGAGCCATGAAAGGACCCAAAAGCAGGAAAAATGACTTAATTGTGAGACCTAGGGACTGAGATGCAAGGGAGAAGGACCTGATCGTAAGACCGAAGGACCTAAGAGCAAAATAGGAAACTCCACACCATCATGGGGAGTATTTTGGCAATTCGATTCGGGTCGGAGCTCCAATAAACAAAGTAGATGCACCAAAGACCAACAAAGACCACCAACAAAGCCCACAACAAATCCCAGATGAATCCAGATCCAATAGACCGCCAGTTGGCGGTCTTGGACCTCTAATTGGCGGTCCAAATCATTCTGGATCCTCTCAGATTTGTGGGGCACGTGTATTAGTGTATTCTTAGTCCATTTTTGGTATTAGTTTAGTCCCACATCGGGGGATTGTCCCGGATTAGCTTTTTTCATGTCTATAAATAGAACTCTTCACCTTCCATTGTAATGACTCATTGCTTGGTGGCATTCTCTCTACTAAGGAGTGAGCCTTGAAGAAAAACTCAAGGTGGAGAAGAATGCTACCTTCAATGTGAGTCATTTGTTAATAAAATAATTCTTCTAGTTTCTTTTAATCTTGTCTTTTAATTTGTGCATGTTTGTTTAGTCTTTCCTTTCCTTTTATGCTTCTTTAATATTTCTTGCTTGATTATTGTAGTTTCATTTCAGTTTAATGCTTCATTTTGTTAGAGTAGTTAGTTTAAATATGTGTGAGTAGTTCCATCCCCATTTGGGGGGTGGAGAAATGTGATATAATCATGTAGTGTATTAAGTGTGTGTTATCTTAATCCCTTGAGCTTTATATGATTTTCATAACCATCTAATGGGTTTTCACTCTTATCTTTGATATGCTAATGCTCTTGAATGAAACTTAGCTTATGCTTTGATTAGTGGACCTATTTTTTGGGGAATGATAAGGTTAGGATATGGATGGAATTAATATTGGAAACACAAGTTGTAGTGTATGTACTCTTGTTGCCTTTACCTTGGTTAATGTCTTGTATGTTTTAATGATATAGTCTTATCTTAATTCATGTGGAGGCATAGTAAGGTCTAGTCTTTATACTTGAGTTCATTTAGCTTCATTTCAATTATTGTCTTGTATGTTTTAATGATGTAGTCTTATCTTAATTCATGTGGAGGCAAAGTTGGATGTAGTTTTATGATTTCATGCACTACATGTTGTGAGGAGCTTAATGAACACACACACACACACTTCTTTATGTTCACATTATTTCTCTACCCCCTTTGGGGTTTAGTTTTTATTGCTTATCTTTCATTTCCTTTTTGCATTTTAGTGTAGTTTAGTGTAACCAACAATTCTCTCCTTTCTTTACCACTCGCCTTCGAACAAACCAAAAGTCGACACACCTCCCTGTGGATCGACCTGTATTTGCCACCGCTTCAACGCGGCCGTGCACGGAGACCCGATGGTTGTGGACCGTACGACCTGTGTGGCGGCAGCGAAGCTGTGGACCGTGCGGCTTGTGTGGCGACAATGATCTTGTGGACCGTGTGGCAGCGGTGGCGATTGTAGACCGTGGGGCCTGTGTGGCAGCGGTGGCGATTGTAGACCGTGCGGCCTGTGTGGTAGCGGGAACGATCGTGGGACGGATGTTCGGTTTTTCCTTTGGTGGGAATGTTGTTTTATTGCTTTGTATTCCATGTCATTCTATACTAGTATGATAAGGCATATAGTTGAGCTTGTCATACGGAGTTTCCTTATGGAAACTCAGGCATTGTTGTTATGTTTATTTTCAGGACCGCGGTAGGTTCTGGCGGGTGGTGACCGAGGGAGATTGCACTTTGGGACTGGATCATGTTGTCTGCCTATATTTGGTTGTCGTGATTACATGTATTTTAGGTTGTCCAATTTTGGTTTGGTCATCTGAATTTAAAGGTCGCATCAGACAAATGTAGATATACCATTGTGATAAAGTTTGAATCTCCTATTATAGTATCTGCTATATCTGATATAAAGACCTCTAAAGATAACAACGATCAAATGACTGAAGAAGTGATTGGATCCGAAAGAGAATGTGCCTCTAAACGTAAGAGTGAGAAGGTAGCGTTTGAGGAGACAAAATTCCTTAAGGTAGTTTTTAGTATTTTTAAATTTATGATTTTTGAAGTAAATTATGCATGTGCTAAAACAATACATTATGAACAATTATTAATTAAAGGAAATCAGAAAGTATACCTATTGATTTTTTTACGACTGTTGATAGCCATACCTGTGTGGAAGAATCATTCAGAAAAATCCATAGATCTCTTAGTTCTAACTGGAAGGGAAAGACAACCACGATAGAAGAAGACAAAGGCTTGAACAAACTTATTGCAGAGGAGTTGATTAAAAACGTAATGGTGTATGAGGTTTAAATGCAAAAATGCGAGAAGGAAACAACTCCAACCATCAAACCTATCTACAAATAGCTCAGGCTCACTTCACAGATGATTAAATTTTCATTATCATGGGCATATGGAGCTTCTTCCAGGACCACCGTAGAAGAAGTACTGACCCCATGAGGGGCTTGCCCCACCAAGAATATCATAACACCCCTTCCTTTCCGCATTGAATTGGAGTGGACTGGCAGAGTAAAGAGCAAGGGCGGAATTCACAACCTCAAGGTTTCGAAAGTACGCAGCTCCACCAAAACCCTCTTTTGCGAAGTGGCCACTTCCCATGTCTGTGGATGTGTGATCGGCACCTTTGTAAGCTACTTCACCACCGAAATCCATTGTGGTTGCAAAGCTCGACAAGTGATTGAAGAGGGTTGCCGGTCAATATCCAACCACTTGCCCTCCAGCTTTCAACCACCAATTCCCATGTTCAGGATCCTACACGGTTAATTCATACATATTGAAATATGAATAGAGAAAACTAAAATAATATTTTCTAACTCTTGTCAGAAAAATAGTACAAGAATCTCTATATCTTGTGTTAACAAAAAATTCAATCAATAATTTGTAGTTTGTGTAATGATCGTCGGAGGAGTCGCCCAATGAAGAAAAAAATACATATCCTACAAAAACCTCCACTCTCACCGGGGAAAGGTTGAATGAAACAAAATTTGGAAACCAAGTTATAATTGTATCCATTTCAAATGGTTTTGTATTGCTAAGTTAAAATTTTATGATGGTCAAATTGAATATTTTTTTGTAGGTTTCATAAATGACTCGTCCGTGGAATTTCCCAACTGAAACAAAAATAAATGTCCTACCAAATTGATATTCCACTGTCACATGAGAAAAACTAAAGAAACAAATTGCGAAATCGAGAAGGGTTTTTTGGGCTTTAGTAAACACTTAGGATGACTAAATTGAAAATTTATTTGTACGTTTCAAAAATGAGTTGGATATACTTACTTTCAAAAATGAGTTGGGTAAAATTCCGTTAGTGTCAGTTTAAGTTCATTTCTCAAGTTTGCAATGGATGTATTAATCAGTTAATAAGCACACTACTATTAACAAGAAAATGTAAGTAAAGACATGACAAATGGAGGGATGTGATTCCACAAATTAAATTTTTATGAGGCAATTTCAATGAATGCGTAGTACCTACGGCTGCAAATGAATATGGATTATGTTGTGGTATCCGTTTCCGTCAACGAAATTGAAATGAGTTTGTATGTCAAAATTTCATATCTATATAGTGCTTAGTACCTAGGGGTGCAATTGAATATGGATTACGCGGTGGTATCCGTTTCCGTCCACGAAATTGAAATGATTTTGCATGTCAAAATTTCATATCTAGTGCTTACGGATACAAGTTTAAATTATGCTTTTTTCCAAAAAAAATTATACGGGTATGGATATCAAATTCAAAAAAAATGGATACAGAAGATTATATCATTTTTTCTCATATATGGATTATATCCACAGGGTCAAAAACTGCATATAGATATTACAAAGAAACCTAACTGCACCATACGTTTTTGATTTCTTATAATTAATAATTAATCGTAATGTATTATTGTAACACCCCTAATCCGCACTCCGGACACAACAATAATCACAACACTAAAAGGAGACGAAAAAGGGACATTAACTGAAATAACCAACTCGAGGCCTCAATTAAAATTTATAATAAATTCAAACTCAAAGTACAATGCGGAATGAAAATACAATAACTCTGAATCCTACTACACAACTACTGAGACTAGGAAAAATACATGACACTGAGCTCAACAGATCAAGTCCACGCGTCCGAAGCCCAAGTCGCCTCCAGTCACCTACCACGTCCCACCTGCACACGAACAGGCACGCCTGAGTCTCAAATCAAGACTCAGTACACCACCCCAACCCGACACCGAACAAGGTCTAGCCGTCCCTGACGGCTCACACTGGTCTCGTTTTCCAAGGTGGTCACGCGCCCAGTGAGGTCGAGCGTGCACCTCAGCCCCCACCGCGCATCCAACCCACTCTCACGGCAGAACTGTCCCACGTCCCAAGGCGACCACGCACCCAGCCAGGTCGAACGTGCACCATCGACAAGACCGCGCATCCGGCCCACAAGGCAACACCCTACTCCAACCACGCGCCCGAGCCCGTGAGCAACGCTCCCAAACGGCCACCCGTCACAACGCTGGTGAGCTGACCAGTTCCGCATCCGGCTTCAGAAGCCGACCACACGCCCGAGTCCGTGATCAACGCTCCCTAACGGTCACTCGCCACAACGTGGGTGGACCCTTCCGAACCGTAACAACACAGGGGGAAAATCAACTCCGGGAATCCAACCACAACGCCGGAGCTCGCGAGCCTAGCTCCAGCGATCACTCGTAACAACGCTTGTAAGCCATCCTGGACCGCCCCAACAAGGGAACACCCTAACATCTAGTCATACGTGCCTCACGCGTCAATCTCGCTACCCGACCACACGCCCGAGTCCGTGAACAATGCTCCAACGACCACTCGTCACAACGTGGGTGAACAATTAGTTCCACGAACCTCTCAGCTACCCGACCACACGCCCGAGTCCGTGAGCAACGCTCCAACGACCACTCGTCACAACGTGGGTGAACAATTAGTTCCACGAACATCTCACAATCTCACAAGGCAATGGGTAAATACAATTTACCCCCAAAGCACGGGTCAACGACCCCAACAAGACATAAAGCAATAAAGAATAAATGAGACTATAAAATCATAAGAGCAACATAATGAAATTATAGTTATAAACTCACAATCGAAACCATGGGGGTATAAGTGTAAATTTACCAAAACCTTCAAACAAACGTAATTCTCATAAGTTCGGGGAAAAACAATAAATTTCCCAATTATTAGAAGGTCCAACGTTTATTCAACAATTAACCCAAGTATTAATCATTTACTTGAATATAAACAAATCCAGGGTTTTCCAGCAATTAATCTTATTATTAAACAATTATCATTAATTTCAAGATTTCAAGTACAATTTATCCAATTATCAAATACTTAATCAATTACAATTAATTTACTGCTTTATTCTGCAATCAACCCAGTTAATTATTAACTCATCAAATATAATCAAAGCACATGATTTATTCTGCAAAATAACCAAATTAACTTCCAACCAAAAACTAACACATCCAAGGGTTATCATGGAATTAACCCAAAATCAAAATCCAATAATCTTCTTCAACCACAAACACACAAATCAAGGCGGTTTCATTGCAAAAACCCCAAGCCCCAAAACAGACCAAAACCCCAACGCCACAGCCAGCCGCCGCCGGGCCAAGGCCGGCCGGCCCACATCGCCGGACCAAGCTGGCTGTCGCGGCCTCCACATCGACTACAACTCCCAGCTTCAACCCGGTCGAACTCTCGACCTCAACCCGGTCGAACTCCGATCGTAACCCGCGACAACCGGAGCCACTCCCGCCGGTCACACCTTTCTCCAACTCCCCTTCGAACCTTGAACTCCAAACTAAGAACAATCGTAGGTGGCGTAACTCCCCTCACAAGGGTGACGAAGGACCGGAGAAGGGGACGACTCCCCTCCGCACCCCATGTGCAGTCTCCTCACCATCGATCCCGGAGCTCGCCACCCTAGCCGGAGCTGCAGGAGGAGGATGGAAGAAGAATAGAAGGGTGAGGGGTTAGGGATTTGGGAGGGAGAGTGAGAGGGTTTCAGTTGCTTAGTATATACAATCAAAATATGTTGTTTTTGGAATTGTTAATATATATAACAAATGAGACTATATATATACAATCAAAATATGTTGTTTTTGGAACTGTTAATGTGCACTTTTGTTTATCATATGAATCAAGTACATTATAATATATTCCTTTTCAGATGTTTTAGCATGCACCGATAAGTAATACATGTATATGAGTTTAAAAATGGGTAATAAGTTGCATGTACCAGTTATGCTTAATGCTTAATGCTTAATGCTTGTACATTATCACTTTTAACTCTATACTTGACATCATGGATAAGAATGACGTCTTATCATGGATTATGGATGTTGAACCCAACCCATTGTCTAGAGAAATATCAATGACTAGAGAAAGAAGTATCAAATCAAGATAAAGGGGAGGCTGTGAATTTATTTTGCTATCCTATTTGTTAAAATGATTTTAACTTTGTATTGATTCACTTGCTTAGTATAAGTTATATGAATTCTTAGTATCATTTTGATTAAAAGAATATTTGTAAATGGTTCAAGCATGCGATTATTACTTGTTTATTTTGATGCATCACATGATCATTCACAACAATTATGAGCATTCATCTCATGAGCACATAATATCCATTTTGATAGATGTATATATAATACAATGTGCTACATTATAGTGTAATTTGAATCACCATGTTACAAGTGATCAATGTTATTGAAAATGATATGCATTTGCCCAGAAGGCGAATATCTTAATATTCATAAAATCCTACTATACCAAGATTTAGAGATTATTCATTTAAAGAGGGTATGAAATTTTATGATAATCCCTGAAGGATTCGTATGACCATCTAAACAACGTGAAAATAGTTAATTGAGTAAAAATGCACGTCGATCTCTAAATCAAACCCTATGACCAGAAGTTCATAGCTATAGAGATTAGTAGTAAAAGAAAAAATATATTTTATTGATCACTTTATAAATTAATGACCCAATACTTTTTTGGGTTATGCATCACCGATGATTGAAGGTCATGAGAGTTGTTGGAAAATCACGATATTTTTCTTGTTTATTTTTTGGTGTGTCGGAAGCACACATTACAAAGTATCGTGAAAACAAGAGCATAATCAATGCACTAAATTTTGTGCAAATAAGAAGTATGAAATAAAGCTGACATCAAAGAGACGAAACATGCCCAGAAGTGCCTAAATAAAATCATCTCTTATATTAATTATGGATGTCATCATTGGTATTGTTTTTGTAAAGCTTTAGATAATTTTGTTGAATTCTATCACGATCAAAATGAGGTCAAATTTGTCGATCGATTTGCACAATAAAATGAGAGTCCCTCTATTTTTAATATATCTCTCAATATTGATCATTATGGGATCTTAAATTTATACATGATAAATTAATGTGCATATATACCTGCTAATATTATTCATTAATTTTTATGGTTGATATACATCATGTTATGAATCTTCCCCTACTTTACTTGTACAATAATGAATAAATCATTTCCCTCCTGCGATTTAAAGCTCCTGAATGGCTAAGTTTTATTGTCCAATCCAATAATCATATATATGGGATGTACATTTTATGACATTAGGGGGAGAAGCTAGAAGCTTAAAGAATGTCAAGAAAATGTACTATATTGAACCTGAAGTTGATAAGAGAATATACGTACAAGTATGGTTGAACCTGAAGTTCATAAAATCATTATCTTGCAATATCTAGCAAGTAATTGTCATACATTTTAATTGATCACAAAAGAGTGACTAAGCCTTATATTACTAGACATAAACCACATAATATAAAGTGGAGATCTCCACATATATGATAAAATATATTTGAGTTCAACCAACGCCAGAAGCGTGGACCATAACATACATAATTTGTGGAAATAAAATAAAAGTTAGTCACTCTCATTGCACCTCCTAAAGAGGTTATTCCTGAAGAATATAAACCCGTAAAAATAAATGCAGCTGCTAAACAAAAGATTAATGAAATTACAGGGATACAGAACGGTCAAATCCTAAAATTATGGGAAACGATGAGGATTTGATTATTATTGACGTAAAACTTATAATCAACTATATATGTTGATACGAGAGATATTAAATAATTATTAAAATTATTGTCAACAATTCATTTTCCTTCTTAATAGCATGCTATATCAAGATAAAAATTGGATCCAAAACCTATGATATTATGAGAATGTCAGAAACATTTGTATTTGATATAAACAAAACAAGGCGAACAATATAGAATAATCCCGCTGAATAAATATATTATTTGGACTTGTAGTCTTGATTTCTGAAATTATATCCCTGAAGGATACAAATACAAATCACAAAAACAATGTGATACATTATAAAGCGAGAAGTAATATAAAGGTATTCGCATGACCCAACATCCAACGTGATGTTACTCATTCTCTCGTAATATTTATAATACGTTCTGTTACATGATCAATATGATATGCATATAAGATATGTTGTGACTTCAAAGTTTTATAAGTCACTTAATATTGGTACTTATATGAGAGTCCCTGAAGGGCAAAGATGACAAAGTATATTATTAATAAACAAGAATCAAAAGATGCACTATACAAAGATCACTATACGAAGAAACAAGTAAGAATGGTCATAAACCTCTTCAATCAAAGTCATCCTGAAGAATGATACGAAGTTGATATCAGTCGTCCATATGTTTCACCCAATAACAAAATTTACTATTAATTATTATATGCATATGACTTGATGTCATAGGGCCTCCAACAGAGTTTTTGAAAAACTTTGAAATATTTAAATGACGGATTTTTAAATAAATGATAAGAGATAAACCAATTGTTTTTTGACCTGAAGTTCGAACATTCTCCAGAAGAGAATTGGTACAATGATTCAATTGTAGAAAGGGAATATTGAAGAAAAATATTCTACTAAATGTTCATATTGAAAGCACATTAACAAAGGACATCTATTGTATATCGACAAATATCCAATTCTTATAGGACCTGAAGTTCCTTATCATGTTCACAGTAAATGTTTTTCTGAAAATGTTTATATGACATTCAATGATCTACAAATTTCTATTCATGCGACAAAGATTTATATTAGTGATGATTCCTACATGTCCAATACACATCAATCATTATCACAAATCTTGGTGTCATTACGTGGAGTCATTACAACTTTATGTAAGTTGGGGAATCAGTTATTGATTCTTACACTCATATCGTTATGATATCAATATAATTATGAGACATCTTTAAATTGTCCATAAGTAATATCTTTTGAGGTAACATATTTATATTTTGCAAAAGTTACCACAATTTGTGTTACTCCCAACATATTATTTGAGGAAAATTGCACAAACATACTTTACAATCTTATTATCCAAGTGAAATATAGTAAATGTCCATTAAATCTGTATTTGTTTATTGAATCCCCGTGCACTTTTGTGTTTAAGAACTTTGTAAAATATATTCGTAAGTTTTGATAAACTGCGAATCAAAGGGAGTGGATTTGTATTTATTGTCCCTGAAGGACAGATATCCATGAAGGATAAAGCCAGGAAGGCTTGTAGTTGCACTCTTTTTCCCTTTTTCCAATTTTTTCCTAAAAGGTTTTATTGGTTAAAGGTTTTTAATGAGGTAACTTGTGAAATTTTGTTAACGTATGTTATGCACTCTTTTCCTTTGCTACTTTTTTCCACAGGGTTTTGTAGCAAGGTTTTTAACGAGACATAAACATAACGCGTATTATCTAAGGGAGTGTTATAAACGTATGTTAAATTGAGATGGAGAATTATACGGTGCACTCTTTTTTCCTTCACCAAGTTTTGGTCCCACAGGGTTTTACATGGCAAGGTTTTTACTGAGGCAGACCAATCAAGTGACAACTGAGCAGATCCAATCAAGCGAGAATTTGGTAGATTTATTTACAAAGTCATTGCCCACCAAAACCTTTAAGAAGTTTGTCTTCAAAATTGGTGTTCATCGTTTAAAGAATGTATATTGAAGTGAGGGGGAGCATCATAAGCGCTGCACTCTTTTTTTCTTCACCAATTTTTTATCCCATTGGGTTTTTCTTGGTAAGGTTTTTAACGATGCAACATCCCGAACGTGTAAAGGTGATCCTCCAAGGGGGAATGTTATGAAATCCAAAGGTCATGGATGATCACCTTCTCCTCCCATAACTCCATCAACCTCTCATATTCTCATTTGTAAACTCTTGTAACATACACCCTTCCATTTGTCTCCTTTAGCCTATAAATAGGAGACCATTGTAATACTTTGTGGATTGAAATACAAACAATTATTCTTCCTCCAATCATCATCTTCTTTGTTCTTTGTTCTATTATTTTATAACAAAATGTTATTTAACCAAATTATTTACGGTTTTTGTCATTCAGCTATATGTCACCTTCTTGAAGTGAATATATGCGAACTTACTTGGTCTAAAATTTCAAAGTAAGCTACATTAATAGACAACATAAACTGGAACAAATGGTAGAGAAAGATGTTTCAAAATTGTATCGTGAAAATCATCCCCAAACATTTTCTATGATTGTGTATTGTATATTTGTCCTCGCTTCCGCGGGTGAAAAGTGAAAAAGCTTATAACATGGCTTGTTGAATTTTGGAGTTATGGATTAATTGTTGAAGCTTCTATCATAAACTCATAATTTATTCTAATTTTTATTTAGGCACTCAAATCAAGTCTATCATTATGATATGGTGAATCTAAAAATCGATTTATGTGAGATTAGTTTTAGAATAAGCTACAAAACCACAGTTCATTGAGGTCAAAAGTGGTACTTCAAACAACTTCCACTACCTTCACTATATAAATAAAATGCATAAGTAGAGAGATTTTATGTGAGATCCTGATCCTTGATTGTGTTTTTTTTGTGTTTAAGTTGAAGTGGATGACTGAGATTTGTTTCGATTGAGGTGAGGGGTTATAGGCTAAACCCATCTTTCCCTTTATTTTTCTCTCTCTCTCAATCCATCTCTCCCACTCAGCCTCTGGTTCGTGGTGGTGGAAGTGATCGACGAGGAAAGTAAGCTTTCAGTTGAGTCGACGAGGCGATGTGATCGTCGATCGAGAGGAAGCTCGCCGGAGGATAAAGCTGTTGGCGAGGAAGTGATCGTTGTGGTTCTTCGAAGGTTTCTTCAAACCTTCAAGGTATGCCAAGCTTCTAGTTAAGACTCACCCGAGGTGTGAGTGGTGGATTTAGTCGACGGTGGCCATTAGGCTCGTCGGATGTTGCTGACAGCAGGTTTCTGCAGAATAACGGTTGACTGGCGTTTGCCTTGGTCGACCATTGCTAGTGTAAATGAAGGTTTTAGCCTTGTACCGGTCGAACATTGCCCTTGGGCGGTCGACCGGTTGTGTGTTTTAGGCAAGCCTTGATGTATTTCGGTCTACCGGGTCCCCTTTGTCGTTCGACCGATTACACTGTTGTAAGTCGGTTGAGGGTGTAGCCCTTCAAAACGATCGACCACCCTTCTGATCTGTTTGACCGATTGTACTTGTGGCTAAGTCGGTTGGGTCCTAGACCTTCTAAACGGTTGACCACCTTCTGATTTTTTCTACCGATGATTGTTGGACTGGTTTGGACAGAGCGAGTTTTGTCTGGACGGTTGACCGGTTGTTGTTTTGTTCGACCATTGTTTTCTGGACTTGTCTGGATAGAACGTGGACAACCCTAACGGTCGACCGTTTGTGACCTTTTATTCGACCGGTCAATTAAGTTAACTAATTGTTGGTGCGAGCGTTATGCGTTGGATCGACCGATGTTCTGATCCAAACGGTCGACTGGTAGAAACTGAGAGTGAGTCGTGAGTCCCAAATTTGTTCGGTCGACCGAGTCCCCTTTGTCGTTCAACCGTTGGGACATTTATTTATTGTTGTGGTGTAGACCATCCCAACGGTCGACCGCCCGTGACCTTTTGTTGGACCGGTTGGTCATTTTGTTCATTGGTTGGTTCGACCATTCGAGGAGACGATTGAGCCTTTGTGTGTTCCTGGAGGGAACCAGTCGACCGACATGCCTGTTTGGTCGACCGTTTCTGCTCAGGCTGGGATTTGTTTGTGTTGTGGTATCAACTTTGAGGGAAACAGCTCCCCGACCTTTTTGGGGGAACGGTACGGACATTCCGCCTTGTTAGTGATCTGTAGTGTGCGTGTTGTTGTTGGCCGAGGATGTTTTTGGCTGTGGTTCCTGTGTGTACATGTTGTTGGCCAAGGATGTTTCCAACTGGGGTGCCTGTGTACACGTGTTGTTGGCCGAGGATGTTTCCGATTGTGGTGCCTGTGTGCACGTGTTGTTGGCCGAGGATGTTTCCGGTTGTGGTGCCCTGGTGCACGTGTGGGTGATGGGTGAGAGGACCCTTGAGACCCGTTGTGGTTTGTGTCTGCTGTGGCGGGGAGAGAGATTCCTGGAGACCAGTTTTGACGATGATATTTATATTGTTGCAATTTGTATCATACCATGTTTGTAGTTGTCTAGTTCATTTATGTGATAGGGGATGGCATACGGGGTTTTCCTTATTGGAAACTTCGGCATAGTTTATGTTTGCATTTTAGGCCGTGAGCGACGTTAGTATGTAGTGACTGTGGACGAGCACATCTGGGGCTAGATTCTTCTTTCCCCAATTTTGGAGGTCATAGTGATTACTTGTACATTTATTTTATACCCTTTTGATGTAATCACACTTGTGAAATACTCAAATATTATATATCTATTTTGGTGCACCTGGTGTTCCTGGTTTCTTTCCATAATATCCTCGTGTTGATTGTATGTTTTAAAATTTTTAATTTCCGCTAATTCGAGGATGTTACAACTTGGTATCAGAGTGGTCGGTTCCGATGTACTTGTCCAAAGAAACCACCTTAGAGGTCGTTTAGATATTTTGTTTGTAGAGCATGCATGCATAGTCTTTTGATTTCTGTTTTGTTGTCTTGTGTGTAGATGTCTCCGAAACGCGTGAGACCTCCCCTATGGGACCGTAGCTCCAGCGAGGAGACTAGAGGCACAGATTGGGCTGAGGAGCGACGGATGCTCTATGACACAGTGCAAAGATTAGGCGTACTGTAGGAGTGCCAGTCTGGCCGAGAGGAGATAGCGGGGATGAGAGTGGTAGACGATCGTTTTATGCGCTAGCATCCGCCTGCTTTTGATGGTAGAGGTGATTTTCAGGCTGCTGAGGACTGGGTATTTATGAGCCAGGAGATTTTCCAGGCAATTGGGTGTCCACCGAAGAGGATGGTAGGGTTGGCAACCTATGTTCTGGGATGTGAGGCGTCTAACTGGTGGAGGGCCACAACTGTAGTGGAGTTTCCTGGCATAGTTCATGTCAGCTGGGATGAGTTCCTTGAGGAATCAATGAGCAGTATTTTCTAGAGCATGTCAGGGACAGGAAGAGAGAGGAGTTTATGACACTCGAGCAGGGGAGATGGCACTGGCGGTCTACGTTCGGAAGTTCAACTTCGTGGAGCGTTATTGCATGGAGATATGTGTGACACCAGTTCAGAGAGCAAGGAAGTTTGTGCGGGGCTTTGGAAGCAGCTCCGTACTCGTGTGACTTACAGGATGCCGCAGACTCTGGCAGACGTTGTGAAGTTTGCGACCATCATAGACCGGGACCACCAGGAGAACTAAACAGAGTCTAGGAGGCCTCAAGGGAAGGTTAGTAGACGTCCAGGAGCTCCACTAGCAGGGAATCCGGGCAAGAGGGCCCAGATTGAGGGGAGCAGTACACGCCAGCCTGAGCCGTGCAGGATGTGTGGCAAGGTCCACCCGGGGCGCGAGTGTTGGACCCATTTTGTGGTGTGGTCAGCCAGGCCTTTATGCTAGAGACTATCCGAGTGGGCCAGGCATGTCCAGTGGTCGAGCAAAACCCCTAGCAGTGGGCAGAGGCGGAGGTCAGCAGGAATAAAGGACCGGAGAAGCTTTCACCATCCAGGAGGATGAGGTGAGGGACGCCAACACTATGGTGGAAGGTACGCTTCTTGTTGCTAGTTTGGTAGTCAGAGTGCTTTTTGATTGTGGGGCCACACACTCGTTCATCTCGGAGCGATTTACGAGCGTGTTAGGTCGTACCCCTGCGATGTTGACTGCCACTTTGGAAGTCAACACACCCCTAGGTTTGGTGGGCACTATGGGGTTCTTTCTCCCCGGTACCACAATTGTTTCGGGAGAGCAGGAGTTTCCGACTGACCTAGTCTTATTGCCGATGGAGGACTTCGACGTCATATTGGGGATGGATTGGCTATCATAGTACGATGTGCGAGTCTTGTGTCGGGACAAGAAGATTCTGATCCCAGAGAAAGGTCTACCTGATGTGCTGATCAGGGGAACGAATGACAGAGGAGGCCGTGTAGTAGTATCAGCAGTGAGGGCACAGAAGTTGATGCAGCAGTGTTGCAAAGTTTTTGTAGCCACCCTAGTAGTTCCCAATCCTGAGATGAGGAGGTCGGAGGACATTGAGATAGTCCGGAGGTGTTTTCTGATGATATCACTCCTCTACCGCCTCACAGAGAGATAGAGTTCGGCATTTATCTGGTGGCTGAGACCACACCGCAGTCGAAGGCATCATACATGATGGAACCTGCAGAGTTATCTGAGCTAAAAAATAGTTGCAGGATTTGTTGGATATTGGGTTTATCCGACCTAGTGTCTCACCTGGGGGAGCGTCGGTACTCTTCGTGAAGACGAAGGATGACTCGTTGTGGATGTGTATTGATTACAGGATGCTGAATAAGGTTACTGTTAGGAATCGGCAACCTTTATCCAGGACCGATGACCTTTTTGACCAGTTGCAGTCAGCGAAGGTGTTCTCGGAGATCGATCTGTGATCCAGTTATTATCAGTTGAGGATCAGGGATGTAGATGTCCAGAAGACAACATTCAGGATGAGGTATAGGCACTACGAGAAAGGGATGGTATGGCACTACGAGATGGGGATGGTATGGCACTACGAGACGGGGATGGTTTGTACTCCAAAAGACGAAGGAGGCCTCGGATTAAGGAGGCTAATGGAATGGAATGATGCGGGCCTTCTCCGGCAGTTTTGGCTTGTGGTGGCGGACAACACTACCCTTTGGGCTAAGTGCGTCCGGCGACAATACCTACAGAACCGCTCCATTTGGCTTGCAAGACCACAACCTACCTCATCATGGGCATGGCGAGGGCTGCTGCGAGTCCGAGATATTGCTAGGAGACACATCCAATATGAGGTGGGAAATGGGGAAGCGATTCGGTTTTTCCAATTTCCTTGGTGTGGTGAACCATTTCAATGCACAAGCTGGGGTGACCAGCTTCACTACTAGTTGGGGGTTCCTTGGGATGTAAAGGTGTCGTACTTCATCAGAGAAGGGTCATGGTACCTCCCTCCCCCACGATCCAGTAGGATGGAAGAAGTTTGCTCAAGGATAAGCCAAGTGCGCATTCATGGAGGAGAGGATAGACCGGTTAGACCAGATGGGACGGGTGCAATACTTGGGATGAAGGAAGTATGGAGTTGGGTGAGGCAACCGGTTAGGAAAGTCCCTTGGGCTGGGATGGTATGGCACAAATTTGTTGTCCCAAAGCACACACTCACAGCTTGGCGAGCATTGAAGGGGCGTCTGCTCACAAAGCGGCGAATGATAAAGCGAGGCGTAAATCTAGACCCAACTTGTGTTCTATTTGAAGACCAAGAGGAAGACATGGAGCATCTTTTCTGGAGTTGTAAATACACAAAGGAGGTGTGGAGGCGTCTCCTCAACCTCATGCAGCTCCACCAAACTGCAGCAAGCGGTCTAGAGAGTGAGGTCTTGCGACTTTCACATGCGAGTGGAAGCCGACTTGACAAAGTGGTCAGAAAGTGGGTGGTAAGTGCTACGATATATGAATGCTGGCATGAGCGGAACCGTAGGATTTTTGAGTGCGAGAGGCAGCAACCGCAAGCTACCATTTCTGTAGTCAAAGATATAATCCGGAGCATGAGCCATCAAGCATCCAAACTCGCCAAAGATGAAGGAGAAGCGAGACATTTTCAGTATACTTGGAACTAATTCCAACTTCTGAAATTTGATGAGATGTAATTATTTCCTTATACTACTTGACCTTCACGTGAGTACAAATAGGTCGTAGGGAGAAGCCGGTTATGCATGTGGCATACGCCCGCGAACTAAACGAACAAATTTTTGTAGATGTAAACAGTTTCTTACTAATACAATTTTTAGAGGCTAAGCCTCCTTTTTTCTTTGCAAAAAAAAAGGCACTACGAGTTTCTGGTGATGCCGTTTGGATTGACAAACGCGCCTACAACATTAATGGATCTGATGAACAAGACGTTCAGTTAGTATCTTGACAGTTTTGTGATTGTCTTTGTGGATGACATTTTGGTCTACTAGCCAGATGTAGAGCAGCACAGAGAGAGCACTTGAGGATTGTGCTTGGCATTTTACAGGACTAGTTGTATGTCAAGTTTTCAAAGTACGAGTCTTGGCGAGACAATTTTTTTTCTAGGGCACATAATATCGGGAGCTGTGATATCAGTGGATCCAGCGAAGGTCGAGGCAGTGACTCAATGGAGAGCCCCGACGAGTGTGACTGAGATTAGAAGCTTTGTTGGATTGGAGGGTTATTACCATCGGTTCATCAAAGACTTCTTGAGACTTGCTTCACCTTTAACTGCGCTGACGCAGAAAGGTGTGAAGTTTGTCTGGTCCAAGAAGTGCGAGGAAAACTTTCAGGAATTGAAGAGTCGGCTGACGACTGCTCTCGTTCTTACCCTTCCCGGTGGCAGCGGAGGATTCGTGATTTACAACGATGCTTCAAACATTGGTTTAGGATGTGTACTTATGCATCACGGGCATATTACTTGTATGGAGAGCAGTTCGAGGTCTTCACAGATCATCAGAGTTTGAAGAATTTGTTTTCTCAGAAGGAGCTAAATATGAGGCCGCGCAAATGACTTGAGTTTATTAAGGATTATGACTTCACCATTTCCTATCATGTCTATGTGCCGAAGGGAGGAGATCTGAGGAAGGAAATCATGGAAGAGGCACACAGTGACACAGGTCCTGTTACTCGATACACCCAGGAAGTACGAAGATGTACAAAGATCTTTGGAGGAATTTCTGGTGGAAGCGAATGAAGACTAAGATAGCTGAGTTTGTTGACAGATGCCTGGTTTGTCAACAGGTGAAAATTAAGCATCAGAGACCTACATGACCGATGCAGAGGATTGAGCTTCCAGAGTGGAAGTGGGAGCACGTGACTATGGATTTTGTCACCGGGCTACCGAAGACGAGGGATTCCACGACGCAATATAGGTAATAGTCGATCGACTGACCAAGTCGGCACACTTCTTAGCTATAAGGACCACTTTACCCCTAGGGGGTCTAGCTAAGTTGTATATTGAGGAGATTGTCAGACTTCATGAAGTGCCAGTAAGTATCATTTTCTGATAGAGATCCCAGATTCACATCCAGATTTTTGGGTAGTTTAGAGAAGGCCTTGGGGACTCAGTTAAAGTTCAGCACAACTTTCCATCCGTAGACAGGTGGTCAGTCTGAGAGGACTATCCAGTCATTAGAGGATATGCTGAGGGCTTGTACTCTGGATTGGGCAGGACACTGGGATGAGCATTTTCCGTTGATCGAATTCGCCTACAACAACAATTATCATTTGAGTATTGGGATGGCGTCGGATGAGGCCTTGTACGGGAGACCTTGCAGATCACCAGTATGTTGGAGTGAGGTAGGCGAGAGGCAGCTAGTTGGGCTGAGATTGTACAGATGTACGCTGAGAAGGTCGACGTGATCAGGTAGAGATTGGAGACCACTCAAAGTAGGCAGAAGAGATACGCATATAGGTGTAGGAGAGAGTTGTGGTTTGACATAGGCGATCACGTATTTCTGAAGATTTCACCATCCCAAGGAGTGATGAGATTCGGGAAGAGGGGTAAGCTCAGTCCGAGGTATGTCGTGCCATTTGAGAGACTCGACCAGGTCGGATAGGTCGCCTACAGGGTTGCATTGCCGCCACAGTTTTTGGGTCTCCACAATGTCATCAACGTATCAATGTTGAGGAAGTACGTAGCAGATCCTTCTCATGTGATTCAGATTGAGGTTCCAGAGATCCGTCAAGATTTGTCTCTTGAGTAGAGACCAGTGGAGATAGTGGATCAGATGGAGCACCAGCTCAGGAGAAGGATGGTGAAAATTCAGTGGCAGCATCACAGTGTTCGAGAGGCCACTTGGGAGATTGAGGAGGAGATGCGGAAGAAGTTCCCAAAGCTGTTTGGTGAGTATCTGGTTTAATTTCGAGGACCAAATTCCTTTCAGGAGGGTGGATTGTGAGATCCTGATCCTTGATTATGTTTTTTGGTGTGTTTAGGTCGAAGTGGATGGTTGAGATTTGTTTGGATTGAGGTCAGGGGTTATAGGATAAACCCATCTTTCCCTTTCTTTTTCTCTCTCTCTCTCAATCTGTCTCTCCCTCTGGTTTGAGATGGTGGAAGTGATCAGCGAGGAAAGGAAGCTTTCAGTTGAGTCGACGAGGTGATGTGACCGTCGATCGAGAGGAAGGTCGCTAGAGGATAGAGATTTTGGCGAGAAGTGATCGTTGTGGTTCTTCGAAAGTTTCTTCAAACCTTAAAGGTATGCATAGCTTCTAGTTAAGACTCACTCGAGGTGTGTGAGTGGTGGATTTAGTCGACGATGGCCGTTAGGCTCGTCGGATGTTGCTGACTGCAGGTTTCTGCTGAATAACGATTGACCGGTGTTTGCCTTGGTCGACTGATGCTAGTTTAAGTGAAGGTTTTAACCTTGCACCAGTCGAACGATGCCCTTGGGCGGTAAACCGGTTGTGTGTTTTAGGCAAGCGCTGATGTATTTCGGTCCACCAGGTCCCCTTTTCCGTTCGACCGATTACATTGTTGTAAATCGGTTGGGGGTGCAGACCTTCAAAATGGTCGACCACTCTTCTGATCTGTTCGACCGATTATACCTGTGGCTAAGTTGGTTGGGGCCTAGACCTTCAAAACGGTTGACCGCCTTCTGATTTGTTTGACCAATGATTGGTGGACTGGTCTAGACAAAGCGTGTTCTGTCTGGACGGTCGACCAATTGTTGTTTTGTCCGACCGTTGTTTTCTGGACTTGTCTGGACAGAGCGTGGACAACCCTAACGGTCGACCATTCGTGACCTTTTGTTCAACCGGTCACTTAAGTTAACTAATTGTTGGTGCGACCATTATGAATTGGATCGACCGATGTTCTGATCCAAACGGTCGACCGGTAGAAACTCAGAGTGAGTCGTGGGTCCCAGCTTTGACCGGGTCCCCTTTTTCGTTCAACCGTTGGGACATTTATTTATTGTCTTGGCGTAGACCATCCAAACGGTCGACCACCCGTGACCTTTTGTTGGACCGGTTGGTCATTTGTTCGTTGGTTGGTTCGACCGGTCAAGGGAGGATCGAGCCCTTGTGCATTTCTGGAGGGAACCAGTCGATTGGCATGCCTATTTGGTCGACCCTTTCTACTCAGTCTGGGTTTTGTTTGTGTTGTGGGATCAACTTTGAGGGCAACAGGTTCCCAACCTTTTGGGGGGAACGGTACAGACATTCCGTCCTGATAGTGATCTGTAGTGTGCATGTTGTTGTTGGCCGAGAATGTTTCCGACTTTGGTGCCCGTGTGCATGTGTTGTTGGTCGAGGATGTTTCCGGCTGTGGTGCCTGTGTGCACGTGTTGTTGGCCGAGGATGTTTCCGATTGTGGTGCCTGTTTGCACGTGTTGTTGGCCTAGGATGTTTCCGGTTGTGGTGCCCTGGTGCACTTGTGGGTGATGGGTGAGAGGACCCTTGAGACCCGTTGTGGTTCGTGTCTGCTGTGGCGGGGAGAGAGATTCCTGGAGACCAGTTTTGACGATATCATTTATATTGTTGCATTTTGTATCATACCATGCTTGTAGTTCTAGTTCATTTATGTGATAGGGGTTGTCATACGAGGTTTTCCTTATTGGAAACTCCGGTATAGTTTATGTTTGCATTTCATGCCGTGAGCGGCGTTAGGGAGGTGGTGACTGCGGATGAGCACATCTGGGGTTAGATCCTGTTTTTCCCCATCTTGGAGGTCGTAGTGATTACTTGTACATTTATTTTATACCCTTTTGATATAATCACACTGTTGAAATACTCAGATATTATATATCTATTTTGGTGCATCTAGTGTTCCTGGTTTCTTTTCATAATATTCTCGTGTTGATTGTACGTTTTAAAAATTATAATTTTCGTTGTTTCGAGGATGTTACATTTTACATCTTAACTAAGTTGAAATCACTCTCACTTCTAAAAATTAACATTTGAATGCTAGTTTCATTTTAATTTAAATAGGCTTCTAAAATATGAAGTGAACCAAAACAACGCTTCCAAAGAGCTTTTATCTTGACCAACATTTTCTTTTTAATTTGTAATTAGTAACTGACCTCGTGAATGTATCCACTAACGGAACTTGATCGAACCATGGTCTTTCTTCTGTAACTTTCCATAGAATTATGTCTCAAAAACTCTTTCTTATTTTATCTAAGGACAGGAATACTTCCTTGAGGGCATGATTGTTATATCCTAAACCTTTATTAACCGAGTTAATTGCTTTTAGGTGGCTAAATGGTGGATTAGGATGGAGGGCTAGGATTGAGTTGGTGGAGATGAGGTGGATGGTGGAGATGAGAGGAGAGGTTTATGTGTTGGTGAGTTTCTCTCTCTCTCAATCGTTATTCTCTGTCCCGCTCAAAGTCTCTCTCTCTCTCTCTCTTGATCCGCAGCTCTCGGAGGCGAGGTGGAGCTCAGACATTCTCCTGGTTGAGTAGATCGGGACTCGTTTGGTTGTTGCCGGAGTTGAGGAGATCGTGTTCGTGAAGTTCACCGAAGAAGGAGTGTGTGGAGAAGCTCGTCGTGGTTCTTCAAAGGTTTCTTCAAGCCTTAAGGTATGTCAAACTTGCTTTTACGCTCACCTATTATTAGCGTGGGAGTGGGAGCGGTCGACGGTAGGCCAAATGGCTCGTCGGACCCGCAGAACTATTTTTCTGCACTATAACGGTCGACCGGTGTTTTGGGTTCGGTCGACCGGTTATAGTGTATTTTGGGCAATATCCCTCGCACCGGTCGAACGATACCTTTGGGGTGGTCGACCGGTTGTGCAATTTGAGCGAGAGATGGAGGCTCTGGGTGCTTTGGGTCGGACGGGGCCCCTTTGCCGGTCGACCGAAAGTACTGTCGTACGTCGATGGGGGCGTTGACCATCCAAACGGTCGACCGCTTGTTTGACTCGTCCGACCGACGACTTAAGTTAACTTAATGGTCGGTCGACCGGAAGTGTTGTTTCGGTCGACTGGAAGTTTTGGATCGTTCGACCGTTGATCCTTGTTTGCGAAAAGATTTCTTACTGGTGCTTTTCGGTCAAACGGGTCCCCTTTCCCGTTCGACCGATTGGTGGGTTTTTCGGTTGGGCCAGTCCTCTAGGTGAGGATTCGGTCGACCGGGGGACTGCTTTCGTTCGACCGTTTTTGCACAGTTTAGTGTTTGGTTGTTGTTGTTGATTGGCTAGAAGGCAACGGGTTCACCGGCCCTTTTGGGGCAACGGACGGACATGCCGATCGACCCTATAGCTATCAGTAGTGACACATTGAGGAGGGTTTTGATTGTTATTGTCGTGGCTCCGGCGAATGAGGCAAAGTCGTGGCTCCGGCGAGTGAGGCAAACCGTGGCTCCGGTATATGAGGCAAAACCGTGGCTCCGGTGAGGGAATTGTTGGTGGTTTTCAATGGTTGAGCTTGTGTCTTTCTATGGTTTTTCGTATTTATTGTTCATTCATGTGTTGGGGTTTGGCATACGGGGTTTCCTTATGGAAACTCAGACATACTCATGTTGCTTTTCAGGTCGAGAGCGGCGTTAGGAGGGTGGTGACTGTGGAGGAGGTGCTCGGGACCAGATCCTGCTTTCCTTCCTTTTGAGGTGGTTGTGATTACATATGTATATTTCCTGTTCATGAGCTTTTGATGTAATGACATTCTTTTGTAAACTCGATCACATATATATATTATATGTTGGTGCACCTGTGTGTGTATGTCTTTTTGTAATGTCCTCAATTGATTGTATGTTTAAATTTTTAATTTTTCCGCTGTTCTGAGGACGTTACAATGATTCTCCCGACTCCATCCAAGTTTGCTGAATGACTTTGGAAGAAGAATCATTGAATAAGCTAAGTTCTTTTGGTATTTTTGGTGGATCCTAACCAACACATTATTACACTAAAATAAATATAATTACAATTACAAGGAGTCAATAAAAAAAGGTGCTGCAGGAATTAACTTCATAAATAATCAACATACCAGTAGTTTCACTCCTTTAACCTTTTGGTTGTTAAATGTTGGCTGGAGGTTAAAGGTGTGAGAACCTAATCCTAATTGTGCCTTAATGTTGTTTAGGTGGTGTTTAGGGGGACATGGAGATGGACGGCTGGGATTGGAAGTTGATGGATGGAAGGTGGAAAAGGAGTGGAGATGGATGAAGGGATGGGATGATTTGGTTTTGAGATGGATGGTTGAGATTGGAGGAGGAGGAGATATTTAGGTGAGATTTTCCCTCTCTCTCTCACTCTCACCTCTCCCTCGTCTCTCTCTCTGTCTCTCTCTCTCATGTTCCCTCTCCCGTAGGTTGAGCTGCGGCGAGGTAGAAGAGTTGATCTCCGGTGAGAGGTGGTCGACACCGGTTGGTGGGTGGAGGTGAGTTGGGTTGTGTGCTATTCCGTCCCTTTTGCTTGGATCCTCTCCCTCAAACCTAACTCGTTTCGGTGGTCTTGGTTGCTCCGGTTGGGTGGTGGAGGTTGACGGAGGTGGAATCGCGAGTGTGGATCGTCGGGGAGGTGTTGATCGTGGTTTGGTCGCGAGGATCGTCGACGGATCGTGATTTCGGGAGGCGTGTTCGTGGAGGCGTCCTCGTGGTTCTTCAAAGGTTTCTTCAAACCTTCCGGTATGTCAAGCTCGCTCACTTAAGTAGTGTGAGTATTTGGAAGTCGACGGTAAGCCTTCCGGCTCATCGCAAGTAAACGTGCAACAGATTTCACTGCCTGAGCGGTCGACCGGTTGGTGCAAACGGTCGACCGTTCGTGAAGAGAATTCGGGTTCTGCCTCACATCGGTCGAACGATGCCCCAGGGGCGGTCGACCGATTGTGCGTTGGAGGCAAGCCTGGTGAGTTTCGGTCTAACGGGTCCCCTTTGCCGTACGACCATGCGCACTGTCATAGGTCGGTCGGGGGCGTTGACCATCTAAACGGTCGACCGCTCGTTGACTTTGGGTCGACCGTGACTTAAGTAAGAATAGTGGTCGGTTTGACCGAAGGTTGTTTCGGTCGACCGGACTTGTTGCTGAGCGTGGGGGAACGCTCTGGTGGAATTCGGTCGACCGAGAGTGCTCGGGCGTTCGACCGAATTCGTGGTGCGAGGGGGGGGGGGGTTCAGTCCCTGGTTGAATTCGATCGACCGAGAGTGCTCGGGGGTTCGAACGAATTCGTTGTGGATTGTGGGATTTGTCCCTGGTGACTTTCGGTCGAACGGGGCCCCTTTGCCGTTCGACCGATTGGTCGTTTTGTTCGTTGAACCTAGGAGTTGACCATCTAAACGGTCGATCGTCCCTTGACTTTGGCTCGGCCGAACGAGTGCAGTTGGTGGGAATCGGTCGACCGATGGAGTGCCGGTCGATGCGATTACCCTATATTTGCTTGATTCGGTCGATCGGGACTTTTGGTTCGGTCGACCGTTCGTGTCCAGTTTTGCACTATGGAGGTGCGGTTGTTGTGGTCGTCCTTGTGGGGCAGGTCGTGGTGCCGATGTTCTTCCGGCGAGTGTGCTAGGGTGCACGAGTGTTGCGGTGGTTGGTTGAAAAAGACCTGGAGCCCGTAACTGTGTGAGAGCTTGGGTTGGCTGAAAAAGGCCTGGAGCCCAGCTTAGAATGTGGTGTTGCGGTGGTTTGTTGAAAAAGACATGGAGCCCTGTAACTGTGTGAGAGCTGCGGTTGGTTGAAAAAGACCTAGAGCCCAGCTAGTCTGTGCAGAGTTGGTTGAAAAAGACCTGGAGCTCCGTAGTGCGTTCAGGTTGGCTGAAAAAGGCCTGGAGCCTGAGCAGGGACCGCGTGTAGGGGTTGGTTGAAAAAGACCTGGAGCCCTTGGACGTTTGGGGTTGGTTGAAAAAGACCTGGAGCCCAGCTTGGCGACGAGTGTGTGTGCGCTCTGGTTGGGTGAAAAAGCCCTGGAGCCCATCCTGTTGAGATGCTTTTCTTGTTTAGTAGAATTGCATGCTAGGGTGCCTTTCATTTCTTGCATTGTAGAGTTTGGCATACGTGGTTTCCTTCTGGAAACTCAGGCATTATTGCATGTTTACTTTCAGGTCGTGATCGGCGATAGGGGGTGGTGACCGAGGAGAGGATCACCGCTACCGGATCCAACTTTCTCTCAGTTGAGGTCGAGTGATTACTGCTTTCGTTGTATAGTCTTTTGATGTAATCACAACTTTTGAAATACTCTGATGTTAATGTATATATTATATATATGTTGGTGCACCTGTATTCCTTATTTGCATAATATCCTCTGTTGATTGTGTGTTATTAAAATTTAAAATTTTCCGATGTGTTGAGGATGTTACAAAAGGGAACACAATCCACCACATCACCATCTGGACTCTAAATAACATCACAATGACTATATTTTTCAATCAAGAAGAGGATGCACTGGAGTAAAAAAAACGAAAAAAAAACATAATTAGTTTTGTAAATTATGTACCTGAATAGTTTTAATGGTTGGCTGGTTATATTCTTCAAGAGGAGTTTGTAGTGCTTCATCGACAACTTGGTTAACTGTAGCAATCACCATAGATGGAGAAACATAAACACAACCGAAGGAAACCAAGTGTTGCATGTGATAACTCCATAGCCATAACAGGATACCAATTGAATTTAATGTTTCAGCTTTTTCACATATGTATAGACATCTTCTCAATCTCATGTGAATCTTTTGATGGTTGTGATGATTTTTTGTACAATTGTTGGTTGACATTTTAAGCTTATTTATAATCCAATAAAATGTATGGATATGGATGTATGCTCGTAACCGTCTATACGAGCAACCGAGTTGATCGAGTGAGCTAATGAGTGAGCAGGGTTTCTCTCAGCTCAGCTCATTTATTTTCCTGAGCGGAAATTTTCGCTCGTGCTCGACTCGTTAACAATCGAGCTGAGTTGTTGAGCGAGCAAAATTGAGCGAGTCGCGAGCGCGAACAGATGTTTACAACCGTATTTGCCCACCAACTTCAACTTTCTTTACTTGTTTGCCGAAAGAGATGCAAATTTGCATTTAATTTTAACTTTGTGCTGACATTGTCTACACTGAAAATAATTAGCGATTGCATAATGCATGGATCAATATTTAGCGATACATAGCATTGCAATGCATATATGGACCAATATATAGTGCATATGTAGTGCAAAGACCCACATCTACTTTGAGGCATTGATACTTACTTTTTCATTGTAGCTCTATATCAAACAATACAGGTGGATGAGTGTCATCGGTTAGATGTCTTTTTTTTGTGTTAACGTACAAAAAAAACTTCCTAACCCGCTTTTGACAACTTTTGTTTGCTTTTTCATGACCCGCTGTTAAAACTTCCATCTAACTTCAACGCTAACTTCCCGAAAACTAACTTCAATGACGTCACAAAACACAAAATCAATGATGTCATCAACTTTGAAATATTTCTACCTTACTAACTTTTTTTTAAAAATTAATGTGCTACATGTATACACATTACACACTGTCACAACCAAGGCATTTTTTTTGAAAGATCAGACACGCATACACGGTTGCTTTAGCGAGTCAAACATAAATATACAAGTTGTCTTATTAAATTAAAATAAATATCTTTAAAGACTCAAACACAGACGAAACATTAATTTTAGGTTTTCAAGATGGATGTTAGAGGTCTTCTGCCTGTTAATTGGCTGGAGGAGGTTGTCTACAAATCATTCTCATTAATTTTAAATTTTGAATGCAATAATTTAAGAGAAATTTCATTTTGCACCCTTCAAATTAACCTGAGTATCATTTTGCACACCTGAATTGTTGATCTCATAAATTTGCCCCCCTCAGTTCATCAAATGACTCCCCTTCCGTTGCTCTGCTATTAAAAATGTCCCATTGCTCGGATTAAAAGACCTAATTATCCATCCTCTATTAACACAAGCCCAATCACTCCTTTTCCCTTTCCTTCAAACGAAAAATCTAAAACCCCCCAGCAAGATCGTGCCCGCGCCACTCCCGTCAATCGCCCTCCTCGGCACCAACGGGTTCTCCCACACCGATCCCGACTGAGTCTCCTTCATCTTCTCCTCCCTTCCTTCTCCCTCCTGCCCTCTCTTCGAATAGCATGATCTGCTCCTCCCACCATGATCCCACCTTCCCCCAAATCTCCTGCACCTTCGTGGTGAATTTTTTTGATGCAAAGAGGTTGTTCGATGAAATGCCAGAGAGGAATGTGGCATCGTGGAGCACGATTGAGTCAGGGTCGGGATTGAGGTTGCTGAAGTGGTGCAGCGCCTGAGGAGGGAAAGGAAGTAGGATGGGTGAACGACCGTCACGGCACTGCCAGAGGCGGTAGAAGTAGGTTGGGTTGTCAGTTTGGTGATGTTTGGTTTTTGGTTTGATTTCATTTTGGTTTGTTGTAAAAAGATGATGGATTTGGCGACGTATGATTTTCAGTATGACGGAAGAAGCTTTTCGTCTGGCATTTCCCATCTTAACACACACTAAATTGTGTGCCATGCACAAATACTTTCTGAAGAGTATCCACCAAAACAAAAACTGCATCACAAGGATTAAAGAATTTGAGCACAATACATTCTTTTAAGTAGTAAATAATGTGATGTACTTCCAAACAGACTATGAAGGCTAGCTAGTTACGTAAAAGTAGGAATCGAATGGAACATCATGTACCTGCTGAACTTTCTCAAAGATCTGGAAATTTGATCTGCAGTCGTGCTGATCCAAATATAGGCAATTTTCGGAATCCTGCCTAGTGGTGCACACGGGTCGGGTTGAACCCGAAAACCAACCCGAACCCGACTAGTCGGTCGGGTCAGGTTGGGTAGGGGTTTGGGTCGGGTTGGCCCAACCCGAACCCAAAATGT
This sequence comes from Triglochin maritima, assembly GCA_963682175.1. Taxonomy (NCBI): domain Eukaryota; kingdom Viridiplantae; phylum Streptophyta; class Magnoliopsida; order Alismatales; family Juncaginaceae; genus Triglochin; species Triglochin maritima. The sequence goes on along the minus strand of OY821790.1, from coordinate 13,122,809 downwards.
TGTTTTAATCTGGGCCGTCTAATACACTCCAAAGTAATCTAAGTTGTTCCCTTCAGCCACTACTCACTACACGTTACACCTAAGGTTCATATTTCCTAATCCTAGCTAAACAAAATCGAAAACCCGACGGCCAAATCCTCGCCCCAAATCCCCACCTCCACTCCTCGCGGACTCGACGTCTCCTCCCCGTGATTTCATCGATCCCACCGTCGATCCCTCTCCCTTACACAGTCACGCCCCCAAGCTGCTTGAGATTGGAAGTGGTGGTGTGAGAACCAATATGGGTTGGATTGAAACCATGAGGGCTTCCTCACCGACACATGCCTTGGTTGAAGATTTTAAAAGATGGATGGTGAGCAAAATCATAAAGATTTGAATTTTCATGCGATGTTGGACGTGGGTTTTGTTTTGGAATATTGGTAAAACCAAAAGGATTTGTGGGTTTTGTTGGGTTTTTAGTTTTATCTAGCTAACGCATGGTTTTGGTTAGTTTTAAATTCTAGAATATTAATCCGCAACAAATTAAGTCAAAAAATATTTGAACTTTATGAGAGTTGGGATCTGGGGTCTGGACTTACAAAAGAATGATCATGTGTTGGTTTGGTTTTTGATCAGATGAGTCATCCATCTGCTTTAAGTATGTTTGAGGAGATAGTGAAGGCATCCAAAGGGAAGCAAATCGCCATGTTCCTCGATTACCATAACACTCTTTCTCCAATCGTGGAAGACCTAGATCAGGCCTTAATGTCAGATTCTGAAAGAATAACACAACGTTAATTCTTTGTATTTAAATATCTTGTCCAAACATGTCTATTTTATGTCGCAAATTAAGTGTTAGTAATTAATTTTTATATATCTTGTTGTAACACGAGCCGATGAGAGTTCTGGTGATGGATGTTGCAAGATATTTCCCCACTTCGATCGTTAACGGGAGGTGCAGAGACAAGGTGCATTGCCCAAATAAATTCGGGTCCAACCCGAACCGACCCAACCCAAAAATTTCAGGTCGGGTTGGGTTGAACCCGAATCGGTTTGGGTTTTTCACAAACCCGAATTTTTCGGGTTGGGTGGGTTTTGGCCCAAACCTGACCCAACCTGACCCATGTGCACCCTTATCTCCTGCCACATAAAAATCCTAGCTTATCTTTGATGCAGAGTGAATATAAGTATACTGAAAATGATTCCTTCATGGAAACAAGATAAATAATTTCCAAACAAGACTACAACAAACTTTTAATTTTAACCAAATCACAATAATGCACTAGACTGCTAAAAAACTAACACATCAACAATCCCGCGATACAAAGTTAATTATCCATTGAAGAACCAACCCCACTTCCTCCTCCTTGGTTTGATGATAGTCCTATATAAGCTCCACCACTTCGAGAAAGTCCTCTTTCTTTCCCTGCGGCCCTCGTCCTCTTCGCCTTGCAAGCGGACATGTTGTGTCTACTTTCGCCGCACTTGGAGCACTTAAATTTCAAAACTCTCTTCAACTTACCAGTTTTGGCTACCTCATATGCTGTCGTGGATTGTTTATTAGGGATGCCACTTCTTCCATACCGGTCGGTGGCCATTGTGACATATTTGGAATAGGGCGTAAAACTTCTACATGTGTTTTTGTATGTAGGTTTCTACATGATAACGTACACTCACATATGCTTTGGGTGACCCCAAACCGTTCAAGATGCAAGCATAAACATGTTTGCATTGGATCCCAGTGATATCCCACTCTTTACATCCACATGTTCTCTCTGACAAGTCGACCATGTGGATTTAATCCTATCAACAAACTTCAAAGATTTGATCCCCTCCAAGACATGCAACAGAAGACATTGATTCATGTTTATTTTCGTATAATTTTCTCTTAATGTTGGGATATGTATTGCCATCCACCATCTCAATGGATTTTTTTTCTTGCAACCTTGACATCAACAACCTCCTTACGTGTTCCATCAAACCAACAAGTGGCGCCCATTTGAATTTTAATTTCAAATTAGCATACATATGCCTCACATAGAAACGATGGTCCACCTTAGGAAGGACAACATTAAAAGCCTCTATTAAACACCCTGTAAAACAGACAACACAATTAGTGGATAAAAAGGTGATGAACCAACTCAAATCATATCAATTACATATTTAAATTAAGTACATTTTCCCTATCTGACATGACGTTCCAACTTTTGTATTGACTACCTAAGCTCTATATCAGAGACTGCAGAAACATAGTCCAGACAACCTTACTTTCATACTCCACCACGGCCACTGCTATAGGGAACAACTGATCGTTAGCATCTCTTCCAATTAAAATTAATAAAATACCACCATAAACAGTCTTCAAGTGACAACCGTCTAGACCAATGAAAGGTATGCACCATCTAAAAATCCCTTTTTGCATGTAGTAAAACTCACTAAAAGACTCTAAAAAAGTGCAATGGGACACTCTAATACTCTTTCAATCTTTAAAAGGCGGTAGATCGTGGGTTTGTGAATTACAAAATGTAGCAATAATCCCATATCCTAGCATACTACACCTTGTGATCCCCTTGAACAATCTTTGATGCCTTTTGCTTAGCTTTGTACACTTGTTGTTGGAAGGATTGATCGTAAAATCTCTTTTAATGCTCTTTTGAATGACATTGACTGTGCATTTAAGGTCATCCCTAACTCAGTCAACTATCTTCTTAGATACCAAGTTATTTTGGCCAACCGATTTACGTATTTTCTCTCGCAAGAGCGGACATTATCAAAGCTTTTAATTTGGAAGCAATGCTCATTACCATCCAAGAAGCATGAATGAAGTACCGTGGTGACTCTATGAACTCATTTTCCACTAATTGAGTTGGTTCACCACCTTTTATCCACTAATTGAGTCGGTTCAATACCAAGTTGGAAGCTTCTTTGCAGATCACAGTGACTCTATGAAACTCATTTTCCCGGTACTTCAGGTCATACCCAACCATAGTATTCACTTCCCTTAAAGATTGCTTAAATTTTGTGGGTGATGCAAATTTGAGGCCGAGATAAAGTTAAGTAGGCTTGTTCAGTTCTTGAGTAAACCTGGGGAACTTTATTTCGTCATGTGAAGAACCATGAATGCTTCGAAGTTCATCACTTCTTCATTGCTAAAATTTGGTTGCTAAGTGGTGGGAGTAGAGAAGCTCGTGGCCATTTTTCCTTTCGTTTGCTCAGTATTAGGTACAGTAATGGCATTGCATCAGAATCAATATACTTAAATCATCATCAACATCCTCCATATGTAGGTTGTCATCACTAGCATCACTGCCATCTTCTACAGACTGATCTGAGGATCTAAACCTAGACTTGACATCACTAACTTCATCATCAGCATCTACAACTTGTAAAGGTTCTACGCAGACATTATAAGGCTCAACAAACAAATCGATTCCGTCATAACCACCATAGATACCAAACATTCAAGTAATTTGCTCATCTGTGCCACTATAACAAAGTTGTCACTATTACTTTCATTGGGGGTCCGAAAGAACATCAGATTATCCATGGGCAAACCAATTTCTTCTAAGAACCCTACTAACTCAAAGTATGAAATCAATTCCGAATTACAATTTTCAAAATAACTCAACTCTTTATCCTTGTACTGACCATCATCAGAAAAACCTGAATGGTGGAAAACCAACAAAAACGAAGGGTTAATGATTCCATGTACCTGTACAAGACATAAAAAAGTGGCCATCAGCGACGTATAAAATGTCATCTCAGATTGTAATATCAGTTACAAATGTTGCGAAACAGACTACAGTCTATCAAAGTTAATACAACCTAAAGAAAATGTTAAAACATGCATACAAAATTGACAAATAGATGTCATGCATTTGAAGTCCATAGGGTCCTACATTTCAAATAGCATGTCAAGTGATTTTAGTGTATGTATATTGCAATGAAAATGATATCAGTTACAGTCAATGTCAAGATGCTAAATTACTCTTTGGAATAATCAAAATATGTCGAATGCTAAATTACTCTTTGTCATCCTTGCAACAGAATATGTTCGAGGAACTGCTACTCTTGCAAGTTCAATGTATAGTGAAGTGGGAATCACTTATCAATTTTGACATTGTAATGTTCCTTACTTTACATTGAAAAAAATTTCCTAGACATTTCTCTTGGTAGGTTTTCATGAAAATTACTGGTTGTGTCACTGGAAAGAATTATGGATTATGTTACATCAAGTCATCAAGAAGTCAACCTCAATAATTTTGACGGCCTACATACACATCTAAGAGCTAAAGTTAGCATGTATCAATTTCAATAATCAATGCTCAGGTAACACCTAGGCGATTAGGTGGTCGCCCAGGTGTGGGTGACAATTTTTAATAATTATTTAATTAAATAGTTTTGGTTTTCATTTAAAAAAATAGGGAAAATACAGGAAAAATACAAATAAAATATAGAAAAAAACCTTACATGTTTGGGCTTAAAAAACACTTAAATCACTGTCTCACTAGGTATTTATAGGAATAGAAAAGGGGTAGGGGAGGGGGTAAAAAAAGGAAGGAAAACGAACGACCAAGATTGCATTACACCAAAAGAGCCACCCTATCTCCCCTATATAACCCATTTTCCCTTTCCCTTAAAACCTAACCCTAATCCCCAAAGGCCAAACGAAGGACAACCCTCTCTCCCCCAAACTCTAACCTAGTAACCCTAGTCTTCTTCTCTCCCATTGTAACCAACGACGGTTGCAGCCAGGAGGAGAAGATGGCTCGCGGCGTTGTTGCTTCGGCGAAGGGAGGGAAGAAGAAGGGCACCTAGCCGTTGCTATTGTGTTGTTATGCACATGGTTGCCTTGGCAACCGTGTGTGATCGCAAAAACCGCACACAGATGTGTGCGGTGTGCCGGTGGTCGCATCAGCAACAACCCACCTGAACGTTGGCAATGATTATCAAATTCTAAAGGGGTGAATTGATAATGAGAATCAACAAAAATCAACACCTCTAGCCTAAAAAAATTGTCGATAATGAGAATCAACAAAAACAACAATCTTCAACTATGAAAACCTACGAAAAAATCAATATGCAAAACCTAAATTACAAGCACACCAACTGAAAATCACACCTCAAGACGATGACGATGGCGACGGGAGATGATCGACGGACAAGAGATGATTTAGGGAGAGATGTTCGACGGGCATAGTCGGGTTGGTCTTGTTAGGGGGAGGAAGAAGTGGAGTAGGAGGATAGGGTGGCAGATCCAGGGTGGCAACAAGGGTGGAGTGGATCAGAAAACATGTGAAGGGAGAGGAGAAGATGAGGGAGGCTCAGTCGGGGTCTGTGGGGTGGGGGGGGGGGGGGAGAACCAGTTGCCTTGTTATTTGATGATTTAAAAGATTTGAGGGAGTCAAATTGTTAACATCAACAATTAAGAGGTGCAAAGTGATAGATGAGTACATTTGAGGGATGTAAAGTGAAATTTACCATAATTTGATCTTTCGTGGAACCATTCTTCCAATGAAATTTCTTTACAAATAATCAAACTGCAATTACGTTATAAAATCAAATTCCATTTGAAGCTGGTGTCAAATGAAATTGGAAACGGGAAGAGAAAACACTTAAATACATGACTAGGCAGAATCTTTCGATTTGAAGCTGGGGTCAAATGAAATTGAAAAACAGGAAGAGAAAACACTTAAACCCATGACTAGATAAAATCTATAGAGTAACATTACATGAACGAAGTTGTTACTGACTTAAATTAGTTGTGTAATAACTTATAAATAACCTAAAATGGAGGAAGAGAATAAAAGGTCAAACCTTATCTTTTGCTTTACTTAGGAGATTGACGTCCTTTTCCTTCGGAACTCATCTGACATATGGGAACAGGCAATCTAAGACAAACGAACTAATTAAATTGGGCTTAAACCAGCTTCAAAAATACTTTGGTAACCCACTAGCCTAAACTAGAGTTGTTGACGTAAATATGTACCCATATCTACCACAATATTTGGTGGTCTAGTCCTAAATCAAAATATGAGTTTGTTTTCGTAGCTTAAATTCTAATTAATTATGACCCTTTACTCTGAATGTTGTCATAAAAACCTTCCCAGTATCAACTAAAAACTTGACTTTTAACTTGATCCTTGGTTCTCTCTGTAACGTCTTCGAACAGCGGAAAATTTAAAATTTAAAACATACAAACAACGGAGGACATTTCCAAAGATAGACACCAGGTGCACCAACATATATATCAAATATATAGATCTGAGTTTACAAAAATGGGTGATTACATCAAAAGCTATAAGATACAATATACACATGTAATCAAAACCTCAAACTAGGGGAAAGCAGGATCTGGTCCCAGAAGCTCTCCTCCGCAGGCACCACCCTCTACCGTTGCTCACGGCCTGAAAGCAGACAATAAATGCCTGAGTTTCCAGAAGTAAACCCAATATGCCAAACCCTAACACATATATGGACAATAATGAAATATGCAATGAATAATGAATAGTACAATGAAACACGATCGGGTCTCAAGGGTCCTCTCACCCAAACCCCACAACACTCGTGCACACACGACACCGCCGGTACAATCACGGCCACACAACCAGGTCTCAAGGGTCCTCTCACCCCAACCCCACAACACTCGTGCACACACGGCACCGCCGGTACAATCACGGCCACACAACCGGGTCTCAAGGGTCCTCTCACCCCAACCCCACAACACTCCTGCACACACGGCACCACCGGTACAATCACGGTCACACAACCGGGTCTCAAGGGTCCTCTCACCCCAACCCCACAACACTCGTACCGCTATCGGGCGACAATCCGTGCCATTGCCCCAAAGGCCGGAGACACGAGCCGCTTTCAAGCGTACAAGCACACCACTATCGGGCGATAGTCCGTGCCGCTGCCCCCGTTGGGGCCGGAGAGACGAGGGGCCGTCAAGTGTACTAAAAAACCACGAATCCACCAAAAACGGTAGAAACGGTCGAATGAAAACCGTTTAACGGTTGACCGATCGTCACCTAGAGAACTGACCCAACCGAAAAACCTGCCAATCGGTCGAATGGCAAAGGGGGCCCGGTCGACCGAAAAGCACCAGTAAGAAAACATTTTCGCAATCCAAACTCCAACGGTCGAACAACCGAACACCATCGGTCGACCGAAAACCTCCAGTGCAAAACTTCCAACAAATCACATTACACGGTCGAACCACAAAACACTATCGGTCGACCGAAATCCACCAGTGCAATTCCTTCGACAAATCATTCTACACGGTCGACCGAATCCTCACTTCGGGTCGACTGGACATTAAGTTACTTAAGTCATCGGTCGGACGAGTCAAATGGGTGGTCGACCATTTGGATGGTCAACGCCCCAACCGACCTACAATAGTACTTTCGGTCGACCTGCAAAAGGGGTCCCATTCGACCGAAAATACCCAGAGCCTCAATCTCTTGATAGAATTGTACCACCGGTCGACCACCACGAAGGTATCATTCAACCGGTGCGAGGGATTTCGCCCAAAATACACTATAACCGGTCGACCGAACCCATACACCGGTCGACCGTTTACAGTTCAGAAACTGCTGTGCAGGTCCAACGAGCCAATCGTCCTACCGTCGACCGCTCCCACTCCCACTCCCACACTAGTAATAGGTGAGCTTGAAAGCAAGTTTGACATACCTTAAGGCTTGAAGAAGCCTTGGAAGAAACAACGGCGAGCGTTCCACGATCCCTTCTCTAACTCCGGCGAAATTCCTCTACCCCAATCTCTACGACGACTCCGGCGACTCCAAATCTCCAACCGGAACTCCCTTGCCTCCACCACACCGAGGAACAACTTTTATACTCTTCCCCGAAACATCATCAGCCGTCACACCAACTTTGAAAGAGAAAAAAGAAAGAAAGGAAAAGCATACGTAAAACAGGGAAATCCTATCTCACTTTCGTTGGAATCACGGTTGCACTTAGCACGTGCAACAAGCCGTTAAACCTCCTTGTCGCCAAGGAGGAGGAGTGTTGTCTCCTGAGGGTTTTCTGCGGATACACCCACAAAATCCGAACAAAGATGCATTATTCAACCTAGTTACACGACTCGATGGCTCATTTTTGTCGATCATTGGACGCGGTAATGCTACGGGCCGACTCTATATATGTAATCCGTCCACACACCTAGCCTAGTGAATCATTCGTGAAAGTTAATTAAGGACTTAAGTGAAAGACATGGGCAACCTTAACTTCTTAAAGTGATACATTGTGTAAAGTCCATTAAGGTTTTTATTGACTTTTTTTTTCCTTTTTCTTTTTTTGGAGCATTACATTGGTTGGTGTTTGATTCTCCCAGCGTTGGGTTTCGTGCATCATTGCCTATGAGGGTTTACACTATCACGTACACCTTCCTCTAAATCTCCACATAGGGCGATCCCTACCACCCGTGTAACGGGAGTTCGGTCAGTGCATCCCAAGTCAGATGACTCGATAGCACCAGACACTAAGTCCCCTCGGACCTAATTTCCCGACTGATAGGAGTCGTGTGAGAAGAGAGAACACCACTTATTCATTTATCTACATGGGAACCAAAACCCCTACACTTACAGTTTCACAAAAAGAGTTTAAGGGTTCTTGACTACGATAAACTTCCTTATACTAACATACACGAATTATTTGACTCATTAAGTTCAGTGTGGACTTCTTTATTTGTTTGAGTACTGAAACCCTAAGATTACACGGACCCGAGGGAAGACCGAGGTGCATCCTTACGAATCGATAAAACCTAAATCCAGTATACTAGATATCCTAATGCATCATGTTCAAGACAATTTTGGGAGCTTTCTTTTTACTTTGCCTCTCAACGGTTTTGCACATGCCAATCACACGCAAAACCCACAAAACATTTTCTTTCACAAACACATGAAGATTTTGAAAGAAATGTGAAAATTTAAAGTGTTAGGAAAGCAAAAGAAGACAATTCACCCAAGGATCATGGCAGACAAATATATCAATATTAAATGAAGCACACTATCATGACCCTAACAATACAAACAAAAGAAAATGAAAAGAAAAATAGAAAATACTCGACTCCACATATATACAAACATAAAGCACCCCCCACACTTACCTCATGCATTGTCCTCAATGAATGTGAGTATGAAACTACATGGATTTATGCATGAGAAAGAAAAGATCTCACAAACGTGAAGCACAATTAGAGTTTCATGGTCATGTTGATGGACATAACCCCGAATTCCCAAAAACCCGTGAGATACTTAAGAAGGGAGACAAATACGTGAAACGAAATGAGGCCCAAATACACAAGGGTTGGGGCCACAACAACCAATGCTCACTTGTAGAGTCTTTTATTGTTTTTTTGGTAAACAAGATATATATACATCAACAAAGATATTCTCATAATCATTTGGTCAAGGAACATCAAATGAGAACACCGAGTCATGCGGACCAGAGATTTGCGAAAATTGGCCCACTTCACTGGTACTCGGAGGTGTCATGAGGGGTGAAAGGTCAAAGCTGAAAGGTTCGAACCCCTCATGATATTGGTTGGGTGTAGGCAACATGAATGAGTGGAGTTGTGTTGCCTCACTAAGGCTTTGTTGCTCATCGAACAAAACCCTCCAACCAATAGGTGGGTGCATCAGAATGAGTTCCTCATACTCATTCGATGGATGCAGTAGACCTGCATCACTAAGAATAGGCTTCTCCCCAAGTCATCCAACAAGGACCTCCCAACCTCTTGTATATTATCATGCATAAGCTCGATTGTAGGTGGGTCCTTGTTGGAGTCAGTATGAAGCTCAAATGGCTCAATGGCCATGAGACATGAGATATAGACACCTTCTGGTATGGGCATATGATGAGGTGTGTCCCTCTCAATAATAATCTCAACAGAATCATTCAACAAACACTTCCTTTGTATATTCATGTTTGATGCCAGCTCACTTGCAAAGACAGGCAATGAATTTTTGCTGGGCCCACAAACATTCTCAATGGGTTGCATTGGTGTTAGGGGTGTTCCTTTATTTTGCGATGCTTTCTCTAATTGGCGGATGAGATTAAGATTTAAAGGATGGGCTCCTGTTTGCTACCATAGTTGAACATATGAAACTCGACACTCATGTTACCGAATGAGAGCTTGATGAGACCATTTATACAATTAATTAAGGCGTTGGAGGTTGCCAGAAATGGTCTTTCCAAAATTAAAGGTATTTGAGAGTGGGTGTTCGCAACAGGATTGGTATCGAGGACAACAAAATCTACTGGAAATATAAAATCTCCAACTTTGATAAGCGCATCCTCGATAATCCCCTTTGGAATACGAATGGATATATCCGCCAATTGGAGGGTGATCTTAGTTGGTTTCAATTCTCCCAAGTTCAACTATTGATAAACAAAAAATGGGAGGAGGTTGACCCCTGATCCTAAATCAAGCAATACATTACTCATGCTAGTGTCCCCTATCGTACACTGAATAGCAGGACACCCAGGGTCCTTGTATTTTGTGTAGGTGGGATTGGACAAAAGTTAGCTTACATTTGCAGCCAAAAATGCTTTGTTAGGAACATTGGTCTTCCTCTTGGTTGTGCAGAGATCTTGTAACACTTTGGCATATTGAGGTATTTGTTGGATGACATCCAATAAGGGGTTGTTAACCTTCACTTGCTTAAACACCTCTAATATCTTATCCATTGTGTCACTCTGCTTTTTGGTTAACCTACTAGGATAGGGAGCTTTTGGCAGGTTGGTTTTCTGCGGTGCCTGAGAAGGAGGCGTTGGTGTATTACTCTCACCCTCAACCTCTTCTTCACCACCATTCCCACTGAGGGGCTGCATAGATGGTGGTGGTGGCAAGGAAATGTGATTGTCAACCTGCTTTCCATTCCTTAAGGTTACAATGACATTGACATGGTGAACAGGTTCCTCCACATGGTTCACTTGCCACCCCCAAGGTACCAAATTCTCATTTTGCATGTGTTGTTGCTGGTACTTGCGGGGGTTAGCCTCAGGCTGGCTAAGGAGAATCCCTCTCTCTTTCATGTACAGACTGAGCCAATTGACCCATCTGAAGCTCTAGAGATTTGATGGCCTACTGATTTGAAGTGAGAACTTGACCTGTGGTTGACATAAAAAAAGTCATTAAGTTTTCAAGTCCACGAGTCAAGGTCTTAAGCGAATTGAATCGGGTTTCCATATTGTTGGAATTTGGGAAACCCGATTGATTAGTGATTTCAGCTTGGGGTGGCTAATAAGATTGTGCATGCATGGGAGGTTGGTGTGGTTGGTTAGGTGGTCGAGAGGAGTTTGAAGAACCACCCGAGGCATTATTTTGGTTTCATGAAAAATTAGGGTGGTTCCTCCATCCGAGATTATAAGATGATGAGCAGGGTCATTCCTAGCTCTATCATAGATGGCGTTGACATGTTCCATCTCAGGAGGAATGGACACACACTCGCTTCCTACATGACCTATCCTACCACATGAATGACAGGGAACTGGATCAGATGTGGACACGTGAGGTGCACCTTGTTGGTTTTGGAGCTCAATCGAATCCATACGGCATAATAAGGCCGCCACGCGCGCGTTGGTGGCTGTAGTGGTATCGACAGCAAGTACGGCACCCGATCTAGTCGAGTTTGCGTTTGCGATCCTCACTCTGATGCTAGATGATGCTGGTGGTTCCCTCACACTCTCCCACTGCATGGTTTTCTCAGCGAGGTCTTCTAGGAAAGCCCATGTCTCCATTTCATCCTTTCCTAAGATCTCTCCTCGACACATGGACTCAAGGAGCGTTCAGGACAGGATGTTAAGACCCTCATAGACAATCTGACAAAGGCGCCACAACTCTATGCCATGGTGAGGGCATAAGGATAGTATCTCCTTGAACCTCTCTAAATATGCATGATATGTTTCGGTCTCAAGTTGATAGAATGAATTCATTTCGTTCCTCAATTTTTGAGTCCGATGATTTGGAAAGTACTTCTTGAGGAATGCAGATTGAAATTCATCCCTAGTCCTAAAGGCATTCGCCTGGTTCTCGTACAACCACTTCTTGGCATCATCCTTTAGTGCAAAGGGGAGAAGCCTAAGATGGATGGAGTCTGTGCTAAGTTGTTGTAGCTTGAACATAGCACAGACCTCCTCAAATTCCCTGAGAAAGATATATGAGTCACCCTTCCCAGTGAAGTGAGGGAGCATGAAAATAAACTAAGGCTTAACCTCAAAGTGGTTGCCATTCGCCTCTGGTATTACGATGCATGAGGGTAGAACGGTACGGCTCGGGTAGAATCGATCACGGAGAGGTATGGGAGCAAGAACAGGAAGAACATGTGGAACAGGTGGTACAGGTGGGTCCAGCAACTGCTCCTCCTCTCGGTAATGAGCATCCATTGAACCCGGACTGTGTGCGATACGAGAGGAAGAAGGCGTCGAGAAATCGACTACCAAAGCAGGATTGACGACACGCCTCGTCAAACGGCCACTCTCGTCTTGTGCCCACACAAGCATGCACAAAGGTGCACATACACACAAACCAAAACCCTTTTTTATTTTTATTTTAACAGAGAATATGCGTAGAGGAGAAGACGGGAGGACACAGGAGAGAGAGAGAATGACTCTGGAGAGAAGGGAAGAAGTCCTTATGCTATGACGGGTAGGTACAGGTAGAAACACACAAGCAGACAATAATCAAACCATCCTCAGGTCGCTATAGGTCCTTACAGCTAGGCGACGCATAGCTGCGAGGTCACACAGCCTCAATATGCCTCACCTCCCTATGACGAGGACCACAAAGCCCAGCAAGTGAGTCAAGATCCGGATATCTCTTCTCTCCTACTATCGACAGAGTGGGCGACGTCGATCAGGCCATGATGGTCGTGACCGGATCACTCTCCTAATGCACCCAAAATCCTTAGGGCCAATGTCTACATGATTTTAAAATTAGGCTCTTAATTAGTGTGGTTTTTGGGGCGAAGGAAAAGGTGATGAAATCCCCCACCTTATCTTATATGGGTCAATCCCTCCTTAGTAGCGTTTTGGAGTCTTAATCTATCAATCAACTCTCCAAACAAACGCTCAATTGACACTTGTTGCAATGCAATTCCTACTAACTAATGCATGTTCATATGAAATGCATGAATGAGAGTAGAAAATGCGTACCTCATGCCAGCACTCTGCAACTGAAAGTAAAACTAAAAAAAGACAATCTACGTGCCTAAGTCGAGTACATGGTGCAAGACCTAAACAAGAAAGAATGCCTAATATTTTGCTTTGGATTTTAGGGTCCAAGTTGCTTAAAGGGAGATTGATTATTAATTTGGGAGAAATCTACTAGTTAGAACATGCAAAGTTGAGTCCCAGATTTCTAAATCAGTTAGGGCAACAAGGCAAACAAGTTACATGGCTATCAGAGATTACCAGACCGCCAGTTGGCGGTCTCAGGTCGCTGATTGACGGTCTTGAAGTCTCAGGTCGCCTCCAAACTTCACCTGATGCTTTCCCTTCCCAGTGTGAGTCTCCTGCAAAAATTAAATCCACCTGAATCGTCCCAACTAGAGTTTGGACTGGCACCTCCCCGGCAGCGGCCCCAAAAACTTGTTTAAACGTTTTATTAATAACCGCAAGTGCACGACCGCGATGAAGCGGTGGCAAGTACGGGTCGATCCGCAGGGAGGTGAGTAGCCTTTCGTTTGTTAGAAATCAAGTGGCGAATAAAAAGAGAAAAGATGTGATTACGTTAAAGTTAAACTACACTATACTAGGAAGTATGAAATGCGAAAGAAAGCAACAAAAGATTGGAAATCAGAAAGACAAACCCCTAAGGGGTGGAGTGTGTTCACATATGAATTGAAATAAGTGATGAAAGATGCATGCAAGCATGTATGTGTGTGTCATGTGTGTGTCTTCATGCATATGAAGTGTCTAAAGATGTGGCAAAACCTATCAAGTCATTCACACAACGTATCGGCAATTACTACTTGATTAACATAAGATTTGACTCAGCATGAGGTGTCCAAAGATATGACAAGACTCATCAAACACCATAAACTCATGTGAAGAACAAAGGTAAGCATGGGAAGTGTCTAAATGTTATGGCAAAACCCATCAAAATAAAGTTTCTTCAATCAATCAAGCAAGCAAATACAAATACAAACACATAACTAACATGTGGCATATTCAACAGGAAATTTCAGTCAATAAACATGAGAAAACTAAGCATGGGAAGTGTCTAAATCTTATGGCAAAACCCATCAAAATTCCCCAACATGTAGATGATTAAAATACCCCCAATGAACATACAAAACATGCAAGTCTACACAATCAAAAATTCATCAAACCTCCAAACTTCACAATATATATGAACATCATCTCCACCCCCTAAGGGGATGGATCTACTCACTACACATTATTCTAGCAATTAAACTAAAGAAGAAATGAGACATTCTAACTAATTTAGCCTAAGATCAAAGAAACAAGACTAAGCTAAGCATGCATAAAAAAGAAACAACATTAAAACAAAACAATGAAAAATTATTTTATTAAATGACTCACATTACTAGTAGCATTCTTCTCCACCTTGAGTTTTTTTGCTCCAACGCCTACTCCAAGTAGAGATAATGCAACCAAGAAATGGGTGAATACAAAAGAAGGAGGAAGAGTTCTATTTATAGCCATAGAAAAAGGTAATCAGGGACAATCCCTCGATGTGGGACTAGTAAAATCCTCCCAGAATACACATAAACACATAAACCATGTTCTGGAGCAACCAGGTCGGATTCAGAGACAAATCGACTGCTAATTGGTGGTCATTTTTTCCCGGATCCGACCGATTTTTGGATATGTTCTTTATTTCTTCAATTCTTCACATGCGGTGCACTCAGATTACTTATAGGAGTGTCGACCCGAATCTAATTGCCAAAATACTCCTCATGATGGTGTGGAGTTTCTTCATTTGCTCATTGGTCCTTTGGGGTTAGATTCGGGTCCTTCTCCCTTGCATCTTAGTCCCAAAGTATCACAACTAAGTGCTTTTTCTTGCTTTTAGGTCCTGCTATGCCTATTCTCCTCAACCTATTTATTCCTGAAACTCAAACATAAAACTCGTTACGTAGCATTGTTTAGGTTCAAGATAATGGATATAAGACACAAATGAATGCATGAAATGATGTCAATCTGCCACCGAAAATGGATAAGTAGCAGATGTTGAAGAATCTTCTGAAGCGCAGGAACAACATCTAAATGAAATTGAATCGTACGAAGGGTTGTCAAATAGGCAACACCAGCCAAAGTGCCTAACACGTTGAATAAATTAAGTCCACTGTTAGTCCAATCTAATAACTCCAACTTCGAGAGACATACCTTTAGTTTGAGACGAAGGTGTAATGGTGGATTTTTCAAACCCAACACGAGGAGTCAAGAGGCTGAATGCTGAAGGCTACAAATACTGCAATTTTACGTAGCACCATATCTGCAAGGGCAGGGTTTCTCAAATATTGATGCACATAGGAAGTTGAAAATTAACACAGGGAAGGCTACGTACATGGCCTGGACAACCATTAAGAATGAATTCCTTGAGCATGAATGTAACGTGACAAAACCCAAGCAGGTGTTGAATACCCTTTAGTCACTATTAACGCAAAAGTAGGATGCATGTAATGTCCTCAAAACAACGAAAATTTTAAACTTTTATTAATGGAAATCAAATGAATCAAACGAACACGAGGACATTACGAAGAACAACACCAGGTGCACCATCATATATAAAGATTGGAGTTTACAAAAAGTGATTACATAAAAAGACTATAAGATAAATACACAGTTGTAATCACAACAATCTCTGAAAAGGAAGAAAGCAGGATCTGTTCCCTAGAGATCTCCTCCTCAGTCAACACCCCTACCGCCTATCACGGCTTGAAATGCAAACATGAAACCATGCCTGAGTTTCCATAAGGAAACCCAGTATGCCAAGCTTCTAAATGCAATCAAGTAACAACAGCATATCATGCAATGACAATGCAATAACGCAACCGCCCTGTCAACTAGGTTCCCGAGACCTCCTCCCAACCATAGCTAACACAACCCACTCGTGCACACAAGGCACCGCCGGTCAGAGTCTTGGCCAAAACACACCGCCTCACAAGGACGACCACACTAGAGTCCAAAACACTCCATAGAGTCACAACTCCCGATCACTATCGGGCCAGAAAGTCCTTCACACTTTTCCCGAAGGCCGGTGACACCGTTGCCCACCCGACCAATCACAATCACCCACAATCATAAGCAACAGATACAAAACTGGGCAGAAGCGGTCGACTGAGACCTACAAACGGTCGACTGAAACCCCACAACTATTCCAGTTACAACCGAAACAACAAGCAACCGGTTGAACGACAAAAGGGGACCCGTTCGACCAAAAACAACCAGTAAAACCGCCTCCCGTACAAAGTGCACAATCCCTCAAACAACAAGACAAACCGATCGACCAAAAACTACAACTAAAACTCACGATCAATCCAAACTACCCCGGTCGACCAAAACAACAACGGTCGAAAAAACTTCAAGTTAACTTAAGTTGTCGATCGGACGAGTCAAACAGACGATCGACCGTTTTTGTAGTCAATGCCCCTAACCGACCTACGACAGTGGTTCCGGTCGAACGGTAAAGGGGACCCGTTCGACCGAAATCACCCAGAATGTCCATCTTCTTGCTCAAAATGCATAATCGGTCGACCACCAAAGGGTATCGTTCGACCGGTGCGAGAGATACCGCCCAAAATACACTATGAACGGACAATCAAACCAAGCACCGGTTGACCGTTACAGTGCAGAAATCTGCTGCACAACCTCTGACGATCCTTTTGGCCTACCGTCAACCACTCCAACACTCACTAAAGCTTAGGTGAGTAAGGAAAACAAGGCTTGACATACCTAAAGGATTGAATAAGCCTTTGAAGATCAAAGACGAACTCCACCGCACCACGGGCACATCTCCGACGAACTCTCCGCGCACCCAACGATCTCAAACTCAGATTACTTCACCGATCACCTCCTCTTTGTCGCTGAATGCACCACGCTGGAGCCAGGGAGGGAGTGTAGGATTTCATGTTTAATTATGCGTATATATTTTCGGAATTTTAAGCATAATAAGGATCTTATACAATTTTCTATGATTTATTTCATGCATGTACTAGTTTGTTTCAATAACTAGTTTTAAAACTTTTATTAAAACAAACCAAGGATTCCGAAATCATACCTAGAAGTTCTCTAAAACTTCTTGAAGATTCGGAGACGTTGATGACGCTTCTCGCCGTGCCGGATTCCTCCGAGATTTCACCAAACTCTAAACGAGATTGGAGAGAGAAGAGCTAGCCTCTCGATCTCCAATAGGGTTTAGAATCTAATTACTAACCCCTCTTTAGTTTCCTTGAGAAGAAGCCCTCTTGAAACTAAAACTAAACTTAAGAATTAAGGAATTTTCGTGGAGAATTATGGAGAGAGATTTTTGCACAAGAAAATAATGAATTAATTAAGGAGGTAATGAGATAACCTTGTATTTATAGGTTCTCTCCAAATTACCTATTCATGTGCAACCCCTTGCCCATGATCTCATGCAAAATTCCATCTAACCATCCATTATTTAATAATAAATAATATTAGCCATGAATTAAATCAATTATTGACCAATTCCATGCATGATCTAATTAATTCTTAAATTAATTCTGCATAAAACCGTCTGGCCGGTCGACCGTTCGCGAGGTCCGGTCGACCGTTTCGACCGAGTTTCGGTCAACCGATCAATATTCTCGGTCGACCGTTCGCAACAAAAAGGTTCATCGCAATGTTCGGTCGACCGACCGAGAATACTCGGTCGACCGAAAACGAACAGACGAAATTCTCGTTACGCTCGATACACATCCGGTCGACCGTGCAATATTGCGGTCGACCGCGCAACATTCGGTCGACCGTTTATGGTCTAGCGGTCGACCGTTTTTGCACAGTGCATGCAGACTTGTCAAATTTCGGTTTTAACCCCTACAAAATTTGACATTTCGGGATTAGTAGTAAATTCACAACTTATGTAACATATTATCCTATGTAATGATTAATCATTACACCCCATAATATTTACATCACATATGAATTTAATTTAGATTCTAATTATGTTATTAATCACAACATAATCTTGATTTTGCTTGTTCACCCCATGTGTCATATTTTCTACAAGAAACCTGACACATCCTATGAACTCAAAATCCCCATTTCTTGTTTCCCAGTTCTGTGGTGTGACCTATGGGAGGATCTAAACTAAGTTGGCAGTGATATTAAGAGCTTAATATCACAAGCTATAAGCGGTATCTAGATACACATTATAGCTCCAAATTAGTTAGATGTCTTAATTCCACTCGAACCAAAACCCTTATCCATTTTGTGATAGTGTGTATCACTTGTGTCCGTCCCTTGCCACATGATATTAAGAATACACACAAAGTAGTATTGTGTCATCTTTGTATTAGTATTCATTTCTTGATCTCTTTAAGCTAGTTATAAATATGTGACTTAACTCAAATCACATTGTGCACATTATAACTTTGCTTTATCAAGGGGCCCACTAATATCATTACTCAATTAAGAGGGGCAATGATAATCTTTTGACTAGCTATCTTCTCCAACAAAAGTTGGACTTAACCAACTAATGCCTTTACACTACACTCATCGATAGCTCAAGACACTAGTCTAATTAAGAACTCCTTAAGCGATCGGATATAAGTCTCATATCAAAGGACCAAGGACACAGTAAAATATTAATGACACAGAAACACATTTCTATAATATTTTACTTAATAGGTCTATTCAGTATACAAAAGTAATATTTTCCTCTTTTGCATACCCGTGTTGTCACTCACTTGTAGAGCTACAATGATCTATGACCAACACGACAATCTTAACCTGGTAATTAATGTCCCATGTTAATTACCATGATTGCGAATATCTTTTTTTTATGTAAACCAATATCTTTTAGAGCTCTACGGTTAAGGACCAAGAGCCTCTTCCTTAACACTTCTAAAAGACGAATAACATAAATAAGGAACAAAACGATTTTCTCATTCAATTCATAATAATTGATATTTAAAAGTAAAACTTTTAGAACACATTCCCTTCAATCTCCCACTTGTTATTAAAGTTTTCTTTCTCATACATACTCAATGCATAAAACAATAATAACTAGGGTAAACCCTATTACATATCAATCATCAAGCCAATCTACATGGTTCCCCAATCCCATGGACTCGAAATGCATTTCGCCCTTGGCTTGGGATAAGGGTTTTGTGAATGGATCAGCTGTGTTGCTGTTGGTGTCCACCCATAACAGATTTATTTTGCCTTCGTCGATGAGGTCACGCGTCACGAAGTACTTACGATCCATGTACTTCACTTTGTGGTGTGATTTGGGATCCTTGATTTGCGAGATAGATGCACTATTGTCGCAAAAATAGCTCTATTGGTCCCTCGCTCGAGGGAACTACTCCAAGCTCTTCAAGGAACTTCTTAATCCACACTCCTTCCTTGCTCGCTTCAGCGACAACCATTACTTCGGAAGCAGTGGTTGAGTCGGCCGTAATGCTTTGCTTCCAACTACGCCAACTCACAGCTCCACCATTCAGAAGGAAGACGTATCCTGATTGCGACCTTCTATCGTCTGGATCACTCATGAAACTCGCATCCGAGTACCCTTCAACTATCAATTCCCTTTGTCCTCCATAAACAAGAATCTTATCCTTAGTCCGCTTAAGGTACTTCCGGATATTCTTGACCGCAGTACAATGCTCAGGACCTGTGTTGGATTGGTGACGACTTGTCACGCTTAGAGCATACGAGACATCAGGTCTTGTGCAAGTCATCGCGTACATGATCGACCCAATTGCCGAAGCATAAGGGACATCCTTCATGTACTCTAAGTCCTTACGTGATTGTGCACATTGAGACTTCTTGAGTTGCACACCCATACTCATTGGCACACTGCCCTTTTTGGAGTTGTTCATCGTGAACCTTTCCAAGACCTTGTCAATGTATGTACGTTGACTGAGGCCAATGAGTCTGCGAGATCTATCTCGATATATCTTGATTCCCAAGATGTATTGAGCCTCACCCATGTCTTTCATCGAAAATGCAGATTTCAATGAACTTCTCGTTTGCTCAAGCAAAGGAATATGATTGCGCATAAGCAATATGTCATCGACATATAAGATTAGGAATACTACATGGCTCCCACTAACCTTCTTGTATATACAAGGTTCTTCCTTACTTTGAACGAAGTGAAGCTTCTTCACTTCCTCGTCAAAGCGTTTGTTCCAACTCCTTGATGCTTGCTTCAATCCATAAATGGATCTTTGAAGCTTGCATACCTTCTCGCTATTCTTTGGATCTTCAAAACCTTGAGGCTGTACTATGTACACATCCTCCTCCAAGTTCCCATTAAGGAACGCCGTTTTGACATCCATTTGCCATATTTCATAATCGTGAAATGCGGCAATAGCGAGCATGATCCGAATAGACTTGAACATGACAACCGGTGAAAAAGTTTCATCATAGTCAATTCCTTGAACTTGAGTGAAACCATTCGCTACAAGCCTCGCTTTGTAGGTCGTCAAGTTCCCATCCATGTCCATCTTCCTCTTAAAACCCCATTTATTTTGAATGACCCTTTTCCCTTGAGGAAGGTCAACCAAGTTCCACACTTGATTATCATACATGGATTCTATTTCGGATTCCATGGCCTTAAGCCATAGTTTGGAGTCTTCCCTTTCTATTGCTTCTTGGAAGGTCAAGGGATCATTGGTATCTAGTACCATGATTTCATGAAGTCCCAGATACAAATCGGGTTTCTTCCTTTCCCTTGTTGACCTTCTAAGTTCTTTTGGTTCTTCTCGTGTCTCTCGAACTTCTTCCACAATTTCTTGAGGAGTGGGTTCACGTTCAACTCTTGAACGTACACTTGGTGGGGATGATTGAGATTCTCTCACAATTTCTTGTGATGGTCTCTCGCTCACGCTCCCACTAACCAAAGGAATCTCGGTTGGGCCTTCATGATCTTGAATGTCATCATTCATGTCATGATCTTGTAGAGTATCTTGAGTTTCCTCAAGCACAACCCTACTCCCACTACTTTTTACTCTTTCTAGAAATTCTTTTTCCAGAAATGTGGCATCCCTCTCTACAATCACTCGATTGGAGGTGATATGCCAAAAGTAGTATCCCCTTGTCTCACGAGGATAACCAATAAAGAAGCACTTATCCGCTTTTGGTTGAAGTTTGGTTGACATCAATCTCTTGACGTAAGCCTCACAACCCCAAATCTTGAGAAAACTGAGCTTAGGTGTTTTACCACTCCATAGCTCATAAGGATTTTTCTCCACGGATTTGGATGGAACATTATTTAGTGTGTAAGCCGCAGTTTGTAGTGCATAACTCCAAAAGTAAAGAGGTAATTCCGCATGACTCATCATTGACCGAACCATATCGAGCAATGTCCTATTCCTCCTTTCGGATACCCCATTCCATTGAGGTGTACCGGGAGGGGTGAGTTGAGTTACTATACCAAACTCCTTTAGGTATGAGTCAAATTCGGCACTTAAGTACTCACCCCCACGATCCGTTCGAAGAGACGTGATTTTCTTGTCGAGTTGGTTCTCTACTTCATTCTTGAATTCTTTGAACTTGTCAAAAGATTCACTTTTGTTTCTCATTAGATAAACATAGCCATAACGACTATAATCATCCGTGAACGTAATGAAGTACCTGAAACCATCTCGTGCACTAGTACTCATTGGACGACATACATCGGAATGTATCAAATCCAACAAGCCACTCGCCCTTGGGCCTTTCTTCTTGAAAGGCTTTTTGGTCATTTTTCCCATTAGACATGGTTGGCACGTCTCCAATGATTTAAAATCAAGTAGACCAAGAAGGTTAGCTTCTTGCAATTTCTTGATGCGCTTTTCATTTATGTGACCAAGACGATAGTGCCACAAGAGAGTATCATTCTTGTGAGTGGTCTTAAGTCTTTTGTTATTGATATTAAAGATTTGTTTATTATCCAATTCAAGCAAATAGATACCATTCCTTATGAACGCATTTGCATAGAACACACCATTCTTCGATATAGACAGACAAGAATTTGAAATATTTATATTAAAATTATCCATATCCAGACATGATACAGAAATAATATTCTTGCTGATCGAAGGTACATAATAAACATTCTTTAGACATAAATTTAAACCACTACACAATTGAAGCACCACAGAACCTTGTGCAACCGCAGACACGTTCGCACCATTTCCGACCTTCAATTCTACCTCATTCCTTACGAGTTCCTTCCTATCCATGAGTAGCTGCACATTAGAAACTATGTGAGCACAAGATCCGGTATCAATTACCCAATCCTGGACAGAGGTGGCTAAATTTATTTCAATAACAAATATACCTTTGGCCTTTTTGGGGCGCCGACGTTCAATCACTCCGTTGTCAAGGTCTTCCTTGTACTTGGGGCAATTTGGCCGGATGTGTCCTTTTTCACCGCAGTGAAAGCACTCCGTATTGGGAGTTGGAGATTTCTGAGATTTCCCCCTCGAGGCACTCGCACGAGCACCTCCTACTCCCTTGCTCTTGATTGAACCACTTTTGGTAGATTTGCCCTTTCCTTTACCAATCTTTTGGCTCCTCCCATGGACGGCAAGGACTTGCTTGTCCCTACCCTTGCCCATGTCAACTTCAGCAGTTTTGAGAGCGTTGTGAAGCTCCTCAAGACTCACCCCTTTTTCACGCACGTGGTAGTGCATCACAAAGTCCTTAAAGGACGGGGCTAGAGAGCCAAGAATCATATCTTCAGCAATGTCCTCGGGCATTGGTGAAGAGAGCTTTGCCAACTTCTCAAGGTATCCTTGCATCGTGAGAAAATGCACAGATACCGATGTTCCCTCCGCCATATGGCACCTTGTGAGTGCGATGGTGGTCTTATAGCGCTCCTTTCGGGCACTATCCATGAACATCTTTGATAGAGCCTCCATGGTCTTCTTGGGTTTTGAATCCAATTATTTCGCTTGAAGTGAGTCACCCATGGATGCTAGTATATGACCGTGAACTTGGTTCTCTTGGTCTTCCCACTTGGCTTTAGCCTCTTTCTCTTCATCGGTTAATCTCTCATTCCATTTTGGGATTGGACCTTCCAAAATGTGAGATAGTTTCTCAAACTTTAACACGATGTTGAGTTTGAGTTGCCAACTAATGAAGTTTGAGCCATCATTTGCTAAAGGGTGTTTTTCTATCATGGATCGTACGATAGGTTGGATGTTCGACATTTTTCTACAAAATAAATCATATAGGATTTTAATGCCAATTTTATGTTTTAATACACATGCATACATATATCAAATATATAAATGTAAATGTTGCAAATTAAACTCTTTGCCCATAAATGCAACAATCCAAGATCCTATCAATTGTAATATAGACTAGTTAAGGGCTATCGAATACATTACAATATCAAGGTAAGAAAACATTTTCTAATCACAACCTTTTTGAAGTTTAGTAACATTTAGCATCTTCAAACTCTTGTGACTCTTGTCGTTTTAATTATGAGGGAATACAACCTATCCTCGTAAGAAAAACTTTTTCCCAAAATCGAGCGAGGGCTCTAGGTAATGTTAAGAAAACTTATTTTCATTTGATACGAGATACGTTTATCCATTGTATTCACAACTAAACATACTTGGGGTTCACTAGGGTGAAACACACCTCATATATTTAGTTGTCGCACAACAACAGACAACCATTATATCTCCCACTATTCCCAAAGATGGAGGGAGCTATCTCCCGCTAAGGGCGAGCAGAGTATCCCTCGATCAATGGCTGCTAGTGGATGAAATAAGAAGGAAATTTATTCTTAATTTTTGTTTGGACAATTTAACATGTGATTTAGAATTTTAGGTTATCATGCATATTATTAATCATACACATCCTAACATTCCACACATTCATCACATGCATAGCAAGATAAAAACAGAAATTAAACATTCACACAATCCACATCGTGTGAGTTTATATGTTCCCTTCGATCCTCGATCCTCGATCCCTGATCTTCGATCCTCGATCGATGCGCTACAGCGGCGACTTCCTCTTGCACCGGAGACGTAGATTTTACAGAAAATAAACATGCTCCTCACATTCGATAAAAAACCGACTAGTGCAAGTCCTATGTAAAACCTCTCATATGCATATGCAATTTATCTAAAAGATGGAAATAGAGAATTTGGCTTTTACATACATAAGCCCCTGTATTATAACAATTATAAACATTCATAGCTGCTGATTTGGAACATATAAACTCACAATTCCTGCAAAACAACTCGAGCATCCATGCACGCAATATCGCTATAAACTATCCAACCTAGTTTATCAAGCATCAAGAATCTCAAACAATTCTTTGAAAAACATTTTGAAATCCATTAAAAACGTTTTTCATGCATCCATAGTTCAAAAATTAATTTTGAACCGCTGTCCATCCAATTTCCTATGGAAAGATGAATCGCAGTTTTTCGGTTTTGTTGATTCTCTTACAAAATAATTGTTTATACTTAAAACGAAATTATTGCAAGTTAGACTTATGTCTAAATCATAATTCTAATAATTACATAACATGTTTTAAACATTCAAAACATTTAAAACGAATTATTATAAAGAGTTATTTCAACAAACATTTAAAGACCGAAAAAAACCGGTAAAACGAATTGTTTAAATCCTAGATGGTAAACTAAATTTGTTTACAGCCATAAATCATGAGAAAATTGAACCCTATGCTCTGATACCATTGTAGGATTTCATGTTTAATTATGCGTATATATTTTCGGAATTTTAAGCATAATAAGGATCTTATACAATTTTCTATGATTTATTTCATGCATGTACTAGTTTGTTTCAATAACTAGTTTTAAAACTTTTATTAAAACAAACCAAGGATTCCTAAATCATACCTAGAAGTTCTCTAAAACTTCTTGAAGATTAGGAGACGTTGATGACGCTTCTCGCCGCGCCGGATGCCTCCGAGATTTCACCAAACTCTAAACGAGATTGGAGAGAGAAGAGCTAGCCTCTCGATCTCCAATAGGGTTTAGAATCTAATTACTAACCCCTCTTTAGTTTCCTTGAGAAGAAGCCCTCTTGAAACTAAAACTAAACTTAAGAATTAAGGAATTTTCGTGGAGAATTATGGAGAGAGATTTTTGCACAAGAAAATAATGAATTAATTAAGGAGGTAATGAGATAACCTTGTATTTATAGGTTCTCTCCAAATTACCTATTCATGTGCAACCCCTTGCCCATGATCTCATGCAAAATTCCATCTAACCATCCATTATTTAAGAATAAATAATATTAGCCACGAATTAAATCAAATATGGACCAATTCCATGCATGATCTAATTAATTCTTAAATTAATTCTGCATAAAACCGTCTGGCCGGTCGACCGTTCGCGAGGTCCGGTCAACCGTTTCGACCGAGTTTCGGGCAACCGATCAATATTCTCGGTCGACCGTTCGTAACAAAAAGGTTCATCGCAATGTTCGGTCGACCGACCGAGAATACTCGGTCGACCGAAAACGAACAGACGAAATTCTCGTTACGCTCGATACACATCCGGTCGACCGTGCAATATTGCGGTCGACCACGCAACATTCGGTCGACCGTTTATGGTCTAGCGGTCGACCGTTTTTGCACAGTGCATGCAGACTTGTCAAATTTCGGTTTTAACCCCTACAAAATTTGACATTTCGGGATTAGTAGTAGATTCACAACTTATGTAACATATTATCCTATGTAATGATTAATCATTACACCCCATAATATTTACATCACATATGAATTTAATTTAGATTCTAATTATGTTATTAATCACAACATAATCTTGATTTTGCTTGTTCACCCCATGTGTCATATTTTGTACATGAAACCCGACACATCCTATGAACTCAAAATCCCCATTTCTTGTTTCCCAGTTCTGTGGTGTGACCTATGGGAGGATCTAAACTAAGTTGGAAGTGATATTAAGAGCTTAATATCACAAGCTATAAGCGGTATCTAGCTACACATTATAGCTCCCAATTAGTTAGATGTCTTAATTCCACTCGAACCAAAACCCGATCCATTTTGTGATAGTGTGTATCACTTGTGTCCGTCCCTTGCCACATGATATTAAGAATACACACAAAGTAGTATTGTGTCATCTTTGTATTAGTATTCATTTCTTGATCTCTTTAAGCTAGTTATAAATATGTGACTTAACTCAAATCACATTGTGCACATTATAACCTTGCTTTATCAAGGGGCCCACTAATATCATTACTCAATTAAGAGGGGGCAATGATAATCTTTTGACTAGCTATCTTCTCCAACAAAAGTTGGACTTAACCAACTAATGCCTTTACACTACACTCATCGATAGCTCAAGACACTAGTCTAATTAAGAACTCCTTAAGCGATCGGATATAAGTCTCATATCAAAGGACCAAGGACACAATAAAATATTAATGACACAGAAACACATTTCTATAATATTTTACTTATTAGGTCTATTCAGTATACAAAGGTAATATTTTCCTCTTTTGCATACCCGTGTTGTCACTCACTTGTAGAGCTACAATGATCTATGACCAACACGACAATCTTAACCCGGTAATTAATGTCCCATGTTAATTACCATGATTGCGAATATCTTTTGTTTTATGTAAACCAATATCTTTTAGAGCTCTACGGTTAAGGACCAAGAGTCTCTTCCTTAACACTTCTAAAAGACGAATAACATAAACAAGGAACAAAACGATTTTCTCATTCAATTCATAATAATTGATATTTAAAAGTAAAACTTGTAGAACACATTCCCTTCAGGGAGATGCACTGAGAGAGAAGAGTGATGAAGTGAAGAGAGGAAGAATGAAGATGAGATGGGTTTGCAAATAGAAAACCTCTCACCTCAATCCAACAAATCTCAGCCGTCCATCTCAACCCCTCCACCTAACACAAGATTAAATCCTTAATTAGGATTAGGATATATCAATGCCTGACTTCAACTTTTGGACAACGAGAAATGTCTATCAAAGAAAAAGGTATGTCCATCAATTAATACTTCACACAAGTGAAGACACTCTGTCGTGAGATATCAAATTCGATATGGAGTCCAAGATTATTTAGCCCAGGATGTGGAGCATTATCATCCATGGCTCAAGCCAGAATATAATGCCTTTGTTAAAAAGTACAAGGCCATTTGATTCTGTCTAACTAGGAGTGAGAGAGTTTATTTGCCAATCAAGAAAATCTCACCAAATAGATGACAAGAGTTTTTGCAAAAAATGAGGAACACACTTTTTTTACCAGGAGACAAAAAGGTGAACCGGAGAGACAAGAACGTAGAAGTTCACAACAAGGGGGACCACATGTACCGTCCTCAAAAGAGCGGAAATTTTAAAACTTTTTAAAGAAGAAAATCAACTGACAAAATGCAACACAGAGGACATCACCAAGATAAACCCAAGGGTGCACCATCAAATATATATATCCGAGTTTTACAACAAAAGGTGATTAAATCAAAATACTATAAGATGAAATGTACACATGTAATCACAACGACCTCAAAATAAGGGAAAGCATGATCCAGTCCCGGTAACTCTCTTCCACAGGCACCACCCTCTAACGCCGATCACAGCCTGAAATGTAAACATGAAACTATGTCTGAGTTTCCACGAGGAAACCCCATATGCCAACCCCTCACACCAATATGACCAAGACATCAAGGAATAAAACATGGCATGAACATAAAAACAACCATAGACATCATCGACTAGGTTACCGGGACCTCTCTCCCAACCACAGCTGACACAACCAACCCGGGTCTCAAGGGTCCTCTAACCCCAACCCCACCACCACAAGCTTGCCTCAGTGTTACCAGAGCCACGATTTTGCATCATATACCAGAACCTCGGTCTCAACAATCACAACACCAAACAACAAAGAAACACAACATAGAGATATCAGGCCGACAGTCCGTACAGTTGCCCAAAGGGGGCCGGGGAGACAAGTCGCCTTCAATCAAGCGCACAACATCGCTATTGGGCCGACGAGTTTGTACCATTGGCGAAGGGGGCCAAAAAACCAATCGCCCTTCAACCGAACTCAAAACTCCACAAAAGAACCATAGAACTGGCAGAAACGGTCGACCGCAAAAGGCAAGATGGTCGATCGAATTCATCCAGTACACACCGACAACTCTACCGTCCAAAAGACTGGTCGAACCTAACCAACTAACAAAGGTAACTTGGCGGTTGACCATTTGGATTGTCGATGCCAGAAGCAATTAATTCAAACTACACAACTGTTCGACCGACAAAGGGGTCCTAGTCGACCTAAACTTTGCAGAACAACGAGTTTAATTCAACTTAAGTCATCGGTCGGACCAAAGCCACCAGGAGGTCGATCGTTGGGAAAGTAGATGCCTGAACCGACTTACAAATGTGCAATCGTTCAAACAGATCAAAAGGGAAGTCGACCGCTTAGATGGTCTACACCCCCAACCGACTAACTAACAGTGTAACCGGTCGAACGACAAGGGGACTCGTTCGACCGAAAACACCTAGGGCATGCCTGGTACGCTTAACCGGTCGACCGCCCGAAGGCATCGTTCCACCCGTGCAAGGCAAACTCCCAGAATTACACTACCAACAATCGACCGCTGCACCAGCCAGTCGACAGAATTCAGCAGAAACTCTGCTGAACAGAATTCCCGACTAGCTTTTCGGCCTACCGTCGACATCCACGATCACTTACACAACGATAAGTGTTAAATACAAGCTTGACATACCTATAAGGTTTGAAGAAACCTTCGAAGAACCAACGACGAGCTTTTCCACAATTTGCACAATTCTGGTGAACTTCCTCTCGATCGACGATCAATGCACTCGATCAGTCAATCACTTCACTGACCTCTCGGACTTCTTCACTTCACCATGCCGACAATCAGAGCTAAGGAGGGAGATGGATTAGAGAGAGATTAGAAAAAGAAAAAGGAATGAGATGAGTTTAGCACTTAAAACCCCTCACCTCACTTCCCACCAATCAGAACTCTCCAACCATCATATCACCTCACTTCCAGCTTTATCTTAGCCGCTCATAAGCCTTCAAACCAACAAAATATCCCAAGGATTAGATTAGACATGTTTAAACCCAATTAGCCTAATAAAGTTGGATTAGGTTCTAACACCACATCAATCTAAACGATGAAAAGAGCAAACAAAGACGAACCTCAAATTATACAACTGTGGGAAGACATGTCACTCTCCGAGCAACTACAAGTTGAAGAAAAAGAGAGCTGAAGGAAGTGCAAGAACACAAAGTCACTAGGAGTACGACAATCAAGAAGAATAGGATGTGCAAGCATCTATCGTGATGGTAGAGGAGCATATTTTCTAGGTCAGCACAAGTTTAAAGCGAATTGACTATGATAATTATTGGATTGCGGACTCTGATTGTGCCAATCAAATTAGGAAATGGGAAGGAAATAAGGAATTTGTCTTGAGACTTATGGATCTAGAATTGTTGTAACAACAAATAACTCAAAACTATCAATCACTCACATTGGGAAGTTAATGATGGTCTCTCAATTGTATGACGATCAACTGTTGAATGTCTACTGATGGGAATTAAATTTATACCGCAAGTGCACGACGTCAATGAAGATGTGGCAAGTACGGGTCGAACACAAGGAGGGAGAGTTATTGTTATTTTTGTGATTTTCGATTAAGGAAAGAAAGAGAGCGAAATAAGTTGGGGTTGAGATTTTTGGTTTTTAATTTCTAAAGCAAGAACAACAAAAAGAAATTAAAAATAAAACAAAGATGGATGAGAGTCCAGCGGGTGGAGGTTTAGATGTCGGGTTATTTAGAGAAATCTGAAACTTATAATAAATCACATTAGTTATAAAGCATTACATGATAAATGATTCAACATAAACTCAAGTAATCAAAATATACTAACACGAAATTAAAAAAATAACATCATTCTTCTTCTCATCACCCTAAATCCGTCACCCCCACCCTTTGGAGAGAGTTAGAAACTCATGGATGGAGGGAAGGAGAAGGGATCCTAGAGAAACCACAAAACAAAACTAAATACACAAAAATAAACCAACAGAATTTTATTACTAAAGTAAGGAATAAAAACTAAGACTCCTTTCAATACATGATTCGGCCTTATTTATAGCCTCAATCGGGGATCCCAATACATAAAAGAAAAGTACACGCGTCAATACAGCATTGGTAAAAATTTGAGCGTACGGATCGACTTTTGTGCGGCTAATCCGCCGCATTTTGTACATGGGGTGCGGCAGAACCGCCACCTTTTTGGCTCAGATTCGATCCGGATTTTTCCTATGTGTTTATGGTATGATTTAAATGTCCTTTGAGCGTCTGGATTGATTTCTTTCCTCTCTTTTGAGCTCCGAATTTATTTCTTCATATATTTGGAGACCCAAATTGATTTTTCTTTAGAACTTCTCCAAAATAATATTTTGGTACTTTAATTTGCAGTCGGGTCCTTGGCTTTTGCAATTAGGTCCTGGCTACTTTTGTGCTTAAGTCCTTGGCCTTTTTGTAATTAGGTCTTTGAATGCTTTTATGCTTGGATGGACTTCCATTTGAATCCCGATAATCTTTAACTTGGTCTTTATGATAGAAATGAGTCTCTTGCACGCGTTTATGCTCAGGATATGGGTAATTTGCATTCAGGTCCCTCTATTTTGTAAATAAGACTAAACACATACCTTAGTAGCATTTATTGATATAAAATTAATCTAAATGAAAGACATATGATGCAATGTATGCAATGCATCAAATACCCCCACACCTAGATTTTGCTAGTCCCTAGCAAAACAGAATATAAGAAAAATGAAAACAGGGAAACGATGTATGTCAACATATGAAAACGAAACAAGAAAGAGCTAGACTGTTGATATATGTCATGGTAGATATGGCTACCTGAACTACCACAAAATAAAGGTAATGATGAAGAAGTCAATGTCAAAGGGTTTACCGCAACTTGAGATTTTCGGGGATACACTTACCGTTCGGTGCCAACATGGGAAGGCTCGTTGATCGATATTAGAAGTTAAAAACCGCAAGTGCATGACCACATTGAAGAGATCACAATCTTATCTCTTTAATGACATGAAAAATATGGAAACCCATATATGACCACAACCCCAACTATGTCTCCACATCAATTTAGATTTATCACCATCATTAAAACATACAAGACTTTAATCAAGATAAGGCCACAAGACCACATGCTTTCACATGTCATCATTATCTCTTTATCCACTTCAATCTTATCCTCACTTCATAATTCCCAATTAAGTAGGCCTACTAACAAAAGCATGTGCTAAGTATCCATAAGGAACATTAACACATAACAAGAGCAGAAAACCCATCAAAATGACTATGAAAATCATATGAAGCTCCAAGATGGAGATTAATCACACACACAAATCTAACTATATCCACACTTCACATCACCCTCCACCCACCCTTGGGGATGGAGTACTCACTAATCATAACTGATTGATTCGTTTTATTTAAACCGCAAGTGCACGGCCGCGTTGAAGCGGTGGCAAATACGGGTCGTCCACTGGGAGGTGTGTCGACGTTTGGTTTGTGCGAAGGCGAGTGGTAATGAAAGGAGAGAAAGGTTGGTTACACTAAACTACACTAAGATGCAAAAGAAAATGAAGATAAGCAATAAAACTAAACCCCATAGGGGGTAGAGAAATAATGTGAATATAAAGATGTGTGTGTGTGTTCAATTAAGCTCCTCACAACATGTAGTGCATGAAATCATAAAACTACATCCAACTTTGCCTCCACATGAATTAAGATAAGACTACATCATTAAAACATACAAGACAATAATTGGAATGAAGCTAAATTAACTCATGTATAAAGACTAGACCCTACTATGCCTCCACATGAATTAAGATAACCCAATATCATTAAAACATACAAGACATTAACTAAGGTAAAGGCAACAAGAGTACATACACAACAAATTGTGTTTCAAATATTAATTCCATCCATATCCTAACCTTATCATTCCCCTTAAAATAGGTCCACTAATCAAAGCATAAGCTAAGCTTCATTCAAGAGCATTAGCATATCAAAGATAAGAGTGAAAACCCATTAGATGGTTATGGAAATCATATAAAGCTCAAGGGATTAAGATAACACACACTTAATACACTACATGATCATATTACATATTTCTCCACCCCCAAATGGGGATGGATCTACTCACTACTCATTACACTAACTACATTAACAAAATGAAACATAATACTGAAATGAAATTAATCTAAGCAAGCAGGAAATACTAAATAAACTTAAAAGCAAAGGAAATACTAAACAAGCATGCACAAATTAAAAGACAAGATTAAAAGAAACTAGAACAATTATTTTATTAGCAATGACTCACATTGAAGGTAGCATTCTTCTCCACCTTGAGTTTTTGCTTCAAGGCTCACTCCTTAGTAGAGAGAATGCCACCAAGCAATGGGTAGTTACAATGGAAGGTGAAGAGTTGTATTTATAGCCAATGAAAAAGGCAATCCAGGACAATCCCCCGATGTGGGACTAAACAAATACCAGAAATGGACTAAATACACACTAATACGCGACCCACCAAAATCTGAGCGGATTTGGGCCAAAACAGACCGCCAATTAGCGGTCTATATGGTCCGGATCATGCTGGATTTTATTCTGGGCTTTTCTGGATGTCTTTTTTGGTCTTTGATGCATCTACTTCACTTCTTGGAGCTCCGACCCGAATAGAATTGCCAAAATACTCCCATGATGGTCTTTGGTCCTTCGGTCTTACGTTTAGGTCCTTCTCCCTTGCATCTTAGTCCCCAAGTTTCACAATTAAGTCTTTTTTCCCTGCTTTTGGGTCCTTTTATGCTTCATCTCTTCAAACCTATTTATTTCTGAAATTCAAACATAAAACTCGTCACGTAGCATTGCTTAGGTGTAAGATAATGGATATAAGATACAAATATAAGCATGAAATGATGTCAATCAATAACCATAATAAAGAAAGAAAAAAGAAAACAACATATGAACAAGTAAGGAAATCTAATCTAAGAGACCACAATGGAATAATAATTGTGGTTTTTGCTTGGGTGCACCTCCAAAAGTCATTTATTAGGTCTTTGCACTCGTCTATTTTTTTATTTCTCCAGAATGCCCACAAATCCAACTAATTTCTTGGGTGCACCTCCCTCAAACACCGTTACTTGCCCCCTTTAAGTTCAAATCCAAATGGTTGACCGAAAACTAAACGGTCGACCGAAAAGAAAATTAACTCCCAATTCAAGATGATCGAGTCTAAATATGCCACTTGACACCTAATTATACACCAATTAAGTTCGAATTCAACCAGCCAACTGAAAGCCAAACGGTCGACTGAAAACCAAATTGACTCCCAATTCGAGCCGACCGAGTTTTCTAGATACTTTCGGATGTTAACTAGAGCTCAAGTTGGTGTCTAATTAGGTATCAAGTAGCATATTTAAACTCGGTCGGCTCAAATTAAGAGGCAATTTGGCTTTCGGTCGTTTGGATTCGAAGTTAACGGGAGCAACTAACGTTGTCACGAAATCAGTTAACGGTGTTCGAGGGAGGTGCACCTAAGCAATTATTTGGATTTGTGGGTGTTCTGGAGCAATAAAAAATACATGAGTGCAAACACATAATAAATGAGTTTTGGAGGTGCACCCAAGCAAAAACCCAATAACAATTGCATGAAATACAACACGAACAATAAGCCCAAGAAATCCAAACTTCATTAATAGAAGAAAGGTTACAAATGGTGTTTCTCTTCTCCTCCACTAAACTACTAAACAAGAAATAAAACATACTTTCCTTCTTTACAAGTCTATTTATAGAAGTTGGAGTGTTGGGATTGGATTTGGATGATATCCGAAGACTGAAAATTATATATGGATGCTTTGTAGTGCTCCTACCCGAATACCTGACCCACTTGGAAAATTTCAGCATAATCAGATATGGAGCATCCAACAATGGATGGAAATCTACCTTTGGCGGATCCTGTTGGTCCCCTTAGCTTGTAGTTGGGACAACGGTTTAAGTTGACTTCAAAGCACGTGGGGGTGAAGCCATGGTATATTTTATCAAGTCAATATTATCTTAATTGTAAAATGACTCCTCAGGTTATTGAGATTATGGACTTTTGCACTCAAAATATTTTCTTTATGATTAGGTCCGTTAAAATTTTAAATTATGTCCTTCCTGACTTGGAATCAGGTTCTTGGGCATTACAAATAGGTCTAGAAAGTTTCCAAATCAGTCTATTCTTCTCGCATTTGAGTCATTTTGCTTCCTTTCTCTTCTTTATTACCTAAATTCTAAAACACATACAACACAAACTCAAGTAGCACAAATATAGGGTAAAATAAAGCATATATTACATGAATATACTATATGAAACAAATACCCCCACACTTATCTTTTGCTAGTCGTTTGCAAAACAAAGAAAGAGAAAATACGAAAGGGAAATCCTAACTCATTTTCGTAGGAATCATGTTGCACTTAGCATGTGCAAGAAGACGTTAAAATCCAATGTTGCCATGGAGGAATGGTGTCTCCTAAGGTTTTTCAGCGGATGAACCCACAAAATCCGAACTTATATGCATTTTTGAACCTAGCAACATGACTCGATGGACCACATTTGTCAATCATTGGACACAGTAATCTTATGGGCCGACTTTACATTGTATTTCCTGTCCACACACCTAGCCTAGGGAACAATTCGTGTAAGTTAATTAAGGACTTAAGTGATAGACATGGTCGTTAATATCTTGAAATGAAACATCTGCAAAGTCCATTAAGGTTTTTTTAAAATGAAATATTAGTTCTCCCAGGATCATGTTATCATTGCCTATAGGGACTTACACTATCATGTAACCTTCCCCAAAATCTCCACATATGGTGATTCCTACCACGTGTGTAACAAGAGTTCCACGGTGCATCCCAAGTCAGATGACTCGAAAGCATCAGGTATGAAGTCCCCCTCGGACCTACTTACCCAAGTGGGAAGAGTGCGAGAAGAGAGAACACGTTACTTCATTATTTCTCATTATACAGATGAACCAAAACCCCTACACTAAATGTTCCACAAAATGAATTAAGGGTCCCTAACATCAACAAACTTCCTTATATTAACTAGCATGAATTACTTTCAAAGAAGGAGACTTACAAGGTTCAAGGTGGACTTCCATATTTGTTTGTGTACCGAAACCCTATGATTACACTCCTCTCGAGAGAAAACCAGGGTGCACCACCCTTACGACTAGAGATAGGACCTAAAACTTGTATACTAGATATCCTAAAGTTTCATGTTCAAGGTAATTCTGGGAGCTTCTCTTTTTACTTGCCTCTCAACAAGTTTTGCAAATGTCAAGTACAAGCAAACCCACAATATATTTTCTTTAACAAACACATAGATGTTTTGAAAAGAAATGGAAAAATTAAAACACTAGGGTACAAAAGAAGAGAAGGCACCCAAGGATCATGGTATAACATGATATATCAATGTAAAATGTTGGACACTATCATGACCGTAGCAATGCAAACAAAAGAAAACTAAACAAAAGAACAGGAAAGACGCGACTTCATATATACAAACGATAAACCCCCCACACTTAAGTCATGAGTTATCCAAAGTGTATGGAAAGAATGAAATGAAAGGCCAAGCCAACTACAATCACCTCCATTTTCGTCGAGAGGAAGATGCCCCATAGGAGTAGGAATCCTCTGTCTGCGGTTTTTTAAACATCTATGGAGAGAGATATTTTAAAAAAAATGAAATCTCGACTTCAACTGGTGACCCTTCCAAGTAAGGTGTGAGGTGTTGACCATTTACTTTGAACATGTTCCCATTCCTTGGGTTCAGGATATCGACCGTTCCGTAAGGAAACAAAGTCTACATAATAAATGAGTCCGACCAGCCACTACAAAGCTTATCCACAAACATACAAGCTTGAAATTGTAGAGCAACACCTTTTACCCTGTCGTAAACACTTTTCGCATAATCATGCTATCATGAAACATTTTGGCATTTTCATACGCATCATTGAGTACCTCTTCCAACTCCACAATCTCGAGCTTACGTCAAGCACCTGTTTGATCAAGATCCATATTTAGGTTCTTGCACTACTATAGTACCATATAGAGTCAGATGAAATCAGTATTCCAATAGCCGACGTCTATAGTACCATATAGACGTCGGCCTTGGTAATGACCGGCGTCTATGTTATCTTCGTCCAACTAGACGTCGGCTGTTATAACAACCGACGTCTATTGGGCGACGAGTAAAGACTATTCTGCAATAGAATTGATCGCCCAAAAAGCCCAATGTTCTAGCTTGATGGATACGTGACAAGTGATCGGGATGTGAAGATTAACACCGTAAGTGCACGACCGTGTTGAAGCAGTAGCAAGTACGTGTCATGTACACGAGGAGCAACGGTGCATCGTCGTCGACCATACTCGAGTTGGAAAAGAAAATAAAGAGTGAGTGTATCAAAACTAACTAATGTTACGTTAATAGAAAAAGGAAATCTAATATGACTAGTACCGTAGGAGGTGGAGAATGCATGCAAAAGTGTAGATGTGTGATATGTGTGTGTACAATTAAGCGCTAATGACATGCATAACATGAAAATCTATATTGACCACAATTCCAAGTGTGTCTCTACATGGATTAAAATTTATCACCATTATTAAAACATACAAAACACTACTCAAGATGAGGATAAACACAACCACATGATTACATGTCAATTTTATCTCTTAATGACATGAAGAACATAGAAATCTATAACGACCCCAACCCCAACTATGTGTCAACATGAATTAAGATTTAACACCATCATTAAAACATACAAGACATTAATTAAGATAATGCCAACAAGGACACATGCTTCCACATGTCATCCTTATCTCTTTATCCGCCTTAATTTTATCCTCAACTCATCATTCCCCATTAAGTGGCCACACAACCAAAGCATGTGCTAGGCATCCATTACAATCATTAACACATCAAAGAAAAGAGTGAGAACACCCAACAAAATGCTATGGAAATCATTTGAAGCTCCAAAATTAATAATAAAAACTCACAAATCTAATTACATCCACACTTCACATCATCCTCCCCCAATGGGGATGGATTACTCACTAATCATCTCACTAACAAAGAAAATAACAAAGTAAAAAAAAAAAATGAACAAGTATGGAAAACTAAATCTAATCAAGACAAGAATGTAGATGATGACAACCAAAACTTGACTAATGAAAGAAGATTACAAAAGTTCTTCCTCTCCACCACTTAACTACTAAAATGGCAAACAAACCCACTCTAATAGGGGAGAGAAGAGGAAGAATAAAAATAGAAGGTTACAAGTTTATTTATAGAAGGTTGGAAGGTTTGGATTAATTTGGCCGTAATCGCACGAGTGTAAATTAGATCTAGATGCTCTAGAGTGCTCCAAACTGAATACTCGACCTACAGGAGAACTTTGGTCGTCAATCGCCCAACCAGATCTGGGATTGGCGGATTTGGATAGCTACTGGCAGATCAATTTCGTTGGATCCGCTCCTAATTTTGACACCACCTTAAGGTCACCAATTAAGCATGTGGGGGTGTGCACTAATCCACTGGTTTGGTCTTGATTGTAGAATTACTCCCCAGGCTATGAGATTATTGAGTTTTACGACCAACATATTTTGTTATGATAATGTCCTAGAATTTCACTTAGGTCATTCCTAACTTGCAATTTTGTCCTTGGGCATTACAAACAAGTCCAGAAGGCTTCCAAGTTAGTCATTTCTGTATGGATTTGAGTCCTTTTTTCCTCATTTCTCTTCTTTATTACCTAAACCCTAAATGGCATTTAACAACAACCTGAGTAACATAAATATAGGGTAAAATAAAGGATATATAACAAGAATGCATTGTATGATATGCTACTAATCAAATACCCCCACACTTATCTTTTTCTAGTCCCGTGCAAAAAACAAAGAAAAATGAAATGAGAAATCCTAACTCAGTTTTGTAGGAATCATGCTTGCACTTTGCATGTGCAACAAGTCGTTAAACCCTCTTGTTGTCAATTAGGAGGAGTTGTGTCTCTTAAGGGTTTTCAGTAGATATATATACACAAAATCTGAATATGGATACATTATTCAACCTAGCAACACAACTTGATAGACCTAATTTTGTCAATCACTGGGTAGGAAATCCTATAGGTTGACTCTCCATATATTTCCCGTCCATACATGTAGCATGGACTACCATTTGTGCAAGTTAATTAAGGACTGAAGAGAAAGAGATGGGCAATCTTAATATCTTGAAATGATACATTCTATAAAGTCCATTAAGGTGCTTATTGGGGTGGTTTTCACTACATTTTTTTAGATTCCCAAACTACCCTTCTTGGTGTGTTAGTTCTCTCAGGATCAAGTTTCGTGCATCACTACTTGTGAGACTTACACTATCATGAAAGTACCAGGTATTAAGTCCCCCTCAGACCTACTTTCCCGAGTGGTAGGAGTCGTGCGAAAAGAGAGAAGGTCTTACTTTATTATTTCTTCTTCCACAGATGAGCCAAATCCCTAAACTAAAAGTCTCACTAAAGGAGTTTAGCGGGTCCCTGACATCAACAAACACTAGTGCAGAATATGGAATAAGCATCGCCCAATACACGTTGGTCATCCATATATTCGACTTCTATAATTATATAAGTCAACTTTCCTAGTAGCCGACGTCTATGTGCACATCTAGACATCGGTGTTTTAATAACCGACGTCTATACCTCGTTTAAAAAAATGTTAAAAATAATCACAGAATAGGCGTCGGTTGTCTCAAATGACCGACGTCTATTCCCCATAGTGAAAACGTCACGTGGCCTTATGACCGATGTCTATAGCTACATAGACGTCACATGGACTTCTGCCCGATGTCTATATGTCTATTATAAAATCGTTTAGCTAAACATTTTCATTATCTTTTACATACCCGACCGCGACAATCTCCGACCAAACCCTAGCCACCACGTCAATCTCCGACCAAACCTTGCCACATTCGCGACCCTCGACCTCCTCTACGACTTTCGATCTCCTCCACCATCGCTGCCACGCACCTCCGCAACCTCGACCACCCACCTCCAGGACAGCCCCGACTCCCGACCAGTGCCACCTCAACCATCACTGTAAGTTCCGTCTTCGACACTCCTTTTCTTCCCTAATTTCACTATAAACCGACAAGTTCAATTAATTTGGTATTTTTTTAAAATTGTTTGAATTTGCATATGAACTGAGAGATATGCTACATAGATCAAAGCCAAATTTTTAAAAAAAAAGGGTGGTTATGATGGTTGTCACTATGGGTATTTGGTTTTTGATGGGCTTGTGTGGTTATGATGGTACGTGTTCGATTTTTCTTGTTCTTGTATGTCATTGATGTATTAATGTGAAATACCTTTATTTTATCTCAATTTTTGAAAAAAAGGGAGTAGGGGTGAGTATCCGGTTCAGACCAGAATTTTTTCCGGGATCCAGACCAAAGACCAGAACGGATGGCTTTGGACCGGTGACCGAACCGGACCTGACCGATCCGGTCCAAAACCTGATTTTTTGAAATAAAAAAGGAAAATCAGACCGAAACAAAAAATTCAAAAAGGTCCGGACCAGAACCCGGACCGGTTGGATCCGTTCTGGACCTAACTCGGACCGACCGGTCTGGTCTGGTCCAAAAAACCTGACCGGACCAGGTAATGCTCATCCCTAGAAGGGAGTGTAACTGTATTTGATGTCAAGACATACAAGTAAATTGATCTTGTCATAGTTATTGATCTCAAGATATAGAGGGAGTGTAAGTTTATGTCATAGTTATTTCGTCTCTGTTATAAATAGAAACAAGCAGTACATTACTGAGTCGTGAGATCAATTTAGGGTTTTAGATTCGTTTTGGTATTGAGTTTTTTGATTTGGTGTAGTTGTGTGCGCGATGATTGAGCGACGCTGCTGTGCGGGAAGCGTCCAAGATTCTGTTTGTGAGTTTTTCTTTGTTTTTCTACTTGTGGTTTTTGATAGTAATCGATTCTTGTGGTGAAGATATTGTAAAAATTGAACCAACAATGATTGTGTTTGTGGTGAGAAGAATATATTAACTCAAGTAAAGATTGAATTCAAATGTGCATGTCGGACATTGATTACTGAAAAAGTATAGTGCAGAGAGCTTTGTTTCAGCTTGCCACAAAATACCTATTTTAATGATAATAGAGATCATGATATGATATAATGTGTGATGTTTCTGCCAAAGAATTCATGTTTTAGCCATACTTTTTTTCATCCCGATTTGTTTATTGGAACTTTGAAGGGAATTAAGTAAACTCTTCATTTCAGCTTGTACAATTGCAATAACTTTTTAACTAAAAATCGATAGTAATGTATGTATTTATGTTCACACTGAAGAAATTTGCAGTAATTCTATGATATTGAGAGGACAATACTTCTGCATGAACATCTTTGCCTGTAGTTAATTATTTACATATTGTTTCAGGTTTACCAAATATTATACAATATTTGCCAAATTACATATTATTAACATATTGTCTGTAGATATGCTGGTAGTATGTGGGGGTGTGCACTAATCCACTGGTTTGGTCTTGATTGTAGAATTACTCCCCAGGTTATGAGATTACGGAGTTTTATGACCAACATATTTTTTTATGATAAGGTCCTTCTAGAATTTCACTTAGGTCATTCCTGATTTGCAATTTTGTCCTTGGGCATTACAAACAGGTCCAGAACGCTTCCAAATTAGTCATTTCTTCATGCATTTGAGTCCTTTTTACCTCATTTCTCTTCTTTATTAACTAACCCTGAAGGGGATGTTACAACAACGTGAGTAACACAAATATAGGGTAAAATAAACGATATATAACATGAATTCATTGTATGATATGCTACTAATCAAATACCCCCACACTTATTTTTTTCTAGTCTCAAGCAAAAAACAAAGAAAAATGAAATGAGAAATTCTAACTCAGTTTCGTAGGAATCATGCTTGCACGTTGCACGTGCAACAAGTCATTAAACCCACTTGTTGTCAATTAGGAGGAGTTGTGTCTCTTGAGGGTTTTCAGCAGATATATATACACAAAATCTGAATATGGATGCATTATTCAACCTAGCAACACAACTTGATGAACCTAATTTTGTCAATCACTTGGTAGGAAATCCTATGGGTCGACTCTATATATATTTCCAGTCCATACACCAAGCATGGAGGACCATTTGTGCAAGTTAATTAAGGACTTAAGAGAAAGAGATGGGCAATCTTAATATCCTGAAATGATACATTTTATAAACTCCATTAAGGTGCTTATTGGGGTGGTTTTAACTGTATTATTTTATATTCCCAAACTACCCTTCTTGGTGTGTTGGTTCTCTCAGGATCATGTTTCGTGCATCACTGCTTGTGAGGACTTACACTATCACGTATACCCTCTCCCAAATCTATAGATATGGTGAGCCTACCACCGTGTAATGGGAGTTCGACTAGTGCATCCCAAGTCAAACGACTCGAAAGTACCAGGTATTAAGTTCCCCTCAAACCTACTTTCCCGAGTGGTAGGAGCGATGTGAAAAGAGAGAACGTCTTACTTTATTATTTCTTATTCACAGATGAGCCAAATCCCTAAACTAATAAAGTAGTTTAGGAGTCCCTGACATCAACAAACACTAGTGCAGAATATGGAATAAGCATCGCCTAATACCCGTTGGTCACCGATATATTTGACTTCTATAATTATATACGTCAGCTTTCCTAGTAGCCGACGTCTATGTGCACATCCAGACAACAGTGTTTTAATAACTGACGTCTATACCTTGTTTAAAAAATGTTAAAAAATAATCACAGAATAGGCGTCGGTTGTCCCAAATGCCTGACGTCTATTCCCCATACTTAAAACGTCATGTGGCCTTATGACTGATGTCTATAGCCACATAGACGTCACATGGCCTTCTGCCCGACGTCTATATGTCTATTATAAAACCGTTTATGTAAACATTTTCATGATCGTTTATATACCCGACCGGGACAAACCTTACCAAACCCCAGCCACCGCGACAAATCTCCGACCAAACCCTAGCCACCACGTCAATCTCCGACCAAACCTTTCCACATTTACGACCCTCGACCTCCTCGATGACTTTCGACCTCCTCCGCCACCACAGCCACGCACCTCCGCAACCTCGACCACCAACCTCCAGGACAGCCACGACCCCCGACTAGTGCCACCGCAACCGTCACTATAAGTTCCGTCTTCAACATTGCTTTTCTTCCCTAATTTCACTATATACCGACAAGTTCAACTAATTTGTTTTTTTAAAATTGTTTGAATTTGCATATGAACTGAGAGCAATGCTATATAGATCAAACCCAAATTTTAAAAACAAAAATTGGGTGGTTATGATGGTTGTCACTAGGGGTATTTTGACTTTTGATGGGCTTGTGTGGTTATGATGGTACGTGTTCGATTTTTCTTGTTCTTGTATGTCATTGAGGTATTAATTTGAAATACCTTTATTTTATCTCTATTTTTACAAAGAAGGGAGTGTAACTGTATTTGATGTCAAGACATACAAGTAAATTGATCTTGTCATAGTTATTGATCTCAAGACATACAGGGAGTGTAACTGTATGTCATAGTTATTTCGTCTCTGTTATAAATAGAAACAAGTAGTACAGTTAGTGAGTCTTAAGATCAATTTAGGGTTTTAGTTTCGTTTTGTGATTGAGTTTTTTTGATTTTGTGTAGTTGTGCGCACAATGATTGAGCGACGTTGCTGTGCGGGAAACGTCCAAGATTTTGTTTGTGAGTTTTTCTTTATTTTTCTACTTGTGGTTTGTGATAGTAATCGATTCTTATGGATGAAGATATTGTAAAATTGAACCAACAATGAATGTGTTTGTGGTGAGAAGAATATATTAACTCAAGTAAAGATTGAATCAACCACCATTATGTGTATTCTTACTTGTGTCAGCTATCACCATTCATGCATGATCAAGGTGAGCTTACTAATTGTGTTGTAACTTAGTTCAAAATTCAAATGTGCATGTCGGACATTGATTGCACAAAAAGTAAAGTGCAGAGAACTTTGTTTCATCTTGCCACATAATACCTATTTTTAATGATAATAAAGATCATGATATGATATAATGTGTGATGTTCCCGCCAATGAATTCATGTTTTAGCCATACTTTTTTCTTCCCAATTTGTTTATTGGAACTTGGAAGGGAATTAAGTAAACTCTTCATTTCAGCTTGTACAATTGCAATAACTTTTTAACTAAAAATCGATACTAATGTATGTATTTATGTTCAAATTGAAGAAATTTGCAGTAATTCTATGATATTGAGAGGACAATACTTCTGCATGAACATCTTTGCCTGTAGTTAATTATTTACATATTGTTTCAGGTTTACCAAATATTATACAATATTTGCCAAATTACATATTATTTAGATATTGTCTGTAGATATGCTGGTAGTATGATAGTAACTCATCGACCCCCTTAAGCAACTTGGCCTTTCATAACCTATAACAAAAGATTTGACTATACTTACTAAGTAAATCAGAGTTAGATTGCCAAAAGACAACCTCATCAAGCCATTGCGACAAGTAATCAAAGCATTAGACGTTGCCAGAAATGGCCTCCGAAGTATCACCGAGATTTGTCCTTGTGGGTTAGACAATCGTTCTGTATCTAGGATAATAAAATCGATTTGAAGTACGAACTCACCCACTTTAATAAAGACGTCATCTACAAGGCCACATGGAATTTTGACCGACTTGTTAGCCAACTGAAGGGCAATTTGTACGCAGGACCTTATTTGCAAGGGCAGGGTTTCTCGAATATCGATGCACATCGAAGTGGAAAATTAACACAGGGAAGGATACGTACATGGCCAGGACAACCATTAAGAATGAATTCCTTGAGCATGAATGTGACGTGACAAAACCCAAGCAGGTTTTGAATACCCTTTAGTCACTATTAACGCAAAAGTAGGATGCCTGGCTTCAACTTTTGGACAACAAGATATGTCTATCAAAGAAAAAGGTATGTCCATCAATTAATACTTCGCACAAGTGAAGACACTCTGTCGTGATATAT
This sequence comes from Triglochin maritima, assembly GCA_963682175.1. NCBI lineage: Eukaryota > Viridiplantae > Streptophyta > Magnoliopsida > Alismatales > Juncaginaceae > Triglochin > Triglochin maritima. The sequence goes on along the minus strand of OY821790.1, from coordinate 13,078,466 downwards.
CAAATTCGATATGGATTCCAAGATTATTTAGCCCAGGATGTGGAGCATTATCATCCATGGCTCAAGCCAGAATATAATGCCTTTGTTAAAAAGTACAAGGCCGATTGACTCCGTATAACTAAGAGTGAGAGAGTTTATTTGCCAATCAAGAAACTCTCACCAAATAGATGACTGGAGTTTTTGCAAAAAATGAGGGAAGAAGCTCTTTTTACCAGGAGACAAAAAGGTGAACCGAAGAGACAAGAACGTAGAAGTTCACAACAAGAGGGACCACATGTAACATCCTCAAAAGAGCGGAAATTTTAAAACTTTTTTAAAAAGAAAATCAACTGACAAAATGCAACACAGGGGACATCACCAGGATAATCACAAGGGTGCACCATCAAATATATATATCCAAATTTTATTCAACTTAAGTTATCGGTCCGGCCAAAGTCACCAAGCAGTCGATCGTTTGGAAAGTCGATGCCTGAACTGATTTACAAAAGTGTAATCGGTCGAACAGATGAAAAGGGCGGTCAAGCCTTTAGATGGTCAAGACCCCCAACCGACTCACTAACTATGTAACCGGTCGAACGGCAAGGGGACCCGTTCGACCGAAAATACCTAGAGCATGCCTGGTACGCTTAACCAATAGACCGCCCGAAGGCATCGTTCGACCGATGCAAGTCAAACTCCCAGAATTTCACTAGCAACGGTCGACTGCTGAACATAATTCCCGATGAGCCTTTCGACCTACCGTCGACATCTACGACCACTCACACAACCATAAGTGAGTCTTAAATACAAGCTTGACATAGCTACGAGGTTTGAAGAAGCCTTTGAAGAATCAATGACAAGCTTTTCCACAATTTGCACAATTCCGGTGGACTTCATCTCGATCGACGATCAATGCACTCGATCACTCAACGATTTCACTGAGCTCTCGCACTTCTTCACTTCACCACGCCGACGAGCACAGCTAAGGAGGGAGACAGATTATAGAGAGATTATAAAAAAGAAAAAGGAATGAGATGAGTTTAGCACTTAAAACCCCTCACCTCACTTCCCACCAATCACAACTCTCCAACCATCACATCACCTCACTTCCAGCTTTATCTCAGCCGCTCACAAGCCTTCAAACCAACAAAATATCCCAAGGACTAGATTAGACTTGTTTAAACCCAATTAGCCTAATAAAGTAGGATTCGGTTCTAACAATATACCTTCGTTTAAGAAATTTTATCCTCGAAATTAAATCCAGAAACTTACCAAACAGCTCTGGATACTTCTTCCGGACCTCCTCCTCAATCTCCCAGGTGGCCTCTTGAGCACTGTGATGCTTCCACTGGACCTTCACCATTGGAATGGTCCTCCTTCTGAGCTCATGTTCCATCTGATCCACTATCTCCACCGGTCTCTCTTCAAGAGACAAATCCTGACGGATCTCTGGAACATCTATCTGAATCACATGAGCTCGATCTGCCACGTACTTCCTCAACATCGAAACCTGGAAGACATTACGAAGCCCTGAATACTGTAGCGGCAAAGCAATCCTTTATGCAACATCTCCAACCCGGTCGAGGATCTCAAAAGGTCCGACATATGTCGAACTGAGCTTCCCCTTCTTCCCAAACCTCATCACTCCGTGAGCTAGGGACATCTTCAGGAACACATTTCACCTGCCTCGAATCTCAACTCTCGCCTACACCTATCCGCATAGCTCTTCTGCCTGCTCTGAGTGGTCGCGAATCTTTGCCTGATCACATCGACCATCTCAGCACACATATGTACGATCTTAGGCCCAACTAACTACCTCTTGCCTATGTCAATCCAGCATACCGGTGATCCCAATACTACCTCGTACGGGGCCATCCCAATACTCAGATGGTAGCTATTGTTGTAGGAGAACTCGATCAGCGGCAAATGTTCATCCCAATGACCTGCCCAATCTAGAGCACATGCTCTCAACATGTCCTCCAAAGTCAAGATGATCCGCTCCGACTGCCTATCTGTCTGAGGATGAAAGGTTATGCTGAACTTCACCTGAGTTCCCAAAGCCTTGTGTAGACTCCTCCAAAATTTGGATGTGAACCTGTAATCTCTGTCTGAAATAATACTCACGGCCACTCCATGCAGTCGGACAATCTCCTCAATATACCACTTAGCCAGACCCTGCAAAGGCAAGGTGGTCTTAATAGCTAAGAAGTGCGCCGACTTGGTCAGTCGATCGACTATGACCCAAATCACGTCGTGGAATCTCCTCGTCCAGGGAACCCGGTGACAAAATCCATAGTCACGTGTTCCCACTTCTACTCTGGAAGCTTTATCCTCTGCATAGGCCCTGCTAGCCTTTGGTGCTCAATCTTTACCTGCTGACAGACTAAGCACCATGCCACGAACTCTGCTATCTCGGTCTTCATCCCCTTCCACCAAAAATTTCTCTGAAGGTCCTTATACATCTTCGTGCTGCCCAAGTGAATCGAATAACGGGACCTGTGTGCCTCCTCCATGATTTCCTTCCTCAGATCTCCTCCTTTAGGCACCCAGACTCAGTCTCTAAATCATAGACCCCCATCGCCTCCAACCCTGAAGTCTGATCCATCTCTAGCGGCTAACAACAACCCTGACAACTCATCATCAGAACTCTAAGTCTGTACAATACTCGAAACTATCGGAGGCTCCAACCTCAGACCAGCAATCGCTGCCCCTGTGATCCATCTGTGAAAGGCTTCCACTCAGCCAAAGTCTCTAGCAACTTCCACTCCTGGATACACATACCGGCTACAGAGACCTCTATCTTCCTGCTCAAAGCATATGCTACCGAATTCGCCTTTCCCAGAAGATAGGAAATGGTGAAGTGATAGTCCTTAATGAACTCAAGTCATCTTCACTGCCTCATGTTCAACTTCTTCTGAGAAAGCAAACACTTCAGACTCTGATGATCTGTGAAGACCTCAAACTGCTCTCCATACAAATAATGTCTCGAAGTCTTAAAGGCGTGAACCACTGCTGTCAACTCCAAATCATAAGTCGGGTAATTCATCTCATGCACCTTCAATTGCCTCGAAGCATGGACAAACACCTTCCCGTGCTACATTAGCACACATCCCACCCAAACGCCCGAAGCGTCACTGTAGATCACAAATCTGCCGCTGCGACTGGGAAGAGTCCGAACCAAAGCAGTCTTCAACCGACTCTTCAGTTCCTGAAAACTATCCTACAAAACTTCTGGGACCAGATAAATTTGACGCCTTTCTGAGTCAAAGTTGTCAACGGAGAAGCAAGTCTCAAAAAGTCTTTGATGAAATGACAGTAATAACCTGCCAGTCCAACAAAGCTCCTGATCTCAGTAACACTCGTCGGGGCCCTCCACTGTGTCACTACCTCAACCTTCGCCAGATCCACAGATAAGTTGGCTCCTGATACGATGTGACCCAGAAAAGCCACTCGATCCAACCAGAATTCGCACTTTGAGTACTTGGCATACGACTGCTGATCCCACAAAATCCAAGCACGATCCTCAAATGTTCTCTGTGCTGCTCAATGTCTGGAGAGTAAACCAAGATGTCATCCACGAAGACAATAACGAATCTGTCGAGGTATTGCCTGAACGTCCTGTTCATGAAATCCATGAAAGCTGCAGGAGCGTTCGTCAAACCAAAAGGCATCACCAGAAACTCATAGTGCCCATACCTCATTCTAAATGTTGTCTTCTGGACATCTGCCTCCCTGATCCTCAGCTGTTGAAAACCAGACCGCAGATCAATCTTTGAGAATACCTTCACTGACTGCAAGTGGTCAAAAAGGTCCTCAATCCTGGGTGAAGGATATTGATTCCTAACGGTAACCTTATTCATGATCCTGTAAACAATACACAATCGCAACGATTTGTCCTTCTTCTTTTCAAAGAGTATCGTTGCTCCCCAAGGTGAGACACTAGGTCGGATAAACCCAGTATCCATCAAACGCTGCAACTGCTTCTTCAACTGAACTAACTCTGCAATTGCAATCCGGTACGGAGCCTTCAACTGCGGTGTAGTCCTAGGTATCAGATCGATGCCAAACTATATCTCTCTGTGAGGTGGTAGACCGGAGACATCGTCTGAGAAAACCTCTGAAAAATGCTGGATTATCTCGATGTCTCCCAACCTCTTCAACTTCGGATCTGGAACTACCAAGGTGGCTACAAATGCCTTGCAACCCTGGAGCAACAACTTCTGTGTCTGAACTGCAGATACTATATTGCGTCAAACTCCCAGAATTACAAACATTGTTCGACCGGTGCAACGCAAACTCCCTGAATTACACTAGCAACGGTCGACCGCTGCACCAGCCTGTCGACCGAATTCCCGCAGAAACTCTACTGAACAGAATTCCCGACGAGCCTTTTGGCCTTCCTTTGACATCCACAATCACTCACACAACCATAAGTGAGTCTTTAAATGCAAGCTTGACATACCTATAAGGTTTGAAGAAACCTTTGAAGAACCAATGGCGAGCTTTTCAACAATTTGCACAATACCAGCGAACTTCCTCTCGATCGACGATCAATGCACTCGATCACATAATGATTTCACTGAATTGTTACACTTCTTCATTTCACCACGCCGACGATCAGAACTAAGGAGGGAGACAGATTAGAGAGAGATTATAAAAAGAAAAAGGAATGAGATGAGTTTAGCACTTAAAACCCCTCACCTCACTTCACACCAATCACAACTCTCCAACCATCACATCACCTGACTTCAAGCTTTATCTCAGCCACTCACAAACCTTCAAACCAACAAAATATCCCAAGGACTAGATTAGACTTGTTTAAACCCACTTAGCCTAATAAAGTAGGATTAGGTTCTAAAAATCTACCCTCCTTTAAGAAATTTAGTCCTCGAAATTAAATCTAGTAACTTACCAAACAGCTTCGGATACTTCTTCCGGACCTCCTCCTCAATCTCCCAGGTGGCTTGTCGAGCACTGTGATGCTGCCATTGGACTTTCACCATTGGAATGGTCCTCCTTCTGAGCTGGTGTTCCATCCGATCCACTATGTCCATCGATCTCTCTTCAAGAGACAAATCCTAACAGATCTCTGGAACATCTATCTGAATCACATGAGCTGGATCTGCCATGTACTTCCTCAACATCGGAACATGGAAGATATTATGAAGCCATGATTACTATGGTGGCAAAGCAATCCTCTATGTGACATCTCCAACCCGGTCGAGGATCTCAAATGGTCCAACATATCTCGGACTACGCTTCCCCTTCTTCCAAAACCTCATCACTCCGCGAGCTGGGGAAATCTTCCGGAACACATGATCACCTGCCTCGAATGTCAACTCTCGCCTACGCTTATCCGCGTAGCTCTTCTGCCCACTCTGAGCGGTCGCGAATCTCTACCTGATCACATTGACCTTCGAAGCACACATCTGTACGATCTCATGCCCAACTATCTACCTCTTGTATATGTCACTCTAGCATACCGGTAATCTGCACGGTCTCCCGTACAATGCCTCCTACGGTGCCATCCCAATACTCGAATGGTAGCTATTGTTGTTGACGTACTCGATCCCAATGACCTGCCAATGACCTGCCCAATCTAGAGCACACACTCTCAACCAATCCTGCAAAGTCTGGATGGTCTGCTCCGACCTGTCTGTCTGAGGATGAAAGGTGTGCTGAACTTCACCTGAGTTCCCAAAACCTTATGTAGACTCCTCCCAAATTTGGACGTGAACCTGGAATCACTATCTGAAATAATACTCATGGCCACTCCATGCAATCAGACTATCTCCTCAATATTCAACTCAGCCAAACCCTCCAAAGGCAAGGTGGTCTTAATAGCTAAGAAGTGCGCCGACTTGGTCAGTCGATCGACTATGACCGAAATCGCGTCTTCGAATCTCCTCGTCCTGGGTAACCCAGTGACAAAATCCATAGTCACGTGTTCCCACTTCCATTCTCGAAGCTCTATCCTCTGCATAGGCCTGGCTAGCCTCTGGTGCTCAATCTTTACCTGCTGAAAAACTAAGCACCTAGCCACGAACTCTGCTATTTCGGTCTTCATCCCATTCCACCAGAAATTTCTCTGAAGGTCCTTATACATCTTTGTGCTGCCCGGGTGAATAGAGTAACGGGACCTGTGTGCCTCCTCCATGATTTACTTCCTAAGATCTCCTCCTTTAGGCACCCAGACTCAGTCTCTAAATCTCAGACCCCCATCGATTCCAACCCTGAAGTCTGATCCATCTCTAGCGACTAACGACAACAACCCTGCAACTCATCATTAGAACCATGAGCTTGTACAATACTTGAAACTGTCTGAGGCTCCACCCTCAGACCAATAATCACGGCCCCCTGTGATCCATCTGTTAAAGGCTTCCACTCAGCCAAAGTCTCTAGCAACTTCCAGTCCTGGATACACATACCGGCTACAGAGACCTCTACTTTCCTTCTCAAAGCATCTGCTACCGAATTCGCCTTTCCCGGATGATAGGAAATGGTGAAGTCGTAGTCCTTTATTAACTCAAGTCATCTTCGCTGCCACATGTGTCAACTCCTTTTGAGAGAACAAAGACTTCAGACTCTGATGATCTGTGAAGACCTCAAACCACTCTCCATACAAATAATGCCTCCAAGTCTTCGAGGCGTGAACCATTGTTGCCAACTCCAAATCATCAGTCTCGTAATTCTTCTCATGCACGTTCAACTGTCTCGAAGCGTAGGCGACCACCTTCCCCTGCTGCATAAGCAGACAACCCACACCAATGCCTGAAGCGTCACTGTAGATCATGAATCCACTGCTGCCACCGGGAAGAGTCAAAACTGGAGCAGTCGTCAACCGACTCTTCAGTTCCTGAAAACTATCCACGCACTTCTTGGACCAGACAAATTTGACGCCTTTCTGAGTCAAAGTTGTCAACAGAGAAGCAAGTCTGGAAAAGTCTTTGATGAAACGACGGTAATAACTCACCAGTCCAACAAAGCTCCTGATCTCAGTAACACTCGTCGGGGCTCTCCACTGTGTCACTGCCTCAACCTTCGCTGGATCCACAGATATCCTGGCTCCCGAAATGATGTGTCCTAGAAAAGACACTCCATCCAACCAGAACCCGCACTTCGAGTACTTGGCATACAACTGCTGATCCCTCAAGATGCCAAGTACGATCCTCAAATGTTCTCTTTGTTGCTCTATGTCTGGAGAGTAAACCAAGATGTCATCTACGAAGAAAATAACGAATCTGACGAGTTATTGCCTGAACGTCCTGTTCATCAAATCCATGAAAGATGCAGGAACGTTCCTCAAACCAAAAGGCATCACCAGAAACTCATAGTGCTCATACCTCATTCTAAATGTTGTCTTCTGGACATCTGCCTCCCTAATCCTCAACTGATGATAACCAGACCGCAGATCAATCTTCGAGAACACCTTTGCTGACTGCAACTGGTCAAAAAGGTCCTCGATCCTGGGTAAAGGATACTGATTCCTAACGGTAACCTTATTCAGCATCCTGTAATCAATACACATTCGTAATGATCTTCATTCTTCTTTACAAAGAGTACCGAGGCTCCCCAAGGTGAGACACAAGGTCGGATAAACCCAGTATCCATCAAACCCTACAACTGCTTCTTCAACTCAGCTAACTCTGCAGGTGCCATCCGGTACGGAGCCTTCAACTGCGGTGTAGTCCCAGGTATCAGATCAATGCCAAACTCTATCTCCCTGTGAGGCAGTAGACCGGAGACATCAGTCTGAGAAAACCTCTGAAAAAGCCTGGATTATATCGATGTCCTCCAACCTCTTCAACTTCAGATCTGGACCTACCAAGGTGGCTACAAATGCCCTGCAACCCTGAAGCACCAACTTCTACGCCTAAACTGTAGATACTATAATGCGTCCTCCTCTGTCCTGCGTCCCCCTGATCAACACATCAGGTAAGCCCTTTCTCGGAATGACAATCTTCTTTTCCCGGCATAAGACTCAGACATTGTACTGAGACAGCCAATCCATCCCGAGTATAACGTTGAAGTCTACCATCGGTAGCAAGACCTGGTCGGCCAAAAACTGCTGGTCTACCGAAACAATCGTGGTGCCGGGGAGGAAGCTCCCCACAGTGCCCACCAAACCCAGGGGTGTGCTAACTTCCAAAGTGACAGTCAACATCGCAGGGGTATGACCTAACACGCTCGCAAACTGCTCAGATATGAATGAGTGTGTGGCCCCACAATCAAACAACACCCTAGATACAAAATCATCAATAGAAAGCGTACCTTCCACTGCCGTGCTGGCATCCCTAGCCTTATCTGCCTGGATAGTGAAGACTCTCTCGACTCTCTTCCCCTGCTGGGGTGGTACTGCAGGTCTACTCGGTCCACCTCCACCAGACATAGATGGTCTCAGTCGTCCGCTAGGCCCACCCGGCCTGCTCGGGCAGTAACGGAAGAAGTGACCCATCTGGCGACAATTATGACAAGCATCGGGGCGGTGTCTGCACCCCCGCCCGAGATGAACTCTGCCACACTGCCTGCACTACCCAGTCTGTGGTGCTCAACCTCCGACAATTCGGGGCTTCTTGCCCAAATTTCCCTGTAACTGATCCCCCAGACGTCCACCAATCTTCACCTGCGACCTCCTGGCATCCTCAAAGATCTCCATACTATCTTGGTCCATGACAGTTGATTGATAGTTTTATTTAAACCGCAAGTGCACGACCGAGTTGAAGCAGTGGCAAATACGGGTCGTCCACTGGGAGGTGTGTCGACGTTTGGTTTGTGCGAAGGCGAGTGGTAAAGAAAGGAGAGAAATGTTGATTACACTAAACTATACTAAGATGCAAAAGGAAATGAAAGATAAGCAATAAAAAATAAATCCCATAGGGGGTAGAGAAATAATGTGAATATAAAGATGTGTGTGTGTTCAATTAAGCTCCTTACAACATGTAGTGCATGAAATTATAAAACTACATCCAACTTTGCCTCCACATGAATTAAGATAAGACTACATCATTAAAACATACAAGACAATAATTGGAATGAAGCTAAATGAACTCATGTATAAAGACTAGACCCTACTATGCCTCCACATGAATTAAGATAACCTAATATCACTAAAACATACAAGACATTAACCAAGGTAAAGGCAACAAGAGTACATACACTACAACTTGTGTTTCCAATATTAACTTCATCCATATCCTAACCTTATCGATCCCCATAAAATAGGTCCACTAATCAAAGCATAAGCTAAGCTTCATTCAAGAGCATTAGCAAATCAAAGATAAGAGTGAAAACCCATTAGATGGTTATGGAAATCATATAAAGCTCAAGGGATAAAGATAACACACACTTAATACACTACGTGATCATATCACATATTACTCCACCCCCCGAATGGGGATGGAACTACTCACACATATTTAAACTAACTACTCTAACAAAATGAAGCATTATACTGAAATAAAACTACACTAATCAAGCAAGAAATATTAAAGAATCATAAAACAAAACAAAGAAGCAAGCATGCATATGAAAGGAAATGAAACTAAGAGAGAAACAACACAATTAAAGGAAAAACATATATTATTAACTCACTAAATACAAGCAGCCCTTCCTCCACCAGAGTTTTGCTTCAAGGCTTCACTCTTCGTATGGAAGATGGCCACCAAAGAGGGAGATATGTACAATGGAAGGTGAAGAGTTCTATTTATAGCCAAAGAAAAAGGCAATCCGGAACAATCCCCCGATGTGGGACTAAACAGATACCAAAAATATCCTAAACATCCTCTAATACACGTGCTGGAGAAATTTGGACGGATCCGGAGTGATCTGGACCGCCAATTCGCGGTCCCAGACCGCCAATTGGCTGTCCATAAACTTTGGATCGAGTTGGAATTTGTTGTGGGCTTTTCTTGGTATATTGTCTGGTCTTGGATGCATTTACTTGGTTTGTTGGAGCTCCGACCCGAATCGAATTGCTAAAATACTCCCCATGATGGTGTGGAGTATTCTGTTTTGCTCTTAGGTCCTTCTGTCTTACATTCAGGTCCTTATCCCTTGCATCTTGGTCCCCAGATCTCACAATTCAGTCATTTTTCCCAGCTTTTGGGTCCTTTTATGGTTCATCACTTCAAACCTATTTATTCCTGAAAACTAAACATAAAACTCGTTACATAGCATTGTTTAGGTGAAAGATAATGGATAAAAGATACAAATATAAGCATGAAATGTTGTCAATCAAATACCCCCACACCTAAGTTTTGCTAGTCAATCAAATATAGCATACGAAAAAAACAAGAAATCCTAACTCACTTTCGTAGGAATCACGGTTGCACTTAGCACATGCAACAAGCCGTTAAACCTCTTTGTTGCCAAGGTGGAGTGTTGTCTCCTGAGGGTTTTCAGCGGATATAGCCACAAAATCGGAATAAGATGCATTATTCAATCTAGACACTCGACTCGTTGCACAAATTTTGTCGATCATTGGACGCGGTAATCCTATGGGCCGACTCTATATAGGTAATCAGTCCACACACCTAATCTAATGAACCATTCGTGCAAGTTAAATAAGGAATTAAGTGAAAGACATGGACAACCTCAACATCCTCAAGTAATACAAAGTGTAAAGTCCATTAAGGTTCTTATTTGCAAATTTTTTTCTTTTTTTCTTCTTTTCTCATTTTTTTCTTTTCTTTTTATTAGTTCGAGCTTCATTCTCCCAGGGTCAGGTTTCGTGCATCATTGCCCATGAGGACTTACACTATCACGTACACCTTTCCCCAAATCTCCACATAGGGCAATCCCTACCACCCGTGTAACGAGAGTTCGGTCGGCACATCCCAAGTCAGATGACTCGAAAGCACCAGGCACAAAGTCCTCTCAGACCTACTTTCCCAAGTGATAGGAGTTGTGCCAGAAGAGAGAACACCTACTCACTTATTTCTTATCTACGCATGAACCAAAACCCCTACACTTAATGTCTCACAACAAGATTTAGAGGGTCATTGACTACAACAAACTTCCTTAAGTTAACAAACACGAATTATTGACTCACTAGGTTCAGGGTGGACTTCTTTAAATGTTTGAGCACTGAAACCCTATGATTACTCACCCCCAAGGGAAAACTGGGGTGCATTCTAACGACTCAATAAATCCTAAAGCCACTGTACTAGATATCCTAATGCATCAAGTTCAAGACAATTTTGGGAGCTTTCTTTTTACTTTGCCTCTCAACGGTTTTGCACATGCTAAACACACAAAACCCAGAAAACATTTTCTTTCGTAAACACATGAAGATTTTGAAAGAAATGTGCAAATTTTAAGGCACTAGGCAAGCAAAAGAAGACAAGTCACCGAAGGATCATGGCAAGCAGATATATCGATATTAAATGCAGCACACCAACATGAGCCTAACAATGCACACAAAAGAAAACAAAAATCAAAAGAAAAGACTCGACTATGTACACACATAAAACACTCCCCCACACCTACTTCATGCATTGTCGTCAATGAATGCAAGCAAGATACTACATGGATTTATGCATGAAAAACGATAGATCTCACTAACATGAAGTACAAAGGGAAGTTCAAGGTCATGTTGATGGACACAAACCCGTATTCCCTCAAAACATGTGAGATGCTAAAGAAGGGATACAAATACGTGAAAGAAATGGGGCCCAAATACTCAAGGGTTGGAGCCCACAACAATTGATGCTCACTGAAGGAGTCTTCTTCTTTTTTCTTTTTTTTTAAAAACTATGTACAACAATAGGCTTCCATCTTCATATGTCAAGGGACATCAAATGGAAACCCACCATCTCTCGAGCCAGAAATGCACATGCATGGGCTAGCAACATACAAAACATAATTGTTTGACCACCTGACACCCTTATACGCATTGTGGTCGTTCGATGCCTCTGGAGAGTTAGCAAAAGAGGAGGCATGAATGAGAGGTGAACCTCTATCAGGTTGAAGGGTATCAGGTGGTTGATTCTTAACCCACATGGGGTCCCCAGCAGATACAGAATGAGGAGCATGTGGCCGAGAGGCCATAAAAATAGTATCTTGTGGCTCAAAATCCACGTAATCAAAAAGATGTGGCTCAAGGGCCACGTGATCAAAAAGAAGTGGCTCAAGGGCCACATGATCGGAAGAATGCTTCTCAAGGGACACAAGATCAAAAGGAGGTTGCACTGAGGCCACGGGATCAGAACATAAGGCACCTTCTTGTGCCAGCCCAGGTGAAACATCTTCACCACCTTCAGGATCTTCACCGAACAATTCTCTGAAGTACTTAAAGGTGCCCTCAACTTCAATTTCATCCAAACAGTGGATAAAGTTGACCCCAACAGGGTCATTGAAGGCACCTGGCTTCTTGCCGATGGTGAAGATGTTGAAATCAGCGCATTGACTACCATAAGTCAAGCGCATCATACCATTGCGACAATTGATCAATGCATTGGAAGTCGCAAGGAATGGTCGCCCCAGAATGACAGGAATTTGTCCAAGTGGGTTTGGCACATGTTCAGTATCCAAGACAAAGAAGGCGACTGGATAAATGAACTCTCCTACTTTGATCAGCACATCTTCCACCACACCCCTAGGTTTCTTCATTGACCTATCAGCCAATTGAAGAGTGGTTTTTGTTTGTTTGAGGTCTCCAAGACCGAGGTAGACGTAGACAGAATATGGCAGAAGATTAGCAGATGCACCAAGGTCCAATAAGTCTCGATGTATTGACACATCACTAATCACACAAGAGATAGTAGGACAACCAGGGTCCTTGTACTTGACTTGCATGGGTTGTGCCAACAAAGAACTCACATTAGCCACAAGAAAAGCTTTATTTGGAACATGAGTTTTTCTCTTCTTGGTGCATAAGTCGTTGAGAACCTTGGCATAAGGTGGCATTTGCTGAATCACCTCCAATAGAGGGATGTTCACCTTAACTTGCCGAAACATCTCAAGTATCTTGTCATGCTGATCAGAGGTTTTCTTTTTAAGGCGCTCAGGGAATGGCGCCTTCGGGGCATAAGGGTGCGAAGGAACATCAGAATTCTGGTCCAAAGAAGCATGAGTGGGGACCTCAGAATCTGATTCCTTTGACACAAAAGGAGACAAAGGGACCTTAGGGTTCGACCCCATTGTCGAAGGAAATGTAGAAGGAACCTCAGGATCTGGCTCCCTCAGAGATGCAGGTATCACCGCAGGTCTGGTGACACCAAGAGATGGTGATGACAAGGAAGGCACCCCAATGTAGTTATCCACCTCCTTACCAGACCTAAAAGTATGAATCACATTAATGTGATGGGTCGGTTCAGAGGTAGCATGAGGTACAGGTTGCCTTCATTGAGAATGGTTACCTCGAGGATTCACCTCAGGTTGACTCGGGAACTGACCCTTCTCGCGTTCATGGAATTGATGAGCCAACTGGCTAACTTGCATTTCCAAAGCCTGGACTGTACTTTTCAACGCTTGAAGGGTCGGATCACACGAAGGGTCCTTGGGGTCAACCCGCTGGGGTGGTGGAGTCTGGTTAGAATAACCTGATGATGAGGCATGGGGAGGTTGGTAATTATGGTTCTGAGACCTTTGATGTGGAGGTTGGTAGGTCGCCGATGGGCGTGGAGGTGGATAAGGTCGAGGTTGAGGTTGAGCGTGCGAGCTCTGACCATGACCCCCACTAGGCCCCCAAGAGAAGTGAGGATGGTTACACCATCCCAGGTTGTAGGAGTGACTGTACGTGTCGTTACGGGGCCTCTGTTGATACATCGCATTTGCATGCTCAGTATCCCTTGGAGCGTAAGCGCATTCGAAGTCATCATGGCCCGTAAGTCCCACACCTACCACACCCGGGAGTAGCGACCTGAGCTACAGGAGCTCGGTTCAACTCTAAACTCTCAATCCTACGCATGAGAGCAGTCATTTTCGCCTCAGACGCGGTCGATGACTCAACTTGATATGATCCAGCTTGACCAGAAGACCCGGCGGCTGGTGGCTCTCTCATGGTGTCCCACTCAAAGGTGCGTTCAGCCATTAACTCAAAAGTGTCGCATGCCTCATCGATGGGTTTCATTTGGAAGTCACCCTGTCACATCGACTCCAACAATGTGCGGGTGTTGTAGTTGAGGCCCTCATAAACAATTTGGCACAACTGCCATAGCTCAAGTCCATGATGAGGGCACTGCTGGAGAAGGTCATTGAACCTCTCAAAGAAACCATGAAAAGATTCGGTCTCAGTTTGATACATTTGATGTATCTGGTGCCGTATCTGTTGAGTTTTCCTTTGAGGGAAAAATCTCTTCAGAAATACGGTCACAAAGTCATCCCACGACTGAATGGAGCTCGCCGGGAGGCTGTACATCCATTTCTTGGCGTTATCCTTCAACGCGAAAGAAATCATCCTCAACCGGACTGAATCCTCGTCAAGCTGTTGAAGCTTGAACATGGAACATACTTCCTCGAATTCGCGTATAAAAATATACGGATCCTCCTTATTGGCAGTAAAGGTTGGTAGCATGCTCACATATTGAGGTTTCAGCTCATAGTTGGTCCCGTGAGGAGGCGGAAGAACTATGCAAGAAGGCCACGCGGCCCGAACAGGATGGGTCCGCTCCCACAAAGTCATCGGTCTATCATGTCGAGCTAAAGGTGGTGGTGCACCAAGAACTCGATCCTGACCGAATCTCCCTTCCTCTCGAGTCAGAGGAGGAGGAGGAGGAGGTCTACATTGTGGTGCGAACGGACCGAGGTAATCCATGTATGGAACCTGATCTCCCTTGCCACCATGAGACGACTCAGACTCTTGCTCCAAAGGAGTACGAGGCGGAGATGGTCGATCACCAAGACCGTCCATCTCAGAAATAAGCACTCTCTCTAGTCGAGCGCTCTCACCAGAACGAGCCCAACCTCGCATAAAAAAAAGGTCGACTCGACTCTAAACAACACACAACAAAAGGTTTTGGTGGGAACTCGTATAGTCAGAGGAGGAGACTATACGTAGAGAATAGATGAGGAGAGGACTAAGATGAGGAGGGAAGAATCCTTAGATCTAACGTGGGTAGTGGGATCAGGTAGAAGCCTAACTAGCAAGCACGGCTCAAACAACTTAAGGCTATGGGTCGTTAGGCTAGACGACGCCTAACTTCGAGGTCACTAGCCTCGACACGCCTCACCTCCCTACAACGAGGACCACAATGCCCAGCAAGTGATACCAGATCCGGAGATCCAGTACCTCCTACTATCGACAAGGTAAGCAACGCCGATTAGGTCATGACGGTTTCAACTAGATTACTCTCCTAGTGCGTCCGCAATCCTGGGAGCAAACTAGAAGTCACAGCATGCAAAATAGGGCTCCCAGATAACTTAAATGAAGCAAACAACTACCACAAGAAAAATGGAAGCAAGAAACCCTCACCAGGCTGCCAATTGGCGGTCTCAGACCGCTGATTGGCGATCCCTTTTGATGTTTAGGTGCTCCAACTCCTCCAATAGCCCCCCTTGAGCTCTAGGATCCCTGAAACTAAGAAAAACTGAAAACAAAAAATTTAAAACCACTCGAATCGTCCAAACCAAAGTCTGACGGAGCACCTCCCCGGTAACGTTGCCAAAAACTTGATTGATAGTTTTATTTAAACCGTAAGTGCACGGCCGCGTTGAAGCGGTGGCAAATATGGGTCGTCTACTTGGAGGTGTGTCAACATTTGGTTTGTGCGAAGGCGAGTGGTAAAGAAAGGAGAGAATGGTTGATTACACTAAACTACACAAAGATGCAAAAGGAAATGAAAGATAAGCAATAAAAACTAAACCCCATAGGGGGTAGAGAAATAATGTGAATATAAAGATGTGTGTGTGTGTGTGTTCAATTAAGCTCCTCACAACATGTAGTGCATGAAATCATAAAACTACATCCAACTTTGCCTCCACATGAATTAAGATAAGACTACATCATTAAAACATACAAGACAATAATTGGAATGAAGCTAAATGAACACATGTATAAAGACTAGACCCTACTATGCCTCCACATGAATTAAGATAACCCAATATCATTAAAACATACAACACATTAACCAAGGTAAAGGCAACAAGAGTACATACATTACAACTTGTGTTTCCAATATTAACTTCATCCATATCTTAACTTTATCATTCCCCATAAAATAGGTCTACTAATCAAAGCATAAGCTAAGCTTCATTCAAGAGCATTAGCATATCAAAGATAAGAGTGAAAACCCATTAGATGGTTATGGAAATCATATAAAGCTCAAGGGATAAAGATAACACACACTTAATACACTGCATGATCATATCACATATTACTCCACCCCCCGAATGGGGATGGAACTACTCACACATATTTAAACTAACTACTCTAACAAAATGAAGCATTATACTGAAATAAAACTACACTAATCAAGCAAGAAATATTAAAGAAGAATAAAACAAAACAAAGAAGCAAGCATGCATATGAAAGGAAATGAAACTAAGAGAGAAACAACACAATTTAAGGAAAAACATCTATTATTAACTCACTCAATACAAGCAGCCCTTCCTCAACCAGAGTTTTGCTTCAAGGCTTCACTCTTAGTAGGGAAGATGGCCACCAAAGAGGGAGATTTGTACAATGGAAGGTGAAGAGTTCTATTTATAGCCAAAGAAAAAGGCAATCCGGGACAATCCCCCGATGTGGGACTAAACAGATACCAAAAATAGCCTAAACATCCTCTAATACATGTGCTGGAGAAATTTGGACGGATCCAGAGTGATCTGGACCGCCAATTAGCGGTCCATAAACTTTGGATCGAGTTGGAATTTGTTGTGGGCTTTTCTTGGTATATTGTCTGGTCTTGGATGCATTTACTTGGTTTGTTGGAGCTCCGACCGGAATAGAATTGCTAAAATACTCCCCATGATGGTGTGGAGTATTCTGTTTTGCTCTTAGGTCCTTCTATCTTACATTCAGGTCCTTCTCCCTTGCATCTTGGTCCCCAAATCTCACAATTCAGTCATTTTTCCCAGCTTTTGGGTCCTTTTATGCTTCATCTCTTCAAACCAATTTATTCCTGAAAACTAAACATAAAACGCGTTATGTAGCATTGTTTAGGTTAAAGATAATGGATATAAGATACAAATATAAGCATGAAATGATGTCAATCAATAGTCGTGAATTTCATAGCATCTGCTAAAGTCTGCGGTATACTCGTGGTGACACGAGATCTGAACTACGGTCTCATACCCCACACAAACTTTCGAGCCGTCTGTTCCCGAGTCACATAAATCTCTGGGCAATAACGTTCCAAAGCATGGAACCTCCTGATGTAAATAGTGAACGTCATCTCTCTCTTCTCTAAGACAAAAAAAACTCCTCCCTCTTCCTGTTACGGACATGCTGCGGAAAATACTGTTGGTTGAACTTTGCAAGGAAGTCCTCCCAACTCACATCCTCTCTATCCTTGAAAACCAGCGCAGACGTGGTCCTCCACTAGTTGGATGCCTCGCTGAAACGTAGGTGGCCATGTCCACCTTCCTCTCTGGTGCCACTCCAATAGCCCAAAAGATCTTCTGGATCTTGAAGGCCCAGTCCTCTGCTGCCTCAGGGTCACCTCTACCGTGGAAGGTCGGTGGGTGTTGGCGCATAAAATTATCATGCACTGCGCTTGTCTGGGAGCTCGGACATCTCCAAAGTAACCGTCTCCGACTGTCACTCATCTGCCCCCGCAGGCCCACCAGTCTACTCACTTGCACTGTGGTAGCGTGTGGGAGGTCTCACGCGTCTCGAAGGCGTCTATACAAAGACAGAAACTCAAATCAATAATGATAATGCATGCATGACCTATTGCAATACTAACTCAACTCCCAAGGGTGGTTTCTTTGGACAAAGACACAGGAACCGACAACTCTGATACCAAGTTGTAACGTCCTCAAAACAACAGAAATTTTAAAACTTTTTTAAAAAGAAAATCAACTGACAAAGCGCAACACAGAGGGCATCACCAAGATAATCACAAGGGTGCACCATCAAATATATATATCCGCTCAACAAAAGGTGATTACATCAAAAGGCTATAAGATGAAATGTACACAAGTAATCACAATGACCTCAAAAGAAGGGAAAACAGGATTCGATCCCGATAGCTCTCTTCCCCAGGCACCACCATCTAACAACGATCACAGCCTGAAATGCAAACATGAAACTATGCTTGAGTTTCCATAAGGAAACCCCGTATACCAACCCCTCACACCAATATAAACAAGACATCAAGGAATAAAACATGGCATGAACATAACAACAACCACATACATCATCAACTAGGTTTCCAGGACCTCTCTCCCAACCACAGTTGACACAACCAACCTGGGTCTCAAGGGTCCTCTCACCCCAACCCCACAACAACAAACTTGCCTCAGTGTTACCGGAGCCATGATTTTGCATCATTTACCGGAGCCTCAGTCTCAACAATCACAACACCAAACAACAAAGAAACACAACATAGAGATATCAGGCCGATAGTCCGTACCATTGCCCAAAGGGGGCCGGGGAGACAGGTCACCTTCAATCAAGCACACAACATCGCTATCAGGCCGACCAGTTCGTACCCTTGCCCAAGCGGTCCGGAAAACCAATCACCCTTCATACAAACTCAAAACTCCACAAAAGAACCACAGAACTAGCAGAAACGGTCGACCGCAAAAGGCAAGATGGTCGACTGGATTCTTCCAGTACACACCACCAACTCTATGGTCCAAAAGACCGGTCGAACCTAACTAACTAACAAAATTACCAAATGGTCGAACAAAGGTCACTTGGCCGGTTGACCGAATTCAGCAAATACTCTGCTGAACAGAATTCCTGAAAAGAGCTAGACTTTTGAGATGCATGTAAAATCAACATATGAAAACGAAACAAGAAAGAGCTAGACTGTTGATATATGTCATGGAAGATATGGCCACGTGAACTACCACAAAATAAAGGTAATGATGAAGAAGTCAATGTCAAAGGTTTACCACAACTTGAGATTTTCGGTGATACACTCTCTGTTGGGGGTCAAGATGGGAAGGCACGTTGATAGATATTAGAAGTTAAATATGGAAGTGCAAGTGCACGACCACATTGAAGTGATCACAATCTTATCTCTATAATGACATGAAAAATATGGAAACCCATATATGACCACAACCCCAACTATGTCTCCACATGTTATCATTGCCTATAAGGACTTACACTATCATGTAACCCTCCCTCAAATCTCCACATACGGTGATCCCTACCACGCGTGTAACAGGAGTTCCACGGTGCATCCCAAGTCAGAAGACTCGAAAGCATTAGGTATGAAGTCCACCTCGGACCTACTTACCCAGATGGGAAGAGACGTGCGAGAAGAGAGAACACGTTACTTCATTAATTCTCATTATACAAATGAACCAAAACCCCTACACTAAATGTTTCACAAAATGAATTAAGGGTCCTTAACATCAACAAACTTCCTTATATTAATTAGCACGAATTCCTTCAAAAGAAGGAGACTTACAAGGTTCAAGGTGGACTTCCATATTTGTTTGAGTACTGAAACCCTATGATTACACTCCTCTCGAGAGAAAACCAGGGTGCACCACCCTTACGACTAGAGATAGGACCTAAAACCTGTATACTAGATATCCTAAAGTTTCATGTTCAAGGTAATTCTGGGAGCTTCTCTTTTTACTTTCCTCTCAACAAGTTTTGCAAATGTCAAGTACAAGCAAACCCCCAAAATACTTTCTTTAGCAAACACATAGATGTTTTCAAAACAAATGGAAAAATTAAAACACTAGGGTACAAAAGAAGAGAAGGCACCCAAGGATCATGGTATAACAAGATATATATCAATGTAAAATGTTGGACACTATCATGACCATAGTAGTGCAAACAAAAGAAAACTAAACAAAAGAGCAGGAAAGACGCGACTTCATATATACAAATGATAAACCCCCCACACTTAAGTCATGAGTTGTCCAAAGCGTATGCAAAGAATGAAATGTAAGGCCAAGCCGACTACAGTCACCTCCATTGTCGTCAAGAGGAAGATGCCCCCATAGGAGTAGGAATCCTCTGTTTGTGATTTCTTCAACATCTATGGAGAGAGAGTTTTTTTTAATCTCAACCATTCACACGGTTGAGGACTAGGTAGGTTCATGAATGATCATGACTTCCTCGACTTCAACTGGTGACCCCTCCAAGTAAGGTGTGAGGCGTTGTCCATTTACTTTGAACATGTTCTCATTCCTTGGGTTCAGGATATCGACCGTTCCCTGAGGAAACAAAGTCTACATAATAAATGAGTCCGACCATCCACAGCAAAGCTTATCCACAAACAGATAAGCTTGAAATTTTAGAGCAACACATTTTACCCGATCGTAAACACTTTTCACACAATCATGCTATCATGAAACATTTTTGCTCGGGTCATGTGACTTTGGCATTTTCATACGCATCATTGAGTACCTCTTCCAACTCCACAATCTTGAGCTTACGTCGAGCACCTGCTTGATCAAGATCCATATTTAGGTTCTTGATTACCCAAAAAGCCCAATGTTCAAGCTTGATGGATATGTGACAAGTGATCGGGATGTGAAGATTAAAACAATAAGTGCACGACCACGTTGAAGCAGTGGCAAGTACGGGTCATGTCCACGAGGAGCAACGTTGAGTCGTCATCGACCATACTCGTGTGGGAAAAGAAAATAAAGAGTGAGTGTATGAAAACTAACTAATGTTACGTGAATCGAAAAAGGAAATCTAATATGACTAGTACCGTAGAAGGTGGAGAATGCATGCAAAAGTGTAGATGTGTGATATGTGTGTGTACAATTAAGCGCTAATAACATGCATAACATGAAAATCTATATTGACCACAATTCCAAGTGTGTCTCTACATGGATTAAAATTTATCACCATTATTAAAACATACAAAACACTACTCAAGATGAGGATAAACACAACCACATATTACATGTCAATTTTATCTCTTAATGACATGAAGAACATAGAAATACATAATGACCACAACCCCAACTATGTGTCCACATGAATTAAGATTCAACACCATCATTAATACATACAAGACATTAATTAAGATAATGCCAACAAGGACATATGCTTCCACATGTCATCCTTATCTCTTTATCTGCTTTAATCTTATTCTCACCTCATCATTCCCCATTAAGTGGACACACAACCAAAGCATGTGCTAGGCATCCATTACGATTATTAACACATCAAAGACAAGAGTGAGAACACCCATCAAAATGACATGGAAATCATTTGAAGCTCGAAAATGAATAATAAAAACACACAAATCTAATTACATCCACACTTCACATCATCCTCCCCCAAGGGGGATGGATTACTCACTAATCATCTCAGTAACAGAGAAAATAACAAAGTAAAAACAACAAATGAACAAGTATGGAAAACTAAATCTAATCAAGACAAGAATGTGAATGATGACAACCAAAACTTGACTAATGAAAGAAGATTACAAAAGTTCTTCCTCTCCACCACTTAACTACTAAAATAGCAAACAAACCCACTCTAAAGGGGGAGAGAAGAGGAAGAATAAGAATAGAATGGTTACAAGTTTATTTATAGAAGTTGGAAGGTTTGGATTAATTTGGTCGTAATCGCACGGGTGTAAATTAGATCTGGATGCTCTTGAGTGCTCCAAACTGAATACCCAACCTACATGAGAACTTTGGTCGTCAATCGCCCAACCAGATCTACGATTGGCGGATTTGGATATGCTACTGGCGGATCAATTGGATCTGATCCGCTCCGAATTTGGACACCACCTTAAGGTCACCAATTAAGCATGTGGGGGTGTGCACTAATCCCCGGGTTTGGTCTTGATTGTAGAATTACTCCCCAGGTTATGAGATTACAGAGTTTTATGACCAACATATTTTTTATGATAAAGCCCTTCTAGAATTTCACTTAGGTCATTCCTGACATGCAATTTTGTCCTTGGGCATTACAAACAGGTCCAGAAGGCTTCCAAATTAGTCATTTCTTCATGCATTTGAGTGCTTTTTGCCTCATTTCTCTTCTTTATTACCTAACCCTGAAGCGCATGTTACAACAACCTGAGTAACACAAATATAGGGTCAAATAAACGATATATAACATGAATTCATTGTATGATATGCTACTAATCAAATATCCCCACACTTATCTTTTTCTAGTCCCGAGCAAAAAACAAAGAAAAATGAAATGAGAAATCCTAACTCAGTTTCATAGGAATCATGCTTGCACTTTGCACGTGCAACAAGTCATTAAACCCCCTTGTTGTCAATTAGGAGGACTTGTGTTTCTTGAGGGTTGTCAATTAGGAGGACTTGTGTCAATAATGCATCCATATTCAGATTTTGTGTATATATATACACAAAATCTGAATATGGATGCATTATTCAACCTAGCAACACAAGTTGATGAACCTAATTTTGTCAATCACTTGGTAGGAAATCCTATGGGTCGACTCAATATATATTTCCCATCCATACACCAAGCATGGAGGACCATTTGTACAAGTTAATTAAGGACTTAAGAGAAAGAGATGGGCAATCTTAATATCCCGAAATCATACATTTTATAAAGTCCATGAAGGTTGCTTATTGGGTTTTAACTGTATTTTTTTATATTCCCAAACTACCCTTCTTGGTGTCTTGGTTCTCTCAGGATCAAGTTTCGTGCATCATTGCTTGTGAGGACTTACACTATCACGTATACCCTCTCCCAAATCTATAGATATGGTGACCCTACCACCATGTAATGGGAGTTCGACTAGTGCATCCCAAGTCAAACGACTCGAAAGTTCCAGGTTTTAAGTCCGCCTCAAACCTACTTTTTGCCGTGTGGTAGGAGCCTTCGAAAAGAGAGAACGTCTTACTTTATTATTTCTTATTCCACAGATGAGCAAAATCCCTAAACTAATAAAGTAGTTTAGAAGTCCTTGACATCAACAAACACTAGTGCAGAATATGGAATAAGCATCGCCTAATACCCGTTGGTCACCCATATATTTGATTTCTATAATTATATACGTCAGCTTTCCTAGTAGCCGACGTCTATGTGCACATCGAGACATCGGTGTTTTAATAACTGACGTCTATACCTTGTTTAAAAATGTTAAAAAATAATCACAGAATAGGCATCGGTTGTCCCAAATGACTGACGTCTATTCCCCATACTTAAAACGTCATGTGTCCTTATGACTGATTTCTATAGCCACATAGACGTCACATGGCCTTTTGCCCGACGTCTATATGTCTTTTATAAAACCGTTTCGGTAAACATTTTCATGATCTTTTATATACCCGACTGCGACAAACCTGACCAAACCCCAACCACCACGACAAATCTCAGACCAAACCCTAGCCACCATGTCAATCTCCGACCAAACCTTGCCACATTCGCGACCCTCGACGACTTTCAACCTCCTCCACCACCACAACCACGCACCTCCGCAACCTCGACCACCCACCTCCAAGACAGCCACGACCCCCAACTAGTGCCACCGCAACCATCACTATCAGTTCCGTCTTCAACACTCCTTTTCTTCCCTAATTTCACTATATACCGACAAGTTCAACTAATTTGTTTTTTTAATTGTTTGAATTTGCATATGAACTGAGAGCAATGCTATATAGATCAAACCCAAATTTTAAAAACAAATTTGGGTGGTTATGATGGTTGTCACTAGGGGTATTTGGTTTTTGATGGGCATGTGTGGTTATGATGGTACGTGTTCGATTTTTCTTGTTCTTGTATGTCATTGAGGTATTAATGTGAAATACCTCTATTTTATCTCTATTTTTGCAAAGAAGGGAGTGTAACTATATATTTGATGTCAAGACATACAAGTAAATTGATCTTGTCATAGTTATTGATCTCAAGACATACAGGGAGTGTAATTGTATGTCATAGTTATTTCGTCTCGGTTATAAATAGAAACAAGTAGTACATTTACTGAGTCTTGAGATCAATTTAGGGTTTCATATTAGTTTTGGGATTGAGTTTTTTTTATTTTGTTTAGTTGTGCGCACGATGATTGAGCGACGTTGCTGTGCGGGAAACGTCCAAGATTCTGTTTGTGAGTTTTTCTTTGTTTTTATACTTGTGGTTTTTGATAGTAATCGATTCTTATGGATGAAGATATTGTAAAAATTGAACCAACAATGAATGTGTTTGTGGTGAGAAGAATATATTAACTCAAGTAAAGATTGAATCAGCTACCATTATGTGTATTCTTACTTGTGTCAGCTATCACCATTCATGCATGATCAATTTGAGCTTACTAATTGTGTTGTAACTTAGTTCAAAATTCAAATGTGCATGTCGGACATTGATTACTCAAAAAGTATAGTGCAAAGAACTTTGTTTCATCTTGCCACGTAATACCTATTTTTAATGATAATAGAGATCATGATATGATATAATGTGTGATGTTCCTGCCAAAGAATTCATGTTTTAGCCATACTTTTTTTCTTCCCAATTTGTTTATTGGAACTTGGAAGGGAATTAAGTAAACTCTTCATTTCAGCTTGTACAATTACAATAACTTTTTAACTAAAAATTGATACTTATGTATGTATTTATGTTCAAATTGAAGAAATTTGCAGTAATTCTATGATATTGAGAGGACAATACTTCTGCATGAACATCTTTGTCTATAGTTAATTATTTACATATTGTTTCAGGTTTACAAAATATTATACAATATTTGCTAAATGACATATTATTTACATATTGTCTGTAGATATGCTAGTAGTATGATAGTAACTCATCGACCCCCTTAAGCAACTTGGCCTTTCATAACATATAATAAAAGATTTGACAATACTAGCTAAGTAATTCCCAACTAGATTGCCAAAAGGCAACCTCATCAAGCCATTGTGACACGTAGTCAAAGCATTAGACGTTGCCAGAAATAGCCTCCGAAGTATCACCGAGATTTGTCCTTGTGAGTTAGATATTGGTTCTGTATCTAGCATAATAAAATTGATTTGAAGTACGAACTCACCCATTTTAATAAAAATGTCATCTACAAGGCCACATGGAATTTTGACCGACTTGTTAGCTTAAGGTCGCAAATTCCTAGGTTGGCGTTGACTAAATAAGGAAGGTGGTTTTGAGATGCCCCCAAATCAAGTAAGACTCAATGGATAGGTACATTCCAATGACATAAGAAATTATTGGACAACCAATGTCCTTATATTTTACTTGTGCAAGTTGTGTCAAGATCGAACTCACATTGGCAACCAAGAAGTCTATCTTGGGGACATTAGTTTGCCTCTTCTGGGTGCAAAGATCTTTGAGGACTTTGGCATATAGTGGTATTCTGGTGTGAACTCAAAATTTACCTCTTTCCTCAATAACTCAATGAGAGGTTAGGATATCTTACAAAAATCCTTAATGGTCCGCTTATAAAATATTGTATGCCCTAAAAAGGCACATATATCTTTAATATTCCATGGTGGTGGAAGATTTTCAATAAGCCCTACTTTAGCAGGGTTGACCACTATACCCTTCCTTGATCCCAAATGCCCAAGTACGATCCCTCGTTTAAACATAAAGTGACATTTTTCCTAATTCAGAGCGAGGTTCTTCTCTCTAAAGTGCTTGAGGACAATGCTCAAATGATTGAGGCATTCCCCGAAGGAGGAGCCAAATATGGAAAGGTCGTCAATGAAGATTTCAAGGAAATGCTCTACCATATCTGAGAAGATGCTGATCATACACCTTTGAAACATTGTTGTGGCAATACATAAGCCAAAAGGAATGCGACAGTAAGCAAATGTTCCAAATGGACAAGTAAAAGTGGTCTTTTCTTGATCTTCTGAGGTAATGGGGATTTGGTTGTAACCTGAATATCCATAAAGAAAACATTAATACTCGTGTTCGACCAACCTTTCTAACATCTGGTCGATGAATGGCAGAGGAAAATGATCCTTCCACGTACCTGCATTTAGTTAGCGATAGTCAACAAAAACTCGTCAACCCGTTTGCAGACGAGTTGGTACAAGCTTCTTATGCTCATTTTCCATGACTGTCATGCCTGACTTCTTCGGAACCGCATGTACTGGATTTATCACAAACTATCCAAAATGGGGTAGATTATACCATTATCCAAGCATTTGAGCACTTCATTTCGGACAACCTCTCTAAGAACATGATTTAGTCTTCGTTGCGGGTCCCGGTGAGGCCAAGAATCCTCTTCAATTTGAGTCCCATGTAGCACAATACTAGGGCTTATTCCCTTAATATCATTCAAGGACCACCCGGTAATCTCTTTATTCTAAAAAAGAACTGACTTAAGGGTAGTTTTATGTTCTTTATCCGAATTAGAAGGAATAATGAATGGTAAGGTCTCATTATCCCTCAAAAATATGTATTTCAAGTTATCGGGGAGCAACTTTAGCTCGACCAAATGTGAGTCATTGTTATATTCAGTGATGATCTCAAGTGACTCAAGGGCCACAGAATAAGAAGAGCAGGCACATATGTGTGCCTCCTTATCAGAGAGTTTAGATAGGGATTCCTCAAGAACATCCTTTCTCCCAACATGGTCATTGGGAAGCTCTATAAAATGTCAATGAGACTTGAATGACGCCATTAACTCAATCTCATTTGTGTCTTAAATGAGATTGGCTCTAACAAAATCATCGAAAGAACCAAGTTGCTTACCCAAAGTGAAGATATTGAAATCTACAGTTAGATTGCCAAAAGACAATCTCATCAAGTCATTGTGACATTAATTAAAGCATTAGACATTGCCAGAGATAGCGTCCCAAGGATCACATGGATTTGTACTCGTGGGTTAGACATTGGTTATGTATCTAGGATGATAAAATTGATTGGGAATACAAACTCTCCCACTATGCTAAGGACATTGTCTACAGCCCCACGTTGAACTTTGACCGACCTATCAACTAATTGAAGGTTAGTTCTTCTTGGCATAAGATCGCTAATTGCTAGGTTGACGTAGACTGAATAAGGCAGTAGGTTCACATGTCGAATGAGCAAATAATTAGACGAAAGGCTCTGTCACTGTTCAAGAATTCTCATTTAGGCTGCCGCCAAATCAAGTAAATCTCGGTGAATAGGCACATTACCAATGACACAATATATAGTTGAACATCCAGGGACCTTGTACTTTACTTGCCAAGGTTGTGTTCGAATCGAACATACATTGCCAGCCAAGAAAGCTTGCCAGACAAGAAGGCTTTCTTTGGGACATTAGTTTTGCTCTTCTGGGTGTACAGATTTTTAAAGAATTTGGCATACATTGGTATTTGTTTGACAATGTCCAACAACATAATTTTCACCTTGACATGTCGTAGTATTTCAACAATGTTATCCTTGTGATCATCCCTTTTCTTTCTCATCCTATTCGTGGTTCCTTAGGGACATATAAATCAGAAGATTAAGCCACAAGAATGAGTTCTTTTGGAGTCTCATGACTCTTTTCTTGAGAGTCGCTTAGGGGTTCAAATGCAAGCATTTCAAGATGATTATCAGCCATCCTACCCAATTTCAATGTATGAACAATATTTGCTTGTTAAGGGAGGATGGCTTTCCACGTTGTTGGCATGATTCCTGCCTTAAAAAGGTTGACCTCAGTTTGACTCGAAAAATTGACCATTCTCATGCTCACTAAGCTATCGAGCCAATTGGTTCACTTGCACTTCTAAGGCTTTGACCAAAGTATTGGTGGTCGTAAGA
Organism: Triglochin maritima; assembly: GCA_963682175.1. NCBI lineage: Eukaryota > Viridiplantae > Streptophyta > Magnoliopsida > Alismatales > Juncaginaceae > Triglochin > Triglochin maritima. Next base: position 13,050,733 of record OY821790.1, on the reverse strand, counting down.
AAGATTTGGGTGCTTTGCATGAATGTGTGAATGGTTTGCTCTATAGTGAAGACCTTTGAGCCACATTCCAGTGGTGATGGAGTTTGGCTGGAATAACCAAATGACGAGAGTTGCTCTTGAAATTGAGTGTATAGTTGAGACCGTTGATGTGGGGATTGGTAAAACACCACTGGGCGTGGAGGGTGAAAATGCAGTGGTTGAGGTTGAGCGTGCGAGTTCTGGTCTTGACCTCCGTTACCCCTGAGTTATAAGTGTTGTTGTACGACTCATTACATGGTCATTGTTGATAGCATTTGCATGCTCAGCCTCATGGGAAGTGTATGCACACTTCATGTTCACGTGTCCCATCATACCACATTAATAAGGGTGGGGCTGGCTAACTGAGCTATAGTAGCTCGGTCCACCTTTAGAGTTTCTAACCTACGCATGATAGCAGCCATAATTACATTAGATGTAATAGTTGAATCTTTTTGGTATGATTTGACTTGATCAACAGGTCAAGTGGTTGATGCCTCTCTAATGGTATCTAAGTCAAGGGTTCGTTCACCCATGCTTTCAAAGTTTACCATGCTTCATCAATTGGCTTCATTTGAAAGTCACCATGACACATTGACTCCAACAATGTGTGGGTGTTGTAATTCAGGTCGTCATAAAAATATGGCACAACTACCAGAACTCAAGTCGATGATGATGGCACTTCTGGAGGAGATCTTAAAATTTCTCAAAGAATGAATGTAATGATTCAACCTCAGACTGATATGACTGGAGTATCTAGTGCCATAAATGTTGAGTCTTCCTCTAAGGGAAGAACCTCTTCAAAAAGACAGTCACAAATTCCTCCCAAAACTGAATCTAGTTTGTCGGAGGGTTGTACATCCATTTTTTCGCATTATCTTTCAACATAAAAGAAATCATCATTAACTAAATGCTCATCAAGATATTGCAGTGTAAACATCGAACATAATTACTCAAATTCGTGTATAAAGATATATGGATCTTCCTTATTGGCAGTTAACGTACGAAACATGCTCATGTATTGAGGTTTCAGTTCATAGTTGTTCTCACAGGTAGGTGGGAGAACCATGCAAGAAGGTTGTGTAGACCGAACAGGATGAGTCTGCTCCCACAATGGCATCAGTCACTCTTGTCTAGGTACTGGTTGTGGTACACCCCTACTTAAATTCTGGCCGAAGACCTACACCTCCTGAGTTGGAGGAGAAGGTTGCGGAATAAATTCCATTAGCGGGGTACTTGAATCCCAAAAAAAGAATCGTCATGCTTGATCTGAGCATTTGGCAGACCAGGAGAATCCCTTGATCATCCATCTCAGAAGAAGGATCGCCTCTCTCAAGACGACCACCCTCTATTGTGTGAGTCCAACCACACATACAATATCTCAACTCAACCCTAAACAATGCTAATAGAAGGTGTAGTACAGGAGGAGACTAAATTATAGAAGTAGAGGAGAAGATAACTCAGGTCTGAAGAGAAGAAGCCTTAAGAACTAGCACGGGTACTGGGGTTGGGTAGAAGCCTAAACTAGAAAACACGACTCAAACAAACCTAAGGTTGACCATAAATTCTTTGGCTAGACGATGCCTAATTCTGACTCTTCACACTCCCGAATGCCTCACCTCCCTCGGTCGTAAATCACAAAGTTGAATGGTAAAGTCAAGACCCAGAGGTTTCAAAAGTCTCAAACCAACTAAGCAAACAGCGACCTTCAGGCAATGATGTCAAGAATGAGATAATCTCTGAAGTCCTAAAGGCTAATGTCAACTTGTTTTTTATTAGGGCTTTAGATTAGTGTAATTTTTGGGCAAAGGAAGGGGTGATGAAATTCCCCACCTTATCTTGTATGACACAGTACCCCTTAAAAGCGTTTTGACTCTTAAATGTAGCAATCAACTCTCCAAACAGACACTAACTGATGCATGCTTTAACCATGCATGTAGAAGGGAAAGATGCACTGATTGATAGTTTTAAATAACCGCAAGTGCACGATGTCGATGAAGACGCGACAAGTACAGGTCGTACCACGAGAAGTTGTGCGCATTGTTGTTATCACCATACTCGAGTGGGAAGGGAAATAGATGGAGAGATTTTGGCTAAACCAACTAAACTAAACAAAGATAAAAGAAAACAATCTAACTAAACCCGTTGGAGTGGAGGTGCAATAGTGAGGTGTGTGTACATGAGGGTGTCCAACCATTAAGCATATGTGTAAGAGTGTGTGTTTACAAGTAAGAGCTAGTGTGGAACCTAAGTGTGAAACACATACGATTTATGGATTCTCAAGTATGCAATAAGCACCTAGTGTGGCCATTAAAGCATCAATGAATCATAAGCATAACCTTGGTTCATTTAAGCAACATAAACAAAATCAAGCAACCATTCATTTCAAGTCAATTCCATGATAAAATAAAACTCATCACAAGCAACATGTCAAAAATAGATCTAGCATGAAACAAGTACCTAGTGTGGACATTATGTCATCTATAACAAGATTAACATGCTACAAGTTTTAGATCTAACAATAAGCACATAGAAAAGACACAAACTTAGGAACCCATCATACACTTCACTGTCAACTACATTGCCTCCACCCCCAAATGGGGTGGATCTACTCACTAATCATAATAACAAGCACGGAAAGCAAGAGATTAAGACTAAACATTGCATAAAACTCTAACTAGAAAATTAACCAACAAAATCAAAAACTAATTGCATAGAAAGAAAGTTAATGACAAGAGGAACATGAATCCAACCTTATCTTAAAGAAAATGTGAGATTACAACCATCATCCACCTTCTTCTATTGGCAACCAAATTGTGTAAAAACTAACATACTCTTATGGTGGAAGTTGAGAAAAGAGGAAAGGAAGAAGAAACCATGCTATTTATAGAAGAAACTGTGGTGTAGATGATTCTGGGAGCAATGCAATAGCTTAAATTGATTTCTCTAAGTTCTGGTGCACTCAATTAAGCAAGTCCAAGTCATGTTTTAAATTTGAGGGGATTTGGACCAAATTGATCAGCCAATGGCGGATCAGATTGGTCTAATCAGCCACAAACTCGCTCGATAGCTTAAGTAATGTATTTGCATGTGGGGGGAACTCCTCGTCCGCTGGTTTGAGTCCATTTGCTATTAATTGCCCAAATAGTCTTCAAGATCACGTTATTAAGGAATTTTTGCACCCGAAATGCTTTTCGTGTGTTGATTTGATGATAGGTCCTTGTGCATGATAAACAGGTCCACTTTGGTTCATTTGAGTCATTTCTTCTTGCATTTCAGTCATTTTCTCTTCCTTTCTCTTCTTTATTATTGGATTAATCTAGGATTAATAAGATATTTGCCCAAAGCACTGACACATGGCACGTCCCTATTGGACTACACATTTAAGGGTTTAGGGTGGAGCCATCTATATAAGGAGGGGAGCCTCCCATTGGATAGAAGAACAAGTGTGCAAACCCTAGCCTCCACCCACCCTAGCCGCCACCTTCTCTCTCCCATTTCGTCCCTCCACCTCCACCAAGCTCATTCCGTGGACTCTTGGGTTGTTGACTCGTGCTCCTTCTCCAAGAGAGTAGGAGACCGACCGGTGAAAAGGATTCCGTAAGGTGACCTCCGATCTTCCTTCCGCTGCCACAGGTTCTCTCCAAGAAAGGTACTCCTGAACCTGTAGAATCGTTGTTTGCTAACATTGGTACCAGAGCCATCTCAGTTACCTTCGAATCCTCACCATGCTTGACGAATTTTTGTTTCATGATAATCTGATTTGACATAAAAATTCGGTGGTTATGTTTTTTGGAGAAAGAAAGATAACAGAAAAATCAGCATTGCTTATTTACATGATGCACATGTTTTGGTTCCTTAGAGCATGCATCTAGGGTTAGATTTTGCTCATCCATTCTTGTGCATGTATGCATGGTTTAAGATGGATTTTTCCTGATTTTATTTCGAGCCAATATGATATGTAGCTCTCCTATCATTGCACATACATAGTTGTGACCAGAATTCTTTTTTTTCTGTGTTGTTACCTCTATTCTTTGCGCATGTATTAGATAAAATCAGAAGTTATTTTCCATGTTGATTCTTCTAAATCATGCACATGTATACATGAAATCAGATGTCTATTTTTCCTGATTTTTCCGAATTAGGGTTAGATATTATTTATTCTAATCTTTCAGCACGTATACATGAAATCTGTGTTAACCCTATCATGATGATCTTCTGTTTTTGCGCATGTTTTATATGATAATCGGTAGTTTAATTCTCTGATATTTTTTCATGCTTGAATTAGATGATAATGTTTGTATGTCATTTGTCTATCATCATGCATGTCGGATTGCATGGATCGATCAAATGTTGTTATCTCCGATTCGTGTACATGCATGACTAGATCTCATGTTTGCTGGAATTTCGTGTATATGCTTGTTTATTTATCATTTTTCTATATGAGCATGCATCTAAAGTAGATGTTTATTCCCATATGCATATGCATGATAATTGTGTTGCCTTGTCGCTCCAAAGAATTTCGGATATGGCTGTTTTTGGAGCATTAATATGCATGTGATTGATTTGTTTCCTTACTGAAAAATGCGCATATATGCTTGCTGTTCTCTTGAAAATTTCGATTTTTTTTCCAATACAAGTAGCGTAATTATTGTTGATTGCATGCTTATATTGATTAAGGAAAGATTGGCAAATTCTGAAATTTTTTAGAGCATATTATGGGCTGGAGTTTTGTTGCCTTAAAAGTATTTTTTGAATGCTTTCCTTTGATGCACATATATGTGTTGATCTCATTTAAGGAATTTCGGATTTTTTGGAATGATAGCATGCATTTCATTTGAAATATTTCCTTTTTGATTAAATCCACATACATGTGTTGATCTCATTGAGGATTTTTTTCTGGATTTTTCTTTCCTAATGCGAGTTGGATAATTTTTACGCTCTCATGATTATGTTGATTGGGGAAAGAAAAGAAAATTTCTGTTTTGAGATACTATTATGGAGATTGATTGGTATTTCCATATACGTTTTTTCTTATACTCCATATATGCGTTGTTTCCTTATATATTACTTCCTTCTTATTTGGAAGTGGTGTACACTTTATTCATGCGTGTGATTGTGCTAACGTATGGAAAGATTGGGCTTGTATGGTATGAATGGTGTGAATGGATGCTGATTTATTTTTGCTGCCTTATTGAGTGTTGAGCGTAATTTCATTCATTCTATTTGCAATAGATATCGCAATGGGCTGTAATATTTATGGACTGTAATAATTATGGACTGTGGACTGTTTATTGCCCTAGGGAGACGAGGGGCTCCTTTATTTTTATTATTGCGATATTATTGCTATAAAGCTTATGCAGGTTCCCATCTACAGTGCTAAATCCCTATGGGGGATCCTTAGCTCGATATGGAAGTAATGTAGCAATTAATTTCTGTGTGATCTTGATTGGAATGTTCTGAAAGGAACGTTATTTTTGGAACTTGCATGCCTAGTTGGAGTTGCAAGGTAGAAGTGTTTTGTGTAAACCACCTTGCAACTGGCGGATAATTATTTATTTGCCATGATTTATATGTTTTTTTAGGGTTATTAAATCATGATGGAGCGCAATATATGAATTGGTAAAATAGCTTTATTAACTATTGCATGAGTATTTGATCGAACGCTTTATGTTTTCCTTGCGGCTCGTTGTATTTTATGCTAGAACTCATGTATCGCTATGTGGTTTTTTGTCCTAGATTTTTATGGCTGCTTCCAAAAGCATTGTCGCTGATCTGACTCGAGGAGATAAACTCAATGAAAGAAATTACGATCTGTGGCATCGTAAAATTGAGTATCTCTTAGAGGATCAGGACATGTTAGAAAATATAACCCAAACTATGTCTCCCCCCGAGGAGGGGAACACTGCGCAGCATCGCAGAAATATGGATGTCTATAATGCATGGAAAAAGAAAGACTGTAGTGCTCGCATTACAATTCTGAGTTCGATGCGAGATGATCTGTTACTGCGGTTCGAAAAATTGCGAACTGCAAAGGCCTTGTGGGAAGCTGTGAAGTTTTAGTACGGAGTGACCTCCGTCACAAGGGCCCGCCAGCTTGGGCTCATGTTTGATGGGTATAAAATGCACCATGGTCACACGATGAGGCAACATATTACCGCAATGGCAAACATAAGGAGCAAGTGTCTGCTCTCATCAGATCATTGCCTTCGAAGAGTTGGGAGCATATGAAGGTCCATCTGACTCATGTTGATGACATCAGGACATTTGACCAGGCCGCAAAACACCTAGAGCTGGAGGAGGACCGCATGCTTGCGGAAGCCCCTCTAACTGAAGTGTTTGCTGCTGAAGCTGGAGCTTCTTGGCGGAGTGCAGGTTTTAAGCGTAAAAGAGATAGAGCTCAGGGTTTTAAAGGCAAGAAGGGTGCAAATAAAAACAAAACAGAAGACAAAGCTGGACAGAAACGACCTCGAGGATCCAGAGGTGGGAAAGATAAGTCTAATGTGACTTGTTTTAACTGCCGAAAGACTGGACATTTTGCTCGTGAGTACACTGAGCAAAAGGTAATTACTGTGTGTAATCCCTTGAATTGTAACGTGACTAGTTATGTGATGCTCACTGATCATTCTCCTGTGTGGATTGTGGATTCAGGTGCCACGGACCACGTAACGAAGGATCGTTCTGCCTTCATGGAATATGACCGTGTTCCAAGTGGGAGGCGAATAAACATGGCGAACAACACTAGCATTGAAGTTCTTGGAGTTGGCACATGCAAAGTGGCTTTGCGAAGTGGCCGGATCCTATTACTTCACGACGTGTTGTATGCACCAGCTATACGGCGAAATATTATTTCTGTTGTTGTTTTGATGAGACATGGTTTTAAAGTTGTTTTTGAGAACAATGATATGGGTTTATACCTTGCTAACATTTATTATGGACGTGCCTTTGTTTCAGACGGTTTTATTGTGTTGGACGCAATTTATGATTTCAATCATAACACTAGTACCTTTATGAGTCAAAGTTCCATGTATAATGATTCAGTTATGTGGCATGCTAGACTGGGTCACATTGGTGTTGACCGGATGAACAGGTTAGCAAAGGAGGGGGTATTAGGAGAATGCTCCAATTTGAAATGCCGACCTGTGAATCTTGTCTAGCTGGAAAGGCAACTAGTTAACCGTTCGGAAAAGCCATTAGGGCTACTTCTCCTTTAGAACTAATTCACTCGGATATTTGTGGACCTTTGAATGTGCGTACTAGACATGGACAAAGTTACTTCATCACATTTATTGATGACTACACTAGATGTGGTCATATTTATCTTATTTCTCACAAGTCAGAAGCTCTAGAATGCTTTAAGAAATTCATGAGCTTGGTAGAGAATCAATTGGATAATAAGATAAAAACTCCCAGAATGGACAGAGGTGGGGAGTATCTCTCCATAATGTTCAAGGAGTTATGTTATGAAAAGGGGATATCTAGACAACTCACTATGCCTTATACTCCTCAGCAAAATGGTGTTGCCGAGAGAAGGAATAGAACGTTGCTAGACATGGTTAGATCCATGATGGCGCATGCGAGCTTGCCAATTTCGTTTTGGGGAGATGGTCTAATGACTGCTGCCTATATCCTCAATAGAGTTCCAACAAAATCGGTTCCCTCAACTCCATATGAGTTATCGACAGGACGGAAGCCTGATTTTAGTCTGCTTCATCCTTGGGGATGCACGACATACATTCATTCTACTAGTCACCGATATGGAAAACTAGGACCTAGAGGGGAAAAGTGTATCTTTGTAAAATACAGTAATCTCTCCAAAGGTTATGTTTTTATCATGTTAGACGAGAATGAAAGAAGGTGTAGGATTTCATGTTTAATTGTACATATTTATTTTCGAAATTTTTATGCACAATAAGGATCCATTTACAATTTTCTATGATTTATTTCATGCATGCATCAATTTGTTTCAATAACTAGTTTCAAAACTTTATTAAAACAAATATGGGCTCCGAAATTCATACCTAGAAGTTCTCTAAAATTTCTTGAAGATTCGGAGACGTTGGGGATGCTCCTCGCTGCGCCGGATGCCACCGAGTATTCACCAAACTCTAAACAAGATCGGAGAGAGGGAAGCTAGTCTCTCAATCTCCGATAGGGTTTAGAATATAATTACTAACTCCTCTTTAATTCTCTTGAGAAGATGATCTCTTAAGAACTAAAACTAAACTTAAGAATTAAGGGATTTTCGTGGAGAATTATGGAGAGAGAATTTTACATAAGAAAATAATGAATAAATTAAGGAGGTAATGAGATAAACTTGTATTTATAAGTTCTCTCCAAATTACCTATTCATGTGCAACCTCTTGCCCATGATTTCATGCAAAATTTCATCTAACCATCCATTATTTAATAATAAATAATATTAGCCACGAATTAAATCAATTATGGACCAATTACATGCATGATCTAATTAATTCTTAAATTAATTCTGCATTAACCGTCTGGACCGGTCGACCGTTTGGAGGTTCGGTCGACCGCTCGAACCAGGTTTCGGTCGACCGTTCAATAACTCGGTCGACCGTTCGTAACAGGAATTATTCCATCGCTATGTTCAGTCGACCGACCGATTACATTCGGTCGACCGTTCGAACAGATGAAAATTCCCTGTTATCGGTCGAGACATGTCCGGTCGACCGTGCCCTATCGGTCGATCGTTTACTGCTAACCGGTCGACCGTTGGAGCACTGTTCTGCAGACTTGTCAAATTTCGGTTTAACCCCTACAAAATTTGACATTTCGGGATTAGTAGTAAATTCACAACTTATGTAACATATTATCCTATGCAATGATCAATCATTACACCCCATAATATTTACATCACATAAGAATTTTATTTAGATTCTAATTATGTTATTAATCACAACATAATTTTGATTTTGCTTGTGCACCCCATGTGTCATATTTTCTACATGAAACCCGACACATCTTATGAACTCAAAATCCCCATTTCTTGTTTCCCAGTTTTGTGGTGTGACCTATGGGAGGATCTAAACTAAGTTGGCAGTGATATTAAGAGTTTAATATCACAAGCTATAAGCGGTATCTAGCTACACATTATAGCTCCCAATTAGTTAGATGTCTTAATTCCACTTAAACCAAAACCCGATCCATTTAGTGATGGAGTGCACCACTTGTGTCTGTCCCTTGCCTCATGATATTAAGAATACACACAAAATAGTATTGTGTCATCTTTGTATTAGTATTCATTTCTTGATCTCTTTAAGCTAGTTATAAATATGTGACTTAACTCAAATCACATTGTGCACGTTATAACTTTGCTTTATCAAGGGGCCCACTAATATCATCACTCAATTAAGAGGGGCAATGATAATCTTTTGACTAACTATCTTCTCCAACGAAAGTTATACTTAACCAACTAATGCCTTTACACTACACTCATCGATAGCTCAAGACACTAGTCTAATTAAGAACTCCTTAATCGATCGGATATAAGTCTCATATCAAAGGACCAAGGACACAGTAAAATATTAATGACACAGAAACACATTCCTATAATATTTTACTTGTTAGGTCAATTCGGTATACAAAAGTACTATTTTCCTCTTTTGTGTACCCGTGTTGTCACTCACTTATAAAGCTACAATGATCTATGACCAGCACGACAATCTTAACTCGGTAATAAATGTCCCATGTTTATTACCATGATTGCGAATATCTTTTGTTTTATGTAAACCAATATCTTTTAGAGCTCTACGGTTAAGGACCAAGAGCCTCTTACTTAACACATCCAAAAGACGAATAACATAAACATGGAACAAAATGATTTCTCATTCAATTAATAATAATTGACATTTAAAAGTAAAACTTTTAGAACACATTCCCTTCAATCTTCCACTTGTTATCAAATTTTTCTTTCACATACATTCTTAATGCATAAAACATTAATAACTAGGGTAACCTTCCCAAATCACCTATCAAGCCAATCCACATGGATCCTCGGATCCATGGACTCGAAATATATTTCGTCTCTTAGCTTGGTATGAAGGTTTGTTGAATGGATCAGTTGTGCCACTGTTGTGTCCACCTATTTATTTATTTTGTCTTTCGTTGGTGGTTGAGTTAGCTGTAGTGATATTACTCCTAACTACACTAGCTCATACCTCTACCTTTGATAATGATGACGCATCATCATTCCAACCTCCTATTGTCAAGAATTCCTATGAGAATTGCATCAAAATAGCCCTCGACTATTTTCTCCTTTGTGTTCCATAAACAAGAACCTTATCTTTAGTCTGGTTAAGGTACTTCAGAATATTCTTGACCGCAATCCTACGATTAGGACTTGTGTTGGATTGGTGACCTCTTGTCACGTTACGAGATATTGAGTCTTGTGCAAGTCATCGTGTACATGGTTCTTCCTTTTGTCGAAGCATAAGGGATACCTTCATGTACTCCAAGTCTTTGTGTGATTAAGCACATTGAGACTTCTTGAGTTGCACACCTATACTCATACTTATGATATTGTCCATATCTGAATTGTTCACCCTGGACATTTCAAAGACCTTGTCAATGTATGCACGTTGACTGAAGCCAATGAGTCTTCGGGATGTATCTCAATGTATCTTGATTCTCAAGATGTGTTGAGCCTCATCCTTTTCTTTTCATTGAAATGCCGATTTTAATGAAATTTCTCGTTTGCTAATGCTAAGGTATATGATCGCTCATGAGCAATATGTCATCGACATATAAGATCAGAAGTACAACATGGCTCCCACTAATCTCCTTGTATCAACAAGGTTTTCTTTTACTTTGAATGAAGTGAATCGCTTTCACCTCTTCGTCAAAGCGTTTGTTCCAACTCCTCGATGCTTGTTTCAATCCATAAATGAATTCTCGAAACTTGCATTTCATCTCGCTATTATTTGGATCATCAAAACCTTGAGGTTGTACCATGTACATATCCTCCTCTAAGTTCCTGTTTAAGGAACGCCATTTTGATATTCATCTTCCATATCCCACAATTGTGAAATGCGGTAATAGTGAGCATAATCCGAATAGATTTTAATATGGCAACTTCTCAAAAATTTCATCCAAGTCAATTTCTTGAATTTGAGTATAACTTTTGCTACAAGCCTTGCTTTGTAGGTTGTCAAGTTACTATCCATGTTTATCTTCCTCCTAAAAGCTCATTCATACCAAATGATATTTTCTCTTGAGGAAGGTAGATCAAGTTCCATACTTGATTACTATACATGGATTCTACTTCGGATTCCATGGCTTTTAACCATAGTTTGGAGTCTTTTCTTTCCATTGCTTCTTGGAAGGTCGAGGGATCTTTGGTATCTAGTACCATGATCTCATGAAGTCCCACATACTTATTGGGTTTCTTCCTTTCCCTCATTGACCTTCTTAGTTCTTTTGGTTCTTCTCGTGTCTCTCGAACTTCTTCCACAATTTCTTGAGGAATAGGTTCATGTTCGACTCTCGAACGCACACTAGGTGAGGATGATTGAGATTCTCCCACAATTTCTTGTAAGGATCTCTCGCTCATGCTCCCACTAACCAAATGAATCTCGGTTGGGCCTTCATGATTTTGAATGCAACATTCACATCATGATCTTGTAGAGTATCTTGAGTTTCCTCAAACTCAACTCTACTCCCACTACTTTTCTCTCTTTTCCAGAAATTCCAGAAAAACCATATCTCTCTCTACAATGTTTCGATTGGAGGTGATATACCCAAAGTAGTATCCTCTTGTTACACGAGGACAACCTATAAAGAAGCACGTATCCGCTTTTGGTTGAAGCTTGGTCGACATCAATTTCTTGATGTATACCTCACAACCCCAAATCTTGAGAAAGTCGAGCTTAGGTGTCTTTCAACTCCATAGCTCACAAGACATTTTCTCCACGGATTTGGATGGAACATTATTTAGTGAGTTTGTCATTATTTGTAGTGCATAATTCCAAAAGTAAATAGGCAATTTAGATTGACTTATTATTGATCGAACCATGTCGAGCAATATCATGTTCCTACTTTAGGAATGAGTCAAATTAGGTATCCTAAGCACTCACCCCTACGAACCTTTCATAGAGACTTGATATTCTTGTTGAGTCGGTTCACTATTTCATCCTCGAATTCCTTGAACTTGTCAAAGAGTTCACTTTTGCTTCCCATTAGACAAATATAGCCATAATGACTATAGTTGTCTGTGAACAAAATGAAGTACCTTAAACCATCTCTTGCACTTGTACTCATCGGACCACATACATTAGAATCTATCATATCCAATTAGTCATTCGTTTTCGTTCCTTTCTTCTTGAAAGGTCTCTTGGTCATTTATTTAACCAATCCGATAGTGCTACAAGATTGTATCATTCACGTGAGTTATCTTAGTTCCTTTTGTTATTGTTTGTTTGAGTTTGTTTATTATTTATTTCAAGCAAATAGAAACCATTCTATGCGAATGTATTTGCATAGAAAATTCCATTCTTCGATATAGACAAGCAAGATTTTAAAAAAATATTTATTAAAATTTATCTATATCTAAATCTTGATACAAAAATGTTCCTTCTAATCGAAGGAATATAACAAACATTCTTCAAAGCATAAATTTAAATCACTAGACTATTGAAGTTCCATAGAATCTTGTACAATCGTAGCGATGCTTGTACTATTTCCAATCTTCAATATCATCTCGTTCTCCACGAGTTCCTTCCTATCCTTCAATAGCTGCACATCAAAATTATGTGAGCACAAGATCCGGTAACCATTACCAAATCAAGGACAGAGGTGATTAAATTTATCTCAATAACAAACATACCTATGGCGTTTCTCGGGCGCCTACGTTCAATCATCCCATTTTCAAGGTCTTCCTTGTACTTGGGGCAATTAGGTCGGATGTGTCCCTTTTCACCACAGTGAAAGCACTCCGTGTTGGGAGTTGGAGATTTGAAAGATTTCCTCCTTGAGGCACTCCCATGAGCACCTCCTACTCTCTTGCTCTTGATTGACGTATCTTTGGTAAATTTGCCTTCACCTTTGTTGATCTTTTTGCTCTTCTCATGGACGGCTAGGACGTGATTGTCCCGACCCTTGCCCATGTCCACTTCTGCCGTTTTGAGAGCGTTGTGAAGCTCCTCAAGACTCACCCCTTTTTCACGCACATGATAGTGCATCACAAAGTCCTTAAAGGACGGGGCTAGAGAGCCAAGAATCAAATCTTCGGCAATGTCCTCAGGCATTGGAGAAGAGAACTTCGACAATTTCTCAAGGTATCCTTGGATCGTGAGAAAATGCATGGACACCGATGTTCCCTCCGCCATGTGGTACCATGTGAGTGCGATGGTGGTCTTATAGCGCTCCTTTCGGGCACTATCCATGAACATCTTTGTTAAAGCCTCCATGGTCTTCTTGGGTTTTGAATCCAAGTATTTCGCTTGAAGCGAGTCACCCATGGATGCTAGCATAAGACCGTGAACTTGGTTCTCTTGGTCTTCCCACTTGGCTATCGCCTCTTTCTCATTATCGGTTGTCTTCTCATTCAATTTTGGGATTTCACCATCCAAAATATGTGATAGTTTTTCAAACCTCACCACGATATTAAGATGGAGTTGCCATTTCATGAAGTTTGAGCCATCATTTTGCAAAGGATTCTTTTCGATCATAGATCGCACAATTGGTTGGATATTAGACATTTCTACAAAATAAATTATACAGGATTTTAATTTCAATTTTATGTTTTAAAATACATACATACAAATGTAAATGTTGCAAATAAATTTTGCCCATAAATGCAACAATCCAAGATCCCATTAATTGTAATATAGACTAGCTAAGGGCTATCGAATACATTACAACATCAAGGTAAGAAAAACATTTTCTAATCACAACCTTTTTGAATTTTAGCAATATTAGCATCTTCAAACTCTTGTGATTCTTGTCGTTTTAATTATGAGGGAATGCGACCTATCCTCGTAAGAAAACTTTTTCCCAAAACCGAGCTAGGGCTCTAGGTGATGTTAAGAAAACTTATTTTCATTTGATACGAGATACGTTTATCCATTGTATTCACAACTAAACATACTTGGGGTTCACTAGGGTGAAATGCACCTTATACATTTAATCGTGGCACAACAACAGACAACCATTATATCTCCCACTATTCCCAAAGATTGAGGGAGCTATCTCCCGCTAAGGGCGAGCAGAGTATCCCTCGATCAATGGCTGCTAGTGGATGAAATAAGAAGGAAATTATTCTTAATTTTTGTTGGACAATTTCATATATTTACATGTGATTTGGAATTTTAGGTTATCATGCATATTAATATTCATACACATCCTAACATTCACCACATTCATCACATGCATAGCAGAAATTAAAAAAAACAGAAATTAAACATTCACACAATCCACATCGTGTGAGTTTATATGTTCCCTTCGATCCTCGATCCCCGATCCTCGATCCTCGATCGATGCGCTACATCGGCGACTTCCTCTTGCACCGGAGATGTAGATTTTACAGAAAATAAACATGCTCCTCACATTCGATAAAAACTGACTAGTGCAAGTCCTATGTAAACCTCTCATATGCATATGCAATTATCTAAAAGATGGAAATAGAGAATTTGGCTTTTACATACATAAGCCCCTGTATTATAAAAATTATAAACATTCATAGGCGCTGATTTGGAACATATAAACTCACAATTCCTGCAAAAACAACTCGAGCATCCATGCACGCAATATCGCTATAAACTATCCACCCTAGTTTATCAAGCATCTAGAATCCCAAACAATTCTTTGAAAAACATTTTGAAATCCATTAAAAAATGTTTTTCATGCATCCATAGTTCAAAAATTAATTATGAACCGCTGTCCATCCAATTTCCAATAGAAAGATGAATCGCAGTTTTTCGGTTTTGTTGATTCTCTTACAAAATAATCGTTTATACTTAAAACGAAATTATTGCAAGTTAGACAAATGTCCAAATCTTAATTCTAGTAATTACATGGCATGTTTTAAAACACTTAAAACATTCAGAACGGATTATTATGGAGAATTACATCAACAAACATTCATAGACCGAAAAAACCGGTAAATCGAATTGTTTAAATCCTAGATGTTAAACTAAATTCGTTTACAGCCATAAATCAAGAGAAAATTGAACCCTAAGCTCTTATACCACTGTAGGATTTCATGTTTAATTGTACATATTTATTTTCGAATTTTTTATGCACAATAAGGATCAATTTACAATTTTCTATGATTTATTTCATGCATGCATCAATTTGTTTCAATAACTAGTTTCAAAACTTTATTAAAACAAATATGGGCTCCGAAATTCATACCTAGAAGTTCTCTAAAATTTCTTGAAGATTCGGAGACGTTGGGGATGCTCCTCGCTGCGCCGGATGCCACCGAGTATTCACCAAACTCTAAACAAGATCGGAGAAAGGGAAGCTAGTCTCTCAATCTCCGATAGGGTTTAGAATATAATTACTAACCCCTCTTTAATTCTCTTGAGAAGATGATCTCTTAAGAACTAAAACTAAACTTAAGAATTAAGGGATTTTCATGGAGAATTATGGAGAGAGAATTTTGCATAAGAAAATAATGAATAAATTAAGGAGGTAATGAGATAAACTTGTATTTATAAGTTCTCTCCAAATTACCTATTCATGTGCAACCTCTTGCCCATGATTTCATGCAAAATTTCATCTAACCATCCATTATTTAATAATAAATAATATTAGCCACGAATTAAATCAATTATGGACCAATTCCATGCATGATCTAATTAATTCTTAAATTAATTCTGCATTAACCGTCTGGACCGGTCGACCGTTTGGAGGTTCGGTCGCCGCTCGAACCAGGTTTCGGTCGACCGTTCAATAACTCGGTCGACCGTTCGTAACAGGAATTATTCCATCGCTATGTTCGGTCGACCGACCGATTACATTCCGTCGACCGTTCGAACAGATGAAAATTCCCTGTTATCGGTCGAGACATGTTCGGTCGACCGTGCCCTATCGGTCGACCGTTTACTGCTAACCGGTCGACCGTTGGAGCACTGTTCTGCAGACTTGTCAAATTTCGGTTTAACCCCTACAAAATTTGACATTTCGGGATTAGTAGTAAATTCACAACTTATGTAACATATTATCCTATGCAATGATCAATCATTACACCCCATAATATTTACATCACATATGAATTTTATTTAGATTCTAATTATGTTATTAATCACAACATAATTTTGATTTTGCTTGTTCACCCCATGTGTCATATTTTCTACATGAAACCCGACACATCTTATGAACTCAAAATCCCCATTTCTTGTTTCCCAGTTTTGTGGTGTGACCTATGGGAGGATCTAAACTAAGTTGGCAGTGATATTAAGAGTTTAATATCACAAGCTATAAGCGGTATCTAGCTACACATTATAGCTCCCAATTAGTTAGATGTCTTAATTCCACTTGAACCAAAACCCGATCCATTTAGTGATGTAGTGCACCACTTGTGTCTGTCCCTTGCCTCATGATATTAAGAATACACACAAAGTAGTATTGTGTCATCTTTGTATTAGTATTCATTTCTTGATCTCTTTAAGCTAGTTATAAATATGTGACTTAACTCAAATCACATTGTGCACGTTATAACTTTGCTTTATCAAGGGGCCCACTAATATCATCACTCAATTAAGAGGGGCAATGATAATCTTTTGACTAACTATCTTCTCCAACGAAAGTTATACTTAACCAACTAATGCCTTTACACTACACTCATCGATAGCTCAAGACACTAGTCTAATTAAGAACTCCTTAATCGATCAGATATACGTCTCATATCAAAGGACCAAGGACACAGTAAAATATTAATGACACAGAAACACATTCCTATAATATTTTACTTGTTAGGTCAATTCGGTATACAAAAGTACTATTTTCCTCTTTTGTGTACCCGTGTTGTCACTCACTTATAAAGCTACAATGATCTATGACCAGCACGACAATCTTAACTCGGTAATAAATGTCCCATGTTTATTACCATGATTGCGAATATCTTTTGTTTTATGTAAACCAATATCTTTTAGAGCTCTACGGTTAAGGACCAAGAGCCTCTTACTTAACACATCCAAAAGACGAATAACATAAACATGGAACAAAATGATTTCTCATTCAATTCATAATAATTGACATTTAAAAGTAAAACTTTTAGAACACATTCCCTTCAGAAGGACGGAACTGGAGTCTAGGGATGCCACATTCTTGGAAAATGTTTTTCCAACTCTTGCTGGAGCTATCAAAGAGTCAGTGGACTTCTTTGAATAACAAGATGAGGACATTGCCACTCCACGGGATCAGGATCTAGAAGTTGAACATGAGGTTCCACCAGTCAATCCTAGTGGGAGCAGTAATGCTGAGGATCCGATAGCTCTCACGGAGGATGAGCCATCAGATACCCATCTGCATCAAAGTAAACGCGGGCCCTTTCCTCGTAGGCAGTTTCGCTTAGAGGAAGAGGCACTCATGATAGCTCAAGAAGAAATTGATTATGGATCATCTGGGATGACAGTAATCGATGAGCAAGAACTGAAGACCTTGAAAGAGGCTTTGGAAGGTCCAAATGCGAAAGAGTTGTTAGAAGCTATAGAGGAAGAGTTGGAGTCGATGAAAGTTAATTGAGTATGGGACTTGGTCGACTTACCGCCGATCCGAAAGGCCATTTGCGCCAAGTAGATCCTCAAAATTAAGAGGAAGGCGGATGGATCTATTGATAGATTCAAGGCTAGACTGGTAGCTAAAGGCTACACCCAAAGAGAAGGCGTGGATTTTGAGGAAACGTTTTCACCCGTGGTTAGGTTTGCCTCCATCCGCCTTCTACTAGCTATTGTAGCTCAGATGGACTTAGAGCTTTACCAAATGGATATAAAGACTGCTTTTCTCAATGGAGAACTTGAGGAGGAGATCCATATGGATCAACCTCAAGGTTTTGAAGTCAAAGGACAAGAGCGCAAAGTGTGCAAGCTCAATAAGTCCTTATATGGCTTAAAACAAGCGTCTAAACAGTGGAACATTCGCTTCCATAAAGCTATATCAGAGAATGCGTTCTCTATTCTTGAGGAAGATCACTGTGTGTACGTTAAGAGATCCAATGGTAAATTTGTCATTCTGACCTTGTATGTTGATGACATACTCATGGCTGGCAATAGCAAAGAGTTGCTGAAATCCACTAAAGAGTGGTTGTCCTCCACGTTTGATATGAAGGACATGGGTGAAGCTAGCTACGTCCTTGGTGTCAAGATAGTTAGAAATAGGTCCAAGAGACTTCTGGGATTGTCTCAAGAGACTTATATTAACAACAACTTGAAGAAATACCATATGGACAAATGCAAACCAATCGATACTCCTATTGAGAAGGGTTTGCACTTGAGCCTTGATAAGCATCCTTAGACTCCTGAAGAGAAGGCCAAAATGAGCAAGGTTCCATACTCAAATGTTGTGGGAAGCCTTATGTACGCTATGATGTGTACTAGGCCAGACATTTGTTATGTTGTGGGCATGGTGAGTCGATGCCAGTCTAGCCCAAGCATGGAGCACTGGAAGGCAGTCAAGAGAATCATGAGATACCTCAGAGGAACGAGTAACTACATGTTGTGTTACCAAGCATCAGATCTCCGCCTAATTGGCTATAGTGATGCCTATTGGGCTGGAGACATTGATGAAAGGAAGTCTACCTCTGGTTATGCTTTCTTGCTGGCTAATGGGGCCATCTCATGGTCCAGCAAGAAGCAAACCTGTATAGCCCTATCAACTATGGAAGCAGAGTATGTTGCATGCTCTACAGCAGTACATGAGGTAGTTTGGTTGAGGAGGTTCTTACAACATACTGGGCTAGTAGAGACATCGGATGAGCCTGTTGTTGTCTATTGTGACAGCATGGCTGCCCTTTGTTATATGAAAGACCCCAAATATCATGGAAAGACCAAACATATACAGGTTAGGTAACATTTTGTGAAGGACATCATAGAGAGAAAGGAAGTTGTGTTAAGACATGTGTCACTAGTCTTATGGTAGTTGACCCTCTTACCAAGGCTATAGCTAAGGACTCGTTTGTGTCCCATGTGAAGTCCTTAGGCTTACGCAGACTTTGATGCATTGACGTGTCTAACTTCCTTTTATGAGTGATTGTGTTTTCCTTTCGACTATATCTGTTTGGTTGATGTAGTTGTTCTAGCATAAAATATTATTCTGTCAATAGGCTGAAGAATGCTCACTCACACGAGCATTCGCCTCTGGCGCTTTTGATAGCGAGCAGAGATGAGACTGATCATGAGGAGATCTTGTATGATAGATCCAGAGCAGTTCATAATAGGATAGTCGCCTTGATTAGGAATCAAGATGCGACCATTTGGAAGTGAAAGGATGGATCCCTGCTTCTTCACTGTGTGAGTCCAAGACTTGATTGTCATTAGTTGCCCTCAGTGACCTTCGACGACACCATGAAGCAAAGAGTTGATGTGGCTACTTTGGCATGTTATCTATGACCATGAAAGATTCGGTCTAAAGAGGCATCTTCGGGAAAGGAGTCAACTCTGAGTGTAATGGTGGTCTGGGGGGAAGGGAAAGGTTTGACTCGACTGCACTAAAAGTATTTGCTGGGCCCAACTGTATTGGATACAGTAGCAAGTACCTTGAGGACAAGAATGTATTCTCTCCGAGGGAACGAGATACCGTTCATGTTAAGTGAGTTTCTGAGTAAACCTGGGGAACTGTGATGTGCATTTTAACTGCTTATTTGTTGTTTTATGAGGATGTTGTCATTCTGGCCTTCTAGTAAGGTTTGTTGTTTGAGACTCCTAAATTGCAGGTGCATCATCGGTCGCACGACCCATTTGTCCATATGATCGGAAGAGTACATGTGTCGGGGACACAGATGGTCGTGTATCGAGGATACATGATCAGAGACTTGCGTATTGTGGATGTGTACTTGGAGAGAGGAGTAGTTGTATGTATGAGGGATATATACATATGTGTCGGGGACACATAAAGAGGTGACATATTGCCATTGTCTGATTGTATGTATCAGGGATATATGCATATGTGTCGGGGACACAAAAGCAGATGACATGTTGTTATCGTGCAATTGTGCAAGTGGGAGATATTGGATTAATCTAGGATTAATAAGATATTTGCCCAAAGCACTGACACATGGCGCGTCCCTATTGGACTACACATTTAAGGGTTAGGGTGGAGCCATCTATATAAGGAGGGGAGCCTCCCATTGGATAGAAGAAAAAGTGTGCAAACCCTAGCCTCCACCCACCCTAGCCGCCACATTCTCTCTCTCCCATTTCATCCCTCCACCTCCACCAAGCTCATTCCGTGGACTCTTGGGTTGTGGACTCGCACTCCTTCTCCAAGAGAGTAGGAGACCGACCGGTGAAAAGGATTCCATAAGGTGACCTCCGATCTTCCTTCTGCTGCCACAGGTTCTATCCAAGAAAGGTACTCCTGAACCTGTAGAATCGTTGTTTGCTAACATTTATTACCTAACACCTGAAGCACCACGAACAAACACTCGAGTAGCACAAAATTAGGGTAAATAAAGGATATATAGCATGAATACGATGTATGTTATGGTACTAATCATGGACATACCACTCGGCCAAAATTGACAATAGAAATGTAAGGAAAAAAGACAAATGTGTGTAAGGTCTACAAATGATGCATGACCTATATGGCATTCAATGTAATCTTTTGTTTTGAGTTTTAGAGGCAAAGTTGTCTTAAAAGGGGGATGATGCACATTTAATGGGTTCTGACTTTCGTATGGAGCATGTATTGCGTAAAATGGTAGTCAAATGAAAACTAAGTAGACAAGAAGCTAGTACTGAAAATTCAAGAGCAGAATACTCACCCAATCCACCACTTGCGGGTACAAACCCGCTTCTGGGGGATCAAACTTATGCTCTAGGCAAGCTCTACGTTTGGAGTACTCCCTTGATCATGAGCATCCCCTGTTCATTATAGTCGCCTACGTACAAATCCAAACAAAAACAAAAACCCACCGAAATAGAAAACCGGACAAAAATGGCAACTTGCTCCCCAACAATGACGCCAAAAACTTGATCAAATATGAAGTTGACAATCGCAAGTTGATGACCACATTGAAGGGGTGGCAAGTACGAGTCCATCTAAAGTGAACAAGAGTGGGTCGTTGTCAACCATACTCGAGTGGGAAAGAAAATGAAGAGTGAGTGTGATGAACTACACATTATGCTATAATAATTGACAAAGATAACCAAATTTCACAAACCCCGTAGGAGGTGGAGAATGCATGCCAAACTGTAGATGTGCGATGCATGTGTGAACAATTATGCTCTCATGACATGAATAATATGGAAATTTATCATGGCCATGATCCTAAGTGTGTTTCAACATGGACTAAGATTTATCACTATCATTAAAACATATAAAACACTACTCAAGATCAGGCCAAATATAACAACATGCTTACATGTCAATCTTATCTCTTTATCCACTCAAATCTTATCTTCACCTCAGCATTCCCCATTAAGTGGGTCAATTAACTAAAGCATATACTAAGTATGCATGTTGACCATTAACACATCAAAGGCAAGAGTAGGAACCCATCAAAATAGTTATGGAAATCATATGAAGCTCCAAAAGTAAGATTAAACACACACAAAAATCTAACTACATCCACACTTTACATCATTCTCCACTCCAATAGGGATGGGTTACTCACTAATCATTTCACTAACAAAGAAAACAACAAAGTAAAAACATCAAAAGAACAAGAAATCTAAATCTAGCCAAGACAATGGAATAAAATTTGCATCAATTGAAAGACAAGAACATTAAGAACATGTAATCAAAACTTGATTAATGAAGAAAAGATTACAAGGTTTCCTAGACACCCCTTTAACTACACTACTAAAATAAGAAATAAAACCTACTCTAATGGGGGAGGAAGGAGAGGTGAGGATGGAATAAGGGATACAATTCTTTTTATAAAATTTTAAAGGGTTTGGATTAATCGGACAACTAAAAATCATATCTGGGTGCTCGAGAATGCCTCTACCCGAGTACCCGAGCAACTTCAGAAATTCAGGCGTGCATCACCTAACCAGATCCGCCACTAGGGTTAGTATCTACAAGCATGGGAGGTTTTGGGTCATATATGCTCTAAATGTCAACAACAGCTTAAGTGCACTAATTGTGCACGTAGTGTGCTTGTTCGACCCCGTTTGGTCTTAATTGTAGAGTTATTCCTCAGATTCTTGAGATTATGGGCTTTTGCAACCAAATTATCTTATTTATGATCCATCCTTCTTGGTTTTCAATCAGGTCCTTTCTGACTTGCAATCAGGTCCTTGGGCATTACAGATAGATCTAGAATGCTTTCAAATCAGTCCATTCTTCTTGCATTTGAGTCATTTTTTCTTCCCTTATCTTTTTTATTACCTAAAACCTGAAATACATGTGACAACAACCCTAGTAGTACAAATATAGGTTATAATAAAGCATATATAGCACGAATGCGTTGTATGATATGATACTAATCATTGGTCAGTAGACATCTCAATAATATGTCGATGTGACTCAAATGTGCCCATTGGAACGTTAAAGGAACCAAATTTCTTACCAAGAGTCAAGATGTTGAAATCTGCAATTAGGTTCCCAAACGACAACCTCATCAAGCCAGACAGATAATTAAAGCATTAGATGTCACCAAAAATGGCGTCCCAATAATCATTGGGACTTGTCCTTACGGGATAGGCATTGGTTCTCGACTAGAAATATGAACTCCCCCACTTTGATAATGACATCATCCACGCCCCCACGTGGAACATTGACTGACCTATCAGCCAAGTAAAGGGTAGTTCTAGTTGATTTAAGGTCGTTAGTTCCTAGGTTGACGTAGACGGAGTAAGGTAGGAAGTTCACAAATTCCCCAATATCAAGTAAGGCTCGATGAATAACTCAAGAAATAGTCAGAAAACAAAGGTCCTTGTATTTTACTTACACGAGTAGTGTCAGAATTGAACTTACATTGACAACCAAGAAGGCTTTCTTGGGACATTAGTTCGCCTCTTCTGGGTGCACAGATCCTTGAGGAATTTGACGTACAATGGCATGTGGTTAACAATGTCCAACAACGAAATGTTCACCTTAACCTGCCATAGTACCTCAATGATCTTATCCCAGTGCTCGTCCCATTTCTTTGCCAACCTAAGTGGGTAAGATACTTTAGGAACATAAGAATCAGAAGTTTGAGTCTCAAGAATGAGTTCTTTAGGAGGCTCATGACTCTTTTCTTCGGAGCTGCACGGGGTTCGGACACGGGATTTCTACTTGATTATCTACAACCCTACCCGATCTTAGTGTATGAACGACATTGAAATGTTGGGTAGGTTTGCTTTCCAAATTGTTGGCAAGATGCCTGCCCTAAGAAGGTTTACCCCTAGGTTTGACTTGACAATTGACCCTTCTCACGCTAACTAAGTTCTTGAGCCAATTGGCTGACTGACACTTCCAATGGCTTGACTGGATTATTTGTGGTAATAAACATGGTTTGGGTGCTCTACATAAATGTGTGAAGGGTATGCTCAAGAGTGGAAATCTCGAGCTTTAACTACAGTACGGGTGGAGTTTGACTGGAACAGCCAGGTGATGAGGCTTGGTTTTGGGATTGTGTGTGGCTAAGACCGTTGATTTGGGGGTTGATAGGGCGTCGGTGGGTGTGGAGGGTGATAGTTCGGAGGTTGAGATTGAGCGTGCCAACTCTAACCTTGATCTTCGTCGCCCCAAGAGAAGTTGGGGTGGTTGCGTCATCCTGAGTTATAAGTGTTGTTGTGCGGGTCGTTACAAGGTCGTTGTTGAAACACAACATTTTCATGCTCAACCTCTTGGGAAGAGAATGCACACTCCATGTCCACATGTCCAGTCAGACCACAATTACTACAGGCGGGGCTGGCGACCAGAACGATACGAGCTCCATCCACCTCTAGACTCTCTAACCTACGCATGATAGCAACAATTTTTGCATGAGATGCATTAGTTGCATCTACTTGGTATGATCTAGCTCAACCAGCATATCTGGCACTCAGTGACTCTCTCATAGGTAGACTTTGTGTTTGGGTCAAGGGTTTTCATGTTTCATGTCATGTTCGTGTACCATAGATTAGACACGAAAAGTTTTCATGTTGTTTTCGTGTTTCATTTTCGGGTACCCGAAAATACCTTAAAGTACACGAAATAATAATTATGACAAAAAATTTACAACATATTATATGGTTGTGTAATGGTAAGATAGGCTACAGCTGATGGAATGGTCTCAAGTTCAAGACCTTATTAGGATGCTTCGTTTAAATTTTAATTTTTTAAAAGAAATTTAAAACTAAGAAATGGAAGAGGACGGGTTCGAACTCGTGACTACTAGAAGTTGAGACTTATTCCAAGTACAACCAATCACGGGGAACAACCTCAATATTGTTCTATATTCGTATGTCACGTTATATTCATTTCTAGATGAATTTTTCAGTGCCCACAAAAGTTTAGTCCCACATCGAGTAATTGTGGAATCTTTTTTGCTCTCATGGCTATAAATAAAAACCACCCCATAGTCGAAGTCTCAATATCAGTAAGGGAGGTTGCTTCATCCTTGGGAGCTTCAATGCTTTCCTAGATAAGATGACAAAATCTATCTGGAAATTTGGTTAATTAAGTAAAAATAATTTTTTTCGTGTCGTTTCGTGTTGACATGAATCAAATAAGTCATGTTCCGGTAATCCTATTTGGTACACAAATTTTTTTGTGTCGTGTTCGTGTATAGACATATTGGCATATAAATGTAAAAAACATGACACTGAAGTACACAAAACGACACGGTTGCCAGGTCTACTCATGGTATCCTACTCAAGGGTTTTTTCAGCAATGCTTTTGAAAGTTTGTCATGCTTCATTAATAGGCTTCATTTGAAAGTCACCCTGACATATTGATTCCAACAATGTGTGGGTGTTGTAATTCAGGCCCTTAGAGATAGTCTGGCACAACTGCCAAAGCTCAAGTCCATGAAGAGAGCACTGCTGGAGGAGATCTTCAAACTTCTCAAAAAAATGAATGTAACAATTCGGCCTCAGTCCGATATGACTAGAGTATCCGGTGTCGTAACGGTTGAGTCATCCGCTGAGGAAAGAATCCCTTCAGAAAGATGATCACAAAATCCTCTCAAGACCGGATCGAATTTGTGGGAAGGCTTTACATCCATTTCTTCGCGTTGCCCTTCAACATAAAAGAAATCATCCTCAACCGGACGAAATCCTCATCAAGATGTTGCGGCCTAAACATGGAGCATAGTTACTTGAATTCTCTTATAATGATATACAAATCTTCCTTATTGGTAGTAAAGGTAGGAAGCATTCTCATGTTCTAAGCTTTCATTTAATAGTTGTTCCCACCGGTAGGCTGGAGAACCATGCAAGTAGGTTGTGCAAATCGAACGGGATGGGTATGCTCCCACAACGTCATTAGTCGCTCCTGTCTAGGCATTGATGGTGGTACACCCCTTTCTAAAGAATTATCGAAGCCCTCCACCTCCCTAGTCGGGGAGGACGTCGTGGAGTAAACTCCATAAGCGGGGGACTGACCCGTTAGGTCCTTGCATCTCGAAAAAAGAATCCTCATGCTCAATCTGAGCTCTAGGCATACAATGAGAATCCCTTGATCGATCCATCTCAGAAGAAGGACTGACTCTCTCAAGACGACTACCCTCTCCTATGCGACTCCAATCTCGCATCTATGGCCAGGTCAAGTCAACTTTAAACAACACCGACAAAAGGTGTAGTAGAGGAGGAGACTTAACAATAGAACAAACGGTGTAGATCACTTAGGTGAGTGAATAGGACGTGTAATAGTAACTAAGCAAAACAAGAAGCTACTATCAAAAGATCAGGCACAGAAGGCACATACAACCTAATGCATTGCATACATTGCAACATATGTCTTTCATTTATATTAATTTTATATCAATAAATGCTACTAAGGTATGTGTTTAGTCTTATTTACAGAATACAGGGACCTGAATGCAAATTACCCACATCCCGAGCATAAACGCGTGCAAAAGACTCATTTCTATCATAAAGACCAAGCTCAAGATTATCGGGTTTCAAATGGAAATGTATCCAAGCATAAAAGCATTCAAGACTTAATTACAAAAAAAACAAGGATTTAAGCACAAAAGTAGCCGGGGACATAATTGCAAGAAGCCAAGGACCTAATTGCAAATCACGAGTAGCTTTTATTAGTATGGAGAAAATCTAAAGAAAAATCAATGTGGATCTCCAAATATATGAAGAAAATAATTCGGAGCTAAAAAGAATGGAAAGAAATCATCCAGACGCGCAAAGGAGGATCAAATCATACCATAAACATTCAACCAAAATCCAGACCTAATCAGAGCATGATTTGCGGCAATTCCGCCGCAAATTACACATACCATGCGGCGATTCCGCCGCCCCCTAGTCGATCCGTGTGCTCAAATTTTGTCCAGTCGTGTCTGGACACGTGTACTTTCTTATTTTATACTTAGGGTCCTTGTATAAACTATAAATAGCCCCGAGAACGATGTTATAAGGGTCTTGGTCCTTAGTCCTTAGTTTTAACCTTAGTTTTTAATTCTTAGTCTTAGTTTTGTATTCTTCTTTTTAGGAATAAAATTCTGTTGGTTTATTTTGTGTTTTTACTTTTCTTTCTTAGTTTCTCTAGGACCGCTTCTCCCTCCCTCCATCTATGAGTTTCTAACTCTTTCCAAAGGGTAGGGGTGACGGATTTAGGGTGATGAGAAGAGAAGATGTTATTATTTTAATTTCGTATTAGTATATTTTGATTACTTGAGTTTGTGTTAAATCATTTATCATGTAATGCTTTATAACTAATATGATTTATTATAAGTTTCTGAATTCTCTAATCTAAACCCTATATCTAAACCTCCACCCAACGGAATTCACCATCTTTGTTCTTATTTTAGTTTTAATTGTTCATGTTTCTTGCTTTAGATAATTAAAAAACCAAAAATCTCAAAACCAACCATATTTCTCCCTTTCTCTTCCTTAATCCAAAATCACAAAATAACAAGATCTCTCCCTCCTTGTGTTCGACCCGTACTTGCCACGTCTTCATTGACGCCGTGCACTTGCCGTACTTGCCACGTCTTCATTGACCCGTACTTGCCACGTCTCCCTCCTTGCTTTAGACAAGTTTTTGGCGTCGTTGCCGGGGAGGCGACGCAGATTTTGTTTTTTTGTTGATTTCGATTCTATTCTGTTTATCTTGTGCGCGATCTAAGTATTTGGATTTGTGTTTCAGGAGACAACAGAGCGCGCGGCGAAATCTGAACGTCGTCTGAGCAACAAGGGCGGCGGAATCGCCACACATCAAGAGGAACCTGCGGCGGAATCGCCACACATTTGAAGTATCTGGGCTTCAACTTTTTCTGGGGTCGTCTCCATCTCTGGGTGGACGCGTAGAGCATCTGGAAATTTCGAGAGCGGGCGGTGAACCCGACTGAGCATTGCGTAGGTAACCTGTGTTGCCTTTTTCCTCGTACTTTCTAGTTTCGGAAAATTTCCTTTTGTAGAACTGCACGTGTTAAGCTTAAATTCCATAATTGGCAATAATTCAACTCTGACCTAAAAATTGGCAAAACTAGAAGAACTTAGTGCATGCATCATATAATGTTTTGTTTGCATTATTCTTGCTAAATTCTTGCAAATTATTTTTATTGTTGAAGAGTGCTGGAGGCAAGGTACGTATCGCGTTTTAACGATTGCATTTAAGCATATAATTTAGTTTGCATACAACCTTGCAATTGCCCCCATCTAAAGACCATTGTTTGACTATTTTTGCTAGATTTAAGTTAAACTATCTTAAGGGCAACTCCGTAGGAAAAGATACGGTAGGGATTTCATCACCCTTCCGTGGCCCACAAATCACAATCCTAAAGTGTCACCCAAGCCTTAAATTAAAATCAATTAGACATTGGCCCCTTAGGATTCGGACTCAATTAAGGAGAAGATTGGTTTGACTTGCTATGACCTGAAGCTGATCGAATTTAAGTTGGTGTCTTGAAAGTGTTTTTGTGTTGACGTAAGTCTTCCAAGCGAAGTGGTTGTCTAATTGGCACCGACTCTGTCGGAAGCGCCCCCACTAGCTATACACGGCCTGGCCAAGTTGGTTTGATTAGTGAGGGAGGTGAATCAAGCAAATCAATTCGACTCAACCAGTTAGGAGTCGTCTAGATTTAAGCGACACTAGGTCTAGGATTGTTTGCATCGTGCTTTCTTAGGAAATTTCTGACCGACCCTTTTTTATCTTTATAGTTAAGTTTCCCTTCTCATCTGAGTCTTCTTTCTCTTCTCACCTCAATTCTCTAGATTAGGATTCCTTTCTCATCTTTCCCCATTCTATTGGTTGTTTCCCTTTTAAAAAAAACATAAAAAATGAAAAAAAATTGTAATTAATTCTTGAAATTAAATTTTGAATTTAAATTTTGAATTTGAATTCAAAAATTGATTCAACCCGGTGCACTGAGATTTGGATTCGGGACTTGAGTAATCGACTCTCACTAGTTCATCTAGATTCCAGTCTGGAACTTCCATCTGCTGCACTACCTCACCCGGATACAATGGGTGAGAATGTTGTGAACCCGCACATAACTCTGAGGGATCGATGCTACCCAGCGATGGCTGCTCAGCCATCGTGCATCGTTATGCCCACCATACCGGGTCGCGACTTAGAACTAAAGGCACAATACCTGAGTATGTTGCCTAAGTTCACCTCTAAGGAAGACCCTTATCTCTTCCTTAGAGAATTTGAGGAAATCTGCTCTCTTATGCAATACCAGCATATTCCTGAGGAGGCAGTGCGTCTGAAATTCGTGCCTCTAGCATTGAAAGACGACGCAAAGAAATGGCTATATAGTCTACCCGAAAGATCTATTAGGAGTTGTGCTGAGTTTGTTCAAGTATTCCTGAAAAAATATTTCCCCAACCATAAGACTATGAGGATTAGGAATGAAATTGTTGCATTCGTTCAGTCGGAGAGCGAGCCGTTCTATTCCTATCTAGAAAGATTTAAAAGTGTACTGACCTAATGCCCTCATCACGGAATTCCAAGATGGCAATTATGCCAAATTATTTATGAGGGATTGACACCCACATCTAGGGTTATGTTAGAATCTGTAAGCCAAGGGAACTTCATGTCGAAAAATGAAAATGATGCCTGGACTTTTCTTGAGGATTTAGCTGAAAACAGTATGCAATGGGACAATGCTAGAGCACCGCTTCACACAAGTATTGGATCTAGAATAGCAAGTCAACCCAAACCTGGTGTCTTAGCTGTAGATGTCAACATAGCGGCTGAAGCAAAATTAGCTACCCTTATGCGCAGAATGGAAAGTCTAGAGCTACAAACCCGACCCCGAATGAATCAAGCCTCGTCTATCCCTTGCTCTAGATGTGGTCAGACTGGTCATTTAATGGAGGATTGTGCGGACTGGGAACAAGTTAATGCCATGTATAACCATGCTAGAAATGACTCATACGCATCAACCTATAACTCGGGTTGGCGTAATAATTCCAATTTCTCATCTAGCCAACAAGGTCAACCTCCTAGACAACAACCAAACCCGTATAACCAAAATAATACATCATCTGGGTTTAATAACAATGGCGATCATGAGGATAGGTTGACAAGCCTGGAAAATTTGATGAAAAACTTTATACAAACAACCAACCAATCCTTTCACAGGCTAGAAACACAAGTCAGCCAACTAGCACAAAGAGTAGGTGAAAGAGAAAAGGGTCAATTTCCAAGTCAACCTGAGGTGAACCCAAGATCTAATAATCAATATCAGCCCTATCAACCACCTTCAGGAAATAACAACCCTAGACCGATTCAAATGGTTAATGAGAAAGGACCGTTCTAACAAATAAATGCAGTAGTATCATTACGGTCTGGAAGAAAAGTTGATAATCCTAGAACGTCTAATCAACCTAGTCGTCAAGCACCCACATATGACCTGACCAGTGAACCTGACGTCCAATCTGAAACGCCCAACCCACCTACTCAACCCGAACCTGAGCGAGTCTATGTTCCTAAAGCCCCATTCCCCAATAGACTCAAGAAGAACTCAAGTGCACAAATGGAGAAAATCCTGGAAGTATTTAAGCAAGTTAAGGTGAATATTCCACTCTTAGACATGATTCAACAAATACCTGCTTATGCTAAATTCTTAAAAGATCTGTGCACTAAAAAGAGAAAAACAAACGTACCAAAGAAGGCTTTCTTAACTGCAAACATAAGCTCTATTTTGTCCAACACATCTCCTATAAAGTATAAGGACCCTGGGTGTCCCACAATTTCATGTGCAATAGGAGATACTTTTATCAACAAAGCCCTTCTAGACCTTGGTGCTAGTGTTAACTTACTCCCGTTCTCTGTCTACGAGCAACTCAACCTTGGTCCACTAAAACCCTCTAAGACAACTCTTCAATTTGCTGACTGCTCTATTAAGAAACCAAGAGGTATAGTCGATGACGTTTTGATCAAGGTAGGTGACTTCATTTACCCAGTGGATTTTGTCGTACTAGACACCGCACCTGTTGTAAATCCTAATCGACAAATCCCAGTAATACTAGGCAGACCCTTTTTAGCCACTTCTGAAGCACTGATAAACTGTCGAAATGGGGTCATGCAATTATCTTTTGGGAACTTAAAAGCTGAATTTAATATCTTTCATGTTGATAGTCAGCCCGAAATAATATGCAATCAAAGTGATGTTGTGATGAAATCACGTATCTATAAGATTTCTGAATTAAATAAATCATCACAAAATCAAAAGGGAAGCAAGAAAAAGGGGAGGAATTCATCTACACACCCACCATCACTCGAGCAAATAAGAGAACCAATTTATGTGAGGGGTGTGGAACCTGTGACTCAAGACTCTCATTGCAACATGGGGAACAATTCAACTGGATACATGCACCAATATGGTGTCATTCAATCCAGTTCTGACTATGGTTGACTTTGAGCAAATTCCATCCCTCCACCGCAGTTCACCTAGGTAATAAGTGCATTTGCTTTATATTTGCATACATTGAGGACAATGCATGATTTAGGTGTAGGGGGGTGTTTATATATATCTATGTAAATTCTGTTCTTAAAATAATAATAATAAAAAAATTCAATGTTCCATGACATAGCTTAAGATTGAACTGCCAAAACCCGTGTACAAAATGCATTGAGTTTTTGTTCCTTATTATATAGTTCTGGTTGTAGAAACTGTGACATAAATCTAAGTTCCAAAGAAATAACTCATTACCCTTTAAAGACATGTATGCACTTAAATTGGATGAATCAAATCTTTGAAGTGGTTGATAAAAAGCAGAGGTTGAGGAAAATATACCGGGAAGTGTGGACTTCTAATAGCAATTAATCCTTGAGGAAAATAAAAGTAAAAATAAAGGAATAAAGTGAGGAAAAACACATTTTGCAAAATGATTACAAAAGCCCAAGCCTTTGAGTCACTGGTCCGTAGGGGTATCTTGAAACCCGGTAACTTCAGTCTGCCAGCTCGGGATTATCGACCAAACTCGCTACACGAATGCAAAAAGGGTAAAAGTGTCAAAAAAAGCAAATGTGTTGAATCACGGAAAAAGAAAAAAAAATACTTTAAGATACTCAAGGCCCAAAGCTAAAAGAATGATCCATGTCATGGTTGATCCGAATGATACTTCACCACCAGAGGAGGCGTGCAAAATAATTTAAGTGATAACATGTATAGAAGGGTTAGTGGTGTGAATATTGGAGGAATGAAGACCAAGTCAGATTTTTATGAGTTAGATTTATATAATGAGCATGCAAGAATTCTAAGTGAGATGTATAAGGTTGAGGTGGAGATATTGAAAGCTATTAAGGAAATGATGAATTAAGACTTTGTGGGTGTGTCAACTGAAAACCCTCACGAGACAAAACTCGTCCTCTAAGGAAACATGGGGGTTTAAAGGCTTGTTGCACATGCTAAGTGCAACCGTGATTCCTACGAAAGTGATTTAGGATTTCCGTGTTTTCATTTTTCTTATATTTTGTTTTGCTAGGGACTAGTAAAATCTAGGTGTGGGGGTATTTGATGCATTGCATACATTGCATCATATGTCTTTCATTTAGATTAATTTTATATCAATAAATGCTACTAAGGTATGTGTTTAGTCCTATTTACAGAATACAGGGACCTGAATGCAAATTACCCACATCCCGAGCATAAACGCGTGCAAAAGACTCATTTCTATCATAAAGACCAAGCTCAAGATTATCGGGTTTCAAATGGAAATGTATCCAAGCATAAAAGCATTCAAGACTTAATTACAAAAAGAACAAGGATTTAAGCACAAAAGTAGTCGGGGACATAATTGCAAGAAGCCAAGGACCTAATTGCAAATTACGAGTAGCTTTTATTAGTATGGAGAAAATCTAAAGAAAAATCAATGTGGATCTCCAAATATATGAAGGAAATAATTCGGAGCTCAAAAGAATGGAAAGAAATCATCCAGACGCGCAAAGGAGGATCAAATCATTCCATAAACATTCAACCAAAATCCGGACCTAATCAGAGCATGATTTGCGGCGATTCCGCCGCAAATTACACATACCATGCGGCGATTCCGCCGCCCCCTAGTCGATCCGTGTGCTCAAATTTTGTCCAGTCGTGTCTGGACACGTGTACTTTCTTATTTTATACTTAGGGTCCTTGTATAAACTATAAATAGCCCCGAGAACGATGTTATAAGGGTCTTGGTCCTTAGTCCTTAGTTTTAACCTTAGTTTTTAATTCTTAGTCTTAGTTTTGTATTCTTCTTTTTAGCAATAAAATTCTGTTGGTTTAATTTTTTTTTACTTTTCTTTCTTAGTTTCTCTAGGACCCCTTCTCCCTCCCTCCATCTATGAGTTTCTAACTCTTTCCAAAGGGTGGGGGTGACGGATTTAGGGTGATGAGAAGAGAAGATGTTATTATTTTAATTTCGTATTAGTATATTTTGATTACTTGAGTTTGTGTTAAATCATTTATCATGTAATGCTTTATAACTAATATGATTTATTATAAGTCTCTGAATTCTCTAATCTAAACCCTATATCTAAACCTCCACCCAACGGAATTCACCATCTTTGTTCTTATTTTAGTTTTAATTGTTCATGTTTCTTGCTTTAGATAATTAAAAAACCAAAAATCTCAAAACCAACCATATTTCTCCCTTTCTCTTCCTTAATCAAAAATCACAAAATAACAAGATCTCTCCCTCCTTGTGTTCGACCCGTACTTGCCACGTCTTCATTGACGTCGTGCACTTGCGGTATAAATTTAATTCTCACCACAACCCGCCACTAGTGGATTAAAATCCGCTACTTGAGAATTAAATGTGTGTTCTTGTGCCACGTGTCATCCAATGTGCTTCCTTGATCACATGTGTCCCATGTTCACAATAATCCCTACGTACAAGTCCAAAAATAGAAACAAAAATGAAAAACCCATGGAAATGATAAACATGACAAAACCGACAACTAACTCCCAAAAACAGTGGCAAAAACTTGATTGATATCAGTAGTTAAAAACCACAAGTGCATGGTCACGTTGAAGCAATGGCAAGTACGGGTCGATCAAAAGAGAGCTGGAGTGGGTTGTTGTCGACCATGCTCTAGTGGGAAAATAAAATGAGATGTGAGGTAGACCTACACTAGATTTAGCCAATAGTAATTTGTAAATAAATGTGACTAATCCCATTTGAGGTGGAGAACCAAATGCAAAAGTGTAGATATGTGACATGTGTGTGTAAAATTAAGCTCATAATGACATTACGAATATAGAAACCTAATGACCACAACCCCAACTATGTCTCTACATGAATTAAGATTTATTACCATCCTTGAAACATACAAGACATTAGTCAAGATAAGGCCAACAAGGGCACGTGCTTCCACATGTCATCCTTATCTCTTTATCCATTTTAATCTTATCGTCACCTCATTATTCCCCATTAAGTAGAGATAATAACCAAAGTATGTGCTAAGTATCTATTTGGACCATTAACACATCAAAGACAAGACTAGAAAACCCATAAAAATATAACACAAATCATATGAAAGGCAAGAGTAGAAAACCCATAGAAATCATTTGAAAGGTCAACGATGAAGATTAATCACACACACAAATCTAACTACATTCACACTTCACATCATCCTACATCCCCAATGGGGATGAACTACTCCCTAATTATATTCGTAATAAAGAACAAGATGACGGGGGCCTATTTTATTTGAGTCGGAACAAGATTGTGCCATCTAGTTTTGTCTTTGTGGTCTTTTTGGCATATGATGTTAGTGTTGTACCTTTGAGGACCTAACTTTGGTGTAGAAACAACTCCCTGATACTTCTACATTTATACGACTTAATGAGGTTTTTCCTCTCACCATTTCCACCAATCGTCTTGTGAGTCAAGGGTGCCAAATGACTACCTTGCTGGTAAGGGTATAAAGAGGTCCTTAAAGGATATCTTGGATGAATGATTTTTTTGTTTGCAGTTGTTTCCAACAAGGATAATGATTTTAATGTTGTTCTAACACCAAAAAATTTGTTGGAGAGTTTGGAATCATAACCATGACCTTAATGTCACAATCAGACAAACTCCCCATTACATTTGCTTCATGAACTTCTTACTATGTCTTGTGCTTCTTGTAGTAGGGACCCACATGCATATTTTCACTTCGTGTGGTGTCATGTGTCAGGATCGATGACCCCTCTAATCACAAGTTAAATGCTCTACTAAAAGTGGATTTAAAATAAGTAGAGATAAAGAAAGTAAACCATAAAAGCAACACTAGATTTTTATAGAGGTTCATTACAACCACTATGATCTAGTCCTCTCTTTCAAGCCGCACTCGATCCTTTGAGCTCTGCTTAAGTTTTCATTAT
The DNA here is from genome assembly GCA_963682175.1 of Triglochin maritima. Taxonomy (NCBI): domain Eukaryota; kingdom Viridiplantae; phylum Streptophyta; class Magnoliopsida; order Alismatales; family Juncaginaceae; genus Triglochin; species Triglochin maritima. The sequence goes on along the minus strand of OY821790.1, from coordinate 13,015,644 downwards.
CTGATCTTTGTTGTGGGCTAATATCGTTGCCTTTACACCACGGGCATGGTGAACAAATTTGCCATGCTCGATTTCACCACTTACAATCCAAGAGTGATCTACCTCGAAGCTTTACAACTTTTGTGATTCTTGGATATGGAATAGAAATCACTAACTAACACTCTAGACTTTAGAACACTTCGATATGATAAGAATTGATACACAAGTGGTGAAATTTGACTTGAGTGTATGAAATGAGAGCTTGAAAGTGTTTAATGTTTGGACACAAAAGATAAGAGTATAGAAAGGTGTTTGTTTTGTCTTAAACTCATGTATGAACTACTTTTACAATGCTTCAAGCTCTACTAGCCATTTGAGAGAGTCAATGAGATATGGACCAAGGAAAAAGATAATGAGACTTACATTCGAGCAAAAATTTGCACAGATTAGGTCTACCATTTGAAATGGTTGTCCAAAACTAGGAGTTGGCTTAATTAAATGATAAAACTTATAAAACATTAAGCTTTCATTTGAAGGCATAAGATGTAAAGGTTAGGATTATATGAATGTCCCCCTCAATTAAATGATAAAACCTATATGCTCCCCTATCACTCAGGCCTAACAAATGTGATGTTTGATATGATATCTTCAAGCATTCAATATCCTTAGATTATTATCAATTCAATAAGACTAAGAGTATGAAAAATGTTACCCAACTCTTGATCATTGATTTGCGATTGATTCCAATATCCTCTCGATAGTGAAAATGACGATGAATTCTATCTAAATGTTTTTTGAAGCTTGGGATCGATCGTTACCTGCTTCAATCGATTGCTACCAATCCTCCTCCTTCTAAGTACCTATAATTTAAGATTTTGCTACCCCAACAACCTTTGGTTCTTTGACATTAATCTTTGGTATCCAAACTGTTTTGGCCTTTGGTGCTCAAAAACTTGAGCAACTTTATTCAAAAAGAAATGCTTTCTATTCAAGTTAGTATGGATAACATGGTTTTTGTTGTTATTAACATTGTAGCCTAAACCATACTTATCCAAAGATTGTCGTCGACTAACAATAAGCATATTAAGCATTTTGTTTTCCTTACTAAATATCTCAAGATCTTATTGTAATTGAGCATTTTTAGTAAAGAGATCTTTTGTATCAATACATGAAGGTCCTGCATTTAGAGTTGCAATTTTGTATTGATTTGATGAAAAGGATGTCGATTCATACCAAGTTGCCTTAAGAGATTTCTTATTCCTTTCTTTTCTTTTGCTCTTCTATTTTCTTTCCCTTTCTTTCTCCTTTTATTATCTCCTTTCTTTTCCGTTCTTTAGAAGCTCCTTGAAATTTTGAGTGACGAACTCCTCTTCAATATCACTATCTCTCTTCTTTGATATGTTAGAGTCGGTGATGGCTTGTAGCACCAAGGATTTCTTTTCAGCGACGTCTTTCCCCTTGTGGTCTTTCATTTGTATCTCACATGCCGTGAGACTACCCGTAAGCTCATCAACCGTCGATTTGGTGAGATCTTGCATTTCCTTGATAGCGGTGTTTTCTCTTCCCATTCGTTGGTGAGTGACTGGAGAATCATTTGATTCATATCTCCCTCACTAAAAGTTTTGCCAAGAGCATTGAGAGATTTAATGATCTTGGTGAAGCAAGCGTGCATCTTGCTTATGTTCTACAGATTGCATACAAAAGAGTTCATATTTATGGATGAGGAAATTTATCCTAGTTTCAAGTTTATGCAATATACCATATGCATTATCACAACTTGTAATTTGATTGTATTCTCCCTTATGTAAGCCATATTACGATATGTTCATGATGTGGTAATTCATCTCCGCTTCCTAAATTTTGACTCTAGTTAGGGACATGATTTCTTCATGATTAGGAGGTGTGTATGGTGTTAAGAGAAACATCCAACACTTCAAATTAATGTATATTGCAAATAAATTTATTATTCTCTTCTTCCAATATCTATAATTTTAGCCACTAAAGAAGGTCGATTTAGCTATGGATAATCCCTCACAATGATTATAAGTGGATGTCATGCTAAACTATAACTAATTAGATGAAATTAGCAACCTAATGCTCAAATACCAACTGTTAGGAAATATTTAAAATAAGTAGGGATAGAGCAAGAAAACAACAAAAATCAACACCATATTTTAATAGAGGTTCGATCACAAGCACCATGATCAAGTCCTCATATTCAAGCCCCGCTCGATCCTCTGAGCCCTGTTTGAGTTACAACTATATGATCTCAATTCCAGGCTGAGATCACCACCTTTAAACCACGACCCTTGTGCACAACCACACCTTGCTCTATTTCGTCTCTCACAACTCGAGAGGGAGCTTTTTCGATGCTTTACAACTTTGGTAATTCTTGGATATGGAATTGGAATCACTAACTAACACTCTAGTCTTAAGCACACATGGATATGATAAGAACCGATATACAAGTGGTGAAATTTGCCATTGAGTGTAAAAAATGAAAGTTTGAAAGTGATTGATATTTGGACACAAAAGATAGGAGTATAGAAAGGTGTCTTTTGGGTCTAAAACTCATGTATGAACTCCTATTTATAAGGTTTTAAGCTTAACTACCACTTTAGAGAGTCGATGAGACATGGACCAAAGAAAGAGATAATGTGACTTAAGTTCAGGCATAAATATGTACACATTCGGTCTACCGTTTGTAGAATGGTTTTCCGAAACTAAGAGTTGACTTAGTCAAAAACGAATAAATGTCATATATCCGATCATATTGTTCCGAAAAATGATTTAATCAAATCTGTCACAAGAATTTCGGTCATGTGGAACCAATTCAGTTGTCCGAAACCAAATCCGTCATCGGGATCAAAAGTTTATCTTTTAGCGCCAACGGTTGGAAATTAAATATCTGTTGCGAGTCCCACGACTATATTGACATGTGGAAAGAGTCGTTGCGTGCTAGAGTTCAAGATATAAATGATGGACCAATAGATGATTAACCATCCGAAATGGACAAGGCAAATGGACTCCTATAATAAAAGACAAATGTCACATTGGAGTAAAATCCTAAATCGCTCCAAGGTGATTTGATCATCTGATAGGCAATCGGTCATCTGAGTGGAGAATTTCAGTTAGAATTCTACCAGCTACTAAGATGGTCAATTCGTTGTCCGATCTGGACTGGGTCTGAATCATACTGCTCAAGTTCCATTTGATCATATGGACTCAATAAATGAAAAATAACACATGCATGTGTCTTTGTGCCAATGCTTAGTTTCTTGATAAATTTTAATCAACCAAAAAAGATGATTTGCACACATACAAGTATATATCCAATGCATGTAATCATGTTTATCCACTTTGATTGACTAGCTTGGTTGATTAAGATTAGTTTGATTAATCATCAAAATTAACATAGATTCAGGCTTAAAAGCAAACATGATGTTCCCATTCAAGTGCATTGGCTTAAACGCCAACATAGATTCAGGCTCCCATGTTCCTTTTTGATGTCCTCTAAAAAATGTAGATGCGAGGTAATTAATGTATATTATTATTAAAGAAAAAATGAGAAAATAAAAAAAGCCAAATAACAAAAACATTTGGTTGTTTAAAAAGAAAAACAGAAAATAATAGGATAGAAAAGACTCACATGATAAAGTAGATTCTGTTGACCACGCCAACCCTTGAGTACCTTGGTGTTGTTGGGTCATAGCGAGTTTGGACCCAACCTTTTTGACATTTTGTTTCCCTTCTTGAAATTCGTCTTGTACTTCAAAGTTTAGTTTTCCTTGCATGCAGATATCCATGTAGTATTATACATTGAGGACAATGACTACAGTAAGCATAGTTAGGTGATCTGTTTGTGTTGTTATAATCACAAAAGTGTGCTGCATTTAACATCCATACATTTGCTATGCAATGATTCCTTGGTCATTTGTCTTTTTTTGCTTGACTTCTTGTGGTAACATTTCTTTTTATTTCAAAAACATTCATGTCCTTATTTCAGAAATTTTGTGGGTTTTTGCATTCGAGTAGCATTTGCAAAACTGTTATCACGCAAAGTAAAAATAGAAGCTCCAATTTTTGTTGAATACACTAGGATAGCTAGTATACATGCTTTAGTGTCTATCTTTAGTCATGATGATGCACCCTGATTTTCCCTCGGGGGTATGACATCATTTTGGGAACACTGAATATCCTAAATGCTGACGAAAAGGGTAGAGCAATGTAAGTAAGAATAAGGGAATTTTGTTCTTCCAAATTAAAGCTAGAGTTCAAAAAGACCTTAAGAAAAAAGGAGAATAAAAAAAACTAAGAAAAAAAAAGAAAATGATTGAATAAGTGTGTGAAGTCAAGTTTAAGGTGCATCAATGTCGAAACTACCACAACGTACCTACCTTTACCTTAGGAATTGGTGAAGTAGGATATGTCCTTGAGGAGTTAGGTCACTCCTACGATGTTAAGCACACCCCTATTTGCACTTAACTACATTGCACGAATAGTCTACTCTATAGGTCAGGTATGGGGATGGGAAAGGACTACAATCGACTAAAGGATTACTCATTGTTAAATGTTTTATTAATTCACCACAAGTGCACAGCTGTCGGTGAAGATAGGGAAAGTACGGGACGATCCACGGGGAGGTGAGTAGTCTTTAGTTTGTCAGAAATCAAGTGGAGAAATTGGGTAGAAGAGATGTGATTACACTAAACTAGAATACACAAAACTAGTAGTTAACAAATGCAAAAGAAAGCAACTAAAAATTGACTAAAACTAACTAAAGACCTAACAAAGAGATTTGAATGCAGGAAGAGAAACCCCTAAGGGGTGGAGTGTGTGCACATATGAAATGAAATAAGTGATGAATGACGCATGTAACCATTTATATGTGTGTGTGTCATGTGTGTGACTTCATGCATAGGAAGGGTCTATAGATGTGGCAAAACCCTATCAATCAATTCACACAATGTATCGACAATTACTACTTGATTATCATGAGACTACGCTCAACATGAGAGTGTCTAAGGAAATGACAAGACTCATCAAAAACCATGAACTCATGTGAAGAACAAAGCCAACCATGGGAGGTGTCTAAATCTTATGGCAAAACCCATCAAAACAAAGTTTCCTCAATCAATCAATCAAACACATAACTAACATGTAGCATTCAACAGGAAATTTCAGTCAATAAACATGAGCAAACTAAGCATGAGAAGTGTCTAAATCTTATGACAACACCCATAAAAAATTCCCAACATGTAGATAATTAAAAAAAACCTGATGAACATACAAACGTGCAAGTCCACACAATCAAAAATCCATCAAACATCTAACCTTCACAACATATATGTACATCATCTCCACCTCCAAATGGGATGGAACTACTCACTAATCATTAAGCTAACTATTATGTTAAGAGAAGAAAACATGTTAACTAAGTCTACTAAGATTAATGAAACAAAATTACGGTAAGCATGCAAGCAATAAAATAGGCACAACATGAACTAAGAAAAGATTTATTTTATTCATGACTCATATGACATGTAGCACCTCTCCACTTGCATTTTTTCTCCAAGGCTTTACTCTAAGTAGAGTGATTAGCCACCAAGCATGTAGTCGTTTACAAAGGAGGATGAAGAGTTCTATTTATAGGCCTGAAAAAAGATAACTAACGACAATCCCCTGGTATGAGAGTAAAACGCATACCATAAATGGACATAATATGATATAACAAACATACACACCAAAGAAGGTTGAATTTAGGCCATATTGGACCGCCAATTGGCGGTCTATGGCTGCTTATTAGCGGTCCATGTAGGTCTGATTGGCCCCAGTTTTGGATGGCTTGTTTTTTACTTAATTTCTTCATGTTTGGTGAATTCGATTTGATTGTTGATGTTTAGGCCCATATCTAATTGCCAAAATACTCCTCATGATGGTGTGGAGCTTCTTGATTTGCTCATTGTTCCTTTTGGTTTACATTCGGGTCCTTCTCTCTTGCATCTCAGTCCATAAGTCTTACAATTCAGTCCTTTCTCTTGCTCTTAGGTCTTTTTTGTGTCTCTTCTTCTCACTTGTTTTATTCCTGAAAGATAAACATAAAACTCGCTACGTAGCATTGCTTAGGCTAAAAATAAAGGATATAAGACACAAAAATATGCATGATATGATGTCAATCAAATACCCCACACCTAACTTTTGCTAGTCCCAAGCAAAACAAAGAAAGAGAAAAATGAAAGAAAGGAAAAAAGCATTCGTAAAACAGGGAAATCCTAACTCACTTTCAAAGGAATCACGGTTGCACTTTGCATGTGCAACAAGTCGTTAAACCCCCTTGTTGCCAAGGAGGACGAGTGTTGTCTCCTGAGGGTTCTCAGCGGATACACCCACAAAATCCGAACATAGATGCATTATTCAACCTAGCAACACGAATCGATGGACTCATTTTTGTCGATCATTGGACACGGTAATTTTGCGGGCCGACTCTATATATGTAATCAGTCTATTTACCTGGCCTAATTAACCATTTGTGAAAGTTAATTAAGGACTTAAGTGAAAGACATAGGCGACCTTAACTTCTTAATGTGATACATCGTGTAATGACCATTAAGGTTCTTATTTGTCTTCTTTTTTGGGATTTTTTTCTTTCTTTTTTTCTTTTTGGAGCATTATGATTTACACTAGTTGGTGTTTGATTCTTCTAGGGTCGGGTTTCATACATCATTGCCTGTGAGGACTTACACTATCAAGTACACCTTCCTCCAAATCTCCACATAGAGAGATCCCTACCACCCGTGTAACGGAAGTTTGGTTGATGCATCCCAAGTTAGATGACTCAAAAGTACCAGGCACTAAGTCTCCTCGGACCTAATTTCCCGAGTAATAGGAGTCGTGCGAAAAGAGAGAACACAACTTATTTATTATATAAAGGTGATACAATGTATAGAGTCGACCTGTAGCCTAGCCTAATGAGTTATTCGTGAGTGTTAGTTAAGGACTTATGTGAAAGACATGGGCAACCTTAACTTCTGAATGTGATACAATGTGTAAAGTCCATTTTGGTTCTTATTTGACACTTTTTTTTTCTTTTTTTCTTTTTCTTTGGAGCATTTTATTGGTTGGTGTTTGATTCTCCCAGGGTCAGGTTTCGTGCATCATTGCCTATGATGACTTACACTATCACGTACACTTTCCCCCAAATCTCCACATATGGCGATCCCTACCATCCGTGTCACGGGAGTTTGGTCGGTGCATCCCAAGTCAGATGACTCGAAAGCACCAGGCACAAAGTCCCCTCAGACCTACTTTCCCGAGTGATAGGAGCCGTGCGAGAAGAGAGAACACCACTTATTTATTTATCTACATGGGAACCAAAACCCCTACACTTAAGTTTCACAAAAAGAGATTAAGGGCCATTGACTACGACAAACTTCCTTATACTAACAAACACGAATTATTTTACTCACTAGATTCAGGGTGGACTTCTTTAAATGTTTGACTGCTGAAACCCTATGATTACACACCCCCCGAGGGAAAACCGGGGTGCATCCTAACGACTCTATAAGACCTAAAGCCAGTAAACTAGATATCCTAATGCATCAAGTTCAAGACAATTTTGGGAGCTTTCTTTTTACTTTGCCTCTCAACGGTTTTGCACATGCTAAACACACGCAAAACCTACAAAAACATTTTCTTTCCAAAACACATGAAGATTTTGAAAGAAATGTGAAAATTGTAAAGCACTAGGCAAGCAAAAGAAGACAAGTCACCCAAGGATCATGACAAGCAGATATATCGATATTAAATGCAGCACACTAACATGACCCTATCAATACACACAAAAGAAATCAAAGGAAAAAGACTCAACTATGTACACACGTAAAACACCCCCCACACCTACTTCATGCATTGTCCTCAATGAATGTGAGAAAGATACTACATGGATTTATGCATGAAAAAGGGAAGATCTCAACAACATTAAGCGCAACAAGAAGTTCATGGTTATAGTGATGGACACAAACCCGAATTCCCTCAAAACCTATGAGATACTGAAGAGGGGAGACAAATACGTGAAGAAATCGGGCCCAAGTACACAACGGTTGGGGCCCACAACAATCAATGCTCACTCATGGAGTCTTTTATTACTCGCTCTTTTTTTCTCTTTTTTTCTTTTTTTAAATGATATATACAGCAACAACGATATTCTAATAATCATTTGGTCAAGGAACATCAAATGAGAACATCAAGTCATGAGGACCAGAGACTTGCCGAGATGGGCAAACTTCACCGGTACTCTGAGGTGTCATGAGGGGTGAAAGGTCAAAGCTGAAAGGCTCGAACCCCTCATGATATTGGTTGGGTGTGGGCAACAAAGAATGAAGTTGTGTAACCTCACTAGGGTTTAGTTGCTCATCGAACAAAACCCTCCAACCAATAGGTGGGAGCATCGGAATGAGTTCCTCAAGCTCATTCGATGGATGCAGCAAACCTGCATCACTAAGAATGGGGCTTCTCTCCATGTCATCCAACAAGGACCTCCCACCATCATTTAGATCATCAAACATAAGCTCGGTCATAGGTGGGTCCTTGTTTGAGTCAATATGAAGCTCAAATGGCTCAATGGCCATGGGACATGAGGTAGAGACGCCTTCTGGTATAGGCATATGATGAGGTGTCTCACTCTCACTAGTACTCTCAACTGAATCATGCAATGAACACTCCTTTTGGACATTTATGTTTGATGCCAGCTCACTCTGTTGCATTGCAAAGACAGGCAATGAGTTTTTGCTGGACCCACAAACATTCTCAATGGGTTGCCTTGGTGATAGGGGTGTTCGTTGATTTGGTGGTGCTTTCTCCAATTGGCGGATGAGATTTAGATTTAAAGGTTGATCCATGGGCTCCTGTTGCCTACCAGAGTTGAACACATGAAACTCGACACTCATGTTACCGAATGAGAGCTTCATGAGACCATTTCTACAATTAATTAAGGCGTTGGAAGTTGCCAGAAATGGTCTACCCAAAATCAAAGGTATTTGAGAGTGGCTGTTCGCAACAGGATTGGTATCGAGGACAACAAAATCGACTGGAAATATAAAATCTCCAACTTTGATAAGCACGTCCTCGATAATCCGGTTTGGAATACGAATGGATCTATCTGCCAGTTGAAGGGTGATCTTAGTTGGTTTCAATTCTCCCATATTTAACTGTTGATAAACAAAAAATGGGAGGAGGTTGACCGCTGATCCTAAATCCAGAAAAACATTACTCATGCTAGTGTCCCCTATCGTACACAGAATAGTAGGACACCCAGGGCCCTTGTATTTTGTGTAGGCAGGATTGGGCAAAAGTGAGCTTACATTTGCAGCCAAGAATGCTTTCTTAGGAACATTGGTCTTCCTCTTGGTTTTGCAGAGATCCTTCAACACTTTGGCATATTGAGGTATTTGTTGGATGACATCCAACAAGGGGATGTTAACCTCAACTTGCTTAAACACCTCTAATATCTTGTCCATTGTGTCACTCTGCTTTTTGGTTAACCTACTTGGATAAGGAGCTTTTGGCAGGTAGGTTTTCTGCAGTGCCTGAGAAGGAAGCCTTGGTGTATTACCCTCACCCTCAGCCTCTTCTTCACCACCATTCCCACTAAGGGGCTGCATAGATGGTGGTGGGTGTGGCAAGGAAATGTGATTGTCAACCTGCTTTCCATTCCTTAAGGTCACAATGGAATTGACATGGTGAACAGGTTCCTCCACATGGTTCACTTGCCGCCCCCGAGGTACCACATTCTCATTTTGCATGTGTTGTTGTTGGTATATACGGGGGTTAGCCTCTGGCTGGCTAGGCAAAGACCCTCTCTCTCTTTCATGTACAGACTGAGCCAATTGGCCCATCTGAAGCTCTAGAGATTTGATGGTCTGCTGATTTGAAGTGAGAACTTGACTTGTGGTTGACTTAAAAAAAATCATTGAGTTTTCAAGTCCACGAGTCAAGGTCTCAAGCGAATTGAATCGGGTTTCCATATTATTGGAATTTGGGAAACCCGATTGATCGGTGGTTGGAGCTTGGGGTGGCTGATAAGATTGTGCATGCATGGGAGGTTGGTATGATTGGTTAGGTGGTCGAGAGGAGTTTGAAGGACCACGCGGGGCATTATTTTGGTTCCATGAAAAATTAGGGTGGTTCCTCCATCCAGGATTATAAGATGATGATGAGTATAGGTCATTCCTAGCTCTGTCATAGATGGCGTTGGCGTTCCATCTCAGGAGGAATGGACGCACACTCGCTTTCTACATGACCTATCCTACCACATGAATGACAGGGAACTCGACCAGATGTAGACATGTGAGGTGCACTTTGTTGGTTTTGGAGCTCAATCGAATCCATACGGCGCATTAAGGCCGCCATGCGTGCCTCGGTGGCCGTAGTGGTATCGATAGCAAATGTGGTACCCGATCTAGTCGAGTTTGCATTCGCGATCCTCGCTCCTATACTAGATGATGCAGGTGGTTCCCTTACACTCTCCCATTGCATTGTTTTCTCAGCAAGGTCTTCTAGGAAAGCCCATGCCGCCCTTTCATCCTTTCCCAAGAACTCTCCTTGACACATGGACTCAAGGAGCGTTCGGGACGGGATGTGAAGATCCTCGTAAACAATCTGACAAAGACGCCACAACTCAATGCCATGGTGAGGGCATGAGGATAGTAGCTCCTTGAACCTCTCTAGATATGCATTTAATGCTTCAGTCTCAAGTTGATAGAACGAATTGATTTCGTTCCTCAATTTTTGAGTCCGATAATTTGGAAAGTATTTTTGAGTCCGATGCATGAGGGTAGAGCGGTATGCCTCGGGTAGCATCTATCACATAGAGGTATGGGGGCGACAACTGGAAGCACAGGTGGAACAGGTCGGTCCAGCAATAGCTCCTCCTCACGGAAATTAGCAGCCATTGAACCCGGACTGTGTGCGACACGAGAGGAGGAAGGCGTTGAGAAATCGATGACCGAAGCCGGATTGACAACGCTCCTCGTCAAACGACCACTCTCGTCTCGTGTCCACGAAAGCATGTACAAAGGTGCACACACACCAAAACTTTTTTTTTGGTTTTTTTTAAGAAAGAATGTGCGTAAAGGAGAAGACGAGGGGACACAGGAGAGAAAGAATGACTCAGGAGAGAAGGGAAGAAGTCCTTATGCTACGGTGGATGGGTATAGGTAGAAGCACACAAGCAAACAAGGCTCAAGCAATCCTAAGGTCGCTATAGGTCGTTACAGCTAGATGACGCCTAACTGCGAGGTCACACGGCCTCAACACGCCTCACCTCCCTACAACGAGGACGACAAAGCCTAGCAAGTGAGCCAAGATCCAGGGATCTCGTCTCTCCTACTATCGACAAAGTGGGCTACGCCGATCAGGTCATGACGGTCGGGACCAGATCACTCTCTTAATGCGCTCGAAGTCCTTAGGGCCAATGTGTACTTGATTTTAAAATTAGGCTCTTGATTAGTGTGGTTTGTGGGGCGAAGGAAAGGGTGATGAAATCCCCCACGTTATCTTTTATGGGACAGCCCCTCCTTAGTAGTGTTTTGGAGTCCTAATCTAGCAATCAACTCTCCACACAAACGCTTAACTCACACTTGTTTCAATGCACTTCCTACTAACTAATGCATGTTCATACGAAATGCATGAATGAGAGTAGAAGGTGCGTACCTCACGCCAGCACTCAGCAACTGAAAATAAAGCTAAAATGAAAGACAATCTATATGCCTAAGTCACATACATGATGCATGACCTAAACAAAAAGAATGCCTAATCTTTTGCTTTGAGTTTTAGGGTCCAAGTTACTTAAGGGAAGTTGATTATTAATCTGGGAGCAATCTAAGAGTCAGAACATGCAAAATTGAGTCCCAGATTACTAGATCAATTAGAGCAACAACACAAAGAAAATAGAAGATGAACAGAGCTCACTAAACCGCTGATTGGCGGTCTGAAGTGCCCGGTTTGTCTTGAAATTTCTCCAGTACCCTCCCCTTGCTATTATTAGTCTCCTGAAACAAAGAAAAACTACAAAACACAAATTAAATCCACTCGAATCGTCCAACCAAGAGTCTGGACTGGCACCTCCCCGACAACGGTGCCAAAAACTTGTTGAACGTTTTATATTAAACCACAAATGCACGACCGCGTTGAAGCGGTGGCAAATACGGGTCATCCTCAGGGAGGTGAGCAGCCTCTCGTTTGCACGAAATCAAGTGGCGAAAAGATGGAGAAGAGAGTGGATTATGCTACGCTACACTACACTACGAAGTATGAAATGCGAAAGAAAGCAACAAACGATTAACTAAAAACTTAACTAAGAACGAAAGAAGAGTGCTGGAATTCAGAAATGGAAAACCCCTAAGGGGTGGAGTGAGTGCACACATGCAAAGAGGTGGGTGTTGAACACATTCTTTAAGCACAAATAAAGGTGGTGTTATCATGCATAGGAAGTGTCTAAATGTTATGGCAAAACCTATCAATCCATTCACCATCCAAGTTGATTCACATTTACATATACAAGTTGTTTATTTCAGAATCTAAACAAGCATGAGAGGTGTCTAATCATTTTGGCAAAAGTCATCAAGTTATAAATTCTATCCTAAACAAGCAAGCATACATTCATCAACACATTGGAAATAAAGCATTCATTCCATTCTCTAATGCATGTATGAACATCTACTCCAACCCCCAAAGGGGATGGAACTACTCACTACACATTAATCTAATTATGAAACTAAAAAAGGAAAGCATATTAACTAAGCTACTAAAAAAACTAATGAAATGAAATTAAGAAAAGTAAAGTAAAACAAGAAACATAAAACAAACAACATAATAAAGAAACATTTATATAAGTGACTCACATTTCAAGTAGCATCCTCCTACTTTAGTGTGTGCTTGAAGGCCTCACTTCTAGTAGGAAGAATAGCCACATAAAATATGAAGTCATTACATTAGAAGGTGAAGAGTTCTATTTATAGCCACAGAAAAAGACAATCCCGGACAATCCCCCGATGTGGGACTAAACAAATACCAGAAATGGACTAAATACACACTAATACGCGACCCACCAAAATCTTAGCGGATTTGGGCCAAAATAGACCGCCAATTGGCGGTCTTGGATCACGTTGGATTTTATTCTGGGCTTTTCTGGATGTCTTTGTTGGTCTTTGATGCATCTACTTCACTTGTTGGAGGTCCGACCCGAATAGAATTGCCAAACTACTCCCCATGATGGTGTGGAGCTTTCTATTTTGATCTTAGGTCCTTTGGTCTTACGTTCAGGTCCTTCTCCCTTGCATCTTAGTCCCCAGATCTCACAATTCAGTCCTTTTTCCCAGCTTTTGGGTCCTTTTATGCTTCATCTCTTCAAACCTATTTATTCCTGAAAACTAAACATAAAACTCATTACATAGCATTGTTTAGGTGAAAGATAATGGATATAAGATGCAAATATGAGCATGAAATGATGCCAATCACTGACTCTATATAGGTAATCAGTCCACACATCTAATCTAATGAACCATTCGTGCAAGTTAAATAAGGAATTAAGTGAAAGACATGGACAACCTCTACCTCCTCAAGTGATACAAAGTGTAAAGTCCATTAAGGTTCTTATTTGCATTTTTTTTCTTCTTTTTTCTCTCTTTTTCTTAGTTGGAGCTTCATTCTCCCAGGGTTAGGTTTCGGGCATCATTGCCCATGAGGACTTACAATATCACGTACACCTTTCTCCAAATCTCCACACAGGGCAATCCCTACCACCCATGTAAAGGGAGTTCGGTCGGCGCATCCCAAGTCAGATGACTCGAAAGCACCAGGCACAAAGTCCCCTCAGACCTACTTTCTCGAGTGATAGGAGCCGTGCGAGAAGAGAGAACACCTACTCACTTATTTCTTATCTACACATGAACCAAAACCCCTACACTTAATGTCTCACAACAAGATTTAAAGGGTCCTTGACAACAACAAACTTCCTTAAGTTAACAGACACGAATTATTGACTCATTAGGTTCAGGGTGGACTTCTTTGAATATTTGAGCACGGAAACTCTATGATTACTCACCCCAAGGGAAAACTAGGGTGCATCCTAACGACTTGATAAATCCTAAAGCCACAGTACTAGATATCCTAATGCATCAAGTTCAAGACAATTTGGGAGCTTTCTTTTTACTTTGCCTCTCAACGGTTTTGCACATACTAAACACACACAAAACATTTTCTTTCGTAAACACATGCAGATTTTGAAAGAAATGTGAAAATTTTAAGGCATTAGGCAAGCAAAAGAAGACAACTCACCCAAGGATCATGACAAACAGATATATCGATATTAAATGCAGCACACTAACATGACCCTAACAATGCAAACAAAAGAAAATAAAATCAAAAGAAAAGACTCGACTATATACACACATAAAACACCCCCCCACACCTACTTCATGCATTGTCCTCAATAAATGCGAGCAAGATACTACATGGAATTATGCAATGAAACCGAGAAGATCTGACCAACGTGAAGCGCAAAAGGAAGTTCGTGGTTATGTTGATGGACACAACCCAAATTCCCCTCGAAACCTATGAGATACTTAAAAAGGGAGACAAAAATACGTGAAAGAAAAGGGGCCCAAATACACAAGGGTTGGAGCCCACAACAATCGATGCTCACTTAAGGAGTCTCTTATTGTACTTCTTTTTTTCTCTTTTTTTTAATATAACTATGTACAAACATAAGTTCACATCTTCATTTTTCAAAATACATCAAATGGGAACCTCAAAAGTGGGTCAATGCACTTGGAAAGGGAACATGACATCATGCGGGGCCAGAATACTCATGCGTGGCCCCCCTTCACAAAGAGCACAAGATGAAATGAGAGGTTCATGAATTGGACGCAAACCGTCTCATTCAAAGGATCAAACTGAAAGAGCTTTAACCTCTCAAGAGTTTGGGAAATAAGGGGCAACGGAAGAAGAATTTCTCCCGTTGCGCTGCTGAAGTTATGATCGTCAATCCAAACTCTCCAACCAACAGGCTGGTGCGTCGGAACGAGGTCAAGAACCTCGTTTGGCATGTCTGACACACCAGGCGAACAAAAAGTGGGTCTCATACCCATGGTATCCTCCAAGGAACTCCTAATACCCTCATGAGCAATGTAGTTGTTTGATGTTCCATCATTTCCAAGATGATCAGGAACAACAGTGAGAGGCAAACTCTCATCAGGTTGTTTAAAATAGAGGGTACTAGGGAGCTCTTGCTCCACCAGAGGTGAGTCCTTAAGAGGCACAACATGAAGATCATGTGGCTCAAGGGCCACGGGACAAAAAGATAAGGCACAATCCTGTGCCGACTCATAATGACATTGGTCCATGTTTTTCTCAATTGGAATCGAATCCTCGACCAAGTGATCGTGAATTGAAACCCCAAGTCCCTCAGACTGACTAGGAGTTTGTCTTTGAAAGATTGTGCTTTGAATTTGTGAATGTGGTGGTGGTTTGATATCAAAAGATGAATCATCATGTTGACAAGAAACGTTACTCTCCTCACGTTCACGTAATTGCTGCGTCATTTGACTTACTTGCAGTGCCATATTTTGTATGGACTGTTGAGTGGTTTCCATGAACGTAAGGAAAGTTTGTTTCAAGGAATCGGGTATGCGGTCAACTATGAGGTCCAAGTTAGAATTTGAGAAATTTTGGGGTTGGGTGTTGATGGGCTGAGAATGAGTCCAATGATTTGGAGTGGGTCTGGGTAGACTTCTGGGTATTTGGTAGGAGGATACTGGGGTGGAAATGATGTATAAGAATTTTGAATAAGAATTGTCTCCCCACGAATCCATCCCTCTTGGGTTGTACGCGATAACATGACCACTCAACCCACAACAATCACACGGTACGGCTACTGGGGCCACCGGTGCACTCATGTCATCTACCACATGCATGAAAGAGGCCAATGGTTCTTCTAATGTCTCAGTTTGATGACCAACATATGATCCGACGTAACTAGATGGTGGTCTAGCAGTCAGTGCCTCTCTCATATTACCCAAATATGAAGAATGCTCAGTCACGCAATTAAGATTATCCCAACCATACGGGGTGTTTGTCTGAGGCACCCCAGGTTGCATGGGTCCGGAATACCAGGACAAATTGTCCTAGTCCCAACAATGATATGGATGGTCGTCCATGTAACCATCCATCTCAACAGAGAACTCTAGAGTCGACCACTCTCACCACCACGAGGCTAAACTAGCAAAAAGTGCTCGACTCGACCCTAAAAGGCTACCAGAGAGTGTAAAGGGGAGGAGACTAGAACGTAGAAGTAGGTGAGAAGAATATGACTCAGAGGAGAATGGAAGAATCCCTAAAGCTAACGTGGGTAAAGGGTGATGGTAGAAGCCTAACTAGCAAGCACGACTCAAACAATGTAAGGCAATGGGTCCTTAGACTAGACGACGCCTAACTTCGAGGTCACTCGCCTCGACACACCTCACCTCCCTACAACGAAGACCACAATGCCCAGCAAGTGATACCGGATCCGGAGATCCAGTACCTCCTACTATCGACAAGGTAGGCAACGCCGATAAGGCCATGACGGTCTCAACTAGATTACTGTCCTAGTGCGTCCGAAATCCTAGGGCCAATGTCTACTTGCTTTTCGTTAAGGCTTGATTAAGAGTGATTTTTGGGGCGAAGGAAAGAGTGATGAAATCCCCCACCTTATCGTTTATGGGACAGCCCCTCATTAGTAGCGTTTTGATCCTAAATCTAGCAATCAACGCTCCAATCAAAACGCTCAACTCACTCTTGTCCTGATGCAAATCCTACTAACTAATGCATGAGCATACAAGATGCATGAATGAGTGTAGGAAATGCGTACCTCACGCCAGCGCTCAACAACTGAAAATGAAGCTAAAAGAAAAGACAACTACGTGCCTAAGTCAAGTACATGATGCGTGACCTAAACAAGTAAGAATGTCTAGTCTTTTGCTTTGTATTTTAAGGCCAAGTTGATTAATGGGGATTGGTTTAATGATCTGGGACCAAACTAGAAGTCACAGCATGTAAAATAGTACTCCCAGATAACTAAAATGAAGGAACCAACTACCAGACGAAAATTGAGAGCAAGAAACGCTCACCAGGCCGTAATTGGCGGTCCAAGACCGCTGCTTGGCGGTCCTTGTTAATGTTTTGGTGCTCCAACTCGTCCAGTATCCTCCCTGTGAGCTCTAGAATCCCTGAAACTAAGAAAACCTGAAAACAAAAAATTGAAAACTATTCGAATCGTCCAAACCAAAGTCTGGACAGAGCACCTCCCCGGCAACAGCGCCAAAAACTTGATTGATATCGTTTTATATTAACCGCAAGTGCACGGCCGCATTGAAGTGGTGGCAAATACGGGTCGATCCACAGGGAGGTGTGTCGACTTTGGGTTTGTTCGAAGGCGAGTGGTAAAGAAAGGAGAGAAAAGTTGGTTACACTAAACTACACTAAGATGCAAAAGGAAATGAAGATAAGCAATAAAACTAAACCCCATAGGGGGTAGAGTCATAATGTGAATATAAAGATGTGTGTGTGTGTGTTCAATTATGCTCCTCACAACATGTAGTGCATGAAATCATAAAACTAAATCCAACTTTGCCTCCACATGAATTAAGATAAGACTACATCATTAAAACATACAAGACAATAATTGGAATGAAGCTAAATGAACTCATGTATAAAGACTAGACCCTACTATGCCTCCACATGAATTAAGATAAGACTATATCATTAAAATATACAAGACATTAACCAAGGCCAAGGCAACAAGAGCACATACACTACAAGTCATGTTTCCTATATTAATTCCATCCATATCCTTACCTCATCATTCCCCGTAAAATAGGTCCACTAGTCTAAGCATATGCTAAGCTTCATTCAAGAGCATTAGCATATCAAAGACAAGAGTGAAATCCCATTAGATGGTTATGGAAATCATATAAGGCTCAAAGGATTAAGATAACACACACTACTACATTACATAATCATCACATATTTCTCCACCTGGAGTGGGGATGGAGCTACTCACTAATAATTACACTGCCTACATTAACAAAATGAAACATTATACTGAAAGGAAATTTAACTAAGCAAGAAAGGAGTATTAAAGAAGCTTAAAAGGAAAGGAAAGACTAAACAAGCATGCACAAATTAAAAGACAAGATTAAAAGAAACTAGAACAATTATTTTATTAACAATGACTCACATTGAAGGTAGCATTCTTCTCCACCTTGAGTTTTGCTTCAAGGCTTACTCCTTAGTAGAGAGAATGCCACCAAGCAATGGGTAGTTTACAATAGAAGGTGAAGATTTCTATTTATAGCCAAAGAAAAAGGCAATCCGGGACAATCCCCCGATGTGGGACTAAACAAATACCAGAAATGGACTACATACACACTAATACGCGACCCACCAAAATCTTAGTGGATTTGGGCCAAAACAAACCGCCAATTAGCGGTCTATATGGTCCGGATCACGCTGGATTTTATTCTGGGATTTTCTGGATGTCTTTGTTGGTCTTTGATGCATCTACTTCACTTGTTGGAGCTCCGACCCGAATAGAATTGCCAAAATACTCCACATAATGGTGTGGAGTTTTTTGTTTTGCTCTTTGGTCCTTCGGTCTTACGTTCAGGTCCTTCTCCCTTGCATCTTAGTCCCCAGGTCTCACAATTAAGTCTTTTTTCCCTGCTTTTGGGTCCTTTTATGCTTCATCTCTTCAAACCTATTTATTTCTGAAATTCAAACATAAAACGCGTCACGTAGCATTGCTTAGGTGTAAGATAATGGATATAAGATACAAATATAAGCATGAAATGATGACAATCATCTCTCCTACTATGGACAGAGTGGGCGACGCCGATCAAGCCATGTCGGTCGCGACCGGATCACTCTCCTAATGCGCCCGATATCCTAAGGGGCCAATGTCTACTTGATTTTAAAATTAGACGATTTGAGAGGTATTTTGTGGGGCTGAAGGAGGGGGTGATGAAGTACCCCCAACTTATCTTGAAAACTATAGGTGGTGCCCCTTAGAGATGTTTTGATTTCTTAATCTATCAAGCAACTCACCAATCAAACACTTATCTCACTCATGTTCCAATGCAATTCCTACTAACTAATGCATGGTCAGACAAACATATGCATTAATGAGAGTAGGAAATACATACCTCACGTCAGCGCTCAACAACTGAAAGTAAAGAAAAATAAAAGACAAACTACGTGTCTAAGTCAAGTATATGATGCATCACCTAAACAAGCAAGAATGCCTAATTTTTTGCTTTGGGTTTTAGTGGCCAAGTTGATTAAAAGGGGATTGATTATTGATTATTTATCTAGGATCATACTACAGGTCATAACATGGCAAATTGAGATCCCAGAACACTAAAATGAAGATACAAACAGACCAAAGAAAGAAGGAAGCAATTGAAGCTCACCAGACAGCCAGTTGGCGGTCCCATGTCGTTGATTGGCAGTTAGTTTGATGTTTTTGTTCATCTAATTTCTCCGGAAGCCTCCATTGAGTCTTGAGATGTCCTGTCACAAACCACAACTAAAAATAAAAGATAAAATCCACTCGAATTGTCCAAACCAGAGGCTGGACTGAGCACCTCCCTGACAACGGTGCCAAAAACTTGTTAATCAATCTCTTCTCCCCTTTGTTTCCCACTCACCTTCGAACTAACCAAAGTCGGCACACCTCTCTGTGGATCGACCCATATTTGTTACCGCTTCAACGTGGTCGTGCACTTGCGGTTATTATAACTGATTCAATCACATGCAAATGTTATGTATCAACAACGGCCCCGTAATGACCCGTGCAGTCACTCCTATAACCTGGGATGGCGAAATCACCCTAACTTCTCTTGGGGCCTAGTAAGGGCCACGGTCAAAGCTCTCACGCTCAACCCCAACACCCACCTTATCACCATCCATGCTCATTGGTGACCTACCAATCCTCACATCAAAGGTCTCAGCTCCATACTCACCAACCCCCTCAGGCCTCACCATCGGGTTATTCTACTTAGACTCTACCACAACAGGTTGACCCGATGGTCTCTACTCTAAAGCAAACCCTTCAAGTGGTCATGCAGTGCATGCAAAGTTTGGTCAAAACATTGCAAGTGCAAGGCAGCTAGTTGGTTCATCAACTCAGTGAACAAGAGAAGGGTTAATTGCCGAGTCAACCCGAGGTGAATCCCTTGGGTACCCAATATCAAGGAAGGACATTAGTCCCTCGAGCTACCTCTGAACCAACCCTCATGTTAATGTGATTCATACTTTGAGGTCTGGTAAGGAGGTGGACAACCAAATTGGATTGCCTTCCTTGCAATCACCATCTCTTGTTGTCACCAGACCTGTGGTGACACTCACATCTATGAGGGAGCCGGAAGACGAATCTTGAGGTTCCCTCAATGAATACTTCCAGGAAGGAGCTTGATCCTAAGGTTCCCTATACTTTTAATTTCACAATGGGGCCGAACCATGAGGTTCCCTTGTCCCATCATGTGTCGAAGGAATCCGAGCCTGAGTTTCCTTCACAAAAGTCCACATCCATGGGTCCACCTGAGGTCCCCACAAATGTGTCTACGGAACTGGATGTTGAGGTTCCTTCGAAAGACCCTTATGCCGAGAAGGTGTCATTCCCTGAGTGCCTTAAAAAGAAAACTTCAGATCAATACGACAAGATGCTTGTGATCTTTCGGCAAGTGAAGGTGAACATTCCGTTGTTGGAGGTGACTCAACAAATGACATCTTATGCCAAGTTTCTCAAGGATTTATGCACCAACAAGAGAAAAACCAATGTTCTCAACAAAGCTTTTCTTGCGGCAAACATGAGTTCATTTATGGCACAACCCACTCAATTCAAATACAAAGACCCCAGTTGTCATACTATTTCTTGTGTGATTTGTGATGTGTCAATACATCGAGATTTATTAGACTTAGGTGTATCTGTCAATCTTTTGCCATATTCTGTTTACGTTCACCTTCGTCTTGGACACCTCAAACAAACAAAAACCACATTTCAACCAATTGATAGGTCAATGAACAAATCAAGGGGTGTTGTGGAAGATGTTCTTATCAAAGTGGGTGAGTTCATTTATCCAATAAATTTCTTTGTTTTGGATACTGAACTTGTGCTAAACCCACTAGACAAATTCCTGTTATTTTGGGGTGACCATTTCTAGTGACTTCCAATGCCTTCATCAATTGTCACAATGGTCTGATGCGCTTAACATATGGTAGTCAGTGCACTGATATGAACATCTTCACCATTGGGAGGAAGGCAGGTGCCTTCGATGACACTATAGAGCTCAATTTTATCCAGAAAATGGATGAGAACGAAGTCAAAGGCACCTTCAAGTATTTTAAATAGTTGTTTGATGGAGATCATGATGGTGATCAAGATGTTTCAACTGTGATAGCACAAGAAGGTGCCTTATCTTGTGCTCATATAGCATGTGAGCCACATCCTATTGATCATGTGGCTCTTGAGCCACAAAAACCATTTTTGTGGCCTCTGGGCCACCTGCTCTTCACTATGTATCTGTTGAGGACCCAATGTGTGTAAGACCTTGATATTGTGCTTATTTATGTTGATCTTGCTTTGTCGTCACTTTTATTCTTGTATGTCTACTTTACCTTTTTAACCCACACAAGGTGTGAGGGGTGTCTCGTCGTAGGCGCTAAGCGGTGTCTAATGGGCCGCCTGAGTGGTCTGTCCCTGCAGGACATCGGGCTAGCTGGTGGTCCGTGCAAGGGGGTGGTCGGGTTTTGTGTGTGTTGGAATGAGGGACAACACTTCTGGATGGCGGGACTGGACTTCCATTACGAGGGACGCACTCCGAGACTAAGGGATGCTACTGCGGGACCGAGGGACGCATTACGAAACGAGGGGCACAATGTTGGTCTTCGGGACAGAGCTTTTGGACGGGCTTTTGGACGGACTTTTGGATGGAGAGTTAGAATTTCATGCTTGGACCCGGCATAGGCGCGGTTGATAGAGAGAGCAAGACAACCAACTACTCAAGGACAATAGATGGTGGAGCAAAGGACAATTGAAGGGGCAAAGGTGCAGCATATGTGGCTGCCATGTGGCTTGGGAGTTAAGGTGACTTGGGTGCTTTTTGATGGCCAATGGATGTGCATCCAAGGGTGGAAGTGGAAGGGTCTTTGGCACGATATAAGTCTCAGTTGTCCCTTCTTTCCACTTCTCTCTTTTGCACTCCTCCAACCATAATTCCCCTTCCCTCCAGCAAAAGTAAGGTGACACTGGTGAAACATCCATCTCCGGCGAGCTAGAAATTCAAGGAAGAGGCATGTGCTAGGAAGCAAATGTGGGTTGCAACTCCGGCGATCTATAACGATCCTCTTCGTGAAATTCAGGTATGCCTTAGGCCCTTGGGTAGATTAGAAAGTGGGGGTGTTTGATGTGTTGGCTTTTTGGACTTAATCTATGTTTTGATGATTTCATCAACCTAATCTTAATTATCATGTAGAGTAGCACACATGTTGCATTGCACATATATTGCTTTGTGCTAACCTCTACAGGTGATCAAGACTCAATAAAGAAAGGAAAATCAAGTTAAGACATGTAATCAAACTCTTTTGAAGACATGTATTTTGTATTTTCTTTGAGTCTTAGGAACTTGTGTAAATTGAGGATACTTGAGCTAAAATCAACTTAAACACACACTAGGTTCCTTATAGAAGTCACACACGAAATTTCACATAATTTGGATTTCAATAGATCACCCAAACTTAGACCGGAAAACACTAAACCTGAACCAAAACTGCCCGCCCACTTTCGGTCAATCGATACAGACCGTTCGGTTGACCGGGGATGAATTATCATGTTTGTGTTTTCACTGCCCGGTTTCGGTCGACCGTATGAACTTATTTTTCCGACCATTTATTTTGTCGTATTATACCCAACGGTCGTATTCGTATTAACCAAAAATACCCCAAATACATTTCATGTATCAGTCGACCGAGGACCTTGTTCGGTCGACCGAATATCTGTCTCTTGACAAACCCGAACCTCCTGGACAAAATCGGTCGACCGCTAGACCTTAGCTCGGCCGACCGAATTGATCATTGTTTGTCAACCCCAAAGTGTCTGGTGCAAATCGGTCGACCGAACCCTTTTCGGAGTTCGACCGATCACTTAAGTGTACCTAAGTCGTAGCGTTGGGCGGTCGACCGTTACCTAACCGGTCGACCGAACTGAGTTCAAAACTGCCAAACGGTCGACCGTTCAGACCGATCCGGTCGACCGAATTAACTCAGAATTGGGTCCTGCGAGTTTCTGTTTTGTGTATCCTACACCAACACTCACTCAATCAACCCCCAACGGATCTATTCTCACTAATGCCTATATAAAGAGTTGTAAAACATTTTAACACAACTCTCCCACTACATACTTGTCCAAAACATTAGAGAGAATCCCAAACACTCCAAGCCTCCAATTTCCACACTTAAGATCAATTCCACATCATAAGCTAAGTGTGCTCAAGTTAGAGAGTGTATTCCACTCAAGTTTTCGTTTGTGAAGAAGCAAGGACTTCGGTGAAAGCCCGAAGTGTTCCTCTCGGATTGTGAGAGAAGAAAGTCAAGCAAGCGATGGTGTTCGCGGTGCTTGTTTTGTAAAAGGCGTTCTCTCCCGGCGAGGGACGGGGAGTGGATAGTGAAGTCGTGAGCGGAGCTCGAAGTGTCGAGCGGAGATTGCAAGAGAGGATATAGGCGGTGGCCGAACCTCTGTAAAACCCTCGTGTCCATCGTGGTTTGCATTTTCTAGTCTTTACTTGCTTGTTTGTTTGTTTAATTCCGCTGCATATCTTTGATAGATCAAAGAAGTTGGTAATTAGACTTAATTGTGATTAGAGATTGTAGACCCATAACCAACACGATCCAACATGATGGAGGTTCGTTTAGCACCAAAGGGGCAGTCCGGTCATGCATCTAGGGCATGCACGCATGTTGCAACTCAGGTTGGTTGGGTTGGTGTTGAGTGAGCCTTGGGTTACTGTGGCTGGCTGGGACGTCCTCCCCTTCATCACGACATTAAGCACACTCCTTTCAGGTAGTTTGCAGAGAGACGCCAGGGGGAGTTGTGCATGGGTCGTGGGGGAGCACGTCGGGTGCATTGCATGCACGTTTTTCTTGGTGTTGTGTGTTGCACTTTGGTTGTTGCTGGATTTGTGATTGCTTGTAGTCTGTGGACGTGATTTTCATGCTGTATTCCATGATTATTTTCAAGATTAGTTTGCTGTTAAGATACCATATGTTTGTGTATAATTTTGATGTAGAGATCATGTTATTATTTGGTGGATTATTGCTTATTAGATACACCATGCGCATGCACATCAAGGTGTTGTTTAGATGCATCATGTACATGTATATTTATCTACTAAAATCTTGTTATTATCTCATGATTTAATTTCTGTGATGATGCTACATGTTGAGGTCTCTCACTTTGGTTTGCGTGCCTTGATATTCATGTTGTATTGATTCATGTGTACTTTATGTGTTCATTGTGATTGTGTTGTTGTTGTTGATCCCATGTTAGTAGAGATATAATGATGAGTATACATGTTCATATCTGGAATATATTGTTGCATGCAATTAATCTTCATTCCTAAAAATTACTAGCTCATGTTAATCATCTTTCGATCGATTCGTCCATAGTTTATTGATCTTGTTGCATGCCTGATTTCCATTGGTAATAAACGGAAGTTACATGATTTTGACTTGATTATAATGATGTTATTTAATGCTGTAAAAGCATGATGTTGTGCATGTATGTTGTAGGGTAAAACTTGACCTTATAACCCTCACTTCATGACCCGCAGCTCATGTTATGTAGTTGGGACGTCATGCACTAGTTATATGATTGGTCTGACTTGTTGATCTATTATTTCTGATTTGTTGCCCTTCTGTGATGTTATTTTCATAATCATACATGTAACAAATTGAGTCACATGACCCGTACATGTCGTGGTTTCATAGTTATACTTGTTTGAGTAGGCTTCGTTATGGTTGTTTGATTATGATTGTGCTATCAAGTTACTGATTTGCATGTGTTACTTCTGATTTGTTGGGGTTGTGATGAGTGTAATTGCACACTCATTGTGTTGGGCTCCTGCTTAACTATTTAGCTATAGATTGGATATAGTTATATAGATAGCTTCCATGTGCATTTAATGAATAAAATGAATCTTAGGCATGATTGTTTTGGGGCCAACATGCCATGAGTAGGACCTCTAGAGAGGCATATTTGAAAATACTTATATGTAGAAAGGCCAGATGAAGATTGTGACCCGGACAGGTGCGCTGTCATTTTCTACAGGACGGACATTTCCAATGTCGCGATGGCACCATCTAGGTCACTTGCCGCGAGTTAGGATGTCAATCCGGAAGACCACTTTGTGCCAAGCGGTGGGTCACTATCTCACTGATGAGTGACCCGCTTGTGGATTAGACCAGCATAGCTAGTGGTTCGATTCCTATGTAGAGGGATCACCTCGAGGGGGACACCCAGTAGTCACGACTATGTTGAGTCGGGTTCCTATGCAGTGGAATAACTTCGGGTGGAGCCCGAGCGACGCAACTATGTAGAGTTGTTACCTTCTTGTTTGCATGTGTGGTAGGTAGGTTCCATGCATGCCTTTGTAATCTATTTCTGGACCCAAGGCATAGGGTGTTTTCTTTATTGAAAACTTATGCAAATTCATTGTTGTTTTGCCACAGGTAATTAGCTTTCCATCAGGGGTTAGACTGGCGGAGTTTCGTAGGATTGTATACATGAGGGACACGTCGACCAGATTCTTCCACTTTTCCTTTTGCTTTCGCATTATTTATGTTGTGTTTCCCTTTTCGAACTTGATGTAATGTATTTATCTTTGTTTTAGTATATGGATAAATTCTCTTTCAGTTATATATTATGCTTAGTCTATCCATGTATGTTTATTTAGTACATCGTGCATTGTATGTGTCGTCTTCTATTGTAACACATTTTGTCGTCATGGATGACTATCATCGCAACAGTTCACTTGGTTTCCCCAGCGTGCGTACCCACGAGATCGGGGGCGTTACAATGTAGGTTAAGAATCAACCACCTAATAACCTACAATTCAAACAACCAGACAAAAAATCACCTCTCATTCATGCCTCCCATCTTGCTCATTCTATAGAAGCATCAAATGACCACAACGCTTATAAGGGTGTCAGGTGGTCAAACAAATCTATTTCCAGATTTCGCCATCTAAGTAATAAGTCCAGGGTGTCACTTTGTGTGGATGAAATGATCCCTGTGCACCTAAATTTCAGTTGGAGGGTATATATTAATGATCCTCAGCTTTGTTGCGGAATGGCAACATATTTGTTTCCATTTCCTTTCATAGACCCTTGTTTTGAGAGGCGTAAACTATCATCCTTGGTTCATAAACCTCTCAACAATTCTCCTGTTTCTCATATTGCGAGCCCATGCATGTGCATTTCTGGCTTGAGAGATGACGGGTTCCCATTTGATGGCCCTTGACAAATGAAGATGGGAGGTCGTTAATGTACATTGTTCTCCTAAAAACAGAATCCACAAGTGAGCAGTGATTGTTGTGGGCCTCAACGCGTGAGTATTTGAGCTTCATTTATTTCACGTATTTGTCTCCCATCTTACGTATCTTAAAGATTTTCGGGAATTTGGGTATATGTCCATCAACTTAACCATGGACTTCCTTTTGCGCTTCACGTTAGTGATATCTTTTATTTTTCATGCACAAATCCATGTAGTATGAATCTCACATTCATTGAGGACAATGCATTAAGTAAGTGTGTGGGGGAGTGTTTTACATGTGTACATAGTCGAGTTTTTTGTCATTTTCTTTTGTTTTCTTTGGCTTGTAATGTTAGGGTATAGTGTGCTTTAAATTTTCCATTTCTTTCAAAATCTTCATGTGTTTTTGAAAGAAAATGTTTTGTGGGTTTTGCATGTGTGTAGCATTTGCAAAACTATCGAGAGACAAAGTAAATAAGAAGCTCCCAGAATTGACGTGAACATGATGCATTACGATATTTAGTACATTGGCTTTTGGTTTTATCTAGTCGTATGGATGGACCCCAGTTTTCCCTCTATGGGAGAGTAATCATAGGGTTTCAGTACTCAAACAAATAAAGAAGTCGACCCTGAACCTAGTGACTCAAAGAATTTGTGCCTCTTAGTCTAAGAAAGTTTGTTGAAGTTAGGACCCTTAAACTCCTGTTGTGAAACCTTAAGTGTTGGGGTTTTGGTTCATATGAAGATAAGAAATTTTCGTATATTGTTTTCTCTTCTCGGACGACTCCTATCACTCAGGAAATTAGGTTCGAGGGGACTTACTACCTAGTGCTTTCAAGTCATCTTACTTGGGATGCACTGACTGAACTCTAGTTACACGGGTGGTAGGGATCACCCTAGGTAGAGATTTTGGGGAAGGTGTACGTGATAGTGTAAGTCCTTGCACGCAATAATGCATGAAACTGATTGACATCATTTCATGCATTCATTGGTGTCTTATATCCATTATCTTGAACCTAAACAATGCTACGTAACGAGTTTTATGTTTGAGTTTCAGGAAATAAATAGGATTGAGGAGAAGATGCACAAAAGGACCTAAAAGCAAGAAAAATGACTAAATTGCAAGACTTATGGACTAAGATGCACAAGAGAGGGACTCGAATGTAAAACCGAAGGGCCAATGTAAAAATCAAGAAACTCCACACCATCATGAGAAGTATTTTGGCAATTAGATTCGGGCCAACACTCCAATAACCGAACCAAGTGCACCCCATGTGAAGAATTGAAGAACTAAATAACATATCCGAAAATGGGTCGGATCCAGGAAAAATTGACAGCCAATTGGCAATCCGTTTGTCTTCGAATCTGACCCGGTTTCTCCAAGACATAGGTTATGTGTTTATGTGTATCCGAGGAAGGTTTCATTAGTCCCATACCGAGGGATTGTCCCCGGTTACTTTTTTCATGCCTATAAATAGAACTCTTCCTCCTCATTTGTATTAACCCATTGCTTGGTGGTATTATCTCTACATGGAGTAAAATCCTTGAAGCAAAAACTCAAGGTGGAGAAGAATGCCACTTGTAATGTGAGTCATGTAAATAAAATATTTTTCCTTGGGGGTGGAGATGATGTTCATACATGCATTAAAGAATGGAAATGAATGCTTGGTTTTGAAATGTGTTGATAAGTGTGAATGTATGCTTCCTTGTTTAGAGTAGAACACTTCACTTGATGGATTTTTCCACAACTATTAGACACCTCCCATGCTTGTTTAGGTTCTGAAATAACCAACTTGTGTATGTGAATGTTAATCAACTAGGTTTGTGATTGGATTGATAGGTTTTGCCATAACCATTAGACACTTCATATACATGAAAACACTACCTACATTTGTGCCTATTGAATGCAATCTTCATCATCTTATTACATGTGTGCACTCAGTCCACCCCGTAGGGGTTTTCCATATCCGATTCCCAGCTTACTTATCACGTTTCTTAGTTTAGTTTTAGTCCATCGTTTGTTGTTTTCTTTTGCATGTGTTACTTACTAGTCTAGTCTAGTGTATCTTAGCATAATCATATCTCTTCTCCCCTTTTGTTTGCCACTTGATTTCTAAAGAACCAGAGTCGACACACCTCCCTGTGGATCGACCAGTATTTGCCACCTCTTCAAAGTGGCCATGCACTTGCGGTTATTTTAAAACGTTTAAACAAGTTTTTGGCGCCGTTGCCGGGGAGGTGTTCTGTCCAGACTTTGGTTTGGACGATTCAAGTGGTTTTAGAACAAACCCTCCAAACGTTCATGGAAACCACTCAAAATGTAATAAAGTCCACTCAAATTTCCATGCAAACTATGGAAATGTATGTGAGTCAAATTACACAACAATTAAATAAACGTGAGGAGGGTGACATTTCTTGTCAACATGAGGATTTATCTTCCGATATTGAACCACCACCACATCCACAAATTCAAAGCACAATATTTCACCATCAAACTCCTAGTCAATCTGAGGGACTTGGGGTTTCAATTCATGAACACATGGTGGGGGATTCGATCCAAATTGAGAATAACATGGACCAACTTCATTATGAGTCCGCACAAGATTGTGCGTTATCTTTTTGTCTTGTGGCCCTTGTGCCACATGATCTTAATGTTGTGCCTCTTAAGGACTCACCTCTGGTGGAGCAAGAGCTCCCTAGTACCCTTAATTTCAAACGACCTGATGAGAATTTACCTCTCACTATTGTTCCTGATCATCTTGGAAATGATGGAACATCGAACAACTACATTGCTAATGAGGGTATTAGGAGTTCTTGGAGGATACCTTGGGTATTAGACCCACTTGTTGTTCGTCTAGTGAGTCAGACATGCATAACGAGGTTCTTGACCTCGTTCCGACCCACCAGCCTGTTGGTTGGAGAGTTTGGATTGACGATCATAACTTCAGTACGGCAACGGGAGAAACTCTTCTTCCGTTGCCTCATGTTTCCCACACTCTTGAGAGGTTCGAACTCTTTCAGTTTGATCCTTTGAATGAGACGCTTTTGCATCTATTTCATGAAGCTCTCCTTTCATCTTGTGCTCTTTGTGACGGCAGCCAAAACTTGAGTATTCTGGCCCCGCGTGGTGTCATGTTCCCTTTCCAAGTGCATTGACCCACTTTTGAGGTTCCCATTTGATGTTCTTTGACAAATGAATATGGGAACTTATTTTTGTACATAGTAATATTCAAAACAAAAGGTACAACAAAAGACTCCATGAGCGAGCATTGATTGTTGTGGGCCCCAACCCTTGTGTATTTGGGTCTTATTTCTTTCACGTATTTGTATCCCTTCTTTAGCATCTCACATGTTTTGAGGGAATTCGGGTTTGTGCCCATCAACATAACCATGAACTTCCCTTTGCGCTTCACGTTGGTGAGATCTTGTCATTTTCATGAATAAATTCATGTAGTTGTATGCTCACATTCATTGAGGACAATGCATGAAGTAGGTGTGGGGGGTGTTTTACGTGTGTACCTAGTCGAGTCTTTCTCATTTTATTTTGTTTTGTTTTGTTTGTATTGTTAGGGTCATGTTAGTGTGTTGCATTTAATATTGATACATCTGCTTGTCATGATCCTTGGGTGACTTGTCTTCTTTTGCTTGCCTTGTGTTTTTAAATTTTGACATTTCTTTCAAAATCTTCATGTGTTTGCGAAAGAAAATATTTTGTAGGTTTTGCGTGTGTTTGGCATGTGCAAAATCGTTGAGAGGTAAAGTGAAAAGAAGCTCCCAAAATTGTCTTGAACTTGATGCATTGGGATATCTTGTCAACCGACTTTAGGTCTTATCGAGTCGTTAGGATGCACCCCGGTTTTCCCTCGGGAGGCGAGTAATCATATGGTTTCTGTACTCAAACATTTAACGAAGTCCACCCTGAACCTAGTGAGTCAATAATTTGTTTCTGTTAATATAAGGAAGTTTGTTGTAGTCAATGACCCTTTAAATCTTGTTGTGAGACATTAAGTGTTGGAGTTTTGGTTCATGTGTAGATAAGAAATAAGTGAGTATGTGTTCTCTCTTCTTACACGGCTCCTATCACTCGGGAAATTAGGTCTGAGGGGACTTTGTGCCTGGTTCTTTCAAGTCATCTGACTTGGGATGCACCGACCGAACTTCCGTTACACGAGTGGTAGGAATTGACCTATGTGGAGATGTGGGGAAAGGTGTACGTGATAGTGTAAGTCCTCATAGGCAATGATGCACGAAACCTGACCCTGGGAGAATTACACTCCAACTAGTAAGAAAAAAAGAAAAAAGAAAAAAAATGGTAATGCAAATAAGAACCATAATGGAATTTATACTTTGTATCACTTGAGGATGTTGAGGTTGTCTATGTCTTTCATTTAAGTCCTTAATTAACTTGCATGAATGGTTCACTAGGCTAGGCGTGTGGACTGGATACATATATAGAGTCGGCCCATTGGATTACCGTGTCCCATGATCGACAGTATGAGTCCAACGAGTCGTGTAACTAGATTGAATAATGCATCAATGTTCTGATTTTGATGGTATATCCGTTGAAAACCCTCAGGAGACAACACTCCTCCTCCTTGGCAACATGGAGGTTTAACGGCTTGTTGCACATGCTAAGTGCAATCGTGATTCCTACGAAAGTGAGTTAGGATTTCCCTATTTTTCGCATGTTTCACTTTTCTTCATTTTGCTCGGGACTAGCAAAAGTTAGGTGTGAGGTACTTGATTGACATCATTTCATGCATTCATTTGTGTCTTATATCCATTATCTTGAACCTAAACAATGCTACAGAACGAGTTTTATGTTTGAGTTTCAGGAAATAAACAGGATTGAGGAGAAGAGGCATAAAAGAACCCCAAATGTAAAACCGAAGGGCCAATGTAAAAATCAAGAAACTCCACACCATCATGAGAAGTATTTTGACAATTAGATTCGGGCCGACACTCCAATAACCGAACCAAGTGCACCCCATGTGAAGAATTGAAGAACTAAATAACATATCCGAAAATAGGTCGGATCCAGGAAAATTCACCGCCAATTGGCAGTCCGTTTGTCTCCGAATCCGACCCGGTTTCTCCAACACATAGGCCATGTGTTTATGTGTATCTGAGGAAGGTTTCATTAGTCCGATACCGACGGATTATCCCTGGTTACCTTTTTCATGCCTATAAATAGAACTCTTCCTCCTCATTTGTATTCACCCATTGCTTGGTGGTATTATCTCTACTTGGAGTAAAATCCTTGAAGCAAAAACTCAAGGTGGAGAAGAATACCACTTGTAATGTGAGTCATGTAAATAAAATATTTTTTCTTAATTTCTTTTAATATT
The DNA here is from genome assembly GCA_963682175.1 of Triglochin maritima. Classification (NCBI taxonomy): domain Eukaryota; kingdom Viridiplantae; phylum Streptophyta; class Magnoliopsida; order Alismatales; family Juncaginaceae; genus Triglochin; species Triglochin maritima. Next base: position 12,983,697 of record OY821790.1, on the reverse strand, counting down.
GTCTTGTCTTTTAATTCTTGCATGCTTCTTTAGTTTAATTTCCTTTCATTTAGCTTCTTTAATATTTCTTGTTTGCCTAGTTTAATTGCCTTTCATTAGAATGTTTGATTTTGTTAATGTAGTTTGTAGTGTAATGATTAGTGAGTAGTTCCATCCCCTTGGGGGTGGAGATCATGTTCATACCTGCATTAGAGAATGGAAATGAATGCTTGATTTTGAAATGTGTTGATAAGTGTGAATGTAGGCTTGCTTGTTTAGAGTAGAACACTTCACTTGATGGATTTTGCCACAACTATTAGACACCTCCAATGCTTGTTTAGGTTCTGAAATAACCAACTTGTGTATGTGAATGTTAATCAACTAGGTTTGTGATTGGATTGATAGGTTTTACCATAACCATTAGACATTTCCTATACATGAAAACACTACCTACATTTGTGCCTATTGAATGGAATCTTCACCATCTTATTACATGTGTGCACTCACTCCACCCCTTAGGGGTCTTCCATCTTTGATTCCCAGCTTACTTATGACGTTTCTTAGTTTAGTTTTAGTCCATCGTTTGTTGTTTTCTTTTACATGTGTTACTTACTAGTCTAGTGTAGTGCATCTTAGCATAATCATATCTCTTCTCCCCTTTTGTTTGCCACTTGATTTCTGAAGAACCAGAGTCGACACACCTCCCTATGGATCAACTCGTATTTGTCACCGCTTCAACGCAGTCGTGCACTTGCGGTTATTTTAAAATGTGTAAACAAGTTTTTGCATTCTTGTTTAAATGTTTAAACAAGTTTTAAACTTGTTTGTTTAATCAAATGACAAAGACTCGACTATGTACACACGTAAAAAAATCAGACCCTGGGATAATTTAACACCAATCAATTTTCATTCCTTGTTCTCGAAAAAGAAAAAAAAGAAAAAAAGAACCTTAAGGGACTTTTACGATGTATTACTTGAGGATGTTAAGGTTGGCATGACTTTCACTTAAGTCCTTAATTAACTTGAACGAATGGTTTCCTAGGCTAGGTGTGTGGACGAGATACATATGTAGAGTATGCCCGTAGAATTACTGTATCCAATGATCGAAAAAATAGGTCCATCAAGTCGTGTTGCTAGGTTGAATATGCATCAATGATAGGATTTTGTGGGTATATCGCTAAAAATCCTCAGGAGACACCACTCCTCCTCCTTGGCCACAAGGAGATTTAACGGCTTGTTGCACGTGATAAGTCCAACCGTGATTCCAACGAAAGTGAGTTAGGATTTCCCCATTTTTCGTATGTTTTCCTTTCTTTCATTTTTCTCTTTCATTGTTTTGCTCGGGACTAGACAAAGGTAAGTTTGGGGGTATTGGATTAGTAGCATATCTTACTTTGCATTCTTGCTATATATCATTTATCTTACCCTAATTTTATGTTACTCGAGTGTTTGTTTGTGGTATTTCAGGTGTTAGGTAATAAAGAAGAGAACTAAAGAGAAAAGGACTAAAATGCAAGAAGAAAGGACTCAAATGAAGCAAAGTGGACATGTTTGTCATGCACAAGGACCCATATGCAAATAAGGAAAGACCCAAATGAAATTTGGAGGAACCTGATGTAATGGCCCCGATCTAGCAGGTACGCACATTGGGAAAGGAATACTAGTGTCGTGATCAGAGACCTCCGCGACGACCGAAGGAGATACAATAGACAAAATAAATAGACTAACTCAACAATACATAAAAGACATACATGGATAGATGGCATATAAAAATAACTGAGACAATAGAATATCCATATATGAAAAGATTCAATTACAATACTTGAGTTTCAAAAGGAAATACGATAACATAAAGCGGAAATAAAGATAACTGAAGACTCTATCGACGTGTCCCTCGTTTACTGAATCTTCAAACACACGTCCAGTCCATCCCTGTAGGAGCCTATGTACCTGAAGCACAACATTAACATATGCGTGAGTTTTCAACAAAGAAAACCCAGTATGCTCCCGGCCAAATCCAAGTATTACAGAAATATACATGAAGTCCAAACTAAGACAGAAGCATCAGTAAACAAAAGAAGCACAAAATGCAACAGAAGGGCTACGACTCTAAACAACCGCGTGGTCGGGAAACACCCGAACAAATTCCTTTAAGGAAAATAGAACACCATCCATGATGGTTAGAATCAGAAGCGGATCACTTAACCATGACCCACCGCTTGGCACAAAGCAGTACTCCAGATAGACGCCCCCATTCGCGGAAATAATCCTACATGGTGTCATCGTGACTTTTGGGAAAATTTAACCTGAGACAGAATCACAGCGCGCCTGTCCAGGGCCTATCTTACGGTTGACCTCCACATAAAGGTCTTATGTGAATGGCCTCTGAACCTAGAGGACACACCCATGGCCCGTCGGCCCAGAAACAGAATGTGCCCAGAATTACTTTATCAGATTATATGCAGTGCCAACTACCTAAGGATCTATAATTCTAGTGTAGCTATAATGTCCAGTACGAGCTCAAGGAAGGCTATACAAAAACCTCCTCACCACTCTAAACAAAATCAGAATCAGAACATTCAAATCAGAAATCAAAGTGTACTCACAACAGCAAGCAAACATAGCCAGGAATTGATTGATCAAGAACACAACTAATTAAGTCATCTACGGGTCATGATACTGAGTTATAGGGTCTGATTTCCTAAGTGTCATATGTATCCACATCTCAATACATCATAACAGTAACATTGGCACATGAAATGAGTGACAGAACGTGTACAACAATAAGAGGTAGCACAATAAAACGCTACAAGCATTCGATAGCATGAATACTACATTTCAGAATATAGATGGGTTAGATCTTACAACTCAGGACATGATCAGATATTATATAGACATGAATCAATATACATATCAGTAATACAACATGGTGAAACATGCATATGAGATCAGGAGTCTAAATATATCCATAGATAATATACATGCTTGCATTCAGATTCACATTACACTAAGACTTAGAATGAGTCTCATACAACATGGATGAGTTCAAATTCATTTCTAAGTGAGAACATAACATCAAAATCAGAGGGGTATGTTAATCAGATTGTGCATGTACTATGGTCACTGCTAGGGTGAAATCAACTCACATAACAATGACAAACAACACATAATAATGCAACCGATTGCATCAAACATGCTAATAGAAAACACCCGACTCACAGCCATGAACATGAGTCCCTAATCCGTCCCAACCACTTGCTCAGAGTACCCTTCCAAGACAACCTGAGGTGGGAGAAGGTCGGAGGAGGTCAATCCAAGCCGTCCAACCTAGCAACAGAGCAAGAGGCGCGCAAGTTGCACCAACCACCATGGTCAGCCCACTCTTACGCCCCAAGCATAGACTGATCACGCCAGCCCCAACCTCTCATACCCTTAACCTCCCTAGGGTTCGTCCCCACTCCTTCCTGACCCCAACCGCCTCCTGAGATGGGTTGTACCAGCCAGTCACTCAGAGCTAGGCATCAACAAGGTTGAAGACAAACCGTAATTAGATTTAATGTGCACCAACCACACCTATCGAAATCTGAAACCACCCTCAGACTCATCCCTGAAGAAGCATTTAAGCCTCTGGTTGGAGCTTGGTCAACGTTCGACCTGTGGCTAAAGGTATTTTAGGGGTTAAGTAGAAAGTATGAATACGACTATTGTATAATACGACAAGGTTAACGGTCATCAGAAAATTACGGGTCAATCGGTTGACTGGTGGAGATAGGTGAAATCAGTATTGGTCAACCGAATAACTGATAGAAATGGTCGAATGGAAAACTGGTTTCGGTCGACCGTTTTTCATAGGCAGTTTAGGTTTAGGTTTGAGTGATTTTCCGACCTAGGTTTGGGTGATCTATTGAAGTCCAATTAATGTGAGATTTTGTGTGTGACTTCTACAAGGAACCTAGTGTGTATTTTAACTCTTGTACGCTCAAGTTCACATAAATTCCTAAGACTCAAATAAATGTAAAATTACATGTCTTCAAATAGCTTGATTACATGTCTTGACTTCATTCCATTCTTCCTTGAGTCTTGATCACCAATAGATGTTAGCACAATACAATATATATTCTATGCATAATGTGTGCTACTCTACATTGTATTGTGATTAAGTATAGGTTAATTAAATCATCAAAACATGGATTAAGGCCAAAAGCCAACAATCTCCCCCTTTTGATGATGGCAACCTATATCTGAATACCTGAAATTGAAATATGTAAACCATGCATATATAATGCTCCCACTTTGAATGTGCATGCATAGTTTTTGTTCAATTATTTCAATTTCATTTCAATTTCAAGGTTTCCTTCCCCTTTTGACATCAATCAAATTTAGAATAATGTGATCATGAGATGTCTAATGTAATGAATTTGCTCTCCCTTAATTTTGCAATTCATTACTTACTAGATAAAGATATTCAATAAGTTCACCCTGTCAATATGAATAGATCTATCATTAGGCTTAATTCCATTTTACTCCCCCTTTATGATGTACATTAAGCTCATCCTACTTAATCAATTAATGAAGTAAATGATATTATAATTAAGCATTCAATTTCATATTGGAACCAAATATATATGCTTAGGATGATTAAAGATTGTTACCCAATTTGCATTACTCATTGCTTTGGTTCGATCTTCCTTTCGAGAGTGCAACCGGCTTGGAATTTGACTTTGCAAGCTTTGACCGGTCACTACCGATTTCCCGTCTTCTACGTTCCTACAAGTGTAGATTTAGGTGCCCAACCAACTTTGGGTCCTTGAATATTAGTTTTTGGAACCCAAACCATTTTGGTTTTGGGAGCCCACACACTTGAGGAACTATGTTGTACAAACAAATGCTTGCCATTTAAAGTACTATAAGATACATGGTTTTTCAAGTTGGCATTATATCATAAACCATGTTTGTCTAGTGATTGTCTTTGACTACCTAAAAGCATGTCAAGCATTTTTGTTCCCTTAGTGAATTTTTCTAGATATTTTCTTAATTACACATTACAAGCCTTAAGATCTATTTGTTCAACATCAATGGGTGTTGCTTTTAGACTAGCAAGTTCTAGTGCTTGTGTTTCATGTCTAGCAATCACATCATTCTTCTCATTCATGATTGTTTCAATTTGGCATTGGAGATCATTTATAAGCTTTCTAGCATTTTTGTTCTTTTCACAAATGATCTCATATTGTGCAACAAAATCATGAAATGTGTTTTGAAGCTCGTCAAAAGTATATGTATCTTGTTTAGAGCATGAGCTTTAACTAGAATATGATTTAGTTGAGCAAGAATCAGATCTAGTAGAACAAGAGTTAGAAGCTACCTCACTTTGTTCAGCTTCAATGGCCATGAAGCATGTGTGGGCAACTTTTCTTCTACTTTGTAGAGATGATGATGAAGATGAAGAATCATCCCATGTTACCTTGTGAGCTTCCATCTTCTTCTCTTTTCTCTTGCTCCTTTCTCTTCCTCTCCTTCTCTCCCTTCTATCATTTTCACTCTTCTCCTTTCCCTTTTCTTTTTCCTTTTTCTCACTTCTTCCTCTTCTATCTTTCTTATCTCCCTTTTCCATCTTGAGGAATTTGAAGAAGTCTTTGGCAATGACCTCAATGTCCTCATTCTCCTCTCTCCTCCTTGGTTCATCAAATTTGGCATGCAAAGATAAGGAAGTGTTTATCTTGGACGCTTCTTTCTCCTTTCGGTCCTTTATTTGGTATTCATAGGCCATGAGGTTGCAAATCAATTCCTGCATCTTTAGTTGGGAAACATCATGTGCTTCTTCAATTGCGGTGACCTTCACTTCCCATTCATGGTTGAGTGACAGGAGGAACTTTCTTACCATGACTCCCTCACTAAAACTTCTTCCAAGAACTTTGAGAGAGTTAGTGATATCAGTGAAGTGAGTATTCATCTCGCATATATTCTCACTGAGTTGCATAGTGAAAATTTCATATTTATACAGAAGGAGACTAATACATGTTTCTTTAGTTTTACTATCTCCCTCACGATGCATTTGAAGTCTATGCAAAATATTGTATGCACTATCACAACCTCTAATCCTATTGTATTCTCCCTCATTTAAGCCACAATATAAAATGTTCATGATGCTAGAGTTCATCTTATATTCTTTCATCTTAGCTCTAGTCAAGGTGGATAATGCTTCTTCATTTGAAGGAGTGTAGGGTTTTTTGTAAGAATATCCAATACTTAAGGTCATTAGAAATAAGGAAAATTTTCATTTTATTGTTCCAATAGTCATAATTTGACCCATTAAGCAAAGGAGGTTTAGTTGTGCATAATCCCTCTACATGATTAGATGAGGATGTCATGCTAAAATACGGTTGAGTATATGAAATTTAGCACTTATGCTCTGATACCAAATGTAGGATCATAATGGCCCTAATTATCTAATCAATTTTGCTTAGTCTCTACTAAACATGCAGCGCAATAAACAATTAAAACAAGCAGAGAAAAGCAATCAAACCACAAGTGAACATGAAGGTTTTTATAGAGATTCGGCCTCCCGCCTACTTCCTTTCTTGCAAACTCTACTCGACTCCGCGAGCTCCACTTACGTCTTCACTATCCAATATTGATCCGGGCTGATATGAAGCCTTTACAGCACAAACTCGCGAACAACCCTCGCCGAGCTCGATTTCCTCCTCTCACAATCTGAGAAGGACATTTTGGGCTTTCACCAAAATCTTTACGAGTTGCCTCGGGCTTTCACCGAGACCTTTTATTTTTTACAACAATTGGTGAGTGGATCACAACACAATCTAACTTGAGCATACTTTGAGTATGATTAGGATTTGATCAAAGGTGCGGAAGTTTCGACTTGGGGAGCAATATTTGGGATTCTAGGAGTTGGTAGGATTATCTTTAATATGTGTTTGAGTTTGTAGTGGGAGAGTTTTTTAAATAAGGTGTATGAACCTCTATTTATAAGCTCCTAAAGATTTCTAGCCACTGGGGAAGATTTGGTTGAGGTTTGTTAAGATACACAAAACAGAAAACTTAAGTTCAGCAAGTTCTTGCAGTTCGAACCAACAAGTTATCGGTCGAACCTAAATGGTTATCAGTTAAGTGAATGATCGAAATAAATCTAGGGGACGGTCGACCGTTCGTAGGGTTTTGACCGGGGTAAAAGTAATCGGTCGAGCACAAGGAGAGGGTTTGTTCGACCGAAAATAATAGACACTTTTCGTGCACGAAATTGTCTTCATCCAGTCGACCATTTTTAGGTCAACGTTCAACTAGTGGCCAAATGTATTTTAGGGGTTAAGTAGAAAATACGAATACGACCGTTGTATAATATGACAAGGTTAACGGTCATCCGAAAATTATGGGTAAATCGATCGACCGGAAGGTCAAAGTCGGTCAACCGATGGAGCTAGGTGAAATCACTATTGGTTAACCGAATAACTGATGGAAAAGGTCGAGCGGAAAAATAGTTTCGGTCAACCGTTTTGCACAAGCAGTTTAGGTGTTAGGTTTGAGTGATTTTCCGACCTAGGTTTGGGTGATCTATTGAAGTCCAATTGATGTGAGATTTTGTGTGTGACTTCTACAAGGAACCTAGTGTGTATTTTAACTCTTGTATGGTCAAGTTCACATAAGTTCCTAAGACTCAAATAAATGTAAAATTACATATCTTCAAATAGCTTGATTACATGTCTTGACTTCATTCCATTCTTCCTTGAGTATTGATCACCTGTAGATGTTAACACAATACAATATATGTTCTATGCATAATGTGTGATACTTCACATTTGATTGTGATTAAGATTAGGTTAATTAAATCATCAAAACAGGTATTAAGGCCAAAATGTCAAGACATTGTTGCAGGCCTGAAATGGTTGTTGGATGGTATCACTCAAGCATCCAGGCTTTGGGTGTTGCCCTTTTCTCCTTGTGATTTTTTGGCCATCTATTTTCCTAACATACGCCCTGTTGTTATGGTGGCCCTCTTATTATTTATCAACAAATCTTCACTTTTACCCTTTTCTAAGTTTATCCTATTAATCTCAACCATGTCTTTTAGCCGTTATGTAGAGTTTCGAAGCTCTTAATCAAAGAGGAGTTGTTCTTGTAGTTGATCCTCTCCAAAGTGTGAAAGGGAAGGTGGTGATTGACGCATTCCTCTTGATTAACCCACGGACAATGATGTTGGGTCAAGAACCTCAATAAACTACGTCAAATCTAGGCCATCTTAACAAGTCGTCTTTTCAGGTACATAACACATCCTTTCTTAAAGTAATTCAGGTTTTTTGTTCTCTTAGCAACGTGTCATAGTTACTTGAGTAAATTTATTCAAGACACTCTATTTTTATTCTATCCTTTTTCTGTCGGCTTCAGGCTCTCATCCATGGATTGAACCATCACTAATACTCGATAGCAATCAATTACAAGAAAAATGAACTTGAAGAGAAGATGCTCCTGAACCTGCACAAAAAGAAGTGGACTGATAGATTAACACTAAAACGTTTTGACACCCATTCCAAAACAAATGAGCAAACTGTACAAGTGCCTTGTGAAATCAAGTCTAATACTTACTTGACATCAAAACATAGTGTTTTAGTCCAAGGCTTCATTTACCAAACTGAAAGCACTCTTTTATATTAGTATGTTAGATGAATGTTGATTTTTTTTGTGATGTTAGTTTGTTTTTCATGTTAGGTTGGATATTGAATGTTATTTCTAGTGTTGCATGCAATTTAATTGCAAAATTCTTTATTTTTAGGCGAAACAAAAAATTCAGAAATTACCGACGGAATTTTCATTTGGAATAATCCACCGGCAATACTTGCGTTGGCATCACTATCCCTGAAAGAATGTCCGTCGACAATGAAAATTTTTGGCGTCATTTTTGGCACACAAAAAAACCCACTTTTGCCGACGGAAATCCCGTCGGGAATAGTGATGCCGACGCAAGTATTGCCGGTGGATTATTCCCAATGAATATTCCGTCGGTAATGACAATTCCCGACGGATTTGTATGTCGACAAAGGCTCATTTTGTAGTAGTGGCCGTTAATAGACGCATTGCTTGTTGTGTTGGGGCAAAAACATAAGCTGAGATGCTACAAAGGAATGTGATTCCCATTACCTACACGCCAAGCACCCAATCGCAACGATTGTGGAGTGTATGTTTTTCACGGGATAAAATGCTTAATATTAGACATACATCCCATAGTTGAAAATGGACAGCAAATATTTGGTCAGAGGCGAAATGACAATGTATTTGCTTAGGGACTCCAGCTTCAGAAGCCAATTTTTGAAAACAGAAAATTGATGTGAAACCTTGTTAACTGTAACTAAATGCATTTTTTGTATATTTTCAATTGTAATTATATACATTTTTTGTATACAACTCTTGAAATTGCAATTGTTGGCAATAAATTTTAAAGCCCAGTTTGTTTTGTTCATTAAAGGACACCTATGTCCTTTAAAGTACTTGTCTTTTCTTTATCTCGGAAGGGTCCTTAAACTACAAGGATGACCTTTAGAGGGTACGAGTCCTAGTCTTCCGCTTAAAGGACAGGTGTGTCCATTAAAGGTTTGGTTTGTCCTATAAAGCATGAGTCTCGGAAGACGATTCAAATTCTTTATGTGTCCAAATAATATGTCCTTTAAAGGACACATGTGTCCTTTAAAGCACATACTTATTTGTTCTCTACACTCGAAAGGGTCATTTCCGCCTAAAGGACACTTATATCCCTAAAATGACAAGTATGTCCATTAAAGGACGAGTCTTTTAAAGCACAAGTCTGCTAAAGGATTGGTTTGCCCGTTAAATGATACTTGTGTCATTTAACGGACATGTATGTCCTTTAAAGGGCACAAATAAAATGGACATGTCATGTTAGCCTTAAAACCGATGTGTTGCACAACATTCACTTTAATTTCTGCCACAACAAATGTAACTCAAGCAAAGGTAATGTACAATAGCAAATCCAAACAACATCAAATTTAACAATAGTCAATGTAATGAACAACAATCATTAATGTAATAATAGACAGCAAATGTGTCAACAACATGTCATTATATAGCAAGTGTATGGTCAAAAGAAAATGTATCCTCGGAAGTGGGTCATTCACCTAAAAAAAACAAGAATTAACTCAATGTACATTGTAAGCTGGGTCGGTTCATAAACATAATTAACTCGTGAGTTCTTATAAAACACAAGGTTAACCTTTAAGATTTTCTTTCTCATTTTTTGTTATCAGGATCTTCGATCCATATTCCTTCACGATGATCCTCCCAAATAAGTAAGTTATCAACATTTCTATCATCATGGACTGACTTCAATTCAGGCACGTGTTGAAAATGGGGGTATTTCTTCGATATCATACACATCTTCTTGATAAATAATCTATCGTTTTCCTTCTAAAATGACTGAGCATTGATTATCATAGGGGTTTGCTACATAAAAAATATATTTTGTTTTTGAAGTCTAAATAAAAGGTTATTCCTTGAATCCTGGTTTGTTAAGGTTCACCAAGGTAAATCCCAACTCATCCACCCGAAGGCTGTTGTTATTGTCCACCCACTTACATTTAAATTCTACCACATTGAATTGGGTGAAGTTCAACACCCATATATCTTCAATTTGACCGTAGTATGATATCTTTGCATATATAGGATTTTTATCTTTCGAATAGAGATTTGCAAAGGTTCATAAACCAAACTGACCCCGCAGTTTTCATTGTGCTTTTGTCATCTTCCATTTTGGTGTAGAAGGAGTATTCATTGACATCGTAACCACTATAAAGTGTGACAATAGGATTAGGCCTACAAGCAAACCACTTCAAAGTCTCAGAAACATTACAGTTGTACATTATTTTCCTTAACCAATCAATGAATGTTTCATTGTGAGCATTAACTCTTTGTTGATCATTCCATGTCCTTTTTCATAGGGACATATCCTCTTTCTGAAAAGTGTGAACTTCGTTGGAATTGCACAACACATGAAAATACGCCCTTAAGAGATCCTCGTCCTCTTGACTTGTCAACTTTGCACGACGTGTACCTTTACCTCCAACCCTATCTTCATGACGATTCTTACGAAATCCAACTTTTTTTGTATGAGTCAGGTACTCATTACATAACACAATAATCTCCTAGGATATGTAGCCTTCAACAATGTTGGCATCAGGCCTCCATCGATTGTTACAATAGACGTTCAACACACTCATGTATCACTCGAAAGGATACATCCACCTCAGAAATACCGATCCAACTAATTTATTTTCTCGGACTAGATGAACCACAAAATGCACCATGATGTCAAAAATCGATGGGAGAAGTACATCTCCGACTGACATATTGTAACAACCACTTCATGCTGCAACTTATTCAAATAGTTTGGATCAAGTACTTAATTTGTTGTAATTCTTGTTAAAGAATAAACAAAATTTGATAATTGTGTGTCTGACTTGTTTCGACAATGTCCATCTAATAGAAATAGGCAGAAGCTACTGCATCAACACATGACAATCATGAGATTTTAAACCAAGTAGTTTCAAATCTTTCATCGAAACTAGACTACTAATATTTGAAGAATACCTTTTTGGCACTTTGACACCGTGTAAACTTTGACACACAGTTATCTTCTCTTTCCTGGACAATTTGTAACAAGCTGGTGGTCAAATTTACAGGTCTCCTTATCCTCCGGTATTAGTTTTGCTAGTGTATCAAGTTCTACTAGATCAAGTCTGGCATTATAACCATCTTTAGTCTTACCAGGTATGTTCAAAAGAGTTCCCAGTAAGCTATCACAAACTCTCTTTTTTATACATGCATGGCATCAATACAATGTCTAATTTCTAAACTTTGCCAGTAAGGTAGGTCAAAAAAGATGGATTTCCTTTTCCAACTTCTCTCACCATTTCCACAGTTGTAAGGTTTGCCAAATTCACACTTAATGTTCTTCACACATTCATATGCTTGTTTGGCACGGATTACTTTGGGTGCTTCGTTATATTCTTGCTTTCCATTGAATGTCTTATTCAATCTACGATACAGATGATTTATAGGAAGTAATTTTTGTTGTCCAAGATACATCGTCTTACCACCATGCACTAGCAGCAAGGAACATGTGTTCTCTTCACAACACGGACATGCTTTGTGGCCTTTCATGGAATATCCCGACAGATTGCCATATACGGAAAAGTCATTTTGTGCAAAAGATCATCACACACATAGCAAATGACTGTTGTCGATGGGCATCCCACACTTGTTCACCATCTTCCCACAATATCTTTAGGTCATCAATTAAGGGTCTCAAGTACACATCGATGTTTTTTGCCGGTTGTTTTGGACCCAAAATCATTAACAACATCATGTATTTGCGCTTCATGTTTAACCATGCTGAGATTGTAAATAACTAGAAAAACATGCCACGAACTATGAAGACTACTTGAACTACCATAATGATTCATTCCGTCGGTACATAGACCAAGTCTCAGGTTTATGGATTCCTCACCAAATAATGGGAAGTCGGAATTAATTTCCTTCCACTAGGGGAATCTGCAGGATGTCGAAGCAACTGATCATTTGTGTCTCTCGATCGGCATGCCATGTCATGTTCTTCGAGTCCTCTGAACATGCAAACAAACGTTTTATCCTTGGAATTATCGGAAGATACAACATCTTTGCAGGTGGACCTTATCTTTTTCGGTTCTCATCAGCACTCATATTTTTCTTTTGTTTGTATCATGAGACATTACAAACAGGACAATGTTTTAGGTTTTCAGAGTCTTACATATAGAGTATACAATCATTAGGACATGCATGTATTTTCCTATACTACATCCTCAAGGGACACAATACCTTTTTAGCCTCATAGGTTCGATTTGGAAGTTCGTTGCTATCTGGAAGAATCTCTTTTAACAACTTCAGTAGGGCAATGAAACTGATCACTTTAACTGTTTGCTGCTTTCGAGGTATACAAGCTTAAAACTGCGGACAACCTACTGAACTACGTGCAACCTGGATATAAAGGACATTCATTGTCAGATAGTAGACTAGCTACCTACTACATCGGGTTTATCATAATAATTGTACGCAACATATAAGATCATATCCTCTAACTAGTCATTATGATCACCTTCTTCTTTGGTGCGTATTTCATTTTCACCGGGTCATATCCAACAAGTATATCCTTAGTCAAAACCTTTTTCGAACAAATGAATTTTTATCTCTTTTACATCTCGTAAGAACATGTTAAAACAACTCCTACATGGACATAAGAACTTTCTCTTATTTCTAGCATGTGCATTCTTCAGGGAAAATTGTAGAAATTCATCAACCCCAGCCTCGTACTCATCACTCAATCTACTAGCGAAAATTCATTTTCAATCCATAATTTTCTACTCATCAAAAGAAACAATCTCAATGTAAAGATAGATATAAATTTCGATTCTTAGTCCTCTAAAAGTTAAACTAGCAAAAAACAATCCAACATTAACAGAACAACACATTCGAGTCCATAAAATATCATTTCATTATAAATTTCAAACAAACAAACCTTTAATATGCTCTCTGCGAACTAATTAAAATGAATCCTTTGAATTAGAGTAATTAAATTTTGTTGCAAATGGATCTATATGCTCTCTGGCATTAATCACACCTTCACGAGCAAGTGTTGGATTTAAAAGATGGTCAGTGCTGGTCGAGCGGGCTTGGTCGGACAGGGGCGATTGGTCGGGGCTGGTCGATCTAAACGGGCTGATCGGTGAAGTGGAGCTAACAAAGGGGATGAAGATGGTGAACGAAAATGGGGGTTTGTCTAGCTCTTAATTAGGTTTCTTAGTTTGTGTGTTTGATTTTGAGTTGAATAATAAATATGACAACGCGTTACAATTTACTAAAAAAATTTAAAGTTTACCACATCGTTTAACCTAAGAAATGACGTGGTTAATCCCTATTTGGATGTAACGTGCTAACCAGACTTTCACATAAATATAGGTTTATGAGTGTACTAGGGTTACAAAAAAATTGTAAAAAAAGTACGAATGTGGGTTTAAATAATAGATTTTTAAAGTTCAGGGGGACAAAGTGTTACAAAACGAAAATTCAAGGAGGGTAACTGTCAACTTTGAAAATTCAGGAGTGCAAAGTGATATCAAGGTATAGTTCAGGGTGTCAAACTGTAATTAACCCAAAAAAGAATTCAGATTTAATTTTTTAAAATCTTATTTTAGACTAAAACTTCATTTTGAAAACCTTGTTTTCTTTTCCAATGCAAAAGCTAAACTGATGTTTTCAAAAACCTTGTTTTATCTAAAAATCATGGTTTAGAAGGTTATGCAAACGGGGACTTAATATGTATCATGGCAATTATATATTTTTTGCAATTTTTGTTCACATTCAGCTCCTGTATGTGGAAAGCTGACTGGAACTGGAAGAATTGCCTTGAAGACTGATATTATACATCTCTTAGATGGTTGTGATTTGAACACCGAGGATATTAAATTTGAGTAGAACCGAAACTATAATCCTACTGGCGTGTATGTTTTCCAATGTGCTTCTGTTCTTTATTATTTAGGTGATTCGTTTAAGTAATAATTGTATGTGACAAGTTTTACTCTGTATAGGAAATATTAAACAAGCATCAAAGCATCATACTATGGTTGCACTATTTGGCTTCACAATCTGAAACTGAACAGTTAAGATTAAAGCATATAATCTGATCTAGCAATTGTGCATGGCTGTGGTTAAATGAGCATGTTAGCCAGTTGGATGGCATATATAGCTCCTTCATGTAGATTGTTTTCAAATGCATTGATCAATAATGCAGATATGTATCCATACACTTTGTATTTCAATCAATATATGAACGGTCATTCTAATGGTTCATATATAGAGATTTTAGATTAATGTTAAATTTTACTTGAATCAATTCCCATGCAGATTTTCGAGTCCCATTTAGCTTATTTATATATTTTTTTATCCGATTTCCATGTTTCATTGACTTTTTTAAAACATTTTGTAAATATTTCTTACATTTTACTTATTTTAAGCTGTCACGTTATTGTGACATCTTGATGCTTTTCTTACATTTAACACACCGTGCCTGATAAGCTGAATCCGATTTAATGGGCCATTCTGATCAATCATTTAAAATCACATTTTAATTTTTTAACTAAGATGTCTATTGGTTTGCATCATTTCCAATGTTTAAATTGATTAGTCTTGTTACAAATCTTTTGCATGAGTTTGAGTTTTACCTTGGTAGGATTTGAATATTGGTTGGTTTCTTAAACAAGGATTCAAGAAACTTAGTGACATTTCCTTCTTGTAGTTATTCTTGATGATTATTTAGTTCAATAATTTATTGCATCTACACTTCATTGCATTTAAAATTTACATCCTACGTGAACTTATGTCGTTGATTATTATGTGTGATGGTTATTGTGATGATTTTGATAAAGTAATGGTTGTTGGGCTTGTGTCTTTTCGGTGGTACTTTGGAATGGTGTTTTGGATGAGTACGTGAATATGAGTTGTGTTTTCGCTGCTAGATAGTGAATGCTAGTTGCTTCTTTTTTTGTTATTGATAAATAGGAACAGAGAACTATGGTGAATGCAATTTATATTTTTTTTTGCAAATACAAATTGTTCACTAAAGCCAGTGATATCTGTAGCTTAATGTTTTCTGCGACGGATAATATTCATTGCTAATGCCATTACTTCCCGTCATTTCTTCCCTCCAAACCTAATTTGTGTTGGTTGCTTGCCTCAACATCCATTGCTAATTGTCTTTAGTAACTACAGTAACGGCGACGTCGGTTGCTAAAGCTGGCTTGCAATGGATGAGAGGATAATTACGGTGGCTAAAATGCTAAATTTTTGTAGTGTCTTCAGATCTTCTGAAATAGGGGTGAGCAAAACCCGGTCCGGTCCGGGTTTTTGGACCGGACCGGTCGGTCCGGGTTCGGTCCGGACCGGAATCAACCGGTCCGAACCGAAAAAAAAAATTTGGATCCGGTCCGGTCCAATTATTATTATTTTTTTAATTTAAGGTAAAAATCAGGTTTTTGGACCGGTCCGGTCTTCGGTCCGCCTATCCGAATTTTTTCCGGTCCGGACCTAAATTTTTTTTCCGGTCCGGTCCGGAACGGACCGGACCGATGCTCAGCCTTATGCTCAGTCAATAGAAAATAGTGAATTTATAGGAATAATTTGGGTGAAAGTAAAATACTATTAATTGAGGTGGAAATACAAATTACCCCCATCGAATTTAAATCAGGGAGTATCGGTACAAGGTAATATGCCGGGTTATAGAACCCCGGTACCACAATACAACACTCAACGCACGCACAACTTTGGAGTTGCAACACTAATAGCACAACGTACTCTCATCACATAACCACAAATGATCATACATGAGTATATAGTGCAAAACCAAAACCACCACCACTAACTTATCTATAGTGCGAAACCACTTTGCCAAAAATGGAGGTGAATTTACCGACTCTTTCTTCTCACACATTCCAGAAATCTTTTATGTTTTCTTCACTTGGAAGAAACTCCTCAACTGTTTTTTAACTTATCGAACACCTCACTCTTCTAATTACTTCTAGAAGCTCCATTGTTTTTCTTTAGTTTAAGAGAGTTTGATTTAATGGGCCATTCTGATCCAATAGGGAGTCCATTCTTAGAGTATGATGATCACTTATCGTAAGAAAATAAACACGGGTAGCAAATTTGCTGGATTGCCAATGCCCAACAAAAAATATGAACTGTTCCCTTACGTGACTACTCGCAATTCGAGCTGATCAATAACAAAAATAAAAAATGTGATGGAAAAAAAGAAAAGAAAAATATATAATATCAGATACGTGTAAAAATAGATAGGATAGAATCGATAGATACCTTATTAACTTTCTTCTTCCTATATGAAATTTAAAAAAAAAAGACACAGCCACTCGGATGTACTTCAATATATAACAAAGCCATTATGCATAACCTTTAAAATTTTCATAATAAATATAATTAACCAAAGAGGTGAAATAAACCTTCTAGGCTTCTACACAGACTTCGTTTGCAGCATGTATTAATTGCTCTTCCTTTTTTTAGAGATATCGAAATTTTCACGGCAAACCTAATGTAAAACATCACATCAACATGTAATCACTTAGAATTGACCTCGTCAATGCTGAAGTGTTAATTTTTCAGATACAAGCAGGTTAAAAGCATCAACATAGCTCAAAGGAAGAGAAGCATATTCAAAACAAAGCCACAGCAAAACTAGTATGCATTCCTCCTGTAAGAAGTGTTGATGAACTCAATGCAATCCTCAATGGCTTCGGAGTAGTAATGGGAGTCATAGGGCGACACGAACCGGGCATGCGGCACATTAGAAACTCTAGCTGAGGAAGTAATTCTCGTTCTCCTTCTTCTGTTGGAGAACAAGCGTAGCACCGAAACCACACCACCTCTCATGCATCTGAAGCACCTCCACAACCGACCACTGTTGTGGTTTGATGAAGAATTTCTGTGGTGGGGCGCAGTGTGGGGGTTGGAGTGGAAGGAAGCCATGAGCTTCTCGTTGATGTCTGGGCTGAAGGTTACGTGTCTGCTGCCTTGTCTTGACATTGTTAAGTAGGAATTGGACTAGGCAACCCTGAGGTTTGAGTTGGACAGGATCATGATATTGTAGCTGACGATTGTTTGTGCTGTGGTGATGAATGTGGTGATGAATGTGATGATGGTGATGAATGAATGTAGGGAGGATGATTTTGTAGATTGATGGTTTGATAAATGACAAAATTGTAAAGGAAAAGACAAAAGGAAAAGTTAAGAGGAGACAAACATATGAACTGTTCAAGACATTGTCAGTGTTGCAAATATACAGATATATAAAATTCTAAAACGATATATAAAATGAAAATACCACCTATTAGTTAAGGATGTCGTTTCAAAGAGGTGGTATATCAAATCAAATTATACATGTTACCAAAGCATAATTTGTTGACTCATAAAGGTCGAATTCCGTTTATATTGTGCATCATGACATCTTTTTTTATCATGTATCGATATGAAAGACACTAAAGGGTAAACTGTTAGAACCCAAACCTAGGTTAGAGAGGCTAATGGAGTTTAAGAGTTGGCTTGGCATGGGGAGTTGGGTTGCATAGTGTGTGCATGGGGAAGAGGGGGAGGCGAGTACTGTAGACGCGAGGGGACGGTGATGGTTGCGTGTGTAGGCGACTGTGGAGAGGAGATGGGTTTTATAAACGCGTTTTTCTCTCTCTCTCATTTCTCTCCATTTCCCTCTTCTTCTCCTTCATCCAGCTGAGTCGGCGATCAGAGGAGGCGAGGACGACGCGCAGGAAGAGGTCGGACGTCCAGAGGAGGCGCGGCGCGTGCGCGAGGTCTACCGGAGGCGAGGCGTAGGAGCTCCGGCACCGTCGACTTCTCACGAGTAAAAGGTATGTCGACTTGTTAGTGTGGTGTTTGGTAGCTCACCCAAGTATCGGGGAGGTGTTGGTCGGCCGAGAGAGGTCGGAGACCTCTCCGGCGGCGTGTTTCTTCGTAAAACCTCGACTGGCGCGAGGTTGAAGGCGACCAACGGTCGACCGGTCCCTTTGGGCGGTCGACCGAATGTAGTGTTTTTACCCGACTTTAACCTTCACCGGTCGAACGATGCCTTGTGGCGGTCGACCGGTAGTGCGTATTGCTGGTGAGTTGGGACTCTCTGTCTGTTTTCGGTCGACCGGTTCCTTGGGGTCGTTCGACCGGAACTTAAGTGTACTGGATTATTATGTATGTTTGTTCGAACGTTGTATGCTTGCGTTCGACCGTTTATATGACGTAGAATATTAGGTTGACCCTATCTGTTTTCGGTCGACCGAGACCCCTGAGTCGGTCGACCGATAGTTTTGAATTTATGTTGACCAGTTTCCGGATTTTGACCTCGTTCGGTCGACCGGTTTTAGACCTTTGTTCGACCGTTGGGGATTGTGTTTTGAGCGCAGCAGTAGACCGTATTAGGCGTACGGTCGACCGATTCCTTTCTGGAAGCGGTCGACCGAATCACCTCTTCCGGTCGACCGTTTGAGCCCAGGACAGAATTCCTGGTTCCCTTTTTGAATGCCAACTTTGTCCACGGAAACTCGTGTCCTCGCCTTGTGCGTGAGCCGGGAGGTGACGGTGGGCGCGTTTTGCGTGCCTGCCCAGGGACCGGCGTTTGGGAGAGTGTGGGTGTTCGGGACGTGTCACCTCCATTTATGGACCGTGACTAAGTTGATGACTTGATTGGACTCTTTGTAGTATAGCAGGCCTGAGGGATCGCGGATCCCAATGTTTGATGTTTGGGCGGGCACGCAACTGGCGTTGGGTGAGGTGACTACCGGCCTACGGGCTACGGAGGTCGCTGCCCTGCTTTTATAGCGGCGCGGTTGGTGTTTGCGGCTCGTGGAGCCTGATGAACTGGCAGACTTCGGTCTGGACCCGTCCGATGTTGTGCCGGACGTTTGTGATGGACCACCGATGTTGTGCCAGTGATGCCGCCGAGGTTGTGCCGGCGATGATGATTGTTGGGCCGAGGCTGTTCCGGCTATGTTGATTCCCCGACTGGGCACCTATCGAGATGATGTTGTTATATCTTCCGGGCGACGGCCCCGTTGGTCCCCGTGGCTCCGACCACAGAGTTTTGCAGATCTGTATTCTATCGGCCCGCAGGCGTGACAGAGGCTCCCTGCCGAACCCTTGAGTAGTGTAGCCGCGTGTGGGGGGTGCGATGTCGCGTGCTGTAAGACTGCATGTGCCTGCAGTAGGTCTCCTCGGGAGACCCGATGTTGACTGTCGGACTGATGTCGTGTTTTACCCTTCGGGGGAATTGTTTTCCTTTCTGTTGATGCCATGACATGCTACTAGAATGATAGGTTCATTTGCGTAATGCATGCATATAGGTGAGTTGGCATACGGGGTTTCCTTCTGGAAACTCAGACATTGTTGTTATATATTTTTCTGGACCACAGTAGGTCCAGTTGGGTGGTGATCGGCGGGCGCGCGCATTTTGGAGTTGGATCCTCTACTCGGACCATTGAGGTCGACATGATTACATTTATCTTCCTTGTTGTTCTGTAGTAATCATGTATCGTTTTTGACAAACTCTGATATAATTTGGTGCACCGCTTTTATGTTTTATGAGAAGTAACAGTCCCGTCTTTGATTATTGAGTTCCATTATCTTGATTATAAATTTTTAAATTTCCGCTGTTTCGGGATGTTACAATTTGGTATCAGAGCGGTCGATTCCTATGCGGTTCCCAATGAAATCACCCTTGTAGTAATAGGACTCATGCATTTTATATTTTTGGCATACATTCATGGCTGAAGTTTGTGATTGTTTCTTCTGTCAGATGGCACCTAGGCGCGTGAGGAGTTCTCCATGCGATCGCGGTTCCATTGACGCCGGTGAGGGCGCTAACTGGGACAGGTTGGGCGAGTTCCTGGAGCGTCAGGCTGCTCAAAGTGCGCAGGCCGGGGTGGGAGCTGAGAACGATCGGTTCATGCGTCAGCACCCACCGAGTTTCGATGGCAGGAGGGCCCCAGAAGTTGCGGAGGACTGTGTCTTCAGGATGGAGAAGATCTTCCGCGCGATTGGAGTAGCACCATAGAGGATGGTGGAGCTGGCCACCTATGTGTTCGATGGCGAGGCCGCCAACTGGTGGAGGTCCACATCCACGGTGTTGTTTGATGACCGCGTGGATGTCAGCTGGGAGGAGTTCTTAGAGGTGTTTCATGAGCAGTACTTTCCCCAGCACGTGAGGGATCAAAAACGGGAGGAGTTCATGTCGCTTGAGCAGAAGGAGATGACTCTGGCGAGCTACATCAGCAGGTTCAACGCCTTGGAGTGTTATTGCCCAGAGATTTGTGTGACCCCAGAGCAGCGGGCGAGGAAGTTCGTGAAGGGACTGAGGCAACCGCTCCGATCTCGGGTGATCAACAACATGCCGCGGACCCTTGCAGATGCGGTGAAGCATGCTACGATCATAGAGCAGGACCAGAGGGAGTGTCTTCAGGAGGCGAGGAAGGCACCAGTGAGCACCGGTAGCCGAGTAGCCGGTCGTGGAGCGGGAAACCCGGGCAAGAGGCCCAGGTTTGATGGAGGAGGAGCACGTCAGTCAGGAGCGTGCACTTACTGCGGGAGGTTTCATCCAGGACAGGAGTGTCCCCGTCGGACTGGAGCGTGTATGGGTTGCGGTCAGATGGGACATTTCGTCCGTGATTGTCCCCAGAGGCAGGGTGAGCCGAGCAGGAGGCCAGGACCACCAGCAGTAGGCAGAGGCAGTCGATCCGTGGTGTCACCGGGTCAGGGCAGGAAGACCGGGCGAGTCTTCACTATTCAGGCTGAGGAGGCGAGGGACTCCAACACCGTCGTGGAAGGTACACTTTCTGTTTCTGGCTTGATTGCGCGTGTGTTGTTTGATTGCGGCGCCACTCACTCCTTCATTTCGGAGAAGTTTGCTGGCGAGTTGGGTCGGACCCCTGTGCTGCTGACTGATGTTTTGGAGGTCAGCACGCCCATGGGTGAGGTGGGCACTGTGGGGTGCTTTTTCCCCGGCACCACAGTTGCTTCGGGAGACCATGATTTTCTGGTCTTGTTACCGATGGAGGACTTCGACGTCATACTGGGGATGGATTGGCTGTCACAGTACGACGTGCGAGTCTTTTGCCGTGAGAAGAAGATCCTGATTCCGATGGAGGGCTTGCCAGATGTTCTGATCAGAGGTGCGAGGAGCAGAGGGGGTCGTCTGATTGTGTCTGCGGTTAAGGCACAGAGACTGATACATCAGGGATGTAGAGCGTTCGTGGCCACGCTGGTAGTTCCTGATCCTGAGACGAGGAGGCTGGAGGATATAGAGGTAGTGCAGGAGTTCCCATATGTGTTTCCAGCAGAGATTTCAGCATTACCGTCGTACCGAGAGATCGAGTTCAGCATCGAGTTGGTTGCGGGTACGACACCTCAGTCAAAGGCACCTTATCGTATGGCACCTGCTGAGTTGTCAGAGCTGAAGAAGCAGTTGCAGGTGTTGATGGAGTCTGGGTTCATCAGACCGAGTGTTTCTCCATGGGGAGCGCATGTGCTCTTCGTGAAGAAGAAGGATGGATCGTTGCGGATGTGCATCGACTACAGGATGCTTAATAAGGTTACCGTTCGGAACCGGTACCCTTTGCCCAGGATTGATGACTTGTTTGATCAGTTGCAGACGGCGAGAGTGTTCTCGAAGATCGATCTGCGTTCGGGTTATCACCAGTTGCGGATCATGGAGGCAGATGTTCAGAAGACAGCCTTCAGGACGCGGTACGGGCACTACGAGTTCTTGGTGATGCCATTTGGACTGACGAATGCACCTGCAGCATTCATGGATTTGATGAATAGGACGTTCCAGCCGTACCTCGACAGATTTGTCGTGGTGTTCGTAGATGACATCTTGGTATACTCGCCTGACAGGGAGCAGCATCGAGAGCACTTGAGGATTGTGCTTGGCATCTTGAGGGATCAGCAGCTTTATGCCAAGTACACGAAGTGCGAGTTTTGGTTGGATCAGGTGGCTTTTCTGGGGCATATTGTGTCAGCGGATGGGATTTCGGTAGATCCGGCGAAGGTCGAGGCAGTGACTCAGTGGAGAGCCCCGACGAGCGTGACGGAGATCAGGAGTTTCGTAGGACTGGCAGGGTATTACAGACGATTCATCCAAGATTTCTCCAGACTTGCATCGCCGCTGACAGCGTTGACGCAGAAGGGCGTCAAGTTTGTTTGGTCCCAGAAGTGCGAGGACAGCTTTCAGGAGCTGAAGAGGTGATTGATGACAGCACCTATTCTGACTCTACCGAGTGGCAGTGGAGGCTACGTGATTTACAGTGATGCATCAGGGATAGGCTTGGGTTGTGTTCTGATGCAGCACGGGAAGGTGGTCGCGTACGCTTCGAGGCAGCTGAAGGTGCACGAGAAGAACTACCCTACACATGATCTGGAGTTAGCAGCGGTAGTTCACGCGTTGAAAACCTGGCGGCACTATCTGTATGGCGAGCAGTTCGAGGTCTTCACTGATCATCAGAGTCTGAAGTATTTATTCTCGCAGA
Organism: Triglochin maritima; assembly: GCA_963682175.1. Lineage (NCBI taxonomy): Eukaryota > Viridiplantae > Streptophyta > Magnoliopsida > Alismatales > Juncaginaceae > Triglochin > Triglochin maritima. Next base: position 12,960,577 of record OY821790.1, on the reverse strand, counting down.
AGGAGCTGAATATGAGGCAGCGCAGATGGCTTGAGTTCATTAAGGACTACGACTTCACCATTTCCTATCATCCGGGGAAGGCGAATTCGGTTGCAGATGCGCTGAGCAGGAAGGTGGAGGTTTCAGTTGCGAGTCTGTGCATCCAGGAGTGGAGGCTACTCGAGGTATTGTCAGAGTGGAGACCGTTTACAGAGGGTTCAGAGGGAGCAGTGATTGCTGGGCTTCGGGTGGAGCCGCAGACTGTCTCAAGGGTGGTTCAGGCTCAACAGGGGGATGATGAGTTAGCTGGTCTGCTACAGCTGGCTTCCAGAGATGGATCAGACTTCAGTGTAAGGGTTGATGGTGGTTTGAGGTTCGGGAGTCGGATCTGGGTGCCGAAGGTCGATGAGCTGAGAGATGACATTATGGAGGAGGCACACAGAGCGAGATACACCATTCACCCGGGGAGCACGAAGATGTATAAGGACCTGCAGCGGAACTTCTTGTGGAAGGGCATGAAGAGGGACATTGCAGAGTTTGTAGAGCGATGCTTGGTCTGTCAGCAAGTGAAGATTGAGCATCAGAGGCCAGCAGGACCGATGCAGTGTATTGAGCTTCCTGAGTGGAAGTGGGAGTACGTGACGATGGATTTTGTCACAGGATTGCCGAAGACGAGGAGATTCCACGACGCGATTTGGGTGATAGTCGATCGACTGACCAAGTCGGCGCATTTCTTAGCGATCAGGACCACGTTGCCTTTGGAGGGTCTAGCTAAGTTGTACGTGGAGGAGATAGTCAGGTTGTATGGAGTGCCAATGAGCATCATCTCCGATGGAGATCCTCGTTTCACTTCCAGATTTTAGGGGAGTCTGCAGCAGGGCTTGGGGACGCGTCTGAGGTTAAGTACAACGTTTCATCCGCAGACAGATGGTCAGTCAGAGAGGACGATTCAGACCTTGGAGGATATGCTGAGAGCATGCACACTGGATTGGGCAGAGCACTGGGATGAGCACTTGCCGCTGATAGAGTTCACCTACAACAACAGCTACCACTCGAGTATTGGGATGACACCGTACGAGGCGTTGTACGGGAGGCCTTGCAGATCACCGGTATGCTGGAGTGATGTGGGCGAGAGGCAGTTAGTGGGGCCAGAGATCGTGTAGATGTATGCAGAGAAGGTGTATGTGATCAGGAGGAGGCTGGCAACATCACAGAGCAGGCAGAAGAGTTATGATGATCGACGCAGACGGGTGTTGAGTTTCGAGGTGGGCGATCATGTGTTTCTGAAGATTTCCCCAACCCGAGGTGTGATGAGGTTTGGGAAGAAGGGGAAGCTCAGTCCGAGGTATGTTAGGCCGTTTGAGATCCTCGACCGAGTTGGAGAGGTTGCCTACCGGATTGCATTGCCACCGCAGTTTTCGGGTCTTCACAACATCTTCCATGTATCGATGTTGAGGAAGTACGTTGCGGATCCAGCTCACGTGATTGAGATAGCAGTGCGAGAGATTCAGCAGGACTTGTCGCTCGAGGAGAGACCAGTCGAGAAAGTCGATCGCATGGATCATCAGCTCAGGAGGAGGACCATTCCGATGGTGAAGGTCAGGTGGCAACATCACAGTGAGCGCGAGGCCACTTGGGAGATCGGGGAGGAAGTCAGAAGGCAGTATCCAGAGCTTTTCGGTGAGTAGTTTGCTTTTTTCTTCGGGACGAAATCATTTTAAGTTGGGTGGATTGTTAGAACCCAAACCTAGGTTAGAGAGGCTAATGGAGTTTAAGAGTCGGCTTGGCATGGGGAGTTGGGTTGCATAGTGTGTGCATGGGGAAGAGGGGGAGGCGAGTACTGTAGACGCGAGGGGAGGGTGATGGCTGCGTGTGTAGGCGACTGTGTAGAGGAGATGGGTTTTATAAACGCGTTTTTCTCTCTCTCTCTCTCATTTCTCTCCATTTCCTTCTTCTTCTCCTTCATCCAGCTGAGGCGGCGATCAGAGGAGGCGAGGACGACGCGCAGGAAGAGGTCAGACGTCCAGAGGAGGCGCGGCGCGTGTGCGAGGTCTACTGGAGGCGAGGCGTAGGAGCTCCGGCACCGTCGACTTCTCGCGAGTAAAATGTATGTCGACTTGTTAGTGTGACCGTTCATTAATTAATTTCTTTGGTCCTTCAAATCAATCTTGGTTGTCGATTAATATCCTACTAATTTTTGGTCATTCAAAGTAATCTCAACTGTTTATTAAGACTCCACTAATTTTTAGCCCCTCGAATCGATATCAACCGTATATTGATGAAAAAACTTTGATCACTCAAATCGATCTTGACCATCAGTAAAATAAAAAATGGATTTTAGTTTTCAATAATTAACTCATAAATCCATGATTAATTGTTAAAATTCTTTTGATTTCATGAACCCAATGATTTCATTTTGACTAGATATAAAAATTGTTATTCATTAAAACACAAATTTAAATTTTAGTATTAATTGTTATCTTGATTTATTGGAACTTGTGATTATATTTAGAGACATAATTTTAATATGAATATTTTTATCAAAGAAGATCTTAACCATTGATTGTCTTTTTAATTTTGTAATATTAATCTGAACATATTTTGATAATTAACCCCTGAAACCATGATCAATCCATGAACCCCATGATTTTAGAGAAACCCTATTCTTAAATCTACGTATGTGACAAATTTAATATTTTACGTTTATAATTTTAAAAAAATACATATTTACTTAGATGAGATCAGGATATTCGAATTAAACTTTTTTTTAAATTATAATAAACTGCAATTGTGTAATCCAAAATAAGCTGAACTTAAAATCTTTCCAATTTCAAATTGAGGAACTTATTTAAAACTCATTAAAATTTCACGAATGAGAAAAATTGCTTTCACTAGAATTTATTAAAAACTTTAGTAATAACTTTTTCAAAAAATATTATTTACCTTTTTACAAAGAAAACAAATTTAAAAATTGTGATTTCATTAATTTGTTACTAAATTAAAATTAAAATTTATCCTTTTATCCTTCTAGTAGTATATGTAGTCCACCTCCTCACACATAACTCACATTATCTCGATAGACAAAATCCATGTTTTCACATCTCCACTTCCTTTATTTGTTTTTGAACTTTAGTAAGAATTTCAAATCCCCTTCTCTCTCTTATAAATAATAAAATTATCTCACTTGCTTTTGTTTCCGCAGGTCGTAAGCCGACATTAACACGTGTACACCAGTTGATGTTTTAGCCAAGCTGATCAAATCTTGAGTAACTTCTGAAGGTGAGCTTACTTGACAAAAGATTGATGTCTTCTCTCTTATAGAATTACTTTCTTATCTTGAATTTGATTTTGGTTCTGTAAAATTATTCCTTTTTTTCTCTCTTTTTAAACTTTGACAAGCAGATCTTTGAAGCTAGATATTATAGAGGGTACTCTTATTTATTATTTTTGAAGTTTTGGGCTCAATTATCATATATGTTTTTTATACTTCGTTTTGTCACACCATGCCTAGATAATTTGTTATGGTAATTAATTATTTTGTAAGAGTTAAAATATCATTAACTTATGTTAAATTAGTACTTAAATTTCTCTAGAGTTCTCAAAGATGGAAATGCATATTCTCAACTCGATGACTTTCTAAGTAGTTTTACAATATTTGTGCGTCTAGCAAATTTTATTGATCTATAGTATAATTGATATGTTGACAAAAATGAATATATAATTATGGTAATTTAAAATATCTCTACAACCCATTAAAAATATAGGAGTTTTCTGATTCTCCGCAAAAGAAGTTCAAAAGAAATATTTTAAAATCCATTAAAAAAATCGAATTTTTAGTTTTCAAAATGACTTAAGAACTAACCTTTTAAAAAATGGAAATATTATGATTTCATTAATTATTATTTTTGTTTTTATTACAATTTAAAAATTACAACTTGTCGTTTAGTGCATGAAAGAAATATTGATAACTTATATCTTTTAATGTAAAAAAAAGTACAACTACCACTCATCCACTATTTGGTTAATTCCCTCGATTCATAATTCATCATTTGATCCCCGAATACATCGACTATCCAATTTTCCTTTAGTGATTTTAGGGTAGTCGATGGAAGACATGGAGTACCACATACCAGAACTATACAATTACTAAGAATCAAAGTGGTTGGCGACCGGACTTTATTAAGGTCAACAAGGACGTGGAAAAGGAAGTTTGGGATGATTTTGTAGAGGTGAGATCCAAAATTCAATTACGATTTAAAAATTTATCCAAAATATCTTGTTTAGGCAATGAAGACTAATGATTAATATCATATCGCGCATATATTCATGTCTTATATGTAGAATCGTGAGGGTCTCTAATACTAATCATTTTTAAGCTAATTACCTACTTGTTTAACGATCAAAGATATGCAGCGGAATTTAAAAAAATAAACAAGCAAGTAAAGGAAAGACAAATGCAAACCACAAGGAGTCGGAGAATTTTTATAGAGGTTCGGAACCCCACCTGGGTCCTAGTCCTCTCTTGCAAGCCCCGCTCACGACTTCACTAACCACTCCCTGTTCCTGGCCGGGAGAGAACGCATTTACAATCTTCAAACTCGCAAACAACCCTCGTCGAGCTTGGCTCCTCCTCTCACAATCCGAGAGGGACACTTCGGGCTCTCACCGAAGTCTACTCTTATCTTGGGCTTTCACCAAGACCCTTGCTTCTTGAACAAACAATGAGTGGAACAACACTCTCTAATCTTGAGCACACTTGAGTGAGAATAGGATTTAAGACTAAAGTGTGGAAGGTTTGAGGCTTGGAGTGTTTGAAGATTTCTCTCTAATGTATTGGACAACTAGTAGTGGGAGAGTTGTGTTAAAATGTATTTTACAACTATATTTATAAGCTTCAAAAGAGTTATAGCCGTTGGGGATGAATTGGGTAAAGATTGTGTAAGATACACAAAAACATAAACTGACAGGACCCAATTCTGAGTAAGTTCAGTCGACCAGATCGGACTGTTCGGTCGACCGTTTGGCAATTTAGAACTCGGTTTGGTCGACCGGTAAAAGAACGGTCGACCGGTAAAAGAACGGTCGACCGCCAAAGGCTATAATCTAGGTACACTTAAGTGATCGGTCGAACACCGAGATAGGTTTGGTCGACTGATTCACACCAGGCACTATGGGGTTGACAAACAAGATCATATTATGGGGTTGACAAACAAGATCATATTCGGTCGACCGAAACGAGGAATACGGTCGACCGAAAACCGACAGACACTTCTGGGTTTGTTAAGGAACATAAGTTCGGTCGACCCAACAAGGTCCTTGGTCGGCCGATACACTAAATGTATTTAGGGTATATAGAGATAATACGAATACGACCGTTGGGTATAATACAACAAAATAAACGATCGGAAATATGTTGTTACACGGTCGACCGAACTTGGGCAGTAAAACACTAACAGGATATATGATCACTCGGTCGACCGAACGGTCTGTTTCGGTCGACCGAATGTGAGCAGATTGTTCAAGTTTTGGTTTAGTGTTTTCCGGTCTAAGTTTGGGTGATCTATTGAAGTCCAAATTATATGAAATTTTGTGTGACTTCTATAGGGAACCTAGTGTGTGTTTGAGTAGTTTTTAGCTCAAGTATGCTCAATTACACAAAGTTCATAAGACTCAAAGAAATACAAATTACATGTCTTCAAATGAGCTTGATTACATGTCTTGACTTGATTTCCTTTCTTCCTTGAGTCTTGATCACCTATAGAGGTTAGCACAAAGCAATATATATGCAATCCAACATGTGTGCTACTCTACATGATCACAATTAAGACTAGGTTGATTAAATCATCAAAACATAGATTAAGGCCAAAAAGCCAACATTATACTCTTTATTTTAAACATAAACAATGTTATGTAACTAGTTTTCTGTTTAAGTTTCAGGAATAAACAGGTTTGAGAAGAAAAGACACAAAAATGACCTGAATGCAAGAAAAATGACTAAATTGTGAGACTCATGGACTGATATGCAAGAGGGAATGACCCGGATGTATACCAAAATGACCAATAAGCAAATCGAGAAACTCCAAACCATCATGAGGAGTATTTTGACAATTCAATTCGGGTCTCAACTCCAGCAACCGATTCGGGTGCACTACACATGAAGAAATCAAGCCAGAAAAGTGTCATCCAAACCCAGGCTGGATCCAAGCACTCCAGACCGCAAATTGGCGGTTCCAAACCACTGATTGGCGGTTGGATTTGCTACAAACCCGATTAGGTTTAGCCGGGTGTTGTATTAGAGTGTTTTATGTCCATTTATAGTATGTCATTAGTCCCACATCGGGGAATTGTCCCCTGTTATCTTTTTCCATGACTATAAATAGAACTCTTCTTCCTGCCTTGTAATGCACTCATTGCTTGGTGACATTCTCTTTACTTGGAGTAAGCATTGGAGCAAAACTCAAGTGGAGAAGAATGTTACTTGTAATGTGAGTCATGTAAATAAAATAATTTTTCATAGTTTGTTATAATGTTTGCATGTTTAGCTTGTTTGTTTTCTTTATCTTAGTATAATTAGTTATAAATGTCTTTTTTCTTAATATGGTTTGTAGTTTAATGGGTAGAGAGTAGTTTCATCCCCATTTGGGGGTGAAGTTGATGTTTATACATGTCATGAAGAATGGGATGAATGTTATCTTTTGCTTTATGTGATGAATGTGGGTGTATGCTTGTTTGAATAAAAGAGAATACTTAACTTGATGGTTTCTGTCATAATCATTTGGTACATCTCATGTTTGTTTAGGTTCTTAATAACAAATTTGTTTATACTCATGTTAATCAACTAGGTTAGTGATTTGGATAATAGGTCTCGCCACAATCATTAGGTACTTCCTATGCATAAAAACACAACCTTAACTTGTGCTTTATTGAATGCATTCCTCACCACTTTATTTCATATGTACACACACTCCACACCTTAAGGGTTTCTCTTCCTGAATTACAGTCTCTTTGTTAAGTCTTTAGTTTAGTTTTAGTGAATCTTTAGTTGCTCTCTTTTGCATTTGTTAACTACTGGTTTAGTTTAGTGTAATCAACTTCTTCTCCCCTCATTTTCTACTTGACTTCGAAAGAACAAGAGTTGACACACCTCCCTGTGGACTTGATTGACATCATTTCATGTATACATTTGTGTCTTATATCCGTTATCTTTCAACTAAACAATGCTACGTAACGAGTTTTATGTTTGAATTTCAGAAATAAATAGGTTTGAAAAGAAGATGCATAAAAGTACCTAAAAGCAGGAAAAAGGACTGAGTTAAGAGACTCGAGGACTAAGATGCCATATCGAAGGACCTGAATGTAAGATCGAACGACCAATGAGCAAACAAGAATACTCAACACCATCATGGGGAGTATTTTGGAAATTCTATTCGGGTCGGAGCTCCAGCAAGCTAAGTAGAGGGATCAAAGACAAACCAAGTCATCCAGAAAAGCTAAGAAGAAAATCCAGAGCGATCCAAACCATGTAGACCGCCAATTAGCGGTCTGGGACCGCTGATTGGCGGTCCGGGTTTCACCGGATCCGCTAAGATTTATGTGGGTCGTGTATTAGAGTGTATTTTGTCTATTTCTGGTATTTGTTTAGTCTCATACCAGGGGATTGTCCCGGATTACCTTTTTTCTATGGCTATAAATAGAACTCTTCACCTTCTATTGTAATCACTCATTTCTTGGTGGTATTCTTTCTACTTTGAGTAAGCCTTGGAGCAAAATCTCAAGGTGGAGAAGAATGCTTCTAGTGATGTGAATCATTTAATAAAATAATTATTCCATTGTTTTGTTCTTATGTTGTTTCTTTATGCATGCTTAGCTTAGTTTTTTTTCTTTGATTGTAGGTTAAAGTAGTTAGAATGTTTCCTTTCTTCTTTAGTTTAATTATTAGAATATTGTGTAGTGAGTAGATCCATCCCCCTTTGGGGGTGGTGATGATGTTCATGCATGCATTAAAGAATAAATATGAATGCTTTATATTTTGATTGTGTTGATAAATATGAATGTATGCTTGCTTGTTAGAGTAGAATACTACACTTGATGGGTTTTGCCACACATTTTAGACACCTCCCATGCCTGTTTAGGTTCTGAAATAACCAGTTTGTGTATATGAATGTTAATCAACTAGGTTAGTGAATGGATTGATAGGTTTTTCCATAACATTTAGACACTTCCTATGCATGAAAACACTACCTACATTTGTGCCTATAGAATGCATTCTTCACCATCTTTTTACATGTGTGCACACACTCCACCCCTAGGGGTCTTTCTCTTCTTGATTCCAGCTTAGTTTTACATTCTTTTAGTTTTGATTTGAAGTAATCGTTAGTTGCTTTACTTTGCATTTTTCTTCTTAGTAGTTTAGTGTAGTGTAGATTAGCATAGACAAACTCTTCTCCCTTTTTGTTGCCACTTGATTTCTGAAAAAATCCACAGACTACTCACCTCCATGAGGATCGACCCGTACTTTCCATCGCTTCAACGCGGCCGTGCACTTGCGGTTATAATTAAAATGTTCAATCAGGACTCGACCCGTATTTGCCACGTCTTCACCGACGCCGTGCACTTGTGGTATTTACAACGATTCAATCAACTAACAAATATTTTTTTAGAAACACCCCCACATGGGTCAGTACAAAGGAAGGAGTTGCCCGATATACGAGCAGTTGTAGTTTTATTTGAGAGTAGCGTGGCCAATGGTGTTGGTGGTAAGCAACCAAATGACTTTCAAAAACAGTCAGAAATGTACGAGACAACTTAGATTACCATGATGACATCAATATCAATGAGTTCAAAGTTGACATTTCACCACCCACTAGGGCACGATCTAGCACACCTACATCATCTAGAGTTGTCAAGAGAGCACGCCCTCACGCAGAGTCCCAAGAGGCAATATCAGTTGCAAATGTTGACATGGCGAATGCATTTAATGGATTTGTGGAGAAGGAAGAAAATGCAAATGAGAAAAGATTGAAAGTAATGCAAGATATTGTTGCTATACAGAGAATGAAGATTGAAAAAATGGAAGTGTACCATGAAAAAGAAGAATTCAAAGAGCTGTCAGATATTATACCATCACTACTAGGCTTTGAAAAAAACATATATTTAAAGCCATGAAGTTGTTTGAGTGTGACAAGAAGAGGTAGTATTTCTTAGGTCTACCAAATTACAAGCGTGCTGAGTGGTTGAGATGGACATTATGTGATGAAGATTGAAACTTGTAGTTCTAGTATATAACAAACTTGGATGGACGTATTAGTTATTGCATTTGACTGTTTTCGTTGGTCCATTTGTTGTAATAGATGAGTAATTTTCTGAATCATTTTGTCATAATAATTCACTACTTTTGTCTTCCTTATATAGTGTTGACTATCATCTTATTAGGTGTTAACCAAAAAAAATCTTAATTTTTATATTTAGGTTGTGTTTAAAATGTTGGGAGGAAAATCTTTCTTTCAATTACTAGAAGAAGATGAGAAGCTGAGGAAAAGATGCATGACTAATATGCTACTTACGTCGAATAAACTTTTAGTATTGCAAGTGAACAACTGCTAAAACCAATACCTGCAAATAGGATTTATAGTAGAGAGGGTTTGTCATGTATTCGTAGATTGTTGGATCCTACAATACCAAATGAGGTCTACAAATGCAGAAAAATTTACAAAAGGAGGCAACATGTATTCCAAAACTTCTGCACATAATTAAAAACAAATGACCTACTGACGGACACTAAAAGTGTAACAATTCAAGAACAATTAGCAATGTTTCTTGTTACAGTGGGACAATCCAAGCAATATGGTGTTACTAGAGAGAGATTTCATCGTTCAACTTGGAGCGTAAGTACATATTTTAATAAAACGCATAACGTTGTGGTTCAAATGGGTGACATGTTGCTAGCTGAAGCATCATCAACTGTTCCAGATCGGATCAAGAATGATACAAACTTATTCCCATACTTTAAGGTAACTCGATGTTACAACTTATTCCCATACTCAGATTGGAAGCGTCATCATCTTGTTCATGTACTACATTTTAAGTGAATTTTATACAGGAATGCATTGGTGCCACAGACGGAACTCATGTCAAAGCTACAATATATGGACCAGAAATTGCAAGATTTAGGATTCGTAAAGGCAAATTATCAGAGAACGTTATGGCAGCATGCAACTTCGACATGGAGTTTACATATATTCTTGCTGGTTAGGAGGGGTCAGCTGCTGATGCTAGAATCCTACAGGATGCATTGACTATACAAAACGGACTAAAAGTACGAACATGTAAGAAAGTTTGATTTAAAATTTTATTTTTTAATTGATTTGTTTTCTAAAATATGGAAATATTGGTTTTTCTTAGGTAAATTTTATCTGGTTGATGCTGGGTATCCAAACTGGTCGGAATTTAGTTTACCATATCGGAATGCAAGGTATCATCTTAGTGAATATGATAATGATCGGTTACCAATCAATGAGGTTGAAAATTTTAACTACCGACATTCTCAGTTAAGCAATGTAATAGAATGTTGGTTTGATATTGTCAAACATCGATTTGCGATATTGAGGGGTTGTATGTATTTCCCCTGTGAAACACAAGTGAAGATTGTTATATCTTGTTTCTTGCTACATAACTTCATTCGTAGAGAAGACAAAATTTTGGTGATGAGCTTGACAGTACAGAAGTAGAAAGCTCAAATTCAGAAATGGATGAAGATGGGGGATGAAGAAATTGAAGAAATTCAGTTTGAATTGTCTCAACAACAACAAAAAGAACTGGCAGATCATGTGAGAGGAATTAATATGGCAAACTCTATGTGGTATGTTTGAATTTTAACCAATTATGTATGTTGACAGTCTGATGGAAATGAATGAACAGTTTATAAACATTTAACTGTGGTAATTTAGTTGCTTCTGGATTTTGCGTACATGCACAAATGACAGGAAATTGTGTTTCTGTCTGATTCTGAAGATCAGATGCGAGAAATATATGACAAATTCTATGTGGGTTCGTTGAATATTAACATTTATGAATCTTAACATTGTGTGATTTTGATTGTAATATTATTGAGATTAAAGCAACAAAATTTCATTTATAAATTAAATGTGGTTTGGATTGTAATATTATTGAGATTAGAGCAACAAACTTTCATTTATAAATTAAACTGCTGCTACAAAGTTTCTTATATTTTCCAATAGTAAGCACAAACAACATAATCTGTTTGTCCATCAAATTCCAGAGATAAACACAAACAACAGAATTTAGTCAAAATGAAAAAAAATCCACTGAATTATGTTTTCTTCTGCTTTCCGTTTGACTCCAAAAATTACTTTATGAAGCTTTCCGTGCCGCTAACACCCCCTTAAAATTCATTTTTTGATATCTTAACAATCTAACAGATCTACCTAGCCATATCATGTAGATTGACCCATCAAAAGGTTTACAAGCCATAATGATTTAATATAATAGAATTAAACCACTAGAAGCGCTAGTTTTTATTGAGTAGCTATCTTCTAATACTCATTTTTTATTTTGTATATTTGAAGTAACATATTGCCACGCAAGAGAAGTTACTAAATATGGTTCCCACTAATTTTTTTATCTTTCAAATCGATCTCAACTGTTCATTGGTTAATTTTTTGGTCCCTCAAATGGATCTTCATCGTCTGTTAAGATCCAACTAATTTTTATTCCTTCTAATTGACCCCATCCGTTAGTTGATTTTTTTTGGTACTTCAAATTCATCTCAACCATCTATTAGAAGCCCACTAAATTTTGGTCCCTTAAGTAATTTTTGTTCCTTCAAATCGATCTCAACCATTACATTATTTTTTTCATTTTTCAAATCAATTTTGGTTGCCTCTTTAAATCCCGGCCATGCACTTTTTTAGCAGCTGACACCAATTATTTGAATAAATCCGCTATGCACTTTATTTGAATAAATCCATCATTTGAATAACAACAAAAAATAATAATTCCACTTTAATTTTAATAGAATAGTGCAAGAAAATAAAATTGGGTTGTGTAAGCAAAATCCATGTGAGCCACTAATTAGATTGTTTTTTGGGTTTTTCAAATCAACTTTGGTTGTCTATTTAAATCCCACTTATGCACTTTTTTAGGAGCTAACAAAAATAATAAGAATAAATCCACTCATGCACTTTATTTGAATAAATCCAATCATTTAAATAACACCAAAAACCGATAATTGACAGATTCCAATTGAGTTTTAAAAAAACATATATATATTGCATGAAAATATTTGGTAGTGTAAAGAAAAGATTATTTCCTCTAGATGAGAAATTGGGTCCACATGAGTGACCCACTAATATACGACAGCATCTGGAGTCTCATTGCATTTGATATGAGAAATAAAGGATAGTATTCGTTGAATTGTGTTATTGAAAATATTGAATTTCCGTAAATTTTCGTTATAAAAAATATTGAATTAGCTACGTATATGTGTAAAAATTGATATTGTTCTTATTTTTTAGTAACATGATTTTGTACTATTGCAAACTAATTTCCCTAGATGATGAACCGTCAACCAACTTTGTAGGAAAATTATCGAGAAACAAGAAGAATTGTCTCTCTAAGCGTTAACTTAATTAAATAATAATAATAACATTAAAACCCCAAAACAAATTGTCTCTTCAACGGTTAACTTAATCAAACAAAAATAATATTATTAAACAAATTCAAACCCAAGTTACCCATGAAACCCATTACTACCATAACTAACTTACCACTACTAATCCCAAACCTATTACTAGAGCTACAAAAATTGAAAAATCCAGTCATAGTTCAAAAAACCCAACGCTATAGTTCTTTTCGACCATAGCACCAAGGTATGAGATCAATTTTCTATGCTAATTTTAGGATCCATTCTCATCAAATGTTCTCTATCATATTGTTTATCATCTTAAGTGATGCGGACGCTCTTGAAACCAGTCTAGCTTTCGGTTGGCGTTGCTGCTGTAAGAACACGTTACAAAGAGAAGATCTACATTTAGGTTAAAACAAGGTTAACAGCAGTAAGTATTATTATGGTAATCGCATGAATTTCAATAATTATTTTTGTTTATTTAGTTACTAAGAACAAGATTTAAATACCTTTGACTTACATTAAGTTTGAGTATTATCGTAATTGAATTAATTTCGAGCATCGTTTTTGTTGCTACATCTGTTGTGTTATGATTGTTAAAAGATAAATCCTACACACATACTTAATGTTTGAGTAAATGGCAACCTAGTGTCATGCTTATGACATGCCTGAGTAAATGCCTTAGAGAACTTTAAGTTTTAATATATTCTGTGTGTATTTGAAAACAGAGGTTCTATTAAGGACCTGTTGCCTGCCTATCCATGAAACTGAACGTGCATACTGAAATGGACACTTGAAAGAGTGCAAACCTGATTTCAAAAATCTGGTGACATTCACTAATAAGTATAATGGAGTGCATATTTGAATTTTTGTTAAACCCTGAACCCAAGTTTGGATGTTAATGGTGATTGGGGGAGAATATTAGGTGGGTGTTTGAGTTGGTGGTTTGGAGAAGGAATGGGTTGATGTGACATGGGTATGGTGGGCATGGTTGATGGTGTGAGGTCACGGAGGCCTTACCTTGGGTTGGGGTTTATACGGGAAGAAAACTCATGACTCTTTCCCTCTCTCTCAGCTCACTCTTCTCCACTCAACTCTCCCTCTCATTCCTCTCCTGTCCGGCAACCAGAGGCATGAAGGAGGTGTTGCGTCATCAACGCAAGGGAGCAAGGTGTGTGGTTGACTGTCGGTGGAGAGACTTTCAAAGGTTGCTAACTGGAGGCGATTGTAGGTGGAGCTCCGGTGATCTTCGACAATCACGGAAAGAAGGTATGCCAAGTTCAATGCATTAGTTTTGCTCACAAAAGTATGTGAGAGGTTTTGCCTCGTCGCCGGAGGTCGGAGACCTTGCCGGCGACGAGGGACAGCAAGATGTTCCTGGCTAGGCAGATAGTTGCTGGCTAACGGTCGACCAGTGCATTTGGGCGGTCGACCGGACGTAGTGTATTTCTCCATCTTTACCCAACACCGGTAGAACGATGCCCTTTGGCGGTCGACTAGATGTGCATATTTGTTGGGTCGGAGAAGTCCCTTTTATTTTCGGTCGAATGAGCCTTTCTTGCGTTTGACCGTTCTTGTATTTTTTACCTGGACTGGGCTTTGACCACCTAAACAGACCACCGCCATTGACTCTTGTCTGACCGGTACTTAAGTGTACTTGGTTAGGGTTTGACAATCATGGGCTTAGGTTCGACCGGTTGTGACTAGGTGAATGTAGGTTGACCGGTTGAACAGAGCCCCTGAGTCGTTCGACCGGTGCCTTGTTGATTTAGTCTTTGTCTGGTGTTGACCATCTAAACGGTCGACCGTCGTCGACCTTTTGTTCGATCTTTGTGGCTTAAGCTTTGAGCCCAGGGTTTGACCATTGTACGCGTTGTTGGCTTTTTTGCCTTAATCCTTGTTTTGATGATTTAATTAACCTAATCTTAATCATAAGTAACGTAGAGTAGCACACATATTGCATTGCATATATATTGCATGTGCTAACCTTTACAGGTGATCAAGACTCATGGAAGGAAGGAAATCAAGTCAAGATTTGTAATAAAGCTAAATGAAGACTTGTAATCTTGATTTTATTTTGAGTCTTAGGAACATGTGTAAATTGAGCATACAAGAGCTAAAAACTTATCACATACACACTAGGTTTATTAGAGAAGTCACACACAAAATTTCACATTATTTGGACTTCATTAGATCACCCAAACCTTAGTCGGAAATCACTTAAAACCTAAACCCAGAATTCCTGTGTGAACCGGTCGACCGAACCAGTTCTCAGTTAGACCGGTTTATAACAGAATCTCCACAGTGATTTTACCGAACTATACCGGTCGACCGGTTCTACCTTTTCGGTCGACCGATCCCGGATTTTAATATTGCCATTTTCTTTGTCGTATTCCTCTAACGGTCGTATTCGTATAAAACAAACTTAACCCCAAAATACATTCGGTAACCGGTCGAACGACGACCTTGTTTCGGTCGACAGGTTGAACACTTATTATGTTCCTGCTATCGGTCGACACACTCTTCGTTCGACCGATCCAACTTTGTCTCAACCGAATCCCCTTAACGGTCGACCGCCCCATACTTTGGTTCGACCGATTCACTTAAGTAGAGTTAAGTTCTAGCTCGTTTGTCCGACCGAATATTCACTTGTTCGACCATTCTCCTTGAAATCAAGTGAACGGTCGACCGGTTTATTAGTTTCGGTCGACCGGTTCTGGACAGATTTGCAGCCCGAGTTTCTGCTTTGTGTACATTGCACAAAACCCAATCAAATCTTATCCAAACGGCTAGAAATCTTTAGGAGCTTATAAATAGAGGTTCACACTTAGTTTTCCAGAGAATTTCACAACTCCAAAGTGTCAAACCCATAGTGAGATTTTCCACAACCTCAAAGCTCCAAATTAGTGATTCCTAAGCCTAACTTCCATATTCTCCATCAATCATCATATTAGCAATTGTTGTGCTCAATTAGAGAGTGAGTTCCACTCAAGTTACTTTTGTTGTCAATAGAGCAAGGGTCTTGGTGAAAGCCCAAGACACGAGTATAGACTTCGGTGAGAGCCCGAAGTGATCCTTCTCGGATTGTGAGAAGAGGATTCCAAGCTCGGCGAGGGTTGTTCGCGAGTTTGACGGTTGTAAGGCGTTGTCTCCCGGCCCGGAACGGGGAGCGGATAATGAAGTCGTAGGCGGAGCTCGCGGAGTCGAGCGGAGCTTGCAAGAGAGGACTAGGACCCGGGTGGGGTGCCGAACTTCTATAAAAACGCCGAGTCGATTTGTGGTTTGCTTGTTCCTTTTCCCTACTAGTCTTTAAATTGTTTCCGCTGCGTTTATTGTTTGATTAGTTATGGATTAGCGTCAAAGTGATTAGATTAACCCGACACACACAATCCTACACGCGTCTGGTCGAACGTCTCCCTATTTTCTAGGAGCGGTCGACTGGTTTGCCTTTTTCAGTTGACCGTTTGGGCCCAGGACTGAGTCTTTGTTCTTGTGGAGTGTAAACTCTGTCCACAAATGTCTGTGTCCTCGCCTAGTGCGCGAGACAGGAGATGACAATGGGTGCAATGATCGTACCTGCCTAGGGACCGTCAAGTGGAAGAGTATGGATACTTAGGACGTGTCACCTCTGTATTATAGACTATGGCGTAGATTAGAGTTTACATTTACTCTACGAGAGTACTAGCCCTGAGGGATTGCGGATCCCAATGCAAGATGTTGCACGACTCTACGAAGCATGATGACCCGGTGGACTTCGGTCCGGATGAGTTGATCGGTCGGCCTTATGGGCAACAGATACCTTCGACTGACTTTGATGGCGATGTTGTGCACTGTACGGCTGAGTGCCGGCAGTGTGGGTAGCCTGTGCTATGAGACAACCATGTGATGATACCTCCGCGCGACCGTGTGGCAGCGGAGAGCACCGCGTGACCGAGTGGCGACGGTGACCGTCCGACGATGTATTCCGGTAGGTAGCTTGGTTGTGGCATAGCTAGGTGAGTTGACCGACTTGAGCGAAAGCTCTGTTGGTGTGGTGTTGACCACGAGTTTCAGATATGATTCTATGTCACGGAAGCACGGGCGTCACTCACGGAACCCCCATTTCTTAGTATAGCCGCGTGTAGGGTACGTTGTGTACTTTTCGTAAGACCACTTGTGCTTGCAGAAGGTCTCCGTGGGGGAGCCGATGATGGTTGTGGGTCAGATGTCCATTATTTTACCTTTGGAGGGAAATATTTTACTCATTGCATTATATCATACCATGTTATACTAGTATGATATGTTTCTCTCATTGTACTTCAACATGCATATAGGTGAACTTGGTATACGGGGTTTCCTTATGGAAACTCAGGCATTTTTGTTACATTTGCATTTCAAAACCGCAGTAGGTGCTGACAGGTGGTGACTGCATTTTGGGACCAGATCCTCCATCTCCCTTTTTTTAGGTTGTTATGATTACATGTATTCATATCTTTGTACTCTGATGTAATCATACTTTTAACAAACTAGTATGTAATGGTGCACCGTATATTTGGGTCTTTTATGAGTAATGCTTCCGCTCTTTTGAGGTTATTTCTCTGTGATTTTTGTGTTTAAAATTTTAAATTTTCTGCTGTTCCGGGGAAGTTACAATTTTGTTACAACCTTATAATCTAATTGTTTCAGATAACACATAACAACTTATAATCTAATTATGAAACTATTCTGCTCTTTACAAGTTAATCTAAAGATGAATAATATTACTTATCTCCAATTTTGATGCCTTTATCTGCATTCTAATGGTTCCGCAGGAATTTGCATCTTCATTACCTTTATTATGGCTTGAGTTAAACTTGGCTGTTATTAAATTGACTAATGAGTTGACATTAAAAGTTCAATTGGCATTTTGAAGCAGAAAACAACGATGCTTAAAGGCGATATTAAAACTTCAATTCTTTGGTTAGGCTACGAATATTTAGCTGGATTGGGCAACTAAATATCCAGATTGTACTCCATTATGTGGAGATTTCTCACTGTAGCATTCTAAGAATTTGACCCCCGTAATCTGTTTCTTCAAAATGTTATGTACGTTAAAATATCTAGCTTTCAAGAATCAAAATCATTGCTATTTTATTAATCTCCTTATTATAGTATTGAAGTTAAGTTCTCACTCTTACTAATACAGCAGTGTTAATGATATTTGATTTATTTCAACTTCTGTTCCTCGATTGTATAGATTAATAGACATCACACGTGGTGATTTATGTATAATTCTTTTAGCTATGTTTTGCTTTGGAGGGCGGATGTTCTGTATCCTATTTTCCACATATTTCCTGTCCACTTTGTCTACAACTATTTTAAGAAAGTCTACTTTAAGCTATAAAAATTTAAGAGAAATTTCACTTTTCACCTCTCAAATGTACCAATATATCACTTTGGAACCTTCAAATGCTGATGTCATAAATATCCCCCCCCCCCCCCCCCCCCCCAAATCTATTGGGGGATTTCGTGTCTCACCTATCGGGCACACGAAATATATGTTATTATTATATATTTAAGAAACTACTTACAAGACACTAACAATCTGGTGGTGTAGTGCTGCCCAGTCCATTGAAGACCTAAGATTAAACCCCAGCGTTACTATTCTTTCTAAAATTTTGATAAAATTTTTTTTAAAAAAATTCATCTACAAATTGAGCAACTAGGGATTTGAACTCGGCTGCCTACGCAGTAATACATCATGAAAAACCACCACACCATGACCTATTTTATTGTATAAACGAAATGTCTTCTTATTATGCTTTTAATATGCGAGCCTGCATTGGAAAAACCTTTTAGTCTCGCATCAGAAGATTTCGAAAGTTAAGTCCATGCCAACCCTATATAACAAACTGCCTATTGGTTGTCTCATTTGTTGGATTTGGCCAGCCTGGCTCTTGTAGATGGGTGTGCTAATGATTATACATTAAAAGTAATAATTTATTTATAGACATGCCTAGTGCAGTTCCGTGTGTACACAAAATGACACATGTCGTGTTCATGATTCAAAAACTAGACACGAACTCAATCCGTGTCGTGTGTGTGTTTGGGTAATATGCCTAGTACATACAAAAAAATACGACACGAAAGTACATGATACGACATGACACGATTACCAGGTCTAGCATCAAAGCTTATTTTTTATACCAACGAACACAAAAATATTCTAAGTTGTAGACAATCAGATAATAGACAACCATCATATAGAAATAGGAAAAGATAGGAAAAAACCAGATTCGTTCCAAAATAGCAATGCGATGAACAAAACATGAAATCTATAGTATCATAAATAAGTTAACCTTAGCATTGAAATTGGTATAAAAATTCCACATTATATCGCAAAGCATCAAATCACAATAAGGCATAATGGCATAAACAACTACATTGAACATTAGAATTTAGTTCTTACATAGAAAACAAGACCATTCCACAACATAATGTATCATGTTCAGTTCCTTACATAAGACGATTGGGTGGGGTTGGCGACAAAGGGGTGGAGCCGGATGGGTGGCCGGACGGGAGTAGGGTCGGGAAGTAAAAGTTAGGTTGAATCGAGTGGGGTGTATTTGGGTTTTAGGGTTAATTTTTGGTAGGAAAGGGGTTATTTGGAAAGATGAGGGGTGAATATGTATTTTAATCTGACTAATGGATGAAATTTGACGGCAGATTAACATGAGGGGTGGTTTTTGATGAACTAACAGATTTGAGGGGGCAAATTAATAACATTAACATTTGAGGAGTGCAAATTGATTCATTGGTACATTTGAGGGGTGCAAAGTGAAATTTTCCCAAATTTTTTATCCTGAGATTATGCAATTTCAAATCCATCCCTTTTAATTTCATTATACCATATTAGGTGATATTATGATAAATTTGCCTCTCTGTTTGTTTTTTTCATACAAAAAGGAGCATGCAATCATCTTTGTTTGTTTTCAACGTTACTAGATTTCAAAGTCGTTGTGTTTCAACGTTACTAGGTATTTTGCTAGGTATGTGTAGTAGAATTGTTTATACCACTGTTCTGAAAACCGGACCGGCTGGTTCAACCGGTTGAACCGTGAACCGGAGGCCTGTCCGGTCCGGTTCACCTTCCAAAACCGTTTTTGCCCTGAACCGGATTGAACCGAGGTGAACCAAGTTGAACCGGCGGTTCAGGAAAAAAACCCTATTTTTTATATATATCGGTACCCGATTATGTATTCAGTTATTCAGATTACTACATATCCAAACAAACCAAACCCAAATCTATACCCCAACCCTAAAAATATTGAGATTATAGATGTTTTGAATATTTTTTTGCTTAATAAATAATTAAATATGACTATTATATCTATAATATATATTTATGACGACATGCTGACGTCACCAGTTCAACCGGTTCGATTCCGGTCCGACTCCGGTCGAACCTCTGAACCTTTGAACATTTGACGTTGCCGGTTCGACGTCCGGTTCGGTTCTGAAAACCTTGGTTTATACATAATTTTGAGCTAAGATCAGTCTAACTCTGAACGGGAGTTTGTCGGGCATCTGACACTATGATCTATGATGTAAAATTGAATGTATTGTGTGAGTCAATAGTTAAACCTGCACTAATATAAAGCTCAATAATAATACTGATCTCTTTACAAGTAATATTACTGAACTTATTACAATCTATCAAAACTAAAATAAATTTTCATGTCATATCTTTCTGTTAGTCATCTTATTTTAGCGACAAACATTTACACTTTTATTGGGCAGGGCTGGAAATCTATGTAGTTAAAATTTTGGTTCTCGGGTAATATATCCATTTAAAACTGCAGAGCTTTGACATCTTGAGCTATCATCTTAGACACACATACCTATCATTAGAAAAGGCAACATATTATTTCATGTTTCTCCTTACCATAGCTGAATTAAAAACTAAATAAGAGATATATGTAGGCATGTATACCTTAAAGAAGCTGATGCTGAAGTTGGAGATTAGTGCATGAATTCATGCATTATAATTCGATAACTATTTATTTGTTTATTGCAATTTCACATCTATTTAATTCATTCGTGCAACGCACGAGGTCTGTCTCTAGTAATATATGTGGATAACCAAACTAAGTTGACCGTTTTATTTATCAAAATATTTTTGGCGAGTATTGACGCGAATGGGCATGCACTTTATACTTTTTCTCCGACACATGCTCGGTCACAGATTTTGGAGACCATGCAATTCATTACCAGTACCCGAAACACCATTTAACTGCCAACAAGTAAAACAAAAGCATTCACGAACCAAAACATAATATCAAAATGACTTGACTTTAACAGATATAGTGCAGCCACATTTCAACCAAGAGCACATGGAACCTTAAGTATGAATCATTTAGACTTATTACTTTGAGGACATGATGTGATCGATTCTTGTTTTATGATGGTGGGTTGAGGAAGAATCTCTAGAAGTTATTCAAAAAAGTAAAAGTTCATAACTTGAGTACTAAAGTAATAGTTCCTTAATTGGAGATAGGGGAGCGTGAAAGTGGACAATAAAGGGTGCCGACAAGTAGCATATAGCCATTGTCAACACATCTTTTGAGGTGTGGCAATTGCTTTGTTGCAATTTTCTTTATTGGGAGTTGTAGACATTATTGGAGATTCTAAACATAGATGATAGGGCTCAGAAGACGTAGAATATACAGATGTATGGAGGACTGGCCGTTAGCTCCTACTTTTATTTTATTTTTCCTCTCCCCGTCTAATTCTCTTTTACAATAAACCACCAAGTATTAACTGAAAAGGAGGTTTTCCGGTACAACTTGAAATAACAAAGAGAAATACCCGAAGAAGTAACCACATGACGACAACTATCCCACAGCCGCTAATTAGATATTAAAACTGAACTTAAGGTTTTGTTTTTAAAAAACATGATAACTGACATATACGTAATCGAACCAGCGGATTTGATTCAAATGAAAAATGTTTTTTGTAAAACCATTTCTTGGAATCAATATTGAATGGGTTAGACTGTAATGTTTCTCTTCAAATTAACTAGCTAGGAATTGAGAAGAGTAGAAGTATCTATAGTTCATGGTTTGTAGTGTCCATCTTAGATAGAATTTCTTATACAAAATTCTCAAGCAAGTAAAAAATTCCTTTCAAGATATGACAATGCATGGACAAATTAAAACACAAAATAAATGCAATCTCTTCCCGATAAAAAGTTTACCTCTCTCCCCAAGGCCCCTCCACCTCCCATTGCTTCCATTTATTTTCAAAATTTTAATGGGTACATTGTAGTTTGTCCCTGTCATCGTTAAGCCAATTGCACTTTGCACTCATGTTATTTGGAAATAAGGGTTTATCCCCCGTTATTTTGGCAGTTTGTCCTTGTAATATCCTTAATCCTTCTTAGGACTAATCATGTTTTGGCTTTGATTAGGGGCTTAATTGGGTGGATTATGATGGAGGGCTGAGATTGGTTTGGTTTGGATGAGATGAGATGAAGGGTGGAGATTTGGGGAGAAGGGTTTATATGGTGAGTGTTTGACTCTCTCTCCCTCTCTCGCGTTCTCTCTCTCTCTCACCGCTCAAACTCTCTCCCTCTCTCTGATCAGACCTCCGGTGCGTGGAGGAGCTCGAGTCGTGGGCTTCTGAAGGTGAGGCAAGGATCGGACGTTCGCCGGTGAGGGTAGATCGTCGTTCGGTTGGTTTTCGCCGGAGGAGGTGTTTTGCGAGGAAAAGCTTGCCGTCGAGTCTTCGAAGACTTCTTCAAGTCTTCAAGGTATGTCAAACTTTACTTTGATGCTCACTTGTGCTTTGGTGGGTGTTGGGGTGGTCGACGGTAGGCCGGAGGGCTCGTCGGACCCGTGCAGCAGCGTTCTGCACTATAATCGGTCGACCGGTGGCATGGTTCGGCCGACCGGTTGTAGAGAAATTTGGGCGAAATCCCTTGTACCGGTCGAACGATACCATGATGGTGGTCGACCGGTAGTGCATTTTGAGCAAGGGGTGGAGACTCTGTGTGTTTTCGGTCGAACGGGATCCCTTTGCCGGTCGACCGAAAGCACTGTTGTAAGTCGGTTGGGGGCGTTGACCATCCAAACGGTCGACCGCCTTGTTGACTCGTTCGACCGGCGATTAAAAATAACTTAAGTTGGTTCGACTGTGAGATGTTCCGGTCGACCGGTGCACTATGCGGATTTTGGGGTTTGGTACTGGTCGTTTTCGGTCGACCGGTGCGTTTGGGTCGTTCGACCGTTGGTACATATTACTGTGGCACAAGTTTTTACTGGTCGAATTCGGTCGAACGTGACCGCTTTGCCGTTCGACCGATTGACAGTTTTGTTGGTTGGGCCAGTCCTGCTGAGAGGATTCGGTCGACCGGTTGGGAGATTTCGTTCGACCGTTTGGTACGGTTTTGGTGTGTTCTTGTGTTGTGAAGCCAGCTCGAGATGGCAACGGATCTCCGGCCCTAGTGGGGTGACCGGTGCCGGCCTGAGAGTGGTTCACGGGTGTTGTCGGGCCAGCCCAAGAAGGCAACGGATCTCCGGCCCAGTGGGGTGACCGGTGTCGGCCTGAGGGTGGTTCGCGTGTGGGGCCAGCTCAAGATGGCAACGGATCTCCGGCCCTAGAGGGGTGACGGTGCCGACCTGAGAGTGGTCTTCTGGACAGCTCAAGATGGCAGCGGTACAGAGGATACCGACCTGAGTGTAATCCGGCGGTGCCTGGGGCACATGTGTGTGTTGACCGAGGATATTTCCGGTCGTGGTGCCTGGGGCACGTGTGTTGTCGCCGAGGGAGTTTCCGGCTGAGGTGCCTGGGGCACGTGTGTGAGAGTGGGGGCTAGAGGACCCGTGAGACCCGTCACTGTTTGGTGTCTACTGTGGTAGGGAGAGAGTTCCCGGGGACCCAGTGAGACGTTGATTGGCTTTTGCACTTCATATCATGCATGCCTTAGATGTCTATTCATTTATTGTTCTAGAGGTTTGGCATACGGGGTTTCCTCTCGGGAAACTCAGGCATATTCATGTTTTATGTCAGGTCATAGGCAGCATTAGGAGGTGGTGACCGAGGAGGAGCGCTTTCGGGGCCGGATCCTGCTTTCTTGGTTTTTGAGGTCCGAGTGATTACATGTACATTTTTCCTTGTCTTTTGTTGTAATCACACTTTTGTAAACTCTCAGATATATATTGTATATATGTTGGTGCACCAGTTGGCCTTTTTCGTTGGTAATATCCTCGTGTTGTGTTTTATAAAAATTTAAATTTCTTCCGCTTTTGAGGATGTTACAGTCCTATACATGTTTCATTCTTCATCATTTTTTTCATTTTTATTTATTTCCTTTTCTTTTCTTTCTCAAACATATCTTTTAATTCGTCACCATTCTTTTGAGAAAGTCTTTTTTAAAAATGATGGAAAATGAGATCTATATTAAGAGCAATTTTGGAAGAAAAATTGAAGAGGGGACAAACTTACAAAATAAAAAAGTCGTGGGGGTAAGTGTCTATTTCCAAATGACATGGGTGCAAGTGCGCAAGGTGCAACTGATCTTAAGTAATAGGCAAACTGCAATTTATTTTAAAACATCTCAAATCAAATCTCAACTTTGGTTTGCTTTCCGGTGATCCACTTCTTATTTGAATATGTTTCTGAACAAATTAAACACGGGCGACTATAAGTATTCGAACTCTTCTTTTTTTCTTCTAAAAGGGCATTTTTGGTTTTTCCCCACCGGTGTGCGCACGATGGATACAGGAGAAATACTCACTTAGAAGTGGGATTCGCAACAAATAACAAGATAGTTCCTTTGACGGATTAGGGTTTGCATGTTTAGATGTTTAATCAAAATTTTCGGATAAATGGTTATTGTGACTCCTTTTACGGGTTTGTTTGGATGAAGTTTTTACAAATCTAATTACACAAAATATTGGATTGTGCCTCTATTGTGAAATTACTAACTTGGTGTTTTCTAGAACTTATGTGCATTATAGCATCTGAAATTCCAACACCAAAAAACCTTGAAAATAACTCATATTTCAACCCAATTTCAACAGTATTAATCCTGGTTTATTGAGCTTTGACTTTTTTTCCATTTCAATTTCAAAGACACTAATTTGGCGCAAAAGATTGAAATTTCAAAGTGTTACTTTTTTTAAATTATTGATAATTATGTATAGTAGCATTTAAAAGTTTAAACATGTTAAACTTTCAATAATTTTAAAATTCAAAACAAGTAATATAACGCTAACTTCTTTTAAACCGTGTTGTGAGCACTTTTCTAGCTTTTTTGGCTAGTTTGTCATCGTTTTCCTTTCTGGTTTGGAGTCGATCTGTAACGTCCCAAAACAACGGAAAATTTAAAACTTTTAAACTGATAGAAGAATCCACACCGGGGTCGTTACCAAAGCACACACATATATATATAAAGTGGTACACTGCGTTAATACAAGAGTCAACGATGATTACAACCCAACACAAAAGATGTACAAACACAAATACAAGGGAAATCATCCACCTCACGATCTGGAAAAAAGGGACAAGATCTGGTCTGCGTGCTCCTGCCCGCAGTCACCACCACCTACTGACGTGCACGACCTGACATGTAACACAACAATGCCTGAGTCTCCCATAGGGAAACCCCGTATGCCAAACCCCTAAGATATGAACATAACATGTATATATGAAACATGAAATGAAGAATGCAATAAAAGCATAACTAACTCTCATGCACACAAGGCAACGCCGGTCAGAGTCTCGAGGGTCCTCTCACCCCAACCCTACATCACACGTGCACACAAGGCACCGCCAGTCAGAGTCTCGGCCACCACAACGTGCTCACAAGGCACCGCCGAAAAAACATCGGCCACAACAACGTGCTCACAAGACACCGCTCCGTAGAGCCACAACCACGATCTCCTCTTAGGCCGGCATGTCCGTACCGTCGCCCAAAAAGGCCGGGGACACGTTGCCCTCGAGGCAGATCCAACCACACACGACACACGCATCCATATGCAAAACTGTGCCCCAACGGTCGAACCAAAACCATACACGGTCGACCGAACTCCACTACTGTTCCGCAATAAAACCGAAATAACGTCCAACCGGTCGAACGGCAAAGGGGCCCCGTTCGACCGAAATCCGACAGTGAAAACCTCTCTTGCTCAAAAGGCAACAACGACCGAACGACAAAAACTCACGGTCGACCGATTCCTACCAGTAAGACTCACCAACAAACCGCACTACACGGTCGACCGAAACCACTCTTCCGGTCGACTGGCCATTAAGTTACATAAGTCATCGGTCGGACGAAATCAACGAGCGGTCGACCGTTTGGACGGTCAACGCCCCCAACCGACTTACGACAGTGCTTTCGGTCGACCGACAAAGGGGACCCGTTCGACCGAAAACACACAGAGCCTCTTCCTCTTGCATAAAATGAACCACCAGTCGACCACTCCTAGAGTATCGTCCGACCGGTGCAAGGGATTTTGCCCGAAAAACTCTACGCCCGGTCGACCGCACCAACTCGCCGGTCGACCGTTCCTAGCAGAAAAACTGCTGCAAGACCCACGACGAGCCTTTCGGCCTACCGTCGGCCACGCCAATCCTCACAAAGGATAAAGGGAGGATTAAACTAAAGCTTGACATACCTTTAAGAATTGAAGAAGCCTTTGAAGAACCCACGAAGGTCGCTTCTACGAGCGCTTTTCTCCTTCTCCGGCGAACCCAACCGTGCAACCGATCAACACGATCCTTGCGCACTCCACCGAGTCCGTCTTTCTCGCCAAATCCACACCACCACGCCTCAGTAGCTGAGAGGGAGCGAGAGTTGAGCGGGAGAGAGAGTCGCACGAGAGAGAGAGAAATGAGAGAAAGGGAGAGAAAGTCACCTTTTATACTCTTCTCCTCCACTCATCCTAGCCGTCCATCTCAATCCAACCCAATCTCCTCTAATCCACCACCTAAACACAATTAAACCCATAAGCAAAGGGTTAGGATGTAACACGATCTATTGGGGACACAAGAAATGGTATCAGAGACTCCTCTGGACACCACAACGATGGATTACATAGTCTACATAACTGATATCTACATTGGTGTTTCCAAAGAATCGGTGTTTGTTATTGGCCAATCGGTTCTTCTCGCATAATGATATTCTACCTATGGAAAAAGTGTCATATGTCGTTTGATGTTCAAATGAGTATGCTAAATGTTGGTTTCCATGGAAATATTGCAAGAGCGTTGTATTCCTGATTTGGTAGGAGTTTACCACCGCCTTGATGGAAAGATTCGGCAAAACCAAAACGGCATCAGAAGAGGAGCATTGGTTTATCAACCAATGGAGTATAACGGAAGAACTTTCATCCCTTGGTACTGGGAGGAAACACACCGAAGGGAGCTTCAAAGGAGAAGTAAGGCAACAAGATTGAAGAAGTTGTTAGCACCCACAACAAAGTGTTAACCAAATATTAATAATTTGCATAACCATGGGGTACACATGTCGATTATTAAGTTCGTTCCAATCCAAACAAAGCCAATTAAAAAATTAATCTGGGAAAAACAATGAATAAAC
The DNA here is from genome assembly GCA_963682175.1 of Triglochin maritima. NCBI lineage: Eukaryota > Viridiplantae > Streptophyta > Magnoliopsida > Alismatales > Juncaginaceae > Triglochin > Triglochin maritima. Next base: position 12,933,395 of record OY821790.1, on the reverse strand, counting down.
AAAGTTAAGTACAAAGAACAAATCAACAGAGTTGCCTTTTCAGATTCCCCTTAGAGAAATTTTGGCCCCCACGTATCGGTGCAATCAGGTGGAGGCGCTCTCTCCGAGGATAGAACAGTTGCAACGTTTTTGTTGTCACACTACGACACTGACGAACCACGAGAGCATATCGAGACCCACAAGGTTGATTTCAACAAGAAACGTAGGGAAGTTGTCATGGCGACAAAGAAAACTCGTGTGTATATTGTATGTATTTTCTTAATAGAGTGTTGGTCCTTTTATAGTATAATATGACACAAAAAGTTGGACCTATGACCCCACGTCCATCCACTCCACTCTCTCCACTCCTCAGAAATCATGGAAGAGAAATGTTATAAACCTTTTCCCCGTCCCACATTTTTCGATGTAGGACTGAACCGAATAGTGGATTTTATTATGAAACATTCCCCCACAAATCCATTGTTGATCAAGTGACAAAACCTTGCAGCCTAGTGCTTTTAGCAATGATACCTTTTGGATTTAAACCACAACCAATGTTCTTGAACTTTTGCCACATAGTAACTAAGTTAAACAAAGTCATGAACTTGATCATTTGTTGTGGATATGTCCATTGAGAACAACATCAAGCAGGTTGTACTGCAATCTATAAGGTTTATGCCTTATGACCATGCATCCGTATTCTGTTTCATGAAAGCTTTCAAGGATTGACCCCTCAATCCTTTAACTGCCCCCACACAGTTGCATTCACATAGTAGGGCTTCTCCGAAGATGAACTACTAACACTGGTGCAGAAAAGAGAACATACGTCAGATTTTGGGGTCTATACATCGGCTATACGGCTCCCTGACCCGACGTCTATATTTGTGTCGTGTATACCTAGACGTTGGTTACTTAAAACCCGACGTCTATACCTAACACATAGACGTCAGTCACCACAAACAACCGACATCTATACCTAACCAATAGACATCTATTCCTTTTCTGAAGGAGATAGACGTTTGCTAGTAGGTACAACCGACGTCTATACCTTTGCCAGATTTAAAAAAATACAAAGCAATTATAGAATACTGCATAACAAACACATTCAACCTGCACAAGAAATTCATCAACAAACACAAATACACACACATTCATCGTCAAATACATACAACAAGCATACATACACAAACACAATCATTCAACCACAAGCATACATACACAAACACTTGACATTCATTCACAAAGATGTTTGAGTATATTAAAGATCATATTATATGCTGGTAATACAAGTTAACATGTTAAATAAATTTGCATGTTTAATTACAAAGAATGTGTTATTGAAATAAATACCTCTTAGTTCATTAACATGTTTCTCATTAAATAGCGAGCCCATCGGTCGCGAGTATCATCGAGCTCCTGTTGTGAGTAGTGATTGCTATTCTTTGGGAAGACCTATAAAAATACAAGTAAAAAATATTAATATCTAAATAATGAAACTATAATTATACAACTGGATAACGATCTATATATATTACCTTGGATAGGGATACGTCTTGAGGTGAAAATTCAAGGATTTTCTCGATGTATCTCATAACGTAGTAACCACATTCCGTATTACCAATCTGCTTGCGGTACTACAAAGATATAAATTTGCTAAATAAATGTTCCATTACATAACCTAATTAACAAAAATGGGAGAAATAACTTACTCCCATTCCATGCCACATTACTCCAACTTTGGGGGATGTTCTCCTGCCACCTAATACTTTGTAGACTTTCATTGTCATGAGTAGCACATGTTATTCAACATGAATTCGATAACAGTAATAAATATACTCGGATTACAAATATGATGATTAAAATGAACTTACATTAAAACAAGTTTCTACATGATTTCTCTTGGTTTAATCGACCCCAAAGGATCGAACCAATATGCCGATTTAGTCTCGGGGCATAGAACGACAAGCATCCAATGAGCGTTGTTTATATATATAATTAAAAGTTTATTACAAAATAAAATTCCACTTACATTGAATTAACAAATTTACCTCTCATGATAAGGGAGGAGATTATATCTTTTGCTTTGTTCTTTCATGAGAGTCGCTAGGGGTGTGCAAGGTCCGGTCCCGACCTGTCCAATTTTTGTTTTTTTAATTTAAAAAATCTGGTCATGGACCGGACCCTACAAAAATTTCCGGTCATGTCCGGACCGGTCCAATTTTTGTTTTTTTAATTTAAAAAATCTGGTCTTGGACCGGACCGGACCCTACAAAAATTTCCAGTCCGGACCGGATGCACACCCCTAAGAGTCGCAAGTTAACCCGATTTATCATCATTCTCGGATATATAGGTAGATGGACTGACAAATCCAAATAGTTGATTGTCGGGAAAGATCGACCTTCTGGTCTCATAAAGATGTCTATAAGAGTAAAAATTACATTACGATATTATTAGGATAAAATTATTTGAAGCATTTCATCTTATACAGAAGAAAACACTTCACTTGCACGTCGATAATCAATATACACAACTGATCCATCACTAAGAACTATATAACATCCTCTTTGACGACGTATAAAGCCGGAGGCAACCCTTTAACCCCCTCCAAATCGCATGCAGTTAAAGATTGTGAATCCCTACCTACCATTAATTCATACAACATTTTGCATCTACTGTAGGATTTCGTGTCCCCATGTATGTATATATTTTAAAAAAATTAATACAACATACAAGATCGATTTCATACTTTCAACGATTTTATGTACATTACTTTGTGTTTATTCTAATTTCATGCAATCCTACATATATTAAAATAAATCAAAAAGAGAGAATTATACCTAAAGGTTCTCTAAAACCTTTTGAAGATCCGGAGTTGTGTTGCCCATTGAATCGCCCACCGATTCGCCTCCAAGTGTTCACCAAACTCTAAACAAGATTAGAGAGAAAGGAGCAAGCCAATCAATCTCTAATAAGGCTTAGAATCTAGCTAATAACCCCTCTTTAAGCTCCTGAGATTCTTATCTCTAAAACTTAAATTTACTAAGAGATTTTCGTGGTGATTAGGGAGAGATTAATGAGAGAAAGAATTTTTGCATTAACATAAACAAGTAGGAGGAGAGGTCCTTTTACAGTCTCCCAAAACATCCTTATCAAGAACTATTCCTTAGTCATGATCTCTTGCTTATTTTCTCCTAAAATTAATCTCTAATTGCCACATAAGCATCCTCTAAAATGTTTTAATTAAATCTGGAATTAATCCACCTATGATCTAATTAATCTCTTAATAATTCAGGCAGAAATCGCACTGTTCGGTTTTAACACGTGTTAGGTTCACCGTGAGTTAGACGGTCGACCGAATCCGCATGAGAAAAATTCTCTGGAAAAATTCGGACGAACCACGTCTTCTCTTCGGTTGACCGTTGACTTACCAAAATTTCTCCTGGAGCATAGTCATTGGATGACCGTGTCACATTCGGTCTACCGAAAATACTTTTTCTCGGTTGACCGTTCACACTCGGTTAACCGAACCCAATTGTCCAGGCACTCCAGACAATTTCGGTCAACCAATTGTGATTACCCATTCCTCATTCGGTTAACCGATCGGAAGATACCCCGGTCGACCGAACCCTGAACGGTTCATCGTGTTTGTCCCCGAAAATACTCTTTCCATTGCTCCCACTAACCAAAGGAACCTCGGTTGGGCCTTCATGATCTTGAATGTCACCATTCATATCATGATCTTGTATAATATCTTGAGTGTCCTCAAGCACAACACAACTCTACTCCCACTACTTTTTATTCTTTCCAGAAAATCCTTTTCTAGAAATACGACATCCCTCTCTACAATCACTCGATTGGAGGTTATATGCCAAAAGTAGTATCCTCTTGTCTCACGAGGATAACCTATAAAGAAGCACTTATACGCTTTTGGTTGAAGTTTGGTCAACATAAATCTCTTGACGTAGGCCTCACAACCCCAAATCTTGAGAAAATTGAGCTTAGGTGTTTTACCACTCCATAGCTCATAAGGCGTTTTCTTTACCGATTTGGATGAAACATTATTTAGTGTGTGAGCCGCAGCTTCTAGTGCAGAACTCCAAAAGTAAAGCGGCAATTCAGCTTGACTCATCATTGATCGAACCATGTCGAGTAATGTCTTATTTCTCCTTTCCGATACCCCATTCCACTAAGGTGTACCGGGAGGGGTGAGTTGTGGTACAATACCACACTCCTTTAGGAATGAGTCAAATTTGGTACTTAAGTACTCACCTCCACGATCCGTTCGTAGAGACTTGATTTTCCTTGAACTTGTCAAAGGATTCACTTTTGTTTCTCATTAGATAAATATAACCATAATGACTGTAGTCATCCGTGAACGTAATGAAGTACCTGAAACCGTCTCTTACACTAGTACTCATCAGACCATATACATCGGAATGTATCAAATCCAACAAGTCATTCGCTCTCGGTCCTTTCTTCTTGAAATACCTCTTGGTTATTTTGCCCATTAGGCAAGGTTTGCACGTCTCCAATGACTTAAAATCAAGTTGACCAAGAAGATTAGCTTCTTGCAATTTCTTGATGCGTTTTTCATTTATGTGACCAAGACGATAATGCCATAAGAGTGTATCATTCACGTGAGTAGTTTTAAGCTTTTTATTATAGATGTTTAAGATTTATTTATTATTCAATTCAAGCAAATAGAGACCATTCCTCACGAATGCATTTGCATAGAAAATACCATTCTTCGATGTAGACAAGCAAGAGTTTGAAATATTTATATTAAAATTATCCATATCCAAACATGATACAGAAATAATATTCTTGCTAATCGAAGGCACATAATAAACGTTCTTTAAACATAAATTTAAACCGCTAGATAATTGAAGCTCCACAGAACCTTGTGCAATCGCAGCAACACTCACACCATTTCTGACATTCAAAATCATCTCGTTCTTCACGAGTTCCTTCCTATCCTTTAGTAGCTGCACATTAGAAATTATGTGAGCACAAGATCCGGTATCAATTACCCAATCATGGACAGAGGTGGCTAAATTTATTTCAATCACAAATATACCTTTGGCCGTTTTGGGGCGCTTACGTTCAATCACCCCATTGTCAAGGTCTTCCTTGTACTTGGGGAAATTCGGCCGGATGTGTCCCTTTTCACCGCAGTGAAATCACTCCGTGTTGGGAGTCGGAGATTTCGAAGAATTCCCCCTTGAGGTGCTCCCACGAGCACCTCCTACTCCCTTGCTCTTGATTGACGTACTTTTGGTGAATTTGCCTTTACCTTTGGTGATCTTCTTGCTCCTCTCATAGACAACTAGGATGTGCTTGTCCCGACCCTTGCCCATGTCAACTTCAGTCGTTTTGAGAGCGTTGTGAAGTTCCTCAAGACTCACCCCTTTCTCACGCACGTTATAGTGCATAATGAAGTTCTTGTAGAACGGGGGTAGAGAGCCAAGAATCAAATCTTCCGCAATGTCATCGGGCATCGGGGAAGAGAGCTTCGACAACTTCTCAAGGTATCCTTGCATCGTGAGAAAATGCATGGATACCGATGTTCCCTCCGCCATGTGGCACCTTGTGAGTGTGATGGTGGTCTTATAACGCTCTTTTCTAGCACTATCCATGAACATCTTTGTTAAAACTTCCATGGTCTTCTTGGGTTTTGAATCCAAGTATTTCGCTTGAAGCGAGTCACCCATGGAGGCCAACATTAGACCGTGAACATGGTTCTCTTGGTCTTACCACTTGGCTTTTGCCTCTCTCTCACTATCGGTTGCCTTCTCATTTAATTTTGGGATTTCACCTTCCAAAATATGAGATAGTTTCTCAAACTTCAACAAGATATTGAGCTTGAGTTGCCAGCTTATGAAGTTTGAGCCATCATTTGCCAAATGATGTTTTTCAATCAGAGATCACACAATAGGTTGAATATTCGACATTTCTACAAAATAAATTATATGGGATTTAATGTCAATTTTATGTTTGAAAAATCAATACCGCAAATAAAAAATTGTCCATAAATGCAGCAATTCAAGATCCTATCAATTATAATATAAACTAGCTAAGGGCTATCAGATATATTATAAAATCAAGAAAAGAAAACATTTTTCTAATCATAACCATTTCGAAATATCGCAACATTTGTATTTTCAAACTCTTATGACTCTTGTCGTTTTAATCAAGAGGGAATTTGACCAATCCTCGTAAGAAAAACTCTCTTTCTCAAAATCGAGCTAGGGCTCTGGGTCTTGTTAAGAAAACTTATTTCATTTGATACGAGATACGTTTATCCATTGTATTCACAAACAAATATACTCGGTGTCCACTAAGGGTGAATCACACCTCGTACATCTATTCATGGCACAACAATAGACAACCTTATATCTCCCACTATTCCCAAAGATGGAGGAAGCTATCTCCCGCTAAGGGCGAGCAGAATATCCCTCGATCGATGCCTGCTAGTGGATGAAATAAGAAAGAAAAATACTCTTAATTTTTGGTTGGACAATTTAAACATTTACATGTGATTTTAGAATTTAGGTGATCATGCATATTTATAATCTATACACATCCTAACATTCATCCATACAATCACATATATGTCAAGCACACAAACATAAATAAATCCATTCACACACACATTGTGTGAGTTTATATGTTCCCGCATCCTTGATCCTCGTGCTTCTTCAGCGTCTTCCTCTTGCACCATGGATGTTGATATTGCAAAAATATAAACATGCATCTCTCAATTTTGAAAATTGTCTAGTGCAAGTCCTATGTAAAAATCCTCTCATATGCATGCATATACATAGAAATAGAAATTTGGCTTTCACATATACATAAGCCCCTGTGATTGAATAATAATAACATACACATTCATTCATTCATTCACACATGGCTTCGTCAGAACATACAAACTCACATATCCCTGCATTAGAGAACTCGAGCAACGCATGTTCATATACTATATATTACTCGATTTAGTTTATCATGCATCTCTAAATCAAACAATTATAAAATCATTTGAAATCCATTAAAAATGATTTTATGCATCCATAGTTCAATACACAAAACATTTGAACCACTGTTTATCCAATTTCCAAAAATAAAAATTTAAAGAAAGATAAACATATGTCTTTTTCGCTTTATTGATTCCTTATAAAATAATCATTTAACTGAAAACGAAAATTCTATAAATTAGACATAAGTCTAAATTTTAATTCTAACATTCGCATGATGTGTTTCAAAACATTTAAAACTATCAAAAGAATCAATTAGAATTAAATCAACAAAACTATCCTAAAACTCGAAAAAGACATAGAACAAGAATTGTTTCGATTGTAGATGGTAAACTAAAATTAATTATATAGTCTAATAATTGAAAATATGAACTAAATGCTATGATACCACTGTAGGATTTCGTGTCCCCATGTATGTATATATTTTAAAAAATTTAATACAACATACAAGATCGATTTCATACTTTCAACGATTTTTTGTACATTACTTTGTGTTTATTCTAATATCATGCAATCCTACATATATTAAAATAAATCACAAAGAGAGAATCATACCTAAAGGTTCTCTAAAACCTTTTGAAGATCCGGAGTTGCGTTGCCCATTGAATCGCCCACCGATTCGCCTTCAAGTGTTCACCAAACTCTAAACAAGATTAGAGAGAAAGGACTAGCCAATCAATCTCTAATAAGGCTTAGAATCTAGCTAATAACCCCTCTTTAAGCTCCTGAGATTCTTATCTCTCAAACTTAAATTTACTAAGAGATTTTCATGGTGATTAGGGAGAGATTAATGAGAGAAAGAATTTTTGCATTAACATAAACAAGTAGGAGGAGAGGTCCTTTTATAGGCTCCCAAAACATTCTTATCAAGAACTATTCCTTAGTCATGATCTCTTGCATATTCTCTCCTAAAATTAATCTCTAATTGCCACATAAGCATCCTCTAAAACGTTTTAATTAAATCTGGAATTAATCCACCCATGATCTAATTAATCTCTTAATAATTCAGGCAGAAATCGCACTGTTCGGTTGACCAAGAATTTTTCTCGGTGAACCGAACCATTCGGTTTTAACACGTGTTCGGTGCACCGTGAGCTAGACGGTCGACCGAATCCTCATGAGAAAAATTCTTTGGAAAATTTCGGACGAACCACGTCTTCTCTTCGGTCGACCGTTGACTCACTAAAATTTCTCCTGGAGCATAGTCATCGGATGACCGTGTCACCTTCGGTCTACCGAAAATACTTTTTCTCGGTTGACCGTTCACACTCGGTTAACCGAACCCGATTGTCCAGGCACTGCAGACAATTTTGGTCAACCAATTGTGATTACCCGTTCCACATTCGGTTGTCCGATCCGAAGATACCCCGGTCGACCGAACCTGAACGGTTCACCTTGTTTGTCCCCGATTTCGACTTTGTCAAATTTTGGATTTATTTCCAACAAAATTTGATCTTTTGGGGGTTTTAGCAAATTTGTATCTTATGTAATATATTATCTTATGTGATAATAAATTATTACACACCATAATATACACACCTCATATGAATTTATTATGATTCTAATTATGTAAATTCTTATGACATATTGATTTTATTTGTTCACCCCATGTGTCTCTTTTTCACATGAAACCCGACACATCATATGAACTCAAAATCAAGCTTCTTGTTTCCCAGTTTTGTGGTGTGACCTATAGGAGGATCTAAGTTAAATTGGCAGCGACATTAAACACTTAATATCTCAAACTATAAGCGGTATCTAGCTACACATTATAGTTACCCAATTAGCATAGATGTCTTTGTTCCACTCGAACTAAAACACGATCCATTTAGTGATGTAAGTGCACCACTTGTGTCCGTCCCTTGCGTCATGATATTAAGAATATATACAAAGTAGAAATGTGTCACTTTTGTATTATATTCATTTCTTGATATCTTTAAGCTAATTATAAATTTGTAACTTAACTCAAGTTACATTGTGCACATTATAATTTTGCTTTATCAAGGGGCCCACTAATATCATCACTCAATTAAGTGGGGCAATGATAATGGTTTGACTAGCTATTTTTTCCAGCACAAGTCATGTTCAACCAACTATTGCCTTTATCACTATACTCGTTGATAGCTTTTGACAATAATCAAATTAAGCACTTCTTGAGTGAAAAGATATAAGTCTCATACCTTAGGATGCAAGACACAGTAAAACATCAATGACACGAAATACAATTCTATAATGTTTTACGCGTTAGGTCTATTCAATATATAAAAGTAATCTTTTCCTCTTTTATATACTCGTGTCGTCAATTATTTGTAGAGCTACAACAATCGATGACCAACACGACAATCTTATCTCGGTGATTAATGTTCTATGTTAATTACCATGATTGTGAATAACTTTTGATTTATGTAAACCATTATCTTTTAGAGCTCTACGGTTAAGGACCAAGCGCCTCTTCCTTTACACTTCCAAAAGACGAATACCATAATCAAGGAACAAAATGTTTGCACAATCAATTCATAATAATTGACATATAAAAGTAAAACTTTTAGAACACATTCCTTTCATCTACTTGGTAGCAAATTAATGTTGATCGGAGGTTGGTTGTTTAACCCTTTGCTCTGGGGGCTTGAAACCTTACAAATATATATACAAACGTTAAAAATACAATTATTAACAAAATTGAAATTTATTGGCTTTCAAAATTAAAATACCTCGTGTCTGTCATTTAGCTCTACTAAATGACGAGGCCACCTCACGAACCAGTGATAGCATCGCCGAGGGTAGCAACCTCTTCTTCCGGATTTGGCACCAGAGCACCAAAGTATAAGCAGCTCCCCACTGCAACCTTCACTTCTCCCTCTTCCACCTCTTTGAAGTGGTGTTTGGAGATGTTATAAACTTTGCCGTGTCCCACCAATCTTTGATCAGCGTCTTTGACAAATAGAGCACATCTAGATCCATCCTCAAACTTTCCAAACGAGGGACCGGCTACGAGGGCTAATTCTCGAGAATGAGTCGCGATCGAACACTGACATAACAACAAGGTTTCAAATCCTTTATAACAACAAAACTACTGATATTTGAAGAATAACCTTGTGGAACTCTTACATCGTACAAACACAGACAGAGAATGCTTTTCTCCTTTCTAGACAATGTATAACTAGCTGGAGGTAAATAGTTGCAGTCTCCTTTCTTCTCTAGTGCCAGCATTGCTCGTATATCCATCGTTTGTCTTACCAGGTATGTTCAACAGAGTGCCAACAAGACTATCACAAACGTTCTCTACGTACATCACATCAATACAATGTCTAACTTCTAAAGTTTTTTAGTAAGGGAGATAAAAAAATATTGATATTTTTTTCCGAAGACTTTTGTCATTTGCTCGTTTGTACAGTTTTTCAAATTCACATTCAATGTTCATTACACGTTCACACACCTTTTCGACGCTGATTTGAACTGGTGGGTTCTGAAACTCTTGTTTTCCGTTAAAATGCCTTCTTCAACTTACGATAAGGATGGGGGTTTGGCAAAAATCTCCAATGACCAAGATAGTTTATCTTAGAACCATTAACCAGTGGCAAGGAGCATGTATTCTCTTCGCAAATTGGACAAGCTTTATGACCATTGACAGAATATCCAGACAGATTACCATAAGTTGGAAAGTCAATAATCGTGCAAAAAATGATTGCCTGTACAAATGACTGCTGACGATAAGCATCAAAAAGTGGTTCTTCATCATCCCACAATCTCTTTAGGACATCAATTAAGGGTCTTAAATACACATCTATGTCATTTCCAGGTTGCTTCAGACTAGAAATTATTAAAGACAACATAATATATTTATGTTTCATGCATAACCACGGTGACAAATTGTAAATTAAAGCAGAACATACCAAAAATTGTGAATGCTACTCAAACTACCGAAAGGATTCATTCCATCCGTACAGAGTCCAAGTCGTACATTCTTGGATTCTTCACTAAACTCAGGAAAGTCCTAATCTACTTTTTTCCACTGAGATGAATCTGCAGGATGACGTAGCAACTCATCATTTTGTTTCTCATGATCAGCATGCCATGTCATGTTTATGGAATCCTCCTTACCCGCAAATAAACGTTTAAGCCTAAGTATTATCGGAAGATACCACAAAACTTTAGTAGGAGGTCCTTTCATTTTCAACTCATCATCATCTACATTGTGGTTCGGTCCACTGTGTTTCATTATGTATCGTGAAACATTACACCTGGGACAAGAATGTGGGTTTTCAAACTCACCCTATACAATATACAATCGTTCGGACGTGCATGTATCTTCCTATATTCCATTCCCATAGGACACAACACTTTCTTTGCATCATAAGATCTATCTGGCAGTTCATTATGCTCTGGGGGCATCTCTTTCAATAGCTTCAATAGTGATGTGAAACTGACATCGGTCCAACCATTTCCTTCTTTTAAATTGTACAACTCCAAGACCAATGATAATCTAGTAAATTTGGTGAAACCCTTATACAACGACTTCTCATTGTCACTCAACAAACTACCAAGTAAATCGGGGTTTGACGAAATCTTTTCAGCTATATCCTGAACCATTTCCTCTAACTGATCTCCCGCACTATCATTGTCTTCGTCATTCTTCAATTTCTTCCATTTACAACTGATTGTTGAACAACCCGAAGGAAGATTCACCAACTCCCATGTCCCATGAGAGACAATGGAGTCCATTTAAGTCTTGATTGCTTCTTTCTAATGCTTTGCTTCAGAAGAAGCCATAACATCCTTGAAAGTATTAGGATCACCCTCGATATGGTACATGATAAAATAACTTCCCAATTCCTTAGCAATCCTAGACTTTTTTCTTCTTCTAGGTTCAACTTCTACCTGAGTTTGTGAAAACTTAGGTTTGGTAGTGGACAAATCTTCCCCACATTTGTCATACTTTCCCCATGTTCGTGGATGCAACTAGACGTAGAGAGATCACCCACATGTGAAACTTGTCGAGGAACTCCAGGTTTCATGGGAAATACATCCTCAAAGAATGTTGAATCACGAAGTTCAACAATAGTGCTAACATCTATGTCAGATATCTTGGACTTGATTTTCAAGAATCTGTACGCATAGATGTTAGTCACGTCAATGGTCTTGGGACCAAGCTTTGTCATCTTATATTTGGGGATTAACACTTTTGCAAGACAACCCCAAACTCTAAGATATTTAAGACTTGGTTTTCGACCATGCAAGAGTTCTAAAGGACTAGCCTCCTCATGTTTCTAGGGAACTTTATTCAGAATGTGACAGGCCATATTCAAAGCTTCCCCCACATATATTTGGGTAATCTTGAACTCTCCAACAATGCATTATTCATATTGGACAATGTTCTATTTTTTTATTCAACAATACCAGATTGTGGAGAATATGACATCGTTACCTCATGAACTATGCCAGAATTCTGACAAACTTATTCAAACATGTTTGACGTATATTCGCCACTTCTATCGAATTTCAACTTCTTAAGTTTCTTTTCAGTTTGAGTCTCTTCTTCGTTCTTAAAAATAAAAATTTAGACAATGTTTCATCCTTACTTTTTAGAAGGTATACGTAACAATATTTTGAACTATCATAAATCAAGTGATAAAATATTTCTTATGATCCTTAGTTAACATAACATTAAATTCACAAGTATTTGTATCTATCAATTCTAAAATATCAGATTGCCTTGCAACAAAATAAAATGGTTTTTAGGTTTCTTAGCTTGTACACACACTTGACATTTTTATTCTCAATGACATACTTTGGAATCATGTTTAAATTCATCATTGTTTTCAAAATTGATAGTTGACATGTTCTAAACGTCCATGCCATACATCACAAGATTCAATAGAATAAACACGAGAAGAAGTTTCATCATGCACATAAATAGCATTGCGATTAGCAAATGTAGGTTCAACATGAAGTAAAAAAGCACCACCAGACAAGTACCCCTTGTCAATAAAAGTACCAGAATAAGTTATTAAAACTTTATTATACTTAAAAGTCACTTCATAAACCTCAACTACCAAACATGGACCATAAAGAATATTACGACAAACGATAGACACATGGTGCATCCCGTGCAGGGAAAGAACTCTCTCTGAAGGTAACTTCAGATAGACACGTCCAACACCAAGAACCCTCACAATGTTTCCATTTGCCATCGCCACAGTCTTTCCATCAATAGGTATGTAAGAGATAAACATGGACTTATCAGCACATACTTGCACATTATCCACAATGTCAACCAACACTCATATGGTTCATAAATGAAAAAGACTTGAGGATCAATAGAAACAAACTTAATGGTTGTGTCCTCCACAACAGCCAAAATATTGACATGTGGAGTCGAATCAGTGACACCTTGTTGGGTTTTGGCTTTCTTTGAAGAACAATCCTTAGCTCAGTGCCCAACCTGTCCACAATTCCAACATGGTTTGTTCTTTGGTTTTTTCTGGATTTTGGCCTTAGGTTTTACTTTGTTGGGTTAATGTGATTTTCCTTTATTATTTGGCTTATAGGATCCAACTAACATGTTTACTTTTGGTTGAAACTCAACATGCATCACAAGTTTCTCACCACGATATTTCTCGATTGCGATGACAACCATGAGGTCATCCATCGTCAATTTTCCTTTCATGTGCTTAAAATGTTAGTTTTTTGGCCTTAATCCGTGTTTTGATGATTTAACTAACCTAATCTTAATCACAATCAAATGTAGAGTAACACATATTATGCATAGAACATATATTGTATTGCGCTAACATCTACAGGTGATCAAGACTCAAGGAAGAATGGAATGAAGTCAAGACATGTAATCAAGCTACTTGAAGACATGTAATTTTCCCTCTTATTTGAGTCTTAGGAATTTATGTGAACTTGACCATACAAGAGTTAAAATCTACTCACATACACACTATTTTCCCTCTTATTTGAGTCTTAGGAATTTATGTGAACTTGAGCATACATTCTTTAATGCATGTATGAACATCATCTCCACCCCCAAAGGGGGATGGATCTACTCACGACACATTACTTTAACAATTAAACTAAAGAAGAAAAGAAACATTCTAACTACTTTAGCCTACAATCAAAGAAATAAAACTAAGCTAAGCATGCATAAAGAAACAACATAAGAACAAAACAATGGAAAAATTATTTTATTAGATGACTCACATTGAAGGTAGCATTCTTCTCCACCTTGAGATTTTGCTCCAAGGCTTACTCCAAGTAGAGAGAATGCCACCAAGCAAAGGGTAATTACAATAGAAGGTGAAGAGTTCTATTTATAGCCATAGTAAAAGATAATCCGGGACAATCCCCCGGTATGGGACTAAACAAATACCAAAAATAGACTAAATATACAATAATACACGCTCCACATAAATCTTAGCGGATCTGGACCAAACGTTACCGCCAATTAGCGGTCTACAGTGTTCGGATCGCTCTGGATTTTCTTGTGGGTTTTTCTGGAAGGCTCTGTTTGTCTTTGATGCATCTACTTTGCTTGTTGGAGCTCCGACCCGAATAGAATTGCAAAAATACTTCCCATGATGGTGTGAAGTATTCTTGTTTGCTCATTGGTCCTTCGATCATACGTTTAAGTCCTTCAATCTTGCATCTTAGTCCTTGAGTCTCTCAACTCAGTCTTTTTTCATGCTTTTAGGTCCTTCTATGACTCTTCTCTTCAAACCTATTTATTTCTGAAATGTAAACATAAAACTCGTCACGAGCAAAAGAAAGAAAGAGAAAAGCATACGAAAAACAAGAAATCCTAACTCACTTTCGTAGGAATCACGGTTGCACTTAGCACGTGCAACAAGATGTTAAACCTCCTTGTCGCCAAGGAGGAGGAGTGTTGTCTCCTGAGGGTTTTCAGCGGATACACCCACAAAATCCGAACAAAGATGCATTAATCAATCTAGCTACACGACTCGTTGGACTTATTTTGTCGATCATGGGACGCGGTAATACTACGGGTCGACTCTCTATATGTAATCGGTCCACACACCTAGCCTAATGAACCATTCGTGCAAGTTAACTAAGGAGTTAAGTGAAAGACATGGACAACCTCAACATCCTCAAGTGATACAAAGTGTAAAGTCCATTAAGGTTCTTATTTGCATTACCATTTTTTTCTTTTTTGTTTTTTTTCTCATTTTTTTGTTTTTTTGTTTTTTTCTCATTTTTTTTCTTTTCTTTTTATTTGTTGGAGCTTCATTCTCCCAGGGTCAGGTTTCGTGCATCATTGCCCATGAGGACTTACACTATCACGTACACCTTTCCCCAAATCTCCACATAGGGCAATCCCTACCACACGTGTAACGAGAGTTCGGTCGGCGCATCACAAGTTAGATGACTCGAAAGCACCAGGCACAAAGTCCCCTCAGACCTACTTTCCTGAGTGATAGGAGCCGTGCGAGAAGAGAGAACACCTACCCACTTATTTCTTATCTACACATGAACCAAAACCCCTTCACTTAAGTTTCACAAAAAGAGATTAAGGGTCATTGACTACGACAAACTTCCTTATACTAACAGACACGAATTATTTGACTCACTAGGTTCAGGGTGGACTTCTTTAAATGTTTGAGTACTGAAACCCTATGATTACATGCCCCCCGAGGGAAAACCGGGATGCATCCCAGCGACTCGATAAGACCTACAGCCAGTAAACTAGATATCCTAATGCATCAAGTTCAAGACACTTTTGGGAGCTTTCTTTTTACTTTGCCTCTCAACGGTTTTGCACATGCTAAACACACGCCAAACCCACAATAACATTTTCTTTCGCAAACACATGAAGATTTTGAAAGAAATGTGAAAACTTTAAAGCACTAGGCAAGCAAAAGAAGACAAGTCACCCAAGGATCATGGCAAGCAGATATATCGATATTAAATGCAGCACACTAACATGACCCTAACAATGCACACAAAAGAAAGAAAAAACAAAATCAACAGCAAAGACTCGACTATGTACACACGTAAAACACCCCCATACCTACTTCATGCATTGTCCTCAATAAATGTGAGCAAGATACTACATGGATTTATGCATGAAAAATGAAAGATCTCACCAACATATAGCGCAAAAGGAAGTTCGAGGTTATGTTGATGGACACAAACCCGAATTCCCTCAAAACCTGTGAGATACTGAAGAAGGGAGACAATTACGTGAAGAAATGAGGCTCTAGTACACAAGGGTTGGGGCCCACAACAATCAATGCTCGCTCATGGAGTCTTTTATTACACACATTTTTTTTCCGATTTGTTTACAAGATATATACATCAACAAAGATATTCTCACAATCATTTGGTCAAGGAACATCAAATGAGAATATCGAGTTATGAGAACCAGAGACTTGCCGAGATGGGCCAACTTTACTGGTACTCTTAGGTGTCATGAGGGGTGAAAGGTCAAAGTTGAAAGGCTCGAACCCCTCATGATATTGGTTGGGTGTAGGAAACATGAATGAGTGCAGTTGTGTTGGCTCACTAGGGTTTAGTTGCTCATCGAACAAAACCCTCCAACCAATAGGTGGGTGCATCGGAATGAGTTCCTCAAGCTCATTCGATGGATGCAGCAGACCTGCATCACTAAGAATGTGGCTTCTCCCCAAGTCATCCAACAAGGACCTCCCACCAGCATTTATATCATCAAGCATAAGCTCGGTCGTAGGTGGGTCCTTGTTGGAGTCAAGATGAAGCTCAAATGGCTCAATGGCCAATGGACATGAGATAGAGACACCATCTGGTATACGCACATGATGAGGTGTCTCACTCTCACTAGTTGGATGCCAGCTCACTCTGTTGCATTGCAAAGACAGGCAATGAGTTTTCGCTGGGCCCACAAACATTCTCAATGGGTTGCATTGGTGTTAGGGGTGTTCGTTGATTTTGCGGTGCTTTCTCTAATTGGCGGATAAGATTGAGATTTAAAGGTTGATCCATGGGCTCCTGTTGCCTACCAGACTTGAACACAAGAAACTCGACACTCATGTTACCGAATGAGAGCTTCATGAGACCATTTCTACAATTAATTAAGGCGTTGGAAGTTGCCAGAAATGGTCTACCAAAAATCAAAGGTATATGAGAGTGGGTGTTCGCAACAGGATTGGTATCGAGGACAACAAAATCGACTGGAAATATAAAATCTCCAACTTTGATAAGCACGTCATCGATAATCCCCTTTGGAATACGAATGGATCTATCCGCCAATTGGAGGGTGATCTTAGTTGGTTTCAATTATCCCAAATTTAACTGTTGATAAACAGAAAATGGGAGGAGGTTGACCGCTGATCCTAAATCAAGCAATACATTACTCATTCTAGTGTCCCCTATCGTACACTGAATAGTAGGACACCCAGGATCCTTGTATTTTGTGTAGGCGGGATTGGACAAAAGTGAGCTTACATTTGCAGCCAAGAATGCTTTCTTAGGAACATTGGTTTTCCTCTTGGTTGTACAGAGATCCTTCAACACTTTGGCATATTGAGGTATTTGTTGGATGACATCCAACAAGGGGATGTTAACCTTAACTTGCTTAAACACCTCTAATATCTTATCCATTGTGTCACTCTGCTTTTTGGTTAACCTACTTTGATAGGGAGCTTTTGGCAGGTAGGTTTTCTGCGGTGCCTGAGAATGAGGCGTTGGTGTATTACCCTCACCCTCAGCCTCTTCTTCACCACCATTCCCACTGAGGGACTGCATAGATGGTGGTGGTGGCAAGGAAATGTGATTGTCAACCTGCTTTCCATTCCTTAAGGTCACAATGGAATTGACATGGTGAACAAGTTCATCCACATGGTTCACTTGCCTCCCCTGAGGTACCACATTCTCATTTTGCATGTGTTGTTGTTGGTACGTGTGGGGGTTAGCCTCAGGCTGGCTAGGCAAAGACTCTATCTCTCTTTCATGTACAGACTGAGCCAATTGGCCCATCTGAAGCTCTAGAGATTTGATGGTCTGCTGATTTGAAATGAGAACTTGACTTGTGGTTGACAAAAACAATTTCATTGAGTTTTCAAGTCCACGAGTCAAGGTCTCAAGCGAATTGAATCGGGTTTCCATATTATTGGAATTCGGGAAACCCGATTGATTGGTGATTTGAGCTTGGGGTGGCTAATAAGATTGTGCATGCATGGGAGGTTGGTATGATTGGTTAGGTGGTCGAGAGGAGTTTGAAGGACCACCCAGGGCATTATTTTGGTTCCATGAAAAATTGGGGTGGTTCCTCCATCCAGGATTATAAGATGATGAGTATGGGTCATTCCCAGCTCTGTCATAGATGGCGTTGACATGTTCCATCTCAGGAGGAATGGACGCACACTCGCTTTCTACATGACCTATCCTACCACATGAATGACAGGGAACTCGACTATATGTGGACATGTGAGGTGCACCTCGTTGGTTTTGGAGCTCAATCGAATCCATACGGTGCATTAAGGCCGCCATGCGCGCCTCGGTGGCCGTAGTGGTATCAACAGCAAATGCGGCACCCGATCTATTCGAGTTTGCATTCACGATCCTCACTCCTATGCTGGATGATCCAGGTGGTTCCCTTACACTCTCCCATTGCATGGTTTTCTCAGCGAGGTCTTCTAGGAAAGTCCATGCCTCCCTTTCATTCTTTCCTAAGAACTGTCCTTGACACATGGCCTCAAGGAGTGTCCGGGACGGGATGTGAAGACCCTCGTAAACAATCTGACACAGGTGCCATAACTCGATGCCATGGTGAGGGCATGAGGATAGTATCTCCTTGAACCTCTCTAGATATGCATGAAATGTCTCGGTCTCAAGTTGATAGAACGAATTGATTTCGTTCCTCATTTTTTGAGTCTGATGATTTGGAAAGTAGTTCTTGAGGAATGCAGATTGAAACTCATCCCATGTCCTAAAGGCATTCGCCTGGTTACTGTACAACCAGTTCTTGGCGTCATCCTTCAGCGCAAAGGGGACAAACCTAAGATGGATGGAGTCTGTGCTAAGTTGTTGCAGCTTGAACATAGCACATACCTCCTCAAATTCCCTGAGAAAGATATAGGGGTCACCTTTCCCAGTGAAGTGAGGGAGCATGGAAATAAACTGAAGCTTAACCTCAAAATGGTTCCCATTTGCCTCTGGCAATACGATGCATGAGGGTAGAGCAGTACGGCTCGGGTAGCAATCATCACGTAGAGGTATGGAAGCGACAACTGGAAGCACTGGTCGAACAGGTGCGTCCAGCAACTGCTCCTCCTCACGGAAATTAGCAGCCATTGAACCCGAACTGAGTGCGACACGAGAGGAGGAAGGCGTCGAGAAGTCGACTACCGAAGCAGGGTTGACAACGTGCCTCGTCAAACGACCACTCTCGTCTCGTGCCCACGAAAGCATGCACAAAGGTGCACGCACACAAACCAAAAGTCTTTTTTTAACAAAGAATGTACGTAGATGAGAAGATGGGAGGACATAGGAGAGAAAGAATGACTTAGGGGAGAAGGGAAGAACTCCTTAAGCTATGGCGGATGGGTACAGGTAGAAGCACACAAGCAAACAAGGCTCAAACAATCCTAAGGTCGCTATAGGTCCTTACAGCTAGACGACACCTAACTGCGAGGTCACGCGGCCTCAACACACCTAACTCCGTAGATCTCATCTCTCCTACTATTGACAAAGTGGGCAACGCCGATCAGGCCATGACGGTCGTGACCGGATCACTCTCCTAATGCGTCTGAGATCCTTAGGGCCAATGTCTACTTGATTTTAAAATTAGGCTCTTGATTAGTGTGGTTTGTGGGGGCAAAGGAAAGGGTGATGAAATCCCTCACCTTATCTTTTATGGGACAACCCCTCCTTAGTAGTGTTTTAAAGTCTTAATCTAGCAATCAACTCTCCAAACAAACGCTCAACTCACACTTGTTTCAATGCACTTCCTAGTAACTAATGCATGTTCATACAAAATGCATGAATGAGAGTAGAAGGTGCGTACCTCACGCCAGCACTCAGCAATAGAAAATAAATCTAAAATAAAAAACAATCTACATGCCTAAGTCACATACATGATGCATGACCTAAACAAGAGAGAATGCCTAATCTTTTGCTTTGGGTTTTAGGGTCCAAGTTGCTTAAAGGAGGTTTGATTATTGATCTGGGAACAAACTATAAGTTAAAACATGCCAAATCACGTCCTAGATCACTAAATCAATTATGGAAACAAGCTGAAGAAACGAGAAGGGAAATAGGGCTCCCCAGACCGCCCATTGGCGGTCTCAAACCGCTGATTGGCGGTCCAAAATGCCCAGGTTGGCCTCCATCTTCTCCTGCTGCCTCCACTTGCGACTCCAAGTCTTCTGAAACAAAGAAAAACTACAAAACACAAATTAAATCCACTCGAATCGTCCAAACAAGAGTCTGGACTGACACCTCTCCGGCAACGGCGCCAAAAACTTGTTGAACATTTTAATTAAACCGCAAGTGAACGACATCGGTGAAGACGTGGCAAATACGGGTCGTCCACAGGGAGGTTAGCAGCCTCTCGTTTGCACAAAATCAAGTGGCGAAAAATGGAGAAGTGAGTTTGATTATCCTACTCTACGCTACACTACACTACGAAGTATGAAATGCGAACGAAAGCAATAAACGATGGACTACCAAACTAAACTAAGAACTAAATAAGTGTTGGAATTCAGAAATAGAAAACCCCTAAGGGGTGGAGTGAGTGCACACATGCAAAGAGGTGGGTGTTGAACACATTCTTTAAGCACAAATAAAGGTGGTGTTATCATGCATAGGAAGTGTCTAAATGTTATGGCAAAACCTATCAATCCATTCACCAACCTAGTTGATTAACATTTACATATACAAGTTGTTTATTTCAGAACCTAAACAAGCATGAGAGGTGTCTAATCATTTTGGCAAACCTCATCAAGTTATAAATTCTATCCTAAACAAGCAAGCATACATTCATGTTTTATCAACACATTGTAAATAAAGCATTCATTCCATTCTCATTTGCATGTATGAACATCTACTCCACCCTCCAAAGGGGATGGAACTACTCACTACACAGTAGACTAATGATTAAACTAAGCCAGGAAAGCATATTAACTAAGCTACTAAAACTAATGAAATTAAACAAAGTAAAACAAGCAACATGAAACAAACAACATAATAAAGAAACTTTTATTAAAATGACTCACAATTCAAGTAGCATCCTCCTACTTTAGTGTGTCCTTCAAGGCCTCACTTCTAGTAGGAAGAATAACCACTCAAAATATGAAGTCATTACAATGGAAGGTGAAGAGTTCTATTTATAGCCATAGAAAAAGGCAATCCGGGACAATCCCCCGATGTGGGACTAAAAAAATACCAGAAATGGACTAAATACACACTAATACGCGACCCACCAAAATCTTAGTGGATTTGGGCCAAAACAGATCGCCAATTAGCGGTCTTGGACCGCCAATTGGCGGTCCATATGGTCCGGATCACGATGGATTTTATTTTGGGTTTTTCTGGATGGCTTTGTTGGTCTTTGATGCATCTACTTCACTTGTTGGAGCTCCGACCCGAATATAATTGCCAAAATACTCCCCATGATGGTGTGGAGTTTTTTGTTTTCCTCTTTGGTCCTTTGGTCTTACGTTAAGGTCCTTCTCCCTTGCATCTTAGTCCCAGGTCTCACAATTCAGTCCTTTTTCCCAGCTTTTGGGTCCTTTTATGCTTCATCTCTTCAAAACCTATTTATTTCTGAAATTCAAACATAAAACTCGTCACATAGCATTGTTTAGGTGAAAGATAATGGATATAAGATACAAATATAAGCATGAAATGATGTCAATCATGTAGCATTGTTTAGGTGAAAGATAATGGATATAAGATACAAATATAAGCATGAAATGATGTCAATCAATACCCACTTTGAAGGTTTGAATTGTTTCCAATCTCATTTGGTGATGCAACCGGCTTTGAATTTCACTCTTAAGATTGCCCGGTCACCACCGATTTCCTCCTCAAGCACCTACAAGTGTAGATTTAGGTACCCAAATAACTTTGGGTTCTTGAATGTTAGCTTTGGGAACCCAAACCATTTGTGTTTTAGGAGCCCATACACTTGAAGAACTATGATTAATGAACACATGCTTGCCATTTAGTGTAGTATGAGATACATAGTTTTTCAATTTTGCATTGTATCCTAAACCATGTTTATCTAGTGATTGTCTTTGACTACCTAAAAGCATGTCAAGCATCTTAGTTCCATTAGTGAATTTCTCTAGATCTTTTCTTAATTGCACATTGCAAGCTTGAAGATCTAGTTGTTCACTAACAATGGGTGTTGCTTTTAAACTATCAAGAGTTGACGCATTAGTTTCAAGTTTACCAAGCACCTCATTTTTCTCATGCATGATTGATTCAATTTGGCTTTGGAGATCATTTATTAATTTTCTAGCCTTTTTTGTCACAAATGATCTCATATTGTTTAACTAAGTCATTAAATGCATTTTGAAGCTCATCATGTGTATATGTTTCATCATTTGCACTAGAATTTGAGCTATCACTATAATAGGACTTAGTTGAGCATGATCTAACAGAACAAGAGTTAGAGTCTACTTCACTTTGATCATCTTCAATAGCCATGAAGCATGAATGGGCAACCTCTCTTATACTTTGCAAGGAAGATGATGATGGTGATGAAGAGTCATCCTATGTAGCCTTGTGAGCTTCCTCCTTCCTTTCTCTTCTCTTGTTCTTCTCCTTTTCTCTTCTCCTCTCCCTTCTCTCCTTTTTCTTCTCCCCTTCTCTTCTCTCATTTTCGCTCTCCTCCTTCTCCTTTTCTTTTTCTCTTTTCTCACTTCTTCTACCTCTTCTTTCATTCTTTTCTCGCTTATCCTTCTTGAGGTATTTGAAGAAGTCTTTGGCTAGGACTTCAATGTCCTCATCTTCTACACTCCTCATTGGTTGGTCAATATTCGCATGTAATGACAAGAAGGATTGGTTCTTTGAAGCTTCCTTCTCCTTCCGATGGTTAATTTGGAGCTCATAAGCCATGAGATTTCCAATTAACTCCTCCATCTTGAGTTGGGAAAGGTCGTGTGCTTCTTTCATTGCGACCACCTTATCTTCCCAATCGTTGCTTAGCGACCGGAGGAATTTGCTTGTCATCTCTCCTTCATTTAGTTTTCTTCCAAGAACCAAAAGAGAGTTAGTAATATCGGTGAAGCGAGTGTTCATTTTGCTTATGTTTTCACAGATTTGCAATGAAAAAATCTAATATTTATGCATGAGGAGACTAATACGGGTTTCCTTAGTTTTGCTATCACCCTCATGATGCATTTGCAATCTATGCCAAATTTCATATGCACTTTCACAACCCCTAATTCTATTGTATTCACCCTCACGAAGGCCACAATAAAGAATGTTCATGATTTTTGAGTTCATCTCAATTTCTTTCATTTTGGGCCTAGTAAGTGAATCTAATTAATCTTCATTTGGGGGGGTGTACGCATTTTGAAGAAACATCCAATATTTTAGGTCATTAGATATTAGGAATATTTTCATCATATTCTTCCAATAATCATAATTTGACCCATTTAGCAAAGGAGGTCGAGTTGTGCATAAACCCTCTACATGATTAGATATGCTTGCCATTGCTAAAAATTACGGTTAAGTAATGAAATTTAGCTCACAAGGCTATGATACCAAATGTGGGATCGTGAGGGTCTCTAATTCTAATCACTTTTAAGCTAATTACCTACTTGTTTAATCAATCAAGATATGCACAACGGAATTTAAACAAATACAAGTAAGCAAAGCAAACCACAATGATGACACCGGATAGAGTCGGCCCGTAGTATTACGGTAACATCGTAATGGGGCTTAGTTCTAATCACTTTTAGGCTAATTACCTACTAGTTTAAGTAAGTATATGCAGCGGAATTAAAAACTAAACTAGCAAGCAAAGGAAGAAATTGTGCGAACCACAAAGAAGGCACCAGATTTTATAGAGGTTCGGCCTCCCGCCTACTTCCTCACTTGCAAGCTCCGCTCGCATCTTCACTATCAACCTCGTTCTGAGCCGAGATTAAGTCTTTTACAAAACAAGCTCCGCGAACACCCTCGCGAGCTTGAGTTTCTTCTCTCACAATCCGAGAGGAACACTTCGGGCTTTCACCGAAGTACTTGCTTCCTTGAACAACAATAGTTGAGTGGATCACTCACTCTCTAACTTTCACACACTTAGCTTATGATGTGGAATTGATCTAAGATGTTGAATTGTAAGCTTGGAGAGTAGATTTGGGGAATGGGAGACTTGGAATTTTCTCTTAAGTGTATATGACAAATGGAAGTGTAAGAGTTTGTAATTGTGTCATGGGAACATCTATTTATAAGATCCTAAGGTGTAATAGTCGTTGGGGTTAAGTTGGGTAAGGTTTTATTGAGAATAAAAAAAGAGCAACCTGCAGGATCCAATTCTGAGTAAGTTCGGTCGACGGAATCGGGAAGAAATGGTCGACCGTTTGGCAAATTTGACCAAGATTTGGTCGACCGATAAATGAACGGTCGACCGCGATAGGTTATAACTTAGGTACACTTAAGTTAACGGTCAAACACCGAATAGGGTTCGGTCGACGAAAACTAACAGTCTTTTCGGGGTTGATAAACATGATCATATTCGGTCGACCGAAACAAGGTCCACTGTCGACCGAAAACTAATAGGCAGTTTGGGTTTGTCGAGACGTATAAGTTTGGTCGACTTAAACAGGTCCACGGTCGACCGATAGGCAAAATGTATTTTGGGGGCATTAACGAATAATTTGAATATGACTGTTGGTATAATACGACAACCCTAACGGTCAAAAACTTATGTTGATTCGGTCGACCGAGAAGGTCGCAACGGTCGACCGAAAGTGGGAGTTGAAAACACTACTGGATTATGATCACTCAGTCAACCGAACGGTTTGGGTCGGACGACCGAATGTGGGCATACTGTTCAGGTTTGGTGTTAGTGTTTTCCGGTCTAAGTTTGGGTGATCTATTGAAGTCCAATTGAAGTGAAATTTTGTGTGTGACTTCTATAGGGAACATAGTGTGTGTTTGCGTTGATTCTAGCTCAAGTATTCTCAATTACACAAAGTTCCTAACACTCAAAAGAAATGCAAATTACAAGTCTTCAAATGAGCTTGATTACATGTCTTGACTTTAATCATTTCTTTCTTGAGTCTTGATCACCTGTAGAAGGTAGCACAAAACAATATATATGTTGTGATATATGTGTGCCACTCTACATTGATTATAATTAAGATTAGATTGATTAAATTATCAAAACATAGATTAAGGCCAAAAAGGCAACAATCTCCCCCTTTTTGATGATGGCAACCTATATCTTAATACTTGAAATTTTTAGTTGTAAACTATGCATATAAATGCTCCCCCTATGGTTGTCCATAGTTTTTGTTCGATTATAATCAAATTTCAAGATACCCCTTTAATTATCTCTCCCCCTTTGACATCCATCAAAAAATTAAATAAAAGATTAAACATAGAATTAAGGATGTCTTGTAATGAAGTTACTCCTCCTAATTTTTGCACTTCATTACTCTAAGTAAATGATATTCATTAAGCTCCCCCTATCAATATGAATATGATTTTTTGATTAAGTTCAATTCTAATTCTCCCCCTTTAACATCTAGCAGAATTTATCAATTAGGCATGTGATGTATTAATCCCCTTTGACATCCATTTAAAAATTTGACATTTACATCAATGGCTGAGATACAAATTTCAAGATATGCAATGAATGAATGAATATATGATATGTCAATTTATCATGTTAAAACCTAGACTAGAACCAATTTAATCAAATATTTATAGGATAGAAAAATTATACCTACTTTGAAGCTTGAATTGGTTCCAATCTCCATTCGGTGATGCAGCCGGCCTTGAATTTGACTCTCAAGCTTGCCCGGTCACCACCGATTTTCTCCTCAAGCACCTAAAAGTGTAGATTTAGGTACCCAAACAACTTTGGGTCCTTGAATGTTAGCTTTGGGAACCCAAACTATTTTGGTTTTAGGATCCCACACACTAGAAGAACTATGCTTTACAACTAAGTGTTTTCCTTTGCAAGAACTAAACTTGAAGAACTATACTTTACTAAGCACGGTTGCATTGTAGTGTAGTTTAGTGTAACCAACCTTTCTCTCCTTTCTTTCCCACTCGCCTTCGCACAAACCAAAAGTCGACACACCTCCCTGTGGATCGACCCGTATTTGCCACCGCTTCAACGTGGCCGTGCACTTGCAGTTTAATATAAAACGAATCAATCAAGAGACCCCTAGGGGTGGAGTGTGTGCACACATGTAAAAAGATTGCCTTGTGAGAGTGTTTTCGGAATTTGGTGTATACTATACTCCCTAGGGGTGGAGTGTGTGCACACATGCAACTATGCTTAGTAAAGTATAGTTCTTCAACTTTGCAAGTGTGTTTGAAGAACTTTGCAACTATGCTTACACATAACATATACACTACAAACATGGTTTAGGAAAAAGAAAGGAGAGAAAGGTTGCCTTACAACTAAGTGTTTTCATTTAAAGTTGTATGAATTACATGGTTTTTAACATATGAATCATTATATCCTAAACCATGTTTTTGCAAAGATTGCCTTTGACTTCCTAATAGCATATTAAGCATCTTAGTTCCATTTCTGAACTTTTCTAGATCTTTTCTTAATTGCACATTGCAAGCATGAAGATCTAATTGTTCAATATCAACGGGTGTTGCTTTTAAACTTTCAAGAGTTCATGCATTAGTTTTAAGTTTAGCAAGCACCTCAATTTTCTCATGCATGATTGATTCAATTTGGCTTTGGAGATTCTTGATTAGCTTTCTAGCATTCTTATTTTTATCACAAATGATCTCATATTGTTTAACTAAGTCATTCAATGCATTTTGAAGCTCATCATGTGTATAAGTTTCTTCATTAACACTAGAGTGTGAGCTATCACTATAGTATGACTTAGTTGAGCATTATCTATTAGAACAAGAGTTAGAGTCTACCTAACTTTGATCATCTTCAATAGCCATGAAGCATGAGTGAGCCACCTCTCTTCTACTTTGCAAGGAAGACGATGATGATGATGGTGATGAAGAATCATCCCATGTAGCTTGTGAGCTTCCTCCTTCCTTTCTCTTCTCTTGCTCTTATCCTTTTCTCTTCTCCTCTCCCTTCTCTCATTTTTCTTCTCTCCTTCTCTTCTATCATTTTCACTCTCCTCCTTCTCCTTCTCCTTTTCTTTTTCTCTTTTCTCACTTATTCTTCCTCTTCTTTCTCTCATATATCCTTTGTCCTTCTTGAGGAATTTGAAGAAGTCTTGGGCAAGGACTTCAATGTCCTCATTCTCGATTCCTCTCTTTGGCTCCTCAAATTTTGCATATAAGGCCATTAAGGGTTTGTTCTTGGAGGCTTCCTTCTCCTTTAGATGATTAATTTGAAGCTCATAAGCCATGAGATTTCCAATTAGCTCCTTCATCTTGAGTTGGGAAAGATCGTGCCCTTCTTCAATTGCGACAACTTTATCTTCCCAATCGTTGCTAAGCGACCAGAGCAACTTCCTTGTCATCTCTCCTTCATTAAGTTTTCTTCCAAGAACACAAACATAGTTAGTAATATCAGTGAAGCGAGTGTTGATGTCGCTTATGTTCTCGCCGATTTGGATAGAAAAAAACTCATATTTATGCAAGAGGAGACTAATGCGAGTTTCTTTGGTTTTACTATCACCCTCGTGATTCATTTGTAATGTATGCCAAATTTCGAAAGTACTCTCACAACCCCTAATTCTATTGTATTCAACCTCATTAAGGCCACAATATAGAATGTTCATAATTTTAGAGCTCATCCCAATTTCTTTCATTTTGGCCCTAGAAAGTGAGTCTAATTCATCTTCATTTGGGGGTGTGTAGGGATTTTGAAGAAACATCCAATACTTAAGGTCATTAGAAATTAGGAAACTTTTCATCATATTCTTCCAATAATTGTAATTTGACTTATTTAGCAAAGGAGGTCTAGTTGTGCACAAACCTTTTACATGATTAGATGTTGAAGTCATACTAAAATAACGGTTAAGTAATGAAATTTAGCTCACAAAACTCTGATACCAAATGTAATATTGTAATGAGGCTTAGTTCTAATCACTTTTAGGCTAATTACCTACTAGTTTAAGTAAGTATATGCAGCGGAATTAAAAACTAAACTAGCAAGCAAAGGAAGAAATTGTGCGAACCACAAAGAAGGCACCAGATTTTATAGAGGTTCGGCCTCCCGCCTACTTCCTCACTTGCAAGCTCCGCTCGCATCTTCACTATCAACCTCGTTCTGAGCCGAGATTAAGTCTTTTACAAAACAAGCTCCGCGAACACCCTCGCGAGCTTGAGCTTCTTCTCTCACAATCCGAGAGGAACACTTCGGGCTTTCACCGAAGTCCTTGCTTCCTTGAACAACAATAGTTGAGTGGATCACTCACTCTCTAACTTTCACACACTTAGCTTATGATGTGGAATTGATCTAAGATGTTGAATTGTAAGCTTGGAGAGTAGATTTGGGGAATGGGAGACTTGGAATTTTCTCTTAAGTGTATATGACAAATGGAAGTGTAAGAGTTTGTAATTGTGTCATGGGAACATCTATTTATAAGATCCTAAGGTGTAATAGTCGTTGGGGTTAAGTTGGGTAAGGTTTTATTGAGAATCAAAAAAGAGCAACCTGCAGGATCCAATTCTGAGTAAGTTCGGTCGACGGAATCGGGAAGAAATGGTCGACCGTTTGGCAAATTTGACCAAGATTTGGTCGACCGATAAATGAACGGTCGACCGCGATAGGTTATAACTTAGGTACACTTAAGTTAACGGTCAAACACCGAATAGGGTTCGGTCGACGAAAACTAACAGTCTTTTCGGGGTTGATAAACATGATCATATTCGGTCGACCGAAACAAGGTCCACTGTCGACCGAAAACTAATAGGCAGTTTGGGTTTGTCGAGACGTATAAGTTTGGTCGACTTAAACAGGTCCACGGTCGACCGATAGGCAAAATGTATTTTGGGGGCATTAACGAATAATTTGAATATGACTGTTGGTATAATACGACAACCCTAACGGTCAAAAACTTATGTTGATTCGGTCGACCGAGAAGGTCGCAACGGTCGACCGAAAGTGGGAGTTGAAAACACTACTGGATTATGATCACTCAGTCAACCGAACGGTTTGGGTCGGTCGACCGAATGTGGGCATACTGTTCAGGTTTGGTGTTAGTGTTTTCCGGTCTAAGTTTGGGTGATCTATTGAAGTCCAATTTAAGTGAAATTTTGTGTGACACTTCTATATGGAACCTGGTGTGTGTTTGAGTTGATTTTAGCTCAAGTTTGCTCAATTACACAAAGTTCCTAAGACTCAAAAGAAATGCAAATTACATGTCTTCAAATGAGCTTGATTACATGTCTTGACTTGAATCATTTCTTGCTTGAGTCTTGATCACCTGTAGAAGTTAGCCCAAAGCAATATATATGCTATGAAATATGTGTGCTACTCTACATTGATTATAATTGAGATTGGGTTGATTAAATCATCAAAACATAGATTAAGGCCAAAAAACCAACAATTACCGTATCCAATGATCGACAAAAATAAGTACATCGAGTCGTGTTGCTAGGTTAAATAATGCATCTATGTTCGGATTTTGTGGGTGTATCCGCTGAAAACCCTCAGGAGACATCACTCCTCCTCCTTGGCGACAAGGGGGTTTAACGGCTTGTTGCACGTGCTAAGTGCATCCGTGATTCCTACGAAAGTGAGTTAGGATTTTCTTGTTTTCTGTTTTGTTTTCCCTTTCGTAATTTTTCTTTTTGTTGTTTTGCTTGGGACTAGCAATCACTAGGTGTACGTGTATTTGATTGACATCATATCATGCATATATTCATGTCTTATATCCTCTATTTTGAACATAAGCAATGCTTCGTAATGAGTTTTGTGTATAAATTTCAGGAATAAACAGTTTTGAGAAGAAGAAACACAAAAATGACTAAAATGCGAGGAAAAAAGACTGTTCGGTGTGACCTATGGACCTATCTTCATGATGCAAGGACACAGATGTAAGTTAAAAGGATCAATGAGCAAATCGAGAAACTCGACACCATCAGGAGGAGTATTTTGGCAATTAGATTCGGGTCTACACTCAAACAACCAATTCGGGTGCACTACACATGATGAAATCAAGCCAAAAAAGTGTCGTCCAAACCCAGGCTGGATCCAAGCAATCCAGACAGCAAATTGGCGGTTCCAAACCGCTGATTGGCAGTTGGATTTGCTATAAACCCGATTAGGTTTGGCCGGGTGGTGTATTAGAGTGTTTATGTCCATTTATAGTATGTCATTAGTCCCACATCGGGGGATTGTCCCAGGTGACCTTTTTCCATGACTATAATAGAACTCTTCCTCCTCCCTTGTAATGTAATCTTTACTTGGTGGCCATTGTCTCTACTTGGAGTAAAGCCTTGGAGCAAAACTCTTGTGGAGAAATGCCACTTGTAATGTGAGTGATGAATAAAAGAATGTTTTGTTAGTTTCATGTCTTCTCTTTTAATTCGTGCATGCTTAGCTTAATTTTGTTTTGTCTTGGTAGAATTAATTATAATGTTTCCTTTTCTTAATGTAGTTGGTAGCTTAATGAGTAGTGAGTAGTTTCGTCCCCCTTTGGGGGTGGAGTTGATGTCTATACATGTCATGAAGAATGGGATGAATGCTATCTTTTGCTTTATGTGATGAATGTGGGTGTATGCTTGTTTGAATAAAAGAGAATACTTAACTTGATGGTTTCTGCCATAATCATTAGGTACATCACATGTTTGTTTATGTTCTCAATAACAAACTTGTTTATGCTCATGTTTATCAACTAGGTTAGTGATTTAGATGACAGGTCTTGCCACAACCATTAGGTACTTCCTATGCATAAAAACACAACCTACACTTATGCCCTATTGAATGCATTCTTCACCACTTTATTTCATGTGAACACACTCCACCCCTTGGGGGTTTTCCTTCCTGATTCTCGTCTTGCTTTGATCGTACTTAGTTTGGTTTCAATTCCTCTCACTTTCGATTTCTCTCGCTTTCGTTTGCCTTGTTTGATGCTTGCTAGTTTAGTGTAGTTTAGTTTAGTATAATCAACTTATTCTCCCATTTATTTCCCACTTGATTTCCAAAGCACTAGAAGTCGACACACCTCCCTGCGGATCGACCTGTACTTGTCGTGTCTTCACCGATGCCGTGCACTTGCGGTTGAACTTAATTTCAATCAGTAACACAAAGAAACATGTTAAATAAAATTGCATGTTTAATTACAAAGAGTGTGTTCATGATATAAGAACCTGTTAGTTCATTAACATGTTCTAATAAAATAGCGAGCCCATCGCTCGCGAGTATCATCGAGCTCCTTTTGCAAGTAGGGATCACTCTTCTTTTGGAAGACCTATAAAATACAAGTACCAAATATTAATATCTACGTAATGAAACTATAATTATACAACTGAAAATGATATATATTACCTCAGATAAGGCTACGTTTTGAGGTGCAATTTCAATGATTTCCTCCATGTATCTCATAAGGTAGTAACCACATTCCGTATTACCAGTCTGCTTGCTGTACTACAAAGATATAAATTCACTAAATATATGTTGCATTACTTAACATAATTAAAAAAAGGGAGAAAGTACTTACTCCCATTCCATGCCATGTTACTCCAGCATTTTTAGATTTTCTTTTTCCACCTAAGACTTTGTAAACCTTCATTGTCCCGCTCATGATAGGGGAGAAAGTACTTACTCCCATTCCATTACGTGTTACTTGCATTAGAAGTTTATTACAAAATCAAATTTCAATTACTTTAAATTAACAAATTAACCTCATGATAAGGGAGTAGATAATATCTTTTGCCTTGTTCTTTAATGAGAAGCCCAAGCTCACCGGATTTATCGTCATTCCCGTATATAGAAGTATATGGACTCACAAATCCAAATAATTGATCATCGGAAGACACTAACCTTCTGGCATCATAAAGGTGTCTACAAGAGTAAAAATTACTTTTTATTATAATTACGATAAAATTATTCAATACATTTGATCTTATACACAAGCAAATACTTACTTCACTTGCACGTCGATAATCATGATGGACAATGAATTCATCACCAAGAACTGCATAACATCCTCTTTAGCGATGTATAAATCCGAAGGCAACCCTTTAACATTCTCCTCCAAATCCTAAGCAGTCAAGGCTTGTGATCCCCTAACTACCATTAATTGATACAACATTTTGCACCTATTTGGTAGCAAATTAATGTTGATCGGAGGTTGCTTGTTTGACCCTTTGCTCTGGGGGCTTGAAACCTTACCGATATATATACAAACGCTAAAAATACAAATATTAACAAAATTGAAATTTATTGGTTTTGAAAATTAAAGTATACCTCATGTGTATCATTTACCTCTACTAAATGACGAGGCCATTTTAGGAACCCACCAATAGCATCACCAAGGGTAACAACCTCTTCTTCGGGAATTGGCACCAGAGCACCAGCATCTAAGCAACTACCCACTGCAACCTTCACTTCTCCCTCTTCTACCTCTTTGAAGTGGTGTTTAGAGGTGTTATAAACTTTGTCGTGTCCCACCAATCTTCGATCATGGTCTTCTACAAATGGACAACATCTAGATCCATCCTCAAATTTTACTAAACGAGGGACCACCTACGATGACCAATTCTCGAGAATGAGCTGCAAAATCAGATTATCGGTCAGGGTTGACCACTGGATGCACCGGAGGAGTAGTCATCGGGGAAGAAGCGGTCCTGTGGCGGGTAGGAGAAATAGGAAAATCACGATCCAATCTCTCCATAACAAGTTGCAATTTATTTTGCAAATCTAAAATTTGTTTCTCACATTTGGTATGAGTTGTTGACGAATTTTACCGATTAGTCATTCCATAATATTGTCGCAATCCAACCCTACTCCCTACCCCCATACACGACCGGGAGGTTCATAAGTTCCCAAGGCTTCGCGTAGAATATCATTCCGGCCATCTGAAACAAATTCACCTTGGGATTCTCTCAACATCAGAGAGTCTTAAAGTTGAAAGAAAAATGTTACAACCAATTGAAAAATATAAAATTACTGAATGTGATTTAATAACATATACAAGTGATACACCTTACTATTTTTGAGCTGACCGCTTCCGACTCGTCTATGACGTACTCCCCTTTGGAGTTTAACCTCATTCTCTTCCAAGAATCACATCGACGGATGGGGAAAGGAGGGGACAAGTTGCTTGCTTGCTCCTCACTCATATCGGAGTCAATTGCCTCTTGTGTCTTTTGGGCCATTTTTTCAGCCATCATTTGTGCTTCTAATTTTCGGTACCCCGATCGAGACATACGATGGGGATACTTGTTAGAAGATCTACGTTCTTGGTTTTTTGCTCGGAGGGCCTAAAACCAATTTTATAAGATTATCATTTAAAGCAATAACTTAATAAGTTCATATTCTAAATTAAACTCAATTACCTGAAACTCCAGGGTTTGTCTTGATTTTATCAACTGCTCCCATGTATTCAAGGTGATAAAGTTATAGTAATCGCATGGATTTCTGTCGTGGTACTCTCCGAGTATGTACTTCTTGGTTACATTTGTTTTGAAGTCCCTCCAACAGACAGACATGTATGTCATCCATTTTTTCTTCAACTTGTCAGTGGATGTCCTCAAAACTTGCCTATAACAAGTTAACATTTTAATTTCTTTTAATTAAAAGTTCGACTAAAACTAAAGAATATTATAATGGACTCATTACATGTACGTCATCCCAAGATTTGCCTTTCAGTTTCTCATCAATGATTGAATCAGTTATAAAATAACCGCAAGTGCACGGCCATGTTGAAGCGGTGGCAAATACGGGTCGATCCACAGGGAGGTGTGTCGACTCCGGTTAGTTCGAAGGCGAGTGGGAAACGAAGGGGAGAAAATGTGTGATTACACGAAACTAAACTACGAATGAACAAACGATAAAACTAAACCCCATGGAGTGGAGGTGTGTAGGTATGTGTGTGTGAGTGGGTCTTCTTTTCAATTGGAAACAAGTGTAGTTTGTGTGGCATACAAGTAGAAGCTAGTGTAGAATCTAAATGTAGGATACACAACACTACATGACAAACCATGAACATGCATATCTCAAATAAAGTTGAGGTTGATTTTAGATTCTCAAGGATGCAATAAGTACCTAGTGTGGCCATTAAAGCATCAATCAATCCTACATACAACCTAAATCATTCATGTGAATGTGCACCAAACATGGATCCATACATAACAAGTCATTCCCATCAAATCATAACAAGCAACAAGATAAATTCTAAAGCTAGCACGAGATAAGTACATAGTGTGGACATTATCCCATCTAATACAAGTTTAATCATGCTACAAGTATAGATCTATATTAAGCATATGAAATGATACAAATAAAAGAACCCAAAAACATCACATATTCTACATTACCTCCACGCCAAATGGGGATGGAACTACTCACAACTCATTAAGAAAAGAAGACGAAATGAAATTAAACTAAGCATACAAAAAGAGACAATATAAAACTAACTCAGAAAAATTATTTTATTTACATGACTCACATTACAAGTAGCATTCTTCTCCACCTTGAGTTTTTGCTACAAGGCTTACTCCAAGTAGAGAGAATGCCACCAAGCAATGGGTGAATAAAAATGAGGAGGAAGAATTCTATTTATAGGCATGGAAAAGGGTAATCCGGGACGATCCCCCGGTATGGGACTAATTTCATACTATAAATGGACATAAAACAACATAACCAACAACCCGACTAAACCATGAAGACATTGCTCACATTTGGACCGCTAATTGGCGGTCTATATGTGTCTGATCAAGTGTGGATTTTGGTGGCCCGGTTCTGGCTTGATTTCTTGATGTTTGATGAACCTGATTTGGTTTTTCTATGGTTAGGCCCGGATCTAAATGCCAAAATACTCCTCATGATGGTGTGGAGTGCTTGATTTTGCTACTTAGTCCTTTTGGGTTAACATCCGGGTCCTTGTCTCTTGCATCTTACCCATAAGTCTTGCTACTTTGTCATTTTCCTTGCTTTTATATCCTTTTTGAGTAACTTCTTCCCAAACCTATTTATTCCTGAAACATAAACTTAAAACTCGTTACGTAGCATTGCTTAGGCTAAAATAAAGGATATAAGACACAAATATATGCATGATATGATGTCAATCAAATACCCCACACCTAACTTTTGCTAGTCCCGAGCAAAACAAAGAAAGGGAAAAATGAAAGAAAGGAAAAATCATTCATAAAATAGGGAAATTCTAACTCACTTTCGTAGGAATCACTGTTGGACTTAGCACGTGTAACAAGCCATTAAACCCCCTTATCGCCAAGGAGGAGGAGTGTTGTCTCCTGAGGGTTTTCAGCGGATATACCCACAAAATCCGAACATTGATGCATTATTCCATCTATAAACTCGAGTCGATGGACTCATTTTTGTCGATCATTGGACAGGGTAATCCTACGGACCGACTCTATAGAAGTATCCAGTCCACAAACCTAGCCTAATGAATCATTTGTGCAAGTTAATTAAGGACTTAAGTGAAAGACATGGACAACCTTAACATCCTCAAGTGATACAAAGTGTAAAGTCCATTAAGGTTCTTATTTGCATTACCATTTTTTTCTTTTGTTTCTTTTTTCTTCTTCTTACTAGTTGGTGTGTAATTCTCCCAGGGTCAGGTTTTGTGCATGATTGCCAATGAGGACTTACACTATCACGTACACCTTTCCCCACATCTCCACATAGGGCAATCCCTACCACCCGTGTAACGGGAGTTCGGTCGGTGCATCCCAAGTCAGATGACTCGAAAGCAGCAAGCACAAAGTCCCCTCAGACCTAATTTCCTGAGTGATAGGAGCCGTGCGAGAAGACAGAACACCTACTCACTTATTTCTTATCTACACATGAACCAAAACCCCTACACCTAATGTCTCACAACAAGATTTAAAGGGTCCTTGACTACAACAAACTTCCTTATATTAACAGACACGAATTATTGACTCACTAGGTTCAGGGTGAACTTCTTTAATTGTTTGAGTACTGAAACCCTATGATTACTCCCCCCCCCCCCCCCCCCCGAGGGAAGACCAGGGTGCATCCTAACGACTCGATAAGACCTAAAACTGATATACTAGATATCCTAATGCATCATGTTCAAGACAATTTGGGAGCTTTCTTTTTACTTTGCGTCTCAACGGTTTTGCACATGCTAAACACATGCAAAACCCATAAAATATTTTCTTTTGCAAACACATGAAGATTTTTGAAAGAAATGAAATTTTGTAAACACTAGGCAAGCAAAGGAAGACAAGACACCCAAGGATCATGGCAAGCAGAGATATCAATATTAAATGCAGCACACTAACATGACCCTAATAATACAAACAAAAGAAAACAAGACAAAGTGAGAAAGACTCGACTATTTACACACATAAAACACCCCCCACACCTACTTCATGCATTGTCCGGAATGAATCTTAGCATAAAACTACATGGATTTATGCATGAAAAAGAAAAGATCTCACAAACATGAAGCGCAAAGGGAAGTTCATGGTTATGTTGATGGACACAAACCCGAATTTCCTCAAAACCTGTAAAATGCTAAAGAAGGATTACAAATACGTGAAAGAAATGAGGCCCAAATACACAAGGGTTGGAGCCCACAAGAATCAATGCTCGCTTATGGAGTCTTTTATTGTACTTTTTATTCTTTTTTTTAATATAACTATGTATAAAAATAAGTTCCCATCTTTATTTGTGAAAGGACATCAAATGGGAACCTCAAAAGTTGGTCAATGCACTTGGAATGGGAACATGACACCACGCGGGGCCAGAATACTCATGTTTGGGCCCCCCTCACAAAGAACACAAGATGAAAGGAGAGGTTCATGAATTAGGCGCAAAGGCGTCTCATTCAAAGGATCAAACTGAAAGAGCTTGAACCTCTCAAGAGTTTGGGAAATATGGGGCAACGGAAAAAAGAGTTTCTCCCATTGCGGTACTGAAGTTATGATCGTCAATCCAAACTCTCCAACCAAACATGTTGGTGGGTCGGAAAGAGGTCAAGAACCTCGTTAGGCATGTCTGACTCACCAAGCAAACAGAAAGTGGGTCTCTTACCCAAGGAATCGTCCAAGGAACTCCTAATACGCTCATTAGCAATGTAGTTGTTTGATGTTCCATCATTTCCAAGATGATCAGGAACAATAGTGAAAGGAAAACTCTCATCAAGTCGTTTGAAATTAAGGGTACTGGGGAGCTCTTGATCCACCAGAGGTGAGTCCTTAATAGGCACAACATGAAGATCATGTGGCTCAAGGGCCACAAGACAAAAAGATAAGGCACAATCTTGTGTCGACTCATCATTAAGCGGGTCCATGTTATTCTCAATTTGGATTGAATCCCCCACCATGTAATCAGGAATTGAAACCCCAAGTCCCTCAGACTGACAAGGAGTTTGACTTTGAAAGATTATGCTTTGAATTTATGGAAGTGGTGGCTCGAAATCAGAAGATAAATCCTCATGTTGACATGAAAAGTTACCCTCCTCACATTCACGTAATTGTTGCGTCATTTGACTCACTTGCATTGCCATATTTTGTATGGACTGTTGAATGGTTTCCATGAACGTAAGGAAAGTTTGTTTCAAGGAATCGGGTATGCGGTCAACTACGAGGTCCAAGTCAGAGCTTGGGAAATTTTGGGGTTGGGTGTTGATGAGCTGAGAATGAGTCCAATGATTCGGAGTGGGGTGTTGGTACAATTCTGGGTATTCGGGAAGAGGATACTGGGGTGGGCATGATGTATAAAAATTTGAATAAGAATTGTCTCCCCACGAATCCATCCCTCTCAGATTGTACGCGGATGCGTAATGGTCATATTGAGCATTTTGGGAAAAGGTATGCTCAAACTCAGGCTCTGGGGGAACATAAGGACATTCCCCGATAACATGACCACTCAACCCACAACAGTCACACGGTACGGCTACTGGAGCCACCGGTGCACTCATGTTGTCTACCGCACGCGTGAAAGAGGCCAAAGTTTGTTGTAATGTCTTAGTTTGTTGACCAGCATATGATCCGACATAACTAAATGGTGGTCTAGCAGTCGGTGCCTCTCTCATATTACCCCAATTTGAAGATTGCTCAGCCACACAATTAAGATCGTCCCAACAATAAATAGTGTTTGTCTAAGGCACCCCAGGACGCATGGGTCCGGAGTACCCGGGAGAATTGTCCTGGTCCAAACAATGATATGGATGGTCGCCCATGTAACCATCCATCTCGACAAAAAAAACCTCTCGAGTCGACCACACTCACCACCACGAGGCTAAGCTCGCAAAAAGTGCTCGACTCAACCCTAAAACGCTAACAGAGAGTGTAAAGGGGAGGAGACTAGAACGTAGAAGTAGGTGAGAAGAAGAAGACTTAGAGGAGAACGGAAGAATCCCTAGAGACTAGTGTGGGTAAAGGGTGAGGGTAGAAGCCTAGTCTAGCAAACATGGCTCAAGCGACCTACGGTCAGTATAGGTACTTACAACTAGACGACGCCTAACTGCGAGGTCACACAACCTCAACATGCCTCACCTCCCTACGAAGAAGACCACAAAGCCCAGCAAGTGAGCCAAGATCTGGAGATCTCGTCTCTCCTACTATCGACAAAGTGGGCGACGCTGATAAAGCCATGACGGTCGTGACCGGATCACTCTCCTAATGCACCAGAGTCCTAGGGCCAATGTCTACTTGCTTTTAGATTAAGGCTTTACTTAAGTGTGCTTTTTGGGGCTAAGGGAGGGCTGATGAAATCTCCCACCTTATCTTTGAAGATTATAGGTGATGCCCCTTAAAGATGTTTTGAAATCTTTGGCTAGCAACTCACCAAACAAGCACTCCTCACTCTTGTTACAATGCACCTTACTAACTAATGCATGCTCTAACCATGCATGAATGAGAGAATGGGTGCACATACTTTACGCCAGCAATCAATAACAGGAATTTAAAGCAATTGAAAGACAATGTGCATGTGAGGACTACAAGTGATGCATGACCTAGATGGCAATTAGTCTAATCTTTTGCTTTGAGTTTTATGATCCAAGTTGTCTTAAAACGGGGAATTGATTGATCTGGGAGCAAACTACAGGTTACAACATTCACAATTGAGCTCCTAGACAACTAAATTGACAACACAAACAACCAGAACAACATTTGGAGTGAAGTTAGCTCACCGGGCCGCTGATTGACGGTCACTTTGGTGCCCGTCTTCCTCCAATTTCTCCAGTTGCCATCCCTAAATGCCGAGATATCCTTGAAACAAACAAAAACTAAAAATTAAACTCACTCGAATCGTCCAAACCAATGTCTGGACAAACACTTCCCCGACAACAGTGCCAAAAACTTGATTGAATCAGTTATAAAATAACCACAAGTGCATGGCAGTGTTGAAGAGGTGGAAAATACGGGTCGATCCACAGGGAGGTGTGTCGACTCTGGTTAGTTCGAAGGCGAGTGGGAAACAAAGGGGAGAAAATGTGTGATTACACTAAACTAAACTACGAATGAACAAACGATAAAACTAAACCCCATGGAGTGGAGGTGTGTAGGTATGTGTGTGTGAGTGTCTTCTTTTCAATTAGAAACAAGTGTAGTTTGTGTGGCATACAAGTAGAATATAGTGTAGATTCTAAATGTAGGATACACAACACTACATGACAAACCATGAACATGCATATCTCAAATAAAGTTGAGGTTGATTTTAGATTCTCAAGGATGCAATAAGTACCTAGTGTGGCCATTAAAGCATCAATCAATCCTACATACAACCTAAATCATTCATGTGAATGTGCACCAAACATGGATCCATACATAACAAGTCATTCCCATCAAATCATCACATGCAACAAGATAAACTCTAACGCTGGCATGAGATAACTACATAGTGTGGACATTATCCCATATAATACAAGTTTAATCATGCTACAAGTATAGATCTATATTAAGCATATGAAATGACACAAACAAAAGAACCCAAAACATCACATATTCTACGTTACCTCCACCCCAAATGGGATGGAACTACTCACTAATCATTAAGAAAAGAAGACAAAATGAAATTAAATAAGAAAAATTATTAAATTTACATGACTCACATTACAAGAAGCATTCTTCTCCACCTTGAGTTTTTGCTACAAGGCTTACTCCAAGTAGAGAGAATGCCACCAAGCAATGGGTGAATACAAATGAGGAGGAAGAATTCTATTTATAGGCATGGAAAAAGGTAATCCAGGACGATCTCCCGGTATGGGACTAATTTCATACTACAAATGGGCATAAAACAACATAACCAACAACCCGACTAAACCGTGAAGACATTGCTCACATTTGGACCGCTAATTGGCGGTCTTGGACCGCCAATTGGTGGTCTATATGTGTCTGATTGAGTCTGGATTTTGGTGTCTCGGTTGTGGCTTGATTTCTTGATGTGTGATGAACCCGAGTCAGTTTTTGATGGTTAGGCCTGGATCTAATTGCCAAAATACTCCTCATGATGGTGTGGAGTGGTTGATTTTGCTACTTAGTCCTTTTGGGTTTACATCCGGGTCCTTCTCTCTTGCATCTTAGCCCATAAGTCTTGCAACTTAGTCATTTTCCTTGCTTTTATATCCTTTTTGAGTCTTCTTCCCAAACTTATTTATTCCTGAAACATAAGCATAAAACTCATTACGTAGCATTGATTAGGTTAAAATAAAGGATATAAGACACAAATATATGCATGATATGATGTCAATCAATCAACTTTGGCCCAACTCGACAAATAGATGTCAATTTTGGACCTCGCTAGGCTCCCTAGATAACTATACCAGTTATCAGATGTAAGACATGCTCTCCTGCTACACTATTAAGTCTTATTTCATCCTTATGCTTGATTATATGTTATCTTTATGCTTTCTTTATGTTTTGTGAATTTTTGTTTTGTTTCGGGAAAGTTTCCTTTCGGGGAAAAGTTTCCTTTGGGGCAAGTTAATGCGACTCGGGGGGTTTTGCAATCGGTTGACTTAATCAGGTCGATCGGGTGCAAATCGTGTGTGTGGGTGGGCTTGGACTTGGATTGGATGTGTAGGGTTGTGGTGTGAGGCTGGGTTACATGGCTGCCACGTCAGCAAGAGGATATCCTCTTGTGATTTGCAAACATTTGAATTTTTAGCTTTATGGTATGTTTTGATTTCCCCTTCATTGCATTAAGCCTTTGCCGTTTGTGTTAGTTTCCTTGAAAGAAAAACACAACGCAGCCCCAGTCATCCCTACCTCCCTTCCCTTCTCTTCTCCATGCCACTGCCTCTATCAACCACCACCACCTCCATCTTCGGCGTACTGTTGGCTGATCTCCGGTGACTTTTTGTAGAAGCAAGCTAGTGGACATCCTTGTGTGTGGCTAGAAGGTGTCTTGGTGGCTGACCTCTGGCAAACTCAGGCCCTATTTTGGCAAATCAGGTATGCTCCTAACCTCTGGTGAGTTTTATGGGAGGGGGTGTTGTCTGGAGGGTCCGGCCAACACCATGTGGTGGCTGCTGCAATCGTTGCACCACCAACCGAACCTGCTCTAGCGCTTGCAAGGAGCTGCACTAGATGGAGCTGGCTATGGGACAGCCAAGTGCACCAGAGCTCTGGTGAGCTCTGGTGAGGCCCGACCAGGGGTGAAGAGGGTTCCTTCTGGGCTGAGTTTGGAGTGGTCATGGGTCTAGTTGGGTGTGGTTGGTGCACACAAGATCCGACTAGGGTTTGTCTTCAACCCTTTTACTCCTTGTCTTGGATGGCTGGCTGGTGAAGCCCTTCCAGATGGTGGATGGGATCAGGAGAGGGTGGGGATGGACCCTAGGGAGGGTGAGGGTGAGGGGGTTCTGGATAGGCTAGCTTGGTATGAGCTGGGTGTGCAAGGGTAGGCTAATCATGCGATTAGTGCACCATGTGCGCCATCTTGCTCGGTTGTTGGACTCAGTTGTCTGGATGGATCTCAACTGACTTTCTCCCATTTCAGACCACCTAAGAAGGAAACTCTAAGAACATGAGTTTGACGGATCAGGGGCTCATATATCTGGTCGTGAGTTGGTTTGCATTGGTAGCTCGTTTGATGTACATTATCATGTTCTACGTGTTGAATGTTGTGTTGCAACATATTAGTTGGTTGTGTTCAGTAGTAGATATAATCTAATTATATGATCTGATGTGGGTGCATTTTCTGGTGCTGGAGTCATGCATGCACTTATGAATGTAATCGAGCTCTTTCATGTTATATGCTATTTGTGTCATATTCTATTGCAACATGTTAACCCATTTGCACGCATATATGCTAGTTTAGAGATCTATATTGTCTGCTGATATTTCATGCATACCCCCATCATGTTATTCTATAGATATATATGTAATTCATACCCATATCAACT
The DNA here is from genome assembly GCA_963682175.1 of Triglochin maritima. Lineage (NCBI taxonomy): Eukaryota > Viridiplantae > Streptophyta > Magnoliopsida > Alismatales > Juncaginaceae > Triglochin > Triglochin maritima. The sequence goes on along the minus strand of OY821790.1, from coordinate 12,890,761 downwards.
CCGATCATATTCTGAGATTTTAACTACTCTGAAATTGATGATGCATGTTATCGATTATTGTGGAGTTCGATTATGATATACCTTGTTGTAATGCATCATTCTATTGTTTCTTTTATGTCTATGTGTTACTGATGTGATGTGTTATGTTGTGTTGTATGACCCTTAGGATATCAGACCTTATAACATCATTATCATGACCCGTAGACGACTCTATTAGTTGCTAGATGGTTTTACCAATTCGGTTAGGATTGGTTTTTGTTGTGGTGCAATTTCATCCCTGATTTGGGACATTTGTTTCTGATTGTTGATTAGAGCTAGGATGAGGGTATCCTTATATCCTTCCTTGAGCTCGTTCTGGACTTAAGTACCCTACATAGCATTTAATTTGATAAGTAATTCTAGGCACGTTCTGTTTTCTGGGCCGACGGGCCATGAGTGGTCCTCTAGCTTCAGAGGCCATTCGCATAAGACCTCTATGTGAAGGCAAGGCATAGATAAGTCTTGGGTAGGTGTGTTGTCATTCTGTCTCAGGTTGGATTTTTTCAAGTTCGCCATGGCACCATGTAGGTTTAATTCCGCGAGTTGGGGCGTCTATCTGGCGTACCGCTTTGTGCCAAGCGGTGGGTCACTGTCGAGCGACCCACTTCTATTTCTGACCAGCACGGTTGGTGTTATGTTTCCTTTTATAGGAATTTGCTCGGGTGCGCCCGACTGGTGCGGTTGTTGGAGCCGTAGCATTCTGTTGCATATTATGCTTTTCTATTGTGATTCTAATGCCTTGTCTTAGTTTAGACTGCATGCATTCTTTTGAAAAACTCTAATTGGGCCTAGGGCATACTGGGTTTTCTTTATTGAAAACTCACACATATATGTTGATGCTTTGCTTGAGGTACTTAGGTTCCTTCATGGATGAACTGGATGAGTATTTGAATATTCTGTACACGAGGGACGCGTCGACCACAGCCTTCTGGTTACCTTTGCTTCAACATTTATTTTGATGTATTTCCCTTTGAAACTTGATGTATTGTAATTGGATCTTTATGTATACATGGATAATCATTTGTTTCAGTTACCTTCTGTTTGTCTATCCAAGTATGTCCTTTTAAGCGTTGTCGAGTCGTCTAGTTTGGTCTGTCTTTTGTAACTCCTTTGGCTGTCGCGGAGGTCTCTGATCGCGACACTTGTAGTTTTCCCAGTGTGTGTACCCACGAGATCGGGGGCGTTACATCAGACATCATGCCTATAGGTTCAAGATGGTCATCAAACTGGATTGGAAGTCTAACGTCTCTATTGCTTTTCCCCACAAATTTGTTCATGAGTGTAGGCCCTCGTGAACTGTAGGTCTTCGAGACCTCAGACTCTGATGGAGTGAGTTTCTTTTTCAGAGTCGTGATATTATAAAAGGTAAAATGAAGACATTAAAAAGTAAAATCAAAACATTAAATGGTTATTATAATGTTCTACAAAACATTTTGCACCTTTACGATTTCTTTTTTCTTAACGGATTTTCAATCCATATACCTTCACCGTGGTCATCTCTAAACATACAAGTCTCAACATGTATTTCGTCATCTAGGGAGTTCAACTCGGGTGCCTACTTAGAGAAATGTTGTGTCACTTCATACTCGATGAGACTATCATTTGATACAGTTTTTTCCCTTCCAGAATTTCTGACCATTTCTTATCAGATGGATCAGCCACACAATAGACTTGTTTCACTTGGGAAGCCAAAATAAAAGGTTCTACTTAAATCCTGCTTTCGAAAAATCAATTAAAGTGAACCTGAAGTCATCCACTCGAACTCCATTTTTATTATCAACCCACTTGCATCTAAATACAGTCACTTTGAATTTAACAAAGTCTAGCTCCCATATGTCTTCAATTACACCGTAATAAAACATGTCGGCGTATACAAGATTCTTGTCTTTAGAACAAGACACATGCAAAGACTCTGTTAATACATCCACCTTAGAAAAATGGGTCCACACAATTTAACTTCTCTAACCAAATGAATAACTAGATGAATCATAATGTCAAAAAAGCAGGTGGAAAATACATCTCTAATTGACATAATGTGACCGCAATTTCATTTTGCAACTGATCTAACTACACAGGATCGAAAACTTTACTGCAAATCTTGTTGAAAAAGGAACACAACTTTACTATGACATGTCTAACAAGTTTCGGTAATATGGATCTCAGTGCTACAGGTAACAACTGTTGTATTACGGTGTGACAATCGTGAGACTTCATCCACACAAGTTTCAAATTCTTCATAACAACAAGACTATTGATATTTGAAGAATAACCTTGTGGAACCTTTACATCGTGCAAACACTTACAGAGAATGCTTTTCTCCTTTCCAGGCAATGTATAACAAGCTGAAGGTAAGTAGTTTCGATCTGCCTTCTTCTCTGGTGCCAGCCTTGCTTGTATACCAAGGTCAACAATATCAAGTCTTGCATTATATCCATCTTTTGTCTTACCAGGTATGTTCAACAGAGTGCCAACAAGACCATCACAAACATTTTTCTCTACATGCATTACATCTATACAATGTCTAACTTCTAAAGTTTTCCAGTAAGGAAGATAAAAAAATATAGATCTTTTTTTCCAAGAACTTTTGTCATTTGCTCGTTTGTACGGTTTTCCAAATTCACATTCAACGTTCATTACATGTTCATACCCCTTTTCGATGCTGATTTCAACTAGCGATTCTGAAATTCTTGTTTTCCATTAAATGCCTTCTTCAACCGACGATACGGATGGGAGTTTGGCAAAAATCTCCAATGACCAAGATACACTGTCTTAGAACCATTAACAAGTTGCAATGAGCATGTATTCTCTTTGTAAATTAGACAAGCTTATGACCTTTCACAGAATATCCAGGCAGATTACCATAAGTTGGAAGGTCATTAATCGTGCAATAAATCATTACACGCATTACAAAGGACTGCTAATGATAAGCATCAAAAACCAATTCTCCGTCATCCCACAATCTCTTTAGGTCATCAATTAAGGGTCCTAAAAACACATCTATGTCATTTCCAGGTTGTTTCAGACCAGAAATCATTAAAGACAACATAATATATTTATGTTTAATTCATAACCACGTGGGAGATTGTAATTACAAGCATAATAGGCCAAGAACTGTGAATGCTACTCAAACTACCAAAAGAATTCATTCCGTCGGTATAAAGTCCAAGTCGTACATTCCTGGATTCTTCACCAAACAAAGGAAAGTCATAATCTACTTTTTTCTACTTAGGTGAATTTGTAGGATGACGTAGCAACTGATCATTTGGTTTGTCACGATCAGCATGCCATGTCATCTTTCTGGAATCCTCCTTACCCGCAAACAATCATTCAAGCATTGGTATTATCGGAAGACACCACACAACTTTAGCAAGAGGTCCTTTGATTTTCAAATCATCACCATCAACATTGTGGTTCGGTCCACTGCATTTCATTTTGTATCGGGAAACATTACACCTAGGATAGGAAGGTAAGTTTTCAAACTCACCCTTATACAACATACAATCATTTAGACATGAATTTATATTCCTATATTTGATCCATTCCCATAGGACACAACATTTTCTTAGCATCATAAGTTCTATTTGGAAGTTCATTTTGCTCTGGAAGCATCTCTTTCAATAGCTTCAACAGTGATGTAAAACTAACATCGGTCAAACCATTTCCTGCTTTTAAATTGCACAATTTCAACGTTGTTCACAATCTAGTAAATTTGGTGCAACCCTTTTACATTGGCTTCTCATATTCACTCAACAAACTACCAAGTAAATCGGGGTTGGACGAAAAGCTTTCAGCTATATCTTGAACTTTCCTTTAACTGATCTCCCACACTAACATTGTCCTCGTCATTCTTGGAACAACTAAATGATTCATTTTCGCCGTGTCATATTCATCGTATGTAACTTGGGTCAAAACCTTTCTCAAACAAATATTCATCGTATTTTCCCGAATTGGATGCAAAGAGCTCGAACCTCTCAAGAGTTTGACAACAATTGCGTAACGGAAGAAGAGTTTCCCCGTTACAATATTAAAATCAGGATCATCAATCCAAACTCTCCAACCAAAAGGTCAAGATCCTCGTTATGCTTGCACGACACATCAGACAAACAGAAAGTGGGGGTTTTCCCCAAGATATCCTCTAAAGACATCCCAATACCCTCATCAGTTCTCATGATGATAAGAGTCTTAGGGAGTTGCTGCTCTACCAAAGGTGGGTCATTGAAGGACACAACATTACGGTCATGTGGCTCAAAGGCCACAGGACAAAAAGATAAGGCATAATCCTGTGCCAACTCAAAATTAAGTTGGTCCATGTTATCATTAATTTGGATTGAATCCTCCACCAAGTGATCGTGAATTGAAACCCCAAGTTACTCAGACTGACTATGATATGACTTTGAAAAATTGTGCTTTGAATTTGTGGATGTGGTGGGGCTTCCATATCACAAGATGAATTCTCGTGTTGACATGAAAGGTCACCCTCCTCACGTTCACGTAATTGTTGTGTCATCTGACTCACTTGCATTTCCATAGTTTGCAAGGAATCCATGAACATTTGGAGGGTTTTTCTAAGGAATAAAGTCTGGGTTCAACAGTGAGGCTCTAGTCAGAATTTGGGAAATTTTGGGGTTGGGTGTTGATCAGCTAAGAATGAGTCCAATGATTGGTAGTCAGGTGTTGGTAGAATTATGGGTATTTGGGAAGAGGATACTGGAGTGGGCATGATGTATTAGACTGAGTATTTCTATGGTTTTCCCATGAATATGTCCTCCCTAGGTTATACGTGAATGCATATGGGTCGTAATGAGTACTTTGGGGAAAAGCATCATCATAATCGGGTTCGGGAGGAACATACGAACACTCTTCGAACACCTGACCTTTAAACCACTCTGGACATCTGACTTTGATTCTAGAACCACCAATCCAGGCATACCCTCTACCATACTCCCGAAAAACGCCAAAGTTTCTTGCAATGACTTAGTTTGTTCAACAACATATGATCTGACACAACTACATGATGGTCTAGCAATTGGTGCCTCTCTCATATTACCCCAATCTGAAGACTGCTCAACCACACAATTAAAATTGTCCCAACCATGCTGGGTGTTTGTCTGAGGCACCCCAGGATACATGGGTTGGGTATACCAGGGAGAGTGGTCATGATCCCAATAATGAAATGAATGGTCGCCCATGTAACCATCCATCTCGAAAATAACACTCTCAAATAAACTACTCTCACCACCACCACAAGATCAAACTCACAAAAAACGGTCATCTCGACCTTAAAACACTAAGATAAGGTGTAAAGGGGAGGTAATAAGCCTTAACAACCTACGTGGGTACACACTAGGGTAAGAAGAGAAGAAGCCTTAAGAGCTATTGTGGGTACGGGTGAGGGTAGCAGCCTAATCTAGCAAACACGGCTCAAACAATCTTAGGCTAGCTATGGGTCCTTAAGCTAGACATCACCTAACGGCGACTCCCCACACTAACTAACGTCTCACCTCCTTTGGCCGAAGGTCACAAAGCCGAATGAGAAAGTCAAGACCCAGAGGTCCCAAAAGTCTCAATGCAACTAAGCAAACGACGACATTCAGGCCATGACGTCGAGAATGGGATGGTCTCCTAAGTGCGCCTGAATCCTAGGAGTCAACTTATACTTGATTTTAGATTGAGGCTTTTTGATTAGTGTGATTTTTAGGGCAAAGGAAGGGGTGATGAAATCCGTCACATTATCTTTCACTTGGATAAGCCCCCCATGGTAGTTTGTGTAGGATCTACTTGGCCCTAATATTAGTCTAAAGGGGGGTGAATAGACTAATTAAGATAGTTTAACAAACTATGCCAAATTAAAAGCTACGACAAATTAATGTGAAGAAGAGAACAACAAACCACAACACCGGATGTATAGAGGTTTGGATCCAACCACTGGATACTAGTCCTCTCTTATGAATTGCTCTTACTCGAGCAACTTCGCATCCTCCACTAATCTGATCTCCGTTGCGGGCCGAGATCACGCATTTACACCACAAGCTTTGTGAACACCCTCGCCTAGCTTGGACCACCTTCTCACAATCCGAGAAGAGCTTCACTCCGGAAGCTTAGTACAACTCTTGAAGACTTTACTTCAGCAACTAATCTTGAGCACTTGAAATGGATGACGCAATCAAGGATGATGATTTCAAGTGGGAAGATGTGAGCATAAGTGTTTAGAGCAAATATGAGAGTAGTAATTAGATTTGAGCTTGGAGAAAGATTGGTGTCTTAGATGAGTGTTCTCAACTCTATTTATAAGCTCTAAACTAGTTCTAGCCATTGGGATTGAAATGGTATAAAGTTGTGCAAGAAAACACAAGTCAGGAAGTGACAGGACACATTTCGGGACACGAACGGTCGACCAGATCGGGTTAATCGGTCGACCGGTATGCAAAAATAATTGGTTCGGTCGAGCAAAGGTGCAGACGGTTGGACCAACTGGGCTAGAACTTAAGTGATCGGTCGAACGGACTGGATCACGAGTTCGACCGAAAATGACCAGTAAGACTGGATCAAGAAAAGATGAATGAATCGGTCGACCGTTAAGAGAGTTTCGGTCGACCATTTGATATGTTTGATTTTAGACATGGTAAAGCCAAAGACTATCGATTGAACAGAATGAATTGGGGGTTCGACCGAAAACTTCCAGTAAATTGGGTCTGGGAAGTTTTCGAGCATCGGTCGACCGTTTAGGAACTTTCGGTCTACCGGAAGACCAAATCCAAAAGAGGGGTTAGGTGATAAATATGTATACAACCGTTGGTATATACGACAAGTATAATGGTCATATTTAATACGAATACGGAAATGCAATTGGTCGAACAAAAGCTAGGTTCCGGTCTACCGAAAGTCTCACTAACCAGGACACATGTCGACAATTGTCAGGCTGGTGGATTTGTATCGGATAAAATTAATTCCTATCACTCGACAAGGTGAAACGGTCGAACAGAATGGGTATTTCGGTCGACCGTGTTTAGACATGGAAACCAGATTAATGTAACGGTCGAACTGGAAATGTATGTCGGTCGGCCGTTTTGAACAAAAGAGGCTTTCTGGGACAGTCTGTTGAAATCCGGTCGAACCAAATGGTTCCACCGGTCGACCGGTTGAGTGCAGAAATCTTGTTTTAGGTTTCTAACAAGTTTCGATGATTTCCTATTGAAGTCAAAAGATAATTGGAATGTTATGTGAGACTTCTATAGGTTTTCTAAGTGTCATACAATGCAATGAATCAAAGATTTCAAGTGCCAAGTTACATTTGTAACCTAAATACATAAAATGTAAACCTAACTACGCTTCAATCTTCATCTCTCGATTTAACTCAAACTTGGTTCCTGAAACGTTAGATAATACAATATATGCAAGCAATGATCCTTAATTGATACATGTGTTTATTGATATGTTAATTAATCATCAAAACGGATTAACTATTATTAGCCAAAAAGTCAATTGTTTGATCCTTAATCTAGCAATCAAACACTCACGTCACTCTTGTTCCAATGCAATCTTACTAACTAATGCATACAAACTAATGCATGAATAATTGAAGAAGGTGTCGTACCTCACGACAGCAATCGATAACGAGAAGGTAAAGCAAATAAAAGACAATATGCATGCAAGGCATATGTATGGTGCATGACCTAGATGACATTTATCTACTCTTTTGCTTTGAGTTTTACTGTCCAAGTTTTCTTCAAAAGGGGGGATTTCCACATGCAATTAATTTTTGACATTAAAACAGAGCATATATGAAGTGGACAGTGACATATATCAACTAGAAATAGCAGGAGGAAGCTACCATATAAACAGAAAACATAAACACCTCACCCAATCTGCCACTGGTGGATGTTTGGGGATTCTGGTCCCCAAACTTCTCCTAGATGCTCTATTGCTATAGTGTAGAGCTTTGTGCACTTCTTCTCGTGTCTAGTAACAAAACTAAAAAGAAATGTAAGAAAAACCCACCAAAATTGTGGAAACAACAACGACTACGACCAACTCCCTAGCAACGACACGAAAAATTTGAGTGATCATTTCAATAACCGCAAGTGCACAACGTCGGTGAAGACGTGGAAAATATGGATCGAACCTCAAGGAGTTGTTAGTGTTGTTGTGACTACCATACTCTAGTGGGAAAAGAGAGGAGAATGAGGAGATTGTGCTAAACTAACTACACTAAACGATTAATTAATCAACAATTAAACTAAACCCCCATGGAGTGGAGGTGTGTAGGTATGTCTGTGCGTGTGAGTGCTTCTTGACAACATGAGGCACAAGTGTGAAAAGTAGGTGAAATCAACTAGAAACTAGTGTGGAGTCTAATTAACATCAACTACATTTACATGAATACATGACTAATATAGTTAGACATGAAGTTAAGATGCACTTTTGGTTCTTAAGAATGAACTAAGTACCTAGTGTGGACATCAATTAACCATCCATACAACTCAATACATTCATGCATTCTCTACTAATCAAGCATCCATACATAACAAGCCATTTACCATAACAAGATGATCATTTACAAGCAATAAGATAAACTCTAGATCTAGTATGAGGTAAGTACCTAGTGTGGCGATTATCTCATTTAATACAAGTTTTAGCAAGTTACATGCATAGATATACATTAAGAATATGAAATGGCACAAGATAAAAAGAACCCATCACTAACACATCGCATAATCTACATCACCTCCACCCCAAATGGGGTGGATCTACTCACTAATCGTAATAACGAGCATGGAAAGCAAGAGATTAAGACTAAACATAGTGTACAACTCTAACTAGAAAACTAACCAACAAAATTATAAACTAATTGGATAGAAAGAAAGCCAATCACAAGAGGAATCCAAATCTACCTTTAGATTAGCAAAAGAGAAACATTACAAGCTTCAAAGCCCACCTTTCTCTACTACCTAAATTGGGTAAAACCTAAACTATTCCAATGGTGGAGGCTGAGAAGAAGTGGAAAGGTAGGAGAAACATTGCTATTTATAGAAGAAAGAGTGGTGTAGATGAATCTGAAAGCAATCCAATGGTTGTAATCACTTTCTTTATAGTCAGGTGCATCCAAATAAACACGTTCGAGCCACGGGAGAAATTTGGGGGATTTGGACCAAAATGATTCGCCATTGGTGGATCAAAATCCGCCACTGGTGTTTGTTTTGGGTCTGATCCGTCCTGAATTCTCCCAAAGGCTCAAGTTTCTTATTTTGCACGTGGGGTGCACTCCTGGTCCACTGGTTCGAGTCCGTTTATTCTTAATTCCCCAAATACTTCTCAAGATCATGATAATGAGATTTTTACCCCCACAAATGCTTTTCTTATGCTCTGGTCCCTTCTAGTTTCGTCTGGGTCCTTTCTGAATTGTAGATGGGTCCTTGAGCATGACAAACAAATCAAAGATGCTTCAATAAGGTAATTTCTTCTTGCATTTAAGTCATTTTCTCTTCCTTTCACTTCTTTATTATTTTAAACCTGAAACACATAAAACAAACACTCGAGTAACACAAAATCGGGGTAAAATAAAGGAAATATAGCATGAATGCAATGTATGATATGCTACTAATCACAGGGTAACTATGATTTAATAGGACGGGTAACTTGGAGTAAAGAAAATAAATTAAATGGTGGTTCATGGGGGTAACCCGAATTAAAAGAATGGGTAAGTTGAATTCAATAGCAAGGTAACTTGGTTTAAATAGAAAAAAATAATGATGGCTCGTAGGTGTAACCCAAATTGAAAGAAGGGGTAACTTGAATTCAATAACAGGATAACATGGATTAAATAGAAGAAATTAACTTGAAATCCAATTGGTAGAAGGGATGGTACGCTCGGGTAAATCTAGTTCCTCTAGGGGTAATTTGATTTTATAGGATGAGAAAGTTCGAGTAAATAGAATGGATTAAATGATGGTTTGTGTGGGTAACCCTAATTTATAGATGTGGTAAGTTGAATTCAATAGCGTGGTAAATTGGATTAAATAGAAGGAATTTAATTATGGTTCATGGAGGTAACCCCAATTAATAGACAATGTAAGTTGAATTCAATAGCAAAGTAACCCTAATTTATATCCAATTGGCAGAAGGGATGGTAGGTTGGGGTAAATCTAGTTGCGATAGGGGGTACTGTACTTTAATAGGACGGGTAATGTGGAGTAAATATATTGGATTAAATGATGGTTCGTAGGGTAAATAGGATTAAATAGAAGGAATTAAATTGTTTGTTATTACTTGTACGTCAAACCAAACCTTCTCGCAGAGCTCCACAACCTTTCTCTAGTTATCGACCCATTCCTCGACACAATCACTACGATTTAGGGTTTAGGATATTTCGTTCGACTTAGATTCAAGTCAGCTCAACTTTAAAGACCTTAGATTTTCCATCACCTCCCTTACAGGGTCATGCATACTAGGATAATTTAACATATACAATCAGGTAATTCCATGTATATGTAAGGGTAACTTCATCTGTAAGAGTAATCCAGCGTGGAGAGTAATTTCACATAGATACAATTGTAAATCGATGTAGAGGATATGGTAAATTCATTTGCTGGAATCATTACAGATTCCATGCATACTAGGGTAATTTAATACATATAAAAGTATAATTTCATGTATATGTAAGGGTAATTTCATCTATAAGATTAATCCACCGTGGATAGTAATTTCACACAGATACAAAGGTAAATCGATGTATAGGATGGGTAAATCCATTTGGTAGAATCATCATTAACAACCCTTACAGGTTCCATGCATACTAGGATAATTTAACATATATAAAAGGGTAATTCCATCTATAAGAGTAATTCACCATGGAGAGTAATTTCACATAGATGCAAAGGTAAATCGATGTAGAGTATAGTGTAAATCCATTGGTGGAATCATCATTACGAACTGTTACAAGTTTCATACATACTAGGGTAATTTAACCCATATAAAAAGGTAATTCCATGTATATGTAAGGGTAATTCCATCTATAAAACCTTACATAATGAATACATGTTGTAGCACACACAAATTATGGAACCCTGAGATAGAGCATGAAACCAAACATACTAAATTGTTAATCAGCATGAACAACGCTACGGGTCTGTGATAGACCATGAAACCCTAAGTAGAGCATGGTTCTCGGTTGGATGTGTCTTTATTGACAGGGTACATATTTGGTTTTAACGTTAAAACAACATCCCAGAATTTCAATAAGAAATTTTACAGTTAAGTGTGTTGTCCCACCGGTTTGAGATGACACATTGTGTATATTTCCGTAGACTTTAAAACATTATTTTTTCTTGCTGCCTTGTATGTTTCAGTTTAGTTCTTAAATCTTCACTTGTTACATAATGCCTTATGGAATTACCCATCTATATATTTCAAATTTCCATATGTATTATGTATAAGTGCAAACAGCAATGATAACACATTTGTGTTCCCACAAATTATTGCATTGGTTTGCAATTCCCGTTGAATCGAAATGAAAGTGTACCATAAAACATAGAATAAAATCCACAACATTGTTAAACCGACATCCACACTTAAATGGAACCATTAGAATGTGAGAACATAATAATATAATCACAAAGGATGATGATACAATATTAATTATAAAACTATATGTCAAAAATATAGTAACGAAAATAGAAAACTTAGGGTAAATTGAAAAATCTGCCAAGATATTTTGGTACATGAAAATGGGTATACCGGGATGGTTATCAAAGAACCTACATTTGGCTGCATGGTGAAGATAACACAAAAGAAAATACATCATCAGTAATAAAAGTAAAACAATAAAAATATAAAACAACAAAGAATCAAATAAAGAAACCTCAGTAATAATATTTTGCCATTAAAAAGGAAGGTTGGGGTAAGTTTAGTTGTGATAGGGGGTAACTTTGATTTAATAGAATGGGTAACTTGGAGTAAATATAATAGATCAAATGATGGTTCGTGGGGGTTACCCTAATTGATAGGATGAGTATGTTTGACGGTTTACATAAAAGAGAAACATATGTCGACCCAAGATCTATTTTAGGTTAGTTAGACAGTATAACAACTTGATTGTTTATGGGCTAAATTGATTGCAAAGAAGCTGGGTAAATTTGGGTGACTTGTAAAAATGATATCTTTAAATTTACCATAGTCTTACTGTTGAATTTATCCCCATGATGTTGTTTAATTTACCTCCCTATGTTTGTTCAATTTACCCCCTCAATAGAAAATACCCCTCAACACATTAAATATGCGAACATAACTATGGAATGTTTACCTTATGATATCTTTAAATTTACCATAGTCTTATTGTTGAATTTACCCCCATGATGTTGTTTAATTTATCTCTCTATGTTTGTCCAATTTACCCCTTGTAGCTAAAAAATAGTTTGTGAAAAGTTCCATTAACTCCAAAACAACTAACTTCACTACATCACATAGTATGTTTGATACTAGGAATTTAACAACCTTATGGTACCAAAAAACTGTCAATAGACAATACAAAAGTGATTCGTACGACTAGTTTACATCCCATGTAATTGGAATTGGAGTGAGATTGTATTTTTGTTTACTCTCCTCTTCATAGATGATAGGCAATTTCCCCTTCAATGTGCTTAGCCATGGTGGTGTTCTTTTCTTTTCAATAGTAGTCAAGCCTAGCATTACTTGGGAGGCTTTTGCTCTTCACCCAATTAAGGTCCAACACCTTCAGCGGTGTCCTGGAAGATATGCTAGCTAGTGAACTATTTAGATGAATAACATTTGCAGCAATGCTTGTGGGATGTCCTGAAGGATTATGCTAGGTGAGGAACAATTGCACATTTTTTCGTTTTGATTTCCTAGAGGTTATGATTTCATTGTATTCTTCCGACTGGGATTGAAGTATGTGCAACTTTAAAGATCACAACCTATGAATTGTATACATTCTGCAAGGTGATGGTTAGTCATCGTTTTGGTACATGATGGTTGCTGAGGTAAATTACAGTGTGAGGATGGGTAACCTTGAACAATTAGAAAGTATATTCTAAATACATGTAACCATGTGATTAACAAGTATACAAAATGGTAACTTTGACAAATTATCAATATTTTTTGTCCAACAAGCTTTCTGGCATACCTTGTGGAAGGCTTGGCTGGTGACCTCTACCGATTCCGCATGGGGATGGTTAGTCATCATTTTGGAGCATAATGGATCTTAGGGTAAATTAGAATCAAGAGAATGGGTAAGTTTAAGTAACTTCTAAAAAATGATTACTATATTTTGATAGAAAAAAAATTGAGTATTTGAGCAAGATCAAATATTATCCACATCATCTCATATTGTGGCCTACCTTGTGGATGGCTTGGCCAGTGACCTCTACTGGTTCATCGAGGGGATGGTTAGTCATTATTTTGCAGCTTGATGGGTCCTGAGTTAAATTAAATTGTGAGAATCGGTAAGTTGGGGCAAATATGGTAGAGGTAAATTAAATTAAGAGAATAGGTAAGTTGGGGCAAATATTGTAGAGGTAAATTAAATCGAGAGAATTGGTAAGTTGGATCATGATGGATCCTGGGGTGAATTAGAATGGAGAGAATGGGTAAGAAAATCCTTGTATCATATGAGATCACCCTCACTTCATTTCGAATCTACCCCACTCCTAGTTAAGGAATTTTATTAAAACATTACCCTATACTTGTAATGAATTTACCACTCCTGTTAATAAACTTAGATACTAATGAAATTGCATTGCAGTAAAGCATAAATTCCACATTCAATTGTAAATACCTTTGGTACTCTACAAAATTACCCAAGGTAAACAACCTAAAACTTTAGAACGATGGATCGGATAAATATAGAAGAAGTAGCACATTAATTAACGACAAAAAATAACTACCCTAGGATGAAACAACTATATCGACAAATAGTACAACTACAGAAAAAGTTGGATGAAAGGTCCTTTGTTTAGGCCAAAATCATATGAATTTACCCTGAGTACATTATGAATTTACCAAACCACATCTAAAACATGAAATGAACTAACCCTGAACTTGAAATTAATGTACCCATTCCTATCAACGACATTTCCCATCAATTGGACCATGTGAAATTACCATCACCAAACAACATAAAACTTTAGAAAAAATATATAAGTAGAACGTCATCAATTAAAATGAAAATGAAATACGCTACCTTTTTTGCTTTTGATATCCCTAGTATTTGACAATCGACATCATTGCTAGTAATGTCCTCTACTTTGCTTCTGAAACAACTTTTCATCTATAACGAAACATAATTTCATTCACTTGGATAAGTGATCTTGTGGGATGATTTAGGTGGTTGAGGAATGATGTGTGTGGTGTGCTGGTGTAGGGGGTGGTTGTGAAATCCTAAACCTTGGTTAAGATGCTAATGGTGATTAGTGGAGATTAGGTGGGAGGTATGGAGAGGGGTGTTTGAAGTGATGGTGGCACTGCTGGAAAATAAGATTTTTACGTCGATTTTTTTTAACATATCACGTTGATTTTTCTGTTCAAAATTACCAACGTCGTAATCGGGAGACGTAATAGTGTAGATGATACCACGTCGGTAATATTCATATTTCACATCGGTTTTCCTAGAACCGACGTATAATCTTGGATATTCCATGTAATTATAGGAGAGATATCACGTCGGTTATCCAAAAACCGGCGTGAAATATACAAGATACTACGTCGGTTTTCGGAAAACCGACGTGAAATATCCAGATTTCATGTCAATTTTCAAATAACCGATGTAATTTATCGTTGTTTTACAAAAAAAAATTAAATGTAATTGTTCTAATATTTTTTCCTGCAATAAACGCATTCACAAACACGAATCTTATCACATTCACAAAGACAATTACAATAACATTCACAATAACACAACTTCTATTACAATAACATAATAAGACTATCATTTGAAGCACATTAAAAGTTAGTTAAAAATCACATGATCAAAACTTTTAT
Organism: Triglochin maritima; assembly: GCA_963682175.1. Lineage (NCBI taxonomy): Eukaryota > Viridiplantae > Streptophyta > Magnoliopsida > Alismatales > Juncaginaceae > Triglochin > Triglochin maritima. The sequence goes on along the minus strand of OY821790.1, from coordinate 12,875,731 downwards.
TACTTATACTAAGAACGTAATTGATGATTCAACCAATGTAGTCCAACACGACTTTTGTTACATATGCAAACTCGTTCTAGTTTAGTTCACTAAAAAGACAATTCGAGACCCAGGAGGAACAACAAGCATGTGGTATATCTACACTTATTATGTAAAAATCCTAAACCTTCTTTTGGGTTAATCGCGGTTTTGTGGGGGGTTTTGAATGGGGAAGGGGAGTTAGTGAACAGTGGGAGGCGTGGTGGTGTGATGGGTGTAGGGGGTACGGTGATGGTGATGGTGGGGGTTATGGGTTGGTTTCTGTGTTGTTGTGAGGAGAAAACCAACGCATCCTCTACCACTCTCTCTCAACTCTCTTATCTCTCACTCTTTCTCTCCCTCCCCTCAGTGTTCACGTCCTCTGGCAAGTGGAGCTCCGGCCTGCGGAAGCAAGTTGGTGGAAGTGAAGTCTGGCGTGGCGAGGTGCTCGAGCGCGGCTTCGAGGTGAGTCGAAGCTGAGGCTTCCGGCGTGAGCATTCTCTGGCAAGCAAGAAGGTATGCTGGTTCAATAGATGCTTCTTGTTTTACTCACACCTGTGGTGTGAAGTGTTGGCTGGTCGTTGGAGGTCAGAGATCTTGCCGACGTTGATTGTGCAACAAGTTAGACCTAGGACGGCTAGGAAGTTGTCGACCAATGGTTGACCGGTGCCTTCGGGCGGTCGACCGGGTGTAGTGTAAATACCCGACTTTAACCAACACCGGTCAAATGATGTCTTGTGGTGGTCGACCGGTTGTGCTTGTACTGGTGAGTCGGGAATGCCTGGTGGTGTTCGGTCGACCGGGACCCCTGTGTCGGTCGACCGTTTGTTTCGGGACGATCTAGATAGAGCGTGGACCATCTAAACGGTCGACCGCTCTTGAATTTTCCTGAACGGTACCTTAAGTTCACTTGATAACTGTTCGACCGATTGATTGTTAGTTCGACTGATTGATGACTACAACTTCTAGGTTGCCCCTTGTAGTTTTCAGTCGACCGGGACCCTGAGTCGGTCGACCGTTTGCCTTGTATGATTTTGACTTAGTTTGGATTTTGACCATGTAGCGTTCGACCAGTTTTCACCTTTTGTTTCACCGTTGGGGCTAAGTTATGAGCCCGGAGTTCGACCGAATGCTGGTGACCGATTCCTTAAGGAGCGGTCGACCGGCATACTTTTTTCGGTCGACCGTTTAGGCCCAAAACTGAATCATTTGTCCTAGCAGAGTGTCAACTATCTTCACGGAAACTCGTGTCCTCGCCTAATGCGTGAGCCGGGAGGTGACGGTGGGTGCGTTGATCGTGCATGCCCAGGAACCACCGTGTGGAAGAGCGTGGATACTCGGGATGGGCCACGTCTGATTTATAGACTGTGGGATCGTTGTTTCTTTATTTGACTCATTATTAGAGTAGTAGACCTAAGGGATCGCGGATCCCATTGCACGATGGTGCATGGCTCATTGGAGCATGATGACCTGGCGGACTTTGGTTCAGAACCATCCGATGTTGTGTCGGACGTATTGTTGTGTCGTCGATGTTGTTCCGGCGATGTTGTTGCTGATGTTATTCCGACTATTGATGTTGTCGATGTTGTTTCAGCATTTTACCTCAGTTGGGCACCTACTGAGCGTTTGATTGGACCAGCCTGAGCGACGACTCCGTTGGTGTGGTGTTGACCCATGTGTTTCAGATCTAATTCTACTGACGCGGACGTGCGAATGTAGCTCACTGAACCCCATGTTTAGTATACCCACGTATGGGGTGCGTTGTGTATGGTCCGTATGACCGTATGTGCCTACGGTAGGTCTCCGAGGGAGACCCGATGTTGACTTGTGGGACTGATGTCCAGATTTACCTTTGGAGGGGAAATGTTTCCTTACTGTTGATGACATGACATGCCACTAGTATGATAGGTTCATTTTGTTTTACAGTTGCATTCATATAGGTGAGCTTGGAAACTCAGGCATTGTTGTTGCATGTTGTGTTTCAGGACCGTAGTAGGTTCTGTTGAGTGGTGACAGCGGGCGGGCACATTTTGGGACCAAGATCCTATTCAAACTATTTGTGGTCGTCATGATTACCTGCATTTTATCTTTCGTTGTATTGTGTATTCATGTATTTTGGCAAACTCTGTTGTATTTTGGTCCACCGACTGGTTGCGTATTTGAGTAACATTCCCGCCTTGATGATTGATTTCATGTGAGCTTTTATTGTTTAAATTTCAAAGTTTTCCGCTGTTCTGGGATGTTACATATTACCTTATGAACAATTCCATACCCAGGAGGAACAACAAGCATGTTGTCAAAGGCACTGGATCCCCACTTTAGAAACCCAAATCTTTCCTTGTTACGTTGAAACTCAAGCTCCATACAACTTGCACTGAGTGGTCGATAACAAGATCCACAGGAACCTGCACAAGACAAGCAATTGAAACACCTCTACTAATTTTCCAAATGATAACTACATGATGTGAGATCTCAAATATAAATATGTACATAATATGGGTGTTAGTGCACTTCGTTGCACTCATAAATATGTATATACACACTAGTGCAGAATAGGCTTTACTCGTCGCCAAATAGGCGTCGGCTGTGATAACCACCGACGTCTAGTGGGGAGAGGATAGAATGGACGTCGGTCCTTAGCGAGGCCGACGTCTATGTGGTACTATAGACGTCGGGTGTAGGAATACCAGGTTTAGCCGACGTCTATAGGGTATAGACGTCGACTTATAGACATCGGTTGTTTGAGTACCTTGTGACTCCGACGTCTATAGGGTATATACGTCGCCCTATAGACGTCGTATATAATATACGACCGACGTCTATGCTCCAAGCATATAGACGTCGAGGTATAGACGTCGGCGTTATATAACATCTGACGTCTATATGTCTTAAAGAAATCGGACAGACGCATTTTCTTTCATTCATTTCAGACGAAACCCACCCAAACCCTAGCCGTCCCGCGACCGAACTCTCCTCCGCGACCGATCTCCGACCGATCTGCACCGTCTCCGACACCGCAGCGAGCTCCCAAGCTCTCCTCCACTTCTCCGGCCCTCTTCTCCTTCTTCCTCCGTCTTCCTCCGTCTTTCTCCACATGTAAGTTTTAAGTTCGTTTTTTGTTGTTTAAGTTTGTCTTCCGTAGCAAAGGGTCAAACAAACAATCTTCGATCAACATTAATTCGATTCCAAGTAGGTGCAAAATGTTGTATCAATGTATGGTAGGTAGGGAAGCACAATCCTTAAGTACCTGGGACTTGAAGGGGGATAAAGGGTTGCCTACCGCTTTGTACGTCACCAAAGAGGATATCATGCAGTTCATGGCGATGGATTCGTTGTGTATCATGATTATTGACGTGCAAGTGAAGTAAGTGTTTTTTTTTGTATACAATGAAAAGTATTGAATAATTTTATCAAAACTGTAATAAATTATAATTTTTATACTTGTAGACATCTTTACGACGCCAGAAGGTCAATCTTTCCTGAGGATCAAGTATTTGGATTTATCAGTCCATCTACATATATATACGGGAATGACGATAAATCGGGTCAACTTGGGACATTCTTTAAAGAAGAAGACAAAAGATATTATCTGCTCCCTTATCATGAGAGGTAAACTTTGTAATTCAAAGTGAAATTTTATTTTGTAATAAGCTTCTAATTATATATATAACAGGGCTCATTGGATGCTTGTCGTTGTATGCCCCACGACTAATTCGGCATATTGGTTTGATCCGTTGGGGTCGAATAAACCAAGGGACTCAATAAAGAAACTTCTAAATATGTAAGTTCGTTTAGTCGTGAAAAAAGTAATTCATGGATTTTTATTAGTATTATTGAATGATATTTTTACTTGTGCTACTCAGGGCAATTAAGGTTTACAGAGCTTTAGGTGGTAGGAGAACAACCACAAAAGCAGGAATAACATGGCATAGAATGAGAGTACGTTCTATCCCATTTTTGTTAATTAAGTTAGGAACAAATATTTAGCGAATTCCTATGTTTGTAGTACCTGAAGCAGGTTGGAAATACGGAATGCGGTTACTACGTGATGAGATACATGGAGGAAATCCTCAAATTGGCAACTCAAGACATATGCATATCTGAGGTAATGTAGATCGTTATTCAATTGTATAGTTGTGTAGTTTCAATATTTAGTTATTAATATTCAACACACTTATAATTTTTTGATAGGTTTTCCCAAAAAGTAGTGATCCCTTCTCGTAACAGGAGTTCGATGAAACTCGTGATCGATGGGCTCGCTATTTCATCAGAAACATGTTGACGAACTAAGAGGTTCACCTGCCAATAGTATTTTTTGTAATTTAGTTAACAAGTGCAGTTGTATTACAAACCTACACTTTATGCCTTAATATAATCGCCTTAATTTTAGAATGAATTAATTGCAAGTGTGTTGAATGTCAATTGTGTATGCTTTGCATGTTTGTGCATGTATGGTTGTATGTTTGTGTTTGTGTTTGTGCATGTATGCTTGTGTGTTTGTGCTTGTATGTATATGTGGATGAAATTGTGAGTATTTGTGAACAAATTTATAGGTGAACGAATTTGGTGCAATTGTATGTACACGAATACGATGACTAAAAACAATTTCGTCGGATGCTATTTATTTATTTTTGTCCAGGTTTAGGAATAGACGACGGCTGTTTGTATTAGCCGACGTTTATTCCTCTGAAGAAAGGAATGGACGTCGTCTGTTATATAACCGACGTCTATCCCTAAGAATATACGTCGTCTGTTATATCACCGACGTCTATCCCTAAAGAATATACGTCCTCTGTTATATCACCGACGTCTATCCCTAAAGAATAGACGTCGGGTGTTGTATAGACCGGCGTCTATGTGTTAACGAATAAACGTCGGCTTCTACGTATAGCCGACGTAAATTCTTTAGGGATAGACGTCGGCTATACGATAGCCGACGTCTGTGTATAGACGACGTACACATAGACGTCGGATCGGGGAGTGCTTATATCCGACGTATATATCCCCGTACATCCGACGTATATTCCCTTTTCTGTAGTAGTGGCAGCTTGAGTCCGTGATAAAAAAAAATCCCTCTGATTCTTATTGGGTTAATCATGGAAACCACACTCATGGAAACTCTTACAAACATATTAAATAAATAATTGTGATACAGATGGTGATGATTTAAGTGTTAAGTAAGACCACCCATGAATGAAAGAGGATTTTAGATGAATAGTAATTAGTAAACCTTGGAGAAAAACTTTTGAGCATGGCTTCTAATTTGAATAGAGGTCTTGGAACCTATGTGATATGCACCATCACAATACAAAGCCATGAATAAATTGAAGCCAGAAACAACAAAAACTAAGAGACGTGTCTTTCTTTTAAGAAAAAGTACCTTCAATACGTCGCCAGGACCGGCCATAGAGTTTTATAGCTTCGAGAAACTTGTTATGTTCCTCATCAGTTCACCTTTCTTGTTGTTTGGTGGTGGTGTATGGTTTTCTTATCTGTTGGAACACAAAATCAAGTTTAAAATAATATAAGGTAAGAGGTAATGATTATAAATTTATATGCAAGAGGTATGCATTTCAATCTCCTGTTCTTTAAGGATTCTTTTTTAAACTTCAAAATAATATCACATGCAAACAACAAAATAGATAATACGAAGAACCAATTTCTACCTCTACTATTTACTGAACAAGAAAGGCAATTGTAAGAGTTTACTGTAGAGTCTTGTTGCCATCTCATGGAAGATAATCTTCAATACCATGTTTACTACTGAAAATCTACAAAAGAAGACACCAATTATCAAACTCATGATAACAAACGTATCACGAGTCACGACAATACCTGAATGCGAAGATACAACCTTCGCGTATAGAAATCCTTAAGTCCGAAGCAAATCGGCGCATAACCTTTCTCCTGTCACAATAAAACCATCATCTGACAACCCAATCAAAACAAAAAAAACACACAAACCAAAACACGGAGGAAAACCAAATCAAGCTCAAAACGTTCCGAGAGATTTGGGTTTGAACCAATCCAAGATCTTCCCAAACTGGTCCCTTAGTTGCCCAAACACGAATAGGAGCCCAATCCATTATAAATTTATAATCCTTACCTATTACCTCTCTAAATCACATCTAAACATCTACAACTTCACAAAACAAAATTTGGGGATTTTCTCATGAGAAAATAAGTCAAAACACTTAGAAAAAAAGAATATTTCCCTAGTTTAAAAGTCCAGAACTTCCACAACAAACCGGTAAAAATAACAAAAAAGAATAAGAAAAACCATTACATTTAAAATACCACCTTAGATCTTAAAACAGCAGAACAAAACCACCACAAAAGTTCAAAAAGGCCCAAATCACAACAGACGAACAAAAACCCACTTTTACCCTAAAATCCAACACCGACCTCCTTAATCAACAATCCCAACATCAAACCCCAAAAGCCCCGAATCACCAACAAACCACCAAAAACCCACGATCTAAACCCCAAACCAAGGATCATCAGACCATACCTTCTCCAACTCAAACTCTCGATCTCTCATTTCCTCCAACCTCACTTCGAAATCACCAGAGAGATAGGAAGGAGGGAGGGGTGGGATGGAGAGGAGGGAGGAGAGGAAATACCTGCTCGCGGGGGCAATGCGGAGGCGGTTGCGGCTTGGGATGGGGCGGAGGAAACAAGAAGCGTGTATGGGAGAGAGTGGGTGAGGGAGATAACGTGTGTGGCATATACAAAAAAATTGAACAACCACGTCTGTTTTAAGCAAAACCGAAGTAACAAACCACACGATTTTAACATAACCCACGTGAAAGGCCAACAAAACACGTCGGTTATATTAAATCCGACGTGACAAAGTATTCTCCTACATATCACGTCGGGTTTCAAACACCGACGTCATATATGTTATAAAACAAGTTGGGTTTTGTATAACCGATGTGATACAAGCATATGTCGCGTTGGTTTTGCTTAAACCGACGTGATAAGCGTGTTAAACGTCGATTCCAAAATAGCCGACGTGATATATCGATGTTGTAACGTGTTTCTTTAGTAGTGTGGGTATGGTGAAGTAATTGGTGTGGTGATGGAGGTATGGTGAGGGTGTTGGTGTTGGTTCTTTTAAGGAGAAGGGATGCACCTCTTATACCTTTCTCTTCCTCACTCTCTCACGTTTCTCGCTTCTCATCATCTCTCTCTTTTCCGACGAGCAGAGATGATTACGGGAGCTCCGACGGCTGGTGGCGAGCTTACACGGGGAAGTGTGCCAGTTTGAGCTTGACCCAGGAAGGAGGGCGAGCTAGTGGTTGCCGACCAGAGGTGTTTGCGAGCGAGCTTTGGCAAACGTCGACGGTCGCTCGAAGAGATGTATGCCAAGTTTACATTTTAACTCACACAAGGTGTGAGGGGTCTAGCCGGGGACCTCAATGGCGACGAGCGGCGGCTGGTGGGCCGCCGGAGTGGTCGGTCCCTGCCGGGTGTTGGGCTAGCTGGTGGTCTGTGTAAGGGTGGTTGGGTTTTGTGTGGAGTGTTGGAAGGAGGAACAACACTTCTAGATGGAGGGACAACACTTCTGGATGGAGGGACAATCCTAAAACTGAGGGACGCAATTGCCGAACTGAGGGACATAACTGCAGATTGAGGGACGCGATTTCGAACTTTGGTCTACAGCTCTGAGGAACAACATTTCTGGAATTGAGGGACGCAATGGGAGACTAAGGGACGCGATTGTGAACTTCTGGATCCCAGTGCACAATGTTGCACGGCTCTATGGAGCGAGATGAGTCGATTGGCCGGGCCACGGGCGACAGATACCTTCGACTGACCTTGATGGCGATGTTGTGACCCGCGCGACCTTGATGGCGGCGGTATTGGTAGCATGTGCTGAGAGACAACCATGTGAGGATTCCTCTACGCGACCGAGTGGCGGTGGAGAGGACCGTGCGACCTAGTAGGCAACGATGACTGCCTGACGATGTTTACTGGCAGGTAGCTGTTGGATTTCGTGCCCTATAGTATGTATATATTTTCGAAATTTTATAAACATATAGGATCGAAACATTCATATTTTCTTCGATTTTCATATAGACATGCATTTGTTTGTCCTAATTATTTAACATGCATTTGAACAAACAAACAATTGCAAAGAGAATCATACCTAGAGGTTCTCTAAAACCTCTTGAAGATCCGGAGTCGCGTTGCCGGTCAAATCGCCCGGTGGATTGCCTCCGAGTGTTCACCAAACTCTAAACAATGTTGGAGAGAAAGGAGCTAGCCAATCAATCTCCAAACGGGTTTAGAATCTAGCTAATAACCCCCCTTTTTCTTTCCTGAGATTTTACTCTCCAAAAGCTCAAATTAACTAAGGAATTTCGGATGGATTAATTGGGGTGGTTAGAGAGAGAGAGAATTTTGCATATATTTATTCTTAATGATGGAAATTAGGCCTATTTATAGGCTCCTTTAATTTCCACATCATGGGCCATGCATTGACCCATTCTTCCGTGTTTTTCTCTCTTAAGACAAATTCCAAATATTAAATTTATTAATCCACATCCAAATATAATCATAATTGACCAAGTCAAAACCATGATCAATAATTCCTTAATTAATTTGCATTTATCGAATTTTGGATTAATTCCCAACAAAATTCGTTTTTTTTGTTTTAGGAAATTTAATTAATTTGCCTTTATCGAATTTTGGTTTAATTCCCAACAAAATTCGTATTTGGGGTTTTAGCAAATTTAATTAATTAATTTGTCTTATCAAATTTTGGATTAATTCCCAACAAAATTCGATCTTTAGGGTTATAGCTAATTTATATATCTTATGCAATATATCATCATATGTAATATCAAACAATCACACCACATGATATATTTACATCTCATATATAAATTCATGATTCTAAATATGTCATTTTCATGACATAATGATTTTATCGATTCACCATATGTATACGAAACTCGATACATCATATGAACATAAAATCACCTTCTTGTTTCCCAGTTTTATGGTGTGACCTATGGGAGGATCTAAGCTAAATTGACAGTGATATTAATAGCTTAACATCACAAACTATAAGCGGTATCTAGCTACACATTATAGTTCCCAATTAGCTAGATGTCTTAATTCAGCTCGAACCAAAACCCGATCCAATTAGTGATGGAGTGCACTACTTGTGTCCGTCCCTTGCCTCATGATATTAAGAATACACACAAAGTAGTATTGTGTCATCTTTGTATTAGTATTCATTTCTTGATCTCTTTAAGCTAGTTATAAATATGTGACTTAACTCAAATCACATTGTGCACATTACAACTTTGCTTTATCAAGGGGCCCATTAATATCATTACTCAATTAAGAGGGGCAATGATAATCTTTTGACTAATTATCTTCTCCAACAAAAGTCATACTTAACCAACCAATGTCTTTACACTACACTTATCGATAGCTCAAGACACTAGCCTAATCAAGTATTTCTTAAGTGATCGGATATAAGTCTCATATCAAAGGACCAAGGACACAGTAAAATATTAATGACACGGAAACACATTTCTATAATATTTTACTTATTAGGTCAATTCAGTATACAAAAGTAATATTTTCCTCTTTTGCGTACCCGTGTTGTCACTCACTTGTAGAGCTACAATGATCTATGACCAACATGACAATCTTAACTCGGCAATAAATGTCCCATGTTTATTACCATGATTGCGAATATCTTTTTTGTTTTATGCAAACCAATATCTTTTAGAGCTCTACGGTTAAGGACCAAGAGCATCTTCCTTAACACTTCTAAAAGACGAATAACATAAACAAGGAACAAAATGATTTCTCATTCAATTCATAATAGTTGACATTTAAAAGTAAAACTTTTAGAACACATTCCCTTCAGTAGCTTGGCTGGAGCTCAGCTAGGTTAGTGCACCGACCTGAGCGACGGCTCTGTCGGTGAGGCGTTGACCTCGAGATTCAGCTGATTCTTTTGATGTGGACGTGTGGGGGGGGGGGGGGGCTCACCAAACCCCATGATTATTGTAGCCACGTGTGGGATGCATTGCGTACTCTCCGTAAGACCACATATGCCTACGGTAGGTCTTTGTGGGAGACCTTATGAAGGATTGTGGAAAGATGTTCGTATTTATCCTTGGAGGGAATGTTTTATTGCATTATATCATGTCATGCGACACTAGTATGACAGGTTCTTTCATTGTTCTATAACATGCATATAGGTGAGCTTGGTATACGGGGTTTCCTTATGGAAACTCAAACATAGTTGTTGGTTTTTCTTCTCAGGACCGTAGTAGGTTCTGGTGGGTGGTGACCGAGGGCAAGGGCACTCTGGGATCGGATCCTATATCGTATTTTCCTAGGTTGTATGATTACTTGTAGTTATACTTCTCAATTCTTGATGTAATCATACCATTTTGACAACTCTGATGTGGTGCACCTCTTGGATATTTGATGAGTAATATTCTTGCGCTTTTGGGTTTATTGTGTTGTGATCCTTTTTGATAAATTTAAAATTTTTCTGCTGTTGCGAGGACGTTACAGTGGTAAATGGTGTATTGGTTTGGTTGTGGTATTTTAGTGCTTGTTAGTGGGTAAACTTGCATCTGAGGTAGGATTTTCTGTAGGAGATCAAACAATGGGGACTCAAAAGTGAGGTGTTTAGAGTCTGGTTGTATTATTTTGGCTTCCGTGAGTATTTTTCATAAAGTGGTTAGGTTATTCAAGAAAGTTAAGATGGGGTATGTCGAATAGGTGGTGCTAACCGTGAGTCTCCATGTAGATTTGAAGGATTGCTTTGAGTAAGTTGGGGTGTGACTTCGGTTTGTCGTCGTCAAAGTCCAACTAGATAAAGCTTGAGTCAGAGTCGACGTTTATAGGATTTACATTGGTAAAATCATAATATGTCACTTTCTACAAATAAATGCTAATGCATGGCAATGAACAATGATGAAGTTACACTAACAAACATAACATGCAACAAAAAACTTAAGATGCCTAAACACATAACAAAAAATATAACAAGAATGAAGCAACAAATGATGAATTTAATGAAGAATCAAGAAGAAGAAAACACCATAAAAGAAGGAGAATGGACAAAATGTGGAAAACAACCCAATAAATGAAGCATGTAAGTCCAATAGTGGTAGAGAACTAGATGATGAAGCCAAAGACACTAACAATTTCTTTGATGGTTTAGCATTTGAGGTGAAGAGGAGAGAAAGATGTAGGATTGTAAGGGTCTCTAATTCTAATCACTTTTAAGCTAATTACCTACTTATTTAATCAATCAAATAATGCACAATGGAATTTAAACAAATACAAGTTAGTAAAGCAAACCACAATGATGACACCGGATTTTTATAGAGGTTTGGCCTCCTGCCTACTTCCTCTCTTGCAAGCTCCGCTCAATCTCCCTCGAGCTGCGCTCGCGTCTTCACTATCAACCTTGTTCCGGGCCGAGATTAAGTCTTTTACAAAACAAGCTCCACGAACACCCTCGTGAGCTTGATTTTCTTCGCTCACAATCCGAGAGCAACACTTCGGGCTTTCACCGAAGTCCTTGCTTCTTTACAACAGAGATGTTAAGTGGAACACACTCTCTAACTTGAGCACACTTAGCTTAGTATGTGGAATTGATACTAAAGTGTGGAAGTTTAGGCTTGAAGAGTAGATTTGGGATTGGGAGACTTAGAGTTCTCTCTTAAGTTTATATGACAATTGGAAGTGTAAGAGTTGTGTAACTGTGTCATAGGAACACCTATTTATAAGCTCTAAGTGAGTTATAGCCGTTGGGACAAGTTTGGTAAGTGTTTGTGGAAGAAACACAAAACAGCAAATTGCAGGACCCAAAACTGAATGAGTTCGGTCGACCGGATCGGGCTGAACGGTCGACCGTTAGGCAAATTTGAACTCGATTTTGTCGACTGATAAATGTGTGGTTGACCGAATCAGACTATAACTTAGGCACACTTAAGTTATCGGTCGAACACCGAATATGGTTCGATCGACCGGTTGACAAACACGACCAAATTCGATCGACCGAAACAATGTCCACGGTCGACCAAAAACCAACAGGCAGTTTGGGTTTGTCGAGACATCTTAAGTTCGGTCGACCGAACAAGGTCCTCGTCGACCGATAGGAAAAAGTATTTAGGGGTATATATAAATAATACGAATACGACCGTTGGTATAATACGACAATTCTAACGGTTTGAAATATGTGTTGACTCGGTCGACCAAAAAGGTCTGGACGGTCGACCGAAACCGGGAAGTATAACACTAACAGGATAATTGATCACTCGGTCGACCGAACGGTCTGTTTCGGTCGACCGAACGTGGGAAGACAGTTCTTGTTTTGGTTTGGTGTTTTCCGGTCTAAGTTTGGGTGATCTATTGAAGTCCAAATTATATGAAATTTTGTGTGTGACTTCTATAAGGAACCTAGTGTGTGTTTGAGTACTTTTTAACTCAAGTTTGCTCGATTTACACAATGTTCCTAAGACTCAAAATAAATGCAAATTACATGTCTTCAATTGAATTTGATTACATGTCTTGACTTGAATCCTTTATTCTTGAGTCTTGATCACCTGTAAAAGTTAGCACAAAGTAATATATATGCAATGCAATATGTGTGTTACTCTACATTGATTATAATTAAGATTAGGTTGATTAAATCATCAAAAATAGATTAAGGCAAAAAAAACAACACAAGGAAGATGAAATTTCCCCCAAAATATGGTTCAAATTCAAATCACAGTGCTTTGTGCCTCCTCCAAAAGCAGGTTGATATATGGTTCATTAAATGCTCTGGTTGGACGGATGGTATAATGTGAGATGTACATTCTTTTTTTCATTGGCTGTATAGTTTGTTTTATGGAGAGTTGATGTATTTTGGAGAGAAATAAGTGAACTGCATGTCGGTGATAGAAAGAGGATGTTGAGCAGAGAGAGTTATCGAAGGTGGTTGTGGTTTTAGGGTGGTTTTGTGCTGATGATGATTGTGTTCTCTTTCCTAGTCAGATGTGACATGTAAGGGTGCGTGGAGAATGGGTGGGAAAGTAAGTAAGGAACTACTTTTCCCCTAGATAAATGTTCATTTTAACGAACACCACTTATTTAGGCTGCAATTTGTAATTGCATCCCCTACTCAATATTTGGTGCAATCTGTTACCCGGCAAGTTATACGATTAACATACGATTTTCACTTATCCTACGCTCATAGAAAAAAATCTAGTACGTCATGTCCGGACTGTTGCACGTCTAATGGATTACCGTAACATGCTGCCTTTTGTTTATCTTGTTTGGGTTTGGAGTTTGTTGCGACTTGTCACCGTACTTGCTTTGTAAGCTCCAGTGATGTGCCAATCACGTCTCTGGAGGATTATGAACTTTTACTGCCTTATCAGGAGGAAAACTAGCCCCGAATAAAATTTGACGAGAAACCCGACTCAGACGGTGAAGAACCTTCCCTCTCAGGTGCTGCTTTCTTTTCTCTTTTTTCTTAAAAGAAGACAATAATATATAAAACGAAATTCATTAAAAACCAACAAAATGAAAACCATCAAAATCTGGTAGGGCATATATTAAAAAAAGTGTTTTTAATCAGAAGATTCACACACGATAAATAATAAGGTATACTATTATACAGAGAAATATTGATTGAAAAGAAAAAGGGTTAATTACAGTTTGACCCTCTGAACTATGTCTTGGTATCACTTTGCCTCCTGAACTTTCAAAGTTAACAGTTATCTCCCCTAAACTTTAATTTTGTAACACTTTGCCCCCCCCTCCCCCCCCCGAACTTCAAAAACTCATTATTTAACACACATTCGACGTTTTTTTCCTAATTTTTTTGTTGTATCCCTAATACACTCTTAAACCTATATTTACGTGAAAGTTTGGATCGAAACGGAGGTCGGATATGATTGGAATTTGGGTCGATTTGACACTCAATCCGACCCAAATTCCAACCATATCTGACATCCGTTTCGATCCAAACTTTCACGTAAATATAGGTTTAAGAGTGTATTAGGGATACAACAAAAAAATAGGAAAAAAACGTCGAATGTGTGTTAAATAATGAATTTTTGAAATTCAAGGGGACAAAGTGTTACAAAATTAAAATTCAAGAGAGGTAACTGTTAACTTTGAAAGTTCAGGGGGGCAAAGTGATATCAAGTCATAGTTCAGGATGTCAAATTGTAATTAACCCAAAGAAAAACCTACCAAGTTCCATACAACAATCTTTACAGAGAAAGTACAGAAATTAGTTTAGAGGAATTTTTTTTATAGACGCTTTCCAAACCTCATCCCGTTATTAGGATTATTTTGTTAACAACCTTTGTTGTTGTCATTGCCCTTCACAACCGCTGCAGCCACTAGGTCTGTCAACACTTGGAACAATCGTAGCCACTGTCACCCCCTCCACAATAAACACCATTGCCACTGTGCTTCCCAATCACCACCATAATGGCCGCCAACACAGCCAAAGCTAACATCAACACACCATAAAGCGTAACATCAAAAAATATACAATAAATTGAGAGACAACGAAAATGGACCAATTTGAAGACACTTCGATGCAGGCTGAGGGGGGCCTGCAATAGATTCGAGAATAACAAACAATTTGGAAAATAAGCAACAGCAGAAGTATGGGAGCTAGGTTTTCTAAAGAAAATGAAACACTTCCTGCAGTACAAAAACATTAACTAGTTTGATTATGTTGCTGTGTATTGTAGCTATTCATACCTTGATTTGGCCCTATAGTAATGATCACATGGGATGACCACCAGTTGTAATGATACTTCACAAACTTGCCCAGTATATAGTAGCTGATTTCTCCACCTTAAGCACAAGAAAGGGGATTAAAACACAACATAAAGAGAAAATAAAAAAATTAACTTGGTCACAGTTTGGCATATATACGTCCTTTATTCCATTTTTATTTTTGTTTTCTGCCCAAGTTTCAAACACACGTCCTCAAGCTAGATTAATTAAAAGAATGGTGAGATAACTAGGCAGAAGCAGCACAATTGATACCACCCACCTATTTTGCCTAATAAAAGCCAATCGCTAGAGAAATAAGACGAAATCCCTAAAAGGTGTCAAGTTCAGTTATTAATAACTTTACGCTTCACTGCTTCAGCAACTGCTTGATTTTTTTAACAATTATCTTCAATATTAGTGTTGCCAGACAAATCTTTATTGCGTATGTCACCTTGAATATCATCGAACATTACTTTTAACATATGCCTTCAAATATACGCATATTTCAATCCATCTAATTTGCTTGTAGCAGTATGCCACTCTTAATCTTGTTAGGGCCGATATAAAATCCTATTTTTTCTGCAGCCATCTTGATTGCTAGTAATTCCAATTTGATGGCACACCAACCAAACACCTTTGAGGTTAAGCTAGTAAAGGACAAGTGATTGTGGTTCTCTAAAGTGTTCTTGCATAGATGGTACCTTGGCATAATTATCGTTCCCGTTCCCCTCTTCTGTATTTTGTCCAGTGTGAGTAATTTGCCAAGGATATGTCGTCATAATTTAAAAAAAGTGTCTTTATCTGCTCAGCGTCATTTTTACTCTATACAACGGATAATCTCGCAATGCAATTTAGATTAAGCTCCTTATTAGCAGTTAATGTCCATATCAACTTATCAAAATCGCCCTTGGATCAGACTACTATTATCTTTGGTCATGCTTTTATCATTTTCCAAGATCATGAGCAAGGATGCCTTCAATCACCTCTTTTTCTTTTTTCGATCATTGATAGAGTAAAAAAAGGGGGATATAAGGGGTGAGAGAAAACACAACCAAGAAAACAAAAAAAGCAAAAAAGACGGAGAAATACTCCGTCACAATCAAACAGAAAGTGAGTTGTCCAAAATATACCCACAAGATGTGGGGAATACCCGGACAAAAGTCGCAACCACCCCAATAAAAACAGAAAAAACACGTTTCTAAAACAGGAAGTCCACTGCTATGCCCGAAATTTGCAGCCAAAGTAGGCATCCCGGATAGTCTTTTGCCAAATCTCCCCAATTACAATTCTTTTGTTGTCAAACCGTAATCTATTACGGGTCATCCAGATATTCCACCATAAGGCAAGAGGGTCAAGAGTTCGAGCTTCCTTGACGAGGCCATTAGGAATATCCGACATCCAATTCACCCAAAATTCTCTAAAATCTACCCCCACGACAAACATACCATTAGCAAGCTTAGAAGCAACATTTCCCAACATAGCTCTGGTAATCTCACAATGTCTGAAAATGTGGTCATTATGCTCTTCCTCCATCAAACAAAGTGGGCATCTACTAGCAACTCACTAGCCCCTAGATTTTAGAATTACCTCCGTCAGAGTTGTAACATGAAAAATCAGCCAAGAAAGGAAGCAAATTTTCGACAGAGGGTTCTTGTTCCAAATTAGTGAATCGATGTCTAAGGTCGGGTCAGGGCCAAGAAGAATATGGTAAAGGGATTTAACTGAGAAAGAAAGTTTAGATCTAAAATTACAAATAAGGGAAACATAAACAACATTAGATATAGAGCAAGAATTTAACAAATCCACAAGAGAGTAAAATTGAGAGGATTCTTGGTCCGTAAGGGGCCGAGAGAAAGATAAATTCCAAATCGGTGACAAGTCATGCCAAGTCAAGAGATCAGCAACTCACACCTCCTTATCCACCGCTAACCCGTAGAGTAAGGAAATGTGTCCATAAGAGACGATTGTTCCACCCACCTATCTGACCAAAATCTAATATTCACCCCATCTCCCACTCCACAACACCTTGTTCCCAATTGTACCACATCTCCCCTTTAAGGACCACTCCATAAACCTTTTATGTAGTTTTGAAGTGTTCAGGGAACCATTCCGATGAGCCGTGGTAGTATTTGTCATGGATTATACGTTTCCATTAAAGGTGGATCTGGGTCAGGCGGACCAGACATTCTCAAAATCCATTTGCCTAATAAAGCTTAGTTAAAGGACGTAATATCTTGAATCCCTAGGCCTCCCCTAGATTTTGGTTGACACGCTATCTTCCATGAGACTAAAGAGTAACACAAGTCTGTCTCACCTTTTCCACTTTCCCAAAGGAAACTTCTTTGTAACCTGACTATTTTATTTGCTACACTCGTTGGGACCACGAAGATAGACATAAAATATATACGTAAGTTAGACAAAACATATTGGATTAACGTCAAACGATCCCCCCAAGATTGAAGTTTTACTTTCCATCCTGCAAGTCTAAAGCTCCATTCTTTCCAAAATCGGCTCCCAATCATGTTTTTGATTTTTTTTAGGTGAGAGAGGTAGTCCAAGATATTTACACAGGAAGGTCTCAACTCTACACCCAAGCATTTTTGCCCGATCAAATACATCTTCATGCCCCATGTTTATGCTTATCACAGAAAATTTATTCCAGTTAACCAATAGTCCCGACACCTATTCGAAAAACGTGACTACGCAAAATAAAATTCTGATCAATTTCTTATCCCATTACAAAGCAGTAAAATATCATCCACATATTGGAGGACGTAGACTTCATCCCCTTTTCTACCCACCTTAAAACCTTCCCACATTTTATGTTGTTATAAGTACATCTACCATCCCCCCAAAGATTTATCCAAAAAGGCTAAATAGTAGGGGGAAAATCGGGTCCCCTTGTCTAATCCCTCTTGAACTTTTAAAAAAACGACAAGGTGAGCCATTTACTAGGATTGAGAATTTGGTCGTAGACAAAGTTTCATATAACGTTTATCTCTATAAATAGTATCAAATTCAAACCAACTAGCATAACCATAAATGATTCAAACATTTTAGCAATCGACTTCCTCGTTCAAAACTTTATCTCCATAGTTTTCTTTTTTGTTTTTTCTTCTTTAAGTCCATTCATTGACATCTATAAAACATGATCCAAGACTTGGAAGTATTTACCTTCTTAAACTAGAGTTTAATACAAATTTAGAGTTAGAGGTGAATTTTTAACTACTTCAAGTTTTGTCTTTCTCAGCAACCTCGTCTAGAAGATCTACAGTGACGCAACTTGTTCCATGGCTAGTGTAAACATCTTATTCATCTATTTAACATTTGGATCCCAATGCTATGGAACAAAGGGTGCCAATTTGATTACTAAGTGTGGCCCTTCAAGTAAAACATTTTTTTTTAATCATAAAAACTTCATTTTACGGTAAAATACAATTTGCCCGCCTCAATTATGGTCAAGTTTCATTATGTCACATTGAACTATAAAAGTTAACACTTCACCTCACCCATCATTTAAACTTTGAGTTTGTCTCTTTTTGGTCCATTTTGTTATCTTTTGACTTGAAATAACAATCAGGTCTAATTCTTATTTATTTTTCTCAAATCTACTTTTTTCCAGACCATACTTAGTCTCATGCTGGGAAAGAAATAACGATTGAAAAAAAAAACATTATGAAAATAAACAAAGGTAAATGTCGATTTTTATTATCTGCAAAATGGTCATTTTAGGTCAATACATAGTTTCTAACAATTTTCTAAATGATTGGACTAAATTGAAATGACTTATAGTTCTAGGGGCAAAGTGCTACATTTTATAGTTCTCGAGCTTAAGTGAAAGAGGGTGACAGTTGAAAGGGCAAAAAAAATTCAGTGAAGGGGGCAAGGGGCAAATAATTTGCCCTTTATATTATCTTCCTTAGGGAAAACCCAAATAACAATAACTATTCGCCTTGCATGATACCCAACTCCCCTTTAATTTTCCAAACTTTGTTAAGGTTTGTGAGGAGTGTAGGAATGTAAGGCAACCAATTGATTTGGATATCTTCTGCATTGCCAAACTCAAAAAAATTGACAAAAAAGTCTATCCCAAAGTAACACTTTTAAAAACCAGACCGGCTGATTCAACCGAATGGCTATTCCAGTAAGATATAAAAAATCAAAAATATTATGATATCTAGTTGAACTCCTTATGATTCTTGTTGTGATTCATATCAATGACTATTTTGTTCTATTGGTATATCAATAAGTAATATTGTTTCATTATTTATTTTAAGCCTGCAAGTATTGACGCATTGTTTCAATACTTGCAAGTCCTGCAATATGTTTTGTTTCATTGTTTATTTTAAGCCGATTCTGTTTTTCTTATTGTTTCATTGTTTCTTGCAAGACTTTTCTGTTTTTCTTCCAGTTGTCTCTTGGTTCTTTGGAGTTCATACTCAATATTTTTTGGGTAATTTGCTTGGGTACACCTCAAAAGGTGCACAGTGACTGATATACACTCGTGTTTTCACTATTCACTTAGGTGCACCTACATTTCACTACATATTGTTTGGGTGCCCCTCAACCGTTTGTGGGACCTACTGTTAACTTTTTTGTTAGAATATTTTCAAAACACGTCCTCTAAAATTGAATTGTCCTTAATATTAAATAAAAAAACCAAAACAAAAATGACTTTTACAAACACACCCTCCTCTCTCTCCTGATCTCTCTTTTCTCTCTCTTTTCCCTCTCTCTCCTCTCTCCTGATCTCTCTTTTCTCTCTCTCTCCTAATCTCTCTTCTCCCTCTCTCTCCCTCACTCCACTTACCCCATCCGAGCAACCACCTTCCGGCCACCTTGCCGATTCTCAACTCTGAATCTGAATCTCAACTCCGAATATCTTATTAGCCCAACAGGCATTCCGAAAATCTACAATCTTGCATCTCAAGTCAATCCCCTCTAGGCTTCTTTTTCCAAGGTCTGCAATTCCAACCATGGAGTCTCTTTTTAGCCATTACGGCAACTGCCTTCCTAGCACGTCTCCTCAACTTCTTCTCAATGATATTAGCAATACCTCCACCATTAAGATTTCCTTCTGGCTTGTCGAGAATCGAGGTGAGCCCAGACCTTACTGGGTCCTTTGCAGGATCAATGGTGGTGACGAGAAGAACATTTTCTGGTTTTAAATCTGAATGTATAATACCAACCTTGGTGTGGAAGTAAGCAAGGGCCACCAAGATTGAAATGCAAACTTGCCTAACTCTGTCTAACCCAATGGCTTTGTAATGGTTGTACATGATTAACCGTAACAAGCTATCACCAAGAAATTCAGTAACCAAATACAAATGCTGACCATTGGGGCCAGCATGTTTAAAGATGTCGAGCACACGAATGATGCAGTTGGAACTTGATGGGTCACCTTCTGCAATGGCTGAGAGGACATTTATCTCGTGAAGACCAGATTGTGCAAATTCAAATGCACTTTTATGTATTTTGAACGCAACAAATTTCGGCAATTTCAATACATAAATATGGTATTCAGTCGGAGTTTAGAATTATAACCTTACGACAATTCCAATAATCTAGGTCAAACTAAGAACAAAATCCGAAAATAACATGAATTGAGATAATATCATCAGCAGAATCTAAAATGAGAGGACCAACCAAACAAAGCAATTGACCCACCAACTCACCTGATGTTGAAGCAATCACAATCGGCATTCCACAAGTCATCACACAAATTCAACAAAATGAAATAATAATAGCTAAACCAAAATTTCATACTAGTAATTTCCAAAATTGCAATAACAGAAGGTCAACAAAATCAACATAATGAAACAGGAAAAAATTGCCAAATTCATGCAATCACTAATCAAACATCAACAAAACCACCACTCTTTTTGGATGCACCACTCTTTGCGCAACCCCAGTAGACACCTCATGCGACCCCTCTCTAATCCACATCGCCACGACTATCAATCTCGCCCACATACACGGAAGAATCGCAGCCGTCCACTCGAACCTCCAGCACTCCTGCTGCCAGGACAACATATTCTTCCACTTCCTCGCTGTCCCGAACCACCTCCACTATGGTTGACAGTGGTGTTGGTGGCGGTGACAGTGGTGTTGGTGTTGGTGCGGAAGAGAAGGCGAGGCCGACGAGGTGGCCGGAAGGTGGTTGCTCGGATGGGGTAAGTGGAGTGGGAGAGAGAGGGAGAAGAGAGAACATGAGAGAGATCAGGAGAGGAGGAGAGGAGAGAGAGGGTGTGTTTGTAAAAGACATTTTTGTTTGGATTTTCTTATTTAATATTAAGGACAATTCAATTTTAGATGATGTGTTTTGCAAATATTCTAACAAAAAAATTAACGAATTAAGTCCCACAAACGGTGGAGGACCACTCAAGCAATATGTAGTGAAATGTATGTGCACCTAAGTGAATAGTGAAAACGCGAGTGTATTTCAACCATTGTGCACCTTTTCAGGTGTACCAAAGCAAATTACCCATATTTTTTTACCACTAACCTACGTGTCTTATATTTTTAAGTGGATGTTTTAGAATTTAGATTTTCAATCCATACCAAGTTAAGCAACTAAAACATAAAATGTAGTACATATACATTCATTCATTTTAAATTTTATCCACAATGTTGCATGTCAATTTTATCTACATATATATTATCCATTCTGTACAGAAATTCTAAATATAAGGATGTATAATTTTTGTATATGTAGACAATATTTATTTGTATCTATCTACATGTATATCATCCATTCCATATATTTATATAAGGAAATAATGTCGCTATGAGTTAGTCTTTATATTTATATAAAGAAAACAATTTCCCTTTTACCAAAACTTTTGCTAATATTTGTGTCTGTCTTGGAAATGGAAAATATTTTCCCTCTATTTCCCTCTAACATCAAAACTAGACTGAAATTTTTTCCCTCGATTTCTCATATACTCCCACAGGAAACCAACGAAAAGTGTAAGAATATTGTAAAAAATGTACACGTCTATCAAAATTATTTAATAATTATCTTTATTACATAAAAACTTAACTACAAAAACATTAAAATCATATTTCAAAAATTAAACAATATGATTGTCTTTAAAAATTGACATGTTACAAAATTATACAATAAAACTATATAATATAGATTAACCATAAGATTATATAATATAGATTATACAATAAAATTATATAATATAGATTAACCATAAAACTATATAATATAGAATAATATCCCAAAATGTAATTGAATGATAATCTACCCCATATAATCAACGCTAAAAGACCAACATGTCTTATCCTTAGAGGATTTAAATTTGTTATTTTTAAGCTCAGTCTCTGAAAACGACATAGATATGGTTCACATTAATTTAGAACATCTGAGCTAATAAAAATCTGGAGATTGGTGGCATTTTGACGAAAGCAGCCAGAAACATCATTTGCTGGCTGGCAGGAACTAGGGTAGAGACAAAGTTTCACTTTTTGAGTTTAAAATCGTGTGGGTTTTGGGGATTGGTAGCAGCACTGTTGTCCATGTTTTGTCTGGTCTAGTGCCAGTCAGTTTGGTTTCTGTCTATTTCCTGTAGAAAAATTCAATTTGCTGTGTTTGCTTTGTATTCTTGTTTTATCTTTTTTGCTTTTCTCCTCTTTGTATCTCTCTTTATCTTCTACTAATGATAAATAAAAAAACCAAAATAGAACATCTAAGCAAACAGTATAAGCATGTTAAGCACAAGAAATGTGAAAGAAGGAACGACTTAGATGTTTAAACTCAGGGAAGTTGATAAAAAACACAGTAAAAAAACAAACTTGTCGAAACTTACCTGAAAACTATGGACCTCCAGTTGCCATCTTGACGATGTTCCATGTTCAAGTAGAAACTGGGAATTGTTTGATGAAGAGAAGTGGTAGCTTCTGTTTATTATGCAAATGCGAAAATCAGAAGCTGAAGACATAAACATATGATTACAGATCGCAATGAAAGACCTCAGGAGGGAAGAAATGATGATTTTTAAGAGGGTGAGATAATTTAAAAATATGATTGTAGCATGATTTATAAAATCCAGAGGAATTCTTCACTGTGGATTTTGATACAGACAAGCTGTTTTTACTGTTGCAGCAAGGTTTGGGCACAACAATATCTCTGCTGCACCCGATAGAACTAAATCTTTTACTGCAGCCTGTTTTTTCCTGTTTGAAAACAATTCTGGGAACCAGGACTTAAGAGATTCCCAAAATGATTCAGATTACTGGTTTTGTCTATAATCACATTTGAATAGAAATTAAACAACCTGCGATTATTAAACGTGGAAATAAGAATAACTGCGTAAAATAGTTTGACATTGCCAGGCAAAGGTGGATAACTAAACAAGGACAGTGGATGAACCAATATAGAAGATAAAACAAAAAAAATGCAGCACAAGAATGGCAAGTTATTTTTTGAATGGTAAAATAGGATGACTGTTATTCGCCAATGTCAATGTTACCACAAGAATAACATGATTGTGTAATACCAAAACGGGGGGGGGGGTGGGGGGGGGGGGGGGGGGGGGGGGGGGGGGGTGGTGGGGGGGGATAAAACTTTGCAGAGCAAAACCCATTGTTGTAAATTTTATATACAGGTCTACGTTATTATGTCCAACAGACGAGAGAGAGACATAGCAAAACAAATGATACCGTATGAATGTACGATATGTAAGTTCTTTTCAAGTTCATATGGTATAATATCCTGCAAAGTAAGTTTAACAATCTACCTAAATTAAGGTAAAAAGTAGGTTGTAGCCTACTTAAATATGATCAAAACAAAGCAGTAAAAAGGAAAGTTGGATCACCCCAAAAAGAAAAACCAGCAAACAACACTTGGGCAAATTGGCTTCACATGTTCACTTGGGCAAATTGGCTCCACAAATTCAATGCACTCTGTTACAAGTAATGAGAGACTGTTATATGGAATCCATATGCATTTGCCTCCATATGATAATCTAAAAGATTGCATTAATTTTGCTGAAACTGAAAAAAAAATCACTCATCTTCTCAACAACACAAAATGAGTGTTAAGCATATACCTGTCCGTAATGACTGCTCTAACTAGAATATTCCAAGTTACTACAGTAGGAGTTATATGGCAATCCAGAACAGTACTAAAAATCTGTATTGCCTCTGAGATCTTATTAGAAGAGCATAACCCTTTCAAAATAATGTTGTAAGAGATGATATCTGGCCGTAAGCCTACTTTAAAGATCTGTGTCCAAATTTGAGATGCTTGTTTACAATTACCAATCCCGTAAAATCCATCCATAAGAGTGTTGTAGGTTGTGAGGTTAGGACTGCAGTTTCGAGGCCTTATCTTTACTAAAATAGACAGAGCTTCATCAACTCTTCCAGCTGAGCAAAGCCCATGAATTAGAACATTGCACACGACAATATCAATCTCAAATCCTTTGTCAAGGACTTCATTCCATATACTAATTGCACTGTCAAGTTTCTTATCTTTACAGAGACCATCCATCAAAGAGGTGTAAGTAATCATATCTGGTTTTAGACCTTTCTTAACCATTTCTTTGGCAAACGAGCAAGCCTCAACAAATTTCTCAGAATTGCATAAACCGCTTATAAGTGTGTTATAAGTAACAACAGTAGAAGAACAGTGGTTTCTGATCATTTCTTTGTAAATCTTAATAGAGTCGCTAAACCTTGACTTCAAGCAAAAGCCATGAATCAGTGAATTATAGACGTGGGCTGTAGGTTTGCAACCCTGTTTTATCATTCTTTCATATGTATGTACAGCTTCCTGTAATCTATCATGTCTACACAGACCATTTATCATTGAGGAGTACGCATATACATCCAAATTTCTCTCTTCGTTAGCTTCTGCCTCATTTAAAATGCACAAAGCCTTGGCGACATAACCTCTTTGACACAATCCATGAATCAAAACACCATAAGTTTTCGAGTCCACACAACAAGTGTCATCTCCTTGCAATACTTCCCACATCCAAACCGCCTCTTCAGCCCTTCTATTCTCACACAAACCCTTAATTAGAATATTGTAAGTAACAATGCTATATTTTCTTGTTTTTTTCATCATTGAAAACAATCCAAAACACTCTTCCATCCTCCCCTTCTTACACAACCCATGCAGAATGGAATTGAAAACCACAGAATCTGGCCAAAAGCCACGCTCAACCATCTCATTGCAAACCCTGATAGCACCACCCAAGTCCCCATCCTTGCAAAGCCCATCCACCAAAATACTGTACGTAAACAAGTCTGGACAACGCCCATTCCTCCTCATCCTCTCCCACACCCCCACAGCCTCCTGAAACCTCCCTTCCTTACAATACCCTCTCAACACAACATTGTACGTCACCAAATTCGGCCCAAAAGACCTATCCCTGATCAACCTCTCCCATACCTCCAACCCTCTCTCGAAATCCCCATTCCTGAAAAACCCATTAATCAAAACGTTGTAACAAACCAAGTCTGGCTCAACACCCGCCTCAAGCATTCCATCGAACGCCTCTAGCGCACCATCAAAATCCGACAATTTCAAAAACCCACCAATCAAAGTCGCATACGTAACGCAGTTCGGGAAAATCTCACTGTCCCCTGCAGAGCCAACTAACGCAACAGCCCTCCGAACCTCCCCACGGTCACACAACCCGCGGACGAGAATATTGAGCGTTTCCACGTTAGGCTGAACTTTAGTTCGACCGGCGAAGAACTGAAGGAACGACTGCGCGTCGTCCCATTTCCGGGACCGGACGAACGCATCGAGGAGGGCGTTGTGGGATTTCACCCGCACCGGGGACCGGAACGACGAGGGGAGGGAGAGGAAAGCGTGAAGGGCCTGGCGGGGGAGGAGGGCGCGGGAGAGGGACTTGAGCGCGACGAGGGCGTGGTGCTCGGAGAAGCGGGGGCGGAGGGGGAGGGTGCGGAGGAGGTGGAGGAGGCGGGGGAGGTGGTGAGGGGAGGTGGAGGAAAGGGAGCGGAGGAGGGGGAGGAGGAGGGACGGGGGCGGAGAGAAGGTCGGGTGGGTGGTGGTGAGAGACTCGAGGAGGGTGAGGGCAGTTAGAGGGTTGGGTTCGGATCGGAGGCGTTTTATGATCGGGGTGGAGGAGGGGGATGGGGTGGTCATTGGACTTCCAGGTTCATGCTGGTGGGAATGGAACGCAGGGGTTAACTTGGGTTTATGGGTAAGAGTCTTGTACACGGCCGTGGTCATTGGACTTCCAGACGCGGCTAACGTGGTTAGTTGAGTCAGCAATCCAGTGAGCAGAGAAATTCATTTAATAACATGTTGGTGTCACATGCAACATTTAGTTTCCCAATACAACATTATTTTCTCACTGCAACGTTTGGTGTCTCATGCAACTTTTACTTTCTCACCGCAACGTTTGGTTTTCTCATGCAACTTTTACTTTTCCAAACGCAACTTTTGTTTTCCCAAACAACTTAAAAAGGCAAAACATGTTCTTTTTTAACATCTACGTCTATCCTTTTTAAGTTTGCGGTTCTCCTTTTTAACTGTGAGTTGTACCTTTTTAAGTGTAGTCTGTTCCTTTTTAAGTGAGGCTTGTTCCTTTTTATGTTTGAGGTTCTCATTTTTAACTGTGAGTTGTACCTTTTTAAGTGTAATATGTTCCTTTTTAAGTAAGTGTACTTTTTTAAGTGTAAAGTTTTCTTTTTAAATTTTTGTTTCGTCCTTTTTAAGATATATTGTTCCTTTTTAGGTACTACTTCATTCTTTTTAAGTTGATGTTTTTCCTTTTTAATTTTCTGTTTTTCCTTTTTAATTTTCTGTTGTTCCTTTTTAAATTATGTTTGTTCCTTTTTAAGTTGTTGTTTTTCCTTTTTAATTTTTTGTTTTTTCTTTTTAATTTTTGTTTGGTCCTTTTTAAGTTATGTTGTTCCTTTTTAGGTACTGTTTCATCCATTTTAAGTTTCTGTTTTTCCTTTTTAAGTATTGCTTCATTCTTTTTAATTTTCTGTTGTTCTTTTATAAGTTATGTTTGTTCCTTTTTTAGTATTGTTTCATCCTTTTTAAGTTATGTTTGTTCATTTTTAAGTTATGTTTGTTCTTTTTTAATAAGTAAGTTGTTTTTTTCCTTTTTATGTTCCTGTTTTTCCTTTTTAAGTTGTTTTTTTATGTTTGTCTCTTTTATTACATGCGTTTGTCTTTTTCAAGAACACGAAATCAA
Source organism: Triglochin maritima (assembly GCA_963682175.1). NCBI lineage: Eukaryota > Viridiplantae > Streptophyta > Magnoliopsida > Alismatales > Juncaginaceae > Triglochin > Triglochin maritima. Next base: position 12,848,744 of record OY821790.1, on the reverse strand, counting down.
ATCTAATACCGTGAAAATAAATCAGAAACCCCCAAAAATTAATATCAAAGACAAACCAACTTTAAACAATAACACCACAAAGAAACAAACTTTTCAAAATAACATCAAAAAACCAATATCGATCCATCACATAACAAAACCAAAAACTTTAAATCAACCACAAAGAAACAATTTTTTCCTCAAAAACTTAACAAAAAAACCCAAATCAGCTACAAAGAACCACACTTCCAAAAAAAATCAAGATCAATCAATCATAGAACAAAACTAAAAACTTCAAATAAGTCACGAAAACCAAACTATCCCCAAAAACCACCACACAAAAAACTCAAATCAGTTACAAAAAACCACATTCCTCCTCATCCGCAAAAACTCAACACAAAAAAACTCAAATCAGATACAAAAAACCACGTTTTCGAAAAACCCAAGACCAAGCCATCACATAAAAAAACCCCAAAACTTCAAATCAGCCACGAAAACCAAACTTTCCCCCAAAAACATCATAAAAAAACTTAAATCAGCTACAAAAAACCACATTCCTCCTCCTCCTCGCCTCGAGAAAGACTCCAACGCCGACCATTTCCTCCTCTTCCTCGCCGACCAACTACATCGTAACGTCCTAACCAACGACGTCGGCGTCCCAACCTCCTTAAGACTTACTCCCGCGTCATCTCCTCGGCATCCCTCTTACCGATCTCGTCTTCCATCGAGAGAAAATGATGGAGAATGAAAGGTTTGGGGGGATAATGGAAGGTTTTGAGAATATATGTATGTTGGAAACCAAAGGTCACATAGTTCCGCGTGCGTGTGATGTAACACAATATAAATAAATAATATGTGATTTAATTAATCTTTGGTTTTTGCTAACTGGATTGTCCACGTCAGACGGCATCCCGGACGCACCGCGGCCACTAAACATTTTCCTTATGGGTAAGGGTGAATTCTTAGAAATTCTAGTTGGACTAATTTGTCGAACGAAAAAATTTCAAAATAATATTTTTTAATATTTTTTGTCAAAATATACCTCATTTAAAAGTATTTTTTTACTAGACCCGCTACCACCATGTGGTGACACGTGGCGGCGATGGATTTTATTTTTTAGTGTCTAGAGAACTCGGCACTGGTGATGCTGAGTTCTCTTTAAGAGAACTCGGCATCCGCAGTGCCGAGTTCAGTTTGGTTTTTATTGTCCAACACATGTCATATTTCGTCCGACGTGAGTTAAGGAGAACTCGGCACTTGTGATGTCGAGTTCTATTTGAATTGTTCTCCTGACACTCAGATCGTGCATGAGACGGTTGGCGCGCGAAGACAATAATGTCTTAAATAGAACTCTGCATCTAGGATGCCTTGAATGTATATTAGTTTTATTCAATGTAAACTTAAAAATAATCTATTTGGGTTTGAATGTATGTCTTTGATTGTATGTTGGAATTGAAGTTTGATTTTTGTAATCTAAAAATAGAGTAATGAATGTATGTGAGTTTTAATGGAAAAAATGTGTTGAAGTTGAGAAATATGTGTTTTAAATATGTCGTGATTTGTATGTCGTTTGAATGTATGTCGTTGAATTTGTGAAATATGTCGTTAATTAGATGTTTGGAAGTTGAGAATGTTATTTGTAGTATCGTTAGTTCCTTTTATAGTGCAGGTTTAAATTTTACAAATTTGAAAATATAAGGGAGGTTATGTCAAAAAAAAATTAAAAATCTAACATTAATCGTAACGTTGTTTATTGTAGTTGATTTTGCTACTACACTCATTGCTCGACGTTTACAACCGTTTGCTACTACACTCGATTGAGGTAATTTTTAAAACTTTTTAGTACTTTTAATTTTTTTAATTAATTAGTAATAAAAGAACAACCATCTCACTTGAACACATTTTCAAATTTAATTAATATATGTTAGGAATAGATAAAGATGATGAATGATCTTTGTTGGTCATGTATAATGGGAAATTAGAATGTAACGAAGATGTGGCAGAGAATACAGGATCTGACCGCAAATTGGTAGTTGTTGTTGAACATAAAATATGGGGATTTAATGGATGTCATAAGATCCGAATGTTGTTATTCACACATTATGTTTGATGTGAAGTTGACGGTGAAATTTCTATTAAACAATGGTTGGACATACGCTCTATTAGCCAATGATAGATCGGTTTATGGAATGATGCGTTTGATAATGTCATTTGTTAGAACTAAGTTCACAATTATTCCTGCTTAGATAATGGAAAGGGTGAAGACCAAATACTCACTTGAAACTGGTTACGATAAAACTTGACATGTCAGGCAAAAAACGTTGAACCGAATTTATGGTGCCGAAGAAGACAATTTTAGGGATCTCTGAAGGTTCCTCACAATTCTCTGTCAAAACAATGAAGGATCTGTTGTCGAAATAGAGACCGTACAGGTAAATCCAGACGAGGAGATGTTTTAGCGTGTTTGTTGGGCGTTCGGGGCATCAATTAGTGGGTTTCAATATTGCAGACCCGTTGTCAGTGTGGATGGAACTCACCTCTATAGCAAATATAGAGGTTTATTGCTACTTGTAGTGTTTATTGTAGTTGATTTTTCTACTACACTCATTGCTCGACGTTTACAGCCGTTTGCTACTACACTCGATTGAGGTAATTTTTAAAACTTTTTAGTAATTTCAATTTTTTAATTAATTAGTAATAGAGGAACAACAATCTCACTTGAACACATTTTCAAATTTAATTAATATATGTTAGGAATGGATAAAGATGATGAATTATCTTTGTTGGTCACGTATAATGGGAAATTAGAATGTAACGAAGATGTGGCAGAGTATACAGGATCTGACCTCAAATTGGTAGTTGTTGTTGAACATAAAATATGGGGATTTAATCGATGTCATAAGATCCGAATGTTGTTATTCACACAGAATGTTTGATGCGAAGTTGACGGTGAATTTTCCATTAAACAATGATTGGACATACACTCCATTAGCTAATGAAAGATCGGTTTATGGAATGATGCGTTTGATAATGTCATTTGTTAGAACTAAGTTCACAATTACTCCTGTTGAGATAATGGAAAGGGTGAAGACCAAATACTTACTTGAAATCGGTTACGCTAAAACATGACATGCCAGGCAAAAAACGTTGAACCGAATTTATGGTGCCGAAGAAGACAATTTTAGGGATATATGAAGGTTCCTCACAATTCTCTGTCAAAACAATGAAGGATCTGTTGTCGAAACAGAGACCGTACAGGTAAATCCAGACGAGGAGATGTTTAAGCGTGTTTGTTGGGCGTTCGGGGCATCAATTAGTGGGTTTCAATATTGCAGACCCGTTGTCAGTGTGGATGGAACTCACCTCTATAGCAAATATAGATGTTTATTGCTAATTGTTGTGTTTATTGTAGTTGATTTTTCTACTACACTCATTGCTAGACGTTTAGAGTCGTTTGCTACTACACTCGATTGAGGTAATTTTTAAAACTTTTTAGTACTTTCAAATTTTTAATTAATTAGTAATAGAAGAACAACCATCTCACTTGAACACATTTTCAAATTTAATTAATATATGTTAGGAATGGATAAAGATGATGAATGATCTTTGTTGGTCATGTATAATTGGAAATTAGAATGTAACGAAGATGTGGCAGAGTATAGAGGATCTGACCGCAAATTGGTAGTTGTTCCGTTGAACATAAAATATGGGGATTTAATGGATGTCATTAGATCTGAATGTTGTTATTCACACATTATGTTTGATGTGAAGTTGACGGTGAAATTTCTATTAAAAAATGATTGGACATACGCTCTATTAGCCAATGATAGATCGGTTTATGGAATGATGCGTTTGATAATGTCATTTGTTAGAACTAAGTTCACAATTATTCCTGCTGAGATAATGGAAAGGGTGAAGACCAAATACTCACTTGAAATTGGTTACGCTAAAACATGACATGTCAGGCAAAAAACGTTGAACCGAATTTATGGTGCCGAAGAAGACAATTTTAGGGATCTGTGAAGGTTCCTCACAATTCTCTGTCAAAACAATGAAGGATCTGTTGTCGAAATAGAGACCGTACAGGTAAATCCAGACGAGGAGATGTTTTAGCGTGTTTGTTGGGCGTTCGGGGCATCAATTAGTGGGTTTCAATATTGCAGACCTGTTGTCAGTGTGGATGGAACTCACCTCTATAGCAAATATAGATGTTTATTGCTAATTGTTGTGTTTATTGTAGTTGATTTTTCTACTACACTCATTGCTCGACGTTTACAGCCGTTTGCTACTACACTCGATTGAGGTAATTTTTAAAACTTTTTAGTACTTTCAATTTTTTAATTTATTAGTAAAAAAGGAACAACCATCTGACTTGAACACATTTTCAAATTTAATTAATATATGTTAGGAATGGATAAAGATGATGAATGATCTTTGTTGGTCATGTATAATTGGAAATTAGAATGTAACGAAGATGTGGCAGAGTATACAGGATCTGACCTCAAATTGGTAGTTATTCCGTTGAACATAAAATATGGGGATTTAAAGGATGTCATAAGATCCGAATGTTGTTATTCACACAGTATGTTTGATGAGAAGTTGACGGTGAAATTTCTATTTAACAATGATTGGACATACGCTCTATTAGCCAATGATAGATCGGTTTATGAAATGATGCGTTTCATAATGTCATTTGTTAGAACTAAGTTCACAATTTTTCCTGCTGAGATAATGGAAAGGGTGAAGACCAAATACTCACTTGAAATCGGTTTCGCTAAAGCATGACATGCCAGGCAAAAAGCGTTGATCCGAATTTATGGTGCCGAAGAAGACAATTTTAGGGATCTGTGAAGGTTCCTCACAATTCTCTTTCAAAACAATGAAGGATCTGTTGTCGAAATAGAGACCGTACAGGTAAATCCAGACGAGGAGATGTTTTAGCGTGTTTGTTGGGCGTTCGGGGCATCAATTAGTGGGTTTCAATATTGCAGACCCGTTGTCAGTGTGGATGGAACACACCTCTATAGCAAATATAGAGGTTTATTGCTAATTGCTGTGTTTATTGTAGTTGATTTTTCTACTACACTCATTGCTCGACGTTTACAGCCGTTTGCTACTACACTCGATTGAGGTAATTTTTAAAACTTTTTAGTACTTTCAATTTTTAAATTAATTAGTAATAGAGGAACAACCATCTCACTTGAACACATTTTCAAATTTAATAAATATATGTTAGGAATGGATAAAGATGATGAATGATCTTTGTTGGTCATGTATAATTGGAAATTAGAATGTAACGAAGATGTGGCAGAGTATACAGGATCTGACCTCAAATTGGTAGTTATTCCGTTGAACATAAAATATGGGGATTTAATGGATGTCATAAGATCTGAATGTTGTTATTCACACAGTATGTTTTATGTGAAGTTGACGGTGAAATTTCTATTAAACAATGATTGGACATACGCTCTATTAGCCAATGATAGATCGGTTTATGGAATGATGTGTTTGATAATGTCATTTGTTAGAACTAAGTTCACAATTATTCTTTTTGAGATAATGGAATGGTGAAGACCAAATACTCACTTGAAATCGGTTTCGCTAAAGCATGACATGTCAGGCAAAAAGCGTTGATCCGAATTTATGGTGCCGAAGAAGACAATTTTAGGGATCTGTGAAGGTTCCTCACAATTCTCTGTCAAAACAATAAAGGATCTGTTGTCGAAACAGAGACCGTACAGGTAAATCCAGACGAGGAGATGTTTAAGCGTGTTTGTTGGACGTTCGGGGCATCAATTGGTGGGTTTCAATATTGCAGACCCGTTGTCAGTGTGGATGGAACTCACCTCTCTATCAAATATAGAAGTTTATTGCTAATTGTTGTGTTTATTGTAGTTGATTTTTCTACTACAATCATTGCTCGACGTTTACAGTCGTTTGCCACTACACTCGATTGAGGTAATTTTTAAAACTTTTTAGTACTTTCAATTTTTAATTAATTAGTAATAGAAGAACAACCATCTCACTTGAACACATTTTCAAATTTAATTAATATATGTTAGGAATGGATAAAGATGATGAATGATCTTTGTTGGTCATGTATAATTGGAAATTAGAATGTAACGAAGATGTGGCAGAGTATAAAGGATCTGACCAGAAATTGGTAGTTATTCCGTTGAACATAAAATATGGAGATTTAATGGATGTCATAAGATCCGAATGTTGTTATTCACACAGTATGTTTGATGTGAAGTTGACGGTGAAATTTCTATTAAACAATGATTGGACATACGCTCTATTAGCCAATGATAGATCGGTTTGTGGAATGATGCGTTTGATAATGTCATTTGTTAGAACTAAGTTCACAATTATTCCTGCTGAGATAATGGAAAGGGTGAAGACCAAATACTCACTTGAAATCGGTTTCGCTAAAGCATGACATGCCCGGCAAAAAGCGTTGATCCGAATTTATGGTGCCGAAGAAGACAATTTTAGGGATCTGTGAAGGTTCCTCACAATTCTCTGTCAAAACAATGAAGGATTTGTTGTCGAAACAGAGACCGTACAGGTAAATCCAGACGAGGAGATGTTTAAGCGTCTTTGTTGGGCGTTCGGGGCATCAATTGGTTGGTTTCAATATTGCAGACCCGTTGTCAGTGTGGATGGAACTCACCTCTCTATCAAATATAGAGGTTTATTGCTAATTGTTGTGGGCACGGATGCAGACAATGAAATTTTTCCCTTCGCATTTGCTGTTGTAGAGAGCGAGAAGACAAAGTCGTGGACGTGGTTCGTTCAATTGCTGGCAAGTACAGTGACTAGGCGACCCGATTTGTGTATTATCACTGACAAATTTTTTGGAATAAATGCTTGTGTGCGAGCCACATTTCAACCTTCAGAGGGGCATGTACATCGATTCTGTCTTCGACACATGAAAGCAAATCTTGCTAAACATCGAAATTGCAAGGAAAGAATGAGACAAATCAAGTTTTACGAAGCAGGTAAAACTCATTCCTTTATGAAATTTGAAGAGCTAATGAAGGCTATTGCAGAGGAACATAAACCGGTATACGAGTGGATTCAGCATCAAGGTCCTTTGGAAAGGTGGTCTTGTTGTCACGACGGGGGTCGACGTTTCGGATGTATAACAACAAACATGTCCGGAAGCTTCAACAATGTCTTACGAGGGGCACGTGGTATGCCAATTACGACCATGATTTTGATGACCTTTCTCCGTTTGAACAAATTCTTTGTTAAAAGAAGGGACGTCGCTAAGTCATGGAATGAAACATATTTACCGATAGTCCACACCGTGGTAACGATGAACAAAAATCTGGCCAGAACTCATATAGTAACTCGATACCACCAGTTGATGCACCAGGTTGAAGCCAATGACCAGAAAAAAATACCTTGTGAAATTTGAAGAATGAGTTATTATTTGCACTTGTGGATAATAATTGCAATGCATGTTCCCTGTTCACATGTACTAGCAGTTTGCAGCGGCAGACATGCAAATGTTAGCACTTCACATTTGGTCTCCCCGTATTATGTGGTTCAAATGTACAGACATGCGTACAAACCGATATTTATCCCAAATTCTGATGTGAGGTATTGGCCAGATCGTGGCAACATCACAATGAAGCCTCTGCAAACCAAAAGACCTCTTGGTCGGCCAAAATCAACGCAAATCCGAAACGAGATGGACGAGCACTCTGGAAGAAGGGTACGGTGTGGGAGATGCAGCGGTTTGGGGGATAATAGAAAACGATGCAAGGAACCTATATAGTAAAATTGTTTAAAAACTGTCTATGTTACTATTATGTAGGATTTCAAATAAATGTAAGACTTGAATGATGATTAAATGTAAGAGTTGAATTGATGTGGTGTAAGACTTGGTGGTGTAAGAGTTGAATGTGGTGTAATAGTTGAATGCTTTTTAAGATTTGATTGTGATGTAAGACTGCAATGAATGTCATTCCCTATTGGTAAAAAACTAGATGTTTGATTTTTATGACTCCAATTTTTCGTAATTGTAATTAATATTACGTTGATTCTTAAGATACGATTTGCAACACTTCTATGTTTTCTAATATTTAACGTGTTATGTATAAATGAAGTTTGTGGTTCCAGTACCGGTTCGGTAGACAGACCAGTGTTGGTTTTGCAGGCCAACCACAAGTCTGACTTGTTCAAAGATTTTGTAAGCATTTTACTACTTTAAGTGAAATATTTGCTTGTATGTATTAATATTCTGACATTTATCTTAAATTATGCAGAAGGATGTTGATGGCGTAAAATGCGTTAAGCATGGATCGAAGCTCAACGAATGACAGATCACTGATGAAAGAATGTTGTTTCTGCTAGATCTGGGGGGGTTTGACACAGTCACTCAGTTGGGCCGAGTCCAGTTGGACCATACCTTGCTGGGGGCAATGATTGAGTGTTGGAGACTGGAGACTCATTCATTTCACCTGCGACATGGTGAGATCACTTGCACAAGCGTGACATCTCTATGATTACCGGCTTGCGCGTAGATGGTTTGTCGGTGTGTGAGTCTCAGGAGTACGTTTGGTCAGAGGTCTTTATGGATTTATTGGGTCAGGTCCCCGATGACTTGGGTCGTAAGGGTTTTGTAACTCTGGGTTGGTTGCAAGCTTAGTTTCAGCAGTTGGCTTTTGATGCTGATGAGGAGACAGTTACACGACGCACCAGAGCCTTTATTATGTTCCAGCTGGGATGCAGTATTTTGGCAGATAAGAGCGGCATGATGGTTCACTTGAAGTACTTGTCTTTGCTCGGAGATTTGGCTCTCACATTGGAGACAGTTGGGGTAGTGCGTCTCTGGCCCACTGATGAGAATTAAATTTATACCGCAAGTGCACGGCGTCAATGAAGACGTGGCAAATACGGGTCGAACACAAGGAGGGAGAGATTTGTTATTAGTGTGATTTCGATTGGGGGAAAGAAGGAGAGAAGAATAAATTGGGTTTTGAGATTTTTGGGTTTTAATTATCTAAAGCAAGAAACAAGAACAATTAAAACTAAAACAAGAACAAAGAAGTGAATTCCGTCGGGTGGAGGTTTAGATTTAAGGTTTAGATTAGAGAATTCAGAAACTTATAATAAATCATATTAGTTATAAAGCATTACATGATAAATGATTAGACATAAACTCAAGTAATCAAAATATACTAACACGAAATTAAAATAATAACATTCATTCATCTTCTCTTCACCCTAAATCCGTCACCTCCACCCTTTGGAAGGAGTTAGAAACTCATGGAGGGAGGAAGAAGGGGTCCTAGAGGCATTACAATAGAAAAGTAAAAACAAGAAATAAAAGACAGAATTTTATTAAACTAAGGAATAAAAATTACAACATAAGCTAAAGGCCCAAGGACCCTTCTAACATCGTTCTCGGGTCTATTTATAGTTGCTACAAGGGATCTAGGTATAATATTGGAAAGTACACGTGTCCAGACACGACTGGACAAAATTGGAGCACACAGATCGCTGAGGGGGCGGCGTTTCCGCCGCACAATGTATGTGATATGCGGCGATTTCGCCGCACAATCTTCTCTGATTTAATCCGGATTTTTGCTGGTAGTTTATGGTATGATTTGATCCTCCTTTGTGCGTCTGGATGATTTCTTTCCATTCTTTTGAGCTCCGGATTAATTCCTTTATATGTTTGGAGATTTACATTGATTTTTCTTTAGATTTTCTCCAAGATAATATTTTGGTGCTTTAATTGCAATTAGGTCCTTGACTTTTTGCAATTAAGTCCCCGGCTACTTTTGTGCTTAAGTCCTTGTTCTTTTTGCAATTAGGACTTGAATGCTTTTATGCTTGGATACATTTCCATTCGTAACCCGATAATCTTGAACTTGGTCTTTATGATAGAAATGAGTCTTTTGCACGCGTTTATGCTCGGGATGTGGCTAAATTGCATTCAGGTCCCTGTATTCTGTAAATAAGACTAAACACATACCTTAGTAGCATTTATTGATGTAAAAGTAATCTAAATGAAAGACATATGATGCAATGTATGCAATGCATCACCCACTTATATCACAAGTTAGACGAAGCTTCAGTGATTCTGACCAAACATTTGTGTGGTTTTCTTACGTTCCTGCAGTTGTGGCGCTGGGAACATCTACACATTTGGAGACCTTTGAAGAGCAGGCTATTACTATACCTGGATGACCACATGGCACCATTAGGTGCCCGTTGGAGACGACCAGGATCATTCAAGGGTAGTGCAAAGACGACGACACTTGATTTTTATCGGAATGAGCTGGACGTGCAGGAATTCGATCAAGTGATTTGAGACCCTTATGCACATTTGGATATTAGTCAGTTACCACCACTATGCACGGAAGGTTCAGAGATCTGGACGAGCCATACTTGGCTTATAAATTTTGGCGAGGTTGCTATGCATTGTCCAGACCGAGTGATGAGACAGTTCAGTCTACAACAACACATTCCAGAGCCGATGGAGAGACATGTAGTGAAATCGGCTCTGGGGAGGTCGGATGTTAATTTGTTGGTGGAAAATCACTGATTCATTCAGCATTGGTTGCACAGAAGAGATCATCTACAGTTTGAGCGACCACTCCTAGGTGTCATCCTGAAGAGAGCACACATCTGTATATGGAATGGTACTGGAGCATCACCGTACGTTGGATTGCTCATCACACCTTGGCTTCGACTCATCGCTTATACAGACCTCGAGCGGGTAGAGGAGCGGGAGATGGTAAGATCTAAACATTTATTTTAACAATTACCACGTTTTAAAATTGTGTTTAGTGTTTGATGAACTGTTTAATTATTTGTAGGTGCACGAAGTTTATGAGTTCAACGAAGAACTCCATCAAATTCACGAGGCAATCAGAGATCACAAGACATGCTTTTCGATGGTTGTAAAATTAAAGGAAAAAATTAAGGCTTGGCTGATGTGTTTTGGTGCTGAAGAACCGACATTACATTTGAGTCAGGATCGTGTCGTTGAAGAAGAAAATCCACACACTCAAGAAGACGATGGCGGTCTGACTCGGGATACAGAGAATGCAGCACGAGGAGGGGGACGAGGCAGGGGGAGAGGACGTGCTCAAGCACATCCTAAAAGGAAGAAGAGATTGAGAGGTCACTTAGAATAGATTTTTAGTTGTGTTAAACTTATTTGGTTGTTATTACACTACTTTTGGTTTTATGTTAAAATGTTAAACTCCTTATTGTGTTAAACTTGGATTTTTTGGGGAGTTGAAATTTAGGAAGTGGGAAATGGTGATATTGGTTGTATTTTGCTACTTGGAAATAGTTGTGTTTGTTGTTGAATTTTTTGTAATTGGAATGATTGTCTTTGTTGTCAAAAGGTATTTAAACAGGAAATGAAGTTGTCGAGTTCCTAAATTAAATGAACTTGCACTCTTCAGTAGAACTCGGCATCACAAGTGCCGAGTTCACATCAACAGCACTCGGCATCACAAGTGCCGAGTTCAATTTAAACCACTATTCTCCTGGCCCTTCGTCTCATGCACGATCTGAGTTGCCAGGAGAACAGTAGTTCAAATAGAACTCGACACTTGTGATGCGGAGTTCTATTTCAACCACTGGTCTCCTGGCAACTCACGTTGAGCGAAATATGAAGTGTTGGGCAATAAAAATCAAATTAAACTCGGCACTGGGGATGCCGAGTTCTGCTTGAGATAACTCAGCATCACCAGTGTCGAGTTATCCTTGAGAGAACTCGACACTGGTGATGCCGAGTTCTCTCAAGCAGAACTTGACACTGGTGATGCCGAGTTCTCTAGACACTACTAAAAAACAAAACCCGCCGCCACCACGTGTCACCACGTGGTGGCAGCGGGTCTAGTATGAAAAATACTTTTAAATTAGGACTATTTTGACAAAAAATTAAAAAAAATATTATTTAATTTTTTTTTCCTTTTTTAACTTAAAAATATACAGATTGGGCCGCGAGTATCCTCGATTCTCTACTCTCTATTCAACCAATTGGTGGTAAATTGCCTCACATGCTTTGTTCCACTAGCGTGCGGTCTAACATCACACTATCAAAAATAATTATTTCCATACAAATGGGAAATATGTCCATATTTAACTCTCTTATTTTATTTACATCCATTCACAAATATCTTCAATCACTTAGCGACCAAATACGTCCATTTTAGTGATTGAGGCTTTAAGATAAGGGTTTAGGGTTTGGGAATGTTCTCTGATTTATCCACCACACATACTGGTCTAGATAAATTCGATTTTAGTCCCGGATGAAGAGTATTTTGTGGGGTCACGCGATTTGGGTTATAGTTTTTATGTCTTTACTTTTGGGAGTTAAGGTATTTCGACAAGTGACATGTTATTTTGGTTTTGATGTAAACAAGCACATAATGCTCGATTGTTGAATCTTTTGAAAGGTTACTTATTTCATTTAGGGTCTAGTTTTTGATGTCTATAACATTTACTTCTAAGAGTTCTAGTCTTTCACGAGGTCATGCATGTACATATAGTTCAACAAATGTTGAGTCTTTCGTCGGGTCACTTTCGCCGTCTGGTTACTAGTTTTGATTTAGACTTTTAGTTTTGGAAGTTTGGGTCTTCCTTTGGGTCATTAATGCTATTTGGGTTACAATACTGAGGTCTTTCGACATTTACCTCAAAGAGATTCAAATTAAGGTTTTCAGATTAAAGTTTAGTGTATAAGTTTAGTAATATATGGTTAGGGTATATAGTTAAGGTTTCGTGTATAAGGTCTAGGTTTCAGATTTATGGTTTTGGATTGTTTTTTGACATATCTACCATATCTAGTATGCATTAATTTAATTAATGATGTAACATTCAAATGTTTTGCATATAAAGTATTCATGACCACTTCACATCCCTTTGTAAATATCTCCAATGACTAATGTTGGAAACATAAATGTGTCCAGGTTAGTGATTGATGCTTAGGGTTTAGGCTTTAGCCTTTTGGGAATATAATTTTCAAAACCCAAATAAATCTAGTGGAAGTCAAAGGGATCTTTGGATGGACATCAGTGTATAGATTTATCTAATGGCCCTAGTCTAGAGGGGGTGAATAGACACAAAGAGTATGCAATTTGGAAATTAAAAATTAAGAGACAAGGAAAGCAAACCACAAAGGATAATTCGAATTAAAGAAGTTTGGCACACCAATTGATCCCCATTTGCGCCTTCACTAATCCAATCGTCGTTTTGGACCAAGATCAAGCATTTCGAAAGCACGTTTGCGAACACCCTTTCTAATCTTGGGTCTCCTCTCACAACCTAAGAGGGTAGCTTCCTCCCGAAGCTTTACAACCTTGTTGAGTCTTGGATATGGAAGTTGGAATCATAACATAAATACTCTAACTGGACACACTTGATTTGGGTATAGAACTAGGAAAACAAATGTGGGATTTAGGCTTTGAATGGTGGTGTAGAGAGGATAAAGGATAAAACTTCAAACTTGAAGTTGTAGCACTTGAATACAAATGAAAGCTCTTGATAATTTATCATAATGATGCTTAAATGAGTGTAGGAACACATATTTATAGGCTCTCTAGTTTTATGCTGTTGGAAAAGGTTTGAGGTGGTTTGGTCAAGTTTGGAGTAAAGAGTAAAAGTTAATCCTGATGACAGCAGAATTCGAATAACGTAAACCACTCTACCTCGTCTGAATTTCACTGATCAAAGAAGTCATGACCACTGTTGACTAAATTTGGACAACATAAAGAAATTTTGGTCATTCAAATTTTGGAAGTGGGTAGAGTTGAATTCACTATAGACTCCGAAATCCGTCATACGAAACTATATCAGTCGTCTGTAAGACATGAAGTTGGTTGTCTGAAACGTTCACTAGTCGTCCAAAATAAATGTTCGTATAATGAGACAAATTTGGATAGAGTCGTTGTATAAAGTTTTAATCTCCGATCAAAGTAATGATTATATTTGCTATAAACACCACTAACGAAATCAAGATTTGGATGACGTAAAGAGTGACTGGTTGTCCAAAATGAAGATGTCCGAATGGGGATGAATTCAGACGTCTAGAGCAAGTGTGGATCATCCAAAATAAATGGGTTAAAATGTTTGGAAATTCAAGTAAAAAAAATCAGACATCCGAAAGAGGGGTGGGTTGTCCAAAATATATTGAGCCATCCAAATCGGACGACCAAAGGACGCACCAGCCATTAGGGTGTAGAACAGTAGTTTCAGGACTTTTGGTGTCGGCAGATCAGACGATGGAAGCTTAGATAGGTTGTCCAACACTGAAGAACAATAGAAACAAGATTAAAGATCGGGCGATTAGAGACAATATTTTTCGTCTGAAGTCTAGACAAATTAATGGCTTGAAGTTTTTGGACAACAGGACAAGGTTTCATTTATCCGAACTGGGGTTTGACTAGGTGTTTGCTTGTGTAGTTATTGGTGGTTAAGACGATTTGGATAGGTTAAGGTCATCCGAATTGACCCAATTTTCTACCAGGGTCCTTATACACGGACACAAGCATTCGTGACGTGCCCTACGTGGCTCCCAAAATTTGGCGAGTCAGCGTGCAGTCAGCTTGACATGTCGTCCTTTCCATACGCGCCTTTAATTGGTTTTAAAAATTAATCGACGATTTTCTGAGTACGACGGTTGCTTTCCAAACCCAGATAAGACATCGCGTAGACACCAAACAGGCAACGGTTCGGATACCGAGGAAGGAAATGAATAGACATATCAAAATGAAGAGTCCATCTTTGTTGTTGTGGAGTACTTGTGAACGGAGGAAGCCAAAAAGTAGTTTCTCTTGGTCTCTTCCCCTCTAAACGATAATGGATTCTCCGACTCATGCTGTCGCTAGCGAACCGTTGGCTGACAAGGTGTGTCGATTTAAGTTTTTTTCCCTTAGTCGATTTTTTATTGACGAACTTTCATTTCTTCATTCATTTGTCTTAGGGAACCACCTACTACTTCTGGGAATCCAAGTGCTCCTGGACGGCGATCCGAAAGCAGTTTGACTGGATGAAGGATGTTGAGAAGGAGGTTTTCCGGAGTACCCCTTTCGGTCACTTCCTAAACCTTCCTAACATTTCAACGAACAACAAAATAGTCGGTTGATTCGTCGAACACTACGATGCGAAGGAGGTGGGGCTGAGAATAAGATCTGGGGTAGTCCCCCTTACACCCGAAGACGTTGCCCCAATTTTGGGCCTAAGTATGCATGGGAAGACCGTTGTGATGGAACCCATGGACGTACAGAAGCAAGAAGGGGTGAACCTTGACAACACACAACTGGCAGGTCATCTTACTGCCACCAGTGTCATGGGCGAGACGAAGGAGTACATTCATCTCCTAATTTCTTTCACTTCAACCATTTTTGTTCTTTGATGGAACACTTCGAACGAAGATCTGGTTTATGAACCATTTGAGGGACATCAAATGCATCAACAAATACGCATGGGCATGTGCAATTCACGCAACCCTGGTTCGGGGGTTGGAGAAAGCCAGCTTAGATATGCAGGAAAGGAGAAAGGCCGGGAAATTCATTATGAAGCAAGGGAATGTCGACAGTTTTGTTGTAATACTACAAGTAAGCCTTTTTTGCCATTTTTAAGATTTTGGTTAGCCCTTTTTTAAGTTATTGGTGTGTCCAGTTTAAGGTTTTCGTCTGTCGAGTTTAGGTTGTGTGTCTGTCCAAAATACATTGTGGGTTTGTCCACAATAAGTTGTGTGTCTGTCCGGGTTAAGTTGTGTGTCTGTCCAGAATAGGTTGTGGGTTCGTCCACAATAAGTTGTGTGTCTGTCCGAATTAAGTTGTGTGATTGTCCCGATTAAGTTGTGTGTCTGTCCAGAATAAGTTGTGTGTCTGTCCGGATTAAGTTGTGTGTATGTCTAGAATACGTTTTGTGTCTGTTCAGAATAAGTTGTGGGTCTTTCCCATTTAAGTTGTGTGTCTGTCAAGAATAAGTTGTATGTCTGTCCGGATTAAGTAGTGTGTTTGTCCAAATTAAGTTGTGTGTCTTTTCAGAATAAATTGTGGGACTGAGGGGAATAAGTTTTGTGTCTGTCCAGAATAAGTTGTGTGTCTGTCCAGATTAGGTTGTGTGTCTCTCCAGAGTAAGTTGTGTCTGTCCAGATTATGTTGTGTCTGTTCAGAATAAGTTGTGGGACTAGGGGGAATAAGTTTTATGTCTGTCCAGAATAAGTTGTATGTCTGTCCAGATTAGGTAGTGTGTCTGTCCAGATTAAGTTGTGTGTTTTTTTAGAATAAGTTGTGGGACTGAGGGGAATAAGTTTTGTGTCTGTCCAGAATAAGTTGTGGGTCTGTCCAGATTAGGTTGTGAGTTTGTCCAGATTAAGTTGTGTGTCTGTCCATATTAAGTTGTGTGTGTGTCCAGATTAAAGAAGTATGTCTGTCCAGATTAAGAACGTATGTTTATCCAATCCTTTTAAACAATTGATTTTTTCCATTTGAAGGTGTGGCTTTATGAGAAATTCAGATTGGGGGAGCCAAGACAAGGAGCCTATCCATGGATGAAAAGTTGGACGGAAATGTTTGGGAAACGTTTAACCCGGAGGAAATAGGAGGAACGCGGAATCACCTTACCTCAGATTTAAAATGGCAAATTCAGCCTTAGGGGGCCACCTTCACTAAGTGAAAGGGAGCTGTAACTTATTAGTTCAGAACAAATTCTTGTTCGAACAACGTGCCCAACAAAGGGATCTGCTTCAACAGGCACTTTGCCAAGGGTGCAACTAAGAGACTGCAATATTCGATGTGACCCGCTGCTACAAGAGTTGGAGTTCAGTGAGATGAAGACGAAATGCCCTTTGTAAGGCGACTGAAGAGGTTAACAACATGAAGGAAGAACTGAGGATGTCACAGGAAGAGTGTGGTAGGCTGAGGGAAGAGATTGTATCTCTTTGAGGAACGGGGACAAGTGAAAATACCTGTGGGGAGAAGGACGAAGATCTAAATAAATAGGAGGAGAAGAAAGAAGAGATAAATAGTGAGGAGGAGAAGGAAGAAGAGAGGAATAGGGAAGAGAAGAAGAGAGAGGAGGAGAAGGAAGAAGAGAGGAAGAGGGAAGAGAAGAAGAGGAGACAGGAGAAGGAAGACGAGAGTGGAGAAGAAGAGAGAGGAGAAGAAGAGAGATGAGGAGAAGGAAGAAGAGAGGAAGAGAGTGGAGAAGAAGAGAGAGGAGGAGAAGGAAAATGATAGGAAGAGGGAAGAGAAGAAGAAAGAAGAGAAGGAAGAAGAGAGGAAGAGGGAAGAGAAGAAGAGAGAGGAGGAGAAGGAAGAAGAGAGGAAGAGGGAAGGGAAGAAGAGCGAGGAGGAGAAGGAAGAAGAGAGGAAGATGGAAGGGAAGAAGAGCGAGGAGGAGAAGGAAGAAGAGAGGAAGTGGGAAGAGAAGAGCGAGGAGGAGAAGGAAGAAGAGAGGAAGAGGGAAGGGAAGAAGAGCGAGGAGGAGAAGGAAGAAGAGAGGAAGTGGGAAGAGAAGAGCGAGGAGGAGAAGGAAGAAGAGAGAAAGGCAAGGAAACCAAACTAAGGTGTGAAAAGACAACGCTAGACGGCCACCGTGGAGCACCAAAGGAAAGAAGATGAAGAGCGGGCTAAGAAGAAGGTGGAAGCGAAGCAAAAGAGAAAAGACATAGTGGCCCAAATGAGACTAAAGAAAAAGGGAAAAAAGCACAGGACAATTACAGGTTGGTTGTCCACTTAGAAGGGACAATGCCTGATGTTGACATGGCTGCATTGGGAACGTTGTCAGCTGATGAGGTCAACATGTTATTGAACTTGACCGCAGCCAGCAAGGATGAGAGAGAGGTGATCTGGAGAGGCGATATGTGTAGTCTAACATGCACTGACCTGAAGGAACTTATAACGCCTGGGATGGATATGACTAGGGCTGAAAATGGGGTGGATATTACCCGCCAACCCGACCCGACCCGACCCGTTTAGGTCGGGTAGCGGATGATTTTTTCCACCCGATTATCCGTCTACCCGAATAGTCGCTTACCCGACTATTAAACGGGGCGGGTAGCGGTTATAGTTACTACCCGCCCCGTTTA
Source organism: Triglochin maritima (assembly GCA_963682175.1). NCBI lineage: Eukaryota > Viridiplantae > Streptophyta > Magnoliopsida > Alismatales > Juncaginaceae > Triglochin > Triglochin maritima. The sequence goes on along the minus strand of OY821790.1, from coordinate 12,830,689 downwards.
TCCATTTACCCGTTATTAATAAATTAAATTATTAATAATTTAATATATTAAATATATATACCTAAAACAAAATCCTAAATCCCTAAAATCTAAACCCTAAATCAGTAAATCCCTAAATCCCTCTCCTTCCCGAACCTCCCCTCCCATCCGCCTCCGCCGAACCTCCCCTCCCCTCCGCCGCACGGTGCCACAACAGCCTTCCCCTTCTCCACTTCCGGCAGGCGGCATCCTTCCCTCCCCACGGTCCCACACTTCGAGCTTCCCTCCCCACAGTCCCGCATCTTCCCTCTTCACGGCTGCTCCAACACCTTCTCAGTTTCTCGCCTTCCCAGACTCGGATCTACCATGAGCGAGCAAGAGCAACCCAATCCCAGCCAACCATCGACGGATGGTATACATTTTTCCATCATCATGTGTTTGTGTGACTATGTCGATTCATGCTTCTCAGTTCTCACGAATCATGCTTAGTTTAATTGGTACTACAATAATCACAATACAGTTTGTATTATTATTTGCTTTCTTTAGAGAACACGTATCTTGATTTTTTGTAAAGTAAGCAATAAAAGATACATGACTGACTTTTGCAACCTTACAAGCTCTGAATGGTGACTTTATAGTGTAATCTTCCATCTTTTAGTTCACATTCATGCTTAGTTTAATTTATATGTGGACAATACTAAGTATTTCAGGAATCATACTTAGTTTAGTTATTTCTGTATTCAGGACCTATTATTTCTGAAAGTAGTACTAGTAACAAGAGACGAAGAACACTTACTTCTGAAGTTTGGAATTATTTTGATAAAGATATTGTTACTAACAAAGCGAAATGTCGTCATTGTGCAAAAGAGTATGTTGCTAAAGGAAAAGATGGGACAAGTCATTTGTTAACTCACTTGAAAACCAAACACTTGAGGATATTTGGTGGTGATTCTGGTCAACGGTTATTGTCTTTTGGTGATAAGAAAAAAGATGGAACCTCTGAAGTAAAAAACTACAAATTTAACCAGGATTCTAGTAGGCAAGACTTAGCTGAAATGATGTAATTTCGAAAGTGAGGGAAAGTGTGAAATATGTGAAGTCTTCGACACTTAGAGAGCAAACTTTTCAAGAAGTGGCTAGACAAGTGAAGGCTCCAAGTAAGAGTCCTGTAGTAGATGTTCCCACAAGATGGAACTCTACCTTTCTGATGTTGCAAGTAGCACTAGAGCATAAGGATTCATTCAGTCGTTTGGCAGATATTGATGTGTCTTACAAGTTTGCACCTACTACAGAGGAATGGGAACATGCAAAAATTGTTTGTGAGTGTTTGAGATATTTTCATCGGGTTACGTTAGAATTTTCCAAGAGCTTGTATCCATCTGCCAATTTTTTTTTCCCTCATGTTTGTGCGATGAAACTGGCTCTAAAGGCGATGTGTAGAAATTCAGTTTCTTTTGTATCCGCCATGGCTAAACCAATGATGTTGAAGTTTTCAAAATATTGGGATGAAGCATCAGAACTACTTTCCATTGGTTGCATTTTGGATCCTCGTCATAAATTAAGCACTGTTGAGTATTACATGAAGAAGATTTATGAGCAGGATTGGAAGGACCAATATGAAAACGTCACGAACAAATTAACTGAGTTGTATAATGAATATCGTTTGAGATATGAGGCTTCTGAGGGTCCTACTGTTATGGGCAGTCACAGCAGCACAGGGTCAGGATTAGGGACAACAAATGTTGTAGGTGATAGTGCAAATAATATTATTTTCACTACGGAAGCATTAGAATTACCGTCTTTCATCGATCCGTATGAAGATCTTAACAAATTCCTTGACACAAGATATGCTTCTCAACCTCAGCAAAGTTGTTTGGAGATTTACTTGAAGGATTCTGTGCAGCCTAGGGATGGAGTGAATGAGTTTGATATCTTGAGTTGGTGGAAACTGAATGCAGCAAAATATCCTATACTTGCACGTGTGGCGCGTGATGTTTTATCTATCCCAGTGTCTACTGTGGCATCTGAAAGTGTTTTTAGCACGGGAGGAAGGGTTCTTGGCAAACATCGTTGTTCAATGTCTTCTACTACTTTAGAAGCCGTTCTATGTACGCAAGATTGGTTAAGGAGTGAACTTCAAGGTACTTGAATGATATTTGAATAATATTTGTTGTATATATTATTATGTTAACTTAATGGCTTAATGTGTTTTCTTGGTATAGTTGAAACTACGGACGACGCTGCATGTTTCGGAACAATGCCAAGTTATTTTACTCACGTGGACGCGGAGGACGAGAATGTCGAGATGGCTAATGACGATGACGACGATGATAATGAACATCTTGTGTAATAAATGAATGTTTGTAATTTATGTAATACTTCGATGAATGTTTTACTTTTTATTGTTGTTTTATGGTTGTAGTAGACTAGTAGTTGAATGAATATTTTATGTTTCTAGTTAATTTGTTGTTTTGTGTTATTGGTGTTAGACTACTGTTAGAAATTCAAAATATCAGGTATTGTTGGTGATTTTGTGCTATTGGTGATTACGTAGGGATTGTTTTGTATAAATTTTTTGGTAGCAAATGAGTAGAAATAAAAAATACAAGTTTTATCCAGTTATCCGTTTATCCACCCCGCCCCGCCCCGAATATCCGTTTATCCGACCTTAAACGGATCGGGTAGCGGATGAACTTTTTTTTACCCGACCCGCCCCGCCCCGATTATCCATTTATTTTAGGCGGGTCGGGTAGCGGTTGGGCAAAAACCCGACCCGACCCGACCCGTTTACAGGCCTAGATATGACCGACCAAACTATCGAAGCTACGCTTTTGGTTCTCGAAGAAAGATGCCCCACACAAAAGGTTATATGCATATCAACATTCAAGTCAGGGCGAATTGTGGGTGGTCAATGCAGAGCAATTGATGATTTTATCCTCCCTAAAATAAAAGGTGTGTCTCCAAGGGATACCGTAATCGCACAACCATGCTGGTATGCAGGTCATTGGACTCTGGTGGTTGTCCATGGCCCGTCCGAGGAGATCCTACAGTTCAACAGTATCTCTAGGGAGCTAGATCGAGGTGAAGATCTAAAGAAGATGGTAGGCGCACATGAATGTGCAACAACAGATGTGGCTGAATACTGGAGGGAACTACTGAAGGTTAACTGGCCATTGAGAATCCTCAGGAAAAATAGCCAACGACAACCACCGGGGAACTACGATTGCGGAGCCTATGTTTTATATTGGATAAGATGCCTAATGCTAAAGCTTGACCCGACGAAGGAGAAGGACCCCAAGACTATTCACTGTATCTGGGGTGAATTGGCGGTCTGGTTACTTAGGGACCGCCATTTGTGTGTGCAAATCTGAAGTATAATTTTCAGACTATTGTACAATTTACATGTACAAATTACAAACTGACCCACAACTTAAACCGGACAGACCCACAACTTAAACTGGATAAACGCACAACTTAATCTAGATAGCAACACAACATAATCGGGATAGCTACACACCTTAAACTGGACAGACCTTCAACTTAATCTGGACAGACATACAACTTAATTTGGACAGCGACACAACGTAATTGGGACAACTACACACCTTAAATTGGACAGATCTTCAACTTACTCTGGACAACTACAAGCCTTAAAGTGGACAGACCCACAACTTAATCAGGACAGACACAAAACATAATCGGGAGAGACCCACAACTTAAACTGAACAAACCCACACTTAATTCGGAACGACACACAACTTAATGTGGACATGCCCACAACTTAAACCGAACAGACACACAACTTAATCTGGACAGATCCACAACTTAAACCGGACAGACCCTCAACTTAATCTGGACAGACCCACAACTTAAACCGGACAGACCTTCAACTTAATCTGGATAACTACACAACTTAAACTAGACAGACCCACAACTTAATCTGGACATACACACAACTAATCTAGACAGGCCCACAACTTAAACCGGACAAACACACAACTTAATCTGGACAGACCCACAACTTAAACCAGACAAACCTTAAACATAATCTGGACAACGACACAACTTAAGCTGGACAGACCCAAAACTTAATCTGGACAGACACACAACATAATTTGGATAGACCCACAACTTAAACTAAATAGACCCACACTTAAACCAGACAGACACACAACTTAATCTGGACATACACACAACTTAAACTGGACAGACCCACAACTTCAACTGGACAGACTCATAACTTAAACTGGACAACTACACACCTTAAACTGGACAAACCTTCAACTTAATCTAGACAACTACAAACCTTAAACTGGACAGACCCACAATTTAAATTGGACAACTACACAACTCAAACTGGACATATCCACCACAACTTATACTTTACCAGAAATGAAAATAACAAGAAATCTTAAATTAAGGAGGAAGTTCCTCGTAATACATATTCATGTCCTAATCACAGAAATTAGGATCCCCGGGTTTCGGTGCGACTTCGTGTAGCGGCGATGTAACCTTTATCTTGAACTTTCTCTTCTCTTGTTGGCTGTGCTTTTTGTGGTTTTTTTAATTATCTTCTCAGCTAAAGAAACTCGACGTCTAGTCGGCGGTCTTCCTGAACGTTTGACCTTATCTGGATTGAGAGCAGATGTACCCACGGTCCTAACTTCATCAATTTGAGTAAGGAACTAGGTATTGTGCATATGTGCCTTAAGAATTTCAATACACTTCACGACCTGAACATACCTTTCGTGGGAAATGAAGGCTTCATATGCGATCGAAACGGCACGACCCATGATGTCGTCGTGAGGACGAAGCACATCCTTCTCCATTACGCCATCGTCTGGGTACATCTTATCTCGATAGCTCCTTCGAATATCCTTCCGCCATTGATTAACGTTGTAAGACTCCGGGAGTAATGTATTAGGATCTAAGCATCAAAGTACAACAAAAATGTGGCAGCATAGAAGGCCAACGTGCTGAAATATTCTACAATCACATGTGAAGTTCGTAGACCTGTTTTGTACTTGTAAATGCTTCGACAGTAGCTTCTCACCAGCCAATACACGTTCAGATACTTTGTAATGAAATGTGTCATTCATATTGAGCTCCTATGTTATATCGCAATATCATCTTCCTAATTTCTAACTTGACTTTCTTGAAGACCCCAACCATATACAACTCGCTCATCTGCCTCTTGAAGGGATACATTGAAACCAATTGGGGTCTCTTATGAAGACAATCAAAATCTGATTGAGCTTTCTTCTCGTACTTGTGGTGGAGTGTGAGTTCGTATCGTTGAACGAACTGCTTAAGGATGGTCTTCGAAGTCAGGTACTTGTCGAAAAAGACATTCGTACTCTCGCTTCTTTGAGTAGATGCCATTCCCGTGAAAAAACAATCACCAACAAATGAAGGTATCTAGGACTCTCGGATTGCGTAAATCGATTGGAGCCAACTTTGGTTCTAGATGTCAAAATCACCAAGGAAACCCTGCGAATTACGATCAAATTCTGCTCGGGTTTTGGAATCGTATACAATCAATTTTAGATCAAATAACAAGTGCTTCTGATACTACGTCGGTAACTTCACGGGAGCTTTGTTCATTTTGTGCCACATACAAAATTTGTGCCTCGCATCTTGGAAGCCATTCCTTACAGCAGCAATAATGACGCCACATTGATCTGTTATGATTGCTGGGGGAGTTATATCTGCAGAATAAGGCAATTTAAAAGGAGTGAGTCACCTCAAAAAATTGACTCATCGAACCACAAACCTCTTCCCAAGAGAGGTTATAAATATCATCTATGGCACTAGAAAGTCCGGTGATCTCCGAAAGAACGGATGCGGTAAGAGTGAAGGAGACACAATCGATTGGAGTTGTAAGCGCTGCTTGAGTGCCTTCAAGGGTGGTAGTCTCCCAGAGATTGGCAAAAAATTGACAACAAGACGGAGAAAGGGACTGGAAGTTTGTCATGAAAGAAATCTCTAAGGCGATCAACGATGAGATATGTAGAAAGACCATTCGACTTGAAATCTTTGATAATAATCTTCCACTCTGGAATTGGATTTGCACCACTAATAGTGTAGTAGTATTGCTCCGCCTTTTGATTGTAGAAAATGGCACCTTTCAAAGGGCGAAGATATTCGTCGACGGGTTCATTCGTCGGATTTGTAGAAGATGAAGGTATGTCGGGGTTGAGGCTCGTCTTCTTTGCCGGAGGAACGAGTTTCTTTCATCTCCTAGTCGTTGGTGGCGTTGTTGGTTCCGCCGCCTTCCTAGTTGCACGAATTTTCCATGGACCCGTAGGGAAAGAAGAAGATTGACGGGGAGATAAAAAGTTTGTGATTTGAGAAAGGCAAGGATGCAAGAGTTTGCTTTGGGAATGATAGAAGTGAAAAAGAGGACCTAAATATATAGAAGATGGGAGGGGTAGAACCTGAAAAAACGTGTCCAATGGTCATCCATAAATGTCTCGGAGGACCGTTTGAACAACTCCAACGGGTAGAAAAATGCAAGATTTGGTGTACTGAATCGAGTTCGGTGTACCAAAAATGGTGGACAGTAAGAGATGAAAAAGTTATTGGATCTTTACAATAGATGATAGAAATGGGCACGGTCGTTCGAATTCTGACAATTAAGAAAAGTCAAATATGCCGCAATGGTCATCTGATTCAAAATTGGATACCCAATAAAGGCATTTTGACCGTTAAATCAGCTACAACAATGAATTCAAACATTTCACCCAAACAAGTTGGTCTTCCGAGATATACTCGGATCACCGTAGGAGAGAAAAGAGGGAAGTTTGCTAACTTTAGCAAAGGAAAACATACGGTCAACCGAACCTGGATCGGTGTACCGCTTCGTGCGGATCCAGATTAAGTCTGTATCCCTGTCCATACACCTTTCAGTCAACTGAACGAGGTCCGGTCATCCGTCAGGCTCGGACAAACACCAAAATATTTTAGGCAAGCATTAAGTCAAAAGTTTATTTAAACAAAGAATATGAATTATGATATTTCTTTAGCCCTACACATGCCTTGTTCTTGTCTAATTTTATCAAATTGATCAACATTTAAGGGTTTTGTAAATATAACCGCTAATTGATCATTTGTTGAAATAAATTTCAATTCAATATCACCTTTAAGAGCATGATCTCTTAGAAAATGATGTTGAACATCTATATGTTTTGTTCTTGAATGAAGAATAGGATTTTTAGATAGGTTTATAGCACTAGTATTATCGCAAAATATTGGTATAGTGTGAAACTCAAGTCTCAAATAATTGAGGGTTTGCCTCTTCCAAAGGATTTGTGCACAACAACATCCCGCAGCCACATACTCGACTTCAGTTGTTGATAGTGCAACACTATTTTGCGTCTTACTAAACCAAGAAACCAAATATTTACCCAAGAATTGACATGTCCCACTAGTGCTTTTCCGATCGGATTTACATCCAGTATAGTCGACATCACTATAGGCAATGAGATCAAAAGATCGAGTCTTTGGATAAAATAATCCAAAGTCGCAAGTAACTTTCAAATATCGAAAAATCCTTTTCAAATCATGCATATGAGATTCTTTAGGACAAGATTGAAAACGTGAACAAAGACAAACACTAAACATGATATCAGGTCTACTAGCGGTTAAATAAAGAAGTGAACCAATCATATCTCGATACCTTTTAATGTCAACTGCTTTGCCTTCTTCATCTTTATCCAATTTCAAGCTTGCGCTCATGGGAGTATTGTGAGGTTTTCTATCATCATATCCAAATCTTTTGAGTAGTTCTCTTGTGTATTTGGTTTGGTTGATGAAGTTTGCTTGGTTTGGAGTCCAAGGAACACATTTAGTTCAACCATCAAGCTCATTTCAAATTCACCTTGCATAGACTTTGAATTTTTTTTGGCATAGACAATCATTAATAGCAACGAATATAATGTCATCCACATAAATTTGTACTACTAATAAATTTTTATCTTTGGTCTTAGTAAATAAAGTGGTGTCAAGTTTCCCCATTGTGAATCTATTTTCAAGCAAGAAGTTCTTCAACCTCTCATACCAAGCTCTAGGATCTTGCTTAAGCCCATAAAGTGTCTTCTTAAGCTTGAATACATGATCCGGGTATGTTTCATTCACAAAACCGGGAGGTTGTTTAACATAAACTTCTTCCATGATAAAACCATTCAAAAATGCACTTTTAACATCCATTTCAAAAAGCTTAAAATCCATATATGATGCATAGGCTAATAACATTCTAATTGCTTCTAGTCGAGCCACCGAAGCATAGATTTTATCAAAGTCGATGCCTTCCTCTTCGTTGTAACCTTGAGAGACCAATCGAGCTTTGTTTCTAACCACTTGCCCGGATTCTTACAGTTTGTTTCGAAAAACCCACTTCGTACCAATTACAGTTTGATCGTTGGGTATCGGAACAAGCTCTCAAGCATCATTACGAATGAATTGGTTCAACTCTTCATGCGTAGTGATTAACCAAAATTCATCATCACATGCTTCTTCTACTTTCTTAGGTTATAGTTGAGATATAAATGCATAAGAGTCACATACAACAAGAACATTAGACCTAGTAACAATTTTTTTTGATACATTACCAATTACAAGGTCCTTAGGATGGTCCTTCTAATATTGTCAATCCGTTGGAAGATTTTGCTTTTCTTGAGATGTCTCATTGGGTTGTTTTGAGACGTTACATTTCGAATATGATCAATGAGTTCATCATAAAGGCTAGAATTATCCTTGCATGGTTCTTCTTGAATGTGAACATGCATGGATTCTTCTATACAACTAGCTCTCTTATTATAAACTCGATATGCTTTACTCCTACTTGAATATCCCAAAAATATGGCTTGATCGGATTTAGCATCAAACTTGTCTAAATTATCCTTGGTGTTGAGGACAAAACATTTAGATCCAAAAACTTTGAAATAAGAATTTTTTGGTGGTTTGCCAAACCAAAGTGCAAATGGTTTTTTTTAAAATTTGGTCGAATCAAAACAGGATTAAGAATCTAACAAGCCGTGTTGACCGCTTCACACAAAAATTACTTTGGTAAATCATTTTCACAAAGCATTGTTCTTTACATTTCTTGAAGAGTCCTATTCTTCCTTTCAACTACCCCATTTTGTTGACGCGTTCCTTGGAAAGAGAATGTATGTTCAATACCATCAGAATCACAAAAATCTTCAAAACCTTCATTTTCAAATTCACCACCATGATCACTACAAATTTTCAAATTAATGACCATTTTTCTCTTTGAATTCATTTTGCAAATTTTTCAAATTCTCTGAAAGCTTAATTTTTGTTAGCAAGAAACAAAACCCAAGTAAATCGAGAAAAGTCATGAACGATGACAAATGCATATCTCTTGCCACCTAGACTAGAGGTTATAGATGGACCAAATAGATCCATATGCAAGAGTTCCAAAGGTTTTGAAGTAGAGATCATGTTAATTGATTTGAAAGAAGTTTTAAATTGTTTTCCAAATTCACAAGCATCGCAAAACTTATTTTTCTTGAAATCCAATTTGGGCAATCCTCTTACCAAGTCAAATTTAGCAAGTTAATGAAGTTGGCTCATACTAATGTGGCCTAACCTCTTATGCCATAACCAAGATTCGTCATTTGAAGAAACTAAGCATGTTTCCTTAGAGAATGAGTCTATGCTATCAACATACACAACATAAACATTTCCATATCTATAGCCTTCAAAAGTGGTTTCAAAACTTGCTTTAGAGATAATGTATATAATAGGTTGATCAAAAAGCACTAACAATCCCTTATCGGTTAATTGACTCATACTAAGCAAATTATGTTTTAAACCATCCACAAGAAGCACATTTTGTATTTGGGTATTAGAATCATTACCAACATCGTCGATGCCAATAATGTGACCTTTAACATTATCTCCAAATGTGGCGGTTCCACCCTTCTTTAATTTCAATGTTTTGAAAATAGAGTGGTCTCCCGTCATGTGCGTTGAACACCAACTATCACGATCCACTTCCCCTTCCTTTTCACCTACATCTAAAGAAGAAGAACATAATTTTGGTACCCACTTTTGTTTGGGTCCTTTAGGGTTAGCTTTAGGTACCCAAACTTGTATTGTCCTTGGTACCCAAACGTTTGATGAATTTTTTTTCACTACACCATTTGAAGCGTGCACAAAATAACTCTTAGAATTTTTCTTTTCATTCTTGTATCCTAAACCATGCTTTTCTAATGATTGAATTTGGCTACCAAGTAACATGTCTAGTATCTTTTTTCCTCTTGTGAATCTCTCAAGATCAATTCTCAATTGCTTATTGCATTCTATAAGATCATGTATTTCTTCAGCCTGAGATTCATGATTGAGTGCTTTTAAGCTATTATTTTCCAAGACAAGCTTATCAACTTCATTTGATAATAATCCATTTAAACATGCTAGATCATGATTATCTTTCCTAGACAGTTTACTTTTATGCCTTAATAGTTCACATTTTTCAAGCAATTCATCATATGAGTTTGAGTCATGAGTTGAGAGTACCTTTTTTTCTCCATCTTTGGTGACATTACAAGTGTCTGGCTCGTCTTGCTGGCTTGATGAAGATGCACTACCCAATTCCCTTATCAACTTCTTTTTGAGTGTGGAGGCATAGATGAGCTTCTTCATTTTATGACTCACTTGATGAACCAGAGGATGAATCAGATGATCCATCCCAAGTTGCCTTGAGGGCCTTTTTCTTCTCCTTGTCTCTTTTCTCTTCTTTTGAACCTCCTTTCTTTCTCCTCATTTTCTCTTCTCTTTGTCTCTTTTCTTTCCTTGGATTGGATTAAGGGACAATTCTTTATATGCCCAACTTTATCACATTCGTAACAAATATGATCTTTGAATCTCATAAGCCATAAGGCTTTTGATGAGGTCCTCCATTGAGCAAGTGTTGAGATCTTGTGTAAGGCCCGCTCTCCTGCCACTCAATTATGTCTTATTCATCCTTAATGCTCGTTTTATGTGTTATCTCTATGTTTGATGTGTGTTTTGTAGTTTATGCTTGGTTTGGAAAAAGTTTCCTTTCGGGAAAAAGTTTCCTTATGGGTGAGTTAACGCCACTTGGGGGCGGGTGCGACCCGTCAGGCAGTTTTGCAATCGGTTGACTTAATCGGGTCGATCGGGTACAAATCGTGTATGTGTGGGCTTGGACTTGTATTGGACGTGTAGGGCTGAGGTGTGAGGCTAGGTGATGTGGCTGCCATGTCAGCAAGTAGAGATCCTCTTGAGATTTGCAAACATTTGAATTTTTATCTTTATGGTATGTTTTGATTTGGCCTTCATAGCCTTAAACCTTTGCCTTTTGTGTTAGTTTCCTTGAAACTAAAGCACAACCCAGCCCCAACCATCCCTACCCCCTTCCATTCTCTTCTCCATGCCACCACCTCTGTACACCACCACCACCTCCATCTTCGGCCTGCTACTGGCTGATCTCCGACGACTTTTGTAGAAGCAAGCTAGTGGACATCCTTGTGTGCGGCTAGAAGGTGTCTTGGTGGCTGATCTCCGGCAAACTCAGGACCTATTCCGGCGAATTAGGTATGCTCCTATCCCCTGATGAGTTTTATGGGAGGGGGTGTTGTTTGGAGGGCCCGGCCAGCACCATGTGGTGGTTGGTGCAACGGTTGCACACCAACCAGATCCTTTCTAGCGCGTGCATGGTGGATGATTGATACGTTTTAATTAACCGCAAGTGCACGACCGCGTTGAAGTGGTCGCAAATACGGGTCGATCCACAGGGAGGTGTGTCGACTTTAGTTTGTGCGAAGGCAAGAAAGGAGAGAAAGGAGTTATGATCTACACTACACTACAATCTGAAAGTAAATGGAAAATAAGCAATAAAACTAAACCCCAAAGGGGGGTAGAGAAAAGAGTGTTAATACAAAGATATGTGTATGTGTGTGTGTTCAATTAAGCTCATCAAAATATGTAGTGCATGAAAATCATAAAACTACATTCAACTTTGCCTCCACAGGAATTAAGATAACACAATATCATTAAAACATACAAGACAATAATTGGAATGAAGCGAAATGAACTCATGTATAAAGACTAGACCCTACTATGTCTCCACATGAAATAAGATAACACATTATCATTAAAACATAGAAGACATTAACCAAGGTAAAAGCAACAAGAGTACATGCAACTACAAATCATGTTTCCTTCATCAATTCCATCCATATCCTCACCTTATCATTACCCATAAAATAGGTCCACTAATCTAAGCATAAGCTAAACTTCATTTAAGAGCATTAGCATATCAAAGACAAGAGTGAAATCCCATTAGATGATTATGGAAATCATATAAGGCTCAAGGGATTAAGATAACACACACCTAATACACCACATGATCAATCACACATTTCTCCACCCCCCAAATGGGGATGGAACTACTCACTTATCATTACACTACAACCTACATTAAAATGAAACATTCTACTGAAATGAAACTAAACTAAGCAAGCAAGAAATATTAAAGAAACTAAAAGGACATAAAACTAAAGAAGCATGCAAGACATAAGAAATGAAATTAAACTAAGAAAGATACAACATAACTAAAGAAAAACATCTATTATTATTCACTCAATTACAAGTAGCCTCTCTCCACCAGGGATTTTTGCTTCAAGGCTTTTACTCCTAGTAGAGAGGATGGAGAGTTCTATTTATAGCCATAGAAAAAGGTAATCTGGGACAATCCCCCGGTATAGGACTAAACAAATACCAAAAATAGACTAAATACAATCTAATAAATGCCCCACATAAATCTTAAAGGATCCGGACCAAAAGAGATCGCCAATTAGCGGTCTTGGACCGCTAATTAGCGGTTTACAGTGTTCGGATCGCTCTGGATTTTCTTCTGGGCTTTTCTGGATGTATTTGTTGGTCTTCGATGCATGTACTTCGCTTGTTGGAGCTCCGACCCGAATAGAATTGCCAAAATACTCCCCATGATGGTGTGGATTATTCTTGTTTGCTCATTGGTCCTTCTATCTTGCATTTAGGTCCTTCGATCTTGCATCTTAGTCATTGAGTCTCTCAACTTAGTCCTTTTTCCTGCTTTTAGGTCCTTTCATGCCTCTTCTCTTCAAACCTATTTATTTCTGAGATTCAAACATAAAGCTCGTTACGTAGCATTGTTTAGGTGAAAGGTAATGGATATAAGAGACAAATGGAAGTATGAAATGATGTCAATCAAATACCCCTACACCTAGCTTTTGCTAGTCCCGAGCAAAACAAAGAAAGAGAATCATACGAAAAACAAGAAATCCTAACTCACTTTCGTAGGAATCACGGTTGCACTTAGCCCGTGCAACAAGCCGTTAAACCTCCTTGTCGCCAAGGAGGAGGAGTGTTGTCTCCTGAGGGTTTTCAGCAGATATACCCACAAAATCCGAACATAGATGCATTATTCAACCTAGCTACACGACTCAATGGCTCATTTTGTCGATCATTGGACGCGGTAATGCTATAGGCCGACTCTATATATGTAATCAGTCCACACACCTAGCCTAATGAATCATTCGTGAAAGTTAATTAAGGACTTAAGTGCAAGACATGGACAACCTCAACATCCTCAAGTGATACAAAGTGTAAGGTCCATTAAGGTTCTTATTTGCATTACTTTTTTTCCTTTTTGTTTTTTCTTCTTTTTCTTCTTAGTAGTTAGAGTTTCATTCTCCCAGGGTCAAGTTTCGTGCATCATTGCCTATGAGGACATACACTATCACGTACACTTTTCCTCAAAACTCCACATAGGGCAATCCCTACCACCCGTGTAACGGGAGTTCGGTCGGTGCATCCCAAGTCAGATGACTCGAAAGCACCAGACACAAAGTCCCCTCAGACCTAATTTCCCGAGTGATAGGAGCCGCGTGAGAAGAGAGAACACCTACTCACTTATTTCTTATCTACACATGAACCAAAACCCCTACACTTAATGTCTCACAACAAGATTTAAAGGGTCATTGACTACAACAGATTTCCTTATATTAACCGACACGAATTATTGACTCACTAGGTTCAGGGTGAACTTCTTTAATTGTTTGAGTACTGAAACCCTATGATTACTCGCCCCCGAGGGAAAACTGGGGTGCATCCTAACGACTCGATAAGACCTAAAGCTGGTCTACAAGATATCATAATGCATCAAGTTCAAGACAATTTTGGGAGCTTTCTTTTTACTTTGCCTCTCAACGGTTTTGCACATGTTAAACACACGCAAAACCCACAAAACATTTTCTTTCGCAAACACATGAAGATTTTGAAAGAAATGTGAAAATTTTAAAGCACTAGGCAAGAAAAAGAAGACAAGTCACCCAAGGATCATGGCAAGCAAATATATCGATATTAAATGCCGTACACTAACATGACCCTAACAATGCACACAAAAGAAAACAAAAATCAAAGGAAAAGACTCGACTATGTACACACGTAAAACACCCCCCACACCTACTTCATGCAATGTCCTCAATGAATGGGAGCATGAAACTATAAGGATTTATGCATGAAAAAGAAAAGATCTCACCAACGTGAAGTACAAAGGGAAGTTCATGGTCATGTTGATGGACACAAACCCCAATTTCCTCAAAACCTGTGAGATACTAGAGAAGGGATACAAATACGTGAAAGAAATGGGGCCCAAATACACAAGGGTTGGGGCCCACAACAATCAATGCTCTCTGAAGGAGTTTTCTTCTTATTTTTTTTTTTTTTTTTTTTTAACTAAGTACAAAAATGGGCTCCCATCTTCATATGTCAAGGGACATCAAATGGGAACCCGCCATCTCTCTAGCCAAAAATGCACCTGCATGGGCTCGCAACATACAAAGCAAGATTGCTAGACCACCTGATACCCTTATAAGCGTTGTGGTTATTTGATGCCTCTTGAGAGTGAGCAAGATAGGAGGTATGAACAAGAGGTGAACCTCTGTCTGGTTGTTTGAAATGTAGGGTATCAGGTGGTTGATTCTTAACCCACATGGGTCCTCAACAGATACAGAATGAAGAGCATGTGGCCCAGAGGCCATAAAAATGGAATCTTGTGGCTCAAGAGCCACTTGATCGAAGGGATGTGGCTCAACGGCCACGTGATCAATAGGATGTGGCTCTAAGGCCACGTGATCAGAAGATAAGGCACCTTCTTGTGCCAGCCCAGGTGAAACATCTTCACCACCTTTAGGATCTCCATCGAACAATTCTCTGAAGTACTTGAAGGTGCCCTCAACTTCAATCTCATCCATGCCCTGGATAAGGTTGACCCCAATAGGGTCATTGAAGGCACCTGACTTCTTGTCGATGGTGAAGTTGTTGAAATCAGCGCATTGACTACCATATGTCAAACGCATAAGACCATTGCGACAATTGATAAAGGCATTGGAAGTCACTAGAAATGGTCGCCCCAGAATAACAGGAATTTGTCCAAGTGGGTTTGGCACAGGTTCAGTATCCAAAACAAAGAAGTCGATTGGATAAATGAACTCTCCCACTTTTATCAACACATCTTCCACCACACCCCTCGGTTTCTTCATAGACCTATCAGCCAATTGAAGAGTGGGTTTTGTTTGTTTGAGGTCTCCAAGACCGAGGTGGACGTAGACAGAATATGACAGAAGATTAACAGATGCACCAAGGTCCAATAAAGCACGATGTATGGACACATCACCAATCACACAAGAGATAGTAGGACAGCCAGGGTCCTTGTATTTGACTTGCATGGGTTGTGCCAACAAAGAACTCACGTTAGCCGTAAGAAAAGCTTTCTTTGGAACATGAGTTTTTCTCTTCTTGGTGCATAAGTGCTTGAGAACCTTGGCATAAGGTGACATTTGCTGAATCACCACCAACAGAGGGATGTTCACCTTAACTTGCCTAAACATCTCAAGCATCTTGTCATGCTGATCCCAGGTTTTCTTTTTAAGGTGCTCAGGGAATGGTGCCTTCAGGGCATAAGGGTGTTGCGAAGGAACCTCAAAATTCTGGTCCAAAGAAGCATGAGTAGGGATCTCAGAATCTGATTCCTTCGACACAAGAGGAGACAAGGGGACCTCAGGGTTCGGCCCCATTGTCGAAGGAAATGTAGAAGGAACCTCAGGATCAGGCTCCTTCCTGGAAGTATTGGTGGAGGGAACCTCAGGATCCGGCTCCCTCAGAGATGCAGGTATCACCGCAGGTCTGGTGACACCAAGAGATGGTGCTTGCAAGGAAGGCACCCCAATGTGGTTATCCACCTCCTTATCAGACCTCAAAGTATGAATCACATTAATATGATGGGTCAGTTCAGAGGTAGCATGAGGCATTGGTGGCCTTCCTTGAGAATGGGTACCCTGAGGATTCACCTCGGGTTGACTCAGTAACTGGCCCTTCTCGCGTTAATGGAGCTGATGAGCCAACTGTCTAACTTGCATTTCCAATGCTTTGACCGAATTGTTGCTGGCCGCAAACATGGATTGCGTGCTCTGCATGAACGCTTGAAGGGTTTGTTCAAGAGTGGGGTCCTTCGAGTCAACCCGTTGGGGTAGTGGAGTTTTGTTAGAATAAACCGACGATGAGGCCTGAGCAGGTTGGTAATTAGTGAAACATTCTACGGAAAGGGTGTGGTTGGTGCAACCTACATTAAAATGAAACTAAACTAAGCAAGCAAGCAAGAAATATTAAAGAAACTAAAAGGACATAAAACTAAAGAAACATACAAGACATAAGAAATGAAATTAAACTAAGAAAGAAACAACATAACTAAAGAAAAACATTTATTATTACTCACTCAATTACAAGTAGCCTCTCTCCACCAGAGATTTTTGCTTCAAGGCTTTTACTCCTAGTATAGAGGATGGCCACCAAGAGAGAGATGGGGTACAAGAGAGGACGGAAAGTTCTATTTATAGCCATAGAAAAAGGTAATCCGGGCCAATCCCCCGGTATGAGACTAAACAAATACCAAAAATAGACTAAACACACTCTAATACACGCCCCACATAAATCTTAAAGGATCCGGAACAAAAGAGACCGCCAATTAGCGGTTTACGGTGTTCGGATCACTCTGGATTTTCTTCTGGATGTATTTGTTGGTCTTCAATGCATCTACTTCGCTTGTTGGAGCTCCGACCCAAATAGAATTGCCAAAATACTCCCCATGATGGTGTGGAGTATTCTTGTTTGCTCATTGGTCCTTCTATCTTGCATTCAGGTCCTTCGATCTGGCATCTTAGTCCTCGAGTCTCTCAACTCAGTCTTTTTCCCTGCTTTTAGGTCCTTTCATGCCTCTTCTCTTCAAACCTCCACTCTCTCCACTCTCTCCATCACGTTTTAGCTTTCTCCATCCCTCTCTCCCTCTCTCCTTGTTTCCCCATTTCCTTCTATCTCGTCCTACACTCTCCTTCTCTATCCCTTCCTTCTCCTTGTTTTTCACTCTCTTGTTGCCCCGCGCTCTCTCCTTCTCACTTCTCTCTCTGATTCTCTCTTCCCCTCTATCTTCTATCTTCTCTTTCCTTATCCTCCACTCTTCGTCTTCAATCTCCTTCCCTCTCTCTCCTACTCCTCTACTTCAATACCTCTCCTTCTGTTTCCCTTTTTCCTTCTCCTTCTCTCTCTTCTTCCTGTCTCCCTCTCCCTCGCTTGCCTTCTCCTCTTGCTTCTCTCCCTCTCTCTCCTTCTCCTTCAAATCTCCGCTCTTCTCCCACTCTCTGTCTCCTTACTCCTTCAATCCTCTATCTCCCTCTACTTTTCTCTCCTTGTCCTCTCTCTCCCCTCCTCTCTCACTCTATCGTACTCTCTCACTCTCCCCCTTCTTCTGTGTCTTTCCTTCTCCCTCCTCCTCCTCCTCCTCCTCTATCTCTCCTGTCCTCGTCTCCATCTCGCTCTCCTCCCCTCTCACTCCCATTGTCCTTCTCTCTCTCCTTATGAACTCTCCCCTTCTCCTTCTCTCTATGCGCCCTTATTCTTCTCTCTGTCGTTCTCCTTCTCTCTCCTTGTCCGCTCTCTTTTTCTCCTTCTTCTCCTCCTCTCTCTTTTTCCCTCCACCTCTTCCTCCTATCACTCCTCTTTCTCTCACCTCTCTCCTTCTGTTTCACTTGTCCTTCTCTCTCCTCCTCCCTTTTCTTTTCGTCTCTGTCACCCTCACTATCTCGCACTCCTCTCATTCTCCTTCTCTCTTTTTCTCTCTCTCCTTACCTTTTGTCTCTATTTCTCCCTCCCTTTTTCCTTCTCTCCTTCCCTTCCAGTCTCCTCTTGCTTCTCTCTCTCTTTCTCCGTCTAGCTCACATACCGACTCCCACATTCTTTCTCCTTCTCTCATTTTCTTTGTCTCTCTCCTTTTCCTTCATTCACAGTCTACTTCTCTCTCCTCTCTCCTCTCTCCACTTCTCGCTCTAATTTGCGCGCTCACCTTCACCGTTTCACTCCTTATCGCTCTCCTTCTCTATTGTTCTCTCTACTTCTCCATCTCTCATCCCTGTCCTTGCCCTTCTCACTCTCTAATTGACATCATTTCATGCATACATTTGTGTCTTATATCCGTTATCTTTCACCTAAACAATGCTACGTAATGAGTTTTATGTTTGAATTTCACAAATAAATAGGTTTGAAGAGAAGAGGCATAAAAGAACCTAAAAGCAGGAAAATGGACTGAGTTGAGAGACTCGAGGAGTAAGATGCAAGGGACAAGGACCGAATGTAAGATTGAAGGACCAATGAGCAAATGAAGAAACTCCACACCATTATGAGGAGTATTTTGGCAATTAGATTCGGACCGACACTCTTATAACCGATCCGAGTGCACCCCATGTGAAGAATTGAAGAAATAAAGAATATATCCAAAAATGGGTCGGATCCGGGAAAAAATGACCGCCAATTAGCGGTCCATTTGTCTCCGAATCCGACCCGGTTTCTCCAGAACATTGGTTATGTGTTTATGTGTTTTGTAGGAAGATTTTATTAGTCTCACATCAGGGGATTGTCCCTGATTACCTCTTTCTATGGCTATAAATAGAACTTTCCACCTTCTATTGTAATCACCATTGCTTGGTGGCATTCTTTCTACTTGGAGTTGGCCTTGGAGCAAAATCTCAAGGTGGAGAAGAATGCTGCTAGTAATGTGAGTCATTTAATAAAATAATTTTTTCATTGTTTTGTTCTCATGTTGTTTCTTTATGCATGCTTAGCTTAGTCTTATTTCTTTGATCTTAGGCTAAATTAGCTATAATGTCTACTTTCTTCTTTAGTTTAATTGTTATAATAATGTGTAGTGAGTAGATCCATCCCCCTTTGGGGGTGGAGATGATGTTCATACATGCATTAAAGAATGGAAATGAATGCTTTATTTTGGAATGTGTTGATAAATGTGAATGTATGCTTGCGTGTCAGAGTAGAATACTACACTTGATGTGTTTTGCCACAAATCTTAGACACTTCCCATGCTTGTTTAGGTTCTGAAATAACCAGCTTGTGTATATGAATGTTAATCAACTGGGTTAGTGAATGGATTGATAGGTTTTGCCATAACCTTTAGACACTTCCTATACATGAAAACACTACCTACATTTGTGCCTATAGAATGCATTCTTCACCATCTTTTTACGTGTGTGCACACACTCCACCACTTAGGGGTTTCTCTCTTCTTGATTCCATCTTAGTATTAAGTTCTTTTAGTTTTGCTCGAAGTAATCATTAGTCTCTTTCCTTGACATTTTCTTCTTAGTAGCTTAGTGTAGCACAGATTAGCATAAACAAAACTCTTCCCCCGTTTTGTTGCCACTTGATTTCTGAAAAATCAGAGATTGCTCCCCTCCCCGTGGATCGACCCGTATTTGCCACGACTTCACCGACGTCGTGTACTTGCGGTAGTTTAAACGATTAAACATTCTCTCCCCCTCTGTCCACCTCTCAACTCTCTCCTTCTCCTTTTAGCTCTTTCCATCCGTCTCTCCCTCTCCCCTTGTTTCCCCATTTCCTTCTCTCTCGTCCTACACTCTCCTTCTCTCTCCCTTCCACGTCCTTGATTTTCACTCTCTTGTTGCCCCGTGCTCTCTCCTTCTCACTCCTCTCTCTGATTCTGTCTTCCCTTCTATCATCTATCTTCTCTCTCCTTATCCTTCACTCATCGTCTTCAAGCTCCTTCCCTCTCTCTCCTACTCCTCTACTTCAATACCTCTCCATCTCTTTCCCTTTTTCCTTCTCCTTACCTCTCTTATTCCTGTCTCCCTCTTCCTCGCTTGCCTTCTCCTCTTGCTTCTCTCCCTCTCTTTCCTTCTCTATTTTTCTCCAACTCTACGTCTCTTTCTTACTCCTTCAATCCTCCATCTCCCTCTACTTCTCTCTCCTTGTCCTTCACTCTCTCCCTTCCTCTCTCACTCTATTGTACTCTCTCACTCTCCTCCTTCTTCTCTCTCTTTCCTTCTCTCTCCTCCTCCTCTATATCTCCTCTCCTCGTCTCCTTCTCGCTCTCCTCCCCTCTCACTCCCATTGTCCTTCTCTCTCTCCCCTTCTCCTTCTCTCTGTGCGACCTTATTCTTCTCTCCATCGTTCCCCTTCTCTCTACTTGTCCCATTTCTTGTTCTCCTTCTTCTCCTCCTCTCTCCTTCTCCCTCCTCCTCTTCCTCCTCTCCCTCCTTCTCTTTGTCTCTCTCCTTTTGCTTCGCTTGTCCTTCTCTCTCCTCCTCCCTTTTTCTTTTCGTCTCCATCACCTTCACTCTCTCTCACTCCACTCATTCTCTTTCTCTCTCCCCCTTCTCCTGCTCTTTATTTCTCTCTCTCCTTACCTTTTGTCTCTACTTCTCCCTACCTCTTTATTTCTCTCCTTCCCTTCCAGACTCCTTTTCCTTCTCTCTTTCCTTCCCCTTGTCTTTCTTCGTCTAGGTCACTTACCGACTACCTCACTCTCTATCCCTCTCTCCTCTTTTTCTCTATCCTTTTCCTTCATTCACATTCTCCTTCTCTCTCCTCTCTCGACTTCTCGCTCTAATTCACTCTCTCCCCTTCTCCGTTTCACTCCTTATCGCCCTCCTTCTCTCTAATTCGCTCTCTCCCCTTCTCCGTTTCACTCCTTATCGCCCTCCTTCTCCCTCTCTCTCCTTCTCTTTTGTTCTCTCTACCTCTCCATCTCTCCTCCCTCTCCTTACCCTTCTCACTCTCTCCCCTTCTGTCCACCTCTCCTCTCTCTCCTTCTCCTTCTAGCTCTCCCCTTCTGCCCCTCTCTCTCTCATTGATTCCCCCATTTACTTCTCTCTCATCCTACACTTTCCTTCTCTCTCTTCCCTCCTTCTCCTCGTTTTTCAATCTCTTGTTGCCCCTGCGCTCTCTCCTTCTCACTCCTCTCTCTGATTCTCTCTTCCCTTCTATCTTCTATCTTCTCTCTCCTTATCCTTCAGTGTTCGTCTTCAATCTCCTTCCCTCTCTCTCCTTCTACTCTACTTCAATACCTCTCCTTCTCTTTCCCTTTTTCCTTCTCCTTCTCGCTCTTGTCTCTCTCTCCCTCGCTTGCCTTCTCCTCTTGTTTCGCTCCCTCTATCTCCTTCTCATTCCCAACTCCGCTCTTCTCCCTCTCTCCGTCTCTTCCTTCCCTCCTCCATCTCGCTCTACTTCTCTCTTCATGTCCATCTCTCTCTACCCTCGTCTCTCACTCTAGTACTCTCTTGCTCTCCTTCTCTCTCTTTCCTTCTCTCTCCTGTCCTCGTCCCCTTCTTGCTCTCCTCCCCTCTCACTCCCATTGTCCTTCTCTCTCTCTCCTTATCAACTCTCCCTTCTCCTTCTCTCTGTGTGCCCTTCTTCTCTCCGTCGTTTTCCTTCTCTCTCCTTGTCCTCTCTCTTGTTCTCCTTCTAATCTCCTTCTTCTCCTCCTCTCTCCTTCTTCTCCCTCCTCCTCCTCCTCTTCCTCCTCTCCCTCCTTCTCTTTCTCTCGTTTTTGTCCTTCTGCTTCGCTTATCCTTCTCTCTCCTCCTTGATTGACAACATATCATGCATATATTTGTGTCTTATATCCTTCATTTTTAGCCAAAGTAATGCTATGTAACGAGTTTATGTTTAAGTTTCAGGAATAAATAGGTTTGAGAAGAAGAGATTCAAAAAGGACTCAAAAGCAAGAAAAATGACTAAGTTGCAAGACTTATGGGCTGAGGTCCAAGAGACAAGGACCCAAATGTAAAACCAAAAGGACTAATGAGGAAATGAAGAAGCTCCACACCATTATGAGGAGTATTTTGGCCATTAGATCCGGGCCCAAACATCAACAACCAAATCGGGTTCAGCAAACATCAAGAAATCAAGCCCGAAACGAACCACCAAAATCCCGACTCATTCGAAGCAATCTGAACTGCCAATTAGCTGTCCCAGACCACCAATTAACGGTCCAAATTGGTCCAAATGTTTCATGGTTGAGTCAGGTCGTGCATTATGTTGTTTTATGTCCATTTATAGTATGCGTTTAGTCCCATACGGGGGGATTGTCCCCGGTTACCTTTTTTCATGCCTACAAATGGAACTCTTCCTCCTCATTTGTATTCACCTATTGATTGATGTCATTCTCTCTACTTGGAGCAAGCCTTGGAGCAAAATCTCAAAGTGGAGAAGAATGCTAATAGTAATGTGAGTTATTTAATAAAATAATTTTTCATTGTTTTGTTCTCATGTTGTCTCTTTTTTATGCGTGCTTAGCTTCGTCTTGTTTCTTCGATCTTAGGCTAAATTAGTTAGAATGTCTCCATTCTTCTTTAGTTTAATTGCTATAATAATGTGTACTGGGTAGATCCACCCCATTTGGGGGGTGGAGATGATGTTCATATATATTGTGAAGTTTGGACGTTTGATGAATAATCAATCTCCCTTTAAGCAACTTGCACCCTAAAACCCAGATCAAAAGATTATGCATTCTTTTTTGTTTAGGTCATGCACCATGTACTTGACGTAGGCACATAGATTGTCTTTTATTATAGCTTTACTTTCAGTTGTTGAGCGGTGGCGTGAGGTACGCATTTCCTACTTCATTCATGCATTTTGTAGTAAGTGTGAGTTGAGTGTTTGTTTGGTGAGTTGATTGCTAGATTAAGACTCCAAATTGCTACTAAGGAGGGGATGTCCCATATAAGATAAGGTGGGGAATTTCATCACCCTTTCTTTCGCCCCAAAAACCACACTAATCAAGAGCCTAATTTTAAAATCAAGTAGACATTGGCCCTAAGGATCTCGGGCGCATTAGGAGAGTGATCCGGTCACGACCGTCATGGCCTGGTCGGCGTTGCCCACTCTGTCGATAGTAGGAGGACGAGATCTCCGGATCTTGGCTCACTTGCTGGGCTTTGTGGTCCTCGTCGTAAGGAGGTGAGGCGTGTTGAGGCCGCGTGACCTCCCAGTTAGGCATCATCTAGCTGTAAGGACCTATAGTGACCTTAGGTTGTATGAGCCTTACTTGCTTGTGTGCTTCTACCAGTACCTACCCGCCGTAGCATAAGGACTTCTTCTCTTCTCTCCTGAGTCACTCTCTCTCTTTTGTGTCCTCCCGTCTTCTCGTCTACGCACATTCTGCTTCCTTGTTTAAAAAAGGTCTTCTTTAGTTTTTTTCTGATTCGTGTGTGTGTGTGTGCACCTTTGGGCATGCTTGAGTGGTCATGAGACGAGAGTGACCGTTTGATGAGGCTTGTCGTCAATCCTGCCTCAGTAGTTGATTTCTCGACACCTTCATCTTCTCGTGTCGCATACGGTCTGGGTTCCATGGCTGCTCAGTACCACGAGGAGGAGTAGTTGTTGGACCCACCTGTTCTTGCTCCCATACCTCTCTGTAATAGATGCTACCAGAGTCATACTGCTCTACCCTCATGCATCGTATTGCCAGAGGCAAATGTGAACCACTTTAAGGTTAAGCCTCAGTTTATATCCATGCTCCCTCACTTCACTAGGAAGGGTGACCCCTATATCTTTTCTCAGGGAATTTGAGGATGTCTATGCTATGTTGCAGCTGCAACAACTTAACACAGACTCCATCGATCTTAGGCTTGTCCCCTTTGCACTGAAGGATGATTGCAAGAAGTGGTTGTACAACAACAAGGCGAATGCCTTTAGGACTTGGGATGAGTTTTAATCTGCAATCCTCAAGACGTACTTTCCCAATCATCGGACTCAAAAACTGAGGAACCAAATCAATTCATTTTATCAGCATGAGACCGATTCATTCCATGTATACTTAGAGAGGTTCAAGGAGCTACTATCCTCATGCCCTCACCATGGCATCTAGTTGTGGCACCTGTGTCATATTGTTTACGAGGGTCTTCACATCCCATCCTGAACGCTCCTTGAGTCCATGTGTGAAGGAGAGTTCTTAGGAGAGGATGAAAGGGAGGCATGGGTTTTCCTAAATCACCTCATTGAGAAAACTATGTAGTGGGAGAGTGTGAGGGAACCACCAGCATCATCTAGCATAGGAGCAAGGACCGCAAACACAAACTCGACTATATCAGGTGTCGTATTTGCTGTATGGATTCGATTGAGCTCCAAAACCAACAAGGTGCATGTCATGTGTCTGCATCTGGTCCAGTTTCCTGCCATTCATGTGGTAGGATAGGTCATGAAGGAGGCGAGCGTGCGTCCATTCCTCCTGAGCTGGAACATGTCAATGTCATCTATGATAGGGCCAGGAATGACTCATACTCATCATCATATTACCCCGTATTGAGAAACCACCCTAATTTTTCATGGAACCAAAATAATGCCTCGGGTGGTCCTTCAAATTTCTCTCGACCACCTAACCATCCACACCAACCTCATATGCATGCACCATCTTATCAGCCACCCCAAGCTCAAATCACCAATCAATCAGGTTTCCCAAATTCCAACAATATGGAAACCCGATTCAATTCGTTTGAGACCTTGACTCGTGGACTCGAGAACTCAATAAAAAATTATGTCATCTATAAGTCAATTTCTCACTTCAAATCAGCAGACCATAAAATCTCTAGAGCTTTAGATGAGCCAATTGGCTCAGTCTGTACATGAAAGAGAGAGGGACTCTGCAAAGCTAGCCTGAGGCTAACCCCCGCATGTACCAACAACAACACTTGCAAAATGAGAGTTTGGTACCTCAGGGGTGGAAAGTGAACCATGTGGAGGAATCTGTTCACCATGTCAATGCCATTGTAACCTTAAAGAATGTAAAGCCGGTTGACAATCACATTTCCTTGCCACCACCACAATCTGTGCAGCCCCTCAGTGGGAATGATGGTTAAGAAGAGACTGAGGGTGAGGGTAATACACCAACGCCTCCTTCTATGGCACCGCAAAAAACCTACTTGCCAAAAGCTCCCTATCTTAGTAGGTTAACCAAAAAATAGAGTGACACAATGGATAAGATATTAGAGGTCTTTAAGCAAGTGATGGTTAACCTCTCCTTGTTGGATGTCATCCAACAAATACCTCAATATGCCTAAGTGTTAAAAGATCTCCGCACAACCAAGAGGAAGACCAATGTTCCTAAGAAAGCATTCTTAGCTGCAAGTGTAAGCTCACATTTGTCAAATCCCACATACACAAAGTACAAGGACCCTGGGTGTCCTACTATTCAGTGTACGATTGGGGACACTAGCATGATTAATGTATTGCTTGATTTAGGATCGGTGGTCAACCTCCCATTTTCTGTTTATCAACAGTTGAACTTGGGAGAATTTAAATCAACTATGATAACCCTCCAATTGGTAAATAGATCCATTCGTGTCCCAAAGGTGATTATCGAGGACGTGCTCATCAAAGTTGGAGATTTTATATTTCCGGTATATTTTGTCGTCCTCGACACAAACCCTGTTGCAAACACCCACTCTCAATTAACGTTGATTTTTGGGTAGACCATTTCTGGAAACCTTCAATGCCTTAATTAATTATAGAAATGGTCTCATAAAGCTCTCATTCGGTAACATGAGTGGCGAGTTTCATGTGTTCAACTCTGGAAGGCAACATGAACCCTTGGACCAACCTTTAAATCTCAACCTCATCCGTTAATTAGAGAAAGCACCACAAAATCAACAAACACCCCTAACACCAATGAAACCCGTTGAGAATGTTTGTTTGCCCAGCGAAAACTCAATGCGTCTTTGCAATGCAACATAGTGAGTTGGTATCAAAGATGAATGTACAAAGGGAGTGTTTGTTAAATGATTAAGTTGAGACTGTTAGTGTGGGGGACACACCTCAGCATATGCCCATACCAGAAGGTGTCTCTACCCCATGTCCCACGACCATTGAGCCTTTTGTGCTTCATCTTGACTCCAACAAGGACCCTCCTACGAGTGAGCTTATGCTTGATAATACAAAGGAGCTTGCGTGGTCCTTGTTAGATGACTTGGGGAGAAGCCCCATTCTTAGTGAAGGTGGTGTGCCACATCCTTCGATTGAGCTTGAGGAACTCATTCCGATGCACCCGCCTACTGGTTGGAGGGTTTTCTTTGATGAGCAACTAAACCCTAGTGAGGCAACGCAACTCCACTCATTCATGTTGCCTACACCCAGCCAATATCATGAGGGGTTCGAGCCTTTCAGCTCTGACCTTTCACCTCGCATGATACCTCAAAGTACCAGTGAAGTGGGCCCACTTTTGCAAATCTCTGGTCTGCAGGACTCGATGTTCTAATTTGATGTTCCTTGACCAAATGATTATGAGAATATCCTTGTCGATGTATATATCTTGTTTAGAAAAAAAAGAAAAAAAAACACACACAAAAAACTCCACAAGTGAGCATTGGTTGTTGTGACCCCAACCCTTGAGTATTTGGGCCCCATTTGTTTGACATATTTGTCTCCCTTCTTAAGTATCTAACAAGTTTTTGGGAATTCGGGGTTATTTCCATCAACATAACCATAACACTTTCCTTGTGCTTCACCTTGGTGAGATCTTTTCTTTCTCATTCAAAAATCCATGTAGTTTCATACTCACATTCATTGAGGACAATGCATGAAGTAAGTGTGTGGGGGTGCTTTACGTTTGTATATATGTGGAGTCGAGTCTTTTCCCTTTTTTCTTTCATTTTCTTTTGTTTGTATTGTTAGGGTCATGATAGTGTGCTGCATTTAGCATTGATATATCTGCTTGTCATGATCATTGGGTGACTTGTCTTCTTTTGCTTGCCTAGTGCTTTCAATTTTTCACATTTCTTTCAAAATCTTCATGTGTTCCCGAAAGAAAATGTTTTGTGGGTTTTACGTGTGTTTAGGATGTGCAAAAATGTTGAGAGGAAAAGGAAAAAGAAAACTCCCAAAATTGTCTTGAACACGATGCATTAGGATATCTAGTATACCGGATTTAGGTCTTATATAGTCGTAAGGATGCACCCATGTTTTCCCTCGGGGGGGCGAGTAATCATAGGGTCTCAGTACTCAAACAACTAAAGAAGTCTACCCAGAACCTAGTGCATCAACTAATACGTGTCTGTTAGTATAATAAAGTTTGTCGTAATCACGGACCCTTAAAATCTGGTTCTGAAACTTTAAGTGAAGGGGTTTTGGTTCCCATGTAGATAAGTAAATAAAAAAGTGGCGTTCTCTCTTCTCTCACGGCTCCTTCCACTCGGGAAATTAGGTCTGAGGGGACTTAGTGCCTAGTGCTTTTGAGTCATCTAACTTGGGATGCACCGACCGAACTCCCGTTACACGGGTGGTAGGGATCGCCCTATGTGGAGATTAGGAAGAAGGTGTACGTGATAATGTAAGTCCTTATAGGCAATGATGCACGAAACCCGACCCTACGAGAAGCAAACACCAACTAGTGTAATCCATAATGCTCCAAAAAGAAGAAGAAAAATGAATGAAAAAAAGAAAAAGAAAAAAAGAAAGACAAATAAGAACCTTAATGGACTTTACACTTTGTATCACTTGAGGATGTTAAGGTGTCCCATGTTTGTCACTTATGTCCTGAACTAACTTGCACGAATGGTTCATTAGGCTAGGTTTGTGGATTGATTACATATATAGAGTCGGCCCATAGAATTATCGTGCCCGATGATCGACAAAAATTAGCCCATGGAGTCGTGTTGCTAGGTTGAATAATGCATCTTTGTTCGGATTTTGTGGGTATATCCGTTGAAAACCCTAAGGAGACAACACCTCTTTGGCGACAGTGAGGTTTAACGGTTTGTTGCACATGCTAAGTGCAACCGTGAT
Source organism: Triglochin maritima (assembly GCA_963682175.1). Classification (NCBI taxonomy): domain Eukaryota; kingdom Viridiplantae; phylum Streptophyta; class Magnoliopsida; order Alismatales; family Juncaginaceae; genus Triglochin; species Triglochin maritima. The sequence goes on along the minus strand of OY821790.1, from coordinate 12,802,543 downwards.
TCCTACGAAAGTGAGTTAGGATTTCCCTGTTTTACGAATGATTTTTCCATTCTTGTATTTTCTCTTTCTTTGTTTTGCTCGGGACTAGTAAAAGTTAGGTGTGAGGGTATTTGATTGACATCATATCATGCATATATTTGTGTCTTATATTATTTATTTTTAGCCAAAGCAATGCTATGTAACGAGTTTATGTTTATGTTTCAGGAATAAATAGGTTTGAGAAGAAGAGATTCAAAAGAGACTCAAAAGTAAGAAAAATGACTAAGTTGCAAGACTTATGGACTGAGGTGCAAGGGAGAAGGATCCGAATGTAAAACCAAAAGGACTAATTAGGAAATCAAGAAGCTCCACACTATTATGAGGACTATTTTGGCAATTAGATCCGGGTCCAAACATCAACAACCAAATCTGGTTCATCAAACATCAAGAAATCAAGCCCGAAACGAACAACCAAAATCAGACTCATTCCAAGCAATCTGGACCACCAATAACCTGTCCATAACCGCCAATTAATGGTTTAAATTTGTCCAAATGTTTCATGGTTGAGTCGGGTCGTGTATTATGTTGTTTTATGTCCATTTGTAGTTTGCGTTTAGTCCCCTACCGGGGGATTGTCCCCGGTTACCTTTTTTCGTGTGTATAAATAGACCTCTTCCTCCTCATTTGTATTCACTCATTTCTTGATTGTGTATACTTGCATGTTTTGTATTTTCATGGGGGGTATTTTAATCATCTACATGTTGGGGAATTTTGAAGGGTTTTGCCATAAGATTTAGACACTTCCTACGGTTAGTTTTCTCATGTTTATTGACTGAAATTTCCTGTTGAATATGCTACATGTTAGTTATGTGTTTGTATTTGTGTTTGCTTGTTGGATTGATTGAAGAAACTTATTTTGATGGGTTTTTCCATATCATTTAGACACCTCCCATGCTTGCCCTTGTTCTTCACAAGAGTTTATTGTTTTTTATGAGTCTTTCCATATCTTTAGACACTTCTAATGCTGAGCCTAATCTTATGTTAATCAAGTAATAATTGCCGATACGTTGCGTGAATGGATCGATAGGTCTGCCACATCTTTAGACACTTCCTACGGATGAAGACACACACACGACACACACACATACATGCTTACATGCATCATTCATCACTTATTTCACTTCATTTGTGCACACACTCCACCGCTTAGGGGTTTTTCGTCTTGATTTCTAATCTTTTGTTGCTTTCTTTTGCATTTCTTACTTACTAGTTTAGTGTAGTTTAGCTTTAGCATAATCACATCTTTTCTACCTTTATTCGCCACTTGATTTCTGACAAACCAGAGGCTACTCACCTCCCTCTCTCCTTGTTTCCCCATTTCCTTCTCGCTCGTCTTACACTCTCCTTCTCTCTCTCCCCTCCTTCTCCTTGTTTTTCACTCTCTTGTTGCCCCGCACTCTCTGCTTCCCACTCCTCTCTCTGATTCTCTTTTCCCTTCTATCTTCTATCTTCTCTCTCCTTATCTTTACTATTTTGTCTTGAATCCCCTTCCCTCTCTCTCCTCCTCCTTTACTTCAATACCTATCCTTCTCTTTCCCTTTTTCCTTCCCCATCTCTCTTTTCTTCCTGTCTCTCTTCCTCGCTTGCCTTCTCCTCTTGCTTCTCTCCTTCTCCTATCCATCTCCGCTCCTCCCTCTCTCTGTCTCCATCTTGCTCCTTCCCTCCTCTATCTCCCTCTACTTCTTTCTCCTTGTCCATCTCTCTCTCCCCTCCTCTCTCATTCTATCGTACTCTCTCGCTCTCCACCTTCTCTCTTTCTTTCTCTCTCCTCCTCCTCCTCTGTCTCTCCTCTCCTCATCTCCTTCTCGCTCTCCTCCTGTCACACTCCCATTGTCCTTCTCTCTCTCTCTCTCCTTATCTACTCTCCCATTCTCCTTCTCTCTGTCGTTCTCCTTCTCTCTACTTGTCCTCTCTCTTGTTCTCCTTCTCATCTCTTTCTTCTTCTCCTCCTCTACCCTTCTTCTCCCTCCTCTCCCTCTTTCCCTTTCTCTCATCGCTCTCTTTCTGCTTCGCTTGTCCTTCTTTGTCCTCCTCCCTTTTCTTTTCCTCTCCGTCACCTTCACTCTCTTTCACTCCTCTCGTTCTCCTTCTCTCCTTCTCTCTCTCCCTTCTCCTTCTCTCTATTTCTTTCTCACCTTACCTTTTCTATCTACTGCTCCCTCCCTATTTCCTTCTCTCGTTCCCATCCAATCTCCTCTTCCTTCTCTCTCCTTCTCCTTGCCTTTCTCCGTCTTGCTCACTTACCGACTCCCTCACTCTTTCTCCCTCTCTCCTTCTCTTTGTCTCTCTCCTTTTCCTTCATTCACAGTCTCCTTCTCTCTCCTCTCTCCACTTCTCGCTCTAATTTACTCTCACCCGTTCTCTGTTTCACTCCTTATCTCTCTCCATCTCCCTCTCTCTCCTCTATTGTTCTCTCTACTTCTCCATCTCTCCTCCCTCTTCTTGCCCTTCTCATTCTCTCCCACTCTGTCCACCTCTCCTCTCTCTCCTTGTCCTTCTACCTCTACCCCTCTGTCTCTCCCTCTCTCCTTGTTTCCCCATTTTCTTCTCTCTCGTCCTACACTCTCGTTCTCTATCCCCTCTTTCACGATGTTTTCACTCTCTTGTTACCCCACGCTCTCTCTGTTTCTCTCTTTCCTTCTATCTCCTATCTTCTCTCTCCTTATCATTCACTCTTCGTCTTCAATTTCCTTCCCTATCTCTCCTTCTCCTCTACTTCAATATCTCTCATTCTCTTTCCCCTTTTCCATTTCCTTCTCTCTCTTCGTCCTGCCTCCCTCTCCCTTGCTAGCCTTCTCCTCTTGCTTCTCTCCCTCTCTCTCCTTCTCCTTCCTGTCGCTGCTTTTTTCCCTCTCTCCGTCTCTTTCTTCCTCCTTCCTTCCTCCATCTCCATCTACTTCTCTGTCCTTGTCCATCTCTCTCCCCTCCTCTCTCACTCTATCGTACTCTCTCGCTATCCTTCTTCTCTCTCCTTCCTTCTCTCTCGTCCTCCTCTTTCTCTCCTCTCCTCGTCTCCTTCTCGCTCTCCTCCTGTCTCACTCCCATTGTCCTTCTTATTCCTATCTCCGTCGTTCTCCTTCTCTCTCCTTGTCCTCTCTCTTGTTCTCCTTCTCATCTCCTTCCCCTCCTCCTCTCTCCTTCCTCTCCCTCCTCCTCTTCCTCCTCTCCCTCCTTCTCTTTGTCTCATCTCTCTCCTTCTGCATCGCTTGTCCTTCTCCCTCCTCCTCCCTTTTCTTTTCCTCTCTGTCATCTTCACTCTCTCTCACTCGTCTTGTTCTCCTTCTCTTTTTCTCTCTCCCCCTTCTCCTTCTCTCTATTTCTCTCTCCTTACCTTTTGTCTCTACTTCTCCCTCCCCCTTTCCATCTCTCCTCCCCCCAGTCTCGTCTTCCTTCTCTCTTACCTTCTCCTTGTCTTTCTCCGTCCATCTCACTTACCGACTCCCTCACTCTTTCTCCCTCTCTCCTTCCCTTGTCTCTCTCCTTTTTCTTCATTCACAGTCTCCTTCTCTCTCCTCTCTCCACTTCTCGCTCTAATTCACTCTCTCCCCTTCTCCGTTTCGCTCTTTATTGCTCTCCTTCTCCCTCTCTCCTTCTGAATTGTTCTCTCTACTTCTCCATCTCTCGTCCCTCTCCTTGCCCTTCGCACTTTCTCCCCTTCTGTCCACCTATCCCCTTCTCCTTCTAGCTCTCTCCCTACGTCTCTCCCTCTCTCCTTGTTTCCCCATTTCCTTCTCTCTCGTCCTACACTCTCCTTCACTCCCCCTCCTTATCGCTCTCCTTCTCCCTCTTTCTCGTTCTCTGTTGTTCTCTCTAGTTCTCCATCTCTCCTCCCTCTCCTTGCCCTACTCACTCTCTCCCCCTCTGTCCACCTCTCCTCTCTCTCCTTCTAGTTCTCTGTCTCCGTCTCTCCCTCTCTCCTTGTTTCCCCAATTCCTTCTCTCTCGTCCTACACTCTCCTTCTCTCTCTCCCCTCCTTCTCCTTGTTTTTTTCTCTTGTTTCCCCACGCTCTCTCCTTCTCACTCCTCTCTCTGATTCTCTCTTCCATTCTATCATTTATCTTCTCTCTCCTTATCCTTCACTCTTCGTCTTCAATCAACTTCCCTTTCTCTCCTTCTCCCCTACTTCAATACCTCTCGTTCTCTTTCCCATTTTCCTTTTCATTTTCTCTTCTTCCCGTCTCTCTCTCCCTCGGTTGCGTTCTCCTCTTGGTTTTGTCCCTCTCTCTCCTTCTCCTTCCAATCTCCGCTCTTCTCCCGCTCTCCGTCTCCTTCTTCGTCCTCCATCTCCCTCCATTTCTTTCTACTTGTCCATCTCTATCCCCTCCGCTCTCACTCTATCGTACACTCTCGCTCTCCTCCTTCTTATCTCTCTTTCCTTCTCTTTTCTCCATCTCTCATCGTCTCCTTCTCGCTCTCCTCCCGTCTCACTCCCACTCTCTCTCTCTCTCTCTCTCTCTCCTTATCTACTCTCCCCTTCTCCTTCTCTGTGTCTGCCCTTATTCTTCACGCCGTCGTTCTCCTTCTCTCGACTTGTCCTCTCTTTTGTTCTCCTCCTCATCTCTTTCTTCTCCTCCTCTCTCCTTCTTCTCCCACCTCCTCTTCCTCCTCTCCCTCTTTCTCTTTCTCTCATCGCCCTCCTTCTGCTTTGCTTGTCCTTCTCTCTCCTCCTCCCTTTTCTTTTCTTTTCCTCTCCGTCACCTTCACTCTCTCTCACTCCTCTCGTTCTCCTTATCTCTTTCTCTCTCCCCGTTCTCCATCTCTCTATTTTTCTCTCTCCTTCCTTTTGTCTTTACTTCTCCCTCCCTTACAGTCTCCTCTTCCTTCTCTCTCTCCTTCTCCTTGTCTTTCTCCGTCTAGCTCACTTATCGACTCCCTTACTCTTTCTCCCTCTCTCATTCTCTTTGTCTCTCTCCTTTTCCTTCATTCAAAGTCTCCTCCTCCTTTATCTCTCCTCTCCTCATCTCCTTCTTGCTCTCCTCCTGTCTCACTCCCACTGTCCTTCTCTCTCTCGTTGTCTACTCTCCCATGCTCCTTCTCTCTGTGGGCCCTTATAATTCTCTCCGTCGTTCTCATTCTCTCTCCTTGTCCTCTCTCTTGTTCTCCTTCTCATCTCCTTCTTCTCCTCCTCACTCCTTCCTCTCCCTCCTCCACTTCCTCCTCTCCGTCCTCCTCTTTCTCTCATCTCTCTCCTCTTGCTTCGCTTGTCCTTCTTTTAATTTTTTTTGCAGAGAAAAACGGAGGCTTAGCCTCTAAATTCTATTGATTAAGTGTTGTTTACAACCTACAAAACATGAAGATTTTGTTCGCGGGTTTATGCCCTATGCATAACCGGCCACTACTACTAAGTATTACAAGCATGATTACATCATTTGAAAGGAAATTACTGTCCTAACTCCCTGTGTCTTCAAATTTCTGGAAATCCTCCTCGTTCTTTGCTATGTCCTTCACTTTACCCCCTATGCACCGGATCATGTCCTTTACGACTTCGACTATATCCCCTGGTTGCTTCTTTTCCCCCTCAAAGATTTTTTAGTTGCGTTCTTGCCAACATTCATTAATCATGGCATTGAACGCCCACCTTCTTTCTAGTTTCTCTATGCACCCCCCTTGTGCATGGATAATGCGGTTTGCCTCTCCCACAATCGAGCTTGCAATGTCGGGGTTGACGTGAAGGCGTGCAAGGAGACTTCCCCAAACCGCTCTATCAAACGAGCACGTCCAAAACAAGTTCTCCATATCCTCCCCTATATCCTCGCAAAGGACATACACTGGATCATGCTTCGCTCCCCTTTGGTTCATGAGCTTCTTCGTGATTAGTCGACCCCTCATTGCTTGCCAAGCCGTTAGTGAATGTTTGGGAATGCCATGCTTGTGCCACACCATGTTGACCAAACTAACCTTGTTTCCCCGTGCCTTTACCCACATGCAAACCTCCTTCATGCCGAGGGTGATTCCATTTCCATTCAGCCTTGTCGGTTTGTCCACGCCTCCTAGTATAGGGATGCATTTTATCTTGGCCCAAAGTGACTCCATTATGCTACACCTAGGAAAAGGAAGGCACCACTCACCATTTCTAATGAAGTGTGAGACTTTAGTGTCCCATGGCACTCCAAACTTGTAGTCTATCCTCTCCCCCCATGATTCGACTTGGAATGGTTTCCCGCACCAAGGATACTAGAAGAATCAGATTTCTTCCCTATTTCCCATCTTGTATTGAACATGCCTTCTTGCAATCTCTCGGACTCGTAGTATCCCACACCAAGCCCACAAGGATGTAGCCGGTCGTTGTGCTAGCCAAATGGACTGATTTTTGAGATACTTGTGACGCATACATTTCCCCCACAATGAGGTACCATCTTCTACCACAAGCCAAAAATGCTTAAGGAGACCTATATCATTCCATTCCGTGAGCTTCTTGAGACCAAAGCCCACCTTCACCTTTACGGGTACAAACATCCTTCCAAGCTACCGCCACCCACTTTTTTGGCCCACCCCAAATAAAGTGACTCATGAGACTATTCAACTCTTTAAGTACTTTCCGAGGAACTAAGAACGTGGATGTACATTAAATGCTAAGTGAGACGAGCAAACTTCGCACAAGATCTACGCGCCCGGCTATAGATAGAAAGTTTTCTTGCCACGTGCGCAAGCAGACCTTTACTTTACTAATGAGCGCTCCACAATGACTTCCCCCATCCAGCCCGAGAATACAGGGAGGCCAAGGTAAACAACAGGGAATTCCTTGCAATCCATCCCTAGATGCTCCACGATCCATTCTCCATGCGTCACTTCTCCACCCATGAAAATTTGACTCTTTGAAGCACTAAATTTCAGCCCAGAACACGCTGTGAACTCATCGAGATCCTTATTGATATCTTGTGCATTCTCCTTCATAGCTTTAGCAAACAAGAGCACATCATTGGCAAACAACAAGTGTGATATGTTAATGTCACCACAAGCCACCTTCACCATCTTGCTCAACACTTCCATACACAAAACAAACAAGTAAGGTGCCAACGGGTCCCCTTGTCTCAATCTGTTTCTTGCACAAAATGGAGTAGAGTTTGCTCCATTTACCGTAACTACAAAGGAAGCTTCCCCACATGCCATAATGATCTTCCTCCACTTGGCCAAAAATACAAATCTCACCATAACTTGGTCTAAGAAAGCCCATGAAATGGAGTCATAAGCCGTTCTAATATGCAATTTAATGCACATGCGTCCCCGTCCTCTCGCAAGATGAAGGTTGTGGCAAAGCTCATGCGCAAGTAGTATGTTATATCACCAATTCTTCTTCCTTGGACAAAGACACTTTGATTTTCCCCAAGACGCCTTGGTAACAAGCCTTTCAACCGGTTCGCAAGCACCATCGCGATGAACCTATACATCATGTTGCATAGTGCTATGGGTCTTTAATCTTCTACCAACGTGGGTGCCATCTTCTTTGGAATGATTGTGATGGAGGTGTAGTTCAATTGCGTCAACTTCTTCCCATTTCCCAAGCATGAGTCTAAGGTTTTGAAAACATCTCTTTTGATTATCCCCCAAGCCGCCTTGAAAATTTTGGCATTGAACCCATCCAGACCCTGTGCCTTGTCCACATATGCATTCAATACCACTTCCTCCAACTCCTTCATTTCGAACTTGCAAACTAAGCCCTCTCCTTCCCTTGGTTTGAGTTGGGGCAAAACAAGGGATGTCGTGAGGGGGTGAAACTGAAAACCATTAGCAAAAAAACCTCCGGAATTCTTCCTGGATTTCGCATTCCTCCTCGAAAGTATGATCTCCCTCACACACTCTCCTCACTTTATTGGTGGCTATCCTCACTCAAAGGTGAGCATGAAAGAACCTAGTATTCCGATCACCCTCCTTTAACCACTTAACTCGTGACTTTTGACGAATAATGGACTCCTCACGCTCAAGGACCTTTGCTAGTTCATCCTTAGCCTTCACCTCCGCATGGGCAAGAGCTTCAACCCCCGGAAAGGCCAGCCTTTGCCTTCTCACCTCCACAAGGTTACAAGTGGCTTCCCCCACCTTATGTTTAATGTTTCCAAACTTCACATTACTCCATTGTTTAAGCACTTTTTTCACTTCCTTCAACTCTGCCACGACACGAAACATCGGGGCACCATTCACAAGTGTATCCCACTCCCCTTGAATCACCTCACAAAAGACCTCATGCTCTACCGAATGATTCTCTAACCGAAACATTCGCTTCTTTCTAAACCTCGTCCCCTCCGTATTTTAGGTAAGCATCACATGGTCGCTCATGTCCTTTTCCTCGACTGAGTAAAATGACTCCGGGAACGCCTCAAGGCATGATTTGTCATCAATATGCGATCAATCTTGGTTTCAATGTGTGCACTTCCTTCGGATGAATTTGACCACGTGAATTCCCCACCCGTCGAAGGCATTTCTAATAATTGGAGTGAGTCGACACATTCACTGAACTCCTTGGTTGAAACCTCATTCATTCCTCCTCAGCGACACTTTTCACTCACCCTCCGGATACAATTGAAATCCCCCCCACGATCCAAGGCTTCTCAATACATGTCCATTTGCACCACAGATTACCACAACACCCTCCTATCCACATGTCCATTTTCACCATAGATTACCATAAAGTCAAACTCTATCCCATCCCTTTTCATCCGCCCTAGAAAGTGGAGAAGTTGTGTGGTTTCGAATGTAACATTGAAAACAACAACTTGGACATTCAAAAGGACTAAAATTCAGCCGGAATCCACAATTACACTTTTTGCCGCCCATGCATGTGGCCAAATTGCACGCTTGAACTTATCCAACTTCTTCAATTTAACTTTGTGTTCAAATAGACATACCACCTCTGCTTGTACCTCCTTAATTCGACCCCTAATCATGAGTGCACGGCGGAGTCCATTTGCACCGTGCACATTCCACATAGGGAGATTCATGGCTTCAAGGCGTGGGACGCGCCCCTTGACCTCTGAATGTTTCTTTTGTTGTACCAAAGCCTTCTCTCTGATAGATTTAAACGCCTCGGGTTGCGGTCAGATTGACTCCAAAACAACCGGTGGGGGTGGTGAAGAACTCCTTCGTGGTTTGGGCACGCTAAAACAAGCTTCTTCGTCCCATTGTGTTTTCCTCCTCTCCACCTCTTTGCCATGCTCCTCATTGTGCTCATCCTCACCAAGCACTTTGAACATTCCTCCACTCGTCCATGAGACTTTGCGCACCTTCTCCTTCTCCTTTGCCCCACATTTGGGTGACTCCCAAACCTCCTCATTCATCAAGCAAGCAAGCCCACTTTGTTTTCCATGGATCTCCCTCCCATGCAAATACACCTCCATGTCCTTCATGGTTTCCTCCCCACGTATGCATGCCATTTTCCCATTCCCTCCTTGCATATTTAAACCTTCTCCCATGAATTCTACTTGATTTTGTGCCTCCCACGTGATTTCCTCATTTGCTTCTCATTTTGTAGTGCCACCAAGAAACTTATCATGGTACCCCTTGATTTCCCCACTAGACAAACTTGTTCCCTCCTCATTGGTGCTCCCAAGTGTGTAGCACTCATCTGTTTCCTTATTGGCTCTCTGAAGTGTGGAGCACTCATCTCTCTTCTCAATGGCTCGTTAAAATGTAGAGCACTCAACCCCCGTCTCATTGGTTCTTCCAAAAGTGGTGCACCCACTCTTAACTAATCTCTCTCCTTGATCTTCTTGTGATCCACGTGACTGGTCCTCCTTGGCTCCCTACCTCAAGACCGTTAGCCCTCCTCCTTGTCTTCTACCACTAAAACCACTTCCTTCTCATGTTGCCGAGTTGGCCCAACATGATTTGCTCCCACAAAAGTGGCAAATGAAGTGTTATCTTCCTCATTTACTATGTTTCCCGCCTCTTCTACCCTCCCACATGGTATTACACGTTTGTCTTCATCATTCGTCCTTGCATCCTTGTCATCCTCTCTCCCCTCCACGTCACCTTCCCTTCCAAGCTCCCCTCCATGGCCTTCTTCGTCGGATTCCCCCTCCATCCCTTCCGAGTCCCTCTTCCTATCAATGTCACGCGAATTACTCTCCCCTTTGCCAACGTCCTCATGGGAGAGAAGCTTGCTCTCCACTCCTCTCTCCTTCCGGTGCTTAACCATGACCCATTGATCAGTCACTTTTGTTTGAGGGGCCTTCCTTGGGGACTTCGCAACAACCTTCTTCCTTGGACACTTCTGCTCATCAAGCCCCAAACTCCATGCACTCAACGCAATAGCCGGGTCTCCACTCGTATTCCACATAAACACGTTGTGGTGCACCCTCCACCACTTGAACCTCGACCCAACTAGGGTAGGAGAAATCATGGGCTACTTCGATACATACCCTAGCATAAGCCAACCTATGGCCGGATGCAGTTTGATCGTCCATGTACAAGGGTCTTCCAAGCACACTTACAATGCTGCTCAATGGGTTTGGTGCCCAAAACGTGAGGTGTAGCTCTGGCAAGCGAACCCATTTGGAACCGTGGTGATGTTTGTCCGCTTCAAAACTACATCTAGTGCCCAAGCATGGACTACTAATGAAAAACCATGACCTTCCCTCGAGCACTCTCTTCCTATCTTCCGCAAGTGTACAGCGAAATAACAAAAAACATTGGCTTCTCTTAATCACCTCCATGCCGCCAACTAAGCTCCACAAGTTTTGTAAATGCTTCTCCAATGTTGGCAAGTGGGGCTTAAAAGCAATGAAATAAGCTATCAAGATCTTGTCCCACCTTTTCAAAGATTCGACAACTTCGCCTTTGGTGCACACGACCACCTTCTCGCCTCCCATAATGGCCGGTGGGATGAAATCTAGCGCCGTAGAGGGCCTATTGCTTACATGGAAAAGGTCGGACCACTTCCTTGGGGCAGTCTTTGCACTCCCTAGAGGTGGTGCGTGAACTTCACCCTCCAAATCCGAGGTTGAAGCTTGCGTTCGTGCCTAGGGAACCCTAGGTTCCCCATGCGCACACCCCAGAGCTTCTCTCTCCTCTCATGACTTTTCCTCTCCCCTTCTTCTCTCCCTTGTCCTTCGCTCTCCTCCTCCATTTTCTTTTCGTCTACGTCATCTTCACCCTCTCTCACTCATCTTGTTCTCCTTCTCTATTTCTCTCTCCCCCTTCTCCTTCTCTCTATTTCTCTCTCTCCTTACCTTTTGTCTCTACTTCTCCCTCCCTCTTTCCTTCTCTCCAACCCTTCCAGTCTCCTATTCCTTCTCTCTCTCCTTCTCCTTGCCTTTCTCCATCTAGCTCACTTACCGGATCCCTCACTCTTTCTCCCTCTCTCCTTCTATTTATCTCTCTCCTTTTCCTTTATTCACAGTCTCCTTCTCTCTCCTCTCCCCACTTCTCGCTCTAGTTCACTCTCTCCCCTTCTCCGTTTCACTCCTTATCGCTCTCGTTATGCCTCCCTCTCCTACACTATTGTTCTCTCTACTTCTCCATCTCTCCTCCCTCTCCTTGCCCTTCTCACTCTCTCCCCCTCTGTCCACATCTCCTCTCCCTCCTTCTCCTTCTAGCTCCCTCCCTCTCTCCTTGTTTCCCCATTTCCTTCTCTCTTGTCCTACACTCTACTTCTCTCTCACCCCTCATCCTCCTTATATTTCACTCTCTTGTTGCCCCGCTCTCTCTCCTTCTCACACCTCTCTCTGATTCTCTCTTCCCTTCTATCTTCTATCTTCTCACTCCTTATTCTTCACTCTTCGTCTTCAATCTCTCTCTCCCCTCCTCTCTCACTCTATCGTACTATCTCGCTCTCCTCTGCTTCTCCTTCTTTCCTTCTCTGCTCCTCCTCTATATCTCCTTTCCTCGCCTCCTTCTCTCTCTCTTGCCCTCTCACTCCCATTGTCTTTCTCTCCTTCTCCTTATCTACTCTCCCCTTCTCCTTCTCTCTTTGTGCCCTTATTCTTCTCTCTGTTGTTCTCCTTCTCTCTCCTTGTCCTCTCTCTTGTTCTCCTTCTCATCTCGTTCTTCTCCTCCTCTCTCCTTCTCCCTCCTCCTCTCCCTCCTTCCCTTTCTCTCATCTCACTCCTTCTGCTTCACATGTCCTCTCTGTCACCTCCACTCTCTCTCTGTCACTCTTCTCGTTCTCCTTCTCGCTTTCTCTCTCCCCCTTCTCCTTCTATCTATTTCTCTCTCTTTCCTTACCTTTTGTCTCTACTTCTCCTTCTCCCTCCCTCTTTACCCTTCCCTCCTTCCCTTCAAGTCTCCTCCTCCTTCTCTCTCTCTCCTTCTCCTTGACTTTCTCCGTCTAGCTTACTTACCGACTCCCTCACTCTTTCTCCCTCTCTCCTTCTCTTTGTCACTCTCTTTTTCCTTCATTAACAATCTCCTTCTCTCTCCTCTCTCCACTTCTTGCTCTAATTCACTCTCTTCCCCTCTCTGTTTCCCTCCCCCTTCTTATCGCTCTCCTTCTCCCTATCTCTCTTTCTCTATTGTTCTCTCTACTTCTCCATCTCTCCTCCCTCTCCTTGCCTTTCTCACTCTCTCCCCCTCTGTCCACCTCTCCTCTCTCTCCTTCTCCTTCAAGCTATCTCCCTCTCTCCTTGTTTCCCCATTTCCTTCTATCTCGTCCTACACTCACCTTCTCTCTCCCATCCTTCTCCTTGTTTTTTACTCTCTTGTTGCCCGACACTCTTAGTGGTATTCAATTTGAGACCCGAAATGGCTGAGAATTTTGAGAGAACCTCTTTTACAGCATGAGCATTAGCTCTTGTAGCATCCGCAAACACCATCACATCATTGACAATCAAAAGGTGGGATATCGGAATGTCCCCACAACTAGTTGGTTTAATCGCTCCTTCCTCCACCTCCTTCTTGATCATGACACTCAATATTTCCATCCAATGTACAAACAAGTAGGGATCGAGGGGGTCCCCTTGCCGAAGTCCATTTGTTGCTCGAAATGGCTTTGATTTGGCTCTATTCACCGTCACCACAAACGATGCCTTCACACACGCCATCATCCACTTCCTCCATGTGCTCGGGAAACCAAACCTCTTCAGCACCTCTTCAAGGAACGTCCAAGACACCAAATCATAGGCCTTCCGAAGATCTAATTTGAGACACATACGCCCTTTCCCACGGTTTAAGTGCATGTTGTGACAAACATCATGTGCAAGAAAAATGTTGTCACTAATCCTTCGACCACTCACGAACGCACTTTGTGTTTCCCCCACCAACCTTGGCAAGACCTTCTTTATCCTGTTTGCCAACACCATGGATAGATATCGGTAGATCATGTTGCATAAAGAGATGGGTCGGTAGTCATCCACCGTGCACGGTGTCGTCTTCTTCGGGATGAGTGTGATTGATGTGTATTTGGCTGGAGCTTGCAATTTCCCACTCCGCATGAAGGAATCCACCACCTTAAAAACAAGTTTTTTCAGCCACGACCAAGAGTACCTGAAAAACTTTGCATTGAAGTCGTCGGGTCCCGACGCCTTGTCCACATTTGAGGTCATCACAACTTTCTCCAATTCTTCCATGGATAAGTCCTTCACTAATGCCGTGGCTTCCCCTCCTCAAGTCGTCGGAAGTGGATTTTTTCGTCGAGATTTTGTACCTGAAAACGACTAGCAAACAAGTTAGAGTATCGATGCCTAAACGCCTCACGAATCTCACCCACACTCAAAAGTACTTCCCCCTTCCAACACTCGTTTCACTTTGTTGGTGGCTCTCCTCACACGAAGGGAGGCATGAAAGAATCTCGAGTTTCGGTCTCCTTCACGTAACCACTTAATCCTCGATTTTATCCTCAAAATGGATTCCTTCCAAACTAGTGCACGCTCTAGCTCCTCTTTGCATCGAGTTTCGTGCTCTTGTAACCTATCGTCCTCCGGATGTGCCCTTCTTTGATGCCGCACTTCTTCAAGAACTAGCTTCACTTCTCCCACTCTACTTTCCAGATTCCCAAACGTTTACTTACTCCACTTCTTCAACGCCTACTTGACCATGCCTAGTTTTGCTACGACTAGGATCATGGGTGTCCCATCTACCAAGTTTGCCCATGCCGAGCTTGCCACCTCCCGAAACCCCTCATGATCGACCCAAAAATTAGCATACCGAAACATTCTTGCCTTCCTCTCACCCTTGTTTTCCGTTGTCATGAGAAGTGGCGAGTGATCACTAAGCTCCTTTTCGCCCACTACATAAGTTACATCCGGCAATTCAGCCAACCATGCTTGTGTCATAAGGATCCTATCAATCCTAGTTTCATTGCACTCCACTCCCTTTCATGAGTTTGTCCATGTGAATTCCCCAGCCGTTGACGGTACTTCAAGTAGTTGCAAAAGATCCAAACATACGTTAAAGTCTTCCATAGCCGTGATGTTGAAGCCCGAACCACCCCTCTTTTCTCCCTGCCCTCTTATGCAGTTGAAATCACCACACAAAAGCCAAGGTATGGTATGTAATGGTGCCGCTCCTTCCAAGTCCTCCCATAACCTTCGTCGTTCCATGTGTCCATTTTCCCCATACACCGTTGTAATAACAATGTGTTTCCCATTTCTTAATTCCCTTCCTTCAAGTTGTAGTAATTGCGATGTCTCCCATGTAACATGGAGAGCCACTTTGTATTTGTCCCACATCACAAGCACTCTTCTCGAGTCCACAATGATGTTATTCTCCGCCCATTTGTTGTTCCCCCATATTGCCCTTCAAAACCTATCCAACTTTTTGGTTTTCACTTTGTGTTCCACGATGAACACTACATCCGCCTTTGCTTCCTTTATTTTACCCCTTATCATAAGTGCACGACCGGGAAGATTTGTGCCGCGCACATTTCAAACAAGGACATTCATGGTTTTGGAGTAGGGGATCGAGATCACTTCTCACCTCCAGTTTCTCGTTGTTGCCCCAAAGCCCTCTCACGAACGGCTTTAAACGCCTCCGGTTGTGTGGAGATGGAAGACAAGTCCACCGGTGGCGGTGGTGATGACACTTTAATTCCCGACCTCTTATCCCGATTTGTTCCACAACATCCTTTTCTCCTCCCTCGGGCTGACCCACATCGACCAAGCCCATAAGAGCTTCAAACCGACCACTTTGACCCCCTTCCATCGCATCACGTTTTATATTGGCTTGCCTTTGAAGAGCCTCCACTAAGTGTGTCCCATGCAAACCATCATGGTCCCTTTCTATGTCCATTGCACAAGAGAATTCCCTCTTCTCATTGGCCCAAGAGAAATTAGAGCACTCAAACTCCTCCTCATTGGATGGTCCCGAAATGGGTGCAACACTTTTCCCACCCACTTCCACTTGCTTCTTTTGGCTCCCCCTAGTCTTCCTTCCTTGTGCACTCTTTGTATCCTTGCTGGAATTCGTTTGGGAGGAGGGTGTACCTTTGCCACATGGAGTGGTTGCATTGGTTTCTTCCAAGGAGCAAAGACTTGTCTTATTTTGTCCATTTCCTCCCAAAGCTGCCGCATCACACCCATTCCCACATGGCCACTCCCCATTTGCTTTTATTGTCACCTCAGCTGCTCCAACCTCCACCTCATCATCCCTTCCACCCTCTCCTCCCTTCCCACCCTCACCACCAGCCTCTTCCCTCTCTACGTGAGCCTCACTCACCCTCACCAAACCGTCTACCCTATCCCCACTCCCACTCGCCTCTCCCCCCACTCTCTCGTCACAACCTTCATGTCTCCCCCCTTACCATGAGTAACCACCACCCATTTTTCAGCAACTTGAAGTTGGGAAGCAAGCACCTTTGAGGGTATCTTCCGTCGTGGACATTTCTCCTCCTCGTGACCAAACTCAAGACATTCCTTGCAATAACCGGGGTGCCACTCGTATTCCACGAAAACTCTATGTGTTGCACCATCCTCTACCTGAACATCTACCCAACTAGGGTATAAGAAATCAGGACTTACCTCAATACATACCCGAGCAAAAGCTAATCTCCTTCCATAAGCCGTGTTGTCATCCATGTAGAGTGGTCTCCCGAGGACACTTGCAATATTACTCGATGTTCTTTGCAACCAAAATCGAAGGTCAAGCTCCGGCAAACGAACCCATATAGGAACCGTTGTGATATATGCCTTCTCCAATGTCATCTCCGGGAGCCATTCTTGAACCACAAGTGGAGCTCCTCTAACAAAATATGGCCCTCCTTTAAGGACTTTCTTCCTATCATCTCCAAGAGAAAAACGAAATAACAAGAACCCTTGCCCCCTCCTAATGACTTCCAAGCCTCCAGCATAAAGCCCATATCTTTTGGAGGTGCTTCTCCAACGTTGGTAGATGAGGTTTGAACCCGATGAAGTGACCTACAAAAACCTTATCCCATCTTTTCAGTGCCTCCACTACTTCCATCTTTGAGCAAATAACCACCTTCTCCCCTCCTTTAACAACAGGTTGGATGAAGTCTAGGGTCGTGGACGCCCTTGGCTTTGCTGAGAAGAGGTCAGACCACTTCCTTGGGAGAGTTACAACACTCCCTAGAATTGGCGCAGCATAAAGCTCTTCCAAAGCTACGGAAGAGCATTCTTTTGAAACGAAATGGGGATGCTTAGTTGTGCCACAATCTCCATCTTGTTGTTGCAGACGTGTAGAGATAGTCTTTGTCCCCATTTTGGTGAAGAAATCAAGCAATTTGGGGAAGAAATGGGGTCGGAAACTCTAGAGGAGCCAAGCCTCCCCATGCGCACCAGAAACTCTCTCTCCTCTCATCTTTTTTCTCTCTCCTTTTCCTTCATTCACAGTCTCCTTCTCTCTCCTCTCTCCACTTCTCGCTCTAATTCACTCTCTCCCCTTCTCCGTTTCACTCCTTATCGCTTTCCTTCTCCCTCTCTCTTTCTGAATTTTTCTCTCTACTTTTCCATCTCTCGTCCCTCTCCTTGCCATCTCACTCTCTCCCCTTCTGTCCACCTATCCTCTCTCCCCCTATCCTTCTTGCTCTCTCCCTCCATCTCTCCATCTCTCCTTGTTTCCCCATTTCCTTCTCTGTCGTCCTACACTCTCGTTCTCTCTCCCCTACTTCTCCTTGTTTTTCACTCTCTTGTTGCCCTGCGCTCTTTCGTTTTCACTCCTCTCTTTGATTCTCTCTTCCCTTCTATCATCTATCTTCTCTGTCCTTATCCTTCACTCTTCGTCTTCAATCAACTTCCCTTTCTCTCCTTCTCCTCTACTTCAACACCTCTCCTTCTCTTTCCCCTTTTCTTTCTCATTCTCTCTCTTCTTCCCGTCTCTCTCTCCTTCACTTGCCTTCTCCTCTTGCTTCTGTCCCTCTCTCTCCTTCACCTTCCCGTCTCCGCTCTTCTCCCTCTCTCCGTCTCCTTCTTCCTCCTACCCTCCTTCATCTTCCTCTACTTCTTTCTACTTGTCCATCTCTCTCCCCTCCTCTCTCACTCTATCGTACTCTCTCGCTCTCCTCCTTCTTATCTCTCTTTCCTTCTCTCTCCTCCTCTCCTCGTCTCTTTCTCGCTCTCCTCCTGTAAACTCCAACTCTGTCTCCTTCTCTCTTTATCTACTCTCCCCTTCCCTTTTTCCTTCTCTGTGTGTGCCCTTATTCTTCACTCCGTCGTTCTCCTCATTGCTTGCCAAGCCGTTAGTGAATTTTTAGGAATGCCATGCTTGTGCCACACCATGTCGACCCAACTAACCTTGTTTCCCCATGCCTTTACCCACATCCAAGCCTCCTTCACGCCGAGGGTGACTCCATTTCCATTCAGCCTTGTCGGTTTGTCCACGCCTCCTAGTATAGGGATGCATTTTATCTAGCCCAAAGTGCCTCCATTATGCTCGACCTAGGAAAAGGAAGGCCCCACTCACCATTTCTAATGAAGTGTGAGACTTTAGTGTGCCATGGCACTCCCAACTTGTAGTGTAGCCGCTCCCCCCATGATTCAACTTGGAATGGTTTCCCGCACCAAGGATACTGGAAGAAATAAATTTCTTCCCCATTTCCCACCATGTATTGAACATGGCTTCTTGCAATCTCTCGGACTCGTAGTATCCCACACCAAGCCCACAAGGATGTAGTCGGCCGTCTTAATAGCCAAATCGACCGATTTTTGAGATACTTGTGACGCATACATTTCCCCTACAATGAGGTACCATCTTCAACCACAAGCCAAAAAAGCTTAAGGAGGCCCACATCATTCCATTCCATGAGTTTCTTGAGACCAAGCCCACCTTGACCTTTAGGGGTAAAAACATCCTTCCAAGCTACCACCACCCACTTTTTTGGCCCACCCCAAATAAAGTGACTCATGAGACTATCCAACTCTTGAAGTACTTTCCGAGGAACAAAGAACGTGGATGTCCAATAAATGATATGTGAGACGTGCACACTTCGCACAAGCTCTACGCGCCCGGCTATAGATAGAAAGTTTTGTTGCCACGTGCGCAAGCGGGTCTTTACTTTACTAATGAACGCTCCACAATGACTTCTGATTGACATCATTTCATGCTTATATTTGTATCTTATATCCATTATCTTACACCTAAGCAATGCTACGTGACATGTTTTATGTTTGAATTTCAGAAATAAAGAGGTTTGATGAGAAGAGGCATGAAAGGGCCTAAAAGATAGGAAAAAAGATTGAGTTGAGAGACTCGAGGACTAAGATGCAAAGGAGAAATACCTGAACGTAAGACCGAGGACCAAAGAGCAAAACAGAAAACTCCACACCATCATGGCGAGTATTTTGGCAATTCGATTCCGGTTAGAGCACCAATAAACGAAGTAGATGCATCCAAGACCAACAAATACATCAAGAAAACCCCAGAATGAAAACCAGATGGATCCCTTCTCACCTCGAGTTGCTCGTTGTTGCCCCAAAGCCTACCTCGAACACCTTACCATGCGCACCCCCTCCTTAACTTCCGGATCCACAAACTCAATGGTCGTGGATGCCCTTGGACAAGGGGAGAATAAATCCGTCCATTTCTTTGGAGTGGAAGCACCTTGTTCCCCAATGTTGCTCGGCCTCACCTCCTCCGACTCGTCTTGACGGCCTAAATGAGCATTTTGGAGGTCCAAAGCTTGCCACAACGTCCATCTTGCATCATAACTTGAGAATAGCGACTAAATCGCTCCATTTGAGTGGAAAAAACAAAAAATTAAGTGGAAAAACGTGATAAAAGACCTAGGAAACCCATAGAAACCCCCATGCTTTCCCCAGAGCTTCTCTCTCCTACGTTTTTCCTTTTCTACCCCTCCTTCTCTGTTTTCTCTCTTTCCTCCTCCTCTATCTCTTCTCTCCTTGTCTCCTTCCTGCTCTCCTCCCCTCTCACTCCCATTGTCCTTCTCTCTCTCTCTCCTTAGCTACTCTCCCCTTCTCTCTGTGTGCCCTTATTCTTATCTCCGTCGTTCTCCTTTCCTCTTCTTGTCCTCTCTCTTGTTCTCCTCATCTCCTTCTTCTCCTCCTCCCTACTTCTTCTCTGTCCTTCTCTTTCTCTCATCTCTCTCCTTCCGCGTAACTTGTTCTTCTCTCTACTCCTCCCTATTTCTTTCCCTCTCCATCACCTCCACTCTCTCTCACTCTTCTCGTTCTCCATCTCTCTATTTCTCTCTCTCCTTACCTTTTGTCTCTACTTCTACTTCTCCCTCCCTCTTTCCCCTTCTCTCCTACATTCCAGTCTCCTCTTCCATTTCTCTATCCCTCTCCTTGTCTTTCTCCGTCTAGCTCACTTACCGACTCCTTCACTCATTCTCCCTCTCTGCTTCTCTTTGTCTCTCTCCACTTCTCGCTCTAATTCACTCTCTCCCCTTCTCCATCTCACTCCCCTTCCTTATCGCTCACCTTCTCCCTCTTTCTCGTTCTCTGTTGTTCTCTCTACTTCTCCATCTCTCCTCCATCTCCTTGCCCTTCTCACTCTCTCCCCCTCCGTCCACCTCTCCTCTCTCTCCTTATCCTTCTAGTTCTCTGCCTCCGTCTCTCCCTCTCTCCTTGTTTCCTCAATTCCTTCTCTCTCGTCCTACACTCTCCTTCTCTCTCTCCCCTCCTCCTTGTTTTTTCTCTCTTGTTGTCCCACGCTCTCTCCTTCTCATTCCTCTCTCTGATTCTCTCTTACCTTCTATCTTCTATCTTCTCTCGGCTAATTCTTCACTCTTCGTCTTCAATCTCCTTCCCTCTCTCTCCTTCTCCTCTACTTCAATACCTCTCCTTCTCTTTCCCCTTTTCCTTCTCCTTCTCTCTCTTCTTCCTGTCTCTCTCTCTCTCACTCATTTGCCTTCTCCTCTTGCTTCACTCCCTCTCTCTCATTCTCCTTCCCATCTCCGCTCTTCTCCCTCTCTCTGTCTCCTTCTTCCTCCGTCCCTCCTCCATCTCCCTCTTTTTCTCTCTTCTTGCCCATCTCTCTCTCCCCTCCTCTCTCACTCTATCGTACTCTCTCACTCTCCTCCTTCTTCTCACTCTTTCCTTCTCTCTCCTCCTCTATCTCTCCTCTCCTCGTCTCCATCCCTCTCTCCTCCCCTCTCACTCACATTGTCCTTCTCTCTCTCTCTCCTTATCTACTCTCCCTTCTCTTTCTCTTTGTGTGCCTTATTCTTCTCTCCGTCGTTCTCCTTCTCCTCTCTCTTGTTCTTCTTCTCTCCGTCGTTCTTCTTCTCCTCCTCTCTCCATCTTCTCCCACCTCCTTTTCCTCCTCTCCCTCATTCACATTCTCTCATCTCTATCCTTCTGCTTTGCTTGTCGTTCTATCTCGTCCTCTCTTTTCTTTCTCACTCCTCTCATTCTGCTTCTCTATTTCTCTCTCCCCTTTTCCTTCTCTCTATTTCTCTCTCTCCTTACCTTTTTTCTCTACTTCTCCTTCTCTCTCGTCTCTCTCTCCTTCGCTTACTTTCCCCTCTTGCTTCTTCTCTCCCTCGCTCTCCTTCTCCTTCCCATCTCTGCTCTTCTGCCTCTCTCCATCTCTTTCTTCCTCCTTCCCTGCTCCAGCTCCCTCTACTTCTCTCTCCTTGTCCATCTCTCTCCCTCTCTCTCATTCCATCGTAATCTCTCGCTCTCCTCCTTCTTCTCTCTGTTTACTTCTCTCTCCTCTTCCTCCTCCTCCTCTATCTCTCCTTTCCTCGTCTCCTTCTCGCTCTCCCCCCCTCTCTCTCCCATTGTCCTTCTCTCTCTCTCTCTCCTTATCTACTCTCCCCTTCTCCTTCTCTCTGTGTGCCCTTATTCTTCTCTCCATCGTTCTCCTTCTCTCTCGTTATCCTCTCTAGTGTTCTACTTCTCATTTGCTTCTCCTCCTCCTCTCTCCTTCTTCTCCCTCCTCCTTTTCCTCCTCTCCCTCATTCGCATTCTCTCATCTCTATCCATCTGCTTCGCTTGTCCTTCTCTCTTCTCCTCCCATTTCTTTTCCTCTCCGTCACCTTCACTCTCTCTCACTCCTCTCGTTCTCCTTCTCACTTTCTCTTTCTCTCTCCCCCTTCTCCTTCTCTCTACTTCTCTATATCCTTACCTTTTGTCTCTACTTCTCCCTCCCTCTTTCCTTCTCTCCTTCCCTTCCAGTCTCCTCTTCCTTCTCTCTCCTTCTCATTGTCTTTCTTCGACTAGCTCAGTTACCGACTCCCTCACTCTTTCTCCCTCTCTCCTTCTCTTTGTCTCTCTCCTTTTCCTTCATTCACAGTCTCCTTCTCTCTCCTCTCTCCACCTCTCACTCTAATTCACTCTCTCCCCTTCACTCCTTATCTCTCTCCTTCTCCCACTCCATCATTCTCTATTGTGCTCTCTATTTCTCTATGTCTCCCTCTCCTTGCCATTCTCACTCTCTCCCCCTCTGTCCACCTATCCTCTCTCTCCTTCTCCTTCTACCTCTCTCCATCCGTCTCTCCCTCTCTTCTTGTTTCCCCATTTCCTTCTCTCTCGTCCTACACTCTCCTTCTCTCTCCCCTCCTTGTCCTTGTATTCACTCTCTTATTGTCTCGTGCTCTCTCCTTCTCACTTCTTTCTCTGATCCTCTCTTCCCTTCTATCTTCTATATTCTCTCTCCTTATCCATCACTCTTCGTCTTCAATCTCCTTCCCTGTCTCTCCTTCTCCTATACTTCAATACCTCTCCTTCTCTTTCCCCTTTTCCTTCATCTTCTCTCTCTTCTTCTTGTCTCTCTCCCTCGCTTGCCTTGTCCTCTTGCTTCCCTCCCTCTCTCTCCTTCTGCTTCCCATCTCCGCTATCCTCCCTCTCTCCGTCTCCTTCCCTCCACCATCTCCCTCTACTTCTCTATCATTGTCCGTCTCTCTCCCCTACTCTCTCACTCTATCGCACTCTCTCGCTCTCCTCCTTCTTCGCTCTCTCTCCTCCTCCTATGTCTCTCCTCTCCTCGTCTCCTTCTCGCTCCCCTCCCCTCTCACTCCCATTGTCCTTCTCTCACTCTCCTTATCTACTCTCCCATTCTCCCTCTCTCTGTGTGCCCTTATTCTTCTCTCTGTCGTTCTCCTTGTCCTCTCTCTTGTTCTCCTTCTAATCTCCTTCTTCTCCTCCTCTCTCCTTCTTCTCCCTCCTCCTCTTCCACCTCTCCCTCCTCTTTCTATCATTTCTCTCCTCCTGCTTCGCTTGTCCATCTCTTTCCTCCACCCTTTTCTTTTCCTCTTCGTCACTTTCACTCTCTCTCTCACTCCTCTCGTTCTCCTTCTCTCTTTCTCTCTCCCATTCCCCTTCTCTATATTTCTCTCTCTCCTTACCTTTTGTCTCTACTTCTCCCTTCCTCTTCCCTTCTCTCCTTCCCTTCCAGTCTCCTCTTCCTTCTCTCTCTCCATCTCCACGTCTTTCTCCGTCTAGCTCACTTACCGACTCCTCGCTCTTTCTCCCTCTCTCCTTCTCTTTGTCTCTCTCCTTTTCCTTCATTCACAGTCTCCGTCTTTCTCCCCTCCCCACATCTCGCTCTAATTCACTCTCTCCCCTTCTCCGTTTCACACCTTCTCGCTCTCCTTCTCTATTGTTCTCTCTTCTTCTCCATCTATCCTCCCTCTCTCCTTGCCCTTCTCGTTCTCTCCCCCTCTGTCTACCTCTCCTCTCTCCTCTTTCTCCTTCTAGCTCTCTCCCTCCGTCTCTCCCTCTCTCCTTCGTTCCCCATTTCCTTATCTCTTGTCCTACACTCTCCTTCACTCTCTCCCCCTCCTTCTCCTTGTTTCTCACTCTCATGTTGCCCCGCGCTCTCTTCTTCTCACTCCTCTCTCTAATTCTCTCTTCCCTTCTATCTTCTATCTTCTCTCTCCTTATCCATCACTCTTCGTCTTCAATCTCCTTCCCTCTCTCTCCTTCTCCTCTACTTCAATACCTCTCCTTCTTTTTCTCATTTTCCGTCTCCTTCTCTGTCTTCTTCCTGTCTCTCTCTCCCTCGCTTGACTTCTGCTTTTGCTTCTCTCTGTCACTCCTCCTTCCCATCTCCGCCCTTCTGCATCTCTCCGTCTCCTTGTTCCTTCCCTTCTAGTCTCCTTTTCCTTCCCTCTCTGCTTCTCCTTGTCTTTCTCCGTCTAGCTCACTTACCGACTCCCTCGCTTTTTCTCCCTCTCTCATTCTCTTTGTCTCTCTCCTTTTCCTTCATTCACAGTCTCCTTCTCTCTCCTCTCTCCACTTCTCGCTCTAATTCACTCTCTCCCCTTCTCCGTTTCACTCCTTATCACTCTTCTTCCCTATTGTTCCCTCTACTTCTCCATCTCTCCTCCCTCTCTCCTTGCCCTTCTCACTCTCTCCCCCTCTGTCCACCTCTCCTCTCTCTCCTTCTCCTTCTAGCTCTCTCCCTCCGTCTCTCCCTCTCTCCTTGTTTCCCCATTTCCTTCTCTCTCGTCCTACACTCTCCTTATGTCTCCCCCTCCTTCTCCTTGTTTTTCACTCTCTTGTTGCCCCGTGCTCTCTCCTTCTCACTCCTCTCTCTCATTCTCTCTTCCCTTCTATCTTCTACTTCTCTCTCCTTATCCTTAACTCTTCGTCTTCAATCTCCTTCCCTCTCTCTCCTTCTCTTTCTCTCATATCTCTTCTTCTGCTTCGCTTGTCCTTCTCTCTCCTCCCCCCCTCTTCTTTTCCTCTACGTCACCTTCACTCTCTCTCACTCCTCTCGTTCTCCTTCTTTATTTCTCTCTCCCCATTCTCCTTCTCTCTCTCCTTACCTTTTGTCTCTACTTCTCCCTCCCTCTTTCCTTCTCTCCTTCTCTTCCATTCTCCTCTTCCTTCTCTCTCTCCTTCTCCTTGACTTTCTCTGTCTGGCTCACTTACCGACTCCCTCACTGTTTCTCCCTCTATCGTTCTCTTTGTCTCTATCCTTTTCCTTCACTCACAGTCTCCTTCTCTCTCCTCTCTCCACTTCTCGCTCTAATTCACTCTCTCCCCTTCTCCGTTTCACTCCTTATTCCCATCCTTCTCCCTCTCTGTCCTTTTCTTTTGTTCGCTCTACTTCTCCATCTCTCCTCCCTCTCCTTGCCCTTCTCACTCTCTCCCGCTCTGTCTACCTCTCCTCTCTCTCCTTCTCCTTCTAGCACTCTCCCTCTGTCTCTCCTTCTCTCCTTGTCTCACCATTTCCTTCCCGCTCGTCTTACACTTTCCTTCTCTCTCTCCCCTCCTTCTCCTTGTTTTTCACTCCCATGTTTCCCCGCGCTGTCTCCTTCTCCTCCTCTCTCAGATTCTCTCTTCCCTTCTATCTTCTCTCTCCTTATCCTTCACTCTTTGTCTTCAATCTTCTTCCCTCTATCTCCTTCTCCTCTACTTCAATACCTCTCTTTCTCTTTCCCTTTTTCCTTCTCCTTCTCTCTCTTTTTCCTCTCTCTCTCTCTCCCTCGCTTGCCTTCTCCTTTTGCTTCTCTCCCTCAATCTCCTTCATATGTCCGCTCTTCTCCCTCTCTTTGTCTCCTTCTTCCTCCTTCCCTCCTCAATCTCCCTCTACTTCCCTCTGCTTGTCCATCTCTCTATCCCCTCCTCGCTCACTCTATCGTACTCTCTCGCTCTCCTCCATCTTCTCTCTCTTTACTTCTCTCTCCTCATCCTATATCTCTCCTCTCCTCATCTCCTTCTCACTCTCGTCCCCTCTCACTCTCATTGTCCTTCTCCCTCTCTCTCCTTATCTACTCTCCCCTTCTCCTTCTCTCTATGTGCCTTATTCTTCTCTCCGTCGTTCTCCTTCTCTCTCCTTTTCCTCTCTCTTGTTTTCCTTCTCATCACCTTCTTCTCCCCCTCTCACCTTCTTATCCCTCCTCTTTCTCCTCTCCCTCCTTCTCTTTCTCTTATCTCTATCCTTCTGCTTCGCTTGTCCATCTCTCTCCTCCTCCTATTTCTTTTACTCTCCGTCACCTTCACTCTCTCTCACTCCTCTCGTTCTCCTTCTCTCTTTCTCTTTCTCTCTCCCCCTTCTCCTTCTCTCCATTTCACTCCCTCTTTACCTCTTGTCTTCTCTTCTCCCTCCCTCTTTCCATCTCTCCTCCCCTTCCAGTCTCCTCTTCCTTCTCTCTCTCCTTCTCCTTGTCTTTCTCCGTCTAACTCACTTACAGACTCCCACACTCATTCTCCCTTTCTCCTTCTCTTTGTCTCCCTCCTTTTCCATCATTCACAGTCTCCTTCTCACTCCACTGTCCACTTCTCGCTCTAATTCACTCTATCCCCTTATCCGTTTCACTCCTTATCACTCTCCTTCTCTATTGTTCTCTCTACTTCTCCATCTCTCCTCCCTCTCCTTGCCTTTCTGACTCTGTCCCACTTTGTCCACCTCTCCCCTCTCTTCTCTCTCCTAATCTTTAACTCTTCGTCTTCAATCTCCTTCCCTCTCTCCTTCTCCTCAACTTCAACACCTCTCCTTCTCTTTCCCCTTTTCCTTCTCCTTCTCACTTCATCCTGTCTCTCTCTCTCCCTCGCTTGCCTTCTCCTCTTGCTTCTCTCCCTCTCTCGGTTTCCTTCTTCCTCGTTCCCTCCTCCATCTCCCTCTACTTCTCTCTCCTTGTCCATCTCTCTCCCCTACTCTCTCACTCTATGATACTCTCTCACTCTCCTCCTTCCTCTCAGTCTTTCCTTCTCTCTCCTCCTCCTCTATCTCTCCTCTCCTCGTCTCCTTCTCCCACTTTCCGTCTCCTTCTTCCTCCTTCCCTCATCCATCTCCCTCTACTTCTCTCTCCTCGTCCATCTCTCACCCCTCCTCTCTCACTCTATCGTACTCTCTCGCTCTCCTCCTTCTTCTCTCTCCTTCCTTCTCTCTACTCCTCCTCTATATCTCCTCACCTCCTCTCCTTCTCGCTCTCCTCCCCTCTCACTCCCATTGTCCTTTTATCTCTCTCCTTATCTACTCTCTTCACATTCTCTTAGTGTGCCCTTATTCTTCTCTCCATCGTTCTCCTTCTCCCTTCTTGTTCTCTTTCTTGTTCTCCTTCTCATCTTCTTGTTCTCCTCCTTTCTCCTTCTTCTCCCTCTTCCTTTTCCTCCTTCTCTTTCTCCCATTTCTCTCCTTCTGCTTCGCTTTTCCTTCTCTGTCGTCCTCCCTTTTCTTTTCCTCTCCGTCACCTTCACTATCTCTCACTCCTCTCGTTCTCCTTCTCTATCTCTCTCACTCTCACTCTCTCTCCCCCTTCTCCTTCTCTCTATTTCTCTCTCTCCTTACCTTTTGTCTCTACTTCTCCCTCCCTCTTTCCTTCTCTCTTTCTCTTCCATTCTCCTCTTCCTTCTCTCTCTCTCTCTCCTTCTCCTTCACTTTCTCTGTCTGGCTAACTTACTGACTCCCTCACTCTTTCTCCCTCTCTCCTTCTCTTTGTCTCTATCCTTTTCCTTAACTCACAATCTCCTTTTCTCTCCTCTCTCAACTTCTCGCTCTAATTCACTCTCTCCCCTTCTCCGTTTCACTCCTTATCGCTATCCTTCTCCCTCTCTCTCCTTCTCTTTTGTTCTCTCTACTTCTCCATCTCTCCTCCCTCTCCTTGACCTTCTCAGTCTCTCCCCCTCTGTCTACCTCTCCTCTCTCTCCTTCTCCTTCTAGCACTCTCCCTCCGTCTCTCCCTCTCTCCTTATTTCACCATTTCCTTCTCGCTCGTCTTACACTCTCCTTCTCTCTCTCCCCTCCTTCTCCTTGTTTTTCACTCCCTTGTTGCCCCGCGCTGTCTCCTTCTCACTCCTCTCTCAGATTCTCTCTTCCCTTCTATCTTCGATCTTCTCTCTCCTTATGCTTCGCTCTTCGGGTTCAATATTCTTCCCTCTCTCTCCTTCTCCTCTACTTCAATACCTCTCCTTCTCTTTCCCCTTTTCTTTCTCATTCTCTTTCTTTTTCTTGTCTCTCTCTCCCTCGCTTGCCTTCTCCTCTTGCTTCTCTCCCTCTCTCTCCTTCATATATCCGCTCTTCTCCCTGTCTTCGTCTCCTTCTTCCTCCTTCCCTCCTCTATCTCCCTCTACTTCTCACTACTTGTCCATCTCTCTCTCCCCTCCTCGCTCACTCTATCATACTCTCTCGCTCTCCTCCTTCTTCTCTCTTTCCTTCTCTCTCCTCCTCTTCTATTTCTCCTCTCCTCGTCTCCTTCTCGCTCTCGTCCCCTCTCACTCCCATTGTCCTTTCTCTCTCCTTATCTACTCTCTCCTTCTCTTTGTGTGCCCTTATTCTTCTCTCCGTCGTTCTCCTTCTCTCTCCTTGTCCTCTCTCTTGTTCTCCTTCTCATCTTCTTGTTTACCCCCTCTCTCCTTCTTCTCCCTCCTCCTCTTTCTCCTCTCCCTCCTTCTCTTTCTCTTATCTCTATCCTTCTGCTTTGCTTGTCCTTCTCTCTCCTCCTCCCTTTTCTGTTACTCTCTGTCACCTTCACTCTCTCTCACTCCTCTCGTTCGCCTTCTCTCTTACTATCTCCCCCTTCTCCTTCTCTCTATTTCACCCCCTCTTTGTCTTTTCTTCTCCCTCCCTCTTTCCTTCTCTCCTTCCCTTCCGGTCTCCTCTTCCTTCTCTCTCTCCTTCTCCATGTCTTTCTCCGTCGAACTCACTTACCGACTCCCACACTCATTCTCGCTCTCTCCTTCTCTTTGTCTCTCTCCTTTTCCTTCATTCACAGTCTCCTTCTCTCCTCTCTCTCCACTTCTCGCTCTAATTCACTCTGTCCCCTTATCCATTTCTCTCCTTATCGCTCTCGTTCTCCCTCTCTCTCCTTCTCTATTGTTCTCTCTACTTCTCAATCTCTCCTCCCTCTCCTTTCCCTTCTCACTCTCTCCCACTTTGTCCACCTCTCCTCTCTCTCCTGCTCGTTCTAGATCTCTCCCTCTCTCCATGTTTCCCATTTCCTTCTCTTTCTCCCCTCCTTCTGTTTGTTTTTCACTCTCTTGTTGCCCGTGCTGTCTCCTTCTCACTCCTCTCTCTGATTCTCTCTTCCCTTCTATCTTCTATCTTCTCTCCCCTTATCCTTCACTCTTAGTCTTCAATACCCTTCCCTCTCTCTCCTTCTCCTCTACATCAATACCTCTCCTTTTATTTTCCCTTTTTCCTTCTCCTTCTCTCTCTCCTTCCTATCTCTCTCCCCCCGCTTGCCTTCTCCTCCATCTCCCTCTACTTTTCTCTCCTTCCCTCCTCCATCTCTCTCCCCTCCAATCTCACTCTATAATACTCTCTCACTCTCCTCCTTCTTATCTCTCTTTCCATCTCTCACCTCCTCCTCTGTCTCACCTCTCCTCGTCTCCTTCTCGCTCTCCTCCTTCCCTCCTTCTCCTCCTTCCCTCCTCCATCTCCCTCTACTTTTCTCTCCTTCCCTCCTCCATCTCTCTCCCCTCCAATCTCACTCTATAATACTCTCTCACTCTCCTCCTTCTTATCTCTCTTTCCATCTCTCACCTCCTCCTCTATCTCACCTCTCCTCGTCTCCTTCTCGCTCTCCTCCCGTCTCACTCCCATTGTCCTCTCTCTCTCTCTCCTTATCTACTCTCCCCTTCTCTTGCTCTCTGTTTGCCCTTATTCTTCTCTCCGTCGTTCTCCTTCTCTTGCCTTGTCCTCTCTCTTGTTCTCCTTATCATCTTCTTCTCCTCCTCTCTCCTTCTTCACCCAACTCTACTTCCACGTCTCTCTCTTTCTCCCTTTTTCTTTCTCTCTTTACCTTCTAGTCTCCTCTTCCTTCTCTTTCTCCTTCTTATTGTCTTTCTACGTCTAGCTCACTTACCGACTCCCTCACTCCTTCTCTATCTCTCCTCCCTCTCCTTGCCTTTCTCACTCTCTCCCCCTTTGTCCACCTCTCCTCTCTCCTTGTTTCTCCATTTCCTTCTCTATTGTCCTACACTCTCCTTCTCTCTCTCCCCTCCTTCTCCTTGTTTATCACTCTCTTGTTGCCCCGCGCACCCTCTTTCTCACTCCTCTCTCTGATTCTCTCTTCCCTTTTATCTATTATCTTCCCTCTCCTTATCATTCACTCTTCACCTTCAATCTACTTCCCTTTCTCTCCTTCTCCTCTACCTCAATACCTCTCCTTCTCTTTCCCCTTTTCATTCTCCTTCTCTCTTCTCTTCCTGTCTCTCTCCCTCGCTTGCCTTCTCCTCTTGCTTCTCTCCCTCTCTCTCATTCTCCTTCCCGTCTCCACTCTTTTCCCTCTCTCCGTCTCCTTCTTCCTCCTTCCCTCCTCCATCTCCCTCTACTTCTCTCTCCTTGTGCATCTCTCTCTCCCCTCCTCTCTCACTCTATCGTACTCTCTCGTTCTCCACCTTCTTCTCTCTCTTTCCATCACTCTCCTCCTCCTCTCTCTCCTCTCGTCGTCTCGTTCTCGCTCTCCTCCTTTCTCACTCCCATTGTCCTTCTCTCTCTCTCTCCTTATCTACTCTCCCCTTCTCTTTCTCTGTGTGTGCCCTTATTATTCTCTCCGTCGTTCTCCTTCTCTCTCATTGTCCTCTCTCTTGTTCTCCTTCTCATCTCCTTCTTCTCCTCCTCTCTCCTTCTTCTTCCTCCTCTCCCTCCTCCTCTTCCTCCTCTCCCTCCTCCTCTTTCTCTTATCTCTCTCCTTCTTCTTTGCTTGGCCTTCTTTGCTTTTTGTTGCTAAGCAGAAGGGTGGCTTAGCCTCTAAATTCTATTGATTAAGTGTTGTTAACAACCTACAAAACTTGAAGATTTTGTTCGTGGGTTTATGCCCTATGCATAACCGGCCACTACTACTAAGTATTGCAAGCATGATTACATCATTTGAAAGGAAATTTCTTTCCTAACTCCACGTGTCTTCAAATTTCTGGAAATCCTCGTTCTTTGCTATGTCCTTCACTTTACCCTCTATGCACCGGATCATGTCCTTGAGGGCTTCGACTATATCTCCCGGTTGCTTCTTTTCCCCCTCAAAGATTCTTCAGTTGCGTTCTTGCCAACATTCATAAATCATGGCTTTGAACGTCCACCTTCTTTCTAGTTTCTCTATGTGCCCCCCTCGTGCGTGGATAATGCGGTTTGCCTCTCCCACAATCGAGCTTGCAATGCTGGGGCTGACGTGAAGGCGTGCAAGGAGACTTCCCCAAACCGCTCTAACAAATGAGCACCACCAAAACAAGTGCGACATATCCTCCCCCATATCCTTACAAAGAACACACACCGGATCATGCTTCGCTCCCCTTTGGTTCATGAGCCTCTTCGTGAGTAGTCGACTCCTCATTGCTCGCCAAGCCATTAGTGAATGTTTGGGAATGCCATACTTGTGCAACACCATGTCGACCCAACTAACCTTGTTTCCCGGGTGCTTTTACCCACGTCCAAACCTCCTTCATGCCGAGGGTGACTCCATTTCCATTCACCCTTATCGGTTTGTCCAAGCCTCCTAGTATAGGGATGCATTTTATCTTGGCCTAAATTGCCTCCATTATGCTTGACCTAGGAAAAGGAAGGTTCCACTCACCATTTCTAATGAAGTATGAGACTTTAGTGTCCCATGGCACTCCCAACTCGTAGTGTAGTCGCTCCCCCATGATTCCACTTGGAATGGTTTCCCGCACCAAGGATATTGGAAGAATCAGATTTCTTCCCCATTTCCCACCTTGTGTTGAACATGCCTTCTTGCAATCTCTCGGACTCGTAGTATCCCACGCCAAGCCCACGAGGATGTAGCCGTCGGTCGTGCTAGCCAATTAGACCGATTTTTGAGATACTTGTGACACATACATTTGACGCACAATGAGGTACCATCTTCTACCACAGGCCAAAAAAGCCTAAAGAGACCCACATCATTCCATTCCATGAGCTTCTTGAGACCAAGCCCACCTACACCTTTAGGGGTACAAACATCCTTCAAAGCTACCGTCACCCTTTTTTGGCCCACCCCAAATAAAGTGACTCATGAGACTATCCAACTCTTGAAGTACTTTCCGAGGAACCAAGAATAAGGATGTCCAATAAAGGCTAAGTGAGACGAGCACACTTCGCACAAGCTCTACGCGCCCGGCTATAGATAGAAAGTTTTGTTGCCACATGCTCAAGCGGGCCTTTACCTGACTTACGAGTGCTCCACAATGACTCCTCCACATCCGGCCCGAGAATAGAGGGAGGCCAAGGTAAACAAACGGGAATTCCTTGCGTTCCATCCCTAGATGCTCCACGATCAATTCTCCAAGCGTCACTTCTCCACCCATGAAAATTTGACTCTTTGCAGCACTAAATTTCAGCCCCGAACACGTCGTAAACTCATCGAGAACCTTCTTGATTTCTTGTGCATTCTCCTTCATAGCTTTAGCAAACAAAAGCACATCATCGGCAAACAACAAGTGTGATATGTTAATGTCACCACAAGCTAAGGACTCGATTCTTCCTTCCTCCACCGCTATCGTCACCATCTTGTGCAACACTTCCACACACAAAACAAAGAAGTAAGGTGCCAACGGGTCCTCTTCTCTCAATCCGTTTCTTGCACGAAATGGAGTAGAGTTTGCTCCAATTACCGTAACTACAAAGGAAGCTTCCACACATGCCATAATGATCTTCCTCCACTTTGCCGGAAATCCAAATCTCACCATAACATGGTCTAAGAAAGCCCATGAAATGGAGTCATAAGCCTTTCTAATATCCAATTTAATGCACATGCGTCCCCGTCCTCTAGCAAGATGAAGGTTGTGGCAAAGCTCATGCTCAAGTATTATGTTATATCACCAATTCTTTTTCTTTGGACAAAGGCACTTTGATTTTCCCCAACAAGCCTTGGTAACAAGCCCTTCAACCGGTTCACAAGTACCTTCGCGACGAACCTACACATCATGTTGCATAGTGCTATGGGTCTATAATCTTCTACCAACGTGGGTGCCATCTTCTTTGGAATGATTGTGATGCAGGTGTAGTTCAATTGCGTCAGCATCTTCCCATTGCCCAAGCATGAGTCTATGGCTTTGAAAACATCTCTTTTGATTAGCCCCTAAGCCGCCTTGAAATTTTTGGCATTGAACCCATCCGGACCCGAAGCGTTGTCCACATATGCATTCAATACCACTTCCTCCAACTCCTTCATTTCCAACTTGCGAACTAAGCCCTCTCCTTCCCTTGGTTTGAGTTGGGGCAAAACAAGTGATGTCGTGAGGGGGTGAACCAGAAAATCATTAGCAAAAAAGTTAGCCAAAAAACCTCCAGAATGCTTCCCGGATTTCGCATTCCTCCTCGAAAGTATGCTCTCCCTCACACACACTCCTCACTTTATTGGTGGATCTCCTCACTCAAAGGTGTGCATGAAAGAACCTAGTATTCCGATCACCCTCCTTTAACCACTTAACTCGCGACTTTTGACGAATAATGGACTCCTCATGCTCAAGGACCTTTGCTAGTTCATCCTTAGCCTCCACCTCCGCATGGGCAAGAGCTTCAACCCACGGAAAGTCCAGCCTTTGCCTTCTCACCTCCGCAAGGTTACAAGTGGCTTCCCCCACCTTATGTTTAATGTTTCCAAACTTCACATTACTCCATCATTTAAGCGCTTCTTTCACTTCCTTCAACTTTGCCACTACACGAAACATTGGGGTACCATTCACAAGTGTAGCCCATGCCCCTTGAACCACCTCACAAAAGTCCTCATGCTCTACCCAATGATTCTCGAACCGAAACATTCGCTTCTTTCTAGACCCCGTCCCCTCCGTATTTAAGGTAAGCATCGCATGGTCACTCAAGTCCTTTCCCCCACTAAGTAAAATGACTCCGGGAATGCCTCAAGCCATGCATTTGTCATCAATATGCGATCAATCTTGGTTTTAATGCGTGCACTTCCTTTGGATGAATTTGACCACGTGAATTTCCCACCCGTCTAAGGCATTTCTAATAATTGGAGTGAGTCGACACATTCATTGAACTCCTTCGTCGCAACATCATTCATTCCTCCTCATCCACACTTTTCACTCGCCCTCTGGATACAATTGAAATCCCCCCACGATCCAAGGCTTCTCAATACATGGAGCAATGCAGGCAAGGTCCTCCCACAACACCCTCCTATCCACATGTACATTTTCAGCATAGATTGCCGTAAAGTCAAACTCTATCCCATCCCATTTCAGCATAGAGGTCCTACCACCTCCGTTTGTACCTCCTTAATTAGACTCCTAATCATGAGTGCACAACTAGGTCCATTGATTGACATTATTTCATGCTTATATTTGTATCTTATATCCATTATCTTACACCTAAGCAATGCTACGTGACGAGTTTTATGTTTGAATTTCAGAAATAAAGAGGTTTGAAGAGAAGAGCCATTAAAGGACCCAAAAGCAGGAAAAATGACTTAATTGTGAGACCTGGGGAAAGAGATGCAAGGGAGAAGGACCTGAACGTAAGACCGAAGGACCTAAGAGCAAAACAGAAAACTCCACACCATCATGACGAGTATTTTGGTAATTTGATTCGGGTCGGAGCTCCAATAAACAGAGTAGATGCATCCAAGACCAAGAAATACTTCAAGCAAAGCCCAGCACGAAATCCAAATGGATCTGGAGCTTATAGGCCGCCAATTTGCGGTCCAGATAACTCTGGATCCGCTAGGATTTGTGGAGCACGTGTATTTGTGTATGCTTAGTCTATTTGTGGTATTTGTTTAGTCCCACATCGGGGGATTGTCCCGGATTAGCTTTTTCCATGCCTATAAATAGAACTCTTCACCTTCCATTACAACTACCCATTGCTTGGTGGCATTCTCTCTACTAAGGAGTAGGCCTTGAAGCAAAACTCAAGGTGGAGAAGAATGCTACCTTCAATGTGAGTCATTTGTTAATAAAATAATTCTTCTAGTTTCTTTTAATCTTGTCTTTTAATTTGTGCATGCTTGTTTAGTCTTTCCTTTCCTTTTAAGCTTCTTTAATATTTATTGCTTTCTTAGGGTAATTTCATTTCAGTATAATGTTTCATCTTGTTAATATAGTTAATGTAATGAGTAGTGAGTAGATCCATCCCCATTTGGGGGGTGGAGAAATATGTGATATAATCATGTAGTGTATTTAGTGTGTGTTATCTTAATCCCTTGAGCTTTATATGATTTCCTTAACCATCTAATGGGTCTCCACTCTTATCTATGATATGCTAATGCTCTTGAATGAAGCTTAGCCTATGCTTCGATTAGTGGACCTATTTTATGGGGAATGATAAGGTTAGGATATGGATGGAATTAATATTGGAAACACAAGTTGTAGTGTATGTACTCTTGTTGCCTTTACCTTGGTTAATGTCTTGTATATTTTAATGATATAGTCTTATCTTAATTCATGTGGAGGCATAGTAGGGTCTAGTCTTTATACTTGAGTTCAATTAGCTTCATTCCACTTATTGTCTTGTATGTTTTAATGATGTGATCTAATCTTAATTCATGTGGAGGCAAAGTTGGATTTAGTGTTATGATTTCATGTACTACATATTGTGAGGAGCTTAATGAACACACACACACACACTTCTTTATGTTCACATTATTTCTCTACCCCCTTTGGGGTTTAGTTTTCTTGCTTCTTTTCCATTTCCACTTGCACCTTAGTGTAGTTTAGTGTACTACATTTTTCTTCCCTTTCTTTCCACTCGCCTTCGCATAAACCAAACGTCGACACACCTCCTAGTGGACGACCTGGATTTGCCACTGCTTCAACGTGGCCGTGCACTTGCGGTTTAATATAAAACAAATATATCCCATCCCATTTCATCCGCCCTAGAAAGTGGAGAAGTTGTGTGTTTCAAATGTAACATTGAGATCAACAACTTGGTCATTCCAAAGGACTAAAAATCGGCCGGAATCAACAATTACAATATTTGCCGTCCATGCATGTGACCAAATTGCACGCTTGAATTTATCCAACTTCTTCAATTAACTTTGTGTTCAAATAGACATACCACCTCCGTTTGTACCTCCTTAATTAGACCCTAATCATGAGTGCACAACCAGGTCCATTTGCGCCGCGCACATTCTACATAAGGAGATTCATGGCTTCAAGGCATTGGGCCGCACCCCTTGACCTCCGAATGTTTCTTTTGTTGTACCAAAGTCTTCTCCCTTATAGCTTTAAACCCCTCGGGTTGTGGTGAGATTGACTCCAAATCAACTAGTGGGGTGGTGATTACCTCCTTCTTGGTTTGGGCGCGCTAAAACAAGCTTCTTCATCCCCATGCCTTTTTGTGTTGTCCTCTTCTCCACCTCTTTGCCATGCTCCTCATTGTGCTCATCCTCACTAAGCACTTTGAACATTCCTCCACTCGTCCATGAGACTTTGCGCACCTTCTCTTTCTCCTTTGCCGCACGTTTGCGTGACTCGCAAACCTCCTCATTCATCAAGGAGGTGATCCCACTTTGTTTTCCATGGATCTCCCTCCCATGCAAATACACCTCCATGTCCTTCATGGCTTCCTCCCCATGTATACATCCCATTTTCCCTTTCCCTCCATGCTTATTTAAACCTTCTCCCTCGAATTCTACTTGATTTTGTGCCTCCCACATGATTTCCTCATTTGCTTCTCCTTTTGTAGTGCCACCAAGAAAGTTATCATGGTACCGCTTGATTTCCCCACTAGACAAACTTGTTCCGTCCTCATTGGTGCTCCCAAGTGTAGAGCACTCATCTCTTTCCTTATTGGCTCTATCAAGTGTTGAGCACTCATCTCTCTTCTCATTGGCTCATTCAAATGTAGAGCACTCAACACCCCTCTCATTGGTTCTTCCAAAAGTGGTGCACCCACTCTTAACTAATCTCTCTCCTTGATCTTCTTGTGATCCACGTGGCTAGTCCTCCTTGGCTCCCTCCCTCAAGACCGTTATCTCCTCCTCCTTGGCTTCTACCATGAAAACCACATCCTTCTCTTGTTGCCGACGTGGCCCAACATGATTTGCTCCCACAAAGGTGGCGAAAGAAGTGTTATCTTCCTCATTTCCTATGTTTACCGCCTCTTCTTCCCTCCCACATGGTATTACATGTGTCTCTTCATCATTCGTCCTTGCATCCTTGTCATCCTCTCTCCCCTCCACGTCACCTTCCCTTCCAAGCTCCCCTCCACGTCACCTTCCCTTCCAAGCTCCCCTCCGTGGCCTTCTTCGCCGGATTCCTCCTCCATCCCTTCCGAGTCCCTTTTCCTATCAATGTCGCGCGAATCACTCTCCCCTTTGCCAACGTCCTCATAGGAGAGAAGCTTGCTCTCCACTCCTCTCTCCTTCCGATGTTTAACCATGACCCATTGATCGGTCACTTTTGTTTGAGGGGGCCTTCCTTGTGGACTTCGCAACAACCTTCTTCCTTGGACACCTCTCCTCATCATTCCCAAACTCCATGCACTCAACGCAATAGCCAGGTCTTTACTCGTATTCCACAAACACGTCGTGGTGCACCCTCCTCCACTTGAATCTTGATCCTACTAGGGTAGGAGAAATCAAGGGCTACTTTGATACATACCCTAGCATAAGCCAACCTACTGCCGGATGCGGTTTGCTCGTCCATGTACAAAGGTCTTCCAAGCACACTTGCAATGTTGCTCAATGGCTTTGGTGACCAAAACTTGAGGTCTAGCTCCGGCAAGCGAACCCATATTAGAACCGTTATGATGTTTACCCGCTTCAAAACTACATCCGGTGCGCAAGCTTGGACTACTAATGGGGAACCCTTGACAAACCACGACCCTCCCTCGAGCACTCTCTTCCTATCTTCCGCAAGTGTAAAGCGAAATAACAAAAAACCTTGGCTTCTCTTAATCACCTCCATGCCGCCAACTAAGCTCCACAAGTTTTGTAAATGCTTCTCCAATGTTGGCAAGTGGGGCTTGAATACAATGAAGTAACCTATCAAGATCTTGTCCCACCTTTTCAAAGATTCAACAACTTCGGCTTAGGTGCACACGGCCACCTTCTCGCCTCCCCTAATGGCCGGTGGGATGAATTCTTGGGGGAGTCTTTGCACTCCCTAGAGGTGGTGCGTGAACTTCACCTTCCAAATCCGAGGTTGAAGCTTGCGTTCGTGCTTCATGGGGATCCTTGTTTGTGCCACAATCTCCATCTTGTTGTTGCAAACGTAGAGAACCAGTCGCAGGAGCCATTTTGGTGTAAGAATTGCAAGTTTTGGTGGTGAAATCGAGGGTGGAGGGCCTAGGGCACCCTAGGTTCTCCAAGTGCACACCCAGAGCATCTCTCCCCACTCATGACTTTCCTCTCCCCCTTCTTCTCTCCCTTGTCCTTCGCTCTCCACCTCTCTTTTCTTTTCCACTCCGTCACCTTCACTCTCTCTCACTCCTCTCGTTCTCCTTCTCTGTTTCTCTCTCCCCATTCTCATTCTCCATATTTCTCTCTCTCCTTACATTTTGTCTCTACTTCTCCCTGCCTCTTTCCTTCTCTCCTTCCCTCCAGTCTCCTCTTCCTTGTCTCTCTCCTTCTCCTTGTTTTTCTCCGTCTAGCTCACTTACCGACTCCCTTACTCTTTCTCCCTCTCTCCTTCTCTTTGCCTCTCTCATTTTCCTTCATTCACAGTCTCCTTCTCTCTCCTCTCCCCACTTCTCTCTCTAATTCACTCTCTCCCCTTCTCTGTTTCACTCCTTATCTCTCTCCTTCTCCCTTGCTCTCATTCTCTATTGTTCTCCCTACTTCTCCATCTTTGCTCCCTCTCCTTTCCCTTCTCACTCTCTCCCCCTCTATCCACCTCTCCCTCCTCTCCTTCTAGCTCTCCATCTGTCTCTCCTTCTCTCCTTGTTTCCCCAATTCCTTCTCTCTCGTCCTACACTCTCCTTCTCTCTCTCCCATCCTCCTTGTTTTTCACTCTGTTGTTGCCCCACACTCTCTCCTTCTCACTCCTCTCTCTGATTCATTCATCCCTCCTATCTTCTCCCTCCTTATCCTTCACTCTTCGTCTTCAATCTCCTTCCCTCTATCTCCTACTCCTCTACTTCAATACCTCTCCTTCTCTTTCCCTTTTTCCTTCTCCTTCTCTCTCTTCTTCCTGGATCTCTCCCTCACTTGCCTTCTCCTCTTGCTTCTCTCTCTCTCTCTCTCTCTCTCTCTCTCTCTCTCTTCTTCTCCTTCCCGTCTCCGCTCTTCTCAATCTCTCTGTCTCCTTCTTCCTCCTTCCTTCTCCTTCTCCCTCTACTTCTCTCCCATTGTCCATCTCTCTCTCCCCTTCTCTCTCACTTTATCGTACTCTCTCGGTCTCCTCCTCCTGCTCCCTCTTTCCTTGTCTGTCCTCTGCTTCTCCCTCTCCTCTTGTCTTACTCCCATTGTCCTGCTATCTCTCCTTATCTACTCTCCCCTTGTCCTTCTCTCTGTGTGCACTTATTCTTCTCTCTATCGTTCTCCTTCTCTCTCCTTGTTCTCTCTCTTGTTCTCCTTCTCATCTCGTTCTTCTCCTCCTCTCTCCTTCTTCTCCCTCCTCCTCTTCCTCCTTCCCTTTCTCTCATCTCTCTCATTCTGCTTCGCTTTTCCTTCTCTCTCCTCCTCCCTTTTCTTTTCCTCTCCGTCACCTTCACTCTCTCTAACTCCTCTCGATCTCCTTTTCTCTTTCTCTCTCCCCTTTGTTCTTATCTCTATTTCGCTCTCTCCTAACCTTTTGTCTCTACTTCTCCCTCCCTCTTCCCTTCTCTCGTTCCCTTCCAATCTCCTCTTCCTTCTCTATCCCCTTCTCCTTGTCTTTCTCCGTCTAGCTCACTTACCGACTCCCTCACTCTTTCTCCCACTGTTCTTTTTGTCTCTCTCCCTTTCCTTCATTCACAGTCTCCTTCTCTCTCCTCTCTCCACTTCTCTCTCTAATTCACTCTCTCCCCTTCTCCGTTTCACTCCTTATGGCTCTCCTTAATCCTCTCTCTCCATCTCTATTGTTCTCTCTCCTTCTCCATCTCTTCTCCCTCTCCTTGCCCTTCCCACCCTCTCCCCCTCTGTCCACCTCTCCCTCCTTCTCCTTCTAGATCTCTCCCTTTGTCTCTCCCTCTCTCCTTCTTTCCCCATTTCCTTCTCTCTCGTCCTACACTCTCCTTATTTTTCACTCTCTTGTTGCCCCGCACTCTCTCCTTCTCACTTCTCTCTCTGATTCTCTCTTCCCTTCTATCTTCTATCTTCCCTCTCCTTATCCTTCACTCTTTGTCTTCAATCTCCTTCTCCTCTACTTCAATAGCTCTCCTTCCTTTTCCCCTTTTCCTTCTCCTTCTCTCTCTGCCCTCCTTCTCCATATTTTTCACTCTCTTGTTGCCCCGCACTCTCTCCATCTCACTTCTCTCTCTGATTTTCTCTTCCCTTCTATCTTCTATCTTTCCTCTCCTTATCCTTCACTCTTTGTCTTCAATCTCCTTCCCTCTCTCTCCTTCTCCTCTACTTCAATACCTCTCCTTCCCTTTCCCCTTTTCCATCTCCTTCTCTCACTTGTCTCTCTCTCCCTCGCTTGCCTTCTCGTCTTGCTTCTCTCCCTTTCTCTCATTCTCCTTCCCATCTCCGCACTTCTCCCTCTCTCTGTCTCCTTCTTCCTCCTTCCCTCCGCCATCTCCCTCTACTTCTCTCTCCTTGTCCATCTCTCCCTCCCCTCCTCTCTCACCCAATCGTACTCTCTCGCTGACCTCCTTCTTCTATCTCCTTCCTTCTCTATCCTCTTCCCCCTCTATCTCTCCTCGCTTTCTCTCCTTCCCGCTCTCCTCCCCTCTCACTCCCATTGTCCTTCTCTCTCTCTCCTTTTCTACTCTCCTCTTGTTCTCTCTGCGTACCATTATTCTTCTCTCCGTCGTTTTACATCTCTCTCCTTCTCCTCTCTCTTGTTCTCCTTCTCATCTCCTTCTTCTCGTCCTCTGTCCTTCTTCTTCATCCTCCTCTTCCTCCTCTCCCTCCTTCTCTTTCTCTCAACTCTCCCCTTATGCTTCACTTGTCCTTCTATCTCCACCTCCATTTTCTTTTCCTTTTCGTCACCTTCACTCTCTCTTACTCTCCCCGGTCTCGTTCTCACTTTCTCTCTCCCCCTTCTCCTTCTCTCTATTTATATCTCTCTCTACCTTTTGTCTATACTTCTCCCTCCCTCTTTCCTTCTATCCTTACCTTCTAGTCTCCTATTCCTCATCTCTCTCCCTCTCCTTGTCTTTCTCCGTTTGGCTAACTTACCGACTCCCTTACCCTTTCTCCCTCTGTCTTTCTCTTTGTCTCTCTCCTTTCCCATCATTCACAATCTCCTTCTCTCTCCTCTCCACTTCTCGCTATAATTCACTCTCTCCCCTTCTCCTTCTCTCCTCACTCTCCTTGCCCTTCTCAGTCTCTTTGCCTCTGTCCACCTCTCCTCTCCTCTCCTCTCTCTCCTTCTAGCTCTCTCTATCTGTCTCTCCCTCTCTCCTTGTTTCCCCATTTCCTTCTCTCTCGTCCAACACTCTACTTCTCTCTCTCCCCTCCTTCTCCTTGTTTTT
This sequence comes from Triglochin maritima, assembly GCA_963682175.1. Classification (NCBI taxonomy): domain Eukaryota; kingdom Viridiplantae; phylum Streptophyta; class Magnoliopsida; order Alismatales; family Juncaginaceae; genus Triglochin; species Triglochin maritima. The sequence goes on along the minus strand of OY821790.1, from coordinate 12,761,818 downwards.
CAGTCTCTTGTTGACCCGTGCTCTCTCCTTCTCACTGCTCTCTCTGATTCTCTCTTCCCTTCTATCTTCCCTCTTCATATCCTTTACTATTCGTCTTCAATCTCCCTCCCTCTCTCTCCTCCTCTACTTCACTACCTCTCCTTCTCTTTCCCCTTTTATGTCTCATTCTCTCTCTTCTTCTTGTCTCTCTCTCTCCCTCGCTTGCCTTCTCCTCTTGCTTCTATCCCTCTCTCTCTCCATCTCCTTCCAATCTCCGCTCTTCTCCCTCTCTCCGTCTCCTTCTTCATTCTTCCCTCCTCCATCTCCTTCTACTTCTCTCTCATTGTCCATCTCTCTCTCCCCTCCTCTCTCACTCTATCGTACTATCTCGATCTCCCCCTTCTTCTCTCTTTCCTTCTGCCTCATCCTCCTCCTCTATCTCTCCTCTCCTCGTCTCCTTCTCGCTCTCCTCCCCTCTCACTCCCATTTTCTGTCTCTCTCTCTCCTTATCTACTCTCCCATTCTCCTTCTCTCTATGTGCACTTATTCTTCTCTCCGTCGTTTCCCTTCTCTCTCTTGTTCTCCTTCTCATCTCCTTCTTCTCCTCCTCTCTCCATCTCCCTCCTCCTCTTCCTCCTCTCCCTCCTTCCCTTTCTCTCATCTCTCTCCTTGTGCTTTGCTTGTCCTTCTCTCTCCTCCTCCTCCCTTTTCTTTTCCTCTCAGGCACCTTCACTCCCTCTCCTTCCTTTCGTTCTCCTTCTCTATTTCTGTCTCCCCCTTCTCTTTCTCTCTATTTCTCTCTCTCCTTACCTTTTGTCTCTACTTCTCGTTCTCCTTCCCTCTTTCCCCTTCTCTCCTTCCCTTCCAATCTCCTCTCCCTTCTCTCTGTCCTTCTCTTTATCTTTCTCCGTCTAGCTCGCTTACTGACTCCCTCACTCTTTCTCCGTTTCCCCTTCTCTTTGTCTCTCTCTTTTTCTTCATTCAAAGTCTCTCCCTTCTCCATTTCACACCCCCTCATTATCGCTCTCCTTCACCCTCTGTCTCCTTCTCTATTGTTCTCTATACTTCATCTCTCCTCCCTCTCCTTGCCCATCCCACTCTCTCCCCCTCGGTCCACCTCTCCTCTCGCTCCTTCATGTTTCCCCATTTCCTTCCCTCCTGTCCTACACTCTCCTTCTCTCTCTCCTCTCCTCTCCCCTACTTCTCCTTATTTTTCACTCTCTTGTTGCCCCACACTCTCTCCTTCTCTCTCCTCTCTCTGATTCTCTCTTCCATTCTATCTTCTATCTTCGCTCTCCATATCCTCCACTCTTGGTCTTCATTCTGCTTCCCTCTCTCTCCTTCTCCTCCACTTCAACACCTTTCCTTCTATTTCCCCATTTCCTTCTCCTTCTCTCTTCTTCCTCTCTCTCGCAAGCCATCTCCTCTTGCTTCTCTCATTCTCTCTCCTTCTCTTTCCCTCCTCCATCTCCCTCTACTTCTATCTACTTGTCCATCTCTCTCCCCTCCTCTCTCACGCTATCGTACTCTCTCGCTCTCCTCCATCTCTCTAATCCTCCTCCATCTCTCCCCTCCTCGTCTCCTTCCCGCTCTCCTCCCTCTCACTCCCATTGTCCTTCTCTCTCTCCTTCTCCTTCTCTCTCCTTGTCCTCTCTGTTGTTCTCCTTCTCATCTCCTTCTTCTCCTCCTGTCTCCTTCTCCCTCCTCCTCTTCCTTCTCTCCCTCCTTCTCTTTCTCTCATCTCTCTCCTTCTGCTTCGCTTGTCATTCTCTCTCCTCCACCCTTTTCTTTTCCTCTCCGTCACCTTCACTCTCTCTCACTCCTCTTGTTCTCCTTCTTTATTTCTCTCCCCCTTTCTCCTTCTCTCTATGTCTATCTCTACTAACCTTTTGTCTCTACTTCTCCTTCTCCCTCCCTCTTTCCCCTTTTCTCTTTCCCTTCCAGTCACTTATTCCTTCTCTCTCTCCTTCTCCTTGTCTTTCTCCGTCTAGCTCGCATACCGACTCCCTCAATCTTTCTCCGTCTCTCCTTCTCTTTGTCTCTCTCATTTTCCTTCATTCACCGTCTCTTTCTGTCTCCTCTCTCCTCTTCTCGCTCTAATTTCCTCTCTCCCCTTCACCATTTCACTCCCCCTCCTTATTACTCGCCTTCTCGATCTCTCTCCTTCTCGCTCTCTCTCCTTCTCTATTGTTCTCTCTACTTCTCCATCTCTCCTCCCTCTCCTTGCCATTCTTACTCTCTCCCCCTCTGTCCACCACTACTCTCTCTCCTTCTCCTTCTAAATCTATCCCTCCGTCTCTCCCTCTCTCCTTGTTCCCCCATTTCCTTCTCTCTTGTCCTACACTCTCTTTTTTTTTTGCAAAGCAAAAGTGTGGCTTAGCCTCTAAATCTATTAAGTGACTGTAAATTTTTCAACCTACAAAATTTGAGTCTGAAGTCCGCGGGGGATGCCACATACAAACCCGACCCCTATTACAATTCTATCGCCATGCAAGGCTACCCATTATACTACTTATTACAAAAAAAGTTCACCTCACTATGCCCACGCTCTTTCACAGTCACTCCAACTCGCAGGATCTTCTGATATGTCCTTGATGCTCCTTACCACGAGCCACACTCCTTCCTTGACATTTTAAATAACATCCATCGGGCGCCTCTTCTCATCATCCAAGATGCACCTATTTCGTTCTTGCCAACATTCATGGATCAATAACATCCAAAGTGTCATGGCATGCTTCCGGACATGTTGCTAATGCCACACCAAGGGGGCCCAAACCACATTCTCCCTCTCTTGAGTTACCCATTTCCACGCCTCCTTGATTGTGAATTTGTCACTCTTCATCCCTATTCGAGTTGGTTTGTCAATCCCACCATCGAGCTACAATATATGCAGAACGAGACTTAGACACTTCGCACCAACTCCCTCTACCCGCCATGGAGAGGTGATTTCGCTTCCAAGTGCTCAATCTAGCTCTCACATTCTCAATGAGCCTTGAACAATGTTTCTTGCCTAAGCGTGATGAGAATAATGGCAGCCCCAAATACAAACAAGTAGGGAGCGGGGGGGGGGGGGGGGGGGGGGGGGCTTCTTGATCATAACACTCAATGTTTCCCTGCAAAGTACAAACAAGTAGGGAGCGGGGGGGGGGGGGGGGTCCCCTTGCCGAAGTCCATTTGTTGCTCGAAATGGCTTTGAGTTGGCTCCGTTCTCCGTCACCACAAACGATGCCTTCACACACACCATCATCCACTTCATCCATGTGCTCGGGAAACCAAACCTCTTCAGCACCTCTTCAAGGAACATCCAAGACACCAAATCATAGGCCTTCCGAAGATCTAATTTGAGACACGTACACCCTTTCCCACGATTTAAGTACATGTTGTGATAAACTTCATGTGCAAGCCAAATGTTGTCACCAATCCTTCGACCACTCAAGAAACACACTTTGTGTTAACCCCACCAACCTTGGCAAGACCTTCTTTAACCTATTTGCCAACACCATGGATAGATAACGGTAGATCATGTTTCATAAAAAGATGGGTCGGTAGTCATCCACCGTGCACGGTGTCGTCTTCTTCGGGATGAGTGTGATTGATGTGTAGTTGGCTTGATCTAGCAATTTCCCACTCCGCATGAAGGAATCCACCACCTTAAAAACATCTTTTTCCAGCCACGACCAAGAGCACCTGAAAAAACTTTGCATTGGAGCCGTCAGGTCCTGGCGCCTTGTCCACATTTGAGTTCATCACAACTTTCTCCAAATCTTCCATGGATAAGTCTGTCACTAATATCGTGGCCTCCCCTCCTCAAGTCGTAGGAAGTGGGTTTGTTCGTTGAGAATTTGTACCTGAAAACCATTAGCAAACAAGTTAGAGTAACGACGCCTAAACGCCTCTCGAATCTCCTCCTCATTCTCAAAAGTATTTCCCCTTCCAACACTCGTCTCACTTTGTTGGTGGCTCTCCTCACCTGCAGGGAAGCATGAAAAAATCTCGAGTTTCGGTCTCCTTCACGTAACCACTTAATCCACGGTTTTTGCCTCAAAATGGATTCCTCCCAAACTAGTGCACGATCTAGCTCCTCTTTGAACTTAGTTTCGTGCTGTTGTAACCTATCGTCCTCCGGATGTGCCCTTCTTTGATGCCACACTTCTTCAAGTGCTAGCTTCACTTCTCCCACTCTACTTTCCGGATTCCCAAACGTTTCCTTACTCCACTTCTTCAACGCCTCCTTGACCATGTCTAGTTTTGCTACGACCCGGAACATGGGCATCCCTTCTACCAAGTTTGCCTATGCCGAGCTTGCCACCTCCTCAAACGCCTCATGATCGGCCCAAAAATTAGCAAACCAAAACATTCTTGCCTTCCTCTAACCCTTGTTTTCCGTTGTCAGGAGAAGTGGCGAGTGATCACTAAGCTCCTTTTCGCCCACTACGTAGGTTACATCCGGGAATTCAGCCAACCATGCTTGTGTCATAAGGATCCTGTCAATCCTAGTTTCAATGCACGCCTATCCCTTTGATGAGTTTGTCCATGTGAATTCCCCACCCATTGACGATACTTCAAGTAGTTGCAAATGATCCAAACATACGTTAAAGTCTTCCATAGCCATGATGTTGAAGCCCGAACCACCCCTCTTTTCTCCCCGCCCTCTTATGCTGTTGAAATCACCACACAAAAGCCAAGGTATGGTATCTAATTGTGCCGCTCCTTCCAAGTCCTCCCATAATCTTTGTCGTTCCATGTGTCCATTTTCCTCATACACCGACGTAATAACAATGTGTTTCCCATTTCTTAAGTCTCTTCCTTCAAGTTGTAGTAATTGCGATGTCTCCCATGTAACATGGAGATCCACTTTGCGTTTGTCCCACATCACAAGCACTCTTCCTGAGTCAACAATCATGTTATTAGCTGCCCATTTGTTGTTCCCCAGTATTGCCCTTGGAAACCTATCCAACATTTTGGTTTTCATATTGTGTTCCACGATGCACACTACATCCGCCTTTATTTTACCCCTTATCATAAGTGCACGACCAGGGAGATTTGTGACGCGCACATTCCAAACAAGGACATGCATGGTTTTGGAGTAGGGGATCAAGATCCCTTCCCACCTCGAGTTGCTCGTTGTTGCCCCAAAGCCTTCTCACAAACGGCTTTAAACGCCTCCAGCTATGGGGAGATGGAAGATAAGTCCACCGGTGGCGGTGGTGATGACACTTTAATTCCCGGCCTCTTCTCCCCCATTTGTTGCTACACATCCTTTTCTCCTCCCTCGGGCTGACACACGTCGACCATGCCCATAAGAGCTTCAAACCGACCAATTTGACCCCCTTCCATCGCACTACGTCGAGTGAGCACCACACTTGAGCCACCTTCTCCATATTTCGGACCACATGCTTAGGAGAGGTCCACCCCTCTTTTTGTTGTGTATTCTCTTCACGTGTGGAGATAACCTCCCTCTCATAAGCATCCATATCAATTCCATTACCTCCACTTACTCCCTTGACACTTGTCTCATTTTGGTTTGGCCTCCCATCATTTGCTTTCCCCTTTCCATGTGTATCATTGTTATTTGCTTCATGGCTGCCCAAAAGTGGAGTCAAGCCATCAATTTCGAAATTCCCACCCATGATTGGCTCAACCAAAGCAAAAGCTTTCTCTATTCCTATGACACCTTTTTCTTTTTGTCCTTCTCTTGCTTTTTGTCCCCCTCCACTAACTTTTTGTCCCTCTTGGTTTGTTCCATGTGCACCAACCTCCATGGCCACCTCACCTCCAAGGACAACACCGGTGTCCTTTTCCAGCTCATCTCCGACCAGACCCTCCTCGCAAGGGACCAATTCCGGTACTTCCACTTCTTCTATCTCAACGCCCATCCCGATCACCTCGACTTCTACCTCCTTCTCCTCTCTTGCTTTTATTTCTTTTCCTCCTTTTCCAACGACAACCCATTCTTTAATCTTCTTCTCCCTGTCTGGCTTGTCCTGCACCTTCTCTCGGATTTTGTTTGGGCAATTCTCCTTCTCTCTTTCTCTCTCCCCCTTCTCCTTCTCCCTATTTCTCTCTCTCCTTACCTTTTGCCTCTACTTCTCCTTCTCCCTCCCCTTTTCTCCTTCCCTTCCAGTCTCCTCTTCCTTCTCTCTCTCATTCTCGTTGTCTTTCTCCGTGTAGCTCACTTACCGACTCCCTCACTCTTTCTCCCTCTCTCCTTCACTCTGTGTCTCTCTTTTTCCTTCATTCACAGTCTCCTTCTCTCTCGTTTCTCCACTTCTCGCTCTGATTCACTCTCTCCCTTTCTCCGTTTCACTCCCCCTCCTTATCGCTCTCTTTCTCCCTCTCTCTCCTTCTCTATTGTGCTCTCTACTTCTCCATCTCTCCTCCCTCTCCTTGCCATTCTCACTTTCTCGTCCTCTGTCCACCTCTCCTCTCTCTCCTCCTTGAAGTTCTCTACATCCGTCTCCCCCTCTCTCCTTGTTTCCCCCATTTCCTTCTCTCTCGTCCTACACTCTCCTCTCTCTCTCCCCTTCTTCGTCTTGATTTTCAATCTCTTGTTGCCCTGCGCACTCTCTTTCTCACTCTTCTCTCTGATTCTCTTTTCCCTTCTATCTTCTATCTTCTCTCTCCTTATCCTCCACTCTTGGTCTTCAATCTCCTTGGATCTCTCTCCTTCTCCTCTACTTCAATACATCTCCTTCTCTTTCCCTTTATCCTTCTCCGTCTCTTTCTTCTTCCTGTCTGTCTCTCCTTCGCTTGCCTTCTCCTCTTGCTTATCTCCCTCTCTCTCCTTCTCCTTCCCATCTCCGCTCTTCTCCCTTTCTCCGTCTCCTTCTTCCTCCTTCCCTCCTCCATCTCCCTCTACTTCTCTCTCCTTGTCCATCTCTCTCTCCCCTCCTCTCTTACTCTATCGTACTCTCTCCCTCTCCTCCTCCTTCTCTCTCTTTCCTTCTCTCTCCTCCTCGTCCATCTGTCCTCTCCTCGTCTCCTTCCCGCTGTCCTCCAACAGGCTAACATGCATTTTGAATGCTTTGACCGAACTGTTGCTGGCCGCAAACATGGTTTGTGTGCTCTGTATGAAAGCTTGAAGGGTTTGTTCAAGAGTGGGGTCCTTTGGGTCAACCCGTTGGGGTAGTGGAGTTTGGTTAGAATAACCCGACGATGAGGTCTGAGGAGGTTGGTAATTATGGTTCTGAGCCTTTGATGTGGGGGTTGGTAGGTCGCCGATGGGCGTGGAGGTTGATAAGGCAGAGGTTGAGGTTGAGCGTGCGAGCTCTGACGGTACGGGTCGTTACAGATGGTTATGTCATCTCGGGTCGTAGGAGTGATTGTACGGGTCGTTACGGGGCCTCTGTTGATACATTGCATTTGCAAGCTCAGTATCCCTTGGAGCGTAAGCGCATTCCAAGTAATCATGGCCCTTATGTCCACACCTACTACACCCGGGAGTAGCGACCTGAGCTACAGGAGCTCCGTCCCACTCTAAACTCTCAATCCTTTGCATGAGAGCAATCATTTTCGCCTCGGACGTGATAGTTGAATCAACTTGAAATGATCCAGCCCGACCAAAAGATCTGGCGGCTGGTGGCTCTCTCATGGTGTCCCACTCAAAGGTACGTTCAGCCATTAATTCAAAAGTGTCCCATGCCTCATCGATGGGTTTCATTTGGAAATCACCTTGACACATTGACTCCAACAATGTGCGGGTGTTGTAGTTGAGGCCCTCATAAACAATTTGGTACAACTGCCAACGCTCAATTCCATAAAGAGGGCACTGCAAGGGAAGGTCCTTGAACCGATCAAAGAAAGCATAAAACGATTCGGTCTCAGTCTGATACATTTGGTGTATCTGGTGCCGTATCTATTGAGTGTTCCGTTGAGGGAAGAATCTCTTCAGAAAGACAGTCAAGAAGTCATCCCAGGACCGAATCGAACTTGTCGGGAGTCTGTACAACCATTTCTTCGCGTTATCCTTCAACGCGACAGAAATCATCCTCAACCGGACAGAATCCTCATCATGTTGTTGAAGCTTGAACATGGAGCATACCTCCTCGAATTCACGTATAAAAATATATGGATCCCCCTTATTGGCAGTGAAGGTAGGAAGCATGCTCACTTACTGAGGTTTCTACTTATAGTTGTTCGCGCGAGCTGGGGAAGAACTATGCAAGAAGGTTATGCGGCCCGAACAGGATTGGTCCTCTCCCACAAAGTCATCGGCCTATCCTGTCAAACTAAAGGTGGTGGTCCACCAAGAACTCGATCCTGACCGAATCCCTCTTCCTCTCGAGTCAGAGGAGGAGGAGAAGGAGGTCTACGTTGTGGTGGGAGTGGACCGAGGTAATCCATGTATGGAACCAAGTCTCCCCCGTCACCATGACAACACTCGGCTTAACGCTCCAAAGGAGCACGAGGCGGAGATGGCCGATCACCAAGACCGTCCATCTCAGAAAAATGCACTCTCTCAAGTCGAGCGCTCTCAATAGAACGAGCCCAACCTCGCATAAAAACGCTCGACTCGACTCAAAAATAACACACAACAGAAGGTGTACTCAGAGGAGGAGACTACTCGTAGAAAATAGATGAGGAGAGGACTCAGATGAGGAGGGAAAAATCCATAGAGCTAGCGTGGGTAGTGGGTGAAGGTAGAAGCCTCATCTAGCATGCACCACTCAAACAATGTCTGGCTATGGGTCCTTAGGCTAGACAACGCCTAACTTCGTGATCCCTAGTCTCGACACGCCTCACCTCCCTACAACGAAGACCACAATGCCCAGCAAGTAATACCAGATCCGGAGATCCAGTACCTCCTACTATCGACAAGGTAGGCAACGTCGATAAGGAAATGACGGTCTCAACTAGATCACTCTCCTAGGGCGTCCGAAATCCTTAGGGACAATGTCTACATGCTTTTAGAATTAAGGCTTTATTACGAGTGATTTTTGGGGCCAAGGAAAGGGTGATGAAATCCCCCACCTTATCTTCTGTGGGACATCCCCTCCTTAATAGCGTTTTGATCCTAAATCTAGCAATCAACTCTCCAATCAAACGCTCAACTCACTCTTGTCCCGATGCACCTTACTAACTAATGCATGATCTAAGCAAGCATGAATGAGATAATTGGGTGCACGTACCTCACGCCAGCAATCAACAAGAAAAATGTAAAGCAAAGAAGAGACAAATGCGTGCAAGGTCTACAAAAGATGCATGACCTAGATGGCAATCAATCTATTCTTTTGCTTTGAGTTTTAAGGTCCAAGTTGGTTAAAGGGGATTGATTTTTAATCTGGGAGCAAATTAGAGTCACAACATGCAAGATTGTGCTCCCAGACAACTACACTTAAATACACAACAACCAGAACAAAAATGGGAGAAAGGGAAGCTCACCAGGCCGCCAATTGGCTGTCCGAGACAACTGATTGGCGGTCACTGTTGAGTTTTTCGCTCTCCAATTCCTCCAGTCGCCTCCCCTTGATCTTAAAGATCCCTGAAACAAATCAAAACTAAAAAAGAAAAATGAAAACCACTCAAATCGTCCAAACCAAAGTCTGGACGGAACACCTACCCGGCAACGGCGCCAAAAACTTGATCGAACGTTTTAATTAACCGCAAGTGCATGGCCACGTTGAAGCGGTGGAAAATACGTGTTATCCACAGGGACGTGTGTCGACTTTAGTTTGTTTGAAGGCGAGTGGGAAAGAAAGCAGAGAAAGGAGTTATGATCTAAACTACACTACAATGCGAAAAGAAATGGGAAATACGCAATAAAACTAAACCCCATAGGGGGTAGAGAAAGAATGTGAATAAAACGATATGTGTATGTGTGTGTATTCAATTATGCTCATCACAAGATGTAGTTCATGAAAATCATAAAACTAAATCCAACTTTACCTCCACATGAAATAAGATAACACAATATCATTAAAACATACAAGACAATAATTGGAATGAAGCTAAATGAACTCATGTATAAAGAGGAAACCTCACTATGCCTCCACATAAAATAAGATTTAGACAATCATTAAACCATACAAGACATTAACCAAGGTAAAGGCAACAAGAGTACATGCAACTACAAGTCATATTTCCTTTATCAATTCCATCCATATCCTCACCTCATCATTCCCCATAAAATAGGTCCACTAATCTAAGCATATGCTAAGTTTCATTCAAGAGCATTAACATATCAAAGAGAAGAGTGAAATCAAATTAGATGGTTATGGAAATCATGTAAGGTTCAAAGGATTAAGATAACAAACACCTAATACATCACATAATCATATCACATATTTCTCTACCCCCCGTATGGGGATGGAACTACTCACTCATATTTAAACTACAACCTACATTAACAAAATGAAACATTCTACTGAAAGGAAATTAAACTAAGCAAGCAAGAAATATTAAAGAACCTAAAAGGACATAAAACTAAAGAAACATGCAAGCCATATGAAAGGAAATTAAACTAAGAAAGAAAGAACATAACTAAAGGAAAACTGTATTAATTTCAAACTCACAATACAAGTAGCCTCTCTCCACCAGGGTTTTTCCTTCAAGGCTTTTACTTCTACTAGAAGGTTGGCCACCAAGAGAGTGATGAATACAAGGGAGGAGGAGGAGTTCTATTTATAGCCAAAGAAAAAGGTATTCCGAGACAATCCCCCGGTATGGGACTAAACATAAACCAGAAATAGACTAAATACACTGTAATACGTGAGCCAACGAAATCTTAGCGGATCCGGAGAAACCCGGACCGCCAATCAGCAGTCCCAGACCGCCAATTGGGGGTCTACAGGGTTTGGATCTGGCTGTTGTTTCGTGTGGGCTTTTCTGGATGTCTTTGGTTGTGTTTGATGCATCGAAGTCGGTTGCTGAAGCTCCAGACCGAATAGAATTGCCGAACTACTCCCCATGATGGTGTGGAGTTTCTTCATTTACTCGTTGGTCCTTTGGTTTTGCATTCGGGTCCCTCTCTCTTGCAACTTAGTCCATAAGTCTTACAACTTAGTCTTTTTTCTTGCTTTTGAGTCCTTTTATTGTCTTTCCTTCTCAAACCTACTTATTCCTGAAACATAAACATTAAGCTCGTTACATAGCATTGTTTAGGTGAAAGATAATGGATATAAGACACAAAGATATGCACGAAAAGATGTCAATAATCCCTCCCTCTTTCCCCTTCTCTCCTACCCTTCCAGTCTCCTCTCCTTCTCCATGCCTTTCTCCATCTTGCTCACTTACAGACTCCCTCACTTTTTCTCCCGCTCTCCTTCTCTTTGTCCTTCTGCTTTTCCTTCATTCAGAGTATCCTTCTCTCTCCTCTCTCCACTTACGCTCTAATTCACTCTCTCCCCTTATCTGTTTCACTCCCTCTCCTTATCGCTCTCCTTCTCCCTCCCTCCTTCTCTATTGTTCTCCCTACTTCTCCATCTATCCTCCCTCTCCTTATCGGTCTCCTTCTCCCTCGCTCCTTCTCTATTGTTCTCTCTACTTCTCCATCTATCCTCCCTCTCCTTGCCCTTCTCACTCTCTCCCCCTCTGTCCACCTCTCCTCTCTCTCCTTCTCCTTCTAGCTCTCTCCCTTTGTGTCTCCCTCTCTCCTTGTTTCCACATTTCCTTCTCTCCCTCCTACACTCTCCTTCTCTCTCCCCCCTCCTTCTCCTTGTTTTTCACTCTCTTGTTGCCCCCACACTCTCCTTCTTACTTATCTCTCTGATTTTCTCTTCCCTTCTTGTTTTTTACAAATGGAAAAGGGAGGCTTAGCCTTGAATTGTATTAATGAAGTGTTATTTACAACCTACACAATTTTTGAGTGTTTTGGTCCACGGGTTTGTGGTACATGCATAACCGGCTACCCATACTAAGTATTACATACAACCATGAGTCTAGTTTATTTTCTACGCTTCCTAGCCCACGTCCATGTCTTCTCGAATTGCTGAAATTCCTGTCTTCTCGAATTGTTGAAATTCCTCGTCGTCTTTGGCTAGTGCCTTCACTTTTCTTCCCATGCACCGGATGATGTCTTTGATGCTACCCATGATGTCCATCGGCCGCTTCTTCTCTCCTTCAAAGATTCTTTTATTACGTTCTTGCCAACATTCGTGAATCGTGGCATTTAGTGCCCACCGAGTAACTTTGTCCATCTTTCCTCCTCGAGCATGACTTACTCGTGTAGCTTCTCCTTCGAGAGTGTTAGCTAGGCTGTGGCAAAGCTTTAAGATATCTAGGAGGCGTCCCCATACCTCTTTCGTGAAAGTGCACTCCCAAAATAGGTGTGTGATGTCCTCGTCCATTTCTTCACAAAGCACCCAAATTGGATCATAGCCGTCCCCATACCTCTTTGGTTCATGAGTTTTTTGGTAACAAGGTGACCCCTCATTGCTCTCCAAGCCGTTAGTGCATCTTTCGAGATAGCATGTGTGTGCCACACAATATCCGCCCAAGCCATTTTGTTGCCCGGTGCCTTCACCCATCTACACACTTCCTTCATTCCAAGTGTCTCTCCCCTTCCGTTCAGCCTTATCGGTTTGTCCCCTCCACCAAACATGGTTATACTTAGAATCGTGGAACATATCTCCTCCAAAATGGCTGATTGTGGCAAAGGGAGGTTCCATTTCCCACATGAATGAAGTAAGAGACTTTAGTGTCCCAAGGTATACCCAACTCATAGTGTAACCGCTCACCCTATGGCTCGGACTTGATTGGTGTTCCACACCAAGAATAACCGAAAATTGTATTGCCTCCCCATCCCCCACTTGGTATCGAACGAGTCCTCTAGCAATCTCCCGGAATCAGAGTATCCTACGCCACGCCCAAGAGGAGGTGATGGCGGTCTAGCATGCCATATAGAGAGGTTCTTCAAGTATTTGTGGTGCATGCACTTCACCCATAATGTGTTACCATCTTCTACGACAAGCCAAAACAAACGTAGAAGTCCCACATCATTCCACTCCACTTGTCTCTTATGCCCAAGGCCTTCTTCATGTTTTGGTGTACAAATATCTTTCCAAGCTACGGCCACCCACTTCTTCGTCCCCCCCCCCCCCCCCCCCAAATGAATCTACTCATAAGGCTATCAATTTCTTGTAGAACGCTCCTTGGGACAAGGAAAGTGGATGTCCAATAGATACTAAGTGAGTTGAGAACATTTCTAACAAGCTCCATCCGCCCGACGATGGAGAGAAAGTTTTGTTGCCATGTGCTCAACCTTGCCTTCACCTTGTTGATAAGTGTGAAACAATGATTTCTTCCCACCCGTGCCGAGAAAAGTGGTAAACCAAGGTAAACCACTGGTAATTCTTTACACTCCATACCTAGGTGCTCTTTGATCCACTCCCTATGTAACACATCGCCTCCCATAAATATTTGACTTTTGGACGTGTTGAATCTCAGCCCCGAGCACGCCGTGATCTCCTCAAGAACCTCCGTTATTCCTTTGGCATTTTCCTTGGGCCTTGGCAAAGAAGAGGACGTCATCGGCGAAAATCAAATGTGATACGACAATATCTCTACAAGCTAGAGGTTCTATCTTCTTTTCCCTTACCACCATCTTCACCATCTCACTTAATACCTCCATGCACAAGACACAAAGGTAGGGAGATAATGGGTCCCCTTGCCTCAAACCATTTCCCGTCCCAAAAGATTTAAAGTTTACTCCATTTACCGTTACCACAAAGGAGGCCTTCACACATGCTAAGATGGTCTTCCTCAACTTATCCGGGAAACAAAAATGCTTCATCACTTGGTCAAGGAACGCCCACGAGATGGAGTCATATGCCTTTCGAATGTCAAGCTTGATGCACATTCGACCTCGTCCTTTCGCAAGATGGAGGTTGTGACAAAGTTCATGTGTAAGGAGTATGTTATCACAAATTCTTCTACCATGAACAAAAGCACTTTGGTTCTCTCCAACAAGCATTGGTACCAATCCTTTCAACCGGTTTGCAACTTCCCACTCCTCAAACAAGAGTCCACCGCCATAAACACATCCTTCTTGACTATCCCCCATGCCGCCTTGAAGAATTTTGCATTAAATCCATCGAATCCCGGTGCTTTGTCCACATTTGCACTCAACACAATATCTTCTAACTCCTTCATCTCCAAGGAACGTAATAACCCCACCGTCTCCTATGACTGAAGTTGTGGTAGAGTAATGGATGGCTTAAGTGGTTGTACATGAAAATCATTAGCAAACAAGTTAGCAAAATTACACCGAAATGCCTCCCGGATCTCATTCTCCTCTTCTAAGATATTCTCTCCCTCACACACTCTCCTCACTTGATTGGTGGCCCTCCTCACTCTGAGTTGCGCATGAAAGAAAAAAAAACTCTCGATTTTTGTCGGATATTGGATTCCTCTCGCTCAAGAACCCGAGCAAGATCATCTTTAGCGGTGATTTCAGCATGGGCTAGGCTCTCATCTCCCGGGTTATCCGATCCTAGATTCCTGATTTCCGCAAGTGCTTCCATAGCCTCACCCACCTTATAGACAATATTCCCGAACTTCAACCCACTCCATCGTTTGAGTGCCTCCTTAACTTCACTCAACTTTGCAACACCTCGAAACATTTGAGTGTCCTCAACAAGTGTTGCCCAAGCCCCTTCTACCACGTAACGAAAATCCTCATGCTCAACCCAATGATTTTCAAAGCGGAACATCTGTTTCTCCCTCCGCCCATTTCCTTCCGTCTTCGTTGTGAGCATCGCATGATCGCTCAAATCTTTTTTCCCACAATATAGATCGAATCCGGAAAAACCTCAAGCCACGCATTTGTCATCAAGATGCGATCAATCCTAGTTTCAATGAACACACTTCTTTCGGAGGAGTTAGACCACGTGAATTCTCCTCCCGTTGAAGGCAACTCTAGAAGTTGGAGTGTGTCCATGCAATTATTGAACTCCTTTAGTGCAACTTCATTAGCTCCTCTGCCTCCACGTTTTTCACTCGCCTTTCGGATGCAATTGAAGTCTCCTCCCACTATCCATGGGATGGATACATTTGGTGTTATGGAAGAAAGATCCTCCCACAACACCCTTCGATCTACGTGACCCATTCTCGCCGTATATCACCTAGAATTCGAACTCAACCCCATCCCTCCTCATTTGCTCCTTGAAATGGAGAAGTTGTGTTGTCTCGAAGCTAAGATTTAGTTCCACGTCTTGGTCATTCCAAAAGACAAGTATTTGGCCAGAATCTATCATAAGACTATTTGCCGCCCACACATGTGGCCAAATTGCACGCTTAATCTTGCAAGTTTCTTGAATTTCACTTTGTGTTCTACAAGGCACACCACCTCCGCATTTGCCTCCTTTGTTCGGCCCCTTATCATGACGGCACGATCGGGTACATTTGCTCCGCGCACATTCCACATGAGGAGATTCATGGCTTCAAGGTATGTGGACGTGCACCTTGACCTCCATGTGAACTCTTTTATTGTATCAAACCTTTCTCCCTTATAACCTTGAATGCCTCAGGTTGTGGTGAAATCTATTCCAAATCAACCGGGGTTTGGTGGGGATGGTCTCTTTCCCGGCTTTGGTGTGCCTTTACCTTCTTGTGTGTGACCTCCCTCCCTTGCGTTGCTTCTTTTCTACGAATGGGTAGCTCCCCATCTCCTTCTTAGGATTTTCCCTCCATCTCGTGCTCCATCTCAACATCCCCAAGTGCATTGGACATACCTCCATTTGTCCAAGACACCTCGCCTGCCTTTTCTTTCTCTCTAACCACTCTTCTAGGTGATTCCTACACCTATTCTTCATTCATCAACGTGGCTAGTCCACTGGGTCTATCACGCACCATTTTTCCTTGCATGGCTCCTTCTCACCACCCAAGAGTTGCACCCTTTGCAAGTGTTGTAAATCCCCCCCCCCATAATCTACTTTACTTTGGTCCCACGTTGTTTTCTTTTGTGAGCCATGGGGTGCTCCACGAAAATTTGCATGTAAATTCATGTGTTCACCAAGTTCCCTCATATTTTGAAGTGATTCCACCACGAAATCCACTCTACGTGAATTTCTTTTGTGGGGTTAGTTTTGCTAGTGCTCCATGAAAGTTTGCATGGTCCCCCTTGCTTTCACCACTTGACTCCTTTCCCCCTTCCTCATTGGCCCATTTGAATTTAGAGCACTCAACCCTCTCCTCATTGGCTCTCCCAAAAGCAATGCAACCACCTATTCCCTTCTCATTTTTTCCTCTTCTAGTCCTTCATTTTCAAGTGACTCCTTCTCCTTGGTTGCCCTCCTCATGGTCGTTATCTCCTCCAAGCCACCACCTTCTTGGCTGCCTTTAATTGATCCTCGTGTCCTCTCCCCATTTGTTCCGCCAAGGTTTGTACAAAGGAAGTTTCTATCCCTCGCCACTAAGTTTCCCTCCTCCTTTTCCCTCCCACATCCTTCACCACATGTCCCCTCCTTGTTTGCCCATTCCTCCACGTCATCCTCTTTAGCATCCACGTCATCCTCTTTAACTTCCACGGCATCTTCTCTAACCTTCACTTTCTCATCATACCTACCATCCCTCTTCTCGCCGGTGGCCATGTCTACCTCCAACTCGGGAGTCTCACTTGTGTTCTCATGCGACCCTCGTGCTTGCAAGTGTCTTCATTCCTCCATTTGTTCCTTATCCACCCCTTGCTCTCCTTCTACCTCCTTCTCCTTCCTACGCTTCACAACCCATTGATTGACCTTTTTATGTTGCAAGGTTTGCTTCACGGGTCTAGCCTCAACCTTCTTCCTTGGGCACCTCTCCAGCTCGTGTCCAAACTCCATCCATTCCTTACAATATCCGGGTCTCCACTCATACTCCACGTAAACTTTGTGTGGATCCCCTCCCTCAACTTGGACCTCTACCCAACTTTGGTAACTAAAGTCATTTGTTACCTCAATGCAAACCCTTGCATTAGCTAAACGTCGACCAGATGCGGTTTGCTCGTCCATGTATAGAGGTCTTCCAAGAACACTTGCTATATTACTCAACGGTTTTGGTGACCAAAACCTAAGGTCTAGCTACGATAATCACACCCAAATGGGAACTGTGACTATGTTTGCTCTTTTCAACACTACATCCGGCGCCCATGATTGAACAAGAAGTGGAGCTCCTTTGATGAACCACGAGCCTCCTTCGAGCACCTTCTTCCGGTCATCCCCAAGTGTAAATAGAAATAACATGAACCCTTGACTCCTTTTGGTCACCTCCAACCCACCTACGAAGTTCCCCAATTTGTGGAGGTGTTTTTCCAAAGTTGGCAAGTGAGGCCTAAATACTATGAAGTAACCCACTAGCACCTTGTCCCATCTCTTCAAACCTTCCACAACTTCTTCCTCGGAGCATACGACCACCTTCTCTCCTCCTTTTATGGCTGGTTACACGAACTATAGGGCTGTTGATGCTCGTGGGCTAGATTGAAATAGGTCGGAACACTTCCTTGGGGAGTTTCTCACTCCCTAGATGTGGTGTTTGCGTCTCTCCCTCCAAAGTTGGGGTTGAGGCTTGCTTGCTTGCGTAATGGAGATCCTTGTTGTTGCCACAATCTCCATTTGGTTGTTACAATCGAGTAGACCTACGCGAAAGATCCATTTTGGGACAAAAAATGAGAGTTTTGGTGGCGGAATGAGGTTAGAAACCCTAGAAAACCCTAGGTTCCCCATCCGCTTCCCCAGAGCTCTCTCTCCGCCTTCTACCCGCTCTTCTTCCGTTCTATCTTCTATCGTCTCTCTCATCCTTCACTCTTCGTCTTCAATCTCCTTCCCTCTCTCTCCTTCTCCTCGACTTCAAAACATCTCCTTCTCTTTCCCCTTTTCTTTCTCCTTCCCTCTCTTGTCTCTCTCTCCCTCGCTTGCCTTGTCCACTTCCTTCTCTCCCTCTCTCTCCTTCTCCTTCCCATCTCCGCTATTCTCCCTCTCTCTGTCTCCTTCTTCCTACTTTCCTCCTCCATCTCCCTCTACTTCTCTCTCCTTGTCCATCTCTCTCTCCCCTCCTCTCTCACTCTATCGTACTCTCTCGCTCGCCCCCTTCTTATCTCTCTTTCCTTCTCTCTCCTCCTCCTCTATCTCTCCTCTCCTCGTCTCCTTCCGGCTCTCCTCCACTCTCACTCCCATTCTCCTTCTTTCTCTCTCCTTATCTAATCTCCCCTTCTCTTTCTCTCTGTGTGCCCTCATTCTTCTCTCTGTCTTTCTCCTTCTCTCTCCTTGTCCTCTCTCTTGTTCTCCTTCTCATCTCCTTGTTCTCCATGTCCCCTCTCCTTCTCTTTCTCTCATCTCTCTCCTTCTGCATCGCTTCTCCGTCTCTCTCCTCCTCCCTCTTGTTTTTTCTTTTCCTCTCGGTCACCATCACTATCTCTCACTGCTCTCATTCTCCTTTTCTCTTTCCTCTCCCCCTTCTCCTTCTCTCTATTTCTCTCTCTCCATACCTTTTGTCTCTACTTCTCCTTCACCCTCCCTCTTTCCCCTTCTCTCCTTCCCTTCCAGTCTCATCTTCCTTCCCTCTCTCCTTCTCCTTGTCTTTCTCCGTCAAGCTCACTTACCGACTCCTCACTCTTTCTCCCTCTCTCCTTCTCTTTGTGTCTCCTTTTCCTTCATTCAAAGTCTCCTTCTCTCACCTCTCTCAACTTCTCCTCTAATTCACACTCGCCCCTTCTCCATTTCACTACCCTCCTTATCGCTCTCCTTCTCCCTCTCTCGCCTTCTCTGTTGTTCTCTCTACTTCTCCATCTCTCCTCCCCCTCCTTGCCCTTCTCACTCTCTCCCCCTCTATCCACCTCTCCTCTCTCTCCTTCTCCTTCTAGCTCTATCTTTCCTTCTCCATCTCCACTTCTCGCTCTAATTCACTATCTCCACTTCTCCATTTCACTCCTTATCGCTCTCCTTATCATCTCCTTCTTCTCCTCCTCTCTTCTTCTTCTCCGTCCTCCTCTTCCTCCTCTCCCTCCTCCCTTTTCTTTTCCTCTCCGTCACCTTCACTCCCTCTCACTCCTCTCGTTCTCCTTCTCTCTTTCTCTCTATTTATCTCTCTCCTTACCTTTTGTCTCTACCTCTCCCTCCCTCTTTCCTTCTCTCATTCCCTTCCAGTCTCCTCTTCCTTCTCTCCCTCATCTTTGTCTCTCTCCGTCTAGCTCACTTACTGACTCCCTCACACTTTCTCCCTTTCTCCTTCTCTTTGTCTCTCTCCCTTTCCTTCATTCACAGTCTCCTTCTCTCTCCTCTCTCCACTTCTCGCTCTAATTCATTCTCTCCCCTTCTCCGTTTCACTCCTTATTGCTCTCATTCTTTATTCTTGTCTCTACCTCTCCTTGCCCTTCTCAGTCTCTCCCCCTATGTCACCTCTCCTTTCTCTCCTTCTCCATCTAGTTCTCTCCCTCCGTCTCTCCCTCTTTCCTTGTTTCCCTATTTCCTTATCTCTCGTTCTACACTCTCATTCTCTCTCTCCCCTCCTTGTCCTTGTTTTTAACTGTCTTGTTGTCTCGTGATCTCTCCTTCTCACTTCATTCTCTGATCCTCTCTTCCCTTCTATCTTCTATCTTCTCTCTCCTTATCCATCACTCTTCGTCTTCCATCTCCTTCCCTCTCTCCTTCTCCTCTACTTCATTACCTCTCCCTCTCTTTCCCCTTTTCCCTCTTCTTCCTGTGTCTCTCTACCTCGCTTGCCTTCTCCTATTGCTTCTCCCCCTCTCTCCTTCTCCTTCCCATCTCCACTGTTCTCCCTCTCACTGTCTCGTTCTTCCTCCTTCCCTCCTCCATCTCCCTCTACTTCTCTCTCCTTGTCCATTTCTCTCTCCCCTCCTCTCTCACTCTATTGTACTCTCTCGCTCTCCTCCTTCTTCTCTCTCTTTTCTTCTCTCTTCCTCCTCTATCTCTCCTCAACTAGTCCCCTTCTCGCTCTCCGCCCTCTCACTCCCATTGTCCTTCTCTCTCTCCCCTTATCTACTATCCCCTTCTCTTTCTCTTTGTGTGCCCTTATTCTTCTCTTTGTCGTTCTCCTCCTCTCTCGTTGTCATCTCTCTTGTTCTCCTTCTCATCTCCTTCTTCTCCTCCTCTCTCCTTCTTCTCCTCCTCTCTCCTTCTTCTCCCACCTCTTCCTCCTCTCCCACCTTTTCATTATCTCATCTCTCTCCTTCTGCTTCGCTCGTCCTTCTCTCTCCTCCTCGTTTCGGGCCGGGATTAAGCCTTTTATAGAAACTCCACGAACACCCTCGTGGGTTTGACTTTCTTCTCTCACAATCCGAGAGGAACACTTTAGGCTTTCACTGAAGTCCTTGCTTCTTTACAACAGAGATCTTGAGTGGAACACACTCTCTAACTTCAGCATACTTAGCTTAGGATGTGGAATTGATGCTAAGATGTGGAAGTTTAAGCTTGGAGAGTAGGATTTGGGGAATGGGAGACTTCAAAGTTTCTCTTAGGTGTATATGACAAGAGGAAGTGTAAGAGATGTGTAATTATGTCATAGGAACACCTATTTAAAAGCTCTATGTCAGTTATGTTCATTTGGACAAGTTTGGTAAAAGATTGTGGAAGATACGCTAAACAGAAACTTGCAGGATGAATTTCTGCATAAGTTCGGTGTACCGGATCCGTAAGTTCGGTCGACCGTTGTGCAATTTTGGACACGGTTTGGTCGACCGGTTAAGGAACGGTCTACCGCCAAAGGATATGACTTAGGTACACTTAAGTTATCGGTCAAACACCGAGATAGGTTCGGTCGACCGATTTATAAAAGGCTCTACGGGGTTGACAAACAAAACATATTCGGTCGAGCGAAACCAGGAATACGGTCGACCAAAAACCGACAGGCACTTTGGGTTTGTCGAGACATCTTAAGTTGGTCGATTGAATAAGGTCCCCGGTCGACCGATACACTAAATGTATTTTGGGGTATATGGAAACAATCCGAATACGACCGGTGGGTATAATACGACAAATCTAACGGTCAGATAAATATGTTAACTTGGTCGACCAAAAAGGTCTGGACGGTCGATCGAAACCGGGCAGTACAACACCAACTGGGTAATTGATCACTCGGTCTACTGAATAGTCTGTTTCGGTCGACCAAATGTGGGCAGATAGTTCATGTTAAGTGTTTAGTATTTTCCGATCTAAGTTTGTGTGATCTATTGAAGTCAAATTTATATGAAATTTTGTGTGACTTCTTAAGAAACCTAGTGTGTGTTTGAGTAATTTTTAGCTGAAGTATGCTCAATTTACACAATGTTCCTAAGACTCAAAAGAAATGCAAATTACATGTCTTGACTTGAATCCTTTCTTTCTTGAGTCTTGATCACCTGTAGAAGTTATCACAAAGCAATATATATGCAATGCAATATGTGTGCTACTCTAGGTTGATTATAATTAAGATTAGGTTGATTAAATCATCAAAACATAGATTAAGGCCAAAAAACAAACAATCTCCACATATTTTATGATGGCAACCTATATCTTAATACTTGACATTTTTAGATTTAAACTATGCATATAAATGCTCCCTCTATCAATGTGCATAGTTTTTGTTCAATTATAATCAAATTTCGAGTTACCACCTTAATTATCTTTCCCCCTTTGACATCCATAAAAAAATTATAAGATTTGAGCATTGAATTTTGGATGTCTTGTAATGAAGTTGCTCCCCTAAATTTTGCACTTCAGTACACTAAGAAGATGATATTCATTAAGCTCCCCCTTTCAATATGAATATGATTTTTTGATTAAGTTCAATTTTAATGTCCCCTATTAACATCAAGCAAATATTACAATTAAGCAGTGATGTTTTAATTTCTTCTTTTTGACATCCATTTATAAATTTGACACTAAAACATTGGATGTGATTCAACTTAAATATTTGCAATGAATGAATATATGTTATGTCAATTAAGCATGTAAGACCGAGACGAGAACCAATTAATTCAAGAAATTTAGAGGATAAAAAATTTACACCCACTTTGAAGCTTTGAATTGGTTATAATCTCCATTTGGGGATGCAACCAGCATATAATTTGACTCTCAAGCTTGCTCGGTCATCACCGATCTCCTCTTCAAGCACCTACATGTGTAGATTGAGGTACCCAAACTACGTTGGGTCCTTGAATGTTAGCTTTGGGAACCCAAACCATTTTGTTTTTAGGAGTCCACACACTTGAAGAGCTATGTTTTACAACTAAGTGCTTTCCATTTAAAGTTGTATGAATTACATGGTTTTTAACATATGATTCATTATATCTGAAACCATGTTTCTGCAAAGACTGCCTTTGACTTCCTAAAAGCATGTTAAGCATCTTAGTTCAATTATTGAATCTTTCTAAATCTTTTCTTAATTGCACATTGCAAGCTTGAAGATCTAGTTGTTCACTATTACTAGGTGTTGCTTTTAGACTATCAATAGTTGATGCATTGTTTTCAAGCCTAGCAAGCACCTCATTCTTCTCATTCATGCATGTTTCAATTTGGTTTTGGAGATCATTGATTAGCTTTCTAGCACTTTTGTTATTTTCACAAATGATCTCATATTGTTTAACTAAGTCATGGAAAGCATTTTGAAGCTCATCATGTGTGTATGTTTCATCATTTGCACTAGAATTTGAGCTATCACTATAATAAGACTTAGTTGAGCATGATCTAATAGAACAAGAGTTAGAGTCTACCTCACTTTGATCATCTTCAATAGCCATGAAGCATGAATGGGCAACCTCTCTTTTACTTTGCAAGGAAGATGATGATGATGATGGTAATGAAGAGTCATCCCATGTAGCCTTGTAAGCTTCCTCCTGCCTTTCTCTTCTCCTCTCCCTTCTCTCATTTTTCTTCTCCCCTTCTCTTCTCTCATTTTCCTCTCGTCCTTCTCCTTTTCTTTTTCTATTTTCTCACTTCTTCTACCTATTCTATCATTCTTTTCTCCCTTATCCTTGTTGGGATATTTGAAGAAGTCTTTGGCAAGGACTTCAATGTCCTCATCTTCTACACTCCTCCTTGGTTTCTCAACATTTACATGTAATCCCAAGGTAGGTTTGTTCTTGGAGGTTTCCTTCTCCTTCCGATGGTTAATTTGGAGCTCATAAGCCATGAGATTTCTAATTAACTTCTCCATCTTGAGTTGGGAAATGTCATGTGCTTCTTCAATCGCAACCACCTTATTCTCCCAATCGTTGCTCAGCGACCAGAGGAATTTCCTTGTCATCTCTCCTTCATTTAGTTTTCATCCAAGAACCAAAAGAGAGTTAGTAATATCAGTGAAGCGAGTGTTCATTTCGCTTATGTTTTCAACGATTTGCATAGAAAAAATCTCATATTTATGCATGAGGAGACTAAGCGGGTTTCCTTAGTTTTGCTACCACCCACACGATGCATTTGCAATCTATGCCAAATTTCATATGCCCTTTCAAAACCCTAATTCTATTGTATTCACCCTCATTAAGACCACAATAAAGAATGTTCATGATTTTTGAATTCATCTCCAATTCTTTCATTTTGGGGTTTGAAAGTGAATCTAATTCATCTTCATTTGGGGGTGTGTATGGATTTTGAAGAAACATGCAATACTTTAGGTCATTAGATATTAGGAATATTTTCATCCTATTCTTCCAATAATCGTAATTTGACCCATTTAGCAAAGGAGGTCTAGTTGTGCACAAACCCTCTACATAATTAGATGTTGAAGCCATGCTACAAATACGATTAAGTATTCCATTTAGCTCACAAGACTCTGATACCAAATGTAGGATCGTGAGGGTCTCTAATTCTAATCACTCTTAACTAATTACCTACTTGTTTAAGCAATCAAAGAATGCATACCAGAATTAAAGAAAAACAAGCAAGTAAAGCAACCCACAAAGGTGACACCGGATTTTTATAGAGGTTCGGCCTCCCACCTACTTCCTCTCTTGCAAGCTCCGATCGCATCATCACTATCAACCTCGTTCTGGGCTGAGATTAAGCCTTTTACAGAACAAGCTCCACGAACACCCTCGTGAGCTTGACTTTCTTCTCTCACAATCCGAGTGGAACACTTCGGGCTTTCACCGTAGTCCTTGCTTCTTTACAACAGAGACCTTGAGTGGAACAAACTCTCTAACTTGAGCACACTTAGCTTAGGATGTGGAAGTTTAAGCTTGGAGAGTAGGATTTGGGAATGGGAGACTTTGGAGTTTCTCTTAGGTGTATATGACAATAGGAAGTGTAATTGTGTCATAGGAACACCTATTTATAAGCTCTAAGTGAGTTATAGCCGTTGGGACATGGTTGGTAAAAGATTGTAGAAGATACACAAAACAGAAACTTGCAGGATGCATTTCTGCAGAAGTTCGGTCGACCGTTGGGCAATTTTGGACACGGTTCGCTCGACCAGTTAAGGAATGGTCGATCGCCAAAGGCTATGACTTAGGTACACTTAAGTTACTGGTCCAACACCGAGATAGGTTCGGTCGACTGCTTTATAACAGGCTCTACGGGGTTGACAAACAACATCATATTCGGTCGACCGAAAAAAGGAATACGGTCGACCGAAAACCGACATGCACTTTGGGTTTGTCAAGACATCTTAAGTTGGTCGACCGAACAAGGTCCTCGGTCCATTGATACACTAAATGTATTTTGGGGTATATGGAAATAATCTGAATACGACCGTTGGGTATAATACGGCAAATCTAACGGTCCGCTAAATATGTTAACTCGGTCGATCGAAAAGGTCTGGACGGTCAACCAAAATTGGGCAGTACAACACCAACTGGGTAATTGATCACTCGGTCGACTGAACAGTCTGTTTCGGTTGACCGAATGTTGGCAAATAGTTCAGCTTAAGTGTTTAGTGTTTTCCGATCTAAGTTTGGGTGATCTATTGAAGTCAAATTTTTATGAAATTTTGTGTGTGACTTCTATAAGGAACCTAGTGTGTGTTTGAGTAGTTTTTAGCTCATGTATGCTCAATTTACACAATGTTCCTAAGACTGAAAAGAAATGCAAATTATATGTCTTCAAATGAGCTTGATTACATGTCTTGACTTGCATCATTTCTTTCTTGAGTCTTAATCACCTGTAGAAGTTAGCACAAAGCAATAAATATGCAATGCAATATGTGTGCTACTCTACATTGATTATAATTAAGATTAGGTTGATTAAACATCAAAACATAGATTAAGGCCAAAAAACCAACATTGTTCTCCTTCTCATCTCCTTCTTCTCCTCCTCTCTCCTTCTTCTCCCTCCTCCTCTTCCTCCTCTCCCTCCTTCTCTTTCTCTCATATCTCTCCTTCTTCGCTTGTCCCTCTCTATTCTCCTCACTTTTCATTTCCTCTCTGTCTCCTTCACTCTCTCTCACTCCTCTCGTTCTCCTTCTCCCTTTCTCTCACCCCCTTCTCCTTCTCTCTATTTCTCTCCCTCTTTACCTTTTGTCTCAACTTCTCCCTCCCTCTTTCCCTCTCTCCTTCCCTTCCAGTCTCCTCTCCCTTCTCTTTGTCTTTCTTCGTCTAGCTCACTTACCGACTCCCTCACTCTTTCTCCCTCTCTCCTTCTCTTTGTCTCTCTCCTTTTCCTTTATTCACAGTCTCCATCTCACTTCTCTCTCCATTTCTCACTCTAATTCACTCTCTCCCCTTCTCCGTTGCACTCCTCATCGCTCTCCTTCTCCCTCTCTCTCCGTCTTTATTGTTCTTTCTATTTCTCCATCTGTCCTCCCTCTCCTTGCCCTTCGCACTCTCTACCCCTTTGTCCACCTCTCCTTTCTCTCCCCTTCTCCTTTTAGCTCTCTCCCTTTGTTGAACGTTTTATATTAAACCGCAAGTGCACGTCCGCGTTGAAGCGGTGGCAAATACGGGTCGATCCACAGGGAGGTGTGTCGACTTTTGGTTTGTGCGAAGGCGAGTAGGAAAGAAAGGAGAGAAAGATTGATTACACTAAACTACACTAGAATGCAAAAAGGAAATGGAAGATAAGCAATAAAACTAAACCCCATAGGGGGTAGAGAAATGATGTGAATATAAAGATGTGTGTGTTCAATTATGCTCCTCACAACATGTAGTGCATGAAATCATAAAACTAAATCCAACTTTGCCTCCACATGAAATAAGATAAGACTATATCGTTAAAACATACAAGACAATAATTGGAATGAAGCTCAATGAACTCATGTATAAAGACTAGACCCTACTATGCCTCCACATGAAATAAGATAACCCAATATCATTAAAACATACAAGGCATTAACCAAGGTAAAGGCAACAAGAGTACATACACTACAAATTGTGTTTCCAATATTAATTCCATCCATATCCTCACCTTATCATTCCCCATAATATATGTCCACTAATCTAAGCATAAGCTAAGCTTCATTCAAGAGCATTAGCATAACAAATATAAGAGTGAAATCCCATTAGATGGTTATGGAAATCATATAAAGATCAAGGGATTAAGATAACACACACCTAATACACTACATGATCATATCACATATTTCTCCACCCCCAAATGGGGATTCTCACTACTCATTACACAACAACCTACATTAAATTGAAACATTCTACTGAAATGAAATTAGACTAAGCAAGAAAGGAATATTAAAGAAGCTAATTGAACGGAACATAAACTAAAGAAACATGCAAGAATTAAAAGACAAGATTAAAAGAAACTAAGAACAATTATTTTATTAACAATGACTCACATTGAAGGTAGCATTCTTCTCCACCTTGAGTTTTGCTTCAAGCTTACTCCTTAGTAGATAGAATGCCACCAAGCAATGGGTAGTTACAATGGAAGGTGAAGAGTTCTATTTATAGGCATGGAAAAAGCTAAACCGGGACAATCCCCCGATGTGGGACTAAAAAAATACCAGATATGGACTACATACACAATAATACGCGACCCACCAAAATCTTAGCGGATTTGGGCCAAAACAGACCGCCAACTAGCGGTCTTGGACCGCCAATTGGCGGTCTATATGGTCCGGATCACGCTGGATTTTATTCTGGGCTTTTCTGGATGTCTTTGTTTGTCTTTGATGCATCTACGTTGTTTATTGGAGCTCCGACCCGAATCTAATTGCCAAAATACTCCCCATGATGGTGTGGAGTTTTCTGTTTTACTCTTTGGTCCTTCGGTCTTACGTTCAGGTCGTTCTCCCTTGCATCTTAGTCCCCATGTCTCACAATTCAGTTCTTTTTCCCTTCTTTTGGGGATTTTTATGCTTCATCTCTTCAAACCTATTTATTCCTAAAACTAAACATAAAACTCGTCACATAGCATTATTTAGGTGAAAGATAATGGATATAAGATACAAATATAAGCATGAAATGATGTCAATCAAACACCCCAACACCTATCTTTTGCTAGTCCCGAATAAAACAAAGAAAGAGAAAAGTATACGAAAAACAAGAAATCCTAACTCACTTTCGTAGGAATCACGGTTGCACTTAGCACGTGCAACAAGTCGTTAAACCTCCTTGTTGCCAAGGAGGAGGAGTGTTGTCTCCTGAGGGTTTTCAGCGGATATACCCACAAAATCCAAACAAGATACATTATTCAATGTAGACACTCGACTCGTTGGACATATTTTGTCGATCATGGGACGCGGTAATCCTACGGGCCGACTCTATATAGGTAATCAGTCCACACACCTATCCTAATGAACCATTCGTGCAAGTTAAATAAGGAATTAAGTGAAAGACGTGAACAACCTCAAAATCCTCAAGTGATACAAAGTGTAAGGTCCATTAAGGTTCTTATTTGCATTACCATTTTTTTCTTTTTGTTTCTTTTCTCATTTTATTTTTTTCTTTTCTTTTTATTAGTTGGAGCTTTATTCTCCAAGGGTCAGGTGTCGTGCATCAATGACCATAAGGACTTACACTATCACGTACACCTTTCCCCAAATCTCCACATAGGGCAATCCCTACCACCCGTGTAACGAGAGTTCGGTCGGCGCATCCCAAGTCAGATTACTCGAAAGCACCAGGCACAAAGTCCCCTCAGACCTACTTTCCCGAGTGATAGGAGTCGTGCGAGAAGAGAGAACACTTACTCACTTATTTCTTATCTACACATGAACCAAAACCCCTACACGTAATGTCTCACAACAAGATTTAAATGTCCTTGACTACAACAAACTTCCTTAAGTTAACAGACACAAATTATTGACTCACTACGTTCAGGGTGGACTTCTTTAAATGTTTGAGCACTGAAACCCTATGAGTATTCACCCCCAAGGGAAAACTGGGGTGCATCCTAACGACTCGATAAATCCTAAAGTCACTGTACTAGATATCCTAATGCATCAAGTTCAAGACAATTTTGGGAGCTTTCTTTTTACTTTGACTCTCAACGGTTTTGCACATGCTAAACACACACAAAACCCACAAAACATTTTCTTTCGCAAACACATGAAGATTTTGAAAGAAATGTAATTTTTTTTAAGCATTAGGCAAGCAAAAGAAGACAAGTCACCCAAGGATCATGGCAAGCAGATATATCGATATTAAATGCAGCACACTAACATGACCCTAAGGAAAAGACTCGACTATTTACACACGTAAAAACACCCCCCCACGCCTACTTCATGCATTCTCCTCAATGAATGCGAGCAAGATACTACATGGATTTATGCAATGAAACCAGGAAGCCCTCACCAACGTAAAGCGCAAAAGGAAGACCGTGGTGATGTTGATGGACACAACCCAAATTCCCCTAAAAACCTGTGAGATACTTAAAAAGGGAGACAAAAATACGTGAAAGAAAATGGGCCCATCTTAGCGGATTTGGGCAAAAACAGACCGCCAATTAGCGGTCTATATGGTCCGGATCACGCTGGATTTTATTCTGGGCTTTTCTGGATGTCTTTGTTGGTCTTTGACGCATCTACATTGTTTATTGGAGCTCCGACGCGAATCTAATTGTCAAACTACTCCCCATGATGGTGTGGAGTTTTCTGTTTTGCTCTTTGGTCCTTCGGTCCTACGTTCAGGTCGTTCTCCCTTGCATCTTAGTCCCCATGTCTCACAATTCAGTCCTTTTTCCCTGCTTTTGGGTACTTTTATGCTTCATCTCTTCAAACCTATTTATTCCTGAAAACTAAACATAAAACACGTCACATAGCATTGTTTAGCTGAAAGATAATGGATGTAAGATACAAATATAAGCATGAAATGATGTTAATCACCCTCCATCTCTCCTTATTTCCCCATTTCCTTCTCTCTCGTCCTACACTCTCCTTCTCTCTCTCTCCCCTCCTCCTAATTTTTCACTCTCTTGTTGCCCCACGCACTCTCCTTCGCACTCCTCTCTCTGATTCTCTCTTCCCTTCAATCTTCTATCTTATCTCTACTTATCCCTCACTCTTCGTCTTCAATCTCCTTCCCTCTCTCTCCTTCTCCTCTACTTCAATACCTCTCCTTGTCTCTCTCTCCCTCGCTTGCTGATGCATTACATACATTGCATCATATGTCTTTCATTAAGATTACTTTTACATCAATAAATGCTACTAAGGTATGTGTTTAGTCTTATTTACAGAATACAGGGACCTGAATGCAATTTACCCACATCCCGAGCATAAACGCGTGCAAAAGACTCATTTCTATCATAAAGACCAAGTTCAAGATTATCGGGTTACGAATGTAAATGTATCCAAGCATAAAAGCATTCAAGTCCTAATTGCAAAAAGAACAAGAACTTAAGCACAAAAGTAGCCGGGGACTTAACTGCAAAAAGTCAAGGACCTAAGTGCAAATCACGAGTAGCTTTTATTCTCTTGGAGAAAATATATAGAAAAATCAATGTATATCTCCAAATATGTGAAAGAATTAATCCGGAGTTCAAAAGAATGGAAAGAATCAATCCAGACGCGTAAAGGAGGATCAAATCATGCCATAAACATTCAACCAAAATCCGGATTAAATCTGAGGAGATCTTGCGGCGAAATCGCCGCACATTACATGCATCATGCGGCGGAAACGCCGCCACCTAGTCGATCCGTGTGCTCCAATTTTGACCAGTCGTGTATGGACACGTGTACTATCCAATTCTATACCTAAGTCCCTTGTAGCAACTATAAATAGACCCGAGAACGATGTAAATAGGGTCCTTGGTTGTTGTTCTTATTTTTACCTTAGTAATAAAATTCTGATTTTGTTTTGTTTTGTTTTTCTTTTCTACTCCCTCTAGGACCCCTTCTTCTTCCTCCCTCCATGAGTTTCTAACTCTCTCCAAAGGGTGGAGGTGATGGAATTAGGGTTAGAGAATGATGAATGCATGTTATTATTTTAAGTTCATGATTAGTGTATTTTGATTACTTGAGTTTATGTTAAGTCATTTATCTTGTAATGCTTCATAACTAACATGATTTACAATAAGTTTCAGTAATTCTCTACTCTAAACCTAAATCTAAACCTCCACCCCACGGATTCTCCTCTTTGTTCTTGTTTTAATTTTAATTGTTCTTATTTCGTACTTTAGATAATTAAACCAAAAATACCAAAAACCCAACTTATTTCTTCTTCCTTCTTCCTTTTAATCGAAAACAACATCAACTACGAAATCTCTCCCTCCTTGTGTTCGACCCGTACTTGCCACGTCTTCATAGACGCCGTGCACTTGCGGAATAAATTTAATTCTTCAACACTTGCCTTCTCCTCTTGCTTCTCTCCGTCTCTCTCCTTCTACTTCCCATCCCCGCTCATCTCCCTCTCTCTGTCTCCTTGTTCCTCCTTCCCTCCTCCATCTCTCTCTACTTCTCTCCTTGTCCATCTCTCTCTCCCCTCCTCTCTCACTATATCGTACTATCTCGCTCTCCTTCTTCTTCTCTCTCTTTCCTTCTCTCTCCTCTCCTCGTCTCCTCCGCGCTCTCCTCCCCTCTCACTCATATTGTCCTTCTCTCTCTCCTAATCTACTCTCCCCTTCTCCCTCTATCCGTGTGCCCTTATTCTTCTCTCCGCTGTTCTCTTTCTCTCTCCTTGTCCTCTCTCTTGTTCTCCTTCTCATCTCCTTCTTGCCCTCCTCTCTCCTTCTTCTCCCTCCTCTTCCTCCTCTCCCCGTTCTCTTTCTCTCATCTCTCTCCTTATGCTTCACTTGTCCTTCTCTCTCCTCCTCCCTTTTCATTTCCTTTTCGTCCCCTTGACTCTCTCTCACTCCTCTCATTCTCCTTCTCTCTTTCTCTCTCCCCGTCTCCTTCTCTCTATTTCACTCTCGCCCTACCTTTTGTCTCTACTTCTCCCTCCTTCTCTTTGTGTGCCCTTATTCTTCTCTCCGTCGTTCTCCTTGTCCTCTCTCTTGTTCTCCTTCTCATCTCCTTATTCTTCTCCTTTGTCCTTCTTCTCCCTCCTCCTCCCCCTCCTTCTTTTTCTCTCATCTCTCTCCTTCTGCTTCGCTTGTCCTTCTCTCTCCTACTCCCCTTTCTTTACCTCTCTGTCACCTTTACTCTATCACTCCTCATGTTCTCCTTCTCTCTTTCTCTCTCCCCCTTCTCCTTCTCTCCATTTCTTTCTCTGCTACCTTTTGTCGCTACTTCTCCCTCCCTCTTTCCTTCTCTCATTCCCTTCTAGTCTCCTCTTCCTTCTCTCTTTCCTTCTCCTTGTCTTTCTCCCTCTAGCTTACTTACCGACTCCTTTACTCTTTCTCCCTCTTTCCTTCTCATTGTCTCCCTCCTTTTCCTTCATTCACAGTCTCTTTCTCTCTCCTCTCTCCACTTCTCGCTCTATTTCACTCTCTCATCTTCTCCGTTTCACTCCTTATCGCTCTCCTTCTCCCTCTCTCTCCTTCTCTATTGTTCTCTCTACTTCTCCATCTCTCCTCCCTCTCCTTCCCCTTCTCACTCTCTCCCCCTTTGTCCACCTCTCCTCTCTCTCCTTGTCCTTCTAGCTCTCTCCCTTCGTCTCTCACTTTTTAAAACTGATTACAACCTACACAAAATTTGAAAGATAAGTTTGCGGGTTTATGCCACATGCATAACCGGCCACTACACTACAATTACATAAAATAGCATTTGGCGTTGTAGTTGGTTTATGGTGTCATGGCAGCAGCAATGCCTCAGCAAGCTACGCTAACTCCAAGCTCCCTCTCCTTGCCCTTCTCACTCACTCCCCCCTTGGCCCACCTCTCCTCTCCATCCTTCTCCTTCAAGCTCTCTCCCTCCATGTTTTCCTCTCTCCATGTTTCCACATTTCCTTCTCTCCCATCCTACACTCTCCTTCTTTCTCTCCGCTCCTCCTCCTTATTTTTCACTCTCTTGATGCCCCGCGCTCCCTCCTTCTCACTCCTCTCTCTGATTCTCTCATCCCTTCTATCTTCTATCTTCTCTCTTCTTATCCTCCACTCTTGGTCTTCATTCTGCTTCCCTCTCTCTCCTTCTCTTCCACTTCAATACCTCTCCTTCTCGTTCCCCTTTTCCTTCTCCTTCTCTCTCTTCTTCCTCTCTCTCGCTTGCCATCTCCTCTTGCTTCTCTCCTTCTCTCTCCTTCTCCTTCCCATCTCCACTCTTATCCCTCTCTATGTCCCCTTCTTCCTCCTTCCCTCCTCCATCTCCCCCTAATTCTCTCTCATTGTTCATTTCTCTCTCCCCTCCTCTCTCACTTTATCGGACTCTCTCGCTCTCCTCCTTCATCTCTCTTTTTCCTTCTCTCTCCTCCTCCTCCATCTCTCCCCTCTTCGTCTCCTTCCCGCTCTCCTCTCTATCACTCCCATTGTCCTTCTCTTTCTCTTTATCTACTCTCCCCTTCTCCTTCTCTCTGTGTGCCCTTATTCGTCTGTCCGTCGTTCTCCTTCTCTCTCCTTGTCGTCTCTCTTGTTATCCATCCCATCTCCTTCTTCTCCTCCTATTCCTCCTCTCTCCTCCTCTCCCTCCTTCTATTTCTATCATCTCTCTCCTTATGCTTTGCTTGTCCTTCTCTCTCCTCCACCCTTTTCTTTTCCTTTCTGTGACTTTCACTCTCTCTCACTCCTCTCGTTCTCCTTCTCTCTCCCCCTTATCCTTCTCTCTATTTCTCTCTTTCCTTACCTTTTGTCTCTACTTCTCCTTCTCCCTCCCTCTTTCACCTTCTCTCCTTCCCTTCCAGTCTCCTCTTCCTTCTCTCTCCTTCTCCTTGTCTTTCTCTGTGTAGCTCACTTACTGACTCCCTCACTCCTTCACCCTCTCTCCTTCTCTCTCCTCTCTCCACTTCTCGCTCTAATTCACTCTCTCCCCTTCTCCATTTCACTCCCCCTCCTTATCGCTCTCCTTCTCCCTCTCTCTCCTTCTCTATTGTTCTCTGTACTTCTCCATCTCTCCTCCCACTCCTTGCCCTTCTCACTCTCTCCCCCTCTGCCCACCTCTCCTCTCTTTCCTTCTCCTTCTAGCTCTCTCCCTCTGTCTGTCCCTCTCTCCTTGTTTCCCCATTTCCTTCTCTCTCGTCCTACACTCTACTTCTCTCTCTCTCCCCTCCTCCTTGTTTTCACTCTCTTGTTGCCCCATGCTCTGTCCTTCTGACTCCTCTCTTTGATTCTCTCTTCCCTTCTATCTTCTATCTTATATCTCCTTATCCTCCACTCTTGCTCTTCAATCTCCTTCCCTCTCTCTCCTTCTCCTCTACTTCATTACCTCTCCTTCTCTTTCCCCTTTTCCTTCGTCTTCTCTCTCATCTTCGTGTCTCTCTCTCCCTATATTGCCTTCTCCTCTTGCTCTCTACCTCTCTCTCCTTCTCCTTTCCATATCCACTCTTCTCCCTCTCTCTGTCTCCTTCGTCCTTCTTCCCTCCTTGATTGAACGTTTTAATTAACCGCAAGTGGACGACCGCGTTGAAGCGGTGGCAAATACGTGTCGATCCATAGGGAGGTGTTTCGACTTTAGTTTGTTCGAAGGCAAGTGGGAAAGAAAGGAGAGAAAGGAGTTGCGATCAAACTACACTATAATGGGGAAGGAATGAAAAATACGCAATAAAACTAAATCCCATAGGGGGTAGAGAAAAGAGTGTGAATACAAAGATATGTGTATGTGTGTGTGTTCAATTATGCTCATCACAACATGTAGTGCATGAAAATCATAAAACTAAATCCAACTTTGCCTCTACATGAAATAAGATAACCCAATATCATTAATGCATACAAGACAATAATTGGAATGAAGCTAAATGAACTCATGTATAAAGACCACACCCCACTATGCCTCCACATGAAATAAGATAGCACATTATCATTAAAACATACAAGGCATTAACCAAGGTAAAGGAAACAAGAGCACATGGAACTACAAGTCATGTTTCCTTTATCAATTCCATCCATATCCTCACCTCATCATTCCCCATAAAATAGGTCCACTAGTCTAAGCATATTCTAAGCTTCATTCAAGAGCATTAACATATCAAGGAGAAGAGTGAAATCCCATGAGATGGTTATGGAAATCATATAAGGTTCCAAGGATTAAGATAACACACACCTAATACATCACATAATCGCATCACATATTTCTCCACCCCCCAAATGGGGATGAAACTACTCACTAATCATTACACTAACTACTTTAACAAAATGAAACATTGTACTGAAAGGAAATTAAACTAAGCAAGAAAGGAATATCAAAGAAGCTAATTGAAAGGAAAATAAAACTAAAGAAGCATGCAAGAATTAAAAGAAACTAAGAACAATTATTTTATTAAAATAACTCACATTGAAGGTAGCACTCTTCTCTACCCTTAGTTTTGCTTACTCCAAGTAGAGAGAATGTCACCAAGCAATGGGTGAATACAAAAGGAGGAGGAGGATTTCTATTTATAACCATAGAAAAAGGTAATTCGGGACAATCCCCCGGTATGGGACTAAACATATACCAAAAATAGACTAAATACACCATAATACACGACCCACCAAAGTCTTAGCGTATTCGGACCCAAACCGACTGCCAATTGGCGGTCTATATTGTTCGGATCCAGCCTGGATTTGGTGTGTGGTTGTTTGGCTTCATGTCCTTATGTTTGATGCATCCCAGTAGGTTCTTGGAGCTTAGGAACGAATCGAATTGCCAAATTACTCCTCATGATGGTGTGGAGTTTCTTGATTTGGTCCTTTGGACTTACATCTTGGTCTTTCCCTCTTGCATCTCAGCCCCCAAGTCTTGCAACTCAGTCCTTTTCCTTGCTTCTAGGTCCTTTTATGACTCTTCTCCTCAATCATGTTTATTCCTAAAACTCAAACATAAAACTCGTTACGTAGCATTGTTTAGGTTCAAGATAATGGATATAAGACACAAATACATCCATGATAGGATGTCAATCACTCCTGCATCTCCCTCTACTTCTATCTCCTTGTCCATCTCTCTCCCCTCCTCTCTCACTCTATCGTACTCTCTCACTTTCCTCCTTCATCTATCGTTTTCCTTCTCTCTCCTCCTCCTCCATCTCTCCCCTCTTCGTCTCCTTCCCGCTCTCCTCCCTCTCACTCCCATTGTCCTTCTCTCTCTCCTTATCTACTCTCCTCTTCTCTTTCTTTCTGTGTGCCCTTATTCTTTTCTCCGTCGTTCTCCTTCTCTCTCCTTGTCCTGTCTCTTGTTCTCCTTCTCATCTCCTTCTTCTCCTCCTGTCTCCTTCTCCCTCCTCCTCCTCCTCTCCCTCCTTCTCTTTCTCTCATCTCTCTCCTTCTGCTTCGCTTGTCATTCTCTCTCCTTCTCCCTTTTCTTTTCCTCTCCCTCACCTTCACTCTCTCTCACTCCTCTCGTTCTCCTTCTCTCTTTCTTTCTCCCCCATCTCTCTATGTCTATCTCTACTTACCTTTTGTCTCTACTTCTCCTTCTCCCTCCCTCTGTCCCCTTTTCTCTTTCCCTTCCAGTCTCCTCTTCCCTCTCTCTCCTTCTCCTTGTTTTTTTCCGTCTAGCTCACTTACCGACTCCCTCACTATTTATCCCTCTCTCCTTCTCTTTGTCTCTCTCCTTTTCCTTCATTAACATTCTCCTTCTCTCTCCTCTCCACTTCTCGCTCAAATTCCCTCTCTCCCCTTCTCCGTTTCACTCCCCCTCCTTATCGCTCTCCTTCTCCCTCTCTCTCCTTCTCTATTGTTCTCTCTACTTCTCCATCTCTCCTCCCTCTCCCTCTCCTTCCATTCTCACTCTCTCCCCTTCTGTCCACCACTCCTCTCTCTCCTTCAACTTCTAACTCTATCCCTCCGTCTCTCCCTCTCTCCTTGTTCCCCATTACCTTCTCTCTCGTCATACACTCTTTTTTTGCAAAGCAAAAATGTGGGTTAGCCTCTAAATCTATTAAGTGAGTGTAAATTTTTCAACCTACAAAATTTGAGTCTGAAGTCCGCGTGGGATGACACATACAAACCGGGCCTCTATTACAACTCTATCGTCATGCAAGGCTACTCATTATACTACTTATTACAAAAAAAGTTCACCTCACTATTGCCACGCTTTTTCATAGTCACTCCAACTCGCGGGATCTTCTCGAATGTCCTTGTTACTCCTTCCCACGATCCACATTCCTTCCTTGACATTTTGAATAACATCCATCGGGCACCTCTTCTCATCATCCAAGATGCACCTATTTCTTTCTTGCCAACATTCATGGACCACCGCTACCAAAGCCAACCGCATGATATTGACAATTTAAGCCCCTCCCCTAATCCTGATAACCCGTTGTACCTCGGCTTCCATTGTTTCTTCTACATCCATGCTTAGCTTTAGCAACCCCCGAATTTGTAACCACACTTGTCTTGTATACTCGCATCTCCAAAAGAGATGTGCCATATCTTCCTCTCCGTCCTCGCAAAGTACACATGTGGTATCATGCATGACTCCCCTTTGCTTCGTGAGACACTTTGTTGTTAGTCTTCCATGTAAAGCCCTCGAAAGTGTCATGGCATGCTTCGGGACATGGTGCTTATGCAACACAAAGGGGGCCCAAACCACATCCTCCCTCTCTTGAGTTACCCATTTCCATGCCTCCTTTATTGGGAATTTGTCACTCCTCATCCCTATTCGAGTTGGTTTGTCAATCCCACCCGAGATGGTGGTACCCATTATGCGAGGCCAAAGTTCCTCCAGCTCCAAAATGTGTGGGAAAGGGATGTTTCACACCCCCCATCCCGAATAAAATAAGACACAAAAGTATCTATTGGGACACCTATGTTTGTTTGAGCCAATCTCCCCCCGGTCGGCTTATGAATGACATTCCACACCATGGGTCAAGGAATAAACGAATAAACGTCCCATCCCCCAGTTGGTACTGGATTTTCTCCTTCGCTATATGACAAACACTTAGGATGCCTCTCCATGCCCAGGAGGAAGTGGATGGTGGCCGAGCAAGCCAAATGGACCGATTTCTCAAGTATTTCCGTTGCATGCATCGCACCCATAATGAGCCTTCATTCTCAACCACCAACCAAAAGATGCGTAACATACCTACTTCATTCCATTCCGTGAGTCTCTTCAGCCCGAAGCCACCCTTCTTCTTTTGTGTGCATATGTCTTTCCACGCCACGGCCACCACTTTTTCGGGCCACCCCAAACAAAGTGTATCATGATACTCTCCACCTCCCTCAAGACAGTTTTTGGAAGTATAAAGGCTAAAGTCCAATATATACAGAACGAGACCTAGACACTTCGCACCAACTCCCCCTACCCACCATGGAGAGGTGATTTCGCTTCCAAGTGCTCAATCTAGCTCTCTCCTTCTCAATGAGGCTTGAACAATGTTTCTTGCCTAAGCGTGATGAGAATAATGGCAGCCCCAAATACAAACAAGTAGGGAGCGGGGGGGCCTTCTTGATCACGACACTCAATGTTTCCCTGCAAAGTACAAACAAGTAGGGAGCGGGGGGGGGGGGGGGGGTGGTGGTCCCCTTGTCGAAGTCCATTTGTTGCTCGAAATGGCTTTGAGTTGGCGTCGTTCACCGTCACCACAAACGATGCCTTCACACACACCATAATTCATTTCATCCATGTGCTCGGGAAACCAAACCTCTTCAGCACCTCTTCAAGGAACATCCAAGACACCAAATCATAGGCCTTCCGAAGATCTAATTTGAGACACGTACGCCCTTTCCCATGATTTAAGTGCATGTTGTGACAAACTTCATGTGCAAGCCAAATGTTGTCACCAATCCTTGGAACACTCAAGAAACACACTTTGTGTTTACCCCACCAACCTTGGCAAGACCTTCTTTAACCTATATGCCAAAACCATGGATAGATATCGGTAGATCATGTTGCATAAAGAGATGGGTCGGTAGTCAACCACCCGTGCACGGTGTCGGCTTCTTCGGGATGAGTGTGATTGATGTGTAGTTGGCTTGATCTAGCAATTTCCCACTCCGCATGAAGAATCCACCACCTTAAAAAAATCTTTTCGAACTACGACCAAGAGCACCTGAAAAACATTGCATTGAAGCCGTCAGGTCCCGGCGCCTTGTCCACATTTTAGTTCATCACAACTTTCTCCAATTCTTCGATGGATAAGTACTTCACTAATGTCGTGGCTTCCCCCTCCTCAAGTCGTAGGAAGTGGATTTGTTCGTTGAGATTTTGTACCTGAAAACCATTAGCAAACAAGTTAGAGTAACGATGCGTAAACGCCTCTCGAATCTCCTCACTCTCAAAAGTATTTCCCCTTCCAACACTCGTCTCACTTTGTTGGTGGCTCTTCTCACCCGAAGGGAAGCATGAAAGAATCTCGAGTTTCGGTCTCCTGTACGTAACCACTTAATCCTCGATTTTTTCCTCAAAATGGATTCCTCCCAAACTAGTGCACGATCTAGCTCCTCTTTGCATTGAGTTTCGTGCTCTTATTACCTATCGTCCTCCGGATGTGCCCTTCTTTGATGCCACACATCTTCAAGTACTAGCTTCACTTCTCCCACTCTACTTTCCGGATTCCCAAACGTTTCCTTACTCCACTTCTTCAACGCCTCCTTGACCATGCCTAGTTTTGCTACGACGTGGAACATGGGTGTCCCATCTAGCAAGTTTGACCATGCCGAGTTTGCCACCTCCTCAAACCCCTCATGATCGGCCCAAAATTTAGCAAACCAAAACATTCTTGCTTTCCTCTCACCCTTGTTTTCCATTGTTAGAAGAAGTGGCGAGTGATCACTAAGCTCCTTTTCGCCCTCTACAAAGGTTACATCTCGGAATTAAGCCAACCATGCTTGTGTCATAAGGATCCTATCAATCGTAGTTTCAATGCATGCCTCTCCCTTTGATGAGTTTGTCTATGTGAATTCCCCACCCGTTGACGGTACTTCAAGTAGTTGCAAACGATCCAAACATATGTTAAAGTCTTCCATAGCCGTGATGTTGAAGCCCGAACCACCCCTCTTTTCTTCCTGCCCTCTTATGCAGTTGAAATCACCACACAAAAGACAAGGTATGCTATGCAATGGTGCCGCTCCTTCCAAGTCCTCCCATAACCTTCATCGTTCCATGTGTCCATTTTCCCCATACACCGCCGTAATAACAATGTGTTTCCCATTTCTTAATTCCCTTCCTTCAAGTTGTAGTAATTGCGATGTTTCCCATGTAACATGGAGATCCACTTTGCATTCGTCCCACATCACAACCACTCTTTCCGAGTCCACAATCATGTTATTCGCTGCCCATTTGTTGTTCCCCCATATTGCCCTTCGAAACCTATCCAACGTTTTGGTTTTCACTTTGTGTTCCACGATGCACACTACATCCGCCTTTGCTTCCTTTATTTTACCCCTTATCATAAGTGCACGACCGGGAAGATTTGCGTCGCGCACATTCCAAACAAGGACATTCATGGTTTTGGAGTAGGGGATCGAGATCCCTTCCCACCTCGAGTTGCTCGTTGTTGCCCTAAAGCCTTCTCACGAACGGCTTTAAATGCCTCCAGCTGTGGGGATATGGAAGACAAGTCCACCGGTGGCGGTGGTGATGACACTTTAATTCCCGGCCTCTTCTCCCCCATTTGTTCCTTAATATCCTTTTCTCCTCCCTCGGGCTGACCCACGTCGTCCAAGCCCATAAGAGTTTCAAACCGACCACTTTGACCCCCTTCCATCGCACCACGTCGAGTGTGCACCACACTTTGCCACCTTTCTCCATATTTCGGACCACATCCTAAGGAGAGGTCCACCCCTCTTTTTGTTGTGTTTTCTCTTCACATGTAGAGATAACCTCCCTCTCATGTCCATCCATATCAATTCCATTACCTCCACTTACTCCCTTGACACTTGTCTCATTTTGGTTTGGCCTCCCATCATTTGATTTCCCCTTTCCATGTGTATCATTGTTATTTGCTTCATGGCTGCCCAAAAGTGGAGTGAAGCCATCAATTTCGAAATTCCCACCCATGATTGGCTCACCCAAAGCACAAGCTTTCTCTTTTCCTATGACACCTTTTTCTTTTTGTCCCCCTCCACTAACTTTTTATCCCTCTTGGTTTGTTCCATGGCCACCTCACCTCCAAGGACATCACCGGTGTCCTTTTCTAGCTCATCTCCGACCAGCCCCTCCTCGCAAGCGACCAATTCCGGCACCTCCACTACCTCTCTCTCAACGCCCATCTCGATCACCTCGACTTCTCCCTCCTTCTCCTCTCTTTCTTTTATTTCTTTTACTCCTTTTACAATGACAACCCATTATTTAATCTTCTTCTTCCCGGCCAGCTTGTCTTGCAGCTTCTCTCGGACTTGGTTTGGGTACTTGACCGGAGTATGGCCGAATTCCTTGCAATCAACAGAATATCCCAATCTCCACTCATACTCCACCACAATGTCCTCCTCCTCACCATCCTCCACTTGGAACCTGGATTTTTTATGGGTAATCAAATGTGCATGGAACCTCCACACACAACCGTGCATATGCCAATGTCCTCCCCACCGCCGTGTTCTCATCCATTTAGAGGGGCCTTCCGATAACACTAGCAATGGTGCTCAATTTTTTTGTTGACCAAAACCTCAAGCCTAACTCCGGCATGCGAATCCAAATGGGCACCATGGACATCTTCTCCCTCTTCATCACGGTGGTGGGTGTCCATCTTTGCACCACAAGAGTTGTGCCCCTCACAAACCAAGGACCATTCTCAAGAACATACCCCAAGTCCTTGTGCATCGTGAACCTAAATTAAAGGAACCCCTCTTGCGATCGAATCACTTCCAAACCTCCAGTGAGCTCCACACCCTTTGCAAGTACTTCTCTAAAGTGGGAAGATGTGGTTTTAAATCAACAAAGTAACCAAGCAATACCTTGTCCCATTTCTTCAAAGCCTCCACCACCTCCATCCTCTAACACCTTGCCATGCGCACCCCGTCCTTCACTTCCGGCTCCACGTACTCAAAGGCCGTGCATGCCCTTGGACAAGAGGAGAACAAATTCGTCCATTTCATTGGAGTGGAAGCGCCTTGCTCCCCAATGTTGCTCGGCCTCACCTCCTCTGACATCTTTTGACGGCCCAAATGACCATTTTGGAGGTCCAAAAGCAAGCCACAACCTCCATCTTGCATCACAACTTGAGAAGTGCAACTAAATCGCTCCATTTGAGTGGAAAAAACGAAAATTTAAGAGGAAAAACTTGAAAAAAAGACCTAGGAAACCCATAGAAACCCCCATGCTTTCCCCAAAGCTTCTCTCTCGTACTTTTTCCTTTTCTACCCCTTCTTCTCTCTTTTCTATCTCTCTCTCCCCCTCCTCCTCTATCTCTCCTCTACTCGTCTCCTACCCACTCTCCTCCCACTACTACAGAAAAGGGAATATACGTCGGATGTACGGGGCTATACACGTCGGTTATAAGCACACCCCTATCCGACGTCTAGGTGTGCGTCGTCTATACATAGACGTCGGCCATAGTATAGCCGACGTCTATACCTAACGTATATACGTCGGCTGTAATTAGACGCCGACGTGTATTCTTTAATGTATAGACGTCGGTTAACTAACATACGAAGCCTATACGTTAGGGATAGACGTCGGTTAGATAACATACGACGCCTATACATTAACGAATACACGTCGGTCAAATAACATACGACGCCTATACGTTAGGGATAGACGTCGGATTCAATATAAAGCCGACGTCTATTCCTTTCTTCAGAGGAATAGACGTCGGCTGATAGAAACGGCCGTCGTCTATACCCAAACCTGGACAAAAAAAAAATAGCATCCGACGAAATTGTTTTTAGTCATCGTCGTCGTGTACATATAACTGCACCAAATTCGTTCACCTATAAATTTGTTCACATACATCCATACATTCACAATTTCACAATATACTCACAATTTCATCCACATACATCCATATACATCCACAATTTCATACAAGCACAAACAAACAAGGATACATGCACAAACACAAACACAAACATACAACCATACATGCACAAACATACAAAGCATACACAATTGACATTCAACACACTTGCAATTAATTCATTCTAAAATTAAGGCGATTATATTGAGGCATAAAGTGTAGGTTTGTAATACAAGTGCACTTGTTAACTAAATTACAAAAATACAATTGGCAGGAGAACCTCTTAGTTCGTCAGCATGTTTCTGATGAAATAGCGAGCCCATCGGTCGCGAATTTCATCTCTTATTCTCCTTCTCATCTCCTTCTTCTCCCTCCTCCTCTTCCTCCTCCTCTTTCTCTCATCTCTCTCCTCCTCCATTTTCTTTTCCCCTCCGTCACCTTCACTCTCTCTCACTCCTCTCGTTCCCCTTCTCTCTTTCTCCCTCCCCCATCTCCTTCTCTCTATGTCTCTCTCTCCTTACCTTTTGTCTCTGCTTCTCCCTCCCTCTTTCCTTCTCTCCTTCCCTTCCAGTCTCCTCTTCCTTGCCTCTCTCCTTCTCCTTGTCTTTCTCCGTCTAGCTCACTTACCGATTGCCTCACTCTTTCTCCCTCTTTCCTTCTCTTTGTCTCTCTCCTTTTCCTTCATTCATAGTCTCCTTCTCTCTCCTCTCTCCAATTCTCGCTCTAATTCACTCTCTCCCCTTCTCCGTTTCACTCCTTACCGCTCTCCGTCCCTATTGTTCCCTCTACGTCTCCATCTCTCCTCCCTATCTC
Source organism: Triglochin maritima (assembly GCA_963682175.1). Classification (NCBI taxonomy): domain Eukaryota; kingdom Viridiplantae; phylum Streptophyta; class Magnoliopsida; order Alismatales; family Juncaginaceae; genus Triglochin; species Triglochin maritima. Next base: position 12,718,902 of record OY821790.1, on the reverse strand, counting down.
CTTGCCCTTCTCACTCTCTCCCCCTCTGTCCACCTTTCCTCTCTCTCCTTCTCTTCTAGCTCTCTCCCTCCGTCTCTCCCTTTGTCCTTGTTTTCCCATTTCCTTCTCTCTCGTCCGCCACTCTCCTTCTCTCTCGTCCGATACTCACCTTCTCTCTCCCCCCCTCTTTCTCCTTGTTTTTCACTCTCTTGTTGTCCCCCACTCTCTCCCTCTCACTCCTCTCTCGGATTCTCTCTTCCCTTCCATCTTCTATCTTCTCTGTCCTTATCCTTCACTCTCCGTATTCAATCTCCTTCCCTCTCTCTCCTTCTCCTCTACTTCAATACCTCTCCTTCTCTTTCCCCTTTTCCTTCTCCTTCTCTCCCTTGTCTCTCTCTCCCTCGCATGCCTTCTCCTCTTGCTTCTCTCCCTCTCTCTCCTTCTCCTTCCCATCTCTTCTCTCCTCCCTCTCTCCGTCTCCTTCCCTCCTCCATCTCCCTCTACTTCCCTCTCCTTGTCCATCTCTCCCCTCCTCCCTCACTCTATCATACTCTATTGCTCTCCTCCTTCTCTCACTTTCGTTCTCTCTCCTCCTCCTCTGTCTCTCCTCTCCTCGTCTCCTTCTCGCTCTCCTCCCCTCTCACTCCCATTGTCCTTCTCTCCCTCTCTCTCCCCTTCTCCTTCTCTCTGTGTGCCATTATTCTTCTCTCCGTCGTTCTCCTTGTCCTCTCTCTTGTTCTCCTTCTCATCTCCTTCTTCTCCTCCTCTCTCCTTCAACCCCCTCCTCCTCTTCCTCCTTCTCTTTCTCTCATATCTCTCCACCTCCCTTTTCTTTTCCTCTCCGTCACCATCACTCTCTCTCACTCCTCTCGTTCTCCTTCTCTCTTTCTCCCTCCCCTTCTCCTTCTCTCTATGTCTCTCTCTCCTTACCTTTTGTCTCTGCTTCTCCCCCCCTCTTTCCTTCTCTCCTTCCCTTGCAGTCTCCTCTTACTTCCCTCTCTCCTTCTCCTTGTCTTTCTCCGTCTAGCTCACTTACGACTCCCTCACTCTTTCTCCCTTTCTCCTTCTCTTTGTCTCTCTCATTTTCCTTCATTCACAGTCTCCTTTTGTCTCCTCTCTCCACTTCTCGCTCTAATTTACTCTCTCCCCTTCTCTGTTTCACTCCTTATCGCTCTCCTTCCCTATTGTTCCCTCTACTTCTCCATCTCTCCTCCCTCTCTCCTTGCCCTTCTCACTCTCTCCCCCCCTGTCCACCTCTCCTCTCTCTCATTCTCCTTCTAGCTCTCTCCCCCCGTCTCTCCTTCTCTCCTTGTTTCCCCATTTCCTTCTCTCTCGTCCTCCACTCTCCTTCTCTCTCCCCCTCCTTCTCCTTGTTTTTCACTCTCTTGTTGCCCCGCGCTCTCTCCTTCTCACTCCTCTCTCTGATTCTCTCTTCCCTTCTATCTTCTATCTTCTCTTTCCTTATCCTTCACTCTCCGTCTTCAATCTCCTTACCTCTCACTCCTTCTCCCCTACTTCAATACCTCTCCTTCTCTTTCCCCTTTTCCTTCTCCTTCTCTCCCTCCCTCGCTTGCCTTCTCCTCTTGCTTCTCTCCCTCTCTCTCCTTCTCCTTCCCATCTCCGCTCTCCTCCCTCTCTCCGTTTCCTTCCCTCCTCCATCTCCCATACTTCTCTGTCCTTGTCAATCTCTCTCTCCCCTCCACTCTCACTCTATCGTACTCTCTCGCTCTCCTCCTTCTTCTCTCTCTTTCCTTCTCTCTCCTCCTCCTCTGTCTCTCCAGTCCTTGTCTCCTTCTCGCTCTCCTCCCCTCTCACTCCCATTGTCCATTTGTCCCTCTCTGTCCCCTTCTCCTTCTCTCTGTGTGCCCTTATTCTTCTCTCCGTCGTTCTCCTTGTCCTCTCTCTTGTTCTCCTTCTCATCTCCTTCTTCTCCTCCTCTCTCCTTCTTCTCCCTCCTCGTCTTCCTCCTACTCTTTCTCTCATCTCTCTCCTCCTCCCTTTTCTTTTTCTCTCCGTCACCTTCACTCTCTCCCACTCCTCTCGTTCTCCTTCTCTCTTTCGCCCTCCCCCTTCTCCTTCTCTCTATGTCTCTCTCTCCTTACCTTTTGTCTCTGCTTCTCCCTCCCTCTTTCCTTCCCTTCCAGTCTCCTCTTCCTTCTCCTTGTCTTTCTCCGTCTAGCTCACTTACTGACTCCCTCTCTTCTTCTCTTTGTCTCTCTCCTTTTCCTTCATTCATAGTCTCCTTCTCTCTCCTCTCTCCACTACTCGCTCTAATTCACTCTCTCCCTTTCTCCGTTTCACTCCTTATCGCTCTCCTTCCCTATTGTTCCCTCTACTTCTACATCTCTCCACCCTCTCTCCTTGCCCTTCTCACTCTCTCCCCCTCTGTCCACCTCTCCTCTCTCTCCTTCTCCTTCTAGCTCTCTCCCTCCGTCTCTCCCTCTCTCCTTGTTTCCCCATTTCCTTCTCTCTCGTCCTACACTCTCCTTCTCTCTCCCCTTCCTTCTCCTTCTTTTTCACTCTCTTGTTGCCCCGCGCTCTCTCCTTCTCACTCCTCTCTCTGATTCTCTCCTCCCTTCTATCTTCTATCTTCTCTCTCCTTATCCTTCACTTTCCGTCTTCAATCTCCTTCCCTCTCTCTCCTCCTCCTCTACTTTAATACCTCTCCTTCTCTTTCCCCTTTTCCTTCTCCTTCGCTCCCTTGTCTCTCTCTCCCTCGCTTGCCTTCTCCTCTTGCTTCTCTCCCACTCTCCTTCTCCTTCCCATCTCCGCTCTCCTCCCTCTCTCCGTCTCATTCCCTACTCCATCTCCCTCTACTTCTCTCTCCTTGTCCATCTCTCTCTCCCCTCCTCTCTCACTCTATCGTACTCTCTCGCTCTCCTCCTTCTTCTCTCTTTTTCCTTCTCTCTCCTCCTCCTCTGTCTCTCCTCTCCTCGTCTCCTTCTCGCTCTCCTCCCCTCGCACTCCCATTGTCCTTCTCTCCCTCTCTCTCCCCTTCTCCTTCTCTCTGTGTGTCCTTATTCTTCTCTCCGTCGTTCTCCTTGTCCTCTCTCTTGTTCTCCTTCTCATCTCCTTCTTCTCCTCATCTCTCCTTCTTCTCCCTCCTCCTCTTCTTCCTTCTCTTTCTCTCATCTCTCTCCTCCTCCCTTTTCTTTTCCTCTCCGTGACCTTCACTCTCTCTCACTCCTCTCGTCTCCTTCTCTCTTTCTCCCTCCCCCTTCTCCTTCTCTCTATGTCTCTCTCTCCTTACATTTTGTCTCTGCTTCTCCCTCCCTCTTTCCTTCTCCTTGTCTTTCTTCGTCTAGCTCACTTACTGACTCCCTCGCTCTATCTCCCTCTCTCCTTCTCTTTTTCTCTCTCCTTTTCCTTCATTCACAGTCTCCTTCTCTCTCCTCTCTCCACTTCTCGCTCTAATTCACTCTCTCCCCTTCTCTGTTTCACTCCTTATCGCTCTCCTTCCCTATTGTTCCCTTTACTTCTCCATCTCCCCACCCTCTCTCCGTGCCCTTCTCACTCTCTCCCCCTCTGTCCACCTCTCCACTCTCTCTCCTTCTCCTTCAAGCTCCCTCCCTCCGTCTCTCCCACTCTACTTGGTTCCCTATTTCCTTCTCTCTCGTCCTACACTCTCCATCTCTCTCCCCCTCTTTCTCCTTGTTTTTCCCTCTCTTGTTGCCCCGCGCTCTTTCCTTCTCACTCCTCTCTCTGATTCTCTCTTCCCTTCTATCTTCTATCTTCTCTCTCCTTATCCTTCACTCTCCGTCTTCAATCTCCTTCCCTCTCTCTCCTCCTCCTCTACTTCAACACCTCTCCTTCTCTTTCCCCTTTTCCTTCTCTCCCTTGTCTCACTCTCTCCCTCGCTTGCCTTCTCCTCTTGCTTCTCTCCCTCTCTCCTTCTCCTTCCCATCTCCGCTCTCCTCCCTCTCTCCGTCTCCTTCCCTCCTCCATCTCCCTCTACTTCTCTCTCCTTGTCCATCTCTCTCTCCCCTCCTCTCTCACTCTATCTTTCTCTCTCGCTCTCCTCCTTCTTCTCTCTCTTTCCTTGTCTCTCCTCCTCCTCTGTCTCTCCCAAGGTTCAGAAATGCGGGATGCGGATGTGATGCGGCGAGGCACCGCATCCGACATATGCGGTATGCAGATGCGATGCGGGTGCATATGCGGTTTGCGATTTAATAATTAAATAATATAATATAGATATATTAATTATAAATTATATACATGTAATTAAAAATTTAGGTAAATTTTTGAATAATTTCTAAGATAAACAAGTTGATATTAAACAAAAAAAGATAAAAAAACTCAAAAAATAACAAAAAATAACAACAAAAAAAACAAAAAAGTGGGTGTTCTGAAATGCGGCCCCATCTACCCGCATATGCGGGTCAAGATGCGGGCCGCATCCGGAGTGCCGCATCGGGGAGATGCGATGCGCATCTCCCCCGCATCGCGGCCGCATCCGCATATGCGGCCGCATCTTACCGCATTTCAGAACAGAGGTCTCTCCTCTCCTCGTCTCCTTCTCGCTCTCCTCCCCTCTCACTCCCATTGTCCTTCTCTCCCTCTCTCTCCCCTTCTCCTTCTCTTTGTGTGCCCTTATTCTTCTCCTTCTCTTTGTGTGCCCTTATTCTTCTCCTTCTCTCTATGTCTCTCTCCTTACCTTTTGTCTATGCTTCTCCCTCCCTCTTTCCTTATCTCCTTCCCTTCCTGTCTCCTATTCCTTCCCTCTCCCTTCTCCTTGTCTTTCTCCCTCTAGTTCACTTACCGACTCCCTCGCTCTTTCTCCCTCTCTCCTTCACTTTGTCTCTCTCCTTTTCCTTCATTCACAGTCTCCTTCTCTCTCCTCTCTCCACTTCTCGCTCTAATTCTCTCTCTCCGCTTCTCCGTTTCACTCCTTATCGCTCACATTCCCTATTGTTCCCTCTACTTCTCCATCTCTCCTCCCTCTCTCCTTGCCCTTCTCACTCTCTCCCTCTGTCTCTCCCTCTCTCCTTGTTTCCCCGTTTCCTTCTCTCTCGTCCTACACTCTCCTTCTCTCTCTCCCCTCCTTCTCCTTGTTTTTCACTCTCTTGTTGCCCCGCGCTCTCTCCTTCTCACTCCTCTCTCGGATGCTCTCTTCCCTTCTATCTTCTATCTTCTCTCTCCTTATCCTTCACTCTCCGTCTTCAATCTCCTTCCCTCTCTGTCCCTCTCCTCTACTTCAATACCTCTCCTTCTCTTTCCCCTTTTCCTTCTCCTTCTCTCCCTTGTCTCTCTTTCCCTCGCTTGCCTTCTCCTCTTGCTTCTCTCCCTCTCTCTCCTTCTCCTTCCCATCTCCGCTCTCCTCCCTCTCTCCGTCTCCATCCCACCACCATCTCCCTATACTTCTCTCTCCTTGTCCATCTCTCTCTCCCCTCCTCTCTCACTCTATCGTACTCTCTCGCTCTCCTCCTTCTTCTCTCTTTTTCCTTGTCTCTCCTCCTCCTCTGTCTCTCCTCTCCTCGTCTCCTTCTCGCTCTCCTCCCCTCTCACTCCCATTGTCCTTCTCTCCCTCTCTCTCCCCTTCTCCTTCTCTCTGTGTGCCCTTATTCTTATCTCCGTCGTTCTCCTTGTCCTCTCTCTTGTTCTCCTTCTCATCTCCTTCTTCTCCTGCTCTCTCCTTCTTCTCCCTCCTACTCTTCGTCCTTCTCTTTCTCTCATCTCTCTCCTCCTCCCTTTTCTTTTCCTCTCCGTCACCTTCACTCTCTCTCACTCCTCTCGTTCTCCTTCTCTCTTTCTCCATACCATTATCCTTCTCCCTATGTCTCTCTCCTTACCTCTTGTCACTGCTTCTCCCTCCCTCTTTCCTTATCTCCTTCCGTTCCTGTCTCCTCTTCCTTCCCTCTCCCCGTCTCCTTGTCTTTCTCCGTCTATTTCACTTGCTGACTCCCTCGCTCTTTCTCCCTCTCTCCTTCTCTTTGTCTCTTTCCTCTTCCTTCATTCACAGTCACCTTCTCTCTCCTCTCTCCACTTCTCGCTCTAATTCACTCTCTCCGCTTCTCCATTTCACTCCTTCTCGCTCTCCTTCCCTATTGTTCCCTCTACTTCTCCATCTCTCCTCCCTCTCTCCTTGCCCTTCTCACTCTCTCCCCCTCTGTCCACCTCTCCTCCCTCTCCTTCTCCTTGTAGCTCTCTCCCTCCGTCTCTCCCTCTCTCCTTGTTTCCCCATTTCCTTCTCTCCCGTCCTACACTCTCCTTCTCTCTCCCCCTCCTTCTCCTTGTTTTTCAGTCCCTTGTTGCCCCGCGCTCTCTCCTTCTCACTCCTCTCTCTAATTCTCTCTTCCCTTCTATCTTCTATCTTCTATCTTCTCTCTCCTTATCCTTCACTCTCCGTCTTCAATCTCCTTCCCTCTCTCTCCTTCTCCTCTACTTCAATACCTCTCCTTCTCTTTCCCCTTTTCCTTCTCCTTCTCTCCCTTGTCTCTCTCTCCCTCGCTTGCCTTCTCCTCTTGCATCTCTCCCTCTCTCTCCTTCTCCTTCCCATCTCCGCTCTCCTCCCACTCTCCGTCTCCTTCCCTCCTCCATCTCCCTCTACTTCTCTCTCCTTGTCCATCTCTCTCTCCCCTCCTCTCTCACTCTATCGAACTCTCTCGCTCTCCTCCTTCTTCTCTCTCTTTCCTTCTCTCTCCCACACCTCTGTCTCTCCTATCCTCGTATCCTTCTCGCTCTCCTCCGCTCTCACTCCCATTGTCCTTCTCTCCCTCTCTCTCCCCTTCTCCTTCTCTCTGTGTGCCCTTACTTTTCACTCCGTCATTCTCCTTGTCCTCTCACTTGTTCTCCTTCTCATCCCCTTTTTCTCCTCCTCTCTCCTTCTTCTCCCTTCTACTCTTCCTCCTTCTCTTTCTCTCATCTCTCTCCTCCTCCATTTTCTTTTCCTCTCCGTCACCTTCACTCTCTCTCACTCCTCTCGTTCTCCCTCTCTCTTTCTCCCTCCCCCTTCTCCTTCTCTCTATGTCTCTCTCTCTCCTTACCTTTTGTCTCTGCTTCTCCCTCCCTCTTTCCTTCTCTCCTTCCCTTCCAGTCTCCTCTTCCTTCCCTCTCTCCTTCTCCTTGTCTTTCTCCGTCTAGCTGACTTACCGACTCCCTCGCTCTTTCTCCCTCTCTCCTTCTCTTTGTCTCTCTCCTTTTCCTTCATTCAAAGTCTCCTTCTCTCTCCTCTATCCACTTCTCGCTCTAATTCACTCTCTCCCCTTCTCCGTTTCACTCCTTATCGCTCTCCTTCCCTATTGTTCCCTCTACTTCTCCATATCTCCTCCCTCTCTCCTTGCCCTTCTACTCTCTCCCCCCCCTCTGTCCACCTCTCCTCTCTCACCTTCTCCTTCTCTCTCCTTCTTCTCACTCCTCCTCTTCCTCATTCTCTTTCTCTCCTCTCTCTCCTCCTCCCTTTTCTTTTCCTCTCCGTCACCTTCATTCTCTCTCACTCCTCTCGTTCTCCTTCTCCCTTTCTCCCTCCCCCTTCTCCTTCTCTCTATGTGTCTCTCTCCTTACCTTTTGTCTCTGCTTCTCCCTCCCTCTTTCCTTGTCTCCTTCCCTTCCAGTCTCCCCTTCCTTCCCTCTCTCCTTCTCCTTGTCTTTCCCTGTCTAGCCCACTTACCGACTCCCTCGCTCTTTCTCCCTCTCTCCTTCTCTTTGTCTCTCTCCTTTTCCTTCATTCACAGTCTCTTTCTCTCTACTCTCTCCACTTCTCTCTCTTATTCACTCTCTCCCCTTCTCCATTTCACTCCTTATCGCTCTCCTTCCCTATTGTTCCCTCTACTTCTCCATCTCTCCTTGCCCTTCTCACTCTCTCCCCCTCTGTCCACCTCTCCTCTCTCTCCTTGTCCTTCTAGCTCTCTCCCTCCGTCTCTCCGTCTCTGCTTGTTTCCCCATTTCCTTCTCTCTCGTCCTACACTCTCCTTCTCTCTCCCCCTCCTTCTCTTTGTTTGTCACTCTCTTGTTGCCCCCGCGCTCTCTCCTTCTCACTCCTGTCTCTGATTCTCTCTTCCCTTCTAGCTTCTATCTTCTCTCTCCTTATCCTTCACTCTCCGTCTTCAATCTCCTTCCCTCTCTCTCCTTCTCCTCTGCTTCAATACCTCTCCTTCTCTTTCCCCTTTTCCTTCTCCTTCTCTCCCTTGTCTCTCTATCCCTCGCTTGTCTTCTCCTCTTGCTTTTCTCCCTCTCTCCCTCTCCTTCCCATCTCCGCTCTCCTCCCTCTCTCCGTCTCCTTCCCTCCTCCATCTCCCTCTACTTCTCTCTCCTTGTCCATCTCTCTCTCCCCTCCTCTCTCACTCTATCGTACTCTCTCCCTCTCCTCCTTCTTCTGTCTCTTTCATTCTGTCTCCTCCTTCTCTGTCTCTCCTCGTCTCCTTTTCGCTCTCCTCCCCTCTCACTCCCATTGTCCTTCTCTCCCTCTCTCTCCCTTCTCCTTCTCTCTGTGTTCCCTTATTCTTCTCTCCGTCGTTCTCCTTGTCCTCTCTCTTGTTCTCCTTCTCATCTCCGTCTTCTCCTCCTCTCTCCTTCTTCTCCCTCCTCCTCTTCCTCCTTTTCGCTCTCATCTCTCTCCTCCTCCCTTTTCTTTTCCTCTCCGTCACCTTCACTCTCTCTCACTCCTCTCGTTCTCCTTCTCTCTTTCTCCCTCCACCTTCTCCTTCTCTCTATATCTCTCTCTCCTTACCTTTTGTCTCTGCTTCTCACCCCTCTTTCCTTCTCTCCTTCCCTTCCAGTCTCCCCTTACTTCCCTCTCTCCTTCTCCTTGTCTTTCTCCGCCTAGCTCACTTACCGACTCCCTCGCTCTTTCTCCCTCTCTCCATCTCTTTGTCACTCTCCTTTTCCTTCATTCACAGTCTCCTTCTCTCTCCTCTCTCCACTTCTCGCTCTTATTCACACTCTCCCCTTCTCCGTTTCACTCCTTATCGCTCTCCTTCCCTATTGTTCCCTCTACTTCTCCATCTCTCCTCCCTCTCTCCTTGCCCTTCTCACTCTCTCCCCTCTGTCCACCTCTCCTCTCTCTCCTTCTCCTTCTAGCTCTCTCCCTCCGTCTCTCCCTCTCTCCTTGTTTCCCCGTTTCCTTCTCTCTTGTCCTACAGTCTCCTTCTCTCTCCCCCTCCTTCTCCTTGTTTTTCACTCTCTTGTTGCTCCGCGCTCTCTCCTTCTCACTCCTCTCTCTGATTCTCTCTTGCCTTCTATCTTCTATCTTCGCTCTCCTTATCCTTCACTCTCCGTCTTCAATCTCCTTCCCTCAATCTCCTCCTTCTCTACTTCAATACCTCTCCTTCTCTTTCCCCTATTCCTTCTCCTTCTCTCCCTTGTCTCTCTCTCCCTCGCTTTCCTTCTCCTCTTGCTTCTCTCCCTATCTCTCCTTCTCCTTCCCATCTCCGCTCTCCTCCCTCTCTCTGTCTCCTTCCCTCCTCCATCTCCCTCTACTTCTCTCTCCTTGTCCATCTCTCTCTCCCCTCCACCCTCACTCTATCGTACTCTCTCGCTCTCCTCCTTCTTCTCTCTCTTTCCTTCTCTCTCCTCCTCCTCTTTCTCTCCTCTCCTCGTCTCCTTCTCGCTCTCCTCCCCTCTCACTCCCATTGTCCTTCTCTCCCTCCCTCTCCCCTTCTCCTTCTCTCTGTGTGCCCTTATTCTTCTCTCCGTCGTTCTCCTTGTCCTCTCTTTTGTTCTCCTTCTCGTCTCCTTCTTCTCCTCCTCTCTCCTTCTTCTCCCTCCTCCTCTTCCTCCTTCTCTTTCTCTCATCTCTCTCCCCCTCCCTTTTCTTTTCCTCTCCGTCACCTTCACTCTCTCCCACTCCTCTCGTTCTCCTTCTCTCTTTCTCCCTCCCCCTTCTCCTTCTCTCTATGTCTCTCTCTCCTTACCTTTTGCCTCTGCTTCTCCCTCCCTCTTTCCTTCTCTCCTTCCCTTCCAGTCTCCCCTTCCTTCCCTCTCTCCTTCTCCTTGTCTTTCTCCGTCTTGCTCACTTACCGACTCCCTTGCTCTTATTGGATTAATCTAAGGATTAAGATGATGTTTGCCCAAAGCACTGACACGTGGTGCTCTCTCATTGGCTGCGCATTAGGGTTTTGGGTGGGGTCATCTATATAAGGAGGGGAGCCTCCCATTGGATGGACTAATTTCTTGTGTGCAAACCCTAGCCTCCACCCTAACCCTAGCCGCCCTCTCCCTCTCTCTCCCATTCGTCCCTCCACATCCACCAAGCCAATCCGTAGACTGTTGGGTTGTGGACTCGTGCTTCTTCTCCAAGAGAGTAGAAGACCGACCGGTGCTCCAGAGGATTCCGTGAGGTGATCGTCGATCCATTCCGCTGCCACAGGTTCTCTCCACCAAAGGTAATTCTGAACCTGTAGATTCAATCGTAGATTGCTAACATTGGTACCAGAGCCATCTTGGTCACCTCCGAATTTTTTGAGCACTTTCTTATTTCATATATGTTGAAATAATTTCGGTAGTTGTTGAGAGAAATCGCATACATGTGTATTTTTTTTCTCTTCATCATGCACCTAGGGTTTGATGGCATTTTTCTCACCCTTGCGCATGTTTTTTTCTGGATTCATTTCATTACATGCGAATTGTATTACAAGTTTCATCATTATTTCATTCTTGAGCATAGCTTAGATTTCACTCTATGCATGTACCTAGGGTTACATGTTAATCTATGTTTGTTGCGCATTTTTTTCATCCAAGAAGCTTGCGGCTTGAGCATGTTTTGTTCTTGATAATATGGGCATATATGTTGTTTGAAATATGATGATAATTTTACAAGAGTTAATTATTGTATGTATCATATAATGTGATCATATATTTCGGATGGTATGATTTGATTGTGCATTTTTTTTAAAAGTCTTGTACATACATGTAAGGTTAGATGCTTGTTGCCTTATTCATGTATATGTAATTTTTTAATCTCATGTGCATGCATCTAGGATTAGATGTTGATTGCAAAATCATGCACATACATGAATATTGAGTTACCATATTGTATATTTCGGATTTTTGGAATGAGAGCATTCATTTCATTTGAAATATTTCCTTTATGATTGAATGCACATATATGTTAATCTCATTAAGGACATTTTGGATTTCTTTTGGAATAATTGCATTCATTTCATTTGAAATATTTCCTTTATGATTGAATGCACACATATATGTTAATCTCATTAAGGATTTTTGGATTTCTTTTGAAATGATTGCATGCATTTCATTTGAAATTTTTCCTTTTCATCAAATGTGCATATATGTGATGGCATCCACCAAAGAATTTTGAATTTTTCTTTCCATTACAAGTAGCATAATTATTGTTAATTGCATGCTTATATTGATTATGGAAAGATTGGCTAATTCTGAAATTTTTGGAAAGATATTATGGGATGGAATTTTATTGCCTTAAAAATATGTTTGGATGCTTTCCTTTGATGCAAAAATATGTGTTGCTCTCCACCAAAGAATTTCGAATTTTTCTTTCCATTAGAAGTAGCATAATTATTATTGATTGCATGCTTATATTGATTATGGAAAGATTGGCTAATTCTGAAATTTTTGGAAAGATATTATGGGCTGAAATTTTATTGCCTTAAAAATGTGTTTGGATGCTTTCCTTTGATGCAAATATATGTGTTGCTCTCCACCATATAATTTTGGATTTTTCTTTCCTAATCAAAGTAGGATAATTTTGTGCTATCATGATTATATTGATTATGGAAAGAAGAAAAAAAAATTCTGTTTTGAGAATGATTATTGTGGAAATTTGTTGTCATTACCTAACACGGTTTTTTTGCCTATTTTCGTGCCCCATTCATGCATTGTTTCCTTATGCATTACTTCCTTATTGTTTGAATGAGGTGCACACTTTATGGTTTTTTTTCATACGTCGGATTGTGCTAACGTATGGAAAGATTGTGACTATGTGGAATGAATGATTGCTGATTTTATTTACTGCCTTATTGAGAGATGAGCGTAATTTCATTCATTTATTTCCATTTGCAATAGTTATCGCAATGGACTATAATATTTATGGACTGTGGACTGTTTATTGCCCTGAGGAGACGAGGGGCTCCTTTATTTTTTTATTATTGCGATATCATTGCTATAAGACTCATGCAGGTTCCCGTCGACGAGGCTAAATCCCTAATGGGGATCATTAGCTCGATATGGAAGTAATGTAGTAATCATATCTGTGTGATGTTGATTGTTTTTTTGAAAACCGTTTTTTGGGAACTCGCACGCCTAGTGGGAGTTGCAAGGTTGAAGTGTTTGTGTAAACCACCTTGCAACTGGCGGCAAATATTTTCTTGCTGATTTACCATGATTTAAAACGTTTTTTTGGGTCATTAAATCATGATGGAGCTCAATGTCTAGATTAGTAAAATGACTTTTAAACTATTGCATGAGGATTTGATCGAATGCTATATGTTTTCTTTTGGTCTGCATGCTATAGCTATTAAGTCAGTTTATTTTTTATGACTATTGTAGCTCATTATATTTTATGCTAGAACTCATGTATCGCTATGTATTTTGATTGTCCTAGATTCTTTATGGCTGCTTCCAAAAGCATTGTCGCTGATCTGACTCGAGGAGATAAACTCAATGAAAGAAATTACGATCTGTGGCATCGAAAAATTGAGTATCTCTTAGAGGATCAGGACATGTTAGAAAACATAAACCAATCTATGTCTCCCCCCGAGGAGGGGAATACTGCGCAACATCGCAGAAACTTGGATGTTTATAATGCATGGAAAAAGAAAGACCGAATTGCTCGAATCACAATTCTAAGTTCAATGAGGGACGATCTGTTACTGCGGTTCGAAAAGTTTCGAACTGCAAAGGCCTTGTGGGAAGCTGTGAAGTTTCAGTACGGAGTGACCTTCGTCACAAGGGCCCGTCAGCTTGGGCTTATGTTTGATGGGTATAAAATGTGCCAAGGTCACACAATGAGGCAGCATATTACCGCAATGTCATACATGATTAGCGAGTTGAGCGCTGCCGGTCGTGCTAAGACCGATGAGGAGCAAGTGTCTGCTCTCATCAGATCATTGCCTTCGAAGAGTTGGGAGAATATGAAGGTCCATCTGACCCATGCTGATGACATCAGGACATTTGACCAGGCCGCAAAACACCTAGAGCTGGAGGAGGACCGCATGCTTGCGGAAGCCCCTCTAACTGAAGTGTTTGCTGCTGACGCTGGCGCTCCTCGGAGGAGTGCAGGCTTCAAGCGCAAAACAGATAGAGCTCAGGGTTTTAAAGGCAAGAAGGGTGCAAATGCAAACAAAACAGAAAACAAAGCTGGAAAGAAACGACCTCGAGGTTCCAGAGGTGGGAAAGATAAGTCTAATGTGACTTGTTTTAACTGCCGAAAGACTGGACATTTTGCTCGTGAGTGCACTGAGCAAAAGGTAATTACTGTGTGTAATCCCTCGAATTGTAATGTGACTAGTTCTGTGATGCTCACTGATCATTCTCCTGTGTGGATTGTGGATTCAGGTGCCACGGACCACGTAACAAAGGATCGTTCTGCCTTCGTGGAATATCGCCGTGTTCCAAGTGGGAGGCGAGTAAACATGGCAAACAACACTAGCATTGAAGTTCTTGGAGTTGGCACATGCAAAGTGGCTTTGCGAAGTGGTCGGATCCTATTACTTCACGACGTGTTGTATGCACCAGCTATACGGCGAAATATTATTTCTGTTGTTGTCTTGATGAGACATGGTTTTAAAGTTATTTTTGAGAACAATGATATGGGTTATACCTTTCTAACATTTATTATGGACATGCTTTTCTTTCTGACGGTTTTATTGTGTTGGACGCAATTTATGATTTCAATCATAACGCTAGTGCCTTTATGAGCCAAAGTTCCATGAATAATGATTCAGTTATGTGGCATGCTAGACTAGGTCACATTGGTGTTGACCGGATGTACAGGTTGGCAAAGGAGGGGGTATTAGGAGAATGCTCCAAATTTGAATTGCCGACCTGTGAACCTTGTCTAGCTGGAAAGGCAACTAGAAAACCGTTCGGAAAAGCCATTAGGGCTACTTCTCCTTTAGAACTAATTCACTCAGATATTTGTGGACCTTTGAATGTGCGTACTAGACATGGACAAAGTTACTTCATCACATTCATTGATGACTTCACGAGATATGGCCATATTTATCTTATTTCTCACAAGTCAGAAGCTCTAGAATGTTTTAAGAAATTCATGAGCTTAGTTGAGAAACAGTTGGATAATAAGATAAAAACTCTTAGAACGGATAGAGGTGGTGAGTATCTCTCCATAATGTTCAAGGAGTTATGTGATGAAAAGGGGATATCTAGACAACTCACTATGCCTTATACTCCTCAGCAAAATGGTGTTGCTGAGAGAAGGAATAGAACGTTGCTAGACATGGTTAGATCCATTATGGCGCATGCGAGCTTACCAATTTCGTTTTGGGGAGATGCTCTAATGACTGCTGCCTATATCCTCAATAGAGTTCCAACAAAATCGGTTCCCTCAACTCCATATGAGTTATGGACAGGACGGAAGCCTGATTTTAGTCTGCTGCGTCCTTGGGGATGCGCGGCATACATTCATTCTACTAGTCACCGATATGGAAAACTAGGACCTAGAGGGAAAAGTGTATCTTTGTAAAATACAGTGATTTCTCCAAAGGTTATGTTTTTATCGGGGTAGACGAGAATGAAAGAAGGACGGAACTGGAGTCTAGGGATGCCACATTCTTGGAAAATGATTTTCCAACCCTTGTTGGAGCTATCAAAGAGTCAGTGGACTTCTTTGAACAACAAGATGAGGACATTGCCACTCCACGGGATCATGATCTGGAAGTTGAACTTGAGGTTCCACCAGTCGATCCTAGTGGGAGCAGCAGTGCTGAGGATCCGATAGCTCTCACGGAGGATGAGCCATCAGATATCCATCTGCGTCGAAGCAAATGCGGGCTCATTCCTCGTAGGCGGTTTCGCTTAGAGGAAGAGGCCCTCATGATAGCTCAAGAAGAAATTGATTATGAATCATCCGGGATGACAGTAATCGATGAGCAAAAACCGGAGAACTTGAAATAGGCTTTGGAAGGTCCAAATGCTAAAGAGTGGTTAGAAGCTATAAAGGAAGAGTTGGAGTCGATGAAAGTTAATCGAGTCTGGGACTTGGTCGACTTACCGCCGAACCGAAAGGCCATTGGGGCCAAGTGGATCCTCAAGATTAAGAGGAAGGCGGATGGATCTATTGATAGATTCAAGGCTAGACTGGTAGCTAAAGGCTACACCCAAAGAGAAGGCGTGGATTTTGAGGAAACATTTTCACCCGTGGTTAGGTTTGCCTCCATCCGCCTTCTACTAGCTATTGTATCTCAGATGGACTTAGAGCTTTACCAAATGGATGTAAAGACTGCTTTTCTCAATGGAGAACTTGAGGAGGAGATCTATATGGATCAACCTCAAGGTTTTGAAGTCAAAGGACAAGAGCGCAAAGTGTGAAAGCTCAATAAGTCCTTATATGGCTTAAAACAAGCGTCTAGACAGTGGAACATTCGCTTCCATCAAGCTATATCAGAGAATGCGTTCTCTATGCTTCAGGAAGATCACTGTGTGTACGTTAAGACATCCAATGGTAAATTTGTCATTCTGACCTTGTATGTTGATGACATACTCATAGCTGGCAATAGCAAAGAGTTTCTGAAATCCACTAAAGAGTGGTTGTCCTCCACGTTTGATATGAAGGACATGGGTGAAGCTAGCTACGTCCTTGGTGTGAAGATTGTTAGAGATAGGTCCAAGAGACTTCTGGCATTGTCTCAAGAGACTTATATTAACAACGTCTTAAAGAAATACCATATGGACAAATGCAAACCAATCGACACTCCTGTTGAGAAGGGTTTGCACTTAAGCCTTGATAAGCATCCTGAGACTCCTGAAGAGGGCCAAAATGGACAACGTTCCATACTCCAATGCTGTGGGAAGCCTCATGTACTCTATGATGTGTACTAGGCCAGACATTTGTTATGTTGTGGGCGTGGTAAGTCGATACCAGTCCAACCCAAGCATGGAGCATTTTGTGAAGGACATCATAGCGAGAAAGGAAGTTGTGTTAAGACATGTGTCTACTAGTCTTATGGTAGCTGACCCTCTTACCAAAGCCATAGCTAAGGACTCGTTTGTGTCTCATGTGAAGTCCTTAGGCTTACGCAGACTTTGATGTATTGGCATGTCTGACTTCCTTTTATGAGTGATTGTGTTTTTCCTTTCAACTATATCTGTTTGGTTTATGTAGTTGTTCTAGCATAAAATATTATTCTGTCAATAGGTTGAAGAATGCTTACTCACACGAGCATTCGCCTCTGGCGCTTTTGGTAGCGAGCAGAGATGAGACTGATCATGAGGAGATCTTGTATGATAGATCCAGAATAGTTCATGATAGGACAGTCGCCTTGATTAGGAATCAAGATGAGATCCTCTATGTTGGTAAGGATTGACATGAATGTTCCCACGATTCATGTCACCTATAGAAGCCAAGTGCGAGCATCACATGTGGCGCCAGGTGACACCTGTATGGCGTTAAGGCGACAATGATGAAGCTCGGGTCAGGCGCAGAGGGGGTGCGACTGGACTAAGACTTGTATGGTGTTGAGAGACAGACATACTGTTGTGTACAGTATGATCCACCATAGCATGTTTGTCATACAACATGTGCTGAGCGACCATTTGGAAGTGAAAGGATGGATCCCTGCTCCTTCACTGTGTGAGTCCAAGACTTGATTGTCATTTAGTTGCCCTCAGTGACCTTCGACGACACCATGAAGCAAAGAATTGATGTGGCTACTTTGGGATGTTATCTATGACCATGAGAGATTCGGTCTAAAGAGGCATCTTCGGGAAAGGAGTCAACTCTGAGTGTAATGATGGTCTGGGGCGTAGAGAAAGGTTTGACTGGACTGCACTAAAAGTATTTGTTGGGCCCAACTGTATTGGATACAGTAGCAAGTACCTTGAGGACAAGAAGGTATTCTCTCCGAGGGATCGAGATACCGTTCATGTCAAGTGAGTTTCTGAGTAAACCTGGGGAACAGTGATGTGCATTTGACTGCTTAATTGTTATTTTTTTGAGGATGTTGTCATTCTGGCCTTCTAGTAAGGTTTCTAGTTTGAGACTCCTAAATTGCAGGTGCATCACCGGTCGCACGACCCATTTGTCCGTATGATCGGAAGAGTACATGTGTCCGGGACACATATGGTCTTGTATCAGGGATACATGATCAGAGACTTGCGTATTGTGGATGCATTCTTGGAAGAGAGAAATAGTTGTGTATATCAGGGATGTATACATATGTGTCAGGGACACATGAAGAGGTGACACATTGTCATCTTATGATTGTATGTATCGAGGATATATACGTATGTGTCAGGGACACAAAAGAAGATGACGTGTTGTTGACGTGCTGTTGTGCAAGTGGGAGATATTGGATTAATCTAAGGATTAAGATGATGTTTGCCCAAAGCACTGACACGTGGCGCACTCTCATTGGCTGCGCATTAGGGTTTAGGGTGGGGTCATCTATATAAGGAGGGGAGCCTCCCATTGGATGGACTAATTTCTTGTTTGCAAACCCTAGCCTCCACGCTAACCCTAGCCACCCTCTCCCTCTCTCTCCCATTGATCCCTCTACATCCACCAAGCCAATCCGTAGACTCTTGGGTTGTGGACTCGTGCTTCTTCTCCAAGAGAGTAGAAGACCGACCGGTGCTCTAGAGGATTCCGTGAGGTGATCGTCGATCCATTCCGCTACCACAGGTTCTCTCCACCAAAGGTAATTCTGAACCTGTAGATTCAATCGTAGATTGCTAACAACTCTTTCTCCCTCTCTCCTTCTCTTTGTCTCTCTCTTTTTCCTTCATTCACAGTCTCCTTCTCTCTCCTCTCTCGACTTCTCGCTCTAATTAACTCTCTCCTCTTCTCCGTTTCACTCCTTATCGCTCTCCTTCCCTATTGTCCCCTCTATTTCTCCATCTCTCCTCCCTCTCTCCTTGCCCTTCTCACTCTCTCCCCCTCTATCCACCTCTCCTCTCTCTCCTTCTCCTTCTAGCTCTCTCCCTCCGTCTCTCCCTCTCTCCTTGTTTCCCCATTTCCTTCTCTCTCGTCCTACACTCTCCTTCTCTCTCCCCCTCCTTCTCCTTGTTTTTCACTCTCTTGTTGCCCCGCGCTCTCTCCTTCTCACTCCTCTCTATGAATCTCTCTTCCCTTCTATCTTCTATCTTCTCTCTCCTTATCCTTCACTCTCCGTCTTCAATCTCCTTCCCTCTCTCTCCTCCTCCTCTACTTCAATACCTCTCCTTCTCTTTCCACTTTTCCTTCTCCTTCTCTCCCTTGTCTCTCTGTCCCTCGCTTGCCTTCTCCTCTTGCTTCTCTCCCTCTCTCTCCTTCTCCTTCCCATCTCCGCCCTCCTCCCTCTCTCCATCTCCTTCCCTCCTCCATCTCCCTCTACTTCTCTCTCCATGTCCATCTCTCTCTCCCCACCTCCCTTACTCTATCGTACTCTCTCGCTCTCCTCCTTCTTCTCTCTCTTTCCTTCTCTCTCCTCCTCCTCTGCCTCTCCTCTCCTCGTCTCCTTCTCGCTTTCCTCCCTTCTCACTCCCATTGTCCTTCTCTCCCTCCCTCTCCCCTTCTCCTTCTCTCTGTGTGCCCTTATTCTTCTCTCCGTCGTTCTCCTTGTCCTCTCTCTTGTTCTCCTTCTCATCTCCTTGTTCTCCTCCTCTCTCCTTCTTCTCCCTCCTCCTCTTCCTCCTTCTCTTTCTCTCATCTCTCTCCCCCTCCATTTTCTTTTCCTCTCCGTAACCTTCACTCTCTCCCACTCCTCTCGTTCTCCTTCTCTCTTTCTCCCTCCCCCTTCTCCTTCTCTCTATGTCTCTCTCTCCTAACCTTTTGTCTTTGCTTCTCCCTCCCTCTTTCCTTTTCTCCTTCCCTTCCAGTCTCCCCTTCCTTCCCTCTCTCTTTCCTTCTCTCTCCTCCTCCTCTGTCTCTCCTCTCAACGTCTCCTTCTCTCTCCTACTCCTCTGTCTCTTCTCTCCTCGTCTCCTTCTTTCTCCTCCCTCACTCTATCGTACTCTCTCGCTCTCCTCCTTCTTCTCTCTCTTTCCTTCTCTCTCCTCCTCCTCTATCTCTCCTCTCCTCGTCTCCTTCTCGCTCTCCTCCCCTCTCACTCCCATTGTCCTTCTCTCCCTCCCTCTCCCCTTCTCCTTCTCTCTGTGTGCCCTTATTCTTTTCTCCGTCGTTCTCCTTGTCCTCTCTCTAGTTCTCTTTCTCATCTCCTTCTTCTCCTCCTCTCTCCTTCTTCTCCCTCCTCCTCTTCCTCCTTCTCTTTCTCTCATCTCTCTCCTCCTCCCTTTTCTTTTCCTCTCCGTCACCTTCACTCTCTCTCACTCCTGTCGTTCTCCGTCTCTCTTTCTCCCTCCCCCTTCTCCTTCTCTCTATGTGTCTCTCTCCTTACCTTTTGTCTCTGCTTCTCCCTACCTCTTTCCTTCTCTCCTTCCCTTCCTGTCTCCCCTTACTTCCCTCTCTGCTTCTCCTTGTCTTTCTCCGTCTAGCTCACTTACCGACTCCCTCGCTCTTTCTCCCTCTCTCCTTCTCTTTGTCTCTCTCCTTTTCCTTCATTCGTAGTCTCCTTCTGTCCTCTCTCTCCACTTGTCGCTCTAATTCACTCTCTCCCCTTCTCTGTTTCACTCCTTATCGCTATCCTTCCCTATTGTTCCCTCTACTTCTCCATCTCTCCTAACTGTCTCCTTGCCCTTCTCACTCTCTCCCCCTCTGTCCACCTCTCCTCTCTCTCCTTCTCCTTCTAGCTCTCTCCCTTCGTCTCTCCCTCTCTCCTTGTTTCCCGTTTCCTTCTCTCTCGTCCTAAACTCTCCTTCTCTCTCCCCCCTCCTTCTCCTTGATTTTCACTCTCTTGTTGCCCCGCGCTCTCTCATTCTCACTCCTCTCTCTGATTCTCTCTTCCCTTCTATCTTCTATCTTCTCTCTCCTTATCCTTCACTCTCCGTCTTCAATCTCCTTCCCTCTCTCTCCTCCTCCTCTACTTCAATACCTCTCCTTCTCTTTCCCCTTTTTCCTTTTCCTTTTCCTTCTCTCCCTTGTCTCTCTCTCTCCCTCGCTTGCCTTCTCCTCTTGCTTCTCTTCGTCTCTCTCCATCTCCTTCCCATCTCCGCTCTCCTCCCTCTCTCCGTCTCCTTCCCTCCTCCATCTCCCTGTACTTCTCTCTCCTTGTCCATCTCTCTCTCCTCTTCTCTCTCACTCTATCGTACTCTCTCCCTCTCCTCCTTCTTCTCTCTCTTTCCTTCTCTCTCCTCCTCCTCTGTCTCTCCTCTCCTTCTCGCTCTCCTCCCCTCTCACTCCCATTGTCCTTTGATGCATTGCATACATTGCATCATATGTCTTTCATTTAGATTATTTTTATATAAATAAATGCTACTAAGGTATTGTTTTGAGCAATTGTGTAGAATTCAGGAGTTACAATAAAATTTACCAATATTCGAGCTAAAACGCGTGCAATGGACTCAAATAGATCACAAAGACCAATTAGCTAGAGATTCAAGCTCAAGTTGAAATCCAATTGATCACATAAAGGGCCAGGGAATTGATTGCATAAAAAGTCAGGGACCTGATCACAAATTAGAAGGACTAAAAAGTTATTTTGGAGAAGTATTCAAGAAGAAATTAAATTCGGATCTCCAAAGATATGCAATAATTGATTCAGACGCATGGAGTCCAGCTAGAACATACCAAAAACACACCAGCAAAAGCACAAAACGATCTGAGCCATCCATGCGGCGTTTCCGCCGCATCTGACGGTCAATGTGCGGCGGAAACGCCGCACGGTGTGCGATCCGTGCCTCCGAATTTCAACCAGTCGTGTCATAGCACGTGTCCTTCCTTATTCATACTTAGGGTTCCTTGTATCGGCTATAAATAGCCCCGAAATTATGTTGCAAGGGGAACTTTTGTATTTCCATTCTATAGCAATAAAATTCTGCCCATTTATTTCTCCATTGTCTTTGTCTTTCGTACGCTTAGTTTTAGATTAATATTTTATGTTCTTAATTCCAATAGAGTAGAGTAATTTAGTTGTTCTTTATTCTTCTCTTAGAATAATTTGTTGCATGCTTAGAATAATTGCATTTGTTTTTTGTAGTTCGTAGTTTAGTATAATATTTCTTTTTTTTCCGTAGTCTCTCGATGATCTCCATCACCCCTTCTCCTCATCTTCTCCCCATGGGTTTCTGAAACCCTCCAAAGGGTGGGGGTGACGGATTTAGGGTTAGAGAAGAGAGGTCATTTTTATTTTAATTTCTTGATTAGTGTTTTGATCATATGAGTTTTTGTTAAATCAATTATCATATGATGCTTAATATCTCACTTGATTTATAATAATTTTCATGTTCTCTAATCTAACTCGAAGATTCATAACTCTCACCCACTGGACTCTCATCCATAGTTGTTTCTTCTTAGTTTTTGTTTTTGTTGTTCCTGCTGTAGAAAAATTAAAAAATCCAAAAATCTCAAACCAACCCTATTTCTCTTTTTCTTTCCTTAATCAAAAAAATCACAAAAATATAAGAATCTCTCCCTCCTTGTGTTCGACCCGTACTTGCTGCGTCTTCATCAACGCCGTGCACTTGCGGTATAAATAAAAATCTCATCAAGTTTTGGGCGCCGTTGCCGAGGAGGCGACGAGAATTTGAAGTTTTTTTTGTGATTTCTTTTGTTCTTTTTGGATTTTGATTTTTCGCAATCTAACGTTTTCTCTGTGCTTTTCAGGAAGTAGTAGAGACGACGCAAAAATCCAGAGGTGATCCAACGTGAACAGGCGGCGAAAACGCCGCTCCATCAGTATAGTTTGCGGCGGAAACGCCGCACAGGTTGGAAATCTGGGCGTGAAATTTCTCTGGGACGCGACGCATCTCTGGGTGGACGCGTTGAGAAACTGGAAATTTTCGACAGCGGGCACCGAACCCGACTGAGCATGCGTAGGTAACCTTTGTTGCCTTTTCCTTGTAATTTCTATTTTTGGAAAATTTCCTTTTTGGTAGAATTGCATGTGTAGAGCAAACTTCCATAATTGACACTAATTCAACTTGTGACCTAAAATTTTGCAAAATTAGAAAGGCCTTAGTGCATGCATCATTTAGAGATTTTCTCGCATTATGCATGCTAAATTTTGCAAATAAATTCATTGTTGAAGAGTGCTGGAGGCAAGGTACGTGCGCGGTTTTTATCGATTGCATTTAAGCATATAATTTAGTTTGCATGCAACCTTGCAATTGTCCCCAATTAAAGACCAATGTTTGACTATCTTTGCTACATTTAAGTTAAACTATCTTAAGGGCAACTCCGTAGGAAAAGATACGGTGGGGATTTCATCACCCTCCCGTGGCTCACAAATCACAATCCTAAAGTGACACCCAAGCCTTAAAATTAAAATCAATTAGACATTGGCCCCTAAGGATTCAGACTCAATTAATGAGAAGATTGGTTTGACTTGCTATGACTTGAAGCTGATAGAATTTAATTTGGTGTCTAGAAAGTGTTTTTGTGTTGACGTAAGTCTTCCAAGCGAAGTGGTTGTCTAATTGGCACCGACTCTGTCGGAATCGCCCCCACTAGCTATACACGGCCTGGCCAATTTGGTTTGATTAGTGAGGGAGGTGAATCAAGCGAACCAATTCGACTCAACCAGTTAGGAGTCGTCTAGATTTAAGCTACACTAGGTCTAGGATTGTTTGAACCGTGCTTGTTTAGGAAACTTCTGACCAACCCTCTCATCTATCTTTTAGAGTTAAGTTTCCCTTCTCATCTGAGTCTTCTTTCTCTTCTCACCTCAATTCTCTAGATTAGGATTCCTTTCTCATATTTCCCCCTTCTATTGTTTGTTTCCATTATTTTGAAAAAAAACTTATTACAAAAAAATAAAATAAAAAAATCAATTGATTCTTGAATTTGAAATTTAAATTTCGAATTTGAATTCAAAAATTAATTCAAACCGGTGCACTCAGATTTGGGTTCGGGACTTGAGAAATCGACTCTCACGAGTTCATCTAGATTCCAGTCTAGAGCTTAGCCCGGATCTAATGGGTGAGAATGTAGTGGACCCACCTGTTGCACCACCTATGACTCTGAGGGATCGGTGCATCGTTATGCCACCATACCGGGTCGCGACTTCGAACTAAAGGCACAATACCTGAGTATGTGGCCCAAGTTCACCTCTAAGGAAGACCCATAACTCTTCCTTAGAGAATTTGAGGAAATCTGCTCCCTTATGCAATACCAGCATATCCCTGAGGAGACAGTGCGTCTTAAATTCGTGCCTCTAGCACTGAAGGACGACGCTAAGAGATGACTATATAGTCTAGCCGAAAGATCTATTAGGAGTTGGGCCGAGTTTGTTCAAGTGTTCTTAAAGAAATATTTCCCCAACCATAAGACTATTAGGATTAGAAATGAAATTTGTGCATTCGTTCAATCTGAGAGCGAGCCGTTCTATTCCTATTTGGAAAGATTTAAGCACCTGCTGACCCAATACCCTCGTCATGGAATTCCAAGATGGCAATTGTGCCAAATTATCTATGAGGGATTGACACCTACATCTAGAGTTATGCTAGAATCTGTAAGCCAAGGAAGCTTTATGTCCAAAAATGAGAATGATGTTTCGACTTTTCTTGAAGACTTAGCTGATAATAGTATGCAATGGGACACGGCTAGGGCACCGACCAACCCGAGTATTGGATCTAGAATAGCAAATCAATCCAGATCAGGTGTCTTTGCTGTAGATGCTTCTATAGCTGCTGAAGCAAAATTAGCCACCCTTATGCGTAGGATGGAAACTATAGAGATTCAAACCCGACCCTAGTGAATCAAATCTCTTTTGTTTCTTGCTCTAGGTGTGGCCAAACTGGTCATGTTTTGGAGGAGTGTGCACACATTTCTTCGGACATGGAACAAGTTAATGCTGCTTTTAATCGTCCTAGGAATGACCCTTATTCGTCAACCTATAATCCAGGTTGGCGCAACCATCCCAATTTTTCATGGAGCCAAGGGAATTCAAATCATGCACCCATGCCCCAGCAAGGCCAACCACCTAGACAACAAATGTACTCAAACAACAACAACAATAATAGTGATGTCCGATTAACTGATTTGGAAAACTTAATGAAAACATTTGTTCAAACAACTACTCAATCTTTTCAAAAGCTAGAAACTCAAGTGAGTCAATTAGCACAAGTTGTAGGTGAAAGAGAAAAAGGAAGATTCCTAAGCCAACCCGAGGTGAACCCAAGAATTAACAATCCACATAATCAACATATGACATATCAACCACATCAACATATGCCATATCAACCACCTCAACCATTTAATCCTCAATCATTCAATCCTCAACAAATTAGGCCTCCACCTAATGTACCATATAATGCACCACCTCCTAATGTGAACAATAATAACAGACCAGTTCATATGGTTCAAGAAGAAGAGCAAAATCAACACATTAATGCTATACTTACATTAAGATCTGGAAAATCTGTTAATAACAAAGTCACTCACCCTTTGGTTAATGAGCCTAATAATTCTGTCATACCTGAACCATCTAATGGGCCACCAATTCAATCTGAGGTACCAATTGAAATTGAACCAACTGAACCTGAAAGCGTATTCATTCCCAAAGCACCATTCCCTAATAGACTTAATAAGAATCATACAAATCAAATGGAGAAAATGTTGGAAGTTTTTAAGCAAGTAAAAGTGAACATCCCTTTATTAGAAGCTATTCAACAAATTCCACCTTATGCAAGATTCTTAAAAGACTTATGCACCAAGAAAGTAAAACACAAGTACCAAAAAGAGTCTTCTTAACTGCAAATATAAGTTCTGTGTTAACCCAACCCACACAAATTAAATATAAAGACCCTGGTTGTCCAACTATTTCATGTGTAATTGGTAACACCTTAAGCAATAGGGCATTGCTGGATTTGGGTGCTAGTGTTAATCTGCTTCCTTACTCTGTATATAAAGAATTGGATATAGGAGACCTTAAACAGACTAGGACCACACTCCAATTGGCTGATAGATCTGTTAAGATTCCTAGAGGTGTGGTTGATGATGTTCTGATCAAAGTGGGTGAATTCATATTTCCTGTGGACTTTGTTGTCTTAGACACGGAGCCTGTTGCTAACCCTAGCAATCAAATTCCTGTGATCTTAAGAAGACCTTTTTTAGCCACTTCCAATGCCCTAATCAATTGTAGGAATGGATTCATGAAATTGTCATTTGGAAATTTGACTGCTGAGCTAAATATTTTTAACTTAGGGAAGCAACCTGGAATTTTGTCTGATGAATCGAGTGAATTGAATTACATTCAGGATTGTAGTGAGGATGATTTGATTTCGGATTACTTAAACTTCACCCAATTGGATGAAGTTGATTTTCAAAAGAACCTGAGTGGTGAGGCCACAATTTGTGACCAAATCAATCATATAGGTTCGAATCAATCTTCACCCAATTGGTCAACCTTAGGTGGACTTTTAGCCGAACCAAGACCTCAAGCCAAACCCTCACTACAAGAACCACCATCACTAGAGTTGAAGCCTCTCCCTAGTACACTTAAGTATGCCTTTTTAGGACCCTCATCCACCCTCCAAGTTATCATAGCATCGGCTTTGACCCCCAATCAAGAGAAGGAATTGTTGATAGTCCTCAGTAGGAATAAAGAAGCTATTGGATGGACCATGACCGACATCAAGGGGATTAGCCTATCTATAGTCCAACATAGGATCCATTTGGAGGATAATACTCAACCCCGTAGGGATCCGCAAAGGCGGCTTAACCCGGTATGAACTGAGGCGGTCAAAAAGGAAATACTTAAGTGGTTGGACAATGGAATTATATACCCTATATCCGATAGTGCTTGGGTTAGTCCTGTTTAGGTTGTCCCTAAGAAATCTGGAGTTACTGTAGTAGAGAATGAGCTTAATGAGTTAGTCCCGACCCGTATCCAAACAGGTTGGAGGATTTGCATTGACTATAGGAAACTGAATTCTGCAACCCGTAAGGACCACTTCCCTCTTCCTTTCATAGATCAAATGCTAGAACGGTTGGCCGGATATGAGTATTATTGTTTTCTTGATGGATATTCCGGCTATAACCAAATTCCTATCGCTCCTGAGGATCAGGAGAAAACTACCTTCACGTGCCCATTCGACACGTTTGCTTTCCGTCGCATGCCCTTTGGCTCGTACAATGCTCCTGCCACATTTCAAAGATGTATGGTTAGCATCTTCTCTGAAATGGTGGATAATTTCATGGAAATTTTCATGGATGATTTCTCTATCTTTGGTCCCACTTTTGCCAATTGTTTGAACAATTTGGAATTAGTACTGGTAAGGTGTAAGGAGAAGAACTTGACCTTAAATTGGGAAAAATGTCATTTCATGGTTAAGCATGGAATTGTACTTGGTCACATTGTGTCTAAGGATGGCATTCAAGTGGATAAAGCCAAGGTGGACTTGATTAAGCATCTCCCTCCACCAACAAATGTCAAAGAGATTCGTTCATTTTTAGGGCATGCCGGATTCTATCGAAGGTTTATCAAGGACTTTAGTAACGTGGCTAGACCATTGACTGAATTATTAGCGAATGACTCTAAGTTTGAATTTTCTGATAAATGTTTGGAGTCCTTTAACCACCTTACGAGGGAATTGACGTCGGCACCCATTATTCATTCACCCGATTGGACCCAACCATTTGAGATCATGTGTGATGCATCGGATTACGCCATAAGAGCGGTGTTGGGTCAGAAAATTGAAAAGAAACCTCACGTGATATATTATGCTAGTAAAACATTGAATGGTGCCCAATTGAACTATACGGTAACCGAGAAAGAATTTCTAGCAGTCATTTTTGCCTTGGAAAAATTTCGACAATATTTGATAGGCACACATGTGATTATTTACACGGATCATGCGGCAATAAGACATTTAGTGAACAAAAAGGATGCGAAGCCGCGTTTATTGCGTTGGATCTTACTACTGCAAGAATTTGATGTCGAAATCCGTGATAAAAAGGGTTGTGAAAATGTAGTCGCCGATCACTTGTCTAGAATTCCTCTTATCCCAGTGAATAACACACTAGTGAATGAGAACTTTCCGGATGAACAAATTATGGTTGTGTCTGGCGAAATATGGTTCGCCGATATAGTCAATTTCTTAGTAACTGGTGTGACCCCGACTGAATGGTCTAACAACGATCAAGCCAAATTTAGGTCCCTAGTGAAGAATTTTTATTGGGATGACCCATATCTTTTCAAGTATTGTTCGGATCAAATCATTAGGAGATGTGTTCCTGAGGAGGAATTTGCAAGTGTTCTGTCTTTTTGTCATGACCAAGCATGTGGAGGACATTTTTGAGCTAAGAAAACCGCGGCCAATGTTTTACAGTGCGGATTTTATTGGCCCACCCTATTTAAGGATGCATTTGCATTTTTTAATTCTTGCTCTAGATGTCAAATGCTAGGAAAAATCTCTCGTAGAGACATGATGCCTCTGCACCCTATTCTCATAGTTGATATCTTCGATGTTTGGGGCATCGATTTTATGGGCCCGTTTCCAATGTCTTTTGGGAAGGAGTATATCTTGCTAGTTGTGGACTATGTGTCCAAGTGGGTTGAGGCTATCCCCACAAAATCCAATGACAACAAAGTTGTTGTCAAATTTCTGAAGGAGAATATTTTCTCCCAATTCGGTACTCCACGTACCATTATCAGTGACCGGGGTACTCATTTTTGTAATAGATCATTTGAAGCTTTGATGAGAAAATATTCCATAACTCATAAGTTAGCTACCGCGTATCACCCTCAAACAAGTGGACAAGTTGAGGTTTCCAATAGACAAATCAAGCAAATTCTGGAAAAGACAGTTAATGCCTCACGTAAGGATTGGTCTGTAAAGATTAATGATGCGTTGTGGGCCTATCGGACCACTTTCAAGACCAATTTAGGAATGTCCCCTTACTGGTTAGTCTATGGAAAAGCGTGCCACTTACCGGTCGAATTGTAGCATAGAGCCCTTTGGGCTATTAAGAAACTGAATATGGATTTAGAGGCAGTCGGTAATGCTCGAAAATTGGATTTAGTTGAGCTTGAGGAAATAAGAAATGAGGCTTATGAGAATGCTAAAATTTATAAGGAAAAAACCAAGGTTTTTCATGATAAATCCATCGTTAGGAAATCTTTTTCTCCTTGACAGTTGGTCCTTCTCTATAACTCTCGCCTTCATCTCTTTTCCGGCAAACTCAAGAGTCGTTGGACCGGCCCTTTCATGATCAAAACCGGTTTCCCTCACGGAGCGGTTGAGATCAGTAATCCGGAGAACGGTGAAAACTTTAAAGTTAACGGGCATCGATTGAAGCCCTACTTAAATCGTCCCTCCAATGTTGCATAAGAAGTCGTGTTTTTACACGCAATTCCTCATTTTGATTAAGTTTTAGTTTGTTTCTCAAAAAAAAAAAAAAAGAAGAAAAAAACCCGTATATGACTTATTTTTGGAGAACGGTGGGAGTACATGACTTATTTTTTCTAAATCTAACGTATACCACTTTAGCAGCATTCTATCACCATGGTGTTTTCCGAGAAGAACTTCCACCCGTTGCTTGTTAGTGATCAATATGGCACCCACTTTTACGAGGAAATCATAACACGGAGTTGGAGCTACTTGGTCCATAATAACAATGATGTTTACCGCCCTAGCTTAGTGGAGGAGTTCTATAGCAGTATCACTAACATAGACCTGGACAATGGGTACATTTTACTGAATTGGAGAAACAAAGTCTGGGCGATTGACCTCCACATCATCTCCAACTTGGCTGACATACCACAAGGGGCCTCCACTTTGCCATCCGAGGAACTCAGTTTCTATCGGTCACTCATGGGACCAGATTGTGTGCTTAGTCGTGATCGGGGTATCAAGGGCACATCAATGTACCGAAATGTCTTTACAGCAGGTAGGTGGGCATGCCAAAATGTCACGAGTAATACCCACAACACTTCTTTTCGCACCGTTGAGATGGGCATCGTTCACTCCCTGATGACCCGTGATCGCACTTACTGTATGTGCCGACGACTTCTGACCACCATCAGAGAAGGTCACCAACGCAGCTCCCAACCTCTGCCATGCCTTGTCACCACTATCTGCAAGCACTTCATGGCCTATGAGTCTTTCTGGGTGTACGAAGCCGACATGCTCCCTTGTACGGTGGAACGAGAGACATCCTCCTATTGTGGCACTATAGCGGACCTGTGGACACCTCCAGAAATGGAGGATGCTATGCAATCAAGTGAGTCGTTGATTGACATCATTTCATGCTTATATTTCTATCTTATATCCATTATCTTTCACCTAAACAATGCTATGTTACGAGTTTTATGTTTAGTTTTCAGGAATAAATAGGTTTGAAGAGATGAAACATAAAAGGACCCAAAAGCTGGGAAAAAGGACTGGATTGTGAGATCTGGGGACCAAAATGCAAGGGAGAAGGACCTTAACGCAAGACAGAAGGACCTAAGAGCAAAACAGAATACTCCACACCATCATGGGGAGTATTTTAGCAATGGGATTCGGGTCGGAGCTCCAATAAACAAAGTAAATGCATCCAACACCACCAAATACACAAAGAAAAGCCCAACACAAATTCCAGATGGATCCGGACCTTTTTGACCGCCAATTGGCGGTCGAAGACCGCTAATTGGCGGTCTGTTTTGGCCCAAATCCGCCAAGTTTTCTCCTGGACGTGTATTAATGTTTGTGTAGGCTATTTTGTGGTATTGGTTTAGTCCCACATCGGGGGATTGTCCCGGTTTGCCTTTTTCCATGGCTATAAATATAACTCTTCACCTTCCATTGTGATCACTCCATATTTTAAGTGGCTATTCTTCCTACTAGAAGTGAGGCCTTGAGCACACACTAAAGTAGGAGGGTGCTACTTGAAATGTGAGTCATTTTATCAATAAAGTTTTGTGTTTCTTTCATTGTTTGTTTATGCTTCTTTTATTGTTTGTGCATGTTTTAGTTTAATCGTCTTTTATTTCTAGCTTAGTTTTAATATGCTTTCTTTGCTTAGTTTCATAATTAGTGTAATGTTTAGTGAGTAGTTCCATCCCCTTTGGGGGTGGAGTAGATGTACATACATGCATTAGAGAATGGGATGAATGCTTTATTTTTGATGTGTTGATAAAACATGAATGTATGCTTGCTTGTTTAGGATAGAATTTATAACTTGATGAGTTTTGGCAAAATGATTAGACACCTCTCATGCTTGTTTAGGTTCTGAAATAAATAACTTGCATATGTAAATGTTAATCAACTAAGTTGGTGAATAGATTGATAGGTTTTTCCATAACATTTAGACACTTCCTATGCTTGATAAACACCACCTTCATGTGCTTAAAGAATGTATTCTACACCCACCTCTTTGCATGTGTGCACTCACTCCACCCCTTAGGGGTTTTCCCATTTCTGTATTCCAGCATTCTTCCTTTGTTCTTACCTTAGTTATTATTTCATTGTTTGGTTCTTCCTTTCGCATTTCCTACTTCTTAGCGTAGTATAGAGTAGAGTAGCATAAACATCTTTCTCCCCTTATTTTTGCCACTTGATTTCGTACAAGCAAGAGGCTACTCACCTCCCTGAGGACGACCCGTACTTGCCACCGCTTCATCGCGGGCGTGTACTTGCGGTTTAAATAAAACGTTCAACAAGTTTTTGGCGCCGTTGTCGGGGAGGTGCCAGTCCAGACTCTTCTTTGGACGATTCGAGTGGATTTAATTTGTGTTTTGTAGTTTTGCTTTGTTTTAGGAGACTTGGAGTTGTCAGGAGGAATGCTTTGAGAAGTTTGGAGTCAAGCTGAGAACTTCAGACCGCCAATCAGCGGCCTGAGACCGCCAATTGGCGGTCTGGTAAGCTCTGTTGGCTCTCTTATTTCTTTGGTCTGTTTGCATAATTGATGTAGTGATCTGGGATTTAATTTGGCATGTTTTGACTTATAGTTTGTTCCCATATCCATAATCAAACCTCCTTTAAGCAACTTGGACCCTAAAACTCAAAGCAAAAGATTAGGCATTCTTGTTGTTTAGGTCATGCATCATGTATGTGACTTAGGCATTTATATTGTCTTTTATCTTAGCTTTATTTTCTGTTGCTGAGAGCTGGCGTGAGGTACACACCTTCTACTCTCATTCATGCATTTCGTATAAACATGCATTAGTTAGTAGGAAGTGAATTGAAACAAGTGTGAGTTGAGCGTTTGTTTGGAGAGTTGATTGCTAGATTAGGACTCCAAAACGCTACTAAGGAGGGGTTGTCCCACAAAAGATAAGGTGGGGGATTTCATCACCCTTTCCTTCGCCCCACAAACCACACTAATAAAGAGCCTAATTTTTAAAATCAAGTAGACATTGGCCCTAAGGATTTCGGGCGCATTAGGAGAGTGATCCGGCCCCGACCGTCATGACCTGATCGGCGTTGCCCACTTTGTCGATAGTAGGAGAGACGAGATCCCCGGATCTTGGCTCACTTGCTGGGCTTTGTGGTCCTCGTCGTAGGGAGGTGAGGCCTGTTGAGGCCGCGTGACCTCGCAGTTAGGCGTCGTCTGGCTGTAAGGACCTATAGCAACCTTAGGATTGCTTGAGCCTTGTTTGCTTGTGTGCTTCTACCTGTACCCATCCGCCGTAGCATAATGACTTCTTCCCTTCTCTCCTGAGTCATTCTTTCTCTCTTGTGTTCCCCAGTCTTCTCTTCTACGTACATTCTTTGTTTGAAAAAAAAAGTTTTGGTGTGTATGCACCTTTGTGCATGCTTTCGTGGACACGAGACGAGAGTGGTCGTTTGACGAGGAGCATTGTCAATCCGGCTTCGGTCATCGATTTCTCGACGCCTTCCTCCACTCGTGTCGCACGTAGTTCGGGTCCAATGGTTGCTAATTTCCGTGAGGAGGAGCAGTTGCTGGACCCGCCTGCTCGACCTGTTCTTCCAGTTGTCGTTCCCATACCTCTTCGTGATCGATGCTACCCGAGTCGTACCGCTCTACCCTCGTGCATCGTATTACCAGAGGCTAATGGGAACCATTTTGAGGTTAAGCCTCAGTTTATTTCCATGCTCCCTCACTTCACTGGGAAAGGTGACCCCTATATCTTTCTCAGGGAATTTGAGGAGGTCTGTGCTATGTTCAAGCTGCAACAACTTAGCACAGACTCCATCCATCTTAGGCTTGTCCCCTTTGCGCTGAAGGATGACGCCAAGAAGTGGTTGTACAGCAACCAGGCGAATGCCTTTAAGACTTGGGACGAGTTTCAATCTGCATTCCTCAAGAAGTACTTTCCAAATCATCGGACTCAAAAATTGAGGAACGAAATAAATTCGTTCTATCAACATGAGACCGAACCATTCCATGCATACTTAGAGAGGTTCAAGGAGCTACTAACCTCATGCCCTCACCATGGCATCGAGTTGTGGCGCCTTTGTCAGATTGTTTACGAAGGTCTTCACATCCCGTCAAGAACGCTCCTTGAGTCCATGTGTCAAGGAGAGTTCTTGGGAAAGGATGAAAGGGAGGCATGGGCTTTCCTAGAAGACCTCGCTGAGAAAACCATGCAATGGGAGAGTGTGAGGGAGCCACCTGCATCATCTAGCATAGGAGCAAGGATCACGAATGCAAACTCGACTAGATCGGGTGCCGCATTTGTTGTCGATACCACTACGGCCACCGAGGCACGCATGGCGGCCTTAATGCGCCGTATGGATTCGATTGAGCTCCAAAACCAACAAAGTGCACCTCACATGTCCACATCTTGTCGAATTACCTGTCATTCATGTGGTAGGATAGGTCATGTAGAAAGCGAGTGTGAGTCCATTCCTCCTGAGATGGAGCGTGTCAACGCCATCTATGATAGAGCCAGGAATGACCCATACTCATCATCTTATAATCCTGGATGGAGGAACCACCCCAATCTTTCATGGAACCAAACTAATGCCCCGGGTGGTCCTTCCAACTCCTCTAGACCACATTACCAATCACACCAACCTCCCTTGCATGCACATTCCTATCAGCCACCCCGAGCGCAAACCACCAATCAATCGGGTTTCCCAAATTCCAATAATATGGAAACCCGATTCAATTCGCTTGAGACCTTGACTCGTGGACTTGAAAACTCAATGAAAATTTTTATGTCAACTACGAGTCAAGTTCTCACTTCCAATCAGCAGACCATCAAATCTCTAGAGCTTCAGATGGGCCAATTGGCTCAGTCTGTACCTGAAAGAGAGAGAGGGTCTTTTCCTAGCCAGCCTGAGGCTAACCCCCGTATGTACCAACAACAACACATACAAAATGAGAATGTGGTACCTCGGGGGAGGCAAGTGAACCATGTGGAGGAACCTATTCACCATGTCAATTCCATTGTGACCTTAAGGAATGGAAAACAGGTTGACAATCACATTTCCTTGCCACAACAACCACCATCTATGCAGCCCCTCAGTGGGAATGGTGGTGAAGAAGAGGCTGAGGCTGAGGGTAATACACCAAGGCTTTCTTCTCAGGCACCGCAGAAAACCTACCTGCCAAAAGCTCCCTATCCAAGTAGGTTAACCAAAAAGCAGAGTGACAACATGGACAAGATATTAGAGGTGTTTAAGCAAGTAAATGTTAACATCCCCTTGTTGGATGTCATCCAACAAATACCTCAATATGCCAAAGTGTTGAAGGATCTCTGCACAACCAAGAGGAAGACCAATGTTCCTAAGAAAGCATTCTTGGCTGCAAATATCAGCTCACATTTGTCCAATCCTACCTACACAAAATACAAGGACCCTGGGTGTCCTACTATTCAGTGTACGATAGGGGACACTAGAATGAGCAATGTTTTGCTTGATTTAGGATCAGCGGTCAACCTCCTCCCATTCTCTGTTTATAAACAGTTGAACTTGGGAGAATTGAAACCAACGAAGATCACCCTCCAATTGGCGGATAGATCCATTCGTATTCCCATGGGGATTATCGAGGATGTGCTTATCAAAGTTGGAGATTTTATATTTCCGGTCGATTTTGTTGTCCTCGATACCAATCCTGTTGCGAACACCCACTCTCAAATACCTTTGATTTTGGGTAGACCATTTCTGGCAACCTCCAATGCCTTGATTAATTGTAGAAATGGTCTCATGAAGCTCTCATTCGGTAACATGAGTGCCGAGTTTCATGTGTTCAACTCTGGTAGGCAACAGGAACCCATGGATGAACCTTTAAATCTAAATCTCATCCGCCAATTGGAGAAAACACCACAAAATCAACGAACACCCTAACCCCAATGCAACCCATTGAGAATGTTCGTGGGCCCAGCGAAAACTCATTGCCTGTCTTTGCAATGCAACAGAGTGAGCTGGCCTCGAACATGAATGTCCAAAGGGAGTGTTGGTTGCATGATTCAGTTGAGAGTACTAGTGAGAGTGAGACACCTCATCATATGCCTATACTAGAAGGTGTCTCTACCTCATGTCCCATGGCCACTGAGCCATTTGAGCTTCATATTGACTCCAACAAGGACCCACCCTATGACCGAGCTTATGCTTGATGATCTAAATGATGGTGGGAGGTCCTTGTCGGATGACTTGGGGAGAAGCCCCATTCTTAGTGATGCAAGTCTGCTGCATCCATCTAATGAGCCTGAGGAACTCATTCCGAAGCACCCGCCTATTGGTTGGAGGGTTTTCTTCGATGAGCAATTAAACCCTAGTGAGGCAACACAACTTCATTCTTTGTTGCCCACACCCAACCAATATCATGAGGGGTTCGAGCCTTTCAGGTTTGACCTTTCACCCCTCATGACACCTCAGAGTACCAGTGGAGTTTGCCCATCTCGGCAAGTCTCTGGTCCTCATGACTTGATGTTCTCATTTGATGTTCCTTGACCAAATGATTATGAGAATATCTTGGTTGATGTATATATCTTGTAAAAAATAAATAAATCAAAAAGAAAAGAAAAAAAGAAGAAGTGTGTAATAAAAGACTCGTTCAGTGAGCATCGATTGTTGTGGGCCCCAACCCTTGTGTACTTGGGCCAATCTCTTCACGTATTTATCTCCCTTCTTCAGCTTCTCACAGGTTTTGAGGGAATTTGGGTTTGTGTCCATCAACATGACCCTGAACGTCCATTTGTACTTCATGTTGGTGAGATCTTTCCTTTTTCATGCATGTATCCATGTAGTATCTTGTTCACATTCATTGAGGACAATGCATGGCGTAGGTGTGGGGGGTGTTTTACGTGTGTACATAGTCGAGTCTTTTTCTTTTGATTTTGTTTTCTTTTTGTGTGTATGTTAGGGTCATGCTAGTGTGCCGCATTTAACATTGATATATCTGCTTGCCATGATCCTTGGGTGACTTGTCTTATTTTGCTTCCCTAGTGCTTTAAAATTTTCAAATTTCTTTCAAAATCTTCATGTGTTTGTGAAAGAAAATGTTTTTGTGGGTTTTGCGTGTGTTTAGCATCTGCAAAACCGTTGAGAGGCAAAGTAAAAGAAAGCTCCCAAAAATTGTCTTGAACTTGATGCATTAGGATATCTAGTTTACTGGCTTTAGGTCTTATCGAGTCGTTAGGATGCACCCCGGTTTTCCCTCGGGGGGCGTGTAATCATAGGGTTTCAGCACTCAAACATTTAAAGAAGTCCACCCTGAACCTAGTGAGTCAAATAATTCGTGTCTGTTAGTATAAGGAAGTTTGTCGTAGTCAATGGCCATTAATCTCTTTTTGTGAAACTTAAGTGTAGGGGTTTTGGTTCCCATGTAGATAAATAAATAAGTGGTGTTCTCTCTTCTCGCACGGCTCCTATCACTCGGGAAAGTAGGTCTGAGGGGACTTTGTGCCTGGTGCTTTCGAGTCATCTGACTTGGGATGCACCGACCGAACTCCCGTTACACGGGTGGTAGGGATCGCCCTGTGTGGAGATTTGGGGGAAGGTGTACGTGATAGTGTAAGTCCTCATAGGCAATGATGCACGAAACCTGACCCTGGGAGAGTCAAACACCAACCAATAAAATGCTCCAAAGAAAAAAAAAGAAAAAAAAGAGTCAAATAAGAACCAAAATGGACTTTACACATTGTATCACATTCAGAAGTTAAGGTTGCCCATGTCTTTCACTTAAGTCCTTGACTAACTTTCACGAATAACTCATTAGGCTAGGTGTGTGGACGGATTACATATATAGAGTCGAACCGTAGTATTACCGCGTCCCATGACCGACAAAATAAGTCCAACGAGTCGTGTAGCTAGATTGATTAATGCATCTTGTTCGGATTTTGTGGGTATATCCGCTGAAAACCCTCAGGAGACAACACTCCTCCTCCTTGGCGACAAGGAGGTTTAACGGCTTGTTGCACATGCTAAGTGCAACCGTGATTCCTACGAAAGTGAGTTAGGATTTCTTGTTTTTCGTGTCATTTTCTCTTTCTTTGTTTTGCTCGGGACTAGCAAAAGTTAGGTGTGGGGGTATTTGATTGACATCATTTCATGCTTATATTTCTATCTTATATCCATTATCTTTCACCTAAACAATGCTATGTTACGAGTTTTATGTTTAGTTTTCAGGAATAAATAGGTTTGAAGAGATGAAACATAAAAGGACCCAAAAGCTGGGAAAAAGGACTGGATTGTGAGATCTGGGGACCAAAATGCAAGGGAGAAGGACCTGAACGCAAGACAGAAGGACCTAAGAGCAAAACAGAATACTCCACACCATCATGGGGAGTATTTTAGCAATTGGATTCGGGTCGGAGCTCCAATAAACAAAGTAGATGCATCCAAGACCACCAAATACACAAATAAAAAGCCCAGCACAAATTCCAGATGGATCCGGACCTTTTTGAGTCCAAGACCGCTAATTGGCGGTCTGTTTTGGCCCAAATCCGCCAAGTTTTCTCCTGGACGTGTATTAATGTTTGTTTAGGCTATTTTGTGGTATTGGTTTAGTCCCACATCAGGGGATTGTCTCGGTTTGCCTTTTTCCATGGCTATAAATAGAACTCTTCACCTTCCATTGTGATCACTCCATATTTTAAGTGGCTATTCTTCCTACTAGAAGTGAGGCCTTGAAGCACACACTAAAGTAGGAGGATGCTACTTGAAATGTGAGTCATTTTATCAATAAAGTTTTGTGTTTCTTTCATTGTTTGTTTATGCTTCTTTTATTGTTTGTGCATGTTTTAGTTTAATCGTCTTTTATTTCTAGCTTAGTTTTAATATGCTTTCTTTGCTTAGTTTAATAATTAGTGTAATGTTTAGTGAGTAGTTCCATCCCCTTTGGGGGGTGGAGTAGATGTACATACATGCATTAGAGAATGAGATGAATGCTTTATTTTTGATGTGTTGATAAAACATGAATGTATGCTTGCTTGTTTAGGATAGAATTTATAACTTGATGAGTTTTGCCAAAATGATTAGACACCTCTCATGCTTGTTTAGGTTCTGAAATAAACAACTTGCATATGTAAATGTTAATCAACTAAGTTGGTGAATAGATTGATAGGTTTTGTCATAACATTTAGACACTTCCTATGCTTGATAAACACCACCTTCATGTGCTTAAAGAATGTATTCTACACCCACCTCTTTGCATGTGTGCACTCACTCCACCCCTTAGGGGTTTTCCCATTTCTGTATTCCAGCATTCTTCCTTTGTTCTTACCTTAGTTATTATTTCATTGTTTGGTTCTTCCTTTCGCATTTCCTACTTCTTAGCGTAGTATAGAGTAGAGTAGCAAAAATATCTTTCTCCCCTTATTTTTGCCACTTGATTTCGTACAAGCAAGAGGCTACTCACCTCCCTGAGGACGACCCGTACTTGCCACCGCTTCATCGCGGTCGTGCACTTCCGGTTTAAATAAAACGTTCAACAGTCGTCTGATGACTCCGCAACATTCTGGGCTCAGTCAACCCCAGAAAACTTTGACGAGCATAGGTCCTGAATGTGGGGCGGGATGAAGCGCATCAATAGCAAACTGAACAAAGCACTCTCTCACCGTGGAGAGTCGTCATCCCGAAGGCGGTAACTTTATTATTTATTGCATTTCCTATATTATTTAATTTTGCATACATTGAGGACAATGCATGAAATAGGTGTAGGGGGTGACTACTTATATACCTATCTGTTTTTATTTTTATTTCAAAAAACAAATTCTTCAATGTTTCATGACATAGCTTAAGATTGAACTACAAAAACCTGAGTACAAATTGCATTGAGTTTTTCTTCCTTATTATATTGTTATGCTTGTAGAAATTATGACATAAATCTAAGTTCCAAATAAATAACTCATTACCCTTTAAAACATGTATGCACTTAAATTGGATGAATCAAATCTTTGAAGTGGTTGATAAAAAGCAGAGGTTGAGGAAAATATACCGGGAAGTGTGGACTTCTGATAGCAATTAAGCCTTGAGGAAAATAAAACGGGAATAAAAGTGAGGAAAGCACATCTTGCAAAATGATTACAAAAGCCTAAGCCTTCGAGTCACTGGTCCGTAGGGGTATCTTGAAACCCGGTAACTTGAGTCTGTCAGCTCGGGATTATCGACCAAACTCGTCACACGAATGCAAAAAGGGTAAAAGTGTCAAATAAGCAAATATGTTGAATCACGGGGAATTATTACTCAAGGCCCAAACTTAGAAGAATGATCCATGTCATGGTTGATCCAAATGATACTTCACCACCAGAGGAGGCGTGCAAAATGATTTAAGTGATAACATGTGTAGAAGGGTTAGTGGTGTGAATGTTGGAGGAACAAAGACCAAGTCAGAATTTTTATGAGTTAGATTTATATAATGAGCATGCAAGAATTCTAAGTGAAATGTAGAAGGTTGAGGTGGAGATTTTGAAAGTTATTAATGAATTATTGAATTAAGACTTTGTGGGTGTGTCAACTGAAAACCCTCACGAGACAAAACTCATCCTCTAAGGAAACTTAGGGGTTTAAAGGCTTGTTGCACATGCTAAGTGCAACCGTGATTCCTACGAAAGTGAGTTTGGATTTTCCTGCTTTCATACATATATTTTCATGTTTTGTTTTGCTCGAGACTAGCAAAATCTAGGTGTAGGGGTATTTGATGCATTACATACATTGCATCATATGTCTTTCATTTAGATTATTTTTATATAAATAAATGCTACTAAGGTATTGTTTTGAGCAATTG
Source organism: Triglochin maritima (assembly GCA_963682175.1). Classification (NCBI taxonomy): domain Eukaryota; kingdom Viridiplantae; phylum Streptophyta; class Magnoliopsida; order Alismatales; family Juncaginaceae; genus Triglochin; species Triglochin maritima. The sequence continues at coordinate 12,679,679 of OY821790.1, read as the reverse complement.
TGCAGAATTCAGGAGTTACAATACAATTTACCAATATTCGAGCTAAAACGCATGCAGTGGACTCAAATAGATCACAAAGACCAATTAGCTAGAGATTCAAGCTGAAGTTGAAATCCAATTGATCACATAAAGGGCCAGGGAATTGATTGCATAAAAAGCCAGGGACCTGATCGCAAATTAGAAGGACTAAAAAGTTATTTTGGAGAAGTATTCAAGAGGAAATTAAATTCGGATCTCCAAAGATATGCAATAATTGATTCAGACGCTTGGAGGTCAGCTAGAACTTACCAAAAACACACCAGCAAAAGCACAAAACGATCTGAGCCATCGATGCGGCGTTTCCGCCGCATCTGACGGTCAATGTGCGGCGGAAACGCCGCACGGTGTGCGATCCGTGCCTCCGAATTTCAACCAGTCGTGTCATAGCACGTGTCCTTCCTTATTCATACTTAGGGTTCCTTGTATCGGCTATAAATAGCCCCGAAATTATGTTGCAAGGGGAACTTTTGTATTTCCATTCTATAGCAATAAAATTCTGCCCATTTATTTCTCCATTGTCTTTGTCTTTTGTAAGCTTAGTTTTAGATTAATATTTTATGTTCTTAATTCCAGTAGAGTAGAGTAATTTAGTTGTTCTTTATTCTTCTCTTAGAATAATTTGTTGCATGCTTAGAATAATTGCATTTGTTTTTTGTAGTTTCTAGTTTAGTATAATATTTCTTTTTTTCCCGTAGTCTCTCGATGATCTCCATGACCCCTTCTCCTCATCTTCTCCCCATGGGTTTCTAAAACCCTCCAAAGGGTGGGGGTGACGGATTTAGGGTTAGAGAAGAGAGATCGTTTTTATTTTAATTTCTTAATTAGTGTTTTGATCATATGAGTTTTTGTTTAATCAATTATCATATGATGCTTAATATCTCACTTGATTTATAATAATTTTCGTGATCTCTAATCTAACTCGAAGATTCATAACTCTCACCCACTGGACTCTCATCCATAGTTGTTTCTTCTTAGTTTTTGTTTTTGTTGTTCCTGCTGTAGAAAAATTAAAAAATCCAAAAATCTCAAACCAACCCTATTTCTCTTTTTCTTTCCTTAATCAAAAAAATCACAAAAATATAAGAATCTCTCCCTCCTTGTGTTCGACCCGTACTTGCCGCGTCTTCATCAACGCCGTGCACTTGCGTCTTCTCTCCCTCCCTCTCCCCTTCTCCTTCTCTATGTGCCATTATTCTTCTCTCCGTCGTTCTCCTTGTCCTCTCTCTTGTTCTCCTTCTTCTCCTCCTCTCTCATTCTTCTCCCTCCTCCTCTTCCTCCTTCTCTTTCTCTCATCTCTCTCCTCCTCCCTTTTCTTTTCCTCTCCGTCACCTTCACTCTCTCTCACTCCTCACGTTCTCCTTCTCTCTTTCTCCCCCCCCCCTCTCCTTCTCTCTATGTCTCTCTCTCCTTACCTTTTGTCTCTGCTTCTCCCTCCCTCTTTCCTTCTCTCCTTCCCTTCCAGTCTCCCCTTCCTTCCCTCTCTCCTTCTCCTCGTCTTTCTCCGTCTAGCTCACTTACCGACTCCCTCGCTCTTTCTCCCTCTCTCCTTCTCTTTGTCTCTCTCCTTTTCCTTCATTCACAGTCTCCTTCTCTCTCCTCTCTCCACTTCTCGCTCTAATTCACTCTCTCCCCTTCTCCTTCTCTCTATGTCTCTCTCTCCTTACCTTTTGTCTCTGCTTCTCCCTCCCTCTTTCCTTCTCTCCTTCCGTTCCAGTCTCCTCCTCCTTCCCTCTCTCCTTCTCCTTGTCTTTCTCCGTCTAGCTCACTTACCGACTCCCTCGCTCTTTCTCCCTCTCTCCTTCTCTTTGTCTCTCTCCTTTTCCTTCATTCACAGTCTCCTTCTCTCTCCTCTCTCCACTTCTCGCTCAAATTCACTCTCTGCCCTTCTCCGTTTCACTCCATATCGCTCACATTCCCTATTGTTCCCTCTACTTCTCCATCTCTCCTCCCTTTCTCCTTGCCCTTCTCACTCTCTCCCCCTCTGTCCACCTCTCCTCTCTCTCCTTCTCCTTCAAGCTCTCTCCCTCTGTCTCTCCCTCTCTCATTGTTTCCCCATTTCCTTCCCTCTCGTCCTAAACTCTCCTTCTCTGTCCCCCCTCCTTCTCCTTGTTTTTCACTCTCTTGTTGCCCCACGCTCTCTCCTTCTCACTCCTCTCTCTGATTCTCTCTTCCCTTCTATCTTCTCTCTCCTTATCCTTCACTCTCCGTCTTCAATCTCCTTCACTTTCTCCTTCTCCTCTACTTCAATACCTCTCCTTCTCTTTCCCCTTTTCCTTCTCCTTCTCTCCCTTGTCTCTCTCTCTCTCCCTCGCTTGCCTTCTCCTCTTGCTTCTCTCCCTCTCTCTCCTTCTCCTTCCGATCTCCGCTCTCCTCCCTCTCTCCGTCTCCTTCCCTTCTCCATCTCCCTCTACTTCTCTCTCCTTCTCTTTGTCTCTCTCCTTTTCCTTCATTCACAGTCTCCTTCTCTCTCCTCTCTCCACTTCTCGCTTTAATTCACTCTCTCCCCTTCTCCGTTTCTCTCCTTATCGCTCTCCTTCCCTATTGTTCCCTCTACTTCTCCATCTCTCCTCCCTCTGTCCTTGCCCTTCTCACTCTCTCCCCCTCTGTCCACCTCTCCTCTCTCTCCTTCTCCTTCTAGCGCTATCCCTCCGTCTCTCCTTGTTTCCCCGTTTCCTTCTCTCTCGTCCTACACTCTCCTCTCTCCCCCCCTCCTTCTCCTTGTTTTTCACTCTCTTGTTGCCCCGCGCTATCTCCTTCTTACTCCTCTCTCTGATTCTCTCTTCCCTTCTATCTTCTCTCTCCTTATCATTCACTCTCCGTCTTCAATCTCCTTCCCTCTCTCTCCTTCTCCTCTACTTCAATACCTCTCCTTCTCCTTCCCTTTTTCCTTCTCCCTTCTCTCACATTGCCCCGCGCTCTCTCCTTCTCACTCCTCTCTCTGATTCTCTCTTCCCTTCTATCCTCTATCTTCTCTCCCCTTATCCTTCACTCTCCGTCTTCAATCTCCTTCCCTCTCTCTCCTTCTCCTCTACTTCAATACCTCTCCTTCTCTTTCCCCTTTTCCTTCTCCTCTCCCGTGTCTCTCTCCCTCGCTTGCCTTCTCCTCTTTCTTCTCTCCCTCTCTCTCCTTCTCCTTCCCATCTCCGTTCTCCTCCCTCTCTCCGTCTCCTTCCCACCTCCATCTCCCTCTACTTCTCTCTCCTTGTCCATCTCTCTCTCCCCTCCTCCCTCACTCTATCGTACTCTCTCGTTCTCCTCCTTCTTCTCTCTCTTTCCTTCTCTCTCCTCCTCCTCTGTCTCTCCTCTCCTCGTCTCCTTCTCGCTCTACTCCCCTCTCACTCCCATTGTCTTTCTCTCCCTCCCTCTCCCCTTCTCCTTCTCTCTGTGTGCCCTTATTCTTCTCTCCGTCGTTCTCCTTGTCCTCTCTCTTGTTCTCCTTCTCATCTCCTTCTTCTCCTCCTCTCTCCTTCTCCCTCCTCCTCTTCCTCCTTCTCTTTCTCTCATCTCTCTCCTCCTCCCTTTTCTTTTCCTCACCGTCACCTTCACTCTCTCTCACTCCTCTCGTTCTCCTTCTCTCTTTCTCCCTCCCCCTTCTCCTTCTCTCTATGTCTCTCTCTCCTTACCTTTTGTCTCTGCTTCTCCCTCCCTCTTTCCTTCTCTCCTTCCGTTCCAGTCTCCTCTTCCTTCCCTCTCTCCTTCTCCTTGTCTTTCTCCGTCTAGCTCACTTACCGACTCCCTCGCTCTTTCTCCCTCTCTCCTTCTCTTTGTCTCTCTCCTTTTCCTTCATTCACAGTCTCCTTCTCTCTCCTCTCTCCACTTCTCGCTCAAATTCACTCTCTGCCCTTCTCCGTTTCACTCCATATCGCTCACATTCCCTATTGTTCCCTCTACTTCTCCCTCTCTCCTCCCTCTCTCCTTGCCCTTCTCACTATCTCCCCCTCTGTCCACCTCTCCTCTCTCTCCTTCTCCTTCTTGCTCTCTCCCTCTGTCTCTCCCTCTCTCCTTGTTTCCCCATTTCCTTCTCTCTCGTCCTACACTCTCCTTCTCTCCCCCTCCTTCTCCTTCTTTTTCACTCTCTTATTGCCCCACGCTCTCTCCTTCTCACTCCTCTCTCTGATTCTCTCTTCTCTTCTATCTTCTCTCTCCTTATCCTTCACTCTTCGTCTTCAATCTCCTTCCCTCTCTCTCCTTCTCCTCTACTTCAATACCTCTCCTTCTCTTTCCCCTTTTCCTTCTCCTTCTATCCCTTGTCTCTCCCTCCCTCGCTTGCCTTCTCCTCTTGCTTCTCTCCCTCTCTCTCCTTCTCCTTCCCATCTCCACTCTCCTCCCTCTCTCTGTCTCCTTCCCTCCTCCATCTCCCTCTACTTGTCTCTCCTTGTCCATTTTTTTTTGCAAGGCAAAAAGGGAGGCGAGCCTCCATGTGTATATATAGCACAAAAGTGCTGAAAATTACAAATTCGGATATGCTAATATGCATAATCGGATACAAATCATGCTAGGTCAGCTTTACAAATGTGTCTATCCTACCAAAATCTAATATAGTATGCCCCCACACACGGGTTGGTCGTGTTACAGCCATCTCACTCTAATCTCCTCACACATAATATGATCGTTTTTCTTGCTAATAGTGGCCTTCAATCTCACCATCTCCTTGATGTAATGTACCACAAGTGACGCCGGTCTTTGCTGCCCCTCCATTACACGCATATTCCTTTCTTGCCAAAGTAGATAAATTGTGCTACCATATGCTAGTCGTGCCATGTGCTTGTCCAACGTATTCCTTGTAGCCAAAGTGATCCGTTCAAGTTCGTCGTGGATTTCAACACTTCCCAATCCGCGGATCCACAACACTTCAAGAATTTCATACCACACTTGTTTTGAGAAGCTACACTCCCAAAAGAGATGCTCCACACTCTCCCTCGCACACATGCAAAGCGCACACCGGGAGATCACATGGTTGTGTCGTGCCCAAAGTAAATCCATAGTAGGTAGCCGATTTCTCATAGCTCTCCAGACACATAAGGAGACTCGGGGTATGGCAAAGGGGTGCCACACCCCATGGGACCAGCCCACGCGTGGCCCCTCTCTTCGAATTAAGCTCCATGCAGCCTTAAGGGAGAAGGCCTTCCTTCTACTCTCCTCCCAACAAAGTACATCCTCTCTCCTCGTAATCTTAATGCCTCGCACCCTTTCCCAAAGTTCCTCCATGAAGAGAGACTTAGGGAATGGCAGCCTCCATCCATCCTCTCCCAAGAAGTGAGATACCCGTGTGTCCATGGGTACCCCCATATCATATTGGAACCTAGAGCCTTGCTCCTCGCAAATGAATGGCCTCCCACACCAAGGGTCCTCCAAGAAACGCACGTTCGTACCATCCCCAATCTCAAAGAAGAATGTGTCCCGTGCTTTAGCTTGGAGTCGTAGTACCCCTCTCCAAGCCCAAGAACAACTAGTCAGTGGTCGGGCATGCCACACACTCTTGTTACGCAAATACTTGCTTCGGATGGCCTTCACCCAAAGTGATGGCTGGTTTGACGCAACCAACCAAAATAAGCGCATCAACCCGGCATCATTCCACTCGGTGAGTCGTCGAAGGCCAAGTCCACCCTCGAGCTTTGTAGTGCATATATCCTTCCACGAAACAAGCACCATCTATTTTTCTCCCCCCTAAATGAAGTGTGTCATGATACGCTCAATCTCATGCAAGATGCTTCGTGGCATGTAGAAGGCTGAAGTACAAAATACACTAAAGGAGACAAGCACACTCCTAACCAACTCCACTCGACCCGCCATAGAGAGAAGTCCTCTCCTCCACTCACTTAACTTGGCCCTCACCTTCTCCACAAGGCTTTGGCAATGTCGTTTACTCAAACGGGATGATATCAATGGTAGTCCAAGGTATCTAACCGGTAGAGCCGCCGGTTTCAATTAACAAAGTGAGCAATCCATTCTTTATCCCTATGGTCCCCTCCTAAGAATAGGTTGCTCTTCTCCGTATTTAGTCGAAGACCCGACATAGCTTCAAAGTTGTCCATAATACGCTCAATAGTGACCGCATTCTCCTTTGTAGCTTCGGCGAAAATCAACACATCATCGGCAAATAAGAGGTGAGAAACTCGTTCTCTTCCACACCTTAGTGGGGTGAGTCGACCGGCAGCCACCTCCTCCTTTATAAGGGCACTAAGGACTGCCATCCTAAGTACGAAGAGGTAAGGTGCCATCGGATCCCCTTGCCTAAGCCCATCGGTTGCCATAAACGAAGATGAATTTTTGCCATTCACATTGACCACAAAGGACGCTCTCACACAAGCCGTCACCCACCTTCTCCATTTCGAGGGAAAAGCAAAGCGTTCAAAAACCGCATCCAAGAAATCCCAAGAATGCGAATCGTATGCCTTCCTAAGGTCAAGTTGTAGGCACATGCGTCCCCTTCACACGTCTAGATGCATATTATGGCGCAACTCATGTGCCAAAAGGATGTTATCCCCAATATTACGCCCCTTGACAAATGCGCTTTGCTCCTCTCCTACCAAACGTGGTAAGACACTCTTCAAGCGATTAGCCATAATCTTCGACATGAAACGATATAGCATATTGCATAAGGAGATGGGCCTATAGTCACCAACACACTTGGGAGTAGTCTTCTTCGGAATGAGCGTGATGGACGTGTAGTTGAGACACTTGAGAATCTTCATGTCCCTCATTGCTGAGGCAACACCATTAAACACCTCCTTCTTTATCACCGACCAAGATGCTATAAAGAATCGTGCATCGAAACCATCCGGCCCCGGTGCCTTATCATCATTGCTTCTCATCACCACCCCTTCCAACTCCTCCTCGAACACGGCATGGGTGAGGAAATCACCCTCAGACCTAGTAAGACAAGGGAAACAAACGTTAGTAAATAATGGTGTCGTTGGGGCTCGGTTGGAGAAGAGCGTGGCAAATTGATTCCGAAACGCCTCCCGGATTGCACCCTCCTCTTCAATCACCTCGCCCCCCTCCTCCACGCATCTTATAGTATTGATCGCCGTTCGCACACGCAAGATGGCATGGAAGAAACGAGAGTTGGAGTCACCCTCACTCAACCATCGGATTCGTGACTTTTGTCGCACAAGTGACTCCTCAAAGGACAAAGCTCGCGTGAAGTCGTCTATGCATGCTTGCTCTTGGATAGAAAGCCTAGTCGAGGTTGGGTCCACCATGAGTTCTCTTATAACGTCCTCAAGTGCCTCCCTCGCCTTGCTTGCCCATTCGTTTGTGTTCCCGAATTTCTCTTTTTCCCAACTCTTTAGCGCCACTCGCACCTCATCAAGCTTGCCCACCACTTTGAACATTGGTGTGCCTTCCACATACACTCCCCACGCTTTCCGGACCACGTCAAGAAAGTCATCCTCTCTTGTCCATGCATTCACAAACCGAAACACCTTCTTTTTCTTTACGCCCTCATGGTCACATCTAACCACCAAGGGTCGGTGGTCACTTAGTTCATTCTCCCCAACCGTGCAAAAGCATTCCGGAAAACATTCCACCCATTCTTTGGAGCACAATGCTCGATCAATTCGTGTCTCGATTCATCCCACTCCCCTCGACGAATTAGACCAAGTAAATTCCTCCCCAACCGTGCGCACCTCCAAAAGCTCGGATTCCTCAATGAACTCATTGAAGTCCTTCATGGCCCTCAAATTGAAGCCCCCTCCTCCACTCTTTTCATGATCCCAACGAATGCAATTAAAATCGCCTACCACCAACCAAGGGGTGTCCATAGGTGGCCGACTAGCTTTAACATCTTCCCAAAGTTTCCTCCTCTCCAATTAGTTGTTTGCACCATATATGACAAAAAGGTCCACCTTGATCCCATTTGCGCATACTTCCCCCCTCATTTGAAGATATTGACTCGATGCGCTTTGTCGTTCCATCTTGATCACATCCTCCTTCCACATGATGATAATTCGACCACATGGACACACATCACTTGTCGAGCACCACCGTCCATTTCCCCAAACCGCACGAACAAAATTTGGAAGCTTTCCGCTCTTCACCTTGTGCTCCACAAAACAAACCACATCCGGATTCTCTCGTCCTATTTTGCTACGAAACATGTGCGTGCGCCCCGAGAGATTAGCACCTCGCACGTTCCAACAAAGCAACTTCATGATTGTGGTGGAGGGGACCGAGGTCCCTTCATACCCTTGCTTGCTTTCTTCCGTTTCACCAATTCACCTTCCCGCACATGCCTAAAAGTATCCGGAGGAGAGGCATGTTCTAGATCAACCGAAGATGGGGGTGAGTGTAATGTGCTTGCCAATCCGACTCCCATCTCATTTGCACCTTCCACTTCCATCCCACCATCTTCCTTTTCGTGCAAACATTCCTCCCTAAATGAGGCCAACACATCATATTTATTTGGAGAGCACAAAGGTGTAGGAACCTTGCATGGTGATGCATGCAAATGCACGTCCCTATGTAGGCTTCCACCAATAACTCCTTCCTTTGGTGCACCCTCAAATTCGGACACTCCATTTCCTAACACATGGACTTGATGCAACTTTGCACGCATTTCAGCCCCTCCACTCACCTTGTGTCCCATTAGGTGAGCCAAACACCCACTCTCTCTTGCCTCTCCACTCATCTCTTGTTACATTGGTTTAAACCCATCCCCATTTTGTTGTAACGAAAAGGAGCCTTCCACCTTTCCTATTATGCAAGCTAATGGTTCCTCTTCCCTATTGTTCCCTCTACTTCTCCATTTCTCCTCCCTCTCTCCTTGCCCTTCTCACTCTCTCTCCCCTCTGTCCACTTCTCCTCTCTCTCCATCTCCTTCTAGCTCTCTCCCTCCGTGTCACCCTCTCTCCTTGTTTCCCCGTTTCCTTCTCTCGTCCTACACTCTCCTTCTCTCTCCCCCCTCCTTCTCCTTGTTTTTCACCGCGCTCTCTCCTTCTCACTCCTCTCTCTGATTCTCTCTTCCCTTCTATCTTCTATCTTCTCTCTCCTTATCCTTCACTCTCCGTCTTCAATCTCCTTCCCTCTCTCTCCTCCTCCTCTACTTCAAAACCTCTCCATATCTTTCCCCTTTTCCTTCTCCTTCTCTCCCTTGTCTCTCTCTCTCCCTCGCTTGCCTTATCCTCTTGCTTCTCTCCCTCTCTCTCCTTCTCCTTCCCATCTTCGCTCTCCTCCCTCTCTCCGTCTCCTTCCCTCCTCCATCTCCCTCTACTTCTCTCTCCTTGTCCATCTCGCTCTCCCCTCCTCTCTCACTCTGTCATACTCTCTCGCTCTCCTCCTTCTTCTCTCTCTTTCCTTCTCTCTCCTCCTCCTCTGTCTCTCCTCTCCTCGTCTCCTTCTCGCTCTCCTCCCCTCTCACTCCCATTGTCCTTCTCTCCCTCCCTCTCCCCTTCTCCTTCTCCCTGTGTGGCCTTATTCTTGTCTCCGTCGTTCTCTTTATCCTCTCTCTTGTTCTCCTTCTCATCTCCTTCTTCTCCTCCTCTCTCCTTCTTCTCCCTCCTCCTCTTCCTCCTTCTCTTTCTCTCATCTCTCTCCTCCTCCCTTTTCTTTTCCTCTCCGTCACCTTCACTCTCTCTCACACCTCTCGTTCTCCTTCTCTCTTTCTCCCTCCCCCTTCTCCTTCTCTCTATGTCTCTCTCTCCTTACCTTTTGTCTCTACTTCGCCCTCCCTCTTTCCTTCTCTCCTTCCCTTCCAGCCTCCCCTTCCTTCCCTCTCTCCTTCTCCTTGTCTTTCTTCGTCTAGCTCACTTACCGACTCCCTCGCTTATTCTCCCTCTCTCCTTCTCTTTGTCTCTCTGCTTTTCCTTCATTCACAGTCTCCTTCTCTCTCCTCTCTCCACTTCTCGCTCTAATGCACTCTCTCCCCTTCTCCGTTTCACACCTTATTGCTCTCCTTCCCGATTGTTCCCTCTACTTCTCCATCTCTCCTCCCTCTCTCCTTGCCCTTCTGACTCTCTCCCCCTCGGTCCACCTCTCCTCTCTCTCCATCTCCTTCTAGCTATCTCCCTCCGTCTCTCCCTCTCTCCTTGTTTCCCCATTTCCTTCTCTCTCGTCCTACACTCTCCTTCTCTCTCCCCCTCCTTCTCCTTGTTTTTCACTCTCTTGTTACCCCGCGCTCTCTCCTTCTCACTCCTCTCTCTAATTCTCTCTTCCCTTCTATCTTCTATCTTCTCTCTCCTTATCCTTCACTCTCCCTCTTCAATCTCCTTCCCTCTCTCTCCTCCTCCTCTACTTCAATACCTCTCCTTCTCTTTCCCCTTTTTCCTTTTCCTTCTCCTTCTCTCCCTTGTCTCTCTCTCTCCCTCGCTTGCCTTCTCCTCTTGCTTCTCTCCCTCTCTCCCCTTCTCCTTCCCATCTCCGCTCTCCTCCCACTCTCCGTCTCCTTCCCTCCTCCATCTCCCTCTACTTCTCTCTCCTTGTCCATCTCACTCTCCCCTCCTCTCTCACTCTGTCATACTCTCTCGCTCTCCTCCTTCTTCTCTCTCTTTCCTTCACTCTCCTCCTCCTCTGTCTCTCCTCTCCTCGTCTCCTTCTCGCTCTCCTCCCCTCTCACTCCCATTGTCCTTCTCTCCCTCCCTCTCCCCTTCTCCTTCTCTCTGTGTGCCCTTATTCTTCTCTCCGTCGTTCTCCTTGTCCTCTCTCTTGTTCTCCTTCTCATCTCCTTCTTCTCCTCCTCTCTCCTTCTTCTCCCTCCTCCTCTTCCTCCTTCTCTTTCTCTCATCTCTCTCCTCCTCCCTTTTCTTTTCCTCTCCGTCACCTTCACTCTCTCTCACTCCTCTCGTCCCCCTTCTCCTTCTCTCTATGTCTCTCTCTCCTTACCTTTTGTCTCTGCTCCTCCCTCCCTCTTTCCTTCTCTCCTTCCCTTCCAGCCTCCCCTTCCTTCCCTCTCTCCTTCTCCTTGTCTTTCTCCGTTTAGCTCACTTACCGACTCCCTCGCTCTTTCTCTCTCTCTCCTTCTCTTTGTCTCTCTCCTTTTCCTTCATTCACAGTCTCCTTCTCTCTCCTCTCTCCACTTCTCGCTCTAATTCACTCTCTCCCCTTCTCCATTTCACTCCTTATCGCTCTCCTTCCCTATTGTTCCCTCTACTTCTCCATCTCTCCTCCCTCTCTCCATGCCCTTCTCACTCTCCCCCCTCTGTCCACCTCTCCTCTCTCTCCTTCTCCTTCTAGCCCTCTCACTCTCTCCTTGTTTCCCCGTTTTCTTCTCTCTCGTCCTACACTCTCCTTCTCTCTCCCCCCTTGTTCTCCTTGTTTTTCACTCTCTTGTTGCCCCCACACTCTCTCCTTCTCACTCCTCTCTCTGATTCTCTCGTCCCTTCTATCTTCTATCTTCTCCCTCCTTATCCTTCACTCTCCGTCTTCAATCTCCTTCCCTCTCTCTCCTCCTCCTCTACTTCAATACCTCTCCTTCTCTTTCCCCTTTTCCTTCTCCTTCTCTCCCTTGTCTCTCTCTCTCTCTCCCTCGCTTCCCTTCTCCTCTTGCTTCTCTCCCTCTCTCTCCTTCTCCTTCCCATCTCCGCTCTCCTCCCTCTCTCCTTCTCCTTCCCTCCTCCATCTCCCTCTACTTCTCTCTCCTTGTCCATCTCTCTCTCCCGTCATCTCTCACTCTATCGTACTCTCTCGCTCTCATCTTTTTTCCCTCTCTTTCCTTCTCTCTCCTCCTCCTCTGTCTCTTCTCTCCTCGTCTCCTTCTCGCTCTCCTCCCCTCTCACTCCCATTGTCCTTCTCTCCCTCCCTCTCCCCTTCTCCTTCTCTCTGTGTGCCCTTATTCTTCTCTCCGTCGTTCTCCTTGTCCTCTCTCTTGTTCTCCTTCTCATCTCCTTCTTCTCCTCCTCTCTCCTTCTTCTCCCTCCTCCTCTTCCTCCTTCTCTTTCTCTCATCTCTCTCCTCCTCCCTTTTCTTTTCCTCTCCGTCACCTTCACTCTCTCTCACTCCTCTCGTTCTCCTTCTCTCTTTCTCCCTCCCTCTTCTCCTTCTCTCTATTTCTCTCTCTCCTTACCTTTTGTCTCTGCTTCTCCCTCCCTCTTTCCTTCTCTCCTTCCCTTCCAGTCTCCCCTTCCTTCCCTCTATCCTTCTCCTTGTCTTTCTCCGTCTAGCTCACTTACCGACTCCCTTGCTCTTTCTCCCTCTCTCCTTCTCTTTGTCTCTCTCCTTTTCCTTCATTCACCGTCTCCTTCTCTCTCCTCTATCCACTTCTCGCTCTAATTCACTCTCTCCCCTTCTCCGTTTCACTCCTTATCGCTCTCCTTCCCGATTGTTCCCTCTACTTCTCCATCTCTCCTCCCGCTCTCCTTGCCCTTCTCACTCTCTCCCCCTCTGTCCGCCTCTCCTCTCTCTCCTTCTCCTTCTAGCTCTCTCCCACCGTCTCTCCCTCTCTCCTTGTTTCCCCGTTTCATTCTCTCTCGTCCTACACTTTTTTTTTGCAAAGCAAAAGGGAGGCATTGCCTCTAATATATTGATGTGTGTAAACATTTACAGCCTATCAAAATTTTCTATTACAGCCCTCGAGTCATACTCAGTGCATAACTAGAAACTACATTAAACAACATATAAAAAAACCCTCCACCTATATGGTGTTTCAGCTATCCCCAATTACTTTCATACATTCGTAAAGCCTCAGCGTCATCTCGAAGCTCCCTAATCCTCGTGCCCATCAGCCGCACTGCATCCTTTATAAACGTGCTCACATCCTCAGGTCGGCACTTCTCTTTTTCGAATATCCGCCGATTTCGTTCTTGCCAACACTCATATATGGTTGCAGCAAGAGCAAGTCTTGTGGTGGCTTGTTGTAGCTTTGATCCTCGCATCTTTTGGAGCCTCTCCACTTCTGCACCAAGGGTGAGGCCTGCACTAGTGTCCAGTCGTAGTATTCTCAACATTTGTACCCATACTTGACGTGTGAAGCGGCATTCCCAGAATAGGTGTGCCATATCTTCATCTCTTTCCTCACACAACACACAACGAGGGTCATGGGTTGCTCCCCTAGTTCGCATAAGTGCTTTGGTGATCAGCCGTCCTCTCATGGCTCTCCAAAGTGTGATAGCATGCTTAGGTATGTGATACTTGTGCCAAACCACCTCAGTCCAGCCCACCTTCCTTCCTCGAGGTACCACCCAACTCCAAGCTTCCCTTGCTGAAAAAGTTTCACTTCTTGCTCCAGCTCTAATAGGCTTATCTCGCCCCCCATGGATTTGAGTTTGCAATATCCTTGGCCATAAAACTACCATCTCTAGGGACCTCGGCTCAGGGAGAGTCCAAAACCCTTCATGAATGAACAAAGAGACCAAAGTATCCCTAGGCATCCCCATGTCGTAATGGAGACGTTCTCCCCCGGGCGAGGAGAGTAAGGGCTGTCCACACCAAGGGTCAGTAAAAAACCAAATTGCTGTCCCGTCTCCCACTTGGTATTGGATTCTATTCTTTGCCACTTCGCGGACGCTTAGAATGCCCCGCCATGCCCATGAGCACCCAGCCGGTGGCCTAGCTAACCAGATGTTACGGTTCCGTAAGTATTTCCTTCGTATACACCGAACCCACAGCGATCCACCATCCTCGATAATCAACCATAAGAGACGAACCAGCCCAGCATCATTCCAGTCCTTTAGTCTCCTCAGCCCCAAACCTCCCTCCTTTTTCGGTTTGCAAATGTCCTTCCAAGCTACCGCCACCCACTTCGTAGGGCCTCCCCAAATGAAGTGAATCATAATGCTCTCCACCTCCTTTAAGACTTTCCTCGGGAGAAGAAATGCTGATGTCCAATAAATGCTCATAGACACGAGTACGCTCTTGACTAACTCCACACGACCCGCCATCGAAAGAAAGTTTCTCTTCCATGTGCTGAGCCGTTGTTGCACCTTGCTGACCAGACCCATGCAATGATGTCTCCCCAGCCTTGCGGAGAAGAGAGGGAGGCCTAAGTATGTAACCGGAAAATCAACTCTCTCCATACCTAGATGTGAGCAAATCCATGTGCCATCGGTGGCTCCTCCTCCTATGAAAACTTGACTCTTTGCTACATTCAACTGCAGCCCAGAATTTGTTGAGAATTCAATAAGGATTCGCTCTATCACCTGAGCATTGGCTCTTGTAGCAGCAGCAAAGACCATCACATCATCTGCGAAAAGGAGGTGGGAGATCTGTACATCCCCACACCTAGCTGGTTCGAGAGATCCCCTCTCAACCTCCCTTCTGAACATGGCACTTAAAACCTCCATACAAAGAACAAAAAGATAGGGAGCCAACGGATCCCCTTGTCTCAGTCCATTCGTGGCAGCAAACGGTCTAGAGTTCTCGCCATTCACCGTAACGACAAAGGATGCTCGGACGCAAGCCATCATGAGTTTACACCAATGGTCGGGTAGACCCACCCTCTTGAGTACTTCCTCCAAGAAACTCCAAGAAATAGAGTCATAAGCTTTCCTGAGGTCTAGCTTCAAACACATCCTTCCACGTCCTCCTCTTAGATGCATGTTGTGGCATATCTCATGAGCTAGCAAGATGTTGTCACTGATTCTCCTACCACTCACGAATGCGCTTTGCGTTTCCCCCACCAACTTTGGAAGGAGTACCTTTAACCGATTTGCCAAAATCTTTGAAATGAACCGGTAGACCATATTGCAAAGGGAAATGGGTTGATAGTCATCAATGACGGTCGGCGTTGTCTTCTTCGGGATTAATGTAATGGAGGTATAATTTACTTGCTTCAGCAGTTTCCCACTCTTCATGAATGATTCGATAGCTTTCAAAAGGTCTCCCTTCACACATTCCCACCCGGCTTTGAAGAATTTTGCATAGAAGCCATCTGGGCCCGGTGCCTTGTCTACATTTGAGTGTTTAACCACTTCCTCTAACTCCTTCATATCTAGTGGTCGAATAATATATCTCGCCTCATCCTCCCCAATCATAGGAAGGGACAACGTCGGATCAATGGGCTGAACCTGAAAATCACTAGAAAACAAGTTAGAAAACTGCCTCCGAAAGGCCTCTCGGATAGCCTCTTCATCCTCAATAACCACCCCTTCCTCACTCACTCTCCTCACATTATTGGTGGCTCTCCTCACTCTAAGGGAAGCATGGAAGAATCTGGAATTTCGATCACCCTCTTGCAGCCATCGAACCCTTGATTTCTGTCTCAATAAAGCCTCCTCCCGAACCAAAACACGGTCCAGGGCCTCCTTACAAAGACTCTCACAATGTGACAGCTCCTCATCTCATGGATTTTCCTCCCTTTGTCTTCTGATATCAGCCAACCGAAGTTGAGCTTCAACCACTTTGTGTTCCACATGCCCGAAGGTATCCGCACTCCATCTCTTTAACACCTCTTTTACCTCATGTAGCTTTGCTATCAAACGATACATGGGGGTGCCTACCACCCGCGTGGCCAAAACCTCCCTCACCACATCATTGAACATCTCATGCTCAACCCAGAAATTTACACACCGAAACATTCGCTTCCTTCGTTGTCCCTCCTTCTCCGCAAACAAAGTGAGCATCGAGTGGTCACTCATGTCTCTGTCCCCCACAACGTAATAGGAATCAGGAAATGTCTCCAACCACGCATGGCACATGAATATTCTATCAATTCGTGTTTCGATGATTTCCTCCCCATGCGAGGAGTTGGACCATGTAAATTCACCGCCGGTAGACGGGACTTCCACCAGCTGGAGCTGGTCCACACATGCATTGAACTCATCCATGGCCACCATATTCAGACTCGTTCCTCCCCTCTTCTCATTTGCTCTCCTGATGCAATTAAAGTCCCCACACACCAGCCAAGGCGTCGAGGGTGCTGGAATTGCACGAGCAAGGTCCTCCCAAAGTAACCTCCGCTGCACGTGGCCATTTTCAGCATAGACCGAAGTAATCACTATGTTTCTCCCATTCTTCACCTCCCTTCCTTCAAGCTGCAGCAATTGCGTGGTTTCAAAAGTAACTCGGAGGTCCACCTTTAGCTCATTCCACAACACAAGGATTCTTCCAGAATTTACTATCAAGCTATTCGATGCCCACTCATGCCCCCAAATAGCACGCCTAAATCGATCCAATTTTTTTAGTTTCACTTTGTGCTCCACAAGGCATACAATATCAGTGTTTGCCTCCTTTATTCGTCCCCTTATCATGTGTGCAAGGCCGGGGAGATTTGCACCGTGCACGTTCCATACTAGGATATTCATGGCTTCGCAATATGGGACTTACGCCCCTTACCGCTTCGGTTTGCTTTTTGTTTCTCTAGTCCCTTCTCTCGAATGACACGAAATGCTTCTGGCTGTGGCGATAATAATTCAAGGTCCACTGAAGGTGGTGGAGACGTTGCCTTGCACATAGCCCTCCTTTTCCCATCCTCAAGCTGACTAGAGACAAACCCGTCAACTTCTCCTTCCTCGCCATCAACACTACCTTCTTCGTCCTCTCTTCCTTCAAGTTCTGTGAGGATATCGAATCGGCCCAGCCCCTTAATAATTGTCTTGTCCCTGAACGCCCTTGACCTAGTAATGATGCCTCCTCTTGAGTGGAGGTGGCTAGGGCCCGAACTACACCCATCAAACCCACTCAATCTACTAGCTTGCTTCTCCTCAAAGCTGAGATTTCCTCCTCCCATTGGCTTGTCATAATTATTTCCCCATATGTTTCTTCCATCCACTCTTTCTCCTGCTGGAGCAAAAAAAACTTCTTTGTGGTTGTTTCCCCCACTAAGATGCTTGTGGTCCCCCTTTCTTTGTTGTTGTCCAATGCTGACTTGGTTTCTTATTGCAGCAGCCTTTGTCCCTCCCAAAGGAGGAAACTCCTCTATGATTGAAGCATTCAAATCTCCACTAGCCTCCTCCATGCTGATTGGTGCCTCCTCCATGCTCATTGGTGCCTCCTCTTCCAACAAAGAACCTTGTTCCGTTATTCCAGCCCCCACCCTTTCCGTTATAGTGTTATCTTCTCCCATTATGGTGTCCCGTTCCGTTACGGTCTCCACCCCCGTTATGTTTTCCAACTCCATACTTGCCTCCCTAAGGGTTTGCACACCTTGCTCTTCCTCAAGCTCGAAATTCACCAAGGGAGGAGCTGCCACCAGCCCCTCCCTCGTACCACCATCCATACTCACTTCTCTATGTTCTCTTGCCTCGAATGTGCCCTTCTTCTTTAGCTCTCCCTTCCGGCCAACTTCCACCCAACCTTGCACTTTAGGATTGGGTTTTACTACTGGTCTTCCAGCCTCCCTCTCCTTCTCATGCTGGCTTTGTGGGCACCTAGCCTGAGTATGCCCAAACTCCGAACAAACACCACAATGCCCCGGCTTCCACTCGTACTCAATGTCCACCTTCTCCCATGCTCCACCTTCGATTTGTATCTCAACAAACTTCGGGTACTGAAAATTTCCGTCCACCTCCACACACAGCCTTGCATACGCAAGCCTTCTCCCCGAAGTGGTGTTGTCATCCATGTATAACGGTTTTCCAAGAACACTACCTATTGTGCTCAAGATCGATGGTGACCAAAAACGTAGGTCTAGCTCCGGCAGCCTTAGCCAAATCGGGATAGATGACATCTTGTTTCTCTTCATCACTACCTCCGGTGTCCATTGCTGGACTACAAGGGGGGTGCCCCGAACAAACCAAGCACCCCTCTCAAGAACATGATTTCTGTCCTCTTCCAAAGTGAATCTGAAAAGTAGGAAACCATTTCGACGACGAATCACCTCCACATTCCCATGGAGTTCCCAAAGCTTGTGCAAGTACCTCTCAAGGGTTAGGAGGTGGGGCTTGAAATCCACGAAGTACCCAAAGAGGACCTTGTCCCATGCTTTCAGCGCCTCAACAACCTGCTCCTTGGTGCAAACCGCCACTTTTGCTCCATCCTTCAGCCCCGGCTTTACGAACTCAAGAGCCGTATTTGGCTTCACTCCAGCCCCAAACAACTCAGACCATTTTTTAGGTTGAAAACCCTCACCATTAGTGGGAGGAACTTTCGCACCCCTTGCTGCAGCCACTCTCCCATGGCTTGTGTTTGCTGTAGGAGGACGCATACTGCTGCCACCATCCTCCACCAGCCAAGAACCATGACTAGAACTCTCCAAATGCTCCATTTGAGTAAGAAATCAAGAGTAAAGATGAAAACACGCAAGAAAATGACCTAGGAAACCATAGGTTCCCCCATGCCACCCCAGAGCTTCTCCCTCTCTTCTTCACTTTCTCTCCTTATCCTATTCTTTTCGTCCTACACTCTCCTCTCTCCCCCCTCCTTCTCCTTGTTTTTCACTCTCTTGTTGCCCCGCGCTCTCTCCTTCTCACTCCTCTCTCTGATTCTCTCTTCCCTTCTATCTTCTATCTTCTCTCTCCTTATCCTTCACTCTCCGTCTTCAATCTGCTTCCCTCTCTCTCCTCCTCCTCTACTTCAATACCTCTCCTTCTCTTTCCCCTTATCCTTCTCCTTCTCTCCCTTGTCTTTCTCTCTCCCTCGCTTGCCTTCTCCTCTTGCTTCTTTCCCTCTCTCTCCTTCTCCTTCCCATCTCCGCTCTCCTCCCTCTCTCCGTCTCCGTCTCCTTCCCTCCTCCATCTCCCTCTACTTCTCCCTCCTTGTCCATCTCTCTCTCCCCTCCTCTCTCACTCTATCGTACTCTCTCGCTCTCTCCCTCCGTCTCTCCCTCTCTCCTTGTTTCCCCGTTTCCTTCTCTCTCGTCCTACACTCTCCTCTGTCCCCCCCCCCCCCCTTATCCTTGTTTTTCACTCTCTTGTTGCGCCGCGCTCTCTCCTTCTCACTCATCTCTCTGATTCTCTCTTCCCTTCTATCTTCTATCTTCTCTCTCTCCTTATCCTTCACTCTCCGTCTTCAATCTCCTTTCCTCTCTCCTCCTCCTCTACTTCAATACCTCTCATTCTCTTTCCCCTTTTCCTTCTCCTTCTCTCCCTTGTCTCTCTCTCTCTCCCTCGCTTGCCTTCTCCTCTTGCTTCTCTCCCTCTCTCTCCTTCTCCTTCCCATCTCCGCTCTCCTCCCTCTCTCCGTCTCCTTCCCTCCTCCATCTCCCTCTACTTCTCTCTCCTTGTCCATCTCTCTCTCCCCTCCTCTCTCACTCTATCGTACTCTCTCGCTCTGCTCCTTCTTCTCTCTCTTTCATTCTCTCTCCTCCTTTGTCTCTCCTCAACTCGTCTCCTTCTCGCTGTCCTCCCCACTCACTCCCATTGCCCTTCTCTCTCTACCTCTCCCCTTCTCCTTCTCTCTGTGTGCCCTTATTCTTCTCTCCGTCGTTCTCCTTGTCCTCTCTCTTGTTCTCCTTCTCATCTCCTTCTTCTCCTCCTCTCTCCTTCTTATCCCTCCTCATGTTCCTCCTTCTCTCCGTCACCTTCACTCTCTGTCACTCCTCTCGTTCTCCTTCTCTCTTTCTCCCTCCCCCTTCTCCTTCTCTCTATGTCTCTCTCTCCTTATCTTTTGTCTCTGCTTCTCCCTCCCTCTTTCCTTTTCTCCTTCCCTTCCAGCCTCCCCTTCCTTCCCTCTCTCCTTCTCCTTGTCTTTCTTCGTCTAGCTCACTTACCGACTCCCTCGCACTTTCTCCCTCTCTCCTTCTCTTTATCTCTCTCCTTTTCCTTCATTCACTGTCTCCTTCTCTCTCCTCTCCCACTTCTCGCTCTAATTCACTCTCTCCCCTTCTCCGTTTCACTCCTTATCGCTCTCCTTCCCTATTGTTCCCTCTACTTCTCCATCTCTCCTCCCGCTCTCCTTGCCCTTCTCACTCTCTCCCCCTCTGTCCACCTCTCCTCTCTCTCCTTCTCCTTCTAGCTCTCTCCCTCCGTCTCTCCCTCTCTCCTTGTTTCCCTGTTTCCTTCTCTCTCGTCCTACACTCTCCTCTGTCCCCCCCCCCCTTATCCTTGTTTTTCACTCTCTTGTTGCGCCGCGCTCTCTCCTTCTCACTCATCTCTCTGATTCTCTCTTCCCTTCTATCTTCTATCTTCTCTCTCTCCTTATCCTTCACTCTCCGTCTTCAATCTCCTTCCCTCTCTCCTCCTCCTCTACTTCAATACCTCTCATTCTCTTTCCCCTTTTCCTTCTCCTTCTCTCCCTTGTCTCTCTCTCTCCCTCGCTTGCCTTCTCCTCTTGCTTCTCTCCCTCTCTCTCCTTCTCCTTCCCATCTCCGCTCTCCTCCCTCTCTCCATCTCCTTCCCTCCTCCATCTCCCTCTACTTCTCTCTCCTTGTCCATCTCTCTGTCCCCTCCTCTCTCACTCTATCGTACTCTCTCGCTCTCCTCCTTCTTCTCTCTCTTTCCTTCTCTCTCCTCCTCTGTCTCTCCTCAACTCGTCTACTTCTCGCTGTCCTCCCCTCTCACTCCCATTGTCCTTCTCTCTCTCCCTCTCCCCTTCTCCTTCTCTCTGTGTGCCCTTATTCTTCTCTCCATCGTTCTCCTTGTCCTCTCTCTTGTTCTCCTTCTCATCTCCTTCTTCTCCTCCTCTCTCCTTCTTCTCCCTCCTCCTGTTCCTCCTTCTCTCCGTCACCTTCACTCTCTGTCACTCCTCTCGTTCTCCTTCTCTCTTTCTCCCTCCCCCTTCTCCTTCTCTCTATGTCTCTCTCTCCTTATCTTTTGTCTCTGCTTCTCCCTCCCTCTTTCCTTTTCTCCTTCCCTTCCAGCCTCCCCTTCCTTCCCTCTCTCCTTCTCCTTTTCTTTCTTCGTCTAGCTCACTTACCGACTCCCTCGCACTATCTCCCTCTCTCCTTCTCTTTGTCTCTCTCCTTTTCCTTCATTCACTGTCTCCTTCTCTCTCCTCTCCCACTTCTCGCTCTAATTCACTCTCTCCCCTTCTCCGTTTCACTCCTTATCGCTCTCCTTCCCTATTGTTCCCTCTACTTCTCCATCTCTCCTCCCGCTCTCCTTGCCCTTCTCACTCTCTCCCCCTCTGTCCACCTCTCCTCTCTCTCCTTCTCCTTCTAGCTCTCTCCCTCCGTCTCTCCCTCTCTCCTTGTTTCCCCGTTTCCTTCTCTCTCGTCCTACACTCTCCTTTGTCCCCCTCCTTCTCCTTGTTTTTCACTCTCTTGTTGCGCCGCACTCTCTCCTTCTCACTCCTCTCTCTGATTCTCTCTTCCCTTCTATCTTCTATCTTCTCTCTCTCCTTATCCTTCACTCTCCGTCTTCAATCTTCTTTCCTCTCTCCTCCTCCTCTACTTCAATACCTCTCCTTCTCTTTCCCCTTTTCCTTCTCCTTCTCTCCCTTGTCTCTCTCTCTCCCTCGCTTGCCTTCTCCTCTAGCTTCTCTCCCTCTCTCTCCTTCTCCTTCCCATCTCCGCTCTCCTCCCTCTCTCCGTCTCCTTCCCTCCTCCATCTCCCTCTACTTCTCTCTCCTTGTCCATCTCTCTCTCCCCTCCTCTCTCACTCTATCGTACTCTCTCGCTCTCCTCCTTCTTCTCTCTCTTTCCTTCTCTCTCCTCCTCCTCTGTCTCTCCTCTCCTCGTCTCCTTCTCGCTCTCCTCCCCTCTCACTCCCATTGTCCTTCTCTCCCTCCCTCTCCCCTTCTCCTTCTCTCTGTGTGCCCCTATTCTTATCTCCGTCGTTCTCCTTGTCCTCTCTCTTGTTCTCCTTCTCATCTCCTTCTTCTCCTCCTCTCTCCTTCTTCTCCCTCCTCCTCTTCCTCCTTCTCTCCGTCACCTTCACTCTCTCTCACTCCTCTCGTTCTCCTTCTCTCTTTCTCCCTCCCCCTTCTACTTCTCTCTATGTCTCTCTCTCCTTACCTTTTGTCTCTGCTTCTCCCTCCCTCTTTCCTTATCTCCTTCCCTTCCAGCCTCGCCTTCCTTCCCTCTCTCCTTCTCCTTGTCTTTCTCCGTCTAGCTCACTTACCGAGTCCCTCGCACTTTCTCCCTCTCTCCTTCTCTTTGTCTCTCTCATTTTCCTTCATTCACAGTCTCCTTCTCTCTCCTCTCTCCACTTCTCGCTCTAATTCACTCTCTCCCCTTCTCCATTTCACTCCTTATCGCTCTCCTTCCCTATTGTTCCCTCTACTTCTCCATCTCCCCTCCCGCTCTCCTTGCCCTTCTCACTCTCTCCCCCTCTGTCCACCTCTCCTCTCCCTCCTTCTCCTTCTAGCTCTCTCCCTCCTTCTCTCCCTCTCTCCTTGTTTCCCCGTTTCCTTCTCTCTCGTCCTACACTCTCCTCTCTCCCCCCTCCTTCTCCTTGTTTTTCACTCTCTTGTTGCCCCCCGCTCTCTCCTTCGCACTCCTCTCTCTGATTCTCTCTTCCCTTCTATCTTCTATCTTCTCTCTCCTTATCCTTCACTCTCCGTCTTCAATCTCCCTCGCTCTCTCTCCTCCTCCTCTACTTCAATACCTCTCCTTCTCTTTCCCCTTTTCCTTCTTCTTCTCTCCCTTGTCTCTCTCTCTCCCTCGCTTGCCTTCTCCTCTTGCTTCTCTCCCTCTCTCTCCTTCTCCTTCCCATCTCCGCTCTCCTCCCACTCTCCGTCTCCTTCCCTCCTCCATCTCCCTCAACTTCTCTCTCCTTGTCCATCTCTCTCTCCCCTTCTCTCTCACTCTATCGTACTCTCTCGCTCTCCTCCTTCTTCTCTCTCTTTCCTTCTCTCTCCTCCTCTGTCTCTCCTCTCCTCGTCTCCTTCTCGCTCTCCTCCCCTTTCACTCCCATTGTCTTTCTCTCCCTCCCTCTCCCCTTCTCCTTCTCTCTGTGTGCCCTTATTCTTCTCTCTCTTGTTCTCCTTCTCATCTCCTTCTTCTCCTTCTCATCTCCTTCTTCTCCCTCCTCCTCTTCCTCCTTCTCTTTCTCTCATCTCTCTCCTCCTCCCTTTTTATTTTCCTCTCCGTCACCTTCACTCTCTCTCACTCCTCTCGTTCTCCTTCTCTCTTTCTCCCTCCCCCTTCTCCTTCTCTCCATGTCTCTCTCTCCTTACCTTTTGTCTCTGCTTCTCCCTCCTTCTTTCCTTCTCTCGTTCCCTTCCAGCCTCCCCTTCCTTCCCTCTCTCCTTCTCCTTGTCTTTCTCCGTCTAGCTCACTTACCGACTCCCTCGCTCTTTCTCCCTCTCTCCTTCTCTTTGTCTCTCTCCTTTTCCTTCATTCAGAGTCTCCTTCTCTCTCCTCTCTCCACTTCTCGCTCTAATTCACTCTCTCCCCTTCTCCGTTTCACTCCTTATCGCTCTCCTTCCCTATTGTTCCCTCTACTTCTCCATCTCTCCTCCCGCTCTCCTTGCCCTTCTCACTCTCTCCCCCTCTGTCCACCTCTCCTCTCTCTCCTTCTCCTTCTAGCTCTCTCCCTCCGTCTCTCCCTCTCTCCTTGTTTCCCCGTTTCCTTCTCTCTCGTCCGACACTCTCCTCTCTCCCCCCTCCTTCTCCTTGTTTTTCACTCTCTTGTTGCCCCGCGCTCTCTCCTTCTCACTCCTCTCTCTGATTCTCTCTTCCCTTCTATCTTCTCTCTCCTTATCCTTCACTCTCCGTCTTCAATCTCTTTCCCTCTCTCTCCTCCTCCTCTACTTCAATACCTCTCCTTCTCTTTCCCCTTTTCCTTCTCCTTCTCTCCCTTGTCTCTCTCTCTCCCTCGCTTGCCTTCTCCTCTTGCTTCTCTCCCTCTCTCTCCTTCTCCTTCCCATCTCTGCTCTCCTCCCTCTCTCCGTCTCCTTCCGTCCTCCATCTCCCTCCACTTCTCTCTCCTTGTCCATCTCTATCTCCCCTCCTCTCTCACTCTATCGTACTCTCTCGCTCTCCTCCTTCGTCTCTCTCTTTCCTTCTCTCTCCTCCTCCTCTTTCTCTCCTCTCCTCGTCTCCTTCTAACTCTCCTCCCCTCTCACTCCCATTGTCCTTCTCTCCCTCCCTCTCCCCTTCTCCTTCTCTCTTTGTGCCCTTATTCTTCTCTCCATCGTTCTCCTTGTCCTCTCTCTTGTTCTCCTTCTCATCTCCTTCTCCTCCTCCTCTCTCCTTCTTCTCCGTCCTCCTCTTCCTCCTTCTCTTTCTCTCATCTCTCTCCTCCTCCCTTTTCTTTTCCTCTCCGTCACCTTCACTCTCTCTCACTCCTCTCGTTCTCCTTCTCTCTTTCTCTCTCCCCCTTCTCCTTCTCTCTATGTCTCTCTCTCTCCTTACCTTTTGTCTCTGCTTCTCCCTCCCTCTTTCCTTCTCTCCTTCCCTTCCAGCATCCCCTTCCTTCGCTCTCTCCTTCTCCTTGTCTTTCTCCGTCTAGCACACTTACCGACTCCGTCGCTCTTTCTCCCTCTCTCTTTCTCTTTTTCTCTCTCCTTTTCCTTCATTCACAGTCTCCTTCTCTCTCCTCTCTCCACTTCTTGCTCTAATTCACTCTCTCCCCTTCTCCGTTTCACTCCTTATCGCTCTCCTTCCCTATTTTCCCTCTACTTCTCCATCTCTCCTCCCGCTCTCCTTGCCCTTCTCACTCTCTCCCCCTCTGTCCACCTCTCCTTTTTTTTGCAAAGCAAAAGGGAGGCTTAGCCTCTAATTCTATTAAGTGTGTGTAAATTACAACCTACAAAATATGAGTCTTAAGTCCGCGGGGGGTGCCACATGCACACCCGGCCACTATTACAATTCTATCGCCATGCACGACTACCCATTCTACTACTTATTACAAAAAGATTTCACCTCACTATGCCCATACTCTTTCAAAGTCACTCCAACTCGCGGGATCTTCTCGAATGTCCTTGATGCTTCTCCCCACTATCCGCACTCCTTCCTTCACACTTTGAATAACATCCACCGGGCGCCTCTTCTCGTCATCAATGATGCGCCTATTTCTTTCTTGCCAACATTCATGGACCACCGCTCCCAAGGCTAGCCGCATGATATTTACTGTCCCAGCCCCTCCTCTAATCCGGATAACCCGTTGTACCTCGGCTTCCATTGTTTCTTCTACATCCATGCTTAGCTTTAGCACCCCCCGAATTTGTGCCCACACATGTCTTGTATACTCGCATTTCCAAAAAAGATGTGCCATATCTTCCTCTCCGTCCTCGCAAAGTACACACGTGGTATCATGCGTGGCTCCCCTCTGCTTCATGAGGCACTTTGTTGTGAGTCTTCCACGTAAAGCCCTCCAAAGTGTCATTGCGTGCTTCGGGACATGGTGCTTGTGCCACACCAAGGGGGCCCAAACCACATCCTCCTTCTCTTGAATTACCCATGTCCACGCCTCCTTGGTTGTGAAGTTGTCACTCCTCATTCCAATTCGGGTCGGTTTGTCAATCCCACCCGAGATGGGGGTACCCATAATACGTGGTCAAAGTTCCTCCATCTCCAAACTACGTGGGAAGGGGAGGTTCCACACCCCATCCCGAATAAAATAAGACACATAAGTGTCAATTGGAACACCCATATTATGTTTCAGCCAATCTCCCCCCGGTCGGCTGATGAACGGCATTCCACACCATGGGTCAAGGAAGAAACGAATAGACTTCCCATCCCCAACTTGGTACTGAATTTTTTCCTTTGCTATGTCACGAACACTTAAGATGCCTCTCCATGCCCACGAGGAAGTCGATGGTGGCCGAGCAAGCCAAATGGACCGATTTCTCAAGTATTTCCGTCGCATGCATCTCACCCATAACGAGCCTCCATTCTCAACTACCAACCAAAAGAGTCGTAACATACCTACTTCATTCCATTCCGTGAGTCTCTTCAGCCCCAAGCCGCCCTTCTTCTTCGGTGTGCATATGTCTTTCCACGCCACGGCCACCCACTTTTTTGGGCCCCCCCCAAACAAAGTGTATCATGATACTCTCCACCTCCCTCAAGACGGTTTTTGGGAGTAAGAAAGCTGAAGTCCAATATATGCTAAACGACACCAAGACACTTCGCACCAACTCCACCCTACCCGCCATGGAAAGGTGGTTTCGCTTCCAAGTGCTCAATCTAGTTCTCACCTTCTCAATGAGGCTCGAACAATGTTGCTTTCCTAAACGTGATGAGAATAATGGCAGCCCCAAACAGATAACTGGGAATTCCACCCTCTCCATCTCCAAGTGATCACATATCCATTGCCCATCTTGTGCATCACCCCCAAGGAACACTTGGCTCTTAGTTGTATTCAATTTAAGACCCGACATGGCTGAGAATTTGGAGAGAACCTCTTTTATAGCACGGGCATTAGCTCGTGTAGCATCCGCGAACACCATCACATCATCGACGAACAACAAGTGCGATATCGGAATGTCCCCACATCTACTTGATTTGATCGCTCCTTCCTCCACCTCCTTTTTGATCATGACGCTCAATGTCTCCATGCAAAGTACAAACAAGTAGGGAGCTAGAGGGTCCCCTTGCCGAAGTCCATTTGTTGCTCGAAATGGCTTTGAGTTGGCTCCATTCACCGTCACCACAAACGATGCCTTCACACACGCCATCATCCACTTCGTCCATGTACTCGGGAACCCAAACCTCTTTAGCACCTCTTCAAGGAACTTCCAAGACACCGAATCGTATGCCTTCCGAAGATCTAATTTGAGACACATACGCCCTTTCCCACGGTTCAAGTGCATGTTGTGACAGACTTCATGTGCAAGCAAGATGTTGTCACTAATCCTTCGACCACTCACGAACGCACTTTGTGTTTCCCCCACCAACCTTGGCAAAACCTTCTTTAATCTATTTGCCAACACCTTTGATAGATATCGGTAGATCATGTTGCATAAGGAGATGGGCCGGTAATCAACCACCGTGCATGGTGTCGTCTTCTTCGGGATGAGTGTGATTGATGTGTAGTTGGCTTGAGCTAGCAATTTCCCACTTCGCATGAAGGAGTCCACCGCTTTAAAAACATCTCTTTTCAGCCACGACCAAGAGCACCTGAAAAACTTTGCATTGAAGCCATCGGGGCCCGGCGCCTTGTCCACATTTGAATTCATCACCACTTTCTCCAATTCTTCCATGGACAAGTCCTTCACTAGTGTCATTTCTTCCCCCTCCTCAAGTCGTGGGAAGAGGATTTGTGAGTCAAGATTTTGTACCTGAAAACCATTAGCAAACAAGTTAGAGTAACGACGCCTAAACGCCTCTCGAATCTCCTCCTCACTCTCGAATGTATTTCCCCTTCCAACACTCGTCTCACATTATTGGTGGCTCTCCTCACACAAAGGGAAGCATGAAAGAATCTCGAGTTCCGGTCTCCTTCACTTAACCACTTAATCCTCGATTTTTGCCTCAGGATGGATTCCTCCCAAACTAGTGCACGATCGAGCTCCTCTTTGCATCTAGTCTCTTGCTCTTGTAACCTATCGTCCTCCGGATGTGTCCTTCTTTGATGCCGCACTTCTTCTAGTGAATGCTTCGCTTCTCCCACTCTACTTTCTGGATTCCCAAACGTTTCCTTACTCCACTTCTTCAACGCCTCCTTGACCATGCCTAGTTTTGCTACGACCCGGAACATGGGCGTCCCATCTACCAAGTTTGCCCATGCTTTGCTTGCCACCTCCTCAAACCCCTCATGATCGGCCCAAAAATTAGCAAATCGAAACATTCTTGCCTTCCTCTCACCCTTATTTTCCGTTGTCATGAGAAGTGGCGAATGATCACTAAGCTCCCTTTCGCCCACGACATAGGCTACATCCGGGAATTCAGCCAACCATGCTTGTGTCATAAGGATCCTATCAATCCTAGTTTCAATGCACGCCTCTCCCTTCGATGAGTTAGTCCATGTGAATTCCCCACCCGTTGACGGTACTTCAAGTAGTTGCAAACGATCCAAACATACATTAAAATCATCCATAGCCGTGATGTTGAAACCCGAACCACCCCTCTTTTCACCCCGCCCTTGTATGCAATTGAAGTCACCACACACAAGCCAAGGTGTGGTATCCAAAGGTGCCGCTCCTTCCAAGTCCTCCCATAACCTTCGGCGTTCCATGTATCCATTTTCCCCATACACCGCCGTAATAACAAAGTGTTTCCCATTTCTTAATTCCCTTCCTTCAAGTTGTAGTAATTGTGATGTCTCCCATGTAACATGGAGATCCACTTTGCATTCATCCCACATCACAAGCACTCTTCCGGAGTCCACAATCATATTATTCGCCGCCCACTTGTTATTCCCCCATATTGCCCTTCGAAATCTATCCAACCTTTTCGTTTTGACTTTGTGTTCCACGATGCACACTACATCCGCCTTTGCTTCCTTTATTTTACCCCTTATCATAAGTGCACGACCGGGGCGATTTGCGCCGCGCACATTCCAAACAAGGACATTCATGGTTTTGGAGTAGGGGATTGTCGAGATCCCTTCCCACCTCGATTTGCTCGTTGTTGCCCCAACGCCTTCTCACGAACGGCTTTAAACGCCTCCGGTTGTGGGGAGATAGATGACAAGTCCACCGGTGGTGGTGGTGATAACACTTTAATTCCCGGCCTCTTCTCCCCGATTTGTTGCTCAACATCCTTGTCTCCTCCCTCGGGCTGACCCACGTCAACCAAGCCCATAAGAGCTTCGAACTAACCACTTGTACCCCCTCCCAACGCACCACTTCGAGTGAGCACCACACTAGAGCCTCCCTTCTCCATATTTCGGACCCCATGCTTTGGAGAAATCCACCCCTCATCTTGTGTTTCCTCTTCACGTGTAGAGAATAGCACCCCCTCATGTGCATGCATATCAATTCCATTCCCTCCACTTACTCCCTTGCCATTTGTCGCATTTTGGTTTGACCTCCCATCATTTGCTTTCCCCTTTCCATGTGTCACATTTTTATTTGCTTCATGGCTGCCCAAAGGAGGAGGAATAAGAGCAATTTCGAAATCCCCATCTTGTGTTTCCTCTTCACGTGTAGAGAATAGCACCCCCTCATGTGCATGCATATCAATTCCATTCCCTCCACTTTCTCCCTTGCCACTTGTATCAGTTTGGTTTGGCCTCCCATCATTTGCTTTCCCCTTTCCATGTGTCTCATTTTTATTTGCTTCATGGCTGCCCAAAGGAGGAGGAATGAGACCAATTTCGAAATCCCCACCCATGATTGGCTCAAACAAAGCAGCTTTTTCTTTTCCTATGACACCTTTTCCTTTTTGTCCTTCTCTTGCTTTTTGTCCCCCTCCAGTAACTTTTTGTCCCTCATGGTTTAGCCCATGTGCACCAAACTACATGGCCACCTCACCCCCAAGGACACCACCTCCGACCAGCCCCTCCTCGCCGGTAACCAATTCCGGCAGCTCCAATTCCTCTCTCTCAACGCCCAAACCAATCACCTCGGGTTCGCCCTCCTTCTCCTCTCTTTCTCTTATTCCTCTTCCTCCTTTTCCAACGACAACCCATTCTTTATTCTTCTTCTTCCCGGTCGGCTTCCCTTGCACCTCCTCTCGGACTTTGTTTGGGCACTTGACCGGAGTATGGCCGAATTCCTTGCAATCAACACAATATCCCAATCTCCACTCATACTCCACCACAATGTCCTCCTCCTCTCCATCCTCCACTTGAACTCGAATTTTTGATGGGTAATCAAATGTGCATGGTACCTCCACACACAAACGTGCATAAGCCAATCTCCTCCCCACCGCCGTGTTCTCATCCATGTAGAGTGGCCTTCCAATAACACTAGCTATGGTGCTCAAATTTTTTGGTGACCAAAACCTCAAATCTAACTCCGGCAAGCGAATCCAAAGGGGCACCGTGGACATCTTCTCCCTCTTCATCATGGTGGTGGGCGTCCATTTTTGCACAACTAGAGGTGTGCCCCTCACAAACCAAGGACCATTCTCAAGAACATACTCCAAGTCCTTGTAAATCGTGAACCTAAATAAAAGGAACCCCTCTTGCCGTCGGATCACTTCCAAACCTCCGGTGAGCTTCCACACCCTTTGCAAGTACTTCTCTAACGTGGGAAGATGTGGTTTGAAATCAATAAAGTAACCAAGCAATACCTTGTCCTGTTTCTTCAATGCCTCCACCACCTCTTCTTTCGAGCACCTTGCCATGCGCACCCCATCCTTCACTTCCGGCTCCACAAAATAAAGGGCCGTGGATGCCCTTGGACAAGAAGAGAACAAATCCGTCCATTTCTTTGGAGTAGAACCCCCTTCTTTCCCAATGTGGCTCGGCCTCCCCTCCTCCAACACGTCTTGCTGCTCCAAATGAGCATTTTGGAGGTCCAAATGCTTGCCACAACCTCCATCTCGCATCAAATCTTGAGAAGAGCGACTAAATCGCTCCATTTGAGTGGAAAAACGAAGATTTAAGTGGAAAAACGGGAAAAAAGACCTAAGAAACCCATAGAAACCCCCATGCTTTCCTAGAGCTTCTCTCTCCTACTTTTTCCTCTTTTTCTCTCTCCTCCTCCTTCTTTTTCCCCTTTTCTCCTGTCCACCTCTCCTCTCTCTCCTTCTCCTTCTAGCTCTCTCCCTCTCTCCTTGTTTCCCCGTTTCCTTCTCTCTCGTCCTACACTCTCCTCTCTCCCCCCTTTTTTTTTTTTGCAAGGCAAAAAGGGAGGCTTAGCCTCGAGTATATTACTGAAGTAAAGTGATTACATCCTACCAAAATTTCAGAAAGAGTGTGCGGGGCATACTACATGCATACCCGGCCTCTCCCTACTACTCATGTTCGTGGGACCTGAAGAGCAAGTAGGTAAAAAAACAGAAATTCCTTCTTATACAACAACTCAAAAAGAAAAAAACGAAATGAAGAAGCACTAATTCCTAACTCCACATGATCTGAAAGTCATGCTCTTCGTCAGCATCCTTCGCAAGGTTTTTTACTTTATCCCATAGGCAGCGAATGGTATCTTTGATGGCAGCTACTATGTCCTTCGGTATTTTCTTCTCTCCCTCGAAGATCCGGCGGTTTCGTTCCAGCCAGCACTCGTGTATCATGGCGTTGAAGGCCCAACGCCTTACCACTTTTCCAAGCCGGCTGCCACGTGCATGTGCTACTCGTATCGCTTCTCCTTCTAACGAACCCGCATTTCGGTTGCTGATTTTCAGTAAGTGTAGAAGAGCTACCCAAACCTCCTTGATAAACACACACCCCCAGAAAAGGTGCTCCATGTCCTCCTCGTCCCTCTCACAAAGGCTGCAAATCGGATCGTGCTTTGCGCCTCGTTTGTTCATAAGTGTCTTTGTGAGTAACCGACCCCTCAACGCCCTCCATGCTGTGAGTGCGTGCTTTGGGATAGCATGTTTATGCCACACCATACCAGCCCACGCAACCTTCCTTCCTGGTGGCTTTACCCATGTCCACACTTCTCTTATACCAAACATGGTTCCCTTACCATCTATCTTTGGCTGGTCGAAACCCCCATGGATTTTAGTGTTCACTATCCTCGAGTGAATTTCCTCTATCAATGTAGATCTTGGGGGGGGCAGCCTCCACCTTCCTCTCTCCCCCCTCCTTCTCCTT
The DNA here is from genome assembly GCA_963682175.1 of Triglochin maritima. Taxonomy (NCBI): domain Eukaryota; kingdom Viridiplantae; phylum Streptophyta; class Magnoliopsida; order Alismatales; family Juncaginaceae; genus Triglochin; species Triglochin maritima. The sequence goes on along the minus strand of OY821790.1, from coordinate 12,648,354 downwards.
GTTTTTCACTCTCTTGTTGCCCCGCGCTCTCTCCTTCTCACTCCTCTCTCTGATTCTCTCTTCCCTTCTATCTTCTATCTTCTCTCTCCTTATCCTTCACTCTCCGTCTTCAATCTCCTTCCCTCTCTCTCCTCCTCCTCTACTTCAATACCTCTCCTTCTCTTTCCCCTTTTCCTTCTCCTTCTCTCCCTTGTCTCTCTCTCTCCCTCGCTTGCCTTCTCCTCTTGCTTCTCTCCCTCTCTCTCCTTCTCCTTCCCATCTCCGCTCTCCTCCCTCTCTCCGTCTCCTTCCCTCCTCCATCTCCCTCTACTTCTCTCTCCTTGTCCATCTCTCTCTCCCCTCCTCTCTCACTCTATCGTACTCTCTCGCTCTCCTCCTTCTTCTCTCTCTTTCCTTCTCTCTCCTCCTCCTCTGTCTCTCCTCTCCTCGTCTCCTTCTCGCTCTCCTCCCCTCTCACTCCCATTGTCCTTCTCTCCCTCCCTCCCTCTCCCCTTCTCCTTCTCTCTGTGTGCCCTGATTCTTCCCTCCGTCGTTCTCCTTGTCCTCTCTCTTGTTCTCCTTCTAATCTCCTTCTTCTCCTCCTCTCTCCTTCTTCTCCCTCCTCCTTTTCCTCCTTCTCTTTCTCTCATCTCTCTCCTCCTCCCTTTTCTTTTCCTCTCCGTCACGTTCACTCTCGCTCACTCCTCTCGTTCTCCTTCTCTCTTTCTCCCTCCCCCTTCTCCTTCTCTCTATGTCTCTCTCTCCTTACCTTTGTCTCTGCTTCTCCCTCCATCTATCCTACTCTCCTTCCCTTCCAGCCTCCCCTTCCTTCCCTCTCTTCTTCTCCTTGTCTTTCTCCGTCTAGCTCACTTACTGACTCCCTCGCTCGTTCTCCCTCTCTCCTTCTCTTTGTCTCTCTCCTTTTCCTTCATTCACAGTCTCCTTCTCTCTCCTCTCTCCATTTCTCGCTCTAATTCACTCTCTCCCCTTCTCCATTTCACTCCTTATCGCTCTCCTTCCCTATTGTTCCCTCTACTTCTCCATCTCTCCTCCCGCTCTCCTTGCCCTTCTCACTCTCTCCCCCTCTGTCCACCTCTCCTCTCTCTCCTTCTCCTTCTAGCTCTCTCCCTCCGTCTCTCCCTCTCTCCTTGTTTCCCCATTTCCTTCTCTCTCGTCCTACACTCTCCTCTCTCCCCCCTCCTTCTCCTTGTTTTTCACTCTTTTGTTGCCCTGTGCTCTCTCCTTCTCACTCCTCTCTCTGATTCTCTCTTCCCTTCTATCTTCTCTATCCTTATAATTCACTCTCCGTCTTCAATCTCCTTCCCTCTCTCCCCTCCTCCTCTACTTCAATAACTCTCCTTCTCTTTCCCCTTTTCCTTCTCCTTCTCTCCCTTGTGTCTCTCTCTCCCTCGCTTGCCTTCTCCTCTTGCTTCTCTCCCTCTCTCTCCTTCTCCTTCCCATCTCTGCTCTCCTCCCTCTCTCCGTCTCCTTCCCTCCTCCATCTCCCTCTACTTCTCTCTCCTTGTCCATCTCTATCTCCCCTCCTCTCTCACTCTATCGTACTCTCTCACTCTCCCCCTTTTTCTCTCTCTTTCCTTCTCTCTCCTCCTCCTCTGTCTCTCCTCTCCTTGTCTCCTTCTCGCTCTCCTCCCCTCTCACTCCCATTGTCCTTCTCTCTCTCCCTCCCTCCCCCCTTCTCCTTCTCTCTGTGTGCACTTATTCTTCTCTCCGTCGTTCTCCTTGTCCTCTCTCTTGTTCTCCTTCGCATCTCCTTCTTCTCCTCCTCTCTCCTTCTTCTCCCTCCTCCTCTTCCTCCTTCTCTTTCTCTCATCTCTCTCCTCCTCCCTTTTCTTTTCCTCTCCGTCACCTTCACTCTCTCTCACTCCTCTCGTTCTCCTTCTCTCTTTCGCCCTCCCCCTTCTCCTTCTCTCTATGTCTCTCTCTCCTTACCTTCTGTCTCTGCTTCTCCCTCCCTCTTTCCTTCTCTCCTTCCCTTCCAGTCTCCCCTTCCTTCCCTCTCTCCTTCACCTCGCTCTTTCTCCGTCTAGCTCACTTACCGACTCCCTCGCTCTTTCTCCCTCTCTCCTTCTCTTTGTCTCTCTCCTCTTCCTTCATTCACAGTCTCCTTCTCTCTCCTCTCTCCACTTCTCGCTCTAATTCACTCTCTCCCCTTCTCCGTTTCACTCCTTATCGCTCTCCTTCCCTATTGTTCCCTCTACTTCTCCATCTCTCCTCCCTCCCTCCTTGCCCTTCTCACTCTCCCCCCCTCTGTCCACCTCTCCTCTCTCTCCTTCTCCTTCTAGCTCTCTCCCTCCGTCTCTCCCTCTCTCCTTGTTTCCCCATTTCCTTCTCTCTCGTCCTACACTCTCCTTCTCTCTCCCCCCTCCTTCTCCTTGTTTTTCACTCTCTTGTTGCCCCGCGCTCTCTCCTTCTCACTCCTCTCTCCGATTCTCTCTTCCCTTCTATCTTCTCTCTCCTTATCCTTCACTCTCCGTCTTCAATCTCCTCCCCTCTCTCTCCTTCTCCTCTACTTCAATACCTCTCCTTCTCTTTCCCCTTTTCCTTCTCTCCCTTGTCTCTCTCTCCCTCGCTTGCCTTCTCCTCTTGCTTCTCTCCCTCTCTCTCCTTCTCCTTCCCATCTCCGCTCTCCTCCCTCTCTCCGTCTCCTTCCCTCCTCCATCTCCCTCTACTTCTCTCTCCTTGTCCATCTCTCTCTCCCCTCCTCCCTCACTCTATCGTACTCTCTCGCTCTCCTCCCTTCTTCTCTCTCTTTCATTCTCTCTCCTCCTCCTCTGTCTCTCCTCTCCTCGTCTCCTTCTCGCCCTCCTCCCCTCTCACTCCCATTGTCCTTCTCTCCCTCCCTCTCCCTTTCTCCTTCTCTCTGTGTGCCCTTATTCTTCTCTCCGTCGTTCTCCTTGTCCTCTCTCTTGTTCTCCTTCTCGTCTCCTTCTCCTCCTCCTCTCTCCTTCTTCTACCTCCTCCTCTTCCTCCTTCTCTTTCTCTCATCTCTCTCCTCCTCCCTTTTCTTTTCCTCTCCGTCACCTTCACTCTCTCTCACTCCTCTCGTTCTCCTTCTCTCTTTCTCCCTCCCCCTTCTCCTTCTCTCTATGTCTCTCTCTCCTTACCTTCTGTCTCTGCTTCTCCCTCCCTCTTTCCTTCTCTCCTTCCCTTCCAGTCTCCCCTTCCTTCCCTCTCTCCTTCTCCTCGCTCTTTCTCCGTCTAGCTCACTTACCGACTCCCTCGCTCTTTCTCCCTCTCTCCTTCTCTTTGTCTCTCTCCTCTTCCTTCATTCACAGTCTCCTTCTCTCTCCTCTCTCCACTTCTCGCTCTAATTCACTCTCTCCCCTTCTCCGTTTCACTCCTTATCGCTCTCCTTCCCTATTGTTCCCTCTACTTCTCCATCTCTCCTCCCTCCCTCCTTGCCCTTCTCACTCTCCCCCCCCTCTGTCCACCTCTCCTCTCTCTCCTTCTCCTTCTAGCTCTCTCCCTCCGTCTCTCCCTCTCTCCTTGTTTCCCCATTTCCTTCTCTCTCGTCCTACACTCTCCTTCTCTCTCCCCCCTCCTTCTCCTTGTTTTTCACTCTCTTGTTGCCCCGCGCTCTCTCCTTCTCACTCCTCTCTCCGATTCTCTCTTCCCTTCTATCTTCTCTCTCCTTATCCTTCACTCTCCGTCTTCAATCTCCTCCCCTCTCTCTCCTTCTCCTCTACTTCAATACCTCTCCTTCTCTTTCCCCTTTTCCTTCTCTCCCTTGTCTCTCTCTCCCTCGCTTGCCTTCTCCTCTTGCTTCTCTCCCTCTCTCTCCTTCTCCTTCCCATCTCCGCTCTCCTCCCTCTCTCCGTCTCCTTCCCTCCTCCATCTCCCTCTACTTCTCTCTCCTTGTCCATCTCTCTCTCCCCTCCTCCCTCACTCTATCGTACTCTCTCGCTCTCCTCCCTTCTTCTCTCTCTTTCCTTCTCTCTCCTCCTCCTCTGTCTCTCCTCTCCTCGTCTCCTTCTCGCCCTCCTCCCCTCTCACTCCCATTGTCCTTCTCTCCCTCCCTCTCCCCTTCTCCTTCTCTCTGTGTGCCCTTATTCTTCTCTCCGTCGTTCTCCTTGTCCTCTCTCTTGTTCTCCTTCTCGTCTCCTTCTCCTCCTCCTCTCTCCTTCTTCTCCCTCCTCCACTTCCTCCTTCTCTTTCTCTCATCTCTCTCCTCCTCCCTTTTCTTTTCCTCTCCGTCACCTTCACTCTCTCTCACTCCTCTCGTTCTCCTTCTCTCTTTCTCCCTCCCCCTTCTCCTTCTCTCTATGTCTCTCTCTCCTTACCTTCTGTCTCTGCTTCTCCCTCCCTCTTTCCTTCTCTCCTTCCCTTCCAGTCTCCCCTTCCTTCCCTCTCTCCTTCTCCTCGCTCTTTCTCCGTCTAGCTCACTTACCGACTCCCTCGCTCATTCTCCCTCTCTCCTTCTCTTTGTCTCTCTCCTTTTCCTTCATTCACAGTCTCCTTCTCTCTCCTCTCTCCACTTCTCGCTCTAATTCACTCTCTCCCCTTCTCCGTTTCACTCCTTATCGCTCTCCTTCCCTATTGTTCCCTCTACTTCTCCATCTCTCCTCCCTCCCTCCTTGCCCTTCTCACTCTCCCCCCCTCTGTCCACCTCTCCTCTCTCTCCTTCTCCTTCTAGCTCTCTCCCTCCGTCTCTCCTTGTTTCCCCATTTCCTTCTCTCTCGTCCTACACTCTCCTTCTCTCTCCTTATCCTTCACTCTCCGTCTTCAATCTCCTCCCCTCTCTCTCCTTCTCCTCTACTTCAATACCTCTCCTTCTCTTTCCCCTTTTCCTTCTCTCCCTTGTCTCTCTCTCCCTCGCTTGCCTTCTCCTCTTGCTTCTCTCCCTCTCTCTCCTTCTCCTTCCCATCTCCGCTCTCCTCCCTCTCTCCGTCTCCTTCCCTCCTCCATCTCCCTCTACTTCTCTCTCCTTGTCCATCTCTCTCTCCCCTCCTCCCTCACTCTATCGTACTCTCTCGCTCTCCTCCCTTCTTCTCTCTCTTTCCTTCTCTCTCCTCCTCCTCTGTCTCTCCTCTCCTCGTCTCCTTCTCGCCCTCCTCCCCTCTCACTCCCATTGTCCTTCTCTCCCTCCCTCTCCCCTTCTCCTTCTCTCTGTGTGCCCTTATTCTTCTCTCCGTCGTTCTCCTTGTCCTCTCTCTTGTTCTCCTTCTCGTCTCCTTCTCCTCCTCCTCTCTCCTTCTTCTCCCTCCTCCACTTCCTCCTTCTCTTTCTCTCATCTCTCTCCTCCTCCCTTTTCTTTTCCTCTCCGTCACCTTCACTCTCTCTCACTCCTCTCGTTCTCCTTCTCTCTTTCTCCCTCCCCCTTCTCCTTCTCTCTATGTCTCTCTCTCCTTACCTTCTGTCTCTGCTTCTCCCTCCGTCTTTCCTTCTCTCCTTCCCTTCCAGTCTCCCCTTCCTTCCCTCTCTCCTTCTCCTCGCTCTTTCTCCGTCTAGCTCACTTACCGACTCCCTCGCTCATTCTCCCTCTCTCCTTCTCTTTGTCTCTCTCCTTTTCCTTCATTCACAGTCTCCTTCTCTCTCCTCTCTCCACTTCTCGCTCTAATTCACTCTCTCCCCTTCTCCGTTTCACTCCTTATCGCTCTCCTTCCCTATTGTTCCCTCTACTTCTCCATCTCTCCTCCCTCCCTCCTTGCCCTTCTCACTCTCCCCCCCTCTGTCCACCTCTCCTCTCTCTCCTTCTCCTTCTAGCTCTCTCCCTCCGTCTCTCCTTGTTTCCCCATTTCCTTCTCTCTCGTCCTACACTCTCCTTCTCTCTCCCCCCTCCTTCTCCTTGTTTTTCACTCTCTTGTTGCCCCGCGCTCTCTCCTTCTCACTCCTCTCTCCAATTCTCTCTTCCCTTCTATCTTCTCTCTCCTTATCCTTCACTCTCCGTCTTCAATCTCCTCCCCTCTCTCTCCTTCTCCTCTACTTCAATACCTCTCCTTCTCTTTCCCCTTTTCCTTCTCTCCCTTGTCTCTCTCTCCCTCGCTTGCCTTCTCCACTTGCTTCTCTCCCTCTCTCTCCTTCTCCTTCCCATCTCCGCTCTCCTCCCTCTCTCCGTCTCCTTCCCTCCTCCATCTCCCTCTACTTCTCTCTCCTTGTCCATCTCTCTCTCCCCTCCTCCCTCACTCTATCGTACTCTCTCGCTCTCCTCCCTTCTTCTCTCTCTTTCCTTCTCTCTCCTCCTCCTCTGTCTCTCCTCTCCTCGTCTCCTTCTCGCTCTCCTCCCCTCTCACTCCCATTGTCCTTCTCTCCCTCCCTCTCCCCTTCTCCTTCTCTCTGTGTGCCCTTATTCTTCTCTCCGTCGTTCTCCTTGTCCTCTCTCTTGTTCTCCTTCTCGTCTCCTCCTCCTCTCTCCTTCTTCTCCCTCCTCCTCTTCCTCCTTCTCTTTCTCTCATCTCTCTCCTCCTCCCTTTTCTTTTCCTCTCCGTCACCTTCACTCTCTCTCACTCCTCTCGTTCTCCTTCTCTCTTTCTCCCTCCCCCTTCTCCTTCTCTCTATGTCTCTCTCTCCTTACCTTCTGTCTCTGCTTCTCCCTCCCTCTTTCCTTCTCTCCTTCCCTTCCAGTCTCCCCTTCCTTCCCTCTCTCCTTCTCCTCGCTCTTTCTCCGTCTAGCTCACTTACCGACTCCCTCGCTCTTTCTCCCTCTCTCCTTCTCTTTGTCTCTCTCCTTTTCCTTCATTCACAGTCTCCTTCTCTCTCCTCTCTCCACTTCTCGCTCTAATTCACTCTCTCCCCTTCTCCGTTTCACTCCTTATCGCTCTCCTTCCCTATTGTTCCCTCTACTTCTCCATCTCTCCTCCCTCCCTCCTTGCCCTTCTCACTCTCCCCCCCTCTGTCCACCTCTCCTCTCTCTCCTTCTCCTTCTAGCTCTCTCCCTCCGTCTCTCCCTCTCTCCTTGTTTCCCCATTTCCTTCTCTCTCGTCCTACACTCTCCTTCTCTCTCCCCCTCCTTCTCCTTGTTTTTCACTCTCTTGTTGCCCCGCGCTCTCTCCTTCTCACTCCTCTCTCCGATTCTCTCTTCCCTTCTATCTTCTCTCCCCTTATCCTTCACTCTCCGTCTTCAATCACCTCCCCTCTCTCTCCTTCTCCTCTACTTCAATACCTCTCCTTCTCTTTCCCCTTTTCCTTCTCTCCCTTGTCTCTCTCTCCCTCGCTTGCCTTCTCCTCTTGCTTCTCTCCCTCTCTCTCCTTCTCCTTCCCATCTCCGCTCTCCTCCCTCTCTCCGTCTCCTTCCCTCCTCCATCTCCCTCTACTTCTCTCTCCTTGTCCATCTCTCTCCCCCCTCCTCCCTCACTCTATCGTACTCTCTCGCTCTCATCCCTTCTTCTCTCTCTTTCCTTCTCTCTCCTCCTCCTCTGTCTCTCCTCTCCTCGTCTCCTTCTCGCTCTCCTCCCCTCTCACTCCCATTGTCCTTCTCTCCCTCCCTCTCCCCTTCTCCTTCTCTCTGTGTGCCCTTATTCTTCTCTCCGTCGTTCTCCTTGTCCTCTCTCTTGTTCTCCTTCTCGTCTCCTTCTCCTCCTCCTCTCTACTTCTTCTCCCTCCTCCTCTTCCTCCTTCTCTTTCTCTCATCTCTCTCCTCCTTCCTTTTCTTTTCCTCTCCGTCACCTTCACTCTCTCTCACTCCTCTCGTTCTCCTTCTCTCTTTCTCCCTCCCCCTTCTCCTTCTCTCTATGTCTCTCTCTCCTTACCTTCTGTCTCTGCTTCTCCCTCCCTCTTTCCTTCTCTCCTTCCCTTTCAGTCTCCCCTTCCTTCCCTCTCTGCTTCTCCTCGCTCTTTCTCCGTCTAGCTCACTTACCGACTCCCTCGCTCTTTCTCCCTCTCTCCTTCTCTTTGTCTCTCTCCTTTTCCTTCATTCACAGTCTCCTTCTCTCTCCTCTCTCCACTTCTCGCTCTAATTCACTCTCTCCCCTTCTTCGTTTCACTCCTTATCGCTCTCCTTCCCTATTGTTCCCTCTACTTCTCCATCTCTCCTCCCTCCCTCCTTGCCCTTCTCACTCTCCCCCCCTCTGTCCACCTCTCCTTCTCCTTCTAGCTCTCTCCCTCCGTCTCTCCCTCTCTCCTTGTTTCCCCATTTCCTTCTCTCTCGTCCTACACTCTCCTTCTCTCTCCCCCCTCCTTCTCCTTGTTTTTCACTCTCTTGTTGCCCCGCGCTCTCTCCTTCTCACTCCTCTCCCCGATTCTCTCTTCCCTTCTATCTTCTCTCTCCTTATCCTTCACTCTCCATCTTCAATCTCCTCCCCTCTCTCTCCTTCTCCTCTACTTCAATACCTCTCCTTCTCTTTCCCCTTTTCCTTCTCTCCCTTGTCTCTCTCTCCCTCGCTTGCCTTCTCCTCTTGCTTCTCTCCCTCTCTCTCCTTCTCCTTCCCATCTCCGCTCTCCTCCCTCTCTCCGTCTCCTTCCCTCCTCCATCTCCCTCTACTTCTCTCTCCTTGTCCATCTCTCTCTCCCCTCCTCCCTCACTCTATCGTACTCTCTCGCTCTCCTCCCTTCTTCTCTCTCTTTCCTTCTCTCTCCTCCTCCTCTGTCTCTCCTCTCCTCGTCTCCTTCTCGCTCTCCTCCCCTCTCACTCCCATTGTCCTTCTCTCCCTCCCTCTCCCCTTCTCCTTCTCTCTGTGTGCCCTTATTCTTCTCTCCGTCGTTCTCCTTGTCCTCTCTCTTGTTCTCCTTCTCGTCTCCTTCTCCTCCTCCTCTCTCCTTCTTCTCCCTCCTCCTCTTCCTCCTTCTCTTTCTCTCATCTCTCTCCTCCTCCCTTTTCTTTTCCTCTCCGTCACCTTCACTCTCTCTCACTCCTCTCGATCTCCTTCTCTCTTTCTCCCTCCCCCTTCTCCTTCTCTCTATGTCTCTCTCTCCTTACCTTCTGTCTCTGCTTCTCCCTCCCTCTTTCCTTCTCTCCTTCCCTTCCAGTCTCCCCTTCCTTCCCTCTCTCCTTCTCCTCGCTCTTTCTCCGTCTAGCTCACTTACCGACTCCCTCGCTCTTTCTCCCTCTCTCCTTCTCTTTGTCTCTCTCCTTTTCCTTCATTCACAGTCTCCTTCTCTCTCCTCTCTCCACTTCTCGCTCTAATTCACTCTCTCCCCTTCTCCGTTTCACTCCTTATCGCTCTCCTTCCCTATTGTTCCCTCTGCTTCTCCATCTCTCCTCCCTCCCTCCTTGCCCTTCTCGCTCTCCCCCCCTCTGTCCACCTCTCCTCTCTCTCCTTCTCCTTCTAGCTCTCTCCCTCCGTCTCTCCCTCTCTCCTTGTTTCCCCATTTCCTTCTCTCTCGTCCTACACTCTCCTTCTCTCTCCCCCCTCATTCTCCTTGTTTTTCACTCTCTTGTTGCCCCGCGCTCTCTCCTTCTCACTCCTCTCTCCGATTCTCTCTTCCCTTCTATCTTCTCTCTCCTTATCCTTCACTCTCCGTCTTCAATCTCCTCCCCTCTCTCTCCTTCTCCTCTACTTCAATACCTCTCCTTCTCTTTCCCCTTTTCCTTCTCTCCCTTGTCTCTCTCCCCTCGCTTGCCTTCTCCTCTTGCTTCTCTCCCTCTCTCTCCTTCTCCTTCCCATCTCCGCTCTCCTCCCTCTCTCCGTCTCCTTCCCTCCTCCATCTCCCTCTACTTCTCTCTCCTTGTCCATCTCTCTCTCCCCTCCTCCCTCACTCTATCGTACTCTCTCGCTCTCCTCCCTTCTTCTCTCTCTTTCCTTCTCTCTCCTCCTCCTCTGTCTCTCCTCTCCTCGTCTCCTTCTCGCTCTCCTCCCCTCTCACTCCCATTGTCCTTCTCTCCCTCCCTCTCCCCTTCTCCTTCTCTCTGTGTGCCCTTATTCTTCTCTCCGTCGTTCTCCTTGTCCTCTCTCTTGTTCTCCTTCTCGTCTCCTTCTCCTCTCTCTTGTTCTCCTTCTCGTCTCCTTCTCCTCCTCCTCTCTCCTTCTTCTCCCTCCTCCTCTTCCTCCTTCTCTTTCTCTCATCTCTCTCCTCCTCCCTTTTCTTTTCCTCTCCGTCACCTTCACTCTCTCTCACTCCTCTCGTTCTCCTTCTCTCTTTCTCCCTCCCCCTTCTCCTTCTCTCTATGTCTCTCTCTCCTTACCTTCTGTCTCTGCTTCTCCCTCCCTCTTTCCTTCTCTCCTTCCCTTCCAGTCTCCCCTTCCTTCCCTCTCTCCTTCTCCTCGCTCTTTCTCCGTCTAGCTCACTTACCGACTCCCTCGCTCTTTCTCCCTCTCTCCTTCTCTTTGTCTCTCTCCTTTTCTTTCATTCACAGTCTCCTTCTCTCTCCTCTCTCCACTTCTCGCTCTAATTCACTCTCTCCCCTTCTCCGTTTCACTCCTTATCGCTCTCCTTCCCTATTGTTCCCTCTACTTCTCCATCTCTCCTCCCTCCCTCCTTGCCCTTCTCACTCTCCCCCCCTCTGTCCACCTCTCCTCTCTCTCCTTCTCCTTCTAGCTCTCTCCCTCCGTCTCTCCCTCTCTCCTTGTTTCCCCATTTCCTTCTCTCTCGTCCTACACTCTCCTTCTCTCTCCCCCTCCTTCTCCTTGTTTTTCACTCTCTTGTTGCCCCGCGCTCTCTCCTTCTCACTCCTCTCTCCGATTCTCTCTTCCCTTCTATCTTCTCTCCCCTTATCCTTCACTCTCCGTCTTCAATCACCTCCCCTCTCTCTCCTTCTCCTCTACTTCAATACCTCTCCTTCTCTTTCCCCTTTTCCTTCTCTCCCTTGTCTCTCTCTCCCTCGCTTGCCTTCTCCTCTTGCTTCTCTCCCTCTCTCTCCTTCTCCTTCCCATCTCCGCTCTCCTCCCTCTCTCCGTCTCCTTCCCTCCTCCATCTCCCTCTACTTCTCTCTCCTTGTCCATCCCTCTCCCCCCTCCTCCCTCACTCTATCGTACTCTCTCGCTCTCATCCCTTCTTCTCTCTCTTTCCTTCTCTCTCCTCCTCCTCTGTCTCTCCTCTCCTCGTCTCCTTCTCGCTCTCCTCCCCTCTCACTCCCATTGTCCTTCTCTCCCTCCCTCTCCCCTTCTCCTTCTCTCTGTGTGCCCTTATTCTTCTCTCCGTCGTTCTCCTTGTCCTCTCTCTTGTTCTCCTTCTCGTCTCCTTCTCCTCCTCCTCTCTCCTTCTTCTCCCTCCTCCTCTTCCTCCTTCTCTTTCTCTCATCTCTCTCCTCCTCCCTTTTCTTTTCCTCTCCGTCACCTTCACTCTCTCTCACTCCTCTCGTTCTCCTTCTCTCTTTCTCCCTCCCCCTTCTCCTTCTCTCTATGTCTCTCTCTCCTTACCTTCTGTCTCTGCTTCTCCCTCCCTCTTTCCTTCTCTCCTTCCCTTCCAGTCTCCCCTTCCTTCCCTCTCTGCTTCTCCTCGCTCTTTCTCCGTCTAGCTCACTTACCGACTCCCTCGCTCTTTCTCCCTCTCTCCTTCTCTTTGTCTCTCTCCTTTTCCTTCATTCACAGTCTCCTTCTCTCTCCTCTCTCCACTTCTCGCTCTAATTCACTCTCTCCCCTTCTCCGTTTCACTCCTTATCGCTCTCCTTCCCTATTGTTCCCTCTACTTCTCCATCTCTCCTCCCTCCCTCCTTGCCCTTCTCACTCTCCCCCCCTCTGTCCAACTCTCCTTCTCCTTCTAGCTCTCTCCCTCCGTCTCTCCCTCTCTCCTTGTTTCCCCATTTCCTTCTCTCTCGTCCTACACTCTCCTTCTCTCTCCCCCCTCCTTCTCCTTGTTTTTCACTCTCTTGTTGCCCCGCGCTCTCTCCTTCTCACTCCTCTCCCCGATTCTCTCTTCCCTTCTATCTTCTCTCTCCTTATCCTTCACTCTCCGTCTTCAATCTCCTCCCCTCTCTCTCCTTCTCCTCTACTTCAATACCTCTCCTTCTCTTTCCCCTTTTCCTTCTCTGCCTTGTCTCTCTCTCCCTCGCTTGCCTTCTCCTCTTGCTTCTCTCCCTCTCTCTCCTTCTCCTTCCCATCTCCGCTCTCCTCCCTCTCTCCGTCTCCTTCCCTCCTCCATCTCCCTCTACTTCTCTCTCCTTGTCCATCTCTCTCTCCCCTCCTCCCTCACTCTATCGTACTCTCTCGCTCTCCTCCCTTCTTCTCTCTCTTTCCTTCTCTCTCCTCCTCCTCTGTCTCTCCTCTCCTCGTCTCCTTCTCGCTCTCCTCCCCTCTCACTCCCATTGTCCTTCTCTCCCTCCCTCTCCCCTTCTCCTTCTCTCTGTGTGCCCTTATTCTTCTCTCCGTCGTTCTCCTTGTCCTCTCTCTTGTTCTCCTTCTCGTCTCCTTCTCCTCCTCCTCTCTCCTTCTTCTCCCTCCTCCTCTTCCTCCTTCTCTTTCTCTCATCTCTCTCCTCCTCCCTTTTCTTTTCCTCTCCGTCACCTTCACTCTCTCTCACTCCTCTCGTTCTCCTTCTCTCTTTCTCCCTCCCCCTTGTCCTTCTCTCTATGTCTCTCTCTCCTTACCTTCTGTCTCTGCTTCTCCCTCCCTCTTTCCTTCTCTCCTTCCCTTCCAGTCTCCCCTTCCTTCCCTCTCTCCTTCTCCTCGCTCTTTCTCCGTCTAGCTCACTTACCGACTCCCTCGCTCTTTCTCCCTCTCTCCTTCTCTTTGTCTCTCTCCTTTTCCTTCATTCACAGTCTCCTTCTCTCTCCTCTCTCCACTTCTCGCTCTAATTCACTCTCTCCCCTTCTCCGTTTCACTCCTTATCGCTCTCCTTCCCTATTGTTCCCTCTACTTCTCCATCTCTCCTCCCTCCCTCCTTGCCCTTCTCACTCTCCCCCCCTCTGTCCACCTCTCCTTCTCCTTCTAGCTCTCTCCCTCCGTCTCTCCCTCTCTCCTTGTTTCCCCATTTCCTTCTCTCTCGTCCTACACTCTCCTTCTCTCTCCCCCCTCCTTCTCCTTGTTTTTCACTCTCTTGTTGCCCCGCGCTCTCTCCTTCTCACTCCTCTCTCCGATTCTCTCTTCCCTTCTATCTTTTCTCCCCTTATCCTTCACTCTCCGTATTCAATCACCTCCCCTCTCTCTCCTTCTCCTCTACTTCAATACCTCTCCTTCTCTTTCCCCTTTTCCTTCTCTCCCTTGTCTCTCTCTCCCTCGCTTGCCTTCTCCTCTTGCGTCTCTCCCTCTCTCTCCTTCTCCTTCCCATCTCCGCTCTCCTCCCTCTCTCCGTCTCCTTCCCTCCTCCATCTCCCTCTACTTCTCTCTCCTTGTCCATCTCTCTCTCCCCTCCTCCCTCACTCTATCGTACTCTCTCGCTCTCCTCCCTTCTTCTCTCTCTTTCCTTCTCTCTCCTCCTCCTCTGTCTCTCCTCTCCTCGTCTCCTTCTCGCTCTCCTCCCCTCTCACTCCCATTGTCCTTCTCTCCCTCCCTCTCCCCTTCTCCTTCTCTCTGTGTGCCCTTATTCTTCTCTCCGTCGTTCTCCTTGTCCTCTCTCTTGTTCTCCTTCTCGTCTCCTTCTCCTCTCTCTTGTTCTCCTTCTCGTCTCCTTCTCCTCCTCCTCTCTCCTTCTTCTCCCTCCTCCTCTTCCTCCTTCTCTTTCTCTCATCTCTCTCCTCCTCCCTTTTCTTTTCCTCTCCGTCACCTTCACTCTCTCTCACTCCTCTCGTTCTCCTTCTCTCTTTCTCCCTCCCCCTTCTCCTTCTCTCTATGTCTCTCTCTCCTTACCTTCTGTCTCTGCTTCTCCCTCCCTCTTTCCTTCTCTCCTTCCCTTCCAGTCTCCCCTTCCTTCCCTCTCTCCTTCTCCTCGCTCTTTCTCCGTCTAGCTCACTTACCGACTCCCTCGCTCTTTCTCCCTCTCTCCTTCTCTTTGTCTCTCTCCTCTTCCTTCATTCACAGTCTCCTTCTCTCTCCTCTCTCCACTTCTCGCTCTAATTCACTCTCTCCCCTTCTCCGTTTCACTCCTTATCGCTCTCCTTCCCTATTGTTCCCTCTACTTCTCCATCTCTCCTCCCTCCCTCCTTGCCCTTCTCACTCTCCCCCCCTCTGTCCACCTCTCCTCTCTCTCCTTCTCCTTCTAGCTCTCTCCCTCCGTCTCTCCCTCTCTCCTTGTTTCCCCATTTCCTTCTCTCTCGTCCTACACTCTCCTTCTCTCTCCCCCCTCCTTCTCCTTGTTTTTCACTCTCTTGTTGCCCCGCGCTCTCTCCTTCTCACTCCTCTCCCCGATTCTCTCTTCCCTTCTATCTTCTCTCTCCTTATCCTTCATTCTCCGTCTTCAATCTCCTCCCCTCTCTCTCCTTCTCCTCTACTTCAATACCTCTCCTTCTCTTTCCCCTTTTCCTTCTCTCCCTTGTCTCTCTCTCCCTCGCTTGCCTTCTTCTCTTGCTTCTCTCCCTCTCTCTCCTTCTCCTTCCCATCTCCGCTCTCCTCCCTCTCTCCGTCTCCTTCCCTCCTCCATCTCCCTCTACTTCTCTCTCCTTGTCCATCTCTCTCTCCCCTCCTCCCTCACTCTATCGTACTCTCTCGCTCTCCTCCCTTCTTCTCTCTCTTTCCTTCTCTCTCCTCCTCCTCTGTCTCTCCTCTCCTCGTCTCCTTCTCGCTCTCCTCCCCTCTCACTCCCATTGTCCTTCTCTCCCTCCCTCTCCCCTTCTCCTTCTCTCTGTGTGCCCTTATTCTTCTCTCCGTCGTTCTCCTTGTCCTCTCTCTTGTTCTCCTTCTCGTCTCCTCCTCCTCTCTCCTTCTTCTCCCTCCTCCTCTTCCTCCTTCTCTTTCTCTCATCTCTCTCCTCCTCCCTTTTCTTTTCCTCTCCGTCACCTTCACTCTATCTCACTCCTCTCGTTCTCCTTCTCTCTTTCTCCCTCCCCCTTCTCCTTCTCTCTATGTCTCTCTCTCCTTACCTTCTGTCTCTGCTTCTCCCTCCCTCTTTCCTTCTCTCCTTCCCTTCCAGTCTCCCCTTCCTTCCCTCTCTGCTTCTCCTCGCTCTTTCTCCGTCTAGCTCACTTACCGACTCCCTCGCTCTTTCTCCCTCTCTCCTTCTCTTTGTCTCTCTCCTTTTCCTTCATTCACAGTCTCCTTCTCTCTCCTCTCTCCACTTCTCGCTCTAATTCACTCTCTCCCCTTCTCCGTTTCACTCCTTATCGCTCTCCTTCCCTATTGTTCCCTCTACTTCTCCATCTCTCCTCCCTCCCTCCTTGCCCTTCTCACTCTCCCCCCCTCTGTCCACCTCTCCTTCTCCTTCTAGCTCTCTCCCTCCGTCTCTCCCTCTCTCCTTGTTTCCCCATTTCCTTCTCTCTCGTCCTACACTCTCCTTCTCTCTCCCCCCTCCTTCTCCTTGTTTTTCACTCTCTTGTTGCCCCGCGCTCTCTCCTTCTCACTCCTCTCTCCGATTCTCTCTTCCCTTCTATCTTTTCTCCCCTTATCCTTCACTCTCCGTCTTCAATCACCTCCCCTCTCTCTCCTTCTCCTCTACTTCAATACCTCTCCTTCTCTTTCCCCTTTTCCTTCTCTCCCTTGTCTCTCTCTCCCTCGCTTGCCTTCTCCTCTTGCGTCTCTCCCTCTCTCTCCTTCTCCTTCCCATCTCCGCTCTCCTCCCTCTCTCCGTCTCCTTCCCTCCTCCATCTCCCTCTACTTCTCTCTCCTTGTCCATCTCTCTCTCCCCTCCTCCCTCACTCTATCGTACTCTCTCGCTCTCCTCCCTTCTTCTCTCTCTTTCCTTCTCTCTCCTCCTCCTCTGTCTCTCCTCTCCTCGTCTCCTTCTCGCTCTCCTCCCCTCTCACTCCCATTGTCCTTCTCTCCCTCCCTCTCCCCTTCTCCTTCTCTCTGTGTGCCCTTATTCTTCTCTCCGTCGTTCTCCTTGTCCTCTCTCTTGTTCTCCTTCTCGTCTCCTTCTCCTCCTCCTCTCTCCTTCTTCTCCCTCCTCCTCTTCCTCCTTCTCTTTCTCTCATCTCTCTCCTCCTCCCTTTTCTTTTCCTCTCCGTCACCTTCACTCTCTCTCACTCCTCTCGTTCTCCTTCTCTCTTTCTCCCTCCCCCTTCTCCTTCTCTCTATGTCTCTCTCTCCTTACCTTCTGTCTCTGCTTCTCCCTCCCTCTTTCCTTCTCTCCTTCCCTTCCAGTCTCCCCTTCCTTCCCTCTCTCCTTCTCCTCGTCTTTCTCCGTCTAGCTCACTTACCGACTCCCTCGCTCTTTCTCCCTCTCTCCTTCTCTTTGTCTCTCTCCTTTTCCTTCATTCACAGTCTCCTTCTCTCTCCTCTCTCCACTTCTCGCTCTAATTCACTCTCTCCCCTTCTCCATTTCACTCCTTATCCCTCTCCTTCCCTATTGTTCCCTCTACTTCTCCATCTCTCCTCCCTCCCTCCTTGCCCTTCTCACTCTCCCCCCCTCTGTCCACCTCTCCTCTCTCTCCTTCTCCTTCTAGCTCTCTCCCTCCGTCTCTCCCTCTCTCCTTGTTTCCCCATTTCCTTCTCTCTCGTCCTACACTCTCCTTCTCTCTCCCCCCTCCTTCTCCTTGTTTTTCACTCTCTTGTTGCCCCGCGCTCTCTCCTTCTCACTCCTCTCTCCGATTCTCTCTTCCCTTCTATCTTCTCTCTCCTTTTCCTTCACTCTCCGTCTTCAATCTCCTCCCCTCTCTCTCCTTCTCCTCTACTTCAATACCTCTCCTTCTCTTTCCCCTTTTCCTTCTCTCCATTGTCTCTCTCTCCCTCTCTCTCCTTCTCCTTCCCATCTCCGCTCTCCTCCCTCTCTCCGTCTCCTTCCCTCCACCATCTCCCTCTACTTCTCTCTCCTTGTCCATATCTCTCTCCCCTCCTCCCTCACTCTATCGTACTCTCTCGCTCTCCTCCCTTCTTCTCTCTCTTTCCTTCTCTCTCCTCCTCCTCTGTCTCTCCTCTCCTCGTCTCCTTCTCGCTCTCCTCCCCTCTCACTCCCATTGTCCTTCTCTCCCTCCCTCTCCCCTTCTCCTTCTCTCTGTGTGCCCTTATTCTTCTCTCCGTCGTTCTCCTTGTCCTCTCTCTTGTTCTCCTTCTCGTCTCCTTCTCCTCCTCCTCTCTCCTTCTTCTCCCTCCTCCTCTTCCTCCTTCTCTTTCTCTCATCTCTCTCCTCCTCCCTTTTCTTTTCCTCTCCGTCACCTTCACTCTCTCTCACTCCTCTCGTTCTCCTTCTCTCTTTCTCCCTCCCCCTTCTCCTTCTCTCTATGTCTCTCTCTCCTTACCTTTTGTCTCTGCTTCTCCCTCCCTCTTTCCTTCTCTCCTTCCCTTCCAGTCTCTGCTTCCTTCCCTCTCTCCTTCTCCTCGTCTTTCTCCGTCTAGCTCACTTACCGACTCCTTCGCTCTTTCTCCCTCTCTCCTTCTCTTTGTCTCTCTCCTTTTCCTTCATTCACAGTCTCCTTCTCTCTCCTCTCTCCACTTCTCGCTCTAATTCACTCTCTCCCCTTCTCCGTTTCACTCCTTATCCCTCTCCTTCCCTATTGTTCCCTCTACTTCTCCATCTCTCCTCCCTCCCTCCTTGCCCTTCTCACTCTCCCCCCCTCTGTCCACCTCTCCTCTCTCTCCTTCTCCTTCTAGCTCTCTCCCTCCGTCTCTCCCTCTCTCCTTGTTTCCCCATTTCCTTCTCTCTCGTCCTACACTCTCCTTCTCTCTCCCCCCTCCTTCTCCTTGTTTTTCACTCTCTTGTTGCCCCGCGCTCTCTCCTTCTCACTCCTCTCTCCGATTCTCTCTTCCCTTCTATCTTCTCTCTCCTTATCCTTAACTCTCCGTCTTCAATCTCCTCCCCTCTCTCTCCTTCTCCTCTACTTCAATACCTCTCCTTCTCTTTCCCCTTTTCCTTCTCTCCATTGTCTCTCTCTCCCTCTCTCTCCTTCTTCTTCCCATCTCCGCTCTCCTCCCTCTCTCCGTCTCCTTCCCTCCACCATCTCCCTCTACTTCTCTCTCCTTGTCCATATCTCTCTCCCCTCCTCCCTCACTCTATCCTACTCTCTCGCTCTCCTCCCTTCTTCTCTCTCTTTCCTTCTCTCTCCTCCTCCTCTGTCTCTCCTCTCCTCGTCTCCTTCTCGCTCTCCTCCCCTCTCACTCCCATTGTCCTTCTCTCCCTCCCTCTCCCCTTCTCCTTCTCTCTGTGTGCCCTTATTCTTCTCTCCGTCGTTCTCCTTGTCCTCTCTCTTGTTCTCCTTCTCGTCTCCTTCTCCTCCTCCTCTCTCCTTCTTCTCCCTCCTCCTCTTCCTCCTTCTCTTTCTCTCATCTCTCTCCTCCTCCCTTTTCTTTTCCTCTCCGTCACCTTCACTCTCTCTCACTCCTCTCGTTCTCCTTCTCTCTTTCTCCCTCCCCCTTCTCCTTCTCTCTATGTCTCTCTCTCCTTACCTTTTGTCTCTGCTTCTCCCTCCCTCTTTCCTTCTCTCCTTCCCTTCCAGTCTCCCCTTCCTTCCCTCTCTCCTTCTCCTCGTCTTTCTCCGTCTAGCTCACTTACCGACTCCCTCGCTCTTTCTACCTCTCTCCTTCTCTTTGTCTCTCTCCTTTTCCTTCATTCACAGTCTCCTTCTCTCTCCTCTCTCCACTTCTCGCTCTAATTCACTCTCTCCCCTTCTCCGTTTCACTCCTTATCGCTCTCCTTCCCTATTGTTCCCTCTACTTCTCCATCTCTCCTCCCTCCCTCCTTGCCCTTCTCACTCTCCCCCCCCCCCCCCCCTCTGTCCACCTCTCCTCTCTCTCCTTCTCCTTCTAGCTCTCTCCCTCCGTCTCTCCCTCTCTCCTTGTTTCCCCATTTCCTTCTCTCTCGTCCTACACTCTCCTTCTCTCTCCCCCCTCCTTCTCCTTGTTTTTCACTCTCTTGTTGCCCCGCGCTCTCTCCTTCTCACTCCTCTCTCCGATTCTCTCTTCCCTTCTATCTTCTCTCTCCTTATCCTTCACTCTCCGTCTTCAATCTCCTCCCCTCTCTCTCCTTCTCCTCTACTTCAATACCTCTCCTTCTCTTTCCCCTTTTCCTTCTCTCCCTTGTCTCTCTCTATCCCTTGCTTGCCTTCTCCTCTTGCTTCTCTCCCTCTCTCTCCTTCTCCTTCCCATCTCCGCTCTCCTCCCTCTCTCCGTCTCCTTCCCTCCTCCATCTCCCTCTACTTCTCTCTCCTTGTCCATCTCTCTCTCCCCTCCTCCCTCACTCTATCGTACTCTCTCGCTCTCCTCCCTTCTTCTCTCTCTTTCCTTCTCTCTCCTCCTCCTCTGTCTCTCCTCTCCTCGTCTCCTTCTCGCTCTCCTCCCCTCTCACTCCCATTGTCCTTCTCTCCCTCCCTCTCCCCTTCTCCTTCTCTCTGTGTGCCCTTATTCTTCTCTCCGTCGTTCTCCTTGTCCTCTCTCTTGTTCTCCTTCTCGTCTCCTTCTCCTCCTCCTCTCTCCTTCTTCTCCCTCCTCCTCTTCCTCCTTCTCTTTCTCTCATCTCTCTCCTCCTCCCTTTTCTTTTCCTCTCCCTCACCTTCACTCTCTCTCACTCCTCTCGTTCTCCTTCTCTCTTTCTCCCTCCCCCTTCTCCTTCTCTCTATGTCTCTCTCTCCTTACCTTTTGTCTCTGCTTCTCCCTCCCTCTTTCCTTCTCTCCTTCCCTTCCAGTCTCCCCTTCCTTCCCTCTCTCCTTCTCCTCGTCTTTCTCCGTCTAGCTCACTTACCGACTCCCTCGCTCTTTCTCCCTCTCTCCTTCTCTTTGTCTCTCCTTTTCCTTCATTCACAGTCTCCTTCTCTCTCCTCTCTCCACTTCTCGCTCTAATTCACTCTCTCCCCTTCTCCGTTTCACTCCTTATCGCTCTCCTTCCCTATTGTTCCCTCTACTTCTCCATCTCTCCTCCCTCCCTCCTTGCCCTTCTCACTCTCCCCCCCCCCCCCCTCTGTCCACCTCTCCTCTCTCTCCTTCTCCTTCTAGCTCTCTCCCTCCGTCTCTCCCTCTCTCCTTGTTTCCCCATTTCCTTCTCTCTCGTCCTACACTCTCCTTCTCTCTCCCCCCTCCTTCTCCTTGTTTTTCACTCTCTTGTTGCCCCGCGCTCTCTCCTTCTCACTCCTCTCCCCGATTCTCTCTTCCCTTCTATCTTCTCTCTCCTTATCCTTCATTCTCCGTCTTCAATCTCCTCCCCTCTCTCTCCTTCTCCTCTACTTCAATACCTCTCCTTCTCTTTCCCCTTTTCCTTCTCTCCCTTGTCTCTCTCTCCCTCGCTTGCCTTCTTCTCTTGCTTCTCTCCCTCTCTCTCCTTCTCCTTCCGATCTCCGCTCTCCTCCCTCTCTCCGTCTCCTTCCCTCCTCCATCTCCCTCTACTTCTCTCTCCCTGTCCATCTCTCTCTCCCCTCCTCCCTCACTCTATCGTACTCTCTCGCTCTCCTCCCTTCTTCTCTCTCTTTCCTTCTCTCTCCTCCTCCTCTGTCTCTCCTCTCCTCGTCTCCTTCTCGCTCTCCTCCCCTCTCACTCCCATTGTCCTTCTCTCCCTCCCTCTCCCCTTCTCCTTCTCTCTGTGTGCCCTTATTCTTCTCTCCGTCGTTCTCCTTGTCCTCTCTCTTGTTCTCCTTCTCGTCTCCTCCTCCTCTCTCCTTCTTCTCCCTCCTCCTCTTCCTCCTTCTCTTTCTCTCATCTCTCTCCTCCTCCCTTTTCTTTTCCTCTCCGTCACCTTCACTCTCTCTCACTCCTCTCGTTCTCCTTCTCTCTTTCTCCCTCCCCCTTCTCCTTCTCTCTATGTCTCTCTCTCCTTACCTTTTGTCTCTGCTTCTCCCTCCCTCTTTCCTTCTCTCCTTCCCTTCCAGTCTCCCCTTCCTTCCCTCTCTCCTTCTCCTCGTCTTTCTCCGTCTAGCTCACTTACCGACTCCCTCGCTCTTTCTCCCTCTCTCCTTCTCATTGTCTCTCCTTTTCCTTCATTCACAGTCTCCTTCTCTCTCCTCTCTCCACTTCTCGCTCTAATTCACTCTCTCCCCTTCTCCGTTTCACTCCTTATCGCTCTCCTTCCCTATTGTTCCCTCTACTTCTCCATCTCTCCCCCCTCCCTCCTTGCCCTTCTCACTCTCCCCCCCCCCCTCTGTCCACCTCTCCTCTCTCTCCTTCTCCTTCTAGCTCTCTCCCTCCGTCTCTCCCTCTCTCCTTGTTTCCCCATTTCCTTCTCTCTCGTCCTACACTCTCCTTCTCTCTCCCCCCTCCTTCTCCTTGTTTTTGACTCTCTTGTTGCCCCGCGCTCTCTCCTTCTCACTCCTCTCTCCGATTCTCTCTTCCCTTCTATCTTCTCTCTCCTTATCCTTCACTCTCCGTCTTCAATCTCCTCCCCTCTCTCTCCTTCTCCTCTACTTCAATACCTCTCCTTCTCTTTCCCCTTTTCCTTCTCTCCCTTGTCTCTCTCTATCCCTCGCTTGCCTTCTCCTCTTGCTTCTCTCCCTCTCTCTCCTTCTCCTTCCCATCTCCGCTCTCCTCCCTCTCTCCGTCTCCTTCCCTCCTCCATCTCCCTCTACTTCTCTCTCCTTGTCCATCTCTCTCTCCCCTCCTCCCTCACTCTATCGTACTCTCTCGCTCTCCTCCCTTCTTCTCTCTCTTTCCTTCTCTCTCCTCCTCCTCTGTCTCTCCTCTCCTCGTCTCCTTCTCGCTCTCCTCCCCTCTCACTCCCATTGTCCTTCTCTCCCTCCCTCTCCCCTTCTCCTTCTCTCTGTGTGCCCTTATTCTTCTCTCCGTCGTTCTCCTTGTCCTCTCTCTTGTTCTCCTTCTCGTCTCCTTCTCCTCCTCCTCTCTCCTTCTTCTCCCTCCTCCTCTTCCTCCTTCTCTTTCTCTCATCTCTCTCCTCCTCCCTTTTCTTTTCCTCTCCCTCACCTTCACTCTCTCTCACTCCTCTCGTTCTCCTTCTCTCTTTCTCCCTCCCCCTTCTCCTTCTCTCTATGTCTCTCTCTCCTTACCTTTTGTCTCTGCTTCTCCCTCCCTCTTTCCTTCTCTCCTTCCCTTCCAGTCTCCCCTTCCTTCCCTCTCTCCTTCTCCTCGTCTTTCTCCGTCTAGCTCACTTACCGACTCCCTCGCTCTTTCTCCCTCTCTCCTTCTCTTTGTCTCTCCTTTTCCTTCATTCACAGTCTCCTTCTCTCTCCTCTCTCCACTTCTCGCTCTAATTCACTCTCTCCCCTTCTCCGTTTCACTCCTTATCGCTCTCCTTCCCTATTGTTCCCTCTACTTCTCCATCTCTCCTCCCTCCCTCCTTGCCCTTCTCACTCTCCCCCCCCCCCCCTCTGTCCACCTCTCCTCTCTCTCCTTCTCCTTCTAGCTCTCTCCCTCCGTCTCTCCCTCTCTCCTTGTTTCCCCATTTCCTTCTCTCTCGTCCTACACTCTCCTTCTCTCTCCCCCCTCCTTCTCCTTGTTTTTCACTCTCTTGTTGCCCCGCGCTCTCTCCTTCTCACTCCTCTCCCCGATTCTCTCTTCCCTTCTATCTTCTCTCTCCTTATCCTTCATTCTCCGTCTTCAATCTCCTCCCCTCTCTCTCCTTCTCCTCTACTTCAATACCTCTCCTTCTCTTTCCCCTTTTCCTTCTCTCCCTTGTCTCTCTCTCCCTCGCTTGCCTTCTTCTCTTGCTTCTCTCCCTCTCTCTCCTTCTCCTTCCGATCTCCGCTCTCCTCCCTCTCTCCGTCTCCTTCCCTCCTCCATCTCCCTCTACTTCTCTCTCCCTGTCCATCTCTCTCTCCCCTCCTCCCTCACTCTATCGTACTCTCTCGCTCTCCTCCCTTCTTCTCTCTCTTTCCTTCTCTCTCCTCCTCCTCTGTCTCTCCTCTCCTCGTCTCCTTCTCGCTCTCCTCCCCTCTCACTCCCATTGTCCTTCTCTCCCTCCCTCTCCCCTTCTCCTTCTCTCTGTGTGCCCTTATTCTTCTCTCCGTCGTTCTCCTTGTCCTCTCTCTTGTTCTCCTTCTCGTCTCCTCCTCCTCTCTCCTTCTTCTCCCTCCTCCTCTTCCTCCTTCTCTTTCTCTCATCTCTCTCCTCCTCCCTTTTCTTTTCCTCTCCGTCACCTTCACTCTATCTCACTCCTCTCGTTCTCCTTCTCTCTTTCTCCCTCCCCCTTCTCCTTCTCTCTATGTCTCTCTCTCCTTACCTTCTGTCTCTGCTTCTCCCTCCCTCTTTCCTTCTCTCCTTCCCTTCCAGTCTCCCCTTCCTTCCCTCTCTGCTTCTCCTCGCTCTTTCTCCGTCTAGCTCACTTACCGACTCCCTCGCTCTTTCTCCCTCTCTCCTTCTCTTTGTCTCTCTCCTTTTCCTTCATTCACAGTCTCCTTCTCTCTCCTCTCTCCACTTCTCGCTCTAATTCACTCTCTCCCCTTCTCCGTTTCACTCCTTATCGCTCTCCTTCCCTATTGTTCCCTCTACTTCTCCATCTCTCCTCCCTCCCTCCTTGCCCTTCTCACTCTCCCCCCCTCTGTCCACCTCTCCTTCTCCTTCTAGCTCTCTCCCTCCGTCTCTCCCTCTCTCCTTGTTTCCCCATTTCCTTCTCTCTCGTCCTACACTCTCCTTCTCTCTCCCCCCTCCTTCTCCTTGTTTTTCACTCTCTTGTTGCCCCGCGCTCTCTCCTTCTCACTCCTCTCTCCGATTCTCTCTTCCCTTCTATCTTTTCTCCCCTTATCCTTCACTCTCCGTCTTCAATCACCTCCCCTCTCTCTCCTTCTCCTCTACTTCAATACCTCTCCTTCTCTTTCCCCTTTTCCTTCTCTCCCTTGTCTCTCTCTCCCTCGCTTGCCTTCTCCTCTTGCGTCTCTCCCTCTCTCTCCTTCTCCTTCCCATCTCCGCTCTCCTCCCTCTCTCCGTCTCCTTCCCTCCTCCATCTCCCTCTACTTCTCTCTCCTTGTCCATCTCTCTCTCCCCTCCTCCCTCACTCTATCGTACTCTCTCGCTCTCCTCCCTTCTTCTCTCTCTTTCCTTCTCTCTCCTCCTCCTCTGTCTCTCCTCTCCTCGTCTCCTTCTCGCTCTCCTCCCCTCTCACTCCCATTGTCCTTCTCTCCCTCCCTCTCCCCTTCTCCTTCTCTCTGTGTGCCCTTATTCTTCTCTCCGTCGTTCTCCTTGTCCTCTCTCTTGTTCTCCTTCTCGTCTCCTTCTCCTCCTCCTCTCTCCTTCTTCTCCCTCCTCCTCTTCCTCCTTCTCTTTCTCTCATCTCTCTCCTCCTCCCTTTTCTTTTCCTCTCCGTCACCTTCACTCTCTCTCACTCCTCTCGTTCTCCTTCTCTCTTTCTCCCTCCCCCTTCTCCTTCTCTCTATGTCTCTCTCTCCTTACCTTCTGTCTCTGCTTCTCCCTCCCTCTTTCCTTCTCTCCTTCCCTTCCAGTCTCCCCTTCCTTCCCTCTCTCCTTCTCCTCGTCTTTCTCCGTCTAGCTCACTTACCGACTCCCTCGCTCTTTCTCCCTCTCTCCTTCTCTTTGTCTCTCTCCTTTTCCTTCATTCACAGTCTCCTTCTCTCTCCTCTCTCCACTTCTCGCTCTAATTCACTCTCTCCCCTTCTCCATTTCACTCCTTATCCCTCTCCTTCCCTATTGTTCCCTCTACTTCTCCATCTCTCCTCCCTCCCTCCTTGCCCTTCTCACTCTCCCCCCCTCTGTCCACCTCTCCTCTCTCTCCTTCTCCTTCTAGCTCTCTCCCTCCGTCTCTCCCTCTCTCCTTGTTTCCCCATTTCCTTCTCTCTCGTCCTACACTCTCCTTCTCTCTCCCCCCTCCTTCTCCTTGTTTTTCACTCTCTTGTTGCCCCGCGCTCTCTCCTTCTCACTCCTCTCTCCGATTCTCTCTTCCCTTCTATCTTCTCTCTCCTTATCCTTCACTCTCCGTCTTCAATCTCCTCCCCTCTCTCTCCTTCTCCTCTACTTCAATACCTCTCCTTCTCTTTCCCCTTTTCCTTCTCTCCATTGTCTCTCTCTCCCTCTCTCTCCTTCTCCTTCCCATCTCCGCTCTCCTCCCTCTCTCCGTCTCCTTCCCTCCACCATCTCCCTCTACTTCTCTCTCCTTGTCCATATCTCTCTCCCCTCCTCCCTCACTCTATCGTACTCTCTCGCTCTCCTCCCTTCTTCTCTCTCTTTCCTTCTCTCTCCTCCTCCTCTGTCTCTCCTCTCCTCGTCTCCTTCTCGCTCTCCTCCCCTCTCACTCCCATTGTCCTTCTCTCCCTCCCTCTCCCCTTCTCCTTCTCTCTGTGTGCCCTTATTCTTCTCTCCGTCGTTCTCCTTGTCCTCTCTCTTGTTCTCCTTCTCGTCTCCTTCTCCTCCTCCTCTCTCCTTCTTCTCCCTCCTCCTCTTCCTCCTTCTCTTTCTCTCATCTCTCTCCTCCTCCCTTTTCTTTTCCTCTCCGTCACCTTCACTCTCTCTCACTCCTCTCGTTCTCCTTCTCTCTTTCTCCCTCCCCCTTCTCCTTCTCTCTATGTCTCTGTCTCCTTACCTTTTGTCTCTGCTTCTCCCTCCCTCTTTCCTTCTCTCCTTCCCTTCCAGTCTCTGCTTCCTTCCCTCTCTCCTTCTCCTCGTCTTTCTCCGTCTAGCTCACTTACCGACTCCTTCGCTCTTTCTCCCTCTCTCCTTCTCTTTGTCTCTCTCCTTTTCCTTCATTCACAGTCTCCTTCTCTCTCCTCTCTCCACTTCTCGCTCTAATTCACTCTCTCCCCTTCTCCGTTTCACTCCTTATCCCTCTCCTTCCCTATTGTTCCCTCTACTTCTCCATCTCTCCTCCCTCCCTCCTTGCCCTTCTCACTCTCCCCCCCTCTGTCCACCTCTCCTCTCTCTCCTTCTCCTTCTAGCTCTCTCCCTCCGTCTCTCCCTCTCTCCTTGTTTCCCCATTTCCTTCTCTCTCGTCCTACACTCTCCTTCTCTCTCCCCCCTCCTTCTCCTTGTTTTTCACTCTCTTGTTGCCCCGCGCTCTCTCCTTCTCACTCCTCTCTCCGATTCTCTCTTCCCTTCTATCTTCTCTCTCCTTATCCTTCACTCTCCGTCTTCAATCTCCTCCCCTCTCTCTCCTTCTCCTCTACTTCAATACCTCTCCTTCTCTTTCCCCTTTTCCTTCTCTCCATTGTCTCTCTCTCCCTCTCTCTGCTTCTCCTTCCCATCTCCGCTCTCCTCCCTCTCTCCGTCTCCTTCCCTCCACCATCTCCCTCTACTTCTCTCTCCTTGTCCATATCTCTCTCCCCTCCTCCCTCACTCTATCGTACTCTCTCGCTCTCCTCCCTTCTTCTCTCTCTTTCCTTCTCTCTCCTCCTCCTCTGTCTCTCCTCTCCTCGTCTCCTTCTCGCTCTCCTCCCCTCTCACTCCCATTGTCCTTCTCTCCCTCCCTCTCCCCTTCTCCTTCTCTCTGTGTGCCCTTATTCTTCTCTCCGTCGTTCTCCTTGTCCTCTCTCTTGTTCTCCTTCTCGTCTCCTTCTCCTCCTCCTCTCTCCTTCTTCTCCCTCCTCCTCTTCCTCCTTCTCTTTCTCTCATCTCTCTCCTCCTCCCTTTTCTTTTCCTCTCCGTCACCTTCACTCTCTCTCACTCCTCTCGTTCTCCTTCTCTCTTTCTCCCTCCCCGTTCTCCTTCTCTCTATGTCTCTCTCTCCTTACCTTTTGTCTCTGCTTCTCCCTCCCTCTTTCCTTCTCTCCTTCCCTTCCAGTCTCCCCTTCCTTCCCTCTCTCCTTCTCCTCGTCTTTCTCCGTCTAGCTCACTTACCGACTCCCTCGCTCTTTCTACCTCTCTCCTTCTCTTTGTCTCTCTCCTTTTCCTTCATTCACAGTCTCCTTCTCTCTCCTCTCTCCACTTCTCGCTCTAATTCACTCTCTCCCCTTCTCCGTTTCACTCCTTATCGCTCTCCTTCCCTATTGTTCCCTCTACTTCTCCATCTCTCCTCCCTCCCTCCTTGCCCTTCTCACTCTCCCCCCCCCCTCTGTCCACCTCTCCTCTCTCTCCTTCTCCTTCTAGCTCTCTCCCTCCGTCTCTCCCTCTCTCCTTGTTTCCCCATTTCCTTCTCTCTCGTCCTACACTCTCCTTCTCTCTCCCCCCTCCTTCTCCTTGTTTTTCACTCTCTTGTTGCCCCGCGCTCTCTCCTTCTCACTCCTCTCTCCGATTCTCTCTTCCCTTCTATCTTCTCTCTCCTTATCCTTCACTCTCCGTCTTCAATCTCCTCCCCTCTCTCTCCTTCTCCTCTACTTCAATACCTCTCCTTCTCTTTCCCCTTTTCCTTCTCTCCCTTGTCTCTCTCTATCCCTCGCTTGCCTTCTCCTCTTGCTTCTCTCCCTCTCTCTGCTTCTCCTTCCCATCTCCGCTCTCCTCCCTCTCTCCGTCTCCTTCCCTCCTCCATCTCCCTCTACTTCTCTCTCCTTGTCCATCTCTCTCTCCCCTCCTCCCTCACTCTATCGTACTCTCTCGCTCTCCTCCCTTCTTCTCTCTCTTTCCTTCTCTCTCCTCCTCCTCTGTCTCTCCTCTCCTCGTCTCCTTCTCGCTCTCCTCCCCTCTCACTCCCATTGTCCTTCTCTCCCTCCCTCTCCCCTTCTCCTTCTCTCTGTGTGCCCTTATTCTTCTCTCCGTCGTTCTCCTTGTCCTCTCTCTTGTTCTCCTTCTCGTCTCCTTCTCCTCCTCCTCTCTCCTTCTTCTCCCTCCTCCTCTTCCTCCTTCTCTTTCTCTCATCTCTCTCCTCCTCCCTTTTCTTTTCCTCTCCGTCACCTTCACTCTCTCTCACTCCTCTCGTTCTCCTTCTCTCTTTCTCCCTCCCCGTTCTCCTTCTCTCTATGTCTCTCTCTCCTTACCTTTTGTCTCTGCTTCTCCCTCCCTCTTTCCTTCTCTCCTTCCCTTCCAGTCTCCCCTTCCTTCCCTCTCTCCTTCTCCTCGTCTTTCTCCGTCTAGCTCACTTACCGACTCCCTCGCTCTTTCTACCTCTCTCCTTCTCTTTGTCTCTCTCCTTTTCCTTCATTCACAGTCTCCTTCTCTCTCCTCTCTCCACTTCTCGCTCTAATTCACTCTCTCCCCTTCTCCGTTTCACTCCTTATCGCTCTCCTTCCCTATTGTTCCCTCTACTTCTCCATCTCTCCTCCCTCCCTCCTTGCCCTTCTCACTCTCCCCCCCCCCCTCTGTCCACCTCTCCTCTCTCTCCTTCTCCTTCTAGCTCTCTCCCTCCGTCTCTCCCTCTCTCCTTGTTTCCCCATTTCCTTCTCTCTCGTCCTACACTCTCCTTCTCTCTCCCCCCTCCTTCTCCTTGTTTTTCACTCTCTTGTTGCCCCGCGCTCTCTCCTTCTCACTCCTCTCTCCGATTCTCTCTTCCCTTCTATCTTCTCTCTCCTTATCCTTCACTCTCCGTCTTCAATCTCCTCCCCTCTCTCTCCTTCTCCTCTACTTCAATACCTCTCCTTCTCTTTCCCCTTTTCCTTCTCTCCCTTGTCTCTCTCTATCCCTCGCTTGCCTTCTCCTCTTGCTTCTCTCCCTCTCTCTCCTTCTCCTTCCCATCTCCGCTCTCCTCCCTCTCTCCGTCTCCTTCCCTCCTCCATCTCCCTCTACTTCTCTCTCCTTGTCCATCTCTCTCTCCCCTCCTCCCTCACTCTATCGTACTCTCTCGCTCTCCTCCCTTCTTCTCTCTCTTTCCTTCTCTCTCCTCCTCCTCTGTCTCTCCTCTCCTCGTCTCCTTCTCGCTCTCCTCCCCTCTCACTCCCATTGTCCTTCTCTCCCTCCCTCTCCCCTTCTCCTTCTCTCTGTGTGCCCTTATTCTTCTCTCCGTCGTTCTCCTTGTCCTCTCTCTTGTTCTCCTTCTCGTCTCCTTCTCCTCCTCCTCTCTCCTTCTTCTCCCTCCTCCTCTTCCTCCTTCTCTTTCTCTCATCTCTCTCCTCCTCCCTTTTCTTTTCCTCTCCGTCACCTTCACTCTCTCTCACTCCTCTCGTTCTCCTTCTCTCTTTCTCCCTCCCCCTTCTCCTTCTCTCTATGTCTCTCTCTCTCCTTACCTTTTGTCTCTGCTTCTCCCTCCCTCTTTCCTTCTCTCCTTCCCTTCCAGTCTCCCCTTCCTTCCCTCTCTCCTTCTCCTCGTCTTTCTCCGTCTAGCTCACTTACCGACTCCCTCGCTCTTTCTCCCTCTCTCCTTCTCTTTGTCTCTCTCCTTTTCCTTCATTCACAGTCTCCTTCTCTCTCCTCTCTCCACTTCTCGCTCTAATTCACTCTCTCCCCTTCTCCGTTTCACTCCTTATCGCTCTCCTTCCCTATTGTTCCCTCTACTTCTCCATCTCTCCTCCCTCCCTCCTTGCCCTTCTCACTCTCCCCCCCCCCCTCTGTCCACCTCTCCTCTCTCTCCTTCTCCTTCTAGCTCTCTCCCTCCGTCTCTCCCTCTCTCCTTGTTTCCCCATTTCCTTCTCTCTCGTCCTACACTCTCCTTCTCTCTCCCCCCTCCTTCTCCTTGTTTTTCACTCTCTTGTTGCCCCGCGCTCTCTCCTTCTCACTCCTCTCTCCGATTCTCTCTTCCCTTCTATCTTCTCTCTCCTTATCCTTCACTCTCCGTCTTCAATCTCCTCCCCTCTCTCTCCTTCTCCTCTACTTCAATACCTCTCCTTCTCTTTCCCCTTTTCCTTCTCTCCCTTGTCTCTCTCTCCCTCGCTTGCCTTCTCCTCTTGCTTCTCTCCCTCTCTCTCCTTCTCCTTCCCATCTCCGCTCTCCTCCCTCTCTCCGTCTCCTTCCCTCCTCCATCTCCCTCTACTTCTCTCTCCTTGTCCATCTCTCTCTCCCCTCCTCCCTCACTCTATCGTACTCTCTCGCTCTCCTCCCTTCTTCTCTCTCTTTCCTTCTCTCTCCTCCTCCTCTGTCTCTCCTCTCCTCGTCTCCTTCTCGCTCTCCTCCCCTCTCACTCCCATTGTCCTTCTCTCCCTCCCTCTCCCCTTCTCCTTCTCTCTGTGTGCCCTTATTCTTCTCTCCGTCGTTCTCCTTGTCCTCTCTCTTGTTCTCCTTCTCGTCTCCTTCTCCTCCTCCTCTCTCCTTCTTCTCCCTCCTCCTCTTCCTCCTTCTCTTTCTCTCATCTCTCTCCTCCTCCCTTTTCTTTTCCTCTCCGTCACCTTCACTCTCTCTCACTCCTCTCGTTCTCCTTCTCTCTTTCTCCCTCCCCCTTCTCCTTCTCTCTATGTCTCTCTCTCTCCTTACCTTTTGTCTCTGCTTCTCCCTCCCTCTTTCCTTCTCTCCTTCCCTTCCAGTCTCCGCTTCCTTCCCTCTCTCCTTCTCCTCGTCTTTCTCCGTCTAGCTCACTTACCGACTCCCTCGCTCTTTCTCCCTCTCTCCTTCTCTTTGTCTCTCTCCTTTTCCTTCATTCACAGTCTCCTTCTCTCTCCTCTCTCCACTTCTCGCTCTAATTCACTCTCTCCCCTTCTCCGTTTCACTCCTTATCGCTCTCCTTCCCTATTGTTCCCTCTACTTCTCCATCTCTCCTCCCTCCCTCCTTGCCCTTCTCACTCTCCCCCCCCCCCCCTCTGTCCACCTCTCCTCTCTCTCCTTCTCCTTCTAGCTCTCTCCCTCCGTCTCTCCCTCTCTCCTTGTTTCCCCATTTCCTTCTCTCTCGTCCTACACTCTCCTTCTCTCTCCCCCCTCCTTCTCCTTGTTTTTCACTCTCTTGTTGCCCCGCGCTCTCTCCTTCTCACTCCTCTCTCCGATTCTCTCTTCCCTTCTATCTTCTCTCTCCTTATCCTTCACTCTCCGTCTTCAATCTCCTCCCCTCTCTCTCCTTCTCCTCTACTTCAATACCTCTCCTTCTCTTTCCCCTTTTCCTTCTCTCCCTTGTCTCTCTCTCCCTCGCTTGCCTTCTCCTCTTGCTTCTCTCCCTCTCTCTCCTTCTCCTTCCCATCTCCGCTCTCCTCCCTCTCTCCGTCTCCTTCCCTCCTCCATCTCCCTCTACTTCTCTCTCCTTGTCCATCTCTCTCTCCCCTCCTCCCTCACTCTATCGTACTCTCTCGCTCTCCTCCCTTCTTCTCTCTCTTTCCTTCTCTCTCCTCCTCCTCTGTCTCTCCTCTCCTCGTCTCCTTCTCGCTCTCCTCCCCTCTCACTCCCATTGTCCTTCTCTCCCTCCCTCTCCCCTTCTCCTTCTCTCTGTGTGCCCTTATTCTTCTCTCCGTCGTTCTCCTTGTCCTCTCTCTTGTTCTCCTTCTCGTCTCCTTCTCCTCCTCCTCTCTCCTTCTTCTCCCTCCTCCTCTTCCTCCTTCTCTTTCTCTCATCTCTCTCCTCCTCCCTTTTCTTTTCCTCTCCGTCACCTTCACTCTCTCTCACTCCTCTCGTTCTCCTTCTCTCTTTCTCCCTCCCCCTTCTCCTTCTCTCTATGTCTCTCTCTCTCCTTACCTTTTGTCTCTGCTTCTCCCTCCCTCTTTCCTTCTCTCCTTCCCTTCCAGTCTCCGCTTCCTTCCCTCTCTCCTTCTCCTCGTCTTTCTCCGTCTAGCTCACTTACCGACTCCCTCGCTCTTTCTCCCTCTCTCCTTCTCTTTGTCTCTCTCCTTTTCCTTCATTCACAGTCTCCTTCTCTCTCCTCTCTCCACTTCTCGCTCTAATTCACTCTCTCCCCTTCTCCGTTTCACTCCTTATCGCTCTCCTTCCCTATTGTTCCCTCTACTTCTCCATCTCTCCTCCCTCCCTCCTTGCCCTTCTCACTCTCCCCCCCCCCTCTGTCCACCTCTCCTCTCTCTCCTTCTCCTTCTAGCTCTCTCCCTCCGTCTCTCCCTCTCTCCTTGTTTCCCCATTTCCTTCTCTCTCGTCCTACACTCTCCTTCTCTCTCCCCCCTCCTTCTCCTTGTTTTTCACTCTCTTGTTGCCCCGCGCTCTCTCCTTCTCACTCCTCTCTCCGATTCTCTCTTCCCTTCTATCTTCTCTCTCCTTATCCTTCACTCTCCGTCTTCAATCTCCTCCCCTCTCTCTCCTTCTCCTCTACTTCAATACCTCTCCTTCTCTTTCCCCTTTTCCTTCTCTCCCTTGTCTCTCTCTCCCTCGCTTGCCTTCTCCTCTTGCTTCTCTCCCTCTCTCTCCTTCTCCTTCCCATCTCCGCTCTCCTCCCTCTCTCCGTCTCCTTCCCTCCTCCATCTCCCTCTACTTCTCTCTCCTTGTCCATCTCTCTCTCCCCTCCTCCCTCACTCTATCGTACTCTCTCGCTCTCCTCCCTTCTTCTCTCTCTTTCCTTCTCTCTCCTCCTCCTCTGTCTCTCCTCTCCTCGTCTCCTTCTCGCTCTCCTCCCCTCTCACTCCCATTGTCCTTCTCTCCCTCCCTCTCCCCTTCTCCTTCTCTCTGTGTGCCCTTATTCTTCTCTCCGTCGTTCTCCTTGTCCTCTCTCTTGTTCTCCTTCTCGTCTCCTTCTCCTCCTCCTCTCTCCTTCTTCTCCCTCCTCCTCTTCCTCCTTCTCTTTCTCTCATCTCTCTCCTCCTCCCTTTTCTTTTCCTCTCCGTCACCTTCACTCTCTCTCACTCCTCTCGTTCTCCTTCTCTCTTTCTCCCTCCCCCTTCTCCTTCTCTCTATGTCTCTCTCTCTCCTTACCTTTTGTCTCTGCTTCTCCCTCCCTCTTTCCTTCTCTCCTTCCCTTCCAGTCTCCGCTTCCTTCCCTCTCTCCTTCTCCTCGTCTTTCTCCGTCTAGCTCACTTACCGACTCCCTCGCTCTTTCTCCCTCTCTCCTTCTCTTTGTCTCTCTCCTTTTCCTTCATTCACAGTCTCCTTCTCTCTCCTCTCTCCACTTCTCGCTCTAATTCACTCTCTCCCCTTCTCCGTTTCACTCCTTATCGCTCTCCTTCCCTATTGTTCCCTCTACTTCTCCATCTCTCCTCCCTCCCTCCTTGCCCTTCTCACTCTCCCCCCCCCCCTCTGTCCACCTCTCCTCTCTCTCCTTCTCCTTCTAGCTCTCTCCCTCCGTCTCTCCCTCTCTCCTTGTTTCCCCATTTCCTTCTCTCTCGTCCTACACTCTCCTTCTCTCTCCCCCCTCCTTCTCCTTGTTTTTCACTCTCTTGTTGCCCCGCGCTCTCTCCTTCTCACTCCTCTCTCCGATTCTCTCTTCCCTTCTATCTTCTCTCTCCTTATCCTTCACTCTCCGTCTTCAATCTCCTCCCCTCTCTCTCCTTCTCCTCTACTTCAATACCTCTCCTTCTCTTTCCCCTTTTCCTTCTCTCCCTTGTCTCTCTCTCCCTCGCTTGCCTTCTCCTCTTGCTTCTCTCCCTCTCTCTCCTTCTCCTTCCCATCTCCGCTCTCCTCCCTCTCTCCGTCTCCTTCCCTCCTCCATCTCCCTCTACTTCTCTCTCCTTGTCCATCTCTCTCTCCCCTCCTCCCTCACTCTATCGTACTCTCTCGCTCTCCTCCCTTCTTCTCTCTCTTTCCTTCTCTCTCCTCCTCCTCTGTCTCTCCTCTCCTCGTCTCCTTCTCGCTCTCCTCCCCTCTCACTCCCATTGTCCTTCTCTCCCTCCCTCTCCCCTTCTCCTTCTCTCTGTGTGCCCTTATTCTTCTCTCCGTCGTTCTCCTTGTCCTCTCTCTTGTTCTCCTTCTCGTCTCCTTCTCCTCCTCCTCTCTCCTTCTTCTCCCTCCTCCTCTTCCTCCTTCTCTTTCTCTCATCTCTCTCCTCCTCCCTTTTCTTTTCCTCTCCGTCACCTTCACTCTCTCTCACTCCTCTCGTTCTCCTTCTCTCTTTCTCCCTCCCCCTTCTCCTTCTCTCTATGTCTCTCTCTCTCCTTACCTTTTGTCTCTGCTTCTCCCTCCCTCTTTCCTTCTCTCCTTCCCTTCCAGTCTCCGCTTCCTTCCCTCTCTCCTTCTCCTCGTCTTTCTCCGTCTAGCTCACTTACCGACTCCCTCGCTCTTTCTCCCTCTCTCCTTCTCTTTGTCTCTCTCCTTTTCCTTCATTCACAGTCTCCTTCTCTCTCCTCTCTCCACTTCTCGCTCTAATTCACTCTCTCCCCTTCTCCGTTTCACTCCTTATCGCTCTCCTTCCCTATTGTTCCCTCTACTTCTCCATCTCTCCTCCCTCCCTCCTTGCCCTTCTCACTCTCCCCCCCCCCTCTGTCCACCTCTCCTCTCTCTCCTTCTCCTTCTAGCTCTCTCCCTCCGTCTCTCCCTCTCTCCTTGTTTCCCCATTTCCTTCTCTCTCGTCCTACACTCTCCTTCTCTCTCCCCCCTCCTTCTCCTTGTTTTTCACTCTCTTGTTGCCCCGCGCTCTCTCCTTCTCACTCCTCTCTCCGATTCTCTCTTCCCTTCTATCTTCTCTCTCCTTATCCTTCACTCTCCGTCTTCAATCTCCTCCCCTCTCTCTCCTTCTCCTCTACTTCAATACCTCTCCTTCTCTTTCCCCTTTTCCTTCTCTCCCTTGTCTCTCTCTCCCTCGCTTGCCTTCTCCTCTTGCTTCTCTCCCTCTCTCTCCTTCTCCTTCCCATCTCCGCTCTCCTCCCTCTCTCCGTCTCCTTCCCTCCTCCATCTCCCTCTACTTCTCTCTCCTTGTCCATCTCTCTCTCCCCTCCTCCCTCACTCTATCGTACTCTCTCGCTCTCCTCCCTTCTTCTCTCTCTTTCCTTCTCTCTCCTCCTCCTCTGTCTCTCCTCTCCTCGTCTCCTTCTCGCTCTCCTCCCCTCTCACTCCCATTGTCCTTCTCTCCCTCCCTCTCCCCTTCTCCTTCTCTCTGTGTGCCCTTATTCTTCTCTCCGTCGTTCTCCTTGTCCTCTCTCTTGTTCTCCTTCTCGTCTCCTTCTCCTCCTCCTCTCTCCTTCTTCTCCCTCCTCCTCTTCCTCCTTCTCTTTCTCTCATCTCTCTCCTCCTCCCTTTTCTTTTCCTCTCCGTCACCTTCACTCTCTCTCACTCCTCTCGTTCTCCTTCTCTCTTTCTCCCTCCCCCTTCTCCTTCTCTCTATGTCTCTCTCTCTCCTTACCTTTTGTCTCTGCTTCTCCCTCCCTCTTTCCTTCTCTCCTTCCCTTCCAGTCTCCGCTTCCTTCCCTCTCTCCTTCTCCTCGTCTTTCTCCGTCTAGCTCACTTACCGACTCCCTCGCTCTTTCTCCCTCTCTCCTTCTCTTTGTCTCTCTCCTTTTCCTTCATTCACAGTCTCCTTCTCTCTCCTCTCTCCACTTCTCGCTCTAATTCACTCTCTCCCCTTCTCCGTTTCACTCCTTATCGCTCTCCTTCCCTATTGTTCCCTCTACTTCTCCATCTCTCCTCCCTCCCTCCTTGCCCTTCTCACTCTCCCCCCCCCCCTCTGTCCACCTCTCCTCTCTCTCCTTCTCCTTCTAGCTCTCTCCCTCCGTCTCTCCCTCTCTCCTTGTTTCCCCATTTCCTTCTCTCTCGTCCTACACTCTCCTTCTCTCTCCCCCCTCCTTCTCCTTGTTTTTCACTCTCTTGTTGCCCCGCGCTCTCTCCTTCTCACTCCTCTCTCCGATTCTCTCTTCCCTTCTATCTTCTCTCTCCTTATCCTTCACTCTCCGTCTTCAATCTCCTCCCCTCTCTCTCCTTCTCCTCTACTTCAATACCTCTCCTTCTCTTTCCCCTTTTCCTTCTCTCCCTTGTCTCTCTCTCCCTCGCTTGCCTTCTCCTCTTGCTTCTCTCCCTCTCTCTCCTTCTCCTTCCCATCTCCGCTCTCCTCCCTCTCTCCGTCTCCTTCCCTCCTCCATCTCCCTCTACTTCTCTCTCCTTGTCCATCTCTCTCTCCCCTCCTCCCTCACTCTATCGTACTCTCTCGCTCTCCTCCCTTCTTCTCTCTCTTTCCTTCTCTCTCCTCCTCCTCTGTCTCTCCTCTCCTCGTCTCCTTCTCGCTCTCCTCCCCTCTCACTCCCATTGTCCTTCTCTCCCTCCCTCTCCCCTTCTCCTTCTCTCTGTGTGCCCTTATTCTTCTCTCCGTCGTTCTCCTTGTCCTCTCTCTTGTTCTCCTTCTCGTCTCCTTCTCCTCCTCCTCTCTCCTTCTTCTCCCTCCTCCTCTTCCTCCTTCTCTTTCTCTCATCTCTCTCCTCCTCCCTTTTCTTTTCCTCTCCCTCACCTTCACTCTCTCTCACTCCTCTCGTTCTCCTTCTCTCTTTCTCCCTCCCCCTTCTCCTTCTCTCTATGTCTCTCTCTCCTTACCTTTTGTCTCTGCTTCTCCCTCCCTCTTTCCTTCTCTCCTTCCCTTCCAGTCTCCCCTTCCTTCCCTCTCTCCTTCTCCTCGTCTTTCTCCGTCTAGCTCACTTACCGACTCCCTCGCTCTTTCTCCCTCTCTCCTTCTCTTTGTCTCTCCTTTTCCTTCATTCACAGTCTCCTTCTCTCTCCTCTCTCCACTTCTCGCTCTAATTCACTCTCTCCCCTTCTCCGTTTCACTCCTTATCGCTCTCCTTCCCTATTGTTCCCTCTACTTCTCCATCTCTCCTCCCTCCCTCCTTGCCCTTCTCACTCTCCCCCCCCCCTCTGTCCACCTCTCCTCTCTCTCCTTCTCCTTCTAGCTCTCTCCCTCCGTCTCTCCCTCTCTCCTTGTTTCCCCATTTCCTTCTCTCTCGTCCTACACTCTCCTTCTCTCTCCCCCCTCCTTCTCCTTGTTTTTCACTCTCTTGTTGCCCCGCGCTCTCTCCTTCTCACTCCTCTCTCCGATTCTCTCTTCCCTTCTATCTTCTCTCTCCTTATCCTTCACTCTCCGTCTTCAATCTCCTCCCCTCTCTCTCCTTCTCCTCTACTTCAATACCTCTCCTTCTCTTTCCCCTTTTCCTTCTCTCCCTTGTCTCTCTCTCCCTCGCTTGCCTTCTCCTCTTGCTTCTCTCCCTCTCTCTCCTTCTCCTTCCCATCTCCGCTCTCCTCCCTCTCTCCGTCTCCTTCCCTCCTCCATCTCCCTCTACTTCTCTCTCCTTGTCCATCTCTCTCTCCCCTCCTCCCTCACTCTATCGTACTCTCTCGCTCTCCTCCCTTCTTCTCTCTCTTTCCTTCTCTCTCCTCCTCCTCTGTCTCTCCTCTCCTCGTCTCCTTCTCGCTCTCCTCCCCTCTCACTCCCATTGTCCTTCTCTCCCTCCCTCTCCCCTTCTCCTTCTCTCTGTGTGCCCTTATTCTTCTCTCCGTCGTTCTCCTTGTCCTCTCTCTTGTTCTCCTTCTCGTCTCCTTCTCCTCCTCCTCTCTCCTTCTTCTCCCTCCTCCTCTTCCTCCTTCTCTTTCTCTCATCTCTCTCCTCCTCCCTTTTCTTTTCCTCTCCGTCACCTTCACTCTCTCTCACTCCTCTCGTTCTCCTTCTCTCTTTCTCCCTCCCCCTTCTCCTTCTCTCTATGTCTCTCTCTCTCCTTACCTTTTGTCTCTGCTTCTCCCTCCCTCTTTCCTTCTCTCCTTCCCTTCCAGTCTCCGCTTCCTTCCCTCTCTCCTTCTCCTCGTCTTTCTCCGTCTAGCTCACTTACCGACTCCCTCGCTCTTTCTCCCTCTCTCCTTCTCTTTGTCTCTCTCCTTTTCCTTCATTCACAGTCTCCTTCTCTCTCCTCTCTCCACTTCTCGCTCTAATTCACTCTCTCCCCTTCTCCGTTTCACTCCTTATCGCTCTCCTTCCCTATTGTTCCCTCTACTTCTCCATCTCTCCTCCCTCCCTCCTTGCCCTTCTCACTCTCCCCCCCCCCCTCTGTCCACCTCTCCTCTCTCTCCTTCTCCTTCTAGCTCTCTCCCTCCGTCTCTCCCTCTCTCCTTGTTTCCCCATTTCCTTCTCTCTCGTCCTACACTCTCCTTCTCTCTCCCCCCTCCTTCTCCTTGTTTTTCACTCTCTTGTTGCCCCGCGCTCTCTCCTTCTCACTCCTCTCTCCGATTCTCTCTTCCCTTCTATCTTCTCTCTCCTTATCCTTCACTCTCCGTCTTCAATCTCCTCCCCTCTCTCTCCTTCTCCTCTACTTCAATACCTCTCCTTCTCTTTCCCCTTTTCCTTCTCTCCCTTGTCTCTCTCTCCCTCGCTTGCCTTCTCCTCTTGCTTCTCTCCCTCTCTCTCCTTCTCCTTCCCATCTCCGCTCTCCTCCCTCTCTCCGTCTCCTTCCCTCCTCCATCTCCCTCTACTTCTCTCTCCTTGTCCATCTCTCTCTCCCCTCCTCCCTCACTCTATCGTACTCTCTCGCTCTCCTCCCTTCTTCTCTCTCTTTCCTTCTCTCTCCTCCTCCTCTGTCTCTCCTCTCCTCGTCTCCTTCTCGCTCTCCTCCCCTCTCACTCCCATTGTCCTTCTCTCCCTCCCTCTCCCCTTCTCCTTCTCTCTGTGTGCCCTTATTCTTCTCTCCGTCGTTCTCCTTGTCCTCTCTCTTGTTCTCCTTCTCGTCTCCTTCTCCTCCTCCTCTCTCCTTCTTCTCCCTCCTCCTCTTCCTCCTTCTCTTTCTCTCATCTCTCTCCTCCTCCCTTTTCTTTTCCTCTCCCTCACCTTCACTCTCTCTCACTCCTCTCGTTCTCCTTCTCTCTTTCTCCCTCCCCCTTCTCCTTCTCTCTATGTCTCTCTCTCCTTACCTTTTGTCTCTGCTTCTCCCTCCCTCTTTCCTTCTCTCCTTCCCTTCCAGTCTCCCCTTCCTTCCCTCTCTCCTTCTCCTCGTCTTTCTCCGTCTAGCTCACTTACCGACTCCCTCGCTCTTTCTCCCTCTCTCCTTCTCTTTGTCTCTCCTTTTCCTTCATTCACAGTCTCCTTCTCTCTCCTCTCTCCACTTCTCGCTCTAATTCACTCTCTCCCCTTCTCCGTTTCACTCCTTATCGCTCTCCTTCCCTATTGTTCCCTCTACTTCTCCATCTCTCCTCCCTCCCTCCTTGCCCTTCTCACTCTCCCCCCCCCTCTGTCCACCTCTCCTCTCTCTCCTTCTCCTTCTAGCTCTCTCCCTCCGTCTCTCCCTCTCTCCTTGTTTCCCCATTTCCTTCTCTCTCGTCCTACACTCTCCTTCTCTCTCCCCCCTCCTTCTCCTTGTTTTTCACTCTCTTGTTGCCCCGCGCTCTCTCCTTCTCACTCCTCTCTCCGATTCTCTCTTCCCTTCTATCTTCTCTCTCCTTATCCTTCACTCTCCGTCTTCAATCTCCTCCCCTCTCTCTCCTTCTCCTCTACTTCAATACCTCTCCTTCTCTTTCCCCTTTTCCTTCTCTCCCTTGTCTCTCTCTCCCTCGCTTGCCTTCTCCTCTTGCTTCTCTCCCTCTCTCTCCTTCTCCTTCCCATCTCCGCTCTCCTCCCTCTCTCCGTCTCCTTCCCTCCTCCATCTCCCTCTACTTCTCTCTCCTTGTCCATCTCTCTCTCCCCTCCTCCCTCACTCTATCGTACTCTCTCGCTCTCCTCCCTTCTTCTCTCTCTTTCCTTCTCTCTCCTCCTCCTCTGTCTCTCCTCTCCTCGTCTCCTTCTCGCTCTCCTCCCCTCTCACTCCCATTGTCCTTCTCTCCCTCCCTCTCCCCTTCTCCTTCTCTCTGTGTGCCCTTATTCTTCTCTCCGTCGTTCTCCTTGTCCTCTCTCTTGTTCTCCTTCTCGTCTCCTTCTCCTCCTCCTCTCTCCTTCTTCTCCCTCCTCCTCTTCCTCCTTCTCTTTCTCTCATCTCTCTCCTCCTCCCTTTTCTTTTCCTCTCCGTCACCTTCACTCTCTCTCACTCCTCTCGTTCTCCTTCTCTCTTTCTCCCTCCCCCTTCTCCTTCTCTCTATGTCTCTCTCTCCTTACCTTTTGTCTCTGCTTCTCCCTCCCTCTTTCCTTCTCTCCTTCCCTTCCAGTCTCCGCTTCCTTCCCTCTCTCCTTCTCCTCGTCTTTCTCCGTCTAGCTCACTTACCGACTCCCTCGCTCTTTCTCCCTCTCTCCTTCTCTTTGTCTCTCTCCTTTTCCTTCATTCACAGTCTCCTTCTCTCTCCTCTCTCCACTTCTCGCTCTAATTCACTCTCTCCCCTTCTCCGTTTCACTCCTTATCGCTCTCCTTCCCTATTGTTCCCTCTACTTCTCCATCTCTCCTCCCTCCCTCCTTGCCCTTCTCACTCTCCCCCCCCCCCCTCTGTCCACCTCTCCTCTCTCTCCTTCTCCTTCTAGCTCTCTCCCTCCGTCTCTCCCTCTCTCCTTGTTTCCCCATTTCCTTCTCTCTCGTCCTACACTCTCCTTCTCTCTCCCCCCTCCTTCTCCTTGTTTTTCACTCTCTTGTTGCCCCGCGCTCTCTCCTTCTCACTCCTCTCTCCGATTCTCTCTTCCCTTCTATCTTCTCTCTCCTTATCCTTCACTCTCCGTCTTCAATCTCCTCCCCTCTCTCTCCTTCTCCTCTACTTCAATACCTCTCCTTCTCTTTCCCCTTTTCCTTCTCTCCCTTGTCTCTCTCTCCCTCGCTTGCCATCTCCTCTTGCTTCTCTCCCTCTCTCTCCTTCTCCTTCCCATCTCCGCTCTCCTCCCTCTCTCCGTCTCCTTCCCTCCTCCATCTCCCTCTACTTCTCTCTCCTTGTCCATCTCTCTCTCCCCTCCTCCCTCACTCTATCGTACTCTCTCGCTCTCCTCCCTTCTTCTCTCTCTTTCCTTCTCTCTCCTCCTCCTCTGTCTCTCCTCTCCTCGTCTCCTTCTCGCTCTCCTCCCCTCTCACTCCCATTGTCCTTCTCTCCCTCCCTCTCCCCTTCTCCTTCTCTCTGTGTGCCCTTATTCTTCTCTCCGTCGTTCTCCTTGTCCTCTCTCCTGTTGTCCTTCTCGTCTCCTTCTCCTCCTCCTCTCTCCTTCTTCTCCCTCCTCCTCTTCCTCCTTCTCTTTCTCTCATCTCTCTCCTCCTCCCTTTTCTTTTCCTCTCCGTCACCTTCACTCTCTCTCACTCCTCTCGTTCTCCTTCTCTCTTTCTCCCTCCCCCTTCTCCTTCTCTCTATGTCTCTCTCTCCTTACCTTTTGTCTCTGCTTCTCCCTCCCTCTTTCCTTCTCTCCTTCCCTTCCAGTCTCCCCTTCCTTCCCTCTCTCCTTCTCCTCGTCTTTCTCCGTCTAGCTCACTTACCGGCTCCCTCGCTCTTTCTCCCTCTCTCCTTCTCTTTGTCTCTCTCCTTTTCCTTCATTCACAGTCTCCTTCTCTCTCCTCTCTCCACTTCTCGCTCTAATTCACTCTCTCCCCTTCTCCGTTTCACTCCTTATCGCTCTCCTTCCCTATTGTTCCCTCTACTTCTCCATCTCTCCTCCCTCCCTCCTTGCCCTTCTCACTCTCCCCCCCTCTGTCCACCTCTCCTCTCTCTCCTTCTCCTTCTAGCTCTCTCCCTCCGTCTCTCCCTCTCTCCTTATTTCCCCATTTCCTTCTCTCTCGTCCTACACTCTCCTTCTCTCTCCCCCCTCCTTCTCCTTGTTTTTCACTCTCTTGTTGCCCCGCGCTCTCTCCTTCTCACTCCTCTCTCCGATTCTCTCTTCCCTTCTATCTTCTCTCTCCTTATCCTTCACTCTCCGTCTTCAATCTCCTCCCCTCTCTCTCCTTCTCCTCTACTTCAATACCTCTCCTTCTCTTTCCCCTTTTCCTTCTCTCCCTTGTCTCTTTCTCCCTCGCTTGCCTTCTCCTCTTGCATCTCTCCCTCTCTCTCCTTCTCCTTCCCATCTCCGCTCTCCTCCCTCTCTCCGTCTCCTTCCCTCCTCCATCTCCCTCTACTTCTCTCTCCTTGTCCATCTCTCTCTCCCCTCCTCCCTCACTCTATCGTACTCTCTCGCTCTCCTCCCTTCTTCTCTCTCTTTCCTTCTCTCTCCTCCTCCTCTGTCTCTCCTCTCCTCGTCTCCTTCTCGCTCTCCTCCCCTCTCACTCCCATTGTCCTTCTCTCCCTCCCTCTCCCCTTCTCCTTCTCTCTGTGTGCCCTTATTCTTCTCTCCGTCGTTCTCCTTGTCCTCTCTCTTGTTCTCCTTCTCGTCTCCTTCTCCTCCTCCTCTCTCCTTCTTCTCCCTCCTCCTCTTCCTCCTTCTCTTTCTCTCATCTCTCTCCTCCTCCCTTTTCTTTTCCACTCCGTCACCTTCACTCTCTCTCACTCCTCTCGTTCTCCTTCTCTCTTTCTCCCTCCCCCTTCTCCTTCTCTCTATGTCTCTCTCTCCTTACCTTTTGTCTCTGCTTCTCCCTCCCTCTTTCCTTCTCTCCTTCCCTTCCAGTCTCCCCTTCCTTCCCTCTCTCCTTCTCCTCGTCTTTCTCCGTCTAGCTCACTTACCGACTCCCTCGCTCTTTCTCCCTCTCTCCTTCTCTTTGTCTCTCTCCTTTTCCTTCATTCACAGTCTCCTTCTCTCTCCTCTCTCCACTTCTCGCTCTAATTCACTCTCTCCCCTTCTCCGTTTCACTCCTTCCCTATTGTTCCCTATACTTCTCCATCTCTCCTCCCTCCCTCCTTGCCCTTCTCACTCTCCCCCCCTCTGTCCACCTCTCCTCTCTCTCCTTCTCCTTCTAGCTCTCTCCCTCCGTCTCTCCCTCTCTCCTTGTTTCCCCATTTCCTTCTCTCTCGTCCTACACTCTCCTTCTCTCTCCCCCCTCCTTCTCCTTGTTTTTCACTCTCTTGTTGCCCCGCGCTCTCTCCTTCTCACTCCTCTCTCCGATTCTCTCTTCCCTTCTATCTTCTCTCTCCTTATCCTTCACTCTCCGTCTTCAATCTCCTCCCCTCTCTCTCCTTCTCCTCTACTTCAATACCTCTCCTTCTCTTTCCCCTTTTCCTTCTCTCCCTTGTCTCTCTCTCCCTCGCTTGCCTTCTCCTCTTGCTTCTCTCCCTCTCTCTCCTTCTCCTTCCCATCTCCGCTCTCCTCCCTCTCTCCGTCTCCTTCCCTCCTCCATCTCCCTCTACTTCTCTCTCCTTGTCCATCTCTCTCTCCCCTCCTCCCTCACTCTATCGTACTCTCTCGCTCTCCTCCCTTCTTCTCTCTCTTTCCTTCTCTCTCCTCCTCCTCTGTCTCTCCTCTCCTCGTCTCCTTCTCGCTCTCCTCCCCTCTCACTCCCATTGTCCTTCTCTCCCTCCCTCTCCCCTTCTCCTTCTCTCTGTGTGCCCTTATTCTTCTCTCCGTCGTTCTCCTTGTCCTCTCTCTTGTTCTCCTTCTCGTCTCCTTCTCCTCCTCCTCTCTCCTTCTTCTCCCTCCTCCTCTTCCTCCTTCTCTTTCTCTCATCTCTCTCCTCCTCCCTTTTCTTTTCCTCTCCGTCACCTTCACTCTCTCTCACTCCTCTCGTTCTCCTTCTCTCTTTCTCCCTCCCCCTTCTCCTTCTCTCTATGTCTCTCTCTCCTTGCCTTTTGTCTCTGCTTCTCCCTCCCTCTTTCCTTCTCTCCTTCCCTTCCAGTCTCCCCTTCCTTCCCTCTCTCCTTCTCCTCGTCTTTCTCCGTCTAGCTCACTTACCGACTCCCTCGCTCTTTCTCCCTCTCTCCTTCTCTTTGTCTCTCTCCTTTTCCTTCATTCACAGTCTCCTTCTCTCTCCTCTCTCCACTTCACGCTCTAATTCACTCTCTCCCCTTCTCCGTTTCACTCCTTCCCTATTGTTCCCTATACTTCTCCATCTCTCCTCCCTCCCTCCTTGCCCTTCTCACTCTCCCCCCCTTTGTCCACCTCTCCTCTCTCTCCTTCTCCTTCTAGCTCTCTCCCTCCGTCTCTCCCTCTCTCCTTGTTTCCCCATTTCCTTCTCTCTCGTCCTACACTCTCCTTCTCTCTCCCCCCTCCTTCTCCTTGTTTTTCACTCTCTTGTTGCCCCGCGCTCTCTCCTTCTCACTCCTCTCTCCGATTCTCTCTTCCCTTCTATCTTCTCTCTCCTTATCCGTCACTCTCCGTCTTCAATCTCCTCCCCTCTCTCTCCTTCTCCTCTACTTCAATACCTCTCCTTCTCTTTCCCCTTTTCCTTCTCTCCCTTGTCTCTCTCTCCCTCGCTTGCCTTCTCCTCTTGCTTCTCTCCCTCTCTCTCCTTCTCCTTCCCATCTCCGCTCTCCTCCCTCTCTCCGTCTCCTTCCCTCCTCCATCTCCCTCTACTTCTCTCTCCTTGTCCATCTCTCTCTCCCCTCCTCCCTCACTCTATCGTACTCTCTCGCTCTCCTCCCTTCTTCTCTCTCTTTCCTTCTCTCTCCTCCTCCTCTGTCTCTCCTCTCCTCGTCTCCTTCTCGCTCTCCTCCCCTCTCACTCCCATTGTCCTTCTCTCCCTCCCTCTCCCCTTCTCCTTCTCTCTGTGTGCCCTTATTCTTCTCTCCGTCGTTCTCCTTGTCCTCTCTCTTGTTCTCCTTCTCGTCTCCTTCTCCTCCTCCTCTCTCCTTCTTCTCCCTCCTCCTCTTCCTCCTTCTCTTTCTCTCATCTCTCTCCTCCTCCCTTTTCTTTTCCTCTCCGTCACCTTCACTCTCTCTCACTCCTCTCGTTCTCCTTCTCTCTTTCTCCCTCCCCCTTCTCCTTCTCTCTATGTCTCTCTCTCCTTACCTTTTGTCTCTGCTTCTCCCTCCCTCTTTCCTTCTCTCCTTCCCTTCCAGTCTCCCCTTCCTTCCCTCTCTCCTTCTCCTCGTCTTTCTCCGTCTAGCTCACTTACCGACTCCCTCGCTCTTTCTCCCTCTCTCCTTCTCTTTGTCTCTCTCCTTTTCCTTCATTCACAGTCTCCTTCTCTCTCCTCTCTCCACTTCACGCTCTAATTCACTCTCTCCCCTTCTCCGTTTCACTCCTTCCCTATTGTTC
The DNA here is from genome assembly GCA_963682175.1 of Triglochin maritima. Classification (NCBI taxonomy): domain Eukaryota; kingdom Viridiplantae; phylum Streptophyta; class Magnoliopsida; order Alismatales; family Juncaginaceae; genus Triglochin; species Triglochin maritima. The sequence goes on along the minus strand of OY821790.1, from coordinate 12,604,080 downwards.
CCTATACTTCTCCATCTCTCCTCCCTCCCTCCTTGCCCTTCTCACTCTCCCCCCCTTTGTCCACCTCTCCTCTCTCTCCTTCTCCTTCTAGCTCTCTCCCTCCGTCTCTCCCTCTCTCCTTGTTTCCCCATTTCCTTCTCTCTCGTCCTACACTCTCCTTCTCTCTCCCCCCTCCTTCTCCTTGTTTTTCACTCTCTTGTTGCCCCGCGCTCTCTCCTTCTCACTCCTCTCTCCGATTCTCTCTTCCCTTCTATCTTCTCTCTCCTTATCCGTCACTCTCCGTCTTCAATCTCCTCCCCTCTCTCTCCTTCTCCTCTACTTCAATACCTCTCCTTCTCTTTCCCCTTTTCCTTCTCTCCCTTGTCTCTCTCTCCCTCGCTTGCCTTCTCCTCTTGCTTCTCTCCCTCTCTCTCCTTCTCCTTCCCATCTCCGCTCTCCTCCCTCTCTCCGTCTCCTTCCCTCCTCCATCTCCCTCTACTTCTCTCTCCTTGTCCATCTCTCTCTCCCCTCCTCCCTCACTCTATCGTACTCTCTCGCTCTCCTCCCTTCTTCTCTCTCTTTCCTTCTCTCTCCTCCTCCTCTGTCTCTCCTCTCCTCGTCTCCTTCTCGCTCTCCTCCCCTCTCACTCCCATTGTCCTTCTCTCCCTCCCTCTCCCCTTCTCCTTCTCTCTGTGTGCCCTTATTCTTCTCTCCGTCGTTCTCCTTGTCCTCTCTCTTGTTCTCCTTCTCGTCTCCTTCTCCTCCTCCTCTCTCCTTCTTCTCCCTCCTCCTCTTCCTCCTTCTCTTTCTCTCATCTCTCTCCTCCTCCCTTTTCTTTTCCTCTCCGTCACCTTCACTCTCTCTCACTCCTCTCGTTCTCCTTCTCTCTTTCTCCCTCCCCCTTCTCCTTCTCTCTATGTCTCTCTCTCCTTACCTTTTGTCTCTGCTTCTCCCTCCCTCTTTCCTTCTCTCCTTCCCTTCCAGTCTCCCCTTCCTTCCCTCTCTCCTTCTCCTCGTCTTTCTCCGTCTAGCTCACTTCCCGGCTCCCTCGCTCTTTCTCCCTCTCTCCTTCTCTTTGTCTCTCTCCTTTTCCTTCATTCACAGTCTCCTTCTCTCTCCTCTCTCCACTTCTCGCTCTAATTCACTCTCTCCCCTTCTCCGTTTCACTCCTTATCGCTCTCCTTCCCTATTGTTCCCTCTACTTCTCCATCTCTCCTCCCTCCCTCCTTGCCCTTCTCACTCTCCCCCCCCCCCTCTGTCCACCTCTCCTCTCTCTCCTTCTCCTTCTAGCTCTCTCCCTCCGTCTCTCCCTCTCTCCTTGTTTCCCCATTTCCTTCTCTCTCGTCCTACACTCTCCTTCTCTCTCCCCCCTCCTTCTCCTTGTTTTTCACTCTCTTGTTGCCCCGCGCTCTCTCCTTCTCACTCCTCTCTCCGATTCTCTCTTCCCTTCTATCTTCTCTCTCCTTATCCTTCACTCTCCGTCTTCAATCTCCTCCCCTCTCTCTCCTTCTCCTCTACTTCAATACCTCTCCTTCTCTTTCCCCTTTTCCTTCTCTCCCTTGTCTCTTTCTCCCTCGCTTGCCTTCTCCTCTTGCTTCTCTCCCTCTCTCTCCTTCTCCTTCCCATCTCCGCTCTCCTCCCTCTCTCCGTCTCCTTCCCTCCTCCATCTCCCTCTACTTCTCTCTCCTTGTCCATCTCTCTCTCCCCTCCTCCCTCACTCTATCGTACTCTCTCGCTCTCCTCCCTTCTTCTCTCTCTTTCCTTCTCTCTCCTCCTCCTCTGTCTCTCCTCTCCTCGTCTCCTTCTCGCTCTCCTCCCCTCTCACTCCCATTGTCCTTCTCTCCCTCCCTCTCCCCTTCTCCTTCTCTCTGTGTGCCCTTATTCTTCTCTCCGTCGTTCTCCTTGTCCTCTCTCTTGTTCTCCTTCTCGTCTCCTTCTCCTCCTCCTCTCTCCTTCTTCTCCCTCCTCCTCTTCCTCCTTCTCTTTCTCTCATCTCTCTCCTCCTCCCTTTTCTTTTCCTCTCCGTCACCTTCACTCTCTCTCACTCCTCTCGTTCTCCTTCTCTCTTTCTCCCTCCCCCTTCTCCTTCTCTCTATGTCTCTCTCTCCTTACCTTTTGTCTCTGCTTCTCCCTCCCTCTTTCCTTCTCTCCTTCCCTTCCAGTCTCCCCTTCCTTCCCTCTCTCCTTCTCCTCGTCTTTCTCCGTCTAGCTCACTTACCGACTCCCTCGCTCTTTCTCCCTCTCTCCTTCTCTTTGTCTCTCTCCTTTTCCTTCATTCACAGTCTCCTTCTCTCTCCTCTCTCCACTTCACGCTCTAATTCACTCTCTCCCCTTCTCCGTTTCACTCCTTCCCTATTGTTCCCTATACTTCTCCATCTCTCCTCCCTCCCTCCTTGCCCTTCTCACTCTCCCCCCCTCTGTCCACCTCTCCTCTCTCTCCTTCTCCTTCTAGCTCTCTCCCTCCGTCTCTCCCTCTCTCCTTGTTTCCCCATTTCCTTCTCTCTCGTCCTACACTCTCCTTCTCTCTCCCCCCTCCTTCTCCTTGTTTTTCACTCTCTTGTTGCCCCGCGCTCTCTCCTTCTCACTCCTCTCTCCGATTCTCTCTTCCCTTCTATCTTCTCTCTCCTTATCCTTCACTCTCCGTCTTCAATCTCCTCCCCTCTCTCTCCTTCTCCTCTACTTCAATACCTCTCCTTCTCTTTCCCCTTTTCCTTCTCTCCCTTGTCTCTCTCTCTCCCTCGCTTGCCTTCTCCTCTTGCTTCTCTCCCTCTCTCTCCTTCTCCTTCCCATCTCCGCTCTCCTCCCTCTCTCCGTCTCCTTCCCTCCTCCATCTCCCTCTACTTCTCTCTCCTTGTCCATCTCTCTCTCCCCTCCTCCCTCACTCTATCGTACTCTCTCGCTCTCCTCCCTTCTTCTCTCTCTTTCCTTCTCTCTCCTCCTCCTCTGTCTCTCCTCTCCTCGTCTCCTTCTCGCTCTCCTCCCCTCTCACTCCCATTGTCCTTCTCTCCCTCCCTCTCCCCTTCTCCTTCTCTCCGTGTGCCCTTATTCTTCTCTCCGTCGTTCTCCTTGTCCTCTCTCTTGTTCTCCTTCTCGTCTCCTTCTCCTCCTCCTCTCTCCTTCTTCTCCCTCCTCCTCTTCCTCCTTCTCTTTCTCTCATCTCTCTCCTCCTCCCTTTTCTTTTCCTCTCCGTCACCTTCACTCTCTCTCACTCCTCTCGTTCTCCTTCTCTCTTTCTCCCTCCCCCTTCTCCTTCTCTCTATGTCTCTCTCTCCTTACCTTTTGTCTCTGCTTCTCCCTCCCTCTTTCCTTCTCTCCTTCCCTTCCAGTCTCCCCTTCCTTCCCTCTCTCCTTCTCCTCGTCTTTCTCCGTCTAGCTCACTTACCGACTCCCTCGCTCTTTCTCCCTCTCTCCTTCTCTTTGTCTCTCTCCTTTTCCTTCATTCACAGTCCCCTTCTCTCTCCTCTCTCCACTTCTCGCTCTAATTCACTCTCTCCCCTTCTCCGTTTCACTCCTTATCGCTCTCCTTCCCTATTGTTCCCTCTACTTCTCCATCTCTCCTCCCTCCCTCCTTGCCCTTCTCACTCTCCCCCCCTCTGTCCATCTCTCCTCTCTCTCCTTCTCCTTCTAGCTCTCTCCCTCCGTCTCTCCCTCTCTCATTGTTTCCCCATTTCCTTCTCTCTCGTCCTACACTCTCCTTCTCTCTCCCCCCTCCTTCTCCTTGTTTTTCACTCTCTTGTTGCCCCGCACTCTCTCCTTCTCACTCCTCTCTCCGATTCTCTCCTCCCTTCTATCTTCTCTCTCCTTATCCTTCACTCTCCGTCTTCAATCTCCTCCCCTCTCTCTCCTTCTCCTCTACTTCAATACCTCTCCTTCTCTTTCCCCTTTTCCTTCTCTCCCTTGTCTCTCTCTCCCTCGCTTGCCTTCTCCTCTTGCTTCTCTCAATCTCTCTCCTTCTCCTTCCCATCTCCGCTCTCCTCCCTCTCTCCGTCTCCTTCCCTCCTCCATCTCCCTCTACTTCTCTCTCCTTGTCCATCTCTCTCTCCCCTCCTCCCTCACTCTATCGTACTCTCTCGCTCTCCTCCCTTCTTCTCTCTCTTTCCTTCTCTCTCCTCCTCCTCTGTCTCTCCTCTCCTCGTCTCCTTCTCGCTCTCCTCCCCTCTCACTCCCATTGTCCTTCTCTCCCTCCCTCTCCCCTTCTCCTTCTCTCTGTGTGCCCTTATTCTTCTCTCCGTCGTTCTCCTTGTCCTCTCTCTTGTTCTCCTTCTCGTCTCCTTCTCCTCCTCCTCTCTCCTTCTTCTCCCTCCTCCTCTTCCTCCTTCTCTTTCTCTCATCTCTCTCCTCCTCCCTTTTCTTTTCCTCTCCGTCACCTTCACTCTCTCTCACTCCTCTCGTTCTCCTTCTCTCTTTCTCCCTCCCCCTTCTCCTTCTCTCTATGTCTCTCTCTCCTTACCTTTTGTCTCTGCTTCTCCCTCCCTCTTTCCTTCTCTCCTTCCCTTCCAGTCTCCCCTTCCTTCCCTCTCTCCTTCTCCTCGTTCTTTCTCCGTCTAGCTCACTTACCGACTCCCTCGCTCTTTCTCCCTCTCTCCTTCTCTTTGTCTCTCTCCTTTTCCTTCATTCACAGTCTCCTTCTCTCTCCTCTCTCCACTTCTCGCTCTAATTCACTCTCTCCCCTTCTCCGTTTCACTCCTTATCGCTCTCCTTCCCTATTGTTCCCTCTACTTCTCCATCTCTCCTCCCTCCCTCCTTGCCCTTCTCACTCTCCCCCCTCTGTCCACCTCTCCTCTCTCTCCTTCTCCTTCTAGCTCTCTCCCTCCGTCTCTCCCTCTCTCCTTGTTTCCCCATTTCCTTCTCTCTCGTCCTACACTCTCCTTCTCTCTCCCCCCTCCTTCTCCTTGTTTTTCACTCTCTTGTTGCCCCGCGCTCTCTCCTTCTCACTCCTCTCTCCGATTCTCTCTTCCCTTCTATCTTCTCTCTCCTTATCCTTCACTCTCCGTCTTCAATCTCCTCCCCTCTCTCTCCTTCTCCTCTACTTCAATACCTCTCCTTCTCTTTCCCCTTTTCCTTCTCTCCCTTGTCTCTCTCTCCCTCGCTTGCCTTCTCCTCTTGCTTCTCTCCCTCTCTCTCCTTCTCCTTCCCATCTCCGCTCTCCTCCCTCTCTCCGTCTCCTTCCCTCCTCCATCTCCCTCTACTTCTCTCTCCTTGTCCATCTCTCTCTCCCCTCCTCCCTCACTCTATCGTACTCTCTCGCTCTCCTCCCTTCTTCTCTCTCTTTCCTTCTCTCTCCTCCTCCTCTGTCTCTCCTCTCCTCGTCTCCTTCTCGCTCTCCTCCCCTCTCACTCCCATTGTCCTTCTCTCCCTCCCTCTCCCCTTCTCCTTCTCTCTGTGTGCCATTATTCTTCTCTCCGTCGTTCTCCTTGTCCTCTCTCTTGTTCTCCTTCTCGTCTCCTTCTCCTCCTCCTCTCTCCTTCTTCTCCCTCCTCCTCTTCCTCCTTCTCTTTCTCTCATCTCTCTCCTCCTCCCTTTTCTTTTCCTCTCCGTCACCTTCACTCTCTCTCACTCCTCTCGTTCTCCTTCTCTCTTTCTCCCTCCCCCTTCTCCTTCTCTCTATGTCTCTCTCTCCTTACCTTTTGTCTCTGCTTCTCCCTCCCTCTTTCCTTCTCTCCTTCCCTTCCAGTCTCCCCTTCCTTCCCTCTCTCCTTCTCCTCGTCTTTCTCCGTCTAGCTCACTTACCGACTCCCTCGCTCTTTCTCCCTCTCTCCTTCTCTTTGTCTCTCTCCTTTTCCTTCATTCACAGTCCCCTTCTCTCTCCTCTCTCCACTTCTCGCTCTAATTCACTTTCTCCCCTTCTCCGTTTCACTCCTTATCGCTCTCCTTCCCTATTGTTCCCACTACTTCTCCATCTCTCCTCCCTCCCTCCTTGCCCTTCTCACTCTCCCCCCCTCTGTCCACCTCTCCTCTCTCTCCTTCTCCTTCTAGCTCTCTCCCTCCGTCTCTCCCTCTCTCCTTGTTTCCCCATTTCCTTCTCTCTCGTCCTACACTCTCCTTCTCTCTCCCCCCTCCTTCTCCTTGTTTTTCACTCTCTTGTTGCCCCGCGCTCTCTCCTTCTCACTCCTCTCTCCGATTCTCTCCTCCCTTCTATCTTCTCTCTCCTTATCCTTCACTCTCCGTCTTCAATCTCCTCCCCTCTCTCTCCTTCTCCTCTACTTCAATACCTCTCCTTCTCTTTCCCCTTTTCCTTCTCTCCCTTGTCTCTCTCTCCCTCGCTTGCCTTCTCCTCTTGCTTCTCTCCCTCTCTCTCCTTCTCCTTCCCATCTCCGCTCTCCTCCCTCTCTCCGTCTCCTTCCCTCCTCCATCTCCCTCTACTTCTCTCTCCTTGTCCATCTCTCTCTCCCCTCCTCCCTCACTCTATCGTACTCTCTCGCTCTCCTCCCTTCTTCTTCTCTCTCTTTCCTTCTCTCTCCTCCTCCTCTGTCTCTCCTCTCCTCGTCTCCTTCTCGCTCTCCTCCCCTCTCACTCCCATTGTCCTTCTCTCCCTCCCTCTCCCCTTCTCCTTCTCTCTGTGTGCCCTTATTCTTCTCTCCGTCGTTCTCCTTGTCCTCTCTCTTGTTCTCCTTCTCGTCTCCTTCTCCTCGTCCTCTCTCCTTCTTCTCCCTCCTCCTCTTCCTCCTTCTCTTTCTCTCATCTCTCTCCTCCTCCCTTTTCTTTTCCTCTCCGTCACCTTCACTCTCTCTCACTCCTCTCGTTCTCCTTCTCTCTTTCTCCCTCCCCCTTCTCCTTCTCTCTATGTCTCTCTCTCCTTACCTTTTGTCTCTGCTTCTCCCTCCCTCTTTCCTTCTCTCCTTCCCTTCCAGTCTCCCCTTCCTTCCCTCTCTCCTTCTCCTCGTTTTTCTCCGTCTAGCTCACTTACCGACTCCCTCGCTCTTTCTCCCTCTCTCCTTCTCTTTGTCTCTCTCCTATTTTCTCATTCACAGTCTCCTTCTCTCTCCTCTCTCCACTTCTCGCTCTAATTCACTCTCTCCCCTTCTCCGTTTCACTCCTTATCGCTCTCCTTCCCTATTGTTCCCTCTACTTCTCCATCTCTCCTCCCTCCCTCCTTGCCCTTCTCACTCTCCCCCCCTCTGTCCACCTCTCCTCTCTCTCCTTCTCCTTCTAGCTCTCTCCCTCCGTCTCTCCCTCTCTCCTTGTTTCCCCATTTCCTTCTCTCTCCCCCCTCCTTCTCCTTGTTTTTCACTCTCTTGTTGCCCCGCGCTCTCTCCTTCTCACTCCTCTCTCCGATTCTCTCCTCCCTTCTATCTTCTCTCTCCTTATCCTTCACTCTCCGTCTTCAATCTCCTCCCCTCTCTCTCCTTCTCCTCTACTTCAATACCTCTCCTTCTCTTTCCCCTTTTCCTTCTCTCCCTTGTCTCTCTCTCCCACGCTTGCCTTCTCCTCTTGCTTCTCTCCCTCTCTCTCCTTCTCCTTCCCATCTCCGCTCTCCTCCCTCTCTCCGTCTCCTTCCCTCCTCCATCTCCCTCTACTTCTCTCTCCTTGTCCATCTCTCTCTCCCCTCCTCCCTCACTCTATCGTACTCTCTCGCTCTCCTCCCTTCTTCTCTCTCTTTCCTTCTCTCTCCTCCTCCTCTGTCTCTCCTCTCCTCGTCTCCTTCTCGCTCTCCTCCCCTCTCACTCTCATTGTCCTTCTCTCCCTCTCTCTCCCCTTCTCCTTCTCTCTGTGTGCCCTTATTCTTCTCTCCGTCGTTCTCCTTGTCCTCTCTCTTGTTCTCCTTCTCGTCTCCTTCTCCTCCTCCTCTCTCCTTCTTCTCCCTCCTCCTCTTCCTCCTTCTCTTTCTCTCATCACTCTCCTCCACCCTTTTCTTTTCCTCTCCGTCACCTTCACTCTCTCTCACTCCTCTCGTTCTCCTTCTCTCTTTCTCCCTCCCCCTTCTCCTTCTCTCTATGTCTCTCTCTCCTTACCTTTTGTCTCTGCTTCTCCCTCCCTCTTTCCTTCTCTCCTTCCCTTCCAGTCTCCCCTTCCTTCCCTCTCTCCTTCTCCTCGTCTTTCTCCGTCTAGCTCACTTACTGACTCCCTCGCTCTTTCTCCCTCTCTCCTTCTCTTTGTCTCTCTCCTTTTCCTTCATTCACAGTCTCCTTCACTCTCCTCTCTCCACTTCTCGCTCTAATTCACTCTCTCCCCTTCTACGTTTCACTCCTTATCGCTCTCCTTCCCTATTGTTCCCTCTACTTCTCCATCTCTCCTCCCTCCCTCCTTGCCCTTCTCACTCTCCCCCCCCCCCTCTGTCCACCTCTCCTCTCTCTCCTTCTCCTTCTAGCTCTCTCCCTCCGTCTCTCCCTCTCTCCTTGTTTCCCCATTTCCTTCTCTCTCGTCCTACACTCTCCTTCTCTCTCCCCCCTCCTTCTCCTTGTTTTTACTCTCTTGTTGCCCCGCGCTCTCTCCTTCTCACTCCTCTCTCCGATTCTCTCTTCCCTTCTATCTTCTCTCTCCTTATCCTTCACTCGCCGTCTTCAATCTCCTCCCCTCTCTCTCCTTCTCCGCTACTTCAATACCTCTCCTTCTCTTTCCCCTTTTCCTTCTCTCCCTTGTCTCTCTCTCCCTCGCTTGCCTTCTCCTCTTGCTTCTCTCCCTCTCTCTCCTTCTCCTTCCCATCTCCGCTCTCCTCCCTCTCTCCGTCTCCTTCCCTCCTCCATCTCCCTCTACTTCTCTCTCCTTGTCCATCTCTCTCTCCCCTCCTCCCTCACTCTATCGTACTCTCTCGCTCTCCTCCCTTCTTCTCTCTCTTTCCTTCTCTCTCCTCCTCCTCTGTCTCTCCTCTCCTCGTCTCCTTCTCGCTCTCCTCCCCTCTCACTCCCATTGTCCTTTTTTTGCCAAGCAAAAAGGGAGGCTTAGCCTCTAATTCTATTGATAAGTATTGTTTACAACCTACAAAAATGAGCTTTTGAGCGTGGGTTTATGCCACACGCATAAACCAGCCACACCATACAATGAAATCCGTATTTCTACCTATGCGCTATACAAAAAGAACTATTACAATGTGCTCATGCGCAAAGACAACCACACTACATTTTATTACAACCAAATCAGCTCGAAGTGTGCGAGTTCTTCTTCATTTCTTGCTAATACCTTGATCTTGTCTCCCATGCATCGGATTGTGTCCTTTATGAGCCTCATGAGTTCGTCCGGCCGTTTCTTCTCTCCCTCGAAGATCCTTCTATTCCTCTCTTGCCAACTTTCATGTACCATAGCACTTAATGCCCATCTTCGCACTACCTTGTCTACTTTACTACCACTAGCATGCAAGAGTCGTGTTGCCTCCCCCTCAAGAGTACTTGCAAAGTATGGGCTGAGTTGTAGGCTTGCAAGTATCCTTTTCCATACCTCTCTCGTGTATAGACATCCCCAAAATAGGTGTTCTATATCCTCCTCCATTTCCTCGCAAAGAACGCAAGTGGGGTCATGTGTGGCTCCTCTTTGGTTCATAAGCTTCTTTGTGACAAGTCGCCCCCTTAGTGCTCTCCAAGCCGTGAGGGCATGCTTTGGGATGGCGTGTTTGTGCCACACCACTTTCGTCCATGCTACTTTGGCACCCGGTTCCCTCACCCACTTCCAAGCCTCTTTCATCCCAAATGATTCACCCATTCCATTTATCCTTGCTGGCCCATCACGTCCTCCAAGGATAGGTATAAGCCTAATCTTGTCCCATAACTCCTCCATTATACGTGACCTTGGTGGTGGTAGAGCCCAACGACCATCCTTGATGAAGAAGGCCACTTTGATGTCCCATGGTACCCCCACTTCATAGTGTAAACGTTCCCCCCAAGTTGTGCATTGGAATGGCTCCCCACACCAAGGATATTGGAAGAATCTTATGTCCTCCCCATTTCCCACCTTGTAATGAATATGCCGCCTTGCAATGTCACGCACTCGAAGTATCCCTCGCCAAGCCCACGAGGAGGAGGATGGGGGTCTTGCAAGCCAAATAGAGCGTGTCTTTAAGTATTTTTGGCGAATGCACTTCACCCAAAGTGAGTTACCACCTTCCACGACTAGCCAAAACAAGCGAAGGAGGCCCACATCGTTCCACTCCGTTAAGCGTTTAAGGCCAAGTCCTCCTTCATCCTTTGGAGTACACACATCTTTCCAAGCGACCGCCACCCACTTCTTCGGACCCCCCCATATGAATCTACTCATGATGCTCTCCAATTCGTGTAGGACTCGCCTTGGAAGAAGAAAAGCGGATGTCCAATATATGCTAAGAGAAACCAACACGCTTCTCACAAGCTCCACTCTTCCGGCAATGGAGAGAAAGTGTTGCTGCCATGAGCTAAGGCGAGCCTTCACTTTGTTTACAAGGGATGTGCAATGATTTCTTCCCATTCTTCCCGAAAATAGCGGCAAGCCTAGGTAGACCACCGGAAATTCCCTCCTTTCCATACCAAGATGCTCCTCAATCCATTGCCCATGTTGGATATCTCCTCCCATGAAAATCTGACTTTTTGAGACGTTGAATTTCAGTCCCGAACATGCCGTAAATTCTGCAAGTACCTCTTTAATTGCATGGGCATTCTCTCTTGTGGCCTTTGCAAATAATAGAACATCATCGGCGAACAATAAGTGGGACACGACCATGTCTCCACAAACTAAGGGTTCTATCCTTCCTTCCTCCACCACCATGTTCACCATCTTGCTCAATACCTCCATGCACATAACGAACAAATATGGGGCTAACGGGTCTCCTTGTCGCAACCCATTTGTAGCTCGAAAAGGTGTAGAGTTTGCTCCATTTACCGTCACAACAAATGATGCCTTCACACAAGCCAAGATGGTCGTCCTCCACTTCTTGGGGAAACCAAATTTCAGCATCACTTGATCAAGAAACTCCCACGAGATGGAGTCATAAGCCTTCCTAATATCAAGCTTCATGCACATTCTTCCTTTCCCCTTGCCGAGATGAAGATTATGGCACAATTCGTGTGCAAGGAGGATGTTATCCCCAATTCTCCTTCCTTGAATGAAAGCACTTTGATGTTCTCCTACTAGCTTTGGGAGTAGCCCCTTCAATCGATTTGCAAGGACCTTTGAGGTGAATCGGTACGTCATGTTGCATAAGGCTATGGGCCTATAGTCTTCTACCATGGAAGGTGCTTTCTTCTTTGGTATGATCGTGATGGATGTGTAGTTCCACTTGGCCAATAACTTCCCACTACTCAAGCAAGAATCCACCGCCTTAAACACGTCCTTCTTTACTATCCTCCATGCCGCCTTGAAGAACATGGCATTAAAGCCATCGGGCCCCGGCGCTTTGTCCACATTTGCATTCAAAACAACATCCTCCAACTCCTTCATGGTTAGCTTTTGAACTAGGCCCTCCCCTTCCGAGGGCTCAAGGAGGGGCAAAATTATCGATGGCTTAATAGGTTGTACCTGAAAATCACTAGCAAACAAGTTAGAAAAAAAGCGTCGAAACGCTTCACGGATTTCCCCCTCCTCCTCCACAATGCTCTCACCCTCACACACTCTTCTCACTTGGTTGGTGGCTCTCCTCACTCGAAGTTGCGCATGGAAAAACCGGGTATTCCGATCCCCCTCCTTTAACCACTTAACTCTTGATTTTTGCCTAACAATGGATTCCTCCCAAGCAAGGACACGTGCAAGCTCGTCTTTTGCAGCCCCCTCAATAATTTCAAGTGATCCATCCACCGGATTTTCACTCCTTCTTCTCCTTACATCCTCAAGAGCTTCCCGGGCTTGCTTTACTTTGTTTTCAACATTTCCAAACTTACTCGCACTCCACCTCTTGAGTGCCTCTTTGACTTCATTCAATTTCTCCACCACACGAAACATAGGAGTGCCATTTACAAGTGTTGCCCAAGCCCCTTCGACTATCGAAAGGAAATCCTCATGCTCCACCTAATGGTTTTCGAACCTAAACATCCGCGCCTTCCTTCTCTCGTTTCCTTCCGTTCTCATGACAAGTGTTGCATGGTCACTTAAAGCCTTCTCCCCCACTACATAGTGAGATTGTGGAAACTTTTCTAACCATGCGTTATTCATCAAGATCCGATCAATTCGAGTTTCAATGCAAGCACTTCCTTCGGAAGAATTCGACCAAGTGAACTCTCCACCCGAGGAAGGCATCTCTAGGAGTTGTCGGGCATCCACACTCTCATTGAAATCTTTTATTGCAGCCTCATTTACTCCCCCTCCTCCTCGTTTTTCCCACGCCCATCGAATGCAATTAAAATCGCCTCCTACCAACCAAGGCATTGACGTTGTAGGCTCCACGGATTCAAGGTCCCGCCACAAGATTCGTCTATCAATGTGTCCATTCTCTCCATATATAGCCGTGAGGACGAACACAACTCCGTTTCTCAAGCAACCTTCGAAGTGGAGCATTTGGGTTGACTCAAACTTAACTTTAAGATCAACCACATGTTCATTCCAAAGTACTAGGATTCTCCCGGAATCAACAATCAAGTTATTTCCCACCCACGCATGGGGCCAAATTGCACGCTTGAATCTTGCCAATTTCTTCAATTTCACTTTGTGCTCCACAAGACAAACGATGTCCGGTTTCTCCTCCCTTAGTCGACCCCTTATCATGTGTGCACGGCCGGGTCCATTTGCACCGCGCACGTTCCATATTAGGACATTCATGGATTCAAGGTGAGGGGGTGCACCCCTTGCCTCCACGTGTGTTCTTTTGTTGCCTCAAACCCTTCTCACGTATAGCCTTGAAAACTTCGGGTTGTGGTGAGATTGTTTCCAAATCAACCGGAGGTGGTGGGGAGCACCCTCTCCTTGGTTTCCCAACACTAGTGTCTTCTTGCGATGATATCTCCATTTCTTGCTTTGAGATTTCCCCATCTTCTACTCCACATCAAACCTTCCTCCATTTTTGTTTGTGCTCAAGATTGCTTTCCCCTTCTCCTTCTCTCTTGCCGCTTTTTTGGGTGAAACCCATCCTTTCTCTTGAGATACTAAGGATACTACTCCACTCAACCCATCACCCACACTTGTTTTCTCATGCACGTTAATCCCATGCATACCCTTTCCCACTTGAAACCCCACACTTCCATGAGAATCACGTGACTTACTAACCATTATTTCTCTTTTTCCTTTCTTCCCACTAGAGAAAACGTGGTCCCCCTCAATGTCTTCACATGTAGTACTAGCTTTATCCTCATTGGTCCCCCCAAGCATGGAGCACTCACCTCCTTTCTCATTGGCTCCTGTAATTGAGCACTCAACTCCCTCCTTATTGGCCCCTTTATCTTGTGAGCACTCAACTCTCTCCTCATTGGTCCCTTTATCTTGTGAGCATTCAACTCCCTCCTCATTGGTCCCTTCAAATATTGAGCACTCATCTCCCTCCTCATTGGCCCCTACACTCCTAGGACAAGCATCTCCTTCCTCATTGGTTCCTCCCAATATGAAGCACAAATCTTGCTTTTGCATTTCTATTTCCTTCCCTTGATCGCCACTTGTCGCTTCCTCATAGGCTCCCTCCCTTGTGACCGTTATCTCACCAAAAGCAAACCTTATTTTGTCCCCATTTCCATCCTCTTCCCTTCCACGTGTCCCATTCTCATTTGCTGGCCCTAAAGAGGAGCACCAAGCTTTCCCCCAACCTTCTTTCACGTTTCCCTCCTCATTTTCCCTCCCACACTCCTTCCCATGTGTCCTCCTCTCATTTGCCCTTGATTCCACGTCAGCCCCAAGAGGCTCCACGTCATCATCCCTTCCAACTCCCCTTCCCTCACCTCCCTCACCCACGAAAATCTCTTCCACCATGGCCTCCCCCAACAATCCCCCCAAGCTTTGGTGTTTCGCACTACCAATCCCTCCTTGCAATCCTTCTTCCCTCACATTCATTTTTCCGGCCTTTCCTCGATTTACCACAACCCATTTTTCGGCATTTCTTTGTGGAGGACCAAGCATGGTACTAGGCATCCTCCTCTTTGGGCACTTCTCCACATAATGGCCGAATTCTTTGCAATCCTTGCAATACCCGGGGCGCCATTCGTATTCCACATGCACATTATGCGTCTCACCTTCTTCCACTTGCACCTCTACCCAACTAGGGTATAAGAAATCGTGACTAACCTCAATGCAAACTCGCGCAAATGCTAGCCTTCTCCCACCCGTCGTGTGTTCATCCATGTAGAGTGGTCTTCCAAGAACACTTGCAATATTGCTCAAGGTTTTCGCCGACCAAAATCGTAGATCTAGCTCCGGCAAACGAACCCAAATGGGCACCGTGGTAATGTTGGCCTTCTTCAATGTCATCTCCGGCACCCACTCTTGAACCACAAGGGGAGCTCCTTTAACGAACCACTCTCCTTCTCCTTCCCATCTCCGCTCTCCTCCCTCTCTCCGTCTCCTTCCCTCCTCCATCTCCCTCTACTTCTCTCTCCTTGTCCATCTCTCTCTCCCCTCCTCCCTCACTCTATCGTACTCTCTCGCTCTCCTCCCTTCTTCTCTCTCTTTCCTTCTCTCTCCTCCTCCTCTGTCTCTCCTCTCCTCGTCTCCTTCTCGCTCTCCTCCCCTCTCACTCCCATTGTCCTTCTCTCCCTCCCTCTCCCCTTCTCCTTCTCTCTGTGTGCCCTTATTCTTCTCTCCGTCGTTCTCCTTGTCCTCTCTCTTGTTCTCCTTCTCGTCTCCTTCTCCTCCTCCTCTCTCCTTCTTCTCCCTCCTCCTCTTCCTCCTTCTCTTTCTCTCATCACTCTCCTCCTCCCTTTTCTTTTCCTCTCCGTCACCTTCACTCTCTCTCACTCCTCTCGTTCTCCTTCTCTCTTTCTCCCTCCCCCTTCTCCTTCTCTCTATGTCTCTCTCTCCTTAACTTCTGTCTCTGCTTCTCCCTCCCTCTTTCCTTCTCTCCTTCCCTTCCAGTCTCCCCTTCCTTCCCTCTCTCCTTCTCCTCGCTCTTTCTCCGTCTAGCTCACTTACCGACTCCCTCTCTCTTTCTCCCTCTCTCCTTCTCTTTGTCTCTCTCCTTTTCCTTCATTCACAGTCTCCTTCTCTCTCCTCTCTCCACTTCTCGCTCTAATTCACTCTCTCCCCTTCTCCGTTTCACTCCTTATCGCTCTCCTTCCCTATTGTTCCCTCTACTTCTCCATCTCTCCTCCCTCCCTCCTTGCCCTTCTCACTCTCCCCCCCTCTGTCCACCTCTCCTCTCTCTCCTTCTCCTTCTAGCTCTCTCCCTCCGTCTCTCCCTCTCTCCTTGTTTCCCCATTTCCTTCTCTCTCGTCCTACACTCTCCTTCTCTCTCCCCCCTCCTTCTCCTTGTTTTTCACTCTCTTGTTGCCCCGCGCTCTCTCCTTCTCACTCCTCTCTCCGATTCTCTCTTCCCTTCTATCTTCTCTCTCCTTATCCTTCACTCTCCGTCTTCAATCTCCTCCCCTCTCTCCTTCTCCTCTACTTCAATACCTCTTCTTCTCTTTCCCCTTTTCCTTCTCTCCCTTGTCTCTCTCTCCCTCGCTTGCCTTCTCCTCTTGCTTCTCTCCCTCTCTCTCCTTCCCATCTCCGCTCTCCTCCCTCTCTCCGTCTCCTTCCCTCCTCCATCTCCCTCTACTTCTCTCTCCTTGTCCATCTCTCTCTCCCCTCCTCCCTCACTCTATCGTACTCTCTCGCTCTCCTCCCTTCTTCTCTCTCTTTCCTTCTCTCTCCTCCTCCTCTGTCTCTCCTCTCCTCGTCTCCTTCTCGCTCTCCTCCCCTCTCACTCCCATTGTCCTTCTCTCCCTCCCTCTCCCCTTCTCCTTCTCTCTGTGTGCCCTTATTCTTCTCTCCGTCGTTCTCCTTGTCCTCTCTCTTGTTCTCCTTCTCGTCTCCTTCTCCTCCTCCTCTCTCCTTCTTCTCCCTCCTCCTCTTCCTCCTTCTCTTTCTCTCATCTCTCTCCTCCTCCCTTTTCTTTTCCTCTCCGTCACCTTCACTCTCTCTCACTCCTCTCGTTCTCCTTCTCTCTTTCTCCCTCCCCCTTCTCCTTCTCTCTATGTCTCTCTCTCCTTACCTTCTGTCTCTGCTTCTCCCTCCCTCTTTCCTTCTCTCCTTCCCTTCCAGTCTCCCCTTCCTTCCCTCTCTCCTTCTCCTCGCTCTTTCTCCGTCTAGCTCACTTACCGACTCCCTCGCTCTTTCTCCCTCTCTCCTTCTCTTTGTCTCTCTCCTTTTCCTTCATTCACAGTCTCCTTCTCTCTCCTCTCTCCACTTCTCGCTCTAATTCACTCTCTCCCCTTCTCCGTTTCACTCCTTATCGCTCTCCTTCCCTATTGTTCCCTCTACTTCTCCATCTCTCCTCCCTCCCTCCTTGCCCTTCTCACTCTCCCCCCCTCTGTCCACCTCTCCTCTCTCTCCTTCTCCTTCTAGCTCTCTCCCTCCGTCTCTCCCTCTCTCCTTGTTTCCCCATTTCCTTCTCTCTCGTCCTACACTCTCCTTCTCTCTCCCCCCTCATTCTCCTTGTTTTTCACTCTCTTGTTGCCCCGCGCTCTCTCCTTCTCACTCCTCTCTCCGATTCTCTCTTCCCTTCTATCTTCTCTCTCCTTATCCTTCACTCTCCGTCTTCAATCTCCTCCCCTCTCTCTCCTTCTCCTCTACTTCAATACCTCTCCTTCTCTTTCCCCTTTTCCTTCTCTCCCTTGTCTCTCTCTCCCTCGCTTGCCTTCTCCTCTTGCTTCTCTCCCTCTCTCTCCTTCCCATCTCCGCTCTCCTCCCTCTCTCCGTCTCCTTCCCTCCTCCATCTCCCTCTACTTCTCTCTCCTTGTCCATCTCTCTCTCCCCTCCTCCCTCACTCTATCGTACTCTCTCGCTCTCCTCCCTTCTTCTCTCTCTTTCCTTCTCTCTCCTCCTCCTCTGTCTCTCCTCTCCTCGTCTCCTTCTCGCTCTCCTCCCCTCTCACTCCCATTGTCCTTCTCTCCCTCCCTCTCCCCTTCTCCTTCTCTCTGTGTGCCCTTATTCTTCTCTCCGTCGTTCTCCTTGTCCTCTCTCTTGTTCTCCTTCTCGTCTCCTTCTCCTCCTCCTCTCTCCTTCTTCTCCCTCCTCCTCTTCCTCCTTCTCTTTCTCTCATCTCTCTCCTCCTCCCTTTTCTTTTCCTCTCCGTCACCTTCACTCTCTCTCACTCCTCTCGTTCTCCTTCTCTCTTTCTCCCTCCCCCTTCTCCTTCTCTCTATGTCTCTCTCTCCTTACCTTCTGTCTCTGCTTCTCCCTCCCTCTTTCCTTCTCTCCTTCCCTTCCAGTCTCCCCTTCCTTCCCTCTCTCCTTCTCCTCGCTCTTTCTCCGTCTAGCTCACTTACCGACTCCCTCGCTCTTTCTCCCTCTCTCCTTCTCTTTGTCTCTCTCCTTTTCCTTCATTCACAGTCTCCTTCTCTCTCCTCTCTCCACTTCTCGCTCTAATTCACTCTCTCCCCTTCTCCGTTTCACTCCTTATCGCTCTCCTTCCCTATTGTTCCCTCTACTTCTCCATCTCTCCTCCCTCCCTCCTTGCCCTTCTCACTCTCCCCCCCTCTGTCCACCTCTCCTCTCTCTCCTTCTCCTTCTAGCTCTCTCCCTCCGTCTCTCCCTCTCTCCTTGTTTCCCCATTTCCTTCTCTCTCGTCCTACACTCTCCTTCTCTCTCCCCCCTCCTTCTCCTTGTTTTTCACTCTCTTGTTGCCCCGCGCTCTCTCCTTCTCACTCCTCTCTCCGATTCTCTCTTCCCTTCTATCTTCTCTCTCCTTATCCTTCACTCTCCGTCTTCAATCTCCTCCCCTCTCTCTCCTTCTCCTCTACTTCAATACCTCTCCTTCTCTTTCCCCTTTTCCTTCTCTCCCTTGTCTCTCTCTCCCTCGCTTGCCTTCTCCTCTTGCTTCTCTCCCTCTCTCTCCTTCCCATCTCCGCTCTCCTCCCTCTCTCCGTCTCCTTCCCTCCTCCATCTCCCTCTACTTCTCTCTCCTTGTCCATCTCTCTCTCCCCTCCTCCCTCACTCTATCGTACTCTCTCGCTCTCCTCCCTTCTTCTCTCTCTTTCCTTCTCTCTCCTCCTCCTCTGTCTCTCCTCTCCTCGTCTCCTTCTCGCTCTCCTCCCCTCTCACTCCCATTGTCCTTCTCTCCCTCCCTCTCCCCTTCTCCTTCTCTCTGTGTGCCCTTATTCTTCTCTCCGTCGTTCTCCTTGTCCTCTCTCTTGTTCTCCTTCTCGTCTCCTTCTCCTCCTCCTCTCTCCTTCTTCTCCCTCCTCCTCTTCCTCCTTCTCTTTCTCTCATCTCTCTCCTCCTCCCTTTTCTTTTCCTCTCCGTCACCTTCACTCTCTCTCACTCCTCTCGTTCTCCTTCTCTCTTTCTCCCTCCCCCTTCTCCTTCTCTCTATGTCTCTCTCTCCTTACCTTCTGTCTCTGCTTCTCCCTCCCTCTTTCCTTCTCTCCTTCCCTTCCAGTCTCCCCTTCCTTCCCTCTCTCCTTCTCCTCGCTCTTTCTCCGTCTAGCTCACTTACCGACTCCCTCGCTCTTTCTCCCTCTCTCCTTCTCTTTGTCTCTCTCCTTTTCCTTCATTCACAGTCTCCTTCTCTCTCCTCTCTCCACTTCTCGCTCTAATTCACTCTCTCCCCTTCTCCGTTTCACTCCTTATCGCTCTCCTTCCCTATTGTTCCCTCTACTTCTCCATCTCTCCTCCCTCCCTCCTTGCCCTTCTCACTCTCCCCCCCTCTGTCCACCTCTCCTCTCTCTCCTTCTCCTTCTAGCTCTCTCCCTCCGTCTCTCCCTCTCTCCTTGTTTCCCCATTTCCTTCTCTCTCGTCCTACACTCTCCTTCTCTCTCCCCCCTCCTTCTCCTTGTTTTTCACTCTCTTGTTGCCCCGCGCTCTCTCCTTCTCACTCCTCTCTCCGATTCTCTCTTCCCTTCTATCTTCTCTCTCCTTATCCTTCACTCTCCGTCTTCAATCTCCTCCCCTCTCTCTCCTTCTCCTCTACTTCAATACCTCTCCTTCTCTTTCCCCTTTTCCTTCTCTCCCTTGTCTCTCTCTCCCTCGCTTGCCTTCTCCTCTTGCTTCTCTCCCTCTCTCTCCTTCCCATCTCCGCTCTCCTCCCTCTCTCCGTCTCCTTCCCTCCTCCATCTCCCTCTACTTCTCTCTCCTTGTCCATCTCTCTCTCCCCTCCTCCCTCACTCTATCGTACTCTCTCGCTCTCCTCCCTTCTTCTCTCTCTTTCCTTCTCTCTCCTCCTCCTCTGTCTCTCCTCTCCTCGTCTCCTTCTCGCTCTCCTCCCCTCTCACTCCCATTGTCCTTCTCTCCCTCCCTCTCCCCTTCTCCTTCTCTCTGTGTGCCCTTATTCTTCTCTCCGTCGTTCTCCTTGTCCTCTCTCTTGTTCTCCTTCTCGTCTCCTTCTCCTCCTCCTCTCTCCTTCTTCTCCCTCCTCCTCTTCCTCCTTCTCTTTCTCTCATCTCTCTCCTCCTCCCTTTTCTTTTCCTCTCCGTCACCTTCACTCTCTCTCACTCCTCTCGTTCTCCTTCTCTCTTTCTCCCTCCCCCTTCTCCTTCTCTCTATGTCTCTCTCTCCTTACCTTCTGTCTCTGCTTCTCCCTCCCTCTTTCCTTCTCTCCTTCCCTTCCAGTCTCCCCTTCCTTCCCTCTCTCCTTCTCCTCGCTCTTTCTCCGTCTAGCTCACTTACCGACTCCCTCGCTCTTTCTCCCTCTCTCCTTCTCTTTGTCTCTCTCCTTTTCCTTCATTCACAGTCTCCTTCTCTCTCCTCTCTCCACTTCTCGCTCTAATTCACTCTCTCCCCTTCTCCGTTTCACTCCTTATCGCTCTCCTTCCCTATTGTTCCCTCTACTTCTCCATCTCTCCTCCCTCCCTCCTTGCCCTTCTCACTCTCCCCCCCTCTGTCCACCTCTCCTCTCTCTCCTTCTCCTTCTAGCTCTCTCCCTCCGTCTCTCCCTCTCTCCTTGTTTCCCCATTTCCTTCTCTCTCGTCCTACACTCTCCTTCTCTCTCCCCCCTCCTTCTCCTTGTTTTTCACTCTCTTGTTGCCCCGCGCTCTCTCCTTCTCACTCCTCTCTCCGATTCTCTCTTCCCTTCTATCTTCTCTCTCCTTATCCTTCACTCTCCGTCTTCAATCTCCTCCCCTCTCTCTCCTTCTCCTCTACTTCAATACCTCTCCTTCTCTTTCCCCTTTTCCTTCTCTCCCTTGTCTCTCTCTCCCTCGCTTGCCTTCTCCTCTTGCTTCTCTCCCTCTCTCTCCTTCCCATCTCCGCTCTCCTCCCTCTCTCCGTCTCCTTCCCTCCTCCATCTCCCTCTACTTCTCTCTCCTTGTCCATCTCTCTCTCCCCTCCTCCCTCACTCTATCGTACTCTCTCGCTCTCCTCCCTTCTTCTCTCTCTTTCCTTCTCTCTCCTCCTCCTCTGTCTCTCCTCTCCTCGTCTCCTTCTCGCTCTCCTCCCCTCTCACTCCCATTGTCCTTCTCTCCCTCCCTCTCCCCTTCTCCTTCTCTCTGTGTGCCCTTATTCTTCTCTCCGTCGTTCTCCTTGTCCTCTCTCTTGTTCTCCTTCTCGTCTCCTTCTCCTCCTCCTCTCTCCTTCTTCTCCCTCCTCCTCTTCCTCCTTCTCTTTCTCTCATCTCTCTCCTCCTCCCTTTTCTTTTCCTCTCCGTCACCTTCACTCTCTCTCACTCCTCTCGTTCTCCTTCTCTCTTTCTCCCTCCCCCTTCTCCTTCTCTCTATGTCTCTCTCTCCTTACCTTCTGTCTCTGCTTCTCCCTCCCTCTTTCCTTCTCTCCTTCCCTTCCAGTCTCCCCTTCCTTCCCTCTCTCCTTCTCCTCGCTCTTTCTCCGTCTAGCTCACTTACCGACTCCCTCGCTCTTTCTCCCTCTCTCCTTCTCTTTGTCTCTCTCCTTTTCCTTCATTCACAGTCTCCTTCTCTCTCCTCTCTCCACTTCTCGCTCTAATTCACTCTCTCCCCTTCTCCGTTTCACTCCTTATCGCTCTCCTTCCCTATTGTTCCCTCTACTTCTCCATCTCTCCTCCCTCCCTCCTTGCCCTTCTCACTCTCCCCCCCTCTGTCCACCTCTCCTCTCTCTCCTTCTCCTTCTAGCTCTCTCCCTCCGTCTCTCCCTCTCTCCTTGTTTCCCCATTTCCTTCTCTCTCGTCCTACACTCTCCTTCTCTCTCCCCCCTCCTTCTCCTTGTTTTTCACTCTCTTGTTGCCCCGCGCTCTCTCCTTCTCACTCCTCTCTCCGATTCTCTCTTCCCTTCTATCTTCTCTCTCCTTATCCTTCACTCTCCGTCTTCAATCTCCTCCCCTCTCTCTCCTTCTCCTCTACTTCAATACCTCTCCTTCTCTTTCCCCTTTTCCTTCTCTCCCTTGTCTCTCTCTCCCTCGCTTGCCTTCTCCTCTTGCTTCTCTCCCTCTCTCTCCTTCCCATCTCCGCTCTCCTCCCTCTCTCCGTCTCCTTCCCTCCTCCATCTCCCTCTACTTCTCTCTCCTTGTCCATCTCTCTCTCCCCTCCTCCCTCACTCTATCGTACTCTCTCGCTCTCCTCCCTTCTTCTCTCTCTTTCCTTCTCTCTCCTCCTCCTCTGTCTCTCCTCTCCTCGTCTCCTTCTCGCTCTCCTCCCCTCTCACTCCCATTGTCCTTCTCTCCCTCCCTCTCCCCTTCTCCTTCTCTCTGTGTGCCCTTATTCTTCTCTCCGTCGTTCTCCTTGTCCTCTCTCTTGTTCTCCTTCTCGTCTCCTTCTCCTCCTCCTCTCTCCTTCTTCTCCCTCCTCCTCTTCCTCCTTCTCTTTCTCTCATCTCTCTCCTCCTCCCTTTTCTTTTCCTCTCCGTCACCTTCACTCTCTCTCACTCCTCTCGTTCTCCTTCTCTCTTTCTCCCTCCCCCTTCTCCTTCTCTCTATGTCTCTCTCTCCTTACCTTCTGTCTCTGCTTCTCCCTCCCTCTTTCCTTCTCTCCTTCCCTTCCAGTCTCCCCTTCCTTCCCTCTCTCCTTCTCCTCGCTCTTTCTCCGTCTAGCTCACTTACCGACTCCCTCGCTCTTTCTCCCTCTCTCCTTCTCTTTGTCTCTCTCCTTTTCCTTCATTCACAGTCTCCTTCTCTCTCCTCTCTCCACTTCTCGCTCTAATTCACTCTCTCCCCTTCTCCGTTTCACTCCTTATCGCTCTCCTTCCCTATTGTTCCCTCTACTTCTCCATCTCTCCTCCCTCCCTCCTTGCCCTTCTCACTCTCCCCCCCTCTGTCCACCTCTCCTCTCTCTCCTTCTCCTTCTAGCTCTCTCCCTCCGTCTCTCCCTCTCTCCTTGTTTCCCCATTTCCTTCTCTCTCGTCCTACACTCTCCTTCTCTCTCCCCCCTCATTCTCCTTGTTTTTCACTCTCTTGTTGCCCCGCGCTCTCTCCTTCTCACTCCTCTCTCCGATTCTCTCTTCCCTTCTATCTTCTCTCTCCTTATCCTTCACTCTCCGTCTTCAATCTCCTCCCCTCTCTCTCCTTCTCCTCTACTTCAATACCTCTCCTTCTCTTTCCCCTTTTCCTTCTCTCCCTTGTCTCTCTCTCCCTCGCTTGCCTTCTCCTCTTGCTTCTCTCCCTCTCTCTCCTTCCCATCTCCGCTCTCCTCCCTCTCTCCGTCTCCTTCCCTCCTCCATCTCCCTCTACTTCTCTCTCCTTGTCCATCTCTCTCTCCCCTCCTCCCTCACTCTATCGTACTCTCTCGCTCTCCTCCCTTCTTCTCTCTCTTTCCTTCTCTCTCCTCCTCCTCTGTCTCTCCTCTCCTCGTCTCCTTCTCGCTCTCCTCCCCTCTCACTCCCATTGTCCTTCTCTCCCTCCCTCTCCCCTTCTCCTTCTCTCTGTGTGCCCTTATTCTTCTCTCCGTCGTTCTCCTTGTCCTCTCTCTTGTTCTCCTTCTCGTCTCCTTCTCCTCCTCCTCTCTCCTTCTTCTCCCTCCTCCTCTTCCTCCTTCTCTTTCTCTCATCTCTCTCCTCCTCCCTTTTCTTTTCCTCTCCGTCACCTTCACTCTCTCTCACTCCTCTCGTTCTCCTTCTCTCTTTCTCCCTCCCCCTTCTCCTTCTCTCTATGTCTCTCTCTCCTTACCTTCTGTCTCTGCTTCTCCCTCCCTCTTTCCTTCTCTCCTTCCCTTCCAGTCTCCCCTTCCTTCCCTCTCTCCTTCTCCTCGCTCTTTCTCCGTCTAGCTCACTTACCGACTCCCTCGCTCTTTCTCCCTCTCTCCTTCTCTTTGTCTCTCTCCTTTTCCTTCATTCACAGTCTCCTTCTCTCTCCTCTCTCCACTTCTCGCTCTAATTCACTCTCTCCCCTTCTCCGTTTCACTCCTTATCGCTCTCCTTCCCTATTGTTCCCTCTACTTCTCCATCTCTCCTCCCTCCCTCCTTGCCCTTCTCACTCTCCCCCCCTCTGTCCACCTCTCCTCTCTCTCCTTCTCCTTCTAGCTCTCTCCCTCCGTCTCTCCCTCTCTCCTTGTTTCCCCATTTCCTTCTCTCTCGTCCTACACTCTCCTTCTCTCTCCCCCCTCATTCTCCTTGTTTTTCACTCTCTTGTTGCCCCGCGCTCTCTCCTTCTCACTCCTCTCTCCGATTCTCTCTTCCCTTCTATCTTCTCTCTCCTTATCTTCACTCTCCGTCTTCAATCTCCTCCCCTCTCTCTCCTTCTCCTCTACTTCAATACCTCTCCTTCTCTTTCCCCTTTTCCTTCTCTCCCTTGTCTCTCTCTCCCTCGCTTGCCTTCTCCTCTTGCTTCTCTCCCTCTCTCTCCTTCCCATCTCCGCTCTCCTCCCTCTCTCCGTCTCCTTCCCTCCTCCATCTCCCTCTACTTCTCTCTCCTTGTCCATCTCTCTCTCCCCTCCTCCCTCACTCTATCGTACTCTCTCGCTCTCCTCCCTTCTTCTCTCTCTTTCCTTCTCTCTCCTCCTCCTCTGTCTCTCCTCTCCTCGTCTCCTTCTCGCTCTCCTCCCCTCTCACTCCCATTGTCCTTCTCTCCCTCCCTCTCCCCTTCTCCTTCTCTCTGTGTGCCCTTATTCTTCTCTCCGTCGTTCTCCTTGTCCTCTCTCTTGTTCTCCTTCTCGTCTCCTTCTCCTCCTCCTCTCTCCTTCTTCTCCCTCCTCCTCTTCCTCCTTCTCTTTCTCTCATCTCTCTCCTCCTCCCTTTTCTTTTCCTCTCCGTCACCTTCACTCTCTCTCACTCCTCTCGTTCTCCTTCTCTCTTTCTCCCTCCCCCTTCTCCTTCTCTCTATGTCTCTCTCTCCTTACCTTCTGTCTCTGCTTCTCCCTCCCTCTTTCCTTCTCTCCTTCCCTTCCAGTCTCCCCTTCCTTCCCTCTCTCCTTCTCCTCGCTCTTTCTCCGTCTAGCTCACTTACCGACTCCCTCGCTCTTTCTCCCTCTCTCCTTCTCTTTGTCTCTCTCCTTTTCCTTCATTCACAGTCTCCTTCTCTCTCCTCTCTCCACTTCTCGCTCTAATTCACTCTCTCCCCTTCTCCGTTTCACTCCTTATCGCTCTCCTTCCCTATTGTTCCCTCTACTTCTCCATCTCTCCTCCCTCCCTCCTTGCCCTTCTCACTCTCCCCCCCTCTGTCCACCTCTCCTCTCTCTCCTTCTCCTTCTAGCTCTCTCCCTCCGTCTCTCCCTCTCTCCTTGTTTCCCCATTTCCTTCTCTCTCGTCCTACACTCTCCTTCTCTCTCCCCCTCCTTCTCCTTGTTTTTCACTCTCTTGTTGCCCCGCGCTCTCTCCTTCTCACTCCTCTCTCCGATTCTCTCTTCCCTTCTATCTTCTCTCTCCTTATCCTTCACTCTCCGTCTTCAATCTCCTCCCCTCTCTCTCCTTCTCCTCTACTTCAATACCTCTCCTTCTCTTTCCCCTTTTCCTTCTCTCCCTTGTCTCTCTCTCCCTCGCTTGCCTTCTCCTCTTGCTTCTCTCCCTCTCTCTCCTTCCCATCTCCGCTCTCCTCCCTCTCTCCGTCTCCTTCCCTCCTCCATCTCCCTCTACTTCTCTCTCCTTGTCCATCTCTCTCTCCCCTCCTCCCTCACTCTATCGTACTCTCTCGCTCTCCTCCCTTCTTCTCTCTCTTTCCTTCTCTCTCCTCCTCCTCTGTCTCTCCTCTCCTCGTCTCCTTCTCGCTCTCCTCCCCTCTCACTCCCATTGTCCTTCTCTCCCTCCCTCTCCCCTTCTCCTTCTCTCTGTGTGCCCTTATTCTTCTCTCCGTCGTTCTCCTTGTCCTCTCTCTTGTTCTCCTTCTCGTCTCCTTCTCCTCCTCCTCTCTCCTTCTTCTCCCTCCTCCTCTTCCTCCTTCTCTTTCTCTCATCTCTCTCCTCCTCCCTTTTCTTTTCCTCTCCGTCACCTTCACTCTCTCTCACTCCTCTCGTTCTCCTTCTCTCTTTCTCCCTCCCCCTTCTCCTTCTCTCTATGTCTCTCTCTCCTTACCTTCTGTCTCTGCTTCTCCCTCCCTCTTTCCTTCTCTCCTTCCCTTCCAGTCTCCCCTTCCTTCCCTCTCTCCTTCTCCTCGCTCTTTCTCCGTCTAGCTCACTTACCGACTCCCTCGCTCTTTCTCCCTCTCTCCTTCTCTTTGTCTCTCTCCTTTTCCTTCATTCACAGTCTCCTTCTCTCTCCTCTCTCCACGTCTCGCTCTAATTCACTCTCTCCCCTTCTCCGTTTCACTCCTTATCGCTCTCCTTCCCTATTGTTCCCTCTACTTCTCCATCTCTCCTCCCTCCCTCCTTGCCCTTCTCACTCTCCCCCCCTCTGTCCACCTCTCCTCTCTCTCCTTCTCCTTCTAGCTCTCTCCCTCCGTCTCTCCCTCTCTCCTTGTTTCCCCATTTCCTTCTCTCTCGTCCTACACTCTCCTTCTCTCTCCCCCCTCCTTCTCCTTGTTTTTCACTCTCTTGTTGCCCCGCGCTCTCTCCTTCTCACTCCTCTCTCTGATTCTCTCTTCCCTTCTATCTTCTCTCTCCTTATCCTTCACTCTCCGTCTTCAATCTCCTCCCCTCTCTCTCCTTCTCCTCTACTTCAATACCTCTCCTTCTCTTTCCCCTTTTCCTTCTCTCCCTTGTCTCTCTCTCCCTCGCTTGCCTTCTCCTCTTGCTTCTCTCCCTCTCTCTCCTTCTCCTTCCCATCTCCGCTCTCCTCCCTCTCTCCGTCTCCTTCCCTCCTCCATCTCCCTCTACTTCTCTCTCCTTGTCCATCTCTCTCTCCCCTCCTCCCTCACTCTATCGTACTCTCTCGCTCTCCTCCCTTCTTCTCTCTCTTTCCTTCTCTCTCCTCCTCCTCTGTCTCTCCTCTCCTCGTCTCCTTCTCGCTCTCCTCCCCTCTCACTCCCATTGTCCTTCTCTCCCTCCCTCTCCCCTTCTCCTTCTCTCTGTGTGCCCTTATTCTTCTCTCCGTCGTTCTCCTTGTCCTCTCTCTTGTTCTCCTTCTCGTCTCCTTCTCCTCCTCCTCTCTCCTTCTTCTCCCTCCTCCTCTTCCTCCTTCTCTTTCTCTCATCTCTCTCCTCCTCCCTTTTCTTTTCCTCTCCGTCACCTTCACTCTCTCTCACTCCTCTCGTTCTCCTTCTCTCTTTCTCCCTCCCCCTTCTCCTTCTCTCTATGTCTCTCTCTCCTTACCTTCTGTCTCTGCTTCTCCCTCCCTCTTTCCTTCTCTCCTTCCCTTCCAGTCTCCCCTTCCTTCCCTCTCTCCTTCTCCTCGCTCTTTCTCCGTCTAGCTCACTTACCGACTCCCTCGCTCTTTCTCCCTCTCTCCTTCTCTTTGTCTCTCTCCTTTTCCTTCATTCACAGTCTCCTTCTCTCTCCTCTCTCCACTTCTCGCTCTAATTCACTCTCTCCCCTTCTCCGTTTCACTCCTTATCGCTCTCCTTCCCTATTGTTCCCTCTACTTCTCCATCTCTCCTCCCTCCCTCCTTGCCCTTCTCACTCTCCCCCCCTCTGTCCACCTCTCCTCTCTCTCCTTCTCCTTCTAGCTCTCTCCCTCCGTCTCTCCCTCTCTCCTTGTTTCCCCATTTCCTTCTCTCTCGTCCTACACTCTCCTTCTCTCTCCCCCTCCTTCTCCTTGTTTTTCACTCTCTTGTTGCCCCGCGCTCTCTCCTTCTCACTCCTCTCTCCGATTCTCTCTTCCCTTCTATCTTCTCTCTCCTTATCCTTCACTCTCCGTCTTCAATCTCCTCCCCTCTCTCTCCTTCTCCTCTACTTCAATACCTCTCCTTCTCTTTCCCCTTTTCCTTCTCTCCCTTGTCTCTCTCTCCCTCGCTTGCCTTCTCCTCTTGCTTCTCTCCCTCTCTCTCCTTCCCATCTCCGCTCTCCTCCCTCTCTCCGTCTCCTTCCCTCCTCCATCTCCCTCTACTTCTCTCTCCTTGTCCATCTCTCTCTCCCCTCCTCCCTCACTCTATCGTACTCTCTCGCTCTCCTCCCTTCTTCTCTCTCTTTCCTTCTCTCTCCTCCTCCTCTGTCTCTCCTCTCCTCGTCTCCTTCTCGCTCTCCTCCCCTCTCACTCCCATTGTCCTTCTCTCCCTCCCTCTCCCCTTCTCCTTCTCTCTGTGTGCCCTTATTCTTCTCTCCGTCGTTCTCCTTGTCCTCTCTCTTGTTCTCCTTCTCGTCTCCTTCTCCTCCTCCTCTCTCCTTCTTCTCCCTCCTCCTCTTCCTCCTTCTCTTTCTCTCATCTCTCTCCTCCTCCCTTTTCTTTTCCTCTCCGTCACCTTCACTCTCTCTCACTCCTCTCGTTCTCCTTCTCTCTTTCTCCCTCCCCCTTCTCCTTCTCTCTATGTCTCTCTCTCCTTACCTTCTGTCTCTGCTTCTCCCTCCCTCTTTCCTTCTCTCCTTCCCTTCCAGTCTCCCCTTCCTTCCCTCTCTCCTTCTCCTCGCTCTTTCTCCGTCTAGCTCACTTACCGACTCCCTCGCTCTTTCTCCCTCTCTCCTTCTCTTTGTCTCTCTCCTTTTCCTTCATTCACAGTCTCCTTCTCTCTCCTCTCTCCACGTCTCGCTCTAATTCACTCTCTCCCCTTCTCCGTTTCACTCCTTATCGCTCTCCTTCCCTATTGTTCCCTCTACTTCTCCATCTCTCCTCCCTCCCTCCTTGCCCTTCTCACTCTCCCCCCCTCTGTCCACCTCTCCTCTCTCTCCTTCTCCTTCTAGCTCTCTCCCTCCGTCTCTCCCTCTCTCCTTGTTTCCCCATTTCCTTCTCTCTCGTCCTACACTCTCCTTCTCTCTCCCCCCTCCTTCTCCTTGTTTTTCACTCTCTTGTTGCCCCGCGCTCTCTCCTTCTCACTCCTCTCTCTGATTCTCTCTTCCCTTCTATCTTCTCTCTCCTTATCCTTCACTCTCCGTCTTCAATCTCCTCCCCTCTCTCTCCTTCTCCTCTACTTCAATACCTCTCCTTCTCTTTCCCCTTTTCCTTCTCTCCCTTGTCTCTCTCTCCCTCGCTTGCCTTCTCCTCTTGCTTCTCTCCCTCTCTCTCCTTCTCCTTCCCATCTCCGCTCTCCTCCCTCTCTCCGTCTCCTTCCCTCCTCCATCTCCCTCTACTTCTCTCTCCTTGTCCATCTCTCTCTCCCCTCCTCCCTCACTCTATCGTACTCTCTCGCTCTCCTCCCTTCTTCTCTCTCTTTCCTTCTCTCTCCTCCTCCTCTGTCTCTCCTCTCCTCGTCTCCTTCTCGCTCTCCTCCCCTCTCACTCCCATTGTCCTTCTCTCCCTCCCTCTCCCCTTCTCCTTCTCTCTGTGTGCCCTTATTCTTCTCTCTGTCGTTCTCCTTGTCCTCTCTCTTGTTCTCCTTCTCGTCTCCTTCTCCTCCTCCTCTCTCCTTCTTCTCCCTCCTCCTCTTCCTCCTTCTCTTTCTCTCATCTCTCTCCTCCTCCCTTTTCTTTTCCTCTCCGTCACCTTCACTCTCTCTCACTCCTCTCGTTCTCCTTCTCTCTTTCTCCCTCCCCCTTCTCCTTCTCTCTATGTCTCTCTCTCCTTACCTTCTGTCTCTGCTTCTCCCTCCCTCTTTCCTTCTCTCCTTCCCTTCCAGTCTCCCCTTCCTTCCCTCTCTCCTTCTCCTCGCTCTTTCTCCGTCTAGCTCACTTACCGACTCCCTCGCTCTTTCTCCCTCTCTCCTTCTCTTTGTCTCTCTCCTTTTCCTTCATTCACAGTCTCCTTCTCTCTCCTCTCTCCACTTCTCGCTCTAATTCACTCTCTCCCCTTCTCCGTTTCACTCCTTATCGCTCTCCTTCCCTATTGTTCCCTCTACTTCTCCATCTCTCCTCCCTCCCTCCTTGCCCTTCTCACTCTCCCCCCCTCTGTCCACCTCTCCTCTCTCTCCTTCTCCTTCTAGCTCTCTCCCTCCGTCTCTCCCTCTCTCCTTGTTTCCCCATTTCCTTCTCTCTCGTCCTACACTCTCCTTCTCTCTCCCCCTCCTTCTCCTTGTTTTTCACTCTCTTGTTGCCCCGCGCTCTCTCCTTCTCACTCCTCTCTCCGATTCTCTCTTCCCTTCTATCTTCTCTCTCCTTATCCTTCACTCTCCGTCTTCAATCTCCTCCCCTCTCTCTCCTTCTCCTCTACTTCAATACCTCTCCTTCTCTTTCCCCTTTTCCTTCTCTCCCTTGTCTCTCTTTCCCTCGCTTGCCTTCTCCTCTTGCTTCTCTCCCTCTCTCTCCTTCCCATCTCCGCTCTCCTCCCTCTCTCCGTCTCCTTCCCTCCTCCATCTCCCTCTACTTCTCTCTCCTTGTCCATCTCTCTCTCCCCTCCTCCCTCACTCTATCGTACTCTCTCGCTCTCCTCCCTTCTTCTCTCTCTTTCCTTCTCTTTCCTCCTCCTCTGTCTCTCCTCTCCTCGTCTCCTTCTCGCTCTCCTCCCCTCTCACTCCCATTGTCCTTCTCTCCCTCCCTCTCCCCTTCTCCTTCTCTCTGTGTGCCCTTATTCTTCTCTCCGTCGTTCTCCTTGTCCTCTCTCTTGTTCTCCTTCTCGTCTCCTTCTCCTCCTCCTCTCTCCTTCTTCTCCCTCCTCCTCTTCCTCCTTCTCTTTCTCTCATCTCTCTCCTCCTCCCTTTTCTTTTCCTCTCCGTCACCTTCACTCTCTCTCACTCCTCTCGTTCTCCTTCTCTCTTTCTCCCTCCCCCTTCTCCTTCTCTCTATGTCTCTCTCTCCTTACCTTCTGTCTCTGCTTCTCCCTCCCTCTTTCCTTCTATCCTTCCCTTCCAGTCTCCCCTTCCTTCCCTCTCTCCTTCTCCTCGCTCTTTCTCCGTCTAGCTCACTTACCGACTCCCTCGCTCTTTCTCCCTCTCTCCTTCTCTTTGTCTCTCTCCTTTTCCTTCATTCACAGTCTCCTTCTCTCTCCTCTCTCCACTTCTCGCTCTAATTCACTCTCTCCCCTTCTCCGTTTCACTCCTTATCGCTCTCCTTCCCTATTGTTCCCTCTACTTCTCCATCTCTCCTCCCTCCCTCATTGCCCTTCTCACTCTCCCCCCCTCTGTCCACCTCTCCTCTCTCTCCTTCTCCTTCTAGCTCTCTCCCTCCGTCTCTCCCTCTCTCCTTGTTTCCCCATTTCCTTCTCTCTCGTCCTACACTCTCCTTCTCTCTCCCCCCTCATTCTCCTTGTTTTTCACTCTCTTGTTGCCCCGCGCTCTCTCCTTCTCACTCCTCTCTCCGATTCTCTCTTCCCTTCTATCTTCTCTCTCCTTATCCTTCACTCTCCGTCTTCAATCTCCTCCCCTCTCTCTCCTTCTCCTCTACTTCAATACCTCTCCTTCTCTTTCCCCTTTTCCTTCTCTCCCTTGTCTCTCTCTCCCTCGCTTGCCTTCTCCTCTTGCTTCTCTCCCTCTCTCTCCTTCTCCTTCCCATCTCCGCTCTCCTCCCTCTCTCCGTCTCCTTCCCTCCTCCATCTCCCTCTACTTCTCTCTCCTTGTCCATCTCTCTCTCCCCTCCTCCCTCACTCTATCGTACTCTCTCGCTCTCCTCCCTTCTTCTCTCTCTTTCCTTCTCTCTCCTCCTCCTCTGTCTCTCCTCTCCTCGTCTCCTTCTCGCTCTCCTCCCCTCTCACTCCCATTGTCCTTCTCTCCCTCCCTCTCCCCTTCTCCTTCTCTCTGTGTGCCCTTATTCTTCTCTCCGTCGTTCTCCTTGTCCTCTCTCTTGTTCTCCTTCTCGTCTCCTTCTCCTCCTCCTCTCTCCTTCTTCTCCCTCCTCCTCTTCCTCCTTCTCTTTCTCTCATCTCTCTCCTCCTCCCTTTTCTTTTCCTCTCCGTCACCTTCACTCTCTCTCACTCCTCTCGTTCTCCTTCTCTCTTTCTCCCTCCCCCTTCTCCTTCTCTCTATGTCTCTCTCTCCTTACCTTCTGTCTCTGCTTCTCCCTCCCTCTTTCCTTCTCTCCTTCCCTTCCAGTCTCCCCTTCCTTCCCTCTCTCCTTCTCCTCGCTCTTTCTCCGTCTAGCTCACTTACCGACTCCCTCGCTCTTTCTCCCTCTCTCCTTCTCTTTGTCTCTCTCCTTTTCCTTCATTCACAGTCTCCTTCTCTCTCCTCTCTCCACTTCTCGCTCTAATTCACTCTCTCCCCTTCTCCGTTTCACTCCTTATCGCTCTCCTTCCCTATTGTTCCCTCTACTTCTCCATCTCTCCTCCCTCCCTCCTTGCCCTTCTCACTCTCCCCCCCTCTGTCCACCTCTCCTCTCTCTCCTTCTCCTTCTAGCTCTCTCCCTCCGTCTCTCCCTCTCTCCTTGTTTCCCCATTTCCTTCTCTCTCGTCCTACACTCTCCTTCTCTCTCCCCCCTCCTTCTCCTTGTTTTTCACTCTCTTGTTGCCCCGCGCTCTCTCCTTCTCACTCCTCTCTCTGATTCTCTCTTCCCTTCTATCTTCTCTCTCCTTATCCTTCACTCTCCGTCTTCAATCTCCTCCCCTCTCTCTCCTTCTCCTCTACTTCAATACCTCTCCTTCTCTTTCCCCTTTTCCTTCTCTCCCTTGTCTCTCTCTCCCTCGCTTGCCTTCTCCTCTTGCTTCTCTCCCTCTCTCTCCTTCTCCTTCCCATCTCCGCTCTCCTCCCTCTCTCCGTCTCCTTCCCTCCTCCATCTCCCTCTACTTCTCTCTCCTTGTCCATCTCTCTCTCCCCTCCTCCCTCACTCTATCGTACTCTCTCGCTCTCCTCCCTTCTTCTCTCTCTTTCCTTCTCTCTCCTCCTCCTCTGTCTCTCCTCTCCTCGTCTCCTTCTCGCTCTCCTCCCCTCTCACTCCCATTGTCCTTCTCTCCCTCCCTCTCCCCTTCTCCTTCTCTCTGTGTGCCCTTATTCTTCTCTCTGTCGTTCTCCTTGTCCTCTCTCTTGTTCTCCTTCTCGTCTCCTTCTCCTCCTCCTCTCTCCTTCTTCTCCCTCCTCCTCTTCCTCCTTCTCTTTCTCTCATCTCTCTCCTCCTCCCTTTTCTTTTCCTCTCCGTCACCTTCACTCTCTCTCACTCCTCTCGTTCTCCTTCTCTCTTTCTCCCTCCCCCTTCTCCTTCTCTCTATGTCTCTCTCTCCTTACCTTCTGTCTCTGCTTCTCCCTCCCTCTTTCCTTCTCTCCTTCCCTTCCAGTCTCCCCTTCCTTCCCTCTCTCCTTCTCCTCGCTCTTTCTCCGTCTAGCTCACTTACCGACTCCCTCGCTCTTTCTCCCTCTCTCCTTCTCTTTGTCTCTCTCCTTTTCCTTCATTCACAGTCTCCTTCTCTCTCCTCTCTCCACTTCTCGCTCTAATTCACTCTCTCCCCTTCTCCGTTTCACTCCTTATCGCTCTCCTTCCCTATTGTTCCCTCTACTTCTCCATCTCTCCTCCCTCCCTCCTTGCCCTTCTCACTCTCCCCCCCTCTGTCCACCTCTCCTCTCTCTCCTTCTCCTTCTAGCTCTCTCCCTCCGTCTCTCCCTCTCTCCTTGTTTCCCCATTTCCTTCTCTCTCGTCCTACACTCTCCTTCTCTCTCCCCCTCCTTCTCCTTGTTTTTCACTCTCTTGTTGCCCCGCGCTCTCTCCTTCTCACTCCTCTCTCCGATTCTCTCTTCCCTTCTATCTTCTCTCTCCTTATCCTTCACTCTCCGTCTTCAATCTCCTCCCCTCTCTCTCCTTCTCCTCTACTTCAATACCTCTCCTTCTCTTTCCCCTTTTCCTTCTCTCCCTTGTCTCTCTTTCCCTCGCTTGCCTTCTCCTCTTGCTTCTCTCCCTCTCTCTCCTTCCCATCTCCGCTCTCCTCCCTCTCTCCGTCTCCTTCCCTCCTCCATCTCCCTCTACTTCTCTCTCCTTGTCCATCTCTCTCTCCCCTCCTCCCTCACTCTATCGTACTCTCTCGCTCTCCTCCCTTCTTCTCTCTCTTTCCTTCTCTTTCCTCCTCCTCTGTCTCTCCTCTCCTCGTCTCCTTCTCGCTCTCCTCCCCTCTCACTCCCATTGTCCTTCTCTCCCTCCCTCTCCCCTTCTCCTTCTCTCTGTGTGCCCTTATTCTTCTCTCCGTCGTTCTCCTTGTCCTCTCTCTTGTTCTCCTTCTCGTCTCCTTCTCCTCCTCCTCTCTCCTTCTTCTCCCTCCTCCTCTTCCTCCTTCTCTTTCTCTCATCTCTCTCCTCCTCCCTTTTCTTTTCCTCTCCGTCACCTTCACTCTCTCTCACTCCTCTCGTTCTCCTTCTCTCTTTCTCCCTCCCCCTTCTCCTTCTCTCTATGTCTCTCTCTCCTTACCTTCTGTCTCTGCTTCTCCCTCCCTCTTTCCTTCTATCCTTCCCTTCCAGTCTCCCCTTCCTTCCCTCTCTCCTTCTCCTCGCTCTTTCTCCGTCTAGCTCACTTACCGACTCCCTCGCTCTTTCTCCCTCTCTCCTTCTCTTTGTCTCTCTCCTTTTCCTTCATTCACAGTCTCCTTCTCTCTCCTCTCTCCACTTCTCGCTCTAATTCACTCTCTCCCCTTCTCCGTTTCACTCCTTATCGCTCTCCTTCCCTATTGTTCCCTCTACTTCTCCATCTCTCCTCCCTCCCTCATTGCCCTTCTCACTCTCCCCCCCTCTGTCCACCTCTCCTCTCTCTCCTTCTCCTTCTAGCTCTCTCCCTCCGTCTCTCCCTCTCTCCTTGTTTCCCCATTTCCTTCTCTCTCGTCCTACACTCTCCTTCTCTCTCCCCCCTCATTCTCCTTGTTTTTCACTCTCTTGTTGCCCCGCGCTCTCTCCTTCTCACTCCTCTCTCCGATTCTCTCTTCCCTTCTATCTTCTCTCTCCTTATCCTTCACTCTCCGTCTTCAATCTCCTCCCCTCTCTCTCCTTCTCCTCTACTTCAATACCTCTCCTTCTCTTTCCCCTTTTCCTTCTCTCCCTTGTCTCTCTCTCCCTCGCTTGCCTTCTCCTCTTGCTTCTCTCCCTCTCTCTCCTTCTCCTTCCCATCTCCGCTCTCCTCCCTCTCTCCGTCTCCTTCCCTCCTCCATCTCCCTCTACTTCTCTCTCCTTGTCCATCTCTCTCTCCCCTCCTCCCTCACTCTATCGTACTCTCTCGCTCTCCTCCCTTCTTCTCTCTCTTTCCTTCTCTCTCCTCCTCCTCTGTCTCTCCTCTCCTCGTCTCCTTCTCGCTCTCCTCCCCTCTCACTCCCATTGTCCTTCTCTCCCTCCCTCTCCCCTTCTCCTTCTCTCTGTGTGCCCTTATTCTTCTCTCCGTCGTTCTCCTTGTCCTCTCTCTTGTTCTCCTTCTCGTCTCCTTCTCCTCCTCCTCTCTCCTTCTTCTCCCTCCTCCTCTTCCTCCTTCTCTTTCTCTCATCTCTCTCCTCCTCCCTTTTCTTTTCCTCTCCGTCACCTTCACTCTCTCTCACTCCTCTCGTTCTCCTTCTCTCTTTCTCCCTCCCCCTTCTCCTTCTCTCTATGTCTCTCTCTCCTTACCTTCTGTCTCTGCTTCTCCCTCCCTCTTTCCTTCTCTCCTTCCCTTCCAGTCTCCCCTTCCTTCCCTCTCTCCTTCTCCTCGCTCTTTCTCCGTCTAGCTCACTTACCGACTCCCTCGCTCTTTCTCCCTCTCTCCTTCTCTTTGTCTCTCTCCTTTTCCTTCATTCACAGTCTCCTTCTCTCTCCTCTCTCCACTTCTCGCTCTAATTCACTCTCTCCCCTTCTCCGTTTCACTCCTTATCGCTCTCCTTCCCTATTGTTCCCTCTACTTCTCCATCTCTCCTCCCTCCCTCCTTGCCCTTCTCACTCTCCCCCCCTCTGTCCACCTCTCCTCTCTCTCCTTCTCCTTCTAGCTCTCTCCCTCCGTCTCTCCCTCTCTCCTTGTTTCCCCATTTCCTTCTCTCTCGTCCTACACTCTCCTTCTCTCTCCCCCTCCTTCTCCTTGTTTTTCACTCTCTTGTTGCCCCGCGCTCTCTCCTTCTCACTCCTCTCTCCGATTCTCTCTTCCCTTCTATCTTCTCTCTCCTTATCCTTCACTCTCCGTCTTCAATCTCCTCCCCTCTCTCTCCTTCTCCTCTACTTCAATACCTCTCCTTCTCTTTCCCCTTTTCCTTCTCTCCCTTGTCTCTCTCTCCCTCGCTTGCCTTCTCCTCTTGCTTCTCTCCCTCTCTCTCCTTCTCCTTCCCATCTCCGCTCTCCTCCCTCTCTCCGTCTCCTTCCCTCCTCCATCTCCCTCTACTTCTCTCTCCTTGTCCATCTCTCTCTCCCCTCCTCCCTCACTCTATCGTACTCTCTCGCTCTCCTCCCTTCTTCTCTCTCTTTCCTTCTCTCTCCTCCTCCTCTGTCTCTCCTCTCCTCGTCTCCTTCTCGCTCTCCTCCCCTCTCACTCCCATTGTCCTTCTCTCCCTCCCTCTCCCCTTCTCCTTCTCTCTGTGTGCCCTTATTCTTCTCTCCGTCGTTCTCCTTGTCCTCTCTCTTGTTCTCCTTCTCGTCTCCTTCTCCTCCTCCTCTCTCCTTCTTCTCCCTCCTCCTCTTCCTCCTTCTCTTTCTCTCATCTCTCTCCTCCTCCCTTTTCTTTTCCTCTCCGTCACCTTCACTCTCTCTCACTCCTCTCGTTCTCCTTCTCTCTTTCTCCCTCCCCCTTCTCCTTCTCTCTATGTCTCTCTCTCCTTACCTTCTGTCTCTGCTTCTCCCTCCCTCTTTCCTTCTCTCCTTCCCTTCCAGTCTCCCCTTCCTTCCCTCTCTCCTTCTCCTCGCTCTTTCTCCGTCTAGCTCACTTACCGACTCCCTCGCTCTTTCTCCCTCTCTCCTTCTCTTTGTCTCTCTCCTTTTCCTTCATTCACAGTCTCCTTCTCTCTCCTCTCTCCACTTCTCGCTCTAATTCACTCTCTCCCCTTCTCCGTTTCACTCCTTATCGCTCTCCTTCCCTATTGTTCCCTCTACTTCTCCATCTCTCCTCCCTCCCTCCTTGCCCTTCTCACTCTCCCCCCCTCTGTCCACCTCTCCTCTCTCTCCTTCTCCTTCTAGCTCTCTCCCTCCGTCTCTCCCTCTCTCCTTGTTTCCCCATTTCCTTCTCTCTCGTCCTACACTCTCCTTCTCTCTCCCCCCTCATTCTCCTTGTTTTTCACTCTCTTGTTGCCCCGCGCTCTCTCCTTCTCACTCCTCTCTCCGATTCTCTCTTCCCTTCTATCTTCTCTCTCCTTATCCTTCACTCTCCGTCTTCAATCTCCTCCCCTCTCTCTCCTTCTCCTCTACTTCAATACCTCTCCTTCTCTTTCCCCTTTTCCTTCTCTCCCTTGTCTCTCTCTCCCTCGCTTGCCTTCTCCTCTTGCTTCTCTCCCTCTCTCTCCTTCCCATCTCCGCTCTCCTCCCTCTCTCCGTCTCCTTCCCTCCTCCATCTCCCTCTACTTCTCTCTCCTTGTCCATCTCTCTCTCCCCTCCTCCCTCACTCTATCGTACTCTCTCGCTCTCCTCCCTTCTTCTCTCTCTTTCCTTCTCTCTCCTCCTCCTCTGTCTCTCCTCTCCTCGTCTCCTTCTCGCTCTCCTCCCCTCTCACTCCCATTGTCCTTCTCTCCCTCCCTCTCCCCTTCTCCTTCTCTCTGTGTGCCCTTATTCTTCTCTCCGTCGTTCTCCTTGTCCTCTCTCTTGTTCTCCTTCTCGTCTCCTTCTCCTCCTCCTCTCTCCTTCTTCTCCCTCCTCCTCTTCCTCCTTCTCTTTCTCTCATCTCTCTCCTCCTCCCTTTTCTTTTCCTCTCCGTCACCTTCACTCTCTCTCACTCCTCTCGTTCTCCTTCTCTCTTTCTCCCTCCCCCTTCTCCTTCTCTCTATGTCTCTCTCTCCTTACCTTCTGTCTCTGCTTCTCCCTCCCTCTTTCCTTCTCTCCTTCCCTTCCAGTCTCCCCTTCCTTCCCTCTCTCCTTCTCCTCGCTCTTTCTCCGTCTAGCTCACTTACCGACTCCCTCGCTCTTTCTCCCTCTCTCCTTCTCTTTGTCTCTCTCCATTTCCTTCATTCAAAGTCTCCTTCTCTCTCCTCTCTCCACTTCTCGCTCTAATTCACTCTCTCCCCTTCTCCGTTTCACTCCTTATCGCTCTCCTTCCCTATTGTTCCCTCTACTTCTCCATCTCTCCTCCCTCCCTCCTTGCCCTTCTCACTCTCCCCCCCTCTGTCCACCTCTCCTCTCTCTCCTTCTCCTTCTAGCTCTCTCCCTCCGTCTCTCCCTCTCTCCTTGTTTCCCCATTTCCTTCTCTCTCGTCCTACACTCTCCTTCTCTCTCCCCCCTCATTCTCCTTGTTTTTCACTCTCTTGTTGCCCCGCGCTCTCTCCTTCTCACTCCTCTCTCCGATTCTCTCTTCCCTTCTATCTTCTCTCTCCTTATCCTTCACTCTCCGTCTTCAATCTCCTCCCCTCTCTCTCCTTCTCCTCTACTTCAATACCTCTCCTTCTCTTTCCCCTTTTCCTTCTCTCCCTTGTCTCTCTCTCCCTCGCTTGCCTTCTCCTCTTGCTTCTCTCGCTCTCTCTCCTTCTCCTTCCCATCTCCGCTCTCCTCCCTCTCTCCGTCTCCTTCCCTCCTCCATCTCCCTCTACTTCTCTCTCCTTGTCCATCTCTCTCTCCCCTCCTCCCTCACTCTATCGTACTCTCTCGCTCTCCTCCCTTCTTCTCTCTCTTTCCTTCTCTCTCCTCCTCCTCTGTCTCTCCTCTCCTCGTCTCCTTCTCGCTCTCCTCCCCTCTCACTCCCATTGTCCTTCTCTCCCTCCCTCTCCCCTTCTCCTTCTCTCTGTGTGCCCTTATTCTTCTCTCCGTCGTTCTCCTTGTCCTCTCTCTTGTTCTCCTTCTCGTCTCCTTCTCCTCCTCCTCTCTCCTTCTTCTCCCTCCTCCTCTTCCTCCTTCTCTTTCTCTCATCTCTCTCCTCCTCCCTTTTCTTTTCCTCTCCGTCACCTTCACTCTCTCTCACTCCTCTCGTTCTCCTTCTCTCTTTCTCCCTCCCCCTTCTCCTTCTCTCTATGTCTCTCTCTCCTTACCTTCTGTCTCTGCTTCTCCCTCCCTCTTTCCTTCTCTCCTTCCCTTCCAGTCTCCCCTTCCTTCCCTCTCTCCTTCTCCTCGCTCTTTCTCCGTCTAGCTCACTTACCGACTCCCTCGCTCTTTCTCCCTCTCTCCTTCTCTTTGTCTCTCTCCTTTTCCTTCATTCACAGTCTCCTTCTCTCTCCTCTCTCCACTTCTCGCTCTAATTCACTCTCTCCCCTTCTCCGTTTCACTCCTTATCGCTCTCCTTCCCTATTGTTCCCTCTACTTCTCCATCTCTCCTCCCTCCCTCCTTGCCCTTCTCACTCTCCCCCCCTCTGTCCACCTCTCCTCTCTCTCCTTCTCCTTCTAGCTCTCTCCCTCCGTCTCTCCCTCTCTCCTTGTTTCCCCATTTCCTTCTCTCTCGTCCTACACTCTCCTTCTCTCTCCCCCCTCATTCTCCTTGTTTTTCACTCTCTTGTTGCCCCGCGCTCTCTCCTTCTCACTCCTCTCTCCGATTCTCTCTTCCCTTCTATCTTCTCTCTCCTTATCCTTCACTCTCCGTCTTCAATCTCCTCCCCTCTCTCTCCTTCTCCTCTACTTCAATACCTCTCCTTCTCTTTCCCCTTTTCCTTCTCTCCCTTGTCTCTCTCTCCCTCGCTTGCCTTCTCCTCTTGCTTCTCTCCCTCTCTCTCCTTCCCATCTCCGCTCTCCTCCCTCTCTCCGTCTCCTTCCCTCCTCCATCTCCCCCTACTTCTCTCTCCTTGTCCATCTCTCTCTCCCCTCCTCCCTCACTCTATCGTACTCTCTCGCTCTCCTCCCTTCTTCTCTCTCTTTCCTTCTCTCTCCTCCTCCTCTGTCTCTCCTCTCCTCGTCTCCTTCTCGCTCTCCTCCCCTCTCACTCCCATTGTCCTTCTCTCCCTCCCTCTCCCCTTCTCCTTCTCTCTGTGTGCCCTTATTCTTCTCTCCGTCGTTCTCCTTGTCCTCTCTCTTGTTCTCCTTCTCGTCTCCTTCTCCTCCTCCTCTCTCCTTCTTCTCCCTCCTCCTCTTCCTCCTTCTCTTTCTCTCATCTCTCTCCTCCTCCCTTTTCTTTTCCTCTCCGTCACCTTCACTCTCTCTCACTCCTCTCGTTCTCCTTCTCTCTTTCTCCCTCCCCCTTCTCCTTCTCTCTATGTCTCTCTCTCCTTACCTTCTGTCTCTGCTTCTCCCTCCCTCTTTCCTTCTCTCCTTCCCTTCCAGTCTCCCCTTCCTTCCCTCTCTCCTTCTCCTCGCTCTTTCTCCGTCTAGCTCACTTACCGACTCCCTCGCTCTTTCTCCCTCTCTCCTTCTCTTTGTCTCTCTCCTTTTCCTTCATTCACAGTCTCCTTCTCTCTCCTCTCTCCACTTCTCGCTCTAATTCACTCTCTCCCCTTCTCCGTTTCACTCCTTATCGCTCTCCTTCCCTATTGTTCCCTCTACTTCTCCATCTCTCCTCCCTCCCTCCTTGCCCTTCTCACTCTCCCCCCCTCTGTCCACCTCTCCTCTCTCTCCTTCTCCTTCTAGCTCTCTCCCTCCGTCTCTCCCTCTCTCCTTGTTTCCCCATTTCCTTCTCTCTCGTCCTACACTCTCCTTCTCTCTCCCCCCTCATTCTCCTTGTTTTTCACTCTCTTGTTGCCCCGCGCTCTCTCCTTCTCACTCCTCTCTCCGATTCTCTCTTCCCTTCTATCTTCTCTCTCCTTATCCTTCACTCTCCGTCTTCAATCTCCTCCCCTCTCTCTCCTTCTCCTCTACTTCAATACCTCTCCTTCTCTTTCCCCTTTTCCTTCTCTCCCTTGTCTCTCTCTCCCTCGCTTGCCTTCTCCTCTTGCTTCTCTCCCTCTCTCTCCTTCCCATCTCCGCTCTCCTCCCTCTCTCCGTCTCCTTCCCTCCTCCATCTCCCTCTACTTCTCTCTCCTTGTCCATCTCTCTCTCCCCTCCTCCCTCACTCTATCGTACTCTCTCGCTCTCCTCCCTTCTTCTCTCTCTTTCCTTCTCTCTCCTCCTCCTCTGTCTCTCCTCTCCTCGTCTCCTTCTCGCTCTCCTCCCCTCTCACTCCCATTGTCCTTCTCTCCCTCCCTCTCCCCTTCTCCTTCTCTCTGTGTGCCCTTATTCTTCTCTCCGTCGTTCTCCTTGTCCTCTCTCTTGTTCTCCTTCTCGTCTCCTTCTCCTCCTCCTCTCTCCTTCTTCTCCCTCCTCCTCTTCCTCCTTCTCTTTCTCTCATCTCTCTCCTCCTCCCTTTTCTTTTCCTCTCCGTCACCTTCACTCTCTCTCACTCCTCTCGTTCTCCTTCTCTCTTTCTCCCTCCCCCTTCTCCTTCTCTCTATGTCTCTCTCTCCTTACCTTCTGTCTCTGCTTCTCCCTCCCTCTTTCCTTCTCTTCCAGTCTCCCCTTCCTTCCCTCTCTCCTTCTCCTCGCTCTTTCTCCGTCTAGCTCACTTACCGACTCCCTCGCTCTTTCTCCCTCTCTCCTTCTCTTTGTCTCTCTCCTTTTCCTTCATTCACAGTCTCCTTCTCTCTCCTCTCTCCACTTCTCGCTCTAATTCACTCTCTCCCCTTCTCCGTTTCACTCCTTATCTATCTCCTTCCCTATTGTTCCCTCTACTTCTCCATCCCTCCTCCCTCCCTCCTTGCCCTTCTCACTCTCCCCCCCTCTGTCCACCTCTCCTCTCTCTCCGTCTCCTTCTAGCTCTCTCCCTCCGTCTCTCCCTCTCTCCTTGTTTCCCCATTTCCTTCTCTCTCGTCCTACACTCTCCTTCTCCCTCCCCCCTCCTTCTCCTTGTTTTTCACTCTCTTGTTGCCCCGCGCTCTCTCCTTCTCACTCCTCTCTCCGATTCTCTCTTCCCTTCTATCTTCTCTCTCCTTATCCTTCACTCTCCGTCTTCAATCTCCTCCCCTCTCTCTCCTTCTCCTCTACTTCAATACCTCTCCTTCTCTTTCCCCTTTTCCTTCTCTCCCTTGTCTCTCTCTCCCTCGCTTGCCTTCTCCTCTTGCTTCTCTCCCTCTCTCTCCTTCTCCTTCCCATCTCCGCTCTCCTCCCTCTCTCCGTCTCCTTCCCTCCTCCATCTCCCTCTACTTCTCTCTCCTTGTCCATCTCTCTCTCCCCTCCTCCCTCACTCTATCGTACTCTCTCGCTCCTCCCTTCTTCTCTCTCTTTCCTTCTCTCTCCTCCTCCTCTGTCTCTCCTCTCCTCGTCTCCTTCTCGCTCTCCTCCCCTCTCACTCCCATTGTCCTTCTCTCCCTCCCTCTCCCCTTCTCCTTCTCTCTGTGTGCCCTTATTCTTCTCTCCGTCGTTCTCCTTGTCCTCTCTCTTGTTCTCCTTCTCGTCTCCTTCTCCTCCTCCTCTCTCCTTCTTCTCCCTCCTCCTCTTCCTCCTTCTCTTTCTCTCATCTCTCTTCTCCTCCCTTTTCTTTTCCTCTCCGTCACCTTCACTCTCTCTCACTCCTCTCGTTCTCCTTCTCTCTTTCTCCCTCCCCCTTCTCCTTCTCTCTATGTCTCTCTCTCCTTACCTTCTGTCTCTGCTTCTCCCTCCCTCTTTCCTTCTCTCCTTCCCTTCCAGTCTCCCCTTCCTTCCCTCTCTCCTTCTCCTCGCTCTTTCTCCGTCTAGCTCACTTACCGACTCCCTCGCTCTTTCTCCCTCTCTCCTTCTCTTTGTCTCTCTCCTTTTCCTTCATTCACAGTCTCCTTCTCTCTCCTCTCTCCACTTCTCGCTCTAATTCACTCTCTCCCCTTCTCCGTTTCACTCCTTATCGCTCTCCTTCCCTATTGTTCCCTCTACTTCTCCATCTCTCCTCCCTCCCACCTTGCCCTTCTCACTCTCCCCCCCTCTGTCCACCTCTCCTCTCTCTCCTTCTCCTTCTAGCTCTCTCCCTCCGTCTCTCCTTGTTTCCCCATTTCCTTCTCTCTCGTCCTACACTCTCCTTCTCTCTCCCCCCTCCTTCTCCTTGTTTTTCACTCTCTTGTTGCCCCGCGCTCTCTCCTTCTCACTCCTCTCTCCGATTCTCTCTTCCCTTCTATCTTCTCTCTCCTTATCCTTCACTCTCCGTCTTCAATCTCCTCCCCTCTCTCTCCTTCTCCTCTACTTCAATACCTCTCCTTCTCTTTCCCCTTTTCCTTCTCTCCCTTGTCTCTCTCTCCCTCGCTTGCCTTCTCCTCTTGCTTCTCTCCCTCTCTCTCCTTCTCCTTCCCATCTCCGCTCTCCTCCCTCTCTCCGTCTCCTTCCCTCCTCCATCTCCCTCTACTTGTCTCTCCTTGTCCATCTCTCTCTCCCCTCCTCCCTTACTCTATCGTACTCTCTCGCTCTCCTCCCTTCTTCTCTCTCTTTCCTTCTCTCTCCTCCTCCTCTGTCTCTCCTCCTCCTCTGTCTCTCCTCTCCTCGTCTCCTTCTCGCTCTCCTCCCCTCTCACTCCCATTGTCCTTCTCTCCCTCCCTCTCCCCTTCTCCTTCTCTCTGTGTGCCCTTATTCTTCTCTCCGTCGTTCTCCTTGTCCTCTCTCTTGTTCTCCTTCTCGTCTCCTTCTCCTCCTCCTCTCTCCTTCTTCTCCCTCCTCCTCTTCCTCCTTCTCTTTCTCTCATCTCTCTCCTCCTCCCTTTTCTTTTCCTCTCCGTCACCTTCACTCTCTCTCACTCCTCTCGTTCTCCTTCTCTCTTTCTCCCTCCCCCTTCTCCTTCTCTCTATGTCTCTCTCTCCTTACCTTCTGTCTCTGCTTCTCCCTCCCTCTTTCCTTCTCTCCTTCCCTTCCAGTCTCCCCTTCCTTCCCTCTCTCCTTCTCCTCGCTCTTTCTCCGTCTAGCTCACTTACCGACTCCCTCGCTCTTTCTCCCTCTCTCCTTCTCTTTGTCTCTCTCCTTTTCCTTCATTCACAGTCTCCTTCTCTCTCCTCTCTCCACTTCTCGCTCTAATTCACTCTCTCCCCTTCTCCGTTTCACTCCTTATCGCTCTCCTTCCCTATTGTTACCTCTACTTCTCCATCTCTCCTCCCTCCCTCCTTGCCCTTCTCACTCCCCCCCCCCCCTCTGTCCACCTCTCCTCTCTCTCCTTCTCCTTCTAGCTCTCTCCCTCCGTCTCTCCTTGTTTCCCCATTTCCTTCTCTCTCGTCCTACACTCTCCTTCTCT
This sequence comes from Triglochin maritima, assembly GCA_963682175.1. Taxonomy (NCBI): domain Eukaryota; kingdom Viridiplantae; phylum Streptophyta; class Magnoliopsida; order Alismatales; family Juncaginaceae; genus Triglochin; species Triglochin maritima. The sequence continues at coordinate 12,560,743 of OY821790.1, read as the reverse complement.
CTCCCCCCTCATTCTCCTTGTTTTTCACTCTCTTGTTGCCCCGTGCTCTCTTCTTCTCACTCCTCTCTCCGATTCTCTCTTCCCTTCTATCTTCTCTCTCCTTATCCTTCACTCTCCGTCTTCAATCTCCTCCCCTCTCTCTCCTTCTCCTCTACTTCAATACCTCTCCTTCTCTTTCCCCTTTTCCTTCTCTCCCTTGTCTCTCTCTCCCTCGCTTGCCTTCTCCTCTTGATTCTCTCCCTCTCTCTCCTTCTCCTTCCCATCTCCGCTCTCCTCCCTCTCTCCGTCTCCTTCCCTCCTCCATCTCCCTCTACTTCTCTCTCCTTGTCCATCTCTCTCTCCCCTCCTCCCTCACTCTATCGTACTCTCTCGCTCCTCCCTTCTTCTCTCTCTTTCCTTCTCTCTCCTCCTCCTCTGTCTCTCCTCTCCTCGTCTCCTTCTCGCTCTCCTCCCCTCTCACTCCCATTGTCCTTCTCTCCCTCCCTCTCCCCTTCTCCTTCTCTCTGTGTGCCCTTATTCTTCTCTCCGTCGTTCTCCTTGTCCTCTCTCTTGTTCTCCTTCTCGTCTCCTTCTCCTCCTCCTCTCTCCTTCTTCTCCCTCCTCCTCTTCCTCCTTCTCTTTCTCTCATCTCTCTCCTCCTCCCTTTTCTTTTCCTCTCCGTCACCTTCACTCTCTCTCACTCCTCTCGTTCTCCTTCTCTCTTTCTCCCTCCCCCTTCTCCTTCTCTCTATGTCTCTCTCTCCTTACCTTCTGTCTCTGCTTCTCCCTCCCTCTTTCCTTCTCTTCCAGTCTCCCCTTCCTTCCCTCTCTCCTTCTCCTCGCTCTTTCTCCGTCTAGCTCACTTACCGACTCCCTCGCTCTTTCTCCCTCTCTCCTTCTCTTTGTCTCTCTCCTTTTCCTTCATTCACAGTCTCCTTCTCTCTCCTCTCTCCACTTCTCGCTCTAATTCACTCTCTCCCCTTCTCCGTTTCACTCCTTATCTATCTCCTTCCCTATTGTTCCCTCTACTTCTCCATCCCTCCTCCCTCCCTCCTTGCCCTTCTCACTCTCCCCCCCTCTGTCCACCTCTCCTCTCTCTCCGTCTCCTTCTAGCTCTCTCCCTCCGTCTCTCCCTCTCTCCTTGTTTCCCCATTTCCTTCTCTCTCGTCCTACACTCTCCTTCTCCCTCCCCCCTCCTTCTCCTTGTTTTTCACTCTCTTGTTGCCCCGCGCTCTCTCCTTCTCACTCCTCTCTCCGATTCTCTCTTCCCTTCTATCTTCTCTCTCCTTATCCTTCACTCTCCGTCTTCAATCTCCTCCCCTCTCTCTCCTTCTCCTCTACTTCAATACCTCTCCTTCTCTTTCCCCTTTTCCTTCTCTCCCTTGTCTCTCTCTCCCTCGCTTGCCTTCTCCTCTTGCTTCTCTCCCTCTCTCTCCTTCTCCTTCCCATCTCCGCTCTCCTCCCTCTCTCCGTCTCCTTCCCTCCTCCATCTCCCTCTACTTCTCTCTCCTTGTCCATCTCTCTCTCCCCTCCTCCCTCACTCTATCGTACTCTCTCGCTCCTCCCTTCTTCTCTCTCTTTCCTTCTCTCTCCTCCTCCTCTGTCTCTCCTCTCCTCGTCTCCTTCTCGCTCTCCTCCCCTCTCACTCCCATTGTCCTTCTCTCCCTCCCTCTCCCCTTCTCCTTCTCTCTGTGTGCCCTTATTCTTCTCTCCGTCGTTCTCCTTGTCCTCTCTCTTGTTCTCCTTCTCGTCTCCTTCTCCTCCTCCTCTCTCCTTCTTCTCCCTCCTCCTCTTCCTCCTTCTCTTTCTCTCATCTCTCTTCTCCTCCCTTTTCTTTTCCTCTCCGTCACCTTCACTCTCTCTCACTCCTCTCGTTCTCCTTCTCTCTTTCTCCCTCCCCCTTCTCCTTCTCTCTATGTCTCTCTCTCCTTACCTTCTGTCTCTGCTTCTCCCTCCCTCTTTCCTTCTCTCCTTCCCTTCCAGTCTCCCCTTCCTTCCCTCTCTCCTTCTCCTCGCTCTTTCTCCGTCTAGCTCACTTACCGACTCCCTCGCTCTTTCTCCCTCTCTCCTTCTCTTTGTCTCTCTCCTTTTCCTTCATTCACAGTCTCCTTCTCTCTCCTCTCTCCACTTCTCGCTCTAATTCACTCTCTCCCCTTCTCCGTTTCACTCCTTATCGCTCTCCTTCCCTATTGTTCCCTCTACTTCTCCATCTCTCCTCCCTCCCACCTTGCCCTTCTCACTCTCCCCCCCTCTGTCCACCTCTCCTCTCTCTCCTTCTCCTTCTAGCTCTCTCCCTCCGTCTCTCCTTGTTTCCCCATTTCCTTCTCTCTCGTCCTACACTCTCCTTCTCTCTCCCCCCTCCTTCTCCTTGTTTTTCACTCTCTTGTTGCCCCGCGCTCTCTCCTTCTCACTCCTCTCTCCGATTCTCTCTTCCCTTCTATCTTCTCTCTCCTTATCCTTCACTCTCCGTCTTCAATCTCCTCCCCTCTCTCTCCTTCTCCTCTACTTCAATACCTCTCCTTCTCTTTCCCCTTTTCCTTCTCTCCCTTGTCTCTCTCTCCCTCGCTTGCCTTCTCCTCTTGCTTCTCTCCCTCTCTCTCCTTCTCCTTCCCATCTCCGCTCTCCTCCCTCTCTCCGTCTCCTTCCCTCCTCCATCTCCCTCTACTTGTCTCTCCTTGTCCATCTCTCTCTCCCCTCCTCCCTCACTCTATCGTACTCTCTCGCTCTCCTCCCTTCTTCTCTCTCTTTCCTTATCTCTCCTCCTCCTCTGTCTCTCCTCCTCCTCTGTCTCTCCTCTCCTCGTCTCCTTCTCGCTCTCCTCCCCTCTCACTCCCATTGTCCTTCTCTCCCTCCCTCTCCCCTTCTCCTTCTCTCTGTGTGCCCTTATTCTTCTCTCCGTCGTTCTCCTTGTCCTCTCTCTTGTTCTCCTTCTCGTCTCCTTCTCCTCCTCCTCTCTCCTTCTTCTCCCTCCTCCTCTTCCTCCTCTTTCTCTCATCTCTCTCCTCCTCCCTTTTCTTTTCCTCTCCGTCACCTTCACTCTCTCTCACTCCTCTCGTTCTCCTTCTCTCTTTCTCCCTCCCCCTTCTCCTTCTCTCTATGTCTCTCTCTCCTTACCTTCTGTCTCTGCTTCTCCCTCCCTCTTTCCTTCTCTCCTTCCCTTCCAGTCTCCCCTTCCTTCCCTCTCTCCTTCTCCTCGCTCTTTCTCCGTCTAGCTCACTTACCGACTCCCTCGCTCTTTCTCCCTCTCTCCTTCTCTTTGTCTCTCTCCTTTTCCTTCATTCACAGTCTCCTTCTCTCTCCTCTCTCCACTTCTCGCTCTAATTCACTCTCTCCCCTTCTCCGTTTCACTCCTTATCGCTCTCCTTCCCTATTGTTACCTCTACTTCTCCATCTCTCCTCCGTCCCTCCTTGCCCTTCTCACTCCCCCCCCCTCTGTCCACCTCTCCTCTCTCTCCTTCTCCTTCTAGCTCTCTCCCTCCGTCTCTCCTTGTTTCCCTATTTCCTTCTCTCTCGTCCTACACTCTCCTTCTCTCTCCCCCCTCCTTCTCCTTGTTTTTCACTCTCTTGTTGCCCCGTGCTCTCTTCTTCTCACTCCTCTCTCCGATTCTCTCTTCCCTTCTATCTTCTCTCTCCTTATCCTTCACTCTCCGTCTTCAATCTCCTCCCCTCTCTCTCCTTCTCCTCTACTTCAATACCTCTCCTTCTCTTTCCCCTTTTCCTTCTCTCCCTTGTCTCTCTCTCCCTCGCTTGCCTTCTCCTCTTGCTTCTCTCCCTCTCTCTCCTTCTCCTTCCCATCTCCGCTCTCCTCCCTCTCTCCATCTCCTTCCCTCCTCCATCTCCCTCTACTTCTCTCTCCTTGTCCATCTCTCTCTCCCCTCCTCCCTCACTCTATCGTACTCTCTCGCTCTCCTCCCTTCTTCTCTCTCTTTCCTTCTCTCTCCTCCTCCTCTGTCTCTCCTCTCCTCGTCTCCTTCTCTCTCTCCTCCCCTCTCACTCCCATTGTCCTTCTCTCCCTCCCTCTCCCCTTCTCCTTCTCTCTGTGTGCCCTTATTCTTCTCTCCGTCGTTCTCCTTGTCCTCTCTCTTGTTCTCCTTCTCGTCTCCTTCTCCTCCTCCTCTCTCCTTCTTCTCCCTCCTCCTCTTCCTCCTTCTCTTTCTCTCATCACTCTCCTCCTCCCTTTTCTTTTCCTCTCCGTCACCTTCACTCTCTCTCACTCCTCTCGTTCTCCTTCTCTCTTTCTCCCTCCCCCTTCTCCTTCTCTCTATGTCTCTCTCTCCTTAACTTCTGTCTCTGCTTCTCCCTCCCTCTTTCCTTCTCTCCTTCCCTTCCAGTCTCCCCTTCCTTCCCTCTCTCCTTCTCCTCGCTCTTTCTCCGTCTAGCTCACTTACCGACTCCCCCTCTCTTTCTCCCTCTCTCCTTCTCTTTGTCTCTCTCCTTTTCCTTCATTCACAGTCTCCTTCTCTCTCCTCTCTCCACTTCTCGCTCTAATTCACTCTCTCCCCTTCTCCGTTTCACTCCTTATCGCTCTCCTTCCCTATTGTTCCCTCTACTTCTCCATCTCTCCTCCCTCCCTCCTTGCCCTTCTCACTCTCCCCCCCTCTGTCCACCTCTCCTCTCTCTCCTTCTCCTTCTAGCTCTCTCCCTCCGTCTCTCCCTCTCTCCTTGTTTCCCCATTTCCTTCTCTCTCGTCCTACACTCTCCTTCTCTCTCCCCCCTCCTTCTCCTTGTTTTTCACTCTCTTGTTGCCCCGCGCTCTCTCCTTCTCACTCCTCTCTCCGATTCTCTCTTCCCTTCTATCTTCTCTCTCCTTATCCTTCACTCTCCGTCTTCAATCTCCTCCCCTCTCTCTCCTTCTCCTCTACTTCAATACCTCTCCTTCTCTTTCCCCTTTTCCTTCTCTCCCTCGCTTGCCTTCTCCTCTTGCTTCTCTCCCTCTCTCTCCTTCTCCTTCCCATCTCCGCTCTCCTCCCTCTCTCCGTCTCCTTCCCTCCTCCATCTCCCTCTACTTGTCTCTCCTTGTCCATCTCTCTCTCCCCTCCTCCCTCACTCTATCGTACTCTCTCGCTCTCCTCCCTTCTTCTCTCTCTTTCCTTCTCTCTCCTCCTCCTCTGTCTCTCCTCCTCCTCTGTCTGTCCTCTCCTCGTCTCCTTCTCGCTCTCCTCCCCTCTCACTCCCATTGTCCTTCTCTCCCTCCCTCTCCCCTTCTCCTTCTCTCTGTGTGCCCTTATTCTTCTCTCCGTCGTTCTCCTTGTCCTCTCTCTTGTTCTCCTTCTCGTCGCCTTCTCCTCCTCCTCTCTCCTTCTTCTCCCTCCTCCTCTTCCTCCTTCTCTTTCTCTCATCTCTCTCCTCCTCCCTTTTCTTTTCCTCTCCGTCACCTTAACTCTCTCTCACTCCTCTCGTTCTCCTTATCTCTTTCTCCCTCCCCCTTCTCCTTCTCTCTATGTCTCTCTCTCCTTACCTTCTGTCTCTGCTTCTCCCTCCCTCTTTCCTTCTCTCCTTCCCTTCCAGTCTCCCCTTCCTTCCCTCTCTCCTTCTCCTCGCTCTTTCTCCGTCTAGCTCACTTACCGACTCCCTCGCTCTTTCTCCCTCTCTCCTTCTCTTTGTCTCTCTCCTTTTCCTTCATTCACAGTCTCCTTCTCTCTCCTCTCTCCACTTCTCGCTCTAATTCACTCTCTCCCCTTCTCCGTTTCACTCCTTATCGCTCTCCTTCCCTATTGTTCCCTCTACTTCTCCATCTCTCCTCCCTCCCTCCTTGCCCTTCTCACTCCCCCTCCTCTGTCCACCTCTCCTCTCTCTCCTTCTCCTTCTAGCTCTCTCCCTCCGTCTCTCCCTCTCTCCTTGTTTCCCCATTTCCTTCTCTCTCGTCCTACACTCTCCTTCTCTCTCCCCCCTCCTTCTCCTTGTTTTTCACTCTCTTGTTACCCCGCGCTCTCTCCTTCTCACTCCTCTCTCCGATTCTCTCTTCCCTTCTGTCTTCTCTCTCCCTTCACTCTCCGTATTCAATCTCCTCCCCTCTCTCTCCTTCTCCTCTACTTCAATACCTCTCCTTCTCTTTCCCCTTTTCCTTCTCTCCCTTGTCTCTCTCTCCCTCGCTTGCCTTCTCCTCTTGCTTCTCTCCCTCTCTCTCCTTCTCCTCCCTCCCTCCTTGCCCTTCTCACTCTCCCCCCCTCTGTCCACCTCTCCTCTCTCTCCTTCTCCTTCTAGCTCTCTCCCTCCGTCTCTCTCTCTCCCCTTGTTTCCCCATTTCCTTCTCTCTCGTCCTACACTCTCCTTCTCTCTCCCCCCTCTTTCTCCTTGTTTTTCACTCTCTTGTTGCCCTGCGCTCTCTCCTTCTCACTCCTCTCTCCGATTCTCTCTTCCCTTCTATTTTCTCTCTCCTTATCCTTCACTCTCCGTCTTCAATCTCCTCCCCTCTCTCTCCTTCTCCTCTACTTCAATACCTCTCCTTCTCTTTCCCCTTTTCCTTCTCTCCCTTGTCTCTCTCTCCCTCGCTTGCCTTCTCCTCTTGCTTCTCTCCCTCTCTCTCCTTCTCCTTCCCATCTCCGCTCTCCTCCCTCTCTCCGTCTCCTTCCCTCCTCCATCTCCCTCTACTTCTCTATCCTTGTCCATCTCTCTCTCCCCTCCTCCCTCACTCTATCGTACTCTCTCGCTCTCCTCCCTTCTTCTCTCTCTTTCCTTCTCTCTCCTCCTCCTCTGTCTCTCCTCTCCTCGTCTCCTTCTCGCTCTCCTCCCCTCTCACTCCCATTGTCCTTCTCTCCCTCCCTCTCCCCTTCTCCTTCTCTCTGTGTGCCCTTATTCTTCTCTCCGTCGTTCTCCTTGTCCTCTCTCTTGTTCTCCTTCTCGTCTCCTTCTCCTCGTCCTCTCTCCTTCTTCTCCCTCCTCCTCTTCCTCCTTCTCTTTCTCTCATCTCTCTCCTCCTCCCTTTTCTTTTCCTCTCCGTCACCTTCACTCTCTCTCACTCCTCTCGTTCTCCTTCTCTCTTTCTCCCTCCCCCTTCTCCTTCTCTCTATGTCTCTCTCTCCTTACCTTTTGTCTCTGCTTCTCCCTCCCTCTTTCCTTCTCTCCTTCCCTTCCAGTCTCCCCTTCCTTCCCTCTCTCCTTCTCCTCGCTCTTTCTCCGTCTCGCTCACTTACCGACTCCCTCGCTCTTTCTCCCTCTCTCCTTCTCTTTGTCTCTCTCCTTTTCCTTCATTCACAGTCTCCTTCTCTCTCCTCTCTCCACTTCTCGCTCTAATTCACTCTCTCCCCTTCTCCGTTTCACTCCTTATCGCTCTCCTTCCCTATTGTTCCCTCTACTTCTCCATCTCTCCTCCCTCCCTCCTTGCCCTTCTCACTCTCCCCCCCCTCTGTCCACCTCTCCTCTCTCTCCTTCTCCTTCTAGCTCTCTCCCTCCGTCTCTCCCTCTCTCCTTGTTTCCCCATTTCCTTCTCTCTCGTCCTACACTCTCCTTCTCTCTCCCCCCTCCTTCTCCTTGTTTTTCACTCTCTTGTTGCACCGCGCTCTCTCCTTCTCACTCCTCTCTCTAATTCTCTCTTCCCTTCTATCTTCTCTCTCCTTATCCTTCACTCTCCGTCTTCAATCTCCCCCCCTCTCTCTCCTTCTCCTCTACTTCAATACCTCTCCTTCTCTTTCCCCTTTTCCTTCTCTCCCTTGTCTCTCTCTCCCTCGCTTGCCTTCTCCTCTTGCTTCTCTCCCTCTTTCTCCTTCTCCTTCCCATCTCCGCTCTCCTCCCTCTCTCTGTCTCCTTTCCTCCTCCATCTCCCTCTACTTCTCTCTCCTTGTCCATCTCTCTCTCCCCTCCTCCCTCACTCTATCGTACTCTCTCGCTCTCCTCCCTTCTTCTCTCTCTTTCCTTCTCTCTCCTCCTCCTCTGTCTCTCCTCTCCTCGTCTCCTTCTCGCTCTCCTCCCCTCTCACTCCCATTGTCCTTCTCTCCCTCCCTCTCCCCTTCTCCTTCTCTCTGTGTGCCCTTATTCTTCTCTCCGTCGTTCTCCTTGTCCTCTCTCTTGTTCTCCTTCTCGTCTCCTTCTCCTCCTCCTCTCTCCGTCTTCTCCCTCCTCCTCTTCCTCCTTCTCTTTCTCTCATCTCTCTCCTCCTCCCTTTTCTTTTCCTCTCCGTCACCTTCACTCTCTCTCACTCCTCTCGTTCTCCTTCTCTCTTTCTCCCTCCCCCTTCTCCTTCTCTCTATGTCTCTCTCTCCTTACCTTCTGTGTCTGCTTCTCCCTCCCTCTTTCCTTCTCTCCTTCCCTTCCAGTCTCCCCTTCCTTCCCTCTCTCCTTCTCCTCGCTCTTTCTCCGTCTAGCTCACTTACCGACTCCCTCGCTCTTTCTCCCTCTCTCCTTCTCTTTGTCTCTCTCCTTTTCCTTCATTCACAGTCTCCTTCTCTCTCCTCTCTCCACTTCTCGCTCTAATTCACTCTCTACCCTTCTCCGTTTCACTCCTTATCGCTCTCCTTCCCTATTGTTCCCTCTACTTCTCCATCTCTCCTCCCTCCCTCCTTGCCCTTCTCACTCTCCCCCCCCCCCTCTGTCCACCTCTCCTCTCTCTCCTTCTCCTTCTAGCTCTCTCCCTCCGTCTCTCCCTCTCTCCTTGTTTCCCCATTTCCTTCTCTCTCGTCCTACACTCTCCTTCTCTCTCCCCCCTCCTTCTCCCAATTTTTCACTCTCTTGTTGCCCCGCGCTCTCTCCTTCTCACTCCTCTCTCCGATTCTCTCTTCCCTTCTATCTTCTCTCTCCTTATCCTTCACTCTCCGTCTTCAATCTCCTCCCCTCTCTCTCCTTCTCCTCTACTTCAATACCTCTCCTTCTCTTTCCCCTTTTCCTTCTCTCCCTTGTCTCTCTCTCCCTCGCTTGCCTTCTCCTCTTGCTTCTCTCCCTCTCTCTCCTTCTCCTTCCCATCTCCGTTCTCCTCCCTCTCTCCGTCTCCTTCCCTCCTCCATCTCCCTCTACTTCTCTCTCCTTGTCCATCTCTCTCTCCCCTCCTCCCTCACTCTATCGTACTCTCTCGCTCTCCTCCCTTCTTCTCTCTCTTTCCTTCTCTCTCCTCCTCCTCTGTCTCTCCTCTCCTCGTCTCCTTCTCGCTCTCCTCCCCTCTCACTCCCATTGTCCTTCTCTCCCTCCCTCTCCCCTTCTCCTTCTCTCTGTGTGCCCTTATTCTTCTCTCCGTCGTTCTCCTTGTCCTCTCTCTTGTTCTCCTTCTCGTCTCCTTCTCCTCCTCCTCTCTCCTTCTTCTCCCTCCTCCTCTTCCTCCTTCTCTTTCTCTCATCTCTCTCCTCCTCCCTTTTCTTTTCCTCTCCGTCACCTTCACTCTCTCTCACTCCTCTCGTTCTCCTTCTCTCTTTCTCCCTCCCCCTTCTCCTTCTCTCTATGTCTCTCTCTCCTTACCTTCTGTCTCTGCTTCTCCCTCCCTCTTTCCTTCTCTCCTTCCCTTCCAGTCTCCCCTTCCTTCCCTCTCTCCTTCTCCTCGCTCTTTCTCCGTCTAGCTCACTTACCGACTCCCTCGCTCATTCTCCCTCTCTCCTTCTCTTTGTCTCTCTCCTTTTCCTTCATTCACAGTCTCCTTCTCTCTCCTCTCTCCACTTCTCGCTCTAATTCACTCTCTCCCCTTCTCCGTTTCACTCCTTATCGCTCTCCTTCCCTATTGTTCCCTCTACTTCTCCATCTCTCCTCCCTCCCTCCTTGCCCTTCTCACTCTCCCCCCCCCTCTATCCACCTCTCCTCTCTCTCCTTCTCCTTCTAGCTCTCTCCCTCCGTCTCTCCCTCTCTCCTTGTTTCCCCATTTCCTTCTCTCTCGTCCTACACTCTCCTTCTCTCTCCCCCCTCCTTCTCCTTGTTTTTCACTCTCTTGTTGCCCCGCGCTCTCTCCTTCTCACTCCTCTCTCCGATTCTCTCTTCCCTTCTATCTTCTCTCTCCTTATCCTTCACTCTCCGTCTTAATTCTCCTCCCCTCTCTCTCCTTCTCCTCTACTTCAATACCTCTCCTTCTCTTTCCCCTTTTCCTTCTCTCCCTTGTCTCTCTCTCCCTCGCTTGCCTTCTCCTCTTGCTTCTCTCCCTCTCTCTCCTTCTCCTTCCCATCTCCGCTCTCCTCCCTCTCTCCGTCTCCTCCCCTCCTCCATCTCCCTCTACTTCTCTCTCCTTGTCCATCTCTCTCCCCTCCTCCCTCACTCTATCGTACTCTCTCGCTCTCCTCCCTTCTTCTCTCTCTTTCCTTCTCTCTCCTCCTCCTCTGTCTCTCCTCTCCTCGTCTCCTTCTCGCTCTCCTCCCCTCTCACTCCCATTGTCCTTCTCTCCCTCCCTCTCCCCTTCTCCTTCTCTCTGTGTGCCCTTATTCTTCTCTCCGTCGTTCTCCTTGTCCTCTCTCTTGTTCTCCTTCTCGTCTCCTTCTCCTCCTCCTCTCTCCTTCTTCTCCCTCCTCCTCTTCCTCCTTCTCTTTCTCTCATCTCTCTCCTCCTCCCTTTTCTTTTCCTCTCCGTCACCTTCACTCTCTCTCACTCCTCTCATTCTCCTTCTCTCTTTCTCCCTCCCCCTTCTCCTTCTCTCTATGTCTCTCTCTCCTTACCTTTTGTCTCTGCTTCTCCCTCCCTCTTTCCTTCTCTCCTTCCCTTCCAGTCTCCCCTTCCTTCCCTCTCTCCTTCTCCTCGCTCTTTATCCGTCTAGCTCACTTACCGACTCCCTCGCTCTTTCTCCCTCTCTCCTTCTCTTTGTCTCTCTCCTTTTCCTTCATTCACAGTCTCCTTCTCTCTCCTCTCTCCACTTCTCGCTCTAATTCACTCTCTCCCCTTCTCCGTTTCACTCCTTATCGCTCTCCTTCCCTATTGTTCCCTCTACTTCTCCATCTCTCCTCCCTCCCTCCTTGCCCTTCTCACTCTCCCTCCCCCTCTGTCCACCTCTCCTCTCTCTCCTTCTCCTTCTAGCTCTCTCCCTCCGTCTCTCCCTCTCTCCTTGTTTCCCCATTTCCTTCTCTCTCGTCCTACACTCTCCTTCTCTCTCCCCCCTCCTTCTCCTTGTTTTTCACTCTCTTGTTGCCCCGCGCTCTCTCCTTCTCACTCCTCTCTCCGATTCTCTCTTCCCTTCTATCTTCTCTCTCCTTATCCTTCACTCTCCGTCTTCAATCTCCTCCCCTCGCTCACCTTCTCCTCTACTTCAATACCTCTCCTTCTCTTTCCCCTTTTCCTTCTCTCCCTTGTCTCTCTCTCCCTCGCTTGCCTTCTCCTCTTGCTTCTGTCCCTCTCTCTCCTTCTCCTTCCCATCTCCGCTCTCCTCCCTCTCTCCGTCTCCTTCCCTCCTCCATCTCCCTCTACTTCTCCCTCCTTGTCCATCTCTCTCTCCCCTCCTCCCTCACTCTATCGTACTCTCTCGCTCTCCTCCCTTCTTCTCTCTCTTTCCTTCTCTCTCCTCCTCCTCTGTCTCTCCTCTCCTCGTCTCCTTCTTGCTCTCCTCCCCTCTCACTCCCATTGTCCTTCTCTCCCTCCCTCTCCCCTTCTCCTTCTCTCTGTGTGCCCTTATTCTTCTCTCCGTCGTTCTCCTTGTCCTCTCTCTTGTTCTCCTTCTCGTCTCCTTCTCCTCCTCCTCTCTCCTTCTTCTCCCTCCTCCTCTTCCTCCTTCTCTTTCTCTCATCTCTCTCCTCCTCCCTTTTCCTTTCCTCTCCGTCACCTTCACTCTCTCTCACTCCTCTCGTTCTCCTTCTCTCTTTCTCCCTCCCCCTTCTCCTTCTCTCTATGTCTCTCTCTCCTTACCATTTGTCTCTGCTTCTCCCTCCCTCTTTCCTTCTCTCCTTCCCTTCCAGTCTCCCCTTCCTTCCCTCTCTCCTTCTCCTCGTCTTTCTCCGTCTAGCTCACTTACCGACTCCCTCGCTCTTTCTCCCTCTCTCCTTCTCTTTGTCTCTCTCCTTTTCCTTCATTCACAGTCTCCTTCTCTCTCCTCTCTCCACTTCTCGCTCTAATTCACTCTCTCCCCTTCTCCGTTTCACTCCTTATCGCTCTCCTTCCCTATTGTTCCCTCTACTTCTCCATCTCTCCTCCCTCCCTCCTTGCCCTTCTCACTCTCCCCCCCCCCCCCCCCCCTCTGTCCACCTCTCCTCTCTCTCCTTCTCCTTCTAGCTCTCTCCCTCCGTCTCTCCCTCTCTCCTTGTTTCCCCATTTCCTTCTCTCTCGTCCTACACTCTCCTTCTCTCTCCCCCTCCTTCTCCTTGTTTTTCACTCTCTTGTTGCCCCGCGCTCTCTCCTTCTCACTCCTCTCTCCGATTCTCTCTTCCCTTCTATCTTCTCTCTCCTTATCCTTCACTCTCCGTCTTCAATCTCCTCCCCTCTCTCTCCTTCTCCTCTACTTCAATACCTCTCCTTCTCTTTCCCCTTTTCCTTCTCTCCCTTGTCTCTCTCTCCCTCGCTTGCCTTCTCCTCTTGCTTCTCTCCCTCTCTCTCCTTCTCCTTCCCATCTCCGCTCTCCTCCCTCTCTCCGTCTCCTTCCCTCCTCCATCTCCCTCTACTTCTCTCTCCTTGTCCATCTCTCTCCCCTCCTCCCTCACTCTATCGTACTCTCTCGCTCTCCTCCCTTCTTCTCTCTCTTTCCTTCTCTCTCCTCCTCCTCTGTCTCTCCTCTCCTCGTCTCCTTCTCGCTCTCCTCCCCTCTCACTCCCATTGTCCTTCTCTCCCTCCCTCTCCCCTTCTCCTTCTCTCCGTGTGCCCTTATTCTTCTCTCCGTCGTTCTCCTTGTCCTCTCTCTTGTTCTCCTTCTCGTCTCCTTCTCCTCCTCCTCTCTCCTTCTTCTCCCTCCTCCTCTTCCTCCTTCTCTTTCTCTCATCTCTCTCCTCCTCCCTTTTCTTTTCCTCTCCGTCACCTTCACTCTCTCTCACTCCTCTCGTTCTCCTTCTCTCTTTCTCCCTCCCCCTTCTCCTTCTCTCTATGTCTCTCTCTCCTTACCTTTTGTCTCTGCTTCTCCCTCCCTCTTTCCTTCTCTCCTTCCCTTCCAGTCTCCCCTTCCTTCCCTCTCTCCTTCTCCTCGCTCTTTCTCCGTCTAGCTCACTTACCGACTCCCTCGCTCTTTCTCCCTCTCTCCTTCTCTTTGTCTCTCTCCTTTTCCTTCATTCACAGTCTCCTTCTCTCTCCTCTCTCCACTTCTCGCTCTAATTCACTCTCTCCCCTTCTCCGTTTCACTCCTTATCGCTCTCCTTCCCTATTGTTCCCTCTACTTCTCCATCTCTCCTCCCTCCCTCCTTGCCCTTCTCACTCTCCCCCCCCTCTGTCCACCTCTCCTCTCTCTCCTTCTCCTTTTAGCTCTCTCCCTCCGTCTCTCCCTCTCTCCTTGTTTCCCCATTTCCTTCTCTCTCGTCCTACACTCTCCTTCTCTCTCCCCCCTCCTTCTCCTAGTTTTTCACTCTCTTGTTGCCCCGCGCTCTCTCCTTCTCACTCCTCTCTCCGATTCTCTCTTCCCTTCTATCTTCTCTCTCCTTATCCTTCACTCTCCGTCTTCAATCTCCTCCCCTCGCTCTCCTTCTCCTCTACTTCAATACCTCTCCTTCTCTTTCCCCTTTTCCTTCTCTCCCTTGTCTCTCTCTCCCTCGCTTGCCTTCTCCTCTTGCTTCTCTCCCTCTCTCTCCTTCTCCTTCCCATCTCCGTTCTCCTCCCTCTCTCCGTCTCCTTCCCTCCTCCATCTCCCTCTACTTCTCTCTCCTTGTCCATCTCTCTCTCCCCTCCTCCCTCACTCTATCGTACTCTCTCGCTCTCCTCCCTTCTTCTCTCTCTTTCCTTCTCTCTCCTCCTCCTCTGTCTCTCCTCTCCTCGTCTCCTTCTCGCTCTCCTCCCCTCTCACTCCCATTGTCCTTCTCTCCCTCCCTCTCCCCTTCTCCTTCTCTTTGTGTGCCCTTATTCTTCTCTCCGTCGTTCTCCTTGTCCTCTCTCTTGTTCTCCTTCTCGTCTCCTTCTCCTCCTCCTCTCTCCTTCTTCTCCCTCCTCCTCTTCCTCCTTCTCTTTCTCTCATCTCTCTCCTCCTCCCTTTTCTTTTCCTCTCCGTCACATTCACTCTCTCTCACTCCTCTCGTTCTCCTTCTCTCTTTCTCCCTCCCCCTTCTCCTTCTCTCTATGTCTCTCTCTCCTTAAAAGTCTCTGCTTCTCCCTCCCTCTTTCCTTCTCTCCTTCCCTTCCAGTCTCCCCTTCCTTCCCTCTCTCCTTCTCCTCGTCTTTCTCCGTCTAGCTCACTTACCGACTCCCTCGCTCTTTCTCCCTCTCTCCTTCTCTTTGTCTCTCTCCTCTCTCCACTTCTCGCTCTAATTCACTCTCTCCCCTTCTCCGTTTCACTCCTTATCGCTCTCCTTCCTTATTGTTCCCTCTACTTCTCCATCTCTCCTCCCTCCCTCCTTGCCCTTCTCACTCTCCCCCCCTCTGTCCACCTCTCCTCTCTCTCCTTCTCCTTCTAGCTCTCTCCCTCTGTCTCTCCCTCTCTCCTTGTTTCCCCATTTCCTTCTCTCTCGTCCTACGATCTCCTTCTCTCCCCCCCTCCTTCTCCTTGTTTTTCACTCTCTTGTTGCCCCGCGCTCTCTCCTTCTCTTTCCTCTCTCCGATTCTCTCTTCCCTTCTATCTTCTCTCTCCTTATCCTTCACTCTCCGTCTTCAATCTCCTCCCCTCTCTCTCCTTCTCCTCTACTTCAATACCTCTCCTTCTCTTTCCCCTTTTCCTTCTCTCCCTTGTCTCTCTCTCCCTCGCTTGCCTCCTCCTCTTGCTTCTCTCCCTCTCTCTCCTTCTCCTTCCCATCTCCGCTCTCCTCCCTCTCTCCGTCTCCTTCCCTCCCCCATCTCCCTCTACTTCTCTCTCCTTGTCCATCTCTCTCTCCCCTCCTCCCTCACTCTATCGTACTCTCTCGCTCTCCTCCCTTCTTATCTCTTTTTCCTTTTCTCTCCTCCTCCTCTGTCTCTCCTCTCCTCGTCTCCTTCTCGCTCTTCTCCCCTCTCACTCCCATTGTCCTTCTCTCCCTCCCTCTCCCCTTCTCCTTCTCTCTGTGTGCCTTTATTCTTCTCTCCGTCATTCTCCTTGTCCTCTCTCTTGTTCTCCTTCTCGTCTCCTTCTCCTCCTCCTCTCTCCTTCTTCTCCCTCCTCCTCTTCCTCCTTCTCTTTCTCTCATCTCTCTCCTCCTCCCTTTTCTTTTCCTCTCCGTCACCTTCACTCTCTCTCACTCCTCTCGTTCTCCTTCTCTCTTTCTCCCTCCCCCTTCTCCTTCTCTCTATGTCTCTCTCTCCTTACCTTTTGTCTCTGCTTCTCCCTCCCTCTTTCCTTCTCTCCTTCCCTTCCAGTCTCCCCTTCCTTCCCTCTCTCCTTCTCCTTGTCTTTCTCCGTCTAGCTCACTTACCGACTCCCTCGCTCTTTCTCCCTCTCTCCTTCTCTTTGTCTCCGTCTAGCTCTCTCCTTCATTCACAGTCTCCTTCTCTCTCCTCTCTCCACTTCTCGGTCTAATTCACTCTCTCCCCTTCTCCGTTTCACTCCTTATCGCTCTCCTTCCCTATTGTTCCCTCTACTTCTCCATCTCTCCTCCCTCCCTCCTTGCCCTTCTCACTCTCCCCCCCTCTGTCCACCTCTCCTCTCTCTCCTTCTCCTTCTAGCTCTCTCCCTCCGTCTCTCCCTCTCTCCTTGTTTCCCCATTTCCTTCTCTCTCGTCCTACACTCTCCTTCTCTCTCCCCCCTCCTTCTCCTTGTTTTTCACTCTCTTGTTGCCCCGCGCTCTCTCCTTCTCACTCCTCTCTCCGATTCTCTCTTCCCTTCTATCTTCTCTCTCCTTATCCTTCACTCTCCGTCTTCAATCTCCTCCCCTCTCTCTCCTTCTCCTCTACTTCAATACCTCTCCTTCTCTTTCCCCTTTTCCTTCTCTCCCTTGTCTCTCTCTCCCTCGCTTGCCTTCTCCTCTTGCTTCTCTCCCTCTCTCTCCTTCTCCTTCCCATCTCCGCTCTCCTCCCTCTCTCCGTCTCCTTCCCTCCTCCATCTCCCTCTACTTCTCTCTCCTTGTCCATCTCTCTCTCCCCTCCTCCCTCACTCTATCGTACTCTCTCGCTCTCCTCCCTTCTTCTCTCTCTTTCCTTCTCTCTCCTCCTCCTCTGTCTCTCCTCTCCTCGTCTCCTTCTTGCTCTCCTCCCCTCTCACTCCCATTGTCTTTCTCTCCCTCCCTCTCCCCTTCTCCTTCTCTCTGTGTGCCCTTATTCTTCTCTCCGTCGTTCTCCTTGTCCTCTCTCTTGTTCTCCTTCTCGTCTCCTTCTCCTCCTCCTCTCTCCTTCTTCTCCCTCCTCCTCTTCCTCCTTCTCTTTCTCTCATCTCTCTCCTCCTCCCTTTTCTTTTCCTCTCAGGCACCTTCACTCTCTCTCACTCCTCTCGTTCTCCTTCTCTCTTTCTCCCTCCCCCTTCTCCTTCTCTCTATGTCTCTCTCTCCTTACCTTTTGTCTCTGCTTCTCCCTCCCTCTTTCCTTCTCTCCTTCCCTTCCAGTCTCCCCTTCCTTCCCTCTCTCCTTCTCCTCGTCTTTCTCCGTCTAGCTCACTTACCGACTCCCTCGCTCTTTCTCCCTCTCTCCTTGTCTTTGTCTCTCTCCTCTCTCCACTTCTCGCTCTAATTCACTCTCTCCCCTTCTCCGTTTCACTCCTTATCGCTCTCCTTCCCTATTGTTCCCTCTACTTCTCCATCTCTCCTCCCTCCCTCCTTGCCCTTCTCACTCTCCCCCCCCCCCTCTGTCCACCTCTCCTCTCTCTCCTTCTCCTTCTAGCTCTCTCCCTCCGTCTCTCCCTCTCTCCTTGTTTCCCCATTTCCTTCTCTCTCGTCCTACACTCTCCTTCTCTCTCCCCCCTCCTTCTCCTTGTTTTTCACTCTCTTGTTGCCCCGCGCTCTCTCCTTCTCACTCCTCTCTCCGATTCTCTCTTCCCTTCTATCTTCTCTCTCCTTATCCTTCACTCTCCGTCTTCAATCTCCTCCCCTCTCTCTCCTTCTCCTCTACTTCAATACCTCTCCTTCTCTTTCCCCTTTTCCTTCTCTCCCTTGTCTCTCTCTCCCTCGCTTGCCTTCTCCTCTTGCTTCTCTCCCTCTCTCTCCTTCTCCTTCCCATCTCCGCTCTCCTCCCTCTCTCCGTCTCCTTCCCTCCTCCATCTCCCTCTACTTCTCTCTCCTTGTCCATCTCTCTCTCCCCTCCTCCCTCACTCTATCGTACTCTCTCGCTCTCCTCCCTTCTTCTCTCTCTTTCCTTCTCTCTCCTCCTCCTCTGTCTCTCCTCTCCTCGTCTCCTTCTCGCTCTCCTCCCCTCTCACTCCCATTGTCCTTCTCTCCCTCCCTCTCCCCTTCTCCTTCTCTCTGTGTGCCCTTATTCTTCTCTCCGTCGTTCTCCTTGTCCTCTCTCTTGTTCTCCTTCTCGTCTCCTTCTCCTCCTCCTCTCTCCTTCTTCTCCCTCCTCCTCTTCCTCCTTCTCTTTCTCTCATCTCTCTCCTCCTCCCTTTTCTTTTCCTCTCAGGCACCTTCACTCTCTCTCACTCCTCTCGTTCTCCTTCTCTCTTTCTCCCTCCCCCTTCTCCTTCTCTCTATGTCTCTCTCTCCTTACCTTTTGTCTCTGCTTCTCCCTCCCTCTTTCCTTCTCTCCTTCCCTTCCAGTCTCCCCTTCCTTCCCTCTCTCCTTCTCCTCGTCTTTCTCCGTCTAGCTCACTTACCGACTCCCTCGCTCTTTCTCCCTCTCTCCTTCTCTTTGTCTCTCTCCTCTCTCCACTTCTCGCTCTAATTCACTCTCTCCCCTTCTCCGTTTCACTCCTTATCGCTCTCCTTCCCTATTGTTCCCTCTACTTCTCCATCTCTCCTCCCTCCCTCCTTGCCCTTCTCACTCTCCCCCCCTCTGTCCACCTCTCCTCTCTCTCCTTCTCCTTCTAGCTCTCTCCCTCTGTCTCTCCCTCTCTCCTTGTTTCCCCATTTCCTTCTCTCTCGTCCTACGATCTCCTTCTCTCCCCCCCTCCTTCTCCTTGTTTTTCACTCTCTTGTTGCCCCGCGCTCTCTCCTTCTCTTTCCTCTCTCCGATTCTCTCTTCCCTTCTATCTTCTCTCTCCTTATCCTTCACTCTCCGTCTTCAATCTCCTCCCCTCTCTCTCCTTCTCCTCTACTTCAATACCTCTCCTTCTCTTTCCCCTTTTCCTTCTCTCCCTTGTCTCTCTCTCCCTCGCTTGCCTCCTCCTCTTGCTTCTCTCCCTCTCTCTCCTTCTCCTTCCCATCTCCGCTCTCCTCCCTCTCTCCGTCTCCTTCCCTCCCCCATCTCCCTCTACTTCTCTCTCCTTGTCCATCTCTCTCTCCCCTCCTCCCTCACTCTATCGTACTCTCTCGCTCTCCTCCCTTCTTATCTCTCTTTCCTTTTCTCTCCTCCTCCTCTGTCTCTCCTCTCCTCGTCTCCTTCTCGCTCTTCTCCCCTCTCACTCCCATTGTCCTTCTCTCCCTCCCTCTCCCCTTCTCCTTCTCTCTGTGTGCCCTTATTCTTCTCTCCGTCGTTCTCCTTGTCCTCTCTCTTGTTCTCCTTCTCGTCTCCTTCTCCTCCTCCTCTCTCCTTCTTCTCCCTCCTCCTCTTCCTCCTTCTCTTTCTCTCATCTCTCTCCTCCTCCCTTTTCTTTTCCTCTCCGTCACCTTCACTCTCTCTCACTCCTCTCGTTCTCCTTCTCTCTTTCTCCCTCCCCCTTCTCCTTCTCTCTATGTCTCTCTCTCCTTACCTTTTGTCTCTGCTTCTCCCTCCCTCTTTCCTTCTCTCCTTCCCTTCCAGTCTCCCCTTCCTTCCCTCTCTCCTTCTCCTCGTCTTTCTCCGTCTAGCTCACTTACCGACTCCCTCGCTCTTTCTCCCTCTCTCCTTCTCTTTGTCTCCGTCTAGCTCTCTCCTTCATTCACAGTCTCCTTCTCTCTCCTCTCTCCACTTCTCGGTCTAATTCACTCTCTCCCCTTCTCCGTTTCACTCCTTATCGCTCTCCTTCCCTATTGTTCCCTCTACTTCTCCATCTCTCCTCCCTCCCTCCTTGCCCTTCTCACTCTCCCCCCCTCTGTCCACCTCTCCTCTCTCTCCTTCTCCTTCTAGCTCTCTCCCTCCGTCTCTCCCTCTCTCCTTGTTTCCCCATTTCCTTCTCTCTCGTCCTACACTCTCCTTCTCTCTCCCCCCTCCTTCTCCTTGTTTTTCACTCTCTTGTTGCCCCGCGCTCTCTCCTTCTCACTCCTCTCTCCGATTCTCTCTTCCCTTCTATCTTCTCTCTCCTTATCCTTCACTCTCCGTCTTCAATCTCCTCCCCTCTCTCTCCTTCTCCTCTACTTCAATACCTCTCCTTCTCTTTCCCCTTTTCCTTCTCTCCCTTGTCTCTCTCTCCCTCGCTTGCCTTCTCCTCTTGCTTCTCTCCCTCTCTCTCCTTCTCCTTCCCATCTCCGCTCTCCTCCCTCTCTCCGTCTCCTTCCCTCCTCCATCTCCCTCTACTTCTCTCTCCTTGTCCATCTCTCTCTCCCCTCCTCCCTCACTCTATCGTACTCTCTCGCTCTCCTCCCTTCTTCTCTCTCTTTCCTTCTCTCTCCTCCTCCTCTGTCTCTCCTCTCCTCGTCTCCTTCTCGCTCTCCTCCCCTCTCACTCCCATTGTCCTTCTCTCCCTCCCTCTCCCCTTCTCCTTCTCTCCGTGTGCCCTTATTCTTCTCTCCGTCGTTCTCCTTGTCCTCTCTCTTGTTCTCCTTCTCGTCTCCTTCTCCTCCTCCTCTCTCCTTCTTCTCCCTCCTCCTCTTCCTCCTTCTCTTTCTCTCATCTCTCTCCTCCTCCCTTTTCTTTTCCTCTCCGTCACCTTCACTCTCTCTCACTCCTCTCGTTCTCCTTCTCTCTTTCTCCCTCCCCCTTCTCCTTCTCTCTATGTCTCTCTCTCCTTACCTTTTGTCTCTGCTTCTCCCTCCCTCTTTCCTTCTCTCCTTCCCTTCCAGTCTCCCCTTCCTTCCCTCTCTCCTTCTCCTCGTCTTTCTCGGTCTAGCTCACTTACCGACTCCCTCGCTCTTTCTCCCTCTCTCCATCTCTTTGTCTCTCTCCTTTTCCTTCATTCACAGTCTCCTTCTCTCTCCTCTCTCCACTTCTCGGTCTAATTCACTCTCTCCCCTTCTCCGTTTCACTCCTTATCGCTCTCCTTCCCTATTGTTCCCTCTACTTCTCCATCTCTCCTCCCTCCCTCCTTGCCCTTCTCACTCTCCCCCCCTCTGTCCACCTCTCCTCTCTCTCCTTCTCCTTCTAGCTCTCTCCCTCCGTCTCTCCCTCTCTCCTTGTTTCCCCATTTCCTTCTCTCTCGTCCTACACTCTCCTTCTCTCTCCCCCCTCCTTCTCCTTGTTGCCCCGCGCTCTCTCCTTCTCACTCCTCTCTCCGATTCTCTCTTCCCTTCTATCTTCTCTCTCCTTATCCTTCACTCTCCGTCTTCAATCTCCTCCCCTCTCTCTCCTTCTCCTCTACTTCAATACCTCTCCTTCTCTTTCCCCTTTTCCTTCTCTCCCTTGTCTCTCTCTCCCTCGCTTGCCTTCTCCTCTTGCTTCTCTCCCTCTCTCTCCTTCTCCTTCCCATCTCCGCTCTCCTCCCTCTCTCCGTCTCCTTCCCTCCTCCATCTCCCTCTACTTCTCTCTCCTTGTCCATCTCTCTCTCCCCTCCTCCCTCACTCTATCGTACTCTCTCGCTCTCCTCCCTTCTTCTCTCTCTTTCCTTCTCTCTCCTCCTCCTCTGTCTCTCCTCTCCTCGTCTCCTTCTCGCTCTCCTCCCCTCTCACTCCCATTGTCCTTCTCTCCCTCCCTCTCCCCTTCTCCTTCTCTCTGTGTGCCCTTATTCTTCTCTCCGTCGTTCTCCTTGTCCTCTCTCTTGTTCTCCTTCTCGTCTCCTTCTCCTCCTCCTCTCTCCTTCTTCTCCCTCCTCCTCTTCCTCCTTCTCTTTCTCTCATCTCTCTCCTCCTCCCTTTTCTTTTCCTCTCAGGCACCTTCACTCTCTCTCACTCCTCTCGTTCTCCTTCTCTCTTTCTCCCTCCCCCTTCTCCTTCTCTCTATGTCTCTCTCTCCTTACCTTTTGTCTCTGCTTCTCCCTCCCTCTTTCCTTCTCTCCTTCCCTTCCAGTCTCCCCTTCCTTCCCTCTCTCCTTCTCCTCGTCTTTCTCCGTCTAGCTCACTTACCGACTCCCTCGCTCTTTCTCCCTCTCTCCTTCTCTTTGTCTCTCTCCTCTCTCCACTTCTCGCTCTAATTCACTCTCTCCCCTTCTCCGTTTCACTCCTTATCGCTCTCCTTCCCTATTGTTCCCTCTACTTCTCCATCTCTCCTCCCTCCCTCCTTGCCCTTCTCACTCTCCCCCCCTCTGTCCACCTCTCCTCTCTCTCCTTCTCCTTCTAGCTCTCTCCCTCTGTCTCTCCCTCTCTCCTTGTTTCCCCATTTCCTTCTCTCTCGTCCTACGATCTCCTTCTCTCCCCCCCTCCTTCTCCTTGTTTTTCACTCTCTTGTTGCCCCGCGCTCTCTCCTTCTCTTTCCTCTCTCCGATTCTCTCTTCCCTTCTATCTTCTCTCTCCTTATCCTTCACTCTCCGTCTTCAATCTCCTCCCCTCTCTCTCCTTCTCCTCTACTTCAATACCTCTCCTTCTCTTTCCCCTTTTCCTTCTCTCCCTTGTCTCTCTCTCCCTCGCTTGCCTCCTCCTCTTGCTTCTCTCCCTCTCTCTCCTTCTCCTTCCCATCTCCGCTCTCCTCCCTCTCTCCGTCTCCTTCCCTCCCCCATCTCCCTCTACTTCTCTCTCCTTGTCCATCTCTCTCTCCCCTCCTCCCTCACTCTATCGTACTCTCTCGCTCTCCTCCCTTCTTATCTCTCTTTCCTTTTCTCTCCTCCTCCTCTGTCTCTCCTCTCCTCGTCTCCTTCTCGCTCTTCTCCCCTCTCACTCCCATTGTCCTTCTCTCCCTCCCTCTCCCCTTCTCCTTCTCTCTGTGTGCCCTTATTCTTCTCTCCGTCGTTCTCCTTGTCCTCTCTCTTGTTCTCCTTCTCGTCTCCTTCTCCTCCTCCTCTCTCCTTCTTCTCCCTCCTCCTCTTCCTCCTTCTCTTTCTCTCATCTCTCTCCTCCTCCCTTTTCTTTTCCTCTCCGTCACCTTCACTCTCTCTCACTCCTCTCGTTCTCCTTCTCTCTTTCTCCCTCCCCCTTCTCCTTCTCTCTATGTCTCTCTCTCCTTACCTTTTGTCTCTGCTTCTCCCTCCCTCTTTCCTTCTCTCCTTCCCTTCCAGTCTCCCCTTCCTTCCCTCTCTCCTTCTCCTCGTCTTTCTCCGTCTAGCTCACTTACCGACTCCCTCGCTCTTTCTCCCTCTCTCCTTCTCTTTGTCTCCGTCTAGCTCTCTCCTTCATTCACAGTCTCCTTCTCTCTCCTCTCTCCACTTCTCGGTCTAATTCACTCTCTCCCCTTCTCCGTTTCACTCCTTATCGCTCTCCTTCCCTATTGTTCCCTCTACTTCTCCATCTCTCCTCCCTCCCTCCTTGCCCTTCTCACTCTCCCCCCCTCTGTCCACCTCTCCTCTCTCTCCTTCTCCTTCTAGCTCTCTCCCTCCGTCTCTCCCTCTCTCCTTGTTTCCCCATTTCCTTCTCTCTCGTCCTACACTCTCCTTCTCTCTCCCCCCTCCTTCTCCTTGTTTTTCACTCTCTTGTTGCCCCGCGCTCTCTCCTTCTCACTCCTCTCTCCGATTCTCTCTTCCCTTCTATCTTCTCTCTCCTTATCCTTCACTCTCCGTCTTCAATCTCCTCCCCTCTCTCTCCTTCTCCTCTACTTCAATACCTCTCCTTCTCTTTCCCCTTTTCCTTCTCTCCCTTGTCTCTCTCTCCCTCGCTTGCCTTCTCCTCTTGCTTCTCTCCCTCTCTCTCCTTCTCCTTCCCATCTCCGCTCTCCTCCCTCTCTCCGTCTCCTTCCCTCCTCCATCTCCCTCTACTTCTCTCTCCTTGTCCATCTCTCTCTCCCCTCCTCCCTCACTCTATCGTACTCTCTCGCTCTCCTCCCTTCTTCTCTCTCTTTCCTTCTCTCTCCTCCTCCTCTGTCTCTCCTCTCCTCGTCTCCTTCTCGCTCTCCTCCCCTCTCACTCCCATTGTCCTTCTCTCCCTCCCTCTCCCCTTCTCCTTCTCTCCGTGTGCCCTTATTCTTCTCTCCGTCGTTCTCCTTGTCCTCTCTCTTGTTCTCCTTCTCGTCTCCTTCTCCTCCTCCTCTCTCCTTCTTCTCCCTCCTCCTCTTCCTCCTTCTCTTTCTCTCATCTCTCTCCTCCTCCCTTTTCTTTTCCTCTCCGTCACCTTCACTCTCTCTCACTCCTCTCGTTCTCCTTCTCTCTTTCTCCCTCCCCCTTCTCCTTCTCTCTATGTCTCTCTCTCCTTACCTTTTGTCTCTGCTTCTCCCTCCCTCTTTCCTTCTCTCCTTCCCTTCCAGTCTCCCCTTCCTTCCCTCTCTCCTTCTCCTCGTCTTTCTCGGTCTAGCTCACTTACCGACTCCCTCGCTCTTTCTCCCTCTCTCCATCTCTTTGTCTCTCTCCTTTTCCTTCATTCACAGTCTCCTTCTCTCTCCTCTCTCCACTTCTCGGTCTAATTCACTCTCTCCCCTTCTCCGTTTCACTCCTTATCGCTCTCCTTCCCTATTGTTCCCTCTACTTCTCCATCTCTCCTCCCTCCCTCCTTGCCCTTCTCACTCTCCCCCCCTCTGTCCACCTCTCCTCTCTCTCCTTCTCCTTCTAGCTCTCTCCCTCCGTCTCTCCCTCTCTCCTTGTTTCCCCATTTCCTTCTCTCTCGTCCTACACTCTCCTTCTCTCTCCCCCCTCCTTCTCCTTGTTGCCCCGCGCTCTCTCCTTCTCACTCCTCTCTCCGATTCTCTCTTCCCTTCTATCTTCTCTCTCCTTATCCTTCACTCTCC
Organism: Triglochin maritima; assembly: GCA_963682175.1. Lineage (NCBI taxonomy): Eukaryota > Viridiplantae > Streptophyta > Magnoliopsida > Alismatales > Juncaginaceae > Triglochin > Triglochin maritima. The sequence goes on along the minus strand of OY821790.1, from coordinate 12,536,887 downwards.
GTCTTCAATCTCCTCCCCTCTCTCTCCTTCTCCTCTACTTCAATACCTCTCCTTCTCTTTCCCCTTTTCCTTCTCTCCCTTGTCTCTCTCTCCCTCGCTTGCCTTCTCCTCTTGCTTCTCTCCCTCTCTCTCCTTCTCCTTCCCATCTCCGCTCTCCTCCCTCTCTCCGTCTCCTTCCCTCCTCCATCTCCCTCTACTTCTCTCTCCTTGTCCATCTCTCTCTCCCCTCCTCCCTCACTCTATCGTACTCTCTCGCTCTCCTCCCTTCTTCTCTCTCTTTCCTTCTCTCTCCTCCTCCTCTGTCTCTCCTCTCCTCGTCTCCTTCTCGCTCTCCTCCCCTCTCACTCCCATTGTCCTTCTCTCCCTCCCTCTCCCCTTCTCCTTCTCTCTGTGTGCCCTTATTCTTCTCTCCGTCGTTCTCCTTGTCCTCTCTCTTGTTCTCCTTCTCGTCTCCTTCTCCTCCTCCTCTCTCCTTCTTCTCCCTCCTCCTCTTCCTCCTTCTCTTTCTCTCATCTCTCTCCTCCTCCCTTTTCTTTTCCTCTCAGGCACCTTCACTCTCTCTCACTCCTCTCGTTCTCCTTCTCTCTTTCTCCCTCCCCCTTCTCCTTCTCTCTATGTCTCTCTCTCCTTACCTTTTGTCTCTGCTTCTCCCTCCCTCTTTCCTTCTCTCCTTCCCTTCCAGTCTCCCCTTCCTTCCCTCTCTCCTTCTCCTCGTCTTTCTCCGTCTAGCTCACTTACCGACTCCCTCGCTCTTTCTCCCTCTCTCCTTCTCTTTGTCTCTCTCCTCTCTCCACTTCTCGCTCTAATTCACTCTCTCCCCTTCTCCGTTTCACTCCTTATCGCTCTCCTTCCCTATTGTTCCCTCTACTTCTCCATCTCTCCTCCCTCCCTCCTTGCCCTTCTCACTCTCCCCCCCTCTGTCCACCTCTCCTCTCTCTCCTTCTCCTTCTAGCTCTCTCCCTCTGTCTCTCCCTCTCTCCTTGTTTCCCCATTTCCTTCTCTCTCGTCCTACGATCTCCTTCTCTCCCCCCCTCCTTCTCCTTGTTTTTCACTCTCTTGTTGCCCCGCGCTCTCTCCTTCTCTTTCCTCTCTCCGATTCTCTCTTCCCTTCTATCTTCTCTCTCCTTATCCTTCACTCTCCGTCTTCAATCTCCTCCCCTCTCTCTCCTTCTCCTCTACTTCAATACCTCTCCTTCTCTTTCCCCTTTTCCTTCTCTCCCTTGTCTCTCTCTCCCTCGCTTGCCTCCTCCTCTTGCTTCTCTCCCTCTCTCTCCTTCTCCTTCCCATCTCCGCTCTCCTCCCTCTCTCCGTCTCCTTCCCTCCCCCATCTCCCTCTACTTCTCTCTCCTTGTCCATCTCTCTCTCCCCTCCTCCCTCACTCTATCGTACTCTCTCGCTCTCCTCCCTTCTTATCTCTCTTTCCTTTTCTCTCCTCCTCCTCTGTCTCTCCTCTCCTCGTCTCCTTCTCGCTCTTCTCCCCTCTCACTCCCATTGTCCTTCTCTCCCTCCCTCTCCCCTTCTCCTTCTCTCTGTGTGCCCTTATTCTTCTCTCCGTCGTTCTCCTTGTCCTCTCTCTTGTTCTCCTTCTCGTCTCCTTCTCCTCCTCCTCTCTCCTTCTTCTCCCTCCTCCTCTTCCTCCTTCTCTTTCTCTCATCTCTCTCCTCCTCCCTTTTCTTTTCCTCTCCGTCACCTTCACTCTCTCTCACTCCTCTCGTTCTCCTTCTCTCTTTCTCCCTCCCCCTTCTCCTTCTCTCTATGTCTCTCTCTCCTTACCTTTTGTCTCTGCTTCTCCCTCCCTCTTTCCTTCTCTCCTTCCCTTCCAGTCTCCCCTTCCTTCCCTCTCTCCTTCTCCTCGTCTTTCTCCGTCTAGCTCACTTACCGACTCCCTCGCTCTTTCTCCCTCTCTCCTTCTCTTTGTCTCCGTCTAGCTCTCTCCTTCATTCACAGTCTCCTTCTCTCTCCTCTCTCCACTTCTCGGTCTAATTCACTCTCTCCCCTTCTCCGTTTCACTCCTTATCGCTCTCCTTCCCTATTGTTCCCTCTACTTCTCCATCTCTCCTCCCTCCTTCCTTGCCCTTCTCACTCTCCCCCCCTCTGTCCACCTCTCCTCTCTCTCCTTCTCCTTCTAGCTCTCTCCCTCCGTCTCTCCCTCTCTCCTTGTTTCCCCATTTCCTTCTCTCTCGTCCTACACTCTCCTTCTCTCTCCCCCCTCCTTCTCCTTGTTTTTCACTCTCTTGTTGCCCCGCGCTCTCTCCTTCTCACTCCTCTCTCCGATTCTCTCTTCCCTTCTATCTTCTCTCTCCTTATCCTTCACTCTCCGTCTTCAATCTCCTCCCCTCTCTCTCCTTCTCCTCTACTTCAATACCTCTCCTTCTCTTTCCCCTTTTCCTTCTCTCCCTTGTCTCTCTCTCCCTCGCTTGCCTTCTCCTCTTGCTTCTCTCCCTCTCTCTCCTTCTCCTTCCCATCTCCGCTCTCCTCCCTCTCTCCGTCTCCTTCCCTCCTCCATCTCCCTCTACTTCTCTCTCCTTGTCCATCTCTCTCTCCCCTCCTCCCTCACTCTATCGTACTCTCTCGCTCTCCTCCCTTCTTCTCTCTCTTTCCTTCTCTCTCCTCCTCCTCTGTCTCTCCTCTCCTCGTCTCCTTCTCGCTCTCCTCCCCTCTCACTCCCATTGTCCTTCTCTCCCTCCCTCTCCCCTTCTCCTTCTCTCCGTGTGCCCTTATTCTTCTCTCCGTCGTTCTCCTTGTCCTCTCTCTTGTTCTCCTTCTCGTCTCCTTCTCCTCCTCCTCTCTCCTTCTTCTCCCTCCTCCTCTTCCTCCTTCTCTTTCTCTCATCTCTCTCCTCCTCCCTTTTCTTTTCCTCTCCGTCACCTTCACTCTCTCTCACTCCTCTCGTTCTCCTTCTCTCTTTCTCCCTCCCCCTTCTCCTTCTCTCTATGTCTCTCTCTCCTTACCTTTTGTCTCTGCTTCTCCCTCCCTCTTTCCTTCTCTCCTTCCCTTCCAGTCTCCCCTTCCTTCCCTCTCTCCTTCTCCTCGTCTTTCTCGGTCTAGCTCACTTACCGACTCCCTCGCTCTTTCTCCCTCTCTCCATCTCTTTGTCTCTCTCCTTTTCCTTCATTCACAGTCTCCTTCTCTCTCCTCTCTCCACTTCTCGGTCTAATTCACTCTCTCCCCTTCTCCGTTTCACTCCTTATCGCTCTCCTTCCCTATTGTTCCCTCTACTTCTCCATCTCTCCTCCCTCCCTCCTTGCCCTTCTCACTCTCCCCCCCTCTGTCCACCTCTCCTCTCTCTCCTTCTCCTTCTAGCTCTCTCCCTCCGTCTCTCCCTCTCTCCTTGTTTCCCCATTTCCTTCTCTCTCGTCCTACACTCTCCTTCTCTCTCCCCCCTCCTTCTCCTTGTTGCCCCGCGCTCTCTCCTTCTCACTCCTCTCTCCGATTCTCTCTTCCCTTCTATCTTCTCTCTCCTTATCCTTCACTCTCCGTCTTCAATCTCCTCCCCTCTCTCTCCTTCTCCTCTACTTCAATACCTCTCCTTCTCTTTCCCCTTTTCCTTCTCTCCCTTGTCTCTCTCTCCCTCGCTTGCCTTCTCCTCTTGCTTCTCTCCCTCTCTCTCCTTCTCCTTCCCATCTCCGCTCTCCTCCCTCTCTCCGTCTCCTTCCCTCCTCCATCTCCCTCTACTTCTCTCTCCTTGTCCATCTCTCTCTCCCCTCCTCCCTCACTCTATCGTACTCTCTCGCTCTCCTCCCTTCTTCTCTCTCTTTCCTTCTCTCTCCTCCTCCTCTGTCTCTCCTCTCCTCGTCTCCTTCTCGCTCTCCTCCCCTCTCACTCCCATTGTCCTTCTCTCCCTCCCTCTCCCCTTCTCCTTCTCTCTGTGTGCCCTTATTCTTCTCTCCGTCGTTCTCCTTGTCCTCTCTCTTGTTCTCCTTCTCGTCTCCTTCTCCTCCTCCTCTCTCCTTCTTCTCCCTCCTCCTCTTCCTCCTTCTCTTTCTCTCATCTCTCTCCTCCTCCCTTTTCTTTTCCTCTCAGGCACCTTCACTCTCTCTCACTCCTCTCGTTCTCCTTCTCTCTTTCTCCCTCCCCCTTCTCCTTCTCTCTATGTCTCTCTCTCCTTACCTTTTGTCTCTGCTTCTCCCTCCCTCTTTCCTTCTCTCCTTCCCTTCCAGTCTCCCCTTCCTTCCCTCTCTCCTTCTCCTCGTCTTTCTCCGTCTAGCTCACTTACCGACTCCCTCGCTCTTTCTCCCTCTCTCCTTCTCTTTGTCTCTCTCCTCTCTCCACTTCTCGCTCTAATTCACTCTCTCCCCTTCTCCGTTTCACTCCTTATCGCTCTCCTTCCCTATTGTTCCCTCTACTTCTCCATCTCTCCTCCCTCCCTCCTTGCCCTTCTCACTCTCCCCCCCTCTGTCCACCTCTCCTCTCTCTCCTTCTCCTTCTAGCTCTCTCCCTCCGTCTCTCCCTCTCTCCTTGTTTCCCCATTTCCTTCTCTCTCGTCCTACACTCTCCTTCTCTCTCCCCCCTCCTTCTCCTTGTTTTTCACTCTCTTGTTGCCCCGCGCTCTCTCCTTCTCTTTCCTCTCTCCGATTCTCTCTTCCCTTCTATCTTCTCTCTCCTTATCCTTCACTCTCCGTCTTCAATCTCCTCCCCTCTCTCTCCTTCTCCTCTACTTCAATACCTCTCCTTCTCTTTCCCCTTTTCCTTCTCTCCCTTGTCTCTCTCTCCCTCGCTTGCCTCCTCCTCTTGCTTCTCTCCCTCTCTCTCCTTCTCCTTCCCATCTCCGCTCTCCTCCCTCTCTCCGTCTCCTTCCCTCCCCCATCTCCCTCTACTTCTCTCTCCTTGTCCATCTCTCTCTCCCCTCCTCCCTCACTCTATCGTACTCTCTCGCTCTCCTCCCTTCTTATCTCTCTTTCCTTTTCTCTCCTCCTCCTCTGTCTCTCCTCTCCTCGTCTCCTTCTCGCTCTTCTCCCCTCTCACTCCCATTGTCCTTCTCTCCCTCCCTCTCCCCTTCTCCTTCTCTCTGTGTGCCCTTATTCTTCTCTCCGTCGTTCTCCTTGTCCTCTCTCTTGTTCTCCTTCTCGTCTCCTTCTCCTCCTCCTCTCTCCTTCTTCTCCCTCCTCCTCTTCCTCCTTCTCTTTCTCTCATCTCTCTCCTCCTCCCTTTTCTTTTCCTCTCCGTCACCTTCACCCTCTCTCACTCCTCTCGTTCTCCTTCTCTCTTTCTCCCTCCCCCTTCTCCTTCTCTCTATGTCTCTCTCTCCTTACCTTTTGTCTCTGCTTCTCCCTCCCTCTTTCCTTCTCTCCTTCCCTTCCAGTCTCCCCTTCCTTCCCTCTCTCCTTCTCCTCGTCTTTCTCCGTCTAGCTCACTTACCGACTCCCTCGCTCTTTCTCCCTCTCTCCTTCTCTTTGTCTCCGTCTAGCTCTCTCCTTCATTCACAGTCTCCTTCTCTCTCCTCTCTCCACTTCTCGGTCTAATTCACTCTCTCCCCTTCTCCGTTTCACTCCTTATCGCTCTCCTTCCCTATTGTTCCCTCTACTTCTCCATCTCTCCTCCCTCCCTCCTTGCCCTTCTCACTCTCCCCCCCTCTGTCCACCTCTCCTCTCTCTCCTTCTCCTTCTAGCTCTCTCCCTCCGTCTCTCCCTCTCTCCTTGTTTCCCCATTTCCTTCTCTCTCGTCCTACACTCTCCTTCTCTCTCCCCCCTCCTTCTCCTTGTTTTTCACTCTCTTGTTGCCCCGCGCTCTCTCCTTCTCACTCCTCTCTCCGATTCTCTCTTCCCTTCTATCTTCTCTCTCCTTATCCTTCACTCTCCGTCTTCAATCTCCTCCCCTCTCTCTCCTTCTCCTCTACTTCAATACCTCTCCTTCTCTTTCCCCTTTTCCTTCTCTCCCTTGTCTCTCTCTCCCTCGCTTGCCTTCTCCTCTTGCTTCTCTCCCTCTCTCTCCTTCTCCTTCCCATCTCCGCTCTCCTCCCTCTCTCCGTCTCCTTCCCTCCTCCATCTCCCTCTACTTCTCTCTCCTTGTCCATCTCTCTCTCCCCTCCTCCCTCACTCTATCGTACTCTCTCGCTCTCCTCCCTTCTTCTCTCTCTTTCCTTCTCTCTCCTCCTCCTCTGTCTCTCCTCTCCTCGTCTCCTTCTCGCTCTCCTCCCCTCTCACTCCCATTGTCCTTCTCTCCCTCCCTCTCCCCTTCTCCTTCTCTCCGTGTGCCCTTATTCTTCTCTCCGTCGTTCTCCTTGTCCTCTCTCTTGTTCTCCTTCTCGTCTCCTTCTCCTCCTCCTCTCTCCTTCTTCTCCCTCCTCCTCTTCCTCCTTCACTTTCTCTCATCTCTCTCCTCCTCCCTTTTCTTTTCCTCTCCGTCACCTTCACTCTCTCTCACTCCTCTCGTTCTCCTTCTCTCTTTCTCCCTCCCCCTTCTCCTTCTCTCTATGTCTCTCTCTCCTTACCTTTTGTCTCTGCTTCTCCCTCCCTCTTTCCTTCTCTCCTTCCCTTCCAGTCTCCCCTTCCTTCCCTCTCTCCTTCTCCTCGTCTTTCTCCGTCTAGCTCACTTACCGACTCCCTCGCTCTTTCTCCCTCTCTCCTTCTCTTTGTCTCCGTCTAGCTCTCTCCTTCATTCACAGTCTCCTTCTCTCTCCTCTCTCCACTTCTCGGTCTAATTCAGTCTCTCCCCTTCTCCGTTTCACTCCTTATCGCTCTCCTTCCCTATTGTTCCCTCTACTTCTCCATCTCTCCTCCCTCCCTCCTTGCCCTTCTCACTCTCCCCCCCTCTGTCCACCTCTCCTCTCTCTCCTTCTCCTTCTAGCTCTCTCCCTCCGTCTCTCCCTCTCTCCTTGTTTCCCCATTTCCTTCTCTCTCGTCCTACACTCTCCTTCTCTCTCCCCCCTCCTTCTCCTTGTTTTTCACTCTCTTGTTGCCCCGCGCTCTCTCCTTCTCACTCCTCTCTCCGATTCTCTCTTCCCTTCTATCTTCTCTCTCCTTATCCTTCACTCTCCGTCTTCAATCTCCTCCCCTCTCTCTCCTTCTCCTCTACTTCAATACCTCTCCTTCTCTTTCCCCTTTTCCTTCTCTCCCTTGTCTCTCTCTCCCTCGCTTGCCTTCTCCTCTTGCTTCTCTCCCTCTCTCTCCTTCTCCTTCCCATCTCCGCTCTCCTCCCTCTCTCCGTCTCCTTCCCTCCTCCATCTCCCTCTACTTCTCTCTCCTTGTCCATCTCTCTCTCCCCTCCTCCCTCACTCTATCGTACTCTCTCGCTCTCCTCCCTTCTTCTCTCTCTTTCCTTCTCTCTCCTCCTCCTCTGTCTCTCCTCTCCTCGTCTCCTTCTTGCTCTCCTCCCCTCTCACTCCCATTGTCCTTCTCTCCCTCCCTCTCCCCTTCTCCTTCTCTCTGTGTGCCCTTATTCTTCTCTCCGTCGTTCTCCTTGTCCTCTCTCTTGTTCTCCTTCTCGTCTCCTTCTCCTCCTCCTCTCTCCTTCTTCTCCCTCCTCCTCTTCCTCCTTCTCTTTCTCTCATCTCTCTCCTCCTCCCTTTTCTTTTCCTCTCCGTCACCTTCACTCTCTCTCACTCCTCTCGTTCTCCTTCTCTCTTTCTCCCTCCCCCTTCTCCTCCTCTCTATGTCTCTCTCTCCTTACCTTTTGTCTCTGCTTCTCCCTCCCTCTTTCCTTCTCTCCTTCCCTTCCAGTCTCCCCTTCCTTCCCTCTCTCCTTCTCCTCGTCTTTCTCCGTCTAGCTCACTTACCGACTCCCTCGCTCTTTCTCCCTCTCTCCTTCTCTTTGTCTCTCTCCTTTTCCTTCATTCACAGTCTCCTTCTCTCTCCTCTCTCCACTTCTCGCTCTAATTCACTCTCTCCCCTTCTCCGTTTCACTCCTTATCGCTCTCCTTCCCTATTGTTCCCTCTACTTCTCCATCTCTCCTCCCTCCCTCCTTGCCCTTCTCACTCTCCCCCCCCCCCCTCTGTCCACCTCTCCTCTCTCTCCTTCTCCTTCTAGCTCTCTCCCTCCGTCTCTCCCTCTCTCCTTGTTTCCCCATTTACTTCTCTCTCGTCCTACACTCTCCTTCTCTCTCCCCCCTCCTTCTCCTTGTTTTTCACTCTCTTGTTGCCCCGCGCTCTCTCCTTCTCACTCCTCTCTCCGATTCTCTCTTCCCTTCTATCTTCTCTCTCCTTATCCTTCACTCTCCGTCTTCAATCTCCTCCCCTCTCTCTCCTTCTCCTCTACTTCAATACCTCTCCTTCTCTTTCCCCTTTTCCTTCTCTCCCTTGTCTCTCTCTCCCTCGCTTGCCTTCTCCTCTTGCTTCTCTCCCTCTCTCTCCTTCTCCTTCCCATCTCCGCTCTCCTCCCTCTCTCCGTCTCCTTCCCTCCTCCATCTCCCTCTACTTCTCTCTCCTTGTCCATCTCTCTCTCCCCTCCTCCCTCACTCTATCGTACTCTCTCGCTCTCCTCCCTTCTTCTCTCTCTTTCCTTCTCTCTCCTCCTCTCCTCTCCTCGTCTCCTTCTCGCTCTCCTCCCCTCTCACTCCCATTGTCCTTCTCTCCCTCCCTCTCCCCTTCTCCTTCTCTCTGTGTGCCCTTATTCTTCTCTCCGTCGTTCTCCTTGTCCTCTCTCTTGTTCTCCTTCTCGTCTCCTTCTCCTCCTCCTCTCTCCTTCTTCTCCCTCCTCCTCTTCCTCCTTCTCTTTCTCTCATCTCTCTCCTCCTCCCTTTTCTTTTCCTCTCCGTCACCTTCACTCTCTCTCACTCCTCTCGTTCTCCTTCTCTCTTTCTCCCTCCCCCTTCTCCTTCTCTCTATGTCTCTCTCTCCTTACCTTTTGTCTCTGCTTCTCCCTCCCTCTTTCCTTCTCTCCTTCCCTTCCAGTCTCCCCTTCCTTCCCTCTCTCCTTCTCCTCGTCTTTCTCGGTCTAGCTCACTTACCGACTCCCTCGCTCTTTCTCCCTCTCTCCTTCTCTTTGTCTCTCTCCTTTTCCTTCATTCACAGTCTCCTTCTCTCTCCTCTCTCCACTTCTCGGTCTAATTCACTCTCTCCCCTTCTCCGTTTCACTCCTTATCGCTCTCCTTCCCTATTGTTCCCTCTACTTCTCCATCTCTCCTCCCTCCCTCCTTGCCCTTCTCACTCTCCCCCCCTCTGTCCACCTCTCCTCTCTCTCCTTCTCCTTCTAGCTCTCTCCCTCCGTCTCTCCCTCTCTCCTTGTTTCCCCATTTCCTTCTCTCTCGTCCTACACTCTCCTTCTCTCTCCCCCCTCCTTCTCCTTGTTGCCCCGCGCTCTCTCCTTCTCACTCCTCTCTCCGATTCTCTCTTCCCTTCTATCTTCTCTCTCCTTATCCTTCACTCTCCGTCTTCAATCTCCTCCCCTCTCTCTCCTTCTCCTCTACTTCAATACCTCTCCTTCTCTTTCCCCTTTTCCTTCTCTCCCTTGTCTCTCTCTCCCTCGCTTGCCTTCTCCTCTTGCTTCTCTCCCTCTCTCTCCTTCTCCTTCCCATCTCCGCTCTCCTCCCTCTCTCCGTCTCCTTCCCTCCTCCATCTCCCTCTACTTCTCTCTCCTTGTCCATCTCTCTCTCCCCTCCTCCCTCACTCTATCGTACTCTCTCGCTCTCCTCCCTTCTTCTCTCTCTTTCCTTCTCTCTCCTCCTCCTCTGTCTCTCCTCTCCTCGTCTCCTTCTCGCTCTCCTCCCCTCTCACTCCCATTGTCCTTCTCTCCCTCCCTCTCCCCTTCTCCTTCTCTCCGTGTGCCCTTATTCTTCTCTCCGTCGTTCTCCTTGTCCTCTCTCTTGTTCTCCTTCTCGTCTCCTTCTCCTCCTCCTCTCTCCTTCTTCTCCCTCCTCCTCTTCCTCCTTCACTTTCTCTCATCTCTCTCCTCCTCCCTTTTCTTTTCCTCTCCGTCACCTTCACTCTCTCTCACTCCTCTCGTTCTCCTTCTCTCTTTCTCCCTCCCCCTTCTCCTTCTCTCTATGTCTCTCTCTCCTTACCTTTTGTCTCTGCTTCTCCCTCCCTCTTTCCTTCTCTCCTTCCCTTCCAGTCTCCCCTTCCTTCCCTCTCTCCTTCTCCTCGTCTTTCTCCGTCTAGCTCACTTACCGACTCCCTCGCTCTTTCTCCCTCTCTCCTTCTCTTTGTCTCTCTCCTCTCTCCACTTCTCGCTCTAATTCACTCTCTCCCCTTCTCCGTTTCACTCCTTATCGCTCTCCTTCCCTATTGTTCCCTCTACTTCTCCATCTCTCCTCCCTCCCTCCTTGCCCTTCTCACTCTCCCCCCCTCTGTCCACCTCTCCTCTCTCTCCTTCTCCTTCTAGCTCTCTCCCTCTGTCTCTCCCTCTCTCCTTGTTTCCCCATTTCCTTCTCTCTCGTCCTACGATCTCCTTCTCTCCCCCCCTCCTTCTCCTTGTTTTTCACTCTCTTGTTGCCCCGCGCTCTCTCCTTCTCTTTCCTCTCTCCGATTCTCTCTTCCCTTCTATCTTCTCTCTCCTTATCCTTCACTCTCCGTCTTCAATCTCCTCCCCTCTCTCTCCTTCTCCTCTACTTCAATACCTCTCCTTCTCTTTCCCCTTTTCCTTCTCTCCCTTGTCTCTCTCTCCCTCGCTTGCCTCCTCCTCTTGCTTCTCTCCCTCTCTCTCCTTCTCCTTCCCATCTCCGCTCTCCTCCCTCTCTCCGTCTCCTTCCCTCCCCCATCTCCCTCTACTTCTCTCTCCTTGTCCATCTCTCTCTCCCCTCCTCCCTCACTCTATCGTACTCTCTCGCTCTCCTCCCTTCTTATCTCTCTTTCCTTTTCTCTCCTCCTCCTCTGTCTCTCCTCTCCTCGTCTCCTTCTCGCTCTTCTCCCCTCTCACTCCCATTGTCCTTCTCTCCCTCCCTCTCCCCTTCTCCTTCTCTCTGTGTGCCCTTATTCTTCTCTCCGTCGTTCTCCTTGTCCTCTCTCTTGTTCTCCTTCTCGTCTCCTTCTCCTCCTCCTCTCTCCTTCTTCTCCCTCCTCCTCTTCCTCCTTCTCTTTCTCTCATCTCTCTCCTCCTCCCTTTTCTTTTCCTCTCCGTCACCTTCACTCTCTCTCACTCCTCTCGTTCTCCTTCTCTCTTTCTCCCTCCCCCTTCTCCTTCTCTCTATGTCTCTCTCTCCTTACCTTTTGTCTCTGCTTCTCCCTCCCTCTTTCCTTCTCTCCTTCCCTTCCAGTCTCCCCTTCCTTCCCTCTCTCCTTCTCCTCGTCTTTCTCCGTCTAGCTCACTTACCGACTCCCTCGCTCTTTCTCCCTCTCTCCTTCTCTTTGTCTCTCTCCTTTTCCTTCATTCACAGTCTCCTTCTCTCTCCTCTCTCCACTTCTCGCTCTAATTCACTCTCTCCCCTTCTCCGTTTCACTCCTTATCGCTCTCCTTCCCTATTGTTCCCTCTACTTCTCCATCTCTCCTCCCTCCCTCCTTGCCCTTCTCACTCTCCCCCCCCCCTCTGTCCACCTCTCCTCTCTCTCCTTCTCCTTCTAGCTCTCTCCCTCCGTCTCTCCCTCTCTCCTTGTTTCCCCATTTACTTCTCTCTCGTCCTACACTCTCCTTCTCTCTCCCCCCTCCTTCTCCTTGTTTTTCACTCTCTTGTTGCCCCGCGCTCTCTCCTTCTCACTCCTCTCTCCGATTCTCTCTTCCCTTCTATCTTCTCTCTCCTTATCCTTCACTCTCCGTCTTCAATCTCCTCCCCTCTCTCTCCTTCTCCTCTACTTCAATACCTCTCCTTCTCTTTCCCCTTTTCCTTCTCTCCCTTGTCTCTCTCTCCCTCGCTTGCCTTCTCCTCTTGCTTCTCTCCCTCTCTCTCCTTCTCCTTCCCATCTCCGCTCTCCTCCCTCTCTCCGTCTCCTTCCCTCCTCCATCTCCCTCTACTTCTCTCTCCTTGTCCATCTCTCTCTCCCCTCCTCCCTCACTCTATCGTACTCTCTCGCTCTCCTCCCTTCTTCTCTCTCTTTCCTTCTCTCTCCTCCTCCTCTGTCTCTCCTCTCCTCGTCTCCTTCTCGCTCTCCTCCCCTCTCACTCCCATTGTCCTTCTCTCCCTCCCTCTCCCCTTCTCCTTCTCTCCGTGTGCCCTTATTCTTCTCTCCGTCGTTCTCCTTGTCCTCTCTCTTGTTCTCCTTCTCGTCTCCTTCTCCTCCTCCTCTCTCCTTCTTCTCCCTCCTCCTCTTCCTCCTTCTCTTTCTCTCATCTCTCTCCTCCTCCCTTTTCTTTTCCTCTCCGTCACCTTCACTCTCTCTCACTCCTCTCGTTCTCCTTCTCTCTTTCTCCCTCCCCCTTCTCCTTCTCTCTATGTCTCTCTCTCCTTACCTTTTGTCTCTGCTTCTCCCTCCCTCTTTCCTTCTCTCCTTCCCTTCCAGTCTCCCCTTCCTTCCCTCTCTCCTTTTCCTCGTCTTTCTCCGTCTAGCTCACTTACCGACTCCCTCGCTCTTTCTCCCTCTCTCCTTCTCTTTGTCTCCGTCTAGCTCTCTCCTTCATTCACAGTCTCCTTCTCTCTCCTCTCTCCACTTCTCGGTCTAATTCACTCTCTCCCCTTCTCCGTTTCACTCCTTATCGCTCTCCTTCCCTATTGTTCCCTCTACTTCTCCATCTCTCCTCCCTCCCTCCTTGCCCTTCTCACTCTCCCCCCCTCTGTCCACCTCTCCTCTCTCTCCTTCTCCTTCTAGCTCTCTCCCTCCGTCTCTCCCTCTCTCCTTGTTTCCCCATTTCCTTCTCTCTCGTCCTACACTCTCCTTCTCTCTCCCCCCTCCTTCTCCTTGTTTTTCACTCTCTTGTTGCCCCGCGCTCTCTCCTTCTCACTCCTCTCTCCGATTCTCTCTTCCCTTCTATCTTCTCTCTCCTTATCCTTCACTCTCCGTCTTCAATCTCCTCCCCTCTCTCTCCTTCTCCTCTACTTCAATACCTCTCCTTCTCTTTCCCCTTTTCCTTCTCTCCCTTGTCTCTCTCTCCCTCGCTTGCCTTCTCCTCTTGCTTCTCTCCCTCTCTCTCCTTCTCCTTCCCATCTCCGCTCTCCTCCCTCTCTCCGTCTCCTTCCCTCCTCCATCTCCCTCTACTTCTCTCTCCTTGTCCATCTCTCTCTCCCCTCCTCCCTCACTCTATCGTACTCTCTCGCTCTCCTCCCTTCTTCTCTCTCTTTCCTTCTCTCTCCTCCTCCTCTGTCTCTCCTCTCCTCGTCTCCTTCTCGCTCTCCTCCCCTCTCACTCCCATTGTCCTTCTCTCCCTCCCTCTCCCCTTCTCCTTCTCTCCGTGTGCCCTTATTCTTCTCTCCGTCGTTCTCCTTGTCCTCTCTCTTGTTCTCCTTCTCGTCTCCTTCTCCTCCTCCTCTCTCCTTCTTCTCCCTCCTCCTCTTCCTCCTTCTCTTTCTCTCATCTCTCTCCTCCTCCCTTTTCTTTTCCTCTCCGTCACCTTCACTCTCTCTCACTCCTCTCGTTCTCCTTCTCTCTTTCTCCCTCCCCCTTCTCCTTCTCTCTATGTCTCTCTCTCCTTACCTTTTGTCTCTGCTTCTCCCTCCCTCTTTCCTTCTCTCCTTCCCTTCCAGTCTCCCCTTCCTTCCCTCTCTCCTTCTCCTCGTCTTTCTCCGTCTAGCTCACTTACCGACTCCCTCGCTCTTTCTCCCTCTCTCCTTCTCTTTGTCTCTCTCCTTTTCCTTCATTCACAGTCTCCTTCTCTCTCCTCTCTCCACTTCTCGCTCTAATTCACTCTCTCCCCTTCTCCGTTTCACTCCTTATCGCTCTCCTTCCCTATTGTTCCCTCTACTTCTCCATCTCTCCTCCCTCCCTCCTTGCCCTTCTCACTCTCCCCCCCCCCCTCTGTCCACCTCTCCTCTCTCTCCTTCTCCTTCTAGCTCTCTCCCTCCGTCTCTCCCTCTCTCCTTGTTTCCCCATTTACTTCTCTCTCGTCCTACACTCTCCTTCTCTCTCCCCCCTCCTTCTCCTTGTTTTTCACTCTCTTGTTGCCCCGCGCTCTCTCCTTCTCACTCCTCTCTCCGATTCTCTCTTCCCTTCTATCTTCTCTCTCCTTATCCTTCACTCTCCGTCTTCAATCTCCTCCCCTCTCTCTCCTTCTCCTCTACTTCAATACCTCTCCTTCTCTTTCCCCTTTTCCTTCTCTCCCTTGTCTCTCTCTCCCTCGCTTGCCTTCTCCTCTTGCTTCTCTCCCTCTCTCTCCTTCTCCTTCCCATCTCCGCTCTCCTCCCTCTCTCCGTCTCCTTCCCTCCTCCATCTCCCTCTACTTCTCTCTCCTTGTCCATCTCTCTCTCCCCTCCTCCCTCACTCTATCGTACTCTCTCGCTCTCCTCCCTTCTTCTCTCTCTTTCCTTCTCTCTCCTCCTCTCCTCTCCTCGTCTCCTTCTCGCTCTCCTCCCCTCTCACTCCCATTGTCCTTCTCTCCCTCCCTCTCCCCTTCTCCTTCTCTCTGTGTGCCCTTATTCTTCTCTCCGTCGTTCTCCTTGTCCTCTCTCTTGTTCTCCTTCTCGTCTCCTTCTCCTCCTCCTCTCTCCTTCTTCTCCCTCCTCCTCTTCCTCCTTCTCTTTCTCTCATCTCTCTCCTCCTCCCTTTTCTTTTCCTCTCCGTCACCTTCACTCTCTCTCACTCCTCTCGTTCTCCTTCTCTCTTTCTCCCTCCCCCTTCTCCTTCTCTCTATGTCTCTCTCTCCTTACCTTTTGTCTCTGCTTCTCCCTCCCTCTTTCCTTCTCTCCTTCCCTTCCAGTCTCCCCTTCCTTCCCTCTCTCCTTCTCCTCGTCTTTCTCGGTCTAGCTCACTTACCGACTCCCTCGCTCTTTCTCCCTCTCTCCTTCTCTTTGTCTCTCTCCTTTTCCTTCATTCACAGTCTCCTTCTCTCTCCTCTCTCCACTTCTCGGTCTAATTCACTCTCTCCCCTTCTCCGTTTCACTCCTTATCGCTCTCCTTCCCTATTGTTCCCTCTACTTCTCCATCTCTCCTCCCTCCCTCCTTGCCCTTCTCACTCTCCCCCCCTCTGTCCACCTCTCCTCTCTCTCCTTCTCCTTCTAGCTCTCTCCCTCCGTCTCTCCCTCTCTCCTTGTTTCCCCATTTCCTTCTCTCTCGTCCTACACTCTCCTTCTCTCTCCCCCCTCCTTCTCCTTGTTGCCCCGCGCTCTCTCCTTCTCACTCCTCTCTCCGATTCTCTCTTCCCTTCTATCTTCTCTCTCCTTATCCTTCACTCTCCGTCTTCAATCTCCTCCCCTCTCTCTCCTTCTCCTCTACTTCAATACCTCTCCTTCTCTTTCCCCTTTTCCTTCTCTCCCTTGTCTCTCTCTCCCTCGCTTGCCTTCTCCTCTTGCTTCTCTCCCTCTCTCTCCTTCTCCTTCCCATCTCCGCTCTCCTCCCTCTCTCCGTCTCCTTCCCTCCTCCATCTCCCTCTACTTCTCTCTCCTTGTCCATCTCTCTCTCCCCTCCTCCCTCACTCTATCGTACTCTCTCGCTCTCCTCCCTTCTTCTCTCTCTTTCCTTCTCTCTCCTCCTCCTCTGTCTCTCCTCTCCTCGTCTCCTTCTCGCTCTCCTCCCCTCTCACTCCCATTGTCCTTCTCTCCCTCCCTCTCCCCTTCTCCTTCTCTCTGTGTGCCCTTATTCTTCTCTCCGTCGTTCTCCTTGTCCTCTCTCTTGTTCTCCTTCTCGTCTCCTTCTCCTCCTCCTCTCTCCTTCTTCTCCCTCCTCCTCTTCCTCCTTCTCTTTCTCTCATCTCTCTCCTCCTCCCTTTTCTTTTCCTCTCAGGCACCTTCACTCTCTCTCACTCCTCTCGTTCTCCTTCTCTCTTTCTCCCTCCCCCTTCTCCTTCTCTCTATGTCTCTCTCTCCTTACCTTTTGTCTCTGCTTCTCCCTCCCTCTTTCCTTCTCTCCTTCCCTTCCAGTCTCCCCTTCCTTCCCTCTCTCCTTCTCCTCGTCTTTCTCCGTCTAGCTCACTTACCGACTCCCTCGCTCTTTCTCCCTCTCTCCTTCTCTTTGTCTCTCTCCTCTCTCCACTTCTCGCTCTAATTCACTCTCTCCCCTTCTCCGTTTCACTCCTTATCGCTCTCCTTCCCTATTGTTCCCTCTACTTCTCCATCTCTCCTCCCTCCCTCCTTGCCCTTCTCACTCTCCCCCCCTCTGTCCACCTCTCCTCTCTCTCCTTCTCCTTCTAGCTCTCTCCCTCTGTCTCTCCCTCTCTCCTTGTTTCCCCATTTCCTTCTCTCTCGTCCTACGATCTCCTTCTCTCCCCCCCTCCTTCTCCTTGTTTTTCACTCTCTTGTTGCCCCGCGCTCTCTCCTTCTCTTTCCTCTCTCCGATTCTCTCTTCCCTTCTATCTTCTCTCTCCTTATCCTTCACTCTCCGTCTTCAATCTCCTCCCCTCTCTCTCCTTCTCCTCTACTTCAATACCTCTCCTTCTCTTTCCCCTTTTCCTTCTCTCCCTTGTCTCTCTCTCCCTCGCTTGCCTCCTCCTCTTGCTTCTCTCCCTCTCTCTCCTTCTCCTTCCCATCTCCGCTCTCCTCCCTCTCTCCGTCTCCTTCCCTCCCCCATCTCCCTCTACTTCTCTCTCCTTGTCCATCTCTCTCTCCCCTCCTCCCTCACTCTATCGTACTCTCTCGCTCTCCTCCCTTCTTATCTCTCTTTCCTTTTCTCTCCTCCTCCTCTGTCTCTCCTCTCCTCGTCTCCTTCTCGCTCTTCTCCCCTCTCACTCCCATTGTCCTTCTCTCCCTCCCTCTCCCCTTCTCCTTCTCTCTGTGTGCCCTTATTCTTCTCTCCGTCGTTCTCCTTGTCCTCTCTCTTGTTCTCCTTCTCGTCGTCCTTCTCCTCCTCCTCTCTCCTTCTTCTCCCTCCTCCTCTTCCTCCTTCTCTTTCTCTCATCTCTCTCCTCCTCCCTTTTCTTTTCCTCTCCGTCACCTTCACTCTCTCTCACTCCTCTCGTTCTCCTTCTCTCTTTCTCCCTCCCCCTTCTCCTTCTCTCTATGTCTCTCTCTCCTTACCTTTTGTCTCTGCTTCTCCCTCCCTCTTTCCTTCTCTCCTTCCCTTCCAGTCTCCCCTTCCTTCCCTCTCTCCTTCTCCTCGTCTTTCTCCGTCTAGCTCACTTACCGACTCCCTCGCTCTTTCTCCCTCTCTCCTTCTCTTTGTCTCCGTCTAGCTCTCTCCTTCATTCACAGTCTCCTTCTCTCTCCTCTCTCCACTTCTCGGTCTAATTCACTCTCTCCCCTTCTCCGTTTCACTCCTTATCGCTCTCCTTCCCTATTGTTCCCTCTACTTCTCCATCTCTCCTCCCTCCCTCCTTGCCCTTCTCACTCTCCCCCCCTCTGTCCACCTCTCCTCTCTCTCCTTCTCCTTCTAGCTCTCTCCCTCCGTCTCTCCCTCTCTCCTTGTTTCCCCATTTCCTTCTCTCTCGTCCTACACTCTCCTTCTCTCTCCCCCCTCCTTCTCCTTGTTTTTCACTCTCTTGTTGCCCCGCGCTCTCTCCTTCTCACTCCTCTCTCCGATTCTCTCTTCCCTTCTATCTTCTCTCTCCTTATCCTTCACTCTCCGTCTTCAATCTCCTCCCCTCTCTCTCCTTCTCCTCTACTTCAATACCTCTCCTTCTCTTTCCCCTTTTCCTTCTCTCCCTTGTCTCTCTCTCCCTCGCTTGCCTTCTCCTCTTGCTTCTCTCCCTCTCTCTCCTTCTCCTTCCCATCTCCGCTCTCCTCCCTCTCTCCGTCTCCTTCCCTCCTCCATCTCCCTCTACTTCTCTCTCCTTGTCCATCTCTCTCTCCCCTCCTCCCTCACTCTATCGTACTCTCTCGCTCTCCTCCCTTCTTCTCTCTCTTTCCTTCTCTCTCCTCCTCCTCCTCTGTCTCTCCTCTCCTCGTCTCCTTCTCGCTCTCCTCCCCTCTCACTCCCATTGTCCTTCTCTCCCTCCCTCTCCCCTTCTCCTTCTCTCCGTGTGCCCTTATTCTTCTCTCCGTCGTTCTCCTTGTCCTCTCTCTTGTTCTCCTTCTCGTCTCCTTCTCCTCCTCCTCTCTCCTTCTTCTCCCTCCTCCTCTTCCTCCTTCTCTTTCTCTCATCTCTCTCCTCCTCCCTTTTCTTTTCCTCTCCGTCACCTTCACTCTCTCTCACTCCTCTCGTTCTCCTTCTCTCTTTCTCCCTCCCCCTTCTCCTTCTCTCTATGTCTCTCTCTCCTTACCTTTTGTCTCTGCTTCTCCCTCCCTCTTTCCTTCTCTCCTTCCCTTCCAGTCTCCCCTTCCTTCCCTCTCTCCTTTTCCTCGTCTTTCTCCGTCTAGCTCACTTACCGACTCCCTCGCTCTTTCTCCCTCTCTCCTTCTCTTTGTCTCCGTCTAGCTCTCTCCTTCATTCACAGTCTCCTTCTCTCTCCTCTCTCCACTTCTCGGTCTAATTCACTCTCTCCCCTTCTCCGTTTCACTCCTTATCGCTCTCCTTCCCTATTGTTCCCTCTACTTCTCCATCTCTCCTCCCTCCCTCCTTGCCCTTCTCACTCTCCCCCCCTCTGTCCACCTCTCCTCTCTCTCCTTCTCCTTCTAGCTCTCTCCCTCCGTCTCTCCCTCTCTCCTTGTTTCCCCATTTCCTTCTCTCTCGTCCTACACTCTCCTTCTCTCTCCCCCCTCCTTCTCCTTGTTTTTCACTCTCTTGTTGCCCCGCGCTCTCTCCTTCTCACTCCTCTCTCCGATTCTCTCTTCCCTTCTATCTTCTCTCTCCTTATCCTTCACTCTCCGTCTTCAATCTCCTCCCCTCTCTCTCCTTCTCCTCTACTTCAATACCTCTCCTTCTCTTTCCCCTTTTCCTTCTCTCCCTTGTCTCTCTCTCCCTCGCTTGCCTTCTCCTCTTGCTTCTCTCCCTCTCTCTCCTTCTCCTTCCCATCTCCGCTCTCCTCCCTCTCTCCGTCTCCTTCCCTCCTCCATCTCCCTCTACTTCTCTCTCCTTGTCCATCTCTCTCTCCCCTCCTCCCTCACTCTATCGTACTCTCTCGCTCTCCTCCCTTCTTCTCTCTCTTTCCTTCTCTCTCCTCCTCCTCTGTCTCTCCTCTCCTCGTCTCCTTCTCGCTCTCCTCCCCTCTCACTCCCATTGTCCTTCTCTCCCTCCCTCTCCCCTTCTCCTTCTCTCCGTGTGCCCTTATTCTTCTCTCCGTCGTTCTCCTTGTCCTCTCTCTTGTTCTCCTTCTCGTCTCCTTCTCCTCCTCCTCTCTCCTTCTTCTCCCTCCTCCTCTTCCTCCTTCTCTTTCTCTCATCTCTCTCCTCCTCCCTTTTCTTTTCCTCTCCGTCACCTTCACTCTCTCTCACTCCTCTCGTTCTCCTTCTCTCTTTCTCCCTCCCCCTTCTCCTTCTCTCTATGTCTCTCTCTCCTTACCTTTTGTCTCTGCTTCTCCCTCCCTCTTTCCTTCTCTCCTTCCCTTCCAGTCTCCCCTTCCTTCCCTCTCTCCTTCTCCTCGTCTTTCTCCGTCTAGCTCACTTACCGACTCCCTCGCTCTTTCTCCCTCTCTCCTTCTCTTTGTCTCCGTCTAGCTCTCTCCTTCATTCACAGTCTCCTTCTCTCTCCTCTCTCCACTTCTCGCTCTAATTCACTCTCTCCCCTTCTCCGTTTCACTCCTTATCGCTCTCCTTCCCTATTGTTCCCTCTACTTCTCCATCTCTCCTCCCTCCCTCCTTGCCCTTCTCACTCTCCCCCCCTCTGTCCACCTCTCCTCTCTCTCCTTCTCCTTCTAGCTCTCTCCCTCCGTCTCTCCCTCTCTCCTTGTTTCCCCATTTCCTTCTCTCTCGTCCTACACTCTCCTTCTCTCTCCCCCCTCCTTCTCCTTGTTTTTCACTCTCTTGTTGCCCCGCGCTCTCTCCTTCTCACTCCTCTCTCCGATTCTCTCTTCCCTTCTATCTTCTCTCTCCTTATCCTTCACTCTCCGTCTTCAATCTCCTCCCCTCTCTCTCCTTCTCCTCTACTTCAATACCTCTCCTTCTCTTTCCCCTTTTCCTTCTCTCCCTTGTCTCTCTCTCCCTCGCTTGCCTTCTCCTCTTGCTTCTCTCCCTCTCTCTCCTTCTCCTTCCCATCTCCGCTCTCCTCCCTCTCTCCGTCTCCTTCCCTCCTCCATCTCCCTCTACTTCTCTCTCCTTGTCCATCTCTCTCTCCCCTCCTCCCTCACTCTATCGTACTCTCTCGCTCTCCTCCCTTCTTCTCTCTCTTTCCTTCTCTCTCCTCCTCCTCTGTCTCTCCTCTCCTCGTCTCCTTCTTGCTCTCCTCCCCTCTCACTCCCATTGTCCTTCTCTCCCTCCCTCTCCCCTTCTCCTTCTCTCTGTGTGCCCTTATTCTTCTCTCCGTCGTTCTCCTTGTCCTCTCTCTTGTTCTCCTTCTCGTCTCCTTCTCCTCCTCCTCTCTCCTTCTTCTCCCTCCTCCTCTTCCTCCTTCTCTTTCTCTCATCTCTCTCCTCCTCCCTTTTCTTTTCCTCTCCGTCACCTTCACTCTCTCTCACTCCTCTCGTTCTCCTTCTCTCTTTCTCCCTCCCCCTTCTCCTTCTCTCTATGTCTCTCTCTCCTTACCTTTTGTCTCTGCTTCTCCCTCCCTCTTTCCTTCTCTCCTTCCCTTCCAGTCTCCCCTTCCTTCCCTCTCTCCTTCTCCTCGTCTTTCTCCGTCTAGCTCACTTACTGACTCCCTCGCTCTTTCTCCCTCTCTCCTTCTCTTTGTCTCTCTCCTTTTCCTTCATTCACAGTCTCCTTCTCTCTCCTCTCTCCACTTCTCGCTCTAATTCACTCTCTCCCCTTCTCCGTTTCAATCCTTATCGCTCTCCTTCCCTATTGTTCCCTCTACTTCTCCATCTCTCCTCCCTCCCTCCTTGCCCTTCTCACTCTCCCCCCCCCCCTCTGTCCACCTCTCCTCTCTCTCCTTCTCCTTCTAGCTCTCTCCCTCCGTCTCTCCCTCTCTCCTTGTTTCCCCATTTACTTCTCTCTCGTCCTACACTCTCCTTCTCTCTCCCCCCCTCCTTCTCCTTGTTTTTCACTCTCTTGTTGCCCCGCGCTCTCTCCTTCTCACTCCTCTCTCCGATTCTCTCTTCCCTTCTATCTTCTCTCTCCTTATCCTTCACTCTCCGTCTTCAATCTCCTCCCCTCTCTCTCCTTCTCCTCTACTTCAATACCTCTCCTTCTCTTTCCCCTTTTCCTTCTCTCCCTTGTCTCTCTCTCCCTCGCTTGCCTTCTCCTCTTGCTTCTCTCCCTCTCTCTCCTTCTCCTTCCCATCTCCGCTCTCCTCCCTCTCTCCGTCTCCTTCCCTCCTCCATCTCCCTCTACTTCTCTCTCCTTGTCCATCTCTCTCTCCCCTCCTCCCTCACTCTATCGTACTCTCTCGCTCTCCTCCCTTCTTCTCTCTCTTTCCTTCTCTCTCCTCCTCCTCTGTCTCTCCTCTCCTCGTCTCCTTCTCGCTCTCCTCCCCTCTCACTCCCATTGTCCTTCTCTCCCTCCCTCTCCCCTTCTCCTTCTCTCTGTGTGCCCTTATTCTTCTCTCCGTCGTTCTCCTTGTCCTCTCTCTTGTTCTCCTTCTCGTCTCCTTCTCCTCCTCCTCTCTCCTTCTTCTCCCTCCTCCTCTTCCTCCTTCTCTTTCTCTCATCTCTCTCCTCCTCCCTTTTCTTTTCCTCTCCGTCACCTTCACTCTCTCTCACTCCTCTCGTTCTCCTTCTCTCTTTCTCCCTCCCCCTTCTCCTTCTCTCTCTGTCTCTCTCTCCTTACCTTTTGTCTCTGCTTCTCCCTCCCTCTTTCCTTCTCTCCTTCCCTTCCAGTCTCCCCTTCCTTCCCTCTCTCCTTCTCCTCGTCTTTCTCCGTCTAGCTCACTTACCGACTCCCTCGCTCTTTCTCCCTCTCTCCTTCTCTTTGTCTCTCTCCTTTTCCTTCATTCACAGTCTCCTTCTCTCTCCTCTCTCCACTTCTCGCTCTAATTCACTCTCTCCCCTTCTCCGTTTCACTCCTTATCGCTCTCCTTCCCTATTGTTCCCTCTACTTCTCCATCTCTCCTCCCTCCCTCCTTGCCCTTCTCACTCTCCCCCCCTCTGTCCACCTCTCCTCTCTCTCCTTCTCCTTCTAGCTCTCTCCCTCCGTCTCTCCCTCTCTCCTTGTTTCCCCATTTCCTTCTCTCTCGTCCTACACTCTCCTTCTCTCTCCCCCCTCCTTCTCCTTGTTTTTCACTCTCTTGTTGCCCCGCGCTCTCTCCTTCTCACTCCTCTCTCCGATTCTCTCTTCCCTTCTATCTTCTCTCTCCTTATCCTTCACTCTCCGTCTTCAATCTCCTCCCCTCTCTCTCCTTCTCCTCTACTTCAATACCTCTCCTTCTCTTTCCCCTTTTCCTTCTCTCCCTTGTCTCTCTCTCCCTCGCTTGCCTTCTCCTCTTGCTTCTCTCCCTCTCTCTCCTTCTCCTCTACTTCAATACCTCTCCTTCTCTTTCCCCTTTTCCTTCTCTCCCTTGTCTCTCTCTCCCTCGCTTGCCTTCTCCTCTTGCTTCTCTCCCTCTCTCTCCTTCTCCTTCCCATCTCCTCTCTCCTCCCTCTCTCCGTCTCCTTCCCTCCTCCATCTCACTCTACTTCTCTCTCCTTGTCCATCTCTCTCTCCCCTCCTCCCTCACTCTATCGTACTCTCTCGCTCTCCTCCCTTCTTCTCTCTCTCTTTCCTTCTCTCTCCTCCTCCTCTGTCTCTCCTCTCCACGTCTCCTTCTCGCTCTCCTCCCCTCTCACTCCCATTGTCCTTCTCTCCCTCCCTCTCCCCTTCTCCTTCTCTCCGTGTGCCCTTGTTCTTCTCTCCGTCGTTCTCCTTGTCCTCTCTCTTGTTCTCCTTCTCGTCTCCTTCTCCTCCTCCTCTCTCCTTCTTCTCCCTCCTCCTCTTCCTCCTTCTCTTTCTCTCATCTCTCTCCTCCTCCCTTTTCTTTTCCTCTCCGTCACCTTCACTCTCTCTCACTCCTCTCGTTCTCCTTCTCTCTTTCTCCCTCCCCCTTCTCCTTCTCTCTATGTCTCTCTCTCCTTACCTTTTGTCTCTGCTTCTCCCTCCCTCTTTCCTTCTCTCCTTCCCTTCCAGTCTCCCCTTCCTTCCCTCTCTCCTTCTCCTCGTCTTTCTCCGTCTAGCTCACTTACCGACTCCCTCGCTCTTTCTCCCTCTCTCCTTCTCTTTGTCTCTCTCCTTTTCCTTCATTCACAGTCTCCTTCTCTCTCCTCTCTCCACTTCTCGCTCTAATTCACTCTCTCCCCTTCTCCGTTTCACTCCTTATCGCTCTCCTTCCCTATTGTTCCCTCTACTTCTCCATCTCTCCTCCCTCCCTCCTTGCCCTTCTCACTCTCCCCCCCTCTGTCCACCTCTCCTCTCTCTCCTTCTCCTTCTAGCTCTCTACCTCCGTCTCTCCCTCTCTCCTTGTTTCCCCATTTCCTTCTCTCTCGTCCTACACTCTCCTTCTCTCTCTCCCCTCCTTCTCCTTGTTTTTCACTCTCTTGTTGCCCCGCGCTCTCTCCTTCTCACTCCTCTCTCCGATTCTCTCTTCCCTTCTATCTTCTCTCTCCTTATCCTTCACTCTCCATCTTCAATCTCCTCCCCTCTCTCTCCTTCTCCTCTACTTCAATACCTCTCCTTCTCTTTCCCCTTTTCCTTCTCTCCCTTGTCTCTCTCTCCCTCGCTTGCCTTCTCCTCTTGCTTCTCTCCCTCTCTCTCCTTCTCCTTCCCATCTCCTCTCTCCTCCCTCTCTCCGTCTCCATCCCTCCTCCATCTCACTCTACTTCTCTCTCCTTGTCCATCTCTCTCTCCCCTCCTCCCTCACTCTATCGTACTCTCTCGCTCTCCTCCCTTCTTCTCTCTCTTTCCTTCTCTCTCCACCTCCTCTGTCTCTCCTCTCCTCGTCTCCTTCTCGCTCTCCTCCCCTCTCACTCCCATTGTCCTTCTCTCCCTCCCTCTCCCCTTCTCCTTCTCTCCGTGTGCCCTTATTCTTCTCTCCGTCGTTCTCCTTGTCCTCTCTCTTGTTCTCCTTCTCGTCTCCTTCTCCTCCTCCTCTCTCCTTCTTCTCCCTCCTCCTCTTCCTCCTTCTCTTTCTCTCATCTCTCTCCTCCTCCCTTTTCTTTTCCTCTCCGTCACCTTCACTCTCTCTCACTCCTCTCGTTCTCCTTCTCTCTTTCTCCCTCCCCCTTCTCCTTCTCTCTATGTCTCTCTCTCCTTACCTTTTGTCTCTGCTTCTCCCTCCCTCTTTCCTTCTCTCCTTCCCTTCCAGTCTCCCCTTCCTTCCCTCTCTCCTTCTCCTCGTCTTTCTCCGTCTAGCTCACTTACCGACTCCCTCGCTCTTTCTCCCTCTCTCCTTCTCTTTGTCTCTCTCCTTTTCCTTCATTCACAGTCTCCTTCTCTCTCCTCTCTCCACTTCTCGCTCTAATTCACTCTCTCCCGTTCTCCGTTTCACTCCTTATCGCTCTCCTTCCCTATTGTTCCCTCTACTTCTCCATCTCTCCTCCCTCCCTCCTTGCCCTTCTCACTCTCCCCCCCTCTGTCCACCTCTCCTCTCTCTCCTTCTCCTTCTAGCTCTCTCCCTCCGTCTCTCCCTCTCTCCTTGTTTCCCCATTTCCTTCTCTCTCGTCCTACACTCTCCTTCTCTCTCCCCCCTCCTTCTCCTTGTTTTTCACTCTCTTGTTGCCCCGCGCTCTCTCCTTCTCACTCCTCTCTCCGATTCTCTCTTCCCTTCTATCTTCTCTCTCCTTATCCTTCACTCTCCGTCTTCAATCTCCTCCCCTCTCTCTCCTTCTCCTCTACTTCAATACCTCTCCTTCTCTTTCCCCTTTTCCTTCTCTCCCTTGTCTCTCTCTCCCTCGCTTGCCTTCTCCTCTTGCTTCTCTCCCTCTCTCTCCTTCTCCTTCCCATCTCCGCTCTCCTCCCTCTCTCCGTCTCCTTCCCTCCTCCATCTCCCTCTACTTCTCTCTCCTTGTCCATCTCTCTCTCCCCTCCTCCCTCACTCTATCGTACTCTCTCGCTCTCCTCCCTTCTTCTCTCTCTTTCCTTCTCTCTCCTCCTCCTCTGTCTCTCCTCTCCTCGTCTCCTTCTCGCTCTCCTCCCCTCTCACTCCCATTGTCCTTCTCTCCCTCCCTCTCCCCTTCTCCTTCTCTCCGTGTGCCCTTATTCTTCTCTCCGTCGTTCTCCTTGTCCTCTCTCTTGTTCTCCTTCTCGTCTCCTTCTCCTCCTCCTCTCTCCTTCTTCTCCCTCCTCCTCTTCCTCCTTCTCTTTCTCTCATCTCTCTCCTCCTCCCTTTTCTTTTCCTCTCCGTCACCTTCACTCTCTCTCACTCCTCTCGTTCTCCTTCTCTCTTTCTCCCTCCCCTTCTCCTTCTCTCTATGTCTCTCTCTCCTTACCTTTTGTCTCTGCTTCTCCCTCCCTCTTTCCTTCTCTCCTTCCCTTCCAGTCTCCCCTTCCTTCCCTATCCTTCTCCTCGTCTTTCTCCGTCTAGCTCACTTACCGACTCCCTCGCTCTTTCTCCCTCTCACCTTCTCTTTGTCTCTCTCCTTTTCCTTCATTCACAGTCTCCTTCTCTCGCTCTCCTCCCTTCTTCTCTCTCTTTCCTTCTCTCTCCTCCTCCTCTGTCTCTCCTCTCCTCGTCTCCTTCTCGCTCTCCTCCCCTCTCACTCCCATTGTCCTTCTCTCCCTCCCTCTCCCCTTCTCCTTCTCTCCGTGTGCCCTTATTCTTCTCTCCGTCGTTCTCCTTGTCCTCTCTCTTGTTCTCCTTCTCGTCTCCTTCTCCTCCTCCTCTCTCCTTCTTCTCCCTCCTCCTCTTCCTCCTTCTCTTTCTCTCATCTCTCTCCTCCTCCCTTTTCTTTTCCTCTCCGTCACCTTCACTCTCTCTCACTCCTCTCGTTCTCCTTCTCTCTTTCTCCCTCCCCTTCTCCTTCTCTCTATGTCTCTCTCTCCTTACCTTTTGTCTCTGCTTCTCCCTCCCTCTTTCCTTCTCTCCTTCCCTTCCAGTCTCCCCTTCCTTCCCTATCCTTCTCCTCGTCTTTCTCCGTCTAGCTCACTTACCGACTCCCTCGCTCTTTCTCCCTCTCTCCTTCTCTTTGTCTCTCTCCTTTTCCTTCATTCACAGTCTCCTTCTCTCTCCTCTCTCCACTTCTCGCTCTAATTCACTCTCTCCCCTTCTCCGTTTCACTCCTTATCGCTCTCCTTCCCTATTGTTCCCTCTACTTCTCCATCTCTCCTCCCTCCCTCCTTGCCCTTCTCACTCTCCCCCCTCTGTCCACCTCTCCTCTCTCTCCTTCTCCTTCTAGCTCTCTCCCTCCGTCTCTCCCTCTCTCCTTGTTTCCCCATTTCCTTCTCTCTCGTCCTACACTCTCCTTCTCTCTCCCCCCTCCTTCTCCTTGTTTTTCACTCTCTTGTTGCCCCGCGCTCTCTCCTTCTCACTCCTCTCTCCGATTCTCTCTTCCCTTCTATCTTCTCTCTCCTTATCCTTCACTCTCCGTCTTCAATCTCCTCCCCTCTCTCTCCTTCTCCTCTACTTCAATACCTCTCCTTCTCTTTCCCCTTTTCCTTCTCTCCCTTGTCTCTCTCTCCCTCGCTTGCCTTCTCCTCTTGCTTCTCTCCCTCTCTCTCCTTCTCCTTCCCATCTCCTCTCTCCTCCCTCTCTCCGTCTCCTTCCCTCCTCCATCTCACTCTACTTCTCTCTCCTTGTCCATCTCTCTCTCCCCTCCTCTCTCACTCTATCGTACTCTCTCGCTCTCCCTTCTTCTTCTCTCTCTCTTTCCTTCTCTCTCCTCCTCCTCTGTCTCTCCTCTCCACGTCTCCTTCTCGCTCTCCTCCCCTCTCACTCCCATTGTCCTTCTCTCCCTCCCTCTCCCCTTCTCCTTCTCTCCGTGTGCCCTTATTCTTCTCTCCGTCGTTCTCCTTGTCCTCTCTCTTGTTCTCCTTCTCGTCTCCTTCTCCTCCTCCTCTCTCCTTCTTCTCCCTCCTCCTCTTCCTCCTTCTCTTTCTCTCATCTCTCTCCTCCTCCCTTTTCTTTTCCTCTCCGTCACCTTCACTCTCTCTCACTCCTCTCGTTCTCCTTCTCTCTTTCTCCCTCCCCCTTCTCCTTCTCTCTATGTCTCTCTCTCCTTACCTTTTGTCTCTGCTTCTCCCTCCCTCTTTCCTTCTCTCCTTCCCTTCCAGTCTCCCCTTCCTTCCCTCTCTCCTTCTCCTCGTCTTTCTCCGTCTAGCTCACTTACCGACTCCCTCGCTCTTTCTCCCTCTCTCCTTCTCTTTGTCTCTCTCCTTTTCCTTCATTCACAGTCTCCTTCTCTCTCCTCTCTCCACTTCTCGCTCTAATTCACTCTCTCCCCTTCTCCGTTTCACTCCTTATCGCTCTCCTTCCCTATTGTTCCCTCTACTTCTCCATCTCTCCTCCCTCCCTCCTTGCCCTTCTCACTCTCCCCCCCTCTGTCCACCTCTCCTCTCTCTCCTTCTCCTTCTAGCTCTCTACCTCCGTCTCTCCCTCTCTCCTTGTTTCCCCATTTCCTTCTCTCTCGTCCTACACTCTCCTTCTCTCTCCCCCCTCCTTCTCCTTGTTTTTCACTCTCTTGTTGCCCCGCGCTCTCTCCTTCTCACTCCTCTCTCCGATTCTCTCTTCCCTTCTATCTTCTCTCTCCTTATCCTTCACTCTCCGTCCTCAATCTCCTCCCCTCTCTCTCCTTCTCCTCTACTTCAATACCTCTCCTTCTCTTTCCCCTTTTCCTTCTCTCCCTTGTCTCTCTCTCCCTCGCTTGCCTTCTCCTCTTGCTTCTCTCCCTCTCTCTCCTTCTCCTTCCCATCTCCGCTCTCCTCCCTCTCTCCGTCTCCTTCTCTCCTCCATCTCCCTCTACTTCTCTCTCCTTGTCCATCTCTCTCTCCCCTCCTCCCTCACTCTATCGTACTCTCTCGCTCTCCTCCCTTCTTCTCTCTCTTTCCTTCTCTCTCCTCCTCCTCTGTCTCTCCTCTCCTCGTCTCCTTCTCGCTCTCCTCCCCTCTCACTCCCATTGTCCTTCTCTCCCTCCCTCTCCCCTTCTCCTTCTCTCCGTGTGCCCTTATTCTTCTCTCCGTCGTTCTCCTTGTCCTCTCTCTTGTTCTCCTTCTCGTCTCCTTCTCCTCCTCCTCTCTCCTTCTTCTCCCTCCTCCTCTTCCTCCTTCTCTTTCTCTCATCTCTCTCCTCCTCCCTTTTCTTTTCCTCTCCGTCACCTTCACTCTCTCTCACTCCTCTCGTTCTCCTTCTCTCTTTCTCCCTCCCCCTTCTCCTTCTCTCTATGTCTCTCTCTCCTTACCTTTTGTCTCTGCTTCTCCCTCCCTCTTTCCTTCTCTCCTTCCCTTCCAGTCTCCCCTTCCTTCCCTCTCTCCTTCTCCTCGTCTTTCTCCGTCTAGCTCACTTACCGACTCCCTCGCTCTTTCTCCCTCTCTCCTTCTCTTTGTCTCTCTCCTTTTCCTTCATTCACAGTCTCCTTCTCTCTCCTCTCTCCACTTCTCGCTCTAATTCACTCTCTCCCGTTCTCCGTTTCACTCCTTATCGCTCTCCTTCCCTATTGTTCCCTCTACTTCTCCATCTCTCCTCCCTCCCTCCTTGCCCTTCTCACTCTCCCCCCCTCTGTCCACCTCTCCTCTCTCTCCTTCTCCTTCTAGCTCTCTCCCTCCGTCTCTCCCTCTCTCCTTGTTTCCCCATTTCCTTCTCTCTCGTCCTACACTCTCCTTCTCTCTCCCCCCTCCTTCTCCTTGTTTTTCACTCTCTTGTTGCCCCGCGCTCTCTCCTTCTCACTCCTCTCTCCGATTCTCTCTTCCCTTCTATCTTCTCTCTCCTTATCCTTCACTCTCCGTCTTCAATCTCCTCCCCTCTCTCTCCTTCTCCTCTACTTCAATACCTCTCCTTCTCTTTCCCCTTTTCCTTCTCTCCATTGTCTCTCTCTCCCTCGCTTGCCTTCTCCTCTTGCTTCTCTCCCTCTCTCCCCTTCTCCTTCCCATCTCCGCTCTCCTCCCTCTCTCCGTCTCCTTCCCTCCTCCATCTCCCTCTACTTCTCTCTCCTTGTCCATCTCTCTCTCCCCTCCTCCCTCACTCTATCGTACTCTCTCGCTCTCCTCCCTTCTTCTCTCTCTTTCCTTCTCTCTCCTCCTCCTCTGTCTCTCCTCTCCTCGTCTCCTTCTCGCTCTCCTCCCCTCTCACTCCCATTGTCCTTCTCTCCCTCCCTCTCCCCTTCTCCTTCTCTCCGTGTGCCCTTATTCTTCTCATCGTCGTTCTCCTTGTCCTCTCTCTTGTTCTCCTTCTCGTCTCCTTCTCCTCCTCCTCTCTCCTTCTTCTCCCTCCTCCTCTTCCTCCTTCTCTTTCTCTCATCTCTCTCCTCCTCCCTTTTCTTTTCCTCTCCGTCACCTTCACTCTCTCTCACTCCTCTCGTTCTCCTTCTCTCTTTCTCCCTCCCCCTTCTCCTTCTCTCTATGTCTCTCTCTCCTTACCTTTTGTCTCTGCTTCTCCCTCCCTCTTTCCTTCTCTCCTTCCCTTCCAGTCTCCCCTTCCTTCCCTCTCTCCTTCTCCTCGTCTTTCTCCGTCTAGCTCACTTACCGACTCCCTCGCTCTTTCTCCCTCTCTCCTTCTCTTTGTCTCTCTCCTTTTCCTTCATTCACAGTCTCCTTCTCTCTCCTCTCTCCACTTCTCGCTCTAATTCACTCTCTCCCCTTCTCCGTTTCACTCCTTATCGCTCTCCTTCCCTATTGTTCCCTCTACTTCTCCATCTCTCCTCCCTCCCTCCTTGCCCTTCTCACTCTCCCCCCCTCTGTCCACCTCTCCTCTCTCTCCTTCTCCTTCTAGCTCTCTCCCTCCGTCTCTCCCTCTCTCCTTGTTTCCCCATTTCCTTCTCTCTCGTCCTACACTCTCCTTCTCTCTCCCCCCTCCTTCTCCTTGTTTTTCACTCTCTTGTTGCCCCGCGCTCTCTCCTTCTCACTCCTCTCTCCGATTCTCTCTTCCCTTCTATCTTCTCTCTCCTTATCCTTCACTCTCCGTCTTCAATCTCCTCCCCTCTCTCTCCTTCTCCTCTACTTCAATACCTCTCCTTCTCTTTCCCCTTTTCCTTCTCTCCCTTGTCTCTCTCTCCCTCGCTTACCTTCTCCTCTTGCTTCTCTCCCTCTCTCTCCTTCTCCTTCCCATCTCCGCTCTCCTCCCTCTCTCCGTCTCCTTCCCTCCTCCATCTCCCTCTACTTCTCTCTCCTTGTCCATCTCTCTCTCCCCTCCTCCTTCACTCTATCGTACTCTCTCGCTCTCCTCCCTTCTTCTCTCTCTTTCCTTCTCTCTCCTCCTCCTCTGTCTCTCCTCTCCTCGTCTCCTTCTCGCTCTCCACCCCTCTCACTCCCATTGTCCTTCTCTCCCTCCCTCTCCCCTTCTCATTCTCTCCGTGTGCCCTTATTCTTCTCTCCGTCGTTCTCCTTGTCCTCTCTCTTGTTCTCCTTCTCGTCTCC
The DNA here is from genome assembly GCA_963682175.1 of Triglochin maritima. Lineage (NCBI taxonomy): Eukaryota > Viridiplantae > Streptophyta > Magnoliopsida > Alismatales > Juncaginaceae > Triglochin > Triglochin maritima. The sequence goes on along the minus strand of OY821790.1, from coordinate 12,506,565 downwards.
TTCTCCTCCTCCTCTCTCCTTCTTCTCCCTCCTCCTCTTCCTCCTTCTCTTTCGCTCATCTCTCTCCTCCTCCCTTTTCTTTTCCTCTCCGTCACCTTCACTCTCTCTCACTCCTCTCGTTCTCCTTCTCTCTTTCTCCCTCCCCCTTCTCCTTCTCTCTATGTCTCTCTCTCCTTACCTTTTGTCTCTGCTTCTCCCTCCCTCTTTCCTTCTCTCCTTCCCTTCCAGTCTCCCCTTCCTTCCCTCTCTCCTTCTCCTCGTCTTTCTCCGTCTAGCTCACTTACCGACTCCCTCGCTCTTTCTCCCTCTCTCCTTCTCTTTGTCTCTCTCCTTTTCCTTCATTCACAGTCTCCTTCTCTCTCCTCTCTCCACTTCTCGCTCTAATTCACTCTCTCCCCTTCTCCGTTTCACTCCTTATCGCTCTCCTTCCCTATTGTTCCCTCTACTTCTCCATCTCTCCTCCCTCCCTCCTTGCCCTTCTCACTCTCCTCCCCTCTGTCCACCTCTCCTCTCTCTCCTTCTCCTTCTAGCTCTCTCCCTCCGTCTCTCCCTCTCTCCTTGTTTCCCAATTTCCTTCTCTCTCGTCCTACACTCTCCTTCTCTCTCCCCCCTCCTTCTCCTTGTTTTTCACTCTCTTGTTGCCCCGCGCTCTCTCCTTCTCACTCCTCTCTCCGATTCTCTCTTCCCTTCTATCTTCTCTCTCCTTATCCTTCACTCTCCGTCTTCAATCTCCTCCCCTCTCTCTCCTTCTCCTCTACTTCAATACCTCTCCTTCTCTTTCCCCTTTTCCTTCTCTCCCTTGTCTCTCTCTCCCTCGCTTGCCTTCTCCTCTTGCTTCTCTCCCTCTCTCTCCTTCTCCTTCCCATCTTCGCTCTCCTCCCTCTCTCCGTCTCCTTCCCTCCTCCATCTCCCTCTACTTCTCTCTCCTTGTCCATCTCTCTCTCCCCTCCTCCCTCACTCTATCGTACTCTCTCGCTCTCCTCCCTTCTTCTCTCTCTTTCCTTCTCTCTCCTCCTCCTCTGTCTCTCCTCTCCTCGTCTCCTTCTCGCTCTCCTCCCCTCTCACTCCCATTGTCCTTCTCTCCCTCCCTCTCCCCTTCTCCTTCTCTCTGTTTGCCCTTATTCTTCTCTCCGTCGTTCTCCTTGTCCTCTCTCTTGTTCTCCTTCTCGTCTCCTTCTCCTCCTCCTCTCTCCTTCTTCTCCCTCCTCCTCTTCCTCCTTCTCTTTCGCTCATCTCTCTCCTCCTCCCTTTTCTTTTCCTCTCCGTCACCTTCACTCTCTCTCACTCCTCTCGTTCTCCTTCTCTCTTTCTCCCTCCCCCTTCTCCTTCTCTCTATGTCTCTCTCTCCTTACCTTTTGTCTCTGCTTCTCCCTCCCTCTTTCCTTCTCTCCTTCCCTTCCAGTCTCCCCTTCCTTCCCTCTCTCCTTCTCCTCGTCTTTCTCCGTCTAGCTCACTTACCGACTCCCTCGCTCTTTCTCCCTCTCTCCTTCTCTTTGTCTCTCTCCTTTTCCTTCATTCACAGTCTCCTTCTCTCTCCTCTCTCCACTTCTCGCTCTAATTCACTCTCTCCCCTTCTCCGTTTCACTCCTTATCGCTCTCCTTCCCTATTGTTCCCTCTACTTCTCCATCTCTCCTCCCTCCCTCCTTGCCCTTCTCACTCTCCTCCCCTCTGTCCACCTCTCCTCTCTCTCCTTCTCCTTCTAGCTCTCTCCCTCCGTCTCTCCCTCTCTCCTTGTTTCCCAATTTCCTTCTCTCTCGTCCTACACTCTCCTTCTCTCTCCCCCCTCCTTCTCCTTGTTTTTCACTCTCTTGTTGCCCCGCGCTCTCTCCTTCTCACTCCTCTCTCCGATTCTCTCTTCCCTTCTATCTTCTCTCTCCTTATCCTTCACTCTCCGTCTTCAATCTCCTCCCCTCTCTCTCCTTCTCCTCTACTTCAATACCTCTCCTTCTCTTTCCCCTTTTCCTTCTCTCCCTTGTCTCTCTCTCCCTCGCTTGCCTTCTCCTCTTGCTTCTCTCCCTCTCTCTCCTTCTCCTTCCCATCTCCGCTCTCCTCCCTCTCTCCGTCTCCTTCCCTCCTCCATCTCCCTCTACTTCTCTCTCCTTGTCCATCTCTCTCTCCCCTCCTCCCTCACTCTATCGTACTCTCTCGCTCTCCTCCCTTCTTCTCTCTCTTTCCTTCTCTCTCCTCCTCCTCTGTCTCTCCTCTCCTCGTCTCCTTCTCGCTCTCCTCCCCTCTCACTCCCATTGTCCTTCTCTCCCTCCCTCTCCCCTTCTCCTTCTCTCCGTGTGCCCTTATTCTTCTCTTCGTCGTTCTCCTTGTCCTCTCTCTTGTTCTCCTTCTCGTCTCCTTCTCCTCCTCCTCTCTCCTTCTTCTCCCTCCTCCTCTTCCTCCTTCTCTTTCTCTCATCTCTCTCCTCCTCCCTTTTCTTTTCCTCTCCGTCACCTTCACTCTCTCTCACTCCTCTCGTTCTCCTTCTCTCTTTCTCCCTCCCCCTTCTCCTTCTCTCTATGTCTCTCTCTCCTTACCTTTTGTCTCTGCTTCTCCCTCCCTCTTTCCTTCTCTCCTTCCCTTCCAGTCTCCCCTTCCTTCCCTCTCTCCTTCTCCTCGTCTTTCTCCGTCTAGCTCACTTACCGACTCCCTCGCTCTTTCTCCCTCTCTCCTTCTCTTTGTCTCTCTCCTTTTCCTTCATTCACAGTCTCCTTCTCTCTCCTCTCTCCACTTCTCGCTCTAATTCACTCTCTCCCCTTCTCCGTTTCACTCCTTATCGCTCTCCTTCCCTATTGTTCCCTCTACTTCTCCATCTCTCCTCCCTCCCTCCTTGCCCTTCTCACTCTCCCCCCCTCTGTCCACCTCTCCTCTCTCTCCTTCTCCTTCTAGCTCTCTCCCTCCGTCTCTCCCTCTCTCCTTGTTTCCCCATTTCCTTCTCTCTCGTCCTACACTCTCCTTCTCTCTCCCCCCTCCTTCTCCTTGTTTTTCACTCTCTTGTTGCCCCGCACTCTCTCCTTCTCACTCCTCTCTCCGATTCTCTCTTCCCTTCTATCTTCTCTCTCCTTATCCTTCACTCTCTGTCTTCAATCTCCTCCCCTCTCTCTCCTTCTCCTCTACTTCAATACCTCTCCTTCTCTTTCCCCTTTTCCTTCTCTCCCTTGTCTCTCTCTCCCTCGCTTGCCTTCTCCTCTTGCTTCTCTCCCTCTCTCTCCTTCTCCTTCCCATCTCCGCTCTCCTCCCTCTCTCCGTCTCCTTCCCTCCTCCATCTCCCTCTACTTCTCTCTCCTTGTCCATCTCTCTCTCCCCTCCTCCCTCACTCTATCGTACTCTCTCGCTCTCCTCCCTTCTTCTCTCTCTTTCCTTCTCTCTCCTCCTCCTCTGTCTCTCCTCTCCTCGTCTCCTTCTCGCTCTCCTCCCCTCTCACTCCCATTGTCCTTCTCTCCCTCCCTCTCCCCTTCTCCTTCTCTCCGTGTGCCCTTATTCTTCTCTCCGTCGTTCTCCTTGTCCTCTCTCTTGTTCTCCTTCTCGTCTCCTTCTCCTCCTCCTCTCTCCTTCTTCTCCCTCCTCCTCTTCCTCCTTCTCTTTCTCTCATCTCTCTCCTCCTCCCTTTTCTTTTCCTCTCCGTCACCTTCACTCTCTCTCACTCCTCTCGTTCTCCTTCTCTCTTTCTCCCTCCCCCTTCTCCTTCTCTCTATGTCTCTCTCTCCTTACCTTTTGTCTCTGCTTCTCCCTCCCTCTTTCCTTCTCTCCTTCCCTTCCAGTCTCCCCTTCCTTCCCTCTCTCCTTCTCCTCGTCTTTCTCCGTCTAGCTCACTTACCGACTCCCTCGCTCTTTCTCCCTCTCTCCTTCTCTTTGTCTCTCTCCTTTTCCTTCATTCACAGTCTCCTTCTCTCTCCTCTCTCCACTTCTCGCTCTAATTCACTCTCTCCCCTTCTCCGTTTCACTCCTTATCGCTCTCCTTCCCTATTGTTCCCTCTACTTCTCCATCTCTCCTCCCTCCCTCCTTGCCCTTCTCACTCTCCCCCCCTCTGTCCACCTCTCCTCTCTCTCCTTCTCCTTCTAGCTCTCTCCCTCCGTCTCTCCCTCTCTCCTTGTTTCCCCATTTCCTTCTCTCTCGTCCTACACTCTCCTTCTCTCTCCCCCCTCCTTCTCCTTGTTTTTCACTCTCTAGTTGCCCCGCGCTCTCTCCTTCTCACTCCTCTCTCCGATTCTCTCTTCCCTTCTATCTTCTCTCTCCTTATCCTTCACTCTCCGTCTTCAATCTCCTCCCCTCTCTCTCCTTCTCCTCTACTTCAATACCTCTCCTTCTCTTTCCCCTTTTCCTTCTCTCCCTTGTCTCTCTCTCCCTCGCTTGCCTTCTCCTCTTGCTTCTCTCCCTCTCTCTCCTTCTCCTTCCCATCTTCGCTCTCCTCCCTCTCTCCGTCTCCTTCCCTCCTCCATCTCCCTCTACTTCTCTCTCCTTGTCCATCTCTCTCTCCCCTCCTCCCTCACTCTATCGTACTCTCTCGCTCTCCTCCCTTCTTCTCTCTCTTTCCTTCTCTCTCCTCCTCCTCTGTCTCTCCTCTCCTCGTCTCCTTCTCGCTCTCCTCCCCTCTCACTCCCATTGTCCTTCTCTCCCTCCCTCTCCCCTTCTCCTTCTCTCTGTTTGCCCTTATTCTTCTCTCCGTCGTTCTCCTTGTCCTCTCTCTTGTTCTCCTTCTCGTCTCCTTCTCCTCCTCCTCTCTCCTTCTTCTCCCTCCTCCTCTTCCTCCTTCTCTTTCGCTCATCTCTCTCCTCCTCCCTTTTCTTTTCCTCTCCGTCACCTTCACTCTCTCTCACTCCTCTCGTTCTCCTTCTCTCTTTCTCCCTCCCCCTTCTCCTTCTCTCTATGTCTCTCTCTCCTTACCTTTTGTCTCTGCTTCTCCCTCCCTCTTTCCTTCTCTCCTTCCCTTCCAGTCTCCCCTTCCTTCCCTCTCTCCTTCTCCTCGTCTTTCTCCGTCTAGCTCACTTACCGACTCCCTCGCTCTTTCTCCCTCTCTCCTTCTCTTTGTCTCTCTCCTTTTCCTTCATTCACAGTCTCCTTCTCTCTCCTCTCTCCACTTCTCGCTCTAATTCACTCTCTCCCCTTCTCCGTTTCACTCCTTATCGCTCTCCTTCCCTATTGTTCCCTCTACTTCTCCATCTCTCCTCCCTCCCTCCTTGCCCTTCTCACTCTCCCCCCCTCTGTCCACCTCTCCTCTCTCTCCTTCTCCTTCTAGCTCTCTCCCTCCGTCTCTCCCTCTCTCCTTGTTTCCCCATTTCCTTCTCTCTCGTCCTACACTCTCCTTCTCTCTCCCCCCTCCTTCTCCTTGTTTTTCACTCTCTTGTTGCCCCGCGCTCTCTCCTTCTCACTCCTCTCTCCGATTCTCTCTTCCCTTCTATCTTCTCTCTCCTTATCCTTCACTCTCTGTCTTCAATCTCCTCCCCTCTCTCTCCTTCTCCTCTACTTCAATACCTCTCCTTCTCTTTCCCCTTTTCCTTCCCTCCCTTGTCTCTCTCTCCCTCGCTTGCCTTCTCCTCTTGCTTCTCTCCCTCTCTCTCCTTCTCCTTCCCATCTCCGCTCTCCTCCCTCTCTCCGTCTCCTTCCCTCCTCCATCTCCCTCTACTTCTCTCTCCTTGTCCATCTCTCTCTCCCCTCCTCCCTCACTCTATCGTACTCTCTCGCTCTCCTCCCTTCTTCTCTCTCTTTCCTTCTCTCTCCTCCTCCTCTGTCTCTCCTCTCCTCGTCTCCTTCTCGCTCTCCTCCCCTCTCACTCCCATTGTCCTTCTCTCCCTCCCTCTCCCCTTCTCCTTCTCTCCGTGTGCCCTTATTCTTCTCTCCGTCGTTCTCCTTGTCCTCTCTCTTGTTCTCCTTCTCGTCTCCTTCTCCTCCTCCTCTCTCCTTCTTCTCCCTCCTCCTCTTCCTCCTTCTCTTTCTCTCATCTCTCTCCTCCTCCCTTTTCTTTTCCTCTCCGTCACCTTCACTCTCTCTCACTCCTCTCGTTCTCCTTCTCTCTTTCTCCCTCCCCCTTCTCCTTCTCTCGATGTCTCTCTCTCCTTACCTTTTGTCTCTGCTTCTCCCTCCCTCTTTCCTTCTCTCCTTCCCTTCCAGTCTCCCCTTCCTTCCCTCTCTCCTTCTCCTCGTCTTTCTCCGTCTAGCTCACTTACCGACTCCCTCGCTCTTTCTCCCTCTCTCCTTCTCTTTGTCTCTCTCCTTTTCCTTCATTCACAGTCTCCTTCTCTCTCCTCTCTCCACTTCTCGCTCTAATTCACTCTCTCCCCTTCTCCGTTTCACTCCTTATCGCTCTCCTTCCCTATTGTTCCCTCTACTTCTCCATCTCTCCTCCCTCCCTCCTTGCCCTTCTCACTCTCCTCCCCTCTGTCCACCTCTCCTCTCTCTCCTTCTCCTTCTAGCTCTCTCCCTCCGTCTCTCCCTCTCTCCTTGTTTCCCAATTTCCTTCTCTCTCGTCCTACACTCTCCTTCTCTCTCCCCCCTCATTCTCCTTGTTTTTCACTCTCTTGTTGCCCCGCGCTCTCTCCTTCTCACTCCTCTCTCCGATTCTCTCTTCCCTTCTATCTTCTCTCTCCTTATCCTTCACTCTCCGTCTTCAATCTCCTCCCCTCTCTCTCCTTCTCCTCTACTTCAATACCTCTCCTTCTCTTTCCCCTTTTCCTTCTCTCCCTTGTCTCTCTCTCCCTCGCTTGCCTTCTCCTCTTGCTTCTCTCCCTCTCTCTCCTTCTCCTTCCCATCTCCGCTCTCCTCCCTCTCTCCGTCTCCTTCCCTCCTCCATCTCCCTCTACTTCTCTCTCCTTGTCCATCTCTCTCTCCCCTCCTCCCTCACTCTATCGTACTCTCTCGCTCTCCTCCCTTCTTCTCTCTCTTTCCTTCTCTCTCCTCCTCCTCTGTCTCTCCTCTCCTCGTCTCCTTCTCGCTCTCCTCCCCTCTCACTCCCATTGTCCTTCTCTCCCTCCCTCTCCCCTTCTCCTTCTCTCCGTGTGCCCTTATTCTTCTCTTCGTCGTTCTCCTTGTCCTCTCTCTTGTTCTCCTTCTCGTCTCCTTCTCCTCCTCCTCTCTCCTTCTTCTCCCTCCTCCTCTTCCTCCTTCTCTTTCTCTCATCTCTCTCCTCCTCCCTTTTCTTTTCCTCTCCGTCACCTTCACTCTCTCTCACTCCTCTCGTTCTCCTTCTCTCTTTCTCCCTCCCCCTTCTCCTTCTCTCTATGTCTCTCTCTCCTTACCTTTTGTCTCTGCTTCTCCCTCCCTCTTTCCTTCTCTCCTTCCCTTCCAGTCTCCCCTTCCTTCCCTCTCTCCTTCTCCTCGTCTTTCTCCGTCTAGCTCACTTACCGACTCCCTCGCTCTTTCTCCCTCTCTCCTTCTCTTTGTCTCTCTCCTTTTCCTTCATTCACAGTCTCCTTCTCTCTCCTCTCTCCACTTGTCGCTCTAATTCACTCTCTCCCCTTCTCCGTTTCACTCCTTATCGCTCTCCTTCCCTATTGTTCCCTCTACTTCTCCATCTCTCCTCCCTCCCTCCTTGCCCTTCTCACTCTCCCCCCCTCTGTCCACCTCTCCTCTCTCTCCTTCTCCTTCTAGCTCTCTCCCTCCGTCTCTCCCTCTCTCCTTGTTTCCCCATTTCCTTCTCTCTCGTCCTACACTCTCCTTCTCTCTCCCCCCTCCTTCTCCTTGTTTTTCACTCTCTTGTTGCCCCGCGCTCTCTCCTTCTCACTCCTCTCTCCGATTCTCTCTTCCCTTCTATCTTCTCTCTCCTTATCCTTCACTCTCCGTCTTCAATCTCCTCCCCTCTCTCTCCTTCTCCTCTACTTCAATACCTCTCCTTCTCTTTCCCCTTTTCCTTCTCTCCCTTGTCTCTCTCTCCCTCGCTTGCCTTCTCCTCTTGCTTCTCTCCCTCTCTCTCCTTCTCCTTCCCATCTCCGCTCTCCTCCCTCTCTCCGTCTCCTTCCCTCCTCCATCTCCCTCTACTTCTCTCTCCTTGTCCATCTCTCTCTCCCCTCCTCCCTCACTCTATCGTACTCTCTCGCTCTCCTCCCTTCTTCTCTCTCTTTCCTTCTCTCTCCTCCTCCTCTGTCTCTCCTCTCCTCGTCTCCTTCTCGCTCTCCTCCCCTCTCACTCCCATTGTCCTTCTCTCCCTCCCTCTCCCCTTCTCCTTCTCTCCGTGTGCCCTTATTCTTCTCTCCGTCGTTCTCCTTGTCCTCTCTCTTGTTCTCCTTCTCGTCTCCTTCTCCTCCTCCTCTCTCCTTCTTCTCCCTCCTCCTCTTCCTCCTTCTCTTTCTCTCATCTCTCTCCTCCTCCCTTTTCTTTTCCTCTCCGTCACCTTCACTCTCTCTCACTCCTCTCGTTCTCCTTCTCTCTTTCTCCCTCCCCCTTCTCCTTCTCTCTATGTCTCTCTCTCCTTACCTTTTGTCTCTGCTTCTCCCTCCCTCTTTCCTTCTCTCCTTCCCTTCCAGTCTCCCCTTCCTTCCCTCTCTCCTTCTCCTCGTCTTTCTCCGTCTAGCTCACTTACCGACTCCCTCGCTCTTTCTCCCTCTCTCCTTCTCTTTGTCTCTCTCCTTTTCCTTCATTCACAGTCTCCTTCTCTCTCCTCTCTCCACTTCTCGCTCTAATTCACTCTCTCCCCTTCTCCGTTTCACTCCTTATCGCTCTCCTTCCCTATTGTTCCCTCTACTTCTCCATCTCTCCTCCCTCCCTCCTTGCCCTTCTCACTCTCCTCCCCTCTGTCCACCTCTCCTCTCTCTCCTTCTCCTTCTAGCTCTCTCCCTCCGTCTCTCCCTCTCTCCTTGTTTCCCAATTTCCTTCTCTCTCGTCCTACACTCTCCTTCTCTCTCCCCCCTCCTTCTCCTTGTTTTTCACTCTCTTGTTGCCCCGCGCTCTCTCCTTCTCACTCCTCTCTCCGATTCTCTCTTCCCTTCTATCTTCTCTCTCCTTATCCTTCACTCTCCGTCTTCAATCTCCTCCCCTCTCTCTCCTTCTCCTCTACTTCAATACCTCTCCTTCTCTTTCCCCTTTTCCTTCTCTCCCTTGTCTCTCTCTCCCTCGCTTGCCTTCTCCTCTTGCTTCTCTCCCTCTCTCTCCTTCTCCTTCCCATCTCCGCTCTCCTCCCTCTCTCCGTCTCCTTCCCTCCTCCATCTCCCTCTACTTCTCTCTCCTTGTCCATCTCTCTCTCCCCTCCTCCCTCACTCTATCGTACTCTCTCGCTCTCCTCCCTTCTTCTCTCTCTTTCCTTCTCTCTCCTCCTCCTCTGTCTCTCCTCTCCTCGTCTCCTTCTCGCTCTCCTCCCCTCTCACTCCCATTGTCCTTCTCTCCCTCCCTCTCCCCTTCTCCTTCTCTCCGTGTGCCCTTATTCTTCTCTTCGTCGTTCTCCTTGTCCTCTCTCTTGTTCTCCTTCTCGTCTCCTTCTCCTCCTCCTCTCTCCTTCTTCTCCCTCCTCCTCTTCCTCCTTCTCTTTCTCTCATCTCTCTCCTCCTCCCTTTTCTTTTCCTCTCCGTCACCTTCACTCTCTCTCACTCCTCTCGTTCTCCTTCTCTCTTTCTCCCTCCCCCTTCTCCTTCTCTCTATGTCTCTCTCTCCTTACCTTTTGTCTCTGCTTCTCCCTCCCTCTTTCCTTCTCTCCTTCCCTTCCAGTCTCCCCTTCCTTCCCTCTCTCCTTCTCCTCGTCTTTCTCCGTCTAGCTCACTTACCGACTCCCTCGCTCTTTCTCCCTCTCTCCTTCTCTTTGTCTCTCTCCTTTTCCTTCATTCACAGTCTCCTTCTCTCTCCTCTCTCCACTTGTCGCTCTAATTCACTCTCTCCCCTTCTCCGTTTCACTCCTTATCGCTCTCCTTCCCTATTGTTCCCTCTACTTCTCCATCTCTCCTCCCTTCCTCCTTGCCCTTCTCACTCTCCCCCCCTCTGTCCACCTCTCCTCTCTCTCCTTCTCCTTCTAGCTCTCTCCCTCCGTCTCTCCCTCTCTCCTTGTTTCCCCATTTCCTTCTCTCTCGTCCTACACTCTCCTTCTCTCTCCCCCCTCCTTCTCCTTGTTTTTCACTCTCTTGTTGCCCCGCGCTCTCTCCTTCTCACTCCTCTCTCCGATTCTCTCTTCCCTTCTATCTTCTCTCTCCTTATCCTTCACTCTCCGTCTTCAATCTCCTCCCCTCTCTCTCCTTCTCCTCTACTTCAATACCTCTCCTTCTCTTTCCCCTTTTCCTTCTCTCCCTTGTCTCTCTCTCCCTCGCTTGCCTTCTCCTCTTGCTTCTCTCCCTCTCTCTCCTTCTCCTTCCCATCTCCGCTCTCCTCCCTCTCTCCGTCTCCTTCCCTCCTCCATCTCCCTCTACTTCTCTCTCCTTGTCCATCTCTCTCTCCCCTCCTCCCTCACTCTATCGTACTCTCTCGCTCTCCTCCCTTCTTCTCTCTCTTTCCTTCTCTCTCCTCCTCCTCTGTCTCTCCTCTCCTCGTCTCCTTCTCGCTCTCCTCCCCTCTCACTCCCATTGTCCTTCTCTCCCTCCCTCTCCCCTTCTCCTTCTCTCCGTGTGCCCTTATTCTTCTCTCCGTCGTTCTCCTTGTCCTCTCTCTTGTTCTCCTTCTCGTCTCCTCCTCCTCTCTCCTTCTTCTCCCTCCTCCTCTTCCTCCTTCTCTTTCTCTCATCTCTCTCCTCCTCCCTTTTCTTTTCCTCTCCGTCACCTTCACTCTCTCTCACTCCTCTCGTTCTCCTTCTCTCTTTCTCCCTCCCCCTTCTCCTTCTCTCTATGTCTCTCTCTCCTTACCTTTTGTCTCTGCTTCTCCCTCCCTCTTTCCTTCTCTCCTTCCCTTCCAGTCTCCCCTTCCTTCCCTCTCTCCTTCTCCTCGTCTTTCTCCGTCTAGCTCACTTACCGACTCCCTCGCTCTTTCTCCCTCTCTCCTTCTCTTTGTCTCTCTCCTTTTCCTTCATTCACAGTCTCCTTCTCTCTCCTCTCTCCACTTCTCGCTCTGATTCACTCTCTCCCCTTCTCCGTTTCGCTCCTTATCGCTCTCCTTCCCTATTGTTCCCTCTACTTCTCCATCTCTCCTCCCTCCCTCCTTGCCCTTCTCACTCTCCCCCCCTCTGTCCACCTCTCCTCTCTCTCCTTCTCCTTCTAGCTCTCTCCCTCCGTCTCTCCCTCTCTCCTTGTTTCCCCATTTCCTTCTCTCTCGTCCTACACTCTCCTTCTCTCTCCCCCCTCCTTCTCCTTGTTTTTCACTCTCTTGTTGCCCCGCGCTCTCTCCTTCTCACTCCTCTCTCCGATTCTCTCTTCCCTTCTATCTTCTCTCTCCTTATCCTTCACTCTCCGTCTTCAATCTCCTCCCCTCTCTCTCCTTCTCCTCTACTTCAATACCTCTCCTTCTCTTTCCCCTTTTCCTTCTCTCCCTTGTCTCTCTCTCCCTCGCTTGCCTTCTCCTCTTGCTTCTCTCCCTCTCTCTCCTTCTCCTTCCCATCTCCGCTCTCCTCCCTCTCTCCGTCTCCTTCCCTCCTCCATCCCCCTCTAATTCTCTCTCCTTGTCCATCTCTCTCTCCCCTCCTCCCTCACTCTATCGTACTCTCTCGCTCTCCTCCCTTCTTCTCTCTCTTTCCTTCTCTCTCCTCCTCCTCTGTCTCTCCTCTCCTCGTCTCCTTCTCGCTCTCCTCCCCTCTCACTCCCATTGTCCTTCTCTCCCTCCCTCTCCCCTTCTCCTTCTCTCTGTGTGCCCTTATTCTTCTCTCCGTCGTTCTCCTTGTCCTCTCTCTTGTTCTCCTTCTCGTCTCCTTCTCCTCCTCCTCTCTCCTTCTTCTCCCTCCTCCTCTTCCTCCTTCTCTTTCTCTCATCTCTCTCCTCCTCCCTTTTCTTTTCCTCTCCGTCACCTTCACTCTCTCTCACACCTCTCGTTCTCCTTCTCTCTTTCTCCCTCCCCCTTCTCCTTCTCTCTATGTCTCTCTCTCCTTACCTTTTGTCTCTGCTTCTCCCTCCCTCTTTCCTTCTCTCCTTCCCTTCCAGTCTCCCCTTCCTTCCCTCTCTCCTTCTCCTCGTCTTTCTCCGTCTAGCTCACTTACCGACTCCCTTGCTCTTTCTCCCTCTCTCCTTCTCTTTGTCTCTCTCCTTTTCCTTCATTCACAGTCTCTTTCTCTCTCCTCTCTCCACTTCTCGCTCTAATTCACTCTCTCCCCTTCTCCGTTTCACTCCTTATCGCTCTCCTTCCCTATTGTTCCCTCTACTTCTCCATCTCTCCTCCCTCCCTCCTTGCCCTTCTCACTCTCCCCCCCTCTGTCCACCTCTCCTCTCTCTCCTTCTCCTTCTAGCTCTCTCCCTCCGTCTCTCCCTCTCTCCTTGTTTCCCCATTTCCTTCTCTCTCGTCCTACACTCTCCTTCTCTCTCCCCCCTCCTTCTCCTTGTTTTTCACTCTCTTGTTGCCCCGCGCTCTCTCCTTCTCACTCCTCTCTCTGATTCTCTCTTCCCTTCTATCTTCTCTCTCCTTATCCTTCACTCTCCGTCTTCAATCTCCTCCCCTCTCTCTCCTTCTCCTCTACTTCAATACCTCTCCTTCTCTTTCCCCTTTTCCTTCTCTCCCTTGTCTCTCTCTCCCTCGCTTGCCTTCTCCTCTTGCTTCTCTCCCTCTCTCTCCTTCTCCTTCCCATCTCCGCTCTCCTCCCTCTCTCCGTCTCCTTCCCTCCTCCATCTCCCTCTACTTCTCTCTCCTTGTCCATCTCTCTCTCCCCTCGTCCCTCACTCTATCGTACTCTCTCGCTCTCCTCCCTTCTTCTCTCTCTTTCCTTCTCTCTCCTCCTCCTCTGTCTCTCCTCTCCTCGTCTCCTTCTCGCTCTCCTCCCCTCTCACTCCCATTGTCCTTCTCTCCCTCCCTCTCCCCTTCTCCTTCTCTCCGTGTGCCCTTATTCTTCTCTTCGTCGTTCTCCTTGTCCTCTCTCTTGTTCTCCTTCTCGTCTCCTTCTCCTCCTCCTCTCTCCTTCTTCTCCCTCCTCCTCTTCCTCCTTCTCTTTCTCTCATCTCTCTCCTCCTCCCTTTTCTTTTCCTCTCCGTCACCTTCACTCTCTCTCACTCCTCTCGTTCTCCTTCTCTCTTTCTCCCTCCCCCTTCTCCTTCTCTCTATGTCTCTCTCTCCTTACCTTTTGTCTCTGCTTCTCCCTCCCTCTTTCCTTCTCTCCTTCCCTTCCAGTCTCCCCTTCCTTCCCTCTCTCCTTCTCCTCGTCTTTCTCCGTCTAGCTCACTTACCGACTCCCTCGCTCTTTCTCCCTCTCTCCTTCTCTTTGTCTCTCTCCTTTTCCTTCATTCACAGTCTCCTTCTCTCTCCTCTCTCCACTTCTCGCTCTAATTCACTCTCTCCCCTTCTCCGTTTCGCTCCTTATCGCTCTCCTTCCCTATTGTTCCCTCTACTTCTCCATCTCTCCTCCCTCCCTCCTTGCCCTTCTCACTCTCCCCCCCTCTGTTCACCTCTCCTCTCTCTCCTTCTCCTTCTAGCTCTCTCCCTCCGTCTCTCCCTCTCTCCTTGTTTCCCCATTTCCTTCTCTCTCGTCCTACACTCTCCTTCTCTCTCCCCCCTCCTTCTCCTTGTTTTTCACTCTCTTGTTGCCCCGCGCTCTCTCCTTCTCACTCCTCTCTCCGATTCTCTCTTCCCTTCTATCTTCTCTCTCCTTATCCTTCACTCTCCGTCCTCAATCTCCTCCCCTCTCTCTCCTTCTCCTCTACTTCAATACCTCTCCTTCTCTTTCCCCTTTTACTTCTCTCCCTTGTCTCTCTCTCCCTCGCTTGCCTTCTCCTCTTGCTTCTCTCCCTCTCTCTCCTTCTCCTTCCCATCTCCGCTCTCCTCCCTCTCTCCGTCTCCTTCCCTCCTCCATCTCCCTCTACTTCTCTCTCCTTGTCCATCTCTCTCTCCCCTCCTCCCTCACTCTATCGTACTCTCTCGCTCTCCTCCCTTCTTCTCTCTCTTTCCTTCTCTCTCCTCCTCCTCTGTCTCTCCTCTCCTCGTCTCCTTCTCGCTCTCCTCCCCTCTCACTCCCATTGTCCTTCTCTCCCTCCCTCTCCCCTTCTCCTTCTCTCCGTGTGCCCTTATTCTTCTCTCCGTCGTTCTCCTTGTCCTCTCTCTTGTTCTCCTTCTCGTCTCCTTCTCCTCCTCCTCTCTCCTTCTTCTCCCTCCTCCTCTTCCTCCTTCTCTTTCTCTCATCTCTCTCCTCCTCCCTTTTCTTTTCCTCTCTGTCACCTTCACTCTCTCTCACTCCTCTCGTTCTCCTTCTCTCTTTCTCCCTCCCCCTTCTCCTTCTCTCTATGTCTCTCTCTCCTTACCTTTTGTCTCTGCTTCTCCCTCCCTCTTTCCTTCTCCCCTTCCTTCCCTCTCTCCTTCTCCTCGTCTTTCTCCGTCTAGCTCACTTACCGACTCCCTCGCTCTTTCTCCCTCTCTCCTTCTCTTTGTCTCTCTCCTTTTCCTTCATTCACAGTCTCCTTCTCTCTCCTCTCTCCACTTCTCGCTCTAATTCACTCTCTCCCCTTCTCCGTTTCACTCCTTATCGCTCTCCTTCCCTATTGTTCCCTCTACTTCTCCATCTCTCCTCCCTCCCTCCTTGCCCTTCTCACTCTCCCCCCCTCTGTCCACCTCTCCTCTCTCTCCTTCTCCTTCTAGCTCTCTCCCTCCGTCTCTCCCTCTCTCCTTGTTTCCCCATTTCCTTCTCTCTCGTCCTACACTCTCCTTCTCTCTCCCCCCTCCTTCTCCTTGTTTTTCACTCTCTTGTTGCCCCGCGCTCTCTCCTTCTCACTCCTCTCTCCGATTCTCTCTTCCCTTCTATCTTCTCTCTCCTTATCCTTCACTCTCCGTCTTCAATCTCCTCCCCTCTCTCTCCTTCTCCTCTACTTCAATACCTCTCCTTCTCTTTCCCCTTTTCCTTCTCTCCCTTGTCTCTCTCTCCCTCGCTTGCCTTCTCCTCTTGCTTCTCTCCCTCTCTCTCCTTCTCCTTCCCATCTCCGCTCTCCTCCCTCTCTCCGTCTCCTTCCCTCCTCCATCTCCCTCTACTTCTCTCTCCTTGTCCATCTCTCTCTCCCCTCCTCCCTCACTCTATCGTACTCTCTCGCTCTCCTCCCTTCTTCTCTCTCTTTCCTTCTCTCTCCTCCTCCTCTGTCTCTCCTCTCCTCGTCTCCTTCTCGCTCTCCTCCCCTCTCACTCCCATTGTCCTTCTCTCCCTCCCTCTCCCCTTCTCCTTCTCTCCGTGTGCCCTTATTCTTCTCTTCGTCGTTCTCCTTGTCCTCTCTCTTGTTCTCCTTCTCGTCTCCTTCTCCTCCTCCTCTCTCCTTCTTCTCCCTCCTCCTCTTCCTCCTTCTCTTTCTCTCATCTCTCTCCTCCTCCCTTTTCTTTTCCTCTCCGTCACCTTCACTCTCTCTCACTCCTCTCGTTCTCCTTCTCTCTTTCTCCCTCCCCCTTCTCCTTCTCTCTATGTCTCTCTCTCCTTACCTTTTGTCTCTGCTTCTCCCTCCCTCTTTCCTTCTCTCCTTCCCTTCCAGTCTCCCCTTCCTTCCCTCTCTCCTTCTCCTCGTCTTTCTCCGTCTAGCTCACTTACCGACTCCCTCGCTCTTTCTCCCTCTCTCCTTCTCTTTGTCTCTCTCCTTTTCCTTCATTCACAGTCTCCTTCTCTCTCCTCTCTCCACTTCTCGCTCTAATTCACTCTCTCCCCTTCTCCGTTTCGCTCCTTATCGCTCTCCTTCCCTATTGTTCCCTCTACTTCTCCATCTCTCCTCCCTCCCTCCTTGCCCTTCTCACTCTCCCCCCCTCTGTTCACCTCTCCTCTCTCTCCTTCTCCTTCTAGCTCTCTCCCTCCGTCTCTCCCTCTCTCCTTGTTTCCCCATTTCCTTCTCTCTCGTCCTACACTCTCCTTCTCTCTCCCCCCTCCTTCTCCTTGTTTTTCACTCTCTTGTTGCCCCGCGCTCTCTCCTTCTCACTCCTCTCTCCGATTCTCTCTTCCCTTCTATCTTCTCTCTCCTTATCCTTCACTCTCCGTCTTCAATCTCCTCCCCTCTCTCTCCTTCTCCTCTACTTCAATACCTCTCCTTCTCTTTCCCCTTTTCCTTCTCTCCCTTGTCTCTCTCTCCCTCGCTTGCCTTCTCCTCTTGCTTCTCTCCCTCTCTCTCCTTCTCCTTCCCATCTCCGCTCTCCTCCCTCTCTCCGTCTCCTTCCCTCCTCCATCTCCCTCTACTTCTCTCTCCTTGTCCATCTCTCTCTCCCCTCCTCCCTCACTCTATCGTACTCTCTCGCTCTCCTCCCTTCTTCTCTCTCTTTCCTTCTCTCTCCTCCTCCTCTGTCTCTCCTCTCCTCGTCTCCTTCTCGCTCTCCTCCCCTCTCACTCCCATTGTCCTTCTCTCCCTCCCTCTCCCCTTCTCCTTCTCTCCGTGTGCCCTTATTCTTCTCTCCGTCGTTCTCCTTGTCCTCTCTCTTGTTCTCCTTCTCGTCTCCTTCTCCTCCTCCTCTCTCCTTCTTCTCCCTCCTCCTCTTCCTCCTTCTCTTTCTCTCATCTCTCTCCTCCTCCCTTTTCTTTTCCTCTCCGTCACCTTCACTCTCTCTCACTCCTCTCGTTCTCCTTCTCTCTTTCTCCCTCCCCCTTCTCCTTCTCTCTATGTCTCTCTCTCCTTACCTTTTGTCTCTGCTTCTCCCTCCCTCTTTCCTTCTCTCCTTCCCTTCCAGTCTCCCCTTCCTTCCCTCTCTCCTTCTCCTCGTCTTTCTCCGTCTAGCTCACTTACCGACTCCCTCGCTCTTTCTCCCTCTCTCCTTCTCTTTGTCTCTCTCCTTTTCCTTCATTCACAGTCTCCTTCTCTCTCCTCTCTCCACTTCTCGCTCTAATTCACTCTCTCCCCTTCTCCGTTTCACTCCTTATCGCTCTCCTTCCCTATTGTTCCCTCTACTTCTCCATCTCTCCTCCCTCCCTCCTTGCCCTTCTCACTCTCCCCCCCTCTGTCCACCTCTCCTCTCTCTCCTTCTCCTTCTAGCTCTCTCCCTCCGTCTCTCCCTCTCTCCTTGTTTCCCCATTTCCTTCTCTCTCGTCCTACACTCTCCTTCTCTCTCCCCCCTCCTTCTCCTTGTTTTTCACTCTCTTGTTGCCCCGCGCTCTCTCCTTCTCACTCCTCTCTCCGATTCTCTCTTCCCTTCTATCTTCTCTCTCCTTATCCTTCACTCTCCGTCTTCAATCTCCTCCCCTCTCTCTCCTTCTCCTCTACTTCAATACCTCTCCTTCTCTTTCCCCTTTTCCTTCTCTCCCTTGTCTCTCTCTCCCTCGCTTGCCTTCTCCTCTTGCTTCTCTCCCTCTCTCTCCTTCTCCTTCCCATCTCCGCTCTCCTCCCTCTCTCCGTCTCCTTCCCTCCTCCATCTCCCTCTACTTCTCTCTCCTTGTCCATCTCTCTCTCCCCTCCTCCCTCACTCTATCGTACTCTCTCGCTCTCCTCCCTTCTTCTCTCTCTTTCCTTCTCTCTCCTCCTCCTCTGTCTCTCCTCTCCTCGTCTCCATCTCGCTCTCCACCCCTCTCACTCCCATTGTCCTTCTCTCCCTCCCTCTCCCCTTCTCCTTCTCTCCGTGTGCCCTTATTCTTCTCTCCGTCGTTCTCCTTGTCCTCTCTCTTGTTCTCCTTCTCGTCTCCTTCTCCTCCTCCTCTCTCCTTCTTCTCCCTCCTCCTCTTCCTCCTTCTCTTTCTCTCATCTCTCTCCTCCTCCCTTTTCTTTTCCTCTCCGTCACCTTCACTCTCTCTCACTCCTCTCGTTCTCCTTCTCTCTTTCTCCCTCCCCCTTCTCCTTCTCTCTATGTCTCTCTCTCCTTACCTTTTGTCTCTGCTTCTCCCTCCCTCTTTCCTTCACTCCTTCCCTTCCAGTCTCCCCTTCCTTCCCTCTCTCCTTCTCCTCGTCTTTCTCCGTCTAGCTCACTTACCGACTCCCTCGCTCTTTCTCCCTCTCTCCTTCTCTTTGTCTCTCTCCTTTTCCTTCATTCACAGTCTCCTTCTCTCTCCTCTCTCCACTTCTCGCTCTAATTCACTCTCTCCCCTTCTCCGTTTCACTCCTTATCGCTCTCCTTCCCTATTGTTCCCTCTACTTCTCCATCTCTCCTCCCTCCCTCCTTGCCCTTCTCACTCTCCCCCCCTCTGTCCACCTCTCCTCTCTCTCCTTCTCCTTCTAGCTCTCTCCCTCCGTCTCTCCCTCTCTCCTTGTTTCCCCATTTCCTTCTCTCTCGTCCTACACTCTCCTTCTCTCTCCCCCCTCCTCCTTGTTTTTCACTCTCTTGTTGCCCCGCGCTCTCTCCTTCTCACTCCTCTCTCCGATTCTCTCTTCCCTTCTATCTTCTCTCTCCTTATCCTTCACTCTCCGTCTTCAATCTCCTCCCCTCTCTCTCCTTCTCCTCTACTTCAATACCTCTCCTTCTCTTTCCCCTTTTCCTTCTCTCCCTTGTCTCTCTCTCCCTCGCTTGCCTTCTCCTCTTGCTTCTCTCCCTCTCTCTCCTTCTCCTTCCCATCTCCGCTCTCCTCCCTCTCTCCGTCTCCTTCCCTCCTCCATCTCCCTCTACTTCTCTCTCCTTGTCCATCTCTCTCTCCCCTCCTCCCTCACTCTATCGTACTCTCTCGCTCTCCTCCCTTCTTCTCTCTCTTTCCTTCTCTCTCCTCCTCCTCTGTCTCTCCTCTCCTCGTCTCCTTCTCGCTCTCCTCCCCTCTCACTCCCATTGTCCTTCTCTCCCTCCCTCTCCCCTTCTCCTTCTCTCCGTGTGCCCTTATTCTTCTCTCCGTCGTTCTCCTTGTCCTCTCTCTTGTTCTCCTTCTCGTCTCCTTCTCCTCCTCCTCTCTCCTTCTTCTCCCTCCTCCTCTTCCTCCTTCTCTTTCTCTCATCTCTCTCCTCCTCCCTTTTCTTTTCCTCTCCGTCACCTTCACTCTCTCTCACTCCTCTCGTTCTCCTTCTCTCTTTCTCCCTCCCCCTTCTCCTTCTCTCTATGTCTCTCTCTCCTTACCTTTTGTCTCTGCTTCTCCCTCCCTCTTTCCTTCTCTCCTTCCCTTCCAGTCTCCCCTTCCTTCCCTCTCTCCTTCTCCTCGTCTTTCTCCGTCTAGCTCACTTACCGACTCCCTCGCTCTTTCTCCCTCTCTCCTTCTCTTTGTCTCTCTCCTTTTCCTTCATTCACAGTCTCCTTCTCTCTCCTCTCTCCACTTCTCGCTCTAATTCACTCTCTCCCCTTCTCCGTTTCACTCCTTATCGCTCTCCTTCCCTATTGTTCCCTCTACTTCTCCATCTCTCCTCCCTCCCTCCTTGCCCTTCTCACTCTCCCCCCCTCTGTCCACCTCTCCTCTCTCTCCTTCTCCTTCTAGCTCTCTCCCTCCGTCTCTCCCTCTCTCCTTGTTTCCCCATTTCCTTCTCTCTCGTCCTACACTCTCCTTCTCTCTCCCCCCTCCTTCTCCTTGTTTTTCACTCTCTTGTTGCCCCGCGCTCTCTCCTTCTCACTCCTCTCTTCGATTCTCTCTTCCCTTCTATCTTCTCTCTCCTTATCCTTCACTCTCCGTCTTCAATCTCCTCCCCTCTCTCTCCTTCTCCTCTACTTCAATACCTCTCCTTCTCTTTCCCCTTTTCCTTCTCTCCCTTGTCTCTCTCTCCCTCGCTTGCCTTCTCCTCTTGCTTCTCTCCCTCTCTCTCCTTCTCCTTCCCATCTCCGCTCTCCTCCCTCTCTCCGTCTCCTTCCCTCCTCCATCTCCCTCTACTTCTCTCTCCTTGTCCATCTCTCTCTCCCCTCCTCCCTCACTCTATCGTACTCTCTCGCTCTCCTCCCTTCTTCTCTCTCTTTCCTTCTCTCTCCTCCTCCTCTGTCTCTCCTCTCCTCGTCTCCTTCTCGCTCTCCTCCCCTCTCACTCCCATTGTCCTTCTCTCCCTCCCTCTCCCCTTCTCCTTCTCTCTGTGTGCCCTTATTCTTCTCTCCGTCGTTCTCCTTGTCCTCTCTCTTGTTCTCCTTCCCGTCTCCTTCTCCTCCTCCTCTCTCCTTCTTCTCCCTCCTCCTCTTCCTCCTTCTCTTTCTCTCATCTCTCTCCTCCTCCCTTTTCTTTTCCTCTCCGTCACCTTCACTCTCTCTCACTCCTCTCGTTCTCCTTCTCTCTTTCTCCCTCCCCCTTCTCCTTCTATCTATGTCTCTCTCTCCTTACCTTTTGTCTCTGCTTCTCCCTCCCTCTTTCCTTCTCTCCTTCCCTTCCAGTCTCCCCTTCCTTCCCTCTCTCCTTCTCCTCGTCTTTCTCCGTCTAGCTCACTTACCGACTCCCTCGCTCTTTCTCCCTCTCTCCTTCTCTTTGTCTCTCTCCTTTTCCTTCATTCACAGTCTCCTTCTCTCTCCTCTCTCCACTTCTCGCTCTAATTCACTCTCTCCCCTTCTCCGTTTCACTCCTTATCGCTCTCCTTCCCTATTGTTCCCTCTACTTCTCCATCTCTCCTCCCTCCCTCCTTGCCCTTCTCACTCTCCCCCCCTTTGTCCACCTCTCCTCTCTCTCCTTCTCCTTCTAGCTCTCTCCCTCCGTCTCTCCCTCTCTCCTTGTTTCCCCATTTCCTTCTCTCTCGTCCTACACTCTCCTTCTCTCTCCCCCCTCCTTCTCCTTGTTTTTCACTCTCTTGTTGCCCCGCGCTCTCTCCTTCTCACTCCTCTCTCCGATTCTCTCTTCCCTTCTATCTTCTCTCTCCTTATCCTTCACTCTCCGTCTTCAATCTCCTCCCCTCTCTCTCCTTCTCCTCTACTTCAATACATCTCCTTCTCTTTCCCCTTTTCCTTGTCTCCCTTGTCTCTCTCTCCCTCGCTTGCCTTCTCCTCTTGCTTCTCTCCCTCTCTCTCCTTCTCCTTCCCATCTCCGCTCTCCTTCCCTCCTCCATCTCCCTCTACTTCGCTCTCCTTGTCCATCTCTCTCTCCCCTCCTCCCTCACTCTATCGTACTCTCTCGCTCTCCTCCCTTCTTCTCTCTCTTTCCTTCTCTCTCCTCCTCCTCTGTCTCTCCTCTCCTCGTCTCCTTCTCGCTCTCCTCCCCTCTCACTCCCATTGTCCTTCTCTCCCTCCCTCTCCCCTTCTCCTTCTCTCTGTGTGCCCTTATTCTTCTCTCCGTCGTTCTCCTTGTCCTCTCTCTTGTTCTCCTTCTCGTCTCCTTCTCCTCCTCCTCTCTCCTTCTTCTCCCTCCTCCTCTTCCTCCTTCTCTTTCTCTCATCTCTCTCCTCCTCCCTTTTCTTTTCCTCTCCGTCACCTTCACTCTCTCTCACTCCTCTCGTTCTCCTTCTCTCTTTCTCCCTCCCCCTTCTCCTTCTCTCTATGTCTCTCTCTCCTTACCTTTTGTCTCTGCTTCTCCCTCCCTCTTTCCTTCTCTCCTTCCCTTCCAGTCTCCCTTTCCTTCCCTCTCTCCTTCTCCTCGTCTTTCTCCGTCTAGCTCACTTACCGACTCCCTCGCTCTTTCTCCCTCTCTCCTTCTCTTTGTCTCTCTCCTTTTCCTTCATTCACAGTCTCCTTCTCTCTCCTCTCTCCACTTCTCGCTCTAATTCACTCTCTCCCCTTCTCCGTTTCACTCCTTATCGCTCTCCTTCCCTATTGTTCCCTCTACTTCTCCATCTCTCCTCCCTCCCTCCTTGCCCTTCTCACTCTCCCCCCCTCTGTCCACCTCTCCTCTCTCTCCTTCTCCTTCTAGCTCTCTCCCTCCGTCTCTCCCTCTCTCTTTGTTTCCCCATTTCCTTCTCTCTCGTCCTACACTCTCCTTCTCTCTCCCCCCTCCTTCTCCTTGTTTTTCACTCTCTTGTTGCCCCGCGCTCTCTCCTTCTCACTCCTCTCTCCGATTCTCTCTTCCCTTCTATCTTCTCTCTCCTTATCCTTCACTCTCCGTCTTCAATCTCCTCCCCTCTCTCTCCTTCTCCTCTACTTCAATACATCTCCTTCTCTTTCCCCTTTTCCTTGTCTCCCTTGTCTCTCTCACCCTCGCTTGCCTTCTCCTCTTGCTTCTCTCCCTCTCTCTCCTCCTTCCCATCTCCGCTCTCCTCCCTCTCTCCGTCTCCTTCCCTCCTCCATCTCCCTCTACTTCTCTCTCCTTGTCCATCTCTCTCTCCCCTCCTCCGTCACTCTATCGTACTCTCTCGCTCTCCTCCCTTCTTCTCTCTCTTTCCTTCTCTCTCCTCATCCTCTGTCTCTCCTCTCCTCGTCTCCTTCTCGCTCTCCTCCCCTCTCACTCCCATTGTCCTTCTCTCCCTCCCTCTCCCCTTCTCCTTCTCTCTGTGTGCCCTTATTCTTCTCTCCGTCGTTCTCCTTGTCCTCTCTCTTGTTCTCCTTCTCGTCTCCTTCTCCTCCTCCTCTCTCCTTCTTCTCCCTCCTCCTCTTCCTCCTTCTCTTTCTCTCATCTCTCTCCTCCTCCCTTTTCTTTTCCTCTCCGTCACCTTCACTCTCTCTCACTCCTCTCGTTCTCCTTCTCTCTTTCTCCCTCCCCTTCTCCTTCTCTCTCTGTCTCTCTCTCCTTACCTTTTGTTTCTGCTTCTCCCTCCCTCTTTCCTTCTCTCCTTCCCTTCCAGTCTCCCCTTCCTTCCCTCTCTCCTTCTCCTCGTCTTTCTCCGTCTAGCTCACTTACCGACTCCCTCGCTCTTTCTCCCTCTCTCCTTCTCTTTGTCTCTCTCCTTTTCCTTCATTCACAGTCTCCTTCTCTCTCCTCTCTCCACTTCTCGCTCTAATTCACTCTCTCCCCTTCTCCGTTTCACTCCTTATCACTCTCCTTCCCTATTGTTCCCTCTACTTCTCCATCTCTCCTCCCTCCCTCCTTGCCCTTCTCACTCTCCCCCCCTCTGTCCACCTCTCCTCTCTCTCCTTCTCCTTCTAGCTCTCTCCCTCCGTCTCTCCCTCTCTCCTTGTTTCCCCATTTCCTTCTCTCTCGTCCTACACTCTCCTTCTCTCTCCCCCCTCCTTCTCCTTGTTTTTCACTCTCTTGTTGCCCCGCGCTCTCTCCTTCTCACTCCTCTCTCCGATTCTCTCTTCCCTTCTATCTTCTCTCTCCTTATCCTTCACTCTCCGTCTTCAATCTCCTCCCCTCTCTCTCCTTCTCCTCTACTTCAATACCTCTCCTTCTCTTTCCCCTTTTCCTTCTCTCCCTTGTCTCTCTCTCCCTCGCTTGCCTTCTCCTCTTGCTTCTCTCCCTCTCTCTCCTTCTCCTTCCCATCTCCGCTCTCCTCCCTCTCTCCGTCTCCTTCCCTCCTCCATCTCCCTCTACTTCTCTCTCCTTGTCCATCTCTCTCTCCCCTCCTCCCTCACTCTATCGTACTCTCTCGCTCTCCTCCCTTCTTCTCTCTCTTTCCTTCTCTCTCCTCCTCCTCTGTCTCTCCTCTCCTCGTCTCCTTCTCGCTCTCCTCCCCTCTCACTCCCATTGTCCTTCTCTCCCTCCCTCTCCCCTTCTCCTTCTCTCTGTGTGCCCTTATTCTTCTCTCCGTCGTTCTCCTTGTGCTCTCTCTTGTTCTCCTTCTCGTCTCCTTCTCCTCCTCCTCTCTCCTTCTTCTCCCTCCTCCTCTTCCTCCTTCTCTTTCTCTCATCTCTCTCCTCCTCCCTTTTCTTTTTCTCTCCGTCACCTTCACTCTCTCTCACTCCTCTCGTTCTCCTTCTCTCTTTCTCCCTGCCCTTCTCCTTCTCTCTATGTCTCTCTCTCCTTACCTTTTGTCTCTGCTTCTCCCTCCCTCTTTCCTTCTCTCCTTCCCTTCCAGTCTCCCCTTCCTTCCCTCTCTCCTTCTCCTCGTCTTTCTCCGTCTAGCTCACTTACCGACTCCCTCGCTCTTTCTCCCTCTCTCCTTCTCTTTGTCTCTCTCCTTTTCCTTCATTCACAGTCTCCTTCTCTCTCCTCTCTCCACTTCTCGCTCTAATTCACTCTCTCCCCTTCTCCGTTTCACTCCTTATCGCTCTCCTTCCCTATTGTTCCCTCTACTTCTCCATCTCTCCTCCCTCCCTCCTTGCCCTTCTCACTCTCCCCCCTCTGTCCACCTCTCCTCTCTCTCCTTCTCCTTCTAGCTCTCTCCCTCCGTCTCTCCCTCTCTCCTTGTTTCCCCATTTCCTTCTCTTTCGTCCTACACTCTCCTTCTCTCTCCCCCCTCCTTCTCCTTGTTTTTCACCCTCTTGTTGCCCCGCGCTCTCTCCTTCTCACTCCTCTCTCCGATTCTCTCTTCCCTTCTATCTTCTCTCTCCTTATCCTTCACTCTCCGTCTTCAATCTCCTCCCCTCTCTCTCCTTCTCCTCTACTTCAATACCTCTCCTTCTCTTTCCCCTTTTCCTTCTCTCCCTTGTCTCTCTCTCCCTCGCTTGCCTTCTCCTCTTGCTTCTCTCCCTCTCTCTCCTTCTCCTTCCCATCTCCGCTCTCCTCCCTCTCTCCGTCTCCTTCCCTCCTCCATCTCCCTCTACTTCTCTCTCCTTGTCCATCTCTCTCTCCCCTCCTCCCTCACTCTATCGTACTCTCTCGCTCTCCTCCCTTCTTCTCTCTCTTTCCTTCTCTCTCCTCCGCCTCTGTCTCTCCTCTCCTCGTCTCCTTCTCGCTCTCCTCCCCTCTCACTCCCATTGTCCTTCTCTCCCTCCCTCTCCCCTTCTCCTTCTCTCTGTGTGCCCTTATTCTTCTCTCCGTCGTTCTCCTTGTCCTCTCTCTTGTTCTCCTTCTCGTCTCCTTCTCCTCCTCCTCTCTCCTTCTTCTCCCTCCTCCTCTTCCTCCTTCTCTTTCTCTCATCTCTCTCCTCCTCCCTTTTCTTTTCCTCTCCGTCACCTTCACTCTCTCTCACTCCTCTCGTTCTCCTTCTCTCTTTCTCCCTCCCCCTTCTCCTTCTCTCTATGTCTCTCTCTCCTTACCTTTTGTCTCTGCTTCTCCCTCCCTCTTTCCTTCTCTCCTTCCCTTCCAGTCTCCCCTTCCTTCCCTCTCTACTTCTCCTCGTCTTTCTCCGTCTAGCTCACTTACCGACTCCCTCGCTCTTTCTCCCTCTATCCTTCTCTTTGTCTCTCTCCTTTTCCTTCATTCACAGTCTCCTTCTCTCTCCTCTCTCCACTTCTCGCTCTAATTCACTCTCTCCCCTTCTCCGTTTCACTCCTTATCGCTCTCCTTCCCTATTGTTCCCTCTACTTCTCCATCTCTCCTCCCTCCCTCCTTGCCCTTCTCACTCTCCCCCCCTCTGTCCACCTCTCCTCTCTCTCCTTCTCCTTCTAGCTCTCTCCCTCCGTCTCTCCCTCTCTCCTTGTTTCCCCATTTCCTTCTCTCTCGTCCTACACTCTCCTTCTCTCTCCACCCTCCTTCTCCTTGTTTTTCACTCTCTTGTTGCCCCGTGCTCTCTCCTTCTCACTCCTCTCTCCGATTCTCTCTTCCCTTCTATCTTCTCTCTCCTTATCCTTCACTCTCCGTCTTCAATCTCCTCCCCTCTCTCTCCTTCTCCTCTACTTCAATACCTCTCCTTCTCTCTCCCCTTTTCCTTCTCTCCCTTGTCTCTCTCTCCCTCGCTTGCCTTCTCCTCTTGCTTCTCTCCCTCTCTCTCCTTCTCCTTCCCATCTCCGCTCTCCTCCCTCTCTCCGTCTCCTTCCCTCCTCCATCTCCCTCTACTTCTCTCTCCTTGTCCATCTCTCTCTCCCCTCCTCCCTCACTCTATCGTACTCTCTCGCTCTCCTCCCTTCTTCTCTCTCTTTCCTTCTCTCTCCTCCTCCTCGGTCTCTCCTCTCCTCGTCTCCTTCTCGCTCTCCTCCCCTCTCACTCCCATTGTCCTTCTCTCCCTCCCTCTCCCCTTCTCCTTCTCTCTGTGTGCCCTTATTCTTCTCTCCGTCGTTCTCCTTGTCCTCTCTCTTGTTCTCCTTCTCGTCTCCTTCTCCTCCTCCTCTCTCCTTCTTCTCCCTCCTCCTCTTCCTCCTTCTCTTTCTCTCATCTCTCTCCTCCTCCCTTTTCTTTTCCTCTCCGTCACCTTCACTCTCTCTCACTCCTCTCGTTCTCCTTCTCTCTTTCTCCCTCCCCCTTCTCCTTCTCTCTATGTCTCTCTCTCCTTACCTTTTGTCTCTGCTTCTCCCTCCCTCTTTCCTTCTCTCCTTCCCTTCCAGTCTCCCCTTCCTTCCCTCTCTACTTCTCCTCGTCTTTCTCCGTCTAGCTCACTTACCGACTCCCTCGCTCTTTCTCCCTCTCTCCTTCTCTTTGTCTCTCTCCTTTTCCTTCATTCACAGTCTCCTTCTCTCTCCTCTCTCCACTTCTCGCTCTAATTCACTCTCTCCCCTTCTCCGTTTCACTCCTTATCGCTCTCCTTCCTTATTGTTCCCTCTACTTCTCCATCTCTCCTCCCTCCCTCCTTGCCCTTCTCACTCTCCCCCCCTCTGTCCACCTCTCCTCTCTCTCCTTCTCCTTCTAGCTCTCTCCCTCCGTCTCTCCCTCTCTCATTGTTTCCCCATTTCCTTCTCTCTCGTCCTACACTCTCCTTCTCTCTCCCCCCTCCTTCTCCTTGTTTTTCATTGTCTTGTTGCCCCGCGCTCTCTCCTTCTCACTCCTCTCTCCGATTCTCTCTTCCCTTCTATCTTCTCTCTCCTTATCCTTCACTCTCCGTCTTCAATCTCCTCCCCTCTCTCTCCTTCTCCTCTACTTCAATACCTCTCCTTCTCTTTCCCCTTTTCCTTCTCTCCCTTGTCTCTCTCTCCCTCGCTTGCCTTCTCCTCTTGCTTCTCTCCCTCTCCCTCCTTCCCATCTCCGCTCTCCTCCCTCTCTCCGTCTCCTTCCCTCCTCCATCTCCCTCTACTTCTCTCTCCTTGTCCATCTCTCTCTCCCCTCCTCCCTCACTCTATCGTACTCTCTCGCTCTCCTCCCTTCTTCTCTCTCTTTCCTTCTCTCTCCTCCTCCTCTGTCTCTCCTCTCCTCGTCTCCTTCTCGCTCTCCTCCCCTCTCACTCCCATTGTCCTTCTCTCCCTCCCTCTCCCCTTCTCCTTCTCTCTGTGTGCCCTTATTCTTCTCTCCGTCGTTCTCCTTGTCCTCTCTCTTGTTCTCCTTCTCGTCTCCTTCTCCTCCTCCTCTCTCCTTCTTCTCCCTCCTCCTCTTCCTCCTTCTCTTTCTCTCATCTCTCTCCTCCTCCCTTTTCTTTTCCTCTCCGTCACCTTCACTCTCTCTCACTCCTCTCGTTCTCCTTCTCTCTTTCTCCCTCCCCCTTCTCCTTCTCTCTATGTCTCTCTCTCCTTACCTTTTGTCTCTGCTTCTCCCTCCCTCTTTCCTTCTCTCCTTCCCTTCCAGTCTCCCCTTCCTTCCCTCTCTACTTCTCCTCGTCTTTCT
Source organism: Triglochin maritima (assembly GCA_963682175.1). Lineage (NCBI taxonomy): Eukaryota > Viridiplantae > Streptophyta > Magnoliopsida > Alismatales > Juncaginaceae > Triglochin > Triglochin maritima. The sequence continues at coordinate 12,479,352 of OY821790.1, read as the reverse complement.
CCGTCTAGCTCACTTACCGACTCCCTCGCTCTTTCTCCCTCTCTCCTTCTCTTTGTCTCTCTCCTTTTCCTTCATTCACAGTCTTCTTCTCTCTCCTCTCTCCACTTCTCGCTCTAATTCACTCTCTCCCCTTCTCCGTTTCACTCCTTATCGCTCTCCTTCCCTATTGTTCCCTCTACTTCTCCATCTCTCCTCCCTCCCTCCTTGCCCTTCTCACTCTCCCCCCCTCTGTCCACCTCTCCTCTCTCTCCTTCTCCTTCTAGCTCTCTCCCTCCGTCTCTCCCTCTCTCATTGTTTCCCCATTTCCTTCTCTCTCGTCCTACACTCTCCTTCTCTCTCCCCCCTCCTTCTCCTTGTTTTTCATTCTCTTGTTGCCCCGCGCTCTCTCCTTCTCACTCCTCTCTCCGATTCTCTCTTCCCTTCTATCTTCTCTCTCCTTATCCTTCACTCTCCGTCTTCAATCTCCTCCCCTCTCTCTCCTTCTCCTCTACTTCAATACCTCTCCTTCTCTTTCCCCTTTTCCTTCTCTCCCTTGTCTCTCTCTCCCTCGCTTGCCTTCTCCTCTTGCTTCTCTCCCTCTCTCTCCTTCTCCTTCCCATCTCCGCTCTCCTCCCTCTCTCCGTCTCCTTCCCTCCTCCATCTCCCTCTACTTCTATCTCCTTGTCCATCTCTCTCTCCCCTCCTCCCTCACTCTATCGTACTCTCTCGCTCTCCTCCCTTCTTCTCTCTCTTTCCTTCTCTCTCCTCCTCCTCTGTCTCTCCTCTCCTCATCTCCTTCTCGCTCTCCTCCCCTCTCACTCCCATTGTCCTTCTCTCCCTCCCTCTCCCCTTCTCCTTCTCTCTGTGTGCCCTTATTCTTCTCTCCGTCGTTCTCCTTGTCCTCTCTCTTGTTCTCCTTCTCGTCTCCTTCTCCTCCTCCTCTCTCCTTCTTCTCCCTCCTCCTCTTCCTCCTTCTCTTTCTCTCATCTCTCTCCTCCTCCCTTTTCTTTTCCTCTCCGTCACCTTCACTCTCTCTCACTCCTCTCGTTCTCCTTCTCTCTTTCTCCCTCCCCCTTCTCCTTCTCTCTATGTCTCTCTCTCCTTACCTTTTGTCTCTGCTTCTCCCTCCCTCTTTCCTTCTCTCCTTCCCTTCCAGGCTCCCCTTCCTTCCCTCTCTCCTTCTCCTCGTCTTTCTCCGTCTAGCTCACTTACCGACTCCCTCGCTCTTTCTCCCTCTCTCCTTCTCTTTGTCTCTCTCCTTTTCCTTCATTCACAGTCTCCTTCTCTCTCCTCTCTCCACTTCTCGCTCTAATTCACTCTCTCCCCTTCTCCGTTTCACTCCTTATCGCTCTCCTTCCCTATTGTTCCCTCTACTTCTCCATCTCTCCTCCTTCCCTCCTTGCCCTTCTCACTCTCCCCCCCCCTCCGTCCACCTCTCCTCTCTCTCCTTCTCCTTCTAGCTCTCTCCCTCCGTCTCTCCCTCTCTCCTTGTTTCCCCATTTCCTTCTCTCTCGTCCTACACTCTCCTTCTCTCTCCCCCCTCCTTCTCCTTGTTTTTCACTCTCTTGTTGCCCCGCGCTCTCTCCTTCTCACTCCTCTCTCCGATTCTCTCTTCCCTTCTATCTTCTCTCTCCTTATCCTTCACTCTCCGTCTTCAATCTCCTCCCCTCTCTCTCCTTCTCCTCTACTTCAATACCTCTCCTTCTCTTTCCCCTTTTCCTTCTCTCCCTTGTCTCTCTCTCCCTCGCTTGCCTTCTCCTCTTGCTTCTCTCCCTCTCTCTCCTTCTCCTTCCCATCTCCGCTCTCCTCCCTCTCTCCGTCTCCTTCCCTCCTCCATCTCCCTCTACTTCTCTCTCCTTGTCCATCTCTCTCTCCCCTCCTCCCTCACTCAATCGTACTCTCTCGCTCTCCTCCCTTCTTCTCTCTCTTTCCTTCTCTCTCCTCCTCCTCTGTCTCTCCTCTCCTCGTCTCCTTCTCGCTCTCCTCCCCTCTCACTCCAATTGTCCTTCTCTCCCTCCCTCTCCCCTTCTCCTTCTCTCTGTGTGCCCTTATTCTTCTCTCCGTCGTTCTCCTTGTCCTCTCTCTTGTTCTCCTTCTCGTCTCCTTCTCCTCCTCCTCTCTCCTTCTTCTCCCTCCTCCTCTTCCTCCTTCTCTTTCTCTCATCTCTCTCCTCCTCCCTTTTCTTTTCCTCTCCGCCACCTTCACTCTCTCTCACTCCTCTCGTTCTCCTTCTCTCTTTCTCCCTCCCCCTTCTCCTTCTCTCTATGTCTCTCTCTCCTTACCTTTTGTCTCTGCTTCTCCCTCCCTCTTTCCTTCTCTCCTTCCCTTCCAGTCTCCCCTTCCTTCCCTCTCTCCTTCTCCTCGTCTTTCTCCGTCTAGCTCACTTACCGACTCCCTCGCTCTTTCTCCCTCTCTCCTTCTCTTTGTCTCTCTCCTTTTCCTTCATTCACAGTCTCCTTCTCTCTCCTCTCTCCACTTCTCGCTCTAATTCACTCTCTCCCCTTCTCCGTTTCACTCCTTATCGCTCTCCTTCCCTATTGTTCCCTCTACTTCTCCATCTCTCCTCCCTCCCTCCTTGCCCTTCTCACTCTCCCCCCCTCTATCCACCTCTCCTCTCTCTCCTTCTCCTTCTAGCTCTCTCCCTCCGTCTCTCCCTCTCTCCTTGTTTCCCCATTTCCTTCTCTCTCGTCCTACACTCTCCTTCTCTCTCCCCCCTCCTTCTCCTTGTTTTTCACTCTCTTGTTGCCCCGCGCTCTCTCCTTCTCACTCCTCTCTCCGATTCTCTCTTCCCTTCTATCTTCTCTCTCCTTATCCTTCACTCTCTCCTTCTCCTCTACTTCAATACCTCTCCTTCTCTTTCCCCTTTTCCTTCTCTCCCTTGTCTCTCTCTCTCTCCCTCGCTTGCCTTCTCCTCTTGCTTCTCTCCCTCTCTCTCTTTCTCCTTCCCATCTCCGCTCTCCTCCCTCTCTCCGTCTCCTTCCCTCCTCCATCTCCCTCTACTTCTCTCTCCTTGTCCATCTCTCTCTCCCCTCCTCCCTCACTCTATCGTACTCTCTCGCTCTCCTCCCTTCTTCTCTCTCTTTCCTTCTCTCTCCTCCTCCTCTGTCTCTCCTCTCCTCGTCTCCTTCTCGCTCTCCTCCCCTCTAACTCCCATTGTCCTTCTCTCCCTCCCTCTCCCCTTCTCCTTCTCTCTGTGTGCCCTTATTCTTCTCTCCGTCGTTCTCCTTGTCCTCTCTCTTGTTCTCCTTCTCGTCTCCTTCTCCTCCTCCTCTCTCCTTCTTCTCCCTCCTCCTCTTCCTCCTTCTCTTTCTCTCATCTCTCTCCTCCTCCCTTTTCTTTTCCTCTCCGTCACCTTCACTCTCTCTCACTCCTCTCGTTCTCCTTCTCTCTTTCTCCCTCCCCCTTCTCCTTCTCTCTATGTCTCTCTCTCCTTACCTTTTGTCTCTGCTTCTCCCTCCCTCTTTCCTTCTCTCCTTCCCTTCCAGTCTCCCCTTCCTTCCCTCTCTCCTTCTCCTCGTCTTTCTCCGTCTAGCTCACTTACCGACTCCCTCGCTCTTTCTCCCTCTCTCCTTCTCTTTGTCTCTCTCCTTTTCCTTCATTCACAGTCTCCTTCTCTCTCCTCTCTCCACTTCTCGCTCTAATTCACTCTCTCCCCTTCTCCGTTTCACTCCTTATCGCTCTCCTTCCCTATTGTTCCCTCTACTTCTCCATCTCTCCTCCCTCCCTCCTTGCCCTTCTCACTCTCCCCCCCTCTGTCCACCTCTCCTCTCTCTCCTTCTCCTTCTAGCTCTCTCCCTCCGTCTCTCCCTCTCTCCTTGTTTCCCCACTTCATTCTCTCTCGTCCTACACTCTCCTTCTCTCTCCCCATCCTTCTCCTTGTTTTTCACTCTCTTGTTGCCCCGCGCTCTCTCCTTCTCACTCCTCTCTCCGATTCTCTCTTCCCTTCTATCTTCTCTCTCCTTATCCTTCACTCTCCGTCTTCAATCTCCTCCCCTCTCTCTCCTTCTCCTCTACTTCAATACCTCTCCTTCTCTTTCCCCTTTTCCTTCTCTCCCTTGTCTCTCTCTCCCTCGCTTGCCTTCTCCTCTTGCTTCTCTCCTTCTCTCTCCTTCTCCTTCCCATCTCCGCTCTCCTCCCTCTCTCCGTCTCCTTCCCTCCTCCATCTCCCTCTACTTCTCTCTCCTTGTCCATCTCTCTCTCCCCTCCTCCCTCACTCTGTCGTACTCTCTCGCTCTCCTCCCTTCTTCTCTCTCTTTCCTTCTCTCTCCTCCTCCTCTGTCTCTCCTCTCCTCGTCTCCTTCTCGCTCTCCTCCCCTCTCACTCCCATTGTCCTTCTCTCCCTCCCTCTCCCCTTCTCCTTCTCTCCGTGTGCCCTTATTCTTCACTCCGTCGTTCTCCTTGTCCTCTCTGTTGTTCTCCTTCTCGTCTCCTTCTCCTCCTCCTCTCTCCTTCTTCTCCCTCCTCCTCTTCCTCCTTCTCTTTCTCTCATCTCTCTCCTCCTCCATTTTCTTTTCCTCTCCGTCACCTTCACTCTCTCTCACTCCTCTCGTTCTCCTTCTCTCTTTCTCCCTCCCCCTTCTCCTTCTCTGTATGTCTCTCTCTCCTTACCTTTGGTCTCTGCTTCTCCCTCCCTCTTTCCTTCTCTCCTTCCCTTCCAGTCTCCCCTTCCTTCCCTCTCTCCTTCTCCTCGTCTTTCTCCGTCTACCTCACTTACCGACTCCCTCGCTCTTTCTCCCTCTCTCCTTCTCTTTGTCTCTCTCCTTTTCCTTCATTCACAGTCTCCTTCTCTCTCCTCTCTCCACTTCTCGCTCTAATTCACTCTCTCCCCTTCTCCGTTTCACTCCTTATCGCTCTCCTTCCCTATTGTTCCCTCTACTTCTCCATCTCTCCTCCCTCCCTCCTTGCCCTTTCTCACTCTCCCCCCCCTCTGTCCACCTCTCCTCTCTCTCCTTCTCCTTCTAGCTCTCTCCCTCCGTCTCTCCCTCTCTCCTTGTTTCCCCACTTCCTTCTCTCTCGTCCTACACTCTCCTTCTCTCTCCCCCCTCCTTCTCCTTGTTTTTCACTCTCTTGTTGCCCCGCGCTCTCTCCTTCTCACTCCTCTCTCCGATTCTCTCTTCCCTTCTATCTTCTCTCTCCTTATCCTTCACTCTCCGTCTTCAATCTCCTCCCCTCTCTCTCCTTCTCCTCTACTTCAATACCTCTCCTTCTCTTTCCCCTTTTCCTTCTCTCCCTTGTCTCTCTCTCCCTCGCTTGCCTTCTCCTCTTGCTTCTCTCCCTCTCTCTCCTTCTCCTTCCCATCTCCGCTCTCCTCCCTCTCTCCGTCTCCTTCCCTCCTCCATCTCCCTCTACTTCTCTCTCCTTGTCCATCTCTCTCTCCCCTCCTCCCTCACTCTATCGTACTCTCTCGCTCTCCTCCCTTCTTCTCTCTCTTTCCTTCTCTCTCCTCCTCCTCTGTCTCTCCTCTCCTCGTCTCCTTCTCGCTCTCCTCCCCTCTCACTCCCATTGTCCTTCTCTCCCTCCCTCTCCCCTTCTCCTTCTCTCTGTGTGCCCTTATTCTTCTCTCCGTCGTTCTCCTTGTCCTCTCTCTTGTTCTCCTTCTCGTCTCCTTCTCCTCCTCCTCTCTCCTTCTTCTCCCTCCTCCTCTTCCTCCTTCTCTTTCTCTCATCTCTCTCCTCCTCCCTTTTCTTTTCCTCTCCGTCACCTTCACTCTCTCTCACTCCTCTCGTTCTCCTTCTCTCTTTCTCCCTCCCCCTTCTCCTTCTCTCTATGTCTCTCTCTCCTTACCTTTTGTCTCTGCTTCTCCCTCCCTCTTTCCTTCTGTCCTTCCCTTCCAGTCTCCCCTTCCTTCCCTCTCTCCTTCTCCTCGTCTTTCTCCGTCTAGCTCACTTACCGACTCCCTCGCTCTTTCTCCCTCTCTCCTTCTCTTTGTCTCTCTCCTTTTCCTTCATTCACAGTCTCCTTCTCTCTCCTCTCTCCACTTCTCGCTCTAATTCACTCTCTCCCCTTCTCCGTTTCACTCCTTATCGCTCTCCTTCCCTATTGTTCCCTCTACTTCTCCATCTCTCCTCCCTCCCTCCTTGCCCTTCTCACTCTCCCCCCCTCTGTCCACCTCTCCTCTCTCTCCTTCTCCTTCTAGCTCTCTCCCTCCGTCTCTCCCTCTCTCCTTGTTTCCCCATTTCCTTCTCTCTCGTCCTACACTCTCCTTCTCTCTCCCCCCTCCTTCTCCTTGTTTTTCACTCTCTTGTTGCCCCGCGCTCTCTCCTTCTCACTCCTCTCTCCGATTCTCTCTTCCCTTCTATCTTCTCTCTCCTTATCCTTCACTCTCCGTCTTCAATCTCCTCCCCTCTCTCTCCTTCTCCTCTACTTCAATACCTCTCCTTCTCTTTCCCCTTTTCCTTCTCTCCCTTGTCTCTCTCTCCCTCGCTTGCCTTCTCCTCTTGCTTCTCTCCCTCTCTCTCCTTCTCCTTCCCATCTCCGTTCTCCTCCCTCTCTCCGTCTCCTTCCCTCCTCCATCTCCCTCTACTTCTCTCTCCTTGTCCATCTCTCTCTCCCCTCCTCCCTCACTCTATCGTACTCTCTCGCTCTCCTCCCTTCTTCTCTCTCTTTCCTTCTCTCTCCTCCTCCTCTGTCTCTCCTCTCCTCGTCTCCTTCTCGCTCTCCTCCCCTCTCACTCCCATTGTCCTTCTCTCCCTCCCTCTCCCCTTCTCCTTCTCTCCGTGTGCCCTTATTCTTCTCTCCGTCGTTCTCCTTGTCCTCTCTCTTGTTCTCCTTCTCGTCTCCTCCTCCTCTCTCCTTCTTCTCCCTCCTCCTCTTCCTCCTTCTCTTTCTCTCATCTCTCTCCTCCTCCCTTTTCTTTTCCTCTCCGTCACCTTCACTCTCTCTCACTCCTCTCGTTCTCCTTCTCTCTTTCTCCCTCCCCCTTCTCCTTCTCTCTATGTCTCTCTCTCCTTACCTTTTGTCTCTGCTTCTCCCTCCCTCTTTCCTTCTCTCCTTCCCTTCCAGTCTCCCCTTCCTTCCCTCTCTCCTTCTCCTCGTCTTTCTCCGTCTAGCTCACTTACCGACTCCCTCGCTCTTTCTCCCTCTCTCCTTCTCTTTGTCTCTCTCCTTTTCCTTCATTCACAGTCTCCTTCTCTCTCCTCTCTCCACTTCTCGCTCTAATTCACTCTCTCCCCTTCTCCGTTTCACTCCTTATCGCTCTCCTTCCCTATTGTTCCCTCTACTTCTCCATCTCTCCTCCCTCCCTCCTTGCCCTTCTCACTCTCCCCCCCTCTGTCCACCTCTCCTCTCTCTCCTTCTCCTTCTAGCTCTCTCCCTCCGTCTCTCCCTCTCTCCTTGTTTCCCCATTTCCTTCTCTCTCGTCCTACACTCTCCTTCTCTCTCCCCCCTCCTTCTCCTTGTTTTTCACTCTCTTGTTGCCCCGCGCTCTCTCCTTCTCACTCCTCTCTCCGATTCTCTCTTCCCTTCTATCTTCTCTCTCCTTATCCTTCACTCTCCGTCTTCAATCTCCTCCCCTCTCTCTCCTCCTCTACTTCAATACATCTCCTTCTCTTTCCTCTTTTCCTTCTCTCCCTTGTCTCTCTCTCCCTCGGTTGCCTTCTCCTCTTGCTTCTCTCCCTCTCTCTCCTTCTCCTTCCCATCTCCGCTCTCCTCCCTCTCTCCGTCTCCTTCCCTCCTCCATCTCCCTCTACTTCTCTCTCCTTGTCCATCTCTCTCTCCCCTCCTCCCTCACTCTATCGTACTCTCTCGCTCTCCTCCCTTCTTCTCTCTCTTTCCTTCTCTCTCCTCCTCCTCTGTCTCTCCTCTCCTCGTCTCCTTCTCGCTCTCCTCCCCTCTCACTCCCATTGTCCTTCTCTCCCTCCCTCTCCCCTTCTCCTTCTCTCCGTGTGCCCTTATTCTTCTCTCCGTCGTTCTCCTTGTCCTCTCTGTTGTTCTCCTTCTCGTCTCCTTCTCCTCCTCCTCTCTCCTTCTTCTCCCTCCTCCTCTTCCTCCTTCTCTTTCTCTCATCTCTCTCCTCCTCCCTTTTCTTTTCCTCTCCGTCACCTTCACTCTCTCTCACTCCTCTCGTTCTCCTTCTCTCTTTCTCCCTCCCCCTTCTCCTTCTCTGTATGTCTCTCTCTCCTTACCTTTTGTCTCTGCTTCTCCCTCCCTCTTTCCTTCTCTCCTTCCCTTCCAGTCTCCCCTTCCTTCCCTCTCTCCTTCTCCTCGTCTTTCTCCGTCTAGCTCACTTACCGACTCCCTCGCTCTTTCTCCCTCTCTCCTTCTCTTTGTCTCTCTCCTTTTCCTTCATTCACAGTCTCCTTCTCTCTCCTCTCTCCACTTCTCGCTCTAATTCACTCTCTCCCCTTCTCCGTTTCACTCCTTATCGCTCTCCTTCCCTATTGTTCCCTCTACTTCTCCATCTCTCCTCCCTCCCTCCTTGCCCTTCTCACTCTCCCCCCCTCTGTCCACCTCTCCTCTCTCTCCTTCTCCTTCTAGCTCTCTCCCTCCGTCTCTCCCTCTCTCCTTGTTTCCCCACTTCCTTCTCTCTCGTCCTACACTCTCCTTCTCTCTCCCCCCTCCTTCTCCTTGTTTTTCACTCTCTTGTTGCCCCGCGCTCTCTCCTTCTCACTCCTCTCTCCGATTCTCTCTTCCCTTCTATCTTCTCTCTCCTTATCCTTCACTCTCCGTCTTCAATCTCCTCCCCTCTCTCTCCTTCTCCTCTACTTCAATACCTCTCCTTCTCTTTCCCCTTTTCCTTCTCTCCCTTGTCTCTCTCTCCCTCGCTTGCCTTCTCCTCTTGCTTCTCTCCTTCTCTCTCCTTCTCCTTCCCATCTCCGCTCTCCTCCCTCTCTCCGTCTCCTTCCCTCCTCCATCTCCCTCTACTTCTCTCTCCTTGTCCATCTCTCTCTCCCCTCCTCCCTCACTCTGTCGTACTCTCTCGCTCTCCTCCCTTCTTCTCTCTCTTTCCTTCTCTCTCCTCCTCCTCTGTCTCTCCTCTCCTCGTCTCCTTCTCGCTCTCCTCCCCTCTCACTCCCATTGTCCTTCTCTCCCTCCCTCTCCCCTTCTCCTTCTCTCCGTGTGCCCTTATTCTTCTCTCTGTCGTTCTCCTTGTCCTCTCTCTTGTTCTCCTTCTCGTCTCCTTCTCCTCCTCCTCTCTCCTTCTTCTCCCTCCTCCTCTTCCTCCTTCTCTTTCTCTCATCTCTCTCCTCCTCCCTTTTCTTTTCCTCTCCCTCACCTTCACTCTCTCTCACTCCTCTCGTTCTCCTTCTCTCTTTCTCCCTCCCCCTTCTCCTTCTCTCTATGTCTCTCTCTCCTTACCTTTTGTCTCTGCTTCTCCCTCCCTCTTTCCTTCTCTCCTTCCCTTCCAGTCTCCCCTTCCTTCCCTCTCTCCTTCTCCTCGTCTTTCTCCGTCTAGCTCACTTACCGACTCCCTCGCTCTTTCTCCCTCTCTCCTTCTCTTTGTCTCTCTCCTTTTCCTTCATTCACAGTCTCCTTCTCTCTCCTCTCTCCACTTCTCGCTCTAATTCACTCTCTCCCCTTCTCCGTTTCACTCCTTATCGCTCTCCTTCCCTATTGTTCCCTCTACTTCTCCATCTCTCCTCCCTCCCTCCTTGCCCTTCTCACTCTCCCCCCCTCTGTCCACCTCTCCTCTCTCTCCTTCTCCTTCTAGCTCTCTCCCTCCGTCTCTCCCTCTCTCCTTGTTTCCCCATTTCCTTCTCTCTCGTCCTACACTCTCCTTCTCTCTCCCCCCTCCTTCTCCTTGTTTTTCACTCTCTTGTTGCCCCGCGCTCTCTCCTTCTCACTCCTCTCTCCGATTCTCTCTTCCCTTCTATCTTCTCTCTCCTTATCCTTCACTCTCCGTCTTCAATCTCCTCCCCTCTCTCTCCTTCTCCTCTACTTCAATACCTCTCCTTCTCTTTCCCCTTTTCCTTCTCTCCCTTGTCTCTCTCTCCCTCGCTTGCCTTCTCCTCTTGCTTCTCTCCCTCTCTCTCCTTCTCCTTCCCATCTCCGTTCTCCTCCCTCTCTCCGTCTCCTTCCCTCCTCCATCTCCCTCTACTTCTCTCTCCTTGTCCATCTCTCTCTCCCCTCCTCCCTCACTCTATCGTACTCTCTCGCTCTCCTCCCTTCTTCTCTCTCTTTCCTTCTCTCTCCTCCTCCTCTGTCTCTCCTCTCCTCGTCTCCTTCTCGCTCTCCTCCCCTCTCACTCCCAATGTCCTTCTCTCCCTCCCTCTCCCCATCTCCTTCTCTCTGTGTGCCCTTATTCTTCTCTCCGTCGTTCTCCTTGTCCTCTCTCTTGTTCTCCTTCTCGTCTCCTTCTCCTCCTCCTCTCTCCTTCTTCTCCCTCCTCCTCTTCCTCCTTCTCTTTCTCTCATCTCTCTCCTCCTCCCTTTTCTTTTCCTCTCCGTCACCTTCACTCTCTCTCACTCCTCTCGTTCTCCTTCTCTCTTTCTCCCTCCCCCTTCTCCTTCTCTCTATGTCTCTCTCTCCGTACCTTTTGTCTCTGCTTCTCCCTCCCTCTTTCCTTCTCTCCTTCCCTTCCAGTCTCCCCTACCTTCCCTCTCTCCTTCTCCTCGTCTTTCTCCGTCTAGCTCACTTACCGACTCCCTCGCTCTTTCTCCCTCTCTCCTTCTCTTTGTCTTTCTCCTTTTCCTTCATTCACAGTCTCCTTCTCTCTCCTCTCTCCACTTCTCGCTCTAATTCACTCTCTCCCCTTCTCCGTTTCACTCCTTATCGCTCTCCTTCCCTATTGTTCCCTCTACTTCTCCATCTCTCCTCCCTCCCTCCTTGCCCTTCTCACTCTCCCCCCCTCTGTCCACCTCTCCTCTCTCTCCTTCTCCTTCTAGCTCTCTCCCTCCGCCTCTCCCTCTCTCCTTGTTTCCCCATTTCCTTCTCTCTCGTCCTACACTCTCCTTCTCTCTCCCCCCTCCTTCTCCTTGTTTTTCACTCTCTTGTTGCCCCGCGCTCTCTCCTTCTCACTCCTCTCTCCGATTCTCTCTTCCCTTCTATCTTCTCTCTCCTTATCCTTCACTCTCCGTCTTCAATCTCCTCCCCTCTCTCTCCTTCTCCTCTACTTCAATACCTCTCCTTCTCTTTCCCCTTTTCCTTCTCTCCCTTGTCTCTCTCTCCCTCGCTTGCCTTCTCCTCTTGCTTCTCTCCCTCTCTCTCCTTCTCCTTCCCATCTCCGCTCTCCTCCCTCTCTCCGTCTCCTTCCCTCCTCCATCTCCCTCTACTTCTCTCTCCTTGTCCATCTCTCTCTCCCCTCCTCCCTCACTCTATCGTACTCTCTCGCTCTCCTCCCTTCTTCTCTCTCTTTCCTTCTCTCTCCTCCTCCTCTGTCTCTCCTCTCCTCGTCTCCTTCTCGCTCTCCTCCCCTCTCACTCCCATTGTCCTTCTCTCCCTCCCTCTCCCCTTCTCCTTCTCTCCGTGTGCCCTTATTCTTCTCTCCGTCGTTCTCCTTGTCCTCTCTCTTGTTCTCCTTCTCGTCTCCTTCTCCTCCTCCTCTCTCCTTCTTCTCCCTCCTCCTCTTCCTCCTTCTCTTTCTCTCATCTCTCTCCTCCTCCCTTTTCTTTTCCTCTCCGTCACCTTCACTCTCTCTCACTCCTCTCGTTCTCCTTCTCTCTTTCTCCCTCCCCCTTCTCCTTCTCTCTATGTCTCTCTCTCCGTACCTTTTGTCTCTGCTTCTCCCTCCCTTTTTCCTTCTCTCCTTCCCTTCCAGTCTCCCCTTCCTTCCCTCTCTCCTTCTCCTCGTCTTTCTCCGTCTAGCTCACTTACCGACTCCCTCGCTCTTTCTCCCTCTCTCCTTCTCTTTGTCTTTCTCCTTTTCCTTCATTCACAGTCTCCTTCTCTCTCCTCTCTCCACTTCTCGCTCTAATTCACTCTCTCCCCTTCTCCGTTTCACTCCTTATCGCTCTCCTTCCCTATTGTTCCCTCTACTTCTCCATCTCTCCTCCCTCCCTCCTTGCCCTTCTCACTCTCCCCCCCTCTGTCCACCTCTCCTCTCTCTCCTTCTCCTTCTAGCTCTCTCCCTCCGCCTCTCCCTCTCTCCTTGTTTCCCCATTTCCTTCTCTCTCGTCCTACACTCTCCTTCTCTCTCCCCCCTCCTTCTCCTTGTTTTTCACTCTCTTGTTGCCCCGCGCTCTCTCCTTCTCACTCCTCTCTCCGATTCTCTCTTCCCTTCTATCTTCTCTCTCCTTATCCTTCACTCTCCGTCTTCAATCTCCTCCCCTCTCTCTCCTTCTCCTCTACTTCAATACCTCTCCTTCTCTTTCCCCTTTTCCTTCTCTCCCTTGTCTCTCTCTCCCTCGCTTGCCTTCTCCTCTTGCTTCTCTCCCTCTCTCTCCTTCTCCTTCCCATCTCCGCTCTCCTCCCTCTCTCCGTCTCCTTCCCTCCTCCATCTCCCTCTACTTCTCTCTCCTTGTCCATCTCTCTCTCCCCTCCTCCCTCACTCTATCGTACTCTCTCGCTCTCCTCCCTTCTTCTCTCTCTTTCCTTCTCTCTCCTCCTCCTCTGTCTCTCCTCTCCTCGTCTCCTTCTCGCTCTCCTCCCCTCTCACTCCCATTGTCCTTCTCTCCCTCCCTCTCCCCTTCTCCTTCTCTCCGTGTGCCCTTATTCTTCTCTCCGTCGTTCTCCTTGTCCTCTCTCTTGTTCTCCTTCTCGTCTCCTTCTCCTCCTCCTCTCTCCTTCTTCTCCCTCCTCCTCTTCCTCCTTCTCTTTCTCTCATCTCTCTCCTCCTCCCTTTTCTTTTCCTCTCCGTCACCTTCACTCTCTCTCACTCCTCTCGTTCTCCTTCTCTCTTTCTCCCTCCCCCTTCTCCTTCTCTCTATGTCTCTCTCTCCGTACCTTTTGTCTCTGCTTCTCCCTCCCTCTTTCCTTCTCTCCTTCCCTTCCAGTCTCCCCTTCCTTCCCTCTCTCCTTCTCCTCGTCTTTCTCCGTCTAGCTCACTTACCGACTCCCTCGCTCTTTCTCCCTCTCTCCTTCTCTTTGTCTTTCTCCTTTTCCTTCATTCACAGTCTCCTTCTCTCTCGTCTCTCCACTTATCGCTCTAATTCACTCTCTCCCCTTCTCCGTTTCACTCCTTATCGCTCTCCTTCCCTATTGTTCCCTCTACTTCTCCATCTCTCCTCCCTCCCTCCTTGCCCTTCTCACTCTCCCCCCCTCTGTCCACCTCTCCTCTCTCTCCTTCTCCTTCTAGCTCTCTCCCTCCGTCTCTCCCTCTCTCCTTGTTTCCCCATTTCCTTCTCTCTCGTCCTACACTCTCCTTCTCTCTCCCCCCTCCTTCTCCTTGTTTTTCACTCTCTTGTTGCCCCGCGCTCTCTCCTTCTCACTCCTCTCTCCGATTCTCTCTTCCCTTCTATCTTCTCTCTCCTTATCCTTCACTCTCCGTCTTCAATCTCCTCCCCTCTCTCTCCTTCTCCTCTACTTCAATACCTCTCCTTCTCTTTCCCCTTTTCCTTCTCTCCCTTGTCTCTCTCTCCCTCGCTTGCCTTCTCCTCTTGCTTCTCTCCCTCTCTCTCCTTCTCCTTCCCATCTCCGCTCTCCTCCCTCTCTCCGTCTCCTTCCCTCCTCCATCTCCCTCTACATCTCTCTCCTTGTCCATCTCTCTCTCCCCTCCTCCCTCACTCTATCGTACTCTCTCGCTCTCCTCCCTTCTTCTCTCTCTTTCCTTCTCTCTCCTCCTCCTCTGTCTCTCCTCTCCTCGTCTCCTTCTCGCTCTCCTCCCCTCTCACTCCCATTGTCCTTCTCTCCCTCCCTCTCCCCTTCTCCTTCTCTCCGTGTGCCCTTATTCTTCTCTCCGTCGTTCTCCTTGTCCTCTCTCTTGTTCTCCTTCTCGTCTCCTTCTCCTCCTCCTCTCTCCTTCTTCTCCCTCCTCCTCTTCCTCCTTCTCTTTCTCTCATCTCTCTCCTCCTCCCTTTTCTTATCCTCTCCGTCACCTTCACTCTCTCTCACTCCTCTCGTTCTCCTTCTCTCTTTCTCCCTCCCCCTTCTCCTTCTCTCTATGTCTCTCTCTCCGTACCTTTTGTCTCTGCTTCTCCCTCCCTCTTTCCTTCTCTCCTTCCCTTCCAGTCTCCCCTTCCTTCCCTCTCTCCTTCTCCTCGTCTTTCTCCGTCTAGCTCACTTACCGACTCCCTCGCTCTTTCTCCCTCTCTCCTTCTCTTTGTCTTTCTCCTTTTCCTTCATTCACAGTCTCCTTCTCTCTCCTCTCTCCACTTCTCGCTCTAATTCACTCTCTCCCCTTCTCCGTTTCACTCCTTATCGCTCTCCTTCCCTATTGTTCCCTCTACTTCTCCATCTCTCCTCCCTCCCTCCTTGCCCTTCTCACTCTCCCCCCCTCTGTCCACCTCTCCTCTCTCTCCTTCTCCTTCTAGCTCTCTCCCTCCGTCTCTCCCTCTCTCCTTGTTTCCCCATTTCCTTCTCTCTCGTCCTACACTCTCCTTCTCTCTCCCCCCTCCTTCTCCTTGTTTTTCACTCTCTTGTTGCCCCGCGCTCTCTCCTTCTCACTCCTCTCTCCGATTCTCTCTTCCCTTCTATCTTCTCTCTCCTTATCCTTCACTCTCCGTCTTCAATCTCCTCCCCTCTCTCTCCTCCTCTACTTCAATACATCTCCTTCTCTTTCCTCTTTTCCTTCTCTCCCTTGTCTCTCTCTCCCTCGGTTGCCTTCTCCTCTTGCTTCTCTCCCTCTCTCTCCTTCTCCTTCCCATCTCCGCTCTCCTCCCTCTCTCCGTCTCCTTCCCTCCTCCATCTCCCTCTACTTCTCTCTCCTTGTCCATCTCTCTCTCCCCTCCTCCCTCACTCTATCGTACTCTCTCGCTCTCCTCCCTTCTTCTCTCTCTTTCCTTCTCTCTCCTCCTCCTCTGTCTCTCCTCTCCTCGTCTCCTTCTCGCTCTCCTCCCCTCTCACTCCCATTGTCCTTCTCTCCCTCCCTCTCCCCTTCTCCTTCTCTCCGTGTGCCCTTATTCTTCTCTCTGTCGTTCTCCTTGTCCTCTCTCTTGTTCTCCTTCTCGTCTCCTTCTCCTCCTCCTCTCTCCTTCTTCTCCCTCCTCCTCTTCCTCCTTCTCTTTCTCTCATCTCTCTCCTCCTCCCTTTTCTTTTCCTCTCCCTCACCTTCACTCTCTCTCACTCCTCTCGTTCTCCTTCTCTCTTTCTCCCTCCCCCTTCTCCTTCTCTCTATGTCTCTCTCTCCGTACCTTTTGTCTCTGCTTCTCCCTCCCTCTTTCCTTCTCTCCTTCCCTTCCAGTCTCCCCTTCCTTCCCTCTCTCCTTCTCCTCGTCTTTCTCCGTCTAGCTCACTTACCGACTCCCTCGCTCTTTCTCCCTCTCTCCTTCTCTTTGTCTCTCTCCTTTTCCTTCATTCACAGTCTCCTTCTCTCTCCTCTCTCCACTTCTCGCTCTAATTCACTCTCTCCCCTTCTCCGTTTCACTCCTTATCGCTCTCCTTCCCTATTGTTCCCTCTACTTCTCCATCTCTCCTCCCTCCCTCCTTGCCCTTCTCACTCTCCCCCCCTCTGTCCACCTCTCCTCTCTCTCCTTCTCCTTCTAGCTCTCTCCCTCCGTCTCTCCCTCTCTCCTTGTTTCCCCATTTCCTTCTCTCTCGTCCTACACTCTCCTTCTCTCTCCCCCCTCCTTCTCCTTGTTTTTCACTCTCTTGTTGCCCCGTGCTCTCTCCTTCTCACTCCTCTCTCCGATTCTCTCTTCCCTTCTATCTTCTCTCTCCTTATCCTTCACTCTCCGTCTTCAATCTCCTCCCCTCTCTCTCCTTCTCCTCTACTTCAATACCTCTCCTTCTCTTTCCCCTTTTCCTTCTCTCCCTTGTCTCTCTCTCCCTCGCTTGCCTTCTCCTCTTGCTTCTCTCCCTCTCTCTCCTTCTCCTTCCCATCTCCGCTCTCCTCCCTCTCTCCGTCTCCTTCCCTCCTCCATCTCCCTCTACTTCTCTCTCCTTGTCCATCTCTCTCTCCCCTCCTCCCTCACTCTATCGTACTCTCTCGCTCTCCTCCCTTCTTCTCTCTCTTTCCTTCTCTCTCCTCCTCCTCTGTCTCTCCTCTCCTCGTCTCCTTCTCGCTCTCCTCCCCTCTCACTCCCAATGTCCTTCTCTCCCTCCCTCTCCCCTTCTCCTTCTCTCTGTGTGCCCTTATTCTTCTCTCCGTCGTTCTCCTTGTCCTCTCTCTTGTTCTCCTTCTCGTCTCCTTCTCCTCCTCCTCTCTCCTTCTTCTCCCTCCTCCTCTTCCTCCTTCTCTTTCTCTCATCTCTCTCCTCCTCCCTTTTCTTTTCCTCTCCGTCACCTTCACTCTCTCTCACTCCTCTCGTTCTCCTTCTCTCTTTCTCCCTCCCCCTTCTCCTTCTCTCTATGTCTCTCTCTCCGTACCTTTTGTCTCTGCTTCTCCCTCCCTCTTTCCTTCTCTCCTTCCCTTCCAGTCTCCCCTTCCTTCCCTCTCTCCTTCTCCTCGTCTTTCTCCGTCTAGCTCACTTACCGACTCCCTCGCTCTTTCTCCCTCTCTCCTTCTCTTTGTCTTTCTCCTTTTCCTTCATTCACAGTCTCCTTCTCTCTCCTCTCTCCACTTCTCGCTCTAATTCACTCTCTCCCCTTCTCCGTTTCACTCCTTATCGCTCTCCTTCCCTATTGTTCCCTCTACTTCTCCATCTCTCCTCCCTCCCTCCTTGCCCTTCTCACTCTCCCCCCCTCTGTCCACCTCTCCTCTCTCTCCTTCTCCTTCTAGCTCTCTCCCTCCGCCTCTCCCTCTCTCCTTGTTTCCCCATTTCCTTCTCTCTCGTCCTACACTCTCCTTCTCTCTCCCCCCTCCTTCTCCTTGTTTTTCACTCTCTTGTTGCCCCGCGCTCTCTCCTTCTCACTCCTCTCTCCGATTCTCTCTTCCCTTCTATCTTCTCTCTCCTTATCCTTCACTCTCCGTCTTCAATCTCCTCCCCTCTCTCTCCTTCTCCTCTACTTCAATACCTCTCCTTCTCTTTCCCCTTTTCCTTCTCTCCCTTGTCTCTCTCTCCCTCGCTTGCCTTCTCCTCTTGCTTCTCTCCCTCTCTCTCCTTCTCCTTCCCATCTCCGCTCTCCTCCCTCTCTCCGTCTCCTTCCCTCCTCCATCTCCCTCTACTTCTCTCTCCTTGTCCATCTCTCTCTCCCCTCCTCCCTCACTCTATCGTACTCTCTCGCTCTCCTCCCTTCTTCTCTCTCTTTCCTTCTCTCTCCTCCTCCTCTGTCTCTCCTCTCCTCGTCTCCTTCTCGCTCTCCTCCCCTCTCACTCCCATTGTCCTTCTCTCCCTCCCTCTCCCCTTCTCCTTCTCTCCGTGTGCCCTTATTCTTCTCTCCGTCGTTCTCCTTGTCCTCTCTCTTGTTCTCCTTCTCGTCTCCTTCTCCTCCTCCTCTCTCCTTCTTCTCCCTCCTCCTCTTCCTCCTTCTCTTTCTCTCATCTCTCTCCTCCTCCCTTTTCTTTTCCTCTCCGTCACCTTCACTCTCTCTCACTCCTCTCGTTCTCCTTCTCTCTTTCTCCCTCCCCCTTCTCCTTCTCTCTATGTCTCTCTCTCCGTACCTTTTGTCTCTGCTTCTCCCTCCCTCTTTCCTTCTCTCCTTCCCTTCCAGTCTCCCCTTCCTTCCCTCTCTCCTTCTCCTCGTCTTTCTCCGTCTAGCTCACTTACCGACTCCCTCGCTCTTTCTCCCTCTCTCCTTCTCTTTGTCTTTCTCCTTTTCCTTCATTCACAGTCTCCTTCTCTCTCCTCTCTCCACTTCTCGCTCTAATTCACTCTCTCCCCTTCTCCGTTTCACTCCTTATCGCTCTCCTTCCCTATTGTTCCCTCTACTTCTCCATCTCTCCTCCCTCCCTCCTTGCCCTTCTCACTCTCCCCCCCTCTGTCCACCTCTCCTCTCTCTCCTTCTCCTTCTAGCTCTCTCCCTCCGCCTCTCCCTCTCTCCTTGTTTCCCCATTTCCTTCTCTCTCGTCCTACACTCTCCTTCTCTCTCCCCCCTCCTTCTCCTTGTTTTTCACTCTCTTGTTGCCCCGCGCTCTCTCCTTCTCACTCCTCTCTCCGATTCTCTCTTCCCTTCTATCTTCTCTCTCCTTATCCTTCACTCTCCGTCTTCAATCTCCTCCCCTCTCTCTCCTTCTCCTCTACTTCAATACCTCTCCTTCTCTTTCCCCTTTTCCTTCTCTCCCTTGTCTCTCTCTCCCTCGCTTGCCTTCTCCTCTTGCTTCTCTCCCTCTCTCTCCTTCTCCTTCCCATCTCCGCTCTCCTCCCTCTCTCCGTCTCCTTCCCTCCTCCATCTCCCTCTACTTCTCTCTCCTTGTCCATCTCTCTCTCCCCTCCTCCCTCACTCTATCGTACTCTCTCGCTCTCCTCCCTTCTTCTCTCTCTTTCCTTCTCTCTCCTCCTCCTCTGTCTCTCCTCTCCTCGTCTCCTTCTCGCTCTCCTCCCCTCTCACTCCCATTGTCCTTCTCTCCCTCCCTCTCCCCTTCTCCTTCTCTCCGTGTGCCCTTATTCTTCTCTCCGTCGTTCTCCTTGTCCTCTCTCTTGTTCTCCTTCTCGTCTCCTTCTCCTCCTCCTCTCTCCTTCTTCTCCCTCCTCCTCTTCCTCCTTCTCTTTCTCTCATCTCTCTCCTCCTCCCTTTTCTTTTCCTCTCCGTCACCTTCACTCTCTCTCACTCCTCTCGTTCTCCTTCTCTCTTTCTCCCTCCCCCTTCTCCTTCTCTCTATGTCTCTCTCTCCGTACCTTTTGTCTCTGCTTCTCCCTCCCTCTTTCCTTCTCTCCTTCCCTTCCAGTCTCCCCTTCCTTCCCTCTCTCCTTCTCCTCGTCTTTCTCCGTCTAGCTCACTTACCGACTCCCTCGCTCTTTCTCCCTCTCTCCTTCTCTTTGTCTTTCTCCTTTTCCTTCATTCACAGTCTCCTTCTCTCTCCTCTCTCCACTTCTCGCTCTAATTCACTCTCTCCCCTTCTCCGTTTCACTCCTTATCGCTCTCCTTCCCTATTGTTCCCTCTACTTCTCCATCTCTCCTCCCTCCCTCCTTGCCCTTCTCACTCTCCCCCCCTCTGTCCACCTCTCCTCTCTCTCCTTCTCCTTCTAGCTCTCTCCCTCCGCCTCTCCCTCTCTCCTTGTTTCCCCATTTCCTTCTCTCTCGTCCTACACTCTCCTTCTCTCTCCCCCCTCCTTCTCCTTGTTTTTCACTCTCTTGTTGCCCCGCGCTCTCTCCTTCTCACTCCTCTCTCCGATTCTCTCTTCCCTTCTATCTTCTCTCTCCTTATCCTTCACTCTCCGTCTTCAATCTCCTCCCCTCTCTCTCCTTCTCCTCTACTTCAATACCTCTCCTTCTCTTTCCCCTTTTCCTTCTCTCCCTTGTCTCTCTCTCCCTCGCTTGCCTTCTCCTCTTGCTTCTCTCCCTCTCTCTCCTTCTCCTTCCCATCTCCGCTCTCCTCCCTCTCTCCGTCTCCTTCCCTCCTCCATCTCCCTCTACTTCTCTCTCCTTGTCCATCTCTCTCTCCCCTCCTCCCTCACTCTATCGTACTCTCTCGCTCTCCTCCCTTCTTCTCTCTCTTTCCTTCTCTCTCCTCCTCCTCTGTCTCTCCTCTCCTCGTCTCCTTCTCGCTCTCCTCCCCTCTCACTCCCATTGTCCTTCTCTCCCTCCCTCTCCCCTTCTCCTTCTCTCCGTGTGCCCTTATTCTTCTCTCCGTCGTTCTCCTTGTCCTCTCTCTTGTTCTCCTTCTCGTCTCCTTCTCCTCCTCCTCTCTCCTTCTTCTCCCTCCTCCTCTTCCTCCTTCTCTTTCTCTCATCTCTCTCCTCCTCCCTTTTCTTTTCCTCTCCGTCACCTTCACTCTCTCTCACTCCTCTCGTTCTCCTTCTCTCTTTCTCCCTCCCCCTTCTCCTTCTCTCTATGTCTCTCTCTCCTTACCTTTTGTCTCTGCTTCTCCCTCCCTCTTTCCTTCTCTCCTTCCCTTCCAGTCTCCCCTTCCTTCCTTCCCTCTCTCCTTCTCCTCGTCTTTCTCCGTCTAGCTCACTTACCGACTCCCTCGCTCTTTCTCCCTCTCTCCTTCTCTTTGTCTCTCTCCTTTTCCTTCATTCACAGTCTCCTTCTCTCTCCTCTCTCCACTTCTCGCTCTAATTCACTCTCTCCCCTTCTCCGTTTCACTCCTTATCGCTCTCCTTCCCTATTGTTCCCTCTACTTCTCCATCTCTCCTCCCTCCCTCCTTGCCCTTCTCACTCTCCCCCCCTCTGTCCACCTCTCCTCTCTCTCCTTCTCCTTCTAGCTCTCTCCCTCCGTCTCTCCCTCTCTCCTTGTTTCCCCATTTCCTTCTCTCTCGTCCTACACTCTCCTTCTCTCTCCCCCCTCCTTCTCCTTGTTTTTCACTCTCTTGTTGCCCCGCGCTCTCTCCTTCTCACTCCTCTCTCCGATTCTCTCTTCCCTTCTATCTTCTCTCTCCTTATCCTTCACTCTCCGTCTTCAATCTCCTCCCCTCTCTCTCCTTCTCCTCTACTTCAATACCTCTCCTTCTCTTTCCCCTTTTCCTTCTCTCCCTTGTCTCTCTCTCCCTCGCTTGCCTTCTCCTCTTGCTTCTCTCCCTCTCTCTCCTTCTCCTTCCCATCTCCGCTCTCCTCCCTCTCTCCGTCTCCTTCCTCCTCCATCTCCCTCTACTTCTCTCTCCTTGTCCATCTCTCTCTCCCCTCCTCCCTCACTCTATCGTACTCTCTCGCTCTCCTCCCTTCTTCTCTCTCTTTCCTTCTCTCTCCTCCTCCTCTGTCTCTCCTCTCCTCGTCTCCTTCTCGCTCTCCTCCCCTCTCACTCCCATTGTCCTTCTCTCCCTCCCTCTCCCCTTCTCCCTCTCTCCGTGTGCCCTTATTCTTCTCTCCGTCGTTCTCCTTGTCCTCTCTCTTGTTCTCCTTCTCGTCTCCTTCTCCTCCTCCTCTCTCCTTCTTCTCCCTCCTCCTCTTCCTCCTTCTCTTTCTCTCATCTCTCTCCTCCTCCCTTTTCTTTTCCTCTCCGTCACCTTCACTCTCTCTCACTCCTCTCGTTCTCCTTCTCTCTTTCTCCCTCCCCCTTCTCCTTCTCTCTATGTCTCTCTCTCCTTACCTTTTGTCTCTGCTTCTCCCTCCCTCTTTCCTTCTCTCCTTCCCTTCCAGTCTCCCCTTCCTTCCCTCTCTCCTTCTCCTCGTCTTTCTCCGTCTAGCTCACTTACCGACTCCCTCGCTCTTTCTCCCTCTCTCCTTCTCTTTGTCTCTCTCCTTTTCCTTCATTCACAGTCTCCTTCTCTCTCCTCTCTCCACTTCTCGCTCTAATTCACTCTCTCCCCTTCTCCGTTTCACTCCTTATCGCTCTCCTTCCCTATTGTTCCCTCTACTTCTCCATCTCTCCTCCCTCCCTCCTTGCCCTTCTCACTCTCCCCCCCTCTGTCCACCTCTCCTCTCTCTCCTTATCCTTCTAGCTCTCTCCCTCCGCCTCTCCCTCTCTCCTTGTTTCCCCATTTCCTTCTCTCTCGTCCTACACTCTCCTTCTCTCTCCCCCCTCCTTCTCCTTGTTTTTCACTCTCTTGTGCCCCGCGCTCTCTCCTTCTCACTCCTCTCTCCGATTCTCTCTTCCCTTCTATCTTCTCTCTCCTTATCCTTCACTCTCCGTCTTCAATCTCCTCCCCTCTCTCTCCTTCTCCTCTACTTCAATACCTCTCCTTCTCTTTCCCCTTTTCCTTCTCTCCCTTGTCTCTCTCTCCCTCGCTTGCCTTCTCCTCTTGCTTCTCTCCCTCTCTCTCCTTCTCCTTCCCATCTCCGCTCTCCTCCCTCTCTCCGTCTCCTTCCCTCCTCCATCTCCCTCTACTTCTCTCTCCTTGTCCATCTCTCTCTCCCCTCCTCCCTCACTCTATCGTACTCTCTCGCTCTCCTCCCTTCTTCTCTCTGTTTCCTTCTCTCTCCTCCTCCTCTGTCTCTCCTCTCCTCGTCTCCTTCTCGCTCTCCTCCCCTCTCACTCCCATTGTCCTTCTCTCCCTCCCTCTCCCCTTCTCCTTCTCTCCGTGTGCCCTTATTCTTCTCTCCGTCGTTCTCCTTGTCCTCTCTCTTGTTCTCCTTCTCGTCTCCTTCTCCTCCTCCTCTCTCCTTCTTCTCCCTCCTCCTCTTCCTCCTCCTCTTTCTCTCATCTCTCTCCTCCTCCCTTTTCTTTTCCTCTCCGTCACCTTCACTCTCTCTCACTCCTCTCGTTCTCCTTCTCTCTTTCTCCCTCCCCCTTCTCCTTCTCTCTATGTCTCTCTCTCCGTACCTTTTGTCTCTGCTTCTCCCTCCCTCTTTCCTTCTCTCCTTCCCTTCCAGTCTCCCCTTCCTTCCCTCTCTCCTTCTCCTCGTCTTTCTCCGTCTAGCTCACTTACCGACTCCCTCGCTCTTTCTCCCTCTCTCCTTCTCTTTGTCTTTCTCCTTTTCCTTCATTCACAGTCTCCTTCTCTCTCCTCTCTCCACTTCTCACTCTAATTCACTCTCTCCCCTTCTCCGTTTCACTCCTTATCGCTCTCCTTCCCTATTGTTCCCTCTACTTCTCCATCTCTCCTCCCTCCCTCCTTGCCCTTCTCACTCTCCCCCCCTCTGTCCACCTCTCCTCTCTCTCCTTCTCCTTCTAGCTCTCTCCCTCCGCCTCTCCCTCTCTCCTTGTTTCCCCATTTCCTTCTCTCTCGTCCTACACTCTCCTTCTCTCTCCCCCCTCCTTCTCCTTGTTTTTCACTCTCTTGTTGCCCCGCGCTCTCTCCTTCTCACTCCTCTCTCCGATTCTCTCTTCCCTTCTATCTTCTCTCTCCTTATCCTTCACTCTCCGTCTTCAATCTCCTCCCCTCTCTCTCCTTCTCCTCTACTTCAATACCTCTCCTTCTCTTTCCCCTTTTCCTTCTCTCCCTTGTCTCTCTCTCCATCGCTTGCCTTCTCCTCTTGCTTCTCTCCCTCTCTCTCCTTCTCCTTCCCATCTCCGCTCTCCTCCCTCTCTCCGTCTCCTTCCCTCCTCCATCTCCCTCTACTTCTCTCTCCTTGTCCATCTCTCTCTCCCCTCCTCCCTCACTCTATCGTACTCTCTCGCTCTCCTCCCTTCTTCTCTCTCTTTCCTTCTCTCTCCTCCTCCTCTGTCTCTCCTCTCCTCGTCTCCTTCTCGCTCTCCTCCCCTCTCACTCCCATTGTCCTTCTCTCCCTCCCTCTCCCCTTCTCCTTCTCTCTGTGTGCCCTTATTCTTCTCTCCGTCGTTCTCCTTGTCCTCTCTCTTGTTCTCCTTCTCGTCTCCTTCTCCTCCTCCTCTCTCCTTCTTCTCCCTCCTCCTCTTCCTCCTTCTCTTTCTCTCATCTCTCTCCTCCTCCCTTTTCTTTTCCTCTCCGTCACCTTCACTCTCTCTCACTCCTCTCGTTCTCCTTCTCTCTTTCTCCCTCCCCCTTCTCCTTCTCTCTATGTCTCTCTCTCCTTACCTTTTGTCTCTGCTTCTCCCTCCCTCTTTCCTTCTCTCCTTCCCTTCCAGTCTCCCCTTCCTTCCCTCTCTCCTTCTCCTCGTCTTTCTCCGTCTAGCTCACTTACCGACTCCCTCGCTCTTTCTCCCTCTATCCTTCTCTTTGTCTCTCTCCTTTTCCTTCATTCACAGTCTCCTTCTCTCTCCTCTCTCCACTTCTCGCTCTAATTCACTCTCTCCCCTTCTCCGTTTCACTCCTTATCGCTCTCCTTCCCTATTGTTCCCTCTACTTCTCCATCTCTCATCCCTCCCTCCTTGCCCTTCTCACTCTCCGCCCCTCTGTCCACCTCTCCTCTCTCTCTTTCTCCTTCTAGCTCTCTCCCTCCGTCTCTCCCTCTCTCCTTGTTTCCCCATTTCCTTCTCTCTCGTCCTACACTCTCCTTCTCTCTCCCCCCTCCTTCTCCTTTTTTTTCACTCTCTTGTTGCCCCGCGCTCTCTCCTTCTCACTCCTCTCTCCGATTCTCTCTTCCCTTCTATCTTCTCTCTCCTTATCCTTCACTCTCCGTCTTCAATCTCCTCCCCTCTCTCTCCTTCTCCTCTACTTCAATACCTCTCCTTCTCTTTCCCCTTTTCCTTCTCTCCCTTGTCTCTCTCTCCCTCGCTTGCCTTCTCCTCTTGCTTCTCTCCCTCTCTCTCCTTCTCCTTCCCATCTCCGCTCTCCTCCCTCTCTCCGTCTCCTTCCCTCCTCCATCTCCCTCTACTTCTCTCTCCTTGTCCATCTCTCTCTCCCCTCCTCCCTCACTCTATCGTACTCTCTCGCTCTCCTCCCTTCTTCTCTCTCTTTCCTTCTCTCTCCTCCTCCTCTGTCTCTCCTCTCCTCCTCTCCTTCTCGCTCTCCTCCCCTCTCACTCGCATTGTCCTTCTCTCCCTCCCTCTCCCCTTCTCCTTCTCTCTGTGTGCCCTTATTCTTCTCTCCGTCGTTCTCCCTGTCCTCTCTCTTGTTCTTCTTCTCGTCTCCTTCTCCTCCTCCTCTCTCCTTCTTCTCCTTCCTCCTCTTCCTCCTTCTCTTTCTCTCATCTCTCTCCTCCTCCCTTTTCTTTTCCTCTTCGTCACCTTCACTCTCTCTCACTCCTCTCGTTCTCCTTCTCTCTTTCTCCCTCCCCCTTCTCCTTCTCTCTATGTCTCTCTCTCCTTACCTTTTGTCTCTGCTTCTCCCTCCCTCTTTCCTTCTCTCCTTCCCTTCCAGTCTCCCCTTCCTTCCCTCTCTCCTTCTCCTCGTCTTTCTCCGTCTAGCTCACTTACCGACTCCCTCGCTCTTTCTCCCTCTCTCCTTCTCTTTGTCTCTCTCCTTTTCCTTCATTCACAGTCTCCTTCTCTCTCCTCTCTCCACTTCTCGCTCTAATTCACTCTCTCCCCTTCTCCGTTTCACTCCTTATCGCTCTCCTTCCCTATTGTTCCCTCTACTTCTCCATCTCTCCTCCCTCCCTCCTTGCCCTTCTCACTCTCCCCCCCTCTGTCCACCTCTCCTCTCTCTCTTTCTCCTTCTAGCTCTCTCCCTCCGTCTCTCCCTCTCTCCTTGTTTCCCCATTTCCTTCTCTCTCGTCCTACACTCTCCTTCTCTCTCCGCCCTCCTTCTCCTTGTTTTTCACTCTCTTGTTGCCCCGCGCTCTCTCCTTCTCACTCCTCTCTCCGATTCTCTCTTCCCTTCTATCTTCTCTCTCCTTATCCTTCACTCTCCGTCTTCAATCTCCTCCCCTCTCTCTCCTTCTCCTCTACTTCAATACCTCTCCTTCTCTTTCCCCTTTTCCTTCTCTCCCTTGTCTCTCTCTCCCTCGCTTGCCTTCTCCTCTTGCTTCTCTCCCTCTCCTTCCCATCTCCGCTCTCCTCCCTCTCTCCGTCTCCTTCCCTCCTCCATCTCCCTCTACTTCTCTCTCCTTGTCCATCTCTCTCTCCCCTCCTCCCTCACTCTATCGTACTCTCTCGCTCTCCTCCCTTCTTCTCTCTCTTTCCTTCTCTCTCCTCCTCCTCTGTCTCTCCTCTCCTCGTCTCCTTCTCGCTCTCCTCCCCTCTCACTCCCATTGTCCTTCTCTCCCTCCCTCTCCCCTTCTCATTCTCTCTGTGTGCCCTTATTCTTCTCTCCGTCGTTCTCCTTGTCCTCTCTCTTGTTCTCCTTCTCGTCTCCTTCTCCTCCTCCTCTCTCCTTCTTTTCCCTCCTCCTCTTCCTCCTTCTCTTTCTCTCATCTCTCTCCTCCTCCCTTTTCTTTTCCTCTCCGTCACCTTCACTCTCTCTCACTCCTCTCGTTCTCCTTCTCTCTTTCTCCCTCCCCCTTCTCCTTCTCTCTATGTCTCTCTCTCCTTACCTTTTGTCTCTGCTTCTCCCTCCCTCTTTCCTTCTCTCCTTCCCTTCCAGTCTCCCCTTCCTTCCCTCTCTCCTTCTCCTCGCTCTTTCTCCGTCTAGCTCACTTACCGACTCCCTCGCTCTTTCTCCCTCTCTCCTACTCTTTGTCTCTCTCCTTTTCCTTCATTCACAGTCTCCTTCTCTCTCCTCTCTCCACTTCTCGCTCTAATTCACTCTCTCCCCTTCTCCGTTTCACTCCTTATCGCTCTCCTTCCCTATTGTTCCCTCTACTTCTCCATCTCTCCTCCCTCCCTCCTTGCCCTTCTCACTCTCCCCCCCTCTGTCCACCTCTCCTCTCTCTCCTTCTCCTTCTAGCTCTCTCCCTCCGTCTCTCCCTCTCTCATTGTTTCCCCATTTCCTTCTCTCTCGTCCTACACTCTCCTTCTCTCTCTCCCTCCTTCTCCTTGTTTTTCACTCTCTTGTTGCCCCGCGCTCTCTCCTTCTCACTCCTCTCTCCGATTCTCTCTTCCCTTCTATCTTCTCTCTCCTTATCCTTCACTCTCCGTCTTCAATCTCCTCCCCTCTCTCTCCTTCTCCTCTACTTCAATACCTCTCCTTCTCTTTCCCCTTTTCCTTCTCTCCCTTGTCTCTCTCTCCCTCGCTTGCCTTCTCCTCTTGCTTCTCTCCCTCTCTCTCCTTCTCCTTCCCATCTCCGCTCTCCTCCCTCTCTCCGTCTCCTTCCCTCCTCCATCTCCCTCTACTTCTCTCTCCTTGTCCATCTCTCTCTCCCCTCCTCCCTCACTCTATCGTACTCTCTCGCTCTCCTCCCTTCTTCTCTCTCTTTCCTTCTCTCTCCTCCTCCTCTGTCTCTCCTCTCCTCGTCTCCTTCTCGCTCTCCTCCCCTCTCACTCCCATTGTCCTTCTCTCCCTCCCTCTCCCCTTCTCCTTCTCTCTGTGTGCCCTTATTCTTCTCTCCGTCGTTCTCCTTGTCCTCTCTCTTGTTCTCCTTCTCGTCTCCTTCTCCTCCTCCTCTCTCCTTCTTCTCCTTCCTCCTCTTCCTCCTTCTCTTTCTCTCATCTCTCTCCTCCTCCCTTTTCTTTTCCTCTCCGTCACCTTCACTCTCTCTCACTCCTCTCGTTCTCCTTCTCTCTTTCTCCCTCCCCCTTCTCCTTCTCTCTATGTCTCTCTCTCCTTACCTTTTGTCTCTGCTTCTCCCTCCCTCTTTCCTTCTCTCCTTCCCTTCCAGTCTCCCCTTCCTTCCCTCTCTCATTCTCCTCGTCTTTCTCCGTCTAGCTCACTTACCGACTCCCTCGCTCTTTCTCCCTCTCTCCTTCTCTTTGTCTCTCTCCTTTTCCTTCATTCACAGTCTCCTTCTCTCTCCTCTCTCCACTTCTCGCTCTAATTCACTCTCTCCCCTTCTCCGTTTCACTCCTTATCGCTCTCCTTCCCTATTGTTCCTTCTACTTCTCCATCTCTCCTCCCTCCCTCCTTGCCCTTCTCACTCTCCCCCCCTCTGTCCACCTCTCCTCTCTCTCCTTCTCCTTCTAGCTCTCTCCCTCCGTCTCTCCCTCTCTCATTGTTTCCCCATTTCCTTCTCTCTCGTCCTACACTCTCCTTCTCTCTCTCCCTCCTTCTCCTTGTTTTTCACTCTCTTGTTGCCCCGCGCTCTCTCCTTCTCACTCCTCTCTCCGATTCTCTCTTCCCTTCTATCTTCTCTCTCCTTATCCTTCACTCTCCGTCTTCAATCTCCTCCCCTCTCTCTCCTTCTCCTCTACTTCAATACCTTTTTTTTTGCAAAGCAAAAGGGAGGCTTGGCCTCTAAATTCCATTAAGTATGTGTGTAAAATTACATCCTACCATAATTTAAAGCTGAAGCTTGCGGGACATACAAGGTGCACATCCAGCCACTAACATACTCTCCTTCTATCTCGCCCAATGGGCTACAAAATTCTATGCTTTCCTACGTCCTATATATTATTCGCACTCATGGAATTTCGCCAAAAGTCTTCAAAAATCTTCAATTTTTCGGGGTCTTCTTTGATTGCCTTTATGTCCACCCCCATAACCCTTACCGCCTCTTTTGCGATTTCCGCAACCTCCTTTGATCTTTTCTCCTCATCCTCAAAGATACGTCTATTTCTTTCCATCCAACACTCGTGCACCACCGCACTCAATGCTAAGCTCATGATATCCCTCTCCAAACCCGTCACATGGGCTCCAAGTATCCCAATAGCTTCAGCCTCCAAGGACTCTTTGATGGTGCGGTGCAAAGGCATACCGAACCGGACTTGGTGCCATACTTGTCGAGTGAAATCACAAGCCCAAAACAAATGGGTCATATCTTCCACTCCCGTTTTGCAAAGGACACATGTGGTATCATATTTCGCCCCTCTTTGTCCCATCAAGCACTTCGTCATCAATCTTCCTCTTAGTGCCCGCCACAAAGTGAAAGAGAATTTTGGAACGTGGTGCTTGTGCCACACTACTCGCGTCCACCTCACTTCCTCCTTTCTTTTGAGAACCCATGTCCATGCCTCACGCATGGTGAATTTTTCGGTCGTGGCCCCTACACGCACGGGTTTATCCGGTCCTCCATGGATTTTAATCCCCAAAATATGTGGCCACAACTCGATCATTTCCGACGACCTTGGGTATGGGAGACTCCATTCTCCCCCTCGAATGAAATATGACACCCAAGTGTCCTTTGGCACACCCATATCATAATGTAATCTCTCACCCTCCGGTCGGCTAAGCAATGGTATACCACACCAAGGATCAAGGAAGAACCGAATACTTGTCCCATCTCCCACTTGGTATTGAATCTTTTCCTTCACTTGTTCTCGGACACTCAAGAGGCCCCTCCATGCCCACGAACATGATGACGGGGGTCGAGCAAGCCAAATACTCCCATTTCGCATGTACTTCCGCCGAATGCATCTAACCCACAAGGATTGATCATTTTCCACCACCAACCAAAATAACCGCATCATCCCGGCGGTATTCCAATCAACTAGTCGTCGAAGCCCCAAGCCACCTTCCATTTTGGGTGTACAAATATCCTTCCACGCCACGGCCACCCACTTCTTCTCACCTCCCCAAACAAAATGGACCATAAGCCGCTCCACCTCATGTAAGACACTTCTAGGCACCAAGAAAACAGAGGTCCAATAGATACTCATTGACGTGATCACACTCCTAATCAACTCCACTCGTCCCGCCATTGATAGAAAATTCCTCTTCCATGTGCTCAACCGTGCTCTCACCTTCTCAACTAAGTCCACACAATGGATTCGCCCAAGTCTAGCCGAGAACAAGGGGAGTCCCAAGTATAGAACCGGAAAGGCAACTCGCTCCATTCCCAAGTGCTCGCAAATCCATGCCCCATGTGTCGCATCTCCTCCCATAAAAACTTGACTCTTCGATGTGTTAAGTTGCAGCCCGGACGTAGAGGAGAAGCTCTCAAGGATTCTCTTGATGACTCTTGCGTTAGCCCTTGTAGCCTTTGCAAAAACCATCACATCATCGGCGAATAGAAGGTGGGAAACTCGGACATCACCACATCTTGCCGGCTCAAGTGTTCCTTCTTCAACTTCCTTTGTAATCATACTACTTAGAACTTCCATGCAAAGTACAAATAAGTATGGCGCAAGAGGGTCACCTTGCCTAAGGCCATTTGTTGCTCGAAAAGCTTTTGAATTTGCTCCATTCACTGTGACCACAAAAGATGCACGAACACAAGCCATGATCCACTTCCTCCACTTGCTCGGGAACCCAAATCTTTGGAGCACTTCTTCAAGGAAAGACCACGAGATCGAGTCATACGCTTTCCTCAGATCCAACTTTAGACACATTCTCCCATGTCCTCTCTCCAAATGCATGTTGTGACAAATCTCATGAGCGAGAAGGATGTTGTCGCTGATCCTCCGGCCACTCACAAATGCACTTTGAGACTCACCAACCAACCGAGGAAGCACCTTCTTCAGCCTACAAGCCAAGACCTTTGAGAGGTAGCGGTACATCATATTGCAAAGAGATATAGGGCGGTAATCGTCGATCGATTGTGGCGTAGACTTCTTTGGTATAACCGTGATGGAAGTATAGTTGATTTGCGCAAGGAGTTTTCCATTTCTCACGAACGAGTCCACCGCCTTGAACAAGTCATGCTTCACACACGACCAAGATGCCTTGAAGAATTTGGCATTGAAGCCGTCAGGACCCGGCGCCTTGTCCACATTTGAGTGCATCACAACCCTCTCTAGCTCTTCCATAGTGACAGCCTTGATGAGGTCGTTTGCTTCCACCCCCTCAAGTTGTGGCAACTCAAGGGTTGGATCTATGCTTCGTACCTGAAAACCATTAGCAAACAAGTTAGAGTAACGGCGCCGAAACGCCTCACGAATATCTATCTCACTTTCAATGGCCACTCCCTCCACTAACACTCGTCTCACATGATTGGTGGCTCTCCTCACTCTAAGGGAAGCATGGAAAAATCTAGAGTTTCGGTCTCCTTCTCGTAACCATCTCACCCTCGATTTTTGTCTCACAATGGATTCTTCTCGAACTAGTGCTTCGTTTAGGCCATTCTTGCACTCAATTTCCGATTCTAATAGACTCGCCTCCTCAGGTTCCTCCCTTCTCTTAAGCCGCACCACCTCAAGGGCGTGCCTAGCTTCCACCACTCTTTGCTCCACATTACCAAAAGTAGACCCACTGCACTTCTTTAAAGCCTTCTTGACTTCCTCTAATTTTGCAACCACTCGAAACATGGGTGTGCCTTCCACAAGAGTAGACCAAGCCGTGCCCACCACATTTAAAAAATCCTCATGCTCAGCCCAAAAATTCTGAAAACGAAACATTCGAGCCTTCCTTTCACCCATCTTCTCCGTATTCATGACAAGAGGCGCATGGTCACTCAAGTCCTTCCCTCCCACTTCATAAAAAGACTCCGGAAATTCAGCTATCCATGCATGTGAAATGAGCATCCGGTCGATACGTGTCTCAATACAAGCTTCTCCTCGTGAGGAATTTGTCCAAGTGAACTCGTCCCCCGTTGATGGTGCCTCCAAAAGTTGTAGACGATCGATACAAGTGTTGAATTCGGCCATGGCCGTCATATTCAGCCCCGCTCCTCCCTTCTTCTCACTCCCCTTCCTAATGCAATTGAAATCACCACATACAAGCCAAGGAGTGTCATCACCCGGTGCCGCTCTCCCAAGATCCTCCCAAAGTGCTCGTCTTTCAACATGTCCATTTGCACCATACACCATTGTCAACACAATCACCTTTCCACTCACCAAATCATTTCCTTCAAGTTGCACCATTTGAGCCGATTCCCATGTAACCCGGAGATCCACTTTGCTATCATTCCACATAACTAAAATCCGACCCGAATCCACAATTATATTATTTGCAGCCCATTGTTGTTGTCCCCAAATTGATCTCCGAAATCGATCCAACTTCTTTGTCTTCACCTTGTGCTCCACAATACATACCACATCCGCCTTAACTTCCTTTATTTTCCCCCTTATCATGTGTGCTCGGCCGGGGAGATTTGCGCCGCGCACATTCCATACTAAGACTATCATGATTTTGGTGTAGGGGACCGGGGTCCCTTTCCGCCTCGCATTGCCTTTTGTTGTGCCCCCACCTTCGCGCGTATAGCTTTGAATGCCTCGGGTTGTGGAGAAATGGATTCAAGGTCCACCGAAGGAGGTGGAGAGGAAACCCTTGCAACCATTCTTTTCTTCTCCTCCACCTTTCCTTCACCCTCCTCTTCGTCAAAAAAACCCACATCCGCCAATCCACTCAACACTTCAAACCGGCCCTTACTCGGTGCTTCTCCAAGGTCACACTCCACACTAGGTAACCCCTCCTCTAGTTGACGCACCAATTTTCTTGGTGCAATCCAGCCGTCCTTTGCATGAGAAATATGCAATTCCCTCTCCTCAAAATCACGTGACACCTCCTCATCCACCACAACCCCACATAAATTTCCACTCCCATTTTTAATTCCCTCACTAGAGCATAACTCCAATCCCTTCTCTTTAACCATGCCAAGTGTCACCTCCTTGTTTGTTTCTTTCTCTTGCAAGGCACTTTTGGTCCCCCCATGATTTTTGAATTCCACCCCTATGATTGGCTCTTCCACAAAGCACACCTTAGTACCTTTTATGACACCCTTTTGCTTTTTCATAATTTGTCCCCCTTCTTTTGCTTTTTGTCCCCCTTGCTCATTCCCACTTGGTCCAACTCCGGCATACACCTCCCCTCCGACTCCCTGACCAGCCATCTCCGGCGAGCCGGCGCCAGCAGCCGCCCCAACTCCGGCGAGCTCAACTTCAATACCTCTCCTTCTCTTTCCCCTTTTCCTTCTCTCCCTTGTCTCTCTCTCCCTCGCTTGCCTTCTCCTCTTGCTTCTCTCCCTCTCTCTCCTTCTCCTTCCCATCTCCGCTCTCCTCCCTCTCTCCGTCTCCTTCCCTCCTCCATCTCCCTCTACTTCTCTCTCCTTGTCCATCTCTCTCTCCCCTCCTCCCTCACTCTATCGTACTCTCTCGCTCTCCTCCCTTCTTCTCTCTCTTTCCTTCTCTCTCCTCCTCCTCTGTCTCTCCTCTCCTCGTCTCCTTCTCGCTCTCCTCCCCTCTCACTCCCATTGTCCTTCTCTCCCTCCCTCTCCCCTTCTCCTTCTCTCTGTGTGCCCTTATTCTTCTCTCCGTCGTTCTCCTTGTCCTCTCTCTTGTTCTCCTTCTCGTCTCCTTCTCCTCCTCCTCTCTCCTTCTTCTCCCTCCACCTCTTCCTCCTTCTCTTTCTCTCATCTCTCTCCTCCTCCCTTTTCTTTTCCTCTCCGTCACCTTCACTCTCTCTCACTCCTCTCGTTCTCCTTCTCTCTTTCTCCCTCCCCCTTCTCCTTCTCTCTATGTCTCTCTCTCCTTACCTTTTGTCTCTGCTTCTCCCTCCCTCTTTCCTTCTCTCCTACCCTTCCAGTCTCCCCTTCCTTCCCTCTCTCCTTCTCCTCGTCTTTCTCCGTCTAGCTCACTTACCGACTCCCTCGCTCTTTCTCCCTCTCTCCTTCTCTTTGTCTCTCTCCTTTTCCTTCATTCACAGTCTCCTTCTCTCTCCTCTCTCCACTTCTCGCTCTAATTCACTCTCTCCCCTTCTCCGTTTCACTCCTTATCGCTCTCCTTCCCTATTGTTCCCTCTACTTCTCCATCTCTCCTCCCTCCCTCCTTGCCCTTCTCACTCTCCCCCCCTCTGTCCACCTCTCCTCTCTCTCTATCTCCTTCTAGCTCTCTCCCTCCGTCTCTCCCTCTCTCCTTGTTTCCCCATTTCCTTCTCTCTCGTCCTACACTCTCCTTCTCTCTCCCCCCTCCTTCTCCTTGTTTTTCACTCTCTTGTTGCCCCGCGCTCTCTCCTTCTCACTCCTCTCTCCGATTCTCTCTTCCCTTCTATCTTCTCTCTCCTTATCCTTCACTCTCCGTCTTCAATCTCCTCCCCTCTCTCTCCTTCTCCTCTACTTCAATACCTCTCCTTCTCTTTCCCCTTTTCCTTCTCTCCCTTGTCTCTCTCTCCCTCGCTTGCCTTCTCCTCTTGCTTCTCTCCCTCTCTCTCCTTCTCCTTCCCATCTCCGCTCTCCTCCCTCTCTCCGTCTCCTTCCCTCCTCCATCTCCCTCTACTTCTCTCTCCTTGTCCATCTCTCTCTCCCCTCCTCCCTCACTCTATCGTACTCTCTCGCTCTCCTCCCTTCTTCTCTCTCTTTCCTTCTCTCTCCTCCTCCTCTATCTCTCCTCTCCTCGTCTCCTTCTCGCTCTCCTCCCCTCTCACTCCCATTGTCCTTCTCTCCCTCCCTCTCCCCTTCTCCTTCTCTCTGTGTGCCCTTATTCTTCTCTCCGTCGTTCTCCTTGTCCTCTCTCTTGTTCTCCTTCTCGTCTCCTTCTCCTCCTCCTCTTCCTCCTTCTCTTTCTCTCATCTCTCTCCTCCTCCCTTTTCTTTTCCTCTCCGTCACCTTCACTCTCTCTCACTCCTCTCGTTCTCCTTCTCTCTTTCTCCCTCCCCCTTCTCCTTCTCTCTATGTCTCTCTCTCCTTACCTTTTGTCTCTGCTTCTCCCTCCCTCTTTCCTTCTCTCCTTCCCTTCCAGTCTCCCCTTCCTTCCCTCTCTCCTTCTCCTCGTCTTTCTCCGTCTAGCTCACTTACCGACTCCCTCGCTCTTTCTCCCTCTCTCCTTCTCTTTGTCTCTCTCCTTTTCCTTCATTCACATTCTCCTTCTCTCTCCTCTCTCCACTTCTCGCTCTAATTCACTCTCTCCCCTTCTCCGTTTCACTCCTTATCGCTCTCCTTCCTTATTGTTCCCTCTACTTCTCCATCTCTCCTCCCTCCCTCCTTGCCCTTCTCACTCTCCCCCCCTCTGTCCACCTCTCCTCTCTCTCCTTCTCCTACTAGCTCTCTCCCTCCGTCTCTCCCTCTCTCCTTGTTTCCCCATTTCCTTCTCTCTCGTCCTACACTCTCCTCTCTCCCCCCTCCTTCTCCTTGTTTTTCACTCTCTTGTTGCCCCGCGCTCTCTCCTTCTCACTCCTCTCTCCGATTCTCTCTTCCCTTCTATCTTCTCTCTCCTTATCCTTCACTCTCCGTCTTCAATCTCCTCCCCTCTCTCTCCTTCTCCTCTACTTCAATACCTCTCCTTCTCTCTCCCCTTTTCCTTCTCTCCCTTGTCTCTCTCTCCCTCGCTTGCCTTCTCCTCTTGCTTCTCTCCCTCTCTCTCCTTCTCCTTCCCATCTCCGCTCTCCTCCCTCTCTCCGTCTCCTTCCCTCCTCCATCTCCCTCTACTTCTCTCTCCTTGTCCATCTCTCTCTCCCCTCCTCCCTCACTCTATCGTACTCTCTCGCTCTCCTCCCTTCTTCTCTCTCTTTCCTTCTCTCTCCTCCTCCTCTGTCTCTCCTCTCCTCGTCTCCTTCTCGCTCTCCTCCCCTCTCACTCCCATTGTCCTTCTCTCCCTCCCTCTCCCCTTCTCCTTCTCTCTGTGTGCCCTTATTCTTCTCTCCGTCGTTCTCCTTGTCCTCTCTCTTGTTCTCCTTCTCGTCTCCTTCTCCTCCTCCTCTCTCCTTCTTCTCCCTCCTCCTCTTCCTCCTTCTCTTTCTCTCATCTCTCTCCTCCTCCCTTTTCTTTTCCTCTCCGTCACCTTCACTCTCTCTCACTCCTCTCGTTCTCCTTCTCTCTTTCTCCCTCCCCCTTCTCCTTCTCTCTATGTCTCTCTCTCCTTACCTTTTGTCTCTGCTTCTCCCTCCCTCTTTCCTTCTCTCCTTCCCTTCCAGTCTCCCCTTCCTTCCCTCTCTCCTTCTCCTCGTCTTTCTCCGTCTAGCTCACTTACCGACTCCCTCGCTCTTTCTCCCTCTCTCCTTCTCTTTGTCTCTCTCCTTTTCCTTCATTCACAGTCTCCTTCTCTCTCCTCTCTCCACTTCTCGCTCTAATTCACTCTCTCCCCTTCTCCGTTTCACTCCTTATCGCTCTCCTTCCCTATTGTTCCCTTTACTTCTCCATCTCTCCTCCCTCCCTCCTTGCCCTTCTCACTCTCCCCCCCCCCTCTGTCCACCTCTCCTCTCTCTCCTTCTCCTTCTAGCTCTCTCCCTCCGTCTCTCCCTCTCTCCTTGTTTCCCCATTTCCTTCTCTCTCGTCCTACACTCTCCTTCTCTCTCCCCCTCCTTCTCCTTGTTTTTCACTCTCTTGTTGCCCCGCGCTCTCTCCTTCTCACTCCTCTCTCCGATTCTCTCTTCCCTTCTATCTTCTCTCTCCTTATCCTTCACTCTCCGTCTTCAAACTCCTTCCCTCTCTCTCCTTCTCCTCTACTTCAATACCTCTCCTTCTCTTTCCCCTTTTCCTTCTCTCCCTTGTCTCTCTCTCCCTCGCTTGCCTTCTCCTCTTGCTTCTCTCCCTCTCTCTCCTTCTCCTTCCCATCTCCGCTCTCCTCCCTCTCTCCGTCTCCTTCCCTCCTCCATCTCCCTCTACTTCTCTCTCCTTGTCCATCTCTCTCTCCCCTCCTCCCTCACTCTATCGTACTCTCTCGCTCTCCTCCTTTCTTCTCTCTCTTTCCTTCTCTCTCCTCCTCCTCTGTCTCTCCTCTCCTCGTCTCCTTCTCGCTCTCCTCCCCTCTCACTCCCATTGTCCTTCTCTCCCTCCCTCTCCCCTTCTCCTTCTCTCTGTGTGCCCTTATTCTTCTCTCCGTCGTTCTCCTTGTCCTCTCTCTTGTTCTCCTTCTCGTCTCCTTCTCCTCCTCCTCTCTCCTTCTTCTCCCTCCTCCTCTTCCTCCTTCTCTTTCTCTCATCTCTCTCCTCCTCCCTTTTCTTTTCCTCTCCGTCACCTTCACTCTCTCTCACTCCTCTCGTTCTCCTTCTCTCTTTCTCCTTCCCCCTTCTCCTTCTCTCTATGTCTCTCTCTCCTTACCTTTTGTCTCTGCTTCTCCCTCCCTCTTTCCTTCTCTCCTTCCCTTCAAGTCTCCCCTTCCTTCCCTCTCTCCTTCTCCTCGTCTTTCTCCGTCTAGCTCACTTACCGACTCCCTCGCTCTTTCTCCCTCTCTCCTTCTCTTTGTCTCTCTCCTTTTCCTTCATTCACAGTCTCCTTCTCTCTCCTCTCTCCACTTCTCGCTCTAATTCACTCTCTCCCCTTCTCCGTTTCACTCCTTATCGCTCTCCTTCCTTATTGTTCCCTCTACTTCTCCATCTCTCCTCCCTCCCTCCTTGCCTTTCTCACTCTCCCCCCCTCTGTCCACCTCTCCTCTCTCTCCTTCTCCTTCTAGCTCTCTCCCTCCGTCTCTCCCTCTCTCCTTGTTTCCCCATTTCCTTCTCTCTCGTCCTACACTCTCCTTCTCTCCCCCCCCTCCTTCTCCTTGTTTTTCACTCTCTTGTTGCCCCGCGCTCTCTCCTTCTCACTCCTCTCTCCGATTCTCTCTTCCCTTCTATCTTCTCTCTCCTTATCCTTCACTCTCCGTCTTCAATCTCCTCCCCTCTCTCTCCTTCTCCTCTACTTCAATACCTCTCCTTCTCTCTCCCCTTTTCCTTCTCTCCCTTGTCTCTCTCTCCCTCGCTTGCCTTCTCCTCTTGCTTCTCTCCCTCTCTCTCTCCTTCTCCTTCCCATCTCCGCTCTCCTCCCTCTCTCCGTCTCCTTCCCTCCTCCATCTCCCTCTACTTCTCTCTCCTTGTCCATCTCTCTCTCCCCTCCTCCCTCACTCTATCGTACTCTCTCGCTCTCCTCCCTTCTTCTCTCTCTTTCCTTCTCTCTCCTCCTCCTCTGTCTCTCCTCTCCTCGTCTCCTTCTCGCTCTCCTCCCCTCTCACTCTCATTGTCCTTCTCTCCCTCCCTCTCCCCTTCTCCTTCTCTCTGTGTGCCCTTATTCTTCTCTCCGTCGTTCTCCTTGTCCTCTCTCTTGTTCTCCTTCTCGTCTCCTTCTCCTCCTCCTCTCTCCTTCTTCTCCCTCCTCCTCTTCCTCCTTCTCTTTCTCTCATCTCTCTCCTCCTCCCTTTTCTTTTCCTCTCCGTCACCTTCACTCTCTCTCACTCCTCTCGTTCTCCTTCTCTCTTTCTCCCTCCCCCTTCTCCTTCTCTCTATGTCTCTCTCTCCTTACCTTTTGTCTCTGCTTCTCCCTCCCTCTTTCCTTCTCTCCTTCCCTTCCAGTCTCCCCTTCCTTCCCTCTCTCCTTCTCTTCGTCTTTCTCCGTCTAGCTCACTTACCGACTCCCTCGCTCTTTCTCCCTCTCTCCTTCTCTTTGTCTCTCTCCTTTTCCTTCATTCACAGTCTCCTTCTCTCTCCTCTCTCCACTTCTCGCTCTAATTCTCTCTCTCCCCTTCTCCGTTTCACTCCTTATCGCTCTCCTTCCCTATTGTTCCCTCTACTTCTCCATCTCTCCTCCCTCCCTCCTTGCCCTTCTCACTCTCCCCCCCTCTGTCCACCTCTCCTCTCTCTCCTTCTCCTTCTAGCTCTCTCCCTCCGTCTCTCCCTCTCTCCTTGTTTCCCCATTTCCTTCTCTCTCGTCCTACACTCTCCTTCTCTCTCCCCCCTCC
This sequence comes from Triglochin maritima, assembly GCA_963682175.1. Classification (NCBI taxonomy): domain Eukaryota; kingdom Viridiplantae; phylum Streptophyta; class Magnoliopsida; order Alismatales; family Juncaginaceae; genus Triglochin; species Triglochin maritima. Next base: position 12,441,632 of record OY821790.1, on the reverse strand, counting down.
TTCTCCTTGTTTTTCACTCTCTTGTTGCCCCACGCTCTCTCCTTCTCACTCCTCTCTCCGATTCTCTCTTCCCTTCTATCTTCTCTCTCCTTATCCTTCACTCTCCGTCTTCAATCTCCTCCCCTCTCTCTCCTTCTCCTCTACTTCAATACCTCTCCTTCTCTTTCCCCTTTTCCTTCTCTCCCTTGTCTCTCTCTCCCTCGCTTGCCTTCTCCTCTTGCTTCTCTCCCTCTCTCTCCTTCTCCTTCCCATCTCCGCTCTCCTCCCTCTCTCCGTCTCCTTCCCTCCTCCATCTCCCTCTACTTCTCTCTCCTTGTCCATCTCTCTCTCCCCTCCTCCCTCACTCTATCGTACTCTCTCGCTCTCCTCCCTTCTTCTCTCTCTTTCCTTCTCTCTCCTCCTCCTCTGTCTCTCCTCTCCTCGTCTCCTTCTCGCTCTCCTCCCCTCTCACTCCCATTGTCCTTCTCTCCCTCCCTCTCCCCTTCTCCTTCTCTGTGTGCCCTTATTCTTCTCTCCGTCGTTCTCCTTGTCCTCTCTCTTGTTCTCCTTCTCGTCTCCTTCTCCTCCTCCTCTCTCCTTCTTCTCCCTCCTCCTCTTCCTCCTTCTCTTTCTCTCATCTCTCTCCGCCTCCCTTTTCTTTTCCTCTCCGTCACCTTCACTCTCTCTCACTCCTCTCGTTCTCCTTCTCTCTTTCTCCCTCCCCCTTCTCCTTCTCTCTATGTCTCTCTCTCCTTACCTTTTGTCTCTGCTTCTCCCTCCCTCTTTCCTTCTCTCCTTCCCTTCCAGTCTCCCCTTCCTTCCCTCTCTCCTTCTCCTCGTCTTTCTCCGTCTAGCTCACTTACCGACTCCCTCGCTCTTTCTCCCTCTCTCCTTCTCTTTGTCTCTCTCCTTTTCCTTCATTCACAGTCTCCTTCTCTCTCGTCTCTCCACTTCTCGCTCTAATTCACTCTCTCCCCTTCTCCGTTTCACTCCTTATCGCTCTCCTTCCCTATTGTTCCCTCTACTTTTCCATCTCTCCTCCCTCCCTCCTTGCCCTTCTCACTCTCCCCCCCTCTGTCCACCTCTCCTCTCTCTCCTTCTCCTTCTAGCTCTCTCCCTCCGTCTCTCCCTCTCTCCTTGTTTCCCCATTTCCTTCTCTCTCGTCCTACACTCTCCTTCTCTCTCCCCCCTCCTTCTCCTTGTTTTTCACTCTCTTGTTGCCCCACGCTCTCTCCTTCTCACTCCTCTCTCCGATTCTCTCTTCCCTTCTATCTTCTCTCTCCTTATCCTTCACTCTCCTTCTTCAATCTCCTCCCCTCTCTCTCCTTCTCCTCTACTTCAATACCTCTCCTTCTCTTTCCCCTTTTCCTTCTCTCCCTTGTCTCTCTCTCCCTGGCTTGCCTTCTCCTCTTGCTTCTCTCCCTCTCTCTCCTTCTCCTTCCCATCTCCGCTCTCCTCCCTCTCTCCGTCTCCTTCCCTCCTCCATCTTCCTCTACTTCTCTCTCCTTGTCCATCTCTCTCTCCCCTCCTCCCTCACTCTATCGTACTCTCTCGCTCTCCTCCCTTCTTCTCTCTCTTTCCTTCTCTCTCCTCCTCCTCTGTCTCTCCTCTCCTCGTCTCCTTCTCGCTCTCCTCCCTTCTCACTCCCATTGTCCTTCTCTCCCTCCCTCTCCCCTTCTCCTTCTCTCTGTGTGCCCTTATTCTTCTCTCCGTCGTTCTCCTTGTCCTCTCTCTTGTTCTCCTTCTCGTCTCCTTCTCCTCCTCCTCTCTCCTTCTTCTCCCTCCTCCTCTTCCTCCTTCTCTTTCTCTCATCTCTCTCCTCCTCCCTTTTCTTTTCCTCTCCGTCACCTTCACTCTCTCTCACTCCTCTCGTTCTCCTTCTCTCTTTCTCCCTCCCCCTTCTCCTTCTCTCTATGTCTCTCTCTCCTTACCTTTTGTCTCTGCTTCTCCCTCCCTCTTTCCTTCTCTCCTTCCCTTCCAGTCTCCCCTTCCTTCCCTCTCTCCTTCTCCTCGTCTTTCTCCGTCTAGCTCACTTACCGACTCCCTTGCTCTTTCTCCCTCTCTCCTTCTCTTTGTCTCTCTCCTTTTCCTTCATTCACAGTCTCCTTCTCTCTCCTCTCTCCACTTCTCGCTCTAATTCACTCTCTCCCCTTCTCCGTTTCACTCCTTATCGCTCTCCTTCCCTATTGTTCCCTCTACTTCTCCATCTCTCCTCCCTCCCTCCTTGCCCTTCTCACTCTCCCCCCCCCCCCCCCCCCTATGTCCACCTCTCCTCTCTCTCCTTCTCCTTCTAGCTCTCTCCCTCCGTCTCTCCCTCTCTCCTTGTTTCCCCATTTCCTTCTCTCTCGTCCTACACTCTCCTTCTCTCTCCCCCCTCCTTCTCCTTGTTTTTCACTCTCTTGTTGCCCCGCGCTCTCTCCTTCTCACTCCTCTCTCCGATTATCTCTTCCCTTCTATCTTCTCTCTCCTTATCCTTCACTCTCCGTCTTCAATCTCCTCCCCTCTCTCTCCTTCTCCTCTACTTCAATACCTCTCCTTCTCTTTCCCCTTTTCCTTCTCTCCCTTGTCTCTCTCTCCCTCGCTTGCCTTCTCCTCTTGCTTCTCTCCCTCTCTCTCCTTCCCATCTCCGCTCTCCTCCCTCTCTCCGTCTCCTTCCCTCCTCCATCTCCCTCTACTTCTCTCTCCTTGTCCATCTCTCTCTCCCCTCCTCCCTCACTCTATCGTACTCTCTCGCTCTCCTCCCTTCTTCTCTCTCTTTTCTTCTCTCTCCTCCTCCTCTGTCTCTCCTCTCCTCGTCTCCTTCTCGCTCTCCTCCCCTCTCACTCCCATTGTCCTTCTCTCCCTCCCTCTCCCCTTCTCCTTCTCTGTGTGCCCTTATTCTTCTCTCCGTCGTTCTCCTTGTCCTCTCTCTTGTTCTCCTTCTCGTCTCCTTCTCCTCCTCCTCTCTCCTTCTTCTCCCTCCTCCTCTTCCTCCTTCTCTTTCTCTCATCTCTCTCCGCCTCCCTTTTCTTTTCCTCTCCGTCACCTTCACTCTCTCTCACTCCTCTCGTTCTCCTTCTCTCTTTCTCCCTCCCCCTTCTCCTTCTCTCTATGTCTCTCTCTCCTTACCTTTTGTCTCTGCTTCTCCCTCCCTCTTTCCTTCTCTCCTTCCCTTCCAGTCTCCCCTTCCTTCCCTCTCTCCTTCTCCTCGTCTTTCTCCGTCTAGCTCACTTACCGACTCCCTTGCTCTTTCTCCCTCTCTCCTTCTCTTTGTCTCTCTCCTTTTCCTTCATTCACAGTCTCCTTCTCTCTCCTCTCTCCACTTCTCGCTCTAATTCACTCTCTCCCCTTCTCCGTTTCACTCCTTATCGCTCTCCTTCCCTATTGTTCCCTCTAGTTCTCCATCTCTCCTCCCTCCCTCCTTGCCCTTCTCACTCTCCCCCCCCCCTATGTCCACCTCTCCTGTCTCTCCTTCTCCTTCTAGCTCTCTCCCTCCGTCTCTCCCTCTCTCCTTGTTTCCCCATTTCCTTCTCTCTCGTCCTACACTCTCCTTCTCTCTCCCCCTCCTTCTCCTTGTTTTTCACTCTCTTGTTGCCCCGCGCTCTCTCCTTCTCACTCCTCTCTCCGATTCTCTCTTCCCTTCTATCTTCTCTCTCCTTATCCTTCACCCTCCGTCCTCAATCTCCTCCCTTCTCTCTCCTTCACCTCTACTTCAATACCTCTCCTTCTCTTTCCCCTTTTCCTTCTCTCCCTTGTCTCTCTCTCCCTCGCTTGCCTTCTCCTCTTGCTTCTCTCCCTCTCTCTCCTTCTCCTTCATATCTCCGCTCTCCTCCCTCTCTCCGTCTCCTTCCCTCCTCCATCTCCCTCTACTTCTCTCTCCTTGTCCATCTCTCTCTCCCCTCCTCCCTCACTCTATCGTACTCTCTCGCTCTCCTCCCTTCTTCTCTCTCTTTCCTTCTCTCTCCTCCTCCTCTGTCTCTCCTCTCCTCGTCTCCTTCTCGCTCTCCTCCCCTCTCACTCCCATTGTCCTTCTCTCCCTCCCTCTCCCCTTCTCCTTCTCTCTGTGTGCCCTTATTCTTCTCTCCGTCGTTCTCCTTGTCCTCTCTCTTGTTCTCCTTCTCGTCTCCTTCTCCTCCTCCTCTCTCCTTCTTCTCCCTCCTCCTCTTCCTCCTTCTCTTTCTCTCATCTCTCTCCTCCTCCCTTTTCTTTTCCTCTCCGTCACCTTCACTCTCTCTCACTCCTCTCGTTCTCCTTCTCTCTTTCTCCCTCCCCCTTCTCCTTCTCTCTATGTCTCTCTCTCCTTACCTTTTGTCTCTGCTTCTCCCTCCCTCTTTCCTTCTCTCCTTCCCTTCCAGTCTCCCCTTCCTTCCCTCTCTCCTTCTCCTCGTCTTTCTCCGTCTAGCTCACTTACCGACTCCCTCGCTCTTTCTCCCTCTCTCCTTCTCTTTGTCTCTCTCCTTTTCCTTCATTCACAGTCTCCATCTCTCTCCTCTCTCCACTTCTCGCTCTAATTCACTCTCTCCCCTTCTCTGTTTCACTCCTTATCGCTCTCCTTCCCTATTGTTCCCTCTACTTCTCCATCTCTCCTCCCTCCCTCCTTGCCCTTCTCACTCTCCCCCCCTCTGTCCACCTCTCCTCTCTCTCCTTCTCCTTCTAGCTCTCTCCCTCCGTCTCTCCCTCTCTCCTTGTTTCCCCATTTCCTTCTCTCTCGTCCTACACTCTCCTTCTCTCTCCCCCCTCCTTCTCCTTGTTTTTCACTCTCTTGTTGCCCCGCGCTCTCTCCTTCTCACTCCTCTCTCCGATTCTCTCTTCCCTTCTATCTTCTCTCTCCTTATCCTTCACTCTCCGTCCTCAATCTCCTCCCCTCTCTCTCCTTCTCCTCTACTTCAATACCTCTCCTTCTCTTTCCCCTTTTCCTTCTCTCCCTTGTCTCTCTCTCCCTGGCTTGCCTTCTCCTCTTGCTTCTCTCCCTCTCTCTCCTTCTCCTTCCCATCTCCGCTCTCCTCCCTCTCTCCGTCTCCTTCCCTCCTCCATCTCCCTCTACTTCTCTCTCCTTGTCCATCTCTCTCTCCCCTCCTCCCTCACTCTATCGTACTCTCTCGCTCTCCTCCCTTCTTCTCTCTCTTTCCTTCTCTCTCCTCCTCCTCTGTCTCTCCTCTCCTCGTCTCCTTCTCGCTCTCCTCCCTTCTCACTCCCATTGTCCTTCTCTCCCTCCCTCTCCCCTTCTCCTTCTCTCTGTGTGCCCTTATTCTTCTCTCCGTCGTTCTCCTTGTCCTCTCTCTTGTTCTCCTTCTCGTCTCCTTCTCCTCCTCCTCTCTCCTTCTTCTCCCTCCTCCTCTTCCTCCTTCTCTTTCTCTCATCTCTCTCCTCCTCCCTTTTCTTTTCCTCTCCGTCACCTTCACTCTCTCTCACTCCTCTCGTTCTCCTTCTCTCTTTCTCCCTCCCCCTTCTCCTTCTCTCTATGTCTCTCTCTCCTTACCTTTTGTCTCTGCTTCTCCCTCCCTCTTTCCTTCTCTCCTTCCCTTCCAGTCTCCCCTTCCTTCCCTCTCTCCTTCTCCTCGTCTTTCTCCGTCTAGCTCACTTACCGACTCCCTTGCTCTTTCTCCCTCTCTCCTTCTCTTTGTCTCTCTCCTTTTCCTTCATTCACAGTCTCCTTCTCTCTCCTCTCTCCACTTCTCGCTCTAATTCACTCTCTCCCCTTCTCCGTTTCACTCCTTATCGCTCTCCTTCCCTATTGTTCCCTCTACTTCTCCATCTCTCCTCCCTCCCTCCTTGCCCTTCTCACTCTCCCCCCCCCTATGTCCACCTCTCCTCTCTCTCCTTCTCCTTCTAGCTCTCTCCCTCCGTCTCTCCCTCTCTCCTTGTTTCCCCATTTCCTTCTCTCTCGTCCTACACTCTCCTTCTCTCTCCCCCCTCCTTCTCCTTGTTTTTCACTCTCTTGTTGCCCCACGCTCTCTCCTTCTCACTCCTCTCTCCGATTATCTCTTCCCTTCTATCTTCTCTCTCCTTATCCTTCACTCTCCGTCTTCAATCTCCTCCCCTCTCTCTCCTTCTCCTCTACTTCAATACCTCTCCTTCTCTTTCCCCTTTTCCTTCTCTCCCTTGTCTCTCTCTCCCTCGCTTGCCTTCTCCTCTTGCTTCTCTCCCTCTCTCTCCTTCCCATCTCCGCTCTCCTCCCTCTCTCCGTCTCCTTCCCTCCTCCATCTCCCTCTACTTCTCTCTCCTTGTCCATCTCTCTCTCCCCTCCTCCCTCACTCTATCGTACTCTCTCGCTCTCCTCCCTTCTTCTCTCTCTTTCCTTCTCTCTCCTCCTCCTATGTCTCTCCTCTCCTCGTCTCCTTCTCGCTCTCCTCCCCTCTCACTCCCATTGTCCTTCTCTCCCTCCCTCTCCCCTTCTCCTTCTCTCTGTGTGCCCTTATTCTTCTCTCCGTCGTTCTCCTTGTCCTCTCTCTTGTTCTCCTTCTCGTCTCCTTCTCCTCCTCCTCTCTCCTTCTTCTCCCTCCTCCTCTTCCTCCTTCTCTTTCTCTCATCTCTCTCCTCCTCCCTTTTCTTTTCCTCTCCGTCACCTTCACTCTCTCTCACTCCTCTCGTTCTCCTTCTCTCTTTCTCCCTCCCCCTTCTCCTTCTCTCTATGTCTCTCTCTCCTTACCTTTTGTCTCTGCTTCTCCCTCCCTCTTTCCTTCTCTCCTTCCCTTCCAGTCTCCCCTTCCTTCCCTCTCTCCTTCTCTTCGTCTTTCTCCGTCTAGCTCACTTACCGACTCCCTCGCTCTTTCTCCCTCTCTCCTTCTCTTTGTCTCTCTCCTTTTCCTTCATTCACAGTCTCCTTCTCTCTCCTCTCTCCACTTCTCGCTCTAATTCTCTCTCTCCCCTTCTCCGTTTCACTCCTTATCGCTCTGCTTCCCTATTGTTCCCTCTACTTCTCCATCTCTCCTCCCTCCCTCCTTGCCCTTCTCACTCTCCCCCCCTCTGTCCACCTCTCCTCTCTCTCCTTCTCCTTCTAGCTCTCTCCCTCCGTCTCTCCCTCTCTCCTTGTTTCCCCATTTCCTTCTCTCTCGTCCTACACTCTCCTTCTCTCTCCCCCCTCCTTCTCCTTGTTTTTCACTCTCTTGTTGCCCCACGCTCTCTCCTTCTCACTCCTCTCTCCGATTCTCTCTTCCCTTCTATCTTCTCTCTCCTTATCCTTCACTCTCCGTCTTCAATCTCCTCCCCTCTCTCTCCTTCTCCTCTACTTCAATACCTCTCCTTCTCTTTCCCCTTTTCCTTCTCTCCCTTGTCTCTCTCTCCCTCGCTTGCCTTCTCCTCTTGCTTCTCTCCCTCTCTCTCCTTCTCCTTCTCCTTCCCATCTCCGCTCTCCTCCCTCTCTCCGTCTCCTTCCCTCCTCCATCTCCCTCTACTTCTCTCTCCTTGTCCATCTCTCTCTCCCCTCCTCCCTCACTCTATCGTACTCTCTCGCTCTCCTCCCTTCTTCTCTCTCTTTTCTTCTCTCTCCTCCTCCTCTGTCTCTCCTCTCCTCGTCTCCTTCTCGCTCTCCTCCCCTCTCACTCCCATTGTCCTTCTCTCCCTCCCTCTCCCCTTCTCCTTCTCTGTGTGCCCTTATTCTTCTCTCCGTCGTTCTCCTTGTCCTCTCTCTTGTTCTCCTTCTCGTCTCCTTCTCCTCCTCCTCTCTCCTTCTTCTCCCTCCTCCTCTTCCTCCTTCTCTTTCTCTCATCTCTCTCCTCCTCCCTTTTCTTTTCCTCTCCGTCACCTTCACTCTCTCTCACTCCTCTCGTTCTCCTTCTCTCTTTCTCCCTCCCCCTTCTCCTTCTCTCTATGTCTCTCTCTCCTTACCTTTTGTCTCTGCTTCTCCCTCCCTCTTTCCTTCTCTCCTTCCCTTCCAGTCTCCCCTTCCTTCCCTCTCTCCTTCTCCTCGTCTTTCTCCGTCTAGCTCACTTACCGACTCCCTCGCTCTTTCTCCCTCTCTCCTTCTCTTTGTCTCTCTCCTTTTCCTTCATTCACAGTCTCCTTCTCTCTCCTCTCTCCACTTCTCGCTCTAATTCACTCTCTCCCCTTCTCCGTTTCACTCCTTATCGCTCTCCTTCCCTATTGTTCCCTCTACTTTTCCATCTCTCCTCCCTCCCTCCTTGCCCTTCTCACTCTCCCCCCCTCTGTCCACCTCTCCTCTCTCTCCTTCTCCTTCTCCTTCTAGCTCTCTCCCTCCGTCTCTCCCTCTCTCCTTGTTTCCCCATTTCCTTCTCTCTCGTCCTACACTCTCCTTCTCTCTCCCCCCTCCTTCTCCTTGTTTTTCACTCTCTTGTTGCCCCACGCTCTCTCCTTCTCACTCCTCTCTCCGATTCTCTCTTCCCTTCTATCTTCTCTCTCCTTATCCTTCACTCTCCTTCTTCAATCTCCTCCCCTCTCTCTCCTTCTCCTCTACTTCAATACCTCTCCTTCTCTTTCCCCTTTTCCTTCTCTCCCTTGTCTCTCTCTCCCTGGCTTGCCTTCTCCTCTTGCTTCTCTCCCTCTCTCTCCTTCTCCTTCCCATCTCCGCTCTCCTCCCTCTCTCCGTCTCCTTCCCTCCTCCATCTCCCTCTACTTCTCTCTCCTTGTCCATCTCTCTCTCCCCTCCTCCCTCACTCTATCGTACTCTCTCGCTCTCCTCCCTTCTTCTCTCTCTTTCCTTCTCTCTCCTCCTCCTCTGTCTCTCCTCTCCTCGTCTCCTTCTCGCTCTCCTCCCTTCTCACTCCCATTGTCCTTCTCTCCCTCCCTCTCCCCTTCTCCTTCTCTCTGTGTGCCCTTATTCTTCTCTCCGTCGTTCTCCTTGTCCTCTCTCTTGTTCTCCTTCTCGTCTCCTTCTCCTCCTCCTCTCTCCTTCTTCTCCCTCCTCCTCTTCCTCCTTCTCTTTCTCTCATCTCTCTCCTCCTCCCTTTTCTTTTCCTCTCCGTCACCTTCACTCTCTCTCACTCCTCTCGTTCTCCTTCTCTCTTTCTCCCTCCCCCTTCTCCTTCTCTCTATGTCTCTCTCTCCTTACCTTTTGTCTCTGCTTCTCCCTCCCTCTTTCCTTCTCTCCTTCCCTTCCAGTCTCCCCTTCCTTCCCTCTCTCCTTCTCCTCGTCTTTCTCCGTCTAGCTCACTTACCGACTCCCTTGCTCTTTCTCCCTCTCTCCTTCTCTTTGTCTCTCTCCTTTTCCTTCATTCACAGTCTCCTTCTCTCTCCTCTCTCCACTTCTCGCTCTAATTCACTCTCTCCCCTTCTCCGTTTCACTCCTTATCGCTCTCCTTCCCTATTGTTCCCTCTACTTCTCCATCTCTCCTCCCTCCCTCCTTGCCCTCCTCACTCTCCCCCCCCCCTATGTCCACCTCTCCTCTCTCTCCTTCTCCTTCTAGCTCTCTCCCTCCGTCTCTCCCTCTCTCCTTGTTTCCCCATTTCCTTCTCTCTCGTCCTACACTCTCCTTCTCTCTCCCCCCTCCTTCTCCTTGTTTTTCACTCTCTTGTTGCCCCACGCTCTCTCCTTCTCACTCCTCTCTCCGATTATCTCTTCCCTTCTATCTTCTCTCTCCTTATCCTTCACTCTCCGTCTTCAATCTCCTCCCCTCTCTCTCCTTCTCCTCTACTTCAATACCTCTCCTTCTCTTTCCCCTTTTCCTTCTCTCCCTTGTCTCTCTCTCCCTCGCTTGCCTTCTCCTCTTGCTTCTCTCCCTCTCTCTCCTTCCCATCTCCGCTCTCCTCCCTCTCTCCGTCTCCTTCCCTCCTCCATCTCCCTCTACTTCTCTCTCCTTGTCCATCTCTCTCTCCCCTCCTCCCTCACTCTATCGTACTCTCTCGCTCTCCTCCCTTCTTCTCTCTCTTTCCTTCTCTCTCCTCCTCCTCTGTCTCTCCTCTCCTCGTCTCCTTCTCGCTCTCCTCCCCTCTCACTCCCATTGTCCTTCTCTCCCTCCCTCTCCCCTTCTCCTTCTCTCTGTGTGCCCTTATTCTTCTCTCCGTCGTTCTCCTTGTCCTCTCTCTTGTTCTCCTTCTCGTCTCCTTCTCCTCCTCCTCTCTCCTTCTTCTCCCTCCTCCTCTTCCTCCTTCTCTTTCTCTCATCTCTCTCCTCCTCCCTTTTCTTTTCCTCTCCGTCACCTTCACTCTCTCTCACTCCTCTCGTTCTCCTTCTCTCTTTCTCCCTCCCCCTTCTCCTTCTCTCTATGTCTCTCTCTCCTTACCTTTTGTCTCTGCTTCTCCCTCCCTCTTTCCTTCTCTCCTTCCCTTCCAGTCTCCCCTTCCTTCCCTCTCTCCTTCTCCTCGTCTTTCTCCGTCTAGCTCACTTACCGACTCCCTTGCTCTTTCTCCCTCTCTCCTTCTCTTTGTCTCTCTCCTTTTCCTTCATTCACAGTCTCCTTCTCTCTCCTCTCTCCACTTCTCGCTCTAATTCACTCTCTCCCCTTCTCCGTTTCACTCCTTATCGCTCTCCTTCCCTATTGTTCCCTCTAGTTCTCCATCTCTCCTCCCTCCCTCCTTGCCCTTCTCACTCTCCCCCCCCCCCCTATGTCCACCTCTCCTCTCTCTCCTTCTCCTTCTAGCTCTCTCCCTCCGTCTCTCCCTCTCTCCTTGTTTCCCCATTTCCTTCTCTCTCGTCCTACACTCTCCTTCTCTCTCCCCCCTCCTTCTCCTTGTTTTTCACTCTCTTGTTGCCCCGCGCTCTCTCCTTCTCACTCCTCTCTCCGATTCTCTCTTCCCTTCTATCTTCTCTCTCCTTATCCTTCACTCTCCGTCCTCAATCTCCTCCCTTCTCTCTCCTTCTCCTCTACTTCAATACCTCTCCTTCTCTTTCCCCTTTTCCTTCTCTCCCTTGTCTCTCTCTCCCTCGCTTGCCTTCTCCTCTTGCTTCTCTCCCTCTCTCTCCTTCTCCTTCATATCTCCGCTCTCCTCCCTCTCTCCGTCTCCTTCCCTCCTCCATCTCCCTCTACTTCTCTCTCCTTGTCCATCTCTCTCTCCCCTCCTCCCTCACTCTATCGTACTCTCTCGCTCTCCTCCCTTCTTCTCTCTCTTTCCTTCTCTCTCCTCCTCCTCTGTCTCTCCTCTCCTCGTCTCCTTCTCGCTCTCCTCCCCTCTCACTCCCATTGTCCTTCTCTCCCTCCCTCTCCCCTTCTCCTTCTCTCTGTGTGCCCTTATTCTTCTCTCCGTCGTTCTCCTTGTCCTCTCTCTTGTTCTCCTTCTCGTCTCCTTCTCCTCCTCCTCTCTCCTTCTTCTCCCTCCTCCTCTTCCTCCTTCTCTTTCTCTCATCTCTCTCCTCCTCCCTTTTCTTTTCCTCTCCGTCACCTTCACTCTCTCTCACTCCTCTCGTTCTCCTTCTCTCTTTCTCCCTCCCCCTTCTCCTTCTCTCTATGTCTCTCTCTCCTTACCTTTTGTCTCTGCTTCTCCCTCCCTCTTTCCTTCTCTCCTTCCCTTCCAGTCTCCCCTTCCTTCCCTCTCTCCTTCTCCTCGTCTTTCTCCGTCTAGCTCACTTACCGACTCCCTCGCTCTTTCTCCCTCTCTCCTTCTCTTTGTCTCTCTCCTTTTCCTTCATTCACAGTCTCCTTCTCTCTCCTCTCTCCACTTCTCGCTCTAATTCACTCTCTCCCCTTCTCTGTTTCACTCCTTATCGCTCTCCTTCCCTATTGTTCCCTCTACTTCTCCATCTCTCCTCCCTCCCTCCTTGCCCTTCTCACTCTCCCCCCCTCTGTCCACCTCTCCTCTCTCTCCTTCTCCTTCTAGCTCTCTCCCTCCGTCTCTCCCTCTCTCCTTGTTTCCCCATTTCCTTCTCTCTCGTCCTACACTCTCCTTCTCTCTCCCCCCTCCTTCTCCTTGTTTTTCACTCTCTTGTTGCCCCGCGCTCTCTCCTTCTCACTCCTCTCTCCGATTCTCTCTTCCCTTCTATCTTCTCTCTCCTTATCCTTCACTCTCCGTCCTCAATCTCCTCCCCTCTCTCTCCTTCTCCTCTACTTCAATACCTCTCCTTCTCTTTCCCCTTTTCCTTCTCTCCCTTGTCTCTCTCTCCCTCGCTTGCCTTCTCCTCTTGCTTCTCTCCCTCTCTCTCCTTCTCCTTCCCATCTCCGCTCTCCTCCCTCTCTCCGTCTCCTTCCCTCCTCCATCTCCCTCTACTTCTCTCTCCTTGTCCATCTCTCTCTCCCCTCCTCCCTCACTCTATCGTACTCTCTCGCTCTCCTCCCTTCTTCTCTCTCTTTCCTTCTCTCTCCTCCTCCTATGTCTCTCCTCTCCTCGTCTCCTTCTCGCTCTCCTCCCCTCTCACTCCCATTGTCCTTCTCTCCCTCCCTCTCCCCTTCTCCTTCTCTCTTTGTGCCCTTATTCTTCTCTCCGTCGTTCTCCTTGTCCTCTCTCTTGTTCTCCTTCTCGTCTCCTTCTCCTTCTCCTCCTCCTCTCTCCTTCTTCTCCCTCCTCCTCTTCCCCCTTCTCTTTCTCTCATCTCTCTCCTCCTCCCTTTTCTTTTCCTCTCCGTCACCTTCACTCTCTCTCACTCCTCTCGTTCTCCTTCTCTCTTTCTCCCTCCCCCTTCTCCTTCTCTCTATGTCTCTCTCTCCTTACCTTTTGTCTCTGCTTCTCCCTCCCTCTTTCCTTCTCTCCTTCCCTTCCAGTCTCCCCTTCCTTCCCTCTCTCCTTCTCCTCGTCTTTCTCCGTCTAGCTCACTTACCGACTCCCTCGCTCTTTCTCCCTCTCTCCTTCTCTTTGTCTCTCTCCTTTTCCTTCATTCACAGTCTCCTTCTCTCTCCTCTCTCCACTTCTCGCTCTAATTCACTCTCTCCCCTTCTCCGTTTCACTCCTTATCGCTCTCCTTCCCTATTGTTCCCTCTAGTTCTCCATCTCTCCTCCCTCCCTCCTTGCCCTTCTCACTCTCCCCCCCTCTGTCCACCTCTCCTCTCTCTCCTTCTCCTTCTAGCTCTCTCCCTCCGTCTCTCCCTCTCTCCTTGTTTCCCCATTTCCTTCTCTCTCGTCCTACACTCTCCTTCTCTCTCCCCCCTCCTTCTCCTTGTTTTTCACTCTCTTGTTGCCCCGCGCTCTCTCCTTCTCACTCCTCTCTCCGATTCTCTCTTCCCTTCTATCTTCTCTCTCCTTATCCTTCACTCTCCGTCCTCAATCTCCTCCCTTCTCTCTCCTTCTCCTCTACTTCAATACCTCTCCTTCTCTTTCCCCTTTTCCTTCTCTCCCTTGTCTCTCTCTCCCTCGCTTGCCTTCTCCTCTTGCTTCTCTCCCTCTCTCTCCTTCTCCTTCATATCTCCGCTCTCCTCCCTCTCTCCGTCTCCTTCCCTCCTCCATCTCCCTCTACTTCTCTCTCCTTGTCCATCTCTCTCTCCCCTCCTCCCTCACTCTATCGTACTCTCTCGCTCTCCTCCCTTCTTCTCTCTCTTTCCTTCTCTCTCCTCCTCCTCTGTCTCTCCTCTCCTCGTCTCCTTCTCGCTCTCCTCCCCTCTCACTCCCATTGTCCTTCTCTCCCTCCCTCTCCCCTTCTCCTTCTCTCTGTGTGCCCTTATTCTTCTCTCCGTCGTTCTCCTTGTCCTCTCTCTTGTTCTCCTTCTCGTCTCCTTCTCCTCCTCCTCTCTCCTTCTTCTCCCTCCTCCTCTTCCTCCTTCTCTTTCTCTCATCTCTCTCCTCCTCCCTTTTCTTTTCCTCTCCGTCACCTTCACTCTCTCTCACTCCTCTCGTTCTCCTTCTCTCTTTCTCCCTCCCCCTTCTCCTTCTCTCTATGTCTCTCTCTCCTTACCTTTTGTCTCTGCTTCTCCCTCCCTCTTTCCTTCTCTCCTTCCCTTCCAGTCTCCCCTTCCTTCCCTCTCTCCTTCTCCTCGTCTTTCTCCGTCTAGCTCACTTACCGACTCCCTCGCTCTTTCTCCCTCTCTCCTTCTCTTTGTCTCTCTCCTTTTCCTTCATTCACAGTCTCCTTCTCTCTCCTCTCTCCACTTCTCGCTCTAATTCACTCTCTCCCCTTCTCTGTTTCACTCCTTATCGCTCTCCTTCCCTATTGTTCCCTCTAGTTCTCCATCTCTCCTCCCTCCCTCCTTGCCCTTCTCACTCTCCCCCCCCCCCCTATGTCCACCTCTCCTCTCTCTCCTTCTCCTTCTAGCTCTCTCCCTCCGTCTCTCCCTCTCTCCTTGTTTCCCCATTTCCTTCTCTCTCGTCCTACACTCTCCTTCTCTCTCCCCCTCCTTCTCCTTGTTTTTCACTCTCTTGTTGCCCCGCGCTCTCTCCTTCTCACTCCTCTCTCCGATTCACTCTTCCCTTCTATCTTCTCTCTCCTTATCCTTCACTCTCCGTCCTCAATGTCATCCCCTCTCTCTCCTTCTCCTCTACTTCAATACCTCTCCTTCTCTTTCCCCTTTTCCTTCTCTCCCTTGTCTCTCTCTCCCTCGCTTGCCTTCTCCTCTTGCTTCTCTCCCTCTCTCTCCTTCTCCTTCCCATCTCCGCTCTCCTCCCTCTCTCCGTCTCCTTCCCTCCTCCATCTCTCTCTACTTCTCTCTCCTTGTCCATCTCTCTCTCCCCTCCTCCCTCACTCTATCGTACTCTCTCGCTCTCCTCCCTTCTTCTCTCTCTTTCCTTCTCTCTCCTCCTCCTCTGTCTCTCCTCTCCTCGTCTCCTTCTCGCTCTCCTCCCTTCTCACTCCCATTGTCCTTCTCTCCCTCCCTCTCCCCTTCTCCTTCTCTCTGTGTGCCCTTATTCTTCTCTCCGTCGTTCTCCTTGTCCTCTCTCTTGTTCTCCTTCTCGTCTCCTTCTCCTCCTCCTCTCTCCCTCTTCTCCCTCCTCCTCTTCCTCCTTCTCTTTCTCTCATCTCTCTCCTCCTCCCTTTTCTTTTCCTCTCCGTCACCTTCACTCGCTCTCACTCCTCTCGTTCTCCTTCTCTCTTTCTCCCTCCCCCTTCTCCTTCTCTCTATGTCTCTCTCTCCTTACCTTTTGTCTCTGCTTCTCCCTCCCTCTTTCCTTCTCTCCTTCCCTTCCAGTCTCCCCTTCCTTCCCTCTCTCCTTCTCCTCGTCTTTCTCCGTCTTGCTCACTTACCGACTCCCTCGCTCTTTCTCCCTCTCTCCTTCTCTTTGTCTCTCTCCTTTTCCTTAATTCACAGTCTCCTTCTCTCTCCTCTCTCCACTTCTCGCTCTAATTCACTCTCTCCCCTTCTCCGTTTCACTCCTTATCGCTCTCCTTCCCTATTGTTCCCTCTACTTCTCCATCTCTCCTCCCTCCCTCCTTGCCCTTCTCACTCTCCCCCCCTCTGTCCACCTCTCCTCTCTCTCCTTCTCCTTCTAGCTCTCTCCCTCCGTCTCTCCCTCTCTCCTTGTTTCCCCATTTCCTTCTCTCTCGTCCTACACTCTCCTTCTCTCTCCCCCCTCCTTCTCCTTGTTTTTCACTCTCTTGTTGCCCCGCGCTCTCTCCTTCTCACTCCTCTCTCCGATTCTCTCTTCCCTTCTATCTTCTCTCTCCTTATCCTTCACTCTCTCCTTCTCCTCTACTTCAATACCTCTCCTTCTCTTTCCCCTTTTCCTTCTCTCCCTTGTCTCTCTCTCCCTCGCTTGCCTTCTCCTCTTGCTTCTCTCCCTCTCTCTCCTTCTCCTTCCCATCTCCGCTCTCCTCCCTCTCTCCGTCTCCTTCCCTCCTCCATCTCCCTCTACTTCTCTCTCCTTGTCCATCTCTCTCTCCCCTCCTCCCTCACTCTATCGTACTCTCTCGCTCTCCTCCCTTCTTCTCTCTATTTCCTTCTCTCTCCTCCTCCTCTGTCTCTCCTCTCCTCGTCTCCTTCTCGCTCTCCTCCCCTCTCACTCCCATTGTCCTTCTCTCCCTCCCTCTCCCCTTCTCCTTCTCTCTGTGTGCCCTTATTCTTCTCTCCGTCGTTCTCCTTGTCCTCTCTCTTGTTCTCCTTCTCGTCTCCTTCTCCTCCTCCTCTCTCCCTCTTCTCCCTCCTCCTCTTCCTCCTTCTCTTTCTCTCATCTCTCTCCTCCTCCCTTTTCTTTTCCTCTCCGTCACCTTCACTCTCTCTCACTCCTCTCGTTCTCCTTCTCTCTTTCTCCCTCCCCCTTCTCCTTCTCTCTATGTCTCTCTCTCCTTACCTTTTGTCTCTGCTTCTGCCTCCCTCTTTCATTCTCTCCTTCCCTTCCAGTCTCCCCTTCCTTCCCTCTCTCCTTCTCCTCGTCTTTCTCCGTCTAGCTCACTTACCGACTCCCTCGCTCTTTCTCCCTCTCTCCTTCTCTTTGTCTCTCTCCTTTTCCTTCATTCACAGTCTCCTTCTCTCTCCTCTCTCCACTTCTCGCTCTAATTCACTCTCTCCCCTTCTCCGTTTCACTCCTTATCGCTCTCCTTCCCTATTGTTCCCTCTACTTCTCCATCTCTCCTCCCTCCCTCCTTGCCCTTCTCACTCTCCCCCCCTCTGTCCACCTCTCCTCTCTCTCCTTCTCCTTCTAGCTCTCTCCCTCTCTCCTTGTTTCCCCATTTCCTTCTCTCTCGTCCTACACTCTCCTTCTCTCTCCCCCCTCCTTCTCCTTGTTTTTCACTCTCTTGTTGCCCCGCGCTCTCTCCTTCTCACTCCTCTCTCCGATTCTCTCTTCCCTCTATCTTCTCTCTCCTTATCCTTCACTCTCCGTCTTCAATCTCCTCCCCTCTCTCTCCTTCTCCTCTACTTCAATACCTCTCCTTCTCTTTCCCCTTTTCCTTCTCTCCCTTGTCTCTCTCTCCCTCGCTTGCCTTCTCCTCTTGCTTCTCTCCCTCTCTCTCCTTCTCCTTCCCATCTCCGCTCTCCTCCCTCTCTCCGTCTCCTTCCCTCCTCCATCTCCCTCTACTTCTCTCTCCTTGTCCATCTCTCTCTCCCCTCCTCCCTCACTCTATCGTACTCTCTCGCTCTCCTCCCTTCTTCTCTCTATTTCCTTCTCTCTCCTCCTCCTCTGTCTCTCCTCTCCTCGTCTCCTTCTCGCTCTCCTCCCCTCTCACTCCCATTGTCCTTCTCTCCCTCCCTCTCCCCTTCTCCTTCTCTCTGTGTGCCCTTATTCTTCTCTCCGTCGTTCTCCTTGTCCTCTCTCTTGTTCTCCTTCTCGTCTCCTTCTCCTCCTCCTCTCTCCCTCTTCTCCCTCCTCCTCTTCCTCCTTCTCTTTCTCTCATCTCTCTCCTCCTCCCTTTTATTTTCCTCTCCGTCACCTTCACTCTCTCTCACTCCTCTCGTTCTCCTTCTCTCTTTCTCCCTCCCCCTTCTCCTTCTCTCTATGTCTCTCTCTCCTTACCTTTTGTCTCTGCTTCTCCCTCCCTCTTTCCTTCTCTCCTTCCCTTCCAGTCTCCCCTTCCTTCCCTCTCTCCTTCTCCTCGTCTTTCTCCGTCTAGCTCACTTACCGACTCCCTCGCTCTTTCTCCCTCTCTCCTTCTCTTTGTCTCTCTCCTTTTCCTTAATTCACAGTCTCCTTCTCTCTCCTCTCTCCACTTCTCGCTCTAATTCACTCACTCCCCTTCTCCGTTTCACTCCTTATCGCTCTCCTTCCCTATTGTTCCCTCTACTTCTCCAT